>OU342477.1:5192500-9992500 GCA_910589355.1 Parapoynx stratiotata | reverse complement strand
ATGCGATACGAATACGCGACCTTAGGTTTGTTTACAACTTAATTTCCTTGAGTTGATCTTTATAAGCTTGAAGTAATTGTTTGTTTTCTATGCAAATTTTTTTTTTTAAATTTAATGTTTCATATAAAATGCGAAAACCAAAAGCGAGGTTAATTACCTTGTTTTTTTATTACTCTAACTTAATTTGTGAGTTTCTTAGCAATTAAATTTCTTTCTTAAAATTAAGTATGAAATATTGTCGTGTTTACGATGAGAAGTAAAATCGCCAATGAATTTTTATGTTTTTAGAGTATAAAGAGGAACTTTTATCTAATCGAAAAGCTAGGTTTTTAAATAATAATCTTGTTTTTCTTTAAATAAAAAAAATAAAATGTTATTCACGAAAATAAACATCTTTCTTTTTGAATAAATCAAGGAGTAAATAAAATTTCTAAGTTTATGTCATGCTGATTTACATAGGTACGCCATATTTGAAATGTAAATAAGATTTGTTTTTCTTTTAGTCATCATCATACATTTTATCATCACGCCTCTTTCCCCGAAGGGGTAGGCACAGGTATTAAACACCCACATATCGCCAGATATGTTAGTATTTGGGTGTTATTGTTATCAATGTGATCTAGATACAGCTTCCGGGATAGCGAAACCAAAAACTCCACAATTATTTTGTTTTCATCAAATCCCTCCTTATCAGTTTTTATTTCAGTATTTAACTACGTGTTATTATAATAGTACGGAGATCGGCTTAAATTTTTTTTATAATTGTTATACATATCATCACTTTTGCATCCTCGAAAGTAGGCTAAAAGATCCCACAATTCACCGGTTATTCAATCGTTATTTTTTTATTAATTATACTAATATAATCAGTAACCACAGAATTAAAATCTATTATACATCAATATCGTCACTATGTTATCTGCTTGGTACATAATTAATTATCAAAATATGACCCCATTTCAGATAAGCTCGGTACTAGTATCATGGCATAGAAACTAAATTGCTTCTCTGCATTACAATAAGAAAGCAAGTCTTTTAGGTTTTTGTATCTATGAATTTTTTTTAAGCTTTCATGTTTATGTGAAAACTTATTTTATTAATGATGAAGGTTCTTGCCGGGAAGATAATTAAGTACATGACCGTGAGACAAGGTTTGCAACCGCTGACAAGAATGTTCAGCCGGTAATGTCACGGCGCGAACATTTATAATGCTTCTGGGGTTCAAAACCTTTTGCAGGCGTTTATAACAAAAAATCTTATTGATATATTTTTTGTATTTAATTAAAACTATTTGATAATGAGCGGATTAAACGTAAAATTTACAAATAACCCTAAAATAATGAAGCACTTATATGTGTACTGATTTGTAAATTTAATTGTTTATTTTAATTTTATTTTGTACTAACTTTCCACCTAAAATATTTCATGTATCTTGAAATTTGAAATCTGCCGTCGAAGAAATATTACAATATTATATTTACTGTGAATCGACTCGCTTTTCGTATAATGACACACGCAACAGTTTCTCAGAACGCCTACGTTGACACAACACAGTTTGCACATATACTATATTTCAAAAGACCTCACAATGAAACTAACCACTGGCTGAGAAAACTTATAAAAGAAATGGCTGGTGAAATGTACAAAAAAATGGTTTTATCATTTTCTTTCAAAGCAATACTTTTTGGTACACACCTCTGCATCAACACTCGCATTTTTAATTGCTTTTAATAAATTAGTTTTGTATATTCAGGAATCCTAAAATTTTCTCAATCTGTAGGAGAGAGAGGAGAGAAATTATAGAAACGCAACATTATTATCATGTAACTTATAACTTGTTAGCCGGTATTATAAAGTAGTTTAATATAGCAATTATTAAACTTAATTTTAATAATTGCTATATTAAACTACTTTATAATACTACTGCTTGAACTATAAAAAGCAAAACGGGTAACAGATAATCAGATAACTTCTAAAGTTTTATTTATTAAATTAAATTAGTAAAGAACCAAACCATTTGTTTCTGTCTGTCTGCACAATTGAGGTATTAACATCAATATTAGAGACATCGAGGCATGGTATTTTCATAGTAAATAAAAGATTGTATTAAATCAATTCTTTTATTTCAACACAATTATAGTGTTTTGATAACAAAAAAAATCTGCTCCAAGTGCTTGTGCGAAATATTTTAGTGAGTATTAAAATTACAATTACCTACTATAATATAATATATAAGAAAAATAGTTTAATAAAACAGGTAACAGACGGCGTAAATCAAGCCGTACATATATCGATGTTTACAGGCTCAGCACACTGTAAGTCTCTTTGGAATTTTAATTTATTAATTAATGAAACCAACTAACGTCGAGCACATTGCTTAGGGTGTTTTCGTTGGTACGCTGACCGCCAGCGCCGGCAACACGCGCGCGCTTACATTACACGCGCGTGCTTATACTTCAAAATGTATGGAAATCACAGCGCCAGCGCTGACGGCCATCGTACTAATCAAACGTCGCTAAAACATGTAAAAATTATCGGATTCTTAATTACACTTTTTCAAAATATAGGTATATTTATAAGGTAATTGATTCTTTAATGAGTATACACTTCAACATAATAAAGAATCTTTCAAACAAGAAAACATTACTATAGGCCATAGATAAACTGAGTACTACAGACGTAATTCCCATACATGGGTTTTAAGTTCGTCTAAAACTTATTATTGTTGCATGTAACCTTTCGTTCGACTTATTACGTTAGGTGGCGCTACTATACTAGCGGAATCGTAGATAAATTAAGTAATTCCGCTAGTTTCGACGAACGAAGCGGTACAAGCAACAATAATAAGTTTTAGACGAACTAAAAACCCACGTATGGGAATTGCGATCTATACTTCTTAATTTATCTATGCTGTAGGCTTAGTTAAAATATTTTTCATGTGTTCAACTTACCTCAAACTACCAAATTTATTACTTGTCCATCTTATACAAGAACGCAGACAAAGACCTTACGGGAACGAGCCTGGTGTCGCCGTGAGAAGCGTGGAATACGAAATATTCTCTGCCGTTTATTACACTTCGTTTAGTGTCAGCTACCTTCATCTTAGAACGACGTCCAAATATAGATTCATACGGCGGAGGACGGCTATCGTCAAAGTTATGAATTTTCGTTTTGTTACTATATTTCGCCTTCTTACGTTTTTGCTTGCCTCCTTTGATGAGTTTTATCTTGACGTAGCGTTTTATTATGAGCTGCGAAAATAAATTGGATACTTTGATAAGATAAGATAAGATTCACTACAATTAATATCATAAGCCGTAATATGTGGATTACTAGTTAACTAAATAATATATTCATGATCTTTGTACAAATACTATCATGTAAACATTCAAGGCAGAGAACATATAAGAGTATATACAATGGCTGTATTCATCATCGGCGGCATATGTTTATGACGATGTGATCGTACCGAGAACCTCTAGAGAGAGAGAGAGAGAGCAATAATGACGCCTTGAAACTGACGTACAAATAAGTCGGTCAAAAAGCTCCTCTTAATAAGTCTTTATTTATTATTTAACTAGTAGTATATTAGTTAACACACCTCCCCTATAAAGACAGCAGTAGCCGCCGACAGACCCAGGAACATGATCATGTAAGTCATGACCAGGTCGCTGTTCCCAAGCTGCCGATCCTTCGAAAGCAGATCCAGAGGGCAGATCGTAGCACTGGGCAGATTTCGGCGTTCGAGGAAATGTATTATACCGGATTGGAGGATGTATGTGATACTAAAAAAACATGAGGATATATGCAAAGCTAAAAAGAAACTGATAAATGCATACATATAATCACCACTATTATATATAACCCTTAGGGGTTAAGGATTAGTCAGAGACTGGGCAAAAGCTGCGTAAAAGCAGTCCACTGCCATAGTCCGCGCTTCACCAAGCAGTGATTGCACATGTGTTCTGCGTGACAGGTGGTGAGCCCGTCCGTCGTCACTATAAGCTATTGGATAGTGGTGTAGTTCTATGTCTATTAATCGCCTTTTACGATACCTAAGGGAAGAGATGGGTTGGTAGTATTCTTTTAATGAGCTGCTATCACACGACTTACTTGTAAATTTCGGCAGGAGACATTTAAAAGTTAGTCGTATAAACTGTTTTTTATCTTAAGAGTTTATAAGTGGGTGTGTGTCCTCAGCCTATATACGTCCCACTGACGAAACACATGAGGAGTATGCTGGCCCAACCACCACCACCACACTGGCCCAATGCGGGTTGGTGGGTAGGAACAGTCGTAATAGCGACCGGGACCAACGGCTTAATGTGCCTTCCGAAGAACGGAGGAGCTCGAGATCTCAAAGTTTTGGTCACCAATCCACGGCCTGACCATGGCGAAGGTAGCTTTGTTTTCAATCGAAAACCAAAGCATATTAACCACTACGCCACCGAGCTATTATTAGTGGGTAGTGCCAGAAATTCTGATGAGTCACTTACTGCCTAGCCAGTGGCAGGCAGGTACAGTCCGTAAAATACTATTAATCATCATCGAGGCTAGAAACAACCACGGAACAGAGGCGGAGGTCTCCCCTAAAAGTCCCTCCCAGTACGTGACTGCCACTCGAAAACCTTCTCAAACGAGCTTTAGTTCTACGAGTGATGTGCTCTGCACACTATCACATACGGCTCGCATTTTCGACCTCAGTCCTGCGGCGGATCTCATCGCATCGACCATCCAAAGCAACGGCAAGCTTAGCGGTCTCCATTATATTAAAAAATTAGCTTAATATAAAACTCACGCATAATCAAAAAGCTCCCTTATATTGCTTCCTTTAGGGTAAGCGAATGCTCTGGTCTTCTTCATAAACGCGTAGGGAGCTACTACATAAGTACATCTTTCTGACTCTTCAACTCCTTTCCTGGCCTTCTTCAAATAGTCTGCGTACATCATATCGTCGATGGCTGTCTCTTCCTTGACAAGGACTGCTCCTCTTTCTACTAAGGGTAGATAGTCGAAATCTGAGTTCAACGACACGAACTTTGCTCTGCCACTGGTAACCATACTATTTAGGTAGTACAGGTCTTCGTTATGCTGCCAAGAAATGTATAGGTACAGTACAGAACTACTTTAATAGGCTACTTCGAGTTTCAGATTATTTTCTTAAAATATAGTTTTAGAGTATGAACCCATGGGAGTATAGGCTGCAACACCACCACGCTGGCCCAACCCAATAAGGGTTGGTGGGTAGGCATCATCATCATTAGCCTGCCCTTTTCCCAATTTCATTTGGGGTCGGCGCAACGAGTCTTTCTCCTTCACACTCCCCTATCACACGCCATATCAACATTCACTCCCATTATAGCTATGTCCTCATTCACACAATGTATCCATCTCTTCTATGGTCTTTCTCTCCCTGCATTACCATCCACCGTAGTAACCGTTGCAATAGAGAAAGGGAGTCCGGGACCAACGGCTTAACATGCATTCCGAAGCATACAGGAGTTTGAACTAACAAAGTTTTGGTCGAAATCCAAAGTGTACTAACCACTAGGCCACCAAGCTCACATCAAGTCACGTCTGACACGTCATATTGTGAGAAAAGCGCCAATATATTTGCAGAAAAAAATATGTAAACTTACATTGGTAACAACATATTGAACAGCGCCCCCTTCCGACGCGACCCAGCGATAGTTCTTCCTCAACAGATCTTCAGGGTACTCCACGTCCAGGGTAAACTTCGAGAGAGTCAGGAAAGCCGTCAGGTTGGCCGTGTAGAAAGCTGACAGCAGGATTATGAATAACCACCAGGTTGTGAATAGAACTCGCGTTGAATCTAGGAGGTACAAAGACTAGTTAGCACACATATCTAATAAACTTGTGAATTAATCGGTAAAAGTTTTAAAAATGTAAGTGTGTAGGAAGATAGAGATTCTATAATGTACAAAGCCAAGTTATTAATATTTTGTTTTTATTGATAATTAAGTCCTTTTTTGTGAGGAGTTCGGTGGTGTAGTGGTTATTACGCTTTGGCTTTCGATATTGGAAACAAAACAAACTTCGCCTTGATCAGACCTTGGATGGGTGCCAAAAATCTTTGCGATCTCGAACTCCTCAGTTCTTCGGAAGGCACGTTAAGCCGTTGGTCCCGGTCGCTATTACAACCGTTTCTACCCATCAACCCGCATTGGGCCAGCGTGATGGTGTTACGGCCCATTCTCCTCGTGTGTTTCTCCATGAGGAAGGCCTGTACTTTGCCCAGCAGTGGGACATATATAAGGCGAGGACGAAAGTTCTACATTAGTTTCATTATTATATAATACTATAGACATCCATCTGTACGTTCTTGGCGGTTTTAAGGGTTATGGCTGGCATTCCCTGTGGGGGCAATTTTTGTTTATTTATAAAGCCTGTTTGTTTTTCAACTATAAATGTTTTTGCTTTTGAGTTGAGTATATTATGAATTTATATGTAATCTGTACCACAAAGACCCTAAACTTCTAAATTTGTTAAGCTGCTAAATCTAGTTGATAGCGTCAGAAGATATTCATATTTATCAAACATGATTTGTGTTCAGAGAAGTAATGGGTATATACAGACTGATTCCATTTTACCTAGCCGATGTACTTATAATAAAAAACAGGTTATCGTTTTATGACATAGACCATAAATATTGCATGCCCCATTCGTCCAAAAATCGATGGAATATTTCAATTTCAACATACCCATGTACACACTATTTGGCTATAATTACTATGAGTACAAAATCAAGGTAAAAAGGTGTGATTTAATCATGGTGTATGTCAGACCATTACGGAGGATACCATCAAATTATGTTTGATTGATCGAAAATATTGACGATAAAAATCATTTTACAAAGATGACTTTATTTCCTATATATAACTCCAACATAACTGGAACTTTAATGATAAAACGAATATCAAAATGCAACGATATGCATTAATTTGAGATCAATTCCCTTTTTTAATGTCGATTATTTGAAATCGATTTATATTAATTTCAATATGATGCAGGTCAACTTTTTTAATTTATGTATAGAACAAATTGGTATAAAATATATAAGTGTATTGTTCATTTAAATACATAAGCCTCCTTTTCCCTCTTATTTCTACGTAACTAGAACGTAACTTATTTCTACGAACTAGAACTAGAAGAAATTTTTACATCATGAAATATCATGTATTATTTATTATATTTCTATTATTTGACGACCTCCGTGGTCGAGTAGTCTGACCGCCGCCGGCCGGTCTCAAGGCGTCGCCATCTCGAGAGGTTCTGGGTTCGATCCCTGGTGGGGGCAAAAGTTTGTGTGTATTTAAGTATTGTTTTCTGAATATTTATATGTCATTTATCTATTAAATATATTTATCTATCCTCTAGTATCCGTAATACCAGCAGCATTAGTTTCGTAAAATGGGGCTAGTTGATAGTTGTGGAATGTGAGGATTTTTATATTATATTTTACACTTACTTGCTTCTGGAGATACAGTACTTCCTTGTTTTATAAAAGCTCCATAAACGAACCAGACACTAGGAAACAAGGGCAAGTAATGGTTGCCATCAGGAATCAAATTGGAGCGCAATTTAGTGAGAAGAGATATACACGGCCCATACGAGAGTACAGCCACCAGAATGAGGTACCTGATAACATAAATATTTTACATGTTTATCAGAAGAAGAAATCCATTTCCTCCTACCGCGATCTGGGCTGTAGATGTGTGTGGGCCTCACCATTACCACTAAAACTCATCCATATAGTTACCCATTCGAACTCTATGGGAACGACCCGCGTTGTGCTCTGGTGTCTGAGTTCCCAAGGCCCGATCTAGTCAGACACTAGGTTGGAGTTTGCGCTAATGGGAAGTTTCCCGGGTAAATTTGGAAAACCCCCAGATGTGGCACCACGCCCACTTAGGCGACCGCTCGCGGGGGGTTGAACCACCGCTTAATGAGCATTAAAGTTACGCAATTATATTTTGTTATTCCTGTTGTCATTCATCGCTTTGTACTTTAGTTCTTATTATATTATAACCAACAACACTGTAAGTTATAAATAAGTTATCGTTAGTTTTACAAAAAAGTTCTATAGGTTATATTAAAACACTCGTGGTGTTCAGTCGTAAATCTCGCAAAGGCTCTTTTTCACGCCTCTTACCCCGAATGGGTAGGCAGAAGTGTTAACACCATTCGCCTGATAAGTCCCCATATAACGGGTGGCGAGCCTGTTGCCATGCACCGGGTACAATGTGAGGCAAGCGATATTCACAATCAACTGTACTTGTGTTAAAACTCAGAAGTACCGTTTTGCCTAAATCGTGTACTGCTGCCTTTTAACCTTAATTTAACCTCTATTCAATAACTGTTACTACTTAAAATTATTATATTTGACTCACCAAACAGCATTGGTGAATGGGGCAAGAAGACCAGATCCTGCTGCTGATGCCTTCGGTCGCCTCAGCAGCATCATCCACACCCCCTCATCAAGGTCGTAGGAAAACAACACCATCTTGTTAAAGTACGCACTTCTAGGCACAAATGCTGCCGCCATATCTATTAGCTTTAGAGTAGGTATAAAATTATGTCAATAATAGGGCCTTATATAAAATTCTTCTCTGAGGAGTAGATGACTAACGAATTTTTTTATTATTAATATTTTAAAGAAAGAGAAAAAAATATTGCGGTATCCCCCCGAGATTGAATTCTTAAGATTACTGTATCGTACAATTAACCACGTTATAAGTGAATTAACAAATTGATATGGGGAGTATAAATCTTTTTGTTAATTATGTTTACAGTGGACCCTGTGTTTTAACGGTGCTCAGTCAAACCTAAATTGGTTTTTGTTGCACTGAATTAATTTGTAAGACCAGTATAAAATCTTTGTATTAAAGAAACAATCTTCAAATCTTCTTCCTTCTTCAAATCTTTGTAAATAAAAAAAAAACAAATAAAAAGCGAACGAAAAATCAAGAGTAAAAGAGAAATTTTTCTGGGACTAGGCCTACAAAATGTTTGTAAAGAGAAAAATGCGCCATATAAGCACCTTTGCTCAAAGACTTGGGATTATTACGTAATCTGTCGTCCTCAACCTATATACGTCAAAACTCTGTTATTTCAATAGTTAACAACCTCAAACAATTCAACAACACATAAACATTTAAAAATAAACAGTAAACTATTCCTATTAACTAACATAAATGGACATAACAATAAACATTAATTAATTAATTTGATTTCAATTTTAAGAGACTAATATTATCAATAACAATATTTAAAAAAAACAAGTAATTCTACATAAATCACGCTAATATAGTCTGGGCGTAAGCCGATAGCGCCCAACTATTGATAGCTTCTAACAAAAGCTGCCCACTTATATAAAAAAAACCTATATACGTCCCAAACACATAAGGAGTATGGGCCGTAACAATCAAGCTGGTCTGAAGTTTGTAAACGCATGCGCATGATAGATAGCGACTCACACTGTTGTTGAGGAGCCCAATAAGGGAATCCACCGGGTTCTCACCACCCCACTCGTAATTGTATTCTGGAACTACAACCTCGTAGGTGAAGTTGAATTTTTTCTGAAGAATTTCCACAAGCGCAAACGCAACCCCTTTCCCGGTAAGAGATCCATTCTCAGCTTTTTCTACCCAGCTCAATGGACGATTCTGAAAATTGTTAGAATTGAAGTGGTCGTATAAATACTAGCTGTCCCCTCGAGGCTATTGATTTAACGCCGATAAAAGTCTTGTCAGTGTCATCTGATTAATTGTTGTCGTGGTGATAAATCTCTGTTGTCGTGTCATTATATTACAATGCCGAGAAATTTAAAATTCGTAATGAATGTTACATTTCGTCGGAACGTGTCACAAAATACTCGGTCGAGCAGATATTTGATAACCACGGTTACACCCGCGCGGTATCCGTTCCCATGGGAATATCGGGACAAAAAGAAGCTATGTTCATTCTTAGGCTTTAGACTGTGTATGCACCAAATTTTGATTAAATCGGTTTAGTAGTTTTGACGTGAAAGCAAAACAGACAGAATTACTTTCAAATTTAAAAAATAGTATGGATTAACTAGAGCGCATATATATTTTGTACTTACGTTATAAGTTCCGATTTTAAGATGTTTTCCGTTGACTGCTTTCACTAAATCGTTGATATATTGGGCAGATTGTGATGTCAGCGAACCTATACAATAAAAAAGTGTTGTTTAGTACGTGATATTTAATATTTACAAGTTTTATCGGCATTCTTTTTGTTTTATTTTGTTCTTAGACAATAAAAGGCGAAATTGAGAAACACACTGAGACAATTTTTATTAAGAACCTCTTTCAGAAATGATGTGGAAATTCGTTCTAATTATTAAAACCTACTGCAATACAAACCTATTCGAGGGTTGTCGTAAATAGGCTGGCAAAATGTTGCGTTGCATATCGAAGAAATTATTAGTTCTAAACCGGTGGCCATGGCATTTTAAAACAAATAACTACTATTCCGATAACAAGAGTCATAAACTTTAATTTTAATTATAAATAATTTCAATTGTGATGTTATTTTACAAATATTAACATGTTTTAGAGCGATTCGTGGAACGACTCGACTGTTTGACATGTCGATGCCGAGTGAAGCGAACTATAATAATATAGGGATGACCCACAGCATGTGACATAATATAATGCCACCCATGCCCATCACACGCTGACATATTAAAAGTAATAACGCACGTTGGCCTTCTATGGACATTACCTATAATGTGATATCTCATGTCTTTACTGACAGGGTAACATCTGTGTCAATAATTACAGTGCTGAACTTATTAAAACTAACATTAATTATGCATTTTCCTTTTTATTACAACTTTAAGGACTAGAGTAGTCCTTAAAGTTATAATAAAAAGGAAAAACATTCTCATCCTCAACATCCGTTCTTACATAATTTACTTATTACAATTTTGTATAGTATAAATCATATGGTATAAAAAAAAATGAGGAGCTCGGTGGCGTAGTGGTCAGTGCGCTTTGGCTTCGATTGAAAACAAAGCTACCTTCGCCATGGTCAGGCCGTGGATGGGTGACCAAGACTTTGTGATCTCGAGCTCCTCCGTGCTTCGGAAGGCACGTTAAGCCGTTGGTCCCGGTCGCATTTGTGACCGTTTCTACCCACCAACCCACATTGGGCCAGCGTGGAGGTGTTACGACCCACATGTGTTTCTCCATGAGGAAGGCCTGTCCCAGCAGTGGGACGTATATAGGCTGATGACGATAGTATAAATCAGTTAAGTTTTCTATTGGTATATAAAGGCCATTCCACGGCTATGCCACATGGAGGCAAAAAATCTTAAATATTACAGATAGAACGTTTTACTGAAAGAAGACATCATTTGAATTTCAAAAACTCTTAAATTTATCATACTTTCATCATTTGAGGATTATTTTTTAGTAGATAACATAATCAGAAATAAAAGGAAGACCATGAATTTTTAATATTAGGTCCTTACCTATTATATGAAATTGGTGTTTTGTATGGAGATTTTGAGGAATTCTGCATTTTCCATACTAAATTTTTTTCAGTTTTCTTCACAACGACAAATCCAAAGATACTAATATTTGGCATCTATTATTAGACAAGCTTTAGTAATATATGTAACATCACACTTCATAAAAATTATTTATCGTTTTTAAGTGAATGCAAATAAAATGATGTATTCGGGAGGCACTTAAAAAGTGTTGTCTCCGTGTCCAATTTTAACACAATTATACTTACAAAAAATTATCAAAACAAATCAAAAGAGCTCAAAAATATAGTCTATTTTTAGACGAGGTAATTATTTTTTAGGAATACTCTGAATCTCAATAGTTACAGACAAAATACTAAGAGAGAAAAAAAAACACCAATTTCATAGGTAAGGACCCATTATAAATATAATCAAAGTAAAAACACATCTTTTTTTAAATTCTGTTATCCGGTTTTTGTCACAAACTGATATGTCAGCCCAAAGATTTATAGTTATTGATTTAATTCCACATTGCACCCAAACAATAATTATAACTCATATACAACCTAAGCTTCACGGTTCTCAATCAATTCACACTATTCCTTTTAAGATCACGACTGCAATTACAAGTAATAGTATTTGTAATAGTATTTGTAATTAATCCTGAGCGGCACAATAAAGATAAGCGTGCACTCTCACAAGCTTCTGAGAACCTTCGTGAGGAATCCAAAAATAAAGTAAAAGGACCGAAAGATCCACCTCACTGCCCTTCATCTAAAAGTGTGGAAGATATGTGAGAATCGGATATGGCACTTTAATGTGAATGATAAAAACTCGATGAAAATTTTCATCCAATTTCACCAAAAAATATTGACAACCATCAGGACTTACCATCAGGGGATCGGTCTGCTCGTTTGCCTCCTATTCGATAAAAAAAATATTGGCTCGGTTCTGTTTACTATGGCAGACGTATACCTACGTGATAAGCAATGCAATAACATTTGGAGTATTTAAGACATCATCGAATAATATCTAACTAATCGAAAAGAAGACATTCGTTATGGTGTACATTAATAAGAAACTATTCGACAAGGCTTTACAAAAGATTTTAATCGAATAGGTGAAGTTATTTCTTTCTAATAGTGTCGCAGTCACTGGCTATAAGTGGGCCTAAAACCAATTAAATTTATTAGGTATAATATAAGTAGCTTGACATAAATTTTATTTGAAATTCCAATGACACTTATCATAAAGCCATGTCGTAAATAAAGGAGGTTTGATATTCCATTTAAACTATTTTCATCGGCGTTCCACTTTGTAACAAACAAACAGGTTCTAAACGTTCAATTATCACATTCGCGCATCTCCAAGAAATATTTATGCATCGATGGCGTCAAGCGCAAAGTTAAGGCTTCAGAAACCTGTTTCTGGTCCTCGAGGTACGTCTGTACTCAAAGGACCTCGGGTTGTGAGGACAATATCAAGGACAGTCACTCCGCGATTTTCTGATTTGGTATTTCCGAAATTATCGTCAATATATTCCAATATAGTGAGTCCGGTTTCGCAAATAATGGTTGGACATATATTATTGACCATTTTAATTAACTAATAGATATTCGACAGGTTCTTATAGACAAAACTTGCGTTTCTTGTCTCCTCTTATGATTTATTAAAATTCACCATTATAAATGCCATAACAAAGTATAATGCCACAATAAGTAGTTATTTTAGTTCAGACGATATTTATTGAACTGTTCACAAGGATCCAGGTACTAAACCTTATTTGTGTCCATTTTATTTATCCGGTCCAATGTGCAAACAACAATAACATTGCTTTGGTATTTGCCCTTCCCTGCTTTGTGTTTCCCCAAAAGCATGTCGAAGTTATTGAACAACTGAAGTAACACCCAGAATTGTCAATCACCCAAAATATTTCTGTAATTTCATTCAACGTTCAAAAATGAATCAGAATCTGAATTCAAAGATGAATCAAATGATTTTATGTCAGTGGTCGTTCTTGATTATCACATTTCTTACTTTCTACAGATTACGAATGAGTATGCTAATATCAAGAGTGAAATTTTTATTATTGTTGGTTTCGAATTAGGAACTGATCTTACAAATTTTGAAAGTGAAATTTTTTTGATGATTAATATATATAGTTAACTTCGCACAGTCGCGAGAGAAAACTGTCTCAGGTTAAATAAATAGTTTTGTTTATTATTATAGAATGTTCTAGTAATAACCTATTTAAAGTATTTATTCCAGTTTTTCCTATAATGATTGAATATAAGGCCAAACATTTTTATTATCATATATTGTTGTGGGTAATACGGATGTATTCAATTTGATCTCAAATACTTCAACTCGTCCCAAGCTACAAACCTGGAGATACAGAATATAGGTAATAATTAATACGCGTAGGTAATAATTAAAGGTTTTTTAATTTTGAGTGGAATCAAGTGTCTGCAACAACCATTACGTAGGTAAAATTCATTCATGACGCAATCTGTAATTTTAACAGAGCCATAAAAGGAAAAAAATCGGTGCTTTCTTGGAACTCCATTCGATCACACGAGAAGCCGGTTCTGCGGCAGGTAATTACTTTTCGAAGGACCAAAAGTCCTGTCAATGACCTGAGAACCGCCATGGCTTCTGGTTCTGGACAATGGGACCATTATGTGACAAGAGCCGCAATGTATATTCGATCCTTGATGTCATTAATTTGTTTGGTGTGAAAAAGTGCTTCTGAAAAGAGTATTTGAGTTTTTGTAAAAGCAACGTGGAAGTTTGATTTAAAATTTACCAGCGTTTAAATTTTTTGAAAATTTAATGCTTTCTGAAATAACTTAGTCCTTACTAATTAATAGAATAATTTTAAAACTCCTATAAGAGTAACTGATATAATTAGTGCAAAATAAAACGGGAAAGATAATAATTTAAACATTTTGTGTTGTACCAATTATCTTCTTAAAATGAAAGGCTCATTACAAAACAGTATGAACAGTAATCCGTTTAAAACATTCAAAAGAATCCGTCAGTTTTTTAGTCACAAACAGTTCCAACGAAATCAATCATCTTCACAGCACATTTGCGAGACGTCTCAGTTTGTATACATCAAAATTTCGATTCAATCACTTGAACTACGAATCTCGGACACAGAACAGTTAAATACGTCTAACTGATATTTCTTTTCGGTGGCAAGATATAGTACAGACGATTCATCATGTGCTTAACAGCCGTTCATATAATGATACATATTCCAGAGAATTAAGCTACAAATTACAATACAGGCATCACAACAAGAGCTGGCTTCGAACTTTGCAAAGTTTTTAAAAATAATTAATTGATGACTTGATTTGGGGCTCATTGACCCCGATTGTAACGTTAAACTGTCTTTGAAACTTTCTGATATAGAGACATACGACGGCGAGACGTCCGAAGACATTATGAAAATGAATTGGATGTATATTTTACTACCTGCACCTATTTTACTACCTCTGGTGCATCTCATCACCTGGTGGCTGTAGGGCTACAGATAGAGACAGATAAATAAAAAAACCTTAATAGTATTTATATAAAATATACGCGCTCTGGTTACCTTATTAAAATAATGCAATTTTTGGTACAGTTTGACCGGACAGGTGACCAAACTGGTTGAGTGAGCACTTTGTGATTTCGATTAGCTCTGATTACAGATTCCATTAAGCTCATGGTGTTATTTTAATCGTTTTCATCTACCACAGTTCAAACTCTTCGTGCCGTTAGTGTCTTATATAGACTACTGGAATTAAAGACGGGGCAGATAATTTTGTGATGAATCTGTACTCTCATCATCTAATTACAAATGTCGTATCTATACTAGTTCATCTTTAAATCTTAATTCGTTTTATTATGTGGCCATGATATCACATCTATAAAATTCAGACAAAGACTTCTCCAACCTCTATCCTTGAAAAAATTCTTCGTCATGGCTTTGAATCAAAAATTTCTAATTTTGCTATTATTATATCTTCCATTAAGGTATTCGTTATATCATTTGTATTTTGTGAAGCTTTTTGTATGTCCATAAAACTAAAATATAATTTAAATTCTACAGTAGATTGTAAAATATTTTTCATAAAAACGTTTTTAGTGTTTATTATCTATCTTCAGCTTTTGCGAGAGATCAAATATTGTTTTAACATGTTTGCCATCTACCAATGTAACTGGCAACATAACAAACCTCATTCAACTCTAACGGATCAACTCAATTTTTTTCTGCATCTCGAAAGTTCAATGACATGTAGGTAGGTAATGATCGGGCGTGACTAGAGGATAGTCTATATGATAGGTCTAGATCGTGCACCAGTATTTCTTAAGTTGATTGGATATTCAGTGCGATTTTGTTCGCGTTTCTTGCGGCAAAGTTTATGAGTTCATTACCGTTTGCAAGTGTAGCAGTTTTGCGCAATTTATGCTGCTTTTTTAGTTTTTTTATTCGAAGCCTGTTTCAAAGCTGTGTTGGGAGTTATTGAAACCTATACACAATTTCAATACCAAGGATCACTGTTGCATTCGACCAATTGACCCTTTTACAGTCTTGTATATAGGTCCAAAGTACTTTAATGATCGACATTATACACATGGCTGTAGTATACCCGTGTTATTGTCAGAAACCAACGTAACAATAAAAATAAATCCCTTCTTCATGTGTGTTTTTCTGTATTGTCCTTTTTTAATTATTTCATAGCCATTCACCTCCACCTTACATATATGTGGTGCTGTTTCTGTTGGTGAATAACATAATAGTAGCTAGAACTCAACAGGTACTAGGAAAGGCTAAATTTTTCTGTTTTCGTTATCTAATTTAGATAAGGCCTCTAGTCCACTGTGTTTCACGCTTATGAGACTTGTGCCGAAGGTGCTCCAGTGATGTTCTAACCGATCTTTTTGCTCTGTGTAATAATCCTTCGTGACCTTCGCTATTCAAGTCTGTCTCTTTGTGTTCACACGACATAAGTGAGTGGTTCTATAGTTCCATTATGTGAATAAATTTCCTTATTTCTACTTTGCGTATTTGTTAGCCCGCTCGTACACTCAATGGTACGGTGTTCCGCGCCATCGCACCTACTTTTATATTTCATTTTCTTCCTCAGTGAAAGTGGCTACTTTGTCATTTCGAACTTTGTTTACGTGCTTTGTGAACTAAAAACAAACTGGTGTTAGTTCCTTTTTATCGCTTCTTTATTACGTGTTTAGTTTTACAGTAGATTGATAAGTTAATTAGATTTATTTTTTAGTCAGAATTTTAATTTCTTATGCACCCGCAGTCTACATATGTCCCACTGTTGGGCGCAGGCCTTCCTCATGGAGAAACATCAGGTATATGGGCCGTTACACCACCACGCTGGCCCAATGCGGATTGGTGGTTAGAAACAGTCGCAACAGCTATCGAGACCATGGCAAAGGTAGCTTTATTTTCAATCGAAAGCCAAAGCGTACTGACCACTAAGCCACTGAGCCTCTCTTGAATCAGGGTGTAGGTTTAAAACTTCTATGATATTACTGAATCCATTTATTTGTTTAATTATACGCGGGAAACAAATGTCTTTACACAATAAAAATTAAATTATGTTGCAAAAGGCAACAAATATTGATACTTTAATGTCATGTAATATGTCCAATAAATTTTATTACACACAACCTAGACAACTATTTATAACCGCATGTCAATAGTTAATCATTGAAGAAGAAAAAGTTTATTATTAATTTCTTTGTTTCTAAATGTTCTTAGTTCTTCCTCTTGATCTGTCATTTCTATTTTTTACACCCTCAAAAAAATATGTTAAAAATGTATTAATAATTTTAGGCCCGATTTCTCAATCCTCAGATAAAATTATCTGTCAGTCAAATGTTAGCTCTGTCCCTTTTCTTTTTATGACTTTAGAAAGAGACAGTGATAATTTTAAATGGCGGATAATTTTATCTGAGGATTGAGAAATCGGGCCTAAGTCTCGCAATTTTGAAATCGTTGCTGAAAAGAAAGTTAAATCCTTATAGGTTTTTGGCTAGATACACCACCTACATAAATTTTTTCTTTGGTAGGTATATTAAGGTGTAGAAGCATCTTGAAAATATTTTAAATATTTATAAAGTCTTTCTAGAACCAATAGTTATAACATTTCGGAGATCTTTCTAGAGTCTTAGTTTGTATATGTTGTAAGAAATACTGCACGGTTATGGAACCGAACGCCTATGCTATAAAATTTATATATATTATTTGTAAGAATGGCTGGATAATATTTTCAAATTTCGAGAAAAGCTGCTGCAGTGAAAGTTGTCTTTAAATGTTTCAGATCATCTCCTAAGGCGAATGACAGTTTCAATCTACCTAATTTACATAATAAATGTTGAAATAAACGATTGTGTCATCGAATCGAATGTAAAACCACCAACGCATCAGTTAAACGTAATAGTGTATTTAAAAGAATGAATTACAGCCTATTAAGGTAAATAATTGTTTGGTATGACAAAATTTATCGTTTGATATAAATCTGTATTTGTTATCTAGATAACAGTATCTTTACTCATTTACAGTAAGTGTTAAATCTATTAAATGATCGTTTATTTTTCTATTAAGGGGTAAACTTTCAAACTGAATTCGCCGACAATTTTGTAATTCACGATACCCTTATCAGTCTCAGAAGCATATCGATTGTGTTATTTAATTAATCTTCGATTAATAAAGCGGTTTCCTTCAGTTTCCTATTCATTATCAGCGAGTTTAATCAAGAATGCATCTGGCTTAAACTCCTTACGAGATTAAATCATTAGCTTCCTACAAACACATAAAATTCACGTGCTGTCGAAATCAATCATGATCTAATTTGAAATCTGATAAAATCTGTTGAATATGAGACACCTTTTTGTGATGAAGTTTCCTGTTGTGTAATTATCTAATTGGCATTTATCTCTATAATCGCTGTATTAAATTAATATACTTTTCAGAAATATTTATTAACTTTGCGCATGCTTATATCTTGTCGTTATTCCTGTGTGTGACTAGGAAAGATATGGTTAAGAAAGTTGTAAGTAAGCAGAGGGAGACCGAAATAAAATGAATAGTTTGTGTGAGTAAGAAACTGAAGAGAAGGACAGTAAGTTTTCTTTCTTCTGAACCCTGTAATATCTGAAGCTTAATGCATCTTAAAGGCTCATCATACCTTCTGTTATATTCATCACTGTATTATTTCTCCAGTCTCGAATGTTAATATAATATTATGTATTGTAAGTTTGTAAATTTTCATCTTTGGATAATGTCTAAAGATATATATATTTTTTATATCTACTGATGGATGTTTTATGCTTAGGTAAAATTTTATTATAAGGTAAAAAAATATGTTTTCAAATACATAGGTATGGGTGAGTCTAAACATGAATTCACTTAGGAAGTTAAAATTTTTGCTTAAAATTTTGTTAATATTTTTTTAGCTTTCAACCATTAGTGGCTATGGAATAAATTATCTTGCAACATCTCAAACTTTCCAGTTTTTAAAAGTCTTGATTGCTGGTTTACAGCATTGACGTCAGTTCAGTCGTCAACGTTTACGATGCGTAAAATATAAAAGTTAAAGATAACCACATGCCATAATTTATCTTTTGTTTCTTGTTCAGATACAATACTAGATCTTGTAATATCTGTGTTCTCTAAATATTCTTGGAAAAGGATAATGCACAGTGCTTCAATCTATCAAAATGTTACCTTGCCATAAATTACTATACCATTAGTATCTACAACGTAGCCGAAGTATTTTCATAGAGAACTCAACAAGGATCGCTCATATTTTTTTAATACTATCATTATCAAACAACCAAATAATAAAAGTAAAGTAACATAATTAAAATAAACACAAAAACTCCTTTAATTATATTTTATTTTTAATCACGAAAAACTTATGCGCAAAAACAAAATTGTGGTGATTACGACCACATGGACAAGAGATGAAATTTCCTCCTTTGATGCAAGTATAAAAAATATTGTTACTTGTAAATTTGGAAATTATTAGCTTGTATTGCAGCTAGTAATGGCATATAATAAATCTTTTGGGAAGCTAATTATTTTGCATTACCTGAAATTTTTGCGCTGTGTTGTGTTTCGCAAGCATTCTTTGTTCAATGCTTTTAATTTGATAGTCCGATGATTATTGAGTTTTGTGTGTATTTTTAATTTATATATTCTAAGGATTATAAAAGTCTTGTTATGTTCGACCTAATTCCATTAACGATATATAAACCACTTGTTTTGCAATCGACAGTAAATATTATATTCTATCGGTATATTGCGTACTTGCAGAATAGTGTATTTTCATTAATTTAATAATATTTTATTAATGTAATTAAATTGTAGCATTTAACAGTGTGAGTGATATAGTTATAGCAAGCCGCTGTCTGTAATATTCTAAAGGGCAAGTCTAGATGTCTAACTTAAAATATAGGCTCTCGTAAAAAATAAAGGCTTCATTTAACATCAAAACTACAATTTACTGGTGTGGTAAAACAAAAGGAATTGATGTCCAAAATCTATGAAAGGGTTTCTAGAGTAATTTTATATCGAAGTTGAACCACTGTGCAAACACTTGAACATATTATTTTCAATTTAAATTTATTGTTTATATTTTATTAGATGCTCATTATTTGGTTATTGGTGTGCAAAGCAAGTTCTACTCGAATGTTTCGCTCGATCGTGCTTGCGAATGTTTCACTTTCCGATGACGCGTGTGAATGACCCACCGCGTGTTCGGCACAGACGCACAGAGTATTGTCAACTTTCTTCTTTATAGCATTCGATAAGCAATATCGAATCGCGCTCTCGATTATGAGCAAACTGCGATGGTTTAAAAATGATTGATGGGTATCGTGTAATTGATTGAGTTTCCATTGTAAAAGTGTAGTATGTCCGGTCGTTATAGGATGAGTGAGATTTCTAAGTGTAATTTTTAGCTTACAATTTTAGATGTGATAGGATTTTTTTATTACTAATCAAATAAACTGCTGTCATAATTTCATACAGACATGTACATATTATCGTCACGCCTGAACTCCAGAAAAGGTAGATGTATAATACATCAAGTTATTTTATTGTATTATTTTTTGACCGAACTTAATTCAAGTTTTCGAAAAGTCATAAAAAATTGCAATTGCTATAGAAATTTTTTAAAAGAATGATTACTCTTCAACAAAACTTTTGGAAATTTTTAATTTCGCTCATTTCAATAGTTTCGCGCCTTTAGAGAGTGCTAAAACAAACGTGATTTAATTTTATAAACGTTGTACTGCGATTACAAAACCACATTCGCTATAATGACCACGCCATGGCAGGTGGGCTGAATGCTCATACATAGCCTTTGTTAACAACGCTCTCATCACGAATCAGAGACTAACTACAATAATCTAACGCGAAGTTCAAAGAGATAATCACATAATCAATTCATTTGTTTCCTGACACTGTGATATGCGCTTTTGATATGTGTACGCGGAGCGTTTTTTAGTGATTATTCAATCACGACCATGTGTCGACCTTGGGGAGTCGTGAGCAGCCGTGACGGGTGATTGAGTATGGTGCAGTTAATAATAGCGACTTCAAAATAAATCAACATATTTTTCTTAGATTTTTGGGAAAGATCTATAAGAATTCTAAGTCCTCTGGTAACGTGATGATGACACACTGTGCAGACAAGTGCATGTTATCAATATTGCGCGTTAGGTGCAGATGACTAGATTAATTTTTTAACCTAAAATCATTAACTAATAAACAATTAGTCAAAAGAATTTAACTAATAATATTCCGGGGAAAGAGGTAACTTACAATTTAAACAAATCGTTGTTCACGTCATTAATATTCTCGAGTAGTAAAACAATATTTTGAAAGTCAAGAGCAAATAAATATTCATAGCTTAGGCTATTCATGCTTTGATTATAAAATGATAATGGAAAAAACGCGCCAAGCCGTTATGTTCTTTATACGCAGGCAATACCTTTCATACTGGCAAATTTTATCATAACGCATATTTTTATATCTGATAGAGCATTTTATTTGTGTGTTAGAATATTTCAATAGATAAAATCAACCAAGATTAACTAGTATTTGTTCAATGGGGATTGTCTCATTTTTTTAAATTGTTATAAAATGAAAACCATTTCGAGGGATAAGGTTGCTGATCGTAGCCTATTAGTTAGAATGCGAAAATAATCATGGATTATTAATATTTTAGCCTTTAAATGAATAACCTTCATTTGCCCTTCAAATGACGTCACTGTTGGCTGAATATCAGTAATGTGTTTGCTATGACAGCAATGACAGAAATGACATTTACAAACACAAGTGTCATAAGTCACAAACAACAAATTATAACCTTTCATTGTAAGGTAAATACGATTTGTTCTCATTGTTTTAATAAACAAACGTTTAATAATTATGGAATATAGAAAGTGCTTTGTTCCTACCTGTAAAGTAATTATTACCAATGTAAGTTAATGAACCAAGAACTCAAACTCATAGCGTCGGCTTCACTTCGTAAAATTGCTCAAGATGCAAGCGAAGACTGTTCAGAATTGAACAAGTTACTTGATCAACCTACAAGCAGTAGCAGACCATTGAAAAGAAAACGTGAGGAAATAGTAATGCCCAGTACTTCTACGTGTCCTACCATGCCGAAAAAGGTAAAGTATATTTTACTGAGAAAAACAATGCTAAAGAAACAGTATAATTAATAGTCGCGTAGATATTTTTATATCTCTATATTATTGATAAATAACATTAACGTTTGTTTTACAGATGAATGTTGCAACACAGTATGAAATAAAAATGGTGCATAAGAGCACTAACTATATAAGTAGAAAACCGCTAAGTAATATTGCTACAGTTAAAGTGATATCTTCACCTGACACATCATCTGTGACCACTCCTTTGTTTGGATGTACAACAGAGACTGAGGAATCTATCTACAGTGCATGAATCAACTAAGAGAATCTTCCCGTCTAGAAAAATTATGTTAGACACAGTATTTAAGAAACCAAAAATGTATGTTCATGTAGAGAGTTATTAGATGTGTAAGGGAGTATGCTTTATTTAAACCTCGCTATGTAGTGAACTATCAGTTTGTACCAATTTGGACGAAATAGTCATGATAGTAAGTGGACTAATCAATTTACAAGGAGAAATAATAAAAAGTTATTGAGTAAAATTTTTTTTATTAACACACTTTCTTTTTTCTCTTTCTAGATAGAAAATATTTTAAAAGATGTTAATTTTTTAACACTATCAAGTTATTCAAAAAATAAATAATAATATGTAGGCTTCATTGTAATCCACCCAAACAATATGGATGTTCTTGGTGGTTTCAAATAAAGGATCAGAAACACAAAATAACCCCTCATTTTTATTACAAGTCGTCATTTAACACATGACTTGTGTTCTAATTTATCCGTTATTTCCTCATTTTTCATGTATGTGCTAACAACTTTCTCTGAAGCTATTCTGTACTGTTCACTTGAAGTTTTTGGCTCCTCTTATTTCAGCAAGGTTATGTTGGTTATTTGTAGACATATATTCCAAAATCATAACATTCTCTACTTTCGGCAGATTCCGTGAGTCCGCTTTGACAAAATTATTTCACGACATAGTAGTTTTTTCACGAAATAATAAGAAAACTGTTAATTCGCGTCGCTTGTGGTATTTTTACAGTAAAAAAAATAAAAGAATGAGTGACAGTGTGACACATGAGTGTTGACATTTGTTTGACGGCATTCTTTTTTCCCTTGAAGCAAAGGACTTACACAATGTTACGCCAACAGTGACGTCATCGTAATAAAACGATCACGTTTTTTCAAAATTCCGTATAAAAGTTATTACTTTAAAAATAACGAAAATATTGAAATTAGTTTCTCAAATTGATCTATTTTATCCATTTCAACTATAAAAACAGCATGTTGAAAATATTAGACAATCCCCATTATATCAATATTATGTAAATAGTTTACCCAAAAATAATTTTGCTAGTTAGTTACTATTTCCACATAAATTAAGTGCACAGTGGATCAGAAAGGGAGTAGTTTAAAATATATAAAAAAAAGACGTGTGGCACTCGGGGACTGCCGCGGTAAAGCTATTGCATAGCATTTTGTATCAACTTATGCAATTATAATTTTATTTAATGACACACCAAAACAATATTCATTTATAAAAAAATAACGATATTAAGAAGTGATTATCGAATTTCGCGCGATGTACATTTATATAGATATAATATCATATATACTTTCTCTGCGCGGCATTCATGTGCATTATCTATACACCAAAAACAAAGGTACTGAATAGTACACGTGCTTGGTTTGATGGTTTCTGTTATATACATAATGAATAATGAATTTATATATATATATACATATTGAGAATCTAAATTTAGAATTTAAACTATACGCGTTAGTGTGTGTTTGTGTGTATAAAAGAGGGCTACTTTTAATATCGCTCATTTTAATATCAAAAGTTTAGGTTATCTTTATAGCAGTATTATATTTTCAATTCAAAATTAATACTGCATTTGTGATAATAATAAAATGTATGTATATAGAGTACTCACTCATTTTCTTTCATTAGTTTTTTTTGGTGACTTTCTTCATTGCACTTTGTTCATTCATATTCACGCACACAACGCCGTGTCGAAGACTACCGAACTGAAACGACGTTAGACGATGCACGGCCTTCAAGCCACACCTCCTTGCGCATCGGAGTGGGGAGCGTGAGGTTTTTTCGTTACGGAATTTCTGGATTCGGTCCCCGCGCTCAAGGCCCGCGATAGAAGCTATGCAATAGCTTAAAAACAGTATTTGTTAAATATTTGTTAGACTAATAATATTTCGCTACATATTACAATAATAAATCGCTCAGCGAGCTATGAAAGGGCTATTCTCGGAGTATCTATGAAGGACCGTATTAGGAATGAAGTGATCCGCCAGAGAACTAGAGTCACCGACATAGTCTAGGTATTGTATTAGCAGTAGGCTGGTCACATTAGCCGTAGAACTGACGGCCTTTGAAGTGGAGCAAAGTTTTTGAGTGGAGACTGCGACTCAGCACACGTAGTGTGGGACGCCCTGTGGCAATACGGGATGACGATATTCGTAGGTTGGCTAGGGTGAGCTGGATGAAAACGGCCGAAGATCGAGAACGATGGCTTGCATTGGGGGAGACCTATCTCCAGCATAGGTCATATGTCACATAATGTACCACTTATATTGCTTTGTTATTGTTACTAATGCAATGAAATGAAATATTTGTTTGCATTGATTCTGAAATATGTAAATGATAGGTTCTAAACAAGTAAATCTTAAATAACAGATACATTCCATGAGTGTTAGATACTATTACTGTAGAATTCTTGATTCTACCAATTGGAATTGCGTGCGCTCCATTTTCCTATATCGTAGCGTCAAATTATAGGCACGATCTTGAAAATTGGTACAGTTTTATGATTATCGCGCACTAGACATAGGAAAACGTTATACTATGAATCGTCTGGGATAAATGTTGTTTGATTCCGGACAATCCATAGCAACACATTTTGTTTTTCTTATTATTGTAGGGGTTTCCTGCAAGTTTCTTGGCGCCCTATTGATTGAGAGACACTTTTCTTAGCAGATTTAGTGTATTTAGCTAGGCGGGAGGTTTTTGTGCACTTATCTTTTTAAACCTTTTCTAATTTCATGCAATAAATATAGGTTCATCCAAATATTTATGAGTAACATTTATTGAAATTAATACGATCATTTACCTCAGGAGATATGTTTGTATAGGTTAGACGGTATGTCTTACGTGTTACGACATTGTTCGATAATAATTCACAGATTTAACTAGAGAGTTAATTCTCAAATTAATTACCTAATAACCTCAACACGGGTTTTAGATTATCAAAGAATCTAATTTACCATGAGTAATGTGAAGACTTAAAATATTGATATCGTGAACACGCACGGATTGTATAACCGTTTCTGGTTCCGACATCAACTCGAATTTTGAGGTGAAAGTCCACAGGTGTTACGAGTTACGAATACGATATCTCGAGTCAATGTAATAGGACATGCAATCGATACAGCACTAGCATGTAGGTCAATCGAGATGTCTCAGAATCGCTGCAATTCGATATTGTTGTGAATATGATCGAATTATAACGGGATCAAGGAACTCCGAACAAAAGAATATAAACCTTTAAAAACTATAATATTAAATCCCTGTGTTTTGAAAAATTATTGCACACATTTATGCTCGGTCTTTGTGGTATTTTCTTTTTTGAAAAAAATACATTTTGCGCTTTTGAATAAGGACTAAATTTCAATGAAAGAACCTCCCGGTTTATGATTCCCACGGGATTATTTATTTTTCCCACAATCTGTTCGTTTTGGTTCAAAAAACCGACATTGTATTATCATAGAATCCACACTTTAGAATCCAACAAAAAATTATGTTGCACACAGCAGAAGTTGTAGATAAAGGAATTTTGAAAACATTCCTGGAATCCAATTACATATATCTTAATAGTTTTGTTTATATTTAACAATGTGATGACAAATTTCCAAAACCTACAGTGCAAAAAAAAATTTTTAGAAACCACTGGCCGGATTGACAACTTCCGGAGAAATTCCTGTTAAATTACCTGACAAATCATTCCATACGAATTCTGTTCCGTTCTTAAGCTTATGATATGTATAATTGCCATAAGATGGCCATCTTCGGATACCCAATCCAAACTTTGAATGGTGCTAAGTGTTTACTTTATAACTTAACACATAGCATTTCATATACAAGCCTTTTCCCCGAAGGCGTAGGCAGAGGTGTTTACACCCACCGCTAGATATGTAAAGTCCCCGTAACGGTGGCGAATTAGTTGGTGTTGAATTTTATAAATAATTGAAGTAAAATCTCAAATCAGAGTCGTATAAATTTGAAAACGCTCCATGATGATCTTAAAATTTAACAAAAAAAATTTAACTACTTAATAATTATTTTTGGGTTGAACGTGTGCATCCAATCCTCTTTACCGAATAATTCCTTGATTTGAAATCATTAATACCCACTAACGACATAAAAATTACCCTTAATCTCGGCTTGCCTTCAACTTTTAATATTAAAATGACATCAACTTGCACGGCCTTCTTGGGCATCTTTTTTTTATTTCCTGATACCACGTTGGGTAATAGACCGGAAACTACTACCTGCGTTGGAGCATAATAATCAAGGGGTACCATGACACATTGTAAGAAAAAGAATAGGCGGATACTTTGGTAAGGATATGTGGTAATTCTCCAACTGAGACGTGGCGTTTAAATTTCGAACGGTTAGTGAATTCCCCAGTCATAATCATTTATTCAGGTCTGGAATTTCTCGCTATCTACCAATTGGAGACGGATCATGTTTTGTCCTTCAAAATTAATGTAGTTTTTTGGAGGAGATTGTAATGTCCGTTCTCAATGAATTACAATGAAATTATTGTCAATGTTCACTCTTGAAATTTTGGTAATCACAACATATAGTATCACTTATCAACGTTCTGCGAATTCCTATTTTAGGGGTGAAAAAAATGTTTGTATTATAATTTTTAACCTATTCTATTAATCTTATCTATTTTATCTTTTTACCAACAAAAGCTGAGCATTATCCTAACTAATTAAAGTTACCCTACTTCGAAAATTATGTATTTACCTTATTCAATTTTCATTTAATTGACTATTGAATCACTAAAAATAAGAGAGAAAAATTTAGGGAACCTACGTGCATAAAATTTTCAAGCATAATATAAATTGGCATAAATGTACACTAAATATACTTAAGAAATACTAGATTTTGGCATAAAATTTTACGCAATTACAAATGGCATAACCATTTTAAGGCAATTATGCCTTTGCACATATAATTTCTGGCGATTCGATTCTGGCGCTGGCTCGCTTGCTCGAACGCGGACGCTCGCTTTGCTCGCTCGGCTCGCGCGTTGAGGGCACAGTTCTACCTAACACTCCTCCTCGCTTCACTCGTCGTCGTACCTAATCGACTTAACATTATGCCGTAAATCATTATGCAAAATAATACTATGGATAAATACATTAGTTTAAATTATAATAATGCGAAATAAATATTGTGCCAAAAGAAAATTATCCTCAAGTTATATTATAAGAAAAAACATTATGCCAAACAAAAGAAACGCCAAACCGCTACCATCAAACATCGCAAACTTTATGTTTTGCGGTATTTGTATTTTCCTAGCCTTTATAACTTTGGCGAGAACGTGCAACTTTGTGAGAATTGAGGTTTACGTTATTTATGATTTGTTAAGCAAACGTCTTTTAATAATATTGGCAATATTTTGTGTTAACACGAATGTATTTTATGAGGTCAAATATTATAGTCACTGATCTATCACCAGTTTTCGAATTGGTGGTCGCTCTCCGGGAGAAGAAGTGTTCGTCGACCACCGTCGGGTCGACGAAATTCGTAGTTTCGGGTCACACCTGGATTCGTTTAGCTCAGGATCAGGATGAATTGCGTACTAGGAGAGGGGCCTATGCTGAGCAATGGGCGATCACGAGGTGAAGATAGTGATGATGATATAAATAGTTTATAGTATCAAACTATGTCGCATACACCAAAAAAGGGATATTTTAAAATTAAAAAAAAAAAAAACAAAATTAAAAAAGACCCGATACGAATGGTATTCTCAAAATTAAATGCATTTAAAATATTACTAAATGAAGATAAAAAATTATGAATTACTCATTGTTTTATTTCCATTCATATTTATTATCATTTGGATGATAGCAATATTGCTTGTGTTTAAATATTCTTTACATAATACACCGAAAAACATTACTTCAGTTCACAAATGAATAATCTTTATATTCAATGACGATATTAGTATAATAATTATAAGTATAGCTACGCCTTTTCCTAGTTTTATTATAAAAAAATGTCCATATTTTTTCTGTCCCAGAATTGGATAAAAAGTTTGAGAGCCACAAATTACCTTTTGTCTTAGATCAAAATGGATAGAGTATAGCAGCTTATTAGATAACTAGCTGTGCCCGCGACGTCGTTCGCGTGGCTATTGATTTAACGCTGATAAAAGTTAACAAAAAGTTTTTGTGTGCTTGTTAACACTGAATTGTTTTCATACAAAGTGCTTAACAATACATTCCTACCTCTTAGTAGCAAAATGTTGATTGTTAATAGTAGAACCAAAACCATATTATTAAAATAATGAAAATAACATTTATTGTCAGTGTCATCTGATTAATTTTTGACATAAATCTATGTTGTCGTGTCCAAGAATTTTCTTGGTCGTGCCATTATTTTACAATGCCGAGAAATTTTAAAATTCGAAATGAAATTACATTTTGACGGAATATGTCACGGTCTAGCAGATATTGATAACCAGGGTTAAACCAGTACCCGTTCCCATGGGAATATCAGGATAAAAAAATAGATTATGTCCTTTCTCAGGCTCTAGACCAGTGTACCAAGTTTCAATTGAATCGGTTCAGTAGTTTTGACGTGAAAGCAAGACAGACAGACAGACAGAGTTACTTTCCCGTTCATAATATTAGTACCTAAGGATTTACTACATAACACACTCAAGAAAGGGGGAAGCAATTAAATTTTATGCTAACCAATAAATCTTAGACTTGGCAAATGACGCGATGAGTAATTATTAAAAAAAAGATTAAATAAATAATAAATAAATATTGGGTCCTTACCTATGAAATTGGTGATTTTTTTCTCTCTTAGTATTTTGTCTGTAACTATTAAGATTCAGAGTATTCCTAAAAAATAATTACCTCGTCTAAAAATAAACTATATTTTTGAGCTCTTTTGATTTCTTTTGATAATTTGTTGTAAGTTCCCGAATACATCATTTTATTTGCATTCACTTAAAAACGATAAATATTTTTTATGAAGTGTGATATTACACAAATTACTAAAGCTTGTCTAATGATATATGCCAAATATTATTATCTTTGGATTTGTCGTTGTGAAGAAAACTGAACAAATTTTAGTATGAAAAATGCAGAATTCCCCAAAATCTCCATACAAAACACCAATTTCATAGGTAAGGACCTAATATCTTCAGACATTCACACCTATCACTGGCACATACTAGGCAAGAAATGTCTGTGTTATGGATACCAGATGACGGACAAATATATTTATTAGATAAATATATATAAATATCCAGAATATAATATACATATATAAACATCCAAGACTGGAGAACAAATGCCTGTCAACACAAACATTTGCCCCCACCGGGGATCGAACCAAGAACCTCTCGAGATGGCGACGCCTCGAGATCGGCGTACATACCACTCGACCACGGAGGTCGATTAAAGGCTATGTACTGCCCACTGCTGAGCACAGGCTTTCCTATAAGAAGAAACTGTTGAGATATGGTTTAGTAACAAAATTTGTGGCCTTGCGCTCTGATGAACCCGATTTTGCATTTGCTCGTCCATCCCAAATACAGCCGTGGTGAAGCTTGCTTTGTTTTCGATATCATACCAAACATCATTTAAATGTATAGACACGTGATTTCGATCTTTACTTTACGTGACTAATATTAGGTTGTCTGCAAATATAACAGTCTATGCAAATTTCAATTCTTTGTATGAACAAAGAAATTAAATTTGCATAAATACAGCTGATCAAATTTCAACTTTAATTATTCGAAGCGATAAACAAACCACCTATAACCTATAATAATACATGTTTTTATTCTGAGTATCCTTTTCTTAATGTGCCTGGTGCATGGCAACAGGCTCTTCCACTATTACCGACCTTAACTTCTTTTGGGGATGAAAGAACGATGAAAGTCGCAGGCGCAGGTGAGACATACGGAAGTCCTTCTACACAAACGTAAGTTTTGACATTACTGAGATAACTGTAAATTCTGAATAAAAATCTTGACAACTATTTAAATATAAAACAAAATTAAACAAAATTATATATATATATACATTTAATTTTGTTTTATATTTAAATTTATATATATTATAAAGTTTTGTATGACACACACATATAACTACAACATAATAGGTTGGGGAAAAAGTTTCTTCGCATTTTTTAAGAAAATTCAAAACATTTTTTAATATAGTTTATTTACATTTAACTAAAGTATGTAGGTACCATTTTGTTCGATAACTTTTTTCCATCTTGTAGGTAGGGACATGATCCCATTGCTATAGAAATTTTGGGACTTCTGGTCAAAATACCGCGACAAGTGGTTTTGGCAGTGGTAACAGCTCATAATGAATAATGCCCTTCCAATCCCACCACACACACAGCATCACCTTGTTGCGAGTTAACCCGGGTTTCGCCACAGTCTGTGAAGCCTGACCGGCCTTTGACCACGACCTTTTTCGCACGTTCTTGTCGTACGTGATCCACTTTTCATCACCAGTTATCAGCTTCTTCAAAAATGGTTCGGTTTCATTACGTCGTAATAAAGAATCACAAATGAGTACACGGTTCATTAGGTTTCTTTCAGTGAGCTCGTGAGGTACCCAAATGTCGAGCTTTTTTGTGTACCCAGTTTTTTTCAAATGCGCCAAAACTGTTTTGTGGTCAATTCCCAGTTCTTCAGCTACGTCGTAACTACTGACAGGCCGATCTTGCTCCACTTTTTCAAAAATGGCATCCATTTTATCTGTAATAGGGCGACCAGAGCGATGTGCATCTTCGACATCAAAATTTCCGGATTGAAAACGCTTAAACCAAATTTGTGCTACTCTCACAGACACTGCACTAGGTCCATAAACATCGCAAATTTTTTTCGCGGCTTGCGTTGCATTTTACCTTTTTTGTAGTAAAATTTTAAAATGTATCGAATTTCTTCATTAGATTCACTCATCTTGGCGGTACGAAAAACAAATGAAAATCACACATTTTCCTAATTTGAATTTGGAATTATGTTCTTTAAAATTTTAATTTTCAATGAAACCAAAACCAGCCAGATACAAATAGTATAGCCAAAGAGATTTTATTACAAGTTTATACATACTATAATGCGAAAAGACTTTTTCCCCAACCTAATATGTAAGGAGAGGATGGACCAGTACAGAGTTTCTTTCCTGTACCTTTTGACAAAGCCCCCCGGTAGTGGACAGGAAGAAAAAAATATAGAGGTGAATAAGTATAAAATTGTATATTTAATTTATGTTTGTTAACTTTATAAAATTTTATAATGTACCTACGTATGTACATTAAATATTAGGTAAAATATTTTTTTTTGAGTACGCACATGTGTACACAGATATATGCGTAACAATCCAGTTAACCATCTCTAGTTGACAGACTAGAAACACTCAACACGACGGCGATAACGTCACATACTGTCTTCTAGGAAATAAATAATAGAAATATGTTGAGTTTTCCTCAATAAACATATACTAACGTTCTTGTAAAATATGTAAATAAAAGTGAAATCTAAATGATTGACGTGAAAGATATGTAAAAGGTGTATAAAAGTAACAATTAAGGTATTTATTAGATTTACAACAAGAACTTGGATAGTAGGGTGTTTACCTAAAGATGTTGTGTTTTGTAAGTGTATAGTTTAGGAAATTGTAATGTGTATTTATTGTGCCTTATACTTTAAGTTCTGCGTGTTTACCTGCTATGTATGTTTCAGTGTATCCCAAGTTCCATTATAATTTAAATAAAACTGTTTTTAAAAGGGTTTACTAGTAGTGATTGCTATAAATAGGGTTAAGAAATTGTTATTTAGTTTTAATACAGCGCAGCGTAGTAGAACTCCCAAGGGAAAAAATTTGGTGACCACGGAAGACCAGCGTCGGATGTCTGCGACAACTGACACATGCTGAGTGGCTCGCCATTTAGTGTCACAATTTTCCAAAATATTAAGCTTAGTACTAAGGTTAATTCTGTGTCACTAATAAATTATTTTCTTTCTTTCTTTCTTTCTTACACGAAAAGTTAAATAGCCATTATTGGCTATTTAACTTTTCTTGTACCTTAATTGTCTTCTTATGAAGATACGAGTGTAAATGGTAAATGATTTTAAAGGAAGTAAGTTAAACTTATAGCGGCGACGGTTCACCACCTGTTACGCTGAGCACGTGCAGTCACTGCTTCGTGAAGGTCGGACTATGGCATTGGACTGCTTTTACGGTGCTTTTGCCTAGTTTCTGACTAGCCCTTATGGGATAATAGTTGTGATTATTTGTAAGTTATATTTATGTAAATTAAACTTTAAATAAAAATGAAACGACCACTTTTTACATACAAATCTCATAAACAAAATACACAAACTAATCGTATTTTATAAAATAGCAAAATGAAACAGTATGCAGCATTTTGGCAATTTGTCTGTGCAATTGTACCCTGCCTTTTGGTAAAAAGTACTTAAAAACCCTTCCGTCGCAACGGCCGTCAATTCCGCGAGCAATGTGCCCAGTTGACAGCTACTTAGGCAATCCATTGGGCCATGTGGGAGACCTTTGCTGTCCTGCGGATCTTCTCGTCTTTTATTCAATTCTGAAGAGTAATAACACCGAGCCTAGCTTTTCATTACTATTTTGCTTACTTGTAATATTTTAAAAAGGCTTCTTATAAGCAACGTAAAATCAACAATTTTAAAATTTAATCTAGTTCTGGTGCAAAACCACAGACAAATAATCATTTTCAGAATGAGTAGCCTCATTGTTAAAAAATCACAATTAAAGTCTAGCACAACAACGCTGTCTGCTAGGAGCAGAATAGCTTCTGACTACGCCGGCGCCGTGGCAATTAAAGCTGTATTGCAAAAGACACATAGCCCATTTTCTGTTGAAAGGTTGCAAAGCGCTTCGAATCTATTTATAGAATTCATCCCAAAAGCGTCAGGTGCATTCGCCAGCTCTTACATAAAGGCGCGTCCACCTGGCTGTATTTACTTTGTGGTGTAATTTTAAAACTGTAGCGAGATCTTTGTTATAATCTTCCTTATTCTGTGTCCGAACCTAGACACAATAAAAAATCAATTGTTTTACGTTATTTTACTCACATTGTGTATATAATATTAAATTCATGGAACCTTAAATCCAACATTACGATTACCAGTATAATTGGACCCACTATACACACGTTCTAGTGAAAATTACTAAGAGCCACTTTCAGGAAATTTTAAACCTATAGTCTGCCCATTTTGACAAAAATTAAACAAAGAATTTGTGGCCCTCAAACTTTTTATCCAATTCTGGGACAAAACAAAAATATGGACTCTGATAATTTCTAATATAATTGAAAAAGGTGTCGCCATACTTATTATCATTATAAGAATATCGTCATTGAATAAAAACATTATTTATTTTTGAAATGAAGTACCTCATGTTTTGCAGTGTATTATGTATAAAGTGTATTTAAACACAAGCTATATTGGTATCATCAAAATGATTAATAAATAATGAAATAAGAATGAAATAAAACAATGAGGTAATGTATTATGACAATGTTAGTTTCAGGTGTCATGAAAATGTCATGATTTTTCATCTTAATTTTGAAGTATTTTAAATGCATAAAAGTTTGAGAGCACCATTCGTTTTAGGTCTTTTTTAATAGCAAATATTAAGTTAGTAATCTAAACTTACATTTAAATAATATAACATAAATGAAAAATGACAAAAATGATTGAAGGTGACCAGTAATTGCTTAATTATCTTAATTTAAAGTCTGTATTAATAAAATATTGAATAGACGTATATTTTTGACAAAACCTTTCGGCAATGAAGTAATGACATCATAAATAACCCTTTTTATGGTTTGTTTACCTTTTGTCTCAGATCAAAATCGATGGACTACAGTTTAAATCTCGATTTTGTAAATTTTTGACATAAGAGCCTTAGTAAAATTGTCAAAAATTACTAAATCTAGTTTTAAATCTCGATTTAATTTTCCTGCAAGACGCGCTTAATCTCTTCTTAAGTGTTGTGTTATGAAGATTAAAATTTAATGATCTTTTGTTTGTTAAGTGTGGGTGTGTACACCTCTGTCTCCCTCTTCAGACATGGGTGTAATGTATATTTCTTTATGTACAATAATTTTTGAATATTTAAATTTATTTTTAAATCCGTATCCTATGACTTGTACCACAGACCATCCAAGTCGGCCATTGATGAAAGCCGCACGTGAGCGGGTTGCTAACGGCCAGACATTGCCGGTACTTTCCAAGCAGCACAATATAGATAGCCCGTAGATAAGGACGGACTGTCTTCTGTTGCACTTTGATGTGCTATCAATATGATAATAAGGAGAGCACTAATGCAATGTTATATACTATTTTACGATAGCGTTAAGATGCACAATTTTTAGGGGAAACGTGAAAAGTGCCCTTAGCGGACAAGACAACGATTTTTTGTTTTTTTTTTGTCGGGGGTTCTTAAATGTTTTATTAATTAATTTATTTAATGTCTTTTAAATGACGTACAAGTTATGATCTTTCATTCGATACCCCACTCGGATATTTTATAAAGATCAGATTTTTCGTCGTCATTTTCATTCCTCATATTTTTCAAATGACTGAACCGATGTCTATAAAGCTTGCTGTATCGTGATGTTTAAATTGTGAGCTTTCATTTGATATCCAACACCGGCAGATTTGTAAACATTAGATTTTTTATTCCATTCCTCATCTTTCAATTGGCTAAACCGATTTTCTGAAACATCTAAGAACACTTTCGACTAACCCTTTTTTAAGCAAAAAAAAACACAGAGTCGAAATCGGTTCATCCCTTTTGGAGCTACATTGCCATAGACAGACTGACAGACACACATCATAAACACACACACACATCAAACTTATAATACCCCTCTTTTTGGGGGGTAAAAAAAAACTTTTACTACTACTAAAACCCAAAATGGGGTGAGAGTCTTGGTATCATCTGACCTGAAAACTATTACAAGTGTTTTGTAATACAGGTGTGTCATGCAAGCCGTCAAGTGTGATGTAATGTCACTACCATAGCAACTCTCATTAACGAAAAAACTTGGAACGGAAAAACAGGTGCTCAGAAATGGTCGATGGCTCAGAATAAGGATTTTTTTATTGTGAAAATAATAAAATTTATATGTATTGAATAATGATTCTGAATCATAAAATTTATTTGCAATTAATTATATTATCTAGAGCAGAGGTTCCCAGACTTATTTTGCTCATAGACCACTTTCAAATTCCAGGTGTGTGTTCCAATTCAAATTCCAAGTGTTCCAGGTGGACCCCTAGGGGTCCACCTGGAACACTTTGGGAATTAATGATCTAGAGTGTTTGTATCACTTACTGACCTAATATAAATATTATGTTTAAAACAGATACTTATAAACATAATTGCTTAGTGTGGATGTACAATCTATACATATACTTATTGTAATAAAACTGTAGAGGTTGTCTATACATAGATTAGCTTAGCATAGCTTAAAATCAAGTCAGGGGGATGTAAAAAGAGAGAAAATACCATTTTTATTTGTTTTATTTTATGTTTCACTGTCTGTTCGTCTGTTTGTACGGGCTTATCTCCGAAATGGCTGGACCGATTTCAATGCAATTTTGCATGGTGATACCTTATATTCCTGGTCAATATCTTAGATACTTTTTATTCCGGAAAATTTTAAGGGTTCCGTGGGATACAACAACAGCTAGTATAGCATTAAATTAGGTTGAGGAAATGACATTACGCAATGTGGAACTCAATCAAATAATAAAATAGCAACCATCACTTATGCTATGTTGAGCGGCAATTTGTTAATCAGAGATTCTTATATTCGGTTAGTCATACCGTGGTCATATATAATACCTAATAGAAGAGCTAGGTCCCTACATTTGCCTGCAACTTTTACAGCGATTCTTCGCGATATCAAGTAACTGTGACTTGATATCAATTAAATGATATACTTGATATCATTAAATAGATATCAAATCGCAGTTACCAAATTCTCTCTGGAAATACGTATGAATGTAGCCAATATAAGATAAGTCTGCTCAAAAAATGTTGACTGAATCTTTACTGGAAATGTGAGTATATAAGCATCATCATAAATACCATATTATCAATTTGGTTACAGTCGAAAACATAAATATGCATACACATTTGGCAGGTAAAAATCTTTAGTCATTTACTGTCAAAAGTGGATACATATTTTTGGAGTTGACCGTACCAAAATTTCAATCACACATTATTTGAATAAAATAAACATACATACACATACATACATACATTCACGCCTTTAATCCCCGAAGGGGTGATCAGAGTCCAAGGAGCAGTGTTCGATAAGACCACATTTAGCCATACAAAAATTGGGTTTGGTCAGATGAAAAATCGTGAAAGAGTAGTAACAAGTGGCTAGCTCATCGACTACACAATCACAGACCCAGTACCCGATACGCCCTTAGTCGCCTATTTCGACATGCTAGGCAAGAAAAACAGTCGGTACATTTGTGTCCCGGACCAACACGAGACACAAAAGAAAAACCTACCTACCTACCGGGGAATAAAATAAAAACCTGTAAAACCATAATTAAAAACTTTTTGGCTTTCGTAATAACAACAGATGAATAGGTATCTAATCATAACTACCTGTCTAATATTTTTACAAAACCTGTATTGGAGTCAACAAAACCAATCACCAGTTATACCACAATTATACCAGTTTTTCCTGTACGTATCAGGTAAACTAAGCATGATCTACCAAGATCTACCAAAATAATAATACGAGGCGTCTATTTGAATACGGAGAGTGATTCCCTTTTATTTACAACACAACAACAGATTTCCAATAAAAAGCACTCGATAACTTAAGTACCTACAAACGAGTATACATGCAGAGATGCATGTCTGAAGGTAACAATAAGAATTTGACTCGTTTGTGTCTTTTTGGAGCGGCCGTAATAATGGGAGAAGATCATCATCATTCACACAATCTATTCACATTTCTTCTGTTTTCCTGACTATTTTTATTTGCCGAGACGGAGTCCTGTTTACGGACCGAACTTGCCGTTAGGTAGGCGGTAGGCATGGGTGGGTCGCTCAGCTGCTGGCTGAGAACACTTACCAAAACTCTCCGATATTTCGGCCCCCGGGGTCTGCCGAAGCAATTCTCCGAGACAAAGCCCACTCTCATACCTGAAAATTTGACTTTATCATTATACGAGTATAATTGATGTATGTGTGTAGTGTTCTAGTATTTGCGTCAGTGGACGAATAAATATTTCTGTTTTTATTTCTGTATTCATAACTTCTATAAGCACATGCTCATTGACATCCATAATTGCCCCTAATTTTCTTCTTTATAGGCGACTTTGGGTCTGTTTTTTGATCCGTGGTCAGGTCAAAATTTTCAGAAATACTATAGTTAAATAATCATAGACAATTTAACTACAACACGATACTGTGATTAGTGAAATGGCGGCTGGCGGCACAGCTGATGTTCGCTTGCTTCGGAAATGCATTGCAAATTCAACCATTGGTCAAGCTGACTTCACACATTTTGGTGCTCCCATTCTCGTCATTTGGTGTTTCCACTCTCGTCATTGGTCTGTTTTTACATATGACAGGTAAGCTCTTGGCCCTCATCTCACCTGATGGTAAGTGACGATAAGGCCAAAGGTGGAAACGAGCTTCGGACTTCACCTGGGCTTCGGGCTTCACCTGTATTGATATAACTGAGGAACTGGCTATGTTACCTCTGATTGCCGGAACACAACAATGCTAATAATAATAACAATAATAATAATAATAACAAATAATAATAACAATGTTATACATTGTTATTATGACGACAAATTTAGGTAAGATTGTGGTAGCTATAGCCAGGCGGGCTGATAAGCCCTACCACCAACCAAAATCTAGATTTTAAACATTGCTTTGACTAATAACACGGATCAAAAAACTGATCCTTACTCGCAAATATGTAAAGTTTACCTGTTTATTATAATTGGTGTAGGTAACAGTACCTCGCCTGTCTACGTTTCTGTAACATCTCTGATAGTGTCTTATGTTCAAGCAAGACCACATTTCACAGATATCTCTGAATTCCTAATGCTTGCCAAATAAGGAGGTAATTAATTTAGAACCGTCGATAGATCATACTCGCTCGCCTTCGAGAAACCTTCTAAGGTTTTCTAAGCGTGATCTAATTTTCTACAGAAACACTCGGACTGATGCACTGAAACATGGTTGAATGAAAGCAGTGGGATTTTATAAGTAAAAATTCTCATTATTGGAAAAGTTCTTAATAAAAATTAAGTAGGTAACAGTTATTTTTGCCATTAACTAGTTAACGGGACCCGCAAACTCTGGTGTTCTGTCTCAATTTGTGCCCGTTGACTAGTTAAAACACTATTTTAATTCACAGCTAGAATTAACTTGCCAACATTCTTCCGCCCAATTTTAGTTTTCTTACGTTTTAGTAAGAAGAATGTAGTTCAATACAATTTTCAGAATAAAAACAGGGTTATATTGTGTAAAAAGTTTTTTTATAATTAACACCGATATGTTATATAGGTTGTCTGTTATTAAAAGCAACATTAATATTAAATTAAAAGGCAGTGGTAGCCGGACGGGGCTCGTTCGAGAGGACGCTGCTGGTTCGATAGCCGACTGTAGCCAAATAATTGTGCCAAATCTTAACGGACTTAACTTATCTGGCAAAATGTGAATTAACACCTCTGCCAACCTCTTCGGGAAAAAGGCGTATTTTTTTTTTACCTGTATTGAATAAAATTTCATACTTACATTAACTGGAAATTTTTGTCAAAGGGAAAGCCGAGAACCATTTCTATGCCGTGATATGCAAGAAGCCCATGTTCAACAGTGATCGTTAAATGGCTGTTGATTGATTGATGGAATATATCAAGTTAAGAACTCGGAAAAATAATTAACTTTTTTTGCATTCTGGAAAGTTCCATGCGGTAAGTTCTTTAATGTATTTATGTTCTGCTTGAATAACTTATTTTTCTGCGTACACAAGCAATTTAGAATACTAGTAGCTTAATATATCTTTGTACTTCCACCTTACATGTGAACTTTCGACCATCAAGACCAATATTACCCAAACAAAACTATTTTAAACATGTTAGTTTTCTTTACTAATGGGCTATTAGCTTAAGAGGTAATACGATCTTATCTGTACGAGAAATAATGTTCTATTTAGGGAAAGTCAGACAGAGATGAATATAGTTACAAGAACTGCTTAAAAGGCTTTTGTTGACCCTTATAATTCTTTGTGTTACATGGCAAAAGTATTTAGAACATACGACTATGTTTATGGGGTATTATTTGTAAATGCGTTTTACTTTTCAAATATTAAAGAATGAGCACAGCCACAAAGATTTAATGAAACATAATGATGAACACGTAAAATATTTTATGCTTTTTGTAATTGAAGATAGCACTATTCTTATCAAAAAAATACACAAAGACACAAAATATCATTTAAGCTTTAAGAAAGCTAATTTAAGGAACAATCAAACACCAAATTTTTACCAAAAAAATCAAAACCGGCTTCATCTTAAGTATAGGTACATACATCGTATAGACGAAAATAATCTTTAGTTATTTAAGTATAAATTTTGTTACAAAATTACTGTTTAAAATATACAACAGGTGTTGGTAAAAAAACAATATCTTGAACACAGGTATTTTTAAGTTAATGTATTGATGTCTTGATAAAGCGTGACGTCTTATTATCATTATACAAAATTATAGGAAAACAACTACCAAATGACGTCACAACACTAAATATAAGGTCTTAACTTAACCACGTATTAACTTTGACCTCTCACACAGATGAGAATTCCAATTTTAAATCATGCACATTCTCAAATCCTGTGAGTCGAGTCTCATCCTTATTTAGTGGCCTTGACTTCGTGACTTTTGAGCCAACTAAATGTCGGCGTTGAATCTCAAAGGTCAGATTATTAGAATCTCATAATAGAATACTATACCATTTTTATTACACAGCCAAATTATGTAGACCCTTGGTAATGCGACGGTAGTACACAGCAATTAGACATAAGAATGGTTATTACATAGCTATGTTAAGACTGGCCTAGAATTTCGTTGCGTATTGACTTTGAGTTTTAATAACCCAGGCCCAGGTATTCATAGCTATGCTAATCAATTCATAATTTACATACCTCACGTCAATTAGAAGTCCCTTCTAAATTCATTTAATAGGGTTAATTATTTGAGAAGTAGTCGTCCACTTAAGTCCTGTTTTTAATGAGGAATAAATTACAATAAAACACACACATACACGTCCATATCATCACTCCTATTTTTAATAATATTCATTTCAATTCAATTATTATTTCATAATTTTTAAATTTATTCATTGATTGATTTTATTCATTGGTCATTGGATCTTCTCTTCTTCAGTAAACTGTACCAACAATCTATACAAAATTTATTTCTGCAGCGAAATAGTTAATAAATATAAAATGTTATCATAATATGCCTTCATTTGAGATACTCTACCATAATAATAGTAATTATAAATGTATTTTTATGGCAAAGTAAAAACATTTTACGTTTTACCTGATTAGAAACAAGTTATTTGTTTATTTTAATATAGTCACGATTCCTGCAATACGCATTTCATTTCTTATTTACTCAGCACGTACAAGAGGGTCAAGAAAGAAAACAAACATAGTTTGCTAATGTTGTTGCTAATAAAAAATGTTTTTTTTTTTGCAACACTGTTATTTTTAATCAGCAACATGGTCGATTACGATTTGTGTTCATGTAGTTCAAAGTTGTGTCATAAACATAAACATCACTTAGTATTAATAATTGATCACGGATTTTCAGTCATTCCACTTGATGAGACTCGTAAAAATATATATATTTTTTGTTTAATAATATTATTATGTACTTATGTATTATTATACATAAGTACTATAATAAGCACGTAATATGATAAAAAAATGATATTTATTTATCAAACAAACGTAAAATATGAATTTGAAGACCATATTTCCGAAATGAAGTAAGTCTTTAGTAATAAAAATCTATGGTCTTGTTAATGATTTCGAACTAAAAACTAAAAATATTTTTTAATAGTTTTTATCCGCCAGTAACTTAATTGGTACCTATTCGTTTTTTAATTATTTCAACGTCTAATGGCTAGGAATGTTAGAATTTGGCGCGATTAAATAAACAGCTCTAAGTTCTTTGAATCGTTTATAGTCGTGTATACTTGAAAAAGTAAATATAATTATTAACTGTAAAGTGAGAGCCCAGCAAACTCTTGTAGGTATAAGGTTTGAAAATATTTAGTTTTTAATGCACCAGCAACTCAAAGGAAAACTGGTTGTTTAAAATGGCCAATAGAATCTTTTTAATACTTACTTACCCTCAGTTCCATAACAAATACCAATTTCCAAATTTTATCATCACATTTTGAGCATTTTTGTTTCTTTTTTAGTGTTGTAGTTATATTATACCTTTAAATAAAAGCTTGATTTATCTAAGGAACGATAAATAAGTAGGCAGCATTTGAGAAACGCACGATTTTTTAAAGACCTTTTTTTTTTGACCCGGGGTAATGGCCGACCCAGGCTTCGGGGAAAGACCTGGTTATGTGGGGCTCGAACCGACTAAGCCCCCCGGGGGCAAAGACCTTTTTTTTTTTTTTTTTTGACCCGCGGTAATGGCCAACCCATACCCGACCTTTTGGGGAAGGAAGGGTTATGTGGGGCTCGAACCCACTAAACCCCCCGGGAGCAATTCCTCCTCCGCGCATATACCGGCCCCGGGATCTCAAGTAGGCACCAGTCGAGGGGGACCAGTCGACTCCTTGCTAGGAAGTGACTGCCGACGAGCCGTGCAATGCGGGTGACTGCCTCCATACCAAGGACCCCAGTCCCGTCACCCGCGTGGCCCTGAGCTCCGGTAATACCCCAAAGGGGACCACCATCATCGCCCTGTCGGAAGCTCGGTCACCGGGCAAACGCCCCGACATGACATCTTCATCCGCCGCCGGGCAAACGCCCCGTCGCGGCCAGTCACCGGGCAAACACCCCGCCGTGACTTCTGCTACCGCCGCCGGACAAAGGCCCCGACGCGGCCCGTCACCGGGCAAGCGCCCCGACGTGACCGTTCCTCTGCCGCCGGACAAACGTCCCGACGCGGCTGCCGCGGAGCAAGCGCTCGACGTGGCACACTCCCTACCTGCGGCTGCCAGACAAGAGTCCCGCCGCTGCTCTCCGCCGCCAGGCAAAGGCCCCGTCGCGGCCCGCCACCAGGCTCGCGCCCGTGCGTGGCGACATCCTCCTTCGCTGCCGGGCGTCGGCCCAGACGCAGCCACTCTCCGCCGCCGGACAAATGCCCCGACGCGGCACGCCACCGGACAGAAGCCCCGCCGTGGCATTTCATCGCTATCAGTGCAGTCGGAAGCAGTGCGAAAAACATTTCCGACTCCGGGGGCAAAGACCTTTTTTTTTTTTTTTACCCGTGGTAATGGCCGGGGTAATGGCCATTCCAGGCTTCGGGAAAAGACCTGGTTATGTGGGGCTCGAACCCACTAAACCCCCCGGGGACAACTCCTCTACCGCTTCGGGGGCAAAGACCTTTGCCAAGATACCGCAACAGCTGTTTAGAAGTAGCGCTAACAAGAGCTCGCTAATAAGTTTATAGATCCATCCCCATCAATAATTTTTCTCATGAATCTCTAAACTTTTTAGTAGCTATTTTTTATAGCGGTACGGTTATAACGGGTGTCTCAGTAAGAGTGCACTTTTTCGTTTTAAAATAAAAACATGTATTTTATGAGAAAATTGTGATATTTTTATTAAATTTAAAAGAAGACATATTCCGATTAAGTATGGAAGAAATTTTCCGGCAAATGGTCCCCACGGCTTTGATGGCAGACCATTTCTTTTCATGAATATTTCCACCACTTTTACACAGAGATGTGGCTGTATCTCACCAATGACGCGTTGGATGTCTGATTTCAGCTCAGGAATTGTTTCTGGTTTATTTCTGTGGGGTCTGTGGGGCAATCTCGCGTTTTTGCCAATAAACCAAAAAGTGCACTCTTACTGAGACACCCGTTAAAACGTAGCTCAGCAAACGTCACTTTTTGTAAAAAAAACCTTACGAACTATTATTGACTATCGCTTTTGTTTTTTCAAAGTTTCCTTTTATATTTTAACAATAATTCTGTTCCCAGCATAATCTTATTAAATAACATCAGTTATGAGAAAAAAGCAACGACAAAGAATTCAAGTAAAGTAAAAAAAACTTTCGGTTACAAACATTTTGTTGATAAACCTGCAAAAATATTGTGAAATGTCGTTACGGTTCGTTTACGGTCTTTAATTCAATCTGTTCCGTAAAAAACCATATCACATAACTGGACAAAGTCGTGATCTAAAACTACGACTTATTCGTTTTTCTAAAATAGAATATTTGACTAATCGGTTTCAAAACGCATCTTTTCGCTTTATGGGTTAACACCTGTTTTCGCTATTATAATTACATTGTTAACGACTTTTTGTAAGTTTTGCTATATCATGTCGTGATCATGATAAAATTGCGTTTTTGGTTTCATATATTACATACATACATATAGAATTATAGTAAGCACAATTTATTTACTTATAATGTTATTATTATTATTATTTATTATTATTTAATAATTTATTGTGCACAATAAAGAAAGAAATATACAATGAAGAAATAAAATTACAATAGGTAGGGCTTATATCTATAAGATATCTCTTCCAACCCACTTGCGACAGGAGAAGTGCTCAAAGAGAAAAACAAGTTGCGTGTACCTACTTAAAATTATTATAAGCATAATAAATTATATTATAATAAATAGCCTACTTATATTAAATTAATTTACTTACTATTTTATTTAAGTGATTGAAGTATAACTAACTATTAAATATAAGCGAATTAGCGCTCACCGCTTATAAACGAAAATTATCGAGAAACACACAATATTTTTATTTGACATTCATCTTGACATCATGTATTACAATAACCAACCAAACTGTCTTCTTGCTAAGTAACTTCGTTTGCAATACATGTAATACCGAGTATAATAGTAGCATACATCAGAATACAAGATTTCAAACAGAATACACAGTAGTTTTTATGTGAAACTACTGTGTGAAGACATGCGACTTGTTTTTCAAAGCACTTAAAACAGATAAGCTCTTGGCCTTCATCTCACCTGATCTTAAGTGACGATAAGACCGAAGGTAGAAGCTTCACCTGTATTCCTCAATAACTGAGGAACTGGCTATCGTACCTCTCATTGCCGGAATACAACAATGCTTTTAACATTGTTAATATGATGACACATTTAGGTAAGACGGTAGCTAGCCAGGCGAGCTTAGAATCCCTACCACCAACCAAACCCCGAACCTCTCGATTACCCAGTGGTTTTTGTATAAAAATGAGGTTGTAAATAAAACGTTGGCTTCGAAATTAATAAATCGACAAGTTTCTTCTTGATCTACAAAAAATACTGACATAAGCCTAATTTAGTCTATTGCTGGACACAGACCTCCCCTAATGTACGCTATTCACCCTGTCTTCGGCTTATCCCACACTATGTTGTGTTAAAAGTAAAAAAAATACACATTCCAACAAAACATATTCTAAGAATATTTCGTAACTTTATAAATTGTAACCATCAACAAAATTGTCGTTACACGAATTGCCGAGGCCGTTCTTGTGTTATTTTGATGGGTCTTGATGTAGTCCAAGGAGATTTATAGAAAATACGGCCATAAATGTGATACTTTACTATAAATCATTTTTCTCGTTACACCTATTAATATGTATTGTCATGCTTATATCGTGCTTAAAGCTCAGCTTAAAGTGACCAATCGAGTTAGAAAAAATACGAGTATACTAAATGTAACTGCTGTCATTCTCATCAATCAACTAGCCCTCTCGTATACTTGAAGACAGATAATAGTTGTAATATAATTGTATTGTTAATAATATTATAATTACTACTCTTTCGAAAGGCCGCGGCTTCAATCCCATCGCCTATGCTTGAGCCTATGCTCCTGTACCACTGAGTTTGTATGAAACTTATCATCGTGAATATCGCTTGCCTCACATTTTGTCCGGTGCATGGCAAAAGGCTCGCCTTTTACATGGGGGCCTTTTAAATGTGGGTGTAAACACGTCCGCCTACCCCTTCGGGGAAAAAGGCGCGATGATTATAATTACCTTCCAAATAAAATGGCCACTAAAATATTAACTTTCTTTTGTTTTCCTTAAAAATATTTTTAGTTTGACACAGTAATCACTGTAATGCTTTCCCTTATTAAATATTGAACACTGTAAGCTCGATACATATCTTTTTTATTTAATTATTCTTGACGACCTCCGTGGTCGTGGTGGTCTGTGGTCTGTATGCCGGTCTTAAGGCGTCGCCATTTAGAGAGGTTCTGGGTTCGATCCCCGGTGGGGGCAAATGTTTGGGTTATGAATTATCAGACATTTGTTCTCCAGTCTTGGATGTTTATACTAGTCTAGGATATTTATATGTATTTATCTATTAAATATATTTATCCGTCATCTAGTGTCCGTAACACAAGCAGCATCAGTTGCTTAAAATGGGGCTAGTTGATAGGTGTGAATGTTTGAAGATATTTATTTATTTATTTATTTTATTTATTAAATATATTTATCCGTCATCTAGTGTCCGTAATACAAGCAGCATTAGTTGCTTAAAATGGGGGTAGTTGATAGGTGTTAATGTTTGAAGATATTTATTTATTTTTTATTTATTTTATTTATAAAAGTAAACATAAATGTATAAACAGAGTAAACATGTCTAAAGCTTGTGATTAAATACGTCAAAACGAGACAGGATAGAAACATATATTGCCCCAAGGGCTTAATGTAAGACGGCGCATTATCCAAACCTGTGAGGTCATTAGTAAACACGTACTTTCGCAATATTATTAGCAAATCTACTTTCTTCAACAACAAAGAGAGTCGGCCACCTGTCCCAGTGAAAGTGCTACTAAGTACCGCAACTGTCAACCGCGGTTACATAAACAATGGTCTTTATTTATTTGTAAGTGAACCCTGTTGAGTGTGGGTACTCAGGCATAGGTACTCTATGACATAGTCTACTCCTCGTGACACTTAAGGTGAGTATAGACTAGAGCATTTACTTGTATCAGAACATCGAGCAATCGCCATTTTTAAATTTACTCGAACCGCTCTCTTCGAATACGACGCTCGTTTTGTTACAGCCTTTTAAAAACCAACAAGCATATTGGTGTAACGTTTCGTCGAGCCTTCAAAGACGAATAAACGCAGTTACAACGAAATGGTACGGATAAATGCACACTCGCTCTGAGCATTTAACCGTAGATCAACGCCGAACATTCGTAGGAACGTTACATTACATGGAAATGCTTAGGCTAACTGACCTTTTGCCGGTATTGTACCATTCGCAAGAACGTTACATTACACCGAAACGTTCGAGGAAATGCTCAAGCTTATACTCACCTTTATGGATCGCTGACATAGAGGTTTGTCTTACGATAATCTCAGCCGATCCATACCATGATCTTAAATGGATATATCGGGGAGGCTTGGTGGGTATTCTCAGCGAGCAGCTGTGCGAGTTGCAAATATGTCTACAGCGAAACGTAAATAAGATTTTGTGCCCGATAAACAAAAAAGACAAAAAATATTCCTTATAGAAATGCTTGGGAGTAAACTCATTAGAGGAGCTCTAAGGCATTCGATATCGAAAGCAAAGCTACCTTAGCCATGGTCAGTAAATGGATGGGTGACCAAAACTTGGTTATCTCGATCTCCTCCGTGCTTAGACACGTTTAGCCGTTGGTTCCGGTTGCTATTGCAACCATTTCTACCCACCAAACCGCATTGGGCCAGCGTGGTGGTGTTACGGCCCATACACCTCAAGTGTTTGTTACCCTGAGAAAGTCTTGTGCCCAGCAGTGGGACGTATATAGGCTGAGGACGAACCTCATTAGACGGTCTCATCACCGATCAGCGCATGTTCACACCTGCTTGGTTCAACTGACTTGCATAGTTCACCAAAACACTGTGGTTCATGCTTCAAAAAGAACCTTAAGTCCGTCCGTTAATTTCCAAAATATACTATAATTAAAATCTCACAGATACACCTACTAAATCTATACATAAGATAAAACTGCAGAAGTTGAATGTCTGTACATAGAAAAAAATATGCTTGAAACAACAGGGGGGTGTAAAAAGAGGGAAAATACCACAAAAATTTTGTTTGTTTGTTCGTCTGTTTGTACGGGCTAATCTCCGGGCTAATAACCGATTTCAATAAAATTTTGCATGGAGATACCTCATATCTATCGTCAACATCTTAGATACTTTTTATCCCGGAAAATTAAAGGGTTCTCGTGAGATAGTTAAAAAACCATAGTTACCGCGGACGAAGTCGCGGGCAACAGTTAGTACCTACAAAATAACTAATAATTATTAAATAGCCCGATAATTTCTTCATACAGTTAGAGATTGGCATTTTCCATTGTCATCTTATTGGATAATTTTTTACGCGAGCCTTTGTTCAATGATTAAGAAATATTTGCATTAGTTAATAGTTGATGAGAGTATTCTCACAAAACCATAAAGTATTGCGAGATGGTCATTAAGATACTTAATCTTACTTAAAGCATTTTAAACATAACGTTTTTCAACTATTACGAAATAAAAGCGAAACGAAAAGCGACCTTTTTACATTGTTGATGATGGCCCTAAATCGGCAAAATTGATAAATATTAATATGACTGTTTTTCCAACTTGCAGATTTTGTACAATATAATTTCATGCAATAATGTGCCATTTCTTCATCGTTCGAGTTCGAAATGGAAATCTTCGAAACTTCCAAAGCTCGAAAGAGCTCGAAAGTTGGTCACCCATCCAAAATCAATCCTTCCAACCACTTATCTGCGAGGCTAATTTCTTACCGAGGTAACAATTTATAACAAAAGCTAACACAAAATTATCCCTTAGTGTTTACGTAATCAAGAGACAGTAACATTTTGTATTGTGTTAAACATTTAAGTAGCCGTTTTACTATTTCTTGACCAAAAACTAATAGTCTTGTTACAAAGTACGTAACAAAAGTGTATACACACTTTTCACTTTCTAAAAAACACAATGGAAATTAAACAAAACTACATATTCTGATAATAACGAAAGAAAGACGATAGATATCAATGCTTGATCACTTTTTAACACAATACAAGTGACAGAGAAGGAGCAATAGTCAATAATTTGAATTTAAACTCGTGTGAAATCGATTTCAAAATGAATCCGTATCATTACATAGCAACGTATTCTAATTACATTAGAAAATACAGTCATTCTGATTCATTTATGGAATGACTGATGGACTATTATCTTGCGTGAGCAAAAAAATATAAATCATAGACGAAAGTATGAGCAATTAAATATTGGTCAATACATTTTCCCCTTAAAGGAGAGACTCTGTAAATTGAATAATTATTTATCTAAGCTTGACAATGTTCTCTACCCACAAGTAAAAGGCAGCGGTGGCCGAGTTGGGACAGACAGTTTTCGATTGAAAACAAAGCTACCTTCGGCATGGTCATGACGGGATGGGTGACCAAAACTTTTTTACCTCGAGCTACTCCGTGCTTCGGAAGGCATTGGTGGTGTTACAGCCCGTGCTCCTCATGTTTCTCCATGAAGAAAGCCTGTACCCAGCAGGGGGCCGTATATAGGCTGAGGACATTTGATTAGTTTTAGAGTCAAATCCACATGGCGAATTAAGATGCAAAATATTGCAATCTCTGGTAATGAACTTTATTTTTGCTTCGAAAGTAGCTTTTCATATCAAGTAATGTATGTATATCACTGCTTTTGTTATATGTCTTTCACCTTAACGAAAAGTACTGATCATCATCTAAATATTGGATCCTTACCTATGAAATTGGTGTTTTGTTTCTCTCTTAGTATTTTGTCTGTAACTATTAAGATTCAGAGTATTCCTAAAAAATAATTGCCTCGTCTAAAAATAGACTATATTTTTGAGCTCTTTTGATTTGTTTTGATAATTTGTTGTAAGTTTAAATGTGTTAAAATTGGACACGGAGACAACTCTTTTTAAGTGCCACCCGAATACATCATTTGATTTGCATTAACATAAAAACGATAAATAATTTGTATCAAGCGTGTTCACACACATATTGCTAAAGCTTGTCTAATGATACATGCCAAATATTATAATCTTTGGATTTGTCGTAGTGAAGAAAACTGAAAAAAAATTAGTATGGAAAAGGCAGAATTCCCCAAAATCTCCATACAAAACACCAATTTCATAGGTAAGGAACTAATATTAACGTGCCTTAGTCATTGGACTTCTAACTCGTACTATGGTTAAAGCTATTAAATGTAATTTATGTCATAGTATCCGCGTAATAGGAATTGAATCATAGAAAGTCTCGCCCACTAAAAGTCTTAAATAACACTAAATGCAGCAGAGTCGTTAAGAAAGTCCACCGACACAAGTGATTATTGCTATCAAGATATGTAATAGACGTTATAAAGTTTTTACGACCCGATGAATTTCATTTGAAAATATATTGAATTTTCGTGAAGCGATTTCTGTTTCTTTGAATTCTTATTTTATATAAGTATACCTCATGATTCTTGTTTTGTCACTCCTCCCTTAATTCAAAATTTATTGATAAAGTCTATTTTATAAATATGTAAAGGAAGCTTCTTTTTTAAGATGCCTTAAGCGAGTAAATTAATTAGGGTCATTAAATTATTTGTCCACTAAACTGTACTAAAAAAAACATTAAAAAACAACGCCATAGTTAAGTCGTTATGTCACTACGTTAAGCTATTATGCTTTCCATGGATCAAGGAACGTAATAAGAACTGTTTGGACCATTAGCCAATCGGACCGTTCCGACCGTAAGAAACCGTGCCAAATTTTCTATTCGCTAGTCATTACCAAAATTTCTGTCGTATAGGTTGAAATTCGAATGGTTTTCGTCTTTGTGAGACCAAAAACGAAAACCATTCGAATTTAAGCCTTGTATCATGTTGATAAGTCAGCAAAATTGCATGTTATAAAATTCTAAACCACTACACATCCATTACTCCACATTAGATTACATTAGGTAAGCCATTGCAATAGTATTTTGTAAAAACTTAAATTATTAGTTAGAACTTCACGACTGGGTTTATGCAAATTAGTGTGATACGGTTATTGCATTTTTGTTCTTGTGTAACGTAATGAATTTCTATAACATGCAACATAGATAATGACATAAACATAGATAACACGTAGTATTGTGAAATGATTTTCATTTTCATATAATTATATTACACACCTACTTTCGACGATATAACAACTTCATTAAAGGATTAAAAAAACACGTTTACATTTAAATGACAATTTGTTTGATCCAATACATAGTATTAACTTCCGGATAATTTAACCTTAAGACTTAAGAATGCGGTTCCAACTTGTCTCGCTAACCAATAATTATTCTCTTTGCAGGTGTAAATAAACAAGGTGCGTTGCAAAGAAATCAGCTGTGCGGATTATTGACCCAGTCTTGGTCAGCCACCGGAAACATTATGCCATATACAACTGGCACTATCTAAAGCGGACCTGCATCGCATCGCAAGTAGAAGCACCGTTAATTATGCCAGGTTATTAGCACAAAGCATAATGATGGAAGAGGTGACGCCCCGTCCTAGCGTCGAGTACATTCCTCCACTGCCCCCGAAAGCGAAACAGCGGCAGACGACCTTCACGCAGATCACAAGCGATGAAAAGCTAAACGGGTTTGATACGCCCGACGGGCGCGCCAGCATGGACTCTCTAAGTTCGATGCACTCACTCGTCCTTAATTCTAAGAGTCCATCTGCAACGGTATTCATAGCGGCGACGCAGCCAGAGAGGCCCGTGAATACGCCTTGCACGGACGCTCAAAACGGTCCACACGTAGTAACAATAAGAATAAACACCGACTCAGATAAACCAAAAGCCCCTAAAATTTCCAGTGTGCATCTCAAAAGCGATATCGATTTCGAAGCCTTTAAGATAAACGAAAGGAAAAACAACAGCTTAGTCAGAATTAATGTGGACGATACACGGCCGAAGATTCTTGAAAATGAGGAGATCTTGAAAACCGATAAAGCACCTTATATCTATTGTAATTCGTTTGTAAATTCCATCACAAATATGGTCATGTCAAGCGGACAGTGTTCGCCGAGTGATACGCTCGATTCTGGAACATGCAGTGATTTAGACGGCACGCCTCCTCCATTGCCAAAAAAGAAAACGTTTAAATCCAGTTCCGCTAAGAAATCCGTCTCTGTAACGGTAATTAGCCCGCGAAACGGGAGCAGCCAAAGTGAACTGGATTTTGAAGATAACGACTCAAACATATCTTATGACTCGTTGAACAGCAGCGAGTTAAATGGAAGCATGCACGCTGATGAGAATCACCTTGAATATACAGTGAAAAAAGAAAAGAAGAGCATTGAAGCGCCAGCGACACCAGAGCCTACGTTTATAGTCAAATCGAACGACAAAGATTTTCTACCGCAGGGCCTGCTTCAAGATATTAGAGAGCGCTCAGCAAAACTAAGCACAGTTGAAACTGAAAGTGAGCCCGACCAGGTAGTAAACCAGAATATCAATGAGACTATTAATATACCGAAAGAAACCACTCAGCTTACTTCGTTCAGACTAGTATCACAGTTGAATAACGAAGCCAAGAAAAAAGATGAGAGCGAATCTTCCCCTCAATGTAAATCGCCTTTGATTAGCGAGAGCACGTACGAAGACAGACAAAAGGAAGATAAAATTAAACACGAAAAAATGTACTACAGTAGTCATTATTTCGACACGGACAAGTACTACGACTTTCATTTGAACGAAAAACAGTTCGACGATGTTCAGTCAGTGAGCAGTGTTAGTGTGAGTGTTAAGAGTGAGTGTGGTGATGGATCCGATATGGAATACTTCGCCGGTGTCAAAGATTACAAAACTGAGGAGGCGGTATCGACGATTCGTAGTTCCAAAGGAACTATTCGCGGTGTGAAAAATCGCGTGAGAGCTGGCATCGCGACGTTCCTGCAAATGCAGAGCACGACTAAGGTAATGCCAAATTTTTTACTACATTAATGGTATCTTTTTTAAAATGACAATTTAAGGTTTATATATTATATCTCTGAACTGCCAATTTAAAATGATGATGATTTTTGTAGTGTGTACGTATTTCTACGTCAATGTTAAAAACGTCCATGATTTTACCACGGCGTTATCTATAAGCTACCCATTTTACTAGAACCAACAAATTAGAAATAAAAAAGAAATTCATTATTTAAAAAACAAGACATAAGTAAATGGCTTAAGCTGCAATAAAATAGACTTATAAAACTCCGTTTACAGGCTGATTGCTTTAATTGCGTTACTATAACGCATTTATTTTCAGAATCATAATCAGATCTCTGTTAAAATACTTAAAAGACTATATTTATTTTAAAATTGGCCGTAACTCGGACAAAAACGCCCATGATCACTTGACGTGTTAAAGGAGGTTGCACACTATCAAGTGTGCAATTTGAGATAATATTGGCGCGGCTATTCGTTTGGTGATTTTATTACTTCGCGCCCAAGGTCACTACTTTTATTTCATTTCACCTTATGTTCATTTTGCTAGAAGATATATTATTATTTTTGTAACTTTTCATCGCAATTTCTGGGATCAGGCCTTCTTTAATAGAGAGCCACGAACAGTATGGGTCATACCACCACGCTGCCCCAATGCGTAGATAGAAACGGTTTCTTGCAACAGGAAGCAGCGTCGTCGTCCTCAGCCTGTATACGACGTACTGCTGGGCACAGACCTTCCTCATGGAAACAAATACGGTTGCAGTACCAACCGGGACCAACGGCTTAAGGTGCCTTCCGAAGCTCGGAGGAGTTCGAGATCACAAAGAAGTACGGAGAAGGTATAGTGTCAATGAAATGCCTAAAAGTTGTCAATATGCTCGATCTGCAATGATTCTATGTTATATGACATCAGTCGTGGCTATTAGAATTTTGCTTCGAATTACAAAATGATTGGGGTTATCCTATTGTGTCCCGGAATCCCCCCCCCCCCCTTCCTCTTATTACTAGAGACCAACGAAATTACCTACTGACAAATCGTCGGTGTGTAATGCGCCTCTGCTTACCGTTCGGGGGTCTATAGGCGTGATAATGTGTGTGTATGTCAATATTCTTGAACTTGCCGACCTCCCTTAGTGCTCTGTTAGTTTCTGTGTCACGCACTCGCTTTGGAGGCCGCATAAACATTCGAAAGTATGGCGGGGCACGTACGGCGTTAATTAAAAATCTTATTTTCAACTGTAACGCTGGCAATAAAAACTCAAGTGTTAATATTAGACTAGGAAGGGAAACGTGATTTAATCAGTGGTAGTTTTTGAGTCCTTTTAAAGTATTCTATAGATATATACCTATACGCCAAATTACTAACATGTATCATTTGTTACTAGTAGTTGATAAAATATCAATCTAATAGGCAAACAATAATGTATTTGGGTATCATACGAAAACGTCTAAATTATGCTTCGAGTAAAACAATTATTAACCAAAAAAACTTTTGGGTTAGAGAACCGTCACAATAGTGATAAGGGGAAGGACCGGAAGATTGTCGTTCTGTTGACAACACGCATACAAATAACAATTTATATAAGCTGAAGAAAATAAAGGGCCAAAGAATTAGAAACAATATTAAAAGCTGGACAATCATTAATGGCGCAGCCAACCTGAGCAGGATGGCACAGGATAGGAATAAGTTCCGAGAGATGATCGCTGACGTCCCATGAGGACATGGCACACGAAGAAGAAGAATATAAGCTATGTCTTCTTGACGCCTACATCCCAGAAGGCTTAGTAGCGGTTTTTCACAGACATTTTGCCCACCATGTATGGCAAAAGTCATTTATTAACTATACTTAAGTTTTAATAAAATTCATTGACACAGACAGGATGATATCTTGCATGAGAAGGGCCATTGCTGCATTAACCATTAATGAAATGTTGCAAATTGTAATAATCATCCTTTGAACTATGGCATAAAAATGAATGAACTCCACAAATAATTCTGTACAAATTGGCATGGCAGTGTCGACGTGCAACGATTATCTCGGTATAATAATTAAACAGCCTAGAACCTTCACGGGCCGATAGAAACAATGACGAACAGGTACCAAACGAACAATTGGCGGTTTAATTACATTCAGTAATTATGAATGGTGATCTGTAAGGCTCTATAAGACGGACAACAACACCGATTGTCATTTTAATAGGATATTGTATGGAAACGTGTACTAACAAATGTCGTCAAAGCCGTGAAATTTACACATGAATGATTTTTGCATAATAGCTGTTTATGAAGTGAGTATGGTTTTAAAAATAAATAGTGAAATATAGTCAGAAGTATAAAACGACGTAAACTAAAAGTCAATACCATAAAATATGGAGAATAGTAAGTAGGAGTTGAGTTTCGCTTGCAGATGTAAGAACATGCCTTTTGAAGCTTAGAGAAACTCGTAATCGCATTGGTCATTCTTCCAAAGCGTGCCCTAGCAACTGTTGGTTTGTTTTCAATCTTGAAATTAAGTGCCTCAAACACCACAATGCTCATAGAACCAGCATCGAATACCTAGGCTTAGAGTCTATCGTCAAAGCAACAACAATTATTAGCCAGTTAGCGAACACTTTAAAATATTTACAAAAAAAGCCATTTCCTATTTTCTAGCCGCAAAACTGGTACTTCCTGAGGTCCCACGTCTAGAAAAGTGTGTCGGAAGTCACTCTCAGAATTTTCTAAGATTGAATGCAACAAGAAACGTCAGAGAAAGCAAAGAAAAACGCGCACTTGCGCTTACTGTCGCCACTACCTGTGTATTGTTGAGAAATGTCTTGGAAATCGCTCTCGTCAACGGAAAAACTGTCAATGAATTTCTTGGTACTCAATTATTCCCACCTTTGGCTAATAACGATGCCATTTTGATGTATAAAAAATTAGAAAACCATAAGATTTTTTATCATGCAGTCGGTTCTGCTAATGGAAATGAGAATAATCTTACAAACAAAAGACATCAAGTAGCTAAACATCTAATAAATCTGTTCAATTAATTGTCAATTATTAAGTCTAACCAAAGAAATAATAGTAAGTTACTTGTTTGGGATCAGTGCAATGTTTTTATCTAATTCACTTTCTTTCCATCTTAGTCTACATTAGCCGTATTATTCAAAGAGTAATTTTTTATTGATCTTCATTCCACCTAACCATTCATATTCATAGCTATCGCCACATGCTCATTCTCTTTCTGCCTTATTAAACACATGACACAAAAATCGCATTCCTCAGTATGCTAATGCTACTTTAAATCGTATTTTATTGTGGTAGAGGGTTCATTAGTATTTGGACGTTCGAAGTTTTGTATGTATTCATGAAACTTATAACTTATAACAATTTAAGATAAAGTATTATGTAATTCTTCTCTGCACCAAAATTTATTATTTATTAAATGTGAAACGTCAGATTTATTTGAATTCACATATGCAGAGTCACAGTCTATGTATGCTATTACACAAATTGTCAAAAACCAATCAACAACATCATTGCGAACAAAATCATCTTCGTCTAGCTTATTATCTGTTACTTTCATATAGTTCAGATCACCTCAGTCTATTGCAATAAAGTCAATCTATGTAAATGATGAAGCATTTTTTTCTGTAAGTTTTCGTTCTACATTAACTAATTCTGTTACAAATAGTTTAATGAGATTAATATCCATACTCAATTTGAGAGACGGTATCCTATTGACATAATCGTTACGCAACAAATCTGTCCAAAGTGAAATACAACTTCGATCGACTGGTTTGGTGTGAAGAAAATTTATTATCAATTAACATTTGCTTTTAATTTCTTTCCCTTCTTATTGAAATTTATCTCCCACTTGAAATAATTGTCGATTGGGTGTCGATTTTAATTTCGTTTTTTATTACTATTATTTATCTGTCGATATTATGTAATTGCTGAGAACGATGCTCTAATTTAGCACAACTACCAAAAATATGACAAAATATATTATCTATCTATATTATATATCTATCTATATTATCACTTGAATAATATCATGAATATCTATCGATTACTGTTACTTTTTGTAATATTATATTATAATTATGTTATATATTACCACTACAAACTATCAAGCTACGATTGCAATTAATTAAAAATTAAAAACAAATGAAATTTATTTCCAATGTAAGTTGTTACCACATTGTTCATCGTGAATTTACAACGATACGTATAAATAACTAATAGTCACGTCCATCCTCGTTTCACACATCGATTATTACAATTAGCCGTTAATCATCGAGCAAAAAAATCGAAAAAATGCATGTTATCTCTCTGTCCATAGGCTGTCGAGACGTGCGCCGATGATAGCATCGAATAGTACTGAGGAGATTCCTCGACGCGTGAATAAATGCAATTTTTCCACGCTCGTTTTGTTAATTTCTTTGATAGTCTATTTAGATAGTAATGTATTTATTGATTAGAAAAAAAAAAGATTATTACACATAAGTAGTACGTGATATGAATATCATACAGTTAGTTAAATTTTTATTGAATACTAGCTGTTGTCCGTGACTTCGTCCGCGGTTACTATGGTTTTTTAACTATCCCACGGAAACCCTTTAATTTTTCGGAATAAAAAGTATCTAAGACGTTGACCAGGGATATTCGGTATCACCATTAAAATTTCAATTTTTTTTTGGTATCTTCCCTCTTTTTACATCCCCCTGACTTGATTTTAAGCATTTTTTTCTATGTACAGACATTCAACCTCTACAGTTTTATTATTATATTTAAAGATAGCTTGCTTCAAACTATGCGAGTATGACTTTGCTCGCCTACGTTAGTATATAGACCTAAAATATATTAGGCGAATTATTGGGTAACATATATAGGGGTATACGCGTTATGTTCTATGCATGTAATAAGCATTACATTAGGTCCTTACCTATGAAATTGGTGTTTTGTATGGAGATTTTGGGGAATTCTGCATTTTCCATACTAATTTTTTTTCAGTTTTCTTCATAACGACAAATCCAAAGATAATAATATTTGGCTTCTATCATTAGACAAGCTTTAGTAATATGTGTAATATCACACTTCATAAAAATTATTTATCGTTTTTAAGTGAATGCAAATAAAATGATGTATTCGGGAGGCTTAAAAAGAGTTGTCTCCGTGTCCAATTTTAACACAATTAAACTTACAACAAATTATCAAAACAAATCAAAAGAGCTCAAAAATATAGTCTATTTTTAGACGAGGTAATTATTTTTTAGGAATACTCTGAATCTTAATAGTTACAGAAAAAATACTAAGAGAAAAAAAAACACCAATATCATAGGTAAGGACCCAATATGATATGAGTGCTGCCTGTGCGTAATGTTTCGAGATGTCATCTTATATTAAAAGTATTAGAAATACAATAAATAAACTAAAAAGCCTTCTGGACAAAGGTGTGGTCAGAACTGCACTTTGGCTTTAGATATCGATAGCAAAGTTACCTTTGCCACGGTCAGGCGAAGGATGGGTGACCAAAACCGTGTGATCTCGAACTCCTCGGTGCTTCGGAAGGTTTAATCCGTTGATGGTTTACTACCCACCAACCCGGGCCAGCGTGGTGGTGTTACGGCGGTGGATTATCCTCATGTGTCTTCATGAGGAAGGCCTGTGCCCGGCAGTGGGACGTTAGCTGAGGATGGACAAAGTAGTATTCATCAGCCCTCACTGTGGCTCTACGTCAAAGGTGATGTCACCTTTAACCGATATACAAGCTTGTATCTTCACATTTTTGTTCTACATGTTAAATAAATGGGAGAACTTCTGTTCACCAATTTTCATAGGTTAGGACCTAATATAACGCATCATCGAACAGCACATAATCTAATTCTTGTTTTCTAATTAAGGTGTATGCCCGTTTATACCTACGTCACCGAATAATACCACCCATGCGCGTGAGCTCCTTTTTATAAGGTAGTAGTTTTTTATTTATTTATAATTACCTCCCCTTGTAAGGAAAATCCAACTCCGATGCAATAGCCAGTGCAGTCTAGAAACATGAAGCAATCAATATTGTCTTTTTACGACAAAAAACATATCATTAATATTGCTATCGAAATTCCATCGCCTTCAATCTGATCAATCAACTATCAACTCTACACCGTTCACAATACACACGGCTTTTAAACTTTTTGAACACAAAACGTCAAAGGCATTGCTCATTCACGGAACTCGATACTTTCAAAATGTTAGCCTTGACTTTTCGTATTCACTATGAGCACTTTCGTTTGACAAATGAAAAAAATTATAAATACATACATTGCTCCACGTTCGCCCACTGACTCTTTAGCGTTTGTTGTATTTTCTCTTCTAAATTATTAGAATAATGGGTATATTGAAATTATTTAGGTACCTAACTATACTCTTTCCATTTTGATCGGAGACAAAAGGTAAATAAAGAAATTGTGGTTCTCAAACTTATTATCCAATTCTGGGAAAAAATAAAGGCTCTAATTTTTTTATGACTTACAACCCCGGACCTCCCGATCTATAGGCGGTTAAAAGGGCATATTAGGCATATTCTTAGTACATAAGGCATATTTCAATACATATTTTTAGAATATACATTACGTTCATGACATATCATCATCAACCTATATTTGTCAACTGCTGGATTTTGGTCTTTCCTAATGCACGACACTACTCGCTCCAGCCAACGAATATCGTCATCCCATCTTATTTATTACCAAATTATCTTTATACTATCATAAAAAAATCTATCACATTTATATCCTACAAATTTTTATATAACAGTACAGTCCACTAATAAATACCAAACAGGCTATCAGAGACCATCTAAAACTCAATACAGCTCAATAGCGTGACGACTTTACACGAAGCGCATCTTTAATCTTTTAATTATACAGATGTATGTTATCGTTACACTTTCGTTGCTATCCGTACAGTTTTTCCAGGTACTATTGTAGGCTATGAATAGATCAGCCGTGTGAAGCCACCGTGAAATCTAATTATATGCACGATCATCGAGATGTAAGATTTTTTTGCTGTCGGTACGCTGTAGCTGTTATTTTCAAGTTATTCAGGCTTCCGCCGGCATTTTACGCTTGCGTATTTACCCCAAACACTTTCGATTTTACTTTTTAATGGTATCGTTGTAAACCTATTTGCTGTGTTAGCTCTTCTGTTCCATTTTTGAAATTCAATTACAACAGTATTTCTTGATTAATACTTTTAGTTTTATTATTTTACTCTGTTTTTGTGGCAACGATCTTGTTATAAATATCGCAATAGGATTTCACTATGCCTAGTTACAGGCTCGCCCTTTATTACCTAAGGACGTATCGGGTCAAATGTGGGTATTTGGACCTTGCCATTTGCATTCGAGAGAATTAGCAGAATGATATATGTATGTGACCTTATTATTTTGTTTGTAATAAATATAATAATGTATTAAAATGATGTAATAGTTTACATTTTAATATTATTGCAATTCTGCTCTTATTGAGAATGCACATGCATATTTAATAAATCAGATTTTTACTTTTTAAAAATCAATGGCATTCAGAGAAAAAGTTGAAAAACTTTTTCCTTGAATTAATTTGAATGTCAACGATAAAGACCTTTAAAGAGAAAGGTGTTATGTATATTTTTCGAAGAAACGTGTTTCACTTATTATACAAATTTTGTTTGCGTTTTAACAGTTTTGTGTTTGTTTTTGTGAAAGAGTACAAAGCTTTAAATATGTTTAATATTTAAAAACATTTTGTGTGTTCCGTCCGTGTAACTCAGGTTGCATAATAATCATTATTTAGTTACTTATAAATTTGCTTGTAAGTAAGTAGGAAAGAAGGATAAATATAAGGCGGCATATTCAAAGAACTACTTATTTAAAAACAAATGTGAAGCAAAATGTACCGATTTTATCTTTTATTTCAAAAATTGTCAATACATAGTGATTTGCACGCGTTACAGATGAATACGACTCATAGATACAATATGATCACGTGTAATCAAAGTTAGTCATTCAATTTTCTTGTTCACCGATTGCATTACTAACTACAGAGTACCATTAATAAAATTTGTTGACACACAAAACTAAAAACACAAGATTTTAAACCGCGATCTTGGTAATTCTCAAGATTGCACGAGTGCGTATCGGGGCCCAAAATAACTCAATTCTTAACCAAAAGATATCTATTTCTGAGGTTTCTAAGCTATGATTTAAATTTATTGTTAAGATTAGATATAACGGTAAGCCTTATTTCCATTGTGTTATTGCGGTTTGAATAACAAACTCATACATATAAAATAATAATATTTGTTTAAGAATATTGTTTTGTAAAGAGAGAGTTTTGTTTAGTTTACGTATAAGGTAGTATGCTCATTGACCCTGGCCGATCAATCGTGAAATTCCAGGTTTCGTTTCCCTAAAGATATTTCTATTGTAAACATAACAATAAAAATACAAATTAATTTTTAATAACAACATTCGAAATTTTGTGTATGGTTTGAAAGAGGATGTAGTGACAAGAATAGAGAAAGGTATGCTAAGATGGTTTGGACATGTGGAAAGGATGGATGAAAATAGATTGACTAAAGGGATATATGAATCGGGTGTGAGTAGAAATACGGGACGAGGCAGACCTAGGCGAACGTTTCTCGACCAAATTAAAAACGTTCTAGAGAAGGGCCAGTTTAAAAGTACCCGAAATCGCCGAGCATGCATGAGGACTGTAATGAGAGTTGATGAAGCGAAAGAAATATGCAAGGATCGTAGCAAGTGGAAGAATGTAATCTCAGCCTACCCCTGTGGGGAAAGGCGTGACTTATGTATGTATGCATGTACATTCGAAATAATTTCAAATATTGTTACAAATTAAATTTTCTAGCACGTCAATGTCTATTTAAACTTTAGGGTTCAACAGTAACTAGTAATCTGATACAAATCCTCAACCTTTTTTCGTATTAAAGTTTATTTTTTTGTACAGTTCATACAGTTGTTTGAAATACAAATGTTAATAAACCACTTTTCTTAGATCCTTTGCGATCAGAAATGTGTTGATAAGAAAGTTTTTTTTTTTTCTAGCACAGGAAAGAAAAAAATCATAATTGCCCAGGTAAAATATTATCTTTTACAGCTCTACGTGTATTAAAAAACCTGTTACAATTAAATCCCAGAGAGAAAGTAAGACGCATCATTTCAACAGATTTAGATAAGATTTTTTTTTATTGTCGTTCAAAATTGTTGAATTTCACTGTGAATCACATTTTCTTGGCTGAGTTTCTCAAAACCAGCATGAAATAATCTTATTGCTGATCATAAAACTCTTTCGAAGAAAAACATTAAAAAGTGTCCGCGTAGTCAGCATAAAATAAAAAATTTGATAATCCACTATTAAGAATATTTTTTTTATTATTAAAATTTTCAAGCATTTCTGTGTTGCCTACTCGTTAAATTAATTTCTACTCATTACTTTTGTATATTCTAAGAGAATTTAAATACTACTTACTTGAAATTGGCGCTGAAATGTAATATATTTTATTTACTTTAAAATGTTAAATATTATGTTCTCTGAAAGATGGTACTTTCACTACACAAAATATTAGACTGTAACGTGTTTTTGCAAAAAAAGAATATGACTGTAAATTTTGAATGAGAAACAATTTCACCAGCTTTAAACAAATAAACAATTGTCTTGGTTAATTTAAATCAAGACAGTAAAACTGGAGCAGGTAGGTAGGTAGGCAGGTAGGTAGACCGAAGCGAGGTTTTTTTTATCGGAATTGCCATAAAAATATTAGTTTTACTTCGTCATAAAAATAACCGCAATGTCAAAGGAAAACTGGTATGAACTTAAATATTTCATTTGCAGAGCCTATAAATACTGGAAAAATAAAAGGGATTCTTTACCAATCAAATATCTTTATTATTTTTATGTTACGTCGGTAAAATAACGTCACTTATGCGGTGATTTGTAATTTGCTTTAAAAAAACTCGGAATTCTTATAAAGTAGTTCTACAAACCATTGATTAAATCCTCATGTACAGTTGAATACAAATACATGCATATACATTTTTGGAGGTGACAATGTTTATTTCCTTCTAATTTACTGTAAAAAGTGGTTACATATTTTTGGAGTCGACTAGACCTAAATGTGCATTTTGGCATCGAGATAAAAAACTCTTCCGCGATTAGTTTTCAGCTACAGGTTTCTGATCAAACTAAGGTGAGCCTTACCCTATTTTTACATTCACAAGGTCAATGTTCCCAAGCCTACTAGTTTTCCTTGAGTAGAGCCATAATTTCGTGACAAAAAAATTGACATTTACGATTATGTGCTGACAGAAAACTATTGTTTTGTGACTGTTGCTATGTATGAAAATAATAATAATATGTCATTGTAGCCACGGTTGATGCTTGAACAGCCACTTGCAAAAATAAATACAAACTTAACTCTTCATTACTTCGTGATAAAAGTTTTTTACTTTCTAAATACTGTGCACAACTTTCTGCACTTATTTATATAAAATACTAACAACGCTTGTTGTAAGAATATGCATGTTTCTTAGATGAACATTTAATTAATTAACTCTAGAACCATACAGTTATACACCATCATTACCACAGAAATCTCCATTGTACAAAATTTCACAATCCCTTGTCAAAAAATTACACACATATTTTTGTATTGAGTTAATTACTGGCTATGGAGGTTGCCTTATATTTGCAACACAGTGTACTTAGAACTGATTACCTAATTTATTATCGTACAATGAAGTGTGTGAACATAGCCTTGACATTGCATGAATATATACAAATAACTTGGTTATTATAAACGGCGGTCTGGTGAACGTCGCAGTAACTCGCTGGATGCTGACGGCGCAAGACCGATCGTTGATTATTGGGGGAGCCCAGCTGTGGACGTCTCTAGACTATTGGATGGATGGATTGTAGAGAAAATAACCTAGATTTTCATTGCCTCGGTTAAAGATAGACACAACAAACACTTAGAAATAATAAACATACGTGTATTCACAATGCACCATGGTAAGTCACAATATAAAAACTAAATAATATAAAAAAATATAAAAAAGGAATAACTGCCAGTCCGAAACAGCATCTTTAATTCAACTTTATTTACACAAAACAGTCACATCGCGCAACGGATTACACGCTGCTAATTATAACCATCTGTTGAAATGAGTTTGAGATTAGAAATTGCGATCAGAATTTGTTAAAAAAATATATTTTCAACTTGATATTATTGTAGAGGTGTTTATGATGAACATTAACTGATTTACTACTGTTAGTCCTTTTTCTTAAGTTGGTATCAATGTATATAAGAATATTTCATTATAATTTCGTATAACTTAAGTTGCATCTTCCGTGAAGCATTTACGAGAAGGTTGTACGTCCCACTCCCAGTAGGGAGAATTGGGTTACTGTTTTTTTTTTTTATAGCTAAAGGCGATGAGCTGGCGTGAAATATTGCCTCGATCTACTGAGCACACCAAGCTTCATAGACGCCAAAATTGGTCCATAGGCTACCTATATTATTGCGTATTCTTCTTTGTCCTGCTCTGTTACCAATACCATTATTTGGAGTCAGCGCAACATGTCTTCTTCTTCCACTCTCTCCTACCACTCGCCAAGTCAATACTCACTCTCTTCCTCATCATATCTTTTACACATTCAATCTATATTTTCTTCGGTGTTCCTCTCCGCACACTTTCACCCACTTTCAAATTCATATCTTTCCTGATGAACTGATCATTCTCTCTTCTCATTACATGTCCATACCTGGAAATTCGGTCGCCGTCCTTTATTGGTGTGCTTACAAAAATCTTTCGTACATGGCTTGTTATAAAAATATGCTATTTAGCATATTACAAAATATATAAGTAAATTAACCGCAAACAAAATTTTTTTAAATGAAAAAAAAAAAGAATGTACAAAATGTGTGAATGTTTTCAAAAGAATGTACCAACTGCTTTTCTTGCCTAGCATGTTGTAAATAGCGACTAAGAGCGTACTGGGTCTGTGTACGATGAGCTAGCCGCTTGTTACTACTCTTTCGCGATTTTTCATCTGACCAAACCCAATTTTTGTATGGCTAAATTTGGTCTTAAAGAGCACAGTGCGCCTTTGACTCTGCCTATCTTCGGGGATAACAGGCGTGATTTTATGTATATATGTATGTAAAAATAATTAATAAAACTAACAATAAACAGTCAAAGATTCATTTTTTATCTAAAAATCGCTGAAATCTAAACACGGAGCAAATAAAATTGTTCTTTAAGTGAAATTAACTATAGTTAGACTCGTACGTTGTGTGAATATTCTAGTATACACGTCTGTCAGGAATGCGGAAGTCTTCGATTTTGCAGTTTAGCGCTTAACTGTTCTTTTAGATACCTGGAGAATATTATTCTCATCGTGTGCCTTCTACAGTTTTCAGAAAGTATTATACTCGTAAGATCAGAAACTGAAGAGTGACTGAATAAACCACGACAATACCAAAATGTTAAGATTTTGAATACATACACATACAATCACGCCTGTAATCCCTGAAGGGGTAGGCTGAGTCTAAGAAAGCACTGTGTTCCTTATGAAATATCGTGAAAGAGTAGTCACAAGTGGCAGTGGCAGTGGTGTTCACAACTTTTACTAAAAAAAAGGACACTCAAAGTTGAAAAAGGACACTCGATGCAGATGCACATGTACTTTGAATAGAAGTCGGTTATTAAACATAAGATAGTTTTTATTCATTCCTACTCGTCTTAAGGCTATATACGCCCCACTGCTGGACACAAGCCTTACTCATTCCTCATGAAGCAACATATGAGAATTATGGACCGTAACACCAAAACCGTAACACTGGCTGAATACGGGTGTATAGAAACTGTTGCGAAAGTGACCAGGACCAACGGCTTAATATGCCTTTCGATGCACGGGGAGTTTGAGATCACAATGTTTTGGTCACCCATCCAAGGTCTGACCATGGCAAAGGTAGCTTTGTTTTCGATATCGAAAGCCAAATCGTCACCATAACGCCACCGAGCTCCTTACATTCCTACTGTTAAACTAAAAAACTGTAGGGAGATGTTTGGAATATGTTTACGTTTTTTTAAATACCTCGCCTAGTACGCTACGGGTATCTGTACGGGTATCTTAGTATGCTACGGAAGCAAGCGATGTTATTAATGAACTGAACTTCCCATAATGAAATCTTATTTCTTCTTTAATCTAGATATTTTTTACGATTCAGGTACCTACTCAGGTTTATTTGGTAATATTCTTCGTTAAATATTCAGAAAAATTTTCAGCATTAAACATTGTTGATAAGTATTAGGAGTCTATATTCAAAGGAAGCTATATCACAGACAAAACCACCAACTGAATTAGCATGTATTGCTATTTAATACACATACTTTCATTTTTTAACCCATCGGTAATTAAATATATTGTTCGGTAAATTTATCTCTTTCTTATTACAGGGCAATTTGTTTCCTTGTCGTGAATTGACTAGAAGTTATTGTAGCAGAAAATTGGCAACGTTATTATTATGACAATAAATTGAGGATGTATAGCAATTAGTACAAATTGCGATGCTAACCGTCTTCGGCTTCGTAACTGACAGATAAAATAATCAACAATAAAGTCAACAATAAATGTTACATATAATCACGCCAACGCTTACGCATGACTGCAGAAACATTCTGATAAATAGCAGCTGAGTGATTCTGATATTAAGCACCGTATAATAAAATACCTTAAAACATTTGAAGATGTACTACATTGATATTTCGTTTCTTCCACATCTAATTTTAATTACATTTTGCTTGATATCTTTACATACATACATATAATAACGACTATTATTCCTTAAGGGTTAGTCAGAGACTAGACAAAAGCACCGCAAAAGTATGTCATAGTCCGCGCTTCACCAAGCATTGCACTCAGCGTGACAGGTGGTGACACTCGCCGCTATAAGCTGTTGGATGGTTGTGTAGTAAGTCCATTAGTCGCCTTTTACGACACCCAAGGGAAAAGATGGGTTGGTAGTATATGGTGTAATATAGCCACACGATTCCGATGATATCTTTACGTCCGCTGAAAATGTTTAGAAGCTAATGTTTTATGGTCAAAAAAGCAAATCGTCAAAATAACAGAACGCCAAAAGCTTACAAACCTAGTCAAAAGGATGTCTCCATACACCAGGAGTATTATACAGTATTTTAGTCACAGCAGTCACAGCCGGTGATTGAATTAGTAACTTCTTGCTTGAAGTAGGGCCATTTTTTCCAACTAGATATAATATTTAGTATTTTTTTATTTAGCTAATAGTTTTATAATTTTGCGACCAATTGCATAGTAAATTATATCTCGATTTAGGAATAAATGTGCAATGTACATTTAATATTAACCGCAAGTCTTGTATTTACTGAGTACTACCAAAGTTGCATCGGCACATGATGAATGGTTACGAAATAGAATATAAAATAATTATTATTGTTCACGTCTTGATCTTGATACACGAACAATCTTGATAGAAGTCTTGATAAATGATAAATCCTTGTTGATTTAAGATGAAATTTACTACCCAAACTTGATATAGGTACATTAATTACGTACTTAGTACTAGCTGGTGACACTGTCTTGATACGAATGTAATAAAAATCTAATTAATTTAACATGCGCTGACATACTTAATGCACGGTATTAACTGTACAAATATTATGATTATTATTCTATCCCTGGCAGGCAATAAAAATAAAAATTATAATTTAATGGAACGTAGGCGCATAGAGGGTCGATTCCATGGCAAGCCGCGTGCCGTAACATACTCATTGAATTATCTATTTCAACGTTTGTAAACTCCTACTAATTGTAATTGTATGACAAGTTTTAATCTAATTGCAGATTGCAAATCGGTTTATATTTGTAACATTTTTCAATTAAAAGGTCACTACCCACTACAACACTTCACTATAATTGTTAGAAATGTAGTTATGTTTAATAAGAGTGGGCATACTTTTATTAGACAAACCAGCATACTCTTATAAGTTTCTATTTATTTTTTATTGTTTTGACTCTGATGTTGAGACGTTAGAGACGTGGGGCAGTTGGGAATTCTATATTTGAAAATGCTGACAACAACTATTAAAATGTATAATTACTGTTGTTGATGAATTAAAAGAAATCATAGTACCATTAAGTCTTTACATATAATAAAACTGTAGAGGTCGAATGTCTGTACATATAAAAAAATGCTTAAAATCAAGTCAATGGGATGTAAGAAAGGGAAAATACAAAAAAAAATGTTTTTCTTTTTTGTTTCTCTGAACCAATTTCAATGAAATTTTGCATGGTGATACCTTATATCCCTGGTCAACATCTTTGATACATTTGGACGACCTCCGTGGTCGAGTGGTCTGAATGCCGGTCTCAAGGCGTTGCCATCTCGAGAGGTGCTGGGTTCGATCCCCGGTGGGGGCAAATGTTTAGGTGATGAATTTTCAAGCATTTGTTCTCCAGTCTTGGATGTTTATAATTTATATGTATACCTATTAAATATATTTATCCGTCATCTAGTGCCCGTAACACAAGCAGCATTAGTTGCTTAAAATGGGGCTAGGTGATAGGTGTGAATGTTTGAAGATATTTATATATTTATTATTTATTTATTATTATTCCGGAAAATAAAAGGGTTCCCGTGGGATAGTTAAAAAGCCATAGTAACCGCGACGAAGTCGCGGGCAACAGCTAGTTATATATTATATTGTTAAAAGTAATTAAGCTTTAAAATTGTATATTGAATTTATAATGAATGAAATTTAATTATAAATTCAATCATATGATGGCCTTTCTACAGTCACAATAAAAAAAAATCAACTAATTACAATTGAAATTGAATACAGGTACATTACACGACTATAAAGAATTACAATATTGTATTAGAAATACATATTTCAATTATTTATGAAAAACAATCAAAGGTTAAGTCAATAACGAATTATCTATTTTATTAGTGGACGAATTGATTATTCTCTCTTATGAAATATTAATCAATGACTGGCATATTATCTATTGATTCAGTCGTTGCAAAATGCTTCTTGGCCGGCTGGCTTGGCCCGGTCTTGGCTGGAGTAAGAAATCCCAGAAGGCCTAGCACGGGCAGGAGAGAAAAAGTCCCCAGAGACAAAAATCGTCATTGCCTCTCGCTTCTTCGTTCGCGCGGAAGCGAGAGGCAATGAGTAATTTTGTCTCCGGGGACTTTTTCTCTCCGGCCCATGCTAGGCCTACTGGTTTGAATTCCGGTCATTGAAAGCGTTGTTATAATGAAAGCAAAAATAAAATCCTGTTAATTTTATCAAACATATATTTTGTATAAATTGGTTTTAAATTTAGTATTATTCAATTTTGATGACTAAGTTTATTAGGTTTGGGTCTGTATGCTGCTCAATTTAATATATTATATTAGGTCCTTACCTATGCAATTGGTGTTCTGTATGGAGATTTTGGGGATGTCTGCATTTTACATACTAACATTTTATCAGTTCTCTTCATAACGACAAATCCAGAGATAATAATATTTGGCATGTATCATTAGACAAGCTTTAGCAATATGTGTGTGAACACGCTTGATAAAAATTATTCATCGTTTTTATGTTAATGCAAATCAAATGATGTATTCGGGAGGCAGTTAAAAAGTTAAAGGAAAAAGTTAAAGTTAAAGGAGGCAGTCTTTGTGTCTAATTTTAACACAATTAAACTTACAAAATATTATCAAATTAAATAATACGAGCTCAAATATATGATCTATTTTTAGAAGAGGCAATTATTTTATAAGAATGTTCTGAAACTTAATAGTTACGGACAAATTGCTAAGACAGAATAAAAACACCAATTTCATAGGTAAGGACCCAATATTAAATGTAATTCTGTAATTGTCGTAATCACAACAAAAACAGCGGTATCCGAGTTGGGGCGTCGTTCGAGAGGTCGCGGGACTCGCGGGTATGATGCCACCGCCTGTACCACTGAGATAGAAATAAACTTATGAAGGTACCTACAGTTAATTGTGAATATCGCTTGCCTACCATTGTGTCCGGCATGGCAACAGGTTCGCCACCTGTAACATTGGGGCTTAACATAGGCGAAATGTAGGTGTCACCTCTCCCCTTTCGGGTAGCGTGATGATATGTTATATTATAACAAATCAAACTCCTATCTAGATGAAGACAAATCAATTAGCTAGCTTAATTGGTTTGTTTCACTACAAATCAGAATTAGATTCATCACCTAATGGAATCAACTTTTTTCTACATTCCATTGTATTGAAGTCACGATCTTCGAAGCGATGGACAATTGTTGATTAATCAGAATTATGACAGTAACCACTAATTTACGTTTAGTGTACTTCAGGAACCTGGTTTTGTTTATAAAAACCTCAAAGAATTGCGTGGTATCTAATTCAGACGATGGGGATTTCAATAACTTTCATTTCGATGTTGAAAACAAATGGAAAACCCTTGCTAAACAAAACTTTTTGAACTCGAGATCCTGCATCCTTCGGACAGCAAATCCAAGTTACAGCTACTGCACTGCAACCGTTATAACCATTACTTCCCATTTGTTGTTGGGCTAGCGCATGCCCAGCAGTAGGACATTGTAGAAGGTGATCAGATCGTTTTTTATTCTATTACCCTTTGAAATGTTTTATTTTGGACTAGGAGTTGCCAGCGACCTCGTCCGCGGTTCCTATGGAATAAAAAGTATCTATGATGTTGACCAGGGATATAAGGTACCATGCAAAATTTCATTAAAATTCGTCCAGCAATTTCGGAGATTAGCCCGTACAAACAGACAGAGAAACAAAAAATAAAAAGAAACATTTTTGGTATGTTCCCTCTTTTTACATTTTTTTTTCTATGTACAGATATTCAACCTCTACAGTTTTATTATATGTATAGATTATGGTTACTAAAGCTTTACAAAGTAGTCAAAAATCCGCAAAGTAACCTTCAATGCAATTTCAATAACTCAATCTCAACGGACAATTATCTTCAACAACAAATGACCTTAACAAAATGAATCTTGTCATCGCACTAATAATGCGGTTTGCATAACATTTATGTCCAAAATAATAACAACATAATCATAAACAGATTTTTAAACACGCACCTTGACATATAAACTAATGAAATATTTTGGTAAAAGCTTACAATTCAAATTTGAAGCCTTCAGACAACTAAAAGACTTAAAAGCCGCAAATTAAGCTACAACATAATTGCTTGCTTGCTACAGATATATCAAACGTTTTGTCACGATCTTATCGAGCTCAATTTTGTCTAAAGATTGATTGGCCTCAATAAACTGTCATTGAAAATTCCGCATTCTAGGACCTTGAAAGTTATCATTAATATGAACAAAATCATTAGCGGGATTGTGTTCTGTAACTATTGTATGATGCGTTAACAGATCCCATTATTTATTGTCTACTTCATTGATATCTTAAAGAGCTTTGCTAAGATTGTGAGAGGTTTTATTTACAGCTTAAGTTTGTATAATGAGTAGCTCGTGACTTGTATCGTATAAAACATCAGTTAGTTTGAACATACCAGGAATCTTATTAACATTTTTGTCCTTTGTTTTTTATGAAATACCATTATTGTATGGATTAATGGAATTCTCCATATCTTCAGTATAAATTGAAACGTGTTTTAAACTGTACGTGTAGTAGTTTCAATTTACTTTTACTATTAACACATCAGCATTCACAAGGATCCCCCCATTAACGCGGCATTCAAATTCTTGCTGACTTCCTGGGATCTAAACAGTGACCACATACTAAACATTCCATTGCATAATTGTCAACGACTTCTCCAGCTTTTACAATTCAATACTTTTAAATTTATAGATTAACGCTAGATTCAGAATTTAATAGTACGTAATTATATTTAGGTATATTGTTACACTTTGTTTTGTAGGTTACGGAAGGAAATTAATCGGGATTGTAGATACCTGTGCTGGCTTATTTATAAAACATATTACGTTTCTTTGCTCTCAAACTAATCATAAAAATTTATGTCAAATCACATTGATTTTCCGTTAAACATCTAATGGGCCAGGTCTTTTTCCAAGACATTCCTTAGAAACCTTGACAGCCATATTAAGAGAAATTTTCCTAGGATCATTGTCAACCCGTTTCGTCATTATGCTAATCGTCCAATCAATCACAGACGCAAACAAAGCCAGGGACCTTCCCACGGCTGTTGAAACTTGGAGCATTTGCGAGAAATGCGACACGTACGCGTGATAGAAATATTTATTCTTTGGAAACATTGTTACTGGGGATATTTTAATAGCCTTTTGTTTACTCCACATACGCTCCAGCAGTGTTTCTATTTTTAGCTGATTTATGGTTTCTTACTGCTATATATTTCAGTGCATTGTTCGCAATACTTGAAATTAACTATTGCTGACCTGAGCAGTCTTAAATACGGAATTAAGAAGCCACATTATAATGATAAAAACTTACTTTACTACTATTTACTAAGCTATTTCGTACGAATTAATGGTGACCTTAATGGGTGTCTAGCTTAAGTGGTAAAATCTCATTAGGTTAAGCTATCAAACTTTACGTCGATTCATTGAGTTTATTTGCTGTTTTGTTTACCTCCAATTACATCACATACTCGTATTTGTTTATCATCGATTGTGTGTTTTGTGTGTTTTGTTTGTGTTTTTTGCAGTGGCCAGTGAAACAGCAACATCATGTAATTGTCAAACACCTGGTACGATTACCGATGAAGTTACATAATTAGGTAGCGGCTAATATAATTGGTTTGTGTGTGGTCTTTCCTCTAATGTTCCAGTTGCAGATTTATTTTATGACTTTTGAATTTGTCATTCTAATTTTCACCTTAAAGTATATTTATTCACATGTCTACTAATCGAGCAAAAGTTACTTTGAATCTCGATAAATTTTAAATATCCAAACTGCAAAGACTTGTTCAAAATTCATTGCGCGTCTAAAAACACAAATGTAAATTTAATGAGGAATAATAAACGACCTCCGTGATCGGCCAGGAACCGGGTCTTGGATGTTAATTATTGAAATTTAATTCTTCATCTACTTTCCACTAGCGACAGAAGCTACATAAATTCGGCTAGTTGATATGTGTGAATGTCAAAAATTTTAATTTTACACTCCTGACCTTCGCAATCCCCATTTCGTTCCCTTTGCATAAAGACCTGTCTTATTTACAAACGAGTGGGCTGATGCAGGAATCTAAGCCAATCTAGTACAGTTAAATGCTGGCATTCAGCAAATCGGCCGCGAAGCAGCTAGTCGGCCTTGTAAGGTAAACTGGTTTGGAGTTCCGCTGTAGAATAGGCGGGTATTTAGGACCTTCGCTCATGAAAAATGTTAAGATGACGGATCAAAAGAATCAATTAATTTACTCCTTGATCTACGTAAATGTTTAATTTCTTTTATTAGTTGCAACAACTTTTATAATCTGCTCTTAATTGAAAATCAATAGTAAATAAACTAATAGCGTCAAAAGTAACCACACTAGCATTGTTTACATCGAAATTAATTTTAAGATCACTTAAATGTCTCTAAAATTAATTACTATCCATTTAGCCGCTTATACTATCCTTGTTTCAATAAGTATCTCTTGTCATAATGTCAAACATACTTCTTTGTTGAACGTCTTAAATTCCTTCGAAAGAAAATAAATTTAATAAATGTTTATAATGTCCATTCAAAACATTACATTGTCTACAAAAGCTGGTTAGCAAAAAAATCGTGCGAAAACCCTTTTTGTCTCGAAGCATCAATGTTTGTTTACATCGTAAAGTGTGTCACCATTAAACAGACCCTTGGTGGTTCAGTCTCAGTCAATAGATTTGGTAGCATAGTTATAAGATAACAGCATAGTTATCTTAAGGCGGCACTTCACTTGGCGTATCGTGTTCGCGTATTTGCTATATTTGTCCGAAAACGGCCATGTGTGAACGGTCTATTTGAGTATTTCCACGAATGCAATGGTGCAAACTACGCAAATAGCGAACATGCGTTTCCGTCCACTTGTCGGTTTTTGATCAAATCAAATCAAAAATATCTTTATTTTATAGGCTCGTTATACAAACACTTAAAAACGTCAAAATTTATAAATTAGTGAATCTACCACTCGCTCGGAACGCAGACATCCCCGAGAAGAGCGAGCCAGAAACTCGAGGGTTGCTCTTTTTTTCACATTTTTTACAATTCTTGTTTTTTATAAATGTTAGGCTAGTACAATCAAATGGGTGAACATAGATATTATGAACATAGATTTTTAGCATTATAATCAGGGAGAATATATGAGCACTTGAAACAATGAACGATGTTGAAATTCGCTAAGCAATTAAGATAAAAACTAATCAATTAAAAAGCGACTGGCAACATCCCACATTACGAGTCAGCACAATATCACACATCAAAGGATTGTTTGAGATGTTTGCCCGCTAACAGTTCATGTGTGGATGGGTTATTTGGAATGATTTCATTATATAAGCATCGGAATAACACAACGATAACGCTACACGAATACGCTAAGCCAAATGAAGTGCCGCCATTACGCAAAACATGGAATGCTGGACTTAATTCTCCATAAATTTATGTAGCTTTGTTGTATTTCAATAGCATTTATCTTATGAGGTAATTAAACACAATACAAAACAAATCTTTAATAGTATTCGAAGGTTTGTTATGGCATGACAAGTAATCGTTTATCGTCTCTAGACCTTCCATCATTATAAAACGTGAGTAGACCTCTTTATTTTACATTATACAACCATATTAATCACGCCTTCATTCCCGATACCCAGATTGGTATGTCCAAGGAAAATTTATTTCTTAAATCAATTTATAGAGGGACAGATCTCATCAAAAAGTATTTGCTCCTTTTTCAATTCAGTAAAATGATTAGATGTACGAATTGTGTGCCGAGAAACAGCGCTATCCTAATAATTTTCATTGTATACTAAGACAAATAATCATATCTTTTAAAAATATCCATATTATTATTAAATTATATGACATAATTAGTTTCTGCACACCTGGGGTCCGGAACTATATTCCTTCACTATAAATAAATAAATATCATCAGACATTCAAACCTATCAACTAGTCCCATTTTAAGCAACTAAATGCTGCTTGTGTTACGGATACTAGATAATGGATAAATATATTTAATAGATAAATACACATATTCATTCAGAATATACAAAATATTATACATATTTAATGAACATCTCCACTGGAATCGAACCCAGGACCTCTCGAGATGGTGACGCCTTTAGACCGGCGTACAGACCACTCGACCACGGAGTTCGGACTATAGAAGGAACTGCAGTCAAAACAGGATTTTTATTTATGCATTTCCAAGAACAATAGCTTAATTACCTTGTATTGTCTAAAAGCTAACACCAGAAACGATTAGATTTATTCAAAGTCAATGTATAAAGGAAATATGAGTAGCTATGTCCATTTCGTCACGCTCAAAAGCATAGCATACGCTAATTATAATAGGCAATTGACACGTATGACTTTAAGACCCGGAACATTGCATAGTAATCATGTACAGTAACAGGGAAGTGGTATTTGCATAGCAAGAACGTATTCTTTGAAACAAAAAGCTATTTGCGGCGACGTGAATTTATCGTGAAGTATACTCTATCCATTTTGATCTGAGACAAAAGGTAAACAAAGAATTTGTGGTTCTCAAACTTTTTATCCAATTCTGGGACAAAATAATATGGGCTCTAATTTTTTTTTATAAAATAGAAAAGGAGTAGCCCTACTTAATATACCAATATCGTCATTGCATATAAACATTACTTATTTGTGTAATTAAGTAATGGTTTATGAGTATTAGGTATGATAAGTGTATTTAAAAAAACAAGCTATCATTGCTATCATCCAAATGATACTAAATATTAAATAAATCAATTAAATTCAAAGTAGATTCAAGGTGTCATGAACATGTTATGATTGTTCATCTTCTTTTGGAAGTATTCATATTAATTATAAAAGTTTGAGAATACTATTCGTTTTAGGTCTTTTTTAGTAGCAACAATTAATTTAGTAATCTAAAATTACGTTAAAAATATAACATTGAAGTAAAAATACCAAAAATTATTGAATGTGACAAGTAATTACTTAATTTACATAATTTAAAAAGTTTGTAATAATAAAATATTAAATAATCGTATTTTTTTTGATAAATCTTTTCGACAATGAGTAACGACATCTTAAAGAACCCTTTTTATGGTTTGTTTACATTTTGTCTCAGATCAAAATGGATAGACTATAGTTTCCTGTAAGATTATAAACTTAAGGTTTTAGTATCAGGAGAAAATGACAGGCGCGTTTAACATAGAAGCACGTGAAGTCGTTTTTTGGGGCGCGGGGTTCGCGACGCCATCTACGTATTTCGTCGACGTATTTTTTATACAGAATCATTGATACATACATACATACATATAATCCCGACTATTATTCCATAAGGGTTAGTCAGAGAGCAGGCAAAAGCACCTCAAAAGCAGTCTCCATAGTCCGCACTTCACCATGCAGTGACTGCACTCAGCGTGACAGGTGGTGAGCAGTTCTAAGTCCAATAATCATTGATTCTGTATAAAAAAACGTCCACCCAAGATGGCCTCGACGGATCCCATCCCTCAAAAGCGACGTCGTCCTGATTGCTCTATGGTTAGCTCTATATGTACTCTACTTACCTGTTAATAAACTCCCTTCTTCCTCTTCTACTGGTGTAAGGTCTTTCACCAGACGAAGAGGTATAAGGTCTTTACTCCAATTCCCTCCTGACACCCGTTCTTTCTTCACTCGTACCATTGGTTAGTAAGTAATACCACTGAAGGGTAATAGCCCAGCCATCAGTATAAAGGTGGTTTCATAGTCACGCGTTGACACACGCCAGCAGCATCGTGTCATTTTAATGCTGTTCAAAACGTGTATCAAAGACGGCTATGGAAACCACCCGAATACTAAATTTGAGTTAGTGAGTCCTAACATCGTACAAAAGGTATTTTCATTCTCGTAGGTTGAGATTGTGGAATGACCCCCTGCCGATACATTCCCTGAAGACAACACGGGTCTCCAAAATACGCGTAAAATTAAAAGTGTTAGCAACGTATGCCTCAGGCTGCCTTTTGTCGTATTTAGGCCAATTTCTCTTAACTTTGAGGTTCATCTCCAACTTTAATCGTTTCCGCTATCTAACTCAATCCCAAAACAAACGATCAAGCTCTCAAATTGTATGAACTCGATCAAGGAAGCCATTGGGTTGTAAATCACCATGCTTGTTCACGGCGAGCGCAGGTCTGAACTATAATACACTAATGACATGGCAGCACGACGTCCATTCGAGTACAGTTTCGATGACCGAGCGGCGTTTACACCACACGATTCTGGATAAAGAACATCAATGACAGTTTTTTATTCTTTCTTTAAATAATGAACTGCTTTAAGAGGACCATGTCAAGGGCAGACCTCCTTATATTTCTCTACTATTTGTCTATGTACTTTTTACGCTCATCTTTACTGCTCTCTTTCTTTCTTCTTTTTTGGTTCAGTCTTAATTACTAGTTAATTAGTTTCTCTCCCAAATCCGCCTTTTCCTTCGGCTGTCCATGACATCCTTGCCGTGAATTTAGTGGAATCTATAAAGGCAACGTATTTTTAACACTCTTCGAAATATTTTACAGAAACTGCTTGATCGGAGAGTCTGCTTATTTGCCACCTCTTTCTTATTAAATATAAAAAAAACACACCTAATCACAAGGAAAGTCGACAGTTATTTCTCTATTAATGAACGTTCTCATCATTGTTCTTCGGATTTTATTTACATCAAGTGTGTTTATTGCTGTATGTATAATTATCACCCAGGTCGAAATGTAAGCTATTCGGGGTCGGCGCAACATGTCTTCTTCATTCACTCTATTCTACTCGTATTACTCGCCAAGTCAACTCTCGCTCCCATCATCATCATTCACACAATCCATCCATCTTTTCTTTGGTCTTCCTCTCCACACGCCCATATTTTCAAATCCATAAATTTCCTGGTGACATGATCATTCTCCCTCCACATTACATGTCCATATCAAGAAAGTCGTTGTTCTCTCAGTTTATCAACAATCGGGGCAACTTTCAGACTTCCCCTAATATATTCGTTCCTCACGTTATACATTCTCGCCACACCATACATCCACCTCAACAACATGATATATAAAAAAAGCTAATTGCCACCACCTGATATGTCTAGTCCGTGTAGTCTGTTGCAATGCACTGGGCAAGCTCAATACGATATCCCTTAAAAATAGTACCAGAATCATTAACATGTCAAATACACAAAATAACAAAAGATTTTTAACGGAAATTATTGTTTCGTATCGTGTATCGGGTCGTGTCGTATCGGGTCATGTCGGGTCGGACTATGTAAAACGATCTTTAAAGGTAATGACAGTGGTAAACATTGATGAGGTCTCCTGTGTCACACTTGCCCGTAACTGTGATTCGATTGCCTCAGCCTACGTACCCCGACAAAACGCCGCAACAAAAACGCCGCACGAAAAAACAGCGTTGACAAAACGCCGCAAGACAAAAGGTCGCAAATCGAAAGGGCCGCAGACAAAATAACGCGCACAAAAACTTCGCATACAAAAACGCCGCATATTTGATGAATGTTCCCTAATTTTTAATTTCCGTTACAATTGTTAAAAACGTGGATTTTCAAAAGTTAATTTTTTGTACCAATTTAAATAATTTAATTTGTTTGTCTGTCTTGGCAAATCGAACGGGATGACCGGGTGTGTGCATTTCGATTATTGTTTGATTATTGGTAGGTTCAGGTTATTTTTTTTTTATGACCAAGCAGAGTGGACTTTCTAACACTGCGGCTAGATAGCGCTCAGCCTAATGGATAAATGGCAAGTGTGCGGCGTTTTTGTATGCGTTATTTTTGCTGCGGTGTTTTTTAGTGCGGCGTTATGTTATGCGGCATTTTGTCTACGGTGTTTTTGTGTGCGGCGTTTTTGCTGCGGCGTTTTGTCGGGGAACCCTCAGCCTATATACGTCCCACTGCCGGGCACATGCCTTGCTCATGGAGAAACACATGAGGAGTATGGGCCGTAACACTACCACGCTGGCTCAATGTAGTGGTGGGAAATGTTGGAGGGTAGAAACGGCTTCCGCACGGGGGAGCTTGAGGAGGAGGAGCTTGAGAATCGACTGCCGATCGCATGTCAACAGCCGTCACAACAGCTGATCGGCGCTTAGCCAAGTAGTGTGGTGAAACGCGATTCCGCGTTGATAAGTATGGGCAGATCCTTAGTCGTCTTAATAAAGACGATAAACATCTACATTTGCGATAAGCAACTGACAAAGAAAATTGCTTTGCAGATGCTTAGTGTCGCAATCCTAGCCTTCGACCCACCTCACCGGCCACTGCTAATACAGCAATATTTCACACAATTACATAAATACTATAACCAATCGTTTACAGATGCGTTAGAGTATTTGGTAATAATTGTGAGAATGTTTGCAAGACTTGTGGCTAAGCATCGGCCATGCGATTGGTGTGGAAATTGTAAGCGATTGTGATATAATGTAATCACATTACATTGTAACACAGAAAGTTTTTTAAATCAACAGATGTCTTGAGCTATTCTATTAGTAAATATTGCTTGAAACATTGCGATACGGAATCACACCCTATTACATAGATATTATTTTGGCCAAAGAGGTATTAGATATAACATACTATATAGGTATATATCACTCTAAATGTCTCTCAACCCCTTTGGTATCTCTTCGGGCAAAATATGTAATGTTGAAAATTTGTAGTTCATTTAAAAAAATGATTCAATATTTTGTTGCGTTAATAAAATGTTTTAATGACCCTAAATAACATTAATAACAACAAATAAACAAAACATATTCATCACACCTCTTTCCCTAAGGGGTAGGCCGAGGTGCATAAATCAGATCAGAGACGCATCAGGGCGAATCAGTGAGGTCCATAAATTAAGTGCAACGAATAATATTTATGGACTGAGAATGCAAGAAATTGTGAAGCAAACCGTAAATATTGGAAAATTCCCTTTTGAAAGCAAATATGAATTATATCACTTTGGTTTATTAGCTTACATTGGCGATAGAAGTAATATAGCGGTACTTTACCGCTGAAGGCGTCGCCGTCGAAGCACCTCTTGACATACTTACAGACAAACGATATTTACTTTTCATTGCTACAGGCAGCAATCCACAGCAATTTCTGTACTCGATGAGTAGGTTACTAGCTTAGTTTTCCATTTAAGTCGTATTTATGTCAAAATGTAAGTAAAACAAGAATCTACCTATACTTATATCTACGTAGAAAGCTGCACAATTATGTCAATTTCTGAAAATTCTAACAAAAATGGGAATGTATTAAAAAAAATCTAAATTCAAAAGCGTTTATTCAGTTTTGATGCTTCTTAGCGCATGCTTATGAATGTCATAAACATTTTACAATATTTCGTGAAAGAGAAAAACTACGCCATCCGGTCTATTATTCTGCTAAATGGATGCACTTATTGGTTTAAAAATGTACCTAAATTGTACTCCTTTTGAAACACGTTAACGAATGGTCACTGGGGCAAGAGAGATTGATTGCCTTCGTGATACTAATATTTAGCAAAACTATAATAAAATATGACAGTGATCGCGGCGTCTAATAGCAATATGATATACGAGCAGTTAATGAGGAAGGAGGAAAAATCCAAAACTTTGACATTGTGAAATCAGCTTTAAGTTGTATTGACGAGAAAGTAAATTACAGTGCAATGAGACTCCTACAATTGCGAAGATCGCTGATGTAACGTACTGATTGAAGCGATTACGCAAAAGGTCACTTGTAGGGCTCTGAGTCAGGCTGTGCTTGCAACCTGTCAGTAGGAACCCAAGACCAGGTTAAGAAAGCTTATAGGATGTTACGTCAACTATATTTAAAAAATCTTGTTTAAGTAACACATCAAGAAAATATATGCGTAGGTAGGTACTCCTGTCTTATAGCCCGGAAAACCTTCGTCATGGTCAGGCCTTGGATGCCTGACCAAAACTTTGTGATCTTAAACTCCTCCGAGCTTTGTGTACACCTCCTTGGGGAAGTGTACATCCCATATCCTCACGTGTTTCCCCATTCAGAAAGCCTGTGCCCAGTAGTGGGACGTATATAAGCAGAAGAAGATGCTCTCTCAATGAGCTAATATTTACCTATGAAATTGGTTTTGTATGGAGATTTTGGGGAATTCTGCATTTTCCATACTAACATTTTATCAGTTTTCTTCACAACGACAAATCCATAAATAATAATATTTGGCATGTATCATTAGACAAGCTTTACTAATATGTGTAATATCACACTTCATAAAAAATATTTATCGTTTTTAAGTGAATGCAAATAAAATGATGTATTCGGGAGGCACTTAAAAAGAGTTGTCTCCGTGTCCAATTTTGACACAATTAAACTTACAACAAATTATCAAAACAAATCAAAAGAGCTCAAAAATATAGTCTATTTATTTTTAGACGAGGTAATTATTTTTTAGGAATACTCTGAATCTAAATAGTTACAGACAAAATTCTAAGACAGAATAAAAACACCAATTTCATAGGACGTAAGGACTCAATATTATTCGAAAACTACTAAAAACAATACCATCATTTAACTTCTATTTTAGGGTGTTAACACACACAACTCATTAAGTCTTCAACTGGAGCGAGCCTGTTGCCTTGCACCGGTCACAGTGAGAGCCAAATAAAAAGCAAGCAACGCCTCCCTATTTATTTTCTAAATCTATGAATGTAAGCAATTTTCACAAGGACTACTATTAATTCAAAGAAAAAGATTTAAAAGACATTTGCATTGGCATTTCTCTTGTGACGAGGAGGATGCCGGAGATCAATAAAAAACTTCTGACGTCACTTATTTTATATTATTGGATAAAAAACTAAGGCACACTGAAACAATTGATAAGAAGGTAAATTTCACAAAACACTGAATATAAATCGTAAAGATATTATTGGAGGTAGAGCTACTTACAATAGTGCCTTCGTAAACTGATTGAAACTTGAACAATGAATATCGTCAGATAATTTACTAGTATTACAATTTTATTATTATCACGTTTTCAGTAATATTTATATAATAATTTTGCGTCGAGCCAACCGCTCCAGACGCTGACTCTGATAGGAATAAAACTAGAGAACAAAACAATGGAAAAAAGAGACAGATGGTGAGATTAAAACCAGAAACAAAAAGAAAATGGCCAGAGAAGAGCGCAATAACAGCAAAGAGTCGCTAATACTGTCGCCTCGTTACTTTCTGATGTAGCAGATGACCATGGCGGCGGTGATCAGTTTCATAGGTCCGTTTGTCCCCGCTTAAATACAATTGTATTGCAAAGTCAAATCTACCCCAAGTCGAAGTACATGTATAACGTTAGTAAAGAGACTAATGAGTGTAGAGGAATCGGAAGATATGTGCTAGGATTAGGCCCACCCACAGATATATTATAGTTAACGCAAGTATAACGATTTGTATTGAAACCAAGCGCGTCAATTTTAACGTCTGCTGACATCACAGCCGTGATTTACAGTCGGGAGATCCAAACTGATTGAAAGATACCGATGCCGCCGATGCCCGCCAATTATCACACAAAGAGGCATTTTTTTTTAGTTTTTTTCAGCTATTCGGGCGGTTAACAGCGGTCACCCCCGACGTTTGGTCGGGGTTTTCTTAAACGCGCACTACGCGCATTGTAGAGTAAAATCTTGATTTGAGAGGGATGTAAAAGGGGGGAAAATACCAAAAAGAAATTATTTTATTTTGTGTTTCTCTGTTCGTGTGTGTGTCTGTTTGTACGGGCTAACCTCCGAAATGACTGGACCGATTTCAATGAAGTTTTGCAAGTTAATACCTTATATCTTCAACATCTTACACACTTTTTATTCCGGAAAATTAAAGGGTTCCCGTGGGATAGTTAAAAAACAATAGTAGCCGCGGACGAAGTCGTGGGCAACAGCTAGTGGACCTGGCCCATAAGGAAAAAGGCGTGACTGCATATGTACTAACGAGTAGCGATAACCGAGTTGAGACAGACGGCACTACCCTGCAAGAGGGTGCAGGATCGATCCTCGTCACCTGTACAATCACGTGCAAAAATATGTATCAAAATTTGACAAGGTTATTATTGGCTACAGTCTGAATAATTTAATATATGCATTTTGACAGATGAGATTTATGGACCATTTACATTGGTATGGGAATCGATTAATATCAATACAAATAACTGTCAAAATGCTCTGCAAATAACTGTCAAAATGCACCTATAAATTATTCAGACTGTAAATAAGAGTCGTAAACAGTCAAAAGTGTATCGATATTTTTTAACACGTACCTATTTTATCAGAATGATGAATTGAATCGAATGTGAATAAAACTCAAGTATATTTTGTTGTGAATATTGCAAAACGAGGTAATTATTTTTCAGGAATACTCTGAATCTTAATAGTTACAGACAAAATACTAAGACAGAATAAAAACACCAATTTCATAGGTAAGGACCCAATACTAGCGGAATTAATAAGTTTTAGACGAACTAAAAACCCATGTATGGGAATAGCGATCTATACTTTATCTATACATATAATAAAATAGATATAAATTCACATCCATAAAAAATATTCACATAAATCAAAATGTTCACGTCATTCGCCAGCTAATATTATAAGATTGAAGTATTATAAGATTGTTATATGGTAAGCAAACATCACAATTGATACTTCAACGCATGTCAAAGCTTTGACGAGTCCACTGTGTAATTGCATAAGCTGTAAGATTTGCGTAATAAGATGTTAAGCTTGAAACTGATGTACTAGTAAGGTAAGCAAAACAGTGTTTGGAATTAAATAAAAAGATTTTTTTAAAGGTTTTTAAGCCGTTTAGATGTTTCATGATGATATATAAGGAGCTCGGTAGCGTAGTGTTTAGTACGCTTTGAGTTTCGATACGAAAACCAAGCTACCTTCGCAATGGTCAGGCCGTGGATGGGTGACCAAAATTTTGTGAACTTGAACTCTTCCGTGCTTCGAAAGCACGTTAAGGCCCACTCGCAATGGGCCAGCGTGCACCGTGGTGGTGTAACGGCCCATACTCCTCACGTTTTCATGAGGAACGCCTATGCCCAGCAGTGGCACGAGGCTAATAACGATTCTATTATACTTAGAGGTGATTTAATATTGTGTCCTTACCTATGAAATTGGTGTTTTTATTCTGTCTTAGCAATTTGTCCGTAACTATTAAGTTTCAGAACATTCTTTTAAAATAATTGCCTCTTTTAAAAATACACCATATATTTGAGCTCGTATTATTTAATTTGATAATTTTTTGTAAGTTTAATTGTGTTAAAATTAGACACAAAGACAATTATTTTTAACTGCCTCCCGAATACATCATTTGATTTGCATTAACATAAAAACGATGAATATTTTTTATCAAGCGTGTTCACACACATATTGCTAAAGCATGCCTAATGATACATGCCAAATATTATTATCTCTGGATTTGTCGTTGTGAAGAAAACTTATAAAATGATAGTATGTAAAATGCAGACATCCCCAAAATCTAATATTTAATCATACTCGTCAACTTCAATAAAGTGAAACCAAATTAATAATAACACGTTAGATAAATGCAAGACACAAACATTTACGGTAACAGCATCCAACGCCATATAAAGCCGTTAAATATATTTATCTGTATCAGCTTAACCGTGCAAAAAATAGAGTTCAATATAGATTGAATCGAATTTACAGTTTATAACGAGAATAACTATGAACTTGCTAGGTCACGGAGAACATAAGTACTTTCTTATCGCGTAATACTTGAGCAGTAAGTAATCACTTTGTTAATTACCGTATGATGAGCTAGATGAGCTTGTACCATAGAGGTGTCAAGTATAACTTGACTCCACACAGCGTTAATAATGTACTTACGCAGAGCTCTTTTAGATTTAGACATTTATACTAGTTACACTATTTGCAAACAAACCGATGGGTTCTTGGTGACGCAGAGATGTGTATGCTTTGGTTGCAATATTTAAAACAAAGCAACCATCGCCATGGTCAGAAATTGGGTGGGTGACCAAACAATGTAATCTAGAGTCTCTTTGTGCTTCACAATTGTTATGAATCTCGGATTATGTTGCAACAGTTCCTACCCATCAAACTGAATTGGTTTAGCATGGTGTGTCGGCCCATACAGATACTCCTTAATATGTTTTTTTGAGAAAACCTATTCAGTATGTTATGCTTATGATAATGATTATAATAAAAAAGAGGTAAATAATAATAAAAAAAAAATAAACTGGTCTAATATCCTTACCTATGAAATTGGTGTTTTTATTCTGTCTTAGCAATTTGTCCCTAACTATTAAGTTTCAGAACATTCTTATAAAATAATTGCCTCTTTTAAAAATACACCATATATTTGAGCTCATATTATTTAATTTGATATTTTTTTGTAATTTTAACTGTGTTAAAATTAGACAAAAAGACAATTATTTTTAACTGCCTCCCGAATACATCATTTGATTTGCATTAACATAAAAACGATGAATAATTTTTATCAAGCGTGTTCACACTCATGTTTCTAAAGCATGCCTAATGATACATGCCAAATATTATTATCTCTGGATTTGTCGTTGTGAAGAAAACTAATAAAATGTTAGTATGTAAAATGCAGACATCCCCAAAATCTCCATACAAAACACCAATTTCATAGGTAAGGACCTAATATGTTTTTTGAGAAGACCTATTCAGTATGTTACGCTTATGATGATGATTATAATAAAAAAGAGGTAAATAATAATATAAAAAAAAACTGGTCTAATATTAAACACCTTTGTTTTAATATCAATTTGAGTCCGTTAGACAACAATCTAGCATGATGGGTTGCGACGATAGAACCTCTTGGGTGGAACGCGTAAACTCAACCTCTTCACTCTTGCCTTGATAATCCCGAATAACTGAACGGAACCACCACCACTCAAGACTTCCTATTCCTTTGGGCTTCGCTTAAATAATCTAGAGGAGAATCCATATCGTTTATCGATATGTTTTAAAACTTTTATATAGTTCTACCTATTTCACTTACCTTAATTTAAGTATACTATTAAGTTATTTTTGTTTGTTGGTATTTTGACGACCTCCGTGGTCGAGTGGTGTTTGTATCTTGGATGTTTATATATGTATTGTATATATTGTAAATATTTACTTATCTAATAAATATATTTATCCATCATCTAGTATCCATAACACAAGCAACATCTTTAAATGGGGCTAGTGTAATTATCTGAAGATATTTATTTGTATACCTGCAACTTTCTTAACTGACCATACCAGTAAATAACTAAAGGAAATTGCATAAACTATTTCATGTTTGCGGTTGACAAGGCGGCGACAAATTGACTTGACAGATGACCCACATTGACGGGTCTGCCACTGGTAGGTGTTAATCTAAAGATACGAGACCGGTACAAGTGTTACAATTCATGGGGATTTTCACCATTTGAATTTAGCCTCTATTCTTAAGGCAATAAGAGCGTAATCAACCGCTGACATAAAATGCTGCATACTAAATTGTGACACGGGTTGACGCTGCAATGCTAAATAGAGTCACCTACTTTTTTTATAAAAAATAGGAAATAATTTCTCTTGTAATTTAGTTTTTAGCTCTATTTTAACCCTTAACAACCCACAAGTGTCTCGAGGACAAATTTTTGAGTTCAAAGCCAAATATTAGGGGTTAAAGTTTGAAATTGCCGTTTTGTATGGAGATTTTGGGGAAGTCTTCATTTTCCATACTAACATTTTTCTGATTTCTCCACAACGGCAAATCCAGAGATAATTATTGTTGGCATGTATAATTGGATTCATTAGACAAGCTTTAGCAATATGTGTGATATCACTCTTCATAAAAAGTATTTATCGTTTTTATGTGAATGCAAATGAAATGATGTATTCGGGAGGCACTTTAAAAGAGTTATCTCCGTGTCCAATTTCAACACAACTAAACTAACAACAAATTATCAAAAAAAAAACAAAAGAGCTCAAAAATACGGTCTATTTTAAGAGGAGGTAATTAATTTCAAAAAATACTCCGAAACTAAATAGTTACAGACAAAATACTAAAGAGAAAAAAAACGGCAATTTCATACTTTAATCCCTATTATAATCGAAACTTTTTATTTCTGTAAAACTTCGTAAGACTGTTCTATCTAATCTATTCCTATATTGTCCTGAATCCAAACGTATAATGATAATGTTATTAGTTTAATATTTTTAATAAATAAAACCAAATAAGTAACTAACCTAACATCCCATGTGTCCAGTAGACACAACAGCAATTCAAAACAGGAGTCTAAAGGCAGGTCAGCCCCCATAATCTAAACTGTCGGAAACTAAACGAATCACGGAATCTCTATTCCTGACACTTTTTATTGCGGCGAATTAGAGCGAGACGGGACGGGACTTTTCGAATCGAATCCGTGAACGTTTAGAATTTTAGAATAGGGGGTCGGCTCTATTTTGCTTATCTATACAATAATAAAACTGTGGAGGTCGAATGTCTGTACATAGTTAGTGGGATGTACAAACAGGGAAAATTGAAGAAAAAAAATTTTTTTTGTTTACTGTCTGGCTAATCTGCGAAATGGCTGGGTCGATTTCCTGCCTGCTGGCTTAGCATGGGCCGAGGAGAAAAAGTCCCTGGAGACAAAATTACTCATTGCCACTCGCTTCCGCACGAAGAAAGAAGCGAGAGGCAATGAGCGTTTTAGTCTCCGGGGAGTTTTTCTCTCCGGCCCGTGCTAGGGCTTCTGGTCAACATAAGATACTTTTTATTACGAAAAAATAAAGTTTCCGTGGGATAGTAAAAAAAAATTTAATAACCGCGAACGATGTCGTGGGCAATAGCTAGTTTTCAATAACAATTTTATTGTGTAGATACTCAAAGTGCATATAATGTTATTGTTCTCTTTTTTGATTACTTATTTGGTGTTAGTACCTAAGGATAATAATATCCGATCCTATAGAATATATTATAGATGTTAGTATCGCATTTAGACCCTACTACTTGGAATAAAAAGAATAGTAGATTAGTAGCCAAGGGCTGTAAGGCATCAATTGCAGCCCGAGATATTTAGGCGCACGAGCGCAGCGAGGGCGCTTATAGTTCGAGGGTGCAATTGATGCTTACACCCGAGCTAACTACTCTGCTTTACATCTCGATTGTGAGCTAAGTGGAAAAAAAGGCATTACAAGAATAAATAAATTTATTTTCAAGAACTAAATTTAGCTTCGCCGTTCGATATTCAAAATTGATGAAAATAGCGAAGCGACCTCTTTTGTCATTGTTGGGCTGAATGCATGATGTCTAGTGCCAGTCAGATGGTTAGATGTACGCGAACTTTTTGAAAGAGTTTTTTTTAATTACTTACCGCCCTAGGGCGTTTCTAGCTACATTATTAACCTAGGGCGGTAATTGATCACTTACAACCCGCATCTGGGGGTATTAAGGACCTACTTACCGAACATGAGAGATGTAAAATACATTAATAAAGGAAGAGGAATAACTACCGACCTCGATAAATCCTCAAACACGGAGGCAAAATAAGCTTTACAAGAAAGAAGAGCTTTACAAGCTGCCACCTAGCAGCCATCTATGATATGGAAGGATTTGGTCTTTTCTGCTAACTTTATTTCCAAAAACTCATCACGTCTAATATTGGTGTTATTTTGTAACTCGAATCACACGCTCACTTTCGTGTGTGGGAATATCAATGGCTGGTTTATAAGGATGGTGTCACAGTGACATTTAATGACATAGCATTGTATGCGTAACTTATGTCATATTAAAAAACTATTGAGACATAGATCCAAAGATTTTTAATACATTTGCATTGAACGCTAATGGCTCCTACACACAATGCCGGCGGCAAGCTTAAATGTGCCGAGCCGCGCCCGTAGGCATTAATTGTGTAGTATGTCGAACTGTTATTGGTGATATTTAAAAAAAATACAAATCATAAACTTCAAATAAACAGCCGCTTTGCTCTCTCTTTTATCTCGTCTCTTTCGGCTATTTTCTGCTTCCATAAAAAAAATACTTATTTTCTAGACTGACTACGTACAGCGACATCTATTGCGATGCTCTTAAAATTACGACGCTTCCGAATAACCTTATTTAATGGTAGTTTGTTGTACTGCTTCAAGAGTAGAAGTACACAACATATCTAATAGATGGCGCTGTTAACATTTGTTAAATGTTATTAAGATAATATTGATCATGTTGCTGCATTTTATTATTACAAAAAATATAAAAGTATAAAATTCCGAAAGCAAAATAAAATTTGGGTTTTTAATTAAAGTATTATCAGTAAAAGCAATACAATATTGCTTTAAATTCGGAAATTAAAATTAAGTTTCAATTTTGTTAACTTTTTCCCCTAATCAAAAATTTTTCTTTGCAGAGTTACAAAGAAAAAGATGCTGGCAAGGTGGTAATTTACACAACCACGATGGGCATAGTAAGAAGTACGTACCAGCGCTGTGTGCTTATCAAGAAGATTCTTCGGAACTTGCTGGTCAAGTACGAGGAGAGGGATGTCTTCATGAGCACGGAGTACCAGGATGAGATCAGGGATAGGATGAAGAGCGATCAGATACTGGTGCCGCAGCTGTTCGTCGATGGACAGCATATTGGGGTGAGTTTATAAATTGAAATATTCAATTAAATATTGTGACCTTATTATCTGTTATGGCTTTTGACGTCAACATCTTGTCTTGTACGCAATTGTTTAAAATTCTGTTGATTAGCATAAATAGATTAGCATAAATAGAAACTTTCTGCAAAAACCGTAGGGTTCGTTTTATCCTGTCTTCAATTTTGTTAAGGCGATTGGGTATAGAATTGTGTAGTTCTTAAAATAATCTTTACTGGATCACTATTAAAATAATTGTAGACATATACAACCCATATTATTTCCATATATTGGGTCCTTACCTATGAAATTGGTGTTCTTTTTCTCTCTTAGTATTTTGTCTGTAACTATTAAGATTCAGAGTATTCCTTAAAAATAATAACCTCGTCTAAAAATAGACTATATTTTTGAGCTCTTTTGATTTGTTTTGATAATTTGTTGTAAGTTTAATTGTGTTAAAATTGGACACGGAGACAACTCTTTTTAAGTGCCTCCCGAATACATCATTTTATTTGCATTCACTTAAAAACGATAAATAATTGTTATGAAGTGTGATATTACACATATAACTAAAGCTTGTCTATGATAGATGCCAAATATTATTATCTTTGGATTTGTTGTTGTGAAGAAAACTGAAAAAATTTTAGTATGGAAAATGTAGAATTCCCCAAAATCTCCATACAAAACACCAATTTCATTGGTAAGGACCTAATATAAACCCTGATTTAAGTCCTCATATTATTTTAATAGAGAGAGACACTTGCTAGTTAATAGATACCTGCTTCCAGGAGGCATCCTGCTTGCTTATCAGTTTTGTTGAATGAAAAAAGTGCTAGTATGGGTTATAGTACGAGTATTATGCTGAAGAAGATATTGAAAAAGAGCAAGCTTCGTCTTTGTTCGCCTGTTTGTTTGGGATCTCGATTTCTTGCGTGCCACGGACTGTCCTTGGTCCAGATCCATAATCGCTATTTAGCCAACGTGGCAATGTTAGACCCGTTGCTCCTATTCCATGTTACGAATGGCGTTCCACATTCTATTATTTACTAACTCAGTAATATATTTTGGAAATTCCAAAAACATAACAGCCCAGTGAGTCGCTGTAAATGGAAAGCAATAATGCTACCTTAATTACCAGCCTTCTGTCTACTATCACAAAGTTCTTTGTTCCCTTTATCATTTCCAGTTCGTAATATCCCTTTGATTGTGTTTTTCATAAGTCTGAAATGAATATCGGAGAAAGATGAAATCGGGCTATAAGAATTTTATTGTGTATTTTCTGAAAAGGTTTTTGCGTTTTAAAATTTACGTCATGGAAAATGTATCTCGGTTTTCTATTGGTAGTTTTATTCTTTAGCTGCTAAATCATAAGGTCTAGAACTCGTTGTGGGTGTAATAGTAAGCATATTACCTCTTCGTTGCCTTGGTGTTTTATTTGATATTATTACTTGTCCCATTACAAGTCTTAAATTCGGAGTTACCGTCCCTTCCATTTCTCCATAAACTTCTTTTGACTTACAATGTCTATTTTAGCGAAAACATGTCTGTTTTGCTCTAAGATCGCAATATTAGGTATATGATATATATGATTTTATTAGGAATATGATATGAAATTGGTGTTTTGTATGGAGATTTTGAGGAATCTATCATTAGACAAGCTTTAGTAATATGTGTAATATCACACTTCATAAAAATTATTTATCGTTTTTAAGTGAATGCAAATAAAATGATGTATTCGGGAGGCACTTAAAAAAAGTTGTCTCCGTGTCCAATTTTAACACAATTAAACTCACAACAAATTATTAAAACAAATCAAAAGAGCTCAAAAATATAGTCTATTTTTAGACGTGGTAATTATTTTTTAGGAATACTCTGAATCTTAATAGTTACAGACAAAATACTAAGAGAGAAAAAAACACCAATTTCATAGGTAAGGACCCAATATTTGCATCTCTGCTACGTTCGGTTTCTTTTTCCTTCGCATTCCCCTACCTTCAGGTTCATTAGGGTCTCAGAAAGGATTTATCATCACCATATTATCATAGATAAAAATAGCCAGGAGGATTTTATCAGGTTACAAATAATCTTGTTTGCCCTTTGACCCGGACCAAAAAAGTAAGTGATACTTCAATTACTTCCCAACCTATCAGACTGAATTTAATTATCAGCTAAGAATCTGACAATTTGATGTTCAAAAGTGTTCTGTAGTCTAGAAACTTTAACGAAATTCCTTTAGACTAGTAACTGCCGTTTTCCACGAATTCTTCCTTGTAGTTCGTATGAAAGTCTATGAAGGTGAAGGTTCTTTTAGTTTTATTAACAATAACTGTTGATAATGATCTTGAGAGTCTATCAACAAAAAAGTACTTAATAGGGTAAAAGAGACAAGAGAGAAATAGGAACTGTAGTAGTAATTCTATCGCGTTATTATTAATGTGCCGGTTAGTGATGAAACGATCTAGTGGGCATGCTTACATACATTTCTATTAAAAAAATATTTTTGTCTAAAACCAGCACATAAAGATCTCTACCCACTGCCCGGCGCATTCCAACTCCGGTGTTATGGGTAGAGAGTTTTATGCATCTCAGGTACTGAATAAAATAACATCTTCCATAAAAAATCCTTCATAACTGGAGTACAGTACAGTAGTCAGAGGTGTGATTTCGCCAGAATAAATGTTCAGTCCCCATGTGTCAGGTGGCGAGCCTGTTACGATGCACCAGACACATTGTGAGGCTAATGTACATAAGTTTTGTTCAAACTTAGTGGTCACGGGATCGAACCCGCGAGTCCCGAGGCTTCTTGAACAAGTAGCGCCCCGTCTCCGTCCCGCAGTGCGAGCATAGAACTTCGATAGCCGCCATATTTGGTCGACAAAATCATCCGTCCTTTTCACTCCTTTGGGTTATCTGTCAAATTTATCGAATTTATCGACAATTGTCAATCTTAGACGTCAAATTGGGCTTATCGAATGTTCTATGCTCGTAGCGCCGACTCGGCTCCCGCTGCCTAACCAAAGTATGGAAACGATTGTTTCACCATTATGAAATACTAACTGTGCCCGCGCGTCATAAGTCATAAGTAAGTCATTTATTCCTTAAACAATATCAAATCGTATCGTCGTCGTCGTATCATCGTATCATCGTTACACCGTCGTTCGCGTGGCTATTGATTTAACGCCGTTCGAATTTTTTGTGTGTTTGTTAACACTGCATTATTTTTAGTGCTCAACATTACATTCCTACCTCTTAAAAATTTGATTGTTGATAGTTGAACCTCTAATTATTAAAACTAATGAAAATAACATGGTGATAAATCTCTGTTGTCGTGTCATTATTTTACAATGCTGAGAAATTTTAAAATTCGAAATGTAATTACATTTTGACGGAATATGTCACATAATACTCGGTAGAGCAGATATATGCTGAGCCTATGTCCCTTCTCAGGCAGGTGTGTACTAAATTTCAATTGAATCCGTTCAGTAGTTTTGACGTGAAAGCAAGACAGACAGAGTTTCTTTCGCATTTATAATATTAGTATGGATTTTTTATAACTAAACAAAACGCAGACAAGCCGATAAAAACAACACTGATCCCAACTTCAATTAATGTAATAAAAAAGTTTCACCCTTCAACGGTTCGCTCGTAAAACGGCGCTATCCTAATATTATCGTAGGGTTGGCAGAAAAAAGAAAAATTTCCAACAAATATAACCATCAACAGAGGGATTCTTTATGAGAGCAAACGTATATTTTATGTAGATACAGTAGAGGAAATTCGCGGTTGACCATTAGAGGTTTAGGACGCGTTGTTTAAAGAGCTAATTAAGTTCTCCGCCCAAAAAATATTCTTTGTACAGAAATGTACGAGAGCATGCCTAGTAGACATTTGTGTCACCGACGGGTACATTATGTTTTTTAAACAAATATCAGGCTGAATGCGGGAGACACCTTTGCCTAGGCCTGTAGGATACAATTACGATAACATGCAGTTATTATTGATTATCATCCATCTTTAAAACTGAGGAAAAGTATTTTATTTTTAAATCTCATTAACTGTGCACCCATAAACTGCTGCTTCTGTACCAATAAATCGCTACGGAACCCACACTCATAATGAAAGGTTGCTTAAATGTAAATTTTTGTGGGCGCTAAAGTTGAAGAGTCATAAAAAGTTAAGAAAATTTAACGCCTTTTTATTACAAATATATTCAGTTTAAAGCTTTTGAGATTTTTTAAGTTTACGTTGAAATATACAGAATGAAAGGGAAGTGAAAATGGTAGTGAACCAAAATTAAAGTGTCCGTTCGTCACAAACTCACGCAATGACCTTGGAAAATGACTTGAAAATTCTAAAGGTAAGAAGCAGTATGCATCTTAGAGTCAAGTATATGGGGGATATATGTTTGCTTAAACTTACCTACAGATTGCAACTTGTATCGATGTATAAACTGAACTATATTTCATACAGTACTTTTTGTGATTATTTATTTATATGGTCCACAAAACAGATAACAACCAATATAATAATATCTTTTAAAAATAGATATAGATAAGTACTAGGTTGAAATCCTACATTTAGACACATCAGTCTTATAGAAAATGATAAATACTTACATGCAACCAAATATTATTACAATTATTAAAACATTATATAAATAGATTAAACTAAGATTAAGGAAAAGAAACATTCCTTGTCAAAACAACCAGGAAATCAAGAATTTTTAACTATAAAAGATTTGAACAAACTGTGGGATTAAATATCAATATCAGAATTAGCATTTTGTATCTCTTTGAAAAGCCGACACATTCTCGAAATATTAGGTCCTTATTTATGAAATTGGTGTTTTGTATGGAGATTTTGGGGAATTCTGCATTTTCCATACTAAATTTTTTTCAGTTTTCTTCACAACGACAAATCCAAAGATAATAATATTTGGCATCTATCATTAGACAAACTTTAGTAATATGTGTAATATCACACTTCATAAAAATTATTTATCGTTTTTAAGTGAATGCAAATAAAATGATGTATTCGGGAGGCACTTAAAAAGAGTTGTCTCCGTGTCCAATTTTAACACAATCAAACTTACAACAAATTATCAAAACACATCAAAAGAGCTCAAAAATATACTCTATTTTTAGACGAGGTAATTATTTTTTAGGAATACAACTTGGCACTCCCAAACTTTCCCAGTAATTTCGTTAGTCCTACGTAATAGGGAACAATCTTATTTCTGTTATCGGGCACTATAGAAAACCGTCCTCAGCCTAACGTCCCACTACTGGGAACAGGCCTTTCTCATGGCGAAACACATGAGGAGTAGGCTCCGTACACCACGCTGGCTTAAGGCGGTTGGAAAATCCATAAGTACTCTGTAGCTCAAACCAAAATCTTCAATAGCCAGGACAGATGCCGTATTTTTTTAAATAAAATGTTCAGCAAATGAGCTTGTGACGAGAAGAGTTATGAATATGAGAGTGGATGGTAATGCAGGGAGAGGAAGACCAAAGAAGATGGATGGATTTTGTGAATGAGGACATGGCTAGTGAGTGAATATTGATATAGCGTGTGATAGGGGAGAGTGAAGGAGAAAGACTCGTTGCGTCGACCCCAAATGAAATTGGGAAAAGGGCAGGCTAATGATGTTCAGCAAATGACTCCACACTACCTGATGATAAGCAGTAGAGGAATGCAGCATGCTGACATACTGCCCTAGCCACCCTTATCTTGCCGGCCCAAAATATGCTTTTTCACGCCTCTTTTGAAAGAGCCCATATTGTAAGAAGGAGGAAATACGGGTGCTGGTAAGGAATTCCACGCTCTAGCCGCGTGAGAAAGGAGTAATGCCGTATCGTGAGAGAATTTTCTTTGTTTGCGAATATGCGTTTAAATTTCATCGCTTATAAACTTTATTCCTGATATTTTTTTGAGTCTTCACTAAGATAAGATAATAGAGATATTGAATATTTTACAACGAAATATTAATAATTACAACGAGATATGAAACAATGCTTAGCTATTGTTAATTGTCCTATTACCAACCTTATTATAAACAATGTTTATATCAGGTTCATTGCCCCGAAGGGAGTAGACAGAGGTGTTAATATTCAGCAGAAAAAATACTTGATACTATAAAATAATTATCATACCATTCCACTAAAAACCGCAGTAAAACATTTTTTTTTTCTGTGCCATTTTATTTTATATAATGATTTTATCGAAAATCTAATAACGGTTGCCCGAAGCAAAAGACGGAAAGTATTGCCAAATATTTTGCGAACTCAATCCGAAAAAGCTTTCAGTATAATTGCGAATAGTTAGAGTGTCGAGTCGAGTGCGTCGCGGTAGATCGATACGTTCGGCCCGCACCTGTTGATCCACAACGATTATGTAGCTACCAATATAAATATGTCTTGGTGGCGTTAACACCACCCGATTTTTGAGTAGGTATGCTACGGAATATAGAGGAAGTAAAAAAAAGAGTAGCTATCTCGTGGAAAACATACTGGGCTCAAAAAGAGGTTCTAAAATCGAAATTTAACCGCCTCTCTGGTCTAGTGGTTAACACCACCGGATGTTGATCGGGAGGTCCGGGTTCGATTCCCCATGGGGGCAGAAGTTTTTCAGCTCTGTTTGGTTGGTGGTAGGGCTTCTAAGCCCGCCTGGCTAGCTACCACCGTCTTACTTAAATCTGTCGCCATAATGACAATGTTATAAGCATTGTTGTGTTCCGGCAATCAGAGGTAAGATAGCCAGTTCCTCAGTTGTTGAGGATTACAGGTGAAGCTCGCTTCCACCTTCGGCCTTATCGTCACTTACCATCAGGTGAGATAAAGGCCAAGAGCTTACCTGTCATATAAAAAAAAAATTATCAATTAAATGAAAAAAGATAATTTTAGACACGACAATTCTACCCTGTCTTACCTACAGATGTCAAACGTGGACTTACGACCATAAAGCAAGTCATAAAGTCCGTACCACTTAGAGAGCAATGGAAAGGAGCTGCTTGAACTTGAAGCTGAGAGATAGAGTAAGAAGCACAGAAATTCGGAAAATTACCAAGGTAAACGACGCTCTACATTTTGCGAAAACCTTAAAATGGAGGTGGGCTGGTCATGTTGCGAGATGCAAGGACAATCGTTGGACAATCAACATCACAAACTGGAAGGGACCACATGGCAGGAGATGTTAAAGGGCGGCCATGCGCCCGGTGGCAGGATGAGATTGTGGACAACGCTGGGAGACACTGGATGTGCATCGCCAGGGACAGAGATAAATAGAAATCTTTGGAGGAGGTTTTTACCCTACGAAGGTCCACATTATCAAAATTAAAATAAAATTAGTATTATAATGCATTAATGTAATTTAACTTAATAATACTTTCAAATTTATTATAGTTAGCAAATGCAAGTGAATGGATTTATTTAAATATTTATTTATTATTTAGTAGTGTAATCTAACTAATGTGGTATGAAATAAAGCTTTATTTTTATTATTATTATGCTACTAGAAACGTCAATTCAAAATTTCGAAATTCAGCGTTTATTCAGTTTACATGCGTCTTAGCGCATGCTTATGAATGTCATTAACATTCGTGAAGGAGAAGAACTACGCCATCCGTTCACAAAAACTACCAGGAGACTTTGAGAAGAACGGGCAAGAAACTCAGCAAGTTTCTACCCTTCCTTTTCAGTAGCATCATTTAAAGAATGTCAAACTACAACGTCATTGAAGTTTAAAAAGAAAAAGAAAGATAGGTACTTATTTTGAGTAATATTCTGCAGTTTACCACATTTTCAATTACAGACGTAGCGATAGATAATTATCTTCACTTCTTGCCGTGTCATACAGTCCCGAAGCAAATTTCATTAATTAGGCAATTTCTACCAATTAGACAAGCATGAGTTGACCAGACACCGACAGTGGCACCTGTCAATGTCAGTGCCTTGTGAAGACATCTTTGGATTTTTGTTTGGAAGACGGATAACGTTTAGTGTCATTAAAGTGATCGTTTAGTCTCTTGTAGACAGTGAAATAGCTTGAACGTATACTATGATCAGATACAATCAATTATGTATTGTATTGTAGGCGACTATAACAACTCTATGGGTTTCATATTTTTTTTCTAATCATGTGGAAATAGCCAGTTATTGTGTACTATTCTTAGAAAACGAACAATAGTTAAACGATTATTATCTTACTGTGTAAAGAATGGCTTTGCAAATGGCGCACTTATTTATACGAGTAAGATAAACGAAATTTTCAATGCTTAACTTCTGCACTTGAGACAAGACGAAAGTGTTCAAATGCAAAGTTTCGTTCCCTTTCGTTTTTCTTTTGTTTTTGTTTTCTTCGTTTTTCTTTCGTAGACAAAAAAGTTTCTAACCTTGAAATATCTGAGAGTGTTCTTTTCCAAATGTGATTACTATTGATTTAAACCTCTTTCATGGCATTTAAAAGAAAATCGTGGTAAAATAGGAAGCATTCCAATTTCAAGTTTTGTAGTAGAAGCCAGATGGTTAGGAACGGTTCGATCACCAGCATTGTCTGATAGAATTATTCAAAAATATATATTTTAGACTGACGCGGTCTACTGTCTAGTATGAATTATCTTAGTATCTTTATCTTGAATTATCTTAGTTTAGTGAAACGTTGCCTTTTGTCTAAGTCTGTTCCATTTTTCTGTATTGAACTTTGTCTGAAGTGGTGATTCGCTGCATCTTTTAATATAAAATATATAGACATTTAATCGTCGTCATTGTCACCAGTACCTATCGACCTACTGACCGACCAACAGCAATGTCTTAACGTTCCTACCCAAGCATGATGGAACTCGGGATGACAAAATTTTGGTCACCCATCCCAGCAAATCGGAACGACATTGCAATAATTTTCCTCTGTTTCGTGATAGTCTCAGTTACCCTTTTGTCTTATTCAAGTTTAGATGATAAAAAGGATAACATTTTACGAGTTACATTATATTTGACACGGTCGCATCTGGGTCCAACATTAGGGCTCTAATTTACTTTGTTAAAGAAAACGAGACTTCGGTCTTATTAATTTTTAATGCACTCTTATGGTTCAGAAAATATCAAGGTAAAATGTGGAAGTTGCAAGGAAAATTATAGAATGTAACGTTTAGTGATATTTTGACTTTTCGCGTGAATTTAACCAGGAAAATAAATAGCATGAATTTTATTTTCCTTCTGCTTTTTCCTTCTTATTTTAGTGTTCTCAGTCTTGCTATTAGTAGGGTTGGCACAACAGATCCATGTTGTTATTCTTTATCACAAATAATTTCCATACAATTTTTTTTAGATAATTATAATTATTTTAATGAGATAAGTAAAACCGGAAGAACTCCGGAAGTCGTTTGACAGACATATTGGCAAAAATGGCTTCGATACACAAAAGGGTAAATAGAAGTATGAGAAATATAATGCTAGAAATCAATCTTCCCTTCACGATATTTTGAAATTGTTTTATGTTTTTAAAACAAGTTTTGGCATTTCGTTATAATTAATATAAATTACAAAGGTACAGTCAGCATCAGAAGTAGCTCATCACTTTAGTACTGTGTCACATTTTCTATGTACGACATTTTCCTAGACACATCATGTCATTTGCTTCGAAGTTTAATTCTACAAGGTACTAAAATGTTCATCTACTATTGATTCTGACTGTACAAATAGATATGCTACAAAATGACTATAGTTAAAACATTTAATTATTATTATTAATTATTAAAACTGTATGAGATAAGAGAGAGCGATAATGAGACAGATAATGAGAGGAGCTCGGTGGCGTAGTGGTTAAGCGCTTTGCTTTCGATATAGAAAACAAAGCTACCTTCGCCATGGTCAGGCCTTTGATGGGTGACCAAAATTTTGTGATCTCGAGTTCCTCCGGCTTCGGAAGGCACGTTAAGCCGTTGTTCCCGGCCGCTATTGCGACCGTTTCTGCCCACCAACCCGCATTAGGCCAGCATGGTGTTGTTACGGCCCTTCCTTATGTGTTTCTCCATGAGGAAGGCCTGTGCCCAGCAATGGGACTTATATAGGCAGAGGACGATTAAAATTTACCTACTTATTCATAAGACATCTTACTTACCTCCAAAACCATTCTTCAACTAATCAAAAAATGTATTGAAAATTGGTAGTCACTTTAAATTTTGTCCCTTTCTCGATATAATTTTGTGCCTTACGAATACACCCTCTGAACGTCTTTTCCTTTTTTATTGTTACCTTTTCTAAATGTTCATTACTAGCTTAAAAGTACTTCGCGTGCAAAAGCAATCTTGACTTATTTGATTGGGCAACAGGATCGCAGTGAACAACAGGATCGCAGTGTACAACAGGATCACAGTGTACAACAGGATCGCAGTGTACAACAGGATTACAGTATACAACAGGATCGCAGTGTACAACAGGATCGCAGTATACAGCAGGATCACAGTGTACAACAGGATCACACTGTACAACAGAATCACAGTGTACAACAGGATCACAGTGTACAACAGGATCACAGTGTACAACAGGATCGCAGTACACAACAGGATCACAGTGTACAACAGGATCTCAGTGTACAACAGGATCGCAGTGTACAACAGGATCACAGTGTAAACAGGATCACACTGTACAACAGGATCACAGTGTACATCAGGATCACAGTGTACAACAGGATCTCAGTGTACAACAGGATCGCAGTGTACAACAGGATCCCAGTGTACAACAGGATCGCAGTTCACAACAGGATCACAGTGTACAACAAGTGTGATATCACTCTTCATATAAGTTATTTATCGTTCTTAAGTGAATGCAAATCAAATGATGTATTAAAAAGAGTTATCTCCGTGTCCAATTTTAACATAATTAAACTTACGACAAGTTATCAAAACAAATCAAAAGAGTTCAAAAATATGGTCTATTTTAAAAGGTATTTTTAAATTATTTTGTTATTATTTTTTAAAAATACTCTGAAACTTAATAGTTACAGACAAAATACTAGAAAAAAAAACGACAATTTCATACTTTAACCCCTATTACATACAATCATGCCTGTTAACCCCGAAGGGGTAGGCAGAGTCCAAGGAGCACTGTGTTCCTTAAGACCACATTTAGCTATACAAAAAATGAGTTTGGTCAGATGAAAAATCGTGAAAAAGTAGTAAAAAGTGGCTAGTTCATCGCCTACATAATCACAGACCCAGTACCCAATACGCCCTTAGTCGCCTTTTACGACATGCTAGGCAAGAAAAGCAGTTGGTACATTCTTTTCATTTTTGTAGACGACGTCATAAATGTATTTTAATTAATAACCTTCTGTCCAAAGCCTATATACGTTCCACTGCTGGACACTGGTCTTCCATGGTACGGCCCATGGAAGACCACGCTGACTTAACGCGGGTGGTGGGTCGAAGCAGTTGCAATAGCCACCGGAACCAACGTTCTAGATCACAAAGTTTTTGGTCACCAATCCAAGGATTGACCATAGCGAAGAAAGCTTTGTTTTCGATAAAAATAAATAAATAAATATCTTCAAACATTCACACCTATCAACTAGCCCCATTTTAAGCAACAAGTGCTTGCTTGTGTTACGGACACTAGATTACGGATAAATACAGATAAATACATATAAATATCCTGAAAATATATAAACATCCAAGACTGGAGAACAAATGCCTGAAAATTCATCGCCCAAAAATTTGCCGCCACCGAGGATCGAACCCAGAACCTCTCAAGATCGCAACGCCTTGAGACCGGCGTACAGACCACTCGACCATGTAGGTCGAAAGCCTAAACGTTGTACTTACCACTACGCTGTCGAGTAACCTCTGAAGTTAGTAACTTTATCCATACATAGATATAGATGTAATAAAACTGTAGAGGTCGAATGTCTGTACATAAAAAAGCCTTTAAATCAAATCAGGGACATGTAAAAAGAAGGAAAATATTGAACAACTTTTTTAATTTTTGTTTCTCTGTCTGTTCGTCTTTTTGTCTCTTTGTACGAGTTAATTTTCGAAACGGCTGGAACGATTTCTGATACCTTATATCCCTGGTCAACATCTTAGATACTTTTTATTCAGAGTTCTCGTGATATAGTTAAAAATCAGTAACCGCGGACGAAGTTGCGGCCAACAGCTAGTATGCAATAAAAATGGGTGCGTGAGAAGGGTCAGTACTTTCTATTTGTTTATGTATTTTCATAAATCTAAATTCATTTGTCAAAAATATTATTCTTCATTTGGAGCCAAAATTGTATTAGTGTCAAATTAACTATTTGCATACAAAAATGATTAACGAAATAGAATTTTCGGTTCATTTTGTAAATAGTCTGAACAGACTACAAATCACCGGTCGTAAGGCAGAAAAGGTGGTAAAATGTCTCACAGTACCGCGTACGTGATATATTGGCACCATTAAATACACTGTAATGTATTTACTTAAGCCCTGATTGCGAAGATACTAAAAATGTATGACGCATGCAGGACGTAACCAGTTACCAATAACAAAAGAAGAATTAAAAAATATTGGTTGGTCAAAGAAAATCTTTGGAGCATGCAAAAGCTGCATTTGCAAAATAAGGTGGTTATAAGTTGCAAAACATGGAGGCTATATAATATTCTTTACTGCGCAATCTGCCAGGTCAAAACAAATAGAGATACACTGTGCAAGTGCTGTGAGAGATTTCTCCAAGTCAAAACATCATCATAAGCCTGCCCTTTTCCCAATTTCATTTGGGGTCGGCGCAACGAGTCTTTCTCCTCCACTCTCCCCTATCACACGCCATATCAACATTCACTCCCATCCTAGCTATGTCCTATTCACACAGTCCATCCATCTCTTCTTTGGTCTTACTCTTCCTGCATTAACATCCACTCTTATATTCATAACTCTTCTCGTTACATGCTCATACTCTCTTCTCAAAATATGTCCATACCACGATAGCCGCTTTTCTCTCAACTTCTCTATCACAGGAGCAACTTTCAGGCATCCCCTGATATACTCATTCTTCACTCTATCAATCTTCGTCACTCCACACCGCATGCAATCTATTTTCATCCATCTTTTTCTTTTTCGGCCACATGCAATCTATTTTCATCCATCTTTTTCTTTTTTTTTTCTCCAAGTCAAAACATTGGGATTTTTTTGTTGTTTTATTATTGCAGTTTATTTTATTGTGTCTCAAAATCTTTCCCGCTTCCTTTTAATCCGTCCATCCTCAGCTTATGTATGTCCTACTGCTGGGCACAGGCCTTCCTCATGGAGAAACACGTGAAGAGTGTGGACCGTAACACCACCACGCTGGCTCGATGCGGGTTGGTGGGTAGCAATGGTTGCAATAGCGAAGCTTAACGTGTCTTCCGAAGCACGGAGTTCATGGCGAAGTTGGCTTGGTTTTTGAGTTCCTGACTTCCTTTTAATAGCTGTTGATAATTAAGACGCAGGAACCATTAGCGCCACCAAGCTCTTCAGCGTCTAAATGACGATGTTAAAAACTCAACCAACCAACCATTTTATAATTCATGGTTTAAAAATTGTGTATGAGTTCCAACGTTGACTCCTAAAGAATTTTCCGTATGAGAAAAGTTTCAGAACTGGTTATTTGTTGCATAGCATTTTTCCACATGTGTTCAAGGCACGTGCATAGTAAATCTGTCCTTGGGTGTACTCGTGCCGACACAACAGAAACTTTGTTCGCAGGGGCAGTACAATGATGCAAGTTTTATAAGACTACAGTTTTTTGGATTAACTTTTTATTTGCTGGTGTATGCAGCTGTAGTGGTGTGGCAAAATGGCCCTTCACATGCCGATGTCTGAAATCAACAATACCAAATAGATTGAGAAATTTTATAACATACCAGGGTGTACTGTGCGCAGTGGCAACAATATCGCTACCTTTTTCATAGGATTTTCTAGAACATGCCAAAATGTGCATTGGTACTGCCATATCGGATGTTGATCTTTTGTTATTCATGCACATAACGGCGGGTATAGTGCAAATCCGCGAATCTACCCCACGTTAAGTCCGCGTATCTGCAATAAATTAAGTTGTACAGGGGAATGTTTAAACTTAATAAGTTGCTTATTTAGCGTGGATTGTCCGCGAAAATTCAAATTGGCTAAATTTATCAGATTCGCGGAATTATCCAATGTTAGTTAAGTTACGCGGATTAGCACTATCCCCGACGATAAGTTAGTTAAGTTATTAATTAAAAAATTAAATTATATTCCCTTGAATGAAAACGCTTTCTAAAGCTTAAAATAATATTAGAAACTGTGACGAATATTGGAATGTTGAAGTACCAAAAATAGATGGTATTTAACACTGGGCAATAAGAAATTTAAATAAGTTGACCCTAGTACAGTTTAGAACAGACTATACGCGTTTTCTCAAAATTGAGCAGTAGTGCTGTGGTAATAAGGTCTATATCTTGAGATTTTGTGTAGGCCACTATGAAGACCTATATAAACATTTAGTTGACTTCCAGTGCTTTCGTTGTAAATTACAACAATGGAGGATTATTTAATTTCAGTTGCTTGATGTTTTAGTTGACCGCCTACGAATGTCTGACTCTACGGACCTACTTTGAAATCTATTGATATATGAAGACTAATAAAATTGATTCTAAAACTATAGATATTTTAACTATAGATATTTTAATTTTAGGAACTATTTTAATCTAAGTCTACGATTTGTCAACTCTTAAGATTACTTTTTGCCATGTCATAGCACATTATAAGTTAGCATGTAAGTGATTACTTTTACTTTCATAATAAGTATGTGAGCTCAAAATTGTCTAGTATGTAATATTGCCTGAAAAACAGGGTCACCTAGTTCAAGCTCAATTGTTTTGCTTAGTCCTAAGTTTAGATTACAATTCAAATAATTATGTAAAAATTTGTGTCACAAAGTTTTTAATAAAGTTCAACGTTTTTTAATAATCAGTGTCGACGGCTACAGCGGATTTATCAGTAATTAAGTGTAATTAATCGGAAATAATGTAGAGAGCGTTGTTACAGTGCTTTCTTTGAAAGTTGTGTTTATATTAAAATTGTAGACGTAATAAAACCAATAGACGATATCTAATAAAAAATAAAATAATTGTATGACCTTATCTTCAGTCTTTTGTACTCCAGCCATAATATCGTCCTCATCTTGTATACGTCCCACTGCTGGGCTCAGGCCTTCCTGATGGAGAAACTCCTGAGGAGTATGTATGGGCCATAACACCACCGCGCTACTGACTTAATGCGGGTTGGTAGGTTAAAACAGTTACAAAAGCGACTGGGTCCATAGGGTTGACGTGCCTTCCGAAGCACCGAGGAGTTCGAGATTACAAAGTTTTGGTCACCCATCCACGATCCACCCATCCACGGCCTGACCATTGCGAAGGCAGCTTTGTTTTCGATGGAAAGCCAAAGCATGCTAACGACTACGCCACCGAGCTCAAATATCTGATAGTAAAACCGTGTAGCGATACCAACAAAACGCACGGACATGGTGTTTTCATTATCAAGACAATGTCCATATTGACCTAATGTTGATGAAATTGCTTGCACATGCAAAATTGAACCTTATGTCTTAGTAGAACAGTCCACTAGGTTCGCATGAGGTTTACTGCGACATTTTCTTGAAAGCACTTAAAGAAAGTAGGTAAAGCTCGCTCGTTAACGCCAAACGGATTGATAGCTCGACTTTTATCTTTCATCGTCTTATGAAAGTTTCATATTAATGAAAATTGTTTGAGTTGCGAAGAGAAACTCATACACCAAAGCTGTAAGATAGATGCATTTTCATGTTTTATTAGCTGCCCGAGATGAAGTGTGAAAATAGCTATTGAGAAACATAGAATACATATAATCACGACTATCATCCCCTAAGGGTTAGTCAGAGACTAGGCAAAAGCACCGCAAAAGTCCACTGCCATAGTCCGCGCTTCACCTAGCAGTGACTGCACTCAGCGTGACAGGTGGTGAGCCCGTCCCCGCTATAAGCTATTGGATGGTTGTGCAGTTCTTAGTCCATTAGTCGCCTTTTACGACACCCAAGGGAAGAGATGGAAGAGATAGTAATATTCTTTTACATCTCTCATGTTCGGTAAGTAGGTCCTTAATACCCCCAGATGCAGGTTGTAAGTGATCAATAAACGCCCTAGGGCGGTAAGTAATTTAAAAAAAACTCTTTCAAAAAGTTCGCGTACATCTAACCATCTTACTGGCACTAGACATCATGCATTCAGCCCAATGACAAAAGAGGTCGCTTCGCTATTTTCATCAATTTTGAATATCGAACGGCGAAGCTAAATTTAGTTCTTGAAAATAAATTTATTTATTCTTGTAATGCCTTTTTTTCCACTTACCTCACAATCGAGATGTAAAGCAGAGTAGTTAGCTCGGGTGTAAGCATCAATTGCACCCTCGAACTATAAGCGCCCTCGCTGCGCTCGTGCGCCTAAATATCTCGGGCTGCAATTGATGCCTTACAGCCCTTGGCTACTAATCTACTATTAATGAGCCGCTACCACACGAGACAGTAAAACAATTATCTTTTACAGACATTAACTAAAGGCAAATAGTTGATAGTTAAATCTTTGTCAATAGCTGATTAAAAAAACATGTGTAATTCTCACAATGTTTCTTCGTCACCCATTGTTTATGTTATCATATTCGGCAACTTTTGTTGTAATAAGGGCAGTGTACACAGACAAAATATAAAAATAATTATAATAACGACCAAAAATTTTTTATAAATGTAACATTATTTTGTAGCGACATTAACGTGCATCGGAAGGCACGTTAAGCCGTTGGTCCCGGTTGCTATTGAAACTGTTTCTAGTCACCAACCTGCATTGGGCCAGTGTGGAGATGTTAGGGTCTTCCAAAACTTCTCAAAAGAATCGGCTAAAGCCGGTCAAAAAAACATCGGCTGTCGGCGAAACGAGCAGTTTTGTCGATAAGCTGATCACATCCGTACGGCGCTGTATCCACCGGAACACTTCCGACAGCTGTCGAACGGCGTGTGTTTTTCCATGAGGAAGGCCTGTGCGCAGCAGTAAAGACGACGGTATGTAACATCTGCCCCGGCTGTTATAATTTTTGTTTGAATTGCAGAGTGGTTATAGATTTTCTATAGTGCACGGTACCCCCCATTATGTGGGTCCAACGAAATTACTGGCAAAGTGTGTGTGTGACATGTGAACCAACAAACTTGTGACAGCAATCGTTTCTATCTTCGTTAAGTCTGCGTGGTTGCTGGGTCTGTGTACCTGATGAGTTTCTTTTACTCGTAGTCCTGAAAATAATTTAGGATAATAATTTTTTATCAAGAAACCGAAGGCCAATGGTAACAATTAGGTAATAAATATTGATTGTGAAAAGAGAAAATGTGAAATTTAAAGCCAGATTACGAAATAATATTACTTACTACTTTTGCAAAGTTTTCACATAAACATTTACTCCAAAACACTTATTTTCACCTTGCTGACCTAGTTAATATAACTAGATTATAATGACCGGCTCAAGTCTCGGTCGTTTTAAAGAGCACTCAATCATAATCATTATATACATTATCCGCTATCTAACATCCATCTTCTAGACTCTTCTAGGCTTTCTTAATGATAATTTGAGATAGGTGTATAATTGATTTGGTTGGAAGCAGTATGAAAGTGGCACTTCTCGTGCTGTGTTGTTCACAGTGTTGTTTACAATTGAGAAATATAATATATATTCGACCAGTACAATTTAATTCGGAAGTGTTGTTGAAAAAAAATTTCAAATTGAATTAGACTTTCATAATTTTGCCAATTAAAGACTTTTTTTTTTTTAAATCCTAAAGGATTCTAAAAAAACAACTGATCAAAACCACCTCGTCAAAAGTTTAAAAAATTAAAATATATCAATCTGATAATTTCTTTATTTATCAATTTATGTTAAATTGAAATAAATATTTAAAAGTCTTCTGTGTACACCAAGCCTAAACTTTTCATTACAATGCGCGCTATTGTTTGACTTCGAGAAAATTCCTCAAAAACAATATGGTTCCATACAAAAAAATGCTCGCTTAGAGGTGAAGACAACAATCAATTTACTAGGTTTTTAAATCACTTTTACAACAAGAATCCATAATTCAATTGCTCCATCCATAATTCAATTCAATTGAACTCATAACTCTTATGAATCGGGAGATAATTGTTCGGAATCAAGAAAGAAATCGATAATTACAGTAGAAACTCGATTATCCGGACTAATTGCTGTCGCTAGGCATCCGGATATTCGTTAATCCGGATAATTCAATGTATGAAGAAAAGCCGAGTAGGCAGCGGTAGCCGAGTTGGGACGGAGGACTACTCGTTCGAGAGGCCGCGGGAATCGCGGGTTCGATCCCACCGACTGTACCACTGCGTTTGAATGAAACTTCTGTACAGTTAATTGTGAATATCGCTGGCCTCGCATTGTGCCCGGTGCATGGCAATAGGCTCGCCACCTGTTACATGAGGACCTTACATATCCTGCGAAAAGTCGGTGTTTAACACCTCGGCCTACCCCTTCGGGGAAAGAGGCGTGATAATATGTTGTGTATGACGAAAATTAGGTTTTTTGATTAATTATGTAGTAGGTATAATGTTATGTATTCCTGGTGGAAAAGCAGTCCTGGAAGCTCTATATAACTCCATCATATTCGAGGGATAAATGCCAAAGCAAACTATTTTTCAAGAAGGGGACAGAACCCAATAGAGCAACTTTAGACCGATTACGCTCCTCAGCCATGTTAAAAGCCTTTTTCAAGATTATCGAATAGTCTCGCACGCTGGTTCAAAGATTTTCAGCCTTCGTAACAAACCGGACTGTATTATCGTTAGCTGTTACACGTTTTTTTATCGGTTATGTACGAATGCCACTGAAGAAGGTTTTAACAAAAATGCTAAATCACTTTTTCTATCCCTTACCATTATTATCTAATCTTCCTTTTGACTCCCTCAAAACATTTTGCTTAACATAGCTGTTAATGTCCTACAAAGGTAACGAATTATAATCTACCCTCGAAGTTTATAACCCAATTACTTGTTCCCTTTGCAAGGTTCTTGTTCCCTGTTCCGACGAAATTTCATATATTCTTTACAATGTGATTATGTATGTATAATGAATTAGGTAGAACTCACGACCGTTGGAGTCGTAAAGTTCTTGAGTGGAGACCGCGACTCGGCAAACGCAGTGTGGGACACCCTGTGACAAGATGGGATGACGATATTCGTGGGTTGGCTGGAGTGGGCTGGATGAGAACGGCCGAAGATCGAGAGCGGTGGCGTGCATTAGGGGAGACCTATATCCAGCAGTGGACGAGCAGAGGTTGATGATAAATGAATTAGGTTACTGATTTAAGCAGTTGCAATATTATTATAGTGTCGTACTCAGTTGTACGTCCCACTGCTGAGCACAGGACTTCCTCATGGAGAAACTCATGAGGAGTATGGGCCATTTCACCACCACGCTAGCCCAATGTGGGTTGGTGAGTTGCAATAGCGACCGAGACCAACGACTAAACGTGCCTTCTCGATCACCCATTCAAGGCCTTACCATGGCGAAGGTAGCTTTGTTTTCTATATCGAACGCCAAAGCGTACCACCGAGCTCCTCATTTAAGTTCATTAGATGATAAGAATTACAAGATCCAAAGAAAAACAAAGCTGTCAAAAAACATTGTCACAAAATTAAAACCTACTAACGCGAAACACGCCCATACCAACCATATACATTGCTAAATTTAATGTCTGCTGATGAAATCATCAATATAGTATATTTCATTACTAGTACGGAATGGTTGTCATTGCAAAGAGTTCCGACAAATGTCTACCCGAGCCGAAGGCGAGGGTTGACAGTCGGAACGAGTTGCAATGACGGTTCCGTACGTGTACTGAACGACTATTTTTAATACAGTTGCGAAAAAATTAAGCAATTTAATCAAATTATAAAAACACAATTAACTCAATTAACTAATCATTTAGAAAATTTCGGAAAATGGCGCCAACCGTAGAATGTAAGCAGTTTTTTTTCACCCATTCTGGTAGGCAAAGGGAACTGCCCATACAGCCAAGTCTTTAGTACTTAGTATTTTTTATTATAAGAAATGAAATTGAAATTTAATGATATGGAATGAACTGAAACCTTACCTAACTCATTCAATCAATTAATTAATTCTGATATTGGACAAATTAGTATAGGTAGCTTCTTTTTAAAAACAAATAAACCTATTTGCATGAATCGCAAAAACTTCTATAATTTTTTTTAGTTAAAACTTCATGGTTGTTTTTTTTAATAGAAATAATTTTGACAGTTGGGAAAGAAAACGCACGAGTTCGGGAAAGGCAAAAAAAAAGCACGAGTGTGAAATAGCCCAGATCCCGAACGCTACACGTCCCTGCAATACGCCACTTTTTGAGCAACTGTATTAAAAAATAAATTGCGCACCCATACATTTGCCATGTAACTTCATTTAGTCCCCTGGTCAACATCTTAGATACTTTTTGTTCCGGAAAATAAAAGGGTTCCCGTGGGGTAATTAAAAACCATAGTAACCGCAGTCGAAGTCGCGAGCAACTAGTATTGAATGAATCAAATGGAAAATTCTTTGCTGTTTCGTTAATGTTTATTTTTTATTTTTTCAGGATGCAGACACGGTGGAAAAGCTCAACGAATGTGGAGACCTGAGGAAAATGCTGAAACCATATAAGGTACATCACGATTCATTAAAGAAACTAGTTAGCAACAAACTCGATACTCAATTTAACACGATCGACACTAAAATAAAACATAACGCCGAAGGACAAACACTTATATTTTATTTCTTAACCCAACTCCAGTCTGTATACGCCTTAATGTATATATTGTTGCGATAAGAATGTCAATTCCTGTGGGAAACGTGATTTCAACGACTTTCCGCTAGGGGCGCTTATCACGTTTCCGATAGAAGTTGACATTCTTAACGCAACCAAAAAGGTTAAGTTATTACAATGAAAACTAACTAACTAGGGCCTTCTTACACGCAGACATTTATGAAAATTATCTTCGTGTATTTAAATAAAAAGATGTCAAAACGTGCTACAGAAATACGACCCTTATCACTAGACAGCATTAAACGCGCTATTCGTGTATCATATTGTTTGTTTATCCGATAAGTCACATAGCAAATTGCTTGTAATCCATCATATTCACTCTGTGATCATAGTTCTTTTAGTATGACATACGCGTCTGCGCGCCACTCATCTCGATATTATCTTAATCTTATAATCGACTTTGCCAGTCAGGAATAAGACTAAGTTTGGCTTGCATTTGTAATATGATTTTGCGATTGATTAGATACCTATAGAAATATAAGAAGTGATGTACACAATACAATTATGTAAGTTATAATATTATCCTCTTTATATGCCTTTGCCCACGACTTAAAAAAATTAATAGTAGATTAGAAGCCAAGGGCTGTAAGGCATCAATTGCAGCCCGAGATATTTAGGCGCACGAGCGCAGCGAGGGCGCTTATAGTTCAAGGGTGCAATTGATGCTTACACCCGAGCTAACTACTCTGCTTAACATCTCGATTGTGAGGTAAGTGGAAAAAAAGGCATTACAAGAATAAATAAATTTATTTTCAAGAACTAAATTTAGCTTCGCCGTTCGATATTCAAAATTGATGAAAATAGAGAAGCGACCTCTTTTGTCATTGGGCTGAATGCATGATGTCTAGTGCCAGTAAGATGGTTAGATGTACGCGAACTTTTTGAAAGAGTTTTTTTTTAATTACTTACCGCCCTAGGGCGTTTCTAGCTACATTATTAACCTAGGGCGGTAATTGATCACTTACAACCCGCATCTGGGGGTATTAAGGACCTACTTACCGAACATGAGAGATGTAAAACATTATTTTATTGTGCTCCGCTCGTATTGTCTTGGCATGATGTTATATTATTATAGCCTATTAGCCTTCCTAGATAAATAGACTTTTCTCAAACTGAAATAAAATGTTTCAAATCGGACCTGCAATTCTTGAGATTAGTGCTTTCAACCAAACAAACAAACTCATCAGCTTTATAATATTAGTATGAGTATCATATGAGTGACCTATAATGGGTGGAGTAGTCTATTACCCAGTTTTCATTTCTGAGTTTCAGAATTCGCATTTTATTTGGGTCTATGCCCAAAACAAATTAATTGGCCAAAATGGTTTATTTACTTGTCTTTTATATTTCTCAAAGTATTTTTAACTCGGTATAAGGAAGTTCGTGACCGTAGGACGTATTTATTAATTTATTACTTTTTGGCGGAAAATTTTTATTGCTTAATTTACTTAATGGAAGCTATCATTTATTTAGAAGAAAAATCATTCCGCATTCTCAGTTTTTTCAAAAAAGGTTACCTAAACCGGAATCGAACAAGTTCAAATAAAAAAAAATTAAGTTCGTAATTTTTCTATACTAACCGAAAGAGTTATTGTTAAAAGGGCTCACATACACCCCAAGACTAAGAAAGAGCTTATCAATTACTGTCATGTAAACTAAACAAACAGATGATAGTAATCGATTATATAACTTGAAAGCGAATATGCCCATATCAGTAATTTTGCCGTAACTTTAATTAGCATTGCGTAATGTCTGCATATAATGTCAGAAGCTGTAATTGATAATCGTTGCAATTTCATGGGAAAATAAACAACTGGAATTCAAACATACACCACAGCAAGCAGATTTTTCGGTTGTGTAATAATTATCACTGATAGGAACAGGTAGAGCTATTTTATGTATATAATATATATATATATATATATATATATATATATATATATATATATATATATATATATATATATATATATATATATATATATATATATATATATAGTATGGATATGAAACAATACAAGAACATATAATTTAATTTATTATTTGTATCTCAAAAATCGAAACATGTTTGATCAGAACAAACTATTTGTATTTAACTACAATAAAATCTTAATTTATAACAAAATTACCAACACGTAATAAAATTGAACAAACAAATAAAAACAAATAAATAAATATCCTCAGAGCATGTCTGTCAACTAGTCCCACACCTATCAACTAGTCCCATATTAAGCAACTTAATGCTGCTTGTGTTATGAATACTAGATGATGGAAAAATATATTTAATAGATTAATACATATAAATATCCTAAATATATAAATATCCAAGACTGGAGAACAAATGTCTGAAAATTCATCACCTAAACACTTGCCTCCACTGGGGATTAAACCCAGGACCTCTCGAGATGGCGACGCCTTGAGACCGGCGTACAGACCACTCGACCACTAATTTCGCCAATAATTTACTTATTGAAAAAAAAAATATACTTATTGATACAAAGAATTATAATAATGGAATCCTAGAGGAGTCGGAATCCCGAGGATATTAACATCAATATTTGCGGTCAATGAACCTAAATAGCTCTTCCTATTCCGATCAGTAATCATTACTGGTTGGTCTGGAATAAAAAAATATTATTATTATAAATAGTGCGTTAGTGCCTGCCCGCGGTTTCACTTGTGTGGTACCCGTTCCCGCAGGAATAGCGGGATCAAACAGAGTATTTCATTAAAGTAGGCTTTGGAGCCCGCTCGAAGTATCTACAAAATTATAATAAGGAAGGGATTAAGTAATGATGAAACGCTTTTAATCTTCTTAATAAACAAACAAGGAATTTATTAATAACAAGGCGTAGAATTTATAAATAACTTTCTAATATATAATCGATTACTATCTGTTAGTATAGTTTGTATGACAGTAATTGATATGAACTTTCTTGGTTCTAGTATAGAGGATGGAAACAGTTTCTGGGCGCTTTTAACAATAATTGTTTCGGTTGTCTCACTATATTCTTCGTCGTCCTCACTATTACGTCCCATGAGGGGTATGGGCTGTAACTCCACTATGCTGGCCCAATGGTTTGGTGGGTAGAAAAGGTCGCAATAGCAACCGGGAACAACGGCTTAACGTGCCGAAGCACGGGGGAGTTGGAAATCAAAAAGTTTTGGTCACCCACCCACGGCCTGACCATGGCGAAGGTAGCTTGGTTTCGATATCAAAAGCCAAAGTGTACTAACCACTACGCCCCTGAGCTCCTCATTACCAAGTATTCTTACCCAGCCTACAATTTGTCTATAGTTGTAAACCTGAGTTTGTCATCTTACAAAGGTCAAAACAAATACAAAATGAATAACAAATAATGTTTTGTATTTTATTTGCACAAATTTCAAATAACCTTGCAGTCATGTTTTCCTGTAAACAAAGTTCCTGTAAGAGTACCTATAAATCACTTTGATCGAAAAAACTGATGAACCTCTGATTAAATTTTCAATAAATTTTTTGCACAATGCTAGTAACTGCACTGAGTTTTTATTTCGTTCCAATAAGAGTTAGAATAGCGTATCACCTCCGTGTTTATTGGGGGAGCAAATATTTGTAGAAAAAATTAAAAGCTTGCTTCACTCTCGATGTTATTAAAATATTTTTAGGATGCTGGCAACATCAAATTAAATTTATTCCCTATGCTTTGTGTAACATGCAATAAATTTGTGTGGCCATGCCCTACTCGATTTTGACGTTTAGCAAACAAAAACATTTAACTTTACAAGCACTTAGTACTGATACAAATAACGTTCCGTATTTTAATATTAATTAATTGTGTAACAATATCAATCTTGATTAATTTTGATTGTAGTGAACAAATTTTTTTATGGGATACGGGCAAACGGAAATCTTGATAGCGTAGTGGTTTGCACGCTTTAGCTTTCGATTAAAATCAAAGCTGCTTTCGATTAAAATCAAAGCTGCTTTCGCCATGGTCAGGCCGCGAATGGGTGACCAAATATTTGTGATCTCGAGTTTTTCCGTGCTTTGGGAGGCACGTTAAGCTGTTGGTCCCGGTCACTATTGAGACCGTTTCTACCCACCAACCCGCATTGAGCCAGCGTGGTGGTGCTTTATGAGGAAGGCCTGTGCCCAGCAGTGGGGTGTATATAGGCTGATGGACGAGGGTCAAACGAGCAGACGGGTCACCTGTTGGTAAGCAACTACCGCCGCTCATTGACACTCGCAACACCAAAAGAGTCACAAGTGCGTCGCCGGCCTTTTAAGTAAGAATATGCTCTTTTCTTAAAAGTTTTAATATTCGTACTGGTCCGCTAGCGACAATTCATGACAGTGTTTTATGCGTAGTTCTTAGGCCAAAGAATCCCGAAACAAAATCTAAAATAAATAGAATATGTTTCGATTCTATTTTATTTTAGATACATAATTGTAATAATTACAAATTCACCTTCACTAGTGTGTGCACTGTGCAGTTTGTTTTAATTACAAATTCCGATTTTTACGAAAAAAAATTCCCTTTTTAAATTGTTTCAAAGAGTAGGTGTTACCTTAAAAACCCACGCTGTTGAAGTTCGCAAAATTTGAGAAAGCCTTAATATCTTAAAAAAACCATTGTAATTCTATTAAAGTCGTTTCAATAAATCTTAATGATGAGTAGAATTAGGTTAATCATACATTTTTGTAAGGATAAGAGGAAAAATAGACCAATGGGATTACCTTCTTCGTTCACGTCACGCGCATAATGGTCTATTTTTCCCTTGTGACTTTTTTTTTTAATGGTTATTTTTGCACACAGTATAACTACATAGTTATAGCTCTGGTGAAAATACTTTTTCTTAGTGAAACCACATCTCTTAGAACCAGAAATTCTATTACCCCTCAACCAATTTGTAAGCCTTATCCGTAAGCAATTATAAACCTTCTCTTTATTGCTATAAGAATCATAAACCTTAAAAAGTGCAGAAATATTATACCGGAATTTTTCGTGAATTTACTAGAAATGGAAAATGCCTCAATGCAAGATGTGAAAGCTGTAAAAAGGTCTGATGTTGGGTCCGGATCATAATAAAACCTTTTGTTGTATCACAAAAGTTAGAACCTTCTGTCTGCGGTAATAAAAGACACAATAAAACTCTCATAAGCTCTAGACAAACCACTTTCCTTTATTAGAACTTAATTGTTCGAAAACTTACGCAGTATAAAGTTATATCGCACGATACAGCGAAGATTTTCATAATTACTATGATTTTTATGTCAAAAAACATTGTTTTGGTTAAACTTCACCTATAAGTTATGTCTTTCTGCCTAAGTAACATGAGCAACGCGATATGATATTTATCACGTTTTTATGACGATCAATTGTCCAATTCCATAGTACTTTGACAGTTGAACGTGATAAAAACGCGATTAAGATCACAGTGCGGTATTTATAATAAGAAGGCTGATTTGAAAGCGTCGTAACTATCTGAGTTTTAGTATTATTTGTGGAACATTTTTTCTGGCCTTTTACATTGAACCTCTTAAGAAGGCTAAAGGTCGAGGAAAAGGCTATGCTTGCAGGTTTTCTGCGTAATTGAACCAGGAATATGACACAGAAAAACTCTGGTTCCTCCCACAAAAGAAATGCAATAATTATTTAATTGGCAGTGGGCTTTAACTGCCACACTCCCACACCACAAACTTAACTATTCTAGGAAATTTTGCTCTTTATTTTAACTGCCTCTCTGGTCTAGTGGTTCACACGACCGGGTGTTGATCGGGAGTGCAGATTCGTTTCCCGATGGGGGGCAGAAGTTTTTCTGCTCGATTTGGTTGGTGGTAGGGCTTCTAAGCCCGCCTGGCTAGCTACCACCGTCTTGCCTAAATTTGTCGTCATAATAACAATGTTTTAAGCATTGTTGTATTCCGGCAATCAGAGGCATAGATAAATTGAGTAGTATAGATCGCTATTCCCATACATGGATTTTTAGTTCATCTAAAACTTATTATTGTTGCTTGTAACCCTTCCTTCGACATATTACGTTAGGTGGCGCTACTATACTAGCGGAATCTTAGATAAATTAAGTTATTCCGCTAGTATAGTAGCGCCATCTAACGTAATTAGTAATACTTCTTAATTTATCTATGTCAGAGGTAAGATAGCCAGTTCCTCAGTTGTTGAGGATTACAGGTGAAGATCGCTTCCACCTTTGGCGTTATGGTCACTCACCATCGTGTGAGATGAAGGACAAGAGCTTACCTGTTATATGTAAAAAAATAATACTTTTCACACAAGGATTACTTCACAAACACCCAAAAACCTTCCAATGGTTGTTATTTTTTTTTTTTCATTTATTATAGTTTACAAAATAATACATAAAGTTGAAAATAATACATTGACATAAACCACAGAGGTTTCGCGGCAATGTAGAAATCAGATCAGATCATCACGAAAGTACACAATTTTACAGTTTTGGTAACAGGTTAGCCAAATAGGTATTGATTTTGAGAACCAGGCAATGTTTCTTCCTATGTGTATTTAAGCACTTTATAAAAAGTAGCGTAAAAAATATAAGGTACTTTTTTTTTAGTATTTTGTTGTTTTGACATCTGGCAGCGCAGTGGCAGCGGCAGACGAGATGGTACGCACCGGGGCACTCGTTAGAGAGAGCGCGAGACTCGCGGGTTCGATCCCACCGCCTGTACCACTGAGTTTGAATAAAACTTATGTACAGTTGATTGTGAATATCGCTTGCATCACATGGGGAGTGATATATCTGGCGAATAGTATATGTTAACACCTCTGTCTTCGGGAGCGTGATGAAATGATTGTATTATCTGGTCCCTTAACAGCAAATATTTTGCTAAAACATTAGAATGTCTAAGTACTCAACTGGGTAAAAAAAAATTCTCGTGACCAATGTGAGTGGACACATTGTTCTTCAAAAATAAGTCTTACTCACTAGACCTTTCGTTTCATATTCCAGAGTCCAGACGCATGCTGCACGTGCCAAGTCTGCGGCGGCTTCCGTCTCCTGCCCTGCCGCATCTGCAACGGCTCCAAGAAGAGCCTCCATAGAAACCACTTTACTGCTGAATTTGTAGCGCTGAAATGCATGAACTGCGACGAAGTAGGTCTTGTTAGGTGCGAAGCGTGCTCTTGAAGTGAGTGTTGCTGGTAATTTGATGTTAACCAGCAGATTACTTTAATTTACAATTATTACATTTTTTTTTGCATTTTTAAAATCTATAAATTGTACTGTAATATTTGAAATGATCAAGACTCATCTATGACGATTATTATGGTGGATTCATTAAATAAAGATGTAGTGATCGAGTTAAAGTTCAGTCACTATGACATAAAAACATGAATTTTAGTGCTCACGAAGTGTATTGGAATTTACTTTGCAATAAAATATTTGGAGAATAGCGCTTCCACACCAAGATAACTTTCCTGAACTGTGATTTGTGGAATAGCGAATGATGGAGCCGTCATGTGATTGAAAAACACTTAAATATAAAATGTTATAAGCTAATAAATAGAATTGTCAAAGTTTGTGTAAGTAAAAAAATAGCATTCCATTGCAATAATTCGAGCATTGTATTGTTAACCTAGCATGCTTCCGATAATAGATTCTAACAGAAAATATTTAGTGTAGTCAATTGTTTTTTATAAAGGTGCTGGCTGAAAATATTGGCCCCCCTTTCAGCTAATATTTTATAAACTGTACATAATAATATAATTATACGTAATTTTTGAGCTTTGCACACATATTTATTTCCAGCCAGCACCTCCCGTAAATATTAAATTAAAGCTCAAATAGTTTTTATTATTAACTAATATTGTTTAGACTTATGAAAAGGTACAAAGTTTAGAAATTCAAGATTTAAAGTTTTCCTTGCGTAATGTCTAGTTATTAATTGATGTTATTACATCGTTCTTTTTTAAATAGCATGTAAATAAAATGGAGATAAAGCCGGTTCTTAAGCTAGCTGTAAGCTATACTTAGTCCTAAGGTATAAAAGATACAATGCTACACGTGAAAAGCTATAATTTTGTTTGTCTTTCAATGCGTTTACAAAGCAAGGAACAGAAGGTTGAAAGGTCGATCACGTAATCAAGTCAGTTATCACATTAAATCTAGTGGTAGATATAAATATTCTTCGTCCTACCATAGAAGTACGACCTTTAAATTAATGAACATTGTATTATAAAAATACAATGTCCAAGTTTACAATCTGCCTAAGGGCGAATTCGACCATAATGAGATTAGTAACACGGGAATAGTAATACCAAACTGAGCTGCAACGATTGGTCGAATCTGCCCTGTGTCAAACGAGACATTGACACATTCGTGCGCGAAAAACTGCGTACTCCGTTAAAATAGTATTACTCGCGTGAAGTCAAACTTGAAAAATTAGGATAGCTTATCGGCTCCCCCCTTAGGGCAGATGTGAGCAATCATTTCAGCTCAGCTTGGCATTACTATTCCCGTGTTACGAATCTCAATTTGGTCGAATTCGCCCTAAGGCAACTATGACTTAAAATCCCCGAAGTATGTGCATACAATCAAGAGAATATCAATCTGGGCATCTTAATTAATTATCAATCAATAAAACACAGGTCAGCAAAAAAGGAGTACAAAAATTATTCAAAAAATGCGAGCTCTGACAGTCTTTCGGCCGTCCTATAATTAATTTTAAATTAAAATTAATTCGAGAAGACCAAAATCAGTACCTACTGGTAAAGTTTAATTGGTATTTCAATTGTATGTAGCATCTTATATAATTCCTTGATTATTACATTGTGAAAATGAAATTATAATTGGATTTGATACTTAAAAAAGGAGGCATATTTAATGAAATTTTAATCGTTAAAAAAGCGTGTACTCAGAAAACAAAACGGTGTACAGAAAGGGCTTTTATGTAATGCTATTATTTTTGTATTACCATGCCGTGAATAAGATGCTATAAAATTTATATTTTTTATTAAAAAAATATTAATATTTTAAGCATTTCATTTTGATTGTACTTTCGATAAATTATATTGTAATAACTATGCATACCTTAAGAAATCTGTAAAACAAATATCAGTAGCAATTGAACCAGTGGTCGTTTTTTTTCAGTAAAGATTTTCTTGATATTGGTAATTGTTACCTTCGCGCGTAACCCTATAATAAGGGATAGGCAGAGGGACTATCATACAAATTTTGGCTTAGGATGTGTTTAAACCCCTAGGTAACATAGGGCGGGCTCGGAGAGTTGTTCCGGCAGAGCCCGGGTCGCTGAACGGGTATATCGGGGAGTTTTAGTGGGTAGTGCCAATATGGCAGGTGAGTCCCACACACGCTTACCGGCTAGCCACCGGTAGGTACGGTCCGTAAATGGATTTCTCCTCGTAAAACAAAAAATAGGTAACATAGGGCGAGCCTCTTGCCATGCACTAGCTACAATGTGTTTAAGGCTAATCTTCAAACGAGAAAATGCCCGGCAAAAGCGGGCGCACTTTTTTGTTATTTAATGAGGTTTAGAAAATAATAAAAGACAAATAAAAAAACTAGCTACAGATTACTTATGAGAACGTAATATCAATTTTTTCTACGTATTTTTTATACATACTATTACTATTATCTCCTAAGGGTTAGTCAGAGACTAGGTAAAAGCACCGCAAAAGTCTATTGACATAGTCCGCGCTTCACCAAGCAGTGACTACACTCAGCGTGACAGGTGGTGAGCCCGTCGCCGCTATAAGCTATTGGAAAGTTGTGCAGTTCTAAGTCCATTAGTCGCCTTTTACGCCATTTAAGGGAAGAGATGGGTTGGTAATATTCTTTTAATGAGCCGCTTCCACACGGCTCTTTTTTTTATTTACATGAAAAATAGTCATAAACGTACCTACTGTAACGTATCTTTGCATTTTTATGATCGAAAAAAGTATCAACTATCGTATTTTGAGCCTGGCAATACTCAAGAACAGTTCATGAATAACAATATAACTATATTATTTTTCTGAATAAAAAAAAACATTATCTGGTGCCTTAAAACTCAACCAAAAACAGGTTAGTTTTAAAGATCTGGAATACAGTGGAAGAACCCTGCACGACAAGCAGTAATAATGACAATATGCATCTAGTATGTGGTATTAGAATTTCACTGTAGAAACGACACAAGAACTTTCTTCGCCATTACTTTCTATTCCTAGAAAATACTCTGAGCCTAGAAACCAACCAGTTTTACCGCAACTCTTTTAAACACTTAATAACGATATTACGAGTAATTTCCAGATGAAATATAATATTGCTGCGCAAAACACTAGGTACACATCTTGTTAACAACCAAGACTCAAAGAGTCTGTTTCGTGGAAAAAATTTACTAGGGCGAATTCTTTAGCTAACAGATACGTACACGACCGATTTTTGTCTATCTACGTCATCAGAGCGGATTCGATCAATACAATTTAAGCATTTATCTGTGTCCATACCCCAGTTTGGTAGGTAACACTGAATTTGGTCAATTTTGCCCAGTGGAAGATCGCGAAGAAATTTGTACAAATATAACTTGTCGGTCCAAAGATGGCGCCACTTGCAGTATAAGACCATCATTGGTGAATTAGACACACATGTGGACCAAATATCTGGTGAAATGTGGGTGTTTAACACCTCTGCCTACCCCTTCGGGGAAAGAAGCGTGATGATATGTTGTTATTGACGAATTGGATTGAATGATTCAAAAATAATGGTATAAGGGGCCATAATTTTTTCACTTTTTCGCCATTCGCTAACTTATACGAGTACCTTTCGAATTGTAAGTTATGAATACATTTTGAGAACATTAAATACTAGTTAACTAATTCTTTCGGAAATTCTAGAATTAAGATTAACATAATCACATTTGAATGTTTTGGGCTTTTCGCTATTTGAAGTTGTGATAGTTTTTAGATTTCGATATTATTAATGGCTAGTTATCACGGACAAGTATTTAAAACTCAATTCTTTGCTATCCGTACATGTAGGGCATTCTGTAAATAGATTTGTTTAAATAAATTACAAATATTAATTTGTTGCTTTTATTTCTTCACCTGGCCTACACCCGGTACATAGACATGCAAGGATTTTAAACCATTAGGGGCGGATTCGACCTTTCGATTAGCGACACTGTTGTACTACTAAAATAACAAAAATGCCTTAGCCGTCAAAGCCGTCATTACAGCGGATTCAATCAGTGAAATTTCATTTATTGGTATCCGAACCCCCGTGTTTTGAACACGTAATTTGGTCGAATTTGCCCTTAATCAAATACTTAAGTATGAGTATTTATAATACATCGCTAGAGATTGGAAGGTAGAAGTTTCAAATATTTTCTATCAATATTGTATTTCAGAAAATAGAAATTGAAAAATATTTACGCCATCCTTTCATAAAACTACTAGGTTTTGTTCTGAGAATAACGGTACAGACACCAGCTAAATGTGCCTTCCTAATCCATCACCATCCAAAGTCAAACCACAGCGTAGGTGCTTCGTTTTCAATACCAAATTTAAACTGCTCAAATCCAGCACTGAGTCTCAACCCCTAGCAACAAACATCGGCTATTATACTATCTATCATCTCCATTAGGAGTTTAGTCCTAAAACCGAAGTAACCAATATTATATAACTTTCCAAGCAATTTATCCGATAACTTTGATGTGCAGAGTTCCGAACTATCAAATTATTACGTTATACACAGAAAATAAAATATTACGGCTCTTGGGGCGAAAAGCTTCTCGAGACACGTACCGGGTCACCAACCCGGACACGGATACAATAAACAATATTTACACAGGTTTAAACTAGCTACAGATCCGTATTGCCCCTGTGACCAAACCAACAGGGCAGTACAAAGTATGAACCATTAGATCCATGAATGCCCACTTTTTGCAAAAAGTAGAACAGAATTAGAGTACCTCTGCACAGCCAACGGAATTAAATATAAGGAAATCAGCCAATACTATAGAAAATAATGTATCTTAAATAAATTCAATGAATACATAATAGCAATTGTAAATAAACTAAAGGACATAAACAAATAAAATAATAATATTCAGAACATAGACAACATAGAGCTAAGACCGTCTGATCTGCCGCACCCAATCGGCAAAATGTAACATGGTAAAAATATATGTATATAAATATAACAAATGTAAAACAAATATAAAATAAAAAACATATTGTATCTAGGAGTAGTACATAGCACCTAGAAAATATTGGAAAATTAAACATAATAAATATAGGAGAAAAAAACCCACATTGGGTCAGTGTGGTGGTGTTACGGCGACTCCTCGTGTGTTTCTCCATGGGGCCTGTGCCCAGCAGTGGGACGTATATAGGCTGAGGAAGAAGGTCGCGGAAAGTTGCTAGATGCAATGACGCGAGACCAAATGTGGAGATTCTTTGGGAAAGCCCATTTCCAGCAGTTGACGTCTCTAGGCTGATGATGATGACTTGAAAAACGTTAACTCACCCGCCCCAAATGACAGAGACGCCACTCAATTCCATTATTTATTTAAAAAGCACATGAGTACAGTCAACGATGACCCCACCTGTAGATTGTGCGGTGAAAACCATGAGAGCATTTATGTGAATGCGATGCTCTAGGAAATAAACGACTACGGATTCTAGAGGCGGCTTATCCCAAACCTGAGGTATTTATAGGCATGCCCCCAGCCAACATCATAACGTTCATCCAGGATATTTTGAGTGATGGCAGGGAGGAATGAATAGGAGAGGGGAAGCACAAAAGATAGGGTCGAAATGCCCTGAGTTATCTCAACTCCAACACAAGAATAAGAACAGTCAACGAAGTTGTCAAATTTATTGCAAGTAATACCTCCAATATTTCATTAATTCCAAGTAAAAGTTTTTATTATCAAACTGGTACAGGAGTGGCAACACCAGCCTATACTCGTATACGTCCCAATGCACGAGCCTTCCTACATGGAGATTAAGAAAAGGGGAAAGAAAGTGTCTTCCAAAGCACGGAGTAATTACAGATTACAAAGTTTTCACCACTCATCCAAGGTCAAAACATTGCAAAAGTTGCTTTGTTTCAATATCGAGACTAAAGCATTATAATCTCCTCCTTCCTCAGCTAAAGTTCATCCTCTTCATATACTATATTGTACAGGATAGTCTGTAACCTTTTATTAGAAAAACAAACTTAATAATCATAATATTAATGGGTAAGTAATAAAGATATTAATCCCCGAAGCATAAGCTATCACAGAGCATACACGATACACGAAACGTCACGTTAGTTAAGGCCCGCTGAAACAAAGTAGCCTGTTGCTTTACAGGAGACGAGAAATCAATGTCACTAACACACGGCCGCCTGTTGCACGAAGCCCGTCTGTACGGGGCTATCCTTTACACGGGTTACACGCACATCTCCAAGGAACGACGCCGTAGAGCAGAAAGATGGCAGTAGAACTACATGTCTGGGGCAAGGGTATAATAATTTCTAACGAGATTTTACTTCTGCTATAGCGATAGCTTTGGTGAAAAATGTTTCAAAATACAGTAAGCTCATGAACATTTTTAACAAGTTTAAGGTGACAAAAAATATTTTACCATTTTAATTGTTGTTTTGATTTGCCAAACAAATTGTTCTAGTTTGTGAGATAGATTTTATATTGATGATGTGAATAAGAAGAAGATTTTACAAAAATTAGTCGGCCAGAATTTTAAATCTTGAAAAATATAAAGCAAATAATAATTATTATCCCTCATCATGGCAAGCTGTTGCAAATAAATACTAAACAGCTTTTGTAAATATTACGACTGAAATACGAGTGAAATACAATAGCTAGTAGATTGTATAACAAATGAGCATAATAGTACTTTACGGTGAGGAATTCAAAGTACAACGCTCCAGGTTAAAAATAGTTTGTTCTCGAGTTATACACTCGATTATTCACCCCTTTGCTATGAGAAAATAAATTAAAGAGAGTCACTCATATTATTCATTTCACGCATTTCACTAATTCGTTCAATTCGTTCGTTTCACTCGTTTCGTTCGTTTCACTCATTTTTACTTGTTTCGTCCTTAATGCCTGTTCCGTGGTTATTGCACGCATACTAGCCAGTAATTCAAACGTGTTCGATTTCTATGAATGATACACGTTCTAAATTCAAATCTCATTACCATCCGCTGAAAAGTTCTCAATAGAAAAGAACTACTTTGCTCTCACATATTCAGGAACAAAACGACTCTTTTCGAATAGAAGGGATGAAAAATTTATTATGTTGGTACACCGGAATGACGTATCAGGGTCACGGTAGGGTTAAAAACAGACGAAAAAAAGAAAAAAAATTCTTTCATAGTATTTACTTTAAGTGACTGGCGAATGTGAAATACGGCTTTACTCGATCAACAGGTTATACATATCAAATGACTTCTGTAATACACACTGCTCTACACCCAACCGATATGAGGAAGACACTCACACAACAATCTTCAGGGTCTGGTTCACGCACACACGCACAAGGGCTGAAGCTGCAGCTAGGTCGCGAATGACGTCATCGCGCGCAAGGTCAATACCACTTGTGCGTCCTTGTCTATCCTGTGGCGAAGTATCGCTGTCCCTTTCTACGGCTGGCTGAGCCGTCTGGGCCCGGGAGTGCAAGTTAGGGGGTGTGTACGGTGTACTATTTTGTTGGCTTTTACGGTTACGCGACTGTTTTAGGTAGGCGACTTTAGTTGTAATGTGACCTTTTATGATAGCGTAAATTATAATTGAGCCTCGTAAATAATATTGTATTACAAAGCAATTTACTATTCATTTTTCAAACTTGTGCGTGAAAATATTATTTTAAAATATATTCATAATTCAGTTTTGTTAGATAATGATTGAGATACTATCGCAAAGTTACTTTTTAGAAACGACACGTTTTGCTGCGGGCTGACCTAAGGACATGGTCAGTATTGGTCAGTCACGTCCTTTGACATTTGTTCATGTTCTGTGAAAAAAATTGTCATTAATTTCCTACGATGAAATATTTTAAATTCTACTTCTTCTCTACCGCTCTCCTGAGGTGCCGTGTTGTCCTCAGCCTATATACGTCCCACTACTGGGCACAGGCCTTCCTCATGGAGAAACACATGAAAAGTATGGGCCGTAACACCACCTCGCTTGCCGAATGTAAGTTGGTGGGTAGAAACGGTTACAATACCGGGACCAACGGCTTAACGTACCTTCTTAGGCACGGAGGAGTTCAAAATCTCCCAAATCTCCCAAAAGGTCACCCATCAAAAGCCTAACCATGGCGAAGGTAGCTTTGTTTTCGATATCGAAAGCCACGTACTACACCAGTGAGGTCCTCGTGGGCGCGCCTTGTACGTTAGGTTATGTACAGTACTGCGTCATAATTTTATACATACATACATACATAGAATCACGCCTTTAAACCCCGAAGAGGTAGATAGAGTCCAAGGAGCATTGTGTTCCTTAAGACCGCATTTAGCCATACAAAAAATTGGGTTTGGTCAGATGAAAAATCGTGAATGAGTAGAAACAAGTGGCTAGCTCATCGCCTACACAATCACAGACCCAGTACCCAATACGCTCTTAGTTGCCTTTTACGACAATTTAATGTATGACGTTATAAATTGAAAACACATTGCACAAATGGATATAACGACTACGGACGACTACGGTCGGACTACGGACTACAGACGACCTTCGACTACGGATTATTCTTTAGAAAATTTATTTTAGGAACTCGGTAGGGCTTAGTACACGTAGGGCTTAGTTTTGATTTTAGAGACTTAGGTAAATGCCTCATCGCTACACCCTGGATGGGTAACCAAAAAAAAGAATTCCTGCTGCTCCACTGGGTAGGCGTAAATTTCGTTCTTTTTTGCTGTTTTTGTTTTTAAGATATTTGTGTTTTCATTTATTTTAATATGTGAAAATTTTATTCAAAAAGTAGGCTTAGCACACTTTTGTTTTGATTTTAGAAACAAAGCAGCTTTCCCCGTGGTTGCACTCTGAATGGGTGACCAATTTTATATTTTACATTTATGACATTGGAATTTGCACCTCCCCTTGATTGACCATAATACTGTTAAGGACGAGACAAAATAATTAAATCCCCATTTTTGTGTCTAAAAGCCTATCAGATAGTGAGATAATTATAATGTAAAAAATGATGTATATTCAAGCCATATTGATTTTGGAACGGTGAGTGCTTATGAACGTTCACTTTAAAACCGTATTGTCAAGGGTACCGCTTGGATAATAACTTTGTAAGTGTTTTGAAATTTTTGGCGCTTTCCTCACTAGGTCAATAATTACATTTTATAGGTATTGAAATGTATCCGAAAGTATGCGTAAGTATCCGAAAGAATCCTAAAATATCCCAAGTATCCGAAAGAATCTGAAAGTCCCTACCCAAAAGTATCAGAAAGTATCCGAAATTATCCAAAAGTATTGGAAAGTAAACAGAAAGTATTCAAATCTATTGAATTTTCTGAAATAAATATAGAAAACTGATTACGATCGTTTTGGTATCGAAACTATTTTAATAAAAAGCAATTTAATCAACGTAATAAAATCTATAACTCACTAGTCAATAATAGTAATGAAAAAGTCACCGTGTGAATAACAGATATCATTATGTGCCTGATTGCGGTGAAATTAGTGCCACTTTATGTGCAAGTGTGTTGAAAAAGTGTATTTATTATATTTTTCAAATTACGCCATTGTTCCTATTACGCATTTGTATAGAGATTATTATAGAACTCCACTTGATTACGATCCTGGTGTGCTTCTTTTTCTTATTACTTTCTTTTATTTGAGCAACAGAAAATGCTAACGCCTTGAAAATAAACGACCAAGAGAACTGCCTTATAGTAATTATCTAACGATATTAAAAAAAATTAACACCTTGTGAAAAATTTCCTAAGGCCTAGAAAACTACTACTTTAATTAAATTCTTTGAAAAATGGTTCGCATTTTCTGTGAGAGTCCATTAGTACCCTTTAATCCAAAGTTCGTTAGGCTGCCTAATGAAAGCGGACAGTTCATCGCACAGTATTACGATTTTTTTATCCTTTTCTAGAATTTAAAGGGAAGGTAAAGAGTTGAAACACTAAGGGTTTGTGCCATTTTTAGTATATTTTACATGTCAATGTAGAAATAGGAAAACGAAGCTTTTTCTCACAGCTCACAGCAAGAGAATTACATTAGGTAATACTCATTCTGCGACTCACGACGTCGACGCAGCGTCGCGTTTAAATAATGCGCCTCATATAACGATGTATTATGTTTATTATTATTATTATAATTAAATGGCTATCAGTGGGCTATGTCGGTGACCTTAGTTCTCCTATAGCGGTATATTTTAACCGCCTCTCTGGTCTAGTGGTTCACACCACCGGGTGTTGATCGGGAGGTCAGGGTCCCCCATGGGGGCAGAAGTTTCCTGCTCGGTTTGGTTGGTGGTGAGGCTTCTAAGCCCTGCTGGCTAGTGGTGGTGGTGGCTATGGCGACAAATTTAGCTAGCCTTACCTAAATTTGTCGCCATAATAACAATTTTTAAGCATTGTTGTGTTCCGGCAATCAGAGTTAAAATTGTTAAGGATTTCAGGTGAAGCTCGCTTCCACCCTCGGCCTTATCGTCACTTATCATCAGGTGAGATGAAGGCCAAGAGCTTACCTGAAATATGTTAAAAAAAATAATAATATATAAATGTAGTAATTTTAATCTTTGAATAACATAATTAAAAAAAAAAAAAAAAATTTTATCTATAGCATTTATGGTAGAATATGACAGTTGTTTTTTTTAGTCTATGGAGGGTTCAATTGGTAACGGGTTGGTAAACGATGAAAGTTGAAGTTGTACTAAGATGTAATTTTATCTAAGTTTAATAAATTTTGATTGTCGAACAAAAGTTGTTTTCATCTATTCTGAGAACTACACCCCTACATAAATAATAATCCTAAATTTTGTAAACAAGTACAAATATATTGATAAAATGGATGAAGGAGAACTATTAACACACGTGCAGAGTTATGGTAAGAAAGGAAGTCATTATATGAAGACCGCAAAATATATAAGAATTAATGTCCTCAGCCTATATACGTCCCACTGCTGGGCCCAGGCCTTCCTCATGGAGAAACACATGAGAAGTATCAGCCGTAACACCACCACGCTGGCCCAATGCGGGTTGGTGGGTAGAAACAGTCGCAATATCGACCGGGACCAACGGCTTAACGTGCCTTCCTAAGCACGGAGGAGCTCGACATCACAAAGTTTTGGCCACCCATCCACGGCCTGACCATGGCGAAGGTAGCTTTGTTTTCAATATAAAACCATATTTCTTTCTTTCTTTCTATATTAATACAAAGACGAAAGCGTGAGTTTGAGAGTAGCCTACACATTGGATGCGGGGCATTCATTCCCAGCCTACTGTCACTTAAATTCTGTGGGCTAATAAAGTATTCCTGCAAATCTCCTCATTTCTGATAGATAGTTCACCATCCACATATTAACTAGGACAGTATAAACCTAAGACAAATGCTTTTCTAGACAAACTTTGTTCCTCGTTGCTTCAGAAACTTAATAAATGTTACAAATAACGTCGAATTAATTTTATTAACGAAATAACATATATTGTACCATAAAGTATGCTATCAAAAGTTGAATAACTCATTTTAAGTTCACCGCCGATTGGTAAATACCTACCTAAAAGTTTTAATGTGAAGCTATCCAAATCGATCAAGTGATATGTAAATTGTTTGGGTTTTATTCAGATAATTACGATAAAATCAATAAACTAGTTAAGTAATTTCGACGGAGTACACATTTGTAAACATATTCATTTAATTACAGGTGCTTTTCGCTTATTTATTTTACTTATTGAGTTCTCTCTTCAACTAAAACAGGGCCTCCGTGGCCAAGTGGTAAATACGTTGGTTTTCAAGCTGTGCTTCTGGGTTTGAGTTTCTTGTGTGATGAGCGGACCAATTCTTGTGTGATGAATACAATCATTTTGTTCATAATCATAGATGATTATTATTCTCTATAATCAATGTAAGAAAACATGAATTCACGAATTGAAATAATATTTCGTGGTTTCATTTTCGATATAAATTAACAGGTAGTCCTTTGACCTACAAGGCAACAAACCGCACGTTAAAAAGATTTATTAATTCAGTATTTTTATCGATATTCTTTGTAATATAAATATCGATTAAAATATCGATAGTTTTAAAAGTATCGATACCTACCTCCCCACTTCGTGCCGGTACAGTGACATCTCATTCTTTGTCCGTGCGCGGCAACGACTGCACGCTTTCCTCCCGCTGTTCGTCATAGATTGCAGTGCCAAAAATTTTTTTTTTTATATACGTAATCACAATGCCTAAAAGATCTTACGAAGACAAAATGGAATACTATTTAAAAAAGTTGGAGAAATTAAAAGACAAACACCGTCATAAACGACAACGTCGGGTAGATTCAGTTTCATTTTCATCATCGGAGTTAGACAATGAACAAGGTTAGTAAATTTTATTTCCTTACCGTATAAAGTACTGTTCAAAATGAAAGTCTTGATACGGTGTTTGCCATAGATTCAAATTATACGAACGCGGCAATAATCTACCCGCCATAGATTCCTTAGCGAACGAGGCGTAAGTAATTCGATGGATTCGAAATTTGAACCATCAGTACAAAACGTATTTATCACGCACACCAAGGTGGTTAGCGTTACGTTAATAGAACGTTGTTATTTTTAGGAGGTGAAACTGTGATGGGATATGAAAGGGGACCTACGGATTGCGAACTGCAACCTACTCCACCCGAGACTGAAGTCCACCAACCAGACCTCTGCGAACCGCAGGGTGACGACATATTACTTGAGCCCGGTTCGAGTCATGAGCTGGTGCTCCCACCACAACCGGCTTCGACGGCAGCACCTGCTGAACCCCCATTGGACCCAGAAATTCTTTCAGCTCTTGGGGAAGCGACCGATCAAGGGCCGATGTGGGGCCCAGACATACATACAAATTTAACCCAACTGTGGCAACCATTACTGAGAAAAGGAATGGTTAAAGAAATAAAAGACAGGATTTTGAAAGAGTACCGTATTCCGAATAACTGCACGTTACTCGAAGCACCTAAATTAAATATTGAAATATCGGCCGCCATTGTAGAAATGGTACGGTTGCGAGATAAAAAAGTTGAAACAACTCAACAACAGTTGGGTGTCGGCATTACAGCCATTAGCAAAGCGATGACTTGTTTGCTTTCAAATGATAATAAAATCGAAGCGATCAAAACTCTTAGTGATGGCTGCCGCATCTTATGCGATTTACATCATTCCCAAACTCAGGCTCGGATTAAAATGATTACGCCAGGATTAGCTAAACCCTTTCTGACGGTCTTACAGGACAGCGAGCGGGATCAAACTTTGTTTGGTGCTAACTTGCCTGAAAAAATTAAAGCGTCCAAGACTATAGAAAAACAGGGACTGCAGATCAAAAAGACTTTGATACCAACAAGATCCAACCTCCCTTTGCAATCCCAGAACATTACTACACCGCGCCAACAACTACAGGGAAACTGGGCGGGGCCCTCTCGTTACCCAACGAACAGGGGGGGGCGAGGGGGCCAAAAGAGGTACCACACGTCCATCCGTCGTCCAGCGTCGGCAACCGCAGCTGCGACGCCGCAAATCAAACTGAACCAGAGTCGGTCACGTGCTCCTGCGCGTCAATGAACCAGGTACATATACATGCTGGCAGGGTACAATTTTTTTATAAGTGTTGGACACGAATTACCAATAATAGTACAATTCTTGATTGGGTATGTAATGGGGTAACTATTCCATTCATAAATACGCCTATTCAAACGTATAGCCCTCGAATTACGTGGTTATCGAGCGATCATAATGATATGTTGTCGGCTATCCAAAATTTACTCGATTTAGGCGCAATATCACAAGTTGAACCAAGACCCGATGAATTTATTTCTGGTTATTTTTTAGCTAATAAATCCAACGGGGGTAAACGATTTATTTTAAATTTAAAAGCCTTAAATCGTTTTATACCCAAAATACATTTTAAAATGGAGGATAGTAGGACTGCGTGTAAATTAATTCAAAACAACTGGTTTATGGCGACAATAGACATGAAGGAATCATATCTACTAATTCCTGTCGCAAATGAGTATCGAAAATATCTCCGATTCATTTATAGGATACCAGATTCCAACGAAACAAAAACGTACGAATTTAATGCGCTCCCCTACGGTCTCGCTGTATCTCCTAGGTGCTTTACAAAAATTGTCAGGGAAGTCGTATGTTTTCTACGTGGTCATGGATTCAAATCCGTTTCTTATTTAGATGACCTTCTTTGTTTGGGTAGTACTTATGAAGAATGTTTACGCAATGTTAGAGAAACCATAGCGTTATTAGAATGTCTAGGATTCACCATCAATTATGAAAAAAGTAATCTGCAACCTCAAAAACAATGTAAGTTTTTAGGATTCATTTACGACACGTCATTTATGACGTTATCATTACCTACAGATAAGAGGATGAAAATAGATTCTTTGTTACAAAAATATTTAAAACTACCCTCTGTTTCGATTAGAGATTTCTCTCAACTAATAGGAGTGATTGTGTCGGCATGCCCAGCGGTGCGTTACGGCTGGTTGTATACTAAGATACTCGAAAGAACAAAATATTTATTCCTAAATCAGTACGGCTCGTTCGACGCGAAGGTCAAACTTCCTCCTATTATATTAAATGACCTAAACTGGTGGCGTGAAAATATTTTTTATGTCAATAGTCCAATTAAGTCTCCATCGAGTTATGCTCTAGAAATATACACTGATGCGTCGCTCACTGGATGGGGGGCGTATTCTAATGGTTATAGAATTAATGGTGCCTGGAAAGACTGTGAAAGTCATTTTCACATCAACTATTTAGAATTGTTGGCTGTATTTTTCGGTCTTAAATGTTTTGCTAAGGAACAAACTGAATGCGCGATACTACTACGCATAGATAACACTACCGCTATAAGTTACATAAACCGCATGGGCGGTATACAATTTCCCCATCTTAGTGCACTTTCTCGTGACATTTGGCAGTGGTGCGAGAATAAAAAATTGTGGTTATTCGCCTCATATATAAACACAAAGGACAACGTCGAAGCTGACGAAGAGTCGCGTAGGGTTAACCCTGACGTGGAATGGGAGCTATCACAATCTGCATTTGATCATATTGTCCGTAATTTGGGTCAGCCAGATATAGACTTATTCGCCTCTCGAATTAATGCTAAATGCCACGAGTATGTGTCCTGGAAACAGGACCCTGATGCCGTAAGTGTTGATGCATTCACAATAAGTTGGTATTCCAAATTCTTTTATGCGTTTCCACCATTTTCCCTAATCTTAAATTGCGTACAAAAAATCATTCAAGATAAAGCTACAGGCATATTAGTTTTCCCAATATGGCCAGCACAAGCTTGGTATCCACAAATAATGGATTTGCTTATTGCAGATGTAGTTGTGTTGAAACCACGACCAAATTTAGTATGTTCACGTTTCAGACAACAACACCCGCTGCACCAGACGCTTACCCTGGGAGCAGCGCTGCTCTCAGGCTCGCATTCTCCAGACGCGGCACGCCACCGGCCGCATTGCAGCTGATGCTGGCGTCTTTATCAGTTAGTACGCTAAATCAATACGGAGTTTGCTATAAGTTATGGTGGCAATATTGTGAAAATAATAACTGTGACGTATTTATCAGCTCTGTCCAGCATATTGTTAGTTTTTTAACCGAGCAATATGAAAAAGGCGCTTCTTATGGCACGCTTAATAGCCATCGGTCAGCCTTATCTTTATTCTTAGGCGATAATTTGACTTTGAATGAGAGTATCAAGCGACTTTTGAGGGGTGTATTTAGGTCACGACCAGCCCTACCTAAATATTCTAATACTTGGGATCCTCAGTTAGTTCTAAATCATATATCGGAATGGATTCCTCATAGCGAAATTGATTTACTAAAATTAACTAAAAAACTTGTCGTTTTATTAGCTCTTTGTACAGCACATAGAGTGCAAACCTTCTCTTTAATAAAACTAAGTAATATTAAAATTAATTCAAATGGTATTGAAATTGTTATCAAGGATATAATTAAAACTTCGGGAATAGGACGGGAACAGCCAGTATTGTACTTACCTTATTTTCCGGACAATCAGTCTATTTGTCCAGCCACAACCCTAGCCGATTATATGTCTGTTACAAAGGATTTAAGGCCTTCTAACTTAGATCACCTCTTAATTACTGTGAAGCGTCCTTATAAGAACGCGGCAGCACAGACTATAAGCAGGTGGATCAGACAAACGTTGTGTGCGAGTGGCGTTGACGTGGCAGTGTTTACTGCACACAGCGCTCGCCACGCTGCCACGTCGGCGGCGCGAGCGGCTGGCCTTAGTCTTGACATTATCCGGAAAACTGCTGGCTGGACCGTGTCTTCCCAGATATTTGCGAAGTACTATCATCGCCCTATTATAGAAGATACAAACTTTGCACAAACAGTTTGTTTACCTAACAATAGATAAGTGTTGATTGTTATTTTTGTTCATTTATTTACTGTTATGAATCTAACTTTGTTGATTTACTTATAAACGAATATAACTTTGATTTCGCGTTTCATTTACATGATCTACTTCTAACGGTGGTAACAAAACCAAATCTCTGAACATCTACCTGTTAATTTATATCGAAAATGAAACCACGAAATATTATATAAGATCAAACGAACTTCTAAAGTGAAGTTCGATCGATATAATATGAGTGGTTTCATTTGAAGATATAAATTACCCAACCCACCCAAAACCCGGTTTTGTTACACACGAGAGAACTCAAAATCACCTAACTCTGAAAAGAATGAGATGTCACTGTACCGGCACGAAGTGGGGAGGTAGGTATCGATACTTTTAAAACTATCGATATTTTAATCGATATTTATATTACAAAGAATATCGATAAAAATACTGAATTAATAAATCTTTTTAACGTGCGGTTTGTTGCCTTGTAGGTCAAAGGACTACCTGTTAATTTATATCTTCAAATGAAACCACTCATATTATATCGATCGAACTTCACTTTAGAAGTTCGTTTGATCTTATATAATAAACGCAAGCAACCAAACTATGCCTAAAATGTGACATAACTGTCAAATTTGTTTAATTTGTCAGTTATGATTATAGCGAAGTTGACAACAGGAAACATAGGCATAGGAAAAGTCTGCAAGTAAATAATAAAATGGAGGACGAAACAGTTGTTATTTGACAGACAAAGCGATAATATTACATTACGGTATGTGCAGTCGGCAAAAAGAACCAGACACTTATTATAACATTATTCTGAAATGTATTTCATCACTCTTTGATCTTGTCATGAAAGCAATGTTAATTTAAAAAAAGAACATAGGACAAGATAAATAAGTATATCCCGTTATTTGTTTGGATATTCTTACAAATGTATCCGTTATGTTGGTTGCTATTTTTGTAATGCCGGCGCTAGACATGCTCAAAGATTTGCTTACATCTATGCGCACATGTGAGGCACGGGCTTTAGATACTATTAGCAAATAATAGGGGTTAAAGTATGAAATCGCCGTTTTTTTCTCTCTTAGTATTTTGTCTGTAACTATTAAGTTTCAGAGTATTTTAAAAAAATAATTATCTCATCTTAAAATAGACCGTATTTTTGAGCTTTTTTGATTTGTTTTGATAATTTGTTGTAAGTTTAATTGTGTTGAAACTGGACACGGAGACAACTCTTTTTAACTGCCTCCCGAATACATCATTTGATTTGCATTCACTAAAAAAACGATATATATTTTTTATGAAGAATGATATCACACATATATCTAAAGCTTATCTAATGATACATGCCAACAATTATTATCTCTGGATTTGTCGTTGTGGAGAAATCTGAAAAAATGTTAGTATGGAAAATTCTTCCCCAAAATCTCCATACAAAACGACAATTTCATACTTTAACGGTTAAATATTAGGGGTTAAAGTTTAACCCTTAATATTTGCGCACATATGTGCGGTTTGCCGTCCCGTGTCGGTTTTTTAGTGCACATCAAAGAGATCACAGTCCAAGTGTTTGTGCCTAGCTACACTGCGCGAAGCCGTCACTTGCACGAGCGTCGCCGTGGAGCGCTGTCGTGCGTAAACAACCAAACGTACTAACGATGGAGTGGAATAATGGGGGTGCTTTTGAGTTTATTTAGTTGATGAAACGTAAAAACGGTGTTTTTATTTATTTATTTGCACGTGTAATAAATAATTACACGTACTCAAATAATACAAGCAAGCTGCATCGACTAAATCGTCGTCCATGTTCTGGAAGTCTATTTGAAAACTCTGAGCTCAAAGATGAGATAAAAAATTTGTACACAGGTGTGGTAGTGTCGCAAATGTTTGTGCAAATCTTTGCGCACATGTTTGGTGCTGGCATAATAAATATTGTTAAGTTCTTACAAAAAAACATTGTTCATTATGTATTTAGTTATTTTTGCTTATTGTCTCGTGGCAGCCACAAAGTTCAAGATAGCGAAAGCAATTGGTCTTCCTATTGTTTAAATCACAGAAAAGTTATTAAATTTTGATTATAAATTACTATGCATCGATTCAGTATTTATTATTTGCAAAAAAAATTGCATATTTTGCAAGTTCCTTACTAATCGAAAAACTTACTCCAAACAAACACTCAAGCGAATCTTAATATACATAAATTCTTCACAAATAAACTGTTATACTTTTCAATAAAAAAGACCTTTGTTCAAAACTATGACAATTTTCGTCTTTAGAAAGGTAATATTTTACGAGTTCATTGATACCTTTTCCGGGGTATCAATGAACTGTAAAATATTACCTTTTTGAGCTGTTATGAGCTGTTTAAGGTACACTACCTATACGACGGTACTAGTGAACACATCTAACACACACAACACATCACACACACACACACACCAAACACATCTATTAAATCTAAGCACCCACTGAATTTATGGAAGAGGCTGTTCAACAGAAATTGCGGATAACTATTACACCAAAGGATTTTATTTTGAATAATAATAGCTGAAAAATTATTTATTTTGAAAATTGTTTTATTTTGGACTAATTATTATCTTGTGAGCCAAGTTTTGGAAAGCACAAAAATTTTACAATTTAATTTGTTTGCAAGAATCTTTTTTTTTGATAAACTTAGTTAACTTGATGAGTTAATAGAGAAAATTGACGTAGCCAGTATTTTTTTGGTAATACAGCTACTAATTTTCAATTAAATATTCTTAAAGATAGATTTTTTTATTCATTAACCGACATAAAAATGGAGGTGATTCTCAATTCGTCAAATCTTTTTTCTTTCTTTGACCAGTACAGTTTATTCTTTTCTTCAATTCTAAAAACTTTTTAGAATTACCAGAAGACAAGGAAGAATTTACAGGAAGAATAGCTCATTACGATCCGCTATGAGACCACGAAGGTGCGGTTTATATGGATTTTAATATAAAGCTTTATGCCCCTATGGTCTGGGGTCATTCACCGTTAGCTTAGATAAAATGAAAACCCCTGAAAACAATTATTTTCTAAAGATATTTTGTTTGTTTCCGAATGTCTGTAATTTTGTATTGTAATGCTTGTAACTGTGTCTTTGATTTAGGTAGGAAACATTTCATTATGTAGTTTATAAACATTAGCACATATTTTTATATAGCAAAAACAATTATTAACTAAGAATGTCATTACATACTCTGTACAGTAAATAAGATATCTTAATTAGGTTACCTTATCTTTAGTGGGTTTATTTTGGGATAATGTTATTTTCATGTGCCAACACCATATTTTGAACGCACAAGGAAGATGTTCCGCAATTTCGATTGCGCTACTTAGTGGTAGCGTGGCCGAGCGGTCTAAGGCGCTGGTTTAAGGCACCAGTCTCTTCGGAGGCGTGGGTTCGAATCCCACCGCTGCCAAGATTTTGTTTTGTGTTTGTTAATGTTATTTGCATTTTTTTTTGCTTTTTTTTCTATAATAAATATTAATATTCGCCGATGTTTTTTAAATTTTCGCAGATATATTTTGTTTTGTCACATTTTTACTTATTTTTTTCTTACTCAGTTTTTAGTAAGTAAAAAATAAGTACTCCTTTTAGTTTTTTCAGGCTGAATTTTTTTAACTTCTTCACTTATTACAATCGTTCGTTACGTAAACTCTTCATTATCTCACCACATCCGATTTCACAAAGCAAATTAAATTAAAATCGTATCTGTCTTAGCACCCACGGCCATCGCGGCACATTAGACTCCTGAAATATCTTCATATCTCCACCAAAGCTAAAACGACTTAATCACTAAGCAATAATGTCTCAATCACTTTAGCACACTCGGCGGACTGTAGCACGTGGCCCACTAAAACTGTCCAGTATAACTTGAGCTGCTAAGCTAAGTGTTTTGTTTGTATAGACAGGTCAGGTAGAAGTGGTGGGCTCGTTTGATAAGCAACGTGGCTGTCAATATCTGCTGTCAGTGCGGTGGAAATCAATGTCAAGAGCGGTCGTTGTCAATGGTCACGTGGGGGGGGAATGGGCTATAACCGAACCAAAGACGTATGAGAGAAGACATTTATTTACGGACTAATTTGTGTCTATAGCTTTAACAGGTTTGTACACAGAAATTGATTTACATAGAAGACGCAAATGTGTTACGCGTGTTTAAACCCCGACAAATCCACGGGGTTGCCCGCCGCTAGCTGCAGTCCGAGCGCTACTGTCATTGCGGCCGGAGCTCCGTAAAATCAAGATAAATGCCTCATTGCGTGATAATTAACTGCAATAGCCCAAAAATATCAAACACAAACAAGGTAGGAACATATTTCCTATCACAATTAAGTTATTTTTAAATTATAATATGCGCAAGTATATTTTAAAATAGTTTTTTTACTCATTGCCTAAATAATATTTAAATTTTTGCACCTTGCTACGTGCTACGAAGTAGGTGTTACAGAAAACTGCTACGACGACACAGCTCACAGTTATGTAGCTACGACTACGAGTCAAAAAATCTGAATTAACGTGCTGATAAAACTAATCCATACTAATATTATACATGCGAAAATAACTCTGTCTGTCTCGCTTTCACGTCAAAACTACTGAACCAATTTAACCGAAATTACACACAGATAGTCTAGAGCCTGAGAAAGGACATTTATTTATTTATTTATTTAGCTTTATTTTTCCCTTTACACAGTTTCTATTTATTACTTAATTAGTGTATGTTTATGTTATGCTATGTATTTTGCTTAGATATTTGTTAAAATTGTTAGTATTTGTGCTTAATTTAATGTTAGTATTGTTAGGTGTAAGAGCCGCCTTCTGCGGTGAAAGCCTCCTCCAAGAAAGGACATAGGCTACCTTTTATCCCGATATTCCCATGGGAACGGGTTTGCGGGTGAATGTTAAAAAGTTTTGATAACGCCTCCCGGAAAAATGAAGGACCAATTTACTCCAATATGAACTTTGCTTCTAATAATAGAGTTGGAGTAAATTTTCAATTCCACCAATTGCGACTACTGTTCCAAATTGAAAAAATCTTTCAACGTTGAAAGTCATACACATACCATACCACCACACTATCTCAAAGTAACTATTCGGGCAATAGTCGGTTATCAATTGCTTACAGCATCATTTGAAGTTATCACATCATTAGTGTTCGGCACAGAATAGATGAGAGTAAATAGAAATCGTAAGTGGGCGTGTCTCCGCGCGCCACTCATATGATATAGGATCATATCCGTCGGTTTCACGATTTGACACTTTTCAGTCATTCTCGAACCATCAAGCTGTTATTTTGCGGATTATTTACGTGAATATGCCTTGTTGTGCTGTTTTGACCTGCAGGAAACAAAGCAAAACATTTAATTTAACAAATATAAATATTGCTTTCCATCGGTAAGTTCGTATTTATCAGTTTATTAAGTAAAAACTGAAAAATATCAAATGTCAATATAAAAATATACATTGCTTGTTAAAAACAGGGTCAATGTAAATTACATCGTTTTCAGGAAGCAATGTACATTGTTTTGTGCAATTGTGCAGATGTAAAACACCTATAGTGCAGTGCATGATTTTATCGTACCAACATTTTATCGATAGTCTTCTAGATTCTGGTAATAATTGATAGAGAAACATTGACTATAAAATACGTTTTGGTTTTCCCTCGGAAATTAATAAAAATTTTTAATGGATCTCTGGGACAGGGCGGACGGATTGGGTTCCTACCAAATTGAACACGATTTGTTCAGAACATTTCTCAGATGATGTATTCGAAATAAAAAAAAATTACCTAAAAAAGTAACCTAATTTTTGACCATCCAAAGAAATTGTTAAATTGTATTCTGAACCTTTAGAAGTGCCTATTTTCATAAAAAAATATTGCAAGGTTTTTTTTACTTTGGTTTGTTATTATTTAACTCTTATTTTCAGGCATCACAATCAAAACGATCGACATCACCACAAGTCCAACTACACGAAAAAGGCGAAGAATGGCAAGTTAGGATAATAATATGTTGCGCAGTCAGAAATAGCCATGAGTATGGAACTACTCACAATAATAAATAAAATGTTACTGATTTAATAAATTTCTTTGATTGCCGAATTCATGATTTTTTTATGCAGTCATTGCAATTCATTATCTTATAGAATAATTTATCATAATATTTTATTACTTCATAATAGAGGTTATACGACTTTCACGCATAATTCTAAGTGTCATTTCAGTTAACAGATTCATATTCCCCGGTCAATTCGAATCAAGAATTTTGTACTTTATGATGGATGCAAAACTCCCATACAATAGCATGAGGCAATGTTTTGTCTCGATCAGTAGGTGTTCCTTCTCATTCGATCACTTCAATGAATGAGTTTGACATTTCGTAGTAAAGCTTTCTATGACAACTAATAACGTCCCACAAAAATACACACAAATTTCTCAAACAAATACTCTCATTTAATATGTGATTATTGATTCACCTGGGAAATGATAAGGTACATCCAGGATACCACTCACTTACACTTGGATTAACGTGTGTGATCCAAGTTGAAGGTTGATCAGAGTAAGATAGGTAGGGCAACAAGGAACCTCCGGTGGTTTGGAGGAAGGGAGTGTGTTTTCTAGTTAAACGGGATAAGGCACTCATTCAGAGGGAGCGTGTTTACATTTTTAATGACGTAACTGATACTTTTGTGGCCTAGATCCTGACAAGTTATAGGCGTCGTTATCCTAGTGTGATTTTATTCTGGTGCGTTAGTATTCTAGTTTGAATGAATATTGTAACAAGCTCGGCCGGCCTGTCCCACACTTACTACGTCATATATTTTTTTTAAAAAATTAATAAATGCTATCTACTGCTACTAGACTATTCCACGCAGATGAAGTCGCGGGCAATAGCTAGTTCCTAATAAATCGAGCATGATCTTTTCAAAACAGGTGATTATGTTTAACTAGATGTCAGTGTAAACTTTCATAATTATCGATCATTTTCACATCACTAATACTGCACAATTTAAATGTTACCAGTAGCGGCGCTATAAAATGTTATTAGTTAACAATTTAACTAATAGTTAATTATTAACTAATACATATTTTGCTTATTTTAAACCTACCCTTGAAAAACTGCTATAACACAACATACGCGCATTTTAAACCATGTCAGATAATATAATGATGATTACTTTTGAGACAATATATTTTTTTAATTACAGACCCATTTAGTTTTATTTTCAATAATATGTTTCTTACATATTATATCGGAGCTCGGTGGCGTAGTGGCCAGTGCGCTTTGGCTTCAATTGAAAATAAAGCTACCTTCGCCATGGTCAGGCCGTGGATGGGTGACCAAGACTTTGTGATTTCGAGCTCCTCCGTGCTTCGGAAGGCACGTTAAGCCGTTGGTCCCGGTCGCATTTGTGACCGTTTCTACCAACCAACCCGCATTGGGCCAGCGTGGTGGTGTTACGGCCCATACTCCTCATGTGTTTCCCCATGATGTAGCATGGAGCCTACCGCTCCATTCTTTACTTTTAAGCTAGTTTTTAAGGTTTTTGTTATTGGTATGGGTGGTGTTTTTTTGGCTATAACTTTCAAAATTCTCAGTTTGCAAGGGTTTTCTCGGTAGCTGATATATCTTTAGTTTGTAGCGCATAATGTAGAATAGAGCCTCCCCTTCCATTTTGTATTTTTAGTTAGTTATTTCAATATTTTGTAATTGTATTATTTGGTTATCTATTTATGGCTATATCTTATTTATATCTCATTTTGTAAGGGTTTTCGGGGTAGGGCTTATATATTTAATCTATGGCGATTGTATTTTCATGCCTTTTCTCTTAACGTTTCATATTATTTTATTTAGTATTTTAGATTTCTAATTTCATTGTTTCAATATATTTAATATTTTAATTTGTTGACATGACGTATCAATTGTCATCCTTCCATATTTACTTAGATTGCGTTGTCGTAGGTTTAATATATTTTATTTCTCTTTCCGTCTTATAGCTACCGAGGGAATACGCACCATTTTACTTTTCTGTTTGGCGTTTCTTTTTATTTCAAAATTAAATGTCTGGGATCGTTCCTATATAAGGCAATGATTCCAGACATCGTGGTTCATTCTTCGAGTCGCGTCTTTTAGTACCGGAATATTGGACGTTCCCGTTCCTTTGACATTGGCTCGGGACTGAAGAGGCCCGCGTACCTCTCGTCGAAGCTGTGCTCCTACGTGACTCTCTCCGTGTCTTTCTCCAAGCTTCGTGACTCTCCGTGCCCCGTGTCTCTCCGAGGCCTCTACCCTCCATTGTGGGCCTACCCCCACGTCGGGCATCGTGGTGCTGTGCTGCCTGCTGTGCCGCCCACTGCGAATAACTGCCAGGCAGTCAACGCCGGCGCGAGAGTTGTTGTTCTTCATATAGTCGGCCGCCTCTTCGTGACGTCATAATTAGTGAGCTAAGTACTTCCCACCATCAGTCCCCTTTTGACTCCGTTCCCGTTCTCCTTGTGCGCGTGTAAATATTTATGAACTTTAAGTACGTTTCCTAGCTTTCCTCCCTTTCTCTTTCCTCTCCGCTATTCTTCGTGTTTTATAATAAATAGTTTATATTTACCTTTACACCGTCGTATAAATTTTGTAACTAGAGTTCTCTCTATTTCCTACATACTTCACTCCTTCCCCTTTTCTTTTATCTGCTCCGTTTGCCCTTTTTCCTCCAGAGAGGGGGCGTAACGTTACAATGAGAATGACCTGTCCCAGCAGTGGGACGTATATAGGCTGATGACGATATTATACAAAAAAAGCAAGAAAAGTGCATTTTACTGAAGGGTTCTTCTACCGGGATATGCAGCAGGAACACAAAAAATTTTTAAAACGCACTTTAGTCAGAATTAATAAAGATTTTTAAAAAATTTTTGTTTTTACATTTCTATATTATTTTTTATTCAAAAGTTTTAAGTAAATTTTGATTATTTTAATTGTCAAATTTTTATTCATCTGACAACACTGTGCAAATATTCTGCACAAAATTGTGTCAATCGTAACGGCAAAATATCTACGTGCTATGTAAATATTGACGGGTAAAGTGAACTAAAGCTTAATATCAAATAATAAAGCATATGTTTAAATGTAAAGTTTTTTACTTAGATCTTTCTTTTCTATGTCGACCTATTGAACTACGAATCGCATACCAGCGTTATATGTGGTGACAATGACAGCATACGCTTATTTGTGTGCGAGAGGCGACACTGGTTACCGTACTAAATTGTTTATATTATCAATCTATTAAGAAGCGAAGCGGCTGTCAGTGATCTGTGGTGTTCGGTAACGTAGTGCTTCAAACGTTTTGGCTTTAAATACCAATTCAACCGTTTCTGCCCACCAAACTGTATTTGGACAAACGCGTGGTGCACATAATAAAAATGTGAAAAAAGAGCAAGCGAGTGGTAGATTCACGTATTCATAAATTGACGTTTTTAAGTGTTTGTATATCAAGCCTATAAAATAAAGATATTTTTGATTTGATTTGATTTGATTTGATTTGATTTGATTTGATTTGTTTTGTTTTGTTTTGATTTGATTTGTTTTGTTTTGTTTTGTTTTGTTTTGGTTTGGTTTGGTTTGGTTTGGTTTGGTTTGGTTTGGTTTGGTTTGGTTTGGTTTGGTTTGGTTTGGTTTGGTTTGGTTTGGTTTGGTTTGGTTTGGTTTGGTTTGGTTTGGTTTGGTTTGGTTTGGTTTGGTTTGGTTTGGTTTGGTTTGGTTTGGTTTGGTTTGGTTTGGTTTGGTTTGGTTTGGTTTGGTTTGGTTTGGTTTGGTTTGGTTTGGTTTGGTTTGGTTTGGTTTGGTTTGGTTTGGTTTGGTTTGGTTTGGTTTGGTTTGGTTTGGTTTGGTTTGGTTTGGTTTGGTTTGGTTTGGTTTGGTTTGGTTTGGTTTGGTTTGGTTTGGTTTGGTTTGGTTTGGTTTGGTTTGGTTTGGTTTGGTTTGGTTTGGTTTGGTTTGGTTTGGTTTGGTTTGGTTTGGTTTGGTTTGGTTTGGTTTGGTTTGGTTTGGTTTGGTTTGGTTTGGTTTGGTTTGGTTTGGTTTGGTTTGGTTTGGTTTGGTTTGGTTTGGTTTGGTTTGGTTTGGTTTGGTTTGGTTTGGTTTGGTTTGATTTGATTTGATTTGATTTGATTTGATTTGATTTGATTTGATTTGATTTGATTTGATTTGATTTGATTTGATTTGATTTGATTTGATTTGATTTGATTTGATTTGATTTGATTTGATTTGATTTGATTTGATTTGATTTGATTTGATTTGATTTGATTTGATTTGATTTGATTTGATTTGATTTGATTTGATTTGATTTGATTTGATTTGATTTGATTTGATTTGATTTGATTTGATTTGATTTGATTTGATTTGATTTGATTTGATTTGATTTGATTTGATTTGATTTGATTTGATTTGATTTGATTTGATTTGATTTGATTTGATTTGATTTGATTTGATTTGATTTGATTTGATTTGATTTGATAACATGAAGTAACGGCTATTGGCGCGAAGGTCCTTGAGTGGTGGGTTGGTCCCACGAGGTGGACAGACGAAGGTCACGGAAACACCAGTCGTGGAGATCATTTGGGGACGCATATGTCCAGCAGTGAGCGTCTCTGGGCTGAATGATGATATAATATACTATTAATATTACTATGATAAAAATGTATAAGTAACGTCGTAAGCAGGCTGTTACGTAAAACCGCCAACTTATATACGTCATCACATAATGTCAAATGCACGAACACAATGACGGTTAAACAAAGGCTAATATTAGAAGCAGTACTGTCACGGGCATGAACATACACATACACTTTTGATAGTAAATGACTCCAATTACAATGAAATAAAGACGTTAATTGTTGAAATTAAAGAAAATGCACTTTTCGGTATTTATAATTATAAGTGTGGTTGTATAATGTATTCATTTATTATATTGTTCTTTCAAAGTAGGTAATCGTCTCGTTTAGTGTAGTTTTTTTTTAAATTGGTAACTTACAATTATAAAATTTTCAAAATTTATAAGAGTAATTTTTATGGTTGGCAGAATCTTAAGATAAGCAGATTAGTAGTAGTATAAATTTAAGATATCTAGGTTATACAGAATGAATTAATGAGCGTTTCCTCCCCGACAACCTGTTGTGCAGGTTGGAGAGACTTTTATTATAAGTAATGTGATGTGTTTTTGGATAAATAAATAAAATAAAATGTTCATTCACGTGGTATTAACTCTAATACCGCATGAACCGCCTGTCTGGTCTAGTGGTTCACACCACTGGGTGTTGATCGGGAGGTCCGGGTTCGATTCCCCACGGGGGCAGAAGTTTTTCTGCTCGGTGTGGTTGGTGGTAGGGCTTCTGAGCCCGCCTGGCTAGCTACCACCGTCTTACCTAAATTTGCCGCCATAATAACAATGATATAAGCATTGTTGTGTTCCGGTAGTCAGAGGTAAGATAGCCAGTTCCTCAGTTGTTGAGGATTACAGGTGAAGCTCGCTTCCACTTTCGGCCTTATCGTCACTTACCATCAGGCGATATAAAGGCCAAGAGCTTACCTGTCATACGTAAAAAAAAATACCTAGTGCGTTTTTTAACATTAACAATTAGAATATCTGAATATAAATAGTAATAAATCAAGAATGATGATTAGCTGTTAGCGGTAAATTGATTCGTTTGATTTAGTTTCGAAATTGAGAACAAAGCAACTGTCGTCACGGCTTTGGATGGGTGGTTAATATTTGTGATCTCAAATTCCTCCATGCTTCAGAAGGCACTTCCAATGACCCCGGTTGCTTCTATAAATAGTAATAGTTTCTTCATACCAACTCGCATTGGGTTATCGTCGTCTTAAAGAGATCTATGAAGTAGATTAGAGGGAACGCTTGTACCGATTGGTAACGGATCCCATGCCGTGGATGTGCATAATATTTTTTTCTTGCATAATATCTTCCCGTGTTTATATGTTGCAATATTTTATTTTATTTGGGGGATTTCGAGGCAAGAGCTTACAGACAGCTGAATCTTGAACTATATCTCAATTACAACTCAATAGCAATACAATCTCAAAACACCGAGACGAGAGAGGCGGCGCGAGAGTACCGATTTTAGCAAAACTCAATGTTATTTATATCACTCAATAGTCGCTCAATTTGAATCCATCTACGGCCCTTGTGTCGCAACTAGTGTAAGAAAAATCACAATCTCAATGTCGATCGGTCAGAATTGCATTCAAGTAGCAAGTAGGCTAGGTATTATTTGAGTTTCCGTGCTCCACCCTAGACCACATCATCGCTTGCCATTAGGCTATATTGCGTCCATCACACTTTATTTTCGAACAAATAAGAAAAAAATAAGTCCTATGTTAAAGTAGCTGTTGTCCGCGACTTTGTCCGCGGTTACTGGTTTTTTAACTACCCCACGGGAACCGTTTAATTTTCCGGAATAAAAAGTATCTAAGAAGTCGACAAGGGATTTATGGCTACACTTTCAAAATTTCATTGATATCGGGCCAGCCATTCGGGAGATTTGCCTGAACAAACCGACACACAGAGAAACAAAAAATTTAAAAATCATTTTTTTGGTATTTTCCTCTTTTTACATCCGTAAAAAGAGGGATGAAAAAAATTTCTTAAAATCAAGCGAGGGGGATCCCTCACTTGGTTTTAAGTATTTTTTTCTATGTACAGACATGCGACCTCTACAGTTTTATTATATGACCGTATAGATTACATAGAAATAAATTAATCTATCAAAATTTTGGACATTTGTTTGCATCAAAATTAAATGCAATTGAAATAAATAGTAAATATTTTACGAATATTCCATAAAAAGCTAGGAGTGACAAAACCATTCACAGTATGAAGCAATAACTCACAATGGAAATTACAAACTTTTCTTCGATTTCACCGTAATGATTGATTACAGTTTGATCAACTCTCATTGAAACAACATTTGTTTTCCGAAATTGGTGATTAGGGGATTAATTATGTGAAATACAGGGACAATTATTATTAAAAGCTGTAACTAAATAGCAATTTGTATATTATTATTAGGTTTGTGTGTGTTTTGGATAAAGTGTTTTTTGATTCAGTTTACACACTATCACATTTATAACTTTCTTGTTGTTGTCTTGGGACATTCCGACACATGCTGAATATGTGCCGTTTCACTGATCTTAGTAATAAACATGCATACATATAATCACGACCATTGTCCTCTAAGGGTTAGTCAGAGACAAAAGCACCGCAAAAGCAGTCCATTGTCATAGCACCACGCTTTACCAAGCACTGACTACACTCGGCGTGACCGGTGGTGAGCTCGTCGGCACTATAAGCTATTGAATGGTTGTGCAGTTCAGGTCCATTAGTCACCTTTTACGACACCCAAGGGAAGAGATGGGTTGGTAGTTTTCTTTTAAGGAGCCGCTACCACACGACTCACTAAAAACGTTTGGTTTTATATAGATTTTCTGAATAAATTATTCTTATTTTTCAAAATCTTCTAAAAAATCTTTTTTTCTTTCAAAATATAATTGAGAATTTTCCCGTAAGAAGTGCACATATTAGTATATCATCATCTTTACAAGCTTTATTTTTTTGTTCATTTATCTCATCTCGTATATCAGACGATAAATTCGCATTAATCACCTGTACCCAAATGGTTACAAAATCAAACAGGTCATTTGTGGCAGACTGTATCAGAGTCCAAACGGTTTCACCTTTTACGTCCTACGAAATAAGGTTAAAATTGCGCTTCCAAAACAATTTTTACGATCGGCCATGTAAAGTCACTGATGCATTTTATCTACAAACATGGAGATTTATTACGGCTGGTATATGACAAACGGCCCAAAGGATGGTAAAAATGTTTTGTCTATAAAAATACGATTATCGACTTTGTACCATTGCGTTAAAGTAGAATTCCTTAGAATTTGTTCTATACAAAAGAAGAATATTACTTAAATGTTTTGTGTTTAATAGAATAAGAAAAAATGCAATTGAAGCGCGTGTTATCTCAGTCTATAGGCACTTGAAAAAAGTGATTTTTCTGCGCACGACATGTTAATTTATTATAATCTGTAATTCTCCTTTGTTTATTTACACTTAAATTGTTTTAAATAAACTTTATTGCCTTCACTTTCTTTCTGGAACTTTTATTAATTTAATGTGCAGACATGAGTACCAAGAAAAGGTTTGCAAGGTCGTAAAATGCATTCAGTCGATTTTCACCTTTTGTGACTGCATAATAGGATTAATATCATATTTCATTTCATTTTCATTTCATGCATTTTCTATTTTTTAATGGATGTGGACGGACCTAGAGTGAGAGGTAGACCAAAGAATCGATGGATTGAATTAGTGAAGAATGATATGAGAATAAAAGATGTGGATGCTGAGCTGAAGAGTGATAGAGAAGAATGGATGAAGACATGTTGTGCCTCACCTAGAGTGGGAAAAGGGCAAGAAGAAGAGATCATTGACATTTTATTTTTATGTATTTTTGTAGGTAGGTATTGTCGTTGGATGGGGCCGGCGCAGGACTAGTCGTTGTGGGTTTATTGGGGGAGGCCTATGTCCAGCAGTGGCCTTTTTTTATGGGTTAGGGGGCAAGCGAGCTGACAGGTCACCTGATGTTAAGCAACTACCGCCGCCCATGGACACTCGCAACACCACTGGGGTCACTAGTGCGTTGCCGGCCTTTAAAATGGGAATACGCTCTTTTCTTTTTTTTTCTTTTATGAAAAGGGCAGTTATTTTAAAAATAAATAAAAATCGCCGTAATTTTGTGTACTATATCACAAATATGTGGGCGGCCCATTCCAAGCAAAGAAACATTGAAAAAGTAAAAAAATCTAAATGTTTTTTAATCGGGGAGCTCGGTGGCGTAGTAGTTAGTACGCTTTGGTTTCGATCGAAAACAAAGCTACCTTCACCATGGTCAGGCCGTGGATGGATTACCAAGACGAAAAGTGATCTCGAGCTCCTCCGTGCTTCGGAAGGCACGTTAAGCCGTTGGTCCCGGTCACATTTGTGACCTGCATTGGGCCAGCGTGGTGGTGTTACGGCCCTTACTCCTCATGTGCTTCTCCATGAGGACGGCCTGTCCCAGCGGTGGGATCTATATAGACTGATGACGACGATGCATCTAATCTAAATTTGGTGCCGGAATGCTGATTTTTACATTTAAATGAAGGCATCTTCCGAACTACCTCTGTGTAGGTATCCTATATTTAGGTACTATAGAAGAACATATTGGGTCCTTACCTATGAAATTAGTGTTTTTATTCTCTCTTAGTATTTTTATCTGTAACTATTAAGATTCAGAGTATTCCTAAAAAATAATTACCTCGTCTAAAAATATACTATATTTTTGAGCTCTTTTGATTTGTTTTGATAATTTTTTGTAAGTTTAATTGTGTTAAAATTGGACACGGAGACAACTCTTTTTAAGTGCCTCCCGAATACATCATTTTATTTGCATTCACTTAAAAACGATAAATAATTTTTATGAAGTGTGATATTACACATATTACTTAAGCTTGTTTAATGATACATGCCAAACATTATTATCTCTGGATTTGTTGTTGTGAAGAAAACTGATAAAATGTTAGTATGGAAAATGCAGAATTCCCCAAAATCTCCATACAAAACACCAATTTCATAGGTAAGGATCTAATATTAATATATTATATTTACTAGCTTTAAGTCCTATATGTACAACATTATAAAGTATGCAATATAGTATTTGTATTTACCATTTTCAATATAGTTTACAAGAACACATTGTTTTGCAATGCCTTATTGAGTTTATGACGCCATCCATCATTATGACAGTCATGTTTGTGCGCCGCCTCTTGTCGGTACACGGGCTCTTTTATGGACACGCAGTGCGTCGAGCGGCGCGTGCGGCGTTGCTTCCCGCGGCGCGTCAAACATTTTTACCGTTTATGGTTAGGCGGCGCGTCAAGCGGCGCGTGAAGCGGCACGAGCAAACTCAAACATATAGACAGTCACTCTGTCACACACACTGTCACTATCACAAAAGCAATCAATCCTTCTTGCTTGCCGCGGCATCACCCGCCGCTTCAGCTGCCGCGTGCGACGCGGCATCGCTCGCCGCATGTGACGCTACAACTCAAACAAAAGCTTGCGAAAACGCGTCTCCTTGAACGCACCAATACCTCGCCGTATGTTTGTTTTTCTGACGCCACGCGTCTCCTTAAACGAGCCCTTACAAAATTTCAATAAGCTAATACACTTCAGTATTTATTTAGAAGAAGTTTGAGTGTTGACATAAAAAATATATTACAGGCTTGAGGAGCAACATGGGGAACGTGAGGAGAAACTTTCTATAATATTACTAAGTCTAAGAATGTATATGCCTTAAGGGGAGAATTATTGGACATACATCAAAACAAACATACACATACTGGACTGTAGAATAGCTATGATAAGCATGGCACAAATACCCCGCACTGGTGGTTGAACTCGGAACTTCCGAAAAAACGAAATATTCAAACCAAACAAGCCGCTGGCCCCGTTTGCTTTGCTAAACAACTTATGTTGTTATTATTTTACCAGCATATTGGTTTAGTCCAGAGGTTCCTAGACTTATTTTTCTCATAGACCACTTTAAAAAAAAATCTGTTTCTAGTGGATCCCCTGCAGATACATTTCTAACATATTCCCAAAACTCGACAAAAATGAGAAGATGTGAAGACAACAAGACACCCGTCGAGTCTCCGGTCCACCTGGACCACTTTGGGAACTAATGGTTTAGTCCATGATAAATTAAAATTCCATGAAATTGAGTTTCCTATGACTTTTAACTTTTATTAATTACATGAATTCTCGACGTGAAAGCTAAACAAAATAATAATATTCAGGAAACTTGTAAAATTCCCGGAAATGCTTGTTGGCGTCGGGGAACAGACGTATAAATTTTACGAGAAGTCGAAAAGAAATTAGAAAAGCGTACCGAGAAAATTTATTGAAAAATATCTTGAAAAATTTAGCTGTCTTTCTATTTGATTAATTACCATTCTCTCGCTGTTAGCGAATCCATTTACATTCACGGGTCATTAGCACAACTCTTTCTTACTTGCCGGCGATGAAAGGTCATTATCGTTTTTGGTAACCATTAATATGGAAATAAGCAAGAATACTTGGATAAATTGTGCTTAATGGTTCCCCTGATTATTGTATGAAGCTTAACTATTTTGTTACCAAATGCATACATTATTATTATCCAACTATATATTTGCATTTGATAGATTTTATATAAGAATAAAATATGTTGATAAATAGATTTTCAATTTTGTTCAATATAGAGGAAGATCTGTATTAATAGTGAGACGTATACGAGCTAGTGTGCCTTCCGAAGCACAAAAGAACTTGTAACCAAAAATAACAATAGATAAGATCAAAGACTCCTTGGCCTTTTTGGTAGTAAATATAACATCCGAAATTACAACTTGAGATCAATAAAAAGGATCCCATTTAAAAAGAAACAATACCCGTGCCTATTTATTTAGAGGTCAATACTAATAGGGTTTATCCCCGGGGGCCCAAAGGGTGATTTCAGTTCAAGGTTCTATAGATCACGCATATTATCCACAAATGAATACATTATTGAGAAAGTTTGATTGAATGTCATGCTCCATAAATCAGGACAGTGAAAAATTACCAAAACCCTCAGAAATACAGCAGATCATGTCGCTCATCCAAAAGAATAATTACATAATTACCAAAAAGTCGAAAATGAGTTTTTGATGCCATAACTTTATGTTTTGCACGTTTTATCTATGGTAAAAACGACAGAATGGTTGTTCCATTAGTTTCCGACAGAGAGAGTCACTGCCGTCATGGTGTTGGCCTATACTTCGAAAGGATACGCGGAAACATCGACAAAGTTTATAAAATGTAGACAGATTTATAAAAATAAAACTAAAATTGAATATAATGTTGTTTAAATTCATGATTTATTCCCATATCCAAACCTAGTTAAATGTCATAATTGTATTATTTGATGTATAAAATGTCATAAATGTACGTCTGGTTTGTTTTATTTCGTTTTTTCAAATAGTTATCTTAAGTTTTCTCGCAAACTTTTTATGTTATATTATTGGTAGTAAAGTAACACAACATAACTATTAAAATATATCTATAGAATGATTGTAAATACACAATATTTTCGATGTCAAACTTTTAAAACGCTCTCCTGAAAAATCGCAAAAACGTAATTACGTCAATATTCTTTTGGATGAGCGATGTTATGTAAACTCATTTTTCATATTTCGCCCTACTAGACTTCTAGACTTTCCTCATCTTGCTGCTGAATTAATGGTTTGAACCAAATTTATTGTTTGAATTGAATAACTTGTGGTTTTTCTATAGCGGTAACAACTTACTTTAAAAGCCTGTAGACGCTAAAAACACTAACCCTTGTACGAGGGTCCTTCTACTCGCACGTACAGACTGTCTGTCCGATACGATCGGCCCACTTTGGAATCGAATCACAGAGTCGAGTCGCATATGCTCTAGTAATTAACTAAGGCAGCGCCGCACCCCTCCTTTCCTGAGGCAGAGGGTGTATTCAGGTTTTGCTTTATCGAGGCCATATGGCTTAAAGCACACAGGTAGTCGATAGGAGTCCGACTTAACCTTACAGCCGCGGTAAGGATTCAATGCAGGATTCCCTCCTGAGGCTCAATTTAACAACACTACTTCTAAACGCAGGTCACATTCCAGCGGGTGGGTACAGTATAGTTTCAATCGCTTCGCATACATCAGCCTCCAATCTGTGGTAGATGAATTTATATGCCAGATATGAGAGCAACCCAAAAGCAAGCCTGAACCTAGGTACTTCAACCTTGCAAGCCCAAAGTACCTCTCCACACCTCTTTTAAATGATTAATTTTTAAGATCGGAGGGATTACATACATATATATAATCACGACTATTATCCCCTAAAGGTCAGTCGAGACTAGGCAAAACCACCGCAAAAGTAGTCCCCTGCCATAGTCTGCGATTTACCAAACATTGACTGCACATGTACTCAGCGTGGCAGGTGGTGAGCCCGTCGCCGCTGTAAGTCCATTAGTCGCCTTTTACGACCCAAGGGAAGATGGGTTGGTTGGTTGGAGGGATTACGTGTGCAAAAAATGAAAACATTCTCCTTTGTGTTTATGACGACAAAGAGGTCACCGTAAATCCATTGGTCTACAGTCTGGCACACTTTCTCCTAAATAAATCTAAAAAGGTTTCATCCAATGGACGTATTTTCAATGAACATTTCAGATGAAGCAGCTTAGTATATCAAACTGAGGGAGCTTGTAAAAAATCTTGGAAATTCTTGCAATGAAAAATCCACAAACAAAAAGCGGGCAAACTAAATAATTTCTAGGTAGCGAGAAAATCAGTAGCTCCTATACAGGAGCCCAATATTTGGAATGACAACAACATTAAACTTCAAACATTTGCCAAGATTCAGCCGTATATGTGAGCAAGGTTTCAGAAAGGTTTCCGTCCTTGAAGTATTCAGTTCATTCAACGAAAGCATAAAACTGTCCTTCAACAAAACTTTGGATTTGCCACATGAAAAACATTTGGTCTCAGAAGTATAATCCTTTTTAGCAGTGTTATGACCTGAAAGTTTAGCCAAATAATCTAATAGTAGGCCAATTGTGATCCTCGGCTTGACGAGGGTGAAAAAGCTACATATTATATCCAAAATCTAGACGTCACGTCAAGTTTGACTTTGAATAACATTGTGCTAACTCGCACACACGCCTTTATATTAAAATGCTTTTTATGAGTATGTGACTATCAAGGAATAGGCAGAATTATTTCATAATACCTCCTCGTAGTTTCTCCATGTAGTGTTGAATATATTTCTTTAGTGGCATAAAAATCCAAAACACATAATCATTAACTTAAGTGCTCAAAAATAATAAAAATAAATAATAATATCGTCAGACATTCACGCCTATCAACTAGCCCCATTTTAAACAATATACCTATAAAATTGTTGACAGACTTACTTTACTAGTCAACGGGCACAAAACGAGACACAATAGAAACATCTTTGCGAACACTGGTGTTCGCGGTCCCGTCCCCCCCAAGGGGCTAAGTGCTAAGGGGGTAAGTAATTGTCATATGTTTAGAAATAAAGATGTACCACACATACATACATACATAAAAACACGATTGTAATCCCCGCAGGGGTAGACAGAGTCCAAGGAGCACTGTGTTCCTTAAGACCACATTTAGCCATACGAAAATTGGGTTTGGTCAGATGAAAAATCGTGAAATAGTAGTAACAAGTGGCTAGCTCATCGCCTACACAATCACAAACCCAGTGCCCAATACGCCCTTAGTCGCCTTTTACGACATGCCAGGCAAGAAAAGCAGTTGGTACATTCTTTTTGTGTCCCGGACCAACACGGGAAGATGTACCAATTTGAAGTTATTGAGGTTATGTCTATATAATTGACGTTATTGGAATAAAACAATAAAAATCAAAATAGTTTTGGATACAATCTGGACTCTATAGTCTATAGTAATAGTCTTATAGAGAATTAATAAAAGTCCTGAAGCAAAATGAAAGTAAAGTTGGCAAAGCAAAAACTACAGGATAGTAAAAATCAACAGTTGAGACAAATGTCGAACAAGCCACTAAGTATAATTCCACATCAAAGCGTCGACCAAATTCAAGTGTCGACGAAATTCTATTATCGTTTAAAAACATATTTTCTTTCAAAGGTCTTATTATCCCTTCACCTTTTATCTTTAAGAGCTGTACTAATATTATTTAGTAAATTCTTTAAAGTATATGTTTTGAGGGACGTTAAAAAAATAGATACTCGTGAGTAAGAACTAGTGTTTCGTAACAGTGTTAAGTATTCTTAGGTAGAATAACAAGGTCAAAATGTATTCGTTATCAATCTATATACGTCCCAATGCTGGGCACAGGCCTTCCTCATGGAGCTGCACATGAGGAAAGTGGGCCGAAACACCACCATGCTGGCCCATTGCGGGTTGGTGGGTAGAAACAGTTGCGAAAGCGACCGGGACCAACGGCTTAACATGCCTTCCGAAGCATGGAGGTATTTGAGATCACAATGTTTTGGTCACCCATCCATCCATGGTTGGACCATGGCGAAGGTAGCTTTGTTTCCGATCCGATCCGATCAAATGTGTAATCCGATGAATGAGATGGGTTGGTAGTATTCTTTTTATGAAACTTAGTTCTTTTAATTAAATGAAAATTGTAACCGCCTCTCTGGTCTAGTGGTTCACACTACTAGTTGTTAATCGGGAGATCCGGGTTCGATTCCCCGTGGGGCAGAAGTTTTTCTGCTTGGTTTGGTTGGTAGAAGGGCTTCTAAGCCCGCCTGGCTAGCTACCACCATCTTACCTAAATTTGTCGCCATAATAACATTGTTTTAAGCATTGTTGTGTTCCGGCAATCAGAGGTAAGATAGCTAGTTCCTCAGTTGTTGAGGATTATAGGTGAAGATCGCTTCCATCTTCGGCCTTATAACCACTTACCATCAGGTGAGAATAAGGCCAAGAGCTTACCTGTTATATATATAAAAAAAATGAGCCGCTACCACACGACTCATATTAATATACATATAAAATAAATAAATAAGTCATAAACTTCACTACTTTATAAGCCACGATTATAAATCGCTGTATAACAACTTATCAGAAATTCCACGTGGATGTTACGGAAAGTTAGCTTAATAACACGCGGGGAATAATTCATATCAGTCAACCCACACACTGCCTTGCTTGTTTGACACACAAAATTGCTTCGAAATAGGACAAATATAAATATCTAGCTATATAAATAGCTTTAGAAAGCAATAGAATAACTTAATAGAGATGGGAGACGAAAACTGATAACTGCTATAATATTCGGTGACAAAAAAGAAACAAGTAAAAAGAAATAGTAGACTAGTTAAAAGCTCTACAAAAGATTGTCTAATCGCCTAATATGAATCTTATGATTGGAACTTATATAATTACTAGGACTGTTAGGGCGACGATCATATTTAAAAGCAAATCAATGTACAGTGAAAGTATTATCATCTGTGATAAAGCATATACGAGTAGATTGCTTTGTCGTTATATTATGTAAGAATTAAAACAACTGCGTTAATGTGACTCAACAATGTTTATATTATAATAGTGTGATGGTATGTAGCCTAGATAGATGGTATGTAGCTTCTCAATAAACAGGCTATTCAACACTGAAAGTTTGTATTAATTTGAAAAAATCTTTCAGTGTTTTGCAATTTTGACTCACAATATTTTATCCTAGGATGAGTTTACTTTTTTTTATAGAAAATATTGATTACATTGTCAGGAAAAATAATCGGATTTATTTTGCTAGTTTTCAACAATAATATACTCGTAGTTATAACCTGAACAGGAATTCAAAAAACCTGCTCCGAGGACGCCAGAAAAACTTCATCTTATTGCAACACTAAGAATACTTTTTTTAATCAGTAAATTTTTCATTATCTTTTTTTTCATGTTATATCAAATAAATCTAATACACAAAAACAACAATGAAATGAATTATACTGAAATAAAATAAGATTATAAGACAAATTACGTGACAGATGAAAATTTTAATGAAAATTTCTGTTGCTATTAAGCAATTAGTTTTATTACTTCAAGCTCTTATCGGCAAAATGGCGAGGTTGGTTTTGTATTTTCCTTGTAGGGCTATAACAATTATAGCTTTTCATAAACACTATAAAATTACGTTTAATTCGCAGCAATTAAATTAACATGTTAATAAAAATAAAATATATATTATTTGTAATATAAAAGCTGGGTGGACATCATGATGTTGCTACTGATAGCGTTGACTTGGCTCCTGAATAAATTTTTCTTAAATGATTCTTTAGAGATCTTTGTTCAGCTCTAAGATGTATTAAATTAACTATTTTTCTACAGAAAGATGGTGGTTCTATTCTGTTCTACATACCATACATAAATTTATAAAAAAAGTAAATATATAGTATGTTCCGAAACATAATGTTATTGTTATTCTTACCAAATTATTATGCTAAAACAATATTCAAAATCTTGACTTGTTTTTTTTTAAATATTTTATGAACATATAACTGGCATGCGAGAAAAAAATTATGACATACTTTACCCGTACTTTACCAAAACAACAATATATAATTTTGTGATAGAGCCGCAAAGTGAAATAAATTCTCATACAAAATAACGTTCATTAGAAATCCATTCACAGTGATGACATTTTCTTTTTAAATCCGTGGGAATATCAGATATGATTACATGGAAATCTGATGATTGCGTAACTTTGCCTAGTTTTACATTAAATAATTTAATCAATTACATAGAAATCGAATGAAAACAGTGGTTACAATTTAATTTAAAACAGTATTATCGTCTTTACAGCCATCATACGTTTAAGCAAATCTACGCAATGTTGACATCCGAAATTATTTCCTGCTGTACATAATATGCCTTCCAACACAACCTTCAAAGAACGTGACGTATAGCAATCTCTGCTTAAAGAGAGGGATCTGGTAAGAGCAATGACGCAACACGCCAGCTCCCTGCGGACTAAAAGCAAGAAAATTGAGCGTGTCCCCTCGATTGTTTTATTATTATCGGTCAACGAATGTAAGGAACCATACTGGGCGAACGACCATTACTGATAGACTTGTGAAAGACTAGAAGTGAATCGAGTGCATTATATTCAGAATATTATTTTGTAAAATCAGGCTAGACCACAAGAAGCGGAGATTCATCGCGAATTAAAATCATTAATTTTACTGCAGACTAGCTGTTGCCTGCGACTTCGTCTGTGGCTACTATGGTTTTTAAACTATCCCACGGGAACCTTTAAATTTTCGGGAATAAAAAGTATCTACGATGTTGATCAGGGATATAAGGTATCACCATGAAAAATTTCATTGAAATCGGTCCAGCTATTTCAGAGAAATAAAAAACCAAAAAAATATTTTTTTTTGTTTCTCTTTCTGTTCGTCTGTTTGTACGGGTTAAGCATCCCTTTTCAGCAAGCAGCTATTGATATGACTGACTGGTACTTATAACCTTGACGGTAATTAAAAAAGCATATGCCATATCATTTCAAATTCTATTCCCGGGCTTCGAAAGTTGATTTTGCATTACTGAGAATTATGACTTAGCACTACATTTTAGAATATTCTGGATATTCTGGATTCTGGAAAGTCTTCGCATGACTTTCAATCTTGCTGCGTTGCGTGGATCAGTATCTTCGTACTGTTGCTTGGCTCAGTTTCCTTCGCAAACGAATCCATTTTACATAAAAAAAAACCGTAGATTAGATTACTAGAAGTCTCAAACAGACATCGATAGCGGAGAAAAGATCGCCGCCGGTTCGATGCTCAGCGCCTGTACCACTAATAAATTTGCATAATAAACCGCATCTCGGTCTAGTGGTTGACACGACCAGAACGGTTAATCGGGGGGTCCGGGGTTTGATTGCCAACAGGGGGTAGTTTTTCTGTTTGGTTTGGTTGGTGGTAGGGCTACTAAGCCCGCCTGGCTAGCTTCCACCGTCTTACCTAAATCTGTCGCCATAATACTCGTAACCATGTTATGAAGCATTCTTGTGTTTCTGACAATTATAAGTAAGATAAATTCCACAGTTTTTGAGGAATGTAGCTCAAGCTCGTTTCCACTCACAGCCTTATCGTCAAGTGAGATGAGGACCAAAAGCTTACCTGTCATATGTAAAAAAAACTTAAGTTCGGTTACTTGTGAATATCGCTTACTTAAGACTGTGCTCAGTGCAAGGCACCAAGCTTATCCCATGGAGGATTATTACAGATATTACCTCAAAAATTTATTTATTTTTAAAGCCTTAGAATATTCAATATGACAAAATGAACTATGAGCCTCGTCCAATCAAGGATGGATTCTCGAACTCTTACAGTCTACACGAAACAAATTAGTTATTTCGACGAGTTTAATCCATCAAAATTTGAACCAGCGGGTCCTCCTTGCTCAATCGAAATTTTAATCAAGGAATCGAACCATATTTCAATGAACTGAAGTCACTTTGAAACGGGAGAACCAATTGCTATTCATTTAGAATTATAACCTTAAAGAGAAACTTAAAACTAAACATAAAAAAGACTAAAGATAAACAAAGTAAAGATAAAAAAAACAAAACTAAACAGAAAAAAATTTGGTAGGGTAGGGTAGGTATAAGCAAAACAGAAAATTTCAAATTGTGAGAACTTGTTTCAATCAAATGTACTTAAACCGCAAAAAAGTACAACTGCTGGCCAGCAAAGAGCAATCTCGATTAAAATTAATGACGCCTACATTAACTATGTCTAATGCTTGATCATAAAGTAAAAGTAATGTGCAATTTGGAGAAAGAGCTGTTAAATAAAATTTAATTTTGGATAATTATACTCGTACTTACCACGATCATGACACGAGAAACTAAATTTTAGAAGAAACTAATAAACTAATGCATCAATAAATATTTACACAAATACAAATTATTACATAAATATTAAGTAAATCGGGAAGAAATACTTAATATGTCTAAAAATCAAGTGTAAAATATTGAAATTATTTCATTCATATCAAAATAAATGAATAGAAATTAATTGTTGATACTAAGGAATATACTAAGGAAAATTGTTCAATATAAAAATAAAAGTGTTTTGAGGAAATCCAATAAAATTTTATTTATTTGAAACGTACAGTCAAAAATAACCTAGGTTTATTTAATTCAAATGAGCTAGGTTATATATTCATGGACATATTTAGAGGAACGCAAATAAAAAGGCTGGATTACCAAAAATAAAACTTTGCTAAAGTGTATTAAGATTTTAATGAAAAAGACTTAGTTAAATTAACCTTTTCAAATAAAAAGAAACTCAAAATTAACTTAAAAAAAGAAATTACAGAAAGTTATCTCTTATTGTCATAATTTGAGGAAACGGAAACCAACTTTTTTAAGGCTTCTTCTTATAGTTTTAGTGCTAACCGTCACATCTCTAACTTCCTGGAGCCTAGCTTTGGCCTCAGAAGATGCTAAAGTACGATTCCATAACACGCTGCTTATAATAAATCTGTCGTTCCTCGCTGTGGGTATTTCTTTTCTACCTTACCCTCTTCGTCTCGTATACTCTCCTGGTTGCCGATATTGCTTTACATTGCAAAAATAAAAGATTTGAGCCATTTAATAGTCGCAACATTTGAGCCATTTAATTGTAAGTGTAACCGATTTCGATTAAAGTTACAGCTAGACACTTGAGCTACGTTAGTCTTTCAAATGGTCTGTGAGTAACGCCAAGATAACGAATTTTTGTGAAAATGTCAAATACAACAAAAATCTGTTAATCTTTCTTACAGCAAACAAATCACGTACTGAGAAAAAATAAATGAAACAGAAAAAAAACCATTAAAATCTTTTTTTTTTAGGTTACTTTGATGATATAGGTGGCCGGTGTGTAAGGAGAACATAATAAACTTTGCGTTCCTCTAAATATGTCCCTGAGTATACATATATTTATAAAATGACTAGCTGATTTTGCCCATTGTAATAACAATTGATAATTAACCAAAATACTTCATATTATGAATAATAATGACGTACTTAAGTTAATTACTTTTTAAATTTTTAATTGTTTTATCCATTTGTAGTTCTAATAAGATTGATTTCTAAACGTGATCAATATTTAGTAGTAATTGTGCAGTGCTGATAGATGTACGTACAATCGGATCGTAGAAGCACACAATGCATTCCATTGTTTTAATAGCCGTGTTCATTATTCAAGGTGAGTGTCTGAATTCTTAAAAAAAAAATATATTCGTAACGTCTATAATCTATATTTTTAAGATATCCTTCACATCATTCTTCTCTGTAGAAATAATTAAAATTTTGACTTTTTCGGGTAATAGCCGATTAGGTATAATGTATTTGCCGCCTGCAGCATTGAATTTGTATCAATCTTAAATAGAAATAGTTTTGGTAAAGGCAAAACAATACCTAAACATAATATCTATACAATGCAGGTGTTTGCATTTTCCTTATCTTTCAGGGATGTAGATAATGTTACTTTACTAAAAATTAAATTAAGGTACAAACTTTATTTTACAGGTCTTCTCAATGTAACTGGACAACTAACGGCGTTCAATGGATTAATAAGTGCTGTGCCTAACGGAGTAAGACTTCCTGTGGTTCATGCTAAAGTTAATATTCGTCAACGTCCCGGTGTCAATTATAATAATAATAATATACCTGTGAATATTAGGATAACGGATAAAAATAATATACTTGGATCTAATATAAAATATAGACCTGCTATTTATAATAACAACTATCGCAATGTAAATACGGGAAACTTTCCAGATACACAATTAATCGAAAATGCGGGATTTAATTCCGATCAGATAAGAAATCCTAATATAGATGACAACTCTTCAACGATTATAGAGAATCCAGATGAAGTAATCGATCTTAGTGAAAATACTGAAAATCCCATCGAGAAGATTGAAACGAATGAAAACACTGTTAGTGAAATCAATCAAGATGACAAAAATCAAGAGAAAAATCCACAAGAAGATCCGGAGAAAGACAATATGAACAGTCTTAAGCTACCACAAACGTTCAATGGAAACGGGCCTCAAGTTAGCCAAAACAATAACAATAAGGCAGAAGGAAATAAAGCGAACCATAAAGAGATTGAAGTTGATTCAAAAACTAAAGAAATACGAAAAAATGGATGGGTCATGTTGAAGAAAAAGAGATTTTTCTATCAAGTTAAACCAGTTCGACCTGAAGGTGAAAATACAATAAATGGGGAAATTATTTATTACTTAGATTAATTTAAAAATATGTAAAACGAAATAGAATAAAAACCAAATAGATGGAAGATGGATGTTCAGATCTCGTTGTACAGGAAAGCAGAATAAACAATTAACATAATGTTATTAACATAGTCTTAGTACTTTTTATTTCCCTTTATTATTAAATTTTTTTGTGATTTTCTTATTACATCTCATACTACAATTAAAAAAATTTATCATAAATATAACAAATCCGTAACTTTATCTTTATTGGAATTGTTATTATTTTGTTACTCGAGTCGAGCCGAAATATTCAAAAATACTTTATCGAGGAAACATACTAGCCGCAACTTAATTGATATTTGATTGATTAGTCGTTGTTTAATGTAGTTAGTATCGTCTTACAACATGTGTTTTATACAAAACTTTGGGGGGAGGAGTATTTGTATAAAACACATTGAAGTAGTAATGATAAAAGCGTATTTATGTACCGTAGTAATGCAGACAAAAGAGATATGGATGCAGTCCACGAATATGTGTTTGTCTGTATTAGTGGTACAGTCAGCATCAATAGTAGATGACCATTTAAGTAAATTGTCAAATTTATTTTTCGATGCAAATTACATGATGTGTCTAGGAAAAAGTCGTACGTGGAAATAAGACACAGTACTAAAGTAAAACGTAAAGTAAGTAGTGAGCTACTTCTGATGCTGACTGTACCTGTGGGCCTGGGACCGTAGAAATAATGTCCCCGCAGAGAAAATACTCATTGCGTATCGCTTCCATGGAAATGATGAAGCGAGAGGCATCGCCTTTTTCTTCGAATAACTGCACTGTCATAATGATTTAATACAGAATGGTAATTCCAAATGAGTCAGTATAGAGAAGTGAGAATCTATTTATTCTTTGGAATGATATTATATTTAATTTAATGTCATTTAATTTTTTTTCAACTCACATGCAGAGCCGAAAACGACGTTGATTAATGTTTTCGAAAGTAATTTTATATTTTATACACCCTATATAAATAGTGGAAACAAGTGTGAAAGATCTCATCAAATATTTTATTCCAGACACATTCTATCAACACATAACTCTACACAAAAACAATTATATACGCGTAACGTTGATTTCCTCAGTGTATCGAGCGCTGTTATAGTGTAAAAGTGTAATGTATTTACTATGTACTCCAATACATACAATCACGCCTGTAATCCCCGAAGGGGTAGGCAGAGTCCAAGGAGCACTGTGTTCCTTAAGACCACATTTAGCCATACAAAAATTGGGTTTGGTCAAATGAAAAAACAAGAGTAACAAGTGGCCAGCTCTACGCCTACACAATCACAGACGCAGTACATACCCAATACGCCCTTAGTTGCCTTTTACGACATGCTAGGCATGAAAAGCAGTTGGTACATTATTTTTGTGTCCCAGACCAACACGATGCAGCTACAGATGCAGATATATTGAAAGTGACTTATTTTAAGTTGAATTTAATTGTTATTTATAGCTCCACACGTATGGAGCACGGCTCAGACATTAATCTTCATTTCTTACAATAAAAATGAGATATTTTCCACTCTCTTGGGGTTACTTACAAAACAAGTATTTCGTTTTGGGAAAGTTTCAATGTAATGGGATTAGGTATTTTTATCACTTGGTAGAATCTATTATACCTAAAAGTATCATTATAAATGAACCTGTTATCACATGGAGTGATTCAAGAGGATGGTTCCGAAGTCGTCCTCAGTCTATATACATACTATACACTGCTAGGCACAGGCTTTGCAATAGCGACCGGGACCAACGACTACGTGCCTTCCGAAGCACGGTTAGGAAGCGGTTAGCAAGCTTAGGTCACCCATCCATGACCTCGGCGAAGGTAGTTTTATTTTCGATATCGAAAGTCAAAGCGTACTAACCACTTCGCCACCGCGCTCCTCGAGGAGGGTTTACATGTATAACTAGCTGTTGCCCGCGACTTCGTTTACTCAAAGTCAGCGGTACAGGCGGTGGGATCGAACCCGCGAGTCCCGCGGCCTCACAAACGAGAAGTGCCCAGTCCGTCCCAACTCGGCTACTGCTGCTTCAATATTTTTTAAATATTTTATAAATACGGTTTTTGACAGTAACTGCAGTCTTTTTGGTATGAAAAAAAATATAAGAGACTTTAATAATATATTTTAACTAGCAACCTGCCTAGGATTCGCACTGTTGATGGTTACATTTGGAATGAAAAATATTATATATACATATATTACATATATAAGTTATAAAACTGTAGACGTCGAATGTCTGTACATAGAAAAAAATGCAACGGGGAGAATACCAGAACAATTTTTTTTATTTTTTGCTTCTCTGTCTGTATGTTTGTACGGGCTAATCTCCGAAATGGCTGGACCTATTTCAATGAAATTTTGCATGGTGATACCTTATATCCCTGTAAACATCATACATACTTTTTATTCCGGAAAATTCCCGTGGTATAGTTGAAAAACCATCGCGGGCAACAGCTAGAATACAATAAGTGGCATCATCTCCGGGTTTAATTTAACATCGGCATCCAAGTCACAACCCTATTTGATCCTCGAAATAGTTTTGTAGTCCTCAAAATGAAAATAAAGACTCAGTTTACTATCGATATAATGCTATCATAGTGATGTGTGTCACTTATCTTAGAGTCTAACCATACTGCGAGGTGTTTGATCAGGTTTCGTCTATCAAGAAGAATATTATCAATAGTATATATGGGCGGCACACCTTTTGTAAAATTGTTAGACAATTATTTAAATGTCAAAACAATATGGTTTTATTCTGTAAACTCTGACGATTTTCGTATTGTCAATTTCCGGTTTTGTTTAAAGTAATAAATAAGTATGTAACTGAATAAATATAAACAAATAAAATAATATTGTTATTATTGAAAATTAATAATTGTAATTTAACAATTTATTGATAAAATCAAATTGATTTATAATTAAATAGGACGGTGTTTGGTGACGTTGTTTGTTTGTCACGCCACAAAGTGGGGTGACTATTATAGAATGGCAGTGGGGATGTTTGTCGCTTAGTTTATAAGTGGTTATTAGAGAGATTCATTCGCATTTGAACCGTTTCATAAGGTGTTACTCTGCTCAAGTTATAATTAATAGTGATATAAGTGCTACAATAGTTTCCTTTCTACGCCAAAATGGAACCTTATGGATGTGATGGCGGAGCAACGCCGACATATATGAGTATTATGTGCTGTTACTGTATTCATACTAGGTAAATTAGCTAAAATCAGCTCTTTCCTGTATTTATGAAAATTAGATTCATATAGATCGTAATGTCAGCATCTCAAAAATCTTAAACAATCATAAACGCACAAGTGGTTCTTACTGCGATCATGAGTTGTGCGGCGGTATTTAGAAGTAACTTTATTAAGTACATACATACATACATGCAATCACGCCTGTAATCCCCGAAGCGTATTAAGTACATACATACATACATGCAATCACGCCTGTAATCCCCGAAGCGGTAGGCAGAGTCTAAGGAGCACTGAGTTCCTTAAGACCACATTTAGCCATACAAAAATTGGGTTTGGTCAGATGTAAAATCGTGAAAGAGTAGAAACAAATGGCTAGCTCATAGCCTACACAATCACAGACCCAGTGCCCAGTACGCTCTTAGTCGCCTTTTACGACATGCTAGTCAAGAAAAGCAGTTGGTCCATTCTTTTTGGTGTCCCGGACCAACACGGAACTGATTATGTTTTGAGGAATAATTCTACGGTGTAAGAGTGTAGTAATTACGGCTTTATTATATAAACATGTTCGTTGCTTGTGACAGTACAGTCCTCTCAGCCCCGAGGTAGTCTAATATTTAAATGTAAATTCACTTAACAGTATTCTTAATAGAAATAAGATTTCCGCCAGACAACATTTTAATTACGTCGTTGAGGGAAAAACGATGGAGCAATATTTTTTCACTTCAGTAAAATGAAAAACGTAAGGAGCTTGCGACCTACTTTTAGTAACTATTTTAAGTCAAGGTTGTGGTCCTCTGTTATAATTTACAGAGGTAAAATGTTTTGCGGCATACACAGAAATGGCGTAATGAATATCCTAATTACTATTAATATTAATAGCATTAATTGTAAATATCTCAACTTTCTTAGTTGCGTCAAGAACGTCAATTTTTATGGGAAACGTGAAAAGCGCCTCTACCGGAAAATAGTTGAAAAACCGTCTCGGGACTAAATAAATCCCTTTAAGCTGTTGTAGAAACCTTTTAATGGACAATTTAGCAATGTTTTGAAACACAGTGTACTCGTATATTACCTCAAGAACTTGATTATTAACTTGTCATTAGTAACGTTTTAAGAGATCAGAATTATCCTTAAGGCCACGTTTGCCTTTAATCCCTATTACGCCATTTTTATCACCAAAAAACATTACTAATTAACAAAGTAAATTTAAATTCTTCGGTCTTAACCAAAAGGATTATAATTACTCATTTTATCTAAAAATAAAATCGTCAAAGGGATGTTTATAAATAAAACGAGTTAGATCAAAATCTATTTATAAGTACTAAATTCATGATTACCTTTAGACAATCTTGGTATTTTTATTTAACTTTTACTGAAAATGCCTGCTCAAAGAAAAGTGTCGCATATTTTTGTGAGAAATGTCATAGCAATGATAATGATGGTATAATAAAGCAATAACTATGTTTTGAACTATCCAACAATTTCGTAAGTGGTGTTACACTCAAGACCTGAACAGACGAGGGACGATCAGCAGCTTACATTTTGATCATTAAAAAAAATCTATAAATCTGACACATATGACAAAACTCTCCTGTCTCCTGAAGTACCCAGGATGATCGAAACATAACTTAATATGACATTTTGTAACTATTCCCAAAAGGGCACCCACATTTCACCTGTCGCATTGAACGCAAGTCCCCATTGAACAGGCGGTTGTTACTATGCACCGGACACGATTCAAGGCAAGAGATATTTACAATCAACTGTACTTAAGTTTTATTCAAACTATGTGGTTTTGAACTAACACACTCATACATAACACACACACACACACACACTCACACACGCACTTACACACACACGCACACTCACACACACGTCACATTCACAACATATTTAGCATAATAAGTAAGTTAAGAGATGGAAGAGCGGAGTTGCCTGGCACAGGCTTTTAGCTTAAAAGGTGGCTCCAATCCTAGATTAAGGCAATATACAAAAAAATATTTTTTAATTTATCATTTCATTTTTTTGCAAGTGGTACAGGGGTGGGATCTAACTCGCGACCTCTTGAACGAGTAGTGACAAACCGAACTAAATAGATGTACGGGGGAGTTCCATACATTAAGAGAATTAACGTATAACGCTCACAGCGAATTATGTGTGGGTAGAACCTTCAAGAATCATGTGGGATGCACTACGGTAAAGATACATACATACAATCACGCCTGTAATCCCCGAAGGGGTAGGCAGAGTCTAAGGAGCGCTATGCTCCTTAAGACCACATTTAGCCATACAAAAATTGGGTTTGGACACTTGAAAAATCGCGAAAGAGTAGAAACAAGTGACTAGTTCTAATGCGCCCTTAGTCGCCTTTTACGACATGCTAGGCAAGAAAAGCAGTTTGTTCATTCATTTTAAGAAAAGGCAAAGATAATAGTAATAATTGAACAATCTTTTTTTTTAACTGAGCATGCTTCGAAGGAAAAAAATATTCATTGATAAATTAAGCCGAAAGAAAGAGACGGACCTTTCAAAACGTCTTCTCTGCACCATTTCCGAGGAAAAAATGCTTACAAACTATGCACCTAGATAATTTTTATCGGCGGACATGTTATTCAGTATTCAGGCACTTTACACACGGCAACAGCTTTCATGTATATTATTGTACATTAAAGTAAAATTATATCACGATACATCTCAATACATCCCGATATATCTTTCCATAGAAATCATCAGGAGACCACACATGGCAGCAATTATGTATATTTTTACAATTTTGAATATTATGGATGCTAAATTGAATGAAAGCAGATTTACGAGACAGGTACGAGTATATTAGCCATATTTTGAGATGTAAATGTACATTAACATACAGTACGCGCCGGTACATTAACATACTGTCTTCTGCAGACAATACTCTCTCGTCTTTACTCACCCTAACTATCAACTTCAACTCAAGATTAATGTGTTCACTTTGGAGCTCACTGACCTCGTATATAATCCCGGAAACGGTCCTTGTGCGATGAACTTCTTTTCATGACAGTTTTGCTCAATTCTGAGAGTTTTATTAGAAGCTGAGCTAAATTGACTGCTTTTAAATTGGAATCAAAATCTCTTGTTAGATATTGTAGCAAAATAGGTTTGCTTTCCTTGTTACCAAGAAAATAATTGATTCATCATTAAAAATTGAAATAGTATATCAATAAAGAAACAGAAATCGCAACGTTTTACACACAAATACTGAATAAACGGTTCACGGTTCCCATACATATTAAGTCATTGAAATAGGAAGTAGGTTCTACCTACAAGAGAAATGTATACTCAGCCCCAAAAACGAGCCTGTATAGGTAATAAGAACAAGGTCAGTGCATCCCTCTCTATTATGACACTTTAGCATGACCATAATTTCAGCAAAAAATGAGCCTATTTCCACCTATTTCTTCATTTCTTATAATTAAATGTAAATATAAAATAAGTTAAAATAATATGGGCTATTCTTTATGCGTGAAGATGAAGATTAATTCAAAATCAAATCATTGTTTTTACCTATCTAAATATTTCAATACTGTTATGATCATTTCAAATTATGCTATCAGAAGTTCCGAGATGAGTGGGCAAGAAACTCTGCAAGGTTTTATTCTCCCTTTACATAAACTTCGTATTATGTTCTAAAATGTACATTGATAACAGATACAGTTAAATAATAGGTCACAATTGACATTATTTTTATAGTGAGGACACACGCCTAATCCAATTAAATTGAATAAATCAATAAGGATTTCAAGCATCTTTGAATCGAATGAAATGAATTGAAATGCATATGCATTTATTGTAAATAATATTTAAAAATTATTGTGCATTTATTGTGTATACTTATCAATCATTTCAATCAATAATTTTAAATGAAAATCAAATAAAAAATCAAAGTCAAGTCTCTGTCTTATTATTTTCTAACGTAAATTGAAGTAACCAAATTTTTAAATTCCAATTGTTCGTAAGTACATCAATAAATAAGTAATATTTTTTTTTATTTTGAAGCGTGAAAATCACGAGCCAACCAACTGAACTTAATTCCACCACACAAGGTAACATTGGAAGCAAACAATTGGCGCCCAATATTTGCACGTGATCGATCGTGTTTGCACAATTTCATACTACGCCCGAAGCACCCGCCGTATGATTTGTGCGACATTGGGGCCGTTACTTGGCAATTAATTTACGTTATTCGCGTCTCTCATTTGAGAGTTATTAACCGTTCGTCGTTGGCGTTACGTACAAGCGATTTAGATACGTGGTATTATAATTAGGAGTTTAACGAAACATGTTAATCCTATAGGCTGAGCTTGGTTTAATATGGAAAATTATCTACAGAAGATCAGAAATTGTATTATTCGCAAATTCCACTTAAAATTTTTTGCAATATAATTATTATTTCTGCGAACTTAAGTCGGAGCCATGGCTTAGATAAGATCTGCTTAACAATGATAATTCCATCTTTACTCCTCTCTGTCTTAACCTCATGCCTGTATTACCTTTCACCATGTTTGAGATCTTGGATGGGTGCTTCTGAAAACGTGAAAACATCATGGTCCCGGTTGCTTTATCAATTTGCTCTCTTCTTGACTCTTCATGAGTTTATCGGTGTGCCCAGCAGTGCACAGAGGGACTGTAATTATACAGGCTGGTCACAAGCAAATGAGTACGAGAGATTCCTTGTGGCTCATTGACATAACATAATGTACTTTATGTCAATAGTATGACATGCAATTTAAGCACAAGTCAAAAAGGTCGGACGTCTTCCCGTCCCGGTCGGACCAGCAGCCCGACTCAGGCGTGTCCTTGAAATTTATACCTATGACCAAAAAAAATTACCGCCTCTGGTCTTGTGGTTGACACCACCGGGTGTTGTTCGGGAGGTTATGGGGCAAGAGTTTTTCTGCTTGGTTTGGTTGGTGGTAGGGCTTCTGAGCCCGCCTGGATAGCTACCACCGTCTTACCAAAATCTGTTGCCATAATAACAATGTTATAGTGAAGCTCGCTTCCACCTTCCATCAGGTGAGACGAAGGCCGAAAGCTTGACTGTCATATGTAAAAAAAAAATCGCCGGCGCGCGACGGTGTGACCAGCTCAGAGTATGTATAGCGGCCGTGTAAACGGTGTTTGTGTGAGTGCATGCGCCGATACGTCCATATATGGAGTCAAAGTACTGGTTCGTTTTCCATATGCGGTGCTAAATATATTCGAAACAATTTCGCGTAGTCGCTAGAATACGCGAGCATACCCACAACATCGACTCTTTCATTTCGTTCCATTCCGCGGTAGTGTAAATGACTCTAAGTAATATTACGAATATACGATTAACCTTCAGCTTAAACTGATCTGTCATCATCAAAAATATCAGACAGCTCTATCCTACTATCTGTAGCATAATTTCACACGCCACTGCCCTGCAGCTGACCGTGTCAATGGTTGCGATATGACATCTCCATAGTGCACACCGGAACCAATGAACCTAACAGACGACTTGTATTAAATGCTTATGATAGGGAGCGACTAGTTCGACAACGTATTATGTAATTTGACATTTCTTATTTAGGTGATAGTAATGTTTTAGTACCTTTATTTGTAGCTAGCTGTTGCCGACAACTTCGTCCGCGTAGAATAGTTACTTTGAGATGGTATGCAGCCTTCCTCAACCACTGTTTTTTTTAGTTTTAAAGTGAAAGAGAGACAGACATACGGACAGAGTAATTTCGCATTTATAGTAATAAGCATGGATTGAACTAGAATGTGTATTTCATTACATTTTAACTATAAAAGTAAATCGAATCTAAGGTAGTGTTTAAATCACATTTTAAAAATATAAGCAAAGCAAAATGATTCTTCTAAGTTACCCTACCCAACCAAAAAGGCTTCAATATTGGACATTTTCACCAGGTACTAAATTGAATTTGAGAAAAATTTATTGGGTCGCCGCCAATACGTTGATTTATTTTAGATTAGGGTATCACCGCGAATATCCTTATTTAGCTGCTCTCAAAAGGTGAAACATTAACCCAAATATTAGGTCCTTACCTATGAAATTGGTGTTTTGTATGGAGATTTTGGGGAATTCTGCATTTTCCATATTAACATTTTATCAGTTTTCTTCACAACGACGAATCCAGAGATAATAATGTTTGGCATGTTTCATTAGACAAGCTTTAGTAATATGTGTAATATCACACTTCATAAATTTTTTTTATCGTTTTTAAGTGAATGCAAATAAAATGATGTATTCGGGAGGCACTTAAAAAGAGTTGTCTCCGTGTCCAATTTTAACACAATTAAACTTACAACAAATTATCAAAACAAATCAAAAGAGCTCAAAAATATAATCTATTTTTAGACGAGGTAATTATATTTTAGGAATACTCTGAATCTTAATAGTTACAGACAAAATACTTAGACAGAAAAAAAACACCAATTTCATAGGTAGGGACCCAATATAAAAATAGTCTTTTAGTAGAACAAAAAATCCTATCGTCAAAAATATAATTATTTGTAACTGCATTTTGTTTCTTAAAAATGGTCTTGAGAAGAATGCTTCAGATTTGTTGGACTTTTATTTGATTTCTACGTATTTCAAGCAGTTATTTTTAATCGTCATCAGCCTATATACGTCCCACTGCTGGGCGCAGGCCTTCCTCATGAAAACAAATAAGTAAGGAGTATGGGCCGTAACACCAACACGCTGTCCGAATGTGGGTTGGTGGGTAGAAATGGTTGCAAAAGCCATCGGGACCCACGGCTTTAGGTACCTTCTGAAGTGCGGAGGAGTTCGAGATTACAAAGTTTTGGTCACCCATCCAAGGCCTGGCAATGGCGAAGGTAGCGTAGTCCTCCGATTTTTAATGCGTATTAATAACTGTTGAGGAGTGAACTGAGTTTATCACAATAAAGGCACAACAAACAATAGCAACGATATTTAATTATTTTACCACGCTGACACACACTAACTGACTTACAATAATACAAGAAAAACAAGACAAATCTATCAAAATACAAAATAGTGTCAAAAGGTAAAATAGTATCAAAAAGGTTAAAAACAAGTATAAAAGAAGGTCTGTCGCCAACATGGCGCGCCCCGGTGCAAAGCACCAATCTTTGGGAGGCGACAGCAGTCCGAGCAAACGGCAGCGAAAGGCGTCTACGTGCCCTGGTCAATTATTAAGGGCACCACTTTACGCAAGGGCCTCTTTAGCAGCCCCTTGGCCGTTGTCACCTTAGCCACCCGAGCTACTCCGTCCGGTCCGAAGAATATCTTGTCTGTTCGACCTCTAGGCCAGGTTCCACGGGGTAGGTTTTGGTCTGCTAGGGTCCCTGACTTTGAGTGGTGTTCTGGTGGATCCGATCTTCCAGGGAACCAGTGTTGGCAGATACTCGCGCAGCCATCTGGCCCAAAATATCTCAGCTAGTCGCAGCACCTTCTTGTTATTCAAACGGCGGTACATGTCTGCGTCGGTGCAAGGGCGTACTGCTTCATAAGACGGAGTACCCAAGAGAAAATGCATCGGAGTGATGGCCTGAAGCGTCTCAGGGTCAACTGGTACATGCGTGAGAGGTCGCGAATTCACCACGGCTTCCGCTTCCAAGAGCAAGGTAGTTCAAGGCTCTTCCCTTGGGGCTTGCTGCTTCAGGGTGACGGAAAGAGCGGTTTTGATCGACCGAACTAGACGCTCCCACGATCCGCTCATTGAAGGCGCCGCAGGGCAGATAAATTCCCATTCAATTTTCTCGGTCGCCGCAAAGTCGAAAACCTCGTTAAGTTGATTCGCTGCACCGAAGAAGGACGTCTCGTTATCCGACAAGATCTTAACTGGACAACCTCTTCGGACGATGAATCGCCTGAGGGCCATGATGGCTGCATCTGCCGAAAGACTCCCGACCACTTCCAGGTGTATGGCTCGGGTGGTAAGGCAGGTAAATAGGGCAACCCATCTTTTTCCCGTCTGCGCCCAATGGAAACCTCCGCGGGACCAAAATAACCGAGACCGACAAACGAGAAAGGTCGTCGGTGATGGGATAACCTATCAATGGGTAGGTCACCGAGTTGTGGCGCAGGCGGGGAAGAAGCTTTTTAACCCTACAAAAAACACAATGTTTAGCGACAGACCTGACGCTTGGGCGTAACGCCACTACATAATACCTTCCACGCAGGAAGTTAACCACGGTCTCGTTGTTTCCATGCCCGAACCTACGATGGTGGTGGTCTAGTAGTAACCTAACGATCGGATTAAGACCGTCTAGAACGATAGGGTTCGCGTCCTGCGTGGAGGCGTCTAATACAGCGTTAACTCTGTCGTTTAAACGAATTAGGCCGTCTTCTCCCAACATCAAGGTCAAGTTTCTAAGTTACCCTTGATTGGTTGAGGGAAGACTAGCATTAAGCCTTAAATACTCTATAAAAATTGGGTTTGGTCAGATTACAAATCGTGAAAGGGTAGTGACAAGTGGCTAGCTCATCGCCTACACAATCACAGACCCAGCACCCAATACGCCATTAGTCGCCTTTTACGACATGCTAGGCAAGAAAGCAGTTGGTACATTCTTTTTGTGTCCCGGACCAACACGGGACCGACGACCGACGGTGCCTTTGCCAGATCTGTAAGAATGCTTACCTCGCTTAAGACATCTGTGGCAAACCTTACATTTCTTAACCCAGAGCCATCTTTCGTCCATCGACGGAGTTAGAAAGGAGTCGCACTTGACGACACTGTGACCAGTCTTTTGACAGTACTGGCAAATTCCGCTAGATGGAGATGGTTTGCTACTGGGAGAGGCTGCGATAGACGGCGTTACCTGTGCCTTTCGAATCGACGGGCCGGAGGACATGGCGTAACAAACGTCATTGCTGACCTCAGCGTGGCCATCGACACCAGAAGTGGCATGAGGGTGAGCCTTGTCTATGACATGCACGCGAGCCCTGTCTACGGCTCTTAAACGTGAGTCAGTCTTATCTATGGGCATAAAGCGTGTGTCATCGACAATGCTGAACCTCAAATGGACCCGAGACTGGTGCGTGAGAAAGGATGACAGTAACACTAATTTAGAGCTGGTAGGCGCAGTGGCAGCATGTGTGAAGGCATAGTCAACCCATTTCTCACGCAACAGAGGGGTCAACTTGATGAGCACACTGTGCAACAACTCTGGGGAGGCGAAGAACTCCACAGAACCCACCATTCTTATGGTGTGGACGCAGTTGCGCACCACACAAGCTAACTGGTGGAGTTCCTTGCCCCCGTCCAATGCCGAGAGTTTGGGGATGCCCTTCACTTGCGATACCATGTGAAGTATCAAAAGCTCCGGTTCCCCAAATTGCTCCTGAAGGGCTGCCAAGATTTCCTCCGCATCTCGAGCAAGAGCCAAGATTGGGAGAACGGCTTCTCTGGCAGCCCCTCGGAGGGCATTGTTGAGTCGGCCTATGATTTCGGTCGTCTGTCGCCAACAATAACAATTGTTTAAATAGCACTATTATCAACAATATGTACATAATTGATAATTGCATCTTATCAATAAAGTATACTTATTTCATAAAAGTTCCATTCCGTATTTTGACCTAAAAATAGAGATAGAAATTATTTTCTCCTTTATAGATATTATATTTGTATACCATACTAGCTTTTGCCCACGACTTCCTTCGCGTGGAATAGTGACTTGATGTTATAGAGCCAAAAGCCTTCTTCGACAAATGGACTATCTAACACTCAGTTATTCCTGAGATTTGCGCGTTCAACCAAACAAACAAACTCTTTAGCTTTATAATATTAGTATATACAAACTTACATCCCCTTTTCTAACCCCTTAGGGATGGAATTTATCAAAATCCTTTCTTAGAGGATACCTACGTAATAGTAGCTTTATGCATGCAAAGTCTCAGCCCGATCGGTTTAAAATTGACAAAGTTTCATACGAACTTTCATCCCCTATTTTATAGTTTTAGGGGTAGAATTAATCAGAATCCTTTCTTAGCGGATGCCTACGTTATAACATCTACCTACATGCCAAACTTCAGCCTGATCCGTCCAATGGTTTGGGCTGTGCGTTGTTACATCACTATGTCAGTCAGTCACCTTTGAGTTTTATATATATAGATAATATTGGTCCGACATGTAATAGATAATCGGACTAACATTATAAGGTAAACAGATGATAATAATAACAGATTCAGCAAAGCCGTCTAGACAAAGCTATTTTGCACGGGATGCGGGGTTCGCTGGAGCTGCTATTAGCCACAGGTGACATGGGACTAGAAAGTCTAGACTAGCAACTAAAGTACTACGTTGACCGTCTTAAACATTTTCATATTCTGCATGACGTTTTCGTGCTTATTAATAACAAAAACTGAAAAAACCCACAAAAAATTATATCAGCTTTTGTAATGCTTACCTTACCTTACAGATGACAAAGTCAAATAACTAAAAAGAAACAACACTGGAATCCAAATCATTTCGTGTCAAAATAATCATTAACAAAATAATATCCTTTAGAGATATAGGGTAAAAACATAGAACAAGAAAGTAGGCAGGTATTATTTTTAGCAAATACTAGTAGGGGTACTAGTATTTGCTTCAGAAAAACAAAGAATAACTTTCTCTCCACAGTTCAAAGAGCCCATATAACAAATCGTCGACAGATCTACGTGATTTATGAATATCGGATGACTAGACCTGAAATATATCGGAAAATAACGCGATATTTCATATCAATGCTCAAACCAAACCTAACTAGGCATGTTCTAAGGGTTTGTAAGTTTTATGGGATCCTCCCACCGTTGGGCATAGGACTCTTGTATCCTCGATACAGGATTTTACTGGACTTCAATAGAAAGATGAGGAGTGATAGGTTGGTTTGGTATGGACTATGGATATTTGATGAGGGAAGAATGTAGGTAAGAATGATTAGAAATAATATAGATTGGTACAGAATAAAAGTCTAATAATACAAGCGTTGGATAGTCAGTAAAGGAGGAATAATTTATGTTAATGCGGAACTAATGAGTGTCAAAAGATAGTGGTAGGTTTGTGCTGACTCCACCTAGTGTAGGAAAATTATGCTGCCGTCATCTTTAATTGAAAGATAGAGCAATAAACACGGTAACAACGGCTCTGGGGACGACTCAGAGAATCGATTCGGTTGAACACGAGTTCTCGTCTCGCGGTAGAGTTTGAATGGGCATATCGGGTCTTAGTAGGTACTGTTGGCGTTTTTCTTAGTCCCACACACACCAAGTGCCCAGCCAGCGGTTCATATTGGGTCCTTACCTATGAAATTGGTGTTTTTTTTTCTCTCTTAGTATTTTGTCTGTAACTATAATATTAAGATTCAGAGTATTCCTAAAAAATAATTCCCTCGTCTAAAAATAGACTATATTTTTGAGCTCTTTGGATTTGTTTTAATAATTTGAGTTAGTTTATTTGTGTTAAAATTGGACACGGAGACAACTCTTTTTAAGTGCCTCCCGAATACATCATTTTATTTGCATTCACTTAAAAGCGATAAATAATTTTTATGAAGTGTGATATTACACATATTACTAAAGCTTGTCTAATGATAGATGGCAAATATTATTATCTTTGGATTTGTCGTTGTGAAGAAAACTGAAAAAAATTTAGTATGGAAAATGCAGAGTTCCCCAAAATCTCCATACAAAACGACAATTTCATAGGTAAAGACCTATTATTTAATTTTTTTTTTTAATAAATTCGATCTCTTTTACGCGGCTCATTTCTCTCATCTCGAAGACATATTCCTAAAAAATAATTCCCTCGTCTAAAAATAGACTATATTTTTGAGCTCTTTGGATTTGTTTTAATAATTTGTTGTATGTTTATTTGTGTTAAAATTGGACACGGAGACAACTCTTTTTAAGTGCCTCCCGAATACATCATTTTATTTGCATTCACTTAAAAGCGATAAATAATTTTTATGAAGTGTGATATTACACATATTACTAAAGCTTGTCTAATGATAGATGGCAAATATTATTATCTTTGGATTTGTCGTTGTGAAGAAAACTGAAAAAAATTTAGTATGGAAAATGCAGAGTTCCCCAAAATCTCCATACAAAACGACAATTTCATAGGTAAAGACCTATTATTTAATTTTTTTTTTTATAAAATTCGATCTCTTTTACGCGGCTCATTTCTCTCATCTCGAAGACATATAAAAATACTCGTGAAAAAGAAAAAAAACAGAGACGATCGGCGCGGCCAGGCACGCACGCCACACGAGATGAGTGAAAGATTAAGTATAATATTCCACATTTCCATATGAGAACGGCATACCCGTTCTCATATCCCGATTTTTTATTACTAAACAATTCTTGTTCCAATGTTTTGTTGCGCTAAATTCTTTATAATTATTTAATATAAATTTGGTCCGGTTGGTAATTTGGTCCCGTGTTGGTCCGGGACACAAAAAAATGTACAAACTTCTTTTCATGCCTAGCATGTCGTAAAAGGCAACTAAGGGCGTATTGGGTACTGCGTCTGTGATTGTGTAGGCGATGACCTAGCCACTTGTTATTACTCTTTCGCGATTATTTATCTGACCAAACCCAATTTTCGTATGGCTAAATGTGGTCTTAAGGAACACAGTACTCCTTGGACTCTGTCTACCCCTACAGGGATTACAGGCGTGATTTTATGTATTTATGTATGTATAAATTTCTGATATATGTTTGGGTGTTCTGCCCACAGAAGGGTTGCAGTGGTTTCTTTCCTTTTTGGTTGTCTCGTTAACTTAAGTTTTTTTTTTGACAAACTTTTATAAATAGTGCGGTAAAATAACGTTTGTCTCCTCACCCTTATAACTTTTATTGGGAATGCAAGAAGCAGTTTAAAGATGCCTAATGCTTAGCCTGTCTGCTTCTCTTATGAAGACTGGATGGATGCAGGTTTCGTGAGGTTATTGTTTCGTCTTACTGCCGTATTTGTATATTAGTTAGTTTTAAGTCATAGATAATATATTATATAATAATGTAGAGTGCAAAGCTTATGTATTGGGAACCCATTATTTACCTCTACCGACGATTAATTCAGATATATATAAATAAGTTAAGTAATTTAATATAAGTAGGCTATTTATTATAATATAATTTATTATGCTTATAATAATTTTAAGTAGGTACACGCAACTTGTTTTCCTCTTTGAGCACTTCTCTTGTCGCAGGTGGGTTGGAAGAGATATCTTATAGATATAAGCCCTACCTTTTATAATTTTATTTCTTCATTGTATATTTCTTTCTTTATTGTGTACAATAAATTATTAAATAAATAATAAATAAATAATAAATCTTTGTAATTTCTGAATTTGTTTGTTTTATTGTAAATACATTTGCTCGCAACGCTACCCTGTCTTAGCCGGGGCAGGGAGCGTTGTGACAACTTAAGCATAAATGTTTAAGTCCCTGTAATAGGCCTGGTGCCATGTACCGGGCACAGTGTGATGCAAGCGATATTTACAATAAAATGTACTTAAGTTTAATTTAATCTCTTGAAATGTATGGTAAGATATCACACCTAACCGAGTTTTACAGTCAGTCCCACAGCATGTACAATAATTAAATCTGAAACTTGACGCTTCGCACTCTGATGTTTCCAAAGGAACGCCTCCGGTTTCAAAGACGAGCGAGCGAGTCCGTATTAGAGTAGCAAATTATTTATTACATTGTACTATATGATTAAAAATTTCACTTTGACTTTAGCTATGTGTGTTAAATCGTTAGACAGGTATTTTTTAGCTGAATAAAAGTTACTAAGCGCCTAATTCCAAATCTAAGTCCGTTCAGATTGATTATTTATTGCACATAGGAGTTAAACGATTTGTATGTGTGTTATATCGTTAAATAGGTATTTTTAACTGAATTAAAGTTACTAAATCGCTAAGTTTCAAATCGATTTACTTGAATTTACTCGATCCCAGGGGAATCTAATAAAAAAATATAGAACAAGAAATCTCCGAGCAACATTCAGAATCGTAATCTGCAAGTTTTTCTGAGTTCAAAAAGTATTTACAGAATGCGGTCCTCAATTTTTGCACGCTCAATATCCTATGGCGCTTGCTCTACCTATATCTCACTATGGAACTTCCAACAAGTTGAGACCCTGTTCTATTCGACCCTAGTTTCTATACCTTTCTTTGCACTAATTTGTACTGCATCTGTGAATGCTTACATCTGTAGTAGTTAATTCCAGATTTTACAGTAATAAGAACTTTTTATTTAATTAATGGCTTAAAAGGCATAATTTTCATCAATTCATCCCACAGACGGACCGCTGTGGGACAGCTGGACTTACCGCAAGGATCTTCACAATAACCAGTCTTACGGCGCCCGCATCCAGCGACGTTTCGCGATCTTAGACCGCTTCTCAGTAGTCTAATAGTATTATGTTATTTTTAAACTAGTCATCAGTGCATACTTTTAATTAGTTAATAGACTTACCAGATAACGATGTTATTAGCTGCTGAGTTTCTTCACAGAACAAGACCTAGCACAATCATTGAACACGGTGGTGCCTGAAATAGCGAACGACACCTTTGATTATAATTTTAATACTTACAATCCAACATTACATTGTAAATATATTTTAATTTGCCTTATTTAAGTAATACAAGCTGCGTGTTAAATATTTATTTGTAGTCTCTTTGATTTTTAATTCTTTTGAGCTCTTGTCTTTGATGAGCACATTTTTTTCTTAATAACCAAATAACCAACGAATAAAATAGATTTTATAATACTAATATTTACCCATTTTCTATTAAATAATAAAATAACTCTGAATATACTTGTTCGCGAATGCGGGTGTGCCCTCAAGCACCGTCAAGACAAAGGGCATCGACCGAAATAATTTATTTTACTGAAAAAACTTTTAGGTTGGACCCTCTTGGAAAAAATTGTGAACTTTGGTAAATAAATAAAGCCATAATGGACATTTGTTTTATAAGAAAAATCATTACACTTTACTTTTACAATTTTTAATAAAAGTTTCATTTAAAAGTTTATTTGTCTTATAGTCGCAGGAGGAGCTCGATGGTAGAGAGATTTGTACGTTTTTTCGATATGTGAAGAAAGTATCTTTAGTTGTGGATGGTTTGTCCTTGGATGTGATATTCTGTGTTTCCCCATTTTTAGGCACGTTATGCCGTTTTTTCCGGTTGCTCGTCTTCTTTCGTATCAATAGTTTGATATCGTGAATATCTTAATAATGAACGATTTGTAAAATAAAATTCTATTTGTACTTTTATTTTTTATTTTTTTTTATTTCATTGCCAAGGCCACATTAGCACTGACACTGTAGGTATTTAGGCTTCAGGAGCTTTAGTTCCTCTTGTCTTCACTAACATATAACCTGGTGATCACACGTAAAAATATCTTTTCGCAGGCTTCTTTCAATATTATTCTTCTTACTTCATCTCAGTACGATTTCATCATAATTATTAAATTCTCTTTCATGTCATATTTTATATTGGGTCCTTACCTATGAAATTGGTGTTTTTATTCTGTCTTAGCAATTTATCCGTAACTATTAAGATTCAGAACATTCTTATAAAATAATTGCCTCTTCTAAAAATAGACTATATTTTTGAGCTCGTATTATTTAATTTGATAATTTTTTGTAAGTTTAATTATGTTAAAATTAGACACAAAGACAATTATTTTTAACTGCCTCCCGAATACATCATTTGATTTGCATTAACATCAAAACGATGAATAATTTTTATCAAGCGTGTTCACACACATATTGCTAAAGCTTGTCTAATGATACATGCCAAATATTGGATTTGTCGTTGTGAAGAAAACTGATAAAATATTAGAATGTAAAATGCAGACATCCCCAAAATCTTCATACAAAACACAAATTTCATAGGTAAGGACCTAATATAATGAACAGACTAAGCCATTCCACGAGCAAATTTTTCTTTCGGTAATTTTTCTTTCTTTTTTCTTTATCATGTTTTGTGTCTTCGTGGAATAATCGGGTAAAAGAGGTTAAAACATTACTGTTTTTGAAGTCTTTGTAACAAATCGTAATCATGAAAATTTTGATACAAGGTATGTAGCCTTATAAAATAGAATTCTGAAAAACGTCGCGAAAGTAAGGAAAATATGATAATTCTTTTATACTTTGAAATACCTTGTTTATATAAGTAGTTAATTTGTATTCTTACGCTTGGCTTAACAAGTCTGGATAAGTTCCTGACACATTAATTGACAGATAATTCCTTGGCTACAAATTCTCCTTTATTTTTTAATTTAACAGTTGACTAGTGGCTGTCCTGGACTGGAAACGGGGAACTTATTATAAGTAATGGATCCACCCAACATGGTAAAAAAAAATATTAAGGTTACAAATTATCGTGTTCAGCCAATATTACGTCCTACTGCCGGACACAGTCCTTCCTCATAGATAAACCATGAGGAGTATGGGCCGTAACACCACCACGCTGGCTCAATGCGAGTTGGTGGGTAAAAACGATTGCAATAGCTACCGATACTGACAGCTTAACGTGCCTTCTGAAGTACGAAAGGGTTCGAGATCACAAAGTTTTGGTCATCCATCCAAGGCCTGACCATGGCGAAGGTAGCTTAGTTTTCGCTATAGAAAGTCAAAGCTTGTTAACCACTACACCACCGAGCTCCTCAGAGTAACTCAACAGAGTATGAGATTTAGAAAAAGTGAACTACTTTATCCTTTAAAAGGTAAAACAATTTCGAGCATTAAACGAAAAACTCTTCAGTCAACAGCTCTCTAACTTATTTAACATTTTGTGATATTAACTTTCAAGCTAGTTCCAATTGCTTCTACGAGTACATCACATTAAATTAGATTTTAATTGGGAAGGAACTAATTAATTGTAAACCTAACTAAAAAACTGCATCAAAATCAGTTCAGCCAATCGTGATATAATCGCAATTTACATCCATCATCTTTAATATATTGGGTCCTTACCAATGAATGTTTTTATTCTGTCTTAGTATTTTGTCTGTAACTATTAAGATTCAGAGTATTCCTGAAAAATAATAACCTCGTCTAAAAATAGACTTTATTTTTGAGCTCTTTTGATTTGTTCTGATAATTTGTTGTAAGTTTAATTGTGTTAAAATTGGACACGGAGACAACTCTTTTTGAGTGCCTCCCGAATACATCATTTTATTTGCATTCACTTAAAAACGATAAATAATTTTTATGAAGTGTGATATTACACATATTACTAAAGCTTGTCTAATGATAGTTGCCAAATATTATTATCTTTGGATTTGACGTTGTGAAGAAAACTGAAAAAATTTTAGTATGGAAAATGCAGAATTCCCCAAAATCTCCACACAAAACACCAATTTCATAGGGTAAGAACCTAATACATTGTTTTTTTTGAGGCAAACGGGTAGACATGATGGTAAGAGATCACCGTCGCCCATAGACATCTGCTGCATCTAAGGAACTGCAAATGTGCTGCCGACCGCTTAGGAATAGTAAAAACGGGTGTTCCCCAAGGCTCAATTTTAGGACCATTTCTATTTCTCGTATACATTAATGACCTTCCTTAAATGATTACAGAAATGGCTGACATAGTTTTATTCGCGGATGACACGTCTCTCCTATTCAGGGTTAATAGAAATAATGCAAATATTGGAGAGCTAGTTATAAATAATACGTTGAATAAGGTTTGCGAATGGTTTTCGGCTAATAATCTTATGTTAAATTCAAAGAAAACTAAATGTATAAAATTTTCTACCCCAAATACGCGCTGTTATGATTTAGAAGTAAAGATAGGCGGAAACAGCTTAGAACTTGTAAAAGATACTGTATTTCTTGGGATACATATTGATTCCCGACTACAGTGGGGATCCCATATCAAAAATTTATCAGGAAAGCTTAGCTCGGCTGCTTACGCAATAGAAAAAATTAGACAATTGACAGACATACCAACAGCTCGTTTAGTCTATTTTGCCTACTTTCATAGTCTTATGTCTTATGCGGTCATTTTGTGGGGATCTGCTGCTGATTTGGAATCAATATTTATTCTACAAAAGAGGGCTATTCGAAATATATATAAAATGAAGACAAGGGAATCCCTAAGAGAGTTGTTTAAAGAGATTAATATTCTTACTTTGCCATGTTTATACATATTTGTAAATATTATGTTTGTTCGCCAACATATTCACAGCTACGTTCAGATTAGTGAAGGTCATTGTCTCAATACGAGAAATAAATATAAACTTCGTCTTCCAAGTTACAAGAGAAGTAAGACGAATAAATCTTTTTTAATGAACTGTGTTAGATTTTATAATATGCTACCAATCAATGTTACCCAAATGACTGACACTAAGTTTAAAGAATTTGTTAAAAAAACCCTCATGAAAAAAGCCTATTACAAAATCAATGATTATTTAAATGATAGTCATGCATGGGACATATAGATTGCTCCACACTGCAATCTTACATTTGGTCACATTCGTAATTGTATATTGAAATGTATTTTTTTTTTTTATTATACATTTTGTTTAGCTCATAAATTCCCTTTTTCCTATTATATCAACACAAAACTTTTTTGTGAAACAGTTATTATTGTATCCATTTATATTAGATATAATTTTTTATTTTTTTGTTTTGGCCAGGAAAGTGTTCTAAATAGACATGACAATTAATTAACTACTTAAGTATAGTTATTACAATCACTTGTATATTCTGTTACGTCGCTTTTGGAGCATTTTCCTTCCAATTCAATTTTGACATTTGTGACTAAAGGTATTGTATAATACACGTAAATTTTATTAGGTTGTAGAACAGATTCATGTAAAGGGAGGATGGAACCCTTGCAGAGTTTCTTGCCTGTATCTTCTCTAGACAAGGCCTCCCGGTAGTGAACAGGCCGAAAAAAAAGTAGTGGTATTGTCAATTTTAGGATAATAGTAATTTATTTTGTTTTGTCTTGTCAAAAGTGTATTTGATGATACCAATTTGATTAAATGACTTTGAGTTTGAGTTTGAGTGTGAATAATTACGTTCTTTTTTGAACGATCAAAACCTTATTTTATTTTAAGCGTTTATTACTAAGGAGGTAAGGTTATGCCAACGACGTCATTTCTTGCTGATGAATTTAATAATAGGTATATTGCTTTGTATAATAAATATTTGTCATACGTAAAATTTACAGCGTCTGTGTATAAAAATTAATTAATGTTATAAAAATTAAGTGTCAATTATTAAAGAACGATAATTGTTCAAAAGATTCAAATCACTTTTCCAAGGCCCTATTGTAAGTAGCCCTACCTTTGTTAGTATCTTTAAGTTTTATGTTCAGTGATTTATGAATTTTAATTTTATTTTTTATTTAATGCACTAAGTTTTATAAATATACTAAACAATAAGTGACGACACAAACGTTTTTATTTATCATCGGTATCCACCTCGTTAGACCTCGTTACATAGTGTTCAGGCGTCTTACCAGCCTGTAAGCATGGAGGTTGAATACCTGTGAAAAAAGGAAAAAGTTCGCCGCGCGGCGCACAAGGAAAACATTAATGCTTCGTGTGCGAAGGACCTATCTTTTGTAGAAAAGCAGCAGTAGATAAAGAGGAAGGAGCCAGTTCGAATCTGATGATGATGATACTCAATACTCAATCATTTATTGCATTTCATAGTGTGTACAAGGTCAAGGTCAAAGATACTGTACTACAGAATACTTTGGGCTCATTACACATATGTACTTGCACCATTACATTACACTCCGCGGCTTCAAAACTTAGGTATGTACAAACAATGTCTTAAATGGCTGTATTATGTTTAATTAGTTAGTTCAAGAATTTAGATTAACGTTGAATCAACGCATAATGAAAATCATGTATTGTATTTGAATAGGATAGCTTAGATTGCAATATAAAGTGTTTATATATTTGAGTGAGTATTTTAGATAACTCAATATTTACCCATTTAAGTTCACGTTCAGTCCTCGAACTGTGATTGGATAATGTACTAATGTCAAACCGAGGACATGACTCTAGAAGAAATAATTCTATGGATATGACACAGTATGAGGAATAGAAATTCTATTGGGTGGAATTTATATCATGGATATGTGTATTAACAAAGGCAGGGCAAAGTGGTACCTACCCCTTAAATCTTAAGCGCGCGACTGAGGGCCTTCAACATATGGAAGATCGCATCCAAATCACATAACTTTGCAGTGTGGTGTTCAGGGTATTGACATCGCCAGAGTTCGATCTTCTCTTTACAGACAATGTAAAGGTTTTACAGGGTAGCCGACCTGTTTTGGTAACCGCTTACTGTCAGGCGGGCTTACATCAATAAACAATAAAAATGTGAATCTCCGGCATTTCCCATTACCTAACTAAGCAACCTATACACATCTTAGCACTAGCCCTAAAAAGGGTTTTCCACTTCATACGCATAGTATTGAATCTATCTATCTATCTTTCAGCCAATTGTCGTCCACTGCTGGACATAAGCCTCCCTCAATGATCGCCACACCTCGCGGTCCTGCGCTGCCTGCATCCAGCGACTTCCTGCGACCTTCGTCAGATCGTGGGTCCACCTTGTTGGGGGCCTCCCTACGTTGCGCCTCCCAGTACGTGGTCGCCACTCGAGAATCTTTCTGCCCCAACGGCCGTCAGTTCTACAGACAATGTGCCCTACCCACCGCCACTTAAGGTCCGCAGTTCTGTGGGCTATGTCGGTGACGTTGGTTCTCCTACGAATCTCATTTCTGATTCGATCACGCAGAGAAACTCCAAGCATAGCCCTCTCGGTTGCCCTTTGAATGACCTTGAGCCTTCTTATTAGGCCCATTGTAAGCGGCCACGTCTCAGTACCGTAAGTCATCACTGGCAACACGCACGTGTTGAAGACTTTTGTCTTGAGGCACTGCGGTAGATGAGCCGAGAATACCCTGCGAGAATTGAATAATTTTTGGTAATGAGTAAAAAAGCAATGAATAATGTTCACTTCAAAAATCTTATGATTTAAGGTTTTTCATAAACCTTAATTTAAAATTCCTCATATTTTTATGTGACATGACCCATCCCTCCAAACGTGGCGTACCAAGCTGAGTCAGAATAAAGCTCATAATGTTGCCGGCAATGAGTTCTTCAACGAACAATGGGCCTCATAGAAAAGCTCAAGGTATGAGAATCTGTAATTGTTATGCAGAATTCATACCAGTTACTTTTTATAAATGAAATTCTATTCATTTTAACACACCCCTATCAAACCCTTTTGCTGAAATGTTAGTATTTCTCATCCATTTTACTGTTATAAGTGGGTCTAACAAACCCATTGGGATATATTTGAAGAAGGAAATACAATAGGACTTCTCCTCAGCATAAGGTCACATGTTACGTAAGTAACAGACCATTACATGTAACATCCGTGTCCTGCCGAGTCCTGTCACAATAGTCGTACGAAAATTATGTAAATTTTGACCTTTAACTTTTCTTTCTTATAGCCGTGAACTAGATATTGAGAATGTATTTATAGCCGTATGGTAGCATTAAAAGAATACTACCAACCCATCTCTTCCCTTGGGTGTGGTAAAAGGCGACTAATGGACTTAGAACTGCACAATATCCAATAGCTCATAGCGGCGACTGGCACACCACCTGCTACGCAGAGCACACGACGTGCAATCACTGCTTGGTGAAGCGTGGACTATGGCAGTGGACGGCTTTTGCGGTGCTTCTGCCTAGTCACTGACAAACTCTTGGGGATAATAGTCGCGATTATATATATGTGTGTACATATAAGCTTCCTTAACGATTGACTGTCGATGTTACGAATCTTTGGTTACTTTTGGAATTATCGTACTTTGATTAGGTATATACCTAAAAATAAATAAAAAGAAAACAAATTTGAAGGACATACTTACCACCTGGTTTTATGCAGATTGCTAGGCCCTCTCTTCAGCCCACATTAGTCCACTGCTGGACATAGGCCTCCCCCAATTTGCGCCATTTTATCCTATACCCTTCCTTCTGCATCCAGTATCTGCCTGCAGCGTTTCGCAGATCATCACTCCATCTCGCCGGAGGGCTAGGCCCTGATCGCGCTAAATAAGAACATATTGTATTTAGTGAACACTTATTTAGTGCGATCGGGCATCGGGACTCGCGTTCGCTCGTGAGCCTGGTGGACTGTGGATTTTCGACTGTCATTTGTGGTCATTTGGATACGCGACTATGAATAATACTACTAATCTTTCGACTCCACGAATCATTCGAACAAGTCGACTATGCTTGAGGTGAAGAACTCAACTGAAGTCGTTCTGTCGGTCGACAGCATTCATTCGGCGATGGCCAGTCGCGTTCTGTTTGACTCACGCTTGGTCGGTTAGGTGAGACACGGATAGGCTGTTGATAATTGACTTCAAACTCAACCATAATATCTAATAATGGTTTTCACAACAAATCAGAAATTAAGGAAATTCACCGAATTTGGTAGAAAACAACGTTGATCTTGTTACGAACTATTGTGAGTGAATGATGGATGAATGAGTGAATAACATAACCAATCGTTAATTCGTTTCCTTCCGCGTATAGTGCGACCGTCTTTTCTTAGGTACGAAAATCCTGTTTGACAGCTAATTCGTGTTGCAAGTATCTAACTCCTCTACACTACAGAGCTCTGACACCGGAACGTAAAGATCGTGTAAAGATGGTCGATCTGTAGATACACACATTACATCTGACATTAGTCTGATATTCATTCATTCATTCATTAGTCGTTCATTAGTCTGACATCGGTCTGACATTAGTAGTTCCTAATAAGTAGTCGTTATTCGAACATAGACATTAGTATACTACTTATTTGCCATTCGAATTACCAAATTAGTAGTTATGAATTATTTAAAAATAAAAATCATTCGGATTCGCGCATCGCTACTGAATTAGTATTGCTTCTTTAGGCGTAAGGCTTAAATAAGTACGGAACCTAACGTATACGTCGGTGATTGTAATATTAACTATAACCTACAGCTCAGGGTGTCTTCCAACTCAAGCATAGAAAAACTTGATAATTCATGCCCATCGTAGAATTCTTTGGTATAGGAATATTTTTGTACCGTATTTTTGTAGGTATACATTCAATTATTATTCAAATGTTATCCTTCTCCGACTTTAGAATATTTGTGGAAAAGTATTTGTGGAAACCTGGAATCAAAAGTACTTGTTCTATCTGAACAAAGGCCAAGGAAATGGTTACGTTTGCGCCCTATATTAAAATTACATCTCACAAGCGAGAACTGTCTGTGACAAGCACATGTGATACGCGTGTTTCATATTTGTACCTTTGACATATTACCTCCAGACATATATCGTGTGAGCTTCCAGACGCACGCGATTAAAAGCTCTATCTGTACACGGAAACTGAACCCTTAGAAATATGAACATACTCGTACTAGCTGTGCCCGCGAGGTCGTTCGCGTGACTATTGATGTAACGCCGATAAAAGTTTAATTAATATTTTTTTTTCTTTATTTGGTTTATACTGTAAGTCTGTATAAACTAATTACATTATATTTTATGTAACGCTAGATAGTGAAAACTGGGCACGCTGTGTTCCATATAAGAATAGACTAGTTGAGTCATATCAAAAGTTATGAAAATAATGTTTAATTCACATAGTATTTAGCACAAGGGTCCAAGTTCAATAAATATAAATAAGGGATTGCCATAGAAATTCAATATATACATGTTTTGTTTTTACCTTTTTTTTCATCTGCCAAAAACGCCATCCGCCATGTTCGTGAAATTGGTGAAGTAACGCGTCATGTAAACAATTACTACGCATAGTCAAATTCTGTCAAAGGCCAATCAAGCATGTCTGTCAGCTGTGTCAGCCTGTGTAACGTATGCGTATTGATTGTTTTCCAAAATCGTGACCCGACGCCACAGATAATTCATAGAGCCTCATGGCCGACAGCGTTTTTGTCTGTCTAGCAAAAAAGTAATTAAAATTTGTGTTATGCGCCTCAAAAAAATATATTTTTTTATGGTGGTAGTTAACAGTAATTAATCATTTGGGGCCCAATAAAAAAGTTTGCCTGTAGATATCGAAAACAGAACAACCCTCGCCATGGTCAGGCCTTGGATGGGTGACCAAAACATTGTGATCGCTTCGGTTGCGTCGGATTTTTGGAAAGCGCGTTATGCCATTGGTTCCGGTCGCTAATGCAACTGATTCTACCCATCAACACGTATTTGGCCAGTGAGGTGGTGTTTCGGCCTATACTCCTCAGTTTCTCCATGAGGATGGCCTGTGCGCAGCAGTGAAACATATACAGACTGAGGACGACGGCAGTAAAAATGAAATGCAAATTTAAAAAATGTCAACATTTTTATTCATAAATTGGTATAAGCACTTACATTGACCTATATACAGTTTTCATAGTATAAAGACTAAAGTATCGTTTAGGTACGATAGTACTATTCTCATACAAAAATATTACTTTTCAATCAACCAACGCTTGTACTGTCTTGTTGAATATCTTTCAAACACTTCGTGTGATTCTGATCCGTACTTATGCTAGCTTAACCATACATTTCTACATCAAAGTACTGAGCAATAACAAAGTTTAGTGCAGACAATTCAACAGAAACCTTGTGATTATGTAAATAAAAATTATATTTCAAAAACAAGCTTTTAGGTGATTAGGTAATTTTGGCACTGAGATACTTGTGTAATTCGCTTTACTAAGTTCAAAACTACACCTTTAAGATTTATACATATAAATATGAAAATTGCAGGATTTTGTTATAAATCTCTTTTATAGTTTTAAACTTTATTATTGCTTAGCACTCATTTCTTTACAGAGTTCGCTATTTAACAATAAAAAAATAGTCAAAAAGTTTTCACAAAATAAAATAGACAACAATTTTGAACTTTTGAAAGAGAAAATATTTGTAAATAACTTTTATTTCCATCAGAAAAATAGTATAAATAAATGTTTCAATAGATTTGAGGTAAAGTTGGTTGTCAGGTTGGAAAAATATATTTTTTATTTAGAAAATTATATTATTATTATATGTAGTATCCAACTGTATTTTTTTTACATTATTAAGTAATCAACAGTACTATGTTAACACATCAATTTATTATTTATAACATTTATTGAAATATATTCATTGTAAACTAATCACCGTAATTAACATACGCACATATAATTTATTATAGACATGCATTTACAGATAAATAGTTTTAAGCATTTCAGAGTATTGAGTAAAAAATGTACATGTGATATTTTTCCATAAAAATTTAACTTAGTCTCCTGTGCTTAGTAAGATACGTTTTATAAGACTAACCTATTTACTCTTACAGATCCTCAACCACAAATATAATATCCCATATAAATCCTATATGGACTTGTCCAAAGATTTAAGTCATCTCGCTATGCTATACATAATGCTGATATGACTGTTCTGATAAAATAAGTTACATCCATGAACAGCAATTTGCTTGAAGAATAACATTATAGATTCATAGTTGTATTTAAGATTCATAAATCTGGTAATCTAACGATGCAAACAGCATAGCAGCTTCTATAAGACCAAACGGCTCACATCAGTATGTTATAAGAGTGGAGTCTTAATCAAAGGGCAGCATATACTATTAGTGTTCTACAGAACCAAAATTTCACAGTTTAGGGTAAATCCTTGGTAGTAGCATACGAGGTTAATGTATTAAAAAGGCCAAACAGAGTTTTCTGTATGGCAAAGGTCGTTAAAAGCTTTTGTGATTAAAACCGATATTGATAACAGTGTTTTCATGTAATCCTGACGAAATAACAGACGAGAATTCTAATATTCAATGCACAACGTGCTTTCTTTCATAGAAAAACAAGCAAAGGGTTTGTTCCAACCCAGATTAGTATTATCAAACCGAGACATGCTCAAAATCACAAGTTCTTGTAAATAAATAACTCGTACATAGTAAAGAGATCTCGAAGTCGATAGTGTTTTGTTCTGAAGCGAAGACCCAACTAAAAGACAGCTAAGTAATAAATCATTTAGATAAAAATAATGTTCTTGAGAAGTTTATTAGTCAAGTTTAATTATAACTTAACTTAAAGGTTATCATAATAAGATAATCTTTGATTGAAAACACACAATAATATGGCATAAAATAAAGTGCTAATATGGCTCGTCGTATAAGCCGTAGAATTGACGGGCCGTTGATGCCGTAAAGTTCTTAAGTGGAGACCGCGACATGGAAAATATAATAAGGGACGCCACGTGACAATATAAAAATGACTAAGTATATTTGTAGGTTGGCTGGACTGGGCTGAGAGCAGCCGAAGATCAAGAGTGTGAATTAGGGGAGACCTATACCCAGCAGTGGGCCCGTATAAGTGGTTGATAATGGACCAAAATTAAAATTCAAAAGATTATTACAAGAATTATTACAAATATTACGACTTCTACCAAATATAATTAAAACTTGTATGATCTTGATCTTGTATGAACTTGTATGAAAAGCATGTAAGTATATTTTGCAACCAAAAACCTGTCCTGATTTCTGAATTGCTAACTAATAACTGTCAAAGTCATGGTTGTCGGACACACCCTATTGTTTTTTTTGTTGTTATGTCGATTTTTTATGTCGTAATTCAATTAGTTACATTGATAGTAACTCTGACCAGTTTTTATCATTCTACGTTGCTGAATTAGACCTTTTATTTTTAAGATGATGGTAATTTAAAGGGAAAGTGAAAATTCGCCTCTTGTCCGTTCAAAGAAAAAGGTCTGCTTAAGTTTTCTGAACTGAAAGAAATAATACCACAATGGCTAGTTTAGACTTCCCGAAATCAACTCCTGGCAACATTAAGCTTGATTTAAATTTATTATATGTGGAAAGACTTGAAGACACCAATCAACTCCAAACGTCACTAAGCGAACGTTGTTATTTTGATTAAACACTTGTAAGGATTGTATCATATTGTGATATTAATATTGTTATGAAAAATAAGGACTGTATTGTGGAAAAATTGTTTAGAAAGTCGTTTGAAGAAAATGTTACGTTGCTACAATAAACGTACAGCTTACATCTGATTAAGGTCTTACTCATAAACACCTCGAGACATTTCAATATAAAAGAGAGCTCACAGGAAAGTCTTAGAAGTATATAAGTTACGTTCGTATATAAAGTTCTACAATAAATACTCAATAATTACATTGTTCAGTCAAATAAATGATATACATTAATTTTAATAATGAACAATTTAGTTATATCAAATTCGCTTAGTTCAGATAAACACATAGGTATTTTAAGTTTAAGTGAAGATATAAAACTAAAATTAATAAATAAAATAATATCTTTAGGTAAAGATAAAATTAATAATACACTGGAATACACTAAATTGGAAAATTTTAGCACATCTAATACCTTTACTTTTAAATACAATCTGTTTGGGTTTTTTTTTTTTCAATTACATAATTTCCAATTTTAATAAAATTACAAATTTAAAATATATTTACGATATTTTAACACTTATTTAAAAAGTATCTCCATTTGAGTTATAATTTTATAATCCGACAAATATTTTAAAATACATATTAAATTTTATATACGATTTAAAGCTTTGATTTCATCTTACATAATCTGTTACAATACATAACAAATCTGGTAAAAGATTGTGCATTTTAATTAGAAACATTTATTTGTGATTTTTATAATTTGTTTATATTCTTTCATTCAATATAACCTTTCTACATTATTGTCCGACACTGTTCGAATGATTAGAACACTCCGTTAAAAAATTCTAAAAGATAGTGCATAATAGTTCAAAATAAACATTAATTTTAATCCAGATAAAATTGATATGGTATCTTTCTCGAAGATATAATATCTAAACATGATTATGTCTATAAATAGCTTAATATTTACTGTAAAAGACGATTACAACTATACAACATTCATTTATATGATAGTTAAATTAATGTAATGATACGACCAAGTCTTGAATTTGAAATGTGCGTTTAGATATAAATATTGTATATTAGAATTTAACAGTATATAATAAGGTTCAATTTAAAAGAGAAGACACTGGATATGACTTTGAAGTCTCTACGAATGATAATGGCTAGTAACGAAATAATTTTTAAAAATACACAAAGATACTCACTACTGGTGAAACGATTCATTGATGTAAGTTAATTGATTACTTAAACAATAAAATATCTGAGGGTTAAATTCATTTTTCTACTTAAACAGACAATTCTAAACTATCTCTCTACTTCTTTATCACTTGACATTGAATTTTAGACTCTACAGTAAATGGACATACAACCGTTATTTACTAATCATGTCTAGTAATACAATTGGCATCTTGAGATTACCTGGTACTCGATTGCTACAGTTATGCCTTGATATTCAATCCTTCCAAAGTACGACGCCATCTAACCTTGTAGATGTTTATGTCAGTCGTATAGTTGCCTTCCCTTCATCTGTAAACAAAACTCCTATTATTTTTATATCAGATAACTTACTAGAAGTATTTTTTCCAGTAAGCAAACAAGGGGATGCGGGGAACAAAGTAATTGTCAGTACCAATTTGTATCAGTTCAAGAAAAAGTACTGTATATGCTTTGGGATCATCACCAAGCGAGATGTAAGTATTGACAAAGCGATTTAGGTAGATTGGAGAGCAAACATTCTCCATCATTAAAATGAGCTGTGAAACCAATGAAAGTATGTAACATAATCGCAATAAGCGACTACTAATTCTAGGTACAGCGTATCGAAAACCGCTGGAATATTATATTGACATGCCGAAAACATACAGAAAATTTCGGTGGTGTCAGGGAGGGATGAATGGGGAAGAGGAAGCACAAAAAATTCCATGAAGTGCTCGAAGCTGTGTGAGTGCCATCTTAAGAATTAGAGAACGAGCGAAATGTTCTTGAAAAACACAACACACACACAATCCCTCTTTTCTTCGGTCTTCTTCTCCCTACACGCCCATCCACTTTCAAGTGCAAGTGCGGCATTTTATTATAAATGAAGTGTTTCGAATAACCCCCCCCCCCACTCCCTAAGTGTGTGTAGGGAGAGGAAGACCGAAGAAGAGATGGATAAATTGTGTGAATGAGGACATGGCTAGAATGGGAGTGAATGTTAATATGGCGTGTGATAGGGGAGAGTAGAGGAGAAAGACTCCTTGCGCCGGCTCCAAATGAAATTGGGAAAAGGCTAATGGTGAAGTGTTTCGAATATAAAAATTATAATGTGTACTCAATTTAGACAAAGTGGTTATTGACACAAGTATTGTTTATAAGAATCATAAAAAAATTACCTAATATCTATGATTATACATTTCCTAGGAACTGTATACAAATTCATTGTGTAGTTGCCCTCTCTTTATTTCTAGTTGATCACTTAGTAATGTAGTTGCAAGGATAGAATTAAAATTTCTGAAATAGTTTAATCACAACCCATATTTTGTATGCTAATTACTAATCAATATTCGTCATAAGTGAAGTTAAATTTTGGCTTACTCAAATTCATGCTACGCAAGTTATAAATGCAGTATGTCATCATCAATCGCTAAGTATTTTTTTATTTGATCGTTTTATTATTTCCCATAAAATTTAAAATTAAAATTGTATTCAAACCAAGAAGTAAATTACTTAAAAGCGTTTCTAGTACCTTTGGCAATACCTAAACAGACTTAAATAGAACTTGTCTCTTTTTGTAAGTCCGATAAAATATTTCTGAACAAATTCGGGCAAACTTTTAATAACCCAGATTTACAAAGAACACTAATTAAGTTGAAATTAAAGATGTCATTAAAGGCGAAGGATAAGAAAACATTCTGAAGGAGTCTGAACTCTTTGGACTAATAAATAAAAACCAAGAATTGCTTCCTTGAGGTTTTTGAGCCAAATTAAAAGTTTTTATGACTACAATGTCTATAAAAGTTATAAGATAATTCTTTTTGGGACGCCTTTACTTCCTTTCGTAAGTAGATACAAAATGTGCATAAAATTTTTATGACAAACGGTAAAATAGTAAAGAAGCAGTCAGAATAAACATAGTCATTGTAAAAATCTTTATATCATGGGAACAAAAAAAATTAAATCAAAAGAATATGTTATGAGTCAAATTATCAATAAAATTATTTATGAGAAGCAATTTTAAAGGAATTAGCAGACGAAAGCAAAGTTGCTTCAATAATAACCTTAATCTGAGGTAAGTAAGTAGGTAGGTTAATATGAAACCATTAGCTTTGGATAAAAGCGGCACATACCCCACGTACCTTTGTTAATAAGAAATATAAATGTATATCCGGCTGGAAGGAGCATTAATTGTTTAAAAGCTGTTAATTTGAAGGTATCAAGAGTATTTTTATTACAAGGACCATAAAAAACATCCTGGCATTGGAATACTTTTGTATATTTAATGATGATGTAACCTCCTTTACAGTACAAGGGAAAATGCCATATCTATTTCCGGGAGAAGAAATCCGTCGATGAAATTACATTTTAGATGCTTTTCAATCTTCAATATTTCCTTGAATTTGTTAATGTTTATGTATGGTATTGTGGTACTCGGAAAGAGACATTTTATGTTTATTTCAATGTTTTCTCCGTTATTAATTACTTTCATGAAAGAGAATAAAGCAATAAAGCAAAGCAAGAGAGATAAATAAATATCATGATTTAGGATTAGGATAAGAGTAATCCTTATTGTCCAATATTTGCATGTTGAAATCTAAAACTATGATTAAAAAGTAAAGATATCTCTAAAAGTTCTCGGACAAAATCGATCCTACGATTGGTTTCTGAAAAACTACCACTTATGTCTCGTATAGAAAGATTGAAAAAAGGTAGTACCAGTTCAGAATTATACTGCCACTTGATACACCATCTCAGAATACCACAATGTCTTGTAAAAGCAATTTTAAGGAAACAAATTGTTACAGTCTGTAGCTTATTGCCGGAGTAAGATCACGTAGAAATCATAAAACATCGAATAAGCATATTGTGGCAAGCTCGCGATCTCAAACCGAATAAAAAGGATATTTCCTACCAAGTGTAAGACTGCCTACCATTTTAAAGTATTAAATATTTATTAAATTACCAAGACACTCTTTATATTTATCGATAACTTTTGACAAAAATAGTACTCAACTTGTCACTTGATATCGAACTATTGGACATTAAAATGAAATTATATTTTGCAAAACTGATATATTCCAATGAAATAATTTTCTGCGATAGAGACTTTACATTTCAAACTCTACGGTAACATTTCCGTAACACGTCAGGCAACAGCAGCGTTAAAATTAAATTTTCTTTTATGTCGCAAGAAATAATATTGGAAGTTACTTTGACTCGTTTCTACGGTAAATGACTTGCATCTTATGAGCCAGCCAGGCAAAGGTGGCTATGTCTGCTTTCTAGCATTCGCATAACATGGACTTATCAACTGTTTAACATCAAGTCTGAGTCTGAGTCTGAGTCATTTGCTGAGCAGTCTATAAAACAAAATTTAATGGATATTTTTTTTATACCAAAGAGTATATTATCCGACATATTATTTGATCTTAAGTTTAGTAAAATAAAAGTAAAATGGTTGCTTGAGCTGCAAAAGAAAACCAAAATAGGCGCTCTAATATTGCCGGTATGTGTGGGATGCCTTTTTGGACTTAAAAGACTATTCCAAAAAAATGAAAATTTCATTTCATTTCATTTCATTTCATTTCATTTCATTTCATTTCATTTCATTTCATTTCATTGCGGAAGAAATAGAAATTTTGTGGTAGACCTATTTTGAAGTGCCGAATGGCTGTAGAAATGAGTGGACTCAACAACGACTTCCATTCTGGCAAAAATGTTTATTTATTATTTAGTATAGATAACGGCATGAGAGGGATATACGTTTATTAGACAAAATGGGGGGATGCTATTCGTAGGGTGGCTGGAATGGGCTGGATGAGGACAGCCGAAGATCGAGAGCGGTTGTGAGCATTAGGGGAGACCTATGTCCAGCATTTGACGAAAGCTGGCCGATGATGAAGAAGACTTAATATATGATTTTGACTTAGACTTACCTTCCGTTCAAACAACTCAACCCGTTCTGCTGTCCATTGGTGGTGACGGTGACGTTTGTGGGAGGGCTCTTGTTGAGAGGATACCACTGGGCTACTGGTTTGCGAGGGTTGTCTAGCATCTCCAGCCAGTGATCTCGGCCAATCCCAATGAGGGTGGAACCGATGGCTGTGCAGCCTATGAGCTCGTTCGGGCCAATCCTGGTACAAAATAAAATTTGTATAAAAGTTGCTCTGAACTTCTAAATTGGACGATCTTTTCTCTTTCCTTTCTTATACACTTTGAACAAAAAACGACTTTATTCCTTCGAAATAGAAGCCATCTACTCTGAAAACTGTATCCATGTTCATGCTCGTGACTGTACGTCTTCATTGGCTTGTAATGTAATTTTAGAGAAACAAAAGGAAAAGAAAACTCCCAAGTGTAAGTACAGCTGGCTACTGCACTACGAGCATTTAGCAACTTGCCACGAACATTACAAGTTGATCTGGTCACCTAACAATATTTTCAAATAGTATTTAACCCTTAGCACCATTGCGTGATTTTATAAAAAAAATATATTTTACGGGCTACGCGCCCGCGACTCCGGGTATTCTTAGCACCACCTCATAGATGACAGGGGGTAGATCTGCATCAGGGTGACAAGTGGTTTGCAAGGTACGTGATAGTGTGGCACCTAGGTTCCCCACGGGGGAGTTTATAAGTAAAATCCTTTATATAATTTTAAGATATTGATTGTTTACTTTTGAGATTTTTAGAGCACAATGCAAAAAAACTTGACTCGTCAGCAGATAGAAGAGATATTTTCTTAATTTACTTTCATGGGTTGACAGGCAGAGATCTCTGTTAGGGATATGTCCGCCCTTGCAAACATATGTTTACAACCTGTTTTATGTAATTGTTTTTGAATTGCAATAAAGAGTATATATATATAGAAAATATGAATGACATAGATTCGGATGAATGTCGAAATGAAGTGATTATTCTAGAGCAAATATTGGATTTGAGTGTTTTGGATGCAGGCAAAAAATTCTGTCTATTATATTATAGATAAACAAAACTACTTGTGATTTTGCATGTTGTTGATAGTATTGAAAATAAATTTTATTATATTTCAGTAAAATACAATAAATGGTGGAACTAGCTCCCTCACGAGTGTAAATGTGTGGCTCAAAATAACGAGTGTTGCTTAGGGTTAAATCACTAGTAAAAGCATGTTATTTATTGCGATATATTAATTGTTATTCTTAAAGCATGAAACTTAATTAACCTACTAAAATAAATTGCCCTTTATTATTCATTATCCAATGTAGGTACCTTAAAGTGTTCCAATATTGATTTATTTACCAATTTACCAATAATTTCAAGCGCTTTGTTTTCCAGAGATACCTTGATTGGTTTTTGTTTTTAATTAACAGTTGGCGTAAAGAGTTCAGAGATTTTTAGGTTACCTTGACGATATGTTATCTGGTGTTTAAATGTTCTGTTGGACTTAAAGTATTTTCTGTACATACATAGACAAAAATATTTGTACAATGTAAGTATACATATTATTTAATAATACAATTTTTATGAATTTGAACAGAATCTGTGCTTTTTTAAAGTTCGTTCGTGTAATGTTGGAATTGATATGGGAATAAAAAATGGAGCCGTTATTTTTATTGATCTCTAACAATATTACAACGAATGCATTCTTAGCCATGCAGCAGTTGGTATAGACACTTATATATGAATTGTAAACACACTACGATACTGTTTTAGTCATTTTAGTCGTTCTTTACAAGATCTGCGATAGTAGTTTTTTTTTAATATATTTAAAACATAGACGGTGAGATGGCCAGTAGCAATATTTCGACCTATTTTAAATATACAAGGAGTGAATAGGCACTTTTTGAGTTTGCGTGTTCCATCTTAAACCACTTTGGCGCTTTCCATCCCGGCCTTAACTAACCGGCATTAACCCGGCCACCCACTACCTTGGAAAATTGAATACATTTTCTTAAAAAGTATAAAACTTACAACTATCAAAATTATGCATAGAAAAAGAGCACTTCATGATGATTAAAACGACGAGAAACTCATTAGGATCAATTAATTTCTTAAATGTTTATTAAAAAATTTAAAAAGTTTAGAGTCTTGCTAATCGTTAATAATTTTTTTCTGAAAACAATAAAAAAATAAAACTAAATAAATCGTGAGAAAATCTCTGACTACCATCATTGTATAAAAAAACGCTAATTACAAACTCATGTCGAAACAGGGCAAATTGTTTGTTTCATAAAGTGGTTATTTCAATCAACATAAAACGATTTTTTGTAGGTATAACTTTTAAGTTGTAAGTTTTATACTTTGTGAGATAATCGAATCAGAGTATCAACAAGGTAGCTGGGGATATTTGTTCGCCAGTTAGTTCATTACCGCGAGCGCTTGTGCTACAAGAGCGCTTGTACAACAAGAGCGCTTTGACTATGTTTGTAATCGATACAAGCGGCCGGAATCCGAGAGTAACGCTTTTCATGAGAAGAATTTTTATATCATAACCAAAATTCAGGTTTTCACAAATACTTTTCTAAGTATTTTTCTACCCTGTTTAGGCTACTACCTTTAATTTAAGAACAAAGGCCTGATCAAAGGCAAGTCCTTGAAATATAACATATCAAATGCCGAAACCAAAGAACTTAGCTTATAGTTTTGTGCCCAAAATTATTTTGATTTACAAGCGTATAGCAAAATATTGTTGGAAGATTTCCCTGGAATTATTTCAAATTCTAACAATGAACAAGTTGTCATGTGAATTTCCCAGAAGGTTCAAACATATTCAGGGTTTGCTCGTACTCGGGCATGTAATATATCTTATGTTACATAGAATTTCTAATTATTTAGGTTTATACAACTATCATTGGGCTCCTCTCAACAGTCTCTTGTTAGCCTACTACAATGTGTTTGTGAATATTTTATTTGGCAAATATTGTGAGTAAATATTGTTGATGTAATTCGGCGTCGAATTTAAGTTACAGTAAAAAGGAATACTCGTTCATGCCAACACAATTCTCGTGAACTGATTTAAATAATAAATTTTTAATGGCGAGATAACCTCTAATCCAAAAATGTTTGTATGCAGAAATGATCTTTGTACTGTTATAGAGAAAAACATAAAAAAAATATATGATAATATTATTATGTCACAATTGAGCCTGTTACCGCACAACAGGCACAAGGTGAGGCAAGCAATATTCACAATCAACTGTACTTAAGTTTTATTTAAACTCAGTGGTACAGGCATTGGGATCGAACCCGTGACCTCTTGTACGAGTAATGAGTTCCGTCTTTCCCAATTCAGCAACCCCTACTTACAAGTAGGGTCACATTTTCCAGCTCACCTGTCGTAATCAATGACTTTGACAAGTAGAGTGACATCAAACACGTTGTCAGCTGGCAAGTCAAAGACCAGAGCCTCGTTGTAAACCGGGCACAGCGTGTTCTTCTTTACCGTCGTCTTCTTCTTCTTGATCCGCTTGCCTTGGCAGATTAGGCAGATCTTCACGTACGGATCTGAACAAAGAATATTTTATCTTAGAACTTTTAGAACCAGCACCTGTAGCCCCAATTCTCAGTGGTCGGAAAAAAATTAAATCATGGAATCTCTATACCTGTCCCTTTTTATTCCGACGAATGAGAACGAGACACGACGTGGCTTTCTGCATCGAACCCGTAAACCGATAGTTGAGAGGCATATAGCTCGATTCTAATAATTAATTTCAAATATGAAACAGAATAAAAGTCCCGTGTTGGTCCGGGACACAAAAAGAATGTACCAACTGCTTTTCTTGCCTAGCATGTCCTAAAAGGCGACTAAGGACGTATTGGGTACTGGGTCTGTGATTGTGTAGGCGATGAGCTAGCCACTTGTTACTACTTTTCACGATTCTTCATCTGACCAAACCCAATTTTTGTATGGCTAAGTGTGGTCTTGCTCACAGTGGTCCTTGGACTCTGCCTACCCCTTCGGTGATTTTAGGCGTGATTTTATGTATGTATGTATGAAACAGAATTTCTACGATACAGAATCTGTAACTTATTCATCAGAAACGAATGGTGCCAACAAACAAAGTAAGGTATGCGAAAAATTTTGGAGTGTTTAACATTAACAAATTCACACTGGCAAACGTTTTTCTTTCTGATATAAAAATATGGATTCCTTCGAGAGTGTGAAAAAAAGCAACTCAAGGTTGCCTTTTTCCCACTCTTCTGGGAAGGTGGAGGTGACTCAGCAATTTTTTTCAATTACTCCCAGTATCTTTAAATATGGACTTATCTGCTGCTACAGGTGGTCATGAGTTTATTTACTGGACTTTTATATAAAAATCTAAAGCCTAACCAACTTATTGCTAAGAGTTTTAAACGTCTACCATCAATCACAGCCAAACAATTCAATAAGATTTGTCAATTAAATTATCAAAGCAAACAATAAGAAATTTGTCCATTAGTGCTTATTACATTTCCCATGAGCGACGTTCCACTTAATCAGTTCTTAAAATCTTTATAATTTCCAAAAATGCAAATTACAGTGTTTGCAGAAAAGACTCGATCGATATTATCGACATGAAAAAGCACCCTCCACAATTTCCAGGTATGAAGGATTTAAAACGTTTCACTCCTGAAACTCAACAAAAGACCAGCAACAAAAGATTTCCGTTGCGCTCAGCAAATAATACGACAAACAGTAAATATTCGTTCGCTCCGGGGATCAAACGATGACTTTCAAATGGGAACATATTTCCTACAGGTATTTCGCGAGATATAATACACTGGGAACACACAAAAACAAAGTTTGTCTTCCATTTCTCATAAGTACATTTAATCGCCTAACCAAACATTCGTATATCAGCACCAAAAAATGTTAATTGACCAAATTATTGTCGTGAATGATGCTTTGGTTATGTTCGAAACATGTGTTTTACTCTGAAAAGGAGGATATGGGGAAAAATTTAAAATGAGCTTGAATTTACTACATACATACATGTCTTGTAATCGGGAGCGCATGTTTTCGCATAACGTCGATTGTCATAACATCGTTTGTCATACATCGAATGGCATAATCATCAAATAGCATAACAATCATGTCACATATTCCTTCTTACTCATAACATTTAAGTGGCATAACTCTATAAAGGCATATTATTATAAAGCATAACTATAGAAATTCCTAATTTCATTTAGCACAACATTAGGTAGTCCTAAAATGAATCGAATAATCACCCAGATTCGAAAGAACCAATCCCAAGGAAATGTGTTCTGATAAATATTAGGTTAAGGTTATTTTTTTATGACCCTTAAAAACTATATTTGTGTCATCGAAATATATTTAGTTAACAATTTGGGGCAGAGAAAAATATTATGCGTTGTGATCATTATGCTTTTCATTAGTTGTGCGTTTCAAATTTATGCCTTTTAATACTTATGACAAACAATTTTAGCCGATACAATATTAGGTCTCTCAAAATTATGCGTCGCAATTTTATGCGTTTTGATGATTATGCCTTTCAATATTATGGATCTTTATATTATGACAAAACGTTATGCTTAAAATTACGGAGCCCTTGTAATCACGACTATTATCCCCAAAGGGTTAGTCAGAGACTAGGCAAACACAGTCCTTTGCCATTATTGTCCGCGCTTCACCAAGTAGTGACATGTGGCATTTGTGACGTGTGGTGCAATGCTTGTGCAGTTTCTTTGTCTTACATAACAGATCCCAAAAGCGACTAAGAAGAAATATTCCTAAATCGTAAACAAACAGTGAATATTACTTACCAGAGGATCCATTGATGTCCATTGCCTTAAGATTTCTGCCTTTGATGACCGTGACTGTCAGCCGGCCCGCAGTAGGCAGGTAACATAGCGACAGCATCAACTCTCCCAGATCTTTCTTCTCCTAATAACAACGAATCATTACAATAACCTATGTCATATTATACAGATTAAATGGTTGTTTGCCTAACTTATGCAATGTTTATAATAGTTAAAGTTAAAATATATGTGAAGAACTTGTAAAATCCCATATAAACTTCTCGCAACTATGATACATGTTGCGTTCAATAATATATACATACAATAAATCTGTAGAGGTTGAATGTCTGTACATAGAAAAAAAATGCTTGAAACCAAGTCAGGGGATGTTAATAGAGGGAGAATACCAAAAAATGTTTTTTTTTTTAATTTTTTTGTTTCTGTATGTGTTTGTATGCGCTAATCTTCGAAATGGCTGGATAGCTGGACCGATTTCAATGAAATTTCGCATGGTGATACCTTTTATCCCTGGTCATTAGATACTTTTTATTCTGGAAACTTAAAGGGTTCCCGTGAGATAGTCAAAAAAACATAATAACTGCGGACGAAGTCGCGGGCAACAGCTAGTTTAAAGAGGTAATGCACATTGGTTATTTAATTGTCATAACCAACAATATATAATTCTAAGTTTGCCGGGCCAGCTAGTTAATGATAGAATTGAATGATTGTTGTATATAATAAACTATGTTGTATTAAAGTTTAGAATCAAAATTAATGACATCGTAACCATCAATCTTAGTTTTCCCCAAAACCCAAATGCTTCAGGGGCCTGGGTGAACCAATAATAAATGATACGTTCAAATAGATTACTTAGAACTATTGGGTCCTTACCTATGAAATTGGTGTTTTTATTCTGTCTTAGTATTTTGTCTGTAACTATTAAGATTCAGAGTATTTCAAAAAAATATTTACCTTATCTAAAATAGACTATATTTTTGAGCTCTTTTGATTTGTTTTGATAATTTGTTGTAATTTTAATTGTGTTAAAATTGGACACGGAGACAACTCTTTTAAGTGCCTCCCGAATACATCATTTTATTTGCATTCACTTAAAAACGATAAATAATTTTTATGAAGTGTGATATTACACATATAACTAAAGCTTGTCTAATGATAGATGCTAAATATCTTTGGATTTGTCGTTGTGAAGAAAACTGAAAAAAATTTAGTATTGAAAATGCAGAATTCCCCAAAATCTCCATACAAAACACCAATTTCATAGGTAAGGACCTAATATACTATATTTAAATGTTTATAACTACGCCTAAGTGAATTATTAAAGTTTCGTTTAGTAAATTTCCAAACAACTTAAATAACTTTGTCAAGGCAATCTTGTAAGTAGCTCTACCTTTTATCTTTAAGTCTTTATGTTCAGTGATTTGTGTACCTTTTTATAAATTGTTCCAGTGTGCCTTAAGTTTAATAAATATATACAATAAGTGGCGACATCTCCGGTTTTATTTACATCTCCACCCACCACGTCACATTCTTATATGTTGTCCTCAGCCTATATGCTTCCCACTGCTGGGCACAGGCCTTCCTCGTGGAGAAACACATGAGGAGTATGGGCCGCAAAACCCCACGCTGGCCCAATGTGGGTTGGTGTGTAGAAACAGTCACAATAGCGACCGGGACCAACGGCTTAACGAGCACGGAGCACGGAGGAGCTCGAGATCACTAATATTTAGTCACTCATCCACGGCCTGACCATGGTGTAGGTAGCTTGGTTTTCAATTGAAAGCCAAAACATACTAGCCACTACACCACCGAGCTTCTCACATTCTTATATTTATTTACGTATTTAGTTCCAATCAAAAGTTTTGAAACACAATTACAAAATGCTGTTCAGTTATGATTCAAAACTAAAACACCCTTTGTCGATTGTGTTTGAGATGCATTTTGATTGGATAACCTTGCTGAGTGAATTATGTGCCGAAAAGATACAAAGTTGTTGTCTTTTTTTGTATGTTCAAATGCGTGTGTTATTATTACCTTATTGAGAATGTACGCTGAGTAACAGTGCACAGAAAAATCATTGTTTGTGAGGCACTGTATGAGTGTGTTATTTGTAATTATTATAAATATTTATATATGAAAAAAAAGAACGTAATAAATTGTCCAAAAAGGTTTTGTTAATGAACTCAAGTCAACACTCAAGTTTCTGTTGGCAATCACGTATATGATTAGTTGAGGTGCCTATACGTAAAAATAATAAAATACTTTTACTTTTAAATTCTTACTAAATAACCAATTTTTTTATTTAATTAAAGGTAGTTTCATAGGTTTTCAGGCCGCCGAGATTCGGAGATTTCCATACATTTTAACGTATAAGCGCGCGTGCGGCTGTGTAACAATGTTAGTAGCTTCGTGTGATTGTACGCGCGCGTAGTCGGCACTGGCGGCCAGCATACCTATGAAACCATCATAAACGACCTTATGTCAAAGACGAATTATTAATTAAGTTAAAAACATAACTATATTTCTCACTTGTACCACAACAATAGCTTGTTATGTTCTAACAAAAATATAGTACCTGATTGGCCCTTTGAACCCTTCGAAAGTTTTCACCAGAACATTTGCGAATGAAGGAATATTTCTACCTAGATTTAGGATTATACTGCGGTTTATAACTTACTTGTGGAGGAGCCAAAATGTTCATAGTATACTCGATCTCTTGTTGCAGGTCGGCTGACTCGAGAAGACCTTTCAAGACCACATGGCCAATGAGGTCATGGCGACTGAAGCGATCGAAGTCATACACGGAGAACTGGAGGTAACGCTGACGAAGCTCCTCGTATGGCACGCTAAGGACAAAAGGAATAAAATTTTAAATGGTATAAAAAGTTTGGTTAGAAAACTCAGACCGGCGAAAGACTTTAAAGGAATAAGGTTTTAAATTGTGTAAAAAGTTTGGTTCGAAAAACTCAGATCGGCGAAAGACTGTTTTTTTTATGGTTCAAATAATAATAATTTAAAAAAAACATTTCTAGTATCCTCAGTCTATATACGTCCCACTGCTGGGCACAAGCCTTCATCATGGAGAAACACATGAGTTGTATGTGTTGTAATAATATCACACTAAAGAAACGGGTAAAACGACCAGAACAAACGGCTTAACGTGCCTTCCGAAGCACGGAGATGTTCGAGATCACAAAGTTTTGGTCACCCACGGCCTGACCAAGGCGAAGGTAGCTTTGTTTTCGATATCGATAACCAAACCATAGTAGTTACACTACGCCGCCGAGCTCTTCGTTTTTGTACTATCTCCGGTCTTTTCTTGTATACTATCTTTAATAGTATTTGCTCTAAGTTTTAAAATAGTTTATTTGAAATATATAGAGTCATGTAACGGCTCATTAAAAGAATACTACCAACCCATCTCTTTCGTAGGGTATCGTAAAAGGCGACTAATAGACTTATGCCCGATTTCACCAACATCCTTTTCAACATCACATAGCTAAAAGTTCTTAGTTTTAGTTTTTTATTGTTCTTAGTTTATTCGCAGTTTACAATGGTTTCTTAAGGTCTATAGTGGTTCGCATAGAGGGTTCCCAGGAGTATGGTTCTGCTACGGGATACATCTTCCAAGTCCTAGGTTCCCTATTTGGTTAAAGTGGTTTCGATAAGTTGGATGGAGGGGTCCAAAGGCCATGGACTGCTATGGGATGCATCTCCCAGGCCCCTGGTCCCTCCGGATGTGGCTCTGCTGCTTACATCCCGGAGGGTGGGAGCAGCAGAGCCACATCGGTTTGTTGAGTGGTACACGATGTCCTAACTTCACCTTAGGTGTCCCCCAAGTGATGGTGAAAAGGAAATAAATGTTAAGTGTCACCTAAAATATCGTAAGTAACACCTAAAAGTTAGGGGTTGATGGTGAAATCGGGCATAAGAACTGCACAACCATCCAATAGCTTATAGCGGCGACGGGCTCACCACCTGTCACGCTGAGTGCGGTCACTGTTTGGTGAATTGCGGACTATGGCAATGATCTGCTTTGCGGTGCGTTTGCCTAGTCTCTGACGTGATTATATGTATTTATGTATTTGAATTATCCATAAAAAACTCAATTTTTTTGTTGTAACAACAATATTTATTCCAAGCCTAACTTAGGAGACCCTTGTGATACTCTTCAATAAACATTCATACGTGTGTCCTCTCATAAAAATTTATCCTCAGAGAAAACAAAGATTTGCAAACATAGTGGAAAGGTCTCTTAAACTTCGAATATTTCCCTCGAAGTCCTTAGGGGAATGTACATTATTTAAAGGTTATTCACCTACGAGTGCCTTGTCCATATAACATGGAACGTGCTAATACTGAGGGTGTGTTTTCATCTGATAGACACTGTTATATTGAAGATTATCAAATCCATTATCTTAAGTGATGCTGTAAGTCCCGTGATATAGTGCTTTAAGTAAGGGACGATTACTGGAGATTGTAATTGGACAGTTAGCGATAACAAGCGAAGTTTGAAGAAGTTTGAGATTACTGCTATTCGGTTACTTATCCATTAATAATATTATTACTATTATAAAAAAATATCTTCAAACATTCACACCTATCAATTAGCCCCATTTTAAGCAACTAATGCTGGGCTGCTGCTAATTATGGGTAAATTTTTATTAAAACACATTAATACATTTCCTCCGAGAACCACAGTGGTCACCTGTAGAGGTCAAAGTTCAAGGTGAAAAAATATGTGAAGAACTTGTAAAAGCAACACTTTTAAAATCCCATATAGAACAATGAACATCTCGCAACAATGATACACGTTGCGATCAATAATCTATACATACAATAAAACTGTAGAGGTTCAATGTCTATACATAGAAAAAATACTTAAAATCGAGTCAGGGAATAAATATATATTTTTAAATTTTTGTTTCTCTGTTCGTCTGTTTGTACGGGCTAATATCCGAAACGGCTGGACCGATTTTAACGAGATTTTGAATGGCGATACCTTATATCCCTGGTTATACATTTTATTCCGGAAAAATAAAGGGTTCCCGTTGGATAGTTCAAAAACCACAGTAACCGCGGACGAAGTCGCTGGCAACAGCTAGTGTTAAATAAAATGAAGTCCATGTTATTCATTATTTCAATTACGAAAACCTTTTCAATTCTTTTGTGTGACAAATAAAAATAAATGTGGATACCTTTCATGATAAGGATAATGACATAATAGAAAAGGTACGTTAAGCTCTACATCATAAAACACTTTATCCATGTGTATTTATTGAGTAAATAGGTAATTAGTACAACCTTAATAGATTACTGATATACTACATACAATCCTTAACACACAGAATTTTACTAGTAAGAGACTTATGACTGAGTGGTCTATATGGATGTACGAGTCATACGTCTATGTCTGCCTTTTTTTCCGCAAAGCAGCTATGTGATTGTTCTGATGTGTCTTTGATTTATACTGTATCATTTACGGTTTTGAAGATAACAGACACAATTCTTACAAGTATATACCATATTTAACTTTGGTCCGTGGTCCGTGTTGGTCCGGGACGCAAAAAGAATGTACCAACTCCTTTTCTTGCCTAGTATGTCGTAAAAGGCGACTAAGGGCGTATTGGGTACTGGGTCTGTGATTGTGTAGGCGATGAGCTAGCCACTTGTAACTACTTTTTCACGATTTTCCACCTGACTAAACCCAATTTTTGTACGTCTAAATGTGATATTAAGGAACACAGTGCTCCTTGGACTCTGCCGACCTCTTCGGCGAATACAGGCGTGATTGTATGTATGAATGTTAACTATAATCTACTCAACTGCTACAACATACCATCAATTAAATAAGGAAGGTTAACAAGGAATGAAAGAAAATTAATTTGACCAAAAGCAAAGGAATATATTTATGTATTCAGATCTATATATTTATAAATCTGAAATCTCTGAAAAGGCACATACTCAGCAGGTGTCGGTACATCACAAGACAACCCGACGCTGGTCTTCCGCAGGTGTCTCGAGTGACATAGTGAACACAGCTACACACACCTGCTGCGTACACTATCATTCAGACATTTAACATTAACATGAAAATAAAATTTGCATGTGCTGAGAAAGTCTCTACGTATGTGACGATAAAGCCAAAGGTGGAAGCGAGCTTCACCTGTAAATCCTCAAAAACTGAGGAACTGGCTATCTTACCTCTGATTGCCGGAACACAACAAATGCTTATAACATTGTTATTATGGCGACAAATTAAGGTAAGACAGTGGTAGCCAGCCAGGGGGTCTTAGAAGCCTACCACCAACCAAGCCAAGCAAAAAAACTTCTGCCCCCATGGGAAATCGAACCCTGACCTCAACATCAACGATGATGATATGATCAACACCCGATGGAACCACTAGACCAAAGAGGCGGTTAAAAATTCCATTCCAAAAAACAATTTCATGTAAAATATAGAAAGCGGATGCCGTAACAAATAAAGAGATATTTAGTCATTTACTCCTATATTAAGAAAAGTCGTTATGCCACTGTGTTCTACCTCGCAGACAATCTAGCACTCGTTTAATATTTTCTACTCGTAATTTAGCCAGGTAAATAGTCGGATGTAGTCAAAATACAAAGTGAAGATTGAAACCAAGCAAAGTCTCCTTTTAAATTTCCGATTCAATTTCAAGTCAAGATTTTATAAAAATTCTCATTCAAAAACTTTGATTATCTTTTTATTAACATTGTTTCAAGTCCATTAGTTCTCGTACAAACTTTTTCACTTTTGAATAAATAACAAAAGCCGAATTATTTGGTAGCCCTTTTGTGTTTTGTGGAGTTGTTTAATAGTCTTCTGTAATAATAATCAATAGGTGTTCAATTAAAAGGTATCGGTTTGAATCGAAAGCTTTGGTTAAGACATTGGAACCTAAGCAAGATTCCCAATTTTACCTTAGATCGGTGACCAAAACTTTGTCGTCTCGAACTCGTGCTTCGGAAGGCACGTTAAGCCATTCCCGGGGTTACTGCAACCGAGTCTACCAATTCGCATTGAGATGGTGGTTTTACGGGCTATACTTAAAAATGACAAACATGAAAGTCTGTATCCTGCAGAAGGTAGATACCTATATAGGCTAGTGAATCGGATATTCGGTATTTATGACAAAGGAGAGAATCACGATGTAACCAGAAATGTTATGGGCTTGAGTACATGGGTGTGTAGGGAGACCGAAGAAGAGATCGAAGAATTGTGTGAATGTTGCTATGATGAGAAAGGGAATATGAGGTGCTTGGCGAGTTATAGAAAAGAGTGGAAGGTAATGACATGTTGCACCGACCACAAATAAAATTTGGAACACGCAGAACAAAGAAAAAGTTGTTTTTTCTTTATCAGAACGGTGACTTGGGATAGACGTGCTCTCGAATGAAGACCAGGACTCGGAAAATGTATAACAAAAGCCATCTGGCAAATGAATTTGCGAAACGCTATTAGCAGATGACGGATGCGACAAGTCGAAGACAATGTGAAATGGCGCATTAAGGTACGCCTATATCCAGCGGTGGACTGATGAGGGCTGATAATAAAAATGTTTATTATTAAGCTCATATTATTTTATACCGAATTAAAACGTCTTCAAGCTTTCAGATAAATGAGGCTCAGATCATGGTAAAAACTTGAAAGGGACTCCCAAATGAATGGGCCAGATTTGCGGGCCGCACGCTCAACTTTCGATATGATTAAATTAGTTTAACTTTGCGATGACTCGCTAATTACATTCCGTCAATTTGTTTGGAGTTTGACGTAATTTGATATTGAAAATATAGTAGCCAGCAAAATGTTATGAAATACATCTAAGGAAATTTTTTGATAGTTTCGTATTTTAACAATTTTAGCTGGTTTGCTACATTACCGAAAATAAGAAATGGATATATTAGTCCATTTCATAATTTAGGGCTCAGAGAATTGCTTCGAGAGACCCCGGGTGGCTCCCACAGAAGGGCAGGGAGGTTATATCGGAGAGTTTTAGTAGGTATTCTCGTCCGACACGCCTAGCGAGTCAAGATACAGGATTTTGTCCCCATCAAAAAATGACCTCAATGAGAGAAACCGACGATTTAAGTGCTGATCGAATATTAAATAAAAATAATAGTTTAAAAAACACGCTTTTAGCACGCACTAAAAATTACAAAAAGAAAGCGTGGAGCGTTTATGTAATCTTTACTTACTCTTTTTGGACAAAACGCTCCACGCTTTCTTTTTGTAATTTTTAAGTGCGTGCTAAAAGCGTGTTTTTTTAGTATTTTAAACTATTATTTTGATTTTGACTATTATTTTTTTTCTTCTTATTATTTAAACTTAATTTACTACTTGGGATGACCGCCATGTTAGATTTAGATCACGTGAAAATTATTTTCATATCCCATTCAGCAAACCCTTTCATTTAATACCCATATCATGGTGGTGCATTTCAAATAGCCAAGCCGCCATCTTGGATGTCCGCCATATTGGATTTAAGTTACGTGACTATTTTTTCTTATTCTTGACAGCAAACCCTTTCATTTGATATCCATATCATGGGGGTGGATTTAAAACAGCCAGTCCGCCATCTTGGGGAGGCCGCCATATTGGATTTGTAATGACGTTTCTTAGCTAGTCATGTATTGTCATCAGAACTCAGAGCGTGTGCAATATTTCATCCTAATCGAAGATCGGGAAGTGGGTCAAATTAAGATTCCAATTTAGATTATTTATTTATTTATTAAAAAAGGCAAATATTTGCCTCCATCGTGGCTCGAATCCAGAATCTCGAATATCTCTGACCTCGATACTGGAATACCTATAAAATTCTCCGCCACATATAGCTGTAATTGATTTATATTAAATAAATGTACTTTTTATTTTATAAAAAAATATCTTTCTTTTCTTTAAACAACATCAACCACTTGCCTTAAATGACACTTAGAATATTATCCTATTTAAACATTGTTATTCGTGTGTTCTAAAACTTCTTGTTACAATGGCATTGCACTGTAGACTCGAGAGACTAGAAAATGATATTTTTCAATAACTAATGTGTCAGTCCCACACAGACTAAACTAGCAAACATTTAGAGAGATATCTTTCAAAAACTTTTAGTTTCTTCAGTCGCCTTACCTCTAATAAGTCTTTTCATCATTTAGAGAATTCTAATGCATGTTAGATTGGGTTAACTAAGGGTATTTAATTTACTCAAATGAATATAGATGATTGATTCTAACAAATTATTAGTGTTGACAAAAAAGTCATTTATACGCAAATCACTTGATCAGTAGTTATAGTGTCCACAATAGTTATATTCTAGACTAATAGCTTCAATGGAAACGCCAAAATGTGTGACGTCAGCTTGATAAATTGTTAAATAATGCGATGAAAATTCAAAGCAACATACATCAGCTGTGCCGCCAGCCGCCATGTTACTAATTCGAGCACCGTGTTGTAGTTTAATTGTGTATAATTATTAAACTATAGTCATATTTGAAAATTCGACTATAGGAGAAGCTGTCATATCACGACTTCATACGTTTTCGCCATTGGTCCATATTTAAATTTACTGGTCATCCTGACCCTGGATAAAAAAACTGACCCTTCTGAAGCTCGGGGGAACTTAAAACCACAATGTTTGGCTTTTCGTCAAAAGTAAAAAATTCAAAAACGAATCTTTCGCTTCTGACAATTTGGTCATAATCTTGTATTTGTATTCTTGTATTCATATAAAGTGAATGTCAAATTTTAATCCCATAGGTGTTAATGTAGATGTCATCAGCACGTAAGTTTCTTCCCTGCCACAAACCTAGGTCCTCTACAAGAGACATGAAATAACACTGTGTTTTCCGACAAGGTGAGCTTTTGTGTTCAGTGTCGGCAACCATTGCCCCTTGACTCCACTTTAACTTTAAATCGATAAGATGGTGTCATTTATCTGTAGGGTACCTACTTAATTGTGATATGTATATAAGATATGTCTGTTTTATTTTTATATTCTTGCAATGTATAGTTTATATTTATCGCTGTAGATTTATTTATTATCACATTTATTAAATTAGATATTTTTTATTATTAACCGTAATTTATATTAAATTAGAATCATTTGCTTTTATTGTTAAAATTTAATATTTTAATATTTAATGTTTTGTTGCGAGCAAAACCGAGTGCGCGTAGTTAGTTTACGAAACAACTCTGCTTGACATAATGTAGTGACGTAGACGCTTTTGTTCTACGGCGCGGGAGCACCATTCGAGTGCGAGCCGTGGCCGGCAGTCTTTAGACAGATCTGACGGCGAATGCACGCTCACTTTTGCTCATATTTTTGTTCCGTATATTTGTCGTAATTTTTCTTCCGCGATATTTCTAACGCTTGTAGTATATCTCTTTAGTATCTTGTGCTTGCTTTTTTATCATTCTTCTATCTTCTAAGTATATATAATTGTTTAATCATTAGTAAACCGTATATCGATCAATTTTCTATTATTTACTTTATTACCCGTAGTAGACTGTTAGTTAGACGTGACAAATAACTACATTGGTGACCCCGATAAGAACGCTTGACGGTATTCGAAAAAACGTTACGGAAGCACTTTTAAATTTTCTATCGGAAGAATGGAGGGTAAAAAGATAGCGCAACGTAATGAAGAAGGAATTTGCAGAGTAAGCTTAAAGATACCGCCGTTTTGGGCTCAGGAGCCTGGTTTGTGGTTTGCTCAGATAGAAGGTCAGTTTGTCATTAGCGGGATTACATCGGACATAACAAAATTTTACCACGTAGTTTCCCAATTGGACCAGCAATACGCTGCAGAGGTGAAGGATGTAATTGTGTCGCCACCCGCTGAAGGAAAATATGATAAATTGAAGGCTGAGCTGATAAAACGTTTATCTGCGTCGCAGGAAAAGAAAGTAAAACAGTTATTGGTCCACGAAGAGTTGGGCGATCGGAAGCCGACGCAATTTTTGCGACATTTGCAAACCTTGGCTGGAGAGAACATTCCCGAATCTTTTTTGCGTACGTTATGGGCGAGTAGATTACCACACAGTATCCAGACGGTGATAGCGACCCAATCCGGATCCTTGGAAACAGTCGCAGAATTGGCTGATAGGGTGTACGAGATCGCACCAGCAATGCCGGGGGTGGCTAATATTGATCCCGGTAACAGTGGCTTGAGCGGAATGGCCAAGCAGATAGAAGAGCTTACGCGGGAGGTAGCATCGCTTCGAGGTCAGTTAAACAATTCTCATTCTAGTAGACAATTTAACCGCGGGAACCGTAGTAGGGGGTCAACCCCTATCCGTAATCGTAGTCGACAGCGTACAAAATCTTTTAACGAGGGATTTTGCTGGTATCATAGCAGATTCGGGGAGCGTGCTTCGAAATGTACGACGCCATGTTCGTATGTCAGCAAAATGGCGGGAAACCCCAACGGCAGCCGGAATTAGCGGCTTACGACTGCCAAAGCCAACCAAGCCGCCTATTTGTCATAGACCAGCAATCTAAAATTTCTTTTCTGATTGATACAGGTTCCGACCTATGTGTATATCCCAGATCAGCACTTTCACAGTCGCGCGCCAAGACGGACTACACCCTATTTGCTGCTAACGGCTCATCTATAGCTACTTATGGTTGGATACACCTATCATTGAACCTGGGCCTACGTCGAGTGTACCGCTGGCGGTTTGTGGTTGCGGAAGTATCGAAGCCAATTATCGGAGCTGATTTTTTAACATTTTATAATTTACTTGTAGATTTAAGAAATCATCGTTTGGTCGACGGTCTTACCACGCTATCTGCTGCAGCCTCGCCTGTGAAAATGGGAGCAGCTGATGTCGCATCTGTGAAGGCGGTTGCGGGGGACAGCAAGTATCACCAGCTACTCCGTGAGTTTCCGGATATTACCAGGCCCGCAGGAACCCATCGCGAGGTAAAGCATAACACTGTTCATTATATTAGGACAACTCCAGGTCCACCGGTCTCATCGCGACCCAGACGTTTACCTCCGGACAGATTAAAGATCGCTCAGAAGGAGTTTGAAGACATGCTTGCAAATGGTACCGCGCGACCATCGGAAAGCTGTTGGTCTTCTCCCCTCCACCTGGTGCCAAAGAAGGATAGTGGTTGGAGACCCTGTGGAGATTACCGAGCCCTTAACGCCAGGTCAGTCCCAGATAAATATCCTATTAGACATATACAAGACTTTGCGCATCAGCTCAGTGGTAGCCGAATCTATTCCAAGGTTGACCTGGTGAAGGCTTATAACCAGCTCCCTGTGAATCCAGAGGATATATGTAAGACGGCCATCACTACACCGTTCGGACTCTTTGAGTTTCCCTTTATGACCTTCGGACTGCGAAACGCAGCGCAAACCTTCCAGCGTTTCATAGACGAGGCGCTGAGAGGACTTCCCTTTTGCTACGGGTTCTTAGATGATATTCTTGTATATTCAGATTCCGAAGAGCTGCACCTGCAACACCTACGACAACTATTTCAACGGCTCTCAGATTACGGTATGCTCGTAAATATATCAAAATGTGAGTTTGGTCAAACTGAGATCGTTTTCTTGGGTCATGAAGTTACCAAGGACGGTATACAACCACTAGCGGACAAGGTGCAGGCATTGAAGGACTATCCCGTTCCCAGAACAGTGAAAGAGGTACGCAGATTTTTAGGGATGTACAATTTTTATCGTCGATTTGTACCAGGGGCGGCACGGATACAATCACCACTAAATGTTTTGATATCTGGTCCGAAGACAAAAAGTTCGCAACAGGTTTCCCTTAGCGAGGACATGTTAACGGCTTTCAACAGCTGCAAAACTTCTCTTGCAGACGCCACGATGCTAGCACACCCTGTTCCAGACGCTGAGCTGGCTATTTACACTGATGCTTCCGACACTTCAATCGGCGCCGTTCTTCAGCAGCGTGTTAGTGGTGACTGGAAACCACTGGCGTTTTTCTCCAGGCAACTCACATCGGCGCAGAGAAAATATAGCCCGTATGACCGCGAGCTCCTCGCGATCTACGAAGCTATAAAGCATTTTAGGCATATGGTGGAAGCGAGACTATTCACAGTCTACACAGACCACAAACCATTGTCTTTTGTATTTGAGTATAATCGTGAAAAATGTTCACCAAGACAGTTTCGGTACTTGGATTACATTTCGCAATTTACAACAAACATTCAATATGTTGCAGGAAAGGATAATGTGGTCGCAGATGCTTTTTCAAGAGTGGAAGCTGTCGCTCTGCCAATCAGCTACAACGAGCTCGCCAAAGCTCAACCGATCAGGAGCTTCAGGAACTGTTGCAGGACGGCAACACAGCTCTTAGGCTTAAGAAGCTTAAAATGTTTGAAGCAGAGACAGAGGTGTATTGTGATGTCTCGTTTAAGCGGCCTCGTCCTTACTTAACAGCCGGGTTCAGGAGGCTGATGTTTGATACGCTTCACCGTCTAAGTCATCCTGGGGTTAAAGCGACTGTCAGATTAATGACGGCGCGTTTCGTGTGGCCTGGAATAAAGAAAGACTGTGGAAATTGGGCTAAGACGTGTACAGAATGCCAGAAAAACAAAGTTTCTAGGCACACCCATTCTCCCACCTCTCCCTTCCCAATTCCTTCTCAACGTTTTTCACATGTCCACATGGACATTGTAGGGCCATTACCTTATTCTTTTGGTTTCAGGTACTGCCTCACGGTCATCGATAGATTCACACGATGGCCTGAGGCGTACCCACTGGCTGACATCACTGCCGAGTCGTGTGCCCGTGCCTTCATCGCTGGCTGGGTGTCCCGATTTGGCTGCCCGGAGAAGATCACTACAGACAGGGGCCGGCAGTTTGAGTGTGAGCTTTTCCGCACGCTCACAGACATACTAGGCATGCAGCATCGTTCGACAACCGCTTACCACCCTGCCTGTAACGGCATGGTGGAACGCCTTCATCGCCAACTCAAGGCGGCAATCATGTGCCACTCGACGTCCAGTTGGTCTGAAGTTTTACCTCTCGTGCTGCTGGGCATACGCAGCGCTTACAAAGAAGACTTGCAGTCGTCAGCAGCGGAATTGGTGTATGGGGAGCCACTGAGACTACCTGGGGAGTTTTTCATCCCTGCCACAGAGGCTCATCAGGACCCGACGAGCTTCACAGCAAGACTTCGTCAGCACATGGCCAGATTGACGCCAAAACCTGCAACTCGACACGATGACAAGACTTTCTACATACCAAAGAGTTTGGAAACAGCAGAGTATGTATTTCTTCGCCAAGATGCAGTCAGACGTTCGCTTGAACCTCCCTATATTGGACCGTATAAGGTTCTGGAGAGAAAGGGTAAAACTTTCAAATTATCTTTACCACGTCGAGAAGCAACTGTATCTATCGACCGTCTCAAACCTGCTTATCTTGCTAAAGAAGACAAGGGAGAAGAGTTGCAAAACGCTAGTACCAGCCCGCCTCCGAGGACTGATGCCAATGTAAGGAAGACCAGATCGGGGAGGATTGTAAGATTTCCAGAGCACTATCGACCTCAGTAGCCTTCGGTCTCAGCCAGGGGGTAGTGTAGGGTACCTACTTAATTGTGATATGTATATAAGATATGTCTGTTTTATTTTTATATTCTTGCAATGTATAGTTTATATTTATCGCTGTAGATTTATTTATTATCACATTTATTAAATTAGATATTTTTTATTATTAACCGTAATTTATATTAAATTAGAATCATTTGCTTTTATTGTTAAAATTTAATATTTTAATATTTAATGTTTTGTTGCGAGCAAAACCGAGTGCGCGTAGTTAGTTTACGAAACAACTCTGCTTGACATAATGTAGTGACGTAGACGCTTTTGTTCTACGGCGCGGGAGCACCATTCGAGTGCGAGCCGTGGCCGGCAGTCTTTAGACAGATCTGACGGCGAATGCACGCTCACTTTTGCTCATATTTTTGTTCCGTATATTTGTCGTAATTTTTCTTCCGCGATATTTCTAACGCTTGTAGTATATCTCTTTAGTATCTTGTGCTTGCTTTTTTATCATTCTTCTATCTTCTAAGTATATATAATTGTTTAATCATTAGTAAACCGTATATCGATCAATTTTCTATTATTTACTTTATTACCCGTAGTAGACTGTTAGTTAGACGTGACAAATAACTACATATCTAATTCTTTATGGACTTTTCATAGGTACGCTAGCCGCCAGTGCAGGCCGGCAAGATTTCCATACATTTTGATGTCTAGCGCGCGCGTGGCTAGCATACCTATAAACCACTTTTATAAATGAACTTTATTTGAGTGTATATTTATAAAGCTTAAATGCCATACCTGAAGAGAAAAGTCTCGTTGAAGACCGGATTCAGATTCTTGCGGTGGACTTTGGTTTGGAACTTCTTCTTGCGGTCAGGAAGCAAAAACACCTTTATGTACGGGTCACTGCTCCCCGTGACGTCTTTGATCGGCAAGTCTCGAGCTTCGAAGATCTGAGCAATAATGAACTTGATTATAATAGACATAAAGACTACAATCTCATTTAATGGTGGGCGAAGCATAGCGATGGAAACTATGGCAAACTACGCTTATTTATTATTTATTTATTTATGTAACATTGTTTTGCAATTCAATATTGGAATCGATTTTATAATCAGCCGTACTACTCTCTAACCAAATTTCAATGGATTGGAATGGGATTTGTCATTTCGTACTCTTGACCACTATTGAAAGTAAGAAAAGCGCCACATTAATTCAATATAAATCGGTTCTTAAGTGAACAAACTTCCTATTTTGTATTTTTGTAACGAAGCTAAAGGTTTTGTTTAAAGAGTACCAAATGGCATGACCTTTTATTTTGACGTTGTCTTAAATCAATATTGATTTATCAACATTACGTTACAGAGTTAGGTAGGCGAGTTGGGACGGACGGGGCACTACTCGTTCGATAGGCCGCGGGAAACGCGGGTTCGATCCCACCGCCTGTACCACTGAGTTTGAATAAAACTTATGTACAGTTCATTGTGAATATCGCTTGCCTCGCATTGTGCCCGGTGCATGGCAACGGGCTCGCCATCTGTTACATGGGGACCTAACATATCTGGCGAAATGAGAGTATTTAACACCTGTGCCTATCCTTTCGGGGAAAGAGGCGTGAGGAGAGGAGGACAGCAGTTCTTCACCCGAATATTAATCCCACAGCTAGAATCAGGTCTTCTACGTATAGAAAAACATAAGAAATACGGATAGGTGCATAGAAACGTTTGTAATACCGACGGGGACCAACATCTAAGCCCTCCAACCAACATCCAAAAAAAAGCATGAAAGAGAGAGCAACATCTAAACCCTCCAACCAACATCTAAAAAAAGCATGGAAGAGCTTAAGATCACAAAGATTTGCTCACCCATCAAGGACAGACCATGGTTAAAGTAGCTTTGATTTTAATATTGAAAACCAAAACGTACACTTCAATGCCAATAGTCAAAGCCCATTCAATTTTCAAGATCAGTGAAGCTTAGTGTTTGTCTCCGCCGTTTGATCGTGTAACCATTGTCTTCTAATTCAATATTGGAATTGATTTGAAACTGGTTAATAGTGGCTAAGTATTTATTCGTTATTTAATTAAACATTTTATGATACAAAAGATCTATGGCAAGGTCATTCACCTGTCTGACTCGGCATTAAAATTTGCTACAACGTACCAATACGCGCTGTGAATGTTGATACTAATCGTAATAAATACGTTATCAAATACACATTTTGATTTTCAATACAATAAATAAAATAAATTATTTATACCACTTTAGGTCTGTTTGAGAAAGAAACAATTGAAAGCAAAAATATGGTTTCCTGATTTTCTTTATAGATAGAGTCAGCACAATTGTCACACTCTTCTATTCTCCTCTGCTACCCGTTAGTGAACTTATAATGAAGCACTTCTCAACTTCACTTATCACATTTTACACACTCATGCTCACTCATACTCTTCTATGTCCATCCACATCCATGCTAAGCATTCTTCTTCTATATCACATTCATTCCATATCACATATCCATACCGCACAACTGATCATTATCAGTCAAGCACTCCTTCTCTTCCCATATCACACGTCACTCACTCAAGCCATCAGTTCTGTGGATAGTCGACAAATAGTTAGTAGCTCCGTGAAATTATAAACGCGCGCGCGTGGCTGGCGGCCTGCGTACCTGTGAAACCACCTTTACATTTATCTTTCATCACATATTCATACCATGATGACCTATTTGCTCCACAAACTTTCAGTATCGCGCTAATTAGTTTCAAACGTCACGCAACTATCCCATTCTCTCTTAAAGTAACTAACACCAATTATTATAAGTAAGCTACGCACTTCTATAGTAACTGCTGATTCAAAACCCATTTTAAAACACTCGCAACTACCTAAACGCAAACGCCACAACCCGTATGCGCGTTGCGCGCGAGCCTAGTCACGCGCATCGGGTAACCATCGCTATAGATAAATTAAGTAGTTGTATCGCTATTCCCATACATGGGTTTTAGTTCGTCTAAAACTTATTATTGTTACTTGTACCCCTTGGTTCAACTTATTACGTTGTGGCGCTACTATACTAGCGGAATCATAGATTAATTAAGTAATTCAAAACAAGCAACAATATTAAGTTTTAGACGAACTAAAAATCCATGCATGGGAATAGCGATCTACACTACTTCATTTATCTATGCCGTCGCCGAGGACCCTTCGTATCTAGCATCGGTCGGGTCACTTGTCTAATTAGTTATAGATTTTTCTTGTAAAACATTTTATTTAATAAATTAGTTTTAAAATATTTCGATTTCTTTTCGAACCTACGGCTCGCAATTCTATAATTATTGTATAAAGCAATTTTCATAATATTATGTCGAGATTGCGTATTCTCTATAGCAAGGAGGATAACACGTGCCAAGATTATATTGATTTATTGCATGAACATAAGCGATTGTCTCATATTTCCTAAGCGATGCGAATAATGGCTGGAGGTAAATCGTATCATTCACTAAAACAAACAGATCCAAATATTATATCCAAATATTTTTTTATGGATCACACAATGAGGTATATTATACCGACAGCGTTTACTGCCTTACTAATATTGTACAATACACTAAAAGTGATAGTTTATCATCCAATCAAGAAGTTTTAGTATAAGTTTCTAGAATTAATAACAGAGTAAATATACACCCCTGTTACGGACTAGCCTTTATCATCCTCTTTTATGAATCTTTTTATATGCTTCTGGTTTTTTTTGGTTTAATTTTTTGTCATTGATTTTCTTTCCATTTTCTGTATTGTTTTCTTTAAATCTTATAAAACCAGCGTTTTATTACAGTCTCACTATCACTCAGCAACAATCGTGATAGATTCGAAAATAATGAAACAGTTTTTATTATTCCAATTACTTAGTACCAATGTTGTTGAAATTATTCGGGTGAGGGGTTTTAGTTTAGTGAAACACTAGTTTATATTGGACAAATTACATAAAATACTGTGCGAAATAAATTAATGACGTCTTGTCTTGTATCCAAAATCAAGCTGATAAATTTCAACGCAAGACCCTTTATTCAAACTTCGTCGTACTAGGAATACCGTCTATTTTCTTTTAAAATTCAGTCAAGCGAGTGTTTCTTAGAAATTTGCGATCTAGTAATTTATGTCTTCAGCATTTTGATACAGAATGAGAGTTATGTTTATGTTGACGTAATACTGTGTTGTTATACATTTTCGATAAGTATATCTGCACAGATTAAATAGATATTAGAGGACTTTTGTGAACTAGTAACACTTATTTTCAAAATAAAAAATAGTGTCAGAAATAAATATTTTCACAAATTGATATTTATATATTTCCTGTTAGTTATATCAACAGATAAATATAGGTATAATTTAACTCTTGCAAGTTGCAATCATCCTGTAACCGGCGCAGTCATAGGTTCCACTGAAATTTTCTATTTTTTGAGGAAAGTTTATGAAAAAAGATCATTCTGAACATTTTGTCTAACTGGATGTTATTTATATAGATTATATTGACTCCCAAACTTAAACTAAAGGCTGCCTTTCCTCAAAACTCATCTTAAAAGCATTTATTAATGTCACCAACCTTAACGACAAGAGCTTCAACTTCCTGGTCATATTTGAGAGCGAAGTGTAGCTTCCCACAGAATTCCAACTCGGCGCTGTCAGTGGACGACTGGCGTACTAGCTCGTTCTTGTATAGCTCCGGCTGGAAGCAAAACCTTAGCTTAGTAGGGTAAATGGTCTAACCATAAAGTTTCTTTTTTCTTTTAATTAAGGTCTACAGAAGAAAACGGGATTGTATGTTTTCGCACAACTTCGATTGACATAACATCGTTTATCATACATCGAATGGCATAATCATCAAATAGCATAACACTCATGTCACATATTTCTTCTTACTCATAACATTCAAGTGGCATAACTCTCTAAGGGCATATTATTATAAAGCATAACTATAGAAATTCCTAGTTTCATTTAGCACAACATTAGGTAGCCCTAAATTGATTCGAATAATCACCCAGATTCGATAGGACCAAATCCATGGAAATGTGTTCTGGTAGATATTAGGTTAAAATTATTTTTTTTATGACCCTTAAAAACTATATTTGTGTCATCGAAATATATTTAGTAAACAATTTGGGGCAGAGAATAATATTATGCGTTGTGATCATTATGCTTTTCATTAGTTGTGCGTTTCAAATTTATGCCTTTTAATACTTATGACAAACAATTTTAGCCGATACAATATTAGGACTCTCAAAATTATGCGTATATAATTTTATGCGTTTTGATGATTATGCCTTTCAATATTATGGATCTTCATATTATGACAATAAACGTTATGCTTAAAATTAAGGAGCCGAAGAAAACACACAACACTCGGCGGTGGCGTTGTTGTTAGCTCTTTGGCTTTCGATGTTGAAAACAAAGCTACTTCCGTCATTGTCTGGCCTTAGATGGGTGACCAAAACTTTGTGATCTCGAGTTTTTCGTGCTTCGGAAGGCGAGTTGAGCCTTCGGTCCTGATCGATATAGTAACTGTTTCTACCCTCTACGCGGTGGTATTTCGCCCCATAATCCTGATGTATTTCTTCGTGTACGAAGGCAAATCCCCAACAGTGTACCGCTCTTGCGCATTGCCTTTCTACGTGGAGCTAGTGTGGACGTGACTCTATGAGATAAATTCAAATTATGATGATTTATTTCATTGTTATTTTTTAATTACTTTATTTTACACTCAAACAGAAATAATCCGTTTCTTCATAAAACTGTTCTGAAGACCTCGTCCCTGCAAACGGCAGTGAAGTAATAACTCTATTAACAAAACCACAGCGTACGGGTAGCCAAGGAAACTTGACGTCAGAATGTCATAAAATATTAAGCTCTAATACCTATGCAGCAAGGTTAAAAATTCTAGGAAGATAATTGAAAAGATATAGCAAATCTTTGAGGACAAAAGCTTAAAGTCTCAGATATTTCGCCTTGCTTACTCAGCATGAAAATACTCCCATAATTATTGAACTCATTTCTGTATGAATAGACAACCTCGCTTACTCTTAGTAAAGGTCATCCGTGACGCGATTTTACCCGGACAGTATAGGACGGGAATTTAAGAAATATCGTATACCTAATATAGAATAATAATATATTTTCCAAAAGAGCTATCTATCTGACTTGGAAAAACATTTGGCTTCCGTCCTTAGCCTATATACGGGCTCAGGCCGTCTTCACCAGGAAACACATGAGGAGTATGGGCCGTCACCCCACCACGCTGGCCCAATGGGGGTCGGCGGGTAGAAACCAACGGCTTAACGTGTCTTCCGAAGCACGGAGGAGCTCGAGATCACTAATATTTGGTCACCCCAAACCAAGAGGTTTGGTCAAACCTTTAAGAAATGAGCGTATTCCCACTTAAAAGGCCGGCAACGCACTTGTGACCCTAGTGGTGTTGCGAGTGTCCATGGGCGGCGGTAGTTTCTTAGCATCAGGTGACCCGTCTACTCGCTTGTCCCATCCAATCTCATAAAAAAACCATTCGCGGCCTAACCATGGCGAAAGCAGCTTTGTTTTCAATCGAAAGCCAAAGCGTACTAACCACTACACCGAGCTCCTCGACATTTGGCTCAATATGCATAAATCAGTTACAGTGCAGATTAACGAGGTATTCTGCAAATTATCTGGCTGAGTCAGTTAGGTGCGAAAAAAATATATTGCCTCCTTACAATAACTACCAGGAATACGATAAATTCGATAAAACAGGTCCCTACTTGTAGTAACTGATGAATCACGTACTGTTGAAAAGCAAGGTCTCCGATAGGTTCGACAATGATCGAAGCGAGGAGTGTTAGGTAGACCTGCGACCATAACGCGGCAGCCGAGCGAGCGAGGCGAGCATGCCGCGGCAGCGGTTGGCTAAGCGCCAAAACCGACCATGATTTTTACTAATACCTAAATAACGGGGTACCATTCGTTACTATGCAAACTAATAAGGTATAGTGAAAATATGAGATATTTTAATTCATATCTCGCACTTTTTCTCTCTTTATTGGGAAAATAAACAGCAACTATACATACTGGTATTTTGAATGTCAAAAAATAATTTTAAGTATGGCTAGTATAGCCACCAACTACATTTACCTCATATTACTAGACACACATTTTTCTAGCTTGCGCTGATACTGTACATACTTACTATGTAAATAGATTGTTAAGACGATGTAGATAATTTTAATGAGCACATTAACGTATTCTGTATTGAATTGAACACTTTATTCGCTTATAATTAGGCTTATTAACAGTCAAATGTGTAAATATTCGTATAATACAAATATTCGTATAATACAAATATTCGTTCCAGGAAAATTCTGCCAAGTGTACTGTACACCAAGGTCCTATCTCACACTTGATAAAAATTTCAAGACTCGTAATAAGAAGGGATTGGGAACAGAACACTCTGTGCTCGCATTACACCAATTACGCTAAGAAATATAAATCCGACGTGTCTCTTGGCACCGATTAACAGTAGGGCTGTAACGCTAAAGAATTACACGATATTTTATTTATCTTGTTAAAAACAAAGAAAATAAGTACATTAAGGGCCAATTGTTGTGGAAATCCTATGAGAGGGCGGCCCAGTGAGAGTCTGTAGGAAAAATTACGATGAAGGATGAGTATTAAATGTGAGGATATTTATTTATTTATATTTCAGTTAAATAATAATTTTTAAATGCCGTGTATATCTTCAGACATTCGCACCTATGAACTAGCCCATTTTAAGTAACTAATGCTGCTTGAGTTATGAACACTAGATGACGGATAAATATATTTAATAGATATAATGTAAGTATATCCATTACATATAATAATAGAATATACAATACATATAACACCCAAGACTGGAGAACAAATTCCTGTATTCATCACACAAGCATTTGCTTCCATCGGGGATCAAACCCAGAACCTCTCAAGATACCGACGCCTCGAGGCGGACGTACAGACCACTCGACCACGGAGGTCGTCAACCAGCAGCATTATGCCAGCAGTATTTCGCAAATCATCATTCTATCATGCCGGAAGGAATCACTTATTACATTTGACGAGTCGCGGTCTTCACTTAAAAACACATCTGCCCAAATGGTAACTGTTCTTCAACAAATATGGCCAACCCATTTGCCACTAATTATTTATCTATTGGTTTCTTTTTTGTTGTCATATTATCATGTCATATCATCAGGCTACTTCGCACCGCTGAGTAGAGGCCTACAAAAAATACCAAAGCGTGGGTACCACCACGCCCTTAACTCCTATAATTTTTAACCAGTTCGCCAAATTCATTTAATGTTAAATCTCGTCAACCGTAAAAGCAAGTAAATGTGAATTCACTGTGAGCAAATCGAGTGTGTCACAGCCCACTTGTTGTTATGAGAACCTTTTACACCAGTAAAATGCTACCATACTGTTTTTCGTTACATTGGTTCCTCTGCTATCGTTATTCAATAAAGATAGAAGTTAGAAGCTTGTTTTAAAAGGTCGGAAACCCGCTATGTTCCTGTAATAGCCTTTCAATTTCATCTTTGTAGAGAAGTTTAACCACCTCTCTGGTCTAGTGGTTCACACCACCGGGTGTTGATCGGGAGGTCCGGGTTCGATTCCCCACGGGGCAGAAGTTTTCTGCTCGGTTTGGTTGGTGGTAGGGCTTGTAAGCCCGCCTGGCTAGCTACCACCGTCTTACCAAAATTTGTCGCCATAATAACGATGTTTTAAGCATTGTTGTGTGCCGGCAATCAGAGGTAAGACAGCCAGTTCCTCAGTTGTTGTTGTTGAGGATTACAGGTGAAACTCGCTTCTACCTTCGGCCTTATCGTCACTTACCATCAGGTGAGATGAAGGCCAAGAGCTTACCTGTCATATGTAAAAGAAAAAGTTAGTTTAAAATTGATTCTTTTTTGATAGAAAATGTAAATAGACGTTTCTAAATATGGCTTGCACTTCATACTTTCAAAAATGTTGCTTGGAGCATAAAATAATAATTCAGCAAAGAAGGTATTAGGTTGAAGACGCAAGAATAAATTAAATAATGATTTAAATACTAAAACTAAAATGCTGAATTAAGACTAAGGGTATTAGAAAGACTAAAGATTCAATTCAAATGCCGCCTCTAATAGGATGAACTTGAGAGATTACAAATCGATCCTTAGGGAGGTGTTTGGACTTGTAAACCTTGACCTTACGGCTTCTACTTAATAGCTATCAAACCACCATTATCAAGGTCCGTAGAACCTTGACAGGTAGATTAAGATCTCTATCATTGTGTCCTCAGCCTATAATCGTCCCACTGCTGGGCACGGGCCTTCCTCATGGAGAAACACATGAGGGGTATGGGCCGGTGCACCATTACGCTGGCCCAATGCGGGTTGGTGGGTATCTCTGTCATTAAAATTATTAATTTATTATTTTAAAAGTAAGCTTAAATTTTGGCAGCGATAGCGAATTGGAATAGACGGCACTACTAGTGCTGGTGGTCACCGGGTCTATCCCAGCCACCTGCACCACTGAGTTTGAACAAAACTTAATACAGTTTATTGTGAATATCGTTTGCCTCATGTTGTGTCCAGTGAATGCCACTGGCTGTTACATGGGGACTAAACTACTAAACATAACATGAGAAATGTGGGTCATAAATGTAAGTTCCTACGGTTTCGCGGATAGCGGCATGATGATAGTTAAAATCAATTAGCCAGAAGAAGCGCGTATCAACCGATTGACGCGGAAGTTAGTAGAAGGAAACATTGAGATTGTCAAACAAAGCTGCATTTGTTTTAAGTTTGACAGGTATTGTCTGAACTCAAGATCTAGACAAGAAGCAAAACATTGTGAAGAACTTTTACTTAGATAATTGGTGTCATGTTTTAACGTCGAAACTAAGTAATCTAGAAGTATTAGTAGACCCTTTTTCATCAAGCTGCTAACAAATGCAATGAACGAGTTGCGCAATGTATTCTAAAGTGGACTCATCAAATGCTGCCTGTCGGCTGCCGTGAGAAGGCTCGGAAATGGTAAGGAAATTATGTGTCGTTCAACGGCTGTCCCGGATTCTCTCAATGGCTCTGTCCACTAGCTTCGACTGTTAAGATGGACTTTATCTAATTTTGGATTGAATTATAGAGTGGTGGAAGACTTTTATGGTGCCCGGAAATTGCAACGAAATTACTAGCAAATTGTTAGTGTGTCATTCACCTGTGTCTGCCCCTTCGAGGATATAGGCATGATTTAAGGTATGTATAATTAATATTTTGATATATTAATGATCTTTTTCTTTCCATGTTTTTAATAAGAGCTGGCTTAGCTTATTATATTAGCATTCATAATTTGTGTAATTCCGTCATTTCAAAATTACATTGTGTTGAAAACCTTTTTGCTGTTGTTTCAAGTGTTATGAAATTTTGTAATTTTTCGTGATGCTGTCAGTTTTGCTTGGTGTTTCATAAATCTTTGAATCTAAGACAGTCTTGATAAACTTTGCCTTGCAGAGATGGGGATCGTATTTGTAATCTATATTGTTTACTTATTGCCATAATGCCTTTATAGTTCATCAATTTTAAGTTAACTTTTGCTGTTGTCATATTGTACAAAGCGATAATTGATCGTCTTTAAACAAATATAAGGTTTCACAAACCATTTCTAATTCATTATTATTTTACTAGACTCGAGAAAACTTGAAATTCCACGGCAATCCAAAAAATAAATTCATTTTCAACCACAAACATTTTCCGAGCATTTTTTTTCATTGCACTTTTGTTTTCGTAGAAAGAAGAGGGCAGCCGGTTAATTACAAAACTTAGGTCCCAACTAATATTCGGACTGTTCTGTCGCTTAATTAGTGCTTTTGTCCGTACTTTAGCTCGTTCAGAGTACTCATTAATTACTTTGTACTCCAAACCTTTGCAATAAGCCTAAAGTTTATACTTCCAGGCTTCCTGCTACGTTAAAAAACATTTCAACTGCTGTATTTTCAATTTAAATAAAAGCTATTTTTGCGAGCAGTAGAAGGAAAATATTTGTATTAAAAATTCTTAACCATCTTTAATATAGCTTGTTTTAATTTTAAATCTTAAACTGCGGCAACGACTCTACAAAAATTTTTAAAATTTCGATATTATACAGTTTCTAAATGTGTATGAGTATCTTCGTTTGATATACAGAGCTGCTGCGTTCTATTGCTTGGGGCCGTCATTACAAGTATTTATGAATCTACGTTTTAGACAGACTGAGTCAGAGCCATAGCACCACCAAGGCCCAACACAATAGTTTAATAATGGTTTTAATAGCACCCTAAACTTCAAAACGGTAATTTTTGTACATGGACAAATAGAGTAACCACCAACCCACCAACCTTGTAACAACCATAACGACGAAGTTGTTGCAATAACGAAACCAAACGCTTAACTTTAAAACATTATGCCGCCATTGTCGAGCTAAAAAGGTCACAAAAGTGATTGTAGGCCACCGTCGACGCGGAGTAGAAAATGTTACAAATTTGGAATAACTTTACAGTGCAAACGAATTCTCCTTACCTTAATAAGTCCAATTGAAGAATCGGCACGCTCCAGGCTGCAGATGCTAAATTGTATGGAGGGTAGGTCGAGGCGGTGCGACAGCTGCCGCTGGAACGTCTGGTGCCGATCGGGGACGATCGGCAGGGTCGTCTGCCTGAGGACCTGGCGACAATCAATAATTATAATTATTATTTGGTTGTGTCGTGTGGTAGCGGGTCATTAAAAGAACTACCAAGATGTCGTGAAAGGCGACTAATGGACTTAGAACTGTACAATCATACAATAGCTTATAGCAGCGACGGGCTCACCACCAGTCGTGCTAAGCACATGTGCAGTCACTGCTTTGTAAAACGCGGGCTATGGCAGTGGACGGCTTTTGCGGTGCTTTTGACTTGTCTCCGACTAACCTTAAGGGCATAATTATATTGGCCCTTTACCTATGAAATTAGTGTTTTTATTCTGTCTTAGCAATTTGTCCGTAAATATTAAGTTTCAGAACATTCTTATAAAAATAATTGCCTCTTCTAAAAATAGACCATATATTTGAGCTCGTATTATTTAATTTGATAATTTTTTGTAAGTTTAATTGTGTTAAAATTAGACACAAAGACAATTATTTTTAACTGCCTCCCGAATACATCATTTGATTTGCATTAACATAAAAACGATGAATAATTTTTATCAAGCGTATTCACACACATATTGCTAAAGCTTGTCTAATACATGCCAAATATTATTATCTCTGGATTTGTCGTTGTGAAGAAAACTGATAAAATGTTAGTATGTAAAATGCAGACATCCCCAAAATCTCCATACAGAACACCAATTTCATAGGTAAGGACCTAATATGTATTTATGTACGACCAACTACATTCTCGTCAAGTAGCCCATAGAAACAGCGTACGCTGATAAGTTACTAATATAACCTATTGAGTATAATGAAAAAGAAAGCGATAACCTATTCGGGAAAGACAGCACTATCCTTAGCTTGTACAGTCACGTGAAAAATATGTGTACACGTTTGACAGGTGGCAGTTATTTCCCTCTAATAAGAGTCTTTTACTATCAAAATTGTATTCATATGCACGCGACTGTACCACTGAGTTTGATTTAAAACTTAAGTACAGTTTCTTGTAAATATCGGTTGCTCACGCTGTGCCCGGTACTTGTTACATAGGGACTACTCCTTGTGTTTGTGTGTTTCACCCGGTGTTTCACCGTGTAAAGAGGCCTGTACCCAGCAGTGGGGCGTATATCTGAGGACAAAATTTTTCGAAGACAGGCGTTTTATGATGTACTTAACGACACATGCCATTTTTTTTATTATAATATTTCGCAACTATTATCTAAGTCGCGATTTCTTACGCCTGTCTCAAGGCGTCGCCATCTCGAGAGGCTCTGGGTTCGATCCCCGGTGGGGGCAAATGTTGTGTGAAGAAAACAGGCATTTGTTCTCCAGTCTTGGATGTTTATTTATGTATTTTATATTTTCTGAATATTTATATGTATATATCTATTAAATATATTTATCCGTCATCTTGTATCCATAACACAAGCTATATTAATTGCTTAAAATGGGGTTGGTTAATAGGTGAGAATGTCTGATGATATATATTTATTTATTTCTTTATAATAAGTTGAAATACTGATATAGTGAACGCTTCGACGTACAATTATTTATTTAATAATTAAGTAACTACATTTATAACATAGGTAATAGTTATAAGAAAATTAAACTCTGCAGCCCACGTAATAAAATTTTTAAATAAATTCTTAGTTACGAGATGTTTGCCAACGACTTAGGTATTAAACATTGGACTTTAAAAACGCTGCCGCCGAGCCACTTTAAATTATACTTTAAGCTCAGTGCGAACCTAGTATTTAAGTGTTTGGTTAGGCAAGTGTCAGCTTATAAAGATATAACGCACAAGGAAGTGATAACTATTTTAAATTAGTGTTTACAACTTTTACTTTAACCGTGGTAGCCGAGTTGGGACGGACGGGGCACTACTCGTTCGAGAGGCCGCGGGAAACGCGGGTTCGATCGCCGCCTCCACTGAGTTTGAATAAAGCTTATGTACAGTTCATTGTGAATATTACTTGCCTCACATTGTGCCCGGTGCATGGCAACAGGCTCGCCATCTGTTGCATGGGGACCTAACGTATCTGGCGAAATGTGGGTGTTTAACACCTCTGCCTACCCCTTCGGGTAAAAGAGGCGTGATGATATGATATGTTATAAACTTTTTCTTATTTGTATAAATCTTAATTAATATCTTCAGACTTGTCCTAATAGATGTTCTAGAGACGATTTTGTATATTTTCATTCTATCTATTAAAAAACTGCATCGAAATACCTACGTGTCGTAGTTTTAAAGCTCTAAGCATACCTTTTTTCAAGAAAACCGTAGTCCTCAGCCTATATAAGTCCAAATGCTAGGCATAGGCCTTCCTCATGGAGAAACACATGAGGAGTATGGGCCGTAACACCACCACGCTGGCCCAATGTTGGGTGGGGAGAAACGGTCGCAATAGCGGCCGGGACCAATGGCTTTACGTGTCTTCCGAAGCACGGAGGAGCTCGAGATCACAAAGTTTTGGTCACCCATCCAAGGCCTGACCATGGCTAAGGTAGCTTTGTTTTCGATTACGAAAGCTAAAGCGCTAAACCATAACGCCACAGAGCTCCAGAAACCGAAAACAGAAAAAAACAGTATTTACCTATAATATCAAGTTCGAGGCGATGAATGTCACCATTGTTTGAAAATCGCTGGAACGCTCGCGATTTTTCATTGCTCGCTCATGTCTACAAAGTATTAAGTCCTTACCTATGAAATTGGTGTTATGTATGGAGATTTTGGGGAATTCTGCATTTTCCATACTAAATTTTTTTCAGTTTTCTTCACAACGACTAATCTAAAGAATAATATTTGGCATCTATCATTAGACAAGCTTTAGTAATATGTGTAATATCACACTTCATAAAAATTATTTATCGTTTTTAAGTGAATGCAAATAAAATTATGTATTCGGGAGGCACTTAAAAAGAGTTGTCTCCGTGTCCAATTTTAACACAATTAAACATACAAGAAATTATCAAAACAAATCAAAAGAGCTCAAAAATATAGTCTATTTTTAGACGAGGTAATTATTTTTTAGGAATACTCTGAATCTTAATAGTTACAGACAAAATACTAAGAGAGAAAAAAAACACCATTTTCATAGGTAAGGACCTAATATTTCTAATCTATTATATAGTGCCCAAGATACCACTTCTAGCTTTTAATATGAACGATGATGTCGTAAGAGCCGACTCACGGACTCACTCCCTATTAAGCTCGTTATAACCAGATATTACGCCACAGCAGTGACTCTTAGTATTAAAAATCTCATATTTAATGCTTATGAAGCAAGAAAGTGTTCTCTAACTAATTTTGCTTTTAACTTTTAAGCGTTTTTTATTACTTAGGAAATTAAAGTTCTGTTCTTACTTCTTGTTAATTAAACAAAAGTAAGGTAAGGTAAGGGAAAAGGACTGAGTGTTGATAAGAATTAAAGCACACAATTATTATCTATATCTATACATATTAGGTCCTTACCTATGAAATTGGTGTTTTTTTGCAGATTTTGGGGATGTCTGCATTTTACATACTAACATTTTATCAGTTTTCTTCACGACAAATCCAGAGATAATAATATTTGGCATATATCATTAGACAAGCTTTAGCAATATGTGTGTGAACGAGCTTGATAAAAATTAGTTATCGTTTTTATGTTAATGCAAATCAAATGATGTATTCGGGAGGCAGTTAAAAATAATTGTCTTTGTGTCTAATTTTAACACAATTAAACTTACAAAAAATTATCAAATTAAATAATACGAGCTCAAATATATGGTCTATTTTAGAAGAGGCAATTATTTTATAAGAATGTTCTGAAACTTAATAGTTACGGACAAATTGCTAAGACAGAATAAAAACACCAATTTCATAGGTAAGAACCCAATATAATAAAACTGTGGAGGTCGAATGTCTGTACATAGAAAAAAATGCTTAAAACTAAGTCAGGGGACGTAAAAAGGGAAAATACCACAATTTTTTTTGTTTCTCTGTCTGTTTGTACGAGCCAATCTCCGAAATGGATGGACCGATTTCAATGAAATGCATGATGAAACCTTATATCCCTACTCAACATCTTAAATACTTTTTACTCCGGAAAATTAAAGGGCTCCCGTGGGATTGTTAAAAAACCATGTCTCGTGGACGAAGTCGCGGGCAACAGCTAGTTACTTATTAAAATGAGTATATACGTATTAACACCTCTGCTGATGAAGGCGTGATGATATGCATGTATGATTTAAAATGAATTATTTTTAATTATCTTTTCTTTTATAATGACATAAATTGCTAGATGATTATTTGTAATTTTCGTATACTTTTGAAGGAGGTTCTGATCATCAAACCTATTTAGGACTCAATATTACTGAAATCACAATTCTGAGGACTCATTTCTATTTATTTATTGTGAAAGTTTTTTAATGTCGCTATATAAATATTTCAATTTATGACCTGAAAGACGCCTGATTTATGACTCTAGAGATGTCGCAGCCCAGAATTACTGGCAACATAAAAATAATAATAGTGGGTCCTTACCTATGAAATTGGTGTTTTTTCTCTCTCTTAGTATTTTGTCTGTAACTATTAAGATTCAGAGTATTCCTAAAAAATAATTACCTCGTCTAAAAATAGTCTATATTTTTGAGCTCTTTTGATTTGTTTTGATAATTTGTTGTAAGTTTAATTATGTTAAAATTGGACACGGATACAACTCTGTAATACATAGGTAAGGACCTAATATTTGGTCCTTACCTATGAAACTGGTGTTTTGTATGGATATTTTGGGGAATTCTGCATTTTCCATACTAACATTTTATCAGTTTACTTCACAACGACAAATCCAGAGATAATAATATTTGGCATGTATCATTAGACAAGCTTTAGTAATATGTGTAATATCACACTTCATAAAAATTATTTATCGTTTTTAAGTGAATGCAAATAAAATGATGTATTCGTGAGGCACATAAAAAGAGTTGTCTCCGTGTCCAATTTTAACACAATTAAACTTACAACAAATTATCAAAACAAATCAAAAGAGCTCAAAAATATAGTCTAATTTTAGACGAGGTAATGATTTTTTTGGAATACTCTGAATCTTAATAGTTACAGACAAAATACTAAGAGAGAGAAAAACACCAATTTCATAGGTAAGGACCCAATATGAGAGACCTCTCTGTCACTCATTGTATTTATTTTTCTTTTTCACTTCCACCATAGATAAATTAAGTAATTCCGCTAGTATAGTAGCGCCACCTAACGTAAAAGTCGAACGAAGAGGTACAAGCAACAATAATACGTTTTAGACGAACTAAAAACCCATGTATGGGAATAGCGATTTTTACTACCTAATTTATTTATGCTTGCAGCAAGCGTAGTTAGGTAAATTTTTTACAGCAAAATGTTTCTTAGATACTTATATTTTAAGTACAAATAAGACTAAAATTGTCCTGACGTATTTTAGCCAAAGGCAAGACTTTGTTATCTGAAAGTTCAAAGCATACTCTGGTTTTTGTTAAGATATTCGGTTCACATTATTTAATTTTATTAATTTGATATCAAAGCACCAAATTCATTTAATTTGATTTTCATACATGAAAGGTTTTTGTAGGGAGAGCAAACGATGCCCTTTGTCTCAGTTCATATCGAGACAATGACCCTTAAGAATTTAGTGAGTGGATAGATTATATTATTTGTTGCCTTATCAGAGGCTCCCAGAAAGTCTATATATATAAAGTCTATACATGTAAAGAATAAGTATTTCTTTCTTTTTTTTAATTTAATGAGTACTGTCAAAATAGTTTAGGTACATGAATAACAAAGAGTGAAAATAAAATATTTTGTGTATTAATCTAAAATAACTTTAAATTGTAAAATAAACTTTAAATGTCGTTTCTTTTATTACTGGTAAGAATTATTGTTTAACTGTTTATTATTGTAGAAATTTTACGAATGAAATAAATCTTATATTACAGAGCAACACATTGAGTTTATTTTATGAAATATTCAAAGGAAATAGTATTCCCGTTATATACATATAATAAAACTGTAGAGATCGAATGTCTGCACATAGAAAAAAATGCTTAAAATCAAGTTGAGGGGATATAAAAAGAGGTAAAATAAAATTTTTTTTTTTTTTTGGTTCTGTCTGTTTGTCTTTTTGAACGGGCTAACCTCCGAAATGGCTGGGCCGATTTCAATAAAATTTTGCATGGTGATACCTTATATCCCTGGTCAACATCTTAGATACTTTTTGTTCCAGGAAATTAAAGGGTTCCCGTGGGATAGTTAAAAAACGAGTAACCACGGACGAAGTCGCGGGCAACAGCTAGTATAATATATAAATATATAACATAGGTAGATAGAACAATATTAAATGTTGTTATTTATGGTTTAAGCTACCTGGGGTTGAAAGGTTGTTGATGAAACCTGTATAAGCGCGATTGTATGTTTGTGTATTCAAGCCATAAAGTCATAAATAATAATTGTTTTCTAAATTTCTACATTATACTTTTTGTATTTAAATTGCAGCGCAGTTAATACTATTAAAAGCAAAATAAACATCAAACAGAAAACATTGTTTTCAGACGAAATACTTCAAAACTTTGCAATATAACCTCTATAGTGCTTAGTTTATTGTTAAATGTATGTTTATATTACACTTCTAGAATTTCAATTATTTTTCTGTACTTAACCGTATAAGAACATAGAAAAACACTTACCAGAAAAAGTATACTATTACTTTATTTATTAAATTACCATTTTATTCTTCAACTATTTAAAAGCAACATAAAGCAGGACTAAATTGTATAGAATACAATGATTGTTTCAAACTTTATTTAAATCTTAATATTAAAGTTCAATTTTGATATTTAGTAAATAACTAACCAGTCCCTTTAGTTTCTAAAGTCTTGACTGGCACCGCGAACACTGGTGTTCGCAAACAATAGAGGTTTCTATTATCTCGTTTTGAGCCCGTTGACTGGTTAAGGAACGTTTCATAGGCACACAGTTTAAAAAATACTTATTCTGTTCTATTCTACGCTGTATTCCATACATTTTGACGTGAAAGCGCGCGCGTGTGGCTGTGAAACGATGTTAGTAGCTCCATGTAATTATAAACGCACGCGCGTGACCGGCACTGGTGGTCAGCGTACCTATGAAATCACCCTAAGTAAATAAAATAAATGGCCGATTTTTAAGAGCGTACATTTATCCATGGATCTTTATTAACATAAGAGGAATAGAAATTAATATTGTATTTAATGATAAAACCGACCACACTAGGTAAATTTTGAAGTATATAAGTTATTTAATTTATTAAACCAATCTCCTACATTTATTACTCTAAAAAAATTACTACTACGGAACGGACGGACTGCGGACTTTCTATTATTATTACTATTACTACGGATTAGATACACTCACCCTAGCTTATAATAATATGAAGGACAAGATCTCAGGTTCGTAATTTTCTTAAAAGATACACCTATTCTTTCTCTTGTAATTACCATTTATTCCAAAAAGGTCCTTTTCAAAATTCTGTGAATAACAAATAAAAGCTGTTGTTGAAGGACAAAGACAACCCCTGCGTGCACAATTAAGGCTTATTTACGTTGTGAAACAAACAATCTCTTCGTAGAAACATCTAAGTATCATAATTGTCCTCACCGTGCACTAAGGATCATTTCTAGGAACCAAAGGAAACAGGCTTCATGTTTGTTTCTGAGTTCTTGTATATACACATTTTCTAGAGATGGTAGGACTCTTGCATTAAAAAAAGCAAATATATGCCAACGAACCCGTTGCCACGTTATGAGTTTCAGTTTGAAAACAGAAATGAAACCAGTGCAAGTGATAATAAATAAAATATTAGTTAAAAATATAATCCTTCCATAATTATGGCCGAGTGGTCTCAAGGCGTCTAAGGGCGCCGGTCTCAAGACGTTGCCATCTCGAAAGGTCCTGGGTTCGATCCCCAGTGGAGGCAAGTGTTTGGGTGATGAATTTTCAGACATTTGTTCCCCAGTCTTGGATGTTCATTATATATGTATTATATTATGTATATTCTCAATAATCATATGTTTTTATGTATTAAATATATTTGTCCGTCATCTACGAGTAGTATCCGTAACACAAGCAACATTAAGTTGATTAAAATGGGACTAGTTGATAGGTGTGAATGTCTGAGGATATTTTTTTTAATGATGGTCAAAGCGGGATAGATGCCGCAGAAGGATAGATGGCCATTTTCAATATACCTTACTTCCCGATCTCGCAACTAAGACCTAATAGCTTAAGTGGGAGCCTCCTTCACCGCGCACATAAGTTGCCAAAGGCTATCGTGATGAGAGGATGCGTTTCGCTCGTGTGCGTCATTATCCCCGCGGCGAACTTCTCCAAGACATAAAAGATTGAATGGTCAGTATTTTCCATTGTTTAACTATGTAATTATTTGAAAAATCTAATCTATTCTTGATCATGTACTATCAACGATCATGTGGCGATCCCTTTAAATGCGAAACTAGCCGCGATTCATCGTAAAATGTCTATGTGTGTCGGTATTCTAACGCACAAAATATCTCATCATACCTACAGCATATCTGTGAATAAATTACGTGCATGTATTTAATGTTAGACAAAGAAGGTATACTCTTTGTTTCAAAGTAAACACAGCGTATTGACACTGTACATGTACTGGTTCATTAAATGTGGATCAAAGGGAAAATAATTCCATTTTTGTTTTAAATTTATCTATAAAATAATTGAATTCCTTGATCAAGCCAAAACGATAGTTGCCCCGGATTGGAGGGCGCCCTCCTCTCATTATTTGGTGTCATATATATATATTTGAACTTTTTTACGTCCATTACATACCTATCCATATTGGGACTTTTTACTCATTGCGAACATTTTAATTGTTTAGCAATTATCAATTACCAATTATGGGAGTTTAATGGACCTTAGAAAATTTGGGTGCGTTTTTCTTTTAAACTGTATAGAAGGCATCTGTCCGACTATCCCACACCATTAGCATCTATTCCCAATAAAAATCGACAAAAAGCTTCATTCTGCAAAATCTGTAATTGATAGACAAAAAAAAACAAATAATGGAAATAATTAAAAATAAATATTTAAAAAAGTGCGGCTTATATCCCGGCATACTAGTAGTAATATTGTCAGCAAAAAAACTTAATACCTACTAACTTTCAATTACATCTACACAGAACACATGATGCGAAGGTTATGTATTATTAAGATAATGGAGTGCCATCTTCGTCTAGTAGAAGTGGCCATCCTTTTTGTTATTGGCCTAATTAATTTTCTAGCAAATATAATTTATTATAATTACAATAGTGGTAACGCGAGAGCTGTACAGAATGAACGTGTTTAAACAAGATTCCCAGTCCGGAAATATTGGTAGTTTTTGTTCATTACAGAGTCATCTTTGTTTATTAACTGTCGAGAAAATTGGATTAACAACTCTGTTCTAATTATTACATCCTCAAACGCTCTTCTTTTTACCTACCTACCGATGCCTGGAACTCATCAGAAACGCGGGCACTACCCACTAAAACTTACCGATATACCTTCTTCCGCGGCATTCTAACCCTATCGCGGGAACGCCCTAAGCAATTTTCCGCACCATTCTGAGAACGGGGGCTAGTTGTTCACCAGGAAATATATTTTTAGAATTAATAATAATTTTTGAATATACAGGTTGTTACAAAAATGGTGATGCGAAATAGAGATTAAGATTAAACGATCCATTGCTTTGCGTGTTTTTTTACGAAGGGCGTGCTTGTGGCCGGCGCTGGCGGACGGCGTGGCTATGAAACGTCACTGAAAGCTCACAAAACTTTTTTTTATTGAAATATTTGAATATTTTTAAATTTTAAATTCAATTTTTTTTTTTTTTTAAATGTGTATTCTAAAATTAAATATTAACTTAAATATTCAATTTTGTGTCAAAACTATCTGCCAGATCATATTCCCGCATTCAACGACCAACCATAACCTAGCTAACACATTCGATGTGTCCACATTGATTAACTGTTCAAACGTGCCTACAAATTGTCTGAAATTGGACCCACGTTAGAATTAGAATTTGAAACCCTTCGGTTCTGGTTTGTGGCGAACATTTATGGTTTTTACTCGTGCCCGGTAACGAAGGTGTTAACACGTGCAGTAAAATGACGGTCCGTCATTTTGACCCGTCATTTTATCACTCAAAAAAGAAATTTTGAATTTTCTATGAACAATTACGTGTTTTTATTTACCAATAAGTTTATTTTGCTTTTTTCTAATATCTCTATTTATTCCATAATTGTAGTAAATAAGAGCGAGCACTCCTAAATTCGGTCTAGCTGATAGGCGTGTATGAAGTTTCTTTATTATCATTATTTTATAAAAAAAGATTCATACGATCTCATATTATCTTAAAACATGTTTACTTAAACATCCTGTACTGTCTATGTGATCTTTTTTACGTTTCTGAAAAAAATTAAATTAAATTCACGCCGAAAATACTGTCGCAGTAATAAATTTTCAGTATTATTCTACAAAATCTTTCAATTAATTATTTACAAAACCCAGCAGTATAATAACGCGGGTTCTTACAAATACTGAACCGATTTAACCAAAATTCCGTACACAGATAGCATTTAACATGATTTGTAGCAAGTAAAATATGTCATTGTAAACATATTGGTCAAAATCTCTCATATTGGTAACAAATACGACATTTGGTATATATCCTCTACACAAAGAGCCGATTCAATAAACCCTACTCTGCCATGTAACTGTCCTGTGATTTGATTTATTTCATACGTCCTCCATATTTTACTACCACATAAAAATTCTAAAGTAGTACACGCATTTTGGAGTACGATCACATATCTTTGTAAAGCGAAAGTTGTGTGCAACCAATTTTGTTACTTATTATTAAATACAAATGTGTGAAATTGCTGTAAAGTATTTACAGAATGCCACGGAACACACAATAATTGGCACGGGGATCTCACGACCCTCAGAATGAGGAGCACGATGCGAGGACGATTTACAGATATTGTGATGCATTAATAACGTCATAAAGCAGAACAAATTGACGATAACATTGATCAAGCTTATAACACATACATACATAATACACAATACTTAATTAACATCCAAGACCTATAATATAGAAAAACATAGGCACGTCCATAAAAAAGAAAATAACTACTTCTAGAATTTTGTATAACACCCAATTGCATGGTATTTATTTTATCTTGTAATGATTGCATGCGCATCACTCATTACATGGAATTCAACGCAGTTGTTAGCAATGTATTGTTAGAATTCAAACTAAAAACTCATGCTGTATTACTCAAATCTAAATGATATGCGTACGAATTCAGTAAAACTTTATTCATAATGTAAATAGAGTTCAATATTGCGCTACATATTTTTGGTTTAATTACAATTGTCTTATAAACTGCAGTTTTAGTACGAAAGTTAATTTCAATTCTTTATGAGTCTAGAACATTGTGATATACAAAACCACGTAAATACGACTCTCCGAGATCAACCACCCTAAAAGTTACTAAAACAAAGACCAAATGAGTATAACTTTGTTTATATCTTATTACATGAGTTTCAAAAGATCTTTAATTCAATGAATAATGTATATGTGAGACAACCAAGTAATTTAATCCAACCAATATTTGAACTCTTAAAGAATCTTAAGTTTGCTAGTAATGATACAAAACAAAAATCAACATAGATTTGCAAAAAATCACATTAGAAATTAAGTTTAGGAAATTATTTGATAAAAAATCCATTTATAAACGATCTTCTAGACACCCACGAATGTCCCACGATTCCCTGATATTTGAAGTAAACAAATATGAAACACGATGTTTTTTTATAGGAGGCTCTGTGTCTGTCTATTTCAGTGTCTATTTCTGTGGCCGACTATGCGTAATAATAATAATTTGCATTGCATTGCATTGCTTACTACCATCCCGTGGGCTTCAAAATTTATAAATAATTCGTTGTCGGTCGGTAATATTGGTCACATAATGAGTTTTTGCAACAAGCCGACGAAGTTATGTTTTGTTTTACTAATAGAACATAATATTTCACTGGCACTAAGCAGCTAGTGTAACATATTAAAGACGCATGCAACTCTCACGTGACGTGACACTCACGAGCTGCCAACCCCAACCCCAATCTTAGTCCCGTGAAGCTTAATATAACCTCACAAACACAAAACACAAGACCACAAAAAAAATGTATCTTATTGACTGTGCTCTTCTGCTTCTTATTGAGAAGCTATCCGCGGTTGTCTACTATCAACCTTATTACTTATCGTTCTCTAGTGGGGTGTATTGTTGTTGTTCGAACAGGTCAAAATTTGTTTTTTTTTCGGAAAACTAACCACTCAGACAGTCGGCTAAAAGAGCACTTTATTTATATTTACTATTGCATAGCACAGAAAATGTTGATACAAGTTTAGCTTTTACTATAAAAAGCTCTGCAAAAGGTCTAAAAATCTAAAAATACCGAAAAGCCTAAATACACCTCAGACCCCAAAATTCCAATACATTTAACACTGCTTAAAGAACACCTAAAGCTGCGGGGTTCTGCTTTAGTGAGCACTCAATCTATAGGATTAGGATAAGTGGAGATACTCGAAAATATCTAAAAGAATATTAAATAAAATTCAAACTGAAATATGTAGAGCATATTATAAAATATTAATATTGTAGTACTTTGTAATTCTCACATCATAAGTGTCTTTGTAATTCTCACATCATTACTCTGTGACTACAGAGTAAAGAAGGAACAGAGAAAATGATTCCATCCTAAGAGCGTCCGAAACTCACACTTATTTTGATAGGGTTGGCACTTGGCAAACGCGTGTCGAGTTAACGAAAGAAAAAAATAGATCCATTTATTATTTCGCCATCTGGACACGCCAAGATTTTTTGCATGTCCAAATAGTGAAACTCAAATTAAGTCACATTGGTTTTTGCCAACTGGACACATTCAGTTTTTATTACAATATTCTGGTTAATAATCGGCTATGTCAATCTCTCTACATCTTTAAGTAAGGACGAACATGTTGTATCAGTGTTTTTCTTCTTCTTATTTACCAATTAAATTAGATTAGTGGATTTATATTTGTTATATTAATATACATAGCTAGATACTAAATAATATTTCATACAATAGCGTGAAAATCTAAATACTATACATGATTATTTAAAATCATCACTTCAGCAAACCGGATCTACCCAGTTTCGGCGTGTAGGCAGCGGCTTGTTGAAACGCACATATAGCCGTACGCTTGTAGTAATATAGTTGTATAAAGCTTTTGCTTTGTTACTATGTGGTCCAGTGCCACAACAGCAAACGTTTTACTGAAACCTTAGAATGACAAAGTACAAAAAGGGTACCATGTTTTTGATCATGACAGCACCAAGCAATTTTGCATGGCACTTCAATATGTTTACATGGCAGAATTTACACCATAAAGGTGTAAGTTTACTGAACTATTCTGCTTTATTACTTCAAAAAATTTATGTATCCAATCATTTAATTTACTTCTAGTTTTGTTCTACTGTTATATCAAACTTTTATTCCAACGCACGCGTGCCGGATTGCGGAGCTATGGATTTATGGAGATTTCTTCTTGAGAGAATATAAATTTCATAAATTTCTCGTTTCAAATGTATATTCAGGTGCATTAGGCAGACCGTATTTTTATATTATAGCGTAAAAAACTTTGTCTAAAGTTAGTGTATCTTCGTATAATATTCAGAATGTTTAACTCGCTTTCAAACGGTGTTTTTATAAGCACAGATCCTATTATCCTTGTTAGGTAGATCCTACGCCGGTGACTCCAAATTCATAAATAGAAAGAACTCCAAAGTAATCTGTATTGCTTTGATGTCAGTTGTATCATTTCGGTTACTGACAAAGATTAAGGTAAGACAAAGATTAAGGAATAAATAAACATAAATATTGTCGGGAAAACATTATTGTATTCATTACATATCTACCGAATAAAAGCAGTGGTGAAGTGAAGTGTGAAAAGAAGTAAAGAAGTAAACATTGAGCTGACGAGTGACAGAGAGAGAGATAAGACATGTTGTGCTGTCGGAAGAAGATGAAAAATCTGCCATATAAACTTGAAATCGGAAAATTTGGGTCTTATTCATCATCCTACATGTATACGTGTATACGTCCCCCACACATGAGTATTCACATATTTATATAAAACTAGCTTTTGCCCGCGACTTAGTCTGCGTAGAATTGTTACTTTGAGATAGTGTGATGGTATGTAGCCTATAGCCTTCCTCAATAAAAGGCTACTCAACACTGAAAGATTTCACCAAATTAAGAACAGTAGCCTCAATTGGTGTAATTGAAGATTTACTCCTACTCTATTATTAGAAGCAACGTTCATAGAGGCATAAATTTGTCCTTATTTTTTTACATTCATCCGCATGGCACCCGTTCCCATGGGACTATCGGGATTAAAAGTAGCCTATGTCCTTTCTCAGGCTTTAGACTATCTGCGTACCAAATTTCGGTTAAATTTGTTTAGTAGTTTTGTCGTGAAAGCGAGAAAGATAGACATAGTTACTTTTGCATTTATAATATTAGTATGGAAGTATGGAGAACAAAGATATAAAATTAATTAAAACTATAGACTTAACATATCTGGTGAAATGTGGGTATTTACACCTCTGCCTACCCCTTCGGAAAATAGCGTGATGATTTTGTTTTTATGTTTATGTAACTAGAAAGATAAAGTTACTTAGATATTGGTAAAAAAAAGTCTATTGACTTTTGCATTCATTGACATTTATCTCATATAACGTTATAACCTCGAGACCTATTTTTATGGCTTCCCAAAAGCTAAAAGGTCACAGACAATATTAAACGTAGAAAGTCGTAACTTATAAGGTTTTGAGATAGTGGCATGAAATTGGAGTGTATAAAAGTATACCACGATTAGGTAGTGTGTGGTGATATTTATCACTCGAGTCTTGAGCTCTCAGCTATAGCACCTCCATTATACAACGTTAGCCGAGTTGGTACTAAAAGGGCAGCGTTAGCCGAGTTGGTACGGACAGGGCACTACTCGTTCGAGAGGCCGCGGGACTCCCATCGCCTAGTTGCTTGTACAACTGAGTTTGAATAAATCTTTTGCTTGTGAATATCGCTTGCCTAACATTTGTGCCCGGTACGTGGCAACAGGCTCGCCACCTGTTACACGGCCACATATCTAACGAAAGGCGTGATATGTTATCTTGCAGAAGATCACAGCAATCCTCGTTGTTTGTAATTTTAGTTTGAATCATTGGTTATGGATTGCCCGGTAACCACTTCTGCCTACCCCTTCGGGGATATGTGTGTTCGATGGCAGCAGGACAGATACGTTTCATGCACCCAAAATTTATAACGGTATAGCGGTATACCTGTTTCTACCATAATAATTTTAAAATATGGATTGGACAGCTGTCACCGCTGTTCACCTTTATTAAAAAACACCTTTGAAATCAACAATTATGTACGTAAGAGAAATGTGATATTTAATTGCTTAAATAATAAAATCTATAGCAAAGATAATTTCAATCATAACCATTCCTTATAGTCTCAAGAACTGGAGACGTTTCCAAGAATCCATTAAGTACAATATTCTCATTTACCTTATAATATAATATGAATATTAATTCTAAGCAAATAAATAAGTCTGTTCCCAGAATCGAGCAATGATGGCCGTTTGGATAAAATTTCTGTTTTTGTTTACAAAGTAAGGGAATTTTAATCGTCGCTGAAAAGACTTGGGAAGGAAAAACTACGTCCTACATCCTCCTTCAATTTTGAACTTACGAAGACAAAGTAAAAGATCAATAGACTAAAAAAAATTTAATAAACATTGCGTAGGTCACACCACTAGCCTGGTATGTTTTTACGAGGAGGATTCTTGTTAATGGACCGTACATACCGCTGGCGGTAAGCGTGTCTGTGACAGGTCGCTGAGCTGCTCGCTGAGAACACCCACTAAAGGTGTCTTTCCACCAGAGATATGCTATGCAACTATGCTGCGAAGATGTGAAAGCTACGCTACGACCTATGTGACCGCTTACATCATTAGTCCCCAATGTGGTCCAGGTGGACCCCTAGAGGTCCACGGGAGACTCGACTGGGGCCTTGTTGTCTTCACATCTTCACATTTCTGTCGAGTTGGAAATATGGTAGAAATGTAGCTGCATGGGGTCCACCGGAATCAGATAAATTTTGAAAGTGGTCTATGAGAAAAATAAGTCTGGGAACCTCTGGTTTACACCAATATTACACGCAAGGAAGATGCGCTATGTAGATGCTTTCGGTGATAAACATGAACTTACTGACATTGAGGTGCTACATGACTCGCGACCATTCATAGGACACATCAAGGGCACGCATCTTTCCATACAAAAGTCATAGCTTAGTTGAAACCATTTCTACCACTGCTATGTTATGTGGGACTAAAGAACGTGATTGGTGGATATCAGACGCAACCATGGCAAGATAGCGCATCTCTGGTGGAGACGCTCCCTGAAGCTCCCCGATATACACTGCCCTTCTGTTGGAGCGACCTAGGGTCTGCCGAAGTAATTCTTTGAGCCATTTCCAGGGCCTCCCGACACTGATAGCCTTTAGCACGCACTGCAAGGGGTGTGACATGGAATCTTGGTTAAAGGCATTATTATTTGGGTACCTTGATGTAATGTTCACTGTAGTAGGATTTGTGCTAATGAAAGTGTACATTATAATAATCCCGTAATATATAAGTCAACTCTAATACTTCTTTTTAGACGAAAGTCCGACTGTCTTGTTTTATTCATAAGATAATAAATCAGACACGTAGCTAATCCGATTAAAGTAAGTCACAGTAGCATATTTATTAAGCATAGATACAAAACTAAAACAGTGTGACCAATCGTGTGAATTCAGTTTGGTATTACTTATCTCAATTTGGTCGAATTTGCCCTAAGCGTAACAAAACGGATATCGCATTGCAAAATTATTCCATTGGGAAATCCATTACAATGTACGTTATTCGATTGTTTGTCAATTGTTATCGAAAGCGGTAGGAAGTAGGAATAATTCGCTACGCACGAATGCCAAAAGCTTCGTAAAGCAGTCGTGCTTGAATTACTTTACGTTGGGCTGCGGTTGTACCACAGTTACTTCTTTATAAATTATTAATTCCAATTTGAAATTATTTACACCATTTTTTCCATAAATTTACTTTGTGTGTGCCTTTTGTGCAGTAGTAAGAAAAAGAACGGACAAGTTAGGCTACTTTACTCACAACAGTACAATCAACGGATGCTATCAAAGTCATGTAGTATAAGCACTTACTTGGGGACTACCCTAGTGGGGGGGAATCCTCAGAATGTGCTCTCGCATAACATAACATAAATCATCACGCCTCTTTTCCTCGAAGGGCTAAGCACACCTTGTTAAACACCCACATTTCGCCAGATATGTTAGGTCCCCATGTGACAGGTGGCGAGTCTGTTGCCATGCACCGGGCACAATGTGAGGCAAGCGATATTCACAATTAACTGTTATGTACAGTTTTATTCCAACCTCGGCTACCGCTGCCTTACTCTCTCTTGGCGTGCTCTCACAGATGCATAAAATCTAGTAAACAAAAAAGTCCTTTTCAAAGTGGTTTACAAAGTTTATACAGACTTTATACAAAGTGGTTCAAATCTTAAATAATAACAAAATATATGCGCTGCAATAATTAAAGCGAGGAAGTTTAATATAAATTCTGAATTATCACTCAAGTTGGTCATGCCTTGGCTTAGACTTCTACAGCCCTCTTATTCTAAACTGTCGGAAACTAAACGAATCGCAGAATGTCTATTCCTGTCACTTTTTATTGCGGCAAATTAGAGCGAAACGGGACGGGGCTTTCCGAATCGAATCCGTGAACCGACAGTTTAGAGTAATGGGGCTGCTGGACAGAAAATCCCACGATGCATAGAGGTAATATCTCAGAGTAAACAGAACTGGAGTAGCCTTTGTCTAACATTCCCCTCTGCCAAATGCACAAGCATCGGATGCTTGCACGTTTAATAAAACTAATTGAGCCGCTATTTTGACAGCCATAACATTGTAAACGTTGCGGCGAACAGAGCTCCCGCAAAAATGCCTGCCTGTGCTGTTTTTTGTTGTAAAAATAAATAGAAAACATCGAGTATGCTAAAAGATAGTGTCACCTTTTATTTGTAATTATAATTCTTAAGATTTCATGATTATTTACTTCATTATTTCATGTTTAAGAATTCTACGATTTCAAATTTCGAACGCTAGTCTCGTGGGGAGTGCGGCTGTGTCGTTGTCAAAACGCACACCCCACGTGACTATTTTAAGCGTGTGTGTGCGTGAAATTTAAATTTGTGTGTCGAATTATGCATGTGTGCATTTGTAAAAACGGTAAAAGTTATTGTTTATGTGTGCTGGCTTTGAGTGTAGTGGTAACCTCACCCCCCGCAAGAAATGGCAGAATAAAATGTTTGAGAAATTGACTAATGGCTACTCCAGTTCTGTTTACTCTGAGGGTAACATGTAAATGGGCAAATCGACTTTGACTATTCTATTGTATTTCTTACTACTTTTTAGACGGACGTCATGTCTAGTAAGTATTGAAAGAAGCCTAGTTCAAGTAGAATATTATGTTCAATTTACTGGAATAATATTTATATATAATGTAATAACAGTATTCTTTGAACCTCATATTGATGTCAGAAATAATTGGCCCGTTTACGATATTTTATTAAAATAGACTTAATCCTATGCCAATATAATGATTTCTCCTGCAAGGGCCCTCAAAACATGAACCAGGTCGATCACAATTTGTTTACTAGAATATAAGTCACATTTAAGTTAAGAATTCGCAGAAGCAACGTGAAGAGGATTGCGTATAGAAGTTTGTAGAGGAGAATTTTAAAAACTTTAAAATACGTACCTAATCAAATACAACTTAAATCTATTATGTTTGAAATATACGTGTACACGTGTTGTGATATATTATATGGTTACCTCCAAGAAAAAAATCAATCATAAGTAGGAGTAATGATAATTAAATTAAAAATGGAAAGAAAAACAGTCTACTTCTTATTTTGTTTGAGGTGCAAACAATTTTAAAAATTCGATACAAAAACAGACTTATCTTGTAATAAAAAAGATATAACATAACTAATTATTATCATCATACCTATGTCATTTTAGTGACAAAAACTTAAAATTCCTGAATGTTGGTGAAGAATTCATCTGTTGAGTACTTATTTCTAAATTCGAGACACCTACCGCCACAGAACAATAAAAAGGTTAGAATGATAAAGTGGGCGTGGTTGACGAGCCGCTCATATGAGCAAACGGGCATATGAACGTCAAATTGCTCGCAGTGTATTGCACAATGGCGTAGCTGTCAGACGTGTATTCGGTGCAGTACAAAACCCAAAAAGATGCCGAGTTGTGCTATTATTTCGTGCCTTTTGCGAAGTGAAAAGGTGAATCTGGAAAAAGGAGGAATTATATTTCATCGGTAAGTAATAATATTTGGAAATAACTGAATATGGAAGCATAATCAATCACGAAAATAATTCGTACCAAATTCTGTGCAATCATAGGGCTTGCATGTTATCGATAGTTTTATCGATAGAGTTTTTTTGTTCCTTGTGCTCAGACATTATGATGTGGTAATTTACATGGACATTATATCAAATCTAAGTTTTAAATATCTATTTAATTTTTAAATAAGACATAAATATTCTGTTTATAAAGATTTACATATTTCAGTTTTCCTACAAATCCGGATATAAAAGAAAAATGGATATCCGCAACTGGCAGGAAAGATCAATGGTTTCCTAATAAAAGCAGTAGCATTTGCTCGTAGCATTTTACGGAAGATGACTTCCTACAAGTTTCAAAAAAAGGCATTTGAAATCTTCTGCAGTACCTCACATAGATATTTGCGTACAGGTAATGTTATGAATATTTTATCTGTCTACAGTGAAAACAAAATATTATTATAAAATTATACATTTGTCTTGTTCGGGAATCGAACCCGTGATGTCTGCCACAGAAGGCAGTTATCCTTACCCTTGCGCCAAATCAGTCGTTTCGATTATACAGGGTAGAAATATTGCGCATGTGATTGAGTGACGATTGAATAAAATTAGTAGGGACTTTAATTTGTTGATTATTTTCTATTTTTTTTTTTATCTAAAAAGAAATTTATTTCATGATGTCAAATATCTCATAAGCGAGAATGTTGAAATCATTTACTTTTGTTTGCAGGAAAATCAAGTTCGCCTTCCTGTTCAAATGCCAGTTCACAAAGAAAGCGAAAACTTAAAATTATAATAGGCAATAAAGACAGTGCCCTCCGAGCATAGCCCATTCCATAGTTCGCTGGGCGACTTTAAACTGGTGGACTAGTCGAGCAGTGAGTGTCCACGTCTTAGCACCGTAGGTCATGACCGGGAGGACGCACTGGTCGAAGACTTTCGACTTAAGACATTGAGGGATGGGTGACGAGAAAAATGTGATCAACCAGTATTAATGTTAATTAATTAAAAAGTGTATGTTGGTAACCGCTGTTTCTTTACTGAGAGCAACCCCAGCTCATAACATTACCAATTATTTTATTTATTATTCACTGGTGGAAAACTGGCAAGGCAGTTTTTTTTTATTGTTGTTCTCTTTGCCAAGCCAACTATAGCGATAGTGTATCTTTTGTTATAGTCAGTGACCTATTCTTAGAAACATCCACCTGAAACTGTTACCTCTTGTCTTTTTAGTATTTATTCAGTAGAAAACTAAATCACAGACTACAAAATATTTATCTTCATTAAATTTGTATAGTATTGAAATTGGTTGGAATTTCTTTAGGAGCCCAAGAGGGGAGGTACCTTAAATAAATAAAATATTTTAATTTCCACAAAGGAAACGAACTTTTATTTTAAAAAGAAGCAACTGCATTCTCATTTTTCTCAAATAAAATTTACCCAAACCGGGAATAGAACCAGCTAAACATTTTTTAGTTATTTTTTTAATCTATTAACCAATACAATGTGAAACACTCGTATTTCATACAAGATATCCATCTCTACTTCTGCATTCCACCGGCTGCTACAGATTTTCCAAATGTGCCCGGAAAAAATAAATTAATGTACGGTTTCATTGTCTTACATGCGTAAGACCTAATGTTTCATAGAGAAATAGTATTTTTAGCCATAACTAAATCAATTAGTGAAATAAAATAAATATCCTCAGACATTCACACCTATCAACTAGTCCCATTTTAAGCAACTAAATGCTGCTTGTGTAGCGACTAAAACCACCACGAAATAGAATTATTTGAGGTGGTTTGATTCCCTGTTTTGGTAAGCTTTTTGAAAAAGTGTGAAATCAGTTTTGTTTCTATTTGAAAATAAAAGTGTGTTTCCTTTGTGGAGTTAAAAAAACCAACCTGTATATTAATATTCTCCTTAATTACGGAGTTGGATATATAAATAAAATACATAATTTTGTTACTTAATACTTGAATAATACTTGATTATCGACATCAAATTGTGCACTACACTAGTCCAGTGCTGTCATGATAGTGTACATGTTTTTCCACAATAATTCGAAAAAGATATTTAACGTGTCTCATTATACGTATTATAGATTATAATATTTAAAAACGTATTTCAAATGATTGTATATAAATGATCTTACCAGTCCGTGCTTGAACTGTAAAATTTCGAAGTAACAAAATGCATTGTGCCAACATAAATGGTACCGTACAACAGCTGGTAACACATACCTGTGTATTGCAGTAAAATAACCCTTATTATTTAGGTGCAATTCGCTATTTTTGCTTGAATTTTTTTAGCCAATGAAAACATTGCGCTCTCTGTGTGTTGAATAACTATTAATTCTTGTATGTGTGAGAACTGGCTCGCGCGGTCCTAGTACTAATGTGGATGCGTTATCATTCTAACCTTTTTTATTGTTCTGTGCCTACCGCACAGTGAGGCATGCGATATTCAATTGTCATAAATTTAAAATTAAAATACGAAACTCTAATGAAAGAAACATGAATAATCAGTTGCCGTATTTAAGAACATCATTAACAAACATTTCATAACTCACCGTTTTTAATATTCGTCACAAATAAACGAAAATTGGAAATGAAAGTCAAAGAAATGCAATCTAAAATGGCAACATATTAATAAAAAATCTACAGTAGTACTTTTTAATAACCCTCCCATAGTCTTTTTCATGCAAGTTTCGAACTGATTAAAATTTCTGTATAATGAGGATTAAAACAATATGGGTGGATAAAAAAATGCTGTTGTTGGAAATATCGACAAGCAGGTATATAACCTTCCGTTTTATTTCCATTGTTCAGTTTGAAACGTATTCGTGTGTTTTAACAGTTCAATTTGCTGTTTATTGTTTTCTGAGCAAACAAGTAAATATGAATTTCAGCTATTGATAAAAATACACGTAAAATTGTGCAATGTATTAGGTCCTTACCTATGAAATTGGTGTTTTGTATGGAGATTTTGGAGATGTCTGCATTTTACATACTAACATTTTGTCAGTTTTCTTCACAACGACAAATCCAGAGATAATAATATTTGGCATGTATCATAAGACAAGCTTTAGCAATATGTGTGTACGCAGCTTTAGCAGTGTGTGTGTATGTGTGTACGCTTGATAAAAATTATTCATCGTTTTTATGTTAATGCAAATCAAATGATGTATTCGGGAATCAGTTTAAAAATAATTGTCTTTGTGTCTAATTTTAACACAATTAAACTTACAAAAAATTATCAAATTAAATAATACGAGCTCAAATATATGGTCTATTTTTAGAAGAGGCAATTATTTTATAAGAACGTTCTGAAACTTAATAGTTACGGACAAATTGCTAAGACAGAATAAAAACACCAATTTCATAGGTAAGGACCCAATATTTCCTATTTGATTTCTATTAGATTGCTTCCGTTGTTTGTGTTTTTGCTCAATTACTTAGTTGTAGTAGCTTCCCTTATTTAATGCCCGTAAAAAAACCAATTCGTCTTCTTGATGATGTTATATGATTGCCAATTATTATATTTTTTTTATATGATTACGCAGGTTAAGGCGTTGGTCCTGGTCGCTATTGCGTCTCTACCCACCAACCTGGATCGGCCCAGCGTGGTGGTGTTACGGCCCATACAGGCAACGATAATAAGTTTTAAACGACTAAAAACCCATGTACGGGAATAGCGATCTATAGGTACTACTTAATTTACCTGTGCCTACAAGCTATATTGTCTGTATTAAACTCTTGCCCTCGGTTTCCCTATAGAATATATACTCTCGCATAAAGATGCTAAAAATAAAGAGTAATAAAAATTTAGAGGAGTTCTACTCCACGATGATCATTTTTAATTAAGATCGTTTTATACCTTTTCTTTTACGTTACTCTACTCAGCACTTACATTTTACTTAACAATATCAAAGAAATCTTTTTTCCTTTTTATTGGCTTAAAATTATTACGAGGTAAAGAAGCCTATAGAAAGATAATTTAAAGCTAATTAATTAAGCATCCTTTGGTTCGTAAAGCCTTCCCGCTAACTTTTATGTGCGATATAAAAATATTTTACAATAATGAAGAAAATGATAATGGAGTTCTGTTTTCTAGCCTTCTTTATAATGTGGACCGATTCAAGTGTTTTTATTTATAATTATATTTTTACGATTTTCTATCTTGTAAGCCTAGACAAAGTGCCTTCTATTGACGATTATTGACATATTAGAAATAGAAAAAAATGTATGGGACTGACAGTTTCGACAGATAAGTCATGTGATTCCATCAAGCGAGTAGCAAAGTGGTCTATATAGACAAGATGCTTTATACTGTGTCTCTATTCTATAATACGTCATCATTCTATTTTGACAGTAAAATAGTCATAAATAATTTATAGTCCATTTTATAATGAGTCGAAATGATTTGACAGTTTGTGGTGACATTAACGTCAGTTATATTGAAAGAACTAAGGTTAATTAAGCTACTTAAAGCGCCCAAAAGACCTGAACGCGCCTTGCGTTTGACGTCGCTACGCGATGCCCGCTGTAAAAAACGAGAAAAGTTTTGTCACTTTGATTTGTATGGAGTGCATTATTGTATGATTTTATTGCTGGAACGTGGTTGTATGTTCCTGATTCAATGTGCTTATTTTATGTATATTATCAACAAAATCCAAAATATTTTTTTTTTATTCAAAGTGAAATTTACTGTTCGAAATATCACGTAGCCAAAGATATTTCCTACTTTTTATCGCTAAATGACCGTCAAATCATTTACAAATAAAAAAAAATATTTAAATATTATGCTTTCATACTATTGTTAAAATTTCTACAACACTATCTTAGGATCTTTTTAAATATTAATACGCTTTATATTGGGTCCTTACCTATGAAATTGGTGTTTTTATTCTGTCTTAGTATTTTATCTGTAACTATTAAGATTCAGAGTATTCCTAAAAAATAATTACCTCGTCTAAAAATAGACTTTATTTTTGAGCTCTTTTGATTTGTTTTGATAATTTGTTGTAAGTTTAATTGTGTTAAAATTGGACTCGGAGACAACTCTTTTTAAGTGCCTCCCGAATACATCATTTTATTTGCATTCACTTAAAAACGATAAATAATTTTTATGAAGTGTGATATTACACATATTACTAAAGCTTGTATAATGATAGATGCCAAATATTTGCTTTGATGCTTTGGATTTGTCGTTGTGAAGAAAACTGAAAAAAAAATTGTATGGAAAATGCAGAATTCCCCAAAATCTCCATACAAAACACCAATTTCATAGGAAGGGACCTAATATTATTATGGAGTTGGAATTATATTCATCATCATTTTCACGCCTTCCATTTTCCTTTACTTTTCACATCTTACCGTTTCCACCTCTTGTATAAAAAAAATCTCATAAGCTAATTGATAACTCGATAAGCCAGTATTACTTTTTGCCTTTGAATGCTAGTCTTGTATATTTCATAACATTTTCCACTATGCCAACACCTCACAGTGACTCTAAATATGTTGTTCCCAGTACCTAGCCTGAAAGGTCCGTTCAGTGCCCCTCCTCGGTTTACGTTCTAATGGGTTAATGTATGCGTTCATTACTTGCAGCTGACCGCTCATTCGATTTTATTAACTCAGTAGCACCTCCACACTCTTAGTACGGTTAATTAACACACTGTTTATATTATTACTGCAAAATATTTAAGTTCACTGCACTTCTGTACCTATTTCATATTACATCTTACTTTGCAAGTTAATAAAGATAACAAAATATATAATTAGTCAGAGCTCGGTGGCGTAGTGGTTAGTACGCTTTGGTTTTGCTTGAATACAAAGGTAACTTCGCCATGGTCAGGCCGTGGATGGGTGACCAAAACTGATCTCGAGCTCCTCCGTGCTTCGAAGGACATGTTAAACCGTTGGTCCCGGTCGCTATTGCAACCGTTTCTACCCACAAACCCGCATTGGGCCAACATGGTAGTGTTACGGCCCATACTGGGACGTATATAGGCTGAGGACGAACATATCATCATCATCAAGCCTCTATCCCCGAAGGGGTAGGCAGAGGTGTTAATTTTCCACTAACCATTAGATGTTTTTGCTTTAAAATATCGTGAGACCACCAAAGACCAAGAACAAAAGAAGGAATTCACCAAGGACATACTACTACCTATAAGGTTGAATTTAGGAAATACAGCCTTATCAATAAAACGAATTAAATATTGGGTCCTTACCTATAAAATTGGTGTTTTTATTCTGTCTTAGTATTTTGTCTGTAACTATTAAGATTCAGAGTAAACCTAGAAAATAATTACCTCGTCTAAAAATAGACTATATTTTTGAGCTCTTTTGATACACATATTTCCTATCCCTATATATGTGTTTTGTATGAAGATTTTTGGGAATTCTGCATTTACCATACTACATTATTTTCAGTTTTCTTCACAACGACACATCCAAAGATAATAATATTTGGCTTCTATCATTAGACAAGCTTTAGTAATATGTGTAATATCACACTTTATAAAAAATATTTATCTTTTTTATGTGAATGCAAATAAAATGATGTATTCGGGAGGCACTTTAAAAGAGTTGTCTCCGTGTCCAATTTTAACACAATTAAACTTACAACAAATTATCAAAACAAATCAAAAGAGTTTAAAAATATAGTCTATTTTTAGACGAGGTAATTATTTTTTAGGAATACTCTGAATCTTAATAGTTACAGACAAAATACTAAGAGAGAAAAAAATCACCAATTTCATAGGTAAGGACCCAATATTATGCTGCATGTTTTCCTTAAATCAATAATATAAAATAAAATAAATAAAACATCCACCTTTTTCCCGTCTCTCATAATATTATGATTAGCTTATTCAATCCATCGCTTCATTGATTATGAACTTAATCTAAATCTATCCACATCTAAACATAGCATTCAAAAACTCGAAAAAGAAGGAAAATATAGAAACGCCTATATTAAATACCTTAAGAACATTAAGGGACGTTTCAAAGGTACGTTGGCGGCCACTGGCCAACAGCGCCGGCGAGATTTCCATACATTTTGACGTATACGCGCGTGTTGCCGTAAAACGTTATTAGTAGCTCCGTGTAATTGAAGGCGTGCGCGCGAGGCCAGCGTACCTATGAAACCACCTTAAATGCCCAAATGTGGGTAAACTCCTCTTCCTACCCCTCGGGGATATAGGTGTGGTGAATGTGGTGATATGTTTTGTTAGAACATAAAAATTCAGTATTGCAAGAGTGAACAATATAGATTTCCCCAAGGCTTCGCTAACTGCGACGTGAATTATATGAATATATAAATCATTCTTCCTTAATCGACTCAGGAATATCTCACTGCAAAACTCAAATTACCCAATAACGTTAAGCTGATTTTATTCCGAACGCTTATCTTGATCCGCTGTCTGTACGTCTTTTTCACAGAGTTTGTTTGCAGAGCTAACTAAGCCTTTGATGAAGTGAAGTTCGATAAATTGCTCAAGTTTCTTCGATCACTGCAAACCTACTCGTACTTTTCGATTTAATCAATGATTAGTCGCAGTAGGTTTTTCGACACGTAAAGAAGATAATAAAGTCGACCCGGCATGTTTCAGAGACGTTGCATAGTACCGGCGAGATTTGCATTATATTTTGAATTCAAGTGCGCGGGCGCTTACACGTGCGGGCTAGAGGCCAGCCCACCTATGAAATCACCCTTAAAATAATATCTTTAGAGTATTTTAAATCATTATTTATAAAAAAAGTCTTGCTTAGTTGCTAAAGTTATTTATTATGAATTAACATACATACATATAATCACGACTATTATCCCCTAAGGGTTAGTTGCTCAGCGTAACAGGTGGTGAGCCCGTCGCCGCTATAAGCTATTGGATGGTTGTGCAGTTCTCTGTCCATTAGTCGTCTTTTACGATACCCAAAGGAAGAGATGGGCTGGTAGTATTGTTGGTTGGTAACAGCAGTTGATATTTTAATTTTATTTCATTGTCTAGTCGAATAAGTGAACGGCCCCGGTAAATATTAAATTCTATGTATGGTTGCGCTTGCCTAGAAAACTCACAGATACTCGTACAATGTATAATAATGTAACTCTTTTCTCGGTCCATCTCATCTAATTATATCTACTTCTACCATACCAATCACCATACCAAAATACCAATCTGTCTAAATGATTGAAGTTCCGTGACATTTACGACAGATTTTAGTTTATTATTAACTTTAAAAAGGCAGTTATAGCTCAGGAGCTCCGTGGCAAACGGTGGTGGTGGTGGTGGTTGCTTTGGCTTTCGATTGAAAACAAAGAAGGAAAAGAAAGAAAACATTTATTCCGACACAGACACGAGACATTGTGCAACTTAAATCCCTCGCTTCGCTCGTGATTTAAGTTTTTAACACCCTCGCTACGCTCGGGAGTCAACCTCGAGTCCTTCGTTACGCTCGCGATTTAAGTTCACCCAAGCTTTATCACCGAGGAAAATACTCTACTTTACGTACCATTTGTGAAAAAATTAACATAATTGATTTGGGTATTTCTCTGTTTACGGCCTCGTCGGTTTTCGTAAATTTATTTAATAATCATAACTGCAAAATAAATGCGTATTCTATTTTTAAAAAGATATATAATGCTTTATATACAAACACAATGGTGTAAACACAGATGTATTTCAGTATAAATTTCGGAAAGTATTCCAAATTTAAATCACATTCTTACCCTAGAGGATGAATGAAATTCAGTACAATTTTCATTCCCTGTTTTTAACAGATTATAAATGACTATTGTTATGTTCGCTTTTTGTGCCATAGAATGACACTTTTTTGAGCAAGTGGTACGAAAAGAATATATACATAGCTATATTCTAAACAAAGAAAATATATTTGAAACTGTCTTACGAAAAAGAATGTACCAACTGCTTTTCTCGTCTAGCATGTCGTAAAAGGCGACTAAGGGCGTATTGGGTTCTGGGTCTGTGATTGTGTAGGCGATGAGCTAGCCACTTGTTACTACTCTTTCATGATTTTTTATCTGACCAAACCCAATTTTTGTTTGGCTAAATGTGGTCTTAAGGAACACAGTGCTTCTTGGACTCTGCCTACCCCTTCCGGGATTATAGGCGTGATTTTGTGTATGTATGTATGTCTTACGATCGTGACAAAACAGGTAGCCAATTCAGCATGATGTCAGGGCAGGCTGGTTGGTCCAATTGGCGGGGGATACCTCTCGCTGCCTACCCTGGTCACGGCCATGGTGGGCAGCAAGAGAGTATGGGAGGCTGCTGCCTCCTTCTGCGAGAACGTGCTCTTGCAGAAGGAGGCAGCGGAGAGGGAGCGGGAGGAGGATGCTCTAGCCGCTCCTCTCCGGCGTAGACGGGTGGGCAGGAGAAGGCGGGCGCCATAAGCCCCTCCTTCTACCTGCCCCGCGAGCGGCCGCGTGCGTTGGATGGCTTCCACGCACGCATTCCACCGGCTGCCACGTCTGGGGATCTCCCGAATATACCCGGGAATCCCCCATTGGCGCAAACCCCGACCTAGTGTCTGACTAGGTCGGGAAGCCCTGGGACCGGCTCGGAGAATTGCTTCGGCAGACCCCGGGTCGCTCCCACGGAAGGGCAAGGAGGTATATCGGGGAGTTTTAGTGGGTATTCTCGGCCGCCGCTGAGCGAGTCCCACACACGCCTTCCGCCTCGCCAGCGGTTGGTAGGTCCGTAAATGGATTTTGTCCTCGAGAAAAAAAAAAGGCTGGTTGGTCCAAAGCAGGTGACAAACATATTGTGATCTCGAACTCCTCCGGGCTCCGAGCCAACGTGGTGATGTTACAGTCTATACTCTTTATGTTTCTCCATAAGGAAGGTCTGTGCCAAGCAGTGGAACTGACGGCACTACTCGTGCAAAAGGTCACCAAATCGAACCCCATCGCAAGTCCTACTAAGGCTTGCCTCCTGTTACATGAGGACTTAACATATCTGGCGAAATGTGGGTTTTTAACATCTCTGCCTACCTCTTCGGTAAATCCACCTACCTTTTTCGCCGGGTCCTTGTGTTCCTGGACATACTCCTGCTTCAACGGCTCGGTCTGAAGGTCCGGTAGAGAGTGGCTGATGCGGATCGCAGCTTGGCGAGACAAGGAGTCGCAGTTACTGTCTTCAGACTCTCGCCGAGTCCTGCGAACAATGTTCTTATTTAGCAACTAATAGAATAGAAAATACTTTATGAACACGCAAGCTAAAAATTTTAGATCACGATCGAAAAAAAATGATTTGATTTGATCAGTTGCTTTATAACTGAGCAGCGATCTTTTCTAAGCATTTCTTTTCTTTTCTTTGATGGAGAAAGGCTCAGCATTGAAACGAAAGCAAGAAAAGATGAAAATTAAAATAATATAGGCGCATTAAATGAATCTAAAGACACGGGTGTCGTAAAAGGCGACTAATGGACTTAGAACTGCATAACTATCCAATAGCTTATAGCGGCGATGGACTCAAAACCTGTCACGCTGAGTGCAGTCACTGCTTGGTAAAGCGCGGACTATGACAGTGGACTTCTTTTGCGGTGCTTTTGCCTAGTCTCTGACTAACCCTTAGGAGATAATATATGTATGTGTGTAAAAACACGGGATCACAAAAATAAGAGTTAACATCTTCAATATAATGGCGCCATTCTTGCCATTTTTTTGTACTATTGAAGGACGTAGTGGATTTTGTCCAAAATCCTCATAGTAAGATTTAATCTCCATTCTAATCATTGTGGGTTTCATAAAAAGCGTAGTAAACGTATTTCGGTGAGAAAGGTTAACCAGGATTAGTAAAAAGGGTATACCAAAAGGTACGCAAAATATTTTGAGTACCTATGTTGTTACCTTCGCCTTTAAATGATCATTTAAGTACCTTAGAATTAAATGTCGATGCAATTGACATGATGAGTCTAGAAAAATTGCGCACATGGAAAATGAGACACAGTTCTTAGATAATGAGCTAATTCTGATGTTGTTTGTAAAGTAGCAAATGTATTCCTCGTTTTGTTATATGACATTCAAGTTATAAATTTACATGATGGTAACTAATTTGAGCTTTCAAAGTTAAGTCCGTGGCATCATACAAGTAATTATGTCATTTAAAGCAACTCAGTATTAAAATAATAGGTGAAGCATTCCAAGCCAAGTCACTGACAATTCTGACCAACCTGCCCATGATCCAACGCCAGGTCGCCGCGCACTGGTAGCCCACGGCTGCGAGCAGCACCGCAGCCATCGCTGCCAGCAGCAGGGCGGCAGCGTAGTCCACCGAACTGCCGCGCACGCTCGACTGCCCCTCAAGGCCCTCCGGCGGCCACACACCTGCGACTGGAAGAGAAAACTACATTTAGCGTCTTCTTCATATGACAGGTAAGCTCTTGGCCTTCATCTCACCTAATGGTAAGTGATGATAAGGCCGAAGGTGGAAGCGAGCTTCACCTGTAAATTCTCAACCACTGAGGAATTGGCCTGAACACAACAGATGCTTATAACATTCACCGAAGCAGAAAAACTTCTGCCCCCAAGGGGAATCGAACCCGGACCTCCCGATCAACACTCGGTGGTAGACCAGGTGCTAGACCAGAGAGGCTGCTAAAATCTCGTCTTTTTATTTTGCATTGAATTCATGAAAAAAACTACTTATTGTTAGCTTTGTCATGTAGTGAAAAGAAAATATGTAACGAGAAAAACTATGATTTCAAAAGTGGGGGAATAATTCTGTGAACGAGGACATGACAAGATAGATGTGAAACCCAATGAAAAAAGGCACCATTAGTTATCAAATAGTGTGAAATGTGGGTGTTTTTTCGTCCTTTTCTTACATTGATTTATTTCAATCACTAAAATAAAAATATTATTATTATTATTATTTATTTAATAATTAATAATAATAGTTACCACTTTTAATAATAGTTTATGTAATCTTACTTTTTTGGACAAAACGCTACACGCTTTCTTTTTGTAATTTTTAGTGCGTGCTAACAGCGTGTTTTTTAATTTTTTAAATTATTATTTTTATTTTATACTTTTTAGTCTTCTTATTATTCAAACTTTATTAACTACTTGTAACGGCCGACATGTTGGATTTAGGTCACGTGATAATTTTTTTCGTATCCCATTCAGCAAACCCTTTCATTTAATACTCATATCATGGGGGTGCACTTCAAATAGCCAATCCGCAATCTTGGATGTCCGCCATGTTGGATTTAAGTCATGTGACTATTTTTTTCGTATTCCTGACAGCAAACCCTTTCATTTGATATCCATATCATGGGGGTGGAGCCAGTCCGCCATCTTGGGGAGGCCGCCATATTGGATTTGTAATGACGTTTCTAAGCTAGTCATGTATTGTCATCAGAACTCAGAGCGTGTGTAAAATTTCCTCCTAAAGTGGGTGGGAAGTGGGTCAAATTAAGATTCCAAATTTTGACGCAGACATACAAACAGTGTGAGTTAAATAAAAGCGTGTAAAAAACAGTAAAATAACTCGGACGCTACCGTCCGCTTTTTCCCCGATCTAAATATAACTCTAAAATCCGAATTTCTCTTGTAATTTTATCCACGAGTTTGACTTTATGTAATAACTTAAAACTTCCTGTTTATTGAAAATTCACAAGACTCAGTATCCTAGTATTGGTGTTTCTATAATATTTAACATCTACAGTAAAAAACGAAATAGTCAACAGTTCTCAAAGTTTCCGGCTTACGATTTCAACTGGACTCTTCCGAGACGAATTAATCCGGATTTTATTGTTTTCTATTGGCCCTACTTTGGAGTAGTTTTCGTCCAACCTTTAATAATATAGCCTAAAAATAAAACAAAATGTTGACTTATTCAGAGACTGAAGAAAATTTAAAAACAGTAAAGGACTCCTCACCACTTAATGGTAAAAAAGTTGATGTTTAAAATGTTCTGTTCTATTCTATGCGAAGCTGGGGCAACAGCATAAAGGCCTTTATCTAGTAGACGCGTGTTTTTATTTACTTTTGACGAAAAAGAGGTCACTGACATGAAATAAATTATAATTAATGAGCAAATAAGACTAGAAATGGGGAAGGTGGAAGCGAAAAGGCTACTTAGCCTGTGACAATGACTTCACGCGTGGGCAAGGTAATGGATAAATATGGGACCTGGATGTCTCAGGCATCGTAAATGTACTCGTAGCTACCTGTATCGCCACTTTGTCAAATACATGATACATTCATGTATTTGACAAAGTGGCGTTCCCACTTTTCCATTGTTTGAATTCTGTAGCATATAAAAGAAATTGTTTTTGAATTTATGTAAATACAATTTTATTTTAAGCAAACAAAACAAACCCTCAAATTAAGACACGAACCAAAAAGACAGAGTTTATTTCCACAAAACATTTCTTCCAGTGCAACTATGACAGATTTAAGTCAAATTCAAGGTGAAATTACATTATTTATTATCTTTTTTACGCAAGTTTTACGCTCGAAATTAAAAAAAAACAAATAATAGGTACCTACATTATTACTACCTCGTCTTAGATATATTTTGTTGAAATAATCTCTACTAGCTTTCCTGATAATAAGCGCCTATCTTTGTCCTAATAAGCACCTACTTTAATATTACAAAGTAAAATAAAAAGCAACGGACTTAAAATTTTTCTTAAAGAATATTAAACATCAACTTTGATACAAACACCATTTACGTATTCATGGCCATGTTTTACCAGACAACGGACTTTAAGTTAAGAAGTTTACTTGTTTTCGCCAAAGAAACTAAATAAATATCAACCCCTTTAGGGCCATGGGAACGCTGTCGTTCGCGTACTATATAATTAATCTTCTATGTGTCTCGTTTTGTGGCGATTAAGAATTTAATAATAAAACACAGAGCAAGAAATACATAGACGGACACATCTTTTTTGTTACGTTTTAAGAGTTTCGCCACCGACCGCCAGCGAGAAAACGACTATCGGCTATTATCTCGCTCAAGAAACCTACATATACATTCCGTGTAAACGAAACATGCATATACAAATAGTTGATCGCTGACTGTTCTCACTGCATGCGAAGACTCGTAGCTGAGTGACAAGAGCTATGAAAGAGAACACTCGCTCAGCGATTCTCGATCAGAAATCACGCCGAGAGAGCTTATAGCCGAGCTACACAACTATCGGAACTACGCACTCGCTCCCTCGGCTCGCCCACTCGTTTCTACATTCTAGCTCTATCTATCTATCAGCTTATTGTCGTCAACTGCTTGACATAGGCCTCCCCCAATGAGATCATTGAGATCCACAACTACCGGTCGAGCGCCGCCCGCATCCAGCGACTTCCTGCAACCTTCACCAGATCGTGGGTCCACCTCGTTGGGGGCCTCCCTACGTTGCGCCTCCCAGTACGTGGTCGCCACTTGAGAACCTTCCCGCCCCAACGGCCGTCAGTTCTACGAGCAATTCTAGCTTTACCCGTTCATTGTTGGCGATGTGACAACTGCCTTACTAACTTAAAACATAAGTCAGTGCTCTAGCAATTATATTCCTCTATATCCGTAAAACTCAGTCACTCACTTTGCTGATAAACTGAGAGAAAAACGACTTTCTTGGTATGGACATGTAATTAGAGGGGAGAGTGATCATGTCACCAGGAAAGTTATGGAATTGAAAGTGGGGAAGACCAAAGAAAGATGGATGGATTGTGTGAATGATGATGTGATAAGGATGGGAGTGAGTGTTGACTTGACGAGTAATAGAGGAGAGTGGAAGAGGAACACATGTTGCGCCGACCCCGAATAGAATTAGGAACAGGGCAGGAAAAAGAAGAAGATATCCGTAAAACCCACACCCAGTGTCCAGTACACGGCAACGCTTGCCACACGGAGACTTGAAAATATCAGACGAAATCTAAGTGTCCTGGCCACACCTATACGAAAAGAGGCGAGATGTATATTTATGACGACCTCCGTGGCCGAGTGGTCTGTTCGCCGGTCTCAACACGTCGCCATCTCGGGAGGTTCTGGGTTCGATCCCCGGTGGGGGCAAGTTTGTGTGAAGAATACAGGCATTCGTTCATCCAGTCTTGGATGTTTATATATGTATTGTATATTTTCTGAATATTTATATGTATATATCTATTCAGTATATTTATCCGTCATCTACTGTCCGTAACACAAGCAGCATTAGATGCTTAAAATGGGTCTACTTGATAGGTGTGAATGTCTGAAAATATTTATATTTTAATTTATTTATATTTATTTGTTTTACCCGTTAAGTTGTGTTGCTTTACCTTAATAAAACTGCCAATGAAACGACTCAATATCGTATGGTAAACGAAATTATTATTAAACTCTCTATTGTACTGATAAACAAAAATACGGAACATAATAAACTGAAGTATGCAAGGGAGGACTTATCTCTAATAGGGAACTTGCAGTCAACCCGTTACAGGTGTGTGAGATCTCGTGTTAAGATGATGATCATGATGTGATTTTTACGTAACTTAATATTTTAACTTATCTTTAAATACAACACGAAAGTAGCTGATGAGATTTTCATTTTGCCGCACTAGCTACTCTTACATCAGAAACCCACTCTAACTTTACTTACTTAAAATAGAGAGATACATCTGTCAGCTTTTCTTTTAAAAAATCTACAAAAACCTTTCATATTATGTTAAGAGCTTCAACAAGCGTTGTTATATGCCACAAATTAAAGCCCGAAACAACAAGAATAAATACGAAGAAAAAGTATTTCAACAATACGACAAAGGCAAAGGACACAATCATAGAAAGAATTACTTACATTAACTTCGATAAGCCCTAGCAACAAGCGACATGAGGAAAATGAAAATATAAAAATTTGTAAAGGAAATTTCGTAATGTGGATTTAATACAATTCAGTGGCGGCAGTGGTTAGTACGCTTACGATATCAAAAACAAAGCTACCTTCGTCATGGTCAGGCAGTGGATGGGTAACCAAAACTTTGTGATCTGGAACTCCTCCGTGCGTTCGTCCGGAAGGCACTTTAAGCCGGTGGTCCTGGTTTTTATTGCAACCGTTTTTATCCACCACCCCGCATTGAGCCAGCGATGGTTATAAGGCCCATACTCCTCATGTGGTTGTTTCCATGAGGAAGGCCTGTGCCCAGCAGTGGGACAAATAAAAGCTGAGGATGGTCTTTACCTATAAAATTTTCCAAGATGATTATTGTTTCAATATCTGATTTAAACTTGACAATTAGCTGAAATTTTCTCATTGAACAATTAAAATTGAAAATGTTATCATGAATTGACACAATTGCTTCCGCTTTCCATGAGAACACGTGGATGGTTTTAAGCTAAACACGTGTATTGAATCTGTGCTTCTTGTGAATGATTTACTTGAAAGTTGAAGAAGAAGGACTCTAAAACCATCCTTAAAATGCAATTGAGTTGTATGTTTTTCTTTTCCATGCTCGATTCCTTCTTTAGACGGGATCAACGATTGATTGATTTTCATTTTCTTGACAGTCGTCGACACAACATTTTCTTCCTTTTTACTTATATTCCCCATTCAATCCATCGCTTTTTAGGTCCTCTAATAATTGACGTACGGACTTAACCAATCAATCAATCAATAAGTTAATTGCAAAACCATAATGTACATAAGATGGTCAGGACTAATACAAGATCATTATGAACCCCGCCGGGCACGCAATTTAAAATTCAAATAAATTAGTTTATTGAACAACTACACGATATTCTAGATTTTCAAATTGTAAGTTTCACTTACGACACGATAACATAAATTTACATACACATTTTGTATGTTATTTTATATGCAATAAAGAGTATATATAATAATACAAAATAAATAACATCGTAACAACGAAATATCTACTTATCATAACATTTATTTTCTCCAATGATTCCCAATTCAAGCCCACATGATACAATTATATTGATGATTATTGGGAGCTTGTATTAATTATAATTAATTTTAAAGTCATCCCCTGAAATTGCTTTGAAAACTGATTCTTATTTCTTTTAGCATAAGAGTTACGATGACTGACGCTTAGATTGTGGTCTATAGTACTTTGTTTGAATAACAAGTAATCGTCTTCAGATTAATTGAACACCCATGAAGTGTACCCATTGGGCCTTTGTTCGGCGAATTGAATATATCATTCCACTGCTTGTGTAACTAACTCGATTGGTTTTAATTAAATCCTTGCTAATAGATCAGCATTGATGTCGCGTTTATTAGACTTACGTTACGTTTCGGTGGGCTTTTAGGACGTTCACCTCGGGATTTACACTTCTTGCTATTATTTAACTTCGTAATTGCCCATCGCTCAGACTTAATTGTAAAGTAACATAATTACATATAATTCAACACACTTGCTCGTAATGTGAACTTCATGCCAGGGTTTTTAAACACATAATGCCATATAATAAACCCGCGTGTGATAAAAATATTAGTTGCGTGCGGTAACATTTTTTTACATAAGGAATGAGTGGATTTTGTCCGCTTTTGTCTAGTCTCTGACTAACCCTTAGGGGATTATAGCCGTGATTATATGTATGAATTATAGTAAGCAGGAGATGAATCTAGTCCACAAGGAAGCAATAATCTCATTAGATTCATTAAGGATTGTGTAATATTCAAGGGATTGGCCACATATGCTTTCACAAGTTCCAGGTTATTAAGAAACCGATCTATGATCTGATTGAAGGTTGAAGGAAATGCCACTTATTGGTTTTCTACAGCAAATTCTACAGAACCCTTTAACTTTCCCCCGTTCCCCAGAACTTTGTCATATTGCTGGCAATAAAATAAGGATTTGGAGTGATATATTCACAAACATTTCCCTAATTGCGAAACCTATGGCGGTCGTTTACAAGTTCACGACTTCTGAACAAAAGCACTTTGTAGCACCCTGTCGTTACAAGGTCATTCAACTCACAACTTCAGGAAACCATTCTGAAACTGCCAGCCGTGTTACATTTCTCTAATTTCCGTATGAAAAGTGAAACTTGAATGAAAACTTTTGCATTAACCTCTTAGATTAATCTTTGAAACAAAAGACTTCACATATTTTTTTAAGAAAATAATATTTCGGTATTTTTTAATTATTTCGCGGCTCGGGAAGAGCAGCAGAGAACGAAATTCTCTTATCAACTGATTATTGATCGACTAGTTATAATATTTTTAAAACAAAACACTCTAAGTATCTTATTATGCTCCGAATACTACGTGAAATCGATTTTTTTGTCTAGATAATGAAATATCAATTTAAGCGATTGAATGATATCCTTCCTTCCTTCCTTATTGAATTACCGCAATTGGTTTTAAGAATCAATAATATTTTCCTTTCTTTCCTTTCCTTCCTTTTTTTTCTTTATTTCTTTCTTAGGTAGTTAGGAACAAACCATCGTAAGGAACGTGTAAAACCAAGCTACTGAGTTTATGTCAGATATTTTGCTAAAGGATGATTCGATACGAGTGGTTGCACAATTTAAATGTATTCCGCGTACGCATAAAATATGAATTTACGATATTAAACGTGAAAAAAAATTCATTCGATTAAGGTTACCAGCATATTTACGCATGTCGGAAACGCCATAAACATTTTATGTCTTTTATTTAATTCAGTGTGAGGATGAATTGACGCCATCAACATAGTCAATTACTTTGATCATAATGAGTTAGCTTGATAATTGAAAATACATTTCAATTAAAATGCTCCTCTATTCAATTAAAACACCGGTCTAAATTTGTTACCTTATAAATCACTCGAGAACCTTTCCACCCTCAGCCGTGTGTTAAGCAAGAGGGTAGGGTACCTGTTGTAAAATTGAGCTTTGGCATATTTTATTATTAATTTTGACCATTCTAGGCAAACATTTATCTTAACATTGCAAATCTCATGTCCTCCTCCTGTCAGCGGATTGGTGGCCAGGATATTAAGTCTAACGACAGTCTCAGAGTGGTTTCAGAGCGCTGACTAAAAGTGCTAGTAAGATTTCCATACATTTTGACGAATTATACTAATATATATCTTGTAATTGTAAGCGCGCGCGCGTGACCGGCGCTGGATTTCATGATACGTTCTACGCCATTTTATTCATGACGTATTTATAACATATAATTATGCCACCGCCTACATACATATATAAGTCCCCATTTGGGTAGCCATGCACCGGGCCCAATGTGGGGCAAAGGATGTTCGCAATCAACATACATAACACAATCACGCCTCTATCCCCGAAGGGGAAGGCAGAGGTGTTAAATACCCACATTTCGCCAGATATGTAAGGTCCTCATGTAACAGGTGGCGAGCCTGTTGCCATGCAGCGGATAATATCGCGGTATTCACAATGAACTGTACATAAGTTTTATTCAAACTCAGTGCTTCAGGCGGTGGGATCGAACCCGCGTTTCCCGCGTCCTCTCGAAAGAGTAGTGCCCCGTCCGTCTCAACTCGGCTACCGCCTTATCTCAAGTAAAATTTTATAATTCAAGGGAAAACCCTTAGGTAGGGTTCAATATGAGCACTAATCACTATTCCGGCACAGCTATGCCTAAAATTAATTAATTTAAATTAATTGTTCTGATTTCTGCTAAAAAAATTCCAGAAACGTAGATCACTTACTATACTGCTAGTTAAGTCTTTTTTTCCGTTTTTCTCATATAAAGATTTGTATTTTTTAAATCATTTGAATCTCAATTACATATAAATAATTTTAAAAAAAATTCAATCAACAAACTGAAAGTAAATTTTAGTGAACATAATCTAATTAATTGTAGCCGTTGTTTTATTATTAGTGTTACTGTGGTGAGTATTAACCTCAATCAAATGATCGTAAAGCCGTGAATTATGACTAAATACTCGTAATATAAATCCCGACATCAAGTAATCTCAGCTGTCTGCGTCCAATAAAGAGATTGTCATCTTCCCTGGAATAGACTAATGCCGTAATCCTAATTATTACATAAAACTTTCACAGACATCACATTATATTTGATAAAATGTAATTTTCTAATTGAATTCAAAGGTATTGCCTCAGGCTCTTAGAAGTTGTTAGAAATTGCTGGATTAGAATTTCTCTGGTCTCTGCCTACTATACCACAGCATTCCGACCTCCGTGGTCGAGTGGTCTGTACGCCGGTCTCAAGGCGTCGCCATCTCGAGAGGTCCTGGGTTCGAAAAAGTGGAGGCAAGTGTTTGGGTGATGAATTTTCAGACATTTATTCTCCAGTCTTGGATGTTCATTATAATTATATGTATTATATTATGCATATTCTGAATAATTATGTGTATTTATCTATTAAATATTATATATTTGTCCGTCATCTAGTATCCGTAACACAAGCAGCATTTAGTTGCTGAAAATGGTAGTAGTTGAAAGGTGTGAATGTTGAGGATATTTATTATTTATTCCATGTCTAGGATGATTTCACGCGATAAAAATCTCTGTTAAAAAATGGATCTGAGCACTATACCGTTCCGTCACAAACCGGCATTTTATTAGATTGGGGGAAAACGAGCAGACGGGTCAACTGATCTTAAACAACGACCGCCTCCCTTTGACACCCGCAACACCAAAGGTGTCATAAATGCGTTGCTAGATTTTTAAGTGGGAATACGCTATACATTTCTATAGAAATAAAACTTTACGTGCCTAAAACTACCTGCCTACGTGCTTGAAACCGTGCTAGAATGGTCCTAATGCTCCAGTGTAGGTGACAGAGACTTTTACTTGTTTTCTGCTTTTTGGTCCTTCGAGCCGGATAAAGATATATCACAAGAATAAATTATACAACACAATTAACGCTTATTATGCTAGTATAATAAAAAAGTTTTGTGCATAAGGACTATAATTTCTACATATTTAAACGTTGATAATATAGTTGCAATATATTATCTTTGATGAAAGCAACTGGCAATGTCTGGAAGTCCAGACTTCAAATCTTAACACTTTAAATTTCCAGAAACTTCTACCTTCAACTTTGCAGTCCATCATTGGAAATTTAAGCCATTTAATTATTCGGCTATTAATTTAAGGGCTGGGGTATTTAATAGCCTGCTGGCTGCCTGGTTTTTTAATACACAAAGTGTGAAGTAATGGTGCGTAGCATGTATATAAAAGCAGTAACACGATTTTCCTTTGTTAGCGTCTGTGTTGTCATTTTAACACTATATACTCCACAATAACATTCAATTAGAAGAAGAAGAAGAATAGCACCTATAAGAAATAGATATTTACATTTTTATGATTATTAGTTACTTTGGTATTAGCGTGATTTTATATAGCCTTCCTCAATAAATAGGCAATCTAACACTGAAAGATTTTTTACAAACAAACTCTTCAGCTTTATAATATTTGCTTATATAATATGGAATATAAAAGGAATTCAAAATCAGTCACACATAAGTGAGGTAAAATGCACCTTCGAGGATGCAGTGATTATATTATGTTATGTTATAAAAAAATCTCCTTGGTCATCCACATTCCTAAACGATCCATACATTATTTTCACAATTTCATGTTATAACTTCCACTCTCACACTAAATTTTCCACAACTCCCTTAATATATTGGCAGTATTATTTATCTAATCTAAAATGAAATTGTTACATTAACTCATAAACAAAGTATTACAAAAGATAAAATATTTTCCTCCAATATATTCAATTCTTTCACATTCCCAACATGCCAAAATAAGTTTTATTCTGGTGATACATGGTTTGTTTTCGACATAAAGAATATTAAGTCCTTATTGTTATCTAAAGCATTCATAGTACGTATAGCAGGATTGCAATAAGTACATTCAACTTTCGATATGATTGAAATCTTTGGCTCTGACATATAACTTAGACGTATCTTATGCCTATTTAAGGCCTAGTAATATTCTCTTTAACATTCTTTCTGATGCCTGTTCAACTTTCACTTTAAGATAGTTTTTCCATGAGGTGGAAGGTTGGCGATTTTTTTTATTAAAACGACGCAAACGGTCATTCGTTTCACCTGATGGAAAGTTATCACTGTCGCGCTGGAGGAACTGCAAATGCTTTGCAAGCCTTAATGGAATAAGCTTTTATTCTCTTATCGAACGACTAAAGATCGTATTGGTCTGGAAATACTGCTGGTGACCTTTTATTCCATAGTTTGGATGACCCGAAAAACGCAGGGCCTTGCACAGCCAACTGTCCAGAGTCCAAACTATGTCAAATTATAAAATATTATATAGATTTGTATTTTCAGTTACACAGCGTTTTATAAATAAGTCATTAAAATGATGTTTGCTTGTGAGAGCACATTTTCAGTTCAATTCAATAATTCATAAATTACTAATAAGATGATACAGTTAGGCAAGTCGGTCCACCAGTAGACAGTAATTTCAAAAGTTTATATCATGAAAAATAAACCATTTAAAGATATTTCATTTCGATCATAAATTACTAGTTTGACTCCACTACATTTTTAAATAATTCTTCCTAAAAATGCCCTAGTCGTCGACTGCCAACATCGGCAACTGTACATAAATTGGTTGATTATTTCATGTCATTAATTTGTGGATCAATTTGAAAACCACCGAATTTACATAATTCTACAACTAATTATTGAGAGTCCTCACATAAAACCGTGATGATCGTAAAACAACGCTTTCCCTTTTAGATTTCAAAATTACGATTTAAAACTTTAATACAATTTTGCCCTTTTTAAAAGAACATAACGGTCTTCTAGCTCGTATGACGGGATTATTAATATTTGTATTCCATTACGGAAAAGTACTTAATCGTTCAAATAACAGAAAAAGAGCGATTAATGATATTTTTTCAGTATATATGGCGATGAAAAACTTTCTACGGTTCGAAAGCTTTACCGTACTCAGGAAAGGTAATTTCCAGGCTGAGTATAAAACGCGTAGCAACAAGCAAAACCTTGTGATAAAATAACACATTTATATACGTAATAATATAATATGTTGATATCACTCAACGCTGCAGAAAAACGACACAAACTGTGATATAAATAGACTATGACACGTATCTTAGAGGAGAGTGAACACAGTATTATTTTCACGAGTACTGTCTGTCTGTTGGTCTCGCTTTCACGTCAAAACTACTCAACCGATTTAATCGAAATTTGGTACTCAGTCCAGAGTAAAAGTACTCTGATATTCCCACGGAAACCACCACGCGAATGAAACCGCGGGAAACCACTAGTTTCTCAATATTATAATGTTATATACACCTTTCTCTACAGCACACCTTCTTTGCCTGAGTCTGATTGTGTCGGCGGTGGGAATATTCACAAATATTTTCCACAAACCTGCTGAGACTGAAGGAAATTATAAATCTTTTAGAAATGTTACAGGCCCATTTACTTAAAAGAAACAGTACAAAGCTGGTCCTTTATTTCTAGGTTTTAGGTCGAAGCGGTCACTATAAGAACCCAGACCACACTACTGTTTGGAGACATTACAACTACTACTAATATTGCTATTCACGAGGGCGCTTCATTCATCGACTTAATTTCATAATCATTGCTGGCATGACTATAAAACCACCCTTACTCTATCTTAACCTGCATGAAATGCAAATACTATACTATATCTATATCTATACGTGAAACTGTAGAGCTCGAATGTCTGTACATAGCAAAAAAATGGTCAAAAACAAGTCAGGGGGATGTAAAAAGAGAGAAAATGAAAAAAAATGTTTTTTTTTGTTTCTGTGTCTGTTTGTCTGTTCGTCTGTTTGTACGGGCTAATCTCCGAAATGGCTGGACCGATTTCAATGAATTTTTGCATGGTGATACCTTATATCCCTGGTCAACATCTTAAATACTTTTTATTCCGGAAAATTGAAGGGTTCTTGTGGGATAGTTAAGAAACCGTAGTAACCGCGGACGAATTCGCGGGCAACTGCTAGTTAGTCAATAAATCTAGTAGTTCTTCAAGTTGGATCCAATATTGTTTATTATTTCTTAATTTAAACATTCGAACGTAACATAATTAGAAAAAAAAAATAACCCAAGAAATACAAACATACAAAGATGGTTAAAAGATGGTCGTATTCATAGCCAATGTTGTCCACTGGGCTTCTCCTGTCGACTGTACTCAAAAACTGAAACACTTTTAGTAAAACACACGGTAAGCAATTTCTGTGCTCACTCAAAATAACACAGCTAACGCTAAAAAATAACAAAATAAATTACGTTAAAATCTCAATGGAAAATTAACTGACGATCGTAAAAGGTAATTTGGCTCCTTAGTCGCGAGTCTCGGCAGCACTCTGGTATATTATCAAAGTTGATAATTTTCTTTACCTTTGAGAATGTTTTCGAACTTTGTGGAATGTATTTGGACCGCACAAAATCAACAGGTTTATTCAGAAGAGAGTCGATATCACAAAGAGATTGTTTGCCACGTTATTATATTTCAGCTTAGTAGAACATTTATTTTATCTCCAGAGGCCTCTAACATTCAAATCTACACAATGTCGTGCGAACTCTTCTTTCCAAGAGTTCAAAATCTGTGTAAAATTATTTAAGCTTCACAAAATTTGTTTTCGACAAAATGTACAATTACTCCTCTTAAACTATAGAATTTAATTAATTCTAATTTAACACACTTTAGTTCTGTTAAAATGATTGTGAACTAAGAAAAGTGTCAATTATTTGTAGAAAGTGTTACTTTAGGTAGCTTGGTAACGTTTTTAAAATAATAAAATTAATTGAGTGAAAGAAAGAATTGATCACTTAATTGAGTAACAATTAGGCAAAAATTTTACTGAAATTTTAGTGTTAAAAAGTGATGCTTTGGTATCAATTTTCGAGACCCATTTCATTTTAATTTTTTAGAATTTTATACATACATACATATAATCACGACTATTAATAAGCAAGAGCACCACAAAAGCAGTCCTTTGCCATTGACCGCGCTTCACCAAGCAGTGACTGCACTCAGCGTGACAGGTGGTGAGCCCGTCGCCGCTATACGCTATTGGATGGTTGTGCAGCTCTAAGACCATTAGTCGCCTTTTACGACACCCAAGGGAAGATATGGGTTGGTATTATTCTTTTAATGAGCCGCTACCACACGGCTTAAATTTCATAGCGGATTTAAATCCCAGGGCTTTTTAAGTTGAAACTAAAATGAAATTAAGTATTAAAATATTTTTTATCTGTCTGGGAAAGACTGTTAAAAGATTTGGCAAATTAAGATATAACAGATTTTGCACGGACTGTATAAATTCTATTAAGACGTAGGCTTGTTCCCTGTAACATGGGACCAACGACATTATGGGCAAAGTGTGATTGTTTAATGTTCCTCTGCCTTTTGGGGACATAGGTATAATATGTATTTAAGAATAAGAAAATATTATTTGTCAAAATAAAAAAAAACGTGTTATATCAACCGAAATTTTTTTAGTTATTAGTATTATAAATTGACAATCACTTTCTTGTATATAATAATCAATTATGTGTTGCTTAGTGATTCGAAACTACATATCAGACCCGTCCATTTAGACTATTAAAACCATTACCTTTTTACTCTCAATATAATTGAGCTTTTATAAACTTCAGTGGTTAACAACAAAGACTGTAGAGCTATATTTTTAATGAATATGTCCTTGATATAACATTATGAAATGAACTAAGATTTTATAACAAAGATATAAAAGAATATATAAGATACATTAGTAATTGACACCTTGTTAATATTAAAAGTCAGTTAAATGCACATTTACCACATAAGTAGTAGTTGCATAATTGCTTTACTCGATATTGAAATTAAAAAGTAAATCTTAATGTGCGTTTGAGGTGTTTGTGCAGGAAAATCCGGAGATCAGAAAATCACAAGAAACACAATGGTGACGCCAATAATTAATTTTATAAACTATAAATGGTACAACACTGACCCTATCTCTATCCCTTTCGCACGTACTGCCAAAATATCATAACACCGTCTGCGCCGTGTAAATGAAGACATTACGCTTCATGTAGTTTATATATCACCACGCCGCGAACGAGTGACAATAAGCTCCTCGTGTAGCTAATCCGCTGAAACCCCGGACATTGCGTCCTAGTAATTCAATGAATGTGTCGTGCCTTTCGCGAGTATTGCAAAGGAACTGAGAGGATCTCACCATCGAAGACCTACAGGAGAAACGCGGGCCCGCTGCTGTGTGCTGCCGATCCAGTCTGAGGAGCGGTCATCCTCGTTCCTGAAGGTCAATGCGTGCACATCCTTTCTTTCTCAAATTTGTTATACGTACCATCATACAGTCCACTTTTGAAAAATTCCATATATTTTACCATCTTATACATTGGCGCGACCACACAATTTAATTCGATCAAGGGTAAAAAATCCTCAAAGATATTTGGCATTCGAACGATTACCCCTCCACTTATTTCTAATAAAAGCATTTCTTTTAATAGATGGAACTATTTGATAACAAAAATATTAAACCAGATTTTCTAAGAACCTTAAATCCAGATTCAAAGAAGAACTGAAAATCCGAATGCTTGTTGAAGAAAACAGTAAGAAATAAATCTACGCATTATAATGACAAAGCCTTTGATTCTAAAGGTATTGGAATCCAAACGCTTTTTTATGATAAGAGAATTAAAATAGATAATAAAACGAGTCGCTATTGCAACCATTTCTACCCAACAACCTGCATTAGGCCAAAGTGGTGGTGTTACGGCCCGTACTCCTCATACGTTTTTTCATGAGGAAAGCCTGTGCCCAGAAGTAGGACGTATATGAGCTGAGGACGATAAAACGAGGCATCAAATTGTTTTGAAGAAAAATAATTTAATGTAGTTGGAACGTAGTAAGAGGAGTAACATATTATATACCTGACGACCTCCGTGGTCGAGTGGTCTGTATGCCGGTCTCAAGGCGTCGCCATCTCGAGAGGTTCTGGGTTCGATCCCCGGTGGGGGCAAATTTTTGGGTGATGAATTTTCAGGCATTTGTTCTCCAGTCTTGGATGTTTATATATAATCAGGATATTTATATGTATTTATCTATTAAATATTATTCATCCATCATCTAGTGTCCGTAACACAAGCAGCATTAGTTGCTTAAAATGGGGCTAGTTGATAGGTGTGAACGTTTGAAGATATTTATTTATTTATTATATACCGCATTCATAACATAACACTTATCATCACGCTCACAGATATACATTTACATCGACGACGCAAACTCCAAAACCCCGACCAAACAAATGGCTGTAAAAGCTTTAAAAAATGCCTCTTTCTTAATAATTGGTAGACGGGCATCGGCAGCATCGGTATATTTGAAAATACGCCAAATATGTTAAATCCCCATGTAACAGGGTTGTTGTTGTTGCCTGTTGTTTTGTTCATGTTGTTGCAAATGTGGATGACGACACATTTTAGTAGCGCTAGTTACTTTTTAAAATACAATTTTAAAATAATTTTTCTTCATATTATTCACTCTTACAACTAAGGAGCAATGATATCTTGTATTATTTATCTGTATAACTGTTAAAATAATGTAAGATTGTGAACATTGTTTATTGACCCAAATAAATAGAAAAAAAAATGTGTGTCAGGTTGCGAAGTCACGCATACGGTGACCTCTTTGTCAGAGGTTCAGAGGGTCATTTTTTGTGCACACGTCCAAAGAATGGTATTCCTGGCCTCCGTATTCCCGTCACAAAATGGGTTTCTTCAAGAGAGCCGTGAAATTTGGGCAAACAATGTGATGGTGGCTGGGTCTGCCTTTGTTCTGTTGTTTCTTGGCATATATCGAAACAACTACTACAGAAGAGTCTTATAACCAGGAGGTGATGAATCAATTGCTTAAGTACGTAGTTTTTCCTTCGTTTATTAAGTTATAAATCTATTTTGTTTCATATTAATTGTAACTTCAGCGATGAAAAGATAAATGTTTTGTCAAATACATTTAATAGGCTTCGTATTATATTGATAAACTAATAGCTACTATATTATTTTACATATAATCACGACTATTATCCCCTAAGGGTTAGTAAAATACCAGGCAAAAGCAACGCAAAAACACTCCATTGCCATAGTCCGCGCTTCACCAAGCAGTGACTGCACTCAGCGTGACAGGTGGTGAGCCCGTCGCCGCTTTTAGCTATTGGATGTTTGTGCAGTGCTAAGTCCATTGGTCGTCTTATACGACACTCAAGGGAAGAGATGGGTTGGTAGTATTCTTTTAATGAGCCGCTACTTCATAAAAATATTACGCAAAAACTGTCTACTCATTCACGCCACATTGAAATAAAGTGGACAGACATCTATTTGGTTTTTGTTTGATATTTTATTCATATTTTTATGTCTACCCTTGTCATACTGTCAGAAGAGATTGTATGTAGTAAAAGACGAAGACTCATGATAAAATATTTGAGATTACGAAATTTTAAATTAAAACGTTATTGTGGAAAATTTTAATAAATGGAATATAACTATAATTTTACTATAAAACTGACTGTACTCATAATTATGTAATGTAATATTTTATCTTTGTAGAAAAAAACCTCCGTCCTTTAAATTTTTGGTGGTAGACGTTAACAATTATCTAATAATATTAAACTTTAATTTTATGGAACGTACGCCTCATCTAAGCTTTTACTCATTCCTATAAAATGAACAAACTTGGAACTAACTCGGTATCTCAAAGTTTTTGGTCACCCATCCTAAACCTAACTAAGGCGATGGTTGCTGCACCTTGAATATCGAAAGCAAACCCAACAATTGCGCCCCCGACCTCACTTAATCAAAACGAATATTTACTCGTAATAAATGTAACTAATAAGTTATTATAACGAATCCCTTACGACACGAGTAACGAAAATATTTAATAGAACGTCAATCATATTAGGGTATTACGAGAGAACCGATACACTGAATTAATATTTTACTGGAAGGCTTCACCTCGCAATAGTAGTAACGAGCGTTCATTAAACTTTCATAAAACAGTCAGAAGCGCTTTGAACGGAAACCTCAGTGAAAAGTTCAAAGTTAGCTTTAAATAGGGTGTAATGATAATAAATTTTGTTATAAGAACCTTCTAAGAACGTTATAAGTCTTCAATAATATTAAGCATTATTAGATCCTGTGAAAGGGATTGAGGAAAATTAAACGCTTAATGCAAAGATCTTCGTATTTAATACTACATTTAAGGTAGTGGCCTTGATAAAGATTTTTGCACATAAACTCGAAGCGATAAAGGTACGAACACACTATGCGAAGAGACAATCACAATGTGGTTCGTCAGGCACTCCAAATGAAACGCAGAAGTGGGCGGCTGACCACCACCGGACACATGGTGTCCACCATATGTCCGAACAATGACCCGACAACATGACCCGAACAATAAAACATGATAAGCTATAGTAAGGCTACCGAGACGAGATAAATAATGTAAACAAAATGATAACTGCGGCTCCGACAGCTTCCTATAACAGGAATCACGCAACGAAGGTTGACCCTTATTGTGTAAGAGATAAGAATACCAGATTGTAATCGATCGGTATCGCAATGTAACTCAGTAACGGTCCGATTGTTTACATTCTTTATCACATCTCGTTGGCCACCATAAGTCGGAACAAAAAGACCAAGAAGGAACACGTAACGATAGCTGAATTGGGAAAGATGGCACTACTGCCACCTTTTTGCTGCACCTTGCTGCACCTTTCTGCTAACCTTTCTGTTGTAAATTCCTTAAACTATCTACTGGAAAGAGCACTTATGTTGTTGGAATAAAAATATTAAATCACCTACCGATGCATATTAAATCTTTGGAGGGGAGACTGTTTAAAATTAAATTGAAAGGATGGCTGCAAAAAAATGCTTTTTACAATCTAAATGAATATTTTAATTAAATAAATATGTGTATTTGATGTATAACTTATATGAATGTTAATGTGTTTATACTTTAATAACTGTAACTTCAACGTCTACTGAGACGTCACAGACGTACTTTGGACACGGGAAATCACAGCTGATTGAAAAACACCGACCCGACGTTCGGTCGGGGTTTCGAACATTCACAGTACATGCATTGCGTCGTCTATGTAAAAATATAACTCCTGAGTCTGAGAAAACTTATGTTCAGTTTATAGTGATTATTGTGATTATTTCTTGCCTCACAATGTTCTCGGTGCTTGGCAAGTAGCCTTGGTCCTTATTTCGTGGAAACTTATCAGTCAAAATAAGTGTTAAGTAACACCTCTGGCTACCCCTTCGGGAATAGAGGCGCCATGGCTGCATGCAAGAAGTTTCGAACAATTTGCTAGATACAAAAAATACAGTGCAACTGAGAATCTCCTCCTTCCTCAGACTTAAAAGTCGGTTAAAAATTGTTGCATATACTTCAAGGCTACGGAATATTTCCTCGTAAGCATGAATATGAATCACAAGGTTTTTAAAGAACCTCGAGGAAAACGAACGATCCAAAAATAGAATCCTGAGCGTAGCGAGCGATTTAAAAACACAGGATGTAAATAACTATTCAGCTCAGCTCAACACATAGCTTTACAGCTCAGTGCACAGGAGAAAAAGTAATTTGTTATTGTAACGTTGTAATTTATTTTATTTTAGCATGCTACATAAAACATTACAATAAAGATAGAAAAAAGTACTAAGTACTTTTATTTTAGTGCGTGAATTTTCATATACTTATTTTACGACAACGCTTATAATATTTTTATTGGACCTTATACGTCCAAATTTAAATATCTTTTTTCATGGTAGCAATAAAAAAAATTATAAACAGATTTTGAAGATTAAAGAAAACTTTTAATAATACTCGTAGGTCAGTACAACTTGCCTTTCTCCATTCTCCTCTGCAATTCTGCATTCACTTCTATCACTTCTTCAAAAGTCCTTGTTCGTAACCAATCTATAAAATACCTTGTGCGGTAAGTTACTCAAAACAGCTATAGAGATTCACAAAAAAACTCTTTTAAACAGACAAAGCATCTTTTATAAATCAGCTAGTATAGTATAGTATATTAATAAACGCTCTTTGGCTATAAAACCAAGCCATAACTTGCAACGAGGCGCCATAGCTATATTAGCGACTCGTTGCTGTCAGTGCGCTCTTCTCTGGCCATTTTTCTCTTGGTTTCCGTTTTTAAATTTGCTGTCTGTCTCTTTTTATTTGTTTTGTTCTCGAAGTTCATTCTTACCAGAGTCGGCGCGTAGAGCGGTTGACTCACTGCTAACAATAATTGTATTATATTTATAAAGTGGTGATCAATTTAATAAGCTTAAAAAAAGTTACAACAACTCATAAGATCAGTTCCTGATAAATAACAAAGTCTTTAAGTCTCTTTAAGGAACTATTGTAAGTAGCCCTACCCTTTTTATAATATATTTAGTGTTAAATGTGAAATTGTTTTGTGTTCAGTGTAATTTACCTTTTTTTATATAATTGTTTCAGTTGTGCCTTAATTCTTCATTATAAAATATACGATACCTAAGTGACGACCCAACTGCATTTTCATTATCCCCGGCTTCACCCCGTCACAAACTTATTTGGATGAGGATGTTACAAATCACTTATAATCAAATCCAGTGTTAAAAGGAATTTAGATGTAGACAGGAGTAAATACATGGCATTTAAATATACATAAGTATTCCTCATTTAGGGTAAATTATGAGAAAAACGTTCGGAAATACAACGCGATTCAGGACATTTCAGGATAAAATATTAAATTACTTTTATAATCCAAACAAATTTAATGGCACGAATGAAATTTTTACAAGACCATGAAATAAATTAAATTATATTTTATTATGAAAGTAAGATGTCATAATTGACAATTTCCTTAAAATTCATAAAAAATTAAATTATGAAAGCAAATTTAGGCACATTAATACAAAACCTTGAATTTTAACGTTACCTTATAAAAATCCATTAATATAAAATACGATTCGTTAAATCCAAAGAAAGCGAAAATATTATAGAGGTTCAAAATAAAATATTTCTATGTGATTAATCATCTTCATTGAAATATCCAAAGCCTAGCCTTTGAAAGGAATAGTTTTGCTCCCACCAACACATGATAAATGTTCCTACTAAACTTTCGTACAAGAACGTACAATTTTGTCTTGGAACTCGATGTATAAAAATTCAAATATTTCTAAGTTCAAAAGAGGGTTAAAAGAGCACTTTGCATGCTGACAAGATCAGTGGTTTATGCGGCTGTATCTTGTGCGCAATAAGCTACCTAACCCATGCTTTTTGGAATAAAAATGCACATCCATGCAGACAACTCTATATTGGGGCTACTAGAGTCAATAGTAACTATATCCTTCCTACATGGAGAATCAAGGAGGTCGGGCTGTAACACCATCACGCTCAATAAGGATTGAAGGGTAGAATTTAAACACAGTAGAAATGCAAGCTTCGAGATGCACGTTATACGGCATAACGTGCATTTCAAAGCACGGAGGAACTTAGATCGCAAAGTTTTGCTCACTCATCCAAGGACAAACAACTAGCTAGCAACAAAGTAACTTAACGTTGAATATCGAAAGCTAAACGTATCACTTGGCCACCGTGCGCCTCCCTAAAACCAGATACATTCGAACACATCCGGTAAAGATTACACTCCGTTCCATCAATGTCATCAGTTCAATGTCATACAGAAATAATTCAAGACTGCGCGCGCCGGATCCGGGTGAACCTGACCCGTTTCTGGGTCGCCCGGTTGATAGTGACCCAGATCCGGTGATCGTGACCTGTAACTGGGTTAGACCCGGGCGTGATCTTGACCTGGAGAAGCCTCTCGATCCATTCTTAGGTCTTCGTTGATCCCTTTCAAGTTGGGAACAATGAGATTAAAATTTCACGAGAAGATCATTTGGAGCTTAAATATAATTATTGAACGACGACCATAGTAGAGGCTTCCGGTTACATGGTGCTATGAGATAGGTTCGAGTACCGGTTGGGGCAGATGTGTGTTTATAAAAATCGTTATGATCTACAGTTACGCAGATGCAGATTATTGGCTTCAATATAATCATGTACTGTAACGGATTTTTATGAATACTAGCTGTACTCGTATGTTGCTGATTGATAGGTGCGACTGTACGCAATTGACAGATGAAAAACAGCAGGAAAACAATAAAAATTAGAAAGATTTAGTGAATGATGATATGGCGAGTGACGAAGGAGGAATAAGTATTAGATTTTAACATAAACTATAATTAGAAACGGGGAGGATATTATATATTTTTTTAATGTATTTAAGCGTATGTATGTACGTGTATGTACAGATTATATAGTCACATTTAAAAGTCCATTAATACTAACATATTTTAAGAACTATAATAGCTTGCACGAAAATCACACTAGTCATAACCTACCTCAAATAAATTTCAACTTTAAGGTATCATCAACTAAGGACTCAATGACTTTGTATTATGTTTAGAAAGAAAGAAAGAAAAACATTTATTAACCTACAAACACACATCACATATTGTTTCGGCGGACTCTGCTTTATGCGATAATTTTTACCGGCTATGAATGGACTTTACGCTATAAGACCTTTTCAGCGGCGAGCTAGCATTACAGACTCTCACACATACATAAATATATCATCTCGTCTAAATCCCTGAATTGGTAAGCATACATTCACAGTGATAACGTCCACGTTTGCCTTCAAATCAAATCAAATCAAATTGTTTATTGCTCCATAATGTACATATAGATAGTAAAATGTTAGGTTAGGCCTTGTAATATTTGAGTACACACGTAACAGGTGGCGAGCCTGTTGCGGTTGCACCGGACACGATGAGACAAGCGATATTCACACCGAACTGAACTGAAGTTCATATTCATCTCAGCGGTAGATACAGGCGGAGATCGACCGACCGCTTGTATAGCCTTAGTTCAGCTTTCGCCCAATTTCAGAATTTCTCAGAACCATGAACCTAGAAAAAGGCTTCCATTTTCTTCCAAAAAATTAGTTCTTGTAAAAATTGCGACTACAAAACTCATAACCTAACCAGTCCATGTTTTCAAAAATTCTTATTAAATTTTATTTCCCAGTAATTTGCCATTTCAGAATTGTTTCTACGAAGTGTAAGTAAATAAATATCTTCAGACATCCACACCTATCAACTAGCCCCATTTTCTTCTTCTTCTTCTTATTCAATTAATGGCGTCCGAACGGAGTGTTTTACCACTTAGGATACACTGTTCCGCCAATGTCACGTGTGTAGCTTTCACACGGCAAACAGGATATTAAAGATATTATGTTACTTATATTTTTACTTATCCATCTAAAACACAAGGACTGCTGCTTGTTACGGATACTAGATGACGGTTAAATATATTTAATAGATAAATACATGTACATACTATACAACACATAATATAAACATCCAAGACTGGAGAACAAATGCTTGTATTCATCACACAAACATTGACCCCCACTGGTCGATCCCAGAACCTTTCGAGATGGCGACGCCTTGAGACCGGCGTCAAAATATGAGGCAGGTTTTCTAAATGTCTTAAACAGCTTTACTTTTATTCCGTCAGCCAGCTGTATATTGGAGTAAATATTGCGTTGTAAATGAGCTGTGACTGAACTTCCTAATCTATTGGACCCTGAATTTTTATTAGTCTCAATACTACGCGTTAGCATTACAGTATTTTTGGTTGTATTTCATAATCATATGTGCTGTATAAATAGTTGACTATAAGACATTTGCCATGATTGAACTTTGGATGGGTGACCAAACTTAGTAGATTCTCCGTTCTTATGACAACAGTACTATCATTAAACTGTCAATGGTCAGTAACTAGACACAATTAAAACATGTATTGTTTGCGAACACCAGTGTTCGCACCGACTCTCATTGTTTTTTCAAAAGAACTATACAAAGTACACAAATACATCAAACATCGAACTGCCAATATAAATTTTTATAAAACATTGTCAATTCTTTACCAGTAGAACAAGTTGAACAACTTATTCTTTGATAATTCTTTTCCAGCTTTTATAAATGTAGTAACACCTCAGAGTAAACAGAACTGGATTAGCCATTAGTCAATTTCTCAAACATTTTTTTCTGCCATTTCTTGCGGGGGGTGAGGTTACCACTACACTCAAAGCCAGCCGTTTTTACAAATGCACACATGCATAATTCGACACACAAATTTAAATTTTACGCACATACACGCTTAAAATAGTCACGTGGGGTGTGCGTTTTGACAACGTCACAGCCGCACTCCCCACGAGACAAGCGTTCGAAATTTGAAGTCGTAGAATTCTAAAACATGAAATAATGAAGTAAATAATCATGAAATCTTAAAAATTATAATTACAAATAAAAGGTGACACCATCTTTTAGCATACTCGATGTTTTCTATTTATTTTTACAACAAAAAACAGCACAGGCAGGCATTTTTGCGGGAGCTCTGTTCGCCGCAACGTTCACAATGTTATGGCTGTCAAAATGGCGGCTCAACTAGTTTTATTAAACGTGCAAGCATCCGATGCTTGTGCATTTGGCAGAGGGGAATGTTAGACAAAGGCTACTCCAGTTCTGTTTACTCTGAGAGTAACACTCATTAAAAGCATTAAGTCTAATTAGTTATCATATTAATTAAGATTACATAAAATATTTTTTTACTAAACATCATGTTTTAATTGTATATAAAAGTTATAACAACGGCACTACACGCTACGTACATTATGTAGTATATAGGTACTACTCCCGTTGTTATAACTTTTATATAGAATGCAACGCGAAAGTTTAAAATCTTATATGTTTTAATTGGTGTAGAAAATATTTGGAAGAGTCATAACTCATAACAAAGTGTAATATAAACTAAATTGATACAGATGCACTAGAGAATAAATAATGTTGTGGAATGCCTATTTATCAAGTGAGTTATTTCTTTCAGCCGTCAACTGCATTGAAAGCGTTTAGAGCTAATATTTTCTTAGAGCTTTCTAAGACTAAAATATTGAATAATGGTATTTTCAAAAAATAATATCATTTCTTTAGAATTCTCAAAATTTACATTAGAAAACGGCCGTAGTTCCGCAACTTGCAAAATGGCACTGAGTCGAGACTTTTTTTACTTTAATTTTAAAAATAGCTTGAGTTTTCGCAAAAGTAGGTAATAAATTTATTTCAGAATCCCCTTAAAGTGTAAGCTAAAAATACCTACAAACACTCAAACTATACAAATGATGCTGAATTTCATAAAAAATCTATAGTTTGTCTCATTAAAAGAGAATTAAAAATAAGATTCAGCAGGATTGAGGTGTTGACCAGACGTCAAGCGAAGGATTAGGTCAGGGTGGACGAAATGGTTGGCAAGTTACGGGAACTGCTTGTGACCCCGTATTTCCCTAAGATTGAAGGGAAAAATTTATAAATCTGTAATTAGACCTGTCGTCATGTATGGATCGGAATGTTGCCCTGTAAAGCGGATCGATGAACAAAGATGCATATAGCAGAAATGCGACGGTTGAGGGTGTGATGAGAATGAATAGAGTGAGGAATGAATATATTAGGGGCAGTCTGAAAGTTGCCCCGATTTCTGATAAATTGACTGACATGTAATGAGGAGAGAGAATGATCATGTCACCAGTCATGGATTTGAAAGTGGATGGGCGTGTAGACAGAGGAAGACCAAAGAAAAGATGGATAGATTGTGTGAAAGATGATTAGTGAAAATTTAAGATTAATAGGTAACCTATTAATCATAATTCATGTTTTAGTAGATCACATTTTTGTGGAAGTTGTCCTAGATGAAAACACACACGATAAGTAAGTTTAGCTAATTGCAGCAAAAAGTTAAGAGGATCGCGGGCTTGCCACATGTTAAGCTAAAAGGCTCCAATCCCTGATAAAGTTAAATGATAACGTGTAATTAAAAGTAAAGGTAAAAAGCTTTTCATAATAAATGTCGTGTATAAACAAAGCCACACCTTTTAAAGGTGAAGACACTAATCCCTGTTCCAGAAATAGCCCTGAAGGTCACAGCCGAGCCATTTCACATTCAAAACACGTAATTACATGTTTCAAGCCGAAAAACTGTGGAAGTGTGTCAAATGTCTGTTTTATTGTTGAGACATTCCCAATACCATCCCGCTCACGTTTTAACATAACTCCCGAAGGTTCCTGGTTTCCAAGGTCTCGAAAAATTATTCTATTTGAATTTAATCTTCATTCAGCCGTGAGCTCCGAGGCTTTCTCCTTATTATGGCAGATATATCGGATATGGAGCAAAGTTTTTATGGAAGTGGTTTGTAAAGCTCCCCTTATACATGCCGTCTAATACTTTTATACTGCCTAACTGATTGACTTTTTTAAATTTCTCAATAATGAGCATTAAGAAAGAACTGGAAAGAATTTAGAAGAAACTGGTTATGAAGAACGCTCTAGTAGGTATATTAATTAGATGTTAAAAATAAAGCTACTACTCGTAGGAATTTTGACAACCTCCGTTTGGCCGAGTAGTCTGTACGCCGTCTCAAGGCGTCGCCATCTCGAGAGGTTCTGGGTTCGATCCCCAGTGGGGCAAATGTTTGTGTGAAGAATACAGGCATTTGTTCTCCAGTCTCTTGTATATTTTCTGAATATTTATATGCATTTATCTAATAAACATATTTATCCGTCATTTAGTATAAGTGACACATGCTTAAAAGTTGCTTAAAATGGGGCTAGTTGATAGGTGTGAATGTCTAGAAGATATTTAAAAATAAAATCTCTATACTTTCTTATATCATAACTTTCTTATTTATATCATATTAATAACTTTAAATATTGTAGGGTTTGATCACACGATAGATATCACAGTACAAATAGTACAAAAAACAACTACACGCAAGACAGTCATTCACAACTAAAGCAGAAGTTCAGTAATTCTAGGGTTTATTGTTTTTTTTTCAATTTCTCATCTTTCTAAGACAATTTTTAATACCATTTTTTCACAAAATTCAATGATTGCTTGATATTAATTTTAGCGTTCATAAGAGTATTGTAATATGCCTAGCTTCAACATCGCCTATTTTTATTTGTATTTCAAAATCCACTTTGGATTATGTGTAGAATAAAAAATCTATTCAATAAATCTTATTTACCCACATTTATTAAGTTACTGGATGAGACTATCCCATTTACAATGTCAAGTTCACTTTTTATCTAGTAAAATAATATTCATTTTTTAATTGCCCGGGAGCTACTACATGTCGACGTGTCCGAAGATAAATGAATTTAGACGGGGTGAAACAAAACACCCTGTAAGTTTTCGCTCGCCATCGCTAAGCGAGCGTAGCGCATTAATCAAGCAAGAAAATAAAATGAAGCTTGAGATCTCTGCTTTATGATATTATAAGGCAGTTATTTTTTCTTATTGAGGTCATGGCTATGTAATATTGACAGAAAAATGGAGAGAATAATGGTTTATAGATTTCATCAACCGCTAGCTTCATTTTTAATTTTACATTTACTATTCTCATAATCAGTTTTAACTTTTATTGCTTCTATGCTTCCTCCTTTAAAACTTTAATATTAACAAACTACAAGGTATTTTCTGCAAGTGTTATTATCACGACATAAAAAAAGAAAAGTCTTTCTTGTTAAGACTTTTATTTCTCTAATTTTTAACTATCACACACCCTTTAATTTAATTTTCCGGAATAAAAAGTATCTAAGACGTTGACCAGGGATATAAGGTATCACCATGCAAAATTTCATTGAAATCGGTCCAGCCATTTCGGAGATAGCCCGTATAAACAGACGAACAGACAGAAAAAAAAAATTAAAAAAGAAAATGTTATTTCCTGTCTTTTTGATCCCCCTGAATTGATTTCAAGCATTTCTGTGTACGTGACATGCGACCTCTACAGTTTTATTTTATGTATAGATAGATAGATTACTTTAACTCGATACCATTTACTATAGAGTGCAAATATACACATTAGTGTAAAGGAATTAAAAACTTCACTTACATAATTTTGTAAACATTACTGCTAAAGAAATAATATTTTCATTCTTAAGAAAACAACTAATACACATAATATTAGAGTTGGTAATTAGGGATTGTAGTGATATTTTCACGCGTAGTTTGCTTCAAAAACAAAAACAAATGCAAAATCAAAAAACAAAACAAATTACAAAATCATGAATATTTAATTTTTAGTTAAAAAATAATAAAATAAAATATCTTATAATTATAACTGGAACGAGAACCGCTCGTACTTTGCGATGAGATTCCTTTCACTGCCTTTATATACGTACATCTGAAATTTCAAAGATGTTCTCAAACATTCTGTAAAGTGAAAAGGACGGATAATATCAATCACTGTCAAAGTCTATACGCAGCTATTGAAATAACAAACATTGTTGTAATTCAATGTCGGTACTGAGATACAGTTCCACCCCTGCTTTTGACCCTTCATAAATTATGAATCTTATTCATAAGGAGAATAAGTTCAAAATGGAAGCAATGATGAATCTTAAATAGAAGCATTTTACTTTCAAATTTATGTCTTTTGGCAATAGATCTATTTGATATTACACAATTTTCTTTAAGTACTTTCTGTACGACTCTTTTGTGATTTCAAGCTTTGGATGTCAGCTTCATATTTTTTTGATTAATATCCTGCTTTTAATTTTTAATTAGACCATTATAAGCATATTTATATATAAAACAAAATCTTATACATTTTGAACAGCAAAACAACTGCCAGCAATAAATTTGCAATTGATGTTTATATATGAAATTTTATTTAAAACCACACAAAAAAAAACATAATAATTATTAATGGAAAAAAGTTCTTCAATTCAAAACTTTGTCATCTCGACCTCCTCCGAGCTTCAGAAGGCACGTCCCTGTCGCTATTGCTATAGTTTCTATCGTGGTGGTGTTTCGGACCATACTCCTCATGTATTTGTTTCCTTGAGGAAGGTATGTGCCCGGAAGTGGGATGTTTATGGGCTGAGGATGATATTATTCCAACTGTATATTAAAAAAACATATTAAAGGTTTAAAGGTTACTGCAACTCCATATCCATCGTCTTAAAATACACAAATCAGAATATTAAATCGAGTGTTTACTTTTAATTTCAAAATTTTCTCAGCCATTTTGTCTTCATCAAACGATTTAATATTTCATTGCTGTCTTGGGCGAATTCAAATATTAATTGGTTAATTAATGTCTCAGAGATACTGCAGACATGAATTTAAGAGAACAAGATAGTTAGCTCTTAAATTCTGAATTAAAATCTAGTTTTACATAGACCGAAGATTTGTTTTAATATATTTGATTTAAAAATCTCTGAAAATGGTTTGTTACGTGACATAAGTATACGTATATTTTTATACGTGATATAAAAGATATTTATAGTCATTTTTTCCTTTAATATTGCTTACACTTAATTTGTTGTTTTAATTCTGAAGCATACAATTTGTTTAACTAAGTGAATAATATACTTCATCAGATTTTATGACAGACTAAGATGCAGCTTTACGAATTTTTACGCACAAAATGTTTTTTTTTTATAATTTTATTATATTTTAAGCCTTAACCACCTTCCTGTTTGAAAAGGTGTTTGAAAAAAGATTAGAAATTGATCATCACATCAGAAATTGTTTTTGGTCATACTTGTACCATACGCGTCTATACAGTTCAAGCGCCTCTGTACCTTCCACCTCTTCTTCTTCTTGCCCTTTTCCCACTCTAGGTGGGGTCGGCACAACATGTCTTCTTCTTCCATTCCCCTCTGTCACTCGTCAGCTCAGCATCCACTTCTTTTATCCTCATATCATTCTTCACGCATTCAATCCATCGCTTCTTTGGTCTTCCTCTAACTCTAGGTCCGTCCACATTCATGCTCAGCATCCTTCTTGTAATGTGACATTCATCCCTCCTCATCACAAGTCCATACCACGCTAACCTATTGCTCCTTATCTTTTCTGTCACTGGCGCTACTTTCAAACTTCCTCTAATATATTCATTCCTGATCTTGTCCATTCTTGTAACTCCACACATCCATCGCAACATTCGCATCTCTGCTGAGTGCAGTTGTCTTTCATCCATCGCTTTCGTTGCCCAACATTCAGATCCATACATTACAACTGGTCTAACGACGGATTTATATATCTTCCCCTTAAGCTTAAGGGGTAATCTAGGGTCACACGTTGCTCCTGAGACCTGTCGCCATTTCATCCATCCCACATTTATTCTATTTCTTACATCCTTGTCAATATCGCCATCGTTTTGAATTAATGATCCGAGGTACCGGAAATCGGAGCAAACAGGTAGGGATACACCACCTAAGGTCATGTCCGAAAAACTAGATGCCTCCCCAAAAGGGCAGAACAAGTGCTCGGTTTTCGTCCTACTAATCCACCCTCTACCAGAAATTCCACGTCTGAGCTCGTCGACGTGACACGTTGCCTCGCTGGCTCTCTGGTGAGTGTAAAACTTGTTTTGGAGTCTGAAAGACTCTGGGTAGGTGGTTGTGTGATTTATTTTAACTATATAATTTTTGTTTTAGTGAAAAAAGCCATTTAATATTTATTAAAAACAAAGCTACTTTCGCCATGTCAGTATTATATTACCAGATTTTATGTAAAATGAACAACGCAGATATTTCATTAAATCGAATATATTTCTGACGTCAGGAAGTACCCCCGCACGTGATAAGTTTGCGGGTGTACGGGTAAATGTTGACCCAACCTGATAAATATGAGTGACCCGTCTACCGAGCGTAGGTGTACTGAATACAGAGATATTTCTAGTATCACCGTCATTTATATGTAAAAGTATCCGCATATCTTTGAAAAGAGCGTCAACTTGGTAACGTTAGATGTGGTATTAAAAATACCTACAATAATATTGGAAAAGAATTGATGAGGTGTTATGCGATACGGTCCATCTATGGCAGAAATCCAGATCACAAAGTTTTGGTCACCAATCTAAGGTTTAACCATGGCAACTGTTGCTATACTTTCGATATCAAAACCAAAATGTAATTTTTTTAATGAAACAGCCAAACTTAACGTGTAAGGCATTCAAGTCATTATAACAATTGGTACTTCAACAAATTACTCCGATACAAAATTCGCGTATTATTGACAAACGATTGAGAACGATCACGCGACAATTTACGGGATCGAGCACCTCAAAGAATTGCCCCGAGATTCAATTACGATATGAAATGGAGATTGATATTGATTTATATTTATAAGATTTTTTCTTACGCAATATGTTCCAGAATGCTTTTACTTGAGATTCGCAGCAAATGTGAATAGGGTCTTAAAAATATATTGTACAATCTGTACTATCTTTTTTTTACTTATGACAGGTAAGCTCTTGGCTTTCATCTCATCTGATGGTTAATGACGATAAGGCATGAACGCGAGCTTCACATGTATTCCTCAACGACTGAGGAACTGGCTATCTTACCTCTAATTGCCGGAACACAACAATGCTTTAAACATTGTTATTATCGCGACAGACTGGCTTGGTAGGGGTAAACTAACCGAGCAGTAAAACTCCTGCCACCGTGCGCCGTGTTGAACCCCGGACCTCCCGATCAACACCCGGTGGTGAAAACTACACCAGAGAGGCGATTAAAATCTAATCTACAGCATGTTCGATACCAAACTTCTGAACAGAATTCTAACAATCCATCCCGATATTTTCGTCGGTTGCATGGGGAATACGAAATTTTGAGACCTTAAGAAATTACAAGTAGTAAAAACGGCTTCAATTGCATCAGCTGGGATCAATTCCATGTAAAATGCCTTCTGAAGCACAGAAGAATAATAGTAGCCTTATATATCCAAGTTCCAACCATGTTGAAAGTTGCTTTGTCTTAATTACTTGGTGTTAATGTAGACATATTTTGTGATAGTATCCTTAGCATCAAAAAAGCTTTACTAGAGCAGCAGTGTGTGTGAATGTGTTGGCTGCCTTGGTTTGGTGGCCTTTTTTTTAGTTATTAGGCTATTTCCTTTTTTCTTTCTTCTCTTTTAATTATGGCTATTTGTGATAGCTTTTTATGGCATTTAGTTTTTAATATAGATGTTAAGTTGTTGAATATTGCTGTCAGCTATCCGAATAAAATAAAATAAAACAAAATAAAATATCGAGACCAAATGTACCATTACAGCACTGCTCTAAATAGATAGACAGTGGTTATAGTATTATCTTATAGACAATAGATGTTGATAGTATTTAATAGATAGTGTACAGGAGGTATTCCTCGAAGCGCACCGAATGAAGCGCACCGAATGAAGCGCACCTAAATTATTCCTCGAAGCGCACCCACTTTAAAAAATTTGGGAAGAGCATTTAAAGCATTTAAAGCATCATTTCAGCAGCATTTTAAGTTAAGGTAGTCCCTATATAGTTATTATACATGATTCGGTAGACATTACGATTACTTGCTAAATCTGCGAATGTTGAGATGGATGTGTGGAGTTACCAAAATGATATGAATATGTCAGCAATATCAAGGGTATAAAGCGAAAACCACTCACTGATTAATCACGAAAACTGACTTATTTTTTTAGATCGTTGATTATCGATAGTTTCAGATAGTATCCCCACCTCTATTCAAAAGTTAAACATACCTATGTTTAACTTCGAGGAATAATTTAGGTGCGCTTAAAATGGGTGCGCTTCGATGAATACCTCGTATATAGAATAACCTCTAGAGGATATAAAAATTCGCAAGTTAATTAACCACAAAATTCCAATGAAATGTAGATAACGATATCAAAAATCTCTTTAATATCAAACAGAATTAATTTAATCGACGTTCCGAAACCAAGTGTAATTAGTGACCGAAGCACTATATTAATGGTATAATTCCGAATATTAATTAAAAATTAATAAACACGTGCTTAAAGTTCCATGGTTTAATAACAGAATCAATTACCAATATTAAATCACAATACAGAGTGGAAAATTTTTGGAAGCTGCTTAAATATTTAAAGTAGCTTAATTTACATGAAGGAAACAGACTTTTATTTTGAATGAAACATAACTACATTCTCAGTTTTCTCAAAAAAAGCTTACGCAAAAATTTAAAAAAAAAGCTTAGTGGATTTTATTCCACTAATCGATAAGCCATTATTAAAAATAAAATTTGTCTATGAAACATTGGGTCTTAAATTATGCACCAAAATTTTCCACTCTGTATACCATACTACTTATAACTTTAGTATTATTATAGTTTGGATGTTTTATTATTCGATTATTAAACATTTGATTGTTTGACTTTTTGATAAAATAATAATTAATAAATTACTTCCCTACCTACACGTATCAACACGCTTGTGTGGTGGATAAATAGGTTAATTAACACGCAATAAATAACATGGATAAATAACACGCAACTGGTTAAATAGCAAATTAACCAGGGTTGGTTACGCACAATAAAAATGGCCAAAAAAACCGCCTAAACACACCTTCGGGATCCGGTGGGAAGTGAAGGGGGGGAAACCCAAAAAAGGGGGGATAATCTAATGTCGCTTCTAACACTTCGCCGGCCGCTGCGCTGTTTAAGTACAACTCTTACATGTCTTGAGGCAGAGCTAGAACGAACATAATGAGTTTGAAGAAGAGTCCCAGAACAGAACATTTGAGTTTTTTATAAACACCTCGCCTCACATTATGACTGGTGCATGACACCAAGCTCGCCCCTGTTATATATGTCCCCACATCTTGGCCCTCCTTTTCTAAAAAAGGGGAGTATGTTCCCAAAGGAACCTTTTTTGATATCAATATATGTATACTTTTTAGACTTTTTTATTTTCTCTATGTTTTTGATATTGACTTTGACGTTGTCGGTCTATTATTAAAAACTATTAAACGCTGAGATTACGGCTAAAATTCATTAATCTTTTATTAATTATCAAAGAGGAACATAAACGCATAAGACAAAATATATGGTAACACCTTGGCCTACCTCTCGGGAATATAGTACACCGAGTATGCGTTTTTATTTAAAAAAAACTACTTTTTTACATGCGTTAAGAAGATCAATATCTATGAGAAACGTGATTTCAACTACATTCCGCTAGGGCTTTCGCTTTTCGCTTTCGCTATTCGCTTTTCACGATTAACGCAACTAAATAAGTTAAGTTTTGTACAATGAAAACGTACAGTAAGAGTGCTGATAATAAAGAAACAAAACAGTTAAACGAATAACAATTAAAACGTCGATAGCTAATCAGAATTCGTTAACATGTGAGAATAACATCCGATATTGTTTTACACGATTCAAACAGTTAACAAAACGCAATTAGCGCAGATAACTGAATATTTGCTTCTACGAAATGATTAACACAGTACAATATTGTATTAAAATTTATTGCCTTGCAAGGATAATGCTTAACAGAACTTCCTTGTTAGTTTTATTAACGAATTGTTATGTTAGCGTGTTATGCCAACGCTTTCATTTATAATATGTGCTTTCATGTATAATACCTATAGAATTGGCCTTATTTTCCTCTCTTAGAATTTTGACTGTAACTACATTTTAAGTTTCATAATATTCTTAAGTAATAATTACCTCCTCTAAAAATAGACCATATTTTTGAGCACTTTTGATTTGTTTTGATAATTTGTAGTAAGTTTAATTGTGTTAAAATTGGACACACGGAGACAACTCTTTTGAAGTGCCTCCCGAATACATAATTTGATTTGCAATCACTTAAAAACGATTTATAATATTTATGAAGAGTGATATCACACATATTGCTGAAGCTTGTCTAATGATACATGCCAAAAACTATTATCTCTGGATTTGTCGTTGTGAAGAAATCTGAAAAAATGTTAGTATGGAAAATGCAGACTTCCCCAAAATTTCCATACAAAACACCAATTTCATAGGTAAAAACTTAATACATTGAAATTGAGTCAACCTTCGCTAAGGTTCGAGTTTGGATGGGTGTCCACACTTTGTGATCTTGAGGTGATGACAGAAAGTAATGGTTGACCTTGATGATGAAGGGAAACTGTATCTGTGTCAACTTGAGAGGTATTTGAAACCAAAACAAAAGATTTCGCCGATAGTAATATATCGCTAAGCGTCTAATTACTTCAGAGGCAGGGCCGTGAAATTACAAGCAACCAATTTATTTGAGCGGCGCAAACGCTACTTGGTTTTTCATGCTTTTTGTTGTAATTTACCAAAAAGTTTACTTAAAATTATTCTGTCCTAGTAACAATATCGCTTCCCGTTGTTTATCCCTATGTAAGTCTTTAAAAGTATTGAACGGATTTTAATGCGGTTTTTTCATAGAGTGATTCAGGAGAAAGATTTATGTGTATAATATATAATAATAATATGAAGCAGGCAGAGAATTAATATAAGGTAAACGCAAGTATTACCGCGGTATTAAAAACAGGTATTACCAAGGAAGTAATAATATTATGGTTTTGAGCAATCACACAACTTGTGTACAGTGCGCCATGGATTGATTCAAACGGTTAAAAGCCGTTGTTTCATAAAAATTTGACTTACTTACTAAATAAAATATGCCTGACATTGCATAAAACTATAATATTACATACCTCGGTAATACCTGCAATTTTTGAACCAACGCGGTAATACCTGCGTTTACCTTACCTGTGCGAAGCTGTAAAGGTAGTTAAAAACAAATAAGCCAATGCACTGTTTTTTAAATACTGATGAATAGAGCGCCCTAGAAAACTCGCGTATACAATCTGAGCTAGCCTTGCGAACTTTTGAAGATTTAATTTTCAAGAAATTGCTAGGACCTTGTACTTTCGCGATCGCTTTTGTCTTATACAGTATTTTCCCAGGGTTGCATTCAGAAACTATTGTCTATGAATGCATTTATAGCGAATATGCAAGTATAAACGACTTTAACTCTAAAATAGTAGGAAGAATTTCTTCTTCTCACAAATAGTGAGTATATTGTACGCGAACGTCGGCGTCCGCTTTGCTCTCAAGGGATGAAATAAACTACTAACCAACATTCATGAAACTGCAAAACGAAGGTCGGATATGAAATCAATGGTAGGGAGTTTCTACAACAAGATATTCTGATCCATTCAGTCTTCCTACGCATGCGCCAGGGCCCTAGTTGATCTTGACCAAGAAATGGGTCATTACCAATCTATGTGCAGGTACAAATGCCGTACATTTAATGGATGACGTATCTAATGAATGGAGCTCTTGTTAAAGACCGTACAAACTTTTTTGACACTTCTATCTGTTCATGATCGTTCATTTGTCTTTTTGATACATTTGAGAAATGGTTCGTTAACGTAAAGGTATAAACTTTAACTTTTTGGATTTTTTTTAATACATTACGCTCTTCTCCTCTAGGGATAGGCAGAGACTACTTTCCACTTGCTACGGTCCTTTCATATTCATTTCGCTTCATCTACAGTCATTACAGTCCTCATACACGCTCGGCGATTTCGGGTACTTTTGACCTGGCTTTTTTCAGAACGCTTTCGATTTTTCGAAAAATCTTCGCCTAGGTCTTCCTCGTCCCACATCTTCTTCGGATTCTCACTTTGGATTCATTAATCCTTTCCGTTAATCCACTTTAATCCGTCCGTTCCACATGACCAAACCAAGCATTCCTTTCTCATTTCTTGTCACTATATCCTCTTTCAAACCACTTTTCTTTGTAATCGACTCATTGTACAGTTTTTCACTCAGTTTTATCCAGCCATGCTCTCAATTTATTATGTCTCTAATATAAATGCGATATGTTTGATGAAATCGTTATGAAATAAACGCACGTTGTCGAAGAAAGTCTTTTTCCTATTTAAAAATAGCACTGTTGGATTGTTAGCACTAAAAGTGCAGGAGATCACCTTCTGAGTTTTTATTACGAACATCGTTTGCCTTACTTTGGACTAGTACACAGCTAAAGCTGCCTGTCCACTATCGAGGAACGAGGTAGCGCAGCGGAGATTTTTAGGAACGCTATAGGTTTATCGAGATACGGGAACGGTATAGCGGAGTTTTGAAGCAATGCTATTGGATAATATTGACACAACTCTGCTTCTACTCTACGGTGGACAGGCAGCCTAAAAGCTCTGTCATATTGAATTCGGGCTTAACACTGCTATAATCTAAACTGGGATGATTACTCTCCCTCCCTTTCGGGGATATATGCGGGACAATGATGATGTTATGTTGGTCTTCAGTGTAAATTGAGGTCACAAAAACAGCAGACAAAGAGACTTATTCATTTTATTAATTCAAAATGTTATTACAACTACCTTCGTCGACTAGCTGATTTGGGCGGTGGATCAATTTCGATAGTTATTTTAATTGGCCAAATCGTTTTAAACTGCGCGGTTTGGATCAAACTCATAAAATATTAACTGTGTTTCGATCCGTGAAACTCTTTGAAGGTTTTCTAGTTCCGATCATGTAGAGGGTATTTATTTGTAAACCTTGAGATAAATGACGTGATTGGTGTTTTTTTTCTTTTTTAAGCTGTAAATGGTATAATATATAGCCGACATTTTGCATAGTTTAAAATAATTGGCATAATATCGTAGAAAGAATGAAGTAATTTTTTTTTAAATATCTAAATAATAACTATTGGGATAGCATGCCGAATCATTGAAGGCCTATCCAGGCCTCTGCTTTAGGCCTAGGCTAATTTGAACAACCAGTGATCATACAAACCAAAAAAATATTCTGAATTGCAGTTACTTACAAAATACTTGTTATATCTTGGATGGATGACTTTGTGATTTCGAGTTCATCGGTGTTCAAGCCCTTATTGTATGTAAGACGGCTCCGCGCCATATTAAAACATTTTAGTTCCAAGTCGGGCCGATAGATGGCTTTACTTGCATTTTAAATCGCGCTATAGTGGTCTGTCATCTGGACTACCTATACACATATTATTATTTTTTGTGATTATAAAATTACTCATCAAAAGTCAGAACAACTAATTGAGGTTTCATTTTGATCCTTACTTATTATTAGTTGCATAGTACATAGTTCACCTAACGTAGCTTAGGGGTTTAACAATCGGTAGTGCGGTACATTTGTGGCCACTTGCAGGAAATTTTAAACCTAATTTAAAACTCAATTTAGTCATTTTATGACATTTCAACCATATAAGAACTGTCAAAATATTACAAAATCTAGTTTTAAAAGACATGGCCAGATGAATTGTATGAAGCTGTGCCCAAATAAAAAATATGCATGTACATTGATGTACAGTACGTCATATCAAAGTTGACATGCATGTCTTTACAATAATTAAAGTTTTATTTTCAGAAAATAAGCGAGAGATACAATAAATAGGTTATAAAAAAAACGCCTAACTGTTTTAAATAGGAAAGGTGTTTAGGAAGAGTTATTGCTACATCGATACGAGAAGTACCTACTACGAGTACCTATTATTAATGGAAATGTCACAGTGAAATATTGTAAACAGCGTTAGATTATTTCTATTTCTATTCTCTTCTTATTTTCGAGATTGTTAACAGTTTAATAACACACATATTTTTAGGCATTGTTTTTGTCGCATATTTTTATGAAATGTTATTGTTGAGATTTAATTTTATTAAAAACTTTAGTAATTTTCACAAATTAATAATTACTGTACGTTACTGTACATTTGAGGGCAGAATCTGGCCATGTCCTTTCCTGCAAGTGGCCCTAAGCATCATAAGCGGTTGGTATCGGTTACTAGTTCAACCATTTTTTTTACCTACAAATCTTTGGGTTTGCCCTGTGCCCTGCACCGTGACGTAATCTTTGGGTTTGCCCTGTGCCCTGCACCGTGACGTAATCTTTGGGTTGGCCCTGTGCCCTGCACCGTGACGTAATCTTTGGGTTGGCCCTGTGCCCTGCACCGTGACGTAATCTTTGGGTTGGCCCTGTGCCCTGCACCGTGACGTAATCTTTGGGTTTGCCGTGTGCCCTGCACCGTGACGTAATCTTTGGGTTGGCCCTGTGCCCTGCACCGTGACGTAATCTTTGGGTTGGCCCTGTGCCCTGCACCGTGACGTAATCTTTGGGTTTGCCGTGTGCCCTGCACCGTGACGTAATCTTTGGGTTTGCCCTGTGCCCTGCACCGTGACGTAATCTTTGGGTTGGCCCTGTGCCCTGCACCGTGACGTAATCTTTGGGTTTGCCGTGTGCCCTGCACCGTGACGTAATCTTTGGGTTTGCCCTGTGCCCTGCACCGTGACGTAATCTTTGGGTTGGCCCTGTGCCCTGCACCGTGACGTAATCTTTGGGTTGGCCCTGTGCCCTGCACCGTGACGTAATCTTTGGGTTGGCCCTGTGCCCTGCACCGTGACGTAATCTTTGGGTTGGCCCTGTGCCCTGCACCGTGACGTAATCTTTGGGTTGGCCCTGTGCCCTGCACCGTGACGTAATCTTTGGGTTTGCCGTGTGCCCTGCACCGTGACGTAATCTTTGGGTTTGCCCTGTGCCCTGCACCGTGACGTAATCTTTGGGTTGGCCCTGTGCCCTGCACCGTGACGTAATCTTTGGGTTGGCCCTGTGCCCTGCACCGTGACGTAATCTTTGGGTTTGCCGTGTGCCCTGCACCGTGACTTAATCTTTGGGTTTGCCCTGTGCCCTGCACCGTGACGTAATCTTTGGGTTGGCCCTGTGCCCTGCACCGTGACGTAATCTTTGGGTTGGCCCTGTGCCCTGCACCGTGACGTAATCTTTGGGTTGGCCCTGTGCCCTGCACCGTGACGTAATCTTTGGGTTTGCCGTGTGCCCTGCACCGTGACGTAATCTTTGGGTTTGCCCTGTGCCCTGCAACGTGACGTAATCTTTGGGTTTGCCCTGTGCCCTGCAACGTGACGTAATCTTTGGGTTTGCCCTGTGCCCTGCACCGTGACGTTTAAATGCTGAAAACAATAATGCATGATATTGCAAGTTGTTTATTTGTCGCTTTATGTATCTGTCGTATGGCTTATTTTCCTCTATTGTATCCTGTTTGTTGTTTCTTCTATTTTTATGTTGTATTTGTTGGTAAATAAATTTTTGCCTACCTTCTTTCTTATATTTGTAGCTCTAAATTTCATTCAACCAAAACAAAACATCATAACAAAGAAAATTTGTAAATTGCAATTATTATATTAGGTCCTTACCTATGAAATTGGTGTTTTGTATGGAGATTTTGGGGATGTCTGCATTTTACATACTAACATTTTATCAGATTTCTTCACAACGACAAATCCAGAGATAATAATATTTGGCATGTTTCATTAGACAAGCTTTAGCAATATGTGTGTGAACACGTTTGATAAAAATTATTCATCGTTTTTATGTTAATACAAATCAAATGATGTATTCGGGAGGCAGTTAAAAATAATTGTCTTTGTGTCTAATTTTAACACAATTAAACTTACAAAAAATTATCAAATTAAATAATACGAGCTCAAATATATGGTCTTTTTTAGAAGAGGCAATTATTTTATAAGAATGTTCTGAAACTTAATAGTTACGGACAAATTGCTAAGACAGAATAAAAACACCAATTTCATAGGTAAGGACCCAATATTTGTAGCTCTAAATTTCGTTAAACCAAAACAAAACATCATAACAAAGAAAATTTGTTAAATTACAATTATTATATTAAATAGAAACACGCAGAAGATTATTTATGACAGTCTAATCTCATAATACAGACAAATTAAGGTATCAGACATGTAGCATTTGCAGTAATCTAGACTTTACCCAACCCCACTCATCTTTCCACTCGGGCATTATAATGATTGCAATTTTCCCGAAATTGGTATTGATCGGAAAAAAATTAAGGAATAACTTTAGGGGAATGTACAAAGGAGATGAGATTACAACGACACTTTGGTCGCAGGCTGAAAATTACATTACCGTTTGTTTGTCGTCAAAATGTTAGCTGGGATAAACGGAAAAACGAGTCGTTCTAGAAGATTCCTGCTCGAGTTTGAATTAGACATAAAGCGGGATGTTCTAGTACATTTACTGAACGCTATAACTATTACTTTCTGGAAAAAGGTGTATTAGATCGTTTTTTTGGGCTTGGGTAGCCAAATTTCAGTGATTCTCTGTGCTTCGGAAGGCACTTTAAATATTGGTGCGCGAGCGGGTGTGAAACGATGTTAGATATCTCTTGTAATTGTAAGCGCGCGCGAGGCCAGCGCTGACAACCAGCCCACCTATGAAACCATGCTCATACAATTAAATTGGCAATGATATGATTTTTAACTAAAAATATGTAATTATTAAAATGTACCTAATTATTAAGAAACATTCATCACACACGTGATCACAGCCTTGGAATAACAATAAAAACAGAATCAGCTTACCCTTTATTTCAATGAAAATTGAAATACTATTTCCATTCGACCTCGCACTGCTCCATAACCTACCTCAACTGCGTGGGTTACTTGTAGTAAATATTAAACCCGTCACGTGACCCGACTCCCACGATTTCGTCTAGCCCGCGAGTCGTGACGGCAATTGAAAAAAAATAATTACTTTATCTGTATATTGAATTTCATGATCGATGTACAGAGCATGAACACTTTTCGCAGTAAATGAACTCTATTACAAGGAAATAAAGACGTTTATTCTTACGGTGGCGTTATTGATTGATTCGCCATTTACTACCTACAGGTACAGACGTAAGGAGCTCGATAGCGTAGTGATCAGTACGCTTTGACTTTCAATTGAAAACAAAGCTACCTTCGCCATAGTTAGACCTTTGATGGGTGACCAAAACTATGAGATCTCCTCCGTGCTTCGGAAGGCACGTTAAGCCGTTGGTCCCTGTCGCTATTGCTATAGTTTCTATCGTGGTGGTGTTACGGACCATACTCCTCATGTATTTATTTCCATGAGGAAGGTATTGCAACCGTTTTTACCCACTAATCAACTGGCGTAACGTTGTTACGGCCCATACTCCTCATTTGTTTCTTCATTTACGAAGGTCTATGCCCAACAGTGGGACGTATATAGGCTGTTATCTGGTAGATAGGTAGGTATGGTACGTATCTTAGAAGTAAAAATTCAAAGTATGAATAAATAGAACGCTTGAACTTAATAATATCACATATATTATTAAGTTAATGTTAAATTGTCGACGAAGAAAATAACACAATAAAATATGTACAAACGAAACGTGTAAACAACTTACTTCCTTTATAAACTACCTAGCAACATATTCAAGGTCACAATCGAAGTTTTCCGTTCCAATTATTTCTTATTACGTGTACACTTTTTATGTATTTGTTCCGATAGAAATTTAAACAGATAAGAAGTTAGACTTTATACCCAGCGCATTTCCCAGAACAATATAACTTAGAACTTCAAGGTTAAACTTAGAAAATAGAGGGTATGTAAATGATATACTAACTAATATGGAAAGGAAATAAGAGCTATTGTTCAATAATTGAAGATTGAAGAGATCGGTGTTGTAGTGGTTAGTATAATTAAGCTTTCACTGTTGAAAACGAAGCTCATGGTCATCAAGCGTCATGGTCTGGCCTTGCATGGGTGACCAAAAGAGAGAGAGAGGACACTTTTGTTCCTTATTATGATTTTCAAACCCATCGAAGAAGAGAGACGCAATAGCTATATCTCACCCCTAAAATGACAAAAAAATAATCAACCCATAAATTAAAACTTTTTGAATTCGCAATGTGTCATTTCTAAACATTTAACGTCACAGCTCATTAGAGCCACTCGGCATCCGAGCAGCACCACCTCGCCTCGAATGGCTGGAATTCTTCGTATGGAGAAATATGGTTTCGTACTGTGACGTGGTGGACTGATGATAAAAGAAACTCCAACTTGACGTCACTTATATTATATAAAAAAACAATTATATAAAAAAATTCACAAATCATACAAATTCAATTTCACATAAAAAATTAAAGATATTTTATTGTATTATATAAAACAAACAGTTTTCAATAATTTAAGACTAAATTAAGTAACTAACCCTCTAAACCTTTCATTTTATTCTGATCATACTGTGCTAACATGTTAAGAGTTATAGTCTGGACATTCCTTTTTGTAAAATTTATTTACCGGTTTTGTGCCTGTAATTTTTTTTGTAAAACTTAAATAAAAAAAATAAAAAAGGTAGGGCTACTTACAATAGTGAATTAAGTAAAATTTTAACCTTGATAAATATAGTTTAACTTGTTACTATGTAACTTGCTAATATTGTTACATTTTCAATTAAGATTTATAATTTTGTTAACAACACTTTATAGTATATAGTATTATAATAATAGGTTGGGGAAAAAGTTTCTTCGCATTTTTTAAGAAAATTCAAAACATTTTTTAATATAGTTTATTTACATTTAACTAAAGTATGTAGGTACCATTTTGTTCGATAACTTTTTGCCATCTTGTAGGTATGATCCCATTGCTATAGAAATTTTGGGACTTCTGGTCAAAATACCGCGACAAGTGGTTTTGGCAGTCCTATCGTGATGTTAACCTGACACTGCCTAAAGAATTCTGAAGAGACCGAAACAGGTGGAAATCTGAAGGTGCAAGGTCAGGACTATACGGCGGATGCATTAACACCTCCCAGCCAAACTCCCTTATTTTTTGCTGAGTGGCTAAAGATGTGTGAGGTCTAGCGTTATCATGATGAAAAACCACACCCCTTCTGTTGATTAATTCCGGCCGCTTTCTCTCAACTTCTTGCTTTAATCTCATCAGTTGTTCGTAGTAGAGTTCAGAATCGATGGTCTTGCCTGGTGGTAACAGCTCATAATGAATAATGCCCTTCCAAACCCACCACACACACAGCATCACCTTGTTGCGAGTTAACCCGGGTTTCGCCACAGTCTGTGAAGCCTGACCGGCCTTTGACCACGACCTTTTTCGCACGTTCTTGTCGTACGTGATCCACTTTTCATCACCAGTTATCAGCTTCTTCAAAAATGGTTCGGTTTCATTACGTCGTAATAAAGAATCACAAATGAGTACACGGTTCATTAGGTTTCTTTCAGTGAGCTCGTGAGGTACCCAAATGTCGAGCTTTTTTGTGTACCCAGTTTTTTTCAAATGCGCCAAAACTGTTTTGTGGTCAATTCCCAGTTCTTCAGCTACGTCGTAACTACTGACATGCCGATCTTGCTCCACTTTTTCAAAAATGGCATCCATTTTATCTGTAATAGGGCGACCAGAGCGACGTGCATCTTTGACATCAAAATTTCCGGATTGAAAACGCTTAAACCAAATTTGTGCTACTCTCACAGACACTGCACTAGGTCCATAAACATCGCAAATTTTTTTCGCGGCTTGCGTTGCATTTTTACCTATTTTGTAGTAAAATTTTAAAATTTATCGAATTTCTTCATTAGATTCACTCATCTTGGCGGTACGAAAAACAAATGAAAATCACACATTTTCCTAATTTGAATTTGGAATTATGTTCTTTAAAATTTAAACTTTCAATGATACCAAAACCAGCCAGATACAAATAGTATAGCCAAAGAGATTTTATTACAAGTTTATACATACTATAATGCGAAAAGACTTTTTCCCCAACCTAATATTTAAAATAATTGACAATGAGCCAACCGCTTCAGAAGCTGACTCTTATAAGAATGAATTTTGAGAACAAAACATTGAAAAATAAGAGAGACAGCAGTAAATTTAAAAACAGAAACAAATAGAACATGGCCAGAGAAGAGCGCAATAACAGCAAAGAGTCGCTAATACTGATATAGCGCCTCGTTACAATACTATGGCTATACACTCACTACTCACTACATCACCTCCGGAGCGCCTCGACCCGCGGTCTGCGAGTGGACCACTCAGTGTACGTGGTAAGTAGCAGGTTCCGAATAGATCCTTCGTTGTTTTTTAACCGACTTCAAAAAAAGAAGGAAGTTATACTCATTTATTTGCGGACAACGCAATGTCTACTGGTCGCGCGACAACGCGGCGTCCACCAGTGGACAACGAGTGGACACCGTGTGACGAGGTGATGGTGATCGGGTGCCAGGCTCCAATGAGCTATATGATCTTTAATTAAGTGTGCCACTGTACCTTTAGTATCGTTTAGAAGAAAACTTGCAAATAAAAAATAATTACAGAAACATCTCACGAAATTCGTAGTCGGAGTTTCAAATTAATTGTTTCAAAGTCACCTTAAGTGTTTCTTTTGATTTATTAAAAAAAGTGTGTCGAAATTTGACAGTTCGAAGCAATACTTGTTAATAAATTAAAGTGAAAAGTTTTCAAGTTATTCAGTGTAAATAATAATTGATTTTGGAATCAGTGTCAATAAGAGTTAAATTAATTACAGTTAGAGATATTTCAACAAGGTCTAATTTAATCTGGGGTGTTTGGTGACCAAATTACTTATTGAAATTTTGACCCCACTGGGTCATACTATCATACATGGTAAATACCGCTGTATATAACCATTGCGTAATTATAAAAGGGCTCTTGGAGTACAAATAAAGGTTAGTTTTCAATTCATAGCCAATAAAGAACACACAACCCTCCGTTATTTCAATTAGCGTGAAATATTTAGCTTTTCGGGACTATTATCTCTAACCTAATAGAGGTAGTCTTTATGCCATTGAAATAATTTTATACCATTAAATATATAATTAAAGTCCTATTCATTAGGACACTCCCAGTCCATACACAATGCTCTTTTCTTATTGGAATCTTTGAAAATCTAAAGAAAGTCTCTTGCTTGTGAAAGCTCTCAAAAATGTCTGTCATCTCGCAATCTCAAAGGAATCCTGTGAAAGAAAACAACGCAGTATTGCAGTCTTCAGCTATCTTATTGGAACTGAATTTTTTTTTATTCCAAAAAAGTTTTTATCGGTGAGGACACGTGCCAATCGCTTCTAGACCCATTGATGTAGATCATTTCAATAGAGTGAGATATGCAGTGAACTTTAAATATGATGCAAATAATGGTAATTTATACCATCCATGTAGAATAATAGGTCCTATGAAATTGCCGTTTTGTATGGAGATTTTGGGGAACTCTGCATTTTCCATACTAACATATTTTTGGTTTTCTTCACAATGACAAATCCAAAGATAATAATATTTGGCACGTATCATTAGACAAGCTTTAGTAACATGTGTGATATCACACTTCATAAAAATTATTTATCCTTTTTAAGTGGATGCAAATCAAATTATGTATTCGGGAGGCACTTAAAAAGAGTTGTCTCTGTGTCCAATTTTAATACAATTAAACATACAACAAATTATCAAAACAAATCAAAAGAGCTCAAAAATATGGTATATTTTAGTGGAGGTAATTTTTTTTTTTAAATACTCCGAAACTTAATAGTTACATATAAAATACTAAGAGAGAAAAAAAACGGCAATTTCATAGGTAAAGACCTATTATTATTACGTTTTGTATGACAAGGGAGGAGCTCGGAGGCGTAGTGGTTAGTACGCTTTGACTTTTAATGTCGGAAGCAGTCAGCAATGAGACGTATATAGGCTGAGGACTAAAAGGGTGGCGAAGAATCGGACAGCCCAACTGCTGGTGCAATTACGTGTGTAGCAACTTCCTCTGTTGTTGAGGAATACAGGTGAAGTTCGCTTCCACCTTCGGCCTTCTTGTCACTTAGTTACCATCAAATTAAGGCCATGAGCTTGCCAGTCTTATGTAAAAAAGATATTGATAAGAATTACATACGCCTTGCTTATCCTGTAAGTCAAAATCAAAAGCATTTATTCAGTTTAGATACATCTTAGCACATGCTTATGAATGCCATTAACATTTTACAGTTTTCGTGAAGAAGAAAAACTACGGGATGTATAAAAATAATGATTTTCTTTTTTTGGCAAGTAAGGGTTTTTTTGCCAAGAAAACGTATTGACAACATAAGAATCGAACCTTTCTCCCAACGTCAACATAACTTTTCAATGAAACAACAGTCAAAATATCAGACGGTCAAGATTCTAGTGGTCAAAGCCACTGTTTCTATATTCACTTCTCTTTACAAGTCCTCCCGGTAGTGAACATGAAAAAAAAAAATTGAGGTGAACAAGTACAATTGTATAATTAATTGTTTTTTAATTTTATAATGTTTGAACGCTTCATAAGAGTAACGACTTGTTACCTAAATGATTAAATAAAGTTTTTTTGAAATTATAAAAAGTGCAGTGCCGCGACAAATGTAAACATAGTTATTAAACATGATACGACTAAGTGAGATCTATAATGTTGTGACCAAAATCTTCGACGGTGTAATATCATATTTACATCTCTCATGTTCGGTAAGTAGGTCCTTAATACCCCCAGATGCGGGTTGTAAGTGATCAATTACCGCCCTAGGTTAATAATGTAGCTAGAAACGCCCTAGGGCGGTAAGTAATTAAAAAAAAAACTCTTTCAAAAAGTTCGCGTACATCTAACCATCTTACTGGCACTAGACATCATGCATTCAGCCCAATGACAAAAGAGGTCGCTTCGCTATTTTCATCAATTTTGAATATCGAACGGCGAAGCTAAATTTAGTTCTTGAAAATAAATTTATTTATTCTTGTAATGCCTTTCTTTCCACTTACCTCACAATCGAGATGTAAAGCAGAGTAGTTAGCTCGGGTGTAAGCATCAATTGCACCCTCGAACTATAAGCGCCCTCGCTGCGCTCGTGCGCCTAAATATCTCGGGCTGCAATTGATGCCTTACAGCCCTTGGCTACTAATCTACTATTACACCGTCGTCATTATTCTGAAGGGCTTCGTTTGACTTGAGTCATTTACGAAAACTAAATCTATTTGAATGAATGTCCTTTTAAAAGACAGTCATTCAAAGCGATATACAATACATGATGTTGAAGATAGTTAATTAATGCAAAAGTATATTATTATTAATTTCAATTAACATATGCGGCTTGGAATTGACAGACTGCTCATTCATGAAAATTATAATATTTAATTCAAGTAAGCAATATTAGTACGTATATATTTATTTGAACTACAAATAACTTCACTGGAATTTCACTGGCTTAAGAAAACACAATTTTCTGCAACTGGTCAACTATGGGTCAGCTGAAATACCAATCAGGACCCACGGCTTAACGTGACTTCTGAAGCATGAAGAAACTCGAGATCACAATGTTTCGGTCCAAGGACTGACTTGACTGGCAAAAGTAGCGTTATTTTTATTATTGAGAGCCTAGCGTAGGAACCACGTCGTCAGCCTATATACTTCCCACTGCTGGGCACAGGCCTTCCTCAGAGACACGTCAGGAGTATTAGCCGTAACTCACCACGCTGGCCCAATGAGGGTTGGTGGGTAGAAACTGTTGCAATAGCGACCGGGTCCAACGGCTTAACGTGCCTTCCGAAGCACGGAGAAGTTCGACACAAAGTTTTGGTCACCCAAAACTGACCATGGCAAGGTAGCACTGTTTTCGCATCTTACCACTACACCATCGAACTCCTTATAATGTGACAAGAAAAGCCATAAAGTGCGTAATTGATAGTCTAGTTACTCAAGCTGAACTCACTGATAGTAACTGTGACCTACAGTTTTAGAATGTACTTCCAATAAATTCTTCAGAAGGTCACTCCGAAACAACTAAATATTCGATGTTTTCACATAAAGCACCGAATATTAAGCTCTCTTCAACACAAAGGGGACTCCCTGAGGAGCACTCGCCTGTTGATCGTCAAGAACCCTTCGAAGGATCTCTGAACCCAACAATCGTGTGAAGGTTAGGAACATTTCACGCTAACTGAACCCAATGTGTTCGTTCACGAGAATATAATTATCAGAAAACCTCTCGTGACTTTTATTCTTGTTACAGTGAAAATTTGATACTTATTTAAGTTAGGACCTCCGTGGCAACGGCTTAAAGGTGTCTCTCTGCTTTTTTTTAATAAATTGGGTATTAGAGCAACAGGACAAATATTATAATAGTCCATTCGTGAACACTTACTTGGTTTTGTGCAATTTTCTGTTCATTGCTGACTGTTTGTGTTTCTAGGTACGCCAGTGTACTTAGCCGCCGTATCTAACAGCGGATCTAACAGCGCCGGAGATATTTTCATACATATATAACACTAGCTTTTGCCCGCGACTTCGTTCGCGTGGAATAGTGACTGAGGTGGCGTGGTGTTATATAGCGTATAGCCTTCCTGGGCTATCTATCACTGATTTTTAAGCTATTGCATAGCTTCTATCGCGGGCCTTGAGCGCGGGGACCGAATCCAGAAATTCCGTAACGAAAAAACCTCACGCTCCCCACTCCGATGCGCAAGGAGGTGTGGCTTGAAGGCCGTGCATCGTCTAACGTCGTTTCAGTTCGGCAGTCTTCGACACGGCGTTGTGTGCGTGCGATTAGACGTATTGTACGACTCTACGAAACTCGCACGAATCGAGACGAGCTGCTCCGAAATCGGACGATTACATAAGCACCTGTTTATGAGAAAAAAAAATTATAATATTTAAAAAAAAAATTTAAACAATATTAACTTTTTTTATTTATTTAATAATAGAAAAATTTGTTTTCTTATCGGTCACCACGCTCAAAAAGTGTAACTTGAATTAATATCAAAGAAAAAGAAATACTGCATGAATAAAATAAATAAATAAAATTATAATTGCATAAGTTGATACAAAATGCTATGCAATAGCTTTACCGCGGCAGTCCCCGAGTGCCACACGTCTTTTTTTTAAATCGGAGCAGTAGTTCCTGAGATTAGCGCGTTCAACCAAACAAACAAACTCTTTAGCTTTCTAAGTTATATATTCGGCACAATTAGTATTTATACAAACTTTTATCCCCTATTTTATACCCCCTAGGGGTGAAATTAATCAAAATCCTGACGGTGGGGACTGATGTTTGTGTGATGAATACAGGCATTTGTTCAAAAGTCTTGGATGTTTATATTTAAGTATTGTATATTTTCTGAATATTTATATGTATATTTCTATTAAATATATTTATCCGTCATCTAGTATCCATATCAAAAGCAGCATTAGTTGTTTAAAATGGAGCTAGTTGATAAGTGTGAATGTTTGAGGATATTTAATTATTTATAACACGGCTACCGCTGCCTTTTTATATTTATAGTTGTTAGTGATAGTCAATATTCATAGATAACTTCAATATAACTCAATTATCAACTGCAGTTAATAATCTAGTAGGATATCAAACAACACTTTTTTTTCTTCAGTACAATCGGCGGCGGAAACTGCGTTAAAGATTCAACCAATTATGCTAATACGCGTCTCGATTGATTTTCATTAGTTCCGACATTAATAAAAACCATTTCCCAAAAGCATTTTATTAGCTTAAAGATTCAATTTTGTATCAATTTAGACTTTAGGCTAAGCCAAATATAATGAACTCGATTACTGTTTTTGATAAATTGTGGTTTAAAATTAACATAATAATTTAAAATAAATAGTACTTTATCGCGGTACGATTTGTTTTACAATCTGATGAATTCTGTTTTACGTTTAATAAAACCAGCCTGCAGATTGCTTTTATTGTTTTTAAAAAGTTGACAATAAAGTCTTATTGTAAATGGAAACGAAAAAAAAGAAAATATAATAGAAAGTTGTTAGGATCGAAAATAACAGACTTATCAAATATAGTGATAATTTTCAGGACTTCAATGCGAAAAACAATTGATGGACGATCTGAATTTCGAAAACATTCCTACATCGAAAAACTGAACTTCGATTAGTACTTCATCGTGAAAATCTCTTAATTTTGGGCATGATCATAAATAAGTTTAATGAGCTACTAACTTTTTTCTTTAAGTAGTCAATTTGTGCTCACATCACCAATTTAACGGACCATTTGGGACCTGCAATATGGAACCGGGTCCCAAACAAAAATAAAAAAAAATATTTCAGTTTTATACAATATTTCAACGGGTTCGTAATATAGCAATCTCTTCTTACGTCACCACTTTCGATACTCGGCTATCATCACCAACCTATAGAGGTATTAGGTATGTCCCACTGCTGGGCATAGGCCTTCCTACAAAAAGAACCACACCACGCTTGCCAATGGGTATTCATGCATAGAAACATATAACTACGACTAGGACTAACGGCTTAACGTGCCTTCTAACTCGAGATCATAAAGTTTTGGTCACCCATCCATGGACAGACCAAAGCGATAGTACCTTTATTTTCCATATTAAAATACAAAGTGAACCACCAAGCTCGCCGAGTTCCTCATCTCATTAAAGGTAATATATTAATGTATCTATCCATTCTGTTGGCTAATTAAAATCACTTGAGCTCATTAAGTATCCCATTATATCGCATTTCTAATAAAATAGGACAAGGTCAATTGCCTCGAACGCCAAACCCGGATGGTATATCCACAATGCACAGAAACAGTATAACTTAACAAGTAAGAACAAAGAAATTTGTTGACTGGGATTTCAAGGCAATTACAAAATTGTTATTCATTTCTCACATTAATCTTATGTAAGTCCCACTGCTAGGCACAGGCCTTCCTCATAAAGAAACACTTGAGAAGTATGGACCGTAACACCACCACGCTGGCCCAATGCGGGTTGGTGGGTAGAAACGGTTGCAATAGCGACCGGGACCAACGGCTTAACGTGCCTTCCGAAGCATGGAAGAGTACGAGATCACAAAGACTTGGTCACCCATCCAAGGCCTGACCGGTGGCGAATGTAGCTTTGTTTTCGATTTTGAAAGCCAAAGCGTACTAACCACTACATCACCGAGATCCAATTTTTTTTTTTTTTCGAGGACAAAATCCATTTACGTACCTACTAACCGCTGGCGAGGCGGAAGGCGTGTGTGGGACTCGCTCGGCGTCGGCCGAGAATACCCACTAAAACTCCCCGATATACCTTCTTGCCCTTCCGTGGGGGCGACCCGGGGTCTGCCGAAGCAATTCTCCGAGCCGTTCCCAGGGCTTCCCGACCTAGTCAGGCACTAGGTCGGGGTTTGCGCCAATGGGGGATTCCCGGGTATATTCGAGAGATCCCCAGACGTGGCAGCCGGTGGAATGCGTGCTTGGAAGCCATCCAACGCACGCGGCCGCTCGCGGGGCAGGAAGAAGGAGGCACTTATGGTGCCCGCCTTCTCCTGCCCAACCGTCTACGCCGGAGGGGAGCGGCGACATCACCGAGATCCTAGATTATTTATTTAAAGCTGTTATAGTTATATCAAAATAAGCCTTGTAACGCCATCTGTGTTAACTATGCTAAAACTTAACTGTATGTAACTATTGTCTATTACCTATCTAATAAATTTAGTCTATGTGTCAACCGCACCGATAGTGTTTTCATTATAGGTTATGGGCCCAGAAAAAAATTACAAGTAAATAACTAGCTTTTTTTGTTGTGTCGGGACGATTAGTGTAAAAAATGAGTTCCAATTATATTACAAACGTGCCAAAACTGAAGGGACTTGAGAATTTCGACGATTGGGCGTTCGCGGTCGAGAATCTACTAGTTCTGGAGGGTGCCGACGTCTACTTACTTGAAGACAGAAGCCACCGACAAAGCAGTAGCAAAAGCAGCAGATGCAAAAGCGCGAGCTAAATTGATTTTAACAATAGACCCGTCTTTATTTGTGCATATAAAGGAAACAAAGACCACGAAGCAATTGTGGACAAAATTGCGATCATTATTCGATGATTCAGGTTTTTCGAGGAGGATTACTTTGTTACGTCATCTCATTTCTATAAGGTTAGAAAACTGTGAAAATATGACGAATTATGTGTCTCAAATAATCGAAACATCTCAACGCTTAAATGGAACAGGATTCAACATTAATGACGAGTGGGTAGGTTCACTATTGTTGGCTGGATTGCCGGAACGATTTATGCCTATGATTATGGCTATAGAACATTCCGGAATTCCGATCACTGCAGATTCCATCAAAACAAAACTTATCGACATGGAATCGGCTGATGTGATAGAAACGGAACGTCATTCGGCATTAGCCGCTAAACATTGGCGGCAAAGAAAATCCAGAAACGTCAACACTGACAGCCAAACGTCAAAATCGAATGACACTCATTTGAAGAAAATAATTACTTGTTTTCGGTGCAAACAAACGGGCCATTATCGTAATCAATGTCCACTTTTGAACGAAAAAAAGGAAAACAAGAAGCAGAATAACGCTTTTAATGTTGTATTTCTCAGCGGACAGTTCAGTAAAAGTGATTTCTACATTGATTCGGGCGCAAGTACCCATATGACGGCGAACGAAAGTTGGTTGAAGAATCCAGATTATTCATCAAGTTTACCTGAAATAATTATTGCAAACAAAACAAAAGTTCCAGTTTTATGCTCAGGTGACATAGATATTACAACAAGCTACAATTATAATATAACAATAGAGAATGTGTTATGTGTTCCGAGTCTCACGACGAATTTGTTATCAGTCAGTGAGTTGATAAGAAAAGGTAACAGTGTTGTATTTGAACCTGAAAGATGCTTAATAAGGAACAAAGAAGGAGTTTTGATTGCTGATGCAGAACTGGTGGATGGAGTTTATAAAGTTAATCAACAAACAAGAAAGTGTTTATTGGCATCAACTTCAGTAAATGGGGAGATATGGCACAAAAGGCTTGGTCATATCAACAGCAATGATATGAATAAGATGAAGCGTGGTGGAATAGTTGAAGGCTTGGATTATCCTGATGGATTTACAACAAGCAAGTTGAGTTGCAAGACATGCTGTGAAGGAAAGCAGTCCAGATTACCTTTTTCCACTGGTTCACGTTCATCAGAAATTCTTGAAATAATTCATTCGGATATATGTGGCCCCATGGAAAGTCTGTCAATAGGCGGTGCAAGATACTTTCTGTTATTCATTGATGACTACAGCAGAATGACCTTTATTTACTTTCTGAAGAACAGGAATGAAGTGTTGAAGTACTTCAAAGAATTCAAGGCAATGGCAGAGAATTATCATAATAAAAAAATTAAAATATTACGAACCGATAACGGCCGGGAATATTGCAGTAATGAGTTTGAAAGTTATTTAAAAAAAGAAGGAGTTATTCATCAGAAGACTAACCCGTATACGCCCGAACAGAATGGACTCAGTGAAAGGTCGAACCGTACAATCGTGGAGAGAGCGAGATGCTTGCTTTTCGAAGCAGATCTAAAAAAGAAATTTTGGGCAGAGGCTGCTAATACAGCTGTCTATTTAAAAAACAGATCAGTAGCTTCAGGAATTGAAAAGACTCCATTTGAAGTTTGGACTGGGAAGAGACCAAATTTGCAGCACATACGTATATTTGGCAGTCCTGTAATGGTGCATGTACCTAAGGAAAAAAGATGTAAATGGGACAAAAAGTCAAAACAACTTATACTTGTTGGTTTCTGCGACAATGTGAAGGGTTATAGAATTTATAATCCAGAGAAAAATACTGTTATAACAAGTAGAGATGTTGTGATCCATGAGAAAACAAAGAGAGAACAGACTGTCCCTGTTTACATAGAGAATACAGATTCAGTGGGGGAATCAGTGTGGCAATCTGTAATGAAACCAGAATTAGATCAGTCTTGTTCAAGTGAGTCAGAATATATGGATGGTGAGGAAAATGAAAGTGAAATGGAAGAGATAAAAAATATACATTCATTCTGTGCATTTTATGCACTTACCTGATGGTTTTCAAATTAAAAAGAATTCAAATAAAGTGTTGAAATTAAAAAAGGCTGTTTACGGTCTGAAACAGTCCTCGTTGGCTTGGTATCAAAAAGTTGAAACAACCTTGTGTAATTTAGGGTTTGCTAAGAGCAAACATGAACCTTGTGTATTAATGAAAGGTCATAGTGTTAATGACAAGATTATTGTTGGAATTTATGTCGATGATTTTTTAATTTTCTCTAATAACATGTCAGAAACTGAGAGTTTGATAAAAGCCTTAAATACAAACTTTAAAATAAAGAATCTCGGTCGAGTTAAGCAATATTTAGGCATGAACATAAATATAGATAGAAATACAAATGTAGTTACAGTAGATCAGGAGAATTATATTGAACAATTACTTAAAAGGTTTGACATGTCTGATTGTAACCCTGCTGACACTCCTTTTGAATGCAGGTTAAATATTGAAAAAAGTAATGTTTTGGAATCTCAATTGCCTTACCAAAGATTAATAGGAAGTCTAATGTATTTGGCTGTATTAACCCGACCAGACATTGCATATTCAGTAAGCTATCTAAGTCAGTTTAATAATTCATATTCATATACTCATTGGAATTATGCTAAACGAATTTTAAAATACTTGTCAAAAACTAAAGATTATTGTTTAAGATATTCCAAAGGAAAGGCAGAACTACAAGGATTCGTAGATGCCGACTGGGCTAGTGATGCCATTGATAGGCGATCATACACTGGATTTTGCTTTGTGAAATGTGGATCTGCCATTTCTTGGGAAAGCAAAAAACAAAGAACAGTAGCATTAAGCAGTTGTGAAGCTGAGTACATGGCTTTATCAGAAGCATGTCGAGAAGCCATCTACTTGCAGAGTTTGCAATTGGAATTAACAGGCCATTGCAATAAAATAGTGCTATATAATGATAACCGGAGTGCTTTGAAACTGGCAAATAACCATCGGTCTCATAAACGATCAAAGCATATTGATGTGCGATATAACTTTATCAGAGATGTGATTTGTAACGGTATAGTTGAAACAAAGCATTTGCCAACTTCCAGCATGCCCGCTGATTTATTGACGAAGGGATTGCCAGAGGTAAAGCACTACAAATTTATGAAAGCGCTTGGAATCATTCATAAATAAGTTATCTGTGTTCTTAAATTAGTTTCTACATTGCAAAACTTTGTAATTGGTGATAAGATTGTTTTAAATTTTGATATAGTGGGGGTGTTATAGTTATATCAAAATAAGCCTTGTAACGCCATCTGTGTTAACTATGCTAAAACTTAACTGTATGTAACTATTGTCTATTACCTATCTAATAAATTTAGTCTATGTGTCAACCGCACCGATAGTGTTTTCATTATAAAAGCAATATAACTTAAAATATATTAAACACGTTCAAATAGGGGTAACATAAAATTAAACAAGTTTTCCTGTACGCCCTTTGCACTATAACGCACACATGAGGGTAGCCAGAAATCGCACTCCAACTCAAGCGAGCAAGTATCGTAAAATATATGTCCTTATATATTCTTCCTGATTATAATGCTAAAAATCTATGTTCATAATTCACCCACTTGATTGTACTAGCCTAACATTTATAAAAAACAAAAGAATTATAAAAAATGTGATAAAAGAGCAACCCTCGAGTTTCTGGCTCGCTCTTCTCGAGGATGTCTGCGTTCCGAGCGAGTGGTAGATTCACTTATTCATAAATTGACGTTTTTAAGTGTTTGTATATCAAGCCTATAAAATAAAGATATTTTTGATTCGTCGGTTCTATCACATAATAGATACGTATCTTTGTTGTGCTTATGTCGTAAACAAATATCACAAATTTAAACTTAGGGTGGTTTCATAGGTACGCTGGCCGTCAGCGATGGCCACACGCTCGCGCGTACAATAATACGGAGCTAACAGCGTTTCACAGCCACACGCACGCGCTTATACGCCAAAATGTATGACATCTCGCCAGCCTTGGCGGCTAGTGTACCAATGACGCGTCCCTAAATTTTAACATAGCAAAATATAACTAGTGTATAGAGTTTATTTACACATGACAAGCAAGCTCTTGACCTTCATACCACCTGATGATAAATGACGATAAGAACTCCGTACCTTCGTGGTCAAATCCGTACGCCGGTCTCAAGGCGTCGCCATCTCGAGAGGTTCTGGGTTCGATCCCCGGTGGGGACAGATGTTTGTGTGATGAATACAGGCATTTGTTCACTAGTCTTAGATGTTTATTTAAGTATTGTATATTTTCTGAATATTTATATGTATATTTATATTAAATATATTTATCCGTCATCAAGTATCTGTAACATAAGCAGCGTTAGTTGTTTGAAATGGTGCTAGTTGATAGGTGTGAATGTCTGAGGATATTTATTATTATTACCATCATGTAAAAACGTAATCATTATATTATATGTCAATATCGAGCAAACACGAACAAAAAAAGTACGTTTTTAGTATGGAAACCTTCTCAAATATTTATTTCATCCAGTTTTTTTGTATATTTGTTACAGCGGCAACAGAAATACGTCATCGGTGAAATAATCAACTGTCAGACTGTCGGTCTATGACATACAGCCTGTCACAGACGTAGAGACAGACAGGTGGACAGCGGAGTCTTAATAGAGGGCCCGTTTTACCCCTTGGGTACAGAAGCCAAAAAAATAAAATCTCAGTTATTATGGTTTCAAATCTCAATTACAGGTATTTTAATATAAAAGCGTCGGAACTCTGAACGTTATTTTTCTTGATTCTACTAAAATCTGTGTCTTAGTTTCATAAATTGAACTTTAGTAGTTTCTCACCTACTTTCAATAATTCAAAGTGAATCACACGAAAATTTGCAACACACCCAAGGCTTTCACGATAAAATATGATTAACAACGTGGAAACGACAAAATTGTCTTCATCGCTGATAATTGGATGAACTTCAACTCGCCGAAGATAACCAACCGATCACAGCGCAAAAACTCCCAAATGCAGTTTCGTTATTGGCCGAAACTAAGTCGAATCCCGTTTTTATGCCGAAACCGAGACCGAAACCGACCGTCTTACCACAAAAAACTTAAATATCTGTTTAACATGTGTTTTAAAAAAACGTTACCACAAGAACGTGTTTTACGATTGTCTAGAGCTAGAAGTGGCTTAAACATCGTCTAAACAAAACTTAAACAGGCGTTTAACGTGTACTTAACCTTTAAATTGTGTTTAGTTAAACAAGTGATAGACAACTGTTCAATTTGTCTTTTGTGGTAAGACGGCGAATATTTGGTCGGAAACAAATTATCAGTGACAGAGGCTTCTCACATATCCAGGGCACAAATAACAGGTACCAGTCTATATCGGAAAGAGGACAGTCTCAATTACTTTCACACCTTGAACCAGTTCACAGATCCTTGACCAGTTTAGATAATCTCTCGTAAACCGACATCTGAACTTTCAAGGGGAGTTTTGAACAAACACCATTAACATTTAATTACCTGTTGAATGAAACCTGAATATCGATGTCAAGCACTCGCAAAAATGTTAAATCACGCGTATCTCGTGAGCTGTTTGACGTGATCCCAGCTGCAGCCTTCCGCCATCGACCATCGCGTCAAGCCTTCCATCCCCACCACCTGGATGCCTGGCTATCCACAACTGTACGCTTCTCGCGTCACTTCTTTCCGCGCACAACTAAGCTCCTTGTCGCCTGCAGTTTTCCCGGTGCAGTACGACCTCCAAGCCTTTAAAAAAAGAGTGTACTCCCATCTTAAAGGCCGGCAACGCATGAGTGACACCCCTGGTGTTGCAAATGTCCATGGGCGGTGGTGATCACTTACCATCAGGTGACCCGCCTGCTCGTTTGCCGCCTATACAATAAAAAAAATCTCGTTAAAGGGGTACAACAAAGGTGTTTACACCCATATTCGACTGAAATGTATAAATCCCGTTGTAACAGAGGACGATCGTATTACAAACAATATTTAGAATACCTAAGGGTCAGCTCACATCGAGATGCGACATTGCGCGAAGAGGCCAATGATTTTCCGCTGCGTCGCGACACGTCGCGCTACGCCACTCGAGGCGCATTGCTGCGTGGTGCAACGTATTCTTAATTGTCACAATGTAATTTTTATCCTTTCGTGTAGTAAATAACGTATATTTTAAGTCGCTCTATTGAAATGTTCGCGCAACATTGCGCCGCGTCGCGTCTCCGTGCGAGCTGATTCTAAGCTTTTCTAATATTTTATTCATGAATTGCGCCATTTATCTCACTGTACCGTCACTACCTCCGATATTAAATATCTATTAAAAAGTCTCCGAACTGCAATGATCTGAATTTAAATTTGAACTTTAATAAAAACCCGGGGCTAGGGGTCGTTGCTTAGAACAATTTAAAAATAAATCGCACTCTTTTAACGCAATTAAAATATTCGTACCGTATAAATGAACCTCTAGCAGAAGGGAAGTTGTTGACCGTAGTTTTTCTGTTATTTCAAATGCTTGTTTACGTTTCTTTTATTTCTATACATTAAAATAAATGTTTTTTCATTTAAAAATATTCTGCCTGTATTATTTTGCTTGTTAATTTAGAATAGAAAACAATAAATTGCCAGGGTCACTAAAATTACGGTAAACAGAAGTTGTTTCTGGCAGTTTTACTTTTTGGGGCAAATACTCTGTATTATTACTGTCTACGCGTTTTACTTATTTCTCTTTTGTACTCATTTTCAAACAAATCTTTTGCTTATTTCTTTATTTCCACTAAAATTTTTTCGTGGTCTTACATCATCAGTAATCTCCGTTACAATTATCTATACATATTATTATAATAAAACATAAAACTGTGGATGGTTATGGTGGTCATGGTCTGTACATAGAAAAAAAATGCTAAAAATCAAGTCAGCAGGGGAATGTAAATGACCAAGGGAAAATACAAAAAAAAAAAATTAATTTTTTGTTTCTCTGCCTATTCGTCTGTATTTCTGTTTGTACGGGCTCCAAAAATACAACATATTCCAAAATGGCTGGATTGATTAATAAAATTTTGCATGGTTATACCTTTTATCTTAGATACTTTTTATTCCGGAAAATTAAAATGTTCCCGTGGGATGGTTACAAAATCATAGTAGCCGTGGAAGTCGCGGGCAACAGCTAGTTTTAAATAATTATTCCAACAAAGTTTGCTAGTCAAACTAGTAAGATGTGTATTATGAAGTTCAATAATGTAAACGTGAACATGTGTAATATTTTTAAGTACTCCGTATAAAACACCAATGATGTTAGGGTCTTTATGCGAAGTACAACAAGCAACACACTAAAGAGAACTAAATAGAAAAATCACATAGTTAATTCAGTTTGAGTATTTTATACTTTTACGAATGTCAACTTACGCTAACCACCATATAACATGCAGGGTGAACTTGTTCCCAATGCACCGCATACATAAAAAAAGTACGATTGTAAAAAAAAAAAAATTATTTGTTGTGGAGCTAAGAGGTATAGAGACAGACAGACGGGTTTCAGACATATGTTCTCCAGTCTTGGATGTTCATTATATATATTATGTATTAAATTATGTTTATTCTTAATAATTAAATGTATTTATCTATTAAATATATTTGTCCGTCTTGTATACGTAACACAAGCAGCATTTAGTTGCTTAAAATGGGACTAGTTGATAGCTGTGGATGTCAGAGGATATTTATTTATTTACTTTTATTTAAATAGATACCTGTTAGCTCCACATTTTGAGTTTTCGTTTTACATCATGACTTATTAGCTTCACTTGTATAGCATAGCATATAATTATATATATAGTATAGCACAGCATAGCATATAACTATGTATGAAGATGATAGAATTTTATCTATCTATGTAAGAAAATCTTAATTTGACCCACTTCAAAACTTTCATCCTATTCGAAGACCGGGATCTTCGATTAGGATGAAATTTTGCACACGCTCTGAGTTCTGATGACAATACATGACTAGCTAAGAAACGTCATTACAAATACAATATGGCGGCCTCCCCAAGATGGCGGACTGGCTGTTTGAAATCTTTCTCAAAAGGCTGAATCCCAGTGTTAATTTTTGTTCGCATTTCGGCAATGTAATTAATTTATGAAAATTATTATATTTATCTCTTATCTTTGCAAGATGTTTATTTATATGTTGTTATTTACAATAAATTACATTATTATTATAAATTATATTTTATTTACGTATTAAATTGGCTTTAGCAATATCCTGTATTTCTATGAATTGTATAAAGTAAAATACAATACAATTTAGTATAAAGTAAAATCTCGATATACGAGTATTAGGTTACGGATTTACGGTCTATGAGCGCTCGTCTGCTCATTCAAGGTGTCCACGGAAGACCAGTGTCGTGGTGTTCTACGCCCGACACATGCTGAGTGCGACTCCTATTCAGTGCCTTAACCTGTATTGTTTTATATGTCATTATGTATTGTCTTTGTCTATGTTTGATTATTTTCTATGTAAGTTCTTACTATGTGTGTACTGAATAAAAATTTATTCTATTTATTCTATTGTAAATCCACCCCCATGATATGGATATCAAATGAAAGGGTTTGCTGTCAGGAATACGAAAAAAATTATCACGTGACCAAAATCCAACATGGCTGCCGTCACAAGTAGTAAATTAAGTTTTTCTATTATTAAATAAATAAAACAATACGTCTAATCGCACGCACACAACGCCGTGTCGAAGACTGCTGAACTGAAACGACATTAGACGATGCACGGCCTTCAAGCCACATCTCCTTGCGCATCGGAGTGGGGAGCGTGAGGTTTTTTCGTAACGGAATTTCGGGATTCGGTCCCCGCGCTCAAGACCCGCGATAGAAGCTATGCAATAGCTTAATAATAGTTTATAACACTAAAAAATACGCTTTTAGCACGCACTAAAAATTACAAAAAGAAAGCGTGGAGCGTTTTGCACAAAAAGAGTTTAGGTTACATAAGCGCTCCACGCTTTCTTTTTGTAATTTTTAGTGCGTGCTAAAAGCGTGTTTTTTTAGTTTACTTCCAAATAAAGCTCAAAGCTCAAAAGCGGGCGAAACAACATACATGAAACAATTGAACTGTGACGATATTTCACACGCGAGATATCATCTGATATTTCGTTAAAAATAACGTATTACATACGAAATATCCCGTGACAGAATACAGGCAATCTATCACGGTCGCGTCGCGTCGGATCGCTATAAATGTCGCTTGCGAGCCACCTGCTGCTCTGACATTGGACCGTATTAGTACACGTTTCCTTCTCTTGTTTCTACATAAATATTTACTTATTATATGCCTAGTATATGAAACACACATAAAATCACGACTTTGTCCCATAGGGATCTTCTTCCTGTCTATTTTGTTTGTTCTCACTAGGCGGGGATGTAGCAGATTAATATACGAGTAGAAACAGAAATATTTAAATGCTATTTTTATAACTTACAATTTACCAATGTAAAAAATATTTAAAAAAATATACTCTCTTCTATACATATTATACATTCTATTCTTCTATTATACATTCTATTATACATTCTTCTCTGCCACTCGTTAGTATATCTGTCACATCTTCTCCTCTCATATTACACCTCACACACTGAGTCCGGTACTCCTTTGATCTTCCTCTCGTTTTTTTCTTTCTAATGCACACGATTGGAATAAAATTAGGGGTAAGCACCGATCATGCGTCCAGTCTGGACAATCACAGAATTTAACTGATTTAATAAAACTTATTTTAAAATGAAGAATAAATATTAATTTCGTTCTCTAGTGGCAGGGTTATGTTTGTGTTATCAAGATTCCGATTGAAGCTATTTTTATAAAGATCTTCTTTTATTATTCAGATTTTCTGAACAGATTATCAAACAACATAATAATTAAGTTCTATTATTTAAATACTGGAAAATTTATGTAAGGTAATTAACTTTGTCTGTTGCGGACAGACACCCAAGACAATAATTATAAAAGGTTTATTTCAATAAAGATAAAAAAAAAAGATACGCCTATTCGCACACAGTTGAAGAGATACTATGATACACAAAATTAATAATAATATTAGGAATAGCAAGATTCTATATACTTAAAGAAAACTGTAGAGGTCGAATGTCTGTACATAGAAAAAAAATGCTTAAACTCGAGTCAGGGGGATGTAATAAAAGGGAAAATACAAAAAAAAATCTTTTTTTCTCTGTCTGTTCGTCTGTTTGTACCGGCTCTCCAAAATGGCAGGACCAATTTCAGTGAAATTTTGTATGGAGATACCTTATATCCCTGTCACCATCTTAGATACTTTTTATTCCAAAAAATTAAGGGGTTCCCGTGGGATACTTAAAAAACCAGTAACTGCGGTCGAAGTCGCGGGCAATAGCTAGTTGTGCATATTAAATTATAACCCTTTTGTATGCAGTCTAATTAGCGCCAAACTTCATATAAGTGTTTGCTTAACCATTAATTATGTTCCGTACTAACTTAATTAAATGTTGAATACACTTGCAGAACCAAAACAAATAGTCTAAATAAAGAAGAAAGAAGAAAGTTGTTTTTTAAAGTGTTATTTTAAATAGTAAATATTTACATTGTAAATAACTGCTTTAACTTTATTAATTTTTAATTATAATCTTTCTTAAACAAAAAAACACGGACTTTCTCGTTTAAACTCAGTATAAATTTTGAACCGACAACCGTTGGGGTAAACGAGTTCTGGAGTGGAGACCGCGCCTCGGCAAGCGTAGTGTAGGGCGCCCTCAGGCCAGGTGGAGTGACGATTTGCGCAAGGTGGCTGGCAGGAGCTGGATGCGAGAAGCCGAAAATATATCTAAGTGGCGTGAATTTGGGGAGGCCTACGTCCAGCAGTGGACTGCCATAGGCTGACGACGACGACGACGACGATAAATTTTATACAGACCTCCGATAAAAAGTATTATGAACGAGAATTTCTTTTACAAAAATACATACATTAATTTAAATATGTATTAGGTGTATCATGTTTATACTTTAAAGCTTTCATTGAAGACTAATTTGATATAAAATAAAATATGGCCAATACACAACAATTAGGCGAAATAGGTAATTAAGTTTTGGATTGAGTCGAAAAGTTGCTCGCAAATGTAGTTTTAAAGTAATTGTTTTATTTTCTTTTTAATTTACTATCGTGGGAAATATCTGTAAGCTGTTCTTCAGGGAAAATATTTAGGGATAATCGTATATAGTATATGAATCGGTTATATAATCGGCTATACCACAAAAACAATTATTACAGTCAAGTTTCCGACATACTTAATAAATCGTTGTATCCGCGAACCATCGCATGACCGAGCGATCCCCGGTTTCGCTTCATCACAGAAAGTTTCCAAAAACCAAAGGTAAAAATAGAAATATCAGCTTCTCAGTACATAATGAACCTATTGAGACATCGAAGACGCCGTTTTCAGAAAAGAGAGAAAATAGTAAGAAATGTCGTGGTAATAAGGTCGCTTTCAATCAACGCCTGTGCCACCGAGTTTTAATTAAAAGTACAGTTATATATTATTTTACGGTGCTTGCGTTACACAAGGCCCATGCAAGACAGGCTCGCGTTCAATAATGGCTATTCTATCAAAAATATACTTATAATGTATCAATAGCTTTTGCCCGCGACGTCGTCCGCGTAGAATAGTTATTTTTAGATAGTGTGATGGTATGTAGTCTATAGCCTTCCTCAATAAATATGCTATTCAACACTGAAAGATTTTTTCTCTATTATTAGAAGCAATACTCAATACTCAATCATTTATTGCATTTCAAAGTTCATAGTAGCGTAAATTTGTCCTTCATTTTTCTGAAAGACGTTATTTTTTTTTAAGATTCACCCGCATGACACTCGTTTCCATGGGAATATCGGGATAAAAGGCTCTAGACTATCTGTGTACCAAATTTCGGTTAAATTAGTATAGTTACTTTCGCATGTATAATATTAGTATGGATAGTGTATATCTATGTACAATCCCATGACAGAAGCCTAACGCCTATTTTGGGCTGGGCTAATTGATGTGAGTTGATTGATACGCAAATCAAGGATCAGTTAACCGATGCATAGATGTTATGCCAGTAGCATGATATTTGATTGATAACAATGGAGTCAAATCAACAGTAGACCTTACAAACACAAAAATAAGACAGTAAAATAATTAACCAAACAAAAAAAATTGATTACAGAAGTTTCAATGCATAGAACATTTAACGCTCGGAATGCAGAGACTTGTCCTGGCTGTTATTAGAATTTTGGTTTTGAATAATAGTGGTTATGGGTTTAGTGTTCGGTAGAAGCCTCGTCCCCCCTACAGCTCTCCCTACCACTTCGGGCTTCAGGGATATAGGCGTGATAATACATATTTTATGTGGGTATTTATAAGTTTGGTGACATTGTCGCTTGCTATTGGGCGAGAAGTGGTCAAACGCATTTAAATTAAAAACTTTTTTTACATATACAGGTAAGGTCTTGGCCTTCATCTCACCTGATGGTAAGTGACGATAAGGCCGAAGGTGGAAGCGAGCTTCACCTGTATTCATCAACAACGGAAATGGCTATCTAACTTCTGATTGCTGGAACACAATGCTTATAACATTGTTATTATGGCGACAAATTAAGGTAAGACGGATGTAACGAGCCAGGCGGGCTTAGAAGCCTTACCACCAACAAAACTGAGCAGAAAAACTTTTGCCCCCATGGGGAAACGATCCCGGATCTCCCGATCAATACCCGGTGGTGTGAACCACTAGACCAGAGAGGCGGCTTAAACTTGTCTGTCTTGTCATAAAAACCTTGTAAGTAATTATAATTTTAAGTCTGATAATCGCGAATTTCAAATAAGTGTTGTTATTTTAACAAAACCAGACACAATAGAAACATCTATTGCTTGCGAACACCGGTGATCGCGGTGCACACCAAGGGGTTAAAGATATTTAAATTTGTGTAAAAAAGAGTGAGTATTTTCTTTCAAAATTTTAATCTGTGGTAATTGTTAATTGCTGTTTTTTTTAAAACTAAATAAACACGCAAAATTTTTATTTTGATAGTCAATAAATTTGCAGTGTGGTAGCTGCTCATAAAAAAAATACTACCAACCCATCTCTTCCCTTGGGTGTCGAAAAAAGAGTCGCCTTTCGTTGTAAATGGACTTAGAACTGCATAACATCACCTGTCACGCTGAGTGCAGTCACTGCTCGGTGAAGTACGGACTATGGCAATGGGCTGCGTTTGCGGTGCTTTTGTCTAGTCTCAGACTAACCCTTAGGGGATAACAGCCGTGATTGTATGTATGTATGAAAAATTGTTAAATCCATTTAAAATATTCAGATTTAGACGGTTTAATAAAACATAAATAAATATTTTTCATGCTCGTGATAACGAGTATTAATGAATTCGTTCGCTGTTTAATATTATTCGCCTTACACTGAATTTGATTAATGAAACAACTTTCTTCGCCTGTTGGCCTTAACCTACTTCTTAAACATTATAAAATTGACATCCCAAGGATACACATAAATCTTCTGGAATTATAATCTTCCTTGTTTCCTGTATTTCGAAATATTAAGTTAATAAAAAAAGAAATAATGTCGAAGTATTTCAAAAGACATAGCATTTGTTATTGTGTGCTATACTAGAGACCTGCCCTGGCTTCGGTTGGTTATACATATATACCTTCCTTTAGATTCACTCTATCTTTTAAAAAAACAACAGCAGCAGCGAGAGCAACTTTTTTTATACTATCATAGTGTATTACACAGTATTACACTTGATGTGACGACGAACTCCGTGGTCGAGTGGTCTGTACGCCAGTCTCAAGGCGTCGCCATCTCTAGAGGTTCTGGGTTCGATCCCCGGTGGGGGCAAATGCTTGTCTAGTGAATTCAGGCATTTGTTCTCCAGTCTTGGATATTTTATATACGAATTGTATATATTCTGAATATTTATGTGTTTATCTATTAAATATATTTATCCTTCATCTAGTATCCGTAACACAAGCAGCATTAGTTGCTCAAAATGGGGCTAGTTAATATGTGTGAATGTCTGAAGATATTGATTTATTTATTTGTGTAGAAGACGCTTTTTTAATCGGTGTGATCTTGAAGAAGGGTTATGTCCAGCAGTGGGCATCAATAGGCTGAGATGACGATATACGTTCTGCCTTAAACAACTTTTCCTCATATTTCAAAACAAGCTTTAGCTTTCTTCATATTGCAAGATCGTCAAAATTTAAATTTTAATTGAAAACCATTAAAATGATATTAAAAAACCCATTACGAGAATAATGAATATTAATTAATAAAATAGCACGAAGGTCTTTCAAGAAGCCGCGAAATATTTAAATGTAATTGAGTTCATTTCTTTAATGGATAAAAACGTGATCTTATACGTAGTGAGACTACGATCTTGCTACGGCTTCTACGGTGTAGCAAGCTTCGTAGTCGTAGCACGTAGAGTTCAATGAGCTATTTCTAAAGTGCATAGAAGATTGAAATATATAGTGAGTATCAGTAAAAAAATCTTAGAATAATTTATTTATGCTACAATAACAGATTTTAAGGAATAGTCAGAATAATTAAATTAGAGTTATAAAGTTTGACAACCTTTCTAAAGCAAACCAATTAACCGTTACGAAGGTCTTTCACCTCTTGTGTCATTAGGATTATTAAATTGCTCTGTCAGTAATATTTAAGGGGATAGGACAATTTCCTTTCACGAACAATTATTATATTTCAAGGCTTTCGTTCCTCTGGCGGATAAGATGATAAAAGTAATGAGATAAGCAAGCATTTCAGATATTGAAGGTTACTCGAAATTTAAAAGTCTCTAGTTTAAGGGTTCCGTAGTCAACTAGGAACCCTTATAGTTTCGCCAAGTCCGTCTATCTGTCTTATCATAGTGATCGCACTAGAAAGCTTTAAATTGATACCAATATGTATATCAATCACACCGACAAAGTGGTTAAATAAGAAGTGGAAAAACGTTTTATCAGGGTACCTCTCCTACACGTAAAGTGGATAGTAATTTTTTCATGCCAACCCTATAAGTTTATATTTTCGGAAATAACCGCTCCAAAAGTAAAAAAAACTTTCATATGAGTTTTTTTTACTTTTAGTAATGACTTTATTTTATTTGACCTACTCTATAAAACATATTGTTGTATTCGTAATTTTAAAGGTAGAATTCATCATCATTAAAAATTAATTTGTATGTTTGTCTCGTGTGGAACCAGAAGAATTTTTTAAATTTTAATATTATTACAAGCTTAAGTACGTTTATTGAATGAAATAACTATTGAGAACATTACCTGCAAATTATCTTGCGAATGTTTCGCAAATAGGGAATAATTTCGCTCCTAAGAGAATCCAATTTTAAGGCCTTTAATACACGGATCGACATTGTTAAGGCAAGATTACGGGTTAATATGGATATTCCCCATAGTCATATTATACTATGTCAATACAGGTTGCTCCAAATTAACGTTGACAAAACATAAAAAATAATATTTCAAAAATAAAACGCGTTGCGTTCTTTCTTGTTTTCATTTAACATGTAACATAATTATATGACTCTTTTTGAAATAAGAAAAATAGCTATAAATGTTAAAATAACTAAGCTAATTCAATTTGACCATAAGCCATAATTTTATTTATTCGTCTTAAGCCTACAACGCTGGACACAACCCTTCCTCATGGAGGAACATATGAGGAGTATGGGCCGTAACACCACCACGTTGACCCAATGCAGGTTGGTGGGTAGAAACGGTTGCAATAGCAACCGGAAACAACGTTTTAACATGCTGTGCGAAGCATGGAGAGGTTCGAGAACACAATGTTTTGGTCATCCATCCAAGGTCTTACCATGGCGAAGGCAGCTTTGTTAACGATATCGGAAGCCAATGCGTACGTACCACTACGCCAACGAGCTCCTCAATCAGAGGTAGATCAGAGATATATTGGAAGAGGTATTAACTAAAGGAGGAGAACTCGAATAACTTTTTAATAACTACGGGGCAGTCAATTAAACTTTATTTCTCCATGACTCGGGGCTCATGTTTATGTTCGTATCTATGACCAAAAAAATTGTGGGTGTATTGCACCTCTGCATATCCATTCGTTATTATATAGGTGTTATGATGTGTCTATGACGAAAATCTATTAATAAATTAGCCGCAACCACGTGGACCACGTAGCTCATTGGCGTAGTGGTTAGTAGTAACAAAGCTACCTTCGCCATCGTCTGGCCTTAGATGGGAGACCAAAACATTGTTAAGCAATTAGTCCCAGTCGTTGTTGCAACTGATTCTACCCACCAAACCGCATTGGGCCAGCGTGGTGGTGCTACGGCCCATACTCCTCGTGTGTTTCTTCAAAAGGAAGGCCTATCCCAGCAGTGGGACGTATATAGGCTTAGGACGACACCATGTGGTAATGAAAATGGTTAATGTATCAAGAGAAGAATTGTTTAATAATGGGTCCTTACCTATGAAATTGGTGTTTTTATTATGTCTTAGCAATTTGTCCGTAACTATTAAGTTTCAGAACATTCTTATAAAATAATTGCCTCTTCTAAAAATAGGCCATATATTAGGTCCTTACCTATGAAATTGGTGTTTTGTATGGAGATTTTGGGGAATTCTGCATTTTCCATACTAAATTTTTTTCAGTTTTCTTCACAACGACAAATCCAAAGATAATAATATTTGGCATCTATCATTAGACAAGCTTTAGTAATACGTGTAATATCACACTTCATAAAAATTATTTATCGTTTTTAAGTGAATGCAAATAAAATGATGTATTCGGGAGGCACTTAAAAAGAGTTGTCTCCGTGTCCAATTTTAACACAATTAAACTTACAACAAATTATCAAAACAAAACAAAAGAGCTCAAAAATATAGTCTTTTTTTTAGACGAGGTAATTATTTTTTAGGAATACTCTGAATCTTAATAGTTACAGACAAAATACTAAGAGAGAAAAAAAACACCTATTTCATAGGTAAGGACCCAATATTTGAGCTCGTATTATTAGACACAAAGACAATTATTTTTAACTGCCTCCCGAAACATCATTTGATTTGCATTAACATAAAAACGATAAATAATTTTTTTTTAATTTTTATCAAGCGTGTTCACACACATATTGCTAAAGCTTGTCTAATGATACATGCCAAATATTATTATCTCTGGATTTGTCGTTGTGAAGAAAACTGATAAAATGTTAGTATGTAAAATGCAGACATCCCCAAAATCTCCATACAAAACACCAATTTCATAGGTAAGGACCTAATATTATTTTACACAAGCTGCGGGTAATTAACCCCTTGGCGGGCACCGCGGACACCGGTGCACGCAAACAATAGATGTTTCCATTGTGTCTCGTTTTATGCCCGTTGAATAATCTCCAATTACAAATGTATGAAAGTTTGTTGTCCAGATAATCCTGCGAACGATTGCCAATCCGATTAGTGGTCTCGTCCTTCGATTGTACTGTGTAAAATCGTAAAGGCCAATTCAGAGATTAATACCTTTCGAGAGGCCTCGGCGCAGAGATGCGAATGTTGCGATGGATGTGTAGATTCATAAGAATGGACAACTATCGAGAATTAGTATTGAATTTGGAAAGTAGCGCCAGTGATAGAAAAGATTAGGTTGGCGTGGTATGGACAATTGAGGTATGAATGTCATATTATAAAGGATGCTAAGCATGGATGTGGACGGACTTAAAGTAAGAGGAAGACCATAGAAGCGTTGGATTGAATGCGTGAAGAATTATATGAGAATAAAAGATGTGGATGCTGAGCTGACGAGTGACAGAGGAGAATGGAAGAAGAAGACATGTTGTGCCGACCCCACCTAGAGTGGGAAAAGGGCAAGATGAGGAAGAGAGGGGGGAGGTTTCGAGAGGTCGCGGGACTATGTTTGACCCCACCTCCAGTACCAATGAGTTTGAATAAAACTTATGTATAGTTCATTGTGAATATCGCTTGCCTCACATTGTGCCCGGTGCATGGTGCAATAGGCTCGCCAACTGTTTACATGAGGAGGAGCATATCTGGCAAAAATATAATATTGGGTCCTTACCTATGAAATTGGTGTTATTTTTTCTCTCTTAGTATTTTGTCTGTAACTATTAAGATTCAGAGTATTCCTAAAAAATAATTACCTCGTCTAATAATAGACTATATTTTTGAGCTCTTTTGATTTGTTTTGATAATTTTTTGTAAGTTTAATTGTGTTAAAATTGGACACGGAGACAACTCTTCTTAAGTGCCTCCCGAATACATCATTTTATTTGCATTCACTTAAAAACGATAAATAATTTTTATGAAGTGTGATATTACACATATTACTAAAGCTTGTCTAATGATAGATGCCAAATATAATTATCTTTGGATTTGTCGTTGTGAAGAAAACTGAAAAAACTTTAGTATGGAAATGCATGATTCCCTAAAATCTCCATACAAAACACCAATTTCATAGGTAAGGACCTAATATTAGAAAATTAAAAGTAAAAAAATATTTTTAATAAGCAAGCTTTTATTACTTTGTTAAATAAAAGCGTGTTACAATGTGATTTTATTTAACAAAGTAATGAAAGCTTGTTTTTTTTGAATATTTTTTCTTATTTTATATTAAACTTTTTATTGTTTAAACCAAAGTAATCATTAAGGCGATTCAAACGGGGCACTGATGGCATTATATCGGTTAATTACTGAGTTCAAATGGCCACCTTCCAGCACCATTATCAGATCAACTCCAAGTCCTAATAATATTGCATTGTCATCCGATTTATACATGCATGAAACATTTCAGCTCAATCGGTTGAAGATATCTGCTACAAAATTCAGTTGCAATATTTAACCCGAACATAGTTACATACATACATACATTGAAAGTTAAAAAAAAAGCTTGTAAATTCAACCGTCGTCGTCCTCAGCCTGTATACGTTCACTACTGTGGACAGGACTTACTTCATACAGAAACTGTACTTCATTCCAATATTTTTCGATTACAATTCTATGGTAATTAATGAGTAATATTTACGCCTACAAAATTATTATATCAGTAAAATTATTCATAAATGCCAGTTCAATTTGCAATTCCGAGGGCTATGTGCATCAGAAGCCATTCCCTCGACATCTATTTGCTACTATTAAGAATTCAGGGTATTTTGCCTTGGGAATTGTATTAATTGCATTTTCATTTTCACTTCATTCGAAGTTAATGGCTTAACGTAGAGCTTAAAGCTTAAAAGTTAAGATAATTAAATGTTTATTATTGGAAGATGATAAGGTGAATTAATATTGAGTCCTTACCTATGAAATTGGTGTTTTTATTCTGTCTTAGTATTTTGTCTGTAACTATTAAGATTCAGAGTATTCCTAAAAAATAATTACCTCGTCTAAAAATAGACTCCATTTTTGAGCTCTTTTGATTTGTTTTGATAATTTGTTGTAAGTTTAATTGTGTTAAAATTGGACACGGAGACAACTCTTTTTAAGTGCCTCCCGAATACATCATTTTACTTGCATTCACTTAAGAACGATAAATAATTTTTATGAAGTGTGATATTACACATATTACTAAAGCTTGTCTTATGATACATGCCTAAATATTATTATCTCTGGATTTGTCGTTGTGATGAAAACTGATAAAATGTTAGTATGGAAAATGCAGAATTCACCAAAATCTCCATACAAAACACCAATTTCATAGGTAAGGACCTAATATTAGAGAACCGAAAAGTGGATCCACATTTTGATGAGCTATTCGTCCTCAGCCAATAAACGTCCCACTGCTGGGTGCAGGCGTTTCTTATGGAGAAGCACCGTAGTACTACCACGCTGGCCCAATGCGGGTTGGTGGGTAGAAACGGTTGCATTATCAACCGGGACCAACGGCTCAACGTGCCCTCCGAAGCACGGAGAAGCTCATAATCACAAAGATTTGTTTTCGATCGAAAGCCAAAGCGTACTAACCACTACGTTACCGAGATGCTCAATTGCAATAAATAATATTTATATTCTATATTATTTCCTTATATTAACCACAAAAGTAATATGTTGAGTTGGTAATCCAACAAAACGTCATGAAATCTCATACGTTAGAAGAATTTAGGTCAGCCACCTTCACAAATCTTGTTTCGCAATGTGTGCTGTTATAAATGTCAACTCTTATTGCCGGCTGTTGCCAATATACTTCTTAACGTCGCTTGGTTATTAATTACGGACTTTATTTGTACAGGTTTCATTATTAGGCTATATCTGTTTACTTGGCATTAGTGTTAAAAAAGAAACCTTATTGTAGTCTAGTGTCATCCGTTGTGTTAACGCAAGCGTTTAAGCTGATTATTTCAGGGTACCTATAAAACACATAAATTGTTTTGAACGCCTCTTACATCTCGAAACAAATAATATTCTCATGATAATAATACTAGGAAACCTCATCTTCAGTATAATCCAACAAAGCGTAACGTCCTTAATCAATGATAATGATCCCGGTTTGTTATCATTCTATGAAGGATATAATATACTTCATTACAGATACACCATGTAATTACGATGGAACATGATTGGAGGAAATGGAACACTTATCTTCTTGTATTCAAGAGACTCGGTCTCGGAATAATAGCTGCTCATAAAACCCATTAAAGTATATATACAGTTATAGAGAGTAACTCAGAGTTAGAGAGAGGAACTTTATAAGAGTTAAAAAGAATTTTAGAACGAAACAATGATCAGGCAAGGTAGAAATATTAACTCAGACAAAAATTTTCACACGTGCGGAGCCTTATTATCATTATACTAATACAGATTATAAATGCGAAATTTCTTTTTCGCTTTCACGATGCCTCCCAATCTAACCAAATCTTCTGCCCCATGGGGAATTGAACCCGGACCTCCCGATCAACACCCGGTGGTGTGAACTAATAGACCATAGAGGCTGTTAAATTTGTGGGTATTATTCTTTCAAACCCTTTGATGGTAGAAGTGTAATAATATGTTATATTAAGATTAAACTGATAAAAAATAATACTGATTATAAATATATGTAAACATAAAGAAAGTTAAAAAAAACTATCAAAAAGACCGCCGCTGACAAATATTTAAAAAGTAATTTATCTTCTTTTCAATTACAAAAGCAACATTATCGAAAATAAAGTACACAATAAATGTCGTTAAACTTAAGTTACTAGTACACATTACCTGTAATGGCATCGATTTTACATCAATTCATCGATTCTACCTACTTTGCACTTAGCAATATTATTAACAGTGAACAGCATCGAATACCTAGTTTAAGCTTAGCCAAATATCGTTATTTAAATTAAAACAAACGAACAGCCATTTTTAAATTCAAAGGTTTTCTTAATTTTAGTCGGAAGAGCCTTTAAGGACGAATTCGACCAAATTGTGATTAGTAACACGGGAATAGTAATACCAAACATAATTCACACGGTCGAATCTGCCCTAAGGGCGGAGCCCATTAGCTATCCTAATTTTTTCATGTTTGGCTACACGCGAGTAATATAATTTTAACGGAGTACGCAGTTTTTCGCGCACGAATGTGTCAATGTCTCGTTTGACACAGGACAGATTCGACCAATCGTTGCAGCTCAGTTTGGTATGACTATTCCCGTGTTACTAATCTCAATTTGGTCGAATTCACCCTAACAATTTTACTTACAGAGTAATATTTCACTCCAAAAATTTATTAAAGTTTAGTTTAATGTCATTTTTTCAACTGACATTATTTCAAGTGTTACTTTAACTAATTCTATATAAAAAAACCATTGTTCTGTCACCATAATACATTTAAATTATCGCGCCATCGATCGATGGTCTTTATCACACGCTCGATGACAAAACGCAGCTAAGAAACTGCTATGTACTCTGTGCCCACGAGTGGTCCGTTTGAAATCGAATCAAGATAGCAATTAGCTAACTAACCGCGCAAGCGACATCATAGCAACCTAACCGCGCTTTCGTGTGTGAAGTGACAGCATCGTCTAAAGAGTACTACTTTATCTGGACAATCCACCAGCTGGTGCAAGAGGAGAATCATCGGCAGCTCAAGGTACGTGAGTGCATTATATTTGCTACCGCTGCTGATACAGAACATCGATCTCCTTTAAAACGTGGACTTTTCCCGTCAGGTATTGGTCTGTCCCTGATCAGCAATAAAGCCACCGTCAGATCAAAATTTGGTGCGTTTGCTACAACCAATATATTATTAATTTGACGAGATATACATATTTTCCAGATTTTAAATTTTACAATAATAATTATGACACACTGATAGTTTCAAATTTAAATAAAAATACTGCCTCAAAAATAACATGTGATACAAAAGAATCTGCGACAGATATATAAAGGTGGCTTCAGAGCTACGCCGGCGGCCGGGCCCGGCCACACGCGCGCGCTTACAACGAGGTAGTGAAACTGTATGCGCGCGCGCCGGCATGGTTCTGAAACGTCCCTAAGTTTTCTTCCACCTCATTGTTTAAAACTATGAAGAAATAAAAACTATGGGAAGAGTGCACTCGGGTACAAATTTCTTGGTTTTCGAAGCACGGAGAAGCTCGAGATCACAATGGTCACCCATTTTGGTCACCCATCCACGACCTGACCATAGCGAAGGTAGCTTTGTTTTCGATCGAAAACCAAAGCGTACTAGCAACTACGCGGCCGAGTTACTACCACAGGTAAGTCTAGACAATTATATTATTTTAAGATACCAAATCCAATAAACAAACTGACTACGCTGTACACCGACGGAATGATTTAAAACTTCTGCAATCGTTGCTTTGAACTAATAAAGTGCAATAACCCTCAGTCGATCGAAAAAGAACGGCTTTGCGCAAAAAAAAGTTTCGTTGTAACTCGCGTGTAATCTTCGGTCGCGTAACCACGGATCAACCACGACGAAAGTTACATTGTTCTAAAAAATTAAACAAAAAGATACAAACACTAAGCAACGAGCTCCGTACTATCTAATTTATTCAACACGTGTATTCTACGCGTTTGCGTGTTTCAAAACTAACCCCTAAAAATCTATTTTAAATACAGCCTAGTACTAGGAGCAGGAACTAGGAGCAGGTACTAGGAGCAGGAGCCGGAACAGAGAGAAATTTTGGAAGTAATTTCTACTGATAAACTTAACCTTAACTTACCTGTAATAGAGTTGCGCTTTAATGTCGATAGTTTTAAATTTTTGGAAAAAATAATACATAGTTTCAGCTATTAAAAATATCAAGCTACGGTCCTCATATTTTGGCAGTGAGTTATGTAATCCCCGAAGAGGTACGCAGGGTCGCAGGAGCACTGTGTTCCTTGAGACCACATTTAGCCATACGAAAATTGGGTTTGGTCAGATGACAAATCGTGAAAGAGTAGTAACAACTGGCTAGCTCCGCCTACACAATCACAGACCCAGTACCCAATACGCCCTTAGTCGCCTTTTACGCCATGCTAGGCAAGCAAAGCAGTTGGTAAATTTTTTTTGTATCCCGGACCAACACGGGATTTATGTATAAGATACACTGTGTATAAGCAATTTTTAACTAATCTGATTTTTGCTAAGTATTATTGTGTTACACAGTCGATGAAAGTTTTTAAAATCAAGAAAAAAGTTCCAAATTAAATTTCAACATCTTACCGTTTCCATGTTCATAACGGTTACAATCACAATAAAGAAGATGGTTTAAATAGAAACCTTAATTACCAGACAGAGCTTTTAGTTTCCTTTGCAATATATAGTTAGTATTTATTTTATTGCGGTCTTCTGGATTCCTGATTACTCAAGTGACCCAAATTGAACCGTAAAATACGGTACACCCTAAAACCCTAATGAAGCACTTTGCAGAAAGATATAGTACAGGTAGGCTTCTATATACTATTGTATACACAATAATAGGTATCTAAAACTTAAGACAGAAAATTGGAAATACGTTTTTTATTTTACATACGAAGTTAGTAAACAAAAGGTAAAGATGTATGCCAGTATCGTAGCAAGAAGAGAAATTTAATATCTGCCTGCAAACGAGGAAAAAACGTGATTGCAATGTATGTGTGCGTATATTAGATATATGTTACAGTTGCGGCATGCTATGATGGCCGTTATGACGTTTGCTCACTCATGAAGTTTCATAATTATAATATTTACATTTCAAGGAACGAATTGCTGTTCTTTATTGTCAATAGTGACGTGAAGTCACTACTTAATAACTTAGTTAGTTTTTGCTTTACGTTTTAGTCAGTTTTTGATTTATGTAACATAGCAAACTGAATGTAAAGCAAAAGCTTACATTTCAATCATCAATGTTTATTCTGCTAAGCATTCTTTCTTCAAACGCATTGGTTACGCAATTGTAAATTTATAGTAGAATTTGGGCGCAGGTCATCATAGCCGACATGGCCTTCCCTCAAGTACACCACACTATTTAAAGGAATTTGTTTTAATTTTTAGGAACATTCTTGTGAAAAGATATTTTTTGTTCCTGTCGCTAAAAATTAAAACTAATTATACAGTTATACAATTTGAACATAGCAAAATTCACATTGCTATTAAACTCTTTCAAAATTATTCTTTAAATAAAAAGCATTTCTACTGTGGTAAACTCAAACAATTATCTCAGATTTTTTACAGAGCAATAACTATCACAATGCTATAATTTTTCACCGGCAACTTTTTTGAGTTAATAATTCCTGAAACTTTAAAAACAAAACTTTACCTTGCAACCAAACACTGTAGAAAAAAGCGTTTTTCAAAGTAAAGATACCTAGCTGTAACAACTGCGTTAATTCATACTCTTTTTACTTGAAGTTAAAAAAAACTAGATAGCGGCAGAGCACTTAGTGTAATGGATGCGGATAGAAAGATTTTTTCTTTGTCCCGACCGGGATGCTTACAAATGAGATCAAGAGCGTGTATCTCCGATGCACCTTGTGACTCGCAACGACTCATATTAATCTGTAATACCATTAATGAGACTATGCTTTTTTAAAGATTAAGTTCCAGCTACCTAAGTTTATTATTGTCCGTAATTAACATTTATATTCTCTTTTTAAGTACACGATTAGGATCTATGCAGGTAAAAGTCGTATATACAAAAAAATGTAACGATTGCGATGTTAACCGTAAAGTATACCAAGAAAGCTCTTAAACATTTTTCTTTTTTAACATAATTATTAAAGTTTATCGTATAACTAGAATTAAAGAGATAATTTAAACTAATAACAATTTTATCTTTGAATTTAGTTTTACTTTATAGTAGAGAATAAATCTAACCCAACTATTTCATGCACCCCATTAAGTCAAACGACATAGTGGTTTAATTACCTATGAAATAGGTGTTTTTTTTCTCTCTTAGTATTTTGTCTCTATCTATCAAGTTTCAGAGTATTCTTAAAAAATAATTACCTCCTCTTAAAATATACCATATTTTTGAGCTCTTTTGATTTATTTTGATAAATTGTTGTATGTTTAATTGTGTTAAAATTGGACACGGAGACGACTCTTTTTAAGTGCCTCCCGAATTCATCATTTAAATTGCATTCACTTAAAAACGATAAATAATTTTTTTTTTTAATAATTTGTCGTTGTGAAGAAAACTGAAAAAATTTTAGTATGGAAAATCCAGACATCCCCAAAATCTCCATACAAAACACCAATTTCATAGGTAAGGACCTAATACAATTTTTATTTAACCCGTATTGTTCAGAGATATTTTGACAGGACCTGTGCGCTTCTGTTGCGTTTGGCAGACGGTCACGTGACAAATGTCTGAAAAGGGTGAAATCTTACTGATTTAACCAATTTCCAACGTGCCGATGTTTAAAAAAAGGGACGTAGACATTTGTATAGAGATATTGTATTACATATTGGCCAATTGTGCCCATTTTGTGTTAAGCTTTGATTTGGTTACTGCATACCCTTTGTCCTACAGCATAACCTATCGAAACATTGATTAAAAGTCTAACGCTGTGACATCAAATTAATTAACCACAGTCTGGATTAAAATTTTCAGTCAATAAAGTATCAATGTTCGGGAGAACTGTATACTAAACTAAAATATAAGGATTCAGGGTGGTTTCATAGGTGAACTGGCCGCCGGCGCAGATTCCTTTACATTTTGACGTAAAGCGCGTAATGTGGCACGCGTTAGGCTGTGAAACGATGTTAGGTATCTACTGAAATTCAGCGATGACGGCGAGCCCACCTATGAAACCACCCTTTAACATCGTTGCAATTATCCCCGTATTTTCAGTGTAAATAAATGTTTATTTAGAGCTCGCAAATTTCAAGAAGTGATTAGATTATATCGAGACAAAACTGCAATGGCAGGCAATGTAAATGCGATTAATGTTGACGCCATTTTCAATTCACGTTGAGGTGCATGCATCGCAAGTTTATGTAAATAGTATTCAGAAATATATTTTTTTTATCTCACCGGAAGGATGGCACGGACCAGAGAGATAATGCCTCCTGACGCAAAATTGGCATGAATATTGGGAACACTATCAAAAACAATAGCTTAATATGTGGTGCATTTCAATAGTAACATCTTTATAGCACGTTAAAAGCAAATAAACGGTCTTATCTTAACAATTTGTAAAAAATACCCATCAACCCGACATTTGGCCAAAAAAATATTCAAGCTCAAATGTTACGAAAATCGGTTAACTGCATTTTCCAGCTAAACGGCCAGTTTTATCATAAAAATTAGACACAATTAAGTAGGAAAAAAATTATTCATCATGCAACTATCCATAAAAATTGTTCTAACGCTTTTATCGTTTCGCCATTTCGGATATATTGCGAAGTAGAGTTGAAAGACAACGAATAGTGAAATGAAACAGTCATCACAGACAATCTAATTACATTGCATACATATTATTATCATCACGCCTCTTTCCCCGAAGGGGTAGGCAGATGTGTTAAACACCCACATTTCGCCAGATATCATAAGTCTCCATTTAATCCCCCCATCTTATTACAAAGCAATTGCAATAACCGATAACTTTGAAATAAAACTTTAGTTATTAAACACCTCGTTTTTTTTAACAGACAAGTTCAAAAAGTTTTAACTCCAAGAACGGACCAAACTGCGTGTTTTATTTTAGATTTAGACTTTACTTCTAGTGGTGGTAAGTGATAAAATACACCGCAAGTGGTAATTATTCTCTTTGTGGCTAGTTTCAATTGCCAAAGCACTGACCACTCACTTCAACCTCATGCTCACATAAAATGGGGGCATTATTTTTTTTCACTAATAAAAAAACTGTATAATTTAACATAATTACTGCAGACAATTTAAAATTCATTCTGCTACTTACAAGTATCAAATTTAAATAGAATGAATGTGTGGGATTACAAAATAATTACGGTAGTACATTTTTAAAGACTGCCGCTTTATATTTAGTTACTTAGCCAATTGTTCTCAAGTTTAAGTTTGAATTACACAGTAATTTGTTTATAATTATTAAGGCATTGCCTTTTTTAAGTATTTTTAAAAATACCAAATTAATTGAATGGAATCATATATAATTCATTCATTTATGTGATTCACTTCTTCTTCTTGCTCTATTCCCACTCTAGGTGGGGTCGGCACAACATGCCTTCTTCTTCCATTCTCCTGTCACTCCTCAGCTCAGCATCCACTTCTTTTATTCTCATATCATTTTCACTTTACACTTATAAACGTCAAGAATATAAAATGCCATCCATTTGTAAGACTACCAGGAGACCCTGTTCTGAGAAAACGGGCAAGAAACTCAGCAAGGTGTCGGTTTTCAAAGGGAAGATGAAATACATACATAACATAATATGTATTGTATATAAGAGATATCAAACAATTTCATTTAAAATATTTTAGACCGTGTTTAGAACCTAAAGTACACTTTTCAACATAAAACATTTAAAAATCTACCAATAAACAAAGATTACATATATAACATCACCACGCCTCTATCCCCGAAAGGGTAGGTGGAGCTGTTAAGCACTCACATTTCGCCTGTTAAGTCCCCATGTAACAAGTGGTGAGCCTGTTGCCATGCACGGGGCAAAATGTGAGGCAACTGATATTCCAAACAACTGTACTTAAGATTTATTCAAACTCAGTGGTGCAGGCGATGGGATTGTTCCTTTTATCTCTTGAGCGATAAGTGCGTCTTCCCCAACTTGGCTACCGCTGCCAAAGATTGAATAAAAATATAATAAGGCCAAACCGTGCTTTATTAATATCAAATAGTTTGCTAAGTATTATGTTACTATTATATTTAATTAAAAATTACTTATTATGTTGGTTATTTGTTTGAATCCAAAGAAAGCTTTTAAAAGATGCAATAGAATTACATGTTACACCACTCAAGTTAATTTTTTTATAACTTGCCGCTTTAGATGTGGTGTTAATCTTAACCTTTCCCTTCGCAAATAGAAGCGTGAAGATGTTTTGTAGTTGTTAGTAGTAAGAATTTTTCAAATTTGGACTAAATAACCATCTTTCGTCTACGTCTACCATTTAGACTTACATTATTTCCAAGTTAATCGCTACTTAGACCTTTGAGGTGTCAGAACAAAATAAGCTCTATTAACAATAATATCCGTAAATTACCGTTCCCTCCCTCCCCCTATAATCCCCTAATCCGTCTCGTCGTCGAGTTTGTCAACTACTGTACGACTCGGTAAATTTGTGTGGAAGCTGTAAGCACGTTGTTATTTCCCAGACTAATAAAAAACTGTTGTACAATAAGCTATTGTTGTCACTGTCTTTCACTAAACCTAATCTAACTGACATTTTTATCGGAGCGACTGAATAGAATAGAATAGAATGTTCATTTTTGCTTAAAAACATGATAATGCAGTACAGAGTTCACATGCAGGTCTTACAATTAATAAATTGCTTGTATTTCTTTTTATTGTGTACCTACATTTTACCGACAGTGGAAATGTATTCGTTCTGTTTTAAAGGTTCAGCAATTGACTCGTGATTGTATTTGCAAAAATAGCTAAGTGACTTGTGTCAGCGTTTCTGTCGAGTCAAATGATTTCATAAGTTCAATATAAATTCATGAATATTAGGTTAATTAATAATACATTATTTTTTACCATCCTACACACGCCTACCACCCAGCCGGCGGTAGATTCCTCCGCAGATTCCTCTTCATCAACAGAAAAGGGCTACAGAGAACAGCAAGAGTACCTTCCTCCAGCTTCCTGGCCTAATGATTTTTATGTTGTTTTTCAAGGAATTTATGTCCTCCTTATTTTGCAAGAAGAAGCTTAAGAGCCGATGCATTATGATGAAGCGCAGCGCCGAGATTTAGATCCGAGTTTAGTCCTTGGTAATGATCCTGTTGCCATGCAACGGGCACAATTGAGACTAGCAATGTTCTAGTAAACTAGAAGATAGTTATTGATCGTTCTAAATACTCAGCTTTCATGAAACTAATGGATATGTTAATCACTTTCCTCGAATAAGCGTTAGAACAACCTAAGACTGTTTTCTTACATAAATTGTTGAAAATCAATATGAACTAAAAATTTTCTTCCATGCAGACAGAGTTATCATGCATGAGCACGTATGAGAGAGACCGTCGTTCCTAACAGAATGGAAATGAAGTATTTTCTTTACAATAAAACTTTTTAGGTAGTTTATGGAGTTTTTTTAGAGATTTGTCCTTCTCGGTATTCAATCATCGTTGTCACTTTATTGTACCTACTATAACTAATTCAATCAATTCAAGCGAAGACATGGAGAATAATGCTACAACTGCTTTGAATATTAAGAGTCCTCAGTATAATTCTCCAATGATAAACAGTAAAATGACCTTTACCAACCTATTAAGCTGCTTATCTGCCTTAACATTTTCCTTAAACGCCTATAATCCTTATGCGATGATTGCTTTTAAAAGACAAAAGAACGTTAAGCCGAGACGCTATAGAGAAGTTATACTATTATTATAATAACTGCTCTTCCATACCTAGCGGGCTTGAACGAACGTAAAATATTTTTAAGTGTTCCGCCGCAGTACTTCAAACGACAGACGGCAATCTTCCTATACCATTTTTAAAAGCAAAAATATTGGGTCCTTACCTATGAAATTGGTGTTTTTCTTGTCTCTTAGTATTTTGTTCGTAACTAATAAGTTTCAGAGTATTCTTAAAAAATAATTACCTCCTCTAAAAATAGACCATATTTTCGAACTCTTTTGATTTGTTTTGATAATTCGTTGTAAGTTTTATTGTGTTAAAATTGGACACGGAGACAACTCCTTTTCAGTGCCTTCCGAATACATAATTCGATTTGCATTCACATAAAAAAGATACATAATTTTTAAGAAGTGTGATATCACACATATAGCTAAAGCTTGTCTAATGATTTGTCTCTTGATCTTGATCTTGATCTTTGGATTTGTCGTTGTGAAGAAAACTGAAAAAATGTTAGTATGGAAAGTGCAGTGTTCCCCAAAATCTCCATACAAAACGCCAATTTCATATGTAAGGACCTAATAGTACAATTAATAAGTTTTTAGGTAGGAATGTAAAGTCAAATAGTTTATAATAATGTTATGAAATAAATTATCTTCTTCGCTCCTTTTTTCTCACTATAGATGGGGTCGACACAATAAGTCTTCTTCTTCCACTCTCTTCTCTCACTTGTCAGCTCAATATTCACTTCTTTACTATCTCTTCTCAAATCACACTTCACAATCTTAATCCACCACTTTCTTGGCCATGTGATGAAATAAAATAGTAGACATTTTAAATAATCTATAAATAATCTATCGTAAATGGCTGTATATTCTTAATGAATTATACTTAGTTTAATTCATACAACGTGGTACAGGCTGGGGATTGAACCGGCAACGACATGCATGAGTAACGTAGTTTTCTTAACACTGTTATCGCTGCTTTTTATTATACATACTGCATAATTCTTTCATGTCTACTCAGCCTATATACGTCCCACTATTGGCCACAAGGCCTTACTCATGGAGAAACATAAGAGGAGTATAGGCCGCAACACCACCATGCGGTTTGGTGGGTAGAAACGATTGCAAAGCGAAAGGGACCACCGGCTTAACATGCCTTCCGAAGCACGGAGAAGTTCGAGATCACAAAGTTTGGTCACCCATCCAAGGCCTAACCATGGAGAAGGTAGCTTTGTTTTCTATATCGAAAACCGAAGCGTACTAACCACTAGGCCACCTGATATGTCTACGTCTATATAACAGATGGCGAGCCTGTTGCCATGCACCGGACGCAATGTGAGATAAGTGACATTCACAATCAACTGCACTTAAATGTATAAAAGCCAGTTCAAACGCATTTTAGAACGAACACTGTCAATTTTAATATTTATATTGCATGTACCGTGACAAGCTTGCGACAATTTAAATTCCAAACGATATCATAATAATTTGCATTTGACATACGTGTCCATCGATGTTACACACAGAAAAAAACAATGTATCTATTGAGTCTGACGGTTACGCATTATTAGCTTTGAAAACACGATTTCATTTATTTTAAATTAAATTGTACACCGTAACGCGTACGCATCGGGTGTGAGAGATTATTAAGGGCGTCTTGCAGGAAATTTAATTCGAGATTTAAAAACTAGATTTAGTAAATTTTTGACATTTTTTCTATGGCTGAAATGTCAAAAAAATACTCAATCTTGTTTTAAATCGCGATTTAAATTTTCTGCAAGAGGCTCTAAGAAAATAAATCAACACAAAATACGTATCGTAATATACATATAATCAGGATGCGTATATCCCTGAAAAGATCTTTTGAATTAGATTTAATCATTCGACTTTAGACTCTATCTTAAGGGGTTAAGAGCGAAGAATTTTAAGTATTTATTATATTTATGTATGTACAGTACAGTCACTTGCAATAAAATTTATACACTTGTGTTCCTGTAATAAAGTCCATATTAGAATAAGATTATTAAAATGTATACAATTTTAGTTCTCGTGACTATACTTCTTATTAATTATATGTAAAGTTGATATTAAACGTATGTAATAAGAATTCACGCAGGTTTAGATTTTTGAAGACAGTGTGCAATTTCTCTGTGTTCAAAATTGTTTTAAAAAAAGTTATTCTTGTAACAGTACAGATCCACATCTATGATAAATTATTAATTTAAAATTACATTTAAAACGGTAAATCAAGACACAATAAAATAAACAATACATACATAAGCCCATAGAACAAGACAAATGTCTTGCTTCCAACTTTACCTAATTAGTGGGTTCGTAGCTACTACGTCGTAGCACTACGTCGTAGCACTATGTCGTGGCGCTACACAAATTAATTAAGTAATGTTTGACCTACCTGTCTCATACTCTACGATAGTAGTTCCGGATTCCAAAAATATCAACATAATCTGAAACTTATACTGAAAACTGTTGAATTTGATAAATATTAGTATATCTGAATTATGTTAGGAAGATTGCTTAGACAAAAATTCAATTTCAAAGGCAATTCGTCAATCTTAAAAAGATCTTCCCGAATATGAAATCAAAACTTTGTGTTTCATTAAACTAAAGTTTTATTCACTTATTTCGGTAACTTTAAGATAGATTACTTAGAAAGCACTGTTGCCTTGAACTTTTTATTTATTTTACATAAATATTTCAAGATCTTGATGTTAATTATTTGAATAATAATTAGTCATGCTAATATAGTTCCTTTACTACATTAGCATTGTTGATATGATGAATAGTCTAAATAGTTCAGGATAACTACAAAACTTTTAGTCAATTTATGATAAAAAAAATTTAAGATGGTGAAAAATATACATATAATCACGACTATTATAACCTGAGAGTTACTCAGAGATTAGGCAAAAGGACCGCACAAGCAGTCCATTGCGATAGTCCGCGCTTCACAAAGCAGTGACTGCACTCAGCGTGACAGGTGGTGAGCCCGTCGCCGCTATAAGCTATTGGATGGTTGTGCAGTTCTAAGTTCATTGGTCGCCTTTTACGACACCCAAGTAAAGAGATGGGTTGGTAGTATTCTTTTAATGAGCCGCTTCCATACGACGTCAACAACACACGTTAGTCATAAGGTCTCACCAAAGATCTCCGGGCCAATTATTGGTCTGGAGATCTCTGGGGCACGAGCATCTTTAGAGTCGGGGTAAAAATATGATGTTATTTACAATTCAATGGTAAAGCGTAGTAATCTTGTAGAATCGACACCTTTTGACATAACCTTGATATTGGGTCTTTACCTATGAAATTGGCGTTTTTTTTACTCTTAGTATTTTGTCTGTAACTATTGAGATTCAGAGTATCCCTAAAAAAATAATTACCTCGTCTTAAAATAGACTATATTTTTGAGCTCTTTTGATTTGTTTTGATAATTTGTTGTAAGTTTAATTGTGTTGAAATTGGACACGGAGACAACTCTTTTTAAGTGCCTCCCGAATACATCATTTTATTTGCATTCACTTAAAAACGATAAATAATTTTTATGAAGTGTGATATTACACATATTACTAAAGCTTGTCTAATGATATATGCCAAATATTATTATCTTTGAATTTGTCGTTGTGAAGAAAACTTTAAAAATTTTAGTATGGAAAATGCAGAATTCCCCAAAATCTCCATACAAAACGACAAATTCATAGGTAAAGACCTATTATTTCTGTACTTACTGGTTTCCGACAATACTCTATATTGATCAGACGTCCAGGTAATTTAAGATATAATCCCATATTAACAATGCTCACTCATTCGTTGCTGACACATTTCACAAGCTGATGGTGCACGTATTTGATCTTATAACAAAAATAATAATTACTAGCCTTTGCCCGCGACTTCGTCCGCGTAGAATAGTTACTTTGAGAGAGTATAATGGTATGTAGCCTATAGCCTTCTTCAATAAATAGGCTATTCAAACCTAATTTTTTTTTTCAAATTGGAAAAGTCTCAATTGGTCGAATTGAAAATTTACTCCCACTCTATTATTTGAAGCAAAGTTCATAGAGGCGAGAGGCGTTATTTAAATTCTTAACATTCACCCGCATGTCACCCGTTCCCATGGGAATATCGGGATAGAAGGTTATGTCCTTTCTCAGGCCCTAGACTATCTATGTACCAAATTTCGGTAAAATATGTTCAGTAGTTTTGTCGTGAAAGCGAGACAGACAGACAGATTTAATTTCGCATTTATAATATTAGTATGGATTTTATAATTATAGTAATTTATATATAGTAGTTTATAAATAAATACTCTTTATTGCAATTGAAAAATTTTACAAATTCATGGTAAAATCATTGTTTATATATGCACCTTATATATGTAAGTATATTACACCTACCTTTTCATTCATTCTATCTCTGCCCAAAGGTTGCCTGGAAGATATTGCTAGCTATAAGGCCGCCTGTGTTGCATTGTATATTTTTCTTTACTATATTTCTGTGTTTTTATTAGTTGCAATAAAGAATTTTATCTATCTATCTATATATGGATTATTTATTTATGTTATTGTTCTCAAAATGTGAAAACCCCGTTATATTATATTTATTCACTTTCACGTTATAACTTTACTGCTCACGGTACTTAATCACCAATATATACACCCTACTGCTGGGCACAGGTCTTTTTATGCGGAGGAAAACATCAATATAGGCCATAACACCACCAATCCAGCCATATGCGGATAGAAATCGGGACCAACGTCTTACGGGCTTCCCCAGGTCACAAAGTTTTGGTCACCATCTAAGGACTGACCATGGAAAAAGTAGCTGTCTCCAATATTGGAAGCCAAAGTGTACGAATCACTACGAATAGGTTTACATACAACATATTAACATATCACCACTCTTTTTCCCGAAGGGGTAGGCAGAGGTATTTATACCCACATTTCGACCGATATATTAGGTCCCCATGTAACAAGTGGCAAGAATGTTGCCATGCACCGGGCACAATGTGAGGCAAGCGATATTCACAACACATACAATAAGTTATATTCAAACTCAGTGGTACAGACGGTGGGATCGAACCCACAATTCCCGCGGCCTCGAACGTGTAGCTCCCCGTCTGTCCCAACCACCACTGCCATTACACATAACCCAACATGTTCCTTAATCAATGTCAGACTCAGATTAAGGTCTAATTACATAATAAACGAGCAATTCAGGGCTTTAATCTGTTAAATATTTAATTAATTGAACCTCCAATGTGTACATGAACTTCGATGTGAAATAATAGGCAGACTATTTATTAAGTCTCGCTGTCGTGGAAGTCTGTTTGATTTAATTAGTAGGTGCCTACCTAATATTAATGTGCTCTTGTGAAGAGCTCTTTGGTTTAATGGTTCGTTCGCTTTGGCTTTTGATTGAAAACAAAGCTACTTTCGCCAGGGTCAGGCCTGGGATGGGTGACCTAAACTTTGTGATCTCGTTCCTGCGTCGGAAGGCACGTTATGCTGTTTGACCTGGTCGCGATTGCAACCGTTTCTATTCACCAATCGTCTTTGGACCAGCGAAGTGGTGTTTCGGCCCATAATTTTGAAGTGTTTCTTCATGTAGAAAGGCCTGTGCCCAGCAGTGAGGCGTATATGTGCTGGTGATGACGACGGCTATTATATACCTTTTGTATGTACCACTTAATATTGTCATATTAACATTACCTATATAATTAACTATAGCAGCTAGTATCTTTAACAAGTAACATAATGCTAGTTAATAGTTATAATAGTATGGAGATATTTCTGTTTATTTATTTGCTATTATTTAGTCAATAAAGTTTTCTAGCAGTGACTTGATGTAAGCAGAAAAAGAGTATCAACCGTTGGGGGCCAGCGAACGCCGGCATTCGCAAATTATTATTTTTATTGTGTGTCCTTTTGTGGCAATTGATAGGTTATGTAAAAGTTATTAAAAATCCGTGATTTATTAGTTCTAAAATGAGCTGTCCTTCATTATTATGTAAAGAAATGGATTAATCTGATATATATGTATGTTTTTATGTACCGGGAGAATATTATCTAGAATAACACGCACAACATCCCGCATCCCGAAAATACGATAATATTATCATTTTATCAATATATTTAACACGAGTTATTCGTTCAAAATTATACTATAAAAATGTTTTGTTTACAAGTAATTTCAAATATAAAAGAAAATAAATAAAATGGAATTTCCTGTAAAAAAAATCACAATACATCACAAGCGTTCCACACAATCAATCACCTTGAATTTTTTTCTACTGTATATTTTAATGGAATACAACCTTTATTAAAAAAACACGCACAAAACAAACTTAATTAAAATATTCGCTCATAAAAAATTTATTACTTGAAAAAATTGTCCTTCAAAATGAAGGCAATTTTCAAAATTAACTAAAATTCAAAAAAACGCAGTAATGTTTCAAAATTTTCACAGTTTTTGTTTTAAATATATGTATGTATTGCAAGAAATATAAACGGAAAGGTTTATGCCTAATTTTACCATCAGAGAATATAAACTTTTTAGTGGAACAACGTAAATTAAAAATATTGGCACATAAAATAATTCACAACTGTCCCTCAAAAATAGATTTTCCTATTTCAAATTTCAAAACAAACCCTCCGCGCGTCAAAATAAATAATACATAAATTTACTCGTATTTTCAAATTCAAATATCGAATTCATAGTGCAAAATTCAAAAAACAAAAGAAACCACCAAATTCTTCCCAAATAAAAAAACGAATTACTAGTTCCAAATTCAAAAAACTAAACTGACCTTCTCCGCGTGTTTCCCTGGAATCGTCGAGTATCAACAGGTGGGGTCGTCGGGCGCGCTCGAGCTCGCCGGGCGGCGCGGTGCTCGAGTCTCGGAATACGCCCATAACGGTCGGCGGTCGGCGCGCGAATGGCTGGCGGACGCAGGTACCCGTCACTACAGACTACAGAGCCTGACTAGAACTGAAACGCAGTTAAGGGTAGAGTTGAATAAAATTTGTTCAGTACAGAAACTAAATATATAAATTTGATTAATAAATGATTTTTTATGCATGGTTGTTCAGTAGAGTTGTGTGCTAAGTGAAAGATTAATCTCTGAGTAGACACAGGGACAAAGACTTGAATTATATGTAGATTGTAAGTTCTCAATGAAAATCAATGTAATAGTAAAATTACTAAAATATATTAATGAGAAGGAGTAGTGCTTAGTACGCTTTGGCTTACGATATCGAAAACAAAGCTACCTTCACCATGGTCAGGTCTGGATGGGTGACCAAAACATTGTGATTTCCAACTCCTCTGTGCTTCGCAACGCACGTTAAGCCGTTGGTCCCGGTTGATATTTTAACCGTTTCTACCCACCAACTCAAATAAGGCCAGCGTGGTGGTTACGGTCCATGCTCCTCATGTGTTTCTCCATAAGGAAGGCCTGTGCCCAGCAATGGGCTGGATTGGTCATAATAACTAATCTATCAAAAGTTACTGATGTAAAAACATGCTTTAACTATCGTAAAGCTGGCAATGTAACTAATTACTTTTTCGTAGTGTTTTAGTGTAATGGCTCTCAACTGCAAATTCGTATATAGCATAAGTTTTGCTTATACTAATATAAAGTCTTCTCTTCTTCTTCTTCTTGTCCTTTTCCCACTCTAGGTGGGGTCGGCACAACATGTCTTCTTCTTCCATTCTCCTCTGCCACTCGTCAGCTCAGCATCCACTTCTTTTATCCTCATATCATTTTTCACGCATTCAACTACGGCATTGAACTACTTCTTTATTCTGATATAAAGTATGGACTGTTAAAATATTTCCGTCTCCCACATTTTTTTTAAATTGAATTGTGTTTAGTATTTTGTACAAAAACGCCACCCCTGCAAGAGTCGGAGGAAATATTGGGTCCTTACCTATGAAATTGGTGTTTTTATTCTGTCTTAGTATTTTGTCTGTAACTATTAAGATTCAAAGTATTCCTAAAGAATAATTACCTCGTCTAAAAATAGACTATATTTTTGAGCTCTTTTGATTTGTTTTGATAATTTGTTGTAAGTTTAATTGTGTTAAAATTGGACACGGAGACAACTCTTTTTAAGTGCCTCCCGAATACATCATTTTATTTGCATTCACTTAAAAACGATAAATAATTTTTATGAAGTGTGATATTACACATATTACTAAAGCTTGTCTAATTATACATGCCAAATATTATTATCTATGGATTTGTCGTTGTGAAGAAAATTGATAAAATGTTAGTACGGAAAATGCAGAATTCCCCAAAATCTCCATACAAAACACCAATTTCATAGGTAAGGACCTAATAGTATGATATCCGCCTATACCAATGATTTGAATAAAAGCTAAGTAGATTATATTAATTATACTCGTAGTATCGCTTGCCTAACTAACCCGATGCATGTAAACAGCACCCCTAAACTAAAGTGCCCCACACACGGTGCGATGCCTCGTTACGATCCGCACAACGGATCGCAAGGTGTGTGTCCAAATCGTAAACGATTTACTTAATCGAAGGCGATATCGGAGATCGCATGCGATCACGAATCGCCCGTGTGTGGTTCGTTGCAATCAACAGTTAGATTTTTGACTTAGTCTGCAGTTGACATCGGCCTTAACTTTTTTCAAAGATCATCATGTAAATACTGATTTCGTAGCCGAATCAAAAATAACACTACATAGGTCAAAATAAGAACTTTTTCCATTTTTTATACAACAGGTATTGATTATTGGAGCACGTCTAATCGTTCCGCTTCTGACAAGTGAATGATGATCGTAACGACAAATCGTTGCATTTATTGTCACGATATATCGTAACGATGGATCGCACCGTGTGTGGGGGCACTTTAGTTATCATTGTAAAACTTTTGTAGTTGCGTTAAGAAGCTCAATATCAATAGACGTGAATAGCGACCCTATTGGAAAGTATCAGAAATCACGTTTACGTTGTTGGCAACACAGCCACCAATATCATATTATTTTTGTATGTTGGTAACACTTTCTCTTCTTCAACTATAATAAGTCGCAATAAGACGTGTTTTTTCATGTAATGTGATTTTGTGGAAAATAAACCTCATATTGAAGCAAAGGAACTGAATTTTATTTCTGTGCAAGAACCACACAACGTTTCCCATAGAAATTGAGCTTCTTAACGCAACTAAAAAGGTTAAGATTTGTACATTGACAACCTAAATTAGGAGGAAGACTCACCCCCTTTTAAATGCAGAGTTGTGGAGTCGCGACTGTGATGTAAACTTAATGTATGTTGTTTTATACCGAATTTAGAATAAAGTTTTAACAACGATATCTATTTCGTAAAAAAAAATGATCGTACGCTTTTTCATTAAAACACGTTAGTCAACCACTTAAGCATTATTTAGCTAATCAACTGATTAAGTAAATTATATAATAGTTTTTTTTTAGTTATTTCCATAAACATTGTTTATTAGAGTCTTACTTAAACTTATAAAGCGTTTTAATGGAAGGGGGAAATTAAGATCAAACTAAAAAAATATCTCGTGTAAATAAGTTTTATTATGATATAACATTATAAAAATAAGGCAACGATAGTCGAGTTGGGAAAGCCGGCACTACTCGTTCAGTAGTCGGGAGCTCAATCCCACCGACTGTACGCCTGAGTTTGAATAAACTTAACTATAATTGATTGTAAATATCGGTTGCCTCACAATGTGCCTGGTGCATGGCAACATGCTCTATACATAAGGCCTTAACCCCTGCGAGTGGAGTGATGATATGTAATGTATATAATGTTTCAATAAATATCTAAATTACGAATCGACTTAAAATTATTTTTAGAAAACCCTTAAAATTTTTACTGACTTTTTAGTATTTCGAAAAATTTATTCAATATATTTATATCATTATTTATATATGCGATTTCCAAAACATTTCACGGTCCACTTAAAGCAACATCATGTATATTGAACCCGTTTCTTTGATTCAAAAGAAAACTTTCGAACGTTTATGAAATATTAAATGTGTATAAAATTCATTGCAAAGGAATTTCAGTTTGATGTAAAACTGTAAATCATAAAAATTCATGGCCTAAAGGAGATTGAAAACTATCAGAGCGTGAGCGTAAGTACGATGTTTTATGTTAATGACGCGTTTGAGCTCGATTACAAAAACAAGGGCGCCGGCCGTCGTAGGAGCCTTCGGATGGGTGACCAAACGTAATATTACCAACCTAAGTTGGTAGCCGAGTTGGGACGGACGGGGCACTACCCGTTCGCGAGGCCGCAGGAAACGTGGGTTCGATCCCACCGCCTGTACCACTGAATTTGAATAATGCTTACGTACAGTTCATTGTGAATATCGCTTGCTTCACATTGCGCACGGAACATAGTAACAGGCTCGCCACCTGTTTGTTACATGGAGACCTAACATATCTGGCGAAATCTGGGTGTTTAGCACCTCTGCCTACCCCTTAGGGAAAAGAGGCGTGATGATATGTTTTTGTTTGTTAAAAATGTCAAAAAATTACAAAAACGAGCTTTAGATTTAAAATTTCCTGCAAGAGGCCCTAAATAATAATATTGTAAAATTTTGAATGCTCTTAGATTTAAAAGAACCCAGTAAAGGTTTGAAATACAATATCCATAAAAGCGATAATCGACCTTCGTCGCTTTTCCCTTCTTCGTGTAATCACCGATACGGTGTCAAAGACTATATTGTGGGTGTAGAAATTATATAGGACGATTATTGATGAGTTGCTGACTCTACTTGTTGTGGGATACAAAGAGAAGCATAATGATCAATGGATCATATTCTCTTTACACGTGGATTTAGAACAAAATATTAAAGAACTAGTCAAGTGTGAACCGGACTCACACACATATGTCAAAAAAATCGATATGAACTGTCGAAATACGTACAAAACGCTTATTATTTCTGACACTTTAATGGAAAGGACATGGTATAAAATGGGACTTATTTTTGAATCATAAGTGATTTTTCTGTTAGAAAAAGTTGTCTGTATAGGCCCTATATAAACTAAATGAAATATAATAAAAGCACCCTTTTTCATATATTTTTTTAATTCACATAAGTATATCTTATTTTCATACTTTCACAATTTTGCAAAACAAATATTTAATTCAATAACATCAAAACAATCAAATTGGTCCTTTTTGATGATATAAATTGTTTAAAACTTTACTAAATTAAGTTAAAGAGTTAAAAATAATCAAATCTTTATTTTGGATGTACGATGTATAATGGATACATCGTACCTTTACCTAAATGGAATTTAAGAGAATATTTTCATTTGTGCCGGTTCAAGTGTTGCCAGAAGCAAAATGTATTGGGCTTGCTGTTTCATTTTTTATGTGTTAATTATTAATAAATTAATAATTGAGGGTGTAACATTGATTTACCATAAAGCTGAAGAGTGCGCTGAATGAACCCTGAGCACAGTTATGAACAGTTGTAAAACGTCATTTCATTCATCACAGAGAAATAGTGCTGTACTGCAATTTTATCGGTAACGATAATTATTTTGTAATTTTAATATCCGTTAGCGAATCTACTTACTGAATATTTGCATTGCAATAAAATGCTTGCTAAATAAAATATGAGACACATTCTTTATTTTATTTTATGTTTTAACAACATAATTGTTTTGATAGGATTCCGCCGTGAAATAATTCATGCATGGGTCATTGCGAGAAAAAGCCCAATATTCGATGTTTTGTCTCCACTACTAAGAACTAGTTCGAGATGCAGATCAGAAACTTTACCTAAAGATAAAGCCTGTCCAGGAAAATAAAAAACCACACCATATTGCGGAAAATTCAGTAAACTTATTTTCTTTTAATAGCAACAATAATTTTTGTGACAATCCTTACAAGTTATTATGTTACTCAAAATTATACAATTCATGCGTGACAGAAGATCATGCGAAGGTTGCCGGAAGTCGCTGGATGCGGGCGAACGCAGGACCGGTCGTTGTTGTCATTAGAGGAGGCCAAGTCCAGGAGTGGAGGTCTTCAGGCTGGTACATAATATCCATAAATCTCGCCTTTTACCCACAGGGGTAGGCAGAGATGACATCCTTCCACTTGCTACGATCCTTGCATATTTATTTCGCTTCATCAACTCTCATTACAGTAAATACATAATGACATAATATTTGTTTTATTTTAAGGCCCTATACCTGAGTCTATTTTTATACGATATCAGGATCTATTTGTGGGATAGCTCTGCTCAGTACCTCCCCTTTGCTCTGTCTAATTGTATAATTGGCGCTGCAGAGGTCACCAACACCCTCGAACCGCTACAACTGCGTTGCGACATTGCGTCCTTAAGTGCCTTTTATCGGATGTTCCACGGTTAGTTCCTGCAAAGGAGTACGCGTGCTGGATTGCGGAGTCATACATTTACAGTGACCTCTGTGTTATCATGGGCAAAGTGATGCGTGAAAAAGCACCTCATGGGCCAGCAAGGTGGAGGTAGCCAGGGCTTCTGTTCTCTCCTCTCTCTTCAAATGGACTCTCCTAAAGCTTACAATCAGGCGGTATTGAGTAAATTGCTGTGCTTTTTATAAAAAAAATTGTATAACATAAGGCCTATTTCACAATTAGTGTTTAGTTCATCTTTTTCCATACCTAAATCATTACTTATGCTTTACATTAGAAATGCTGAAGGATTTTAAAACCTGATTTATTTACATTAGAAATCGCTACCAGCAGATAATCTTATCAATTTTATTCAACTCACACAAAGGTTTAATCAAGCGTTGGCTTTTTCAAAAGGTAAACTTTTTTCATATGCCTATCTGTCGCGACACCACTATATTAAGACCTCTCATTTCTCCTTTGTCAAACAAATTATTTTTCACTACAAGTACTGTCACTGAAAAACCCCGGAGGCCTGCTTACGCTGGACGCTTCCCTACACTCATTCGGATTCTATGTGATTGCGTTAAAATGGGTCGTTTAGATTCTGATCCCTTCAGATTTTTAGTACCAGAGGTCGATACACGGTTCTTTCAAAAATTGCAAAAAGAAATAACAGGAGTAAAATGTTCGGTCGTAATAATTTATTTAAGATTTTTATCTTTTTGAATTTACAAATCTATGGTTACTTTATTTTTGAATGCCAGCTGCTCCACTCTTTAACCAAATTTCATTGGATTGTAATTGGATTTTTCTGTCATTACGAACACTTTTTTTTTTAATTATCAAAGGATTTGCCTTGACATCAAATCAACACTGATTTGTCAATATTACGTTACAGTGTAGGCCAGCTGGACCACTAATAAACGGATACCGAAGGCCATAGAGACATACGATTTCGAAAAAAATACCTTGCGCCTTGCTGAGCCTTTAAAAACCTTAATTAACTCAATTTTTTTCCAAAGTTTTTTCCAAATAGAAAATATTAAAAAGTCTTAAAAAGTGTTATGCTCGGAGTTTCTCTGAATATCTTGATTCGCATGGAATATATTAGATAAAGGTTCTTTTTACTAAAATTCCAATACTTTCGCTATGGATTAACATACTTTGAAAAGGCTAGAAAACTTTAAGTTTAAAAAATTGCACAAAATTAATTATGTATCTGAATTGTTATAATTATTCGGATAATATTTTCAAGTGTTTAATTTAATTATTTGATATTATAAATTCAATATGTGACAGCGATACCAAAGGTAAGAAAATAGCGACACTAGTCCTCAGTTAATGAGGAATACGGGTGAAGATCGCGTCAGCCTTTGGTCACTTACTATCACAAGCCTTTGAGCCTTTGGTCACTTACTATCACAAGAGATGAGGCCAAGAGGTTGCCTGACATATTTTTTAAAAGATTATTATGAATACCGCTAGACTAAGACCCTTCGCACCCAAGGCGTAAAGCGTATCGTTATCGTTACGTACATCCAACGAGAGCAATACTATCACCAAAATTTTCAAACAAGTTCGTACACGAGACGGTGCTGCAGCGAATAGTATGAGATGCTTAATGCCATTACGACAGGCGTAGCGTACTTGCATAAAGAAAAAAGGAAAAATCTCACCACGCGGCGCGCAAACAAAAACTATCGATTCCTTCACAACGCACGCCATTACGGTAGGCTTACGATTGGCTTACGCTTACAGCTCGTGTGCGAATGGCCTACTGTGCTCGGTGCATAGCAACAGCAGTCCGAGCATATAACTTCGACAGTCGCCATATTTGATCGACAAAATCATCCGTCCGTTTTTGTCGATCTTAGACGTCAAATTTGACGTATCGAAAGTACTTTGCTCGTAGCGCAGGTTCGTGTTGACAGAAGATAGATTTCACGCTGAAAAATACCTATAGTAGATTATTTATCAACAACAATTATTATTTACAAATTTAAAAACCTTAACATCGACCATTGGCACGTCTTCTCAAATATTCGTGGGCCTGTCGTAAAATCGGAATCGTTTAATTAACCATGAAGTGTCTCTGAAAGCGGCAATTAATTATTATTGTAATTAATTTCCCATTGTTCTTTATCTAAGATCGTTTATACAAACCAAATACAACATTGTGTTTAAATTGAAGTCGAGAAGAATAAAAGATAATAAAAATGGAGGAGTTCGAGATCACAAAGTTTTAGTCACCTATCCAAGGCCTGACCATGGGGAAGGTAGGTTTGTTTTCGATATCGAAATCCAAAGCGTACAAACTACTACGCTCTCTGACCCACCCTCGGACCCTCGACTTATATGCACTTTTTCCTCGCTGCAATGAGGTGCAAACCTGTGTGTTGCGATCGGCAGCAGAATTATTTGAACTTCTTTAGTTCAAATTTAGAATTCGTCGAAACAATTTATTATTTTATTAATTTAATTTATATTCGTAGCCACTATTATTACAATCCAGGGAGGCTCAAAACAAGAAATGTCGAGAAACTCTACCCACGCCATCAAAGTAATGTACCCAATAACATTTTATTGTTATTTGCAGTAGTTGAGACAAAGTCGACGTCGCTTCGAGTTGATTTTTCCGCACTGAGACAATCTTCAGAGCGGAACTAAGTCTCACTCAGCATAGTCTCTTAGAATGTTGACACTAGGGAAAATCATTATTTACCTAGCGCAACAGGCGCTCCACACTAGCTAACTATTCACACACACTTGTATTGAAATAGACTTATATAGTAGCCACACAAGTAAGGACTTTATAGTATAGATGTTGGTATGTGTGTTACATACAGTAAAAATAGGCTCAGTATGTTTCTACATCTATCTGTCTATAAAGGTGACTGACTGACATTGTGATCTATCAACGCACAGCGCAAACCACTGGACAGTCCTACGGGTAACTTAACCACTTCACTACGATATATGAAAACGGACATACGTTACGTGAGTAATATACAAAATATAATAGGTTTTGTATGGAGATTTTGGGAAAGTCTGTGCATTTTCCAAATAAAATTTCATAGGTAAAGACCTATTATAAATACACAGCTCCCAACACGTTCCGTAGTTCTACGGACTAATGTGACCAGCCCTCTGCCACTTCACTACTATAAAAAAGAAACTTACGTATGTAGGTATGTACTGAGTACAAATTTGACAAAATAAAACAATAAACCACATATGTTTTTATAGAGGTGCCAAGACAATTCTTCATAAACACTACTGAACCATTTATACTTTGCATCGCTACAGACAAAGGCACACTTACAAAAAGCCATCTGCTTTCTTTGCTTAATAAAAAAGATGGTGAAATGTTTACCTAATAAATTGAACTGACGAATGAAGCAAATTAACAATTAACTGGTATATTTTTCTTTTTGCTATTGAGTTTGAGTTCCTTTTTGCTAGTAAGTTTTTGAGTCTTCGGTACTTTGGTAATGGAGAGTAATTCGGGGCTTTGATTAGTGACTTCAAAAATATTATTGTTTATGACATTTTAGCTTATTTAAGGCGAATTCGATCAACTTGAGATTAGTAACACGGGAATAGTATAATAATACCAAACTGAGTTTACACGATTGGTCAAATCTGCCCTAAGGGCGGAGCCGTTTAGCTATCTTAGTTTTTTCATGTTTGGCTAATGATAATGTCTTACAAATCGTCAGATGTAACAAAATAACACTAAATAACAATAAAATAACATCGTCACGCCTCTTTCTCCGAAGAGGGAGGCAGAGGTGTTGAACACCCACATTTCGCTAAATATGTTAAGTCCTCATATAACAGGTGGCGAGCCTGATAGTCTAGAGTCTAGAGCCAGGGAAAGGGCGTAGGCTACCTTTTATCCCGATATTCCCATGGGAACCGGTGCCATGCGGCTAAATGTTATTAAATTTAAATAACGCCTCCCAGAAAAATTAAATATAAATTTACGCCACTATGAACTTTACTTCTAATAATAGAGTTGAAGTAAATTTTCAATTCCACCAATTGAGGCTACTGTTTCAATTTGAAAAAATCTTTCAGTGTTCAATAACCTATTTATTGAGGAAGGCTATATACTACATACCATCACATACATACCATCAGCTTTTGCCCGCGACTTCGTCCGCCTAGAATAGTTACTTTGAGATACTGTGATGGTTTGTAGTCTACAACCTTCCTTCAAAACCGAAATTCTTTTTCAAATATTAATTTTTTTTAATATTTACAGGATAAACAGTAAAATATTAAATATTAAACAGTAAAATATAAATATTAAATTTTTTTAATATATACAGGATAAAGGGTAGCCTATGTCCTTTCTCAAGCTCTAGACTATCTGTGTACCAAATTTCGGTTTCGGTATGGATTCTTTATCTGTCCTGTAACTAAGTAAATCTATAATATTGGGTCCTTACCTATGAAATTGGTGTTTTGTACCTAATATTAATACTTATATTTTGGACCTAATATTTATTGTCGGCAAAACTTGTTTTACCATCTGCTGTCACCACTCCCTTCCTCATGATATCACATATCTTATTAATAGAAACAAAAATAATCAACAACAATACCTGCAAAAAAATAATGTTTCTATTAATCAAACAAAACATTACTGTTGAGAGTCCCGGGACCCTTGATTAGGTCAGGAGTGCTGAGAAACCAAGCAGACGGTTTGTTTTAACTACTTTTATCAGTTAATAAAGCATATATATGTGCTTCTATTTGTTTTCTGCACCACCCAATGGTTGACTGGTAGAAAACGATTTTGGCATTAAGTCCGCCATGTACACCAAATGTACTGAAGTTTTAAATAAATAAATATAATAGTTCTTCATCCCACTGCTGGGCACAGGCCTTCCTCATGAAAATAATCATATGAGGAGTATGGGCCGTAACACCACCACGCTGGCCCAATGCGGGTAGAAACAGTTGCAATAGCAACGTGGATTAACGGGTGGATTAACGGGTTAACGTACATTCCGAAGCACGGAGGAGTTCGAGATCACAAAGTTTCGGCCACCCATCCAAGGCAAAGCGTACTAACCACTACGCTTCCGAGCTCCTCATTTGATATCAGTTAATAGGTAATATTTAATTACCTCCATCTACCTCTACATTATACGAATTACTCAATAATCATAATGTCGTCTTTTTTGCACTCACAATCCTATGAACCCACAATTCATACTGTTTACTTTAGTTATCTTCGTTATTTTACCAGTTTTAACTTTGACTGTCCACAGATCATTTTCGTGTTCTTTGTGTTGAGCGAATGAATATTGCAATCATATTGATAGCACAGTTGTAAAAGAGGCTTAGTGACGAATTGATTGCGACAGCTCGCCCCCGACAAATGATATAACATAATGGCGTTTATAGATTTTTCTTAAACATGCGCGGAAATATTGTCATTACTTTTGAATAAAGAACACGCGAAGTATCTTATTTACGTAGACTGAAAAACCAAAATCACTTCCCGGCGCGTTCTTTGAATTTGGAACGAAGAGCGCGCCAGCAATTTTGTATGAAACGGCGTGCTGTTTGAATTTAGAACTCTTTCATCTATCGTTCTCGTGGCTGTATAGCCACAAGTGCGTTTATCTTTCGGCACAAACTGTATTATAAAAATAAAAAAATTACGGTAAAAAGAAATTCGTTGTTATTTAGTTAATAAAATTAAATTTATTATGTAAATGGCCCTTTTTATTTCCTTGCATTTTTTAAAGAAAAGCACTATATATGCCTCGGGCGAAATGGCAATTGCCTGTCTCGTATCATTGAAGTCCTCGCCTGCGGCTCGGCGTTCAAACTCATACTCGCAATTGCCTATTTCGCTGCCTTTGCAATAATGTACTATTACTGTATCGGAATAACACCTAAGCTTACATGACGGACCCAGAATGTCTCACGAGAGTGGGAGCCAATTAGGTGCAGATGCAGACTAATCTAAGCAAGGATGGACCAAATGACCAAAGAAGAAACAATACTCGTAGCTTGCTTGCTAACTTAGTGCACCTCCCAGTAAAAGACTATATTATCCGCCCCAGTCTCACTTGTACTTGTACATGATTAGTCAAGTGCCATAAAAACAAAATTGCGTTGAAAACAGACTAGTGGCGCCATCTATTGACGGCTATTAAAACTACCACAGCAATAAGAGTTGCCGTGTTACACAGTTTAGTTTTTGATAATTTCCAATAATTTATATTTTACCCCACTTGGTTAAAGATAAGAATCATTCATGGGTTATATTATTTGACCATTTTTATATCCATACCTCGCGTGCGAGCTTTTCCAAAAACTGTAATATAATTTTTGATATTATTAAGATATTACTTTTTTCCGTATCATTCCATGCTCCATTCTTCTGGAGCCTTGGACATTTCTGGATACATATTTTCCTGGTCCCTAAATATAGCTGTCATAATTATCGGCAACCTTGGATATGGACCTGTTACAGACAATCATATTTGCAAGTCATTTCCTCGGTAGAAATGTATTTCCTTGCCCCGGGGAGATATTATTGAACGTTTATCATTGGCTTCATACTTCAAAGAGATTAAACTAGCCATTTTTATGAATCTGTACCAATTCAATCAATTTACCGCTCTGTAGAAGATATAAAAACATTAAGTATTGTTTACAGGATTGCATAAAAAATGTGTTCCTTGTGGCTTATTGACCCACGCCAACAACAATAACAACGAAAAATTTAGTTATTTAATAACTAAATTTTTACCCGACAAAGAAACTTTTAATTTTTTATCGTTGGTTCCTAAAAACAGTTATTCGCTGTCTCTTAAAGCTTCGGACTTCTTCATACAGACACGTTCGGTTCGATCGCCCTGTACATGTATCATCGGACGGTATCATGAGTGGACTTTGGTGACCTACCTACCTACCTATCGTACCGAGACAATCGTACATAAATATCGATTGTCTCGGTCTGGTACTTGCTTCGACAGTATTATCTTTCTAACTTATATGTTTCATGCCCGAATTTATTTTATGTGAAATAGATCTTTAATTAACTGAGTTTCATGAGAACTAGAAACTACAGCACGCTCTTAAACGGATCCAACAGTTGAGAGTGCTTCAGGCTGCAAATGGGTCTCTCTAGCGAGGGTCGAGATGTGTGCTCCCACCGAGTTTGAAAGTGTTATTAAAAAGGAATTTGTTGATATATGACTTTGTTCAACGCTTGTTCAACGTTTCATATAAAATTGTTCAATTTTGTATGAAACGGCGTGCTGTTTGAATTTAGAACTCTTTCATTTATCGTTCTCGTGGCTGTATAGCCACAAATGCGTTTATCTTTCGGCACAAACTGTATTATAAAAATAAAAAATTTACGGTAAAGCGAAATTCGTTTTTATTTAGTTAATAAAATAAAATTTATTATGTAAATGGCCCTATTTATTTCCTTGCATTTATTAAAGAAAAGCACTATATATGCCTCGGGCGAAATGGCAATTGCCTGTCTCGTATCATTGAAGTCCTCGCCTGCGGCTCGGCGTTCAAACTCATACTCGCAATTGCCTATTTCGCTGCCTTTGCAATAATGTACTATTATTGTATCGGAATAATACCTAAGCTTACGTGACGGACTCAGAATGTCTCACGAGCGTGGGAGCCAATTAGGTGCGATACTAATCTAAGCAAGGATGGACCAAAGAAGAAACAATACTCGTAACTTGTTTGCTAACTTAGTGCACCTCCCAGTAAAAAACCATATTATCCGCCCCAGTCTCACTTGTACTTGTACATGATTAGTCAAGTGCCATAAAAACAAAATTGCGTTGAACAACATAAGCGCGATGCAGCAGACTAGTGGCGCCATCTATTGACGGCTATTAAAACTACCACAGCAATAAGAGTTGCCGTGTTACATAGTTTAGTTTTTGATAATTTCCAATAATTTATATTTTACCCCACTTGGTTAAAGATAAGAATCATTCATGGGTTATATTATTTGACCATTTTTATATCCATACCTCGCGTGCGAGCTTTTCCAAAAACTGTAATATAATTTTTGATATTATTAAGATATTACTTTTTTCCGTATCATTCCATGCTCCATTCTTCTGGAGCCTTGGACATTTCTGGATACATATTTTCCTGGTCCCTAAATATAGCTGTCATAATTATCGGCAACCTTGGATATGGACCTGTTACAGACAATCATATTTGCAAGTCATTTCCTCGGTAGAAATGTATTTCCTTGCCCCGGGGAGATATTATTGAACGTTTATCATTGGCTTCATACTTCAAAGAGATTAAACTAGCCATTTTTATGAATCTGTACCAATTCAATCAATTTACCGCTCTGTAGAAGATATAAAAACATTAAGTATTGTTTACAGGATTGCATAAAAAATGTGTTCCTTGTGGCTTATTGACCCACGCCAACAACAATAACAACGAAAAAATTTAGTTATTTAATAACTAAATTTTTACCGGACAAAGAAACTTTTAATTATTTATCGTTGGTTCCTAAAAACAGTTATTCGCTGTCTCTTAAAGCTTCGGACTTCTTCATACAGACACGTTCGGTTCGATCGCCCTGTACATGTATCATCGGACGGTATCATGAGTGGACTTTGGTGACCTACCTACCTACCTATCGTACCGAGACAATCGTACATAAATATCGATTGTCTCGGTCTGGTACTTGCTTCGACAGTATTATCTTTCTAACTTATATGTTTCATGCCCGAATTTATTTTATGTGAAATAGATCTTTAATTAACTGAGTTTCATGAGAACTAGAAACTACAGCACGCTCTTAAACGGATCCAACAGTTGAGAGTGCTTCAGGCTGCAAATGGGTCTCTCTAGCGAGGGTCGAGATGTGTGCTCCCACCGAGTTTGAAAGTGTTATTAAAAAGGAATTTGTTGATATATGACTTTGTTCAACGCTTGTTCAACGTTTCATACAAAATTGTTCAATTTTGTATGAAACGGCGTGCTGTTTGAATTTAGAACTCTTTCATTTATCGTTCTCGTGGCTGTATAGCCACAAATGCGTTTATCTTTCGGCACAAACTGTATTATAAAAATAAAAAATTTACGGTAAAGCGAAATTCGTTTTTATTTAGTTAATAAAATTAAATTTATTATGTAAATGGCCCTATTTATTTCCTTGCATTTATTAAAGAAAAGCACTATATATGCCTCGGGCGAAATGGCAATTGCCTGTCTCGTATCATTGAAGTCCTCGCCTGCGGCTCGGCGTTCAAACTCATACTCGCAATTGCCTATTTCGCTGCCTTTGCAATAATGTACTATTATTGTATCGGAATAACACCTAAGCTTACGTGACGGACCCAGAATGTCTCACGAGCGTGGGAGCCAATTAGGTGCGATACTAATCTAAGCAAGGATGGACCAAAGAAGAAACAATACTCGTAACTTGTTTGCTAACTTAGTGCACCTCCCAGTAAAAAACCATATTATCCGCCCCAGTCTCACTTGTACTTGTACATGATTAGTCAAGTGCCATAAAAACAAAATTGCGTTGAACAACATAAGCGCGATGCAGCAGACTAGTGGCGCCATCTATTGACGGCTATTAAAACTACCACAGCAATAAGAGTTGCCGTGTTACATAGTTTAGTTTTTGATAATTTCCAATAATTTATATTTTACCCCACTTGGTTAAAGATAAGAATCATTCATGGGTTATATTATTTGACCATTTTTATATCCATACCTCGCGTGCGAGCTTTTCCAAAAACTGTAATATAATTTTTGATATTATTAAGATATTACTTTTTTCCGTATCATTCCATGCTCCATTCTTCTGGAGCCTTGGACATTTCTGGATACATATTTTCCTGGTCCCTAAATATAGCTGTCATAATTATCGGCAACCTTGGATATGGACCTGTTACAGACAATCATATTTGCAAGTCATTTCCTCGGTAGAAATGTATTTCCTTGCCCCGGGGAGATATTATTGAACGTTTATCATTGGCTTCATACTTCAAAGAGATTAAACTAGCCATTTTTATGAATCTGTACCAATTCAATCAATTTACCGCTCTGTAGAAGATATAAAAACATTAAGTATTGTTTACAGGATTGCATAAAAAATGTGTTCCTTGTGGCTTATTGACCCACGCCAACAACAATAACAACGAAAAAATTTAGTTATTTAATAACTAAATTTTTACCGGACAAAGAAACTTTTAATTATTTATCGTTGGTTCCTAAAAACAGTTATTCGCTGTATCTTAAAGCTTCGGACTTCTTCATACAGACACGTTCGGTACGATCGCCCTGTACATGTATCATCGGACGGTATCATGAGTGGACTTTGGTGACCTACCTTCCTACCTATCGTACCGAGACAATCGTACATAAATATCGATTGTCTCGGTCTGGTACTTGCTTCGGCAGTATTATCTTTCTAACTTATATGTTTCATGCCCGAATTTATTTTATGTGAAATAGATCTTTAATTAACTGAGTTTCATGAGAACTAGAAACTACAGCACGCTCTTAAACGGATCCAACAGTTGAGAGTGCTTCAGGCTGCAAATGGGTCTCTCTAGCGAGGGTCGAGATGTGTGCTCCCACCGAGTTTGAAAGTGTTATTAAAAAGGAATTTGTTGATATATGACTTTGTTCAACGCAGTACTAGATAATGTGAAAATTGCATTACATAATGTTCATTATGATACAGTTTCCATTTTCAAATTTTCGTTTTTATCATCTGTTTTAAAATGTATGTCATTATGAGATCGAGTCTGAGTTTATAATTCGAACATTATAACATGAGTGTACATATTAGTAGATTATTAACCAATGGGATAAAGCAGTGTTTTCTGTCGCGGGTGACGATTTAAATCGCGAGCGTAACGAAGGACTCGAGGTTTACTCCCGAGCGTAGCGAGGGTGTTACAAACTAAAATCACGAGCGAAGCGAGGGATTTAAGACGAGTCCTGACTGTAGCGAGGGATTTAAGTTCACCCAAGGCTAAGACAGCTTTATCACCGAGGAAAATACTTTCGTACCATTTGCGAAAAAATTAACACAATAATAATATGAGATAAGCATTTATTAAAAATAATGACAATGAAAAGTAAAAGTTAACATTCGAAACATTGGTCCAATTATTTATAGAGAGAATTACATTTTTGTTTGGTACATTTATTGTTGATGAGTTGATTTGAGTATTTCTCTGTTTACGGCCTCGTCGGTTTTCGTAATTTTATTTAATAATCATAACTGCACAATAAATGCGTATTCCTTTTTCAAAAAGATGTATAATGCTTTATATACAAACTCAATGGTGTAAACACAGATGTAGTTCAGTATAAATTTCGGTAAGTATTTCAAATTTAAATCACATTCTCCCCCTAGAGGATGAATGAAATTTAGTACAATTTTCTTTCCCTGTTTTAACAGTTTAAAAATGACTATTGTTATGTTCGCTTTTTGTGCCATAGTAGATACATAATACTTTTAACTATATTAAAAAAAATAACTCAAATCTATGTGGCAATAAGGATCTCTCTGTCTCGCTTTCAGGTCAAAACTTCTGAAACAATTTAACCGAAATTTGGTACACAGATAGTCTAGATGCTGAGAAAGGACATAGGCTACCTTTTATCACGATATTCCCATGGGAACAGGAGCCATGCGGGTGAATATAAAAATTACGCCATTGTGAACTTTGCTTCTAATATTAGAGTTGGATTAAATTTTCAATTCAACCAATTCAGGCTACTGTTCCAAATTGAAAAATCTTTCAGTGTTTAATAGCCGATTTATTGAGGAAGGTTTTAGGCTACATACCATCACACTGTCTCAAAGTAACTATTTTACGCGGACGATGTCGCGGACAAAAGCTAGTAGTTTTTATACTGAAAAGAATCTTGGCTCAAGGTCTTCAGTCTGCTTTTGTTATTGGTGAACATCACAAGTTAACAAAATATGACCCACATTTCACCTGATAAGTTTGCCTGGTGTCTCTATGTCTGGGTGAGCCTGTTGCTATGCCCCGGGCATCGGCAAATACCCTAACACATTGTTCAGGGAGGCGATGGTTGACTCACGCGGTCACGCGCTAAGCGTGTGAACAACCACTGTCGGTGACTAGTCAATCATGTTTTATCTAAATTTGGCTTATTGTTTAGTCAATGCAATCAGTACCTACAGTTATTTACATACAGTAAACATCTTATTTGGTGTACACAATAAAGTGATAGATATTTATCTATCTCGGAGGAGCTCGGTGGCGTAATGGTTAGTACGCTTTGGCTTTCGATCGAAAACAAAGCTACCTTCGCCATGGTCAGGCCGTGGATGGGTGACCAAAACATTGTGATCCCGAGCTCCACCGTGCTTCGGAAGGCAGGCACGTTAAGCCGTTGGTCCCGGTCACTATTGCGACCGTTTCTCCCCACCAACCCGCATTGGGCCAGCGTGGTGGTGCTACGGCCCATACTCCTCATGTGTTTCTCCATGAGGAAGGCCTGTGACCAGCAGTGGGACGTTTATAGGCTGAGGACGATTTATCTATCTACATTTACATACATACATAATATCATTCCACCTCTACCTCCGAAGGGTAGTCAGAGGGGTTATTTACATAAATATTACTTACATACAATCATGACTATTATCCCCTAAGGGTTAGTCAGAGACTAGGCAAAAAAAATTTTAATGAGCACACGACTCACTTAACTTAAATATATATAAAGTTTATTGCCTATATTGTCGATATGTGTATTAATTTTAACAATACGAATGAAATACCTAAATTAGCGCACGGACCGTCCATCGCCCTTACGCTTCCCCGGCGCCAGAAGCTCGGTGCACACTTAATGACACCATCTTATTTACCCGATATTAAGTAAAATTTTAGTCCCGCAAAGTTCCTCATCTCTCTCTGCAAAGGGTTGTAGAAATACTCCGGGGACTTTCATCTTGTTTGGTCGCTATAATTAAGTGAGCAATCTAGAATTTATTTGTTTCGTACGACATTTTGAACTTATTAATGCCTTTTGACCTTTTGAAGCTCCGCAAAGAAATACAAGCAACCCAACGTTGCTCTTATTGAGTTCAGTAGCGGAATTATATTTAGTTTAGAAGTTAGTCTTGGGAAATTAGATACGAGTAGGTATTTCTAGTCGTTCCTACCTCAAAGAATACTACTATAAAGTCTCTTGTCTCGATTACATTGATGTTAGTAAGCTTTATTTATTACTAGCTATTCAGACTTCGTGCGCGGTTACTATGGTTTTTAACTATCTCACGGTAACCCTTTAATTTTCTCTCAGAGTCTCAGCCCGATCGGTTTACAATTCACAAAATTTCATTCAAATTTTCATCCCCTATTTTATTCCCTTAGGGGTAGAATTACTCAAAGTCTTTTCTAAGCGGATGCCTACGTCACAACATCTACCTGCATGCCAAATTTCAACCCGATCCGTCCAGTGTAGATCACTATGTCAGTCAGTCACCTTTGAGTTATAACTTATAATATACTTACGAGCAACCAAATCGACTCAAAACTTTACTACGCACAAATAGTTACATTGATTTAAATATAGTAAAGTGAATCATAACTATTTATAAAAATAATACATATTTTGAAAGCTCGTTAACTAATTAAGTCTTCATTATACACTATAGTTTATTTAAAAAAAAATAGCAATTTTACTTCAATTGGGGGGTTGTTGCGGTGCGTGAGTCGATTTAGTTGCTCGCAAGTGTATATAGATTAAATTTTTTTAATTCTAAGTCTTCTTAGACATAAAATTTTGCATGGATTAGCAAATTTTTTTTTTTTTTATACTACCAGGGTAGCAAACAAGCATACGGCCCACACAGATGGGCAGTGGTCACCGTAGCCTATGGACGCCTGCAACACCGAGGGCATCACCAGCGCGTTGCCGACCCTTAAAAAACCTTTTCACGCCCTTTTTGAAGGACTCCATGCTGTAGTCTCATTAGCAAATTGAAGCCTACCTTTTGAGTCGTCCGTTGCCTAGCCGGGTGCACCACGTGCACATGAGGTTGGCTTGAGGCCTGTAAAGCTGACATCCGTCTGCATTATCACAGACCGTGGGAAGCCAGCTGAAGAGGACCCCTTAAAGCTTGACCTATAAGTCAATGAAAAGTCTTATACTGCCATAAAGATAATGCATATTTATCTAACACAATATGAAGAAACTAGAAAATTTTGACTGAAACCACTCAACCTTACGTGAAAATAGTAAATCTGACTCGTGCTTGACACAGAGTGACAGTGTACTTAGCTTTACTTATGCTGTCGGGTGTCGTAAAACAATGTAAGATTGTTTAAAGTATAGAAAAATAGTAAATGGCGTGAAGAGATGAGAGTAAACAGGCAATAAGTATTTGATTTGATTTTGCACCTCAACCCATATCGTCGCTGTCCATCACGCGAGAGTGTTGTAGAACATAATTATAAATATTGGGTCCTTACCTATGAAATTGGTGTTTATTTTCTCCCTTAGTATTTTGTCTGTAACTATTAAGATTCAGAGTATTCCTAAAAAATAATTACCTCGTCTTAAAATAGACTATATTTTTGAGCTCTTTTGATTTGTTTTGATAATTTGTTGTAAGTTTAATTGTGTCAAAATTGGACACGGAGACAACTCTTTTTAAGTGCCTCCCGAATACATCATTTTATTTGCATTCACTTAAAAACGATAAATAATTTTTATGAAGTGTGATATTACACATATTATTAAAGATTTTCTAATAATAGATGCCAAATATTATTATCTTTGGATCTGTCGTTGTGTAGAAAACTGAAAAAAATTTAGTATGGAAAATGCAGAATTCCCCAAAATCTCCATACAAAACACCAATTTCATAGGTAAGGACCTAATATGAAACTGCAACATCTAGAAGAGAAAGATTGGAGACTAGAAGAGAAGACACAAAATTTAAACTACGTTCTACAATAGAAGTTGTGAAGCATTGCAGTAGATTCCAAGCTATGCGGTTTTTTTTTTAATATGACAGGTAAGCTCTTGGCCTTCTTCTCACCTGATGGTAAGTGACGTAGGCCGAAGGTAGAAGCGAGCTTCACTTGTAATCCTCAACAACAACAACTGAGGAACTGGCTGTCTTACCTCTGATTGCTGGAACGGCGACAAATTTAGGTAAGACGGTGGTAGACAGCCAGGCAGGCTTAGAAACCCAACCACCAACCAAACCGAGCAGAAAAACCCCTTGCCCCCGTGGGAAATCGAACCGTCAGTGAATTTTTAACCAATCTTAGGCGGTGACGGGCTCACCACCTGTCACACTAAGCACATCCGCAGTCACTGCTTGGTGAAGCGCGGACTAAGGCAGTTGACTGTTGTTGCGGTGTTTTTGCCAACTCTCTGACTAACCCTTAGACCCTAAGGACTAGGCAAAAACACCTAAGGCTAAAGGGATAAAGGTCGTGATTATATGTATGTATATTATGTACTAAAATAATTATGTATTCTCAACATGATTTTATTATAATAGCAATGTTAATTAATTAAGTAATTTAACTGACTGTAATGAATTGTTAAATGTAATTTAGTTACAGTGTAACATTCAAATACAATTGTAAAAAAAATATTGTGAATAAATTATAATAATTGTGGTCAAACGCAGTCAAGTTGCTTTTAAGAAAATCTTATTTATATGAAACGCAAAATACGAAGCGAAATTTGGGAGTTTTGTTTTTGTTTGTTTATAAAATACATAGGTAACGAACATGTGTCTGCATTTGGTAGGTAGTATTTCAAATTAAAAAAAAATATTTTCTAGAACAAGTTAGTAATTTTACCATAAATAAAAAAAACACCTTCAGAAATTCACACCTATCAACCAACCCCATTTTAAGGAACTCATGCTGTTTGTGTTACGGATACGAAATAACGGATAAATATATTTAATAGATAAATACATATAAATATTCAAAAAATATACAATACATAAATAAACATCCAAGACTGGAGAACAAATGTCTGTATTCATCACACAAACAGGGGGGGCCCCTGTTTGTGTGATCGAATCCAGAACCACTCGAGATGGCGACAACTAGAGACCGGCGTACAGACCACTCGACCACGGAGTTCACTATATTATTATACATACTGTAAAATAGTTAAGGAAGCTTCGTTAAGATCCGGAATTTAATTAATTTCTCAATATAATGTACCTACTACAGGATGAACTAAGGCCGAAGCGGCTCCGTTACTAACCTTTTTGCTCCCTATTAGTGAGACTACATTTGATTCATCGGTTAATTTTAGCTTGTGAATTATGTAATAATAAAATTATTGTGACAGCTACAGATATGTATATATTTGTCTTTTACCAGATAACGATCTATATGGGTTTGTACTGAAACCATGCGTGACAACTTTTTAGCATCAACTGTAATATGACACAGTTAACCACATCACGCACAGTGTCATGAAGTTCAGCGGCAGCGACGTCAAGGCTCTTCCATTAACACAGTCGAAATGGCCCACCGAACCCATAGCCGATGTCTCTCCGATCACTGAAGATCTGAAAGGTGCTTCAGAACCGATGGGACACATGTTAAACCAGTGCATGGCCTACCTACAACGGAAGGCGCAGATCACCTACATTCCGTTTTGGTTATAAGAAAGAAATCATTGAACTGATAATTGAATTTAATCGTGATATTTTTAACTTGTTAAGGGTTTCTCCGTGGGGAAGGCCCGAGTGGGACGAATATAGGCTAAGGGCGATTTCTTGAGTATTGTTAGTTGGTAAATTCTACGACATCGCCACGAGATTAATTGAAGAAAAACAATACTCGTAAGACAATAAGTAAATAAGCCTCGTCATAATACAGTTTCATGATGTGCTGAACCATTAGCGAGTAACCTTTTCTCGAAAGTATGTTAGCGTAATGCCCATAGCATAAGAGAGTCCGCGATGAAACCGCGTGGGCGACTCATGTGGCAGACATACCGTCCGATATCGGATGTCGACCTTTTCTTTTCTTTGACGGGGCTCAAAGCACTCAGAGCACTTAGACCCTTTGGTGTCTTTTGTGTTCCCCTTCTCTAATCACCCTGCCATCACCAAAGTCTATGTCCTAGATGAACGTAATGAATGGGGGTATGTCTATAAATTCCTGGGGTCGGTATCGGCGAGTCGGTGATTTGTGTCTGGATGTGTCCTGTAAATGCCGCGTGTTGCGGCCGCGCACTTTCCATACTATGTTTGAACTCACCTCTAGAATATTTAAAAGATGATAGCACTAAAGCATACTAATATTGAGCGTATATTGCCTGCGTATAATTCTAATAATACGTCTTCACCTCAAAGAAGAGGGCTATCAATTTAAATTTGAAGTGTCTGTTTTTTTAATCGCGTTTGCGTTAGTCAATTTTCGATCGTCGATTGTTTTTGTTGCCCAAGCCACACGGCTGCGGCCAACGTTTCTTGTTGTAGGGTTCCGTAGTAAACTAGGAACCCTTATAGTTTCGCCATGTCTGTCTGTCTGTCCGTCCGCGGATAATCTCAGTGACCGTTAGCACTAAAAAACTGAAATTTTGAATAAAAATGTATATTAACTTATTATTAACGCCGACAAAATGCAATAATCAAAATTAGAATAAAATATTAAATTAGGGTGCCCATGTAATTTAGGGACTGATTTTTTTTTCTCTGGACACTCTTGGCCAGTTTTTTTATAATTAATTAGGAGGTATGTTCACCGTCGCTGGCTGCTATGACGCCTGAACACCGAAGCTACACCGCCGCATCCAGCGACTTGCTACGACCTTTGCCAACCGCTGGCCACGTTGTGGACCTTCCAACGCTGAGCCTCCCAACAGATATAAGTTTATTTTTTAAACTAGACAAACAATTGTCCTCTTAACACATACGTAACTATATGTAGGTATAAACATCATGCGGGATCGATTGAGAAAAAACGACATAGCGTCACATTCTGTTCCATTGGAGCTGCAATACGTAACGGTATGCGTACACGTGCGCAGTTACGCACAGCGATATGTGGCAATGTTCAGTGTTACGTCAAATATGGGATGCGATTGAACACAACGTCAGCTGAAGGTGTTCTATGGCCTTTGGGTAATTTTCACCAGAGGGAGGAAAACTATCGATCAATTCCCTGGCGGGAGTACCCCTGGAAATGGCGGCAACTAAATATTGGAACTTATCACTATTGTCAATAGAACAATCGCAGTGAATTTTGAAAAACTGGGCCCAAAATGGTACCAGTTCTTTAAGTTTCCATCGAACTTCACTAACTCCAGCTGGGGAAGTTTGAACTGGCGTTTGGCAATCACTTCCGACTGTCCTTCTATCGAAGACTTCTCTTTGAAGAATCTGTCGTATCTTCTTCTTATTAGTTTGTACTCATTTTGATACTTATCTGACAGCTCTATTTCCTCTTCAATATCGAGGTCATGCTCTAGACACCAATTCTTCACGACTTTATCTAAAGACGCCAATTGGTTGGCCTTTTCTAGAAGATTGTCACAATCCTCTGCAACTTCGTCATTGAGCACATTTTCATCTAAACTCATGGACATTCCTTTATGAAGTTTTGTGAAAATTGACCGTATAACTGAGCGTTCCTTTTTGGCCTGAATTGCCATTTTTTCTCCAGAAATTTCCGTAGCCATTTTTTTACAGATATGATGAAATATATCGTGGAATTCACATTAAATAATATTCTCAACTGTTAAACGGTCGTCACAAATGTAGAAAATATTATCAAATTAAAATGCGAGTGGAGCGATGTAGAACAATGACAACTATATTTCATCTTAAATCAAAGTGACGTAACACTCCGTACGTCAACAACGTCATGACGTCACATTTTGTTTCATAGGATCTGCATATAGGTAAGCGTGCACGTTTATGTCACGCAAGCGGTGTGCCATCTCCCTTAAACTTCAAACAGTATAGAAGAATGATGAGTGAGAAGTGGAAAGAGGAGTTCATATTGAAATCTCAAAATAAAGGCATATGGTATAGAACGATACAGCCGGAACCTTTGTGTATACCATGGTCAAATTTTAGTAAATTAAATAGAAAACTTATTGTATTGGCTCACAGATTGAGATCTGGGCATATTCCGTCGAATAAGTTCGGGTTCTTAATGAAGAAAATCGAAAGCCCAAATTGTGACACATGTGGCACGATTGAAGATGTGCAACATTTGCTGACGGAGTGTGTCCGTTTTCGACAGTCTAGGGAGGTTCTGTTGGCGAGATTGGGATTGAACAGACAAGATGTAGGATACTTCAATAAAATACTCTCGTATCCAAATTTACCGGAAGCAGAGATGCTGTTCAGACTCATGCTCGCCAGCTTCGCCACCCAGACATCATAGTATGTAAGTCTGTGTCTGTGCTCATAGTGTGTATGTAAGAATGTAATACTTAAGGTAAGGGTACAATGGGACTGACATGTATTTAATATAAAAGTCCCTTTTATAAATAAGATAATAAAAAAAAAAACTTCAAACAATTCGGTGAGTTCCGGCTTTTAAGTAAGACTAATACGCTTTTCTACGATAAATTGATCGTACGACTAAAATCGTAAGGTATCTAACACAAGTCCATAAATGCTCCGTAGTTTACTCAATATGGGCTGTCCATTTTGTTGATGTAACTAATGAGTTTTAGATTAATATTGCACTGATTTATACACTAGTAGTTTTGTTACTCTCTTGTTGGTTAAGTCAAAAGTTAGACCAAACTTTTGTATGATAGCCGAACTAAGTCAAGTAGGCGAAGTTAGTGGGTGGATTGAGATTGAGTAATTGTATCACTACAAAAGTAGGCCTCCTGAGAGTATATACATATATGTCTGAATAATTTAATTATTGTTTACGTGACATGTCATCACGCCTCTCTCCCCGAAAGGGTAGGCAATGGTGTTAAGACATTTTGCCATGCGCTGAGCACAGTATGAGCCAAGAGATTTATTTCAATGTTATTATTGTTAAAGATGTGTATATTTTCAGTGATTTGTTTTCTACTCGTTAGAATTTGTTCGATCCTACCGCCTCTACCACTGATTTTGACTAAAACTTATACTTTTACTTAACTCGCCTCACATTGGGCCCGGTGCACAGCAACAAGCTTTATGGGGACTTTAAGTTGTCTGATTTCTGTTTTTGTTTTAGTTATTTTAATCAAAAAAATTGTTTTAAAATATGGTCTATTCTCTCTCTCTCTTTTTCTCTTTGACATGTATGCCTATCAATCGGCAAAATATGTGAAAATTAACAATGTATTCAATATCAAATTTTGTACCATATTTTTAAGAAATAAATGATTCTATTCTGTTCCATTCTGGCGAAATGTAGGCGTTTACACGTCTGCCTTCCCCTTCGGGGAAGAAGGGTGTGAGGAAGTGTCGTTTGTTATTGATTTTTTTAATACTAGTTTGAAACAGAAAGTAAATTTTTTTTTTTTTTATCTAAACTACGTATATTGACCTAAAATATATAAATTGATATATGCCTACCCCATGGGGGAAAGGCGGGATATGTATGTACGTAATACACATACATTTAACACTACCTTCTTTTATTAATTAAAGAAAGTACTTGTAACTAAATCTATTACTTTTCCAAAGGACTTTTATTTAAATTATCGTACAATATTACGTTACGGCTCCAAAATACAAGGTCTGTAAACAGGTAAACTGGCAAGACTTCCCTTGTAGTCAGCACACAATAGAATCTTACGAAACAAGAGTCCTTCAGTCCTCTCCCGTTACAATGAGGCAGATCTTGTCCTTACAGTAAGCGGCTTTAAACTCAGACGTAGGTAACATAATGCTTTCTCAAAATTAATTCTAGTAACGACAAAGCCTAATTTTAATAAAGAAATAAGTATTATTTATAAGATATTTTATGTTTTTTAACATAAAACTTAATCATCATGGTTAGATAGTCGTGTAGACCTAGGTAAGAATGGGTAAATTAAAACTAATAAAAACTTATTTCACTTATTTTTCGAACTTTACCCTAAATTTTTGGGTAATACTAAGTGCATGCAGCGAGCTATAGAAACTGAAGTCATGGTTGGGTGTTTTCTCCTTGGGGTTACCAATTTGCCAACGTTTGGCAAATTAGTGAGACTCAGGAGTTGTTGTTATTGTCTGATTTTACTGTAGAAAATACGTGTCTTATATACTAAGGTAGTGCGTGTATATTTTACAGTAGTCTTATCATTCTATCATCTTATCATTTGCGAAATCTATGTTATATCTAGTGTAGATAGGACATGAAGTGAAATATGGCATGAATGATCATGCCGTATCTCTACAGACCCTATCTGAAGGATCGTGTTAGGAATGATGTGATCCGACAGAGACCTAGAGCCCCCTACATAGCCTACCGTATTACCAAACTGAAGTGGCAGTGGGCTGGTCACATTAGCCGTAGAACTGACGACCGTTGGAGTCATAAAGTTCTTGAGTGGAGACCGCGACTCGGTAAACGCAGTGTGGGACGCCCTGTGACAAGATGGGATGACGATATTCGTAGGCCGGCTGGAGTGGGCTGGCTGAAAACGGCCGAAGATCGAGAGCGGTGGCGTGCATTAGGGGAGACCTATATCCAGCAGTAGACGAGCATAGGCAATACTAGGTTAACTACATCTTCTAGCATTTCCCGTAAAAATGCATTGGCTGATGACGGTAAGGCTCCTTTCACACAGACCGGCGGCGCGCATAGGATCGTTTCACATCGACCGGCGCTGATTGTACGCTCGGAAGCGATCGGCTGCCCGACCGCCGAAGAGTACGTTTCACACACTCTGATTGACACTTCGGATATCCTCTCGAGCATTTCCAATAACAAATGAAGTGTAACGTAAAAATAAACCTTATTGCAATGACGCAAACCTCTGTTTTAAACGTGATAAAAAATGCTCTCGTCTCCGGGCCGCTCTACGTGACCCAAGGAGAACACAAAGCATAAATAGTGCCTTTTTGCAACTAACAGAATCTACACCACAGAATCTACACACAATTATTATATGTTTGGCTGTTAATAAAAGTGGCTCATGAGTTTGTAGCCGGGTTCTTCTCATGAAAAGCCTTACTCCCGGAATCCGGTCGCTTGTATCGATTACAACTACAGTCAAAGCTGCGGTTGTACTTGCTACAAGCGCTCGCAATAATGAACCTTAATTAGAATATACTTTTGAACTAAAGTTTTTTTTGTTTGTTTGTAATTAATAAAACTTTAAGCTCAACCTGCGCACAATACCTAAATCTCCTATTAACACAGTATTCAATTACTACGAAATCTAGATTGCTCGGAGCCCTTTAAAGTTATTTTGTTTCAAACAGCAGTCGTAAAGTCCTAGTTATCAAAACTCGACCATCCATCTTAGACCCACGTCCTCTGCCAACGCACAGCCGTAACCTAATCTATTATTGGACGAGTTCCTACACACTACGCTTTTTATTACATAATTAATTATTTATTTATAAGCTCGGACTGCAGAAATTCTATACATAGGTTTAAGTACGTTAAACAAATATAATTCAGTGTGTGATGATGATGTTCATGAGGTTGAAACATTAAACAGTTTTTCCTGGATTACTTCTTTTACTAATATTATAAATGCGAAAGTAACTCTGTCTATCTGTCTCGCTTTCACGTCAAAACTACTGAAACAATGTAACTGAAATTTGATACACAGATAGTCTAGAGCATGAGAAAGGACATAGGCTACCTTTTATTCCGATATTCCCATGGGAACTTTTTTAACATGGGAATGGGATTTTTTAACATTAACGCATGGCCCCCGCGAGTGAATGTTAAAAAATTTAAATAACGCCTCCCAGAAAAATTTTGAACTTTGCTTGTAATAATAAAGTAGGAGTAAATTTTGAATTCCGCCAATTGAATCTACCGTTCCAATTTGAAAAAATCTTTCAGTGTTGAATAGTCTTTTTATCAAGGAAGGCTACATTACACTATCTCAAAGTAACTATTCTACGCAGGCAAAAGCTAGTTAACAATAATTAAAAGTAAACACATAAAAATATAGCGTAGAAAAAATCGTAATATTTCATTCGCGTTGTGTAATTTTTCGATCATCGATTGTTTTTTCGCGCGTATTTTTCATATCAAAAGAACATCTTTGATTCTCTTTGGAGCATAGGAGACCAGATCTTTTTGATAAATCAACACAAAATTAGTGAATTAAAGTAAGCCACAAAATTACCGCGCTACCGATGACGCTGGGTCACTGACCCCTTTTAATTTGAATCCCATGTAGCTTATTCGCAAGCGGCGTATTAATAAGCAAACTAACGGGACATGTACGGAGGCTGTATCTCCAGCTACACTAACGCTCAAACGACAAAATAGCCGCAAAAAAATATGTGAACTCTTAAAAATGCTTTGGGTCGATATGACTCAGCGTCAATGATGTCGGGTTTTAGGAACGATAACGAGCTAAGCGAGGAGTGTTAGGTAGAACTATAGCCTCAATGCGGGAGCCGAGCGAGCGAAGCGAGCGTGCCGCGGCAACGGCCGGCGAAGAGCCAGAGCCGAACATATTTTTTTGAACTTAAGGTCAAAAAAGTATGTTTGGATCTGGCGAACATTATTATTTGGCTGCAAATATCGACCATAGAGAAATCAATAGTAAGTTATTCATTCGTTAGTTCAATCAACCTTAGTTTTATTTTGTAGTTAAATAGCCGTAGGTGAGTTGACATTAGGGATTTCGTCCATTAGTTAAAACGAAAATAGGTAACATATCTTTAGGCATATTAAACAGGAGGTCCTCGACCGTAGTGAAACTGTAAATAGTTATAATAAGTTTAGTTGTAATGATTCGAAACCCTCTTAGGAATAAATAGTAGTTAGACAAGTAGTCTAAATATAAATGTTTGTAAATGTAACTAAGTATCAAATACACGTATCATTACTTGTCTATCCCCGAAGGGGGAGGCGTTAACACCCACATTTTGGTTACAAAATTTTACGAAGCAAACTTCTACGATATGATTGAACAATGACTTTTAGAAGCCATAACCAACGTATTTGTTTAAAAGTTAAATTATAATATTAAACTTTTGGTCCATAGGGCAACAGTGGTCATTGTGAGATGAATTTACTAGGATTCATTCGATGAAGAACAAGCTTTTGCATCAATAGATAAATAAATTTTACAAATTTGCGAATCAGAGTCAACAACCTATTTTGTACTAACGTTTTTACAAGCTTATAATTAACTTGCAACGTATGTTTGTCCGGGTGGAATCTTACAACTCAATTTTAAGGCACTTGCCCTTAACCGATTGAGCTGAAATTTTGCATGCGTATGTAAATCGGATGACAATACAAAATTATTATGACTTGGAGCTGATCTGATGATGGAGCTGGAAGGTGGCCATAGGTAATCAGTAATTAACAACATTATCTCATCGAGTTTGGGCTCGTTTAATTCGACTTGACGAGTACTTTTGTGTTAAATGGTAACCAAGCATTCATGGCCTTAAGCAGGGTTAAAACTTTAGAAGGTCTTGTTATTGAATAGCTACACTGTTTTAAGTTTACCGGTAAACGACCTTGCAATAATGATGCGACAGTCTCAACTAAAAAGTAAAAAATAAAATTATAAATAAAAAAACCTTTAAAAACAAGCTTTTATTTAAATGCGCTAAAAAGAAAAAAATAATCTTTTACTGTTGCTTGCTTGTTGCGAAATTTAAGTACTCGAATATACTTGTTGCCTATAAAAATTTTAAAATTAAGAAAGTAAACACGCTTTTATAACATATAAATTGTGTCAAATGTGTTAAATTTGAAATGACGTTATAAGTTAACAGTAAAAGATTATTTCTTTCTTTTTAGCGCATTTAAATAAAATCTTGTTTTTGAAGGTTTGTTTTTGTTTAAAATTATAAATTATTATAACTATATTGTTTCCTGTTGCTTTGGATTTTTACCGACTTTGGATTTTTACCGACTTTAAGGCCATCGCGAAAGTCCGGAGAGAAAAGTAAATATTTCTCATAACGCTTTATAAAATAAAACATTCACGTCGACTGCAACTCCGCAACTGTGCCAATACAGACTTAGTAACGTCCCACTGCTGGGCAAAGGCCTTCCTCATGGAGAAACACATGAGGAGTATGGGCCGTAACACAACCATGCTGGCCCAATGCGAATTGGTGAGTAAAAACGGTTGCAAAAGCAACCGGAACCATCGGCTTAACGTCCTTCCAAAGCATGGAGTTCGAGATCGCAAAGTTTTGGTCACCCATCCACGGCCTGACCATGGCGAAGGCAGCTTTGTTTCGATATTGAAAGCCAAGCTACTAACCATTAAGCCAATAAGCTCCTCACAGAGTTTATTACTTGGTATATTAGTTATCTAATATCCAACACAATTAACGCATCCAAAATACGCAACACATAGTGAAGCTATTGAAAGATCCGCTTACCGAAATAGGCAAGTTGACTTATTTCAAAATTAATTAAAAAAAAAAATGTCATTCACATAGTATTTAGTACAAGGGTCCGAAATAAACCTAGTTCGATAAGTATAAATAAGGGATTGCTGTAGAAAATTCAATTTAAATATGTTTTATTTTTTCATCTGCCAAAAACGCTATACTCAACTAATTTCACGAACATTGTGTAAACAATTACAACGCATGGTAAAAATCCGTCAAACGTCAGTCACAACCACTGTGTCACGCATGCGTATTGTATTACAACAATCGTGACGCTACGGAACAGATATTTCATAGACCATGGACCGAAGGCGTTTTTCACATTTAAGCAAAAACGTAATTTATAATTTAAAATGTATTGTGTTATAGGCTTAAGAAATAAATTGTATTATTTTTTATGGTGATGGCGGTTCCCCGACAAAACGTCGCAGTAAAAATGCCGCACACAAAAACACCGTAGACAAAATGCCGCATAATATAACGCCGCACTAAAAAACACCGCAGCAAAAATAACGCATACAAAAACGCCGCAGACTTGCCATTTATCCATTAGGCTGAGCGCTATCTAGCCGCAGTGTTAGAAAGTCCACTCTGCTTGGTCATAAAAAAAAAATAACCTGAACCTACCAATAATCAAACAATAATCGAAATGCACACCCCCGGTCATCCCGTTCGATTTGCCAAGACAGACAAACAAATTAAATTATTTAAATTGGTACAAAAATATTACTTTTGAAAATCCACGTTTTTAACAATTGTAACGGAAATAAAAAATAGGGAACATTCATCAAATATGCGGCGTTTTTGTATGCGAAGTTTTTGTGCGCGTTATTTTGTCTGCGGCCTTTTCGATTTGCGACCTTTTGTCTTGCGGCGTTTTGTCAACGCTGTTTTTTCGTGCGGCGTTTTTGTTGCGGCGTTTTTTCGGGGTACGGGTGATGGCTATCAGTAATTATTAATTTGGGCCCGAATAAACAAAAGAGTCAACTAGCCTATTATTAATAAGTATCCCTAATGAACAATAACTAAACAAACTTGGCTGCTAAGATGACTAACCGTAAGTGACATAAAACTTTCACGGTCACAGCTTTCTATTAACTGATGAGTTCCGGCGATATTGGTCTCAAGGTTTTTTTCTTATTTTATATAACTTCCTTATCCAGCTCGGGGAACAATTAGACAAAATGCTCAAAAAGTAATACACAGAAAAAAAGAAAATACAGTCTAATTAAGAAGCTTCTTCTTTTTGTTAAAGTCGGTTTAAAAATTGTTGATTTTTTTTAATACGTTCTACACCCCCAATACATTTTTAAAATGTATTCAATGTTCATTCGGAGTAAAAAAGGTTCTTCACCTTAAAGTTCACATTTATTTGCACGATGTAATATCATTAATGCCAAAAATTCTCTTCAAATGAAACGATGTCGCCTTCACATTTGCGGTTAGCTAGATAAATGACAGATCAACTTGATATACAAAAAGATTTTTTGTTTAATAATATAATTTTATTTGTAATAATATAAATAAAATATAAAGGTTGCTTAAAATGGGGCTAGTTGATAGGTGTGACTGTTTGAAGATAGTTATTTATTATTTATTTATCACTGTTGCTTAAAACTTAAATAGCGTTTATGAATTAAGGGGTAAATGTCTAGATTGAAGTTATTTAATCCTTGACATAATAACAATCTATTTATATAAAACTCAGAGGTGACTGACTGACATAATGACATATCAACTTGAAAACTGACGAAGGTTTTTCTAGCCCGACTGTACATTTTCAGATTTATCATAATAATAGATTAACTCCTGTTACATGAGGACTTTGCAAATCAGGCGAAATTGTTACTACATTTTTAGTAAAACAACAACCGACCGTGTGTTTTTGAATTCTTTTTTAATTTTAGACAAAGACCTTCTCGTGGTCATATTTATTTAATGAAGATGCTACTTAGAAAGCTAATTAGAATTTTGTCTGGTCCGTACAGACAGCGCTGTGGACTAATTTAATGAAGATATCTCCGTAAAAGGTTTACACATTACAGGCTCTTGGTACAGTTTTTCTTGTTCAGCATGTTTTAAACACGGATTGTAACGAAAAAGCTTTACTAGCAATAAAACATTTAAAACTAAGGGTGTCTTTACCTTTTTTATTGTTCTATGTGGTCTAACTGACAGTAAACAACATAAACACTTGTATTCCCGAAGGAGTATGTAGAGGTACACTCTTTTTATGTTCCTATGTAACAGGGGATGTGCTTGCCATACACCGGGCACAACGCAAGGCAAGCGAAATTCTGAAATAATCAACGTTTAAATGTACTAGCGTAAAACATAAGTTGGGTTAAGCTTATACGATAAAAGTAAAAAAAGTCTTTATTACACTCTCCCCGTCACCACCCTTCATAGGCCCGTATTACAGAACCAAACTCAAGCGTAGATCTCTGCTTGAGCGCAGTTAAAATTAGGCCCGTATTACAGAACCAAACTCAAGCGTAGATCTCTGCTTGAGCGCAGTTAAAAAGGGATGGCGCTGTGTGGGATCAATAGCGCCATCCCTCCCTAACAGTGCTCAAGCAGAGATCTACGCTTGAGTTTAGTTCCGTAATAAAGGCCATAGTCTTCCTTAAAAATCGATAGAGAATCTCAATAATTAACATAATATATAAACAATAGAATTCTTTATCTATAGTAAATACAATTCGTACAAGCAACATACTTTTCTAGCCGAATGTAGTCATACACCATCAGTTGGAAGGTTTACTTGTTTACAAACATGTTAAATAGAAAAAAAATCATTAACTTCTGCTTCTTTAGGAATTTCCTACTCATTTACTACAAACACATACATATAATAACGACTGTTATCCCCTAAGGGTTAGTCAGAGACAAGGCAACAGCACTGCAGAAGCAGTCCACTACCATAGTCCGCGCTTCACCAAGCAGAAACTGCACTCAGCGTAACAGGTGGTGAGTCCGTCGCCGCTATAAGCTATTGGAGTTCTAAGTCCATTAGTCGCCTTTTACGACACCCAAAGGAAGAGATGGGTTGGTAGTATTCCTTTAATGAGCCGCTACCACACGGCTCACTCATTTACTGTTTACATAAAATGCTCTGTGGAGATAAAAGATAGATAAGTTAAGCGTTACAGTTTAAAAATTCAAAGTACTACCCTATTTACTACAGAAATCTAATGGAAAATTCCAGAATCTTCCCGTGTTGGTCCGGGAAACAAAAATAATGTACCAACTGCTTTTCTTGTCTAGCATGTCGTAAAAGGCGACTAAGGCCGTATTGGGTATTGGGTCTGTGAATGTATAGACGATGAGCTAGCCACTTGTTACTATACTTTCACGATTTTTCATCTGACCAAACCAATTATTGTATGACTAAATGTAGTCTTAAGGAACACAGTGCTCCTTGGACTCTGCCTACCCCTTCGGGTATTACAGTCGTGATTTTATGTGTGTGTCTAGTACAAGTACAAAATAGAGTACAAAAATTCTTGCCAAGGACTTTCATAGCTTGACAAAAGAAAGCCTTAGATTTTCTCAGCGTTGTTGGAAACCCAGAGAGAATAGGAAATCTTTCAGTTTAGTACATTTGGCGGATTTACGCAATGAGTTAGGAAAAAAAAAATTTTAGCAGTGGTGGAGCAATGCCGGCGGCGGGTACCGGCCACGCGCGTGCTTTTACACGTCCAAATTTCAATACAATTCTAAAAACGCGCGCGTGTGGTCAGCCCCCGACAGCGACGGCCGCCCGTGCTGCCTATACACACGCGCTTATACGCAAAATGTATGGAAATCGCGTCGGCGGCGTTGCTCTCATCATTGTAAGAGGTAAGGTAAGGTGGTCTATCCCGCCTATTGAATCAAGTTCGGCTGAAATGAACATATTTGTGTGAACTGTGGCAAACTCTTTGCTACACGCGCGTAAACTTGGAATTTAAAAAAAGAAAATAATTTATATTAGGTCCTTACCTATGAAATTGGTGTTTTGTATGGAGATTTTGGGGAATTCTGCATTTTCAATACTAAAATTTTTTCAGTTTTCTTCACAACGACAAATCCAAAGATAATAAGATTTTGGCATGTATCATTTGACAAGCTTTAGTAATATGTGTAATATCACACTTCATAAAAATTATTTATCGTTTTTAAGTGAATGCAAATAAAATGATGTATTCGGGAGGCACTTAAAAAGAGTTGTCTCCGTCTCCAATGTGGTTACTTTCACAGCATCGCTTCGCTTGCTCTCATCAAGTAAATTTAGGTTCTCATAGGCTACTCCGATTGTCTTTTGTTTTAAAAAACATTCTGACGACCTCGAGAAACCAAGAGAAAACTCGAGCGCCACTAGATATTTATTGATAATAAGCTTACCCTTGTAAATCGACTAAAGAGAAAGTTTTTACATTTCACATTCATTTTCAGGAAAATGGAGTTTCTAGGAACAAAGCCTCTTAGCGAAAGGAAAATATATTTTCCTGAAGCCTTGAGTAAATTAAGGTGGGCCCTAGAAGTACCTAACCTTCGCCCACTTATGGACCATAAAACGATGCAGGTATCATCTTAAGAGCTCACTGCTCGTAAACCAATGTCATGGCCTTTATAACGATGACAATAGAAGTGCAGTTGTCAAGAAATCAGTCAAGTAACTGCTATCGGAAATACGAGCTTATAGAAATGACTTTAAGAGTTATTTTGACTGTTGTTGAGTAACTTACATGTAATACCGAGTATAGGTAGTTAATTACGGTATACGGAAGTTAACGGAAATTCAGTAATAAATAACTAGTATTATTAATTTGTAAGCCCAACCTTCGAACTAAATATTAACAATTAATGCAGTGGGGAGTGATGTTCCGAACTCGATGGCAATCTGTCAATATAGGTATATAAATAAATAAGTACATTACTCTATTATTAGAAGCAAAGTTTATAGTGGCGTAAATTTGTCCTTAATTTTTCTGGGAGTTGGTTTTTTTTTCTTACACTTCTTTTTTTTTTACATTCACCCGCATAGCACCCGTTCCCATGGAAATATATATATAAAAGGTAGCCTTTGTCCTTTCTTAGGCTCTAGATTGTCTGTGTACCAATTTCGGTTACATTGGTTCAGTAGTTTTGACTTGAAAGCAAGACAGACACACAGACCGAGTTACTTTAGCATTTATAGTAGTATGGATGTATCAAATGGGGATAAATACGAATACTTTGGGCTAATTGAGGTGTGAGTCAAAATTGAATAAATACTTATTACAAACTTTTGGTTACCTACGACTGCATCGAGAGTTTTGAATCAAGGTGTTTTCCAGTAGCAAAATATCAAAATGGATGCCCTATTTCGATAATAAAAACAAAGCTACTTTGGTCATGGTCCACTCTTGGATGGGTGACCAAAACTTTTTAATCTCGTGTTTCATTTTGGTTTGAATAAGTGTGGTTAAGGATTTTCTATAGTTCCCAGTAACGGCAATTGCTTCTTCACGTAGGACCAACAAAATTACTTGCAAAGTGTGGAGGTGTAACCTCTGCCTGCTATACCTATATAGGATAATAATGTATGTATGAATGTAGTATGTACTACATACTACATTCATACATACATATTATAAACCCACACATACCCACATATACCCACTGAAAGAAATGTTGACTGAAAATCTACTTTAAAGAGCGGAACCACAATTAAAAGCTAGTTAGGTATAGGGTTGTCATTAATTATTCATAACTGTGGTCGCGTGTCAGCTTTAATATGTTTATTAAAATGTAAATCACTCTATAAATATATGGTGAAATCGCCAAACTTTAAAGTATTTAAATATTAAAACTAAAACCAGTCTGTCAGAGTAATTTATCATCGCCGGCTGAGGCGAGTAGCGAATGCTAAGTTTCATTTCTTTTTAATATTTTCCAAACTTTCGGAAAATGCAATTTGTTAATTTGCAAAACGACTACACACTTTGTCAGTAATTAAGTTTTTGCGAAGATGAGTTTCAGTTTAATGCTGTACTCAATTAGCACTCAAATCTAAGAATATAGTTAGAATAATGTCTTTTCGCGTATAACTCTTATCCTCATAACATATCTTCACGAAGATATCCCCGGACGAATATATTGTTGTTAGGACCCACATTAAAATGTTGTCTGTTATTTTTATGATATACTAGCTGTTGCCCGCGACTTCGTCCGCGGCTACTAAGGTTTTTTAACTATCCCTCGAGAACCCTTTAATTTTCCGGAATAAAAAGTATTTAAGATGTTGACCAGGGATATAAGGAATCACCATGCAAAATTTAATTGAAATCGGTCCAGCCACTTCGAAGATTAGGCCGTAGAAACAGATAAACAGACAAACAGACAAAGAAAAAAAAAAAAAGACGTGTGCACTCGGGGACTGCCGCGGTAAAGCTATTGCATAGCATTTTGTATCAACTTTTGCAATTATAATTTTATTTATTTATTTTATTCATGCAGTATTTCTTTTTCTTTAATATTAATTCAAGTTACACTTTTTGAGCGTGGTGACCGATAAGAAAACAAATTTTTCTATTATTAAATAAATAAAAAAAGTTAATATTGTTTAAAATATTTATTATTGTTTTACAATACATGTGGGTTTTATTATCTTAACGCCGTGTCGAAGACTTCCGAACTGAAACGACGTTAGACGATGCACGGCCTTCAAGCCACACCTCCTTGCGCATCGGAGTGGGGAGCGCGAGGTTTTTTCGTTACGGAATTTTTGGATTCGGTCCCCGCGCTCAAGGCCCAATGTACATACATTCGGCTTCTAAAGTTTAATTATATGTAGGTATATAGATAACATGGTGAATGGTGATATGCAAACAGGCAGATGCTCTCTGAAAAGGCATGACTGGCAGTGCATGACGGAGTGTTGACACTGATGTACGGGAGTGAATCTTGTATATGGGAGAAGAGACATGAAAGTAGAATAAATGCAGTAGAAATAAGAGCTTTGAAAAGCATGTCTGGGGTAAAACTGAGTGACAGGATATATACCAATGATGTGATAAGAAGTAATATTGGTTTGAAAGAGGACGTAGTGACAAGAATAGAGAAAGGTATGCTGAGAATGGGTCATGTAGAAAAGATGGATGAAAGTGGATTGACAAAAATGATATATGAAATGGATGTGAGTGGAGATACGGGACGACGAAGACTTAGGCAACGTTTCTCGACCAAATGCCTATGTATTTATAGAACCGTAATTAATAGGAATTTTATTTTATACAGAATATATAATATAGTATAATATTCTTTTATGCAGTTAGTATATATAATTTTAATGATGAAAGTTTACTTCGGTTCATTTATTTATTGTATAATTTTTATTTTTATATATAGAAACCTGTAATTGGCTTTACCTAAGTTTATATGTGTATACTAATTATATGTAAAACGCTGTTGGTTTGTTGGTTGGTTGGTTGGTACCCGTAATCGCCGAGCATGTATGGGGAACGTGATGAGAGTTAATGAACCGGGAGAGATATGTAGTGATCGTAGCAAGTAGAAAGAAGTGTCTGCCTACCCCTGTGGGAAAATGGACCTCATGAATGTTTGTGTATTACGCCGTCGTTCTAGCTCTCCTCACTTCGCTTTCCGGTTGACTGGTTGAATGCCATAAGGCATTCGGTCCGCCTTTGTACTTTCATGCAAAAAAAAAAAATTAAAATTAACATCGTATGAAGCAACTTTCTGAATGAGGTGTTAACTCACATTTCATGATTTCACCTAATATTTAGAAAAAATATTAGGGTCCATTCCGGCTAACACTTTGGCTATTGTGTCGCACTCCCGGAAATTTTATGGTTGTGGCCCCATGTAAGAGGTGCGAGCCTGCTGCCCTCCTACAGGTACAGTGGAAGCCAAGCAATCACCCTTAGCCTACATACGTCTCACTGCTGCTGGCTGCTGCTGTGCTGCCCATAAGCTGCTGACCAATTAGTTAATTTAACTGATCAATTGTTCTTTTGCTGACAAAAATTCAAATAATTTTCTAATCATTTAAATAACACCCATTAAGGGATGAGAAATCAACAGAAGAGCTACTTACAAACATTAGTTTGATTTGAGCCGTGTGGTATCGATCGACATTGAGATTGTAATGTTTCTTACTCTTCAGTGGGACACTAGGGCCATACATGGGTTCAAATTATGCGGATATTGAGTGGCCTAAATGACAGTGAGCTTAGCTGAAATTAGTACTCTCGTACCGCCTTTCTAGTCTCTGCATTTTGAGATATTGGATTGTGTTATTATTGAGTTTTAATTGAGATTGCGTTCGAGAGTAGGCTTGCTGTCGCACAAAGCGCATGTGCAGTGCTTGGTGAAGCACGAACTATGGCAATGGAGTGGTCTGGCGGTCCTTTTGCCTAGTCTTTGATTAACCCTTAGGGGAATTATCCCCTAACCACGACCCCCCTACATATAATCACGACTATTAAGTCGTGATTATATGTATGAATGTAATTTGTCTAACTTAAAATACAAAATGAGAAGCTTTATATTAAATGTATTTTTATTTATATTATTAGCGGCACTTTATCATAAATGAAGTGTTTCGAATTCAAAACTGTTGCTATGACGGCTCCGGTACTCCGGGACTCCGGCAGCGCGACGGTCCTACGCGAGCTTATCGTGCTCGTTCTGGATTTTATTAAATTAATCAATATTCGTCGTTAGTTTAGTTAATTTTTCGCTTACTCAAATTCATACCGTTGAAGTTATTAAAAGAGTATGTCATCATCAGTCACTAAGTTTTTTTATAGTCGCTCGTTTTATTATTCCCATAATAACATAGTTTACTAGCAGCTATACACATAGATTTAGTTTGACGTTAACCGCCTCTCTGGTCTAGTGGTTCACATCACCAGGTGTTAATCAGCAGGTCCGGTCTAGATTCCCCGTGGGGGCAGAAGTTTTTCTGCTCGGTTTGGTTGGTGGTAAGGCTTCTAAGCCCGCCTGACTAGCTACCACTGTACAAAAGCAAAATATTGGTTTTATAGTAATAACATCGTTATAGACAGAGAGACAATTGGACATCTCAATCCCAATTGTTCTTCTATTTATTTAAATTCTTTGATTTTTCAGTCTTTACATATTACAATATATAAATTTTCCTTTACAAAACATATTTTAAACGAGAGTAGTGGAACTTGAAGCTGGGTTTCTTTTACAAACCAAGTTCAGGTAGAGAAAATATTATTCGGTTCTATTTTTATTATATCTTTACAGTCTGGAGTTTCATTTTATTTTTCAGGATAGCTTGCGTCAGTGGTTTTCAAGTGAAGATCTCGTTCTGGTATCTGACTTTCTTTTCAGCGCTGTTTATATAAAGGGCTTACCTAACTCCGGCCCTCCAAGAAAAAATCTCCTAGTAGTTTTATGACCGCAGTCTTTCTCCTTCATGAGTTTTGTAAAACATATCACTGATTAAAAAATAGAAATATGACTAACCTGTTAGTGACATAAACATAGACAGCATGTTTTTATACATTTTTAATAGAAATAAAAAAACTGAAGCAAGTGATGAAGTGAAAAAATTCGTGTCAATACAAAATTAATGATCTCAAATTTATCTCGTTACACCTCCGCCTAAAATAAACAAATAATAAGCGTAAAATAGGCAAAATATACCGTATTGAAGCTATACAAAACTCCATTTCTCGTTAATTAGAACAGACCTTTATTCACAACTTTCTTCACGGATTCGATTCGCAAGTCGTGTCACATCTCGCTCTAACTTTCCATATTAAACTGCGACAGATATACAGATTCAGTGATTCATTTGTTTCCGACTTGTGAATAAGGGTCTGGTCTCATTGAAGTGAGCGATGCCTCGAAGGCATGTTAATCAAAGCTGTGCTCGGAGCCAGTGGCTGGAAGACGCTCATTTAGAGGCGCCCAATAACGATGTTCGTTGAAATGGACTGGAAAATCTATGGAGACGACACATATATTGTAACAAGCGAATAAATTCGTAACAGAACGCGGTGTGAAGATATCGTAATATAAAAAAAAAATTGAGGAAATTAATTTGTGAGCTACCATCAAAAAAATAAGCATTAGATTTCAAGATAGTGGCTTTATTCAACACTTAGAACAAATAAGGGTTCAACATACTTTTCACATTTCAATGTTTGGGAAACTTTAGGTATTCTTGTCGAAAGACGTTCCACTCAAACACCGAAAATACGAACCATAAAAAGATTCTAAGAACTATTTTAGCTTTCTTGACTCTAATTTAACAGGCGTCTAGGTATTAGTTATTTTTACATTGTCCTAATTGGACAGACATCTGCCAAATAATATGGAAAAGATACATGAATTGACGTTTAAAAAAGTGTAGCACCTAAAAAGTCTTTTTGACGTATTCTCAAAATTTTTTTTACAAATTCGTTCTCATCGTATATACGTCCCACAGCACAGGCCTTCCATTCGGAGAAACATATGAAGAGTATAGGCCGCAACACTACCATGCTGGTCCAATGAGGGTTGGTTGCAAATTAACCTTTACATACATTAATCCGTATAGAAGTCTCTACTCACGTCGCTGTTCAATTCTCACCTCTCCAACCATCTGTTGCGTCGTTCATTTCGCTGTCTAACCGCATTGTTGGAAAAAACAATTCTCTCTCAAAGAACTATGATTTTCATTTACCCAACTTTATATAGGATAAATATCTTTACTTTGGTATTCATTTATGAATAGAACTAGTTAACTCACCTATAAGTATCATTCGAACAAAGAGAACATTAATTTTTGGTTAGAGATATGATGGACAATTGTCTAGTAGAATGAGAAAAATACCAAATTCTCTAGGACACGACATGAAAGGGATGAGAATTGTTTAAACGGGTTAGAAAGAACTATGTTTTGGTGTAAAACATTCACTAAATACAGTTACAACATATAAACATTTTATATATCAGACATGTTCCGTCAAAATGTAATTTCATTTCGAATTGTAAAATTTCTCGGCATTGTTAAATAATGACACGACAACAGATCACCGTGATAACAATTAATCAGAAGACACAGACAAGAAATGTTATTATCATTATTTAAATAATTTGAAGTTTTAGTTCAACTTCGATTGCTATTAATCAACATTTTGCTAATAAGAGCTAGGAATGTAATGTTGAGCAATTTGTAAAAAAACAATGCAGTGTTAACAAACATACACACAAAACTTTTTGGAAACTTTAATCGGCGGTATATCAATAGCCATGTGAACAAAGCTAGTTTGTTTTCTATATCTTAGTTAGAAAACATGAGTTGCTTTAACCAAGTAACTGCCTTACTTGAAATCGACACTAAATAGTATTATCATCTTCAGCCAACATTTATATATATCCATCGTCCATGAGGAGGCCCTGTGCCCAATATTGGGACGTCCCAACTTGGACGGCCTCATGGAAACAAACACCTGAGGAGTATGGGTCGTATCCACCACGCTACCACGCTAGCCCAATGCGGGTTGGTGATTGGGTACATAGTATTCCATCAACTAAATTTGTCCCAACAACAGCTACAGAACCGAAAATTGTTTTCAAAGGCAAGTTAAAGGTAACGCTTAAGCACGTAAATGGAGCGTAAATATGGCGTGGGAATCAACTGACGAGAATATACGTGCAACCCAGTTGAGATCTACCCCCGTTTCCCGAAATCATAATCCTAATTGGCTTTCATAAAACCACAGGTGTCAAAATTAACACCTTCAAGGTGTAATGAACCTTAATAGGTAAAGATAGGTGACAAAATCGACTAATCAACTTCCATGGTAAGTCATTAAGCCGCGTTCAAACGTAAGAGCATGGACACACGACCGGAATACGAAATGACACGAGAGTCGGCGTACGTGACCCGAATGGGCAAGCCATTGTACTGATTTCAATTGAATTTGCTTGATCGGTTATTGATTTTTGGTCGTTATTAAAAATTGTCAGCAAATGCGAAGCGAGGAGGACTTTGGTGTATTTGCTTTCGATATCGAAAACAAGGCCACTTTCACAATGGTCGGTCCTTGGATGAGTGACCAAGAGTTTCTGAACTCGAGTTCCTCCGTGATTCGAAAGGCACATTGCATTTGGCCAGCGTGGTGGTGTTACAACACTCCTCATGTGTTTCTCAATGTGCTGGTCTGAGCCCAGCTGTGGGAGTAGGATGGTGACGGCTAAATGCGAGGCAACGATAGCGAAGCGAATGAAAGTGCGCCATTCAACTTGAATACAACTTAAGTGGGTAATTCATTTGAATAGTAGCCTTAGACTGCAGTGCATGACACCAGCTCGCCCTTTTCTACATGGATATTTAACATACCAGTATGTTTGAAATTCCAATAACACATATAAAGGAGTGATAATACTTTATACTAGCTGTTGCCCGCGACTTCGTTCGTGGTACTGGTTTTTTAATTATTCCACGGGAACCCTTTAATTTTCCGGAATAAAAAGAATCAAACATGTTGACCAGGGATATAAGGTCACCATGCAAAATGTAATTAAAATCGGTCCAGCCATTTCGGAGATTAGCCCATACAAGCAGAAGAGAAACAAAAAAATTTAAAAAAAATGGAATGTCCCTCTTTTTACATGCCGCTGACATGATTTTAAGCATTTTATTTCTATGAACAGACATTCGACCTCTACAGTTTTATTATATGTATACAGATTATAATTCAATCGAAACACAAAATTTTAGCAAAATTTCATATTTCTACATGTGTTTCACCGCAAACCCGTCGGGTGTTTCAAAAGGGGGGTGACAACACACTATGTAAGGCGATAAGGTGGCAGTAAATGAAGCAAGATACTTTCCCGCCCTAGTTATATTCGCATATATTGGGTCCTTACCTATGAAATTGGTGTTTTTATTCTGTCTTAGTATTTTGTCTGTAACTATTAAGATTCAGAGTATTCCTAAAAAATAATTACCTCGTCTAAAAATAGACTATATTTTTGAGCTCTTTTGATTTGATTTGATAATTTTTTGTACGTTTAATTGTGTTAAAATTGGACACGGAGACAACTCTTTTTAAGTGCCTCCCGAACACATCATTTTATTTGCATTCACTTAAAAACGATAAATAATTTTTATGAAGTGTGATATTACACATATTACTAAAGCTTGTCTAATGATACATGCCAAATATTATTATCTCTGGATTTTTTGTTGTGAAGAAAACTGATAAAATGTTAGAATGGAAAATGCAGAATTCCCCAAAATCTCCATACAAAACACCAATTTCATAGGTAAGGACCTAATACTATGAAAATAAGAAAGATAACTCAAAGAGAAATACATGGCTATGCTTGGAGTTTCTCTGTGTGATCGAATCAGAAACGATGAGATCCTCGGGAGAACTAAGATCACATAACCCACAGAATTGTGAACCTTGAGTGGCAGTGGGCAGGGCACATTGCTCGTAGAACTGGCGGCCGTTAGGGAGGAAAGGTCCTCGAGTGGCAACCACGTACTTCGAGTCGGAACGTAGGGAGGCCCCCGACGAGTTGAACCAACGATCTGTCGAAGGTCGCCGGAAGTCGCTGGATGCAGGCGGCGCAGGCCCGGGCGTTGTGGAGATCATTGGGGGAGTCCTATGTCAAGCGGACGTCTATAGGTTAATGGATGGAGTTGTTCTTACAGAATATAATATTAGGTTTCATAAGTATTTGTTGCAGAAAATGTTTATGAATGACTATTTTTATCCTAATTAATAGGGTAAAATATGAAATGAAAGAATATACTCAAAAGAAAGCTAGCAAAATGTATTCCATAAAACTGCTCTACTGGAACTAGACCTTCACAATGAGCGGGGACTTACCCATTTTTAAATGTCATGGCAGTATACAAGGCTTTACTGGGTCACTACGTAAGTGCGGAATTTTGCATAATGTATGGAAAATTCAATTCTTCACCTTCTTCAATAGGATTAGTATATTCATAGAGTTTCGCTTGCGCTTTCATCTTAACATTCATTAATTACATTTATGGACATTAAAAGGACCACAGTTATTATATTTGGTTTGAAGGTTTTATTGTTTTATGTATCAGCGATTGTTTAATAATTTTCCATGGTATGAAACGAGATAGCAATAAAAATAAACAAAGGGAGTTTTTGGCGGCATTCAACTATGGCGGACGTGATTTTTATTTCGATGATTGTAATCAGTTTTCTTCACAACGACAAATCCAGAGATAATAATATTTGGCATGTATCATTAGACAAGCTTTAGCAATATGTGTGTGAACACGCTTGATAAAAATTATTCATCGTTTTAATGTTAATGCAAATCAAATGATGTATTCGGGAGGCAGTTAAAAATAATTGTCTTTGTGTCTAATTTTAACACAATTAAACTTACAAAAAATTATCAAATTAAATAATACGAGCTCAAATATATGGTCTATTTTTAGAAGAGGCAATTATTTTATAAGAATATTCTGAAACTTAATAGTTACGGACAAACTGCTAAGACAGAATAAAAACACCAATTTCATAGGTAAGGATCCAATATTATATTTTATAGAATAATCACACCCTTTTTTCGTCTCGGCAGATATAACAGATCTCAAGCGGTTACGATCTTTTGCTTCCCCTATATATTAAGCTTTACAAAATAAATAATTTGTATTTAAATAGGGTACTTTGTCATTTTAAACCCCTATTTTCTTTCCACAGACCCAGTGGCGAGCTGCGAACTCATTAGCCAAAAATAGAAACGGGCAAAATGAAACTAGTTTTGTATAAGCCACGAGAGAAAAGCGAAATGCGTCACTTACGCCCCAAGAGGCATTCTCATTTAGAATCATCACACACTGAGATACTATGGTTTCAAGTAAAAAGAAATACATAATAATTTTATAACAATTACATCTATAAATAAAATAAATAAATATCCTCAGACCTTCAAACCTATCAACTAGCCCCATTTCAAGCAACTAATGCTGCTTGTGTTACGGATACAAGTTTATATAAATAAATAAATATTTTTAATAGATATATACATATAAATATTCAGAAAATATACAAAACATATATAAACATCCAAGACTGGTGCACAAATGCCTGTATTCATCACAAGAACATCTGTCCCCACCTGGGATCGAACCCAGAACCTCTCGAGATGGCGACGGACGCCTTGAGACCGGGCGTACAGACCACTCGACCACGAAGGTCGTCAAACATAACCTAACCTATAAACTAGCAAATGTCAGTTGTCATGGGAAACGTGTTAAATATTGCGATTTTCGTATTGGTTTTGTACAGATCCAGGAACATGTGAATTACCTATTTAGAAGTCAGATAAAACAAATTCTTTTAAAAATAAACCTTGACCCTTATACCTTTTAACATCGGTACTAACATAAAATTAATGTTCCTAAAACATTTTTACATAAAAGATTTTTTATTCCAAAAATGTTATTTAAAATTAAATGCTCATTTGACTTCGAAATTACAATTGAGAGATATTCTATTAACTCTCTGGCTTCTAAAGTATTGAGAATCCTTTATTTTCTACGTGTCACACACAAACGACAAAATCATATTATTACAGTATAAAATAATAGCCTTGTGGTTTAAAAAGGCCACTTTAAGCAATGTTGCCAAAAGCAACTCAATTCTCCTAAATATATACTTACAACGCCTTTTTCCCAATGATAGATAGGCAGAGATTACATGTTCCAGTCAAAGATGTGTGTCTGGAACGTAGCACGTTCCAGACACACATCTTTGACTCCCTCTGCTCTTATTACTAACTTCAGACATGCCCTGCGGTTTCAGGTGGATTTGATCTAGACCTTTTTTCAGAACGTCACCGATCTGACCAAGATCTCTCTTTCCAATCACATCTGTCAGGCGGGATGGTCGATTTCAAATATTTTTTTTGTAAATCGTCTTACAGTTTCTTATCGACAACTCTCAATTTGGTATATAACATATCATATCATCACGTCTCTTTCCTCGAAGGGGTAGGCAGAGGTGTTAAACACCCACATTTCGCCAAATATGTTAGGTCCCCATGTAACAAGTGACGAGCCTGATGCCATGCACCGGACACAAAGTTAGGCAAGCGATACTCACACAAGTTTTATTCAAACTCAGTTGTACAGGCGGACCGGTACGGTGAGATTGCACCCGCGTTTCCCGCGGCCTTTTGAACGAGTACTCGTAGTGCCCCGTCCATCCCAACTCGGCTACCGCTCGCTGCCTTTTTTGGTATACGAGTATACCAAATATTGGGTCCTTACCTATGAAATTGGTGTTTTTATCCTGTCTTAGTATTTTGTCTGTAACTATTAAGATTCAGAGTATTCCTAAAAATAATTACCTCGTCTAAAAATAGACTATATTTTTGAGCTCTTTTGATTTGTTTTGATAATTTGTTGTAAGTTTAATTGTGTTAAAATTGGACACGAAGACAACTCTTTTTAAGTGCCTCCCGAATACATCATTTAATTTGCATTCACTTAAGAACGATAAATTATTTTTATGAAGTGTGATATTACACATATTACTAAGGCTTGTCTAATGATAGATGCCAAATATTATTATCTCTGGATTTGTCGTTGTGAAGAAAACTGTTGAAATAATACTAGCCACCTATAAGGTTCTTTTTATAAATAACTTTGTAATCAAATTTAATTTTATATTTTGACATGTTTACCCGTCACTTATTACTTCAATATAAAATCTACACTGAACTACATGTGTTTTGCTCTTACTCACCAATAATATCCAACATTCGTTATCAGCACGAAATAAAATACGCGTAGTCATTAAAATAGTGTAGTGAAGTCAGCAAAATGGATGGAGAAACTATAAACATGGGTATGTCTGAGAATTTACATTCACGATCAAACTCATCCTCTATTCCATCATTCTTTCTTGAAGGTAGAGAAAGTTATCCTTTATGGAAATTTAAAATGAGAAGTTACCTCATTGACGTAGATTTGTGGGAAACAATAGAAGGATACCCAGACAGGGATACTACTCCTATACATATTCGTTCGAGGTGTGACAGGAAAGCTCTTGCTAAAATATGCTTAACTCTTGGTAGTTCAGCTATCATACATGCGAGAAATGCAAAGACTGCAGCTGAAGCCTGGCAGTTACTGCAGGAAACCTTTGAAGATAAAGGTATGGGGCGCACGTTATGTTTAGAGAGAAGGTTATATAGACTTAATCTTCTTGATTTCCCTAACATAGAGGCATATATAAATGCTATACTCAGTACTGTACAGCAGTTGGCTGACATCGGGAAAACTATAGAGGATACATCTGTGGCAGCTATAATGCTTGGTGGACTTTCTTCAAAATTTGAGCCCTTAATCATGGCATTAGAAAATTCAAATGTTGAAGTAACCACAAAATTAGTCAAAGCCAAACTTCTTAATGAAATGAATAAGGATAAAATAGAAGCGGAGACTGCTATTGTTGCCCAAACTAAAAATGATATTCCCGTTCGTAAGTCCAGTAAACCTTTAATATGCTACGACTGTAATGTTCCTGGTCATAAGCGTCCAGACTGTCCTTTACGAAAAAAGAGAACAAGGAAGTCAGCAAAGAATAAGGAGCCGTCTTCTTCTTTGAAAGCCTTTGGAACTATAGTTCAGGAAGACGCAGACAAATGGTATGTTGACTCTGGTGCTACGCGACATATGACATCACGTAGAGACTTGTTTACAAATATGAAACCTATGTCTTTCCCTTGTAAGGTCACAGTTGCAAATGGCACAGAACTTTGTATTAATGGTATTGGTGACATTAATTTATATACCAATTCTGTAAATAGTAGTTGTAATTCTGTAAATACTTTGCAAGATGTTTTCTATGTTCCTGATTTACAATCTAACCTAGTTTCTGTAAAGGAGCTTGTAAGGAAAGGGTTTTGTGTCCTTTTTAATAAAAGTGGTTGTAATATTTACAATGCTAACACTTTTTCCTTTACAGGTGATTCTGTCTTACATGGTTCGCCCTGTGATGGACTTTACTCTTTGGACTGTTCTGCTAAATTACCTCAAATTGCGGCTTATGATGTGCACTCTGACTCAATTAGTAGGTACGAGTTATGGCATAAGAGGTTAGGACATCTGTGTCGTATAGGTATGAGTAGTCTTAAGAATTGTAGTATAGGTATAGTTTTTAAGGACGTAGATAGAAAACCTTGTATTTCATTTATAAAAGGGAAACAGTCACGTAAAAGTTTTAAAACTATTGCTTTTGCCAGAGCAACTAGTAAATTGGAGTTAATCCATTCGGATCTCTGTGGACCATTTACTAATGAGTCATTTAATGGCAATAGATATATGTTATTATTTATAGATGATTTTTCTAGAATGATTTTTATTTATTATATTTCTTCTAAGTCAGAAGTTAAAAGTAAGTTCTGTTCTTTCCAAAAGTATGTTGAAAGACAAACTGGTTTAGTTATTAAAAAGTTCAGAACTGATAATGGTACTGAATTTGTAAATAAAGATTTGATAGATTATTTGATTTCTTTGGGTATTGAACATCGGACGACGACGCCGTATAGTCCTCAACAAAATGGAGTTGCGGAACGGACTAATCGTTCTCTCATTGAGAAAGCCAGATCGATGATGGCCGATGGTAACCACCCTAAGTCATATTGGGAGGATGCAGTGCAAACTGCGGCATACCTTAAAAATAGGTCACCTCATCGGGCTTTAGGTAGGAATACTACACCTTTTGAGAGATGGTACGGCACAAAACCTGATCTATGTAATATTAGGGTATTCGGTTGTAGGACTCTCATACAGATTCCGGGTTGTAAAGGGAAAAAGCTGGATGATAAAGCAGAGGAAGTAATATTTGTTGGATATAGTGATGATCCAAATAGTTATTACTTTAGGGATCCTACTTGTCCTCGAAAACTAAAAAGGTCTAGGGATGTACTTTTTTTTGAGAATACTTTTAAACCTTTAAATAATTGTTCAGAAAATGTATTGACTGATCCTTCTTCTCCTTTTGCTCCGGTGTTATCTTTTTCTAATGACTATTTACCTAGTACTAGTATTATTGTTGATCCTGGACTGAATGAGGCAAACGCTGATGTTGCTGATGGTACTGTAGCGACCATCAATGTTGAATCTCGGCCTAAAATTGAGAACTCGGAGACAGCTGAAGAAACTGTGGAGGAACGAACGTCAGAATCTCCGCCTGAAATTGAGAACTCGGAGACAGCTGAAGAAACTGTGGAGGAACAAACGTCAGGTTCTTCAAATCCTGATCGTCGCTATCCTGAGAGAAATAGGAAGCCACCCGATTTCTTCACCTACATAGCTGCAGCAGAGGACTCAAATGAACCAAAGACATATGCTGAAGCCATGAAGTCGGCAGATTGTTCATTGTGGCAGGAAGCTATGAATCAAGAATATAAGTCACTAAAGAAACTGAAAACGTGGCAACTTGTCGATAGACCTAATAAGAAAATTGTACCTTGCAAGTGGGTCTACAAGGTGAAAAGAGACTCCGAGGGCAATATTATTAAATACAAAGCAAGGCTAGTGGCTAAAGGGTTTAGCCAAGTTCCAGGCGTCGATTATGACGAGACATTTGCCCCAGTAGTTCGACATTCTTCATTGCGAGTGTTATTTGCTTTGGCTGCTGAATTGAGTCTTAAAATGAGACATATGGACGTCGACACTGCATTCCTGAATGGAGAACTCGAAGAAGAAGTGTTTATGGAGCGACCTCTGGGATTTGTTCAAAAAGGAAATGCACAGAAGGTCTGCCTGCTACAAAAATTCCTGTATGGTTTAAAGCAAGCTCCTAGGGCCTGGAATATAAAGTTAAATGAAACTTTAAATAGAATTGGTTTCAAACAAACTCCTTCCGAGCCTTGTGTATATACAAAACTTATTGAAAATGAGTTAATTATCTTGGCAGTTTTTGTCGATGATTTGATATTGTTTTATAAAAATGACAAAGCTTTTGACAGTGTCATGTCAAACTTACAAAAATATTTCTCACTAAAAGATTTGGGTGAATTAAAATGTTATCTAGGATTGAATATAAAGAGAAATAGTAACAATGATGTTATATGTGATCAAAAACCGTATATTGGAAATTTATTGAAGAAATTCGGCATGGATAATTGTAAGACTTGTTACACACCATTATCAAATACGAAGTTAGAGGTGAGTAAAGTTTTAGGTGACCAGTCTTATCCCTACCAACAGTTAATCGGTAGCTTAATGTTCCTTGCCGTAAATACACGCCCTGATATAGCATTTACAGTCAGCTACCTGAGTCAATTTAATACATGTCACGATAAAACGCATTGGTTAGCTGCGAAGCGTGTTTTACAATATTTAAAGGGCACTTTGGATCTTGCCATCAAATATTCGCGTACTGGTGCCGTCTTGAAAGGGTGTGCTGACGCTGATTGGGCGAATTGCAAAATTGATCGGCGTTCTTATACAGGCTATTGCTTCAAATTGGCAGGAGGTCCAGTGTCGTGGGCGGCTAGGAAGCAACCGACAGTGGCCCTTTCTTCTGCCGAAGCTGAATATATGGCCTTAACAGATGCCGTCAAGGAGGCAATATATCTGAAAAGATTTGTATCCGAAGTATTCGTTAATGCAAGTGAGTGTAAATTAGTTTCTGGTTCTGTAAATATATATAGTGACAGTCAGAGTGCACTCAACTTAGCTCAAAATCCTGTCCATCACAGTAGGACGAAACATATAGACACCAGGTATCATTTTGTGAGAGAAAAGGTGTCAGATAGGGCAGTTACTTTAAAATTCTTAGAATCTAGCCAAATGCCGGCTGATGTCTTAACCAAAGCTCTGGGGCACACAGCGCATGCTCAATGTATAGCTGGGTTAGGCCTTACTTAAGTTTTTTTTTGCACATTATGTTATAGTGATAACGGGTAGCATGTGTAGACATTATTATGAGGTCTAAATTATATTTGATTAAGGGGCCGTGTTGAAATAATACTAGCCACCTATAAGGTTCTTTTTATAAATAACTTTGTAATCAAATTTAATTTTATATTTTGACATGTTTACCCGTCACTTATTACTTCAATATAAAATCTACACTGAACTCCATGTGTTTTGCTCTTACTCGCCAATAATATCCAACAAAAACTAATAAAATGTTAGTATGGAAAATGCAGAATTCCCCAAAATCTCCATACAAAACACCAATTTCATAGGTAAGGACCTAAAATAAACTGAGGACAAACTGACTATTGTTTTGCAATGCAATTCATAATAGGAATCGCTTTCATTACCTTTTTAAACTACCCTGTCTTCGCGTGGGAAGCAACTTCTGTTTGATCAGTATTATAGCCTTTATCCTGGATAGCATATCGCTATTGTGTCTCGTGTTTGTGGTCTGGGTGCTAAAGATAGTAAGTTTAAACTATTTCATGTCTAGGTTTTTAGTCATTTAACTATTTTCCTTCGATGACTTGTAAAAACGAAGCAACCTTCACCACAGTCCAACCAAACCAAACCAAAGGTACGATAAGCAATTTATGATCCCGAGATTCTCCGCGGTTATTTTGTGGTTTATAGTTCATATAGGTTTCATTGTCCTGTCCTTTTCCTACATTCAAACTTCATATTTTTGAATTTGTAAATGTAATGATTTTTTTAATCAATTGAAACGTACGAGAGGGAAAACTGGTCGATAAATCCTTAATTGATTGGGTTAGATTTTTTATTAGGGGCTCTGTAGGCCGTTGATTGATTTCGTCGGTTCAGTGAGCAACGTGATACAACGAACATAATGATTTGATTTAAACCTCTTTTGTACAATTTGTGACTTTGCATTCAAATTATGTTTGAATGATAATTTTTCTAGAATACTTAACTATTACCTAACTATAACTAGTACATGTGTACATGTACACTAGGTGTGTGATGTGGTGGTGATTTTGAACATTTATCGTTCTAGTTTATTAACTAAAATAGACATAATATAATATATTATAATTTTATTATAATATTTTTATAATTTATTGGCGTCGAAGCAACCGCTCCAGACGCTGACTCTGATAGGAATAAAATTGGAGACCAAAAACAATGAAAAACATAGACAGATGGTTAAATATAAAAACAGAAACAAAGAGAAAATTGCCATAGAAGAGCACAATAACAGCAAAGAGTCGCTTATACTGAAATAGCGCCTCGTTACATGTGTAGACGAACAAAACCGCGTGACGTAGCAAATTGAAGTTGTTATTAACTATGCGGCTGTTTAGTTCATGCCGGGGAAAGAGGGCCCAAAGCGGGTCACTTAAGGTTTGATTTAAATTAAAGGTTTTATCTGGATTTTTACGGTCGATGTATTTATTCTGCTTTGTAATCGAATACATAAAACAAGTCTCATGTATGAAATTAATAAATTAATAACAAAATAAATAATTAACTCATTTTACCCGCTTTGCCCGTACATGGGTTATGCCTAAAGCGGGTGAACTTAATTGAAATATTTTATAATTTTTTTTTTTAAATAATCCACTAGCATAAACATATAATTCAAAAACTACATTCGATATAATCGACTGCGTAAAACACTATGAGTTGATACGTGCGTACTGTATACTATCTTAAAAGATATCAAAATCATTAGTATAATAATTAGCGCATTTTAATATCAAACGCTTTTTTAAATTGATTAATCTTTGTTCTAAATATACACGATTTTTAAAACAATACTGCAAAGTACAGAAAATATGCTTATAATTTCGGCAATTTTTTTTTGTAAAATTCTCTCTTTGAAGGCAAAGGGAACTAATGTCTTCATTATTTGCATTGAAATGCAAGTGTAATACATTTCAATGCATCTTGGGAGAGTTTGGCATCAACGATCGATGGCAGATGTTATGGTGTTAATTTGATGAGGTGGATTACCACGATAAAAATCTCATCGTTTTTACAGCACTTGACGCTTATTTCACTCAGAGTAAACAGAACTGGAGTAGCCATTAGTCAATTTATCAAACATTTTTTTCTGCCATTTCTTGCGGGGGGTGAGGTTACCACTACACTCAAAGCCAGCCGTTTTTACTGGTTTTTACAAATGCACACATGCATAATTCGACACACAAATTTAAATTTCACGCACACACACGCATAAAATAGTCACGTGGGGTGTGCGTTTTGACAACGTCACAGCCGCACTCCCCACGAGACTAGCGCTCGAAATTTGAAATCGTAGAATTCTAAAACATGAAATAATGAAGTAAATAATCATGAAATCTTAAAAATTATAATTACAAATAAGAGGTGACACCATCTTTTAGCATACTCGATGTTTTCTATTTATTTTTACAACAAAAAACAGCACAGGCAGGCATTTTTGCGGGAGCTCTGTTCGCCGCAACGTTTACAATGTTATGGCTGTCAAAATGGCGGCTCAACTAGTTTTATTAAACGTGCAAGCATCCGATGCTTGTGCATTTGGCAGAGGGGAATGTTAGACAAAGGCTACTCCAGTTCTGTTTACTCTGAGTTATTTCAATTATCCTCCACATTGCTCATCATTATTAACACTTATTACACAAAACACCACTGATTTTACGCAACAAGATCCACTCTGAAATAATATCACACAATACAATCACTGAAATAAAAATCACGTCCGCCATAGTTGAATGGCGCCAGAAACCAACTTTCGGCAAAATTACTTCAAACATTGATTGATAAATCTAACATTGTATAAAGAACACTAAACTATATTCATGGACAAAGCCCCCACACATTCTTATTCAAATAATTCAAACTTTTATCTTCAAACTTTTTTATAAAGCACAAAAAAAAACATTTCTGTCACTCTCATTAACAATTCTCCGCTCCGACACCTCGCGCTTGGTTCCTGATTCGTGTCAGAACATGCTCAAATCGCTCCTCCCACCGAATAATATCGTAATGCGATATAACAATACTTTGCGTTTTATTGCATATTCGTTTTGTACACATTTTTTTACACCTTGTCAATTTTTTTCAAATGTTTTCAATCAGTATTTTAGAAAGTAGCATTTTTGTAATAACTATAGTCTTATTATTCCGTTACAGATTTAACATACTTATTTACGCGAATAACAACACTACAGGCGATTACGGGTCACACTAGAAACAAGATTTTCAATATGTTAACATAGCGATATTATTCGAGTAAGAACAGCAATCTCGTCTTGTAGTAAAGTTTTTTAACAATACTGTTCCTGTAGTTATTTTATTAGAAAAATATAGTAATGATTAATTACCGTTTAAGGATATAAACAAAAATATAGTAATAACTTATCGCTATAGTTTACCGAGGCTTTGTTTAGACTCAATGTACTATTGCTATAATATTTATTACCGCGAGCCACTAGCAATGCGCAGCGCTTTCTTTTTTTATAATAATATAGAAAGGGATAGAATAATACAGATAATTTTATTTAACTATATATTATACATTTTATTTAAAAATATATTCTTACATAAAAAGCAACACAGAAAAGACGAATACTACAATGTGTGATGGAGGGAGGGGTCAAAGATGAAAGAAATAGGTATGGACCAGATTATTAAGGGATGCTAAGGATTTGAATTGTTTGATTGGTAATGGAAGGTTGTGTTCCAGAGACGAATGGCTTGGACAGTAAAGGAATTGTTGTAGAGGTGGGAAGAATGTGGAGGACAAGTAAGGAGGAGAGATTGATATATCTATCATGAGTGGAATAAAGGAAGTGGAAGCGCTCCTTGAGATAGGAGGGAGTTTGAGGATTAAACAGCACACTATACAGTAGCGGGAGAATACGCGCATCACGACGAAGACGGATAGCCACCCGAGACGACGACGATACACGAGTGTCGTCGTCATCTGTCTACGAAGATATGGCCATACTTGCGTAGACCGAAAACAAAGCGGATGCATAGATTTTGAAGGCGGTCAAGTTTATCCAAATACGCCTCCGTCAGGTCACAATAACTGGTGTCTGCATAATCCAAGATCGGAAAAAGGATGGCCTGAACCAGGGCTATCTTGGTGGGTATGTGAAGGAAATTGCGATATCTTCTTAGAGAACCGACAGTAGCAAATAGTCTCTTGCTTACCTGACCAATTTGCGATGTCCACGTCAGTGAACTATCCATTGAGATGCCTAAATTCCTAACGCAGTCTTTAAAGGGTATGTGGACACCGTTAAAAATTATCTTTGGTATGGAGTTAAAGTCAATCCGAGAGTCGGAGTCAGAACACTCTCCAAATCCAAATTCAAACTGGTCACCACGTCGACTAACCCATCCACAGAGTCCTGACGGTACACCTGAAGATCATCTACATAAAGGTGGTAAGAGGAAGAAAGGTCATAAGAAAGGAGGAAAGAAAAGAGATACTGCTAATGAACGTAGAAAAGATAAGAGGAGACAAAACGCTGCCCTGCGGTACGCCAGCTCTTATATCGCACCAATCCGAGCAGGACTCATCGACACAGACTCGCTGTCGACGACCGTGCAAATAACTGTCGATCCAACTAACCGCTATAGGAGATAAGTTTAGAGAACGGAGCACTGCAATAAGAATGTCATGGTCTACATTATTGAAGGCGTTACTGAAGTCCAGCAGCGCCGATACTGTAACTTTACGAGAGCCGTGGTGTTGCTATGGCCTAGATGGAAACCAGACTGGAGAGGATTTGTGAGCTTATAGCGGAAATTACTAAGCTGATTGTGGACAAGATACTCCAGTATTTTAGAAAGATAAGGTAAAATTGATATAGGCCGATAATCGTTGAAAGTGGGATGAGGTACTTAAGGAAGAGGAATAATCTGTGCGTTTTTCCAAATTGAAGGAAAACGATGAGCGGCGATTTTTGGCGGCATTCAACTATGGCGGACGTGATTTTTAATTCGATGATTGTAATATTGTTTCGGAGTGGATATTGTTACGTAAAATCAGTGTAGTTTTGTGTAATAAGAGTCTGTGATGATGTGCAATGTGGAGGATTATCGAAATAAGCGTCATGTGGTGTGAAAAGTGATGAGTTTTTTATCGTGGTAATCCACCTCATCCAAGTAGCACCACAGTATCTGCCATAGACCGTTTAACGCCAAACTCTCCCAAGACGCATTGAAATGTATTGCACTTGCATTTTAATGCAAATGAAGACTTAATACTACTAAAGACTAGACCACACACAATGTATACGACTGAAGGACTCTGTATCCATGGTCATGAACAATAAACCAACAAAAGAAATGAAGGAAAACAGCCAGAGGATATGGAGTGATTAAAAATCAAGGTAAGGGTGGAAGCAACAATATCAAGGATGGGGATTATCATTTTACGACTTATGTCATCAGCACCAACAGCATTTGAACCTATATTTTTTACGCTTCGTAGGACCTCACTAACGTTGAATGGTCGAAACATGAATGATGGGTGATTCGGAGATGGTTCAGACAAAAACCTGTCCAAAGTTTCAGCTCTAACGGCGTCTTCGAGTTCATCGATGGTATAAACTGGACTACAGATACTCAAGGCAGTAAAATAGCATGGACTAAAATCGTAGAAGTAAAGGTATCAAGTTCGAATCCCAATATTGTTCAGCTTAAATATAATTATGATGGGCAATACATTGAGTAAAAACACTGAAAGTTTTATCAAGAAGTAAAGAAGAGGCAATAGAACAGGTAATGTTGAAGTGAGCAGTTTAATGCAAGCATATTCTGAACCAATTGCTGTCAGTAGACCTCTGCTAGCAGATTTGCTCAGCTTTTGCAGAACTGAAGCCATAACTACCCACTATTCGTTTTATGATTCGCTCCAAAGTTGTAATGATAACACACAGTTGTAATGATAACGCTTCGGATTCGGATGGTGATGATGATGATTCTTAGAACTTAGAACTAAATTAGAATTGTAGTTCCTTTTTTGTTTATTTTTTCAAAACAATTAATTTAATTTTTCAACTTATTAATAGAAAGGTTTTTTAAGCACAAAACCATGGTTTCATTATGATTTATATTCCATTTATATTGATAGATAATAATATTACTTTAAAGCCGATAGAACGATAAAAGGGTATTTAAACAATACGAACGTGTGGACGAAAAACCCAGCTAAAATCTATTACCTTTTATGTTTGATTGTCTTGATTTAACGAATAACATTGTAGTATGCTATTATTGTGCACGATGTCCTTTTGTTTTAACGCGAATAATATCGTAATGTTGTTTTGCGAAATAATCCTATGTCAAGCTTGTGCAGTAAAATAAATTTTCTTTAATAACTTGATATTTATACTATAAAAAATTAGTTATTGTACTTAAAATTATTCTACAAAAAAATAGCTTTCGTTTGATATATAAATCATGCTTTTAGGTTGGACAAAGTTTGTTCGAGCCACAACGTAACAGCAGCGGGCGGGACGCGCGGAGGGGGCCCGGCTGCCGGCTGCGCTCGGCCCTGCGCGCCTCCACTCTTCCTACGACACCTTAGCGTAAACTCGTGCGCACTTAAGTCGTAATTATCACCGTGTTTCATGTCGGTTTTTTAATTTGTATATTTTTTATAATAAAAATTATAGTTACAGTCCACTATTCTAGTAGTTTAAATTGTTAGCTTCCCGAACTAATGTTGTAAGGGCACTGACTCCAACATATGGTCCATCGAGCTCACCAGAAGATCGATCGAGGAAGAAATTACAAAATAAATCACCGACAATCAGAGGTCATCACGATAAAAACAATCATCGTCATCAAACCATTTCTTGGTGATTTGGAGCATAGTTCCGAGTTATCATTGCTGAGTCTTCGGGTTTCCCTGCTACAGCTGACACAATCGGACATCACCACACATCGATCAAGAAACCGTCGTGATCTTCAACATTCAACACGACTTAGAAGAGGAAACATTCAACAGGATAGTGCACGAAAACTGTGAGATTGTTCCAATAATTTTTGGCTACCCTAACGTTCCTGTCATATTTCATTATCATTATTCATTCATTTTCCAAGCTTTTAACCTGTTTGGCAATTATATCTTTTCATAATAATTTTGTTTAAATATATTTCTATAGTAATTCTTCAAGTTCTCATTTAAACACCATAATTAATTTAATGCTTATCTTTAATGTTCATCCCATTGATTTAAATCACTTAATATCATAATAAAACAATCTGCAATAAACATTTCACTTTGTAGTGTTCTAAACAATCATAACAAGCTTAAAATAACATATCAGATTTACCACAACGATAAACAACAACATAAAACCATTTTACCTACATTATATATATAACCTTTATTTTCATAGGTCGGTAGAAGAAGCAAGCCAGGCGGTCGTCGTCGAGCTGTGCGCTTGCGTTGCTACCTGCGACCTTGTACAAGGACAGTACCGTTATCATTATCTTTATAGTAGTACGGGAGCTCGATAGCAAAAACTTAACTTAAATAGAACGTATAAATTAACAGTAGATTTTTTTATTTCTGCATATAAAATACAGTCATTTAATAATACATATTATCATAGTTAATTGTAGATGCATTTAGTTGCAGCAATTATTTTACTTTTCCCATTACTTATTTGTGCTTTAAAGGAAGTGCAGTATATAACAACGCTTGATATAAATGGTAGTAGTATTTTCATAAAAATAAACAAATAATATAAAGGTTACACATGCAATAAAAAATATAAAAGTAATAACAATAAATAAAAATATTACGACAGTAATTTCATAAATAAAAAAAAAAAAAAAAAACATAAAAAACAAAATGCCTTTAGAGTCTATCAAAAAGTTGAGAAAAAAGCGTGGCGCTTTTAAATCAAAATTAACTACTTTCAATTCTTATTTGACCAACCTTAAAACAATTACAAATCTTAAAGAAAAATCTGTGCAGATAGAATTAAAGCTACGTCTTGAAAAAATAGAAAACTTATACGATTCATATGATACGTTACAGAATGAGATGGACAGCTTATTGGATGAGCCGGACTTAGAAGAGAGAGAATCCTTCGAATCTCAGTACTTCTCCCTGACCGCTTCTGCTCGCGCGCTTATTGAAGCACATCAGGACACAGGTAAATCTGAGGTAAGCTCTCAAGGTGCGCAAAATTTTGTCAAGCTTCCTAAAATCGATTTGCCTCATTTTAACGGATGTTATCAGCAATGGCTTGAGTATCGAGATACTTTCTTATCTCTTATTCATACCAACCCTAGCATTGATCCTATCAATAAATATCACTATTTACGTGCTTCGCTTCATGGCTCTGCTGCTTTGGTTATAAAAAGCTTAGATTTCAAAGGGGATAATTATCAAGCTGCATGGGAATTGCTTTGTGGTAGGTTTGATAACAAACGATTATTAGTCAATAACCATGTTCAAGCCCTATTTAACGTCAACGCCATAAATAAGGAGTCGAGCAAAGCCATACGTTATATTATAGATGTAACAAACAAGAATCTAAGAGCACTTGCAACCTTAGGCCAACCTACCGATCACTGGGACACATTGGTAATTTATATGATGTCTACCAAGCTCGATAGCATTACGAGTCGTGAATGGGAAGAGCACAGAAATACCCTAGACGATCCCCCAACCCTATGTGTATTCGTAAAATTTCTAACAAACAGGGCAGATCTTTTAGAGACAATTGAGGAGACCAAATGCATAAACAAAAATAAATTAGAGGTCACTCACACAAAACCAAAAAGCTTTATTATCACATCAAATAAACCTTATAAAAAAAATAATGCACTCTGTCCACTGTGCTCTAATGAGCATCAGCTATTTAATTGCGAATCATTTCGCGGTCTTTCTGTTAAGGTTCGAAACCAAAAGGCCAGAGAGTTAAATACATGCTTAAACTGCCTTCGCTTAGGACATTCAGCAGATAAATGTAAATTAACTCATTGCAAATATTGCAAGGATAAGCATAACACCCTATTGCATTATGAACAGCCATATTCAGTTACTGAAGGTGCTGTTGCTTTATCCGCTACAAACACAAACACTCCTTTAACGTCGCACACCCTGCTTTCCACAGCCTTGGTCAAAGTACTGGACAAGAGAGGTACGCCGCATGTGGCCAGACTTCTGCTGGACAATGGGAGTACTGCAAATTTTGTTACGCAGGACCTCTGTAGTAAGTTAGGTATTGATTCCTTTACAACAAATTCAAAAATAACAGGCATCAACAAGCAAACATCACATAGTTCTCGACGTTGCTCTCTTAAAATGGAGTCTTTAAACGGCGACTACAAGATGGACATAGATTGTTATGTCTTACCAAACATAACATCCTTACTGCCTAACACATTTATTGATGTTAGCGACATACAAATACCAAAAAATATTTGCTTAGCCGATCCAAAATTCTATACTCCGTCAACCATTGACATATTATTAGGTGCGGACTTATTCTGGAATATGATCGGCACAAATCGTATCGAGCTAGGGAAACACAAACCAGTATTGTTTGAAACAAAGCTTGGGTGGCTGGTTTCGGGCTCATTACGCATTCCTAACCTCAGTAATTCCTTTGCATGCATGTTTGCTCAGGAAGCAACACCGCCTTTAGATCTGTCGCGTTTTTGGGAGTTAGACACTGTACCACCTAAGTATGACATGACTCCTGACGAACATGCATGTGAGCAAAGCTTTGCAGATTCGACAACAAGGAATTCGGATGGACGTTTTGTCGTAACAATTCCATTCAAAGAGTCACCGGAAACACTCGGTGACTCATTTCATCTAGCCCAAGTAAGATTTTTAATTCTGGATCCCTTTCTAATCGTCTTTCCAGCGATAAAAATCTTACTTGGGCTAGATGAAATGAGTCACCGAGTGTTTCCGGTGACTCTTTGAATGGAATTGTTACGACAAAACGTCCATCCGAATTCCTTGTTGTCGAATCTGCAAAGCTTTGCTCACATGCATGTTCGTCAGGAGTCATGTCATACTTAGGTGGTACAGTGTCTAACTCCCAAAAACGCGACAGATCTAAAGGCGGTGTTGCTTCCTGAGCAAACATGCATGCAAAGGAATTACTGAGGTTAGGAATGCGTAATGAGCCCGAAACCAGCCACCCAAGCTTTGTTTCAAACAATACTGGTTTGTGTTTCCCTAGCTCGATACGATTTGTGCCGATCATATTCCAGAATAAGTCCGCACCTAATAATATGTCAATGGTTGACGGAGTATAGAATTTTGGATCGGCTAAGCAAATATTTTTTGGTATTTGTATGTCGCTAACATCAATAAATGTGTTAGGCAGTAAGGATGTTATGTTTGGTAAGACATAACAATCTATGTCCATCTTGTAGTCGCCGTTTAAAGACTCCATTTTAAGAGAGCAACGTCGAGAACTATGTGATGTTTGCTTGTTGATGCCTGTTATTTTTGAATTTGTTGTAAAGGAATCAATACCTAACTTACTACAGAGGTCCTGCGTAACAAAATTTGCAGTACTCCCATTGTCCAGCAGAAGTCTGGCCACATGCGGCGTACCTCTCTTGTCCAGTACTTTGACCAAGGCTGTGGAAAGCAGGGTGTGCGACGTTAAAGGAGTGTTTGTGTTTGTAGCGGATAAAGCAACAGCACCTTCAGTAACTGAATATGGCTGTTCATAATGCAATAGGGTGTTATGCTTATCCTTGCAATATTTGCAATGAGTTAATTTACATTTATCTGCTGAATGTCCTAAGCGAAGGCAGTTTAAGCATGTATTTAACTCTCTGGCCTTTTGGTTTCGAACCTTAACAGAAAGACCGCGAAATGATTCGCAATTAAATAAAAAAACACTGTTTTATTTTTCCTGTAAAATTTCAATTTTTCGATAACGATATTATTCGGTGGGAGGAGCGAAATGTTTTCGTAACACCTTATTCCGTTCTTTCAAAATGTTCCGTAACACACATTTGGTATATACGCCAACCCGCATTAGTATACCCGCTTTGAGCCCTCCTCTGCTATATTTATTATTATTTATTTATAATAATACAAAAATCTTATACTAATCTTACAAATCAATTCAGTGCAACAAAAACCAATTTAAGTTTGACTGAGCACCGAGTCATTCAACCCTCGATACGTGGTTAAAACATTAATACACAATACAAAATCGACAAACATAATGTACATAAACATAATTTTAGATTTTAAACTACGATCACATTGCTGTAAAACCTGGTGTATATTTTTGTCAACTACCTACATTATATTAGTCTCAGTACCTGAGAAACGAGCCACACATAAACTTAACAAACAAAAGACTAATAAGAAACCATGTGGAACCACACGGGGTAACTTTAAATAGTTAATTTATATGACATTACTATTCTTGTTTATGTTTAAGGATATCGATTTGTTTGCTCAAAGCAAGAACAAATCTAAGGCTCATGCGACAGACATTCTTAAAAAGCGATATTTGTGTATGTGATGGGTGTAAAATTAATTTAATTTCATTTCATTTAGTTTTGGTCAAGGTTCTAAAATTGTTCATTTATTGTGTGTTTCACTATTATTGTTACTTAACTTGTTTCACGTCCAATACAATAAGTCACGTTAAGGGAAACCTGTTATTAGCCTTTCTAATTATAAGTATTAGACTGTAAACTATGTTACTGTTACGCAGTTGGTTTTCTTAATAAAATAAAATAAAAAAATAAAATAAATAAGGCGAATATCTCTATGGAGGCACACACACTACAATGCCAAAGAAAAACATATATGGAGGCGATTTTGTTTTTACACTTTGCCTCGAAACATTTAAATTAAAATTCACCTATCCAAAAACGGCAAACCAGCAGACGCCGCCAACCAAGGCACACATTTATAAATAAAGCTCTTAAAAAGAAGCCAATTACAACTGGTAACCATCGGTGCGCGCTGCCCGCCCGATCAGTATCGAGGCATTCATTTCTGAGCATTGATTGTTTGCGCAGACTAGATACTCGATACACTCGTATAAAGGAGCTCATTTTTACTGCTTCGAATATCAACGTCGTTGGAGTCGCTTTGTATTAAAAAAATCAAATTACGTATTGGGGAAACTAACACAAATGTTGTTCAACAACAGGTAAAGAAACAGAGATTTTTCTACTTTAAAATAATTAATATTAACGCTACCATACAATATTGTTGCACAAAAATGGATTTATCTCAAAGGCGAAATAGGTACTACAGAGCACTTTGACTTTCGAAATCAAGGCAAATGTTCTATTCACTAAAACCAAATGATTCAATTATTCTTATCATAAGTTAAAACAAACAAACCTTGTGAAGTTTACATCTCTACCACAATACTAACTGGCAATCCAGTCTTAATGTGAAAATAAACATGATCTAAGCAGTGGGGTCGTAATTTCTTTAGATCGCCAGGCGTGTAATAAGTTCAATCTACGTGAATAAATAGCAATTTGTAAAATATAAAACTAAACTTTTACAACTTCTAAGCTAAAAAGGATCGAAGTGAGTTATCTCAGCCGCATCACAAGAATAGAAACTGAAAATGTAATTTTCTATTATTTAAAAAAACACGCTAGCGGGAAAGTGTACAGCGTTCAGCAGTTTTTCTTTGTAAGGCAAGAATTTAAAAAATCATTTATAACAGTGACGTAGAATTCCTAGTCGTAAAAGTGTATTCAATTTAAAAATCAATTTCCGCACCTCTACTCGATTCATTTTTAAATCGCTCCTGGTAAAAAATAATGAAACAATTTCATCAGACTACTCTCGGATCTCTTAGTCCGATCGTCTGAGCAGTTATTGTTTTCAATAATGAACATCGGCTGCCGATGGTATACGAGAAAGGTGTATAAAACTCTATTAATATAAAACAAGACTAGAATAGTTGGTCCCCACAAACAACGGAGATAACGTAACTTCGTTAATTAAAGACATTTAGAAATAATTAAATGTAGCTATTGAAAGTATTTATGTTTAGCATTTACCCTTATGTTTAGCATTTACCCTTATGTTTAGCATTACCCGAATAATGAACAATAGAGCAGCACGAATTGTTTACTAGATACATATATGAGGTTACATTTATAGTGTACACACGACATTTTCGTTTCTTGCCATATCTGGGTACTGCAGGTGGGCTGGGAGATATATCTGTTAGGAATAAGCCACATTCTTTGTACAATCAGCTTCATAAAGATCGTACCTAGTGTGAAGACAAAATATTCTGAAGGGAAAAAGTTCAGTTTTAAATACATTTTTAGATCATCCTATTATTGTAATCGATCAGAGTATTCAAAATTATCATACCTACACAACGAGGAACAAAACTCACTTTTTATCCCGCTTTATGGCGCATGACCGACTAAACATTTTTAGCTGTCATAATATGTCAAATCGTATGGAGTTTCGGGACTTTCTGATAATTTTATAAACATCTCATAATATTTCTGTTTATTGCAAATATTACTGAGTGGTTTGCGTTATTATGTGAATATAGAATGATCCGTGTCCAAAGGACCCAAATCAAGAGTTTGAAAATACTTTGGAAATTAAAAAAATTTTGGTTTTACTGAAGTAAAACTAGAAACTACTCCTAACTCCTCCATCTCTTGCATTTCTTGCAGACAAACTTCGTGACAAGATGCCCAGTATTCCCCAGATTCCTATATGTTAGTTATTTGTCAAGATGACCAATTATATATACGTGATTAACATGGCCTTGATTTTAGAAGAACGGCAACAACTAAAAGCACGTCAAGAGATAATTTGAAAAATCTATAGAATGTGACGATATTAAAATTTATGAGTACCTACTCTGTCCGCTTAAATACCAATGACTGTAATCGTAAATATGTATTTAAAGACTTATAATGTAAAGCTATTTATGACTGGTTGTTTGTTTACAATATTTTGATAACTTTAAATGAAAAGATAATGCTCCAAATATGTATTTGACGACCTTGTCACACTACATCTTTATGAAACTGACTGTACCTACATTCTGTTTAAGTGCGAATTTTCTGTACCAACGTCTGTGATTGAGCTCAGTGCTGGCTTTAAACACTGATTACTTGTCGCTATTTTTAAATTAATGAAATGCCCTAAAACACTGGATCTAATTCAAGCCCTCACTTAAACCCGCACAAAGAAGTCCATCAAAAATGTAATTACAAAAGTTTTAGGTTTTCATTAATTTTTTGCTCATGAACTCAGGACTAGTGTTTTTTATTTACGCTGATTTCTTCCTTCAGAAAGAATTTGTGTTTATTTTCGTCGTAAATGACATCTTCTAGAATTATTAATTAAGTAATAATATTATTAATACATACATATAATCACGACTATAATCCCCTAAGGGTTAGTCAGAGACTAGGCAAAAATACCGCAAAAGCAGTCCATTCACCAAGCACTGTCTGCACGGTGGTCAACGGCGGCGGCGGTGGCGGTGGTGGTGCCCGTCGCCGATACAAGCTATTGGATGGTTGTGCTGTTCTAAGTCCATTTGTCGCCTTTTACGACACCCAAGGTAAGCCGCTGCCACACGGCAATATAATTAATATTTCATATAATACTACGTAGTTACATATTTTACACAATAACCTTTGAAACTATTCAACTCCTGCACAATAATATGAAGGAGGATCTAAACCATTTTTTTGCATGATACAAGGTTACCAAAATCTTTATTGTGGGGAGAAAATAAACATGCAGACAATACAATTCCGTGGGCGGAATACTTTGACGTCACAAGAAATTCTCTCGGCATGCGAAGTCAATTTTAGAATCTGTATTGTAATAAAGAAGAAATTATACTTTCACCTACACAACGGCTTTGCGATTGTAGAAACGATTGATATTACTTTTCCTTAGCAATTCCTAGACCTATGTTGATTGTTTCTTTCAAGGACAAGGTTTTCTTTTGTACCTATTTATTTTATTGTTCATATAAGTAAATTTCTACTTTCTCTAGTTACAAATGCTAAGTAAGAACAGTCACAAGATACTTATTAAATGTTTGTTCCATCTATCATAATTCTATTTCTAATATTATCATTTATTTACGAAACCCAATATAGTTTAATAAATTAATACTGTTGTCTCTTTACAATAAGAAGGAAAGAAAATACATTTTCATCCCACCACCTCGGAAAGTGTAATTTTGCGCTTCGAAATCTGGCTGGAAAATTCTATTTTATTCGCTTGAGCGGCAAAGTAGATTTGAATTTAGAACATCACATATAATGAGTACTCAATATAATTGTAAATTCAAAACGTCATTAAACCTATTTAATGTAACCTCTATGGTGCCAAATTTATGATTAGAACTTTTTAAATTGTGAAAAAATATTTTGTCATTATAAATTGTTTTCTTTTTCATTTTGTCATTTCCTCGCTGAGGTGGGATGAAAAGTTACGTATTGCACTCGAGTGGAAAGATTTTTCACCTTGTGCTCGTTTGTTTCCCTCGCTGACGCTCAGGATTCTAATTTAGAATCACTCGCTGCGCTCGTGATTCAACTTAAGAATCCTTCGCTTGCTCGGTCATCCAAATCGAGCACGCGGTTAAAAAGGAACTTTCCACTCTTGTATAATAAATAACTATTATTCGTGCAGTCACAACTACAGATAATTATCTTACGTACTTGAAATTAATAACAAATAGTAAATAGGTACGTGATTAGGACTATAAGTACAAATCTTGCCTTGCGACTGCAAACGAACAGCCTAGCATGTAACGTAAGATAACATATCATCACGCCTTTCACTTTCCCGAAGGAATGCCCCATTCGGTTGTCAAAGGTGTCAAACACCTACATTTCGCCAGATATGTTAGGTCCCAATGTAACAGGTGACGAGTCTGGTGCACTGCACCAAGCACAATGTGAGACAAGCGATATTTTATTCCAAGTTAGTGGTACAGGCGGTGGGATCGGACCCGCGTTTCCCGCGGCCTCTCGAACGAGAAGTGTCCCATCCGTCCCAACTCGGCTACCGCTGCCAGCAATATACACCTAAGCCAGGCGCTGGTTCTCAGCTGGCACCTTTGGTTGCTTCGGGAACCAACAAGTGAACAAATATAAATATAATATTATAACGTATAATATAAATACAATAAATACGTGCAGTAATAGTACATTATGATATAAGTGCGGTAAATTGAAAATTACAGCCGAGGCGATATTGCTAGCCCGAACCGTAGGTGAGGTCTATAAGAAGGTAGAGGCTGTAATTATCAAACCGCACATATGCCATACGACGTTTTATAACACATTTGCGAGGAAATAAATATAACTCAGACATACTCAAACTAATAAATCTTTAATCACTTGTTAAGCAGTTATAACAATTTTAACAATTTGTAAATGAAATTAAAGAATTAAATGTTTATTTATTATATTTCATCCCCCAAAGGTAATTTTATTAAGAAAATGAGGACCTTTCTGAGAAAAACTCTTTGCTAAGATTTAAACAAGTATCGTTCTTTTAGACGGAACATCATAAACTGTGCGTTATACTTCACATTTTCGCACAAGTACGTAATGTGATAGATTATGATATTGAAATTGGTGAAATAAGAGACCCTTTACGAGCAAATGTATTATAAATATATAAAAACAAGTGCAGTATAGATGTAGTATACGGTCAGCTCGGTGTCGGGTGAATTCGATCAGTGCGGGGCGGCGAATGCGCTGACAGTGCGCGATAATGTGGGTTCGATTCCCGCCACTAGACAAAAATTATTCCAATTCACACATATACAATTGAATGAGATCTCACACACCTGTGACGGGTTGGCTTGGCTGGCAGAAATCTCAACTAGGGATAAGTCCTCCCTTGCATACTTTTGTAAAAATTACTATATTTTCTTACTGCGACCGTAGGGTCGTAAAGTTCTCGAGCGGACACCGCGACTCTGTAAACGTAGTGTGGGACGCCCTGTGACATCCCTCCTGAGTTGATGGGATGACGATATTCATAATTGTTCCTAATCCTAAAAACTACCATCTTAATGTACATTATGGAATGCAATAAATATTGAGTATTGAGTAGGTTGGCTGGAGTGGGCTGGATGAGAACGGCCGAAAATCGTGAGCATGGCACTGCATAAGGGTAAGCCTGTGTCCAGCAGTTGACAGGAGTGATCTGATGATGACAATTGTTTTTTTTTTATTTCTGGCGAGTTTAATAGATATTCAAACATTGTAAAAAAACTACCTTGTAGACAATGGGATTGGAATTCAGGTAGTGTATTAAATAAATAAAAAAATTGGTACATCAATTAATTTATTCACGTACTAATTAAACCTAAATCAAAGTCACTAAAATTATATGGATAATCCATACGCGAATACTTAGCCTAGGTGACTTTACCTAACTAGAACTTCCCTATTGAAGAATTAAAACAATAGGACAATTATTAACTAATACCTATACTCCAAGGTTAGTTTTAGAAAAAAGATTTCATCGGAATGTGAATTCCCAATTAACAATATTTCAATAAGTTTATGGAAGAAAGCATTTACATATCGATTTTTTGAATAAGTCACATCAATTTGTAAGAAACAAATGACACATAACATACACTTATATAAAAAAAATTACATTCTTTAAACATTTGCAAAAAACTTCTATAGACACTTTGGTATTGAATACTACTTTATAATGCAATATAATTATTACTGCTGTACAATATGCTCTTCAATTTAAAACGTGTGTTCGTGACATAAAATAAATAATTGATTTTTTTCGATAACTTGTTAATTTGTGGTATTATTTCCCTAATAAATTAGATAGAACCTTGTAACATGGAAAATTGATTTTCTTATGCTTTTACAAATTCAAGGTTTATAAATAAACACTAGTAATTTGAAATTTTGAATAATACTGAATAACTTATATTCAAAAATGTTTTATAGCACATACATACAGCAAAAACTAAGACAAAGATTTTATATTAGATTATTAGAAGAAGTAAATTAATAAATGAAAGAGCATGATTCATAGTTCATTTAACTTTCCACTGTAAGCCTCGCAGGAACACCGAAACACGATATTATAAAAAGTATAAAAAAGTATAAGTCTAAATACGAATGGCGAATCTCACATTGAGCCGCACGATGGAGCCTTGTGTATAGTTGCATGTTTCAACGCAAATTTGATACAGTCATGTTGTTCGAAAACCACAAACGACTCGGTGTACCGGACCTTCAGTCTGCCGCACTCATGCGCCTAGGTGGGATTTCAGAGTTGTACTGTGCATTTATATATAATAGGTATTTACCTATGAAATTGGTGTTTTGAGATTTGGGGAAGTCCGCATTTTCCATTTTCCATACAAAATATTTTTTCAGATTTGTTCACAACGACAAATACAGAGATAATCATTTTTGGCATACATGTATCATAAGACAAGCTTTAGCAATGTGTGATAACACTCTTTATAAAAATTATTTGTGAATGCAAATCAAATGATGTATTCGGGAGGCACTTAAAAAGGATTTGTCTTCGTTTCTAATTTAACACAATTAAACTTACAAATTATCAAAAAAAATCAAAAGAGCTCATAAATATGGTCTATTTTTAGAGGAAGTAATTATTTTTTAAGAATATTATGAAACTTAATAGTTATTGACAAACTACTGAGAGAAAAAAAAACGGCATTTTTATAGGTAAAGACCTATTATTTAAGGAGATACTTTCATACGACTTTAGAACACCTATCAATGCACGACGCGACGCTCCGTCTTCGTCGTGCCGCTCAGTGTGAGAACTTTTTGGAAGGCGGCTATATCCTATTTCTGATAGTTAGTGTTTTATCATACCATGTTTTATTGGTCATGCTAGGGGCGTTTGTGGACTAAGAATGCTGATGAAAGTTCACAATTTTCACATGTCTATGACAAGGTACTATCTTAGTAGTTCCAGTCTGGTAAATATGGCATCAAAATTTATATAACTTCTGAATACTTTTGTACTGCTTACTTTGACCTTGCAGCATAGAAAAATACCTTTATTGTATTTATTATTGTCTTTGCTGGTAAAACAGACAATTTTATGTACAATCACACGAAATTTGTTACACTTTGTACACTATTTCGACCTTATTCAGAGGTTTTTCTCTATATCATTAAAATGTCATAGAAATTCAATTATCAAGATTGTTTCTTCACAAATATTTTGTTCAAAATTAAGACACATTTGATCTTATTCTTCAAGCTTTATTTACGGTCGTATTATTTAGACTTTAAAAACCATTATACGTTACGTATAGACGCTTAACGCAATGATACATGATATTACGAGTACAAACTCTTCTGAATACATAGTTTGATGGTTAAACGTAAATAACATTATATTTTTACATATAACAAAATGCATTGTACGATAGTTTTGTTTTATATTTTATACAACTATGCCATTCAAGTAGTAATGTAAATGTATTCCATCCAATTCAACTGAGTAATCGAATAAAGTACTCCACTTCTATCTACATTCAATATCATCACTAGTTGGTGTTAGCGGAACAATAAAAATATAAAATTGTATTCCAATATAACCAACTACCAATGATATTCGATTTTTAACTTTAATAACATCACATAGAGATCCAAATATAACGTTTTGTTGTGTGTATATTACATACTTTCTCGTATATTATGTGTACCTATCTATAGGTACCTACATTATGTAAAATAGATCTAAGTGGAATACAGAATATTGGTGGATTCTCAGTTGATCTAAGCGTAATGTAACGTGAGTACGAGATGCACTGTCGCAGCCTATACCAAGATATCGAATACGGGATCAAAAATGCAATCAAAACAAAATGCAATCTGCAATTTTTTTAATTCATTTACTTTTAAAAACAGTCATTTAGCTATCTAGAGCCTAATCTTGTTCTTTGACAATTTTTAAGGAATACAATTTATTTATTTTTTTAAACTTAGGTCTTGTTTTAGCATTTTCTTTACAGGTTGAAATTAGCCAATGTAAGATTGATTGCTAAGCAACTGCGGTTATTCTTTTGTTATTAAAGGAGTCTATTCACGTCAGTGACAGGGGGCGTAAGGGTGCCTTTCCACCAGAGCTATGCGAAGTAGCTATGCTGTGATCGAGGACAAATTATACCAATAGGATGGTACCATTTTGCGAGCAACGTGAAACGAAGCAATCCCATTGGTCTATTTTTCCCCGCACACAGCATAGCTATCTCGTATAGCTATGGTGGAAAAGCACCCTTAGCGCCTCCTAGATCGCCTCGTGTGTAGTCAAATCGTTTTTAGTATGTAGAGAAGCAGCCGAATTGACGTGAGTAGACCCCTTAATTCAACATTATGGCGTCAATAGAAAATCAATTGTCTTGGCTGATTTCTGCCAAAGAGCACAGAGTAGTGAATAAAAGAAAACTAACAGCAAAAGCAGTGACCGCATCACTTGTGCTTGGTCGCTAGTTCAACAGCCGCCTGTATCAGTTTAAATAAAAACACAGTTTAATATATCACTTGCTTTACAGTGTGCCCGGTGCACAACAGGCTCACCATGTTAATATTGGGTATTAGACTACTCACACTTATTCAGCTCTATTAAGCGTTTTTCTATGTAAAACGACGATTTTGTAAGAGTTTGCTTATGCGACTAAACAGACGGGGAAAGTTGAACAAGCTCCGACCAAAACTGGCGTTTTATATGGACATACACTGAGAGCTGAATAAGTGAGTTGTCCCTTAACCTGCTTTACCGACATAGGCGTGATACGTAACGTTAAAGTAAAAACAAGTTGCTTAGCGACCAATCTACAGCCGTCTAAATCTGTGAACAATAAGCCGAAGTTCTACTTTTAAATTTACTTTTTTGATCTCGGATTTTACAATTTAGTGTGATCGCGATGATCGCGTTAGTGTCGCGGGTCGCGGCGATGGTCGCGGTCGCGATCGCGGTCGGCGGGCGGAGGGTCTCTCTCGCGTCGCTCTCTGTACCGATCGTCATAGTAGTTGGCGGTAGTCGCGCGACTTTTCGCACTGCTCGCGTCGCCGGCGCCGCTCTCCGCTGCTGGCTCTACTGGAGACTTGCGTGGCCTGAAAATGAACATTTAATGTTCCAAATTAACAAAAAATTTTCGACTAATATTGAAAAATCTCAATTATTAATTACAATAAAAAATGCCTAAATTGTTTTTATCCGAATGTGATGTAAATTCTTAGGCAGTATAATTAAAAAGTGTTTAGATTAATTAAATGATAGCATAAGCTGTCAAATATGGTCCTTCGAGCCGGAATTTAAAATGGAACACAATTCGGAATTATCTGTCAAACTATCAGGAAATTGATCGTAGGAGGTAAAACCTGTCTTAAATGTATTTAACGAATGGGACATCATTTACCTCTCTTCCCTACTGTGTCCCCTGTTGTAGTGGTCAGCGCGTTCGCGTTCCCTGGATCTAGAACGATCGCGTTCCCTCTCACGGTAATCTCTGTAGTATCTATAAAAAACATAAAAATATTTATCAATTGCTATACACATTGAAAATTCTCATTACTTAAAATTATACGAAAATAATTTCTTTAAAGGCCCTTATGAAATATCAAAAGCACATACCTCAAAAGGCTAAAACAGAAAATTTTATTTGAAAGTGTGAAATTTAGTCAGGAACAAATACATTTCTTAAGATTCAATCGGATGCACATCAAATCTAAGCCTTACAGCTTAAGAGTTAAGGTTTATTATTTATTTGCAAAGTTCCCAATTAAATAGACACTTACGCATCGCGGTCACGTTCTCGATCGCGATCCCTTGACCTTTCCCTGTACCTGACAACAAAAAGCAAGTTTTAGCTGGTGTGTGAAGGTCTTGAGGAAATAAAGGACAATAGGCTTTATGTAGCATATACAATAAAGTATACACAATATCGATAACGCGACCGCGATTTAAAACCGTATATTTTGTTTTTTTTTTAATATACATTATGACATTATTTTATTGGAACACATTTTAGACATTATATATCGGAAACAGACAGTCTCTAATAGTCTGTATCTACACCTGTACCTGGCCCCTTATTTTAAACTGTCGGAAATTAAACGAATCGTGGTATCTCTATTCCTGTAATTTTTTTGCAGCGAATTAGAGCGAGACGGGACGTGACTTTCCGAATCGGACCGTGAACCGACAGTTTAGAATAAGGGCGCTGTAATTCGCTTCTCCCAGTCCTGGCGCTGACACTAGCACTCCATACACTCACGTCCGGGAGCGCGAGCGGCGCCGGTTTCCGCTGCTGTACGACTCGGTCTCTACGTACCTGTCCCTGTCCTCGCGCTCGCGGCTGCGGTCCCGGTAGCGGCTGGCGGAGCGCTCGCGGCGGCGCGGCGCGCGGTGGTGCGCGCGCGCATCGCGCTCTCGGGACCGCGAGCGGCGCCGGTCTCCGCTGCTGTACGACTCGGTCTCTACGTACCTGTCCCTGTCCTCGCGCTCGCGGCTGCGGTCCCGGTAGCGGCTGGCGGAGCGCTCGCGGCGGCGCGGCGCGCGGTGGTGCGCGCGCGCATCGCGCTCTCGGGACCGCGAGCGGCGCCGGTCTCCGCTGCTGTACGACTCGGTCTCTACGTACCTGTCCCTGTCCTCGCGCTCGCGGCTGCGGTCCCGGTAGCGGCTGGCGGAGCGCTCGCGGCGGCGCGGCGCGCGGTGGTGCGCGCGCGCATCGCGCTCTCGGGACCGCGAGCGGCGCCGGTCTCCGCTGCTGTACGACTCGGTCTCTACGTACCTGTCCCTGTCCTCGCGCTCGCGGCTGCGGTCCCGGTAGCGGCTGGCGGAGCGCTCGCGGCGGCGCGGCGCGCGGTGGTGCGCGCGCGCATCGCGCTCTCGGGACCGCGAGCGGCGCCGGTCTCCGCTGCTGTACGACTCGGTCTCTACGTACCTGTCCCTGTCCTCGCGCTCGCGGCTGCGGTCCCGGTAGCGGCTGGCGGAGCGCTCGCGGCGGCGCGGCGCGCGGTGGTGCGCGCGCGCATCGCGCTCTCGGGACCGCGAGCGGCGCCGGTCTCCGCTGCTGTACGACTCGGTCTCTACGTACCTGTCCCTGTCCTCGCGCTCGCGGCTGCGGTCCCGGTAGCGGCTGGCGGAGCGCTCGCGGCGGCGCGGCGCGCGGTGGTGCGCGCGCGCATCGCGCTCTCGGGACCGCGAGCGGCGCCGGTCTCCGCTGCTGTACGACTCGGTCTCTACGTACCTGTCCCTGTCCTCGCGCTCGCGGCTGCGGTCCCGGTAGCGGCTGGCGGAGCGCTCGCGGCGGCGCGGCGCGCGGTGGTACGCGCGCGCATCGCGCTCTCGGGACCGCGAGCGGCGCCGGTCTCCGCTGCTGTACGACTCGGTCTCTACGTACCTGTCCCTGTCCTCGCGCTCGCGGCTGCGGTCCCGGTAGCGGCTGGCGGAGCGCTCGCGGCGGCGCGGCGCGCGGTGGTGCGCGCGCGCATCGCGCTCTCGGGACCGCGAGCGGCGCCGGTCTCCGCTGCTGTACGACTTGGTCTCCACGCCGTGCAGCGTGTCTTGCAGCGACGAGATTAGGATCTTGCAGCGGTCGTCGTGCGCTACCTGTATTACGAACAATACATTATTGACACTCACCTTTATTATCACAATATATTAATACGAGCACTTTTGATTCTTGGCGTATTAAATGCTACTCTGGGGCATTATGCTTCAGAATTGACGACACAATAAAAAAAACACCCCAGTGAATTCAAAATAAGTAATAGAAGAAGTTCGGTTCGACAAGTAAGCTCGGAGTGAGAAATCCGTAGAATGATTATATTATTATGTACGTGTGATACCTAAATAAGAGTACAATTTTAAGTAAAATCATCTCAAACAATTAATAATATAAAGGCTAGAAGTCGTGAACTCATCGTTTATGTCCGGCTCGAAAGACCATTTATATAATATAAAGTTTGCACATAAGTACAATAAATACAGAGAAAGATCAAAAATATGGCACGCTAAATCTAAAGACAAAATGCTTAAATATGTTGTATTTACCTTGCTCTGTTTGATAAGTGATATCGCTGTGACTAGCGTCTCAATAGCTGACGCGTATTCTCCGGCAGCGGCATCGCTGACTGCGCGAGCGATGGCGCTCGACGATACAGTGCGATTGCGGCTCATTACCTGAAGAACAACTTTGCGTTAAAATATTTTTATTTTAAACATAGAACTGTAGAAGCAAAATGCTTCTACAGTTCTATGAAAGCTGATACAAAACTATATAACATACAATCCAGGGGAGCTATATTTATTTTTATTTTATTTGGAAATCAAACAGCTTCTGCTTATAATATAAGACTAGGAGTAAAAAACACTTAGCCTAAGTAGTTTTCATTTCGATGACAAATTCGTCATAGCAATCCTGTTTAGAATAAAATAAAATATGGAGGGATTTGTAATATTTCTAAATATAACTTTTATCTAATGATCTGCCTTTAAAAAAATATAAAATACTCAGCTCAAAAATTCAGAGTTAAATAACGTTAAACCAATCAGGCATCTCAGTTGAAAAAATAATCCGCTTAGCTCGCCAAGCCGAATATTTTGACACTTCAACGCGGTACGGAGCGCGCCGGTGACTATTTTTTTTTTAAGAAAACAAGGCAAAATGACCATTAAAATATGGATTACAAATATAGCTACAAATTTAAATAAATTAAAAAACACGGGGGGTTTTCTGATTGATAGTAGAATACCTCTTATGTTTTTACACACTCACGAAATAAATGGTAAAACATTAGAAATCTCACCTAAGACAGATTATTAAGGTCTTGGGGTATCAGTAAAGTGGATGTCCCCGGACCTAATAAGACTACAATAGACTAATATTGTCTTTTATTTTTAGATCCTGAATAAGTGAGATCTTTAGAACTTAACACGGTAGTATATTAACAGTAGACCTAATACCGTCTACACTAATGTATACAAAGATGAAAGCTCAATTATCCTAGTTACTTACCTCCTCAAACTCAGCCTCGCTGATGGCGGGTATGGGCGGGTGCGGCGCGGGGTGGTGCGGGGCGGGGTGGTGTGGCGCCCGCGCTTCTCCTACTGCTGGGTAGTTCTGGGTAACAAGGAGCAGAATACAAAATACAATTTTGGTAGAGCTAATATCCTATAATCTATACATATTCCATGGCTATGATCAATCCGCCATTTTTACTGTAACCAAATTGTGTGTATTTTTTTATTTTTAATGAAATTATATTTTATGTATGGTGATGAAATGATTACATATGTTTTTCTTTTTTTTTATCTGCAAAGGGATAGCCTTTGGAGAAAGAGGCGCGATGATGTGTTATATTTTATGAATGTATCAAACATTGTCATCATGAGTATTACACACAATGATTGCACAAGAGATCTAAGATATTGAATTTTTCTATCGTTAATGTTACTGATCTTTCTGTATATTAGTATGTTCGTGTGTTGTGATATGTGATACACACCTGCGGAGGGCGGCCGTAGGGCTGCCTGGCGCCGGGCGGCGGGCCCTGCGCCGGCGGCGGCACGCCATGCGGCGGGTGCCCGTACGGCGCTCCCGGCCCTAAAACATAGTCTACACATATCATCAACCCGTCTACTTTAACGCTCTGCAGGACTTATTTTACTAGATACCTATACTTTATTTCACCTTACATGAGTGAGATTAGTAACATCTGGACATTTGGTCTTTTAACGTCAAACTAAAGAGACTTAGGGTGCCTTTTCATTAGAGCTATGCGAGGTAATAGACCAATAGGATGCCACCATTTTGCGGGTCACGTGAAACGAAGCAATCGTATTTGTCTATTTTACCTCGTACACAGCGTAGGGTACCTTTCTCGAAAATATTGATTCGACAGATGACACCGATATCATCTTACGTGAAAAGACCTACAATGATTCTACCCGATATAAATTTTATTTATATAAGGACTTACAACAGGTAAAATTCATTCTGAGGGAATCTTAACGAACCGTATTTAAAACCAAGAATACATTTGCGAGCGGCGAAACCGCGAACAAATTTATAAAGCACTCCGATTGATTCTCATTTAATCTAATTTACGGGGTGGTTTCATAGTCAGGAGATCTACTCTTGAGTTTAGGCGGCGCGGACTAGGGCGGCGGCTGTACGCCATGCGCGGGCGTGTGTGTGGTGTCATGTGACGGTAAGGTATGGTACGGTAAGACGAGGCGTAGTACGCACCGGGCGGGCCGGGCTGCGGCGGCGGCTGCACGCCGGGCTGCGGCGGCGGCTGCACGCCGGGCGCGGGCGTGTGTGTATGGTGTCATGTGAGGGTAAGGTATGGTACGGTAAGATGAGGCGTGTTACGCACCAGGCGGGCCGGGCTGCGGCTGCGTCTGCACGCCGGGCGCGGGCGTGTGTGTATGGTGTCATGTGACGGTAAGGTATGGTACGGTAAGATGAGGCGTAGTACGCACCGGGCGGGCCGGGCTGCGGCGGCGGCTGCACGCCGGGCGCGGGCGTGTGTGTATGGTGTCATGTGACGGTAAGGTATGGTACGGTAAGATGAGGCGTGGTACGCACCGGGCGGGCCGGGCTGCGGCGGCGGCTGCACGCCGGGCGCGGGCTGCACGGGCGGCTGCTGGTTGAAGAACGCCGGGTTCACGTGAGGCGCCGGCGCTCCGGGGCCTACGCCTAAAGCAATAAACACAAATCACAATGAGGGCTATCTCGTATGAAGTCGCCGCTAAAATATTTTAAGATTTTTCTGATGAACAATTATTCACCAGATCATATCATTACACAGTCATGTACTCTTGAAGGGATTGGCAAAGATATAAACACCCCCATTTCGCCTAATATTAGTTTAAATAAAATACTAACCCGGATGTTGTGGTAAAGGTGCCGGTCCCCTGGGTGGACCCTGCTGGTGTGGCGGCATCTGGTGATGTGGTGGTGGCATGCCTTGGCCCGGGGGCTAAAGAAAAAAAACTTTATTTAAAAGTTGAAGATTTTTCTTTCGATTTTAAATAGAATTTAAATTCGAAAAAACATTGTGGCCTGTTTTATTTGCAATCACATCAGAATATTTTATGTTTAGGCACATAATATACGTATAAACGTTAAGTGTGCCACACTTAACGTTAGGCGATTATTCCATAACAATACCAGATATCAGAAAACTTCAAACTGTTATAGAAAGAGCGTCACCCAATAAGTAAAACCACATTCCTGTATATTATATGGTAAATCTAAAATAAGATAAATTAGATTTCGTAAATAAGATTTCGTGTGTGTGTGTGTGTGCGCGCGTGTGTGTGTGCGCGTGCGCGCGCGCGTGTGTGTGTGTGTGTGCGCGCGCGCGTTTGTGTGTGTGCGTGCGTTTGTGTGTGTGCGTGCGCGTGTGGGTGTGCATGTGCGTATGGGTGTGCATGGGTGTGCATGTGCGTGTGGGTGTGCGTGAGTGTGTGTGGTGTCAGTGTGTGTGTGTGTGTGTGTGGTGTGCGTGTGTGAGTGGTGTGCGTGTGAGTGTGTGTGTGTGTGTGGTGTGCGTGTGTGTGTGTTTGAGTGCGTGCACGAGCGTGCGTGCGTGTGTGTGTGTTGTGTCTCTGACCGCGTGCTGCGGCGGCAGCTGGTGCGGTATCTGGTGCTGCGGCGGGCCGTACTGCGGCGGCTGCTGCGGCTGCATGTGGTGCGGCGGGCCGCGCGGGCCCCACTCCGGCCCTGGCCCCGGCCGCGGGCCCGGCGGGCGCTGCATCTGCGGCGGCCCTTGGAACTGCGCACACAATACATTACATAGTCAGCATGGTTATTGTTCTCTATAGTGGTTGCACTACTTAATAAGAAAAAAAACAAAAATACAGCACGGATCGTAATGTTGTTATCGAAGACCTTCCGGTCTGACCCTTCCATGGACATAGTAGTGTTTTTTTTTTGTTTTTGACACTAGAAAAATATATCTAACACCATACATACATATAATCACGACTATTATCCCATAAGGGTTAGTCAGAGACTAGGCAAAAGGTCGGTCCACTGCCATAGTTCGCGCTTTACCATGCAGTGATTGCACTCAGCGTGACAGGTGGTGAGCCCGTCGCCGCTATAAGCTATTGGATGGTTGTGCAGTTCTAAGTCCATTAGTCGCCTTTTACGACACCCAAGGGTTGGTAGTATTCTTTTAATGAGCCGCTTCCATACGACGTCAACAACACACGTTAGACATAAGGTCTCCCCAAAGATCTCCGGGCCAATTATTGGTCTGGAGATGTCTGGGGCACGAGCATCTTTAGAGTCCAGTCACCTGCATGGGCGGCCTGTGGCCCGGCGGCGGGCCCTGGTGCGGCGGCGGGCCCTGGTGCTGCATGTGGTGCGGCGGCGGGCCCTGGTGCGGCATGTGGTGCGGGCCCGGCGGCGGCCCGCGCAGCTGGTGGTGCGGCGGGCCCGCCATCATCATGCGCGGCCCGTTCGGACCAGGCCCGTTGGGACCTCCGCCGAAGAATTCTGGATAGACATTAGGTGTGTATCAAAATTAAAAGAAAAAATCGTTTAGTTTCGTAACGTTCAATTAATATTCGGTTTTTTTAATTGTGTGACTTTCGTATCTTTGCAACTTTCGCAGATTGAAGAAGAACGTAAATAGGACTACAATGTTTTTTTTTTTTGATTAAACTTAAGTACATCATATTCTACAATTTTTGTCTTTATGTTGTTTTTTTTTTGTTCTTTTCTTTTACTGTTTTGCACCGTCATTCTAGCTATCCTCACTTTGCTTTCCGGTTGACTGGTAGAGAATGCCCTATGGCATTATGTCCGCCATTGTATTTTTGTGCAAAAAGAATAAATAAATAAATAAACTCATGCCAAAAATAAACAAGATCTCATTCACTGTAATAGGTCTAATAGCATGATATTTGTCAGTTCTGTCTATAAAACAATCAGATTTCTCCAGCAGATATTCAATCTTAACTGGTAACCGGCCATGCACCAAAACAGTATCAGACTTAGTACAAGCTTTAGTACAGTACGGAAAATCGCTTAGGCACCTTTGCAGAACCAGTTTCCGACGAAAGGGATAGATTTAACCTCACCAGCGGTCACTTGTTTTCTAGAATTACTCTTGTCTCTAAAACGCTACTAAACTGTAATATTGAGAATCTAGGGTAACACCTACACCTGACATTAGACCACAGAATAACACTAATAGCTACTTTGTTGTGATGTTTCCAGGGATAAATAAATAATAAAATAATAGATACGGAGGACAGGAAGAAACATAAATTTCCTATGTTGTCAAACAACGCTTACTATTGATTATACTAGGGCAATAGCTACGATATATATAGCATATTATATGGGTTATGGTAACCGCTTTAAACGCTGGTATGATACTTAATTCCCACCCTTCCCACAAAAAAAAAACAAAATTACCTCCTGGATGCGGTCCAGGTGGACCACCAGGGTGTGGTCCCCTCATGCCTGGGTTGTTGGGTCCTGGGGGCGTGGAGCGAGTCTTCGACTGGCTCTCAAACTGATTCAAAGCCTGTGAAACGGGTTTTTGTTAGCATACAAACATTTTATACATACTTACAACCTTAGTTTTAGAAGTTGGTACTGCCTATTAAATTTGATGGACGATTCTCGTTTCATCTTCCTCGCATTTATTGAAGTAAAAACAATAATATGCTTAGATATTTCTAACGCTCCGACCACGAGCACGAGCGGCAGGCGAATCCCCGTTTCATTGCTCGCTCAAAAGGCATATGTCACAAATGCAGTATCGTAGCGAGCGTGCAATGAAATGCAAATTCGCTTGCCGCTCTCGAGGCTGAACTGTAAAGGCCCTTTCTATAAAGCCATAGATCGACTTTAATTTTCATTTCAAAAATATATGAACTAAAAGTTATCTACCTACTAACTCAACCGGAACTTCAAAATATATCTACCATGTTTACGTCCAAGAATAAATGTTTATTAATGGTTCCCATGCGAAAGTCTAATGTAAAGTAAAAAAATAAGACTTTTCTATCTTTCCGAGTCGTTTTTATTTTAGATATTTCAGAGGCTTATAAAACATTTTACATACGAGCTTCCATCAAACTAAGTAGTTCTAAAACCCTCCTAAGATCGTGTTTCTGCTAAGCTTAAAACTTGCCAACAAGCAAGAAATTATTTATTTTCAACATCAGACCTAATTATTTTTGCTACTAAAGCTCGGGAGGGTGGAATTTCTCAGTGCATAAGCGTTCTTTCACACACCCGACTCAGAGATCATTTTTTATTACGTTTAATAGAGCATTGAGTTATAGCAATAAGGTTTATTTCTACCTTTCACTTCTTTTGTTATTGGGAATGCTGAAACAAAAGTGAAACGTAAAAATAAACCTTATTACAGTGACTCAAAGCTGTTTTAAGCGTGATAAAAAATGCTCTCGTCTTCAAGCCAGTCTGTGTGATAAGACACCAAGTCGCAACGGCAAGATAGGTGCAATTTAATCAATATCCAAGTGTTGATATACACTTATCTCGATGTCACCTTAACGATATTTTTTTACTATCGATTCTCGGCATACTGATGATAAGGCCCTTCTTATGGCCTTGTATCAGGCTCAATAGAATAGCGCAACGTAATTTATTAATTTCAGTCACTTGAGATCCCATGCAATGAACTTTGTGAAGAATTAGTACCTACCTACTCAAAGCTCCAATAAAACAGTTCACTTTGTAAATTGCTTCGTTAGCACAAGGCTAATTAATCAAACTATCGATAACCACTAGTTTTCTTTGAAGTTCTCCAAAAACGTGAACTTTTTCTTTTATTATCTAACATAAATAATATAAGAATACATAATGGAATCGAATCCATCAATATGTAAACCTTGTAATAATATAGTTTGACTAATGATATCTAAATCAATGTTTTTGTTGTATTTCCTTCCTATTACGATTTTAATGAATGAAGTGTTCAGGAATGTTTCTTTGGGATATGACGAAGGATTTCTTTGGGATATGACGAAGGATTTCTTTCTTATTACCTGCTTAGTCGGTAAAGTGACTACTGGATGCTGTCCATGGATCTCTTTCTTCGGAAGTCGGTCCATAACCATGCGGATTGACTGATCGGAGCCAAGGGATATGAGACAGAACCCCTTCGACTGCCCATTAGCCCTATTCTCGAAGAACTTGACATCTTGAAAGTCCGCAACACCGATGTCTGCGATGGCGTTAGCTATGTCTTGATCCGTTGCCCACTGAAAAAGGTGACCCACAACTCAACTACTATTCAAACAGGAGTGGGTGATGAAAAATATAAAATACATACTTGGCATTACCCTTTGTATGACCATCCAAAAATATCTCGCCTCTTTAGCTAATCCGAACACAACGCTTATAATCGTTTTTTTTTAGAGCGCAGTTACCTACACATACCGTGGAATAGCGATACGATTGAATAAAAAAATCACGTCGAATATAATGAAAAGTTAATGGACACTGATTAAAAAAAATAACGATAGGACTAGCGTGTGACGTAATTCCTTGTTAAATAAAGCCGTAGGAGACGTTGGGAAAAAAGGAAACAGTTTTGAATTTAACCATCCTTTTATTTTCAATATTACCAGCATATCACAGATATCTATTTTATATCACAGAGCGTTTTAAAATAGTTGCTACAACTTTTGTAAAAGCAGTTTACAAAACTGCGAAATGGACAAACTGGAATGAACCTTCAGGAACAGAGAAGGAAAATTACATGTTAGCTAATATGCTTAATATATATCACATTTGTTATTTTTCTAATAATAATGACAGAACAATCCCATTACACCCCTTAACGTTATTAATCAAACGTGATACTAGGTACTAAGTGTTTAAATATACAACATATCCACAATTAGGTTTGAAATTAGGTAATAACAGCTTAGACGTCGTGTTACCTAAAACAAAGGTAGGTACTTATTTTAACGAGAGTTGTCATACAGAACGAAATATTTTACTTCATAAAGAACAAACCGTATTAATATAGTAGGAACAACCAAAAAATAATTATACTTTTTAACCACTACGCGAGTATTATTAAGTCAAACAATATGAACGCCAACAATCACATTTACGGACGATTAACAAGCCGTTACAACATCATAATATGTTTCAAATAAATTCTACAATGCACACGCCGGAATAAGAACTATTCATTATGTATCATCGAGAAACCTCAAGACAATAAATAATAATCTGTTAAAAAGGACATAATGGCCCGGTAAAAATTTTACACAACAAACAAACACATCATAACAATAAATTTTATAAAGAAAGGAAATAAAATATGACTATATTGTAAATGGCACAAAAATCTACATTAAACAAGCAATAAACACCTTACCTCCTTTTAAACCTGATAAAGAGAAACACATTATATTGAAATAAACTCAATGAAACCAGAATTTTTGGAACATTGCGGTATAATTAACAATTAAAATCAATCAAAATTCTGATTTCCAGATAAGCATCATCCAAGGCAAATTAGTCATATTTATATTGAACTAGTATTTAAAGACGACATTTTGTCTTGAACAGATTTCAGATTTTAAGCCTAATTTTAAGTGACAAAATTATCTGTTAAAAGCCATGGTAAAATTATGTATTGTTTTGTAAATACTAAGGCTACCTTAGATAGCAATATAAATAGCCTTTAGATATGATAAAATATACGCGGAAAATACATAATTATGTTAAAGTCTAGGTTTTAAAGATTCAGTGCTAATCCATTGTGTATGTTCAAGCATAAACCAATAGGTGTAATTAACATTAGGTAGCTTTTGTAAAAGATATTATGTAACATGAATTTATAAATAAATAAATATCATAGACTCAAATCCGTCAACAATCATACATCAAAATATCAAGCAAGTTTTCCCCACACATCAATTCACATCAATCATAAAAATCACGACATAATACTGTCATAAATATGCAAAAAAAGAGATATTTACTGAGATATAAAGCGATCTTTATATCCATTCATGTTTTTACTAGGAAAATACATCTAATATTTACTATATTACTTACATGCTCTAAACAATAATAAACTAATGACTAGATTGGCACTTGGTGTGACTTCTTTATTATTATTAGTTTTTTTTTTCGTATCTATCATAAATACAATTAATTATATATTATAATTGGTTACATTGTATTCTAATACAACAATTAATTTAAAATAGAAGGATACCATAAAATTTTTTAACACAAATTAAAATAAACTATTTACTACAAGTGGTAATATTAAGAAATATCAGTAAATATCTCTTCAAATGTAACATGACAGTTAAATAAAAAAAATATAAAAGTAACATTGAAATAATGTTTACAACTATTATATATAGATATATAAAACCAAATCTAATTTATTTAACAGTTTTTAGACTTGGTGTTGAATATCTTTATGGTTTTATAAATTTTTTCACTTCAATTTTACCAAGATTCATGATTTTATTTAAAAAAGTACTTAGTAAGTTTTAAAAAATTCGCTGGCATGTCAATAAAAAGTCAAATACAGAAGTGAAAAGAACACAAACACCCAGAACTGTGACACATTATCTGTACTAAGCACAGGCAGACCAGTATTTATGTGTCTGTCTGTGTATGCGAATACATTGCTGAGTCATGCAAAGTCCTTCTTATTATAGAATAAAACCCTTGCTATGATGTAGACTTCGCAAATTAAAATCTGCACTTGACTGCAAATATAGTTGACCTTACTAATGCCGAAAACATGATAAATATCTTCTTGGCTGAACAAATACACTATGCTCCTGAGGTTATACATTAATTGCATAGTGCTTCAGTAGCTCTTGGTAAACATATCATACAAAGAAAGTAGTAGTTCAAATAGCATAGTTTTAAAGTTATTGGTAACCTAAGTTTAACCAATTTAATAATGTTGTACAGTGAGAAAGAGTGACATGTTACCACTAAGTGCACTTTTGAAGATACTTTTCTTGATTGGTACTGGTTTTTGTAATGATTACCAAGTTAGTTTAGCATTACAAAAAGTTTACTTCTAGTGTGTGTGCAGCAATGATATTTTTATTATACATTATTACCGTATACATAAAATAGAAGATGTGCACCAAATATATAAAGTAGCAGTCATAGGTTATATAAACTGTAATGCGACGTTGCGAGATCTCCAAGAAACCTATTTCATATTATGTAAAATACATCCCAGCTTTTAGTCTGTATGAAAATAAAAAATTTATAAAAACGTCCATAGTAAAAAAATTTGATTGATATGCCAAAATTGATGTTATAACCTCAAGAACACGGTGTATAGGTCTAACGACGCGCCATATAAAGGAGGTTAGCCTTTAAAGTGTGAAAAAATCTACTAATCTCAATTGCATATTCATAAAAATAAAAGCAAAAACATGTATCTAACAATTACATTGCAGTGACTGCTCATTTTAGATTTAAAGTAGGTAGTTACAGTGTTTGCTTTTCAATTGATATAGCATCAAAGATATAGACATCAATTATTTAATCTTGATTATCCTGCTATACCAATTTTTATATAAAATATTGTTATTTTTGTTCTCATGACAATGTTTGCTTCCTGTTTCTCTTATTCAATATGAAAATTAAATTATTATGTATTAAAAAATATTTATTCTAATATCTAGATGTTTCTCTTGATGAAAACATGCAAATATGTATTTTATAAAATTTTTGCTTGTCTATATAATTTATTTACATAGTAGCATGTCAGTTTCGAAGTTATCAGACAACCAAAACATATAAGCATCATAAATTACTCACAACTGCAAATGTTTGACTATTGTTACTTTGTTATTATTATAGACAAGTGTTTGGTTATCTAATAGTTACACAACAAATACTGGTTTTGAACATTTGTTATTACAAGTACAAACTGAAAGAATGGGAATTTAATTCAATATTTTTTTTTAAATTATATCCTACATTACCTGATATGTATTTAGTACAGTCCGAGGATTAAGAAATATATTAATATTTTTATAGTAATTAATTTAACTTATTGTTTTGCTTTGTACATAGTAAAACTTTAAATCATAGATGAATTGAAGATAGATTAGTAAGTATCCACTAACAAAATCTTTAAGAATTGCCTTATTTACTTATATTTAAGCAGTTATGTCAATGTTCAAACAAACAAGGACAATAACGAAGCATATATTACAATGTTTTTTTAATATCACATTATAATTTCAACTGGTAATATTATTTTACAGACAAGCCATAAAAATTACTCGTGAGGAGCTTTAACGTAATTAATGTTACATTTTGCAAACAATACAAAATATTCATAGTAATTTGTTAATGACTTTAGAACTACCTTGTTAGTCAGCATTTCTAAAACAATTTAACTGTTTAGAATGTTAAATTATTTTAGTGTACAAATACTAATCAAATTGTTATATTATTTTTTCCAGTTTCATGAGAATGTTTTCTACAAATACATTTAATTTATATGCATTATCACAAACCAATAATTACATTTCATGCCATTCAATGTCTCATTGGAGATTAGAATTATATGTTCTTGCTTGCTCTAACGATTACAAGTATATTGTAGTACTCCCATGTTTTATTATTGTCAATCAAAATGTTGATCTATAGAATAACTATTTATATACATATTTTTTGTTTCTGAACTTCTCCTAAGACAACGAGAAACAAAGGGTTCTATATTAATCAATTGTAATTAAAGTTAAAGTGGTATGGATATTTTAAAAGAACATATACCATGTAAGTAAAAGAATAACAAGTCGTAGATTCAATTTAAATACAAAAATATTAAATAACATTAACAAGGAAACATCCAAAAATGTCTAGCTGTGACTTAATTCACATGTGTTATTTGTTACTGAACTTTTGACTTTATGGGTAGGAAGATCACTCAAACATCTTGAATCATAAAAGATATCCAAAAATATTTGAAATACTATTTTAAATATTTATATTTTTTACATTTTATGGAAAAAAATATTAATATGTAATACCACATGAGGTGCCTTCAATTAATATACATTCATTGATGAGATTTTAGATTCAAGGGAACATTGAACAAATTTACAGTTTTTTAAACAGTTAGTTAACAAAGATTCAATATTAGTTTATAAGAGGAGTTTTTAATATGTCTAAGATGAGGGAAATTTCAACTTTTTTGAGTCATTGAAAAATGTGTCAGTAAAACAACATACATTGTAATGAATAAAATCAAAGCTATACATTGAAGACCCTTCCCTACAATCCTAAATTTTTGCCTTTTCCAAGCAAATAATAATAACAAATTTTATTTACGACGCAAAAACTAATGGGTGAATTATTGACAGTGTATCTTAGGCGTAGTCTTTACCTTTAAAATCAATGTCACAGACATTTCAGAAATACATAAGTTTGATCAAGTTACTGCAGTTACATGATTTATCATTAACCATACAAAAATATCAAAACCAATATTGTCACTTAATAACCAAGAGAAACATCGAAGCTTTAACATTATAAGTAGAAACAGGGATCAAAACCAAATTCAAACCTATAATTATTTACATTATTATCTAAATGAGACAAAATCTTGTACAAACCCAAGTTAGGTTGCCGACGTAGAGCTGAAAGCGGCGGCCATGATGCCCGTGACTCGGTCCGTTGTTGTGATATGGAGCGTTGCCGTTGGTCTCTTCTGGTGGATGCGGGTGCGGCTGTACCACAGAATTAGGCGGCCCATCACCATCATCAGGTTTCGCAGACGGTGCAGCGATTACATCGTCGTACAAGTCCACATTTTCACCTCCAAACTCGTCCTGAAGCATGCCGAACAAACACATTTACCAGAAATTTAATAACTTTTACATTAAAACAAACCAGGTCAACTGTCGGAAAATTAAAATTAGCTACAATTGTGATATTTTTCATACCTGTCTATTAAAATCAGATTCAATATCATCGGCGTAGAGATCTATATCCACACCTCCGTCCGCCATTTTGCGAGCGTACCAAACGCGAATGCGATACGATCAATACAACTTGTTTGACAATAGGGCCGGTTCCATTGACACAAACTAAACCAAACTAAACTAAATTGTGTATCTGTCTCTCTCTAACTTTCAGGAGAAGAGAAGGATAGATATACATTTTAGTCTAGATTTTGACAACAGAATCGGCCCTAATGTGACTGTCAGGCTGTCAGTCAACCGCGGCTGCAGCGGAAGGAAATAGCTGACTTTTTAAATATGATATTAAAATAAGTGCAAGGAATCTATGCAGTCATACAGTTGAATCAGCTTGTCGATAAAGTTTTTATTAGGGCTAACTAAACGGGTATTATTTAAACCGTCAGTATAATAATATGTATATCTATGATTTAAGCGGTTAGCAAAACATTCGAATTTTGGTGGTTGGTAGGCAAAAAATAAAATATCTAATTGGGAACCAACTTATGGGCAGCAGATATTTCAAATTTGTCAGCAAAATAACTAATTGAGCAGCAAATAAAATTAATATATATTTTGATGACACAAATATTGTTTTGAAGGGTCATAAAAAATAACCTTAACCTAATATCTATCAGAATACATTCGGAATTGATTCTTGATCTTTCATTTGATCCTTTTCCTAGATTTTATACATTTTCGGTAACTTAAATATTGCTGCCCAAATCATTTTGCATTACGTGCAATAGATGGCATGGCACTACTTATGCAGTGTTGTAGTTGAAAGGTAATTTTGTGAATTTGGTTTAGTTTGTTTATAAAAAAATATATATATATTTCAGTTTTTTCGTAATGTATTGCCTCTAAAACAAATTTCTTTTAATTGTAGATAATAATAAGGCCTATAAACTAAAATTTATATTTTCGTGATTTTCGTAGTCAAAACTTACATTTTGATTTCAGCGCCATCTACCAAAAAGGAGCTAATTATGTATTAAGTCGTTGCTTTGTTTAAAGTTATTCAGTGCTGCCCTCTAAAACCGAACCCAAGATGACATGCGCGGGGCGAGCGGCGGGAGGGTCATCCATCCCTCGCCATTTTACGTCAAAGCTGAGCTCAATCAAGTTAGCTTCTGTCAGTCGCTGTGTTTGTGTATAGTGTTGTGAAAAATTTCTGTGTTGATGAATCTCAATGGGAAATCGTGCTGATTACGACTCCAAAAGATGGGTCGACCGTTGTGTTTGTGTTTCTGATGCGTTATTCGACCAGTGATAATGGCCAAGTGATTGATGAAGTGAAGTGTTTTGTGTCGTATGTTGGCCAAATAAGGCAACAGCGAGAGCCTTTCTTTGGATAAATCGTCCTCAAGACGACGTTGGACCATAGAATAGGAAGGTGACACCATGTCGGCAAAAAATATTCCAGGAGATAAGGTAAGGACGTTAGGACGTCACCCGAACTGCATTGCCCAACATAAAGGTCATTTTTTGTCAGTATCTAAAGGCGCTCCTTTCTCTCGACTTTACCAACTGGCTTCAACTTCACCTCATTTCATTTTACGGATACTTGATTCATTTTATGTAATTTATATGAAATTTGAACACATTAACGACTTTTCTGAATATAAATGAATAGAATTTGTACTATGGTATGGGTTCATTAACAAACATATCCAACAAATGTTTATAAATAAAAAAAAAAACAGTAGAATAGAATAATTTGTGCCTTTATTTATTTACATACATATTTTAAATTTAAATAGCATAATAATGTTCTCAACCAACTGGAATAAAATTAAATGAATTTTAATAAGTGGTGAACTAAAATACTTCTTTAATACCAAAATATTAATTAAAATAGACTTAAATGGAATGCAAGTGAGTGTTTGTATATCTGTGTATTACAAGCTGAACAATGACAATGTAAGTAATACACACAGCAAAGCAATGAAATTAAATCTAAGTACTATCTTAAATTTAGTTCAAAAAGAATATACTGATTATTTCTTTACTTTTAAAATTGTGTACTTTTTACAATTTGTGGTAATTAAAAACAAAATTTTAAAAATTAATACAAATTTGTTTATGAATAAATTTATTTACCTATATTTTGTATGTGTAGATAAGATTGCTGTTATTTAAAGCTTATGTAACAGAACATCAATAAATTCTTAAAGAGAAATGTGTTCCAAGTGTAAATTTTCATTCATCAGTAATGCCGCATACTTACATGAACATTTTAATGGAATGATTCTACACTTTCTATTCAAAATGCTTGATGTAAATAGCCCTTACCGAAGCTCCATATTTCATTTCCAATATCAATTAAAATGCAACTTAGTGTTTGTAATGTTTTCAAATCTTATTTTTATTTTTTTAAGGTCATGATGTTAGTGTTGTAATAAGAATCATTGAAAAGAAATAATTTATTCAATGACACTAAAAATTGGTGTCCGTAATTAACAAATATTATGATAATTTGTGAGATGTCGAGGTTCTTTGGTTACTTCAAAGCGGGTTCTGCTCATCAAAAAAAAACTGAACAAACACTAACACCCTTAATCATAAATGCTATTAAATTTTATGCAATTGCTTAACCATAGTAAAACTATTGCTTAAAACTTAAATAGTGTTTATGAATAAATGGGTAATGGAATGGTTAGATACACTGACTTACCTTCCCATAAAGCTTAGATAAACCATTAAAATATATTTGTTGAAAATATAATGACTAAATAAAACAAATTAATTATCAAGTCCATTACACATACATAATATCACATTATCATCACACCTCTTTCCCTGAAGGCGTAGGCAGAGGTGTGTACTCACATTTAATAATTAAATGTTATGTTATATTACTGTTAAATATTGAAATGGCAGTATTGGTTGGTTTCATTTCATAATTTGAATTTTTTTCATTATCTGTTTGTGAAAGGAATGGCTAAACAAAGAAGGATTCTTCAAGGTGTAAGATCTTGCCTCTATTTTGTTTTTCTCTATAAAATGTACATAAAATAATGTATATAAAAATATGCTACTTAAAGTTCGCGGCACTTTGCGGCACATCGACAACGTCATAGACTAAAATATTCAGCATTGATTTTCTGATAAGTAGCTGTTACTCTAAACTCAACCTAAACATCACGATAAAGTATGTAATAGGAAGTCACCAATCTCGTTCCGATGTAAAGTTATGCACCAATGAACCGAGACTCGTTCAGAATACGGATAGTTAGATGAATTCCCAGGCGGCCGACTCCTGAGGTAACATTTTCCGGATTAGAACAGCAGATTATAAAACGAGGTCACTCTTTGTACTCTAACATGGGAAAGGTTTCATCAAAATTACAGTTTGAAAGCCCCGAATGCGACAGTCCATTGTTAAGTAAGCCAACTGAATCCACTTTGCGGGTGTGGTAACGAAACGGCAAAAACGTAAGTACAGATTATGCCGACATAAATTTCCAGTTTCAGAAGATTTCTGTTTTTCTTCGGAGATCAACTTACCCAGCGATAGATTATTCTTTTGTGATTATAGCAAGTAACGTATTTCGTAATCTGCTCCTGGTTTTTTAATCAGATTAAATAATGTCCTACTAATACGAAATTTAGTAGAAAAAGGTCAAAGAACATCGAATTTTAATAAATCATAATAGTGTGTAGTCTAGATTGACAATTTTAAATAACGCTGCTGCTTTTTCATCCTCTAGCCAATTGGGATAAGCAAATAAATAAAATAATATTAATAATTAATAATAATGTACTTGTTTCCTGTAATACATTTTAAAAAAAGTTTTCGTCGAATTGAGCACCTCCTATTTTTTAAAGTCGGTTAAATATATAACTTTAACGATATTGTTCTTTCGAGAGTTTCCATTTTAGTTAATTGTCCAAAACATCGTTTCAAGGGTCATTTTCATGAAGAACATAAATCATTGTTTTTCCGACAATACTCGAAAGTCTACGTTTTGCCTGTTTCTGCCTTTTCCTGGCCTACATGATTGGAAAACAATACTCTTTGTGTGCCTGTACAATCGGTAGCGATTTCCATTGAAGCATTTGATGATAATACATTTCGATGGTTATTTGTTTGGTTGGAATCGATTCATTACGATGTATAATTTAATGTTTAATGCCAGTCTTATTTGGCTTATGGATATTGGTTTAATCGCTCCATTGTACTATTTTAATCACTTACTAATTAAGTTCGACTGCGTAGGTAGTCTGGCCAGGTATTCACACCTTCATTGTTACGATTAAAACAATTAAACAATGAAACTACCTTAATATCGACTAGTTTAAATGGTTTAAAACAACAAAATGCTAATGGTGCTACTTCTTTATGTAGTAGTGATTTTATAATTAGTGTACCTCACTATGGATGTAGTGTACCTATGTAACTATATAATCTATTTTACCGATGTTCAAACAGCTACGAGACCCGTGCAATTTTATAAAAATTATCTTGCGTCCAGTCAGTGCAGATACATAGGTCACATTTTATCCCGACGACCTCAAGAGTAGGGTTAACGATCCGCCATTATAAGATGTCTCGCTGGCTGGACTCAAACAATAGCCAACTGTAACCACGGCGATGTTTCGTCACGCGCCGGCCGTTGCTAAACCGTTCCCTTGCTCTAGATATAAAAAAACTATGGTGTTTTATTCTACACGTTTTACTAGGCTAATGTTCCGTGATAATTGTTTCATTAGTTTCGCTATTTCATAGCGTTTTGAAACGTTTTTAATCTGTGACTGGTTTGAAGGGTTACGACTGCAATAGCTCTACGGTTGTTGCAGTAATTACTATTTAGAAAGAATCGGTACTTATTATTTGTTAATTGCCAAATTTTGTGACTAAATTACTAGGTGCATTAGGTTGATTTGAAATTTGTCCAAAAAACGTCCCGTTCAAAGGTCCATACAAAATAAATCCTCTAAAAAATGATTTGCCAAAAGAACTAGAAAGATAGGAATGTTATATGAGCTTGAGAACATACTAATCTGAGTTGGCAATGTGTGATTTCATACCTCTGTCGGAAGCGTCTGTAAACTACGGTAATTGGACATCAAGAATGATTAATGTAGACAGTGCTAAGCCTGAATCTGTTAATGTTGATATGCGTTTGTAGAGACGCAGGTTCGCTTCAATTTTGGCAGTTATATTTGAAGATGTTGGATAATAAAAATAAGCAAGATTGATGCGTTATGTCTCGTTCGTGCCTCAATTCGTTTCCGGCACGCACATGGTCATTCATAAATATTCTGTAAAAGTGTATTAGTTGCCTTTGTGAAACACACAAGATGACTTTACACGGCAAGATTTAGTATGTTATGTAATTTTTATGTTACAAGGTTCTTCACACGGCTCCGCATTCATTGTTTAAAGTGTCGTTACTGTGTCATGTTTGCCACTTGTATTTTTGCCGGCAGTCGCGCGTGTCCGTAACGGTAGTCTGCTTAACTCGGCGAACCTATCTCGTGTATGAGCGGTAATGTGTGAAACGATTACAATTTATCCTGCTTGGTGTAACGTGTAGGTATTTTGAGTTCAGTGAACTATGATGTTCGGGAAACAGCTACTACTCTTGATGATCTTTTCTTATTCTTTTATATTATCTTATATTTATATATGATTAATATGATCTTCTTCAAGTATATTGATCAAGATTATTTTGTAGACTTTAATAGACATTCACATTATCTCTTAAATCAAGAAAAAAGAGTTATGAAATGAAATTTTTTCTCCATTCCGTTAAATGACTGAAGAATGAGTATAGTTAAGACGACCAAAAAAGACACTGGAAAGTTAAATTACTAATTATCCAGAAAAATAAATTTTAGAATTGTCACCGTACGTCACTTACAAATATTAAACAGTGCCATTTTATTTAGTTCCATACTTTTGATTGGGAAGTGAATAGGTGTGGTCCGAATATAAAAATTTACCTACACAATCAAAAGTAACAAGCACAAGTGACAGACTGTGGGCGTGTACACAAAAAAAGGTATCAAACTGACTCATAATGTTGAGAGTCATTCACATTGCTCACAATGATTTTGTAACACCGCATGGAATTTCTATTGTGAATGATGGATGCTCAAGATTCGATGTGGACATGGAAATTTGAGCTTCTTGCTTGCTTTATTACTTTAATGTAGCTTTTCTAAATTCTACTCGATTGATGGTGATAAACGTATGCTAACTGAAAGTTAATTTTAATTAACACGTTGGCAAGAAATGTGACTACTCACCTGCAAGTAACACATGTATTTCTTGTAAGAATTTCATACTTAAGCTGGTTTCCCACGGTCTGTGATATTGGCAGACCGACGCAGGTTCGTTGCGCACGGCCGACGAATCCAGACACAGGCAGATCACGCACGAGGCTCTTCCCACTGTCGGTGATATTTGCAGACGGACACAGAACCACTGACGCATCTCTTCCCACGGTCTGTTGGTACGGCCTGGTAGTCAGCTTTATAGGGATCACAGGGTGCGCTGCCAACCCGTGACATATTAAAAGCACCCACTAATTCCACTGCCTAATTTCAACAAACTCCAACACAGCAGCATTGCTTTCTTACTTACTTTTCGTCTAAAAATGTAAGAAAGAGATATGACTTAGTAAGTACCACAAATTAATAAATAGTTACTAGTGCCGAGTAACAATTTAACTACTTTTACAATAGTTTCGATCTAGCTCCGTATAAATAAACCAACCCTTGTGTCGAACGAAACTACCAAAAAGTCGTTCAATTAAGTTTGGCCGTAACACCTACATTTAGACGGTGGTTGGTTGTAATAAAGCTTGACTAAAACTAGGTCTAACCTCACTTCATACTTTAGTACAACAGTAACATAATATCTACATGTATTTGGTATTCTGGCTGTTTAAAACGCTTTGAAACTAAGCTTTAATACTAAACCTGTTACTACATTTAACCTTATACCTATTATTTCTTGTACTTGTTATCCCTGTACGCCGGTGCTTTTCTTAATCTTTTCTATAAAAGCAGTAAAAGTTCCTACAAGACTTTTAACTTGTACATTTGAAGTAGCGCCGAGTAATTCCATAATCCTTTAGTCACAAAAGAAAACACAGAAGAGAGAATTTTGTAATTTACCACTAACAGGCGTTAGAGCCCTCGTATCCTGAGTGCTCGGCTAGGGTAGACACCTTTTATAATCGTACCTAATATAATTATAGTAGATAAGTAGCACTGGCATTGTGTTCCTGCGCCGAGTAAAGTCGCCAGAGCTCATTCCGACTAAAGCTATGTTGGGAGCAGTTGTAACTGCTTTACAGCTGCGAACGGTTGCTTGTTTGTTTTATTTATTTTATTTTATTCGGAACAACAAACAATTACATAATGTTTATTACAAAATGAGTTGACATAATATGACTTAGTACTAATTATGTAACCAACAACATTGTTAGTGTTTCTAAGATGGAAAAAAAATAGGAGAAATCTTCACTGGAGACAGTCATGTCCTTACCTATGAAATTGGTATTTTTATTCTGTCTTAGCAATTTGTTCGTAACTATTAAGTTTCCGAACATTCTTATAAAAAAATTGCCTCTTCTAATTATAGACCATATATTTGAGCTCGTATTATTTAATTTGATATTTTTTTGTAAGTTTAATTGTATTAAAATTAGACACAAAGACAATTATTTTTAACTGCCTCCCGAATACATCATTTGATTTGCATTAACATAAAAACGATGAATAATTTTTATCAAGCGTGTTCACACACATATTGCTAAAGCTTGTCTTATGATACATGCCAAATATTATTATCTCTGGATTTGTCGTTGTCAAGAAAACTGATAAAATGTTAGTATGTAAAATGCAGACATCCCCAAAATCTCCATACAAATCACCAATTTCATAGGTAAGGACCTAATATATGCCCCGTAGGGTAGAACATATCCGACGATACATTACGAGTAGGTATGTGTAATATACATTGTTTTGCTTGTGTCCTTGCTTAGAAACCTACATTAAATCACACTCGTGCATAGAATCAGCCGTATACTTCATAGATAATTGTACCCCACCCTCCGCTTCATCCACAAATCTCTTTTAATGGGATTAGTGAATGCGGATTTGTGGAACAAACCCACAGAAGCTTAAATCGCACTTCAGGTATCGCATATTCGTTAGTCGCACTTCGTTAGTCATTGCCGGCTTCAATGGCGTAAGTGATCCCGCACACGGCGAGGATTCAATGGGCCATGAACTATTTTGTAGCTTTAGGCGAATTTCATTGTTTTTGTTCACTCATTTTATCTTTATTGCGGTGAGTAGACACGCTGTGTTCAGATTACAACTACAACCGATTTTTAGTTGAAAAACAAGAAACAAACAAATATATTACCTATGTGGATTTTCTTATGATGACAGCAAATTACTACTGACATCAATGTGGAGTAGCGTAGATGCGTGGAAAAATAAATGATCGCTGTCAGCTGTTTCATGTAAACTCGCCCACAGAGCTTTTGAAAAAATATTCGTTGAATTGACAAGCCGAATATGCGTAGGTAGAATTATTTTTAATATTAGGTACGTACTCTAGATATTATGTATTTGGTATTCTGCGTTATCAAGGATTGTAGGATTGTTACATCATTTGTACGTACATATCTCCAAGATATCGTAGTTTGCTCGCTCACGGCCCTTTTTTTTTTTTTTTTTTTACGAGGAGAAATACCGGCTACCGGTGGCTAGCCGGTAGGCGTGTGTGGGACTCACCTGCCATATTGGCACTACCCACTAAAACTCCCCGATATACCCGTTCCTGCCCTTCTGTGGGAGCGACCCGGGGTCTGCCGGAGCAACTCTCCGAGTTCGCTCACGGCCCTAGAGAACCAACGCCCCGTTTCTCACTGTTCATCGTTAATATGTCGGGCTTATAGCATGTACCTACGCCTAAAGCGCAGGCCACATTTTTAGCGAGCGAGCAGGCGAGCAAGAGGGCAAAGCATAGCGATGGAAACTGACAAATTAGCGAAGCTATAGCGAACAATGCGAAGAAGTGGCTTCCATGGAATTTGATGTTTCCTATCGCTGACTAACTTGGCTATGTGAACCAAAATTTGGAAAGAAGTAAGACGGTGTTCGTTTGTTTCGGTCGCCCGCCCACCCGCTGACAATGTGGCCCGCGCTTATTCTCAATGGTGAGAAAACCAGAAACAATAGGAACATAATATATATTGTCTGCGAACACCGGTGTTCGCTTGACCCTCAAGGGGTTAAAGATATAACCACCAGACGTGCCTTGTGATGCGTGCCACGCTTCGAGCTACACGATTGTTCGCATGTTAGGTAATAAATGTTTTACTGGCCTTCAAAGGAACGTGAAATTTGAGAAACATTTTAGGGTGTATTACATAGATTTTGATTGAAACCTGAGAAGTGTTTAATTATATGTGCGCACAATAAGTTTATTGTAATGCTATTGAGAGTTAAGTATTATATTTACTTTTAACTTACCATTACTTTTAATTTAAAACCTTTTTTTTCAACACAGTATGGTAAACGTGCAGACTATAACATGTTATACCTATATTTTAAGTTGTATCCGTCTGTGAATCCTCAAAGGATCTCAGAATAAAATAATTTGCCACTTGTGGATTAAAGATGTCAAGTCTGAATCTTTAACAACAATTATGATATAGTGTTTCAAGGTGCCTTGAAATTGTTTAATACATATCTGCAAAAAATATCATTATTATTATAAAAGCTTGCAAAAAGGCGTTACTTAACTCTTGGAATTTTAACAAGGAAATTAGTAATTAAAACAATTATATTAATTCAGATACTGCTAAAATCTCTGATGCTTTAAGAAATCTCGTCACATCCAAACGTTATAACAAGAAGCAAATAAAAGGTACAAATTAAATTAGGTGGAGAGCAGAAACAATTATCAGAATTAATATTCTCCTGGTTTTCGGACGACCAATCTTCTTTCCCCTTCGAGGTGTGTCTAGGCGTCAGAAGAATTGCTTCGTACCATATTAAAGTGTTTATCGTCCGGACTTCCCTGGGGATGAACAAAGTTCCTAACAGGGAGGGGAAATTTTCACGCTACCTTATTTTCTCGAAACTCACATGAACGAAACAATAAATAAGTTGGCTGATGCTTTATGCATAGCAATTTTTTTAGTTTCACTAAAAGCTTTCATTTTATGAAAACATGATTAAACAGATGATTTCTTAAGTGCGTGTAAAATTAATTATTCAAATGGAGTGATATAAACTGACGGACACATAAACTGCATCAAAGTAATAGACGACTTTGAAATAAATATTTTAACCAAGTATGCAAATCTTCTATACAGATTTAAATTGAAACTAGATTGGTTCGTGAACTTTAAAACAACGTTGGGTCATATCCTTAACTTTAAGTTTGTGTACTGGAAAGGACCTTAAGACTTTTTTGAAGAAAAAACAGAAATTTAAGGAAAATTGGTTTTAACAATAAACACAAACTTTATGCAAGAGTTTATTTGTGTTTTAATAAGTTGTATTACCTCTTCGCAATATTGTCGAACTTGTGCAGCAGCGTGCGGCCGGGTATTATCCTGCATTAAAGCAAATTTTCGCCTATGAATCCCATGTATGGCACCACGTGATCTTCTATGATCTCTGTTTTGTAGCGATGTGCAGTCAAACCCCCTCTATTACCGTTTTGACAGACCATGTCTATGAACACAGGTTCTGTGCGCCCGTTCATCGATATGCCACCCCACCAGACCATACAGGAACCTCCTCCAAAAGGAACACGCTCCTCAATTTGAGCATAGTGCTCCCCACGTCGACGATAGACTCTTCTGCGACCATCTGCACCATATAAACATGTCCTACACTCGTCCGTGAACAAAACGGAGGCCAATTGCTCTTCTGTCCAATTCAGGCGCAAATCGTAAGCGAGCTTGTCTGTGAACTACATACAACTTTGGACCATTTGCTGGTCTAAAAGGGGTGATATCCGCTTCCTTTAACGTTTACTCCACGCACTTCATTACTAAGCTCTGTTTTGATGTTAACTGACGTGAGGAAACAATTTCGCAGGGAAGTTATAACAATAAATTGGTCACCACGACCTGTGGTTGCTCGAGTCCTGCCTGTACTACGTCTCCTTCTGTAAGAACCTGTTTCCACAAACCTTCTGTATTATATTCTAGAAACCGTAGACTGGTTTAAATTTAAATTTCTACCAATCGTTCGTTGATCCAAGCCCTCCCGCACCAATGCTACAATTTGAGCCGCTTGTTCGGACGAAGCATCCATATTATGGTTCAAAAACTCTCGATGAGTTAAAAAACTAACCCAACAATTCTGCTGGTAACAATAATTCAATTGACAAAAGAATAAAAAATCAATGAGAATCAATTTAAAACTTTGCTATAAATAACTCGCAAATCTGATACTACGAGTAAATTGTTTTTTTTCCCGGCTATATTCATTTGTTTTATTGCAGTTCTATTTTTAAATTTTCCTTTTTTTTTGAGATTAAGAGCCAGTCTTTCCATATTTATATAATTTAATCTAAAAAGTTTGCATACTTATTATAATAAACCATTTCAAAGTAATCCTGAATTTTGATGCAGTTTATAAGTCCGTCAGTGTATATTTTAATTTAGACCACCAGCAGTACTTCATTGAAAACTATATTCATTTCCACTTATTATTAATGATTATTATTTCAACTATCTGATAACAATACCCAATTCTCACAAGTTTTGTTACCGTAACACGAAACTTTATGTTCCTGAATGCAGTTGAAATATGATATTTATTTATAGCGGAATAGGAGACATGTAAACAATTGTATTTGATGGGACATGACTCAAAAGGGATAGCCCGTCTGACAGGCCGTTAATAAGAACGTTGCGCCCTTGTTAGTTTTACACCCACCCCTTGTAATCTTGCATAGCCCGTAAATAAGTTTTACGTCATACCCCATTTTGAAGAGATTTGACAGTAGGGTGCTCGTAACTTCAGATACACCTTGTTATTAAAACTTTTTTATCGCGTAATGGTTTTGAAATGTGGAAAACTGGACACTTTATACCATAGACCGCCATGAGGATCGACTAGTCAAGTCTTACTAGACCTTAGTTCAAGCACGAATTCAAAGCCATCCATAGACCGAATGACCACAATGATTGCAACTTTTGTCGCAGTCGTCATCTTTACTATTGATGGAACGAGGAAGAAGTTTTGTTGTATTTTGAAAAGAACCAAACATATACGATGTAAATATGTTCGTATAACATTTTGATAATCTTACCAATATTTTTATTTATGCACAAATAATAAAGAGAGTAAAGAGGATCGGGAGACGTCTTTTCCATTAGTAGCCTGACGGCAGTCTCACTCGCGCCATTACTTCGCAAATGGCTCGAGCAAGAGCCCGCTGGATTCTCGCGCGATTCAACTTTATCCACGCTGAATATTTTATTCCAAGTTCTACACGATATGACAAGTAGCGCACTTTGTATAATTCTTCAATCAACTGCTTTAGCTCTCTGACATTGAGAAGTTTAAGTGTGCTTCTAACCCTGAACTAAATAACAGCGGCCTGGGCGACATTTGCACAACAAAAACTTCAATATCAGCCTCAAAGTACGAAGCGAATCTCGTTTCTTTCTACGTAGAATTTCCATTGAATATAAGCTTTCCGCTGTTCCTTTTGTAACTGATGCCTGCTCAACTCTGATTCACGAGAGTTCAGTAAATCCGATCAACGTTTTTGAACCGGTAATCGGATTACTCTATCTTAGTTTGTGTCAGCCAGGAAATTTATATCCGTTTATCTGAATTTTCTGATTTAGATGCTTTATATCAGTACATACAATACTGCTATAGAGCATAAAAACAATAAAATAAATGTTAACTTTAAATTCCTACGCTTGTTCTAAAACATTTACCAACATGCAACTAATTAATTGATATTAGACCCTCGCCCTATCAACTTGTATGTCTGAATTGATGAGTCATCCGAAAGCTAAGGGAGGCTAACATAATTTATTAACGTACTAGATGACCAAGACAAAACGGACGCTTAAATGGGTATTGGATCAAATTAACAAAATCAAATTTTCAATATCCGAATCGAATTCTCTTCTTGAATTTATTATCTACTTGCGATTTCAAATTTACAACTACTCTTGCGTATTTTTTACTTACTAGACGTTATAATCATTTTCGAGAGAAACCGTTTTGTTCTTTGTTCAAGGCGTGTCGTAGATTACGGTGACTTATCGAGTATTGTAATGCGCTGTAAAGAGATATAGCAATAATCCCCACTAATGCTTTTGGGGTTGTCGCCCTTTTTTCCAATATATGTCGTTATGGCCCAGAAGTCGGGGGTGCATTCTCAAGTGCAATAATCCCTTGTAACGTGACGTCGCGTGTTCTGACTGTTAGCCCCAAAGGACGCTTTGTAAATTTTATTTCGCTACGTTTTGGGTCGCTCGGGAGCAAGGTTCAGGTTCGAAATAACATGACCTTTCTTAAAGGACTTAGTATTTTTAAAGCACAGCAGGTGACACTGTAGCACAGAAATCAGTAGGCATGAGGGAATATGCACATCAGAAAGGAATTCGATGCTCTAGGTAAATGGCTAAATAAATGCCTATCTATCTGAATATCTTTGTTCGTTACGAAAAGAGGCTATGTCTATGGCTACGCAATTAGCCATAAATAAAGAAATAAATGTTGAAATAATCCGATGTGATAAATGCTACGTAACAAACAAGTCGGCGTCTATCGTTTTGTCAAGTTAATGGGTACATAATTCGCGTGTAACGCTCTTTGCTGAGTTGGACCGACTGCGGCCAAGATGCGGGCGATCCTGAGAGCCGATAAATGTGGGTAGTTGGAAGTTTTATGGAGCGGCCGGTAGCACAGCCTGTTTTCCCGTTATCGCCGACAAGGGCCTTTAAATCAGGCGTCTTTTATTCTTAAAGGCTTTAAGCTCGACAGCATTCGAAGTGCCACAACCGTCAGGGACCGATGCGACGGGAGATCTTATGGTTTAGAAAGTGGTCCCTTGTCTTATGTTCAAGATATTTGATGAAAAGCCGATTTTGACATCGATAAATTATTCTCGTGTCTTACCTTTCGATTTTGTAAATCTTCTGAAGTTTAAATCATTTTTTTAATGTTATGAATGTTAAACAAGAATATAATTATGTATTTGCCTGTAAACACATAAACACATAAATTTAAATGTTTCCTATTACTTAAAATGTATTATTCAAAAGATGTCAGCTTAAGATAGGTATTCTTTCTTTTCGTCGATCGAACTTAGGTAAAATAGCACAATAGTTTTTATATCAAGAACTAGCAAGACTTCGATACGATCTTTGAATAAGACTGGAAAGATCGTTTTTGAGCTTAAATGCGTAAATATTCAAATATCCTCAGCATATCGTAGAAGAATAATTCGTAATTCCCAAGCGTGTACCGAGACCGTAATTCGAAGGAAGGGGGATTAGGCGTATCTCATTGTGGGGCTCCGATTTTTGCTTAGCTCGGCTTATGGTAATTATGACAAAAGTCAAGTGAAGGCACACGTGCAGATATTATTTTCTTATCTAAATCATTGATTTATGGCAACTTTGCTTTGTTCTTTCTCTAACATAAATTAGAATAAACCAAAAATTTTTTATAGCGAATTAGAAATAGAAATATAACTATGTAGGTAATTTTGAACCTAGTATGTTAGTCCAAGATGAATGTAAACAATACCTATGTAATTTTGGTAGTTTCTAAATATTAGAACTCTCCTAATTCGTAGAACGTAATAAAGAAATTCCATATACCTATTTGTAATGACATAATTCACTATTTGACTAGAAAAAAATTTGGGATTTTCTTTTACTGCTATTGGAAATTCATAGGAAACGTACCTATTCCATAAACTTATTGGAACTGAATCCTTAGTGTATTTATACTTACATAATATACTTTCATTTCAAGAATAATGTAATAAAGCCGATAAGCACGTATGAAATAGATACGCGAATCTACTTTATTATTCTTATTCCTCAAGGAAAGCTGAATTTGGCGTGTTTAGTAAAAAAACATTCCCGTGTGTACGTGATGTATCGGCGGCGTCTGCATGTGGGTTTATAGCCGATAAAACATCTAGGGACGTCTATTTATGGCGTTTTTTGTACGAGGAAACATGTGTTGATAGTATTAAATAAGAAGCCATACGCATGTGCGGCACCTGCGTCCCGCTGGTAAGGGAAATGTAGCTTTAACACACGTCTTATTCGATGAAGGAGAGTGACCTCATTTTATTTAAGTTTGTCAAACAAATACACAGTAAATGTAAGTAATCTCTGCATTAAATTAACGATTTGTCTAGTTTATTTTATATATTTGTCATGATTAGATCTATTCCATTACTTTTTTTTTTAACTTTGTTAGCTATGCAAAATGAGACGAAATTGTTATTGTTAAGCCTCATAACAATATAATAATACTAGTGAGACAGTAAAGATATTAAGCTGTCCTTGAAATGTCAGTTAGGAAGCTTAGCTGATTTTATGCCATGGAAAGAATTCTTCCCACTTTCTCGATTTTCTCAACTTGGTGTCACTTAGTAACGAGGAACACATGCGCCGTCTCGGGTTACTGACCTTACTCAACACAAGTGTGAGATAACGAACGAGAAAAAATACGTTAATGGTACATTGTTTAGACAGGACACTGAAGCGCGACTCTCAATTAGTATTGTCTATTATGCAAACATTTTAAAGGTTTCTACCCACTACATTGGACATTACTTATCCGAGCTAGGAACGTTTCAGGCACGTAAAATATTTTTATTATAGAAAGAAATGTATGTCTGTCGGTGACGCGTACATAGTGGGCATTCTCTCATTTTTCTATAGATTTTTTTTGTCTTATACAATCCTAGTCCTTGGACGTTTATGGTATGATCCGGTGTATTAGACAGTGACCTTAAAAGCTCAGCTGTATTCGAGACTAACGTGATACACTAAATAATAAAAGACGTAGTAAAATTGTTATTACTCAGTGACTATTATAGACTAAGTTCGGAGCGGTCTCTCATTGTCGTCTATTAATAACAGCAGCTCTAGTAATGTTTAGTATGGGTAGAACAATAACATTAATGTGAGTACGAGGTACTTTTAGAAATGTCTATTGTTTGACTCACAATACGTTAATAAATGGTTAATTCATTTGTAGAGATTCATTTCGGAATTATATTGTACAAAGCGTTTGTAAAGTTAAACATTATGGATTTGTACAGACTTCAAATTCATACAACAGTATGGATTTGCGAATGGAAGTTGCGAAACAGTTACGACTACAAATTGTTCTGTAATAAATTTCATATTTCTAATATTATGGCCTTCACCAATTACCTTCTGTCAATTAATTGAATTTATCATTAGTTTCAAATGGCTGACGACAACATTTTAATGAACTACCTACCATAATAGATTGAGATATGCCAAACTAGACCTAAAATAAATACTGCTCAGCTATGAACGTGAATGTGCATATCTTAGCTTGAATTCTATTCTAAAATTGGTTCAGAATGTCGGCCATAGCGTCTGTGAACGGAGTTTGCAGTCTGTTTATGTATAAAGAATTTTGTAATATCCTACCGTACCATGTTCAATTAAATGCTGTTTACATTGGGCATGCTTCAAAAACAGCCTATGTTGTCGTACTCATTTTATAAACTTTGATCCAATTCTAAATTCCGTATATCGTATATCAAGACTATAAAACCCTCGGGACGTCTGCCGATCCCCGAATCTAGCTCGAGTGCCCTGGAGACTCTCTTGAAGCGGGAGAGAAATCCTACATTGGTGGTTCGCCACACCAGGCATGAGAAGTCACCAAAGTTCTCGCCTTCTTTAAAATAATCCGGTGATAGCATCAGTTTAGGTCAATTAAAAAAAGGAATATATAAATACTCTTTATATTAAAGGTAAGTACTCCTACGTTGAAGCCTACTGCCTAATTAATGAAATTGAATTTCCCTTACAAGACAAAACTGAACCTTCTGAAAAGCTTGCACTTACTGTAATTGAAGATCCCGTCTCAAGGAACCCTTAATAACAAAACTGAAAATCGTAAATGTTTAACTCTATAACTTTTATTTATCGTTTATGGCCCCAATTTTACTTCATTTAATTCTCTACTCATTACTTGTATTCAATTAAAAAAAAGAATTAATTGTTGACTACGAGTATAAGTAACGGCCTTGTGGTCTATGGCAACCATTTACTTACCTTTACTTCTATTGTGATTTCATTGCCACCTAATCAATGAAATAAAAAAATGGTATCAAACTTGTATTAAAAATAAATCTCTTTAATAACTCATGTAACAACGTTTTGTGTACTTTTGACCTTGAGTAAGAGTTAAGGATTCTGAACAATTTTTTTTTTCTATTATGAATTATATCACACTTCACTTATAATTTGTGACGTTTGTAGACACAATAGGAAATCAATTGTGTCTCGGCTGATTTCAGCCACCTCACAGACGAGGGGTTTCAGTTTTACACCATATTACCATCTCAATAATATTTCTTATGTTATAATAATAAACTTATTGACCTTTATATTCATTCACTGTCTGCTCTATGTAACCATTTTAACTATAATGTACCTTCTTCTATTGCGCATTATATCTGTACTTTACTATTTAATTTCCTGTCCCATTTCGCAATAAAGAGTATTATCTATCTATCTTTCACCTTAACGCTTGTTCGTCTCTTTTGTGGGGCTTGTGCAGCGTTGTTAAATGTAATAAGTAAGGCAATAGATACAATCTTTAGTTAGACGTTACAAAACAAAGGTTCCCATTTTTATTGCGGCGATAAAGCGGCGGAATCATGCGGCCAATAGAGAACGCTTTGTTTGTTTTATCCTTTTGATGGTTAAGTTAGTCTTTCAGCCAGAGTTTACTGGACAAGCCATGTTGTAAACTTTTAGGCCTCTGGATTTTTTTTATTTCTCAAATAGGTTAAAATGTTAGTAGGTTAAAATTTATTTTTATATATGTATATATATATAATATATATATCTATTATTTGCCATACTATTACTTTTGCTGTATTTCTTATGGTAAATCCTTATTGAGAAATAATTTGAGTGGTTTTGGTACGATATGCTCATGAATGTCCCCGACATTTTTCCACCTTCTAGCTGCATGCCAAATTAATCAAAGATATAAAGTTGAAAAACTTTTTTTCCTAACAGCACCTTATACACTGCAGGCCGCCATTTTTTATAACTATGCCAATTTAAAAAGCTTACATCGAGCTTTAGCGATATAAGAGTTTGACCGATTGTTAAAAAGCCACACCATAATTTTTTTTATAATTTTTCGGATCCTGAAAATTTTAAGCCAAATTTTTATTATTGCTGATTTTATTACTATAAATGACACTATTTCTCTGTAAAGGCATTAATGACTCATTTATTTAATATTATCCTCTCTTCGCTCCTATCCAATAGATCGGTAGAGATAACCTTTAGAATACCTTATTAAGCCCATAATTTTATCGATAATTGTGCAATAAATATTAATAGCTATTCGTATCAGCTATTAAGTGTGTACAAATGCTGTAAATTTGTTTTTAACTTAAAGTAGGACAGCACTGCTCTGCTTTAAAGATTTGATCAATTTGTAAAAGTAGGAAATATTTATATTGTAGAATATTTCACATGTTCTTGTCATATAAATATATGCTATTAAAGTCTACATTATTTCATGTCTCTTATTACTTTGCTTTCTTCAATAAATTTCGACTTATTCAATTTCCGACCCACCCACGGTTTCGATTTATATCGTCAATCTAATATTTGGTACCTTGCAATATCACAGACAGTTAAGTTACTGTACACGAATATCTCGTCATCCTACCCTCATTTATACGTATTCGGGCAGTAGTATGCAACGGTATTAACATACCCTTGCCACTACTATACTATTGCTCGAATATGTATTTGTAAGTAGTATTGCCTTATTCATTATTTGATATATCATCCTAGACTACCAGCGCATTCTTCGTAGTCAGCTAAATATGAATTAACACGACATGAATTAAGTACGAGACCTGTGATCAACAGTTAATGAAGCGAAAGAAATATGTGAGGATCGATTTAAGTGAAAAGAGTTACCTCTCCCTCTGCTTAAGTATGTACGAGTATATTATTATGTATTTGTTTCTGCATCTAGCAATGCTTGAAGTTGAGATACCATGACGAGTTTTTAAAAGTCCTAGAACATGATCTATACGCATTAATGTAAAACATAGACAAAATGCCTCAAAAAACTAAAACAAATTACCCTAATCGTACTCAGCTTTTTTCGAGCGCTATTTTTACAGTGGAGATGGCATCTCGGTCGTGATCACGAATGTGCCACAGGCGTGATGCTTAGACCGCTCAGCTAGGTATTTGACCTTTAATAGTTTCATTGATACCATCAATAGAAGGTTCGTGGCCTAAATTAGCACAAAAAACTTTGTCGCTACGATGAAGTGTCTTATTTTTATTTTATTAATGAGTTGGTATGCATTATTTCACATGATTGATATCATCATAGTCTTAGTATGCAGTCTTGTAATACATTTACTTTCTTTATATATATCATTCGGGTCAACTGAAAGAAGAATCTGTCGTATAGTTATATCGCCATCATCATGAAACAATAGTATCAATAGAAAAGTGAGATATTAAACATTTTCTTAAATTTAATTACTACCTAAGATTAATTACGAGTATTTTACGAACAATGTCCTCTTAAAATAAAATAACGCATACCCTTGAAACGATATTTATATTCAAGAACGCATTGCTTGCTCGGCTCTAAACTTCTAACACAGTTTATCTAAAATTTTGTTATCCCAAAACACACAGTAACAATTAGGTCACGCGTACCAAACAGAACTTAAAAGATCAACATTGCGCAACCCGTGCATGAAACTATGAATTTTCAGAATCGGAGCTCGAGTAACACTAACTGTAGTTCCAGCTTTGGATTAATTAGCATTAGTTAAATTTAGTGACGGACAATTGCCGACGCGTCCACGGTACGAAGAACACGTATACAGTTTTGACAGTATATGACTTATCACAAGGGAATAAGGACGTTTATTGTCCAAAAGTGTAATATGTTCTTGGTCGTGACTGTACGTACTCGGCGTCTGTCTAATTGAGACAACGGCGGACGGACTTCGTTAGCTTTGTCATTTTTTTTCATTAACGCCATTTGGCATTGTAGAGGTGACATGTAACACGTAATAATTAATAAGATGATGACCTACAATATTTTTAAACAAATGTTTTTAGTCGCAAATAGCTACTCGTAGCTATTCCAAAGTTTCGGGTCAAGTTTTTACGTCTGTTTCATTGCGAATAAAAAAGTAAGAAAAGTCACATAGAAAATTAATTCATTAAAATTTAATTAAGAATAGAGTTAATGAACCAGGTCCTGGTCATTTATTATGAATATTCATAACACTGTATTGTGATACAATCACAAAAAAACATCGACAAGATAACGATACCGTTATGTGGATATTTTTTAACTTTCCAAATCCTGTAAATATTTCAGTCTTTGTGTTTGTTGGCTTATGAAATTCTTTGTTTAGATCGACTCCAAACCGCCATCAGTCGTTGCCATGACAACCCGGGATATTCTCACGAAATTTATAGCTGTGCTGTGCCACGCAGGACATAATAGGTCGCATTTTGTCCTAAAACGAACAATTAAATAATAATATTATTCCCAATGGGGAGGTTATAATCTGAATTTCTATTGTTATTATTAGGTCCTTACCTATGTAATTGGTGTTTTGTATGGAGATTTTGGGGATGTCTGCATTTTACATACTAACATTTTATCAGTTTTCTTCACAACGACAAATCCAGAGATAATAATATTTGGCATGTATCATAAGACAAGCTTTAGCAATATGTGTGTGAACACGCTTGATAAAAATTATTCATCGTTTTTATGTTAATGCAAATCAAATGATGTATTCGGGAGGCAGTTAAAAATAATTGTCTTTGTGTCTAATTTTAACACAATTAAACTTACAAAAAATTATCAAATTAAATAATACGAGTTCAAATATATGATTTATTTTTAGAAGAGGCAATTATTTTATAAGAATGTTCTGAAACTTAATAGTTACGGATAAATTGCTAAGGCAGAATAAAAACACCAATTTCATAGGTAAGGACCCAATATTATTATTTGAGGTTTGTTCATTGTTGTCAAAATTGTGGATAATTGGGGTGTTCATATAGTACTTATTTTTCTCAATTATTTAAAGATGCCTATGAGTAACACATGATCCATAGCCGAATTGGTAAAACAGCGCTATTGATGCATGATGAGGTAACCGCTTCAATACTCGCTTGTACCAGCGCTCGCACCCATTGTTACATAAAAATCATTAACATATCAGATTACATTTTAGTGTGTAATACCTTTTCTTATCCATTGGCGGGTGAATTGTGATGATATGTCTTTTTGTTATTCTATTGCAAACAAAAACCTAATTTATTTGCATACTAAGGTATTTTTAATTATGGCAATTAACTGAAAAGCATTGAGGTACTTCGAGTATCAAGTTTACCTGCTGGTGGTGTAAATTACTGCCTACGAGGATAAGAAATAACATTCGAACTTCCTTTGTCGGCAACTTTATAAAGTTTCTATATTCATGTAATCGTCGTTCGCGTTCTAGGACCAACGCTAACAGTCGTAATTTTATTCAGGCCAGAGGTCTTATAATACTGGTAATGTTTATATTAATGGTTATCGGGATAGGCTTTATTGTATTTTAGTTTTGCAATTAGGTCACGAGAAATTAATGCGACTTGGTAATATAAACAGTGTTTTTGGAGCTTCAGAAAATTTGTGTAACAAAAGAATGATGCATTGGTTAATGTGGGTGAGTGTTACATAATTCTGGACCTGAGAAGCATTAAACTGTAAGCGACTTTTGCAATTTTTTACAGTAAAGACTATTTTGTAAAATTGGTGGTGTATTGACTTTATTCCTAAAACCAATTAACACCACTGGTTTAATTTGCTTTTTTTATTTATTCTATAAAAATGGCACAATGAGAGATACATTTTTGGTAAAAGTAACTAAAATTTGAAATTAATGAAAAAAACTCCGTTACTCACAATGTTATTCTATCAGTGTTAGATTACAGTCGCTGCTGAACAATGTAACTCCATATTTACATGAAAACACCATGTTATAATCCTACTAACAGCAGACAGAATATTCTAACTCCCCACTTACATTAAAGTGCCGATAAAATCCTTGAAAAAAATATTGTGAAGGTTTCCTAGTATTTTACTGCATTTCATACATACATATAATCAAGACTATTATCCCCTAAGGGTTAATCAGAGACTATGCAAAAGCACCTCAAAAACAGTCAATCGCCAAAGTCCGCGCTTCTTCAAGCAGTGACTGCACTAGTCGCCTTTTACGACACCCAAGCGATGAGATGGGTTAGTAGTATCCTTTTAATGAGCCGCTACCACACTGTATTTCTTGCAATAATATGCTACATTGTTATACAATTTTGAAATTCAATGTTGTGACTTACTTTTTGAACATATAGTTCTATCGTTGGATGAAAGACAAAAATTAATATACATTGGCATAACACGCAAAAAACAGTGTTATGCTTCTCAGGTCCAGAATTATGTATCGTTTGTTTTTTTGCATACACTATGTGAACAACTTCTTTGTCATATAAATTGCTATATTTATATGATATCTCCCGATGATGGCCTATATTATTATTTCTTTAGCACTCTATCTATCGGTGACTCTAATAAAAAAAGCTTCAAATAGGTACTTAATCATGTGTCTGGTAAGATTGTCTGGAAAATTTCAGAACTGTAATTATAAAGCGAGAAGGACGTTCCTAAACTTAAAACTGACTAATATTGTTATTGAAAGTATGTTGTTTGACCTAATAAGATTATGTACCTACATATTGCCCAATGAAAAGTCCTTGGGCATACAACCTAATATTTGTTGCAGTAAAGCCACAACCGCTTAATCCTAATGCGAAATTAAATATATACATGCGTGGTAAAGTCATTTAGCCCCCGATAACGAGCCAGCGTTATCACACAGACGCGGAAGTAATTAGTGGTATCGTGTGCATTATCTACTTACCCGAAATCATGGTTTTGTTGCAATAAATTTGCTACTGTTAAATTGAGTTGCAGCTTGTAATATTGGTTTGGTAAGTAGCGATCCGACCCGGATTCGCACGAGTGCATTGCTATATTTTTATACATACAAACTTCTTAAATCACTATGTATCAAAAAACCACAAAAAATCTGTACCTTAGTGTTAAAGATCTAAGCATCTTAGGCCCATTTGCACGATCGAGAGTTAGCGCCTAACCCAGGGTTTACCCATATATTTGCCCCAGGGTTAAGCGCTAACTCTCGATCGTGCAATTGGGCCTTAAGGAAAGACAGCGGGAAGCTATTATGTCTTATATATATTATGTAGTGGTATAGGTTACATTATTTATTATTTGAATGACTATATATTTTTATTGTGTAATTTTGTTTTGTTGACTAAAGTGATTTTCAAATTAAACACTCTTCGCACTTGTCTTGAAACATTCGATTAGAGACCACCAACCAATTATTTTATCTTGCAATCTGCGCTTGACCAATCGAATCCGTTAGCCGTCTAGTGTTGTCTCTTTCTCTTCTATACAACGTTATCGCTAAGTCTCTGGCTGATCGTACCCACATACTATAGAACATTCCCTCTTCTAGTACAGGTTCAAACTTTCTACTCGTTTTTCTTGACCACTATAGCTGGAAACCTGTATTGTTTTACAGTTAGTAATCTTAATTGTTGAAGTTTATATTCCAACTAACGTGGGGTAGTTTTTTTATAGAACAAGGTTATACGAAAATGTCATGGAATGTTTGAAAAGTTATATAATGAAGAATCCAGTTTTCGTAGAATTATGTTACTTGTTTATACGAATGGTTGCTTTCCAGGTAGATTGATGTTCATATTAGCACGTGTCAAATGAATTACGAAGTGTAAGTGGTAGTGTGCGGAGCGCATGGCTCGCTGAACTGACAACTGATCTTAGCCAGAATGGTTTTCAAGTGGCAAGTGGCCACGTACTGTCACCTGCAATTATATATGACGACCTCCGTGGTCGAGTGGTCTGTATGCCGGTCTCAAGGCGTCGCCATCTCGAGAGGTTCTGGGTTCGATCCCCAGTGGGGGCAAATGTTTGGGTGATGAATTTTCAGGCATTTGTTCTCCAGTCTTGGATGTTTATATATATTTCTATATATTCTGGTTATTTATATGTATTTATCTATTAAATATATTTATCCGTCATCTAGTGTCCGTAACACAAGCAGCATTAGTTGCTTAAAATGGGGCTAGTTGATAGGTGTGAATGTCTGAGGATATTATTATTATTATTATTATTATTATATACTTACAGTGATTCAACAAGGTTCATGTGGAAGGCCTGTGCCCAGCAATGGGATGAGTATAGGCCAAGTATAAAGTTTATTTCTAGGACAATTCCTAATTATTTATGTAATAGGTATCATACTTATAAACTTTAATATTAAGGGCGCCTTGCAGGAAATTTTAATCGAGATTTAAAACTAGGTTTAATAATTATTTGACAATTCTAGTATGGCTGAAATGTCAAAAAATTACAAAATCTAGTTTTAAACTAGGTTTAAAATTTCCTGCAAGTGGCCCTGAACGTTGAAAAATGGCGTCTTGAGTATGTCTTTTATTGCTTAATGTTACCTTATATAACATGTTCAATTTCCACCCATTTATTCGCAGTGATAGGTATAGTTTTAAATTCGTATGCGAGCTATCAATCACACAATTAGCCTCCACTAGCCCCGGGAGGAGTCCACGATCTATCAGTGTCGAGGAAAAGGAGGTGAAAGATTGATTATTTGATTAAAATATCGCTGCTATCAATTGTACAATTTTAAGATCATGTACATTTCTACATGATATCAAACTACAGTTAGCTCAACAATTACATAATAAGGACACACCTTATTGAATTCTATGTGGAAGGTAAATAAAATTCAACTGTAGATTTTAATGCCTGTAGGTCTGGCATAAGCCATAGATTTTAGAATTGATAGGCGCGATATTTAATTTTTTCTCTTCTGTGGTTACGCGGTATTAACACACTGCTCATACACGGAGCGCAACGACGGACGTAAGCAAACATCAGGAGAAATCGGAAGTGCAAATGACATATGACACATTTCTGCATATTATTAACACTTACAGACTCTACCATACGCTTATTTTATTATCTACCATAATGAAAATACGAACCTTAAAGATTAAAACGGAGACGTCCCGAGTGTCAAAGTGAAAATAATGGTACTCTATTCTCAAGACCATCGACTCTACAATGAATCGAATCAACCGACAGTATTTTCGAATTTCTAAACTTGTTCATCCAGATAGTGTCGGTTCTGCCTTCTAGCTCGGTGGCGTAACCAGACAACGCTTTGTTTCACATTAGGTGACAATTTTTTACGCTACTCGCCAACGTTCTACTTTCTACTAGTTGACCACATGGCAATGGTTTCTATTCGGTATCTACTGGTAGTAAGATTTCTTTTCTTTAATGACTAGAAAGGAAACTATAAGAAAGAATTATAATGAAGGTCCTCAGCCTATATACGTCCCACTGCTGGGCACAGGCCTTCCTCATGGAAAACTCATGAGGAGTGTGGGCGGTAACACCTCTACGCTGGCCTAATGCGGGTTGGTGGGTAGAAACGACTGTTTCTATTGCAATAGCGACCGCCAATGGCTTAGTGTGCCTTCTGAAGCGCGGAGGAGCTTGAGATCACAATGTTTTGCTACTCATCCAGGGCCTGACCATGGCGAAGCTTTGTTTTCAATCGAAACCCAAAGCGTATTTGCGTACTAACCTTTATGTCACGGAGCTCCTCATAATAATTAAGGGTAACAAAATGTAAAAAGTCTAATCAAAGTTCGATAAGAATCATCCGCCCCACTTTTTGTCTAGTCAATTATTCTATTAGAAAGGTGTTTAATTTCGCTAAAGGTACCTTTTAAGTTACACTCACCACTTCAAGAATTTAAGCCTATTATTAAGAAGAATAGTTTCATTTTATAGTGTGACAATGCTACTCAATTAAAGCAACTAATTTGGCGCCCCAAAACTATTAAACGTAAATCTCGTATTAAACACCGCGCAGCTTTAATTATGAAGTCGTAAATCATATTTATTACTTGCAATATAACTTTAATGCTCTTGCTTCACGGGTTAATATGATCCAAGACCTGCCAGATCGGATGCATAATGGAATTGCAACGGAAATGCGGTTTCATCGACATCGATGTATTTCTAAGTCACTGCACTAATTAAAATTATTCAGATGCAAAATATTAAGCTATTGGTAATCCTCTTATATTACGCGAATGAAATAAATTTAAAGAAACAAATCGAAAAAACTGTCGTTCATAGCCTTGATGTTAAAATTTATTGCAAAATTCGTGTAAAGTTGGATCGAATAATATTAGAAATTAAAAATATCATGGACAAATTGTGGTTCAAGGTTTTATTGCCAATTTTTTTTTATGATATTGAGAAATTATGAGACCAAATTTTAGGTTCTTAATTAATGATAGGATAGTGATATGATTTTTATTTATTACAAAAAAATTCGAAAGCCTGTCTTATCCATTTTATCCGTAACTGAGTTATTGACTTAGTATGTTTGAATAGTAAAGTCAACTCACACGTGGTTCACCTAATTCTACAAAGAAACCCCCTAAAATTTAGTGATGGTGAATACATAATGCGAGTCTCATAATGGAAATCAATAATCGATTCACACGAGAGAATGTCACAGGACGTCAAATAGCAATTTTTCCTCGGCAAACGTTCGCGCGAAATCGCTCGGAAAATCCAAAAGTACGCAATAATTCACTCGGTAGTGTGACTGAGTTTCATTATTTTTTTGTTGATATACCCGTGGTTTTTTATGTACATCTCTCAGTGTTTGAGAAGCGGGTCACATTGGGGCCTCAGGAAACTGTCCCTTTTATGACACATCCATGTAATAAACTTTCCAGCTTATGGTTTGTCAGTTTAATGCCCTTTCGAGGAAACATTTTCATTTGCTTCTTAAGAGCATTTTCTTGAATGGAATATCAAATGAATAGGTCGATGTACAGTCATAATAATTTATGTAGATAATAGGCATTGTGATTTTGATAGAAACAAGCAATTCGCTGACTCATATTGTTAATATGTGGTCAATCAAACAATATTTATCCATTTAACTTAGAAAATGTTATTTCAATATTCAGCTTGTCTAATAGTCGAATTTTCAAATACCACAAAAGTTAAATAGTCATAGACAATTTAACCACAACACGGTGCTGGTATTAGTAAAATGGCGGCTGGCGGCACAGCTGATGTATATTGCTTCGAATTTTCATCACAAATTTAACAATTTGTCAAACTCACGTCATACATTTTGGCGTTTCCATTGACGCTTTTGGTCTAGATTTTAACTTTTGAGGTAACTATTACTGCGGACCAACACACCCTAAGATAAATCATAATCAATGAACAAAACAAAAACATAATATAACTACTCATATCATAAGTAATATTATGTTTAGTGTGAGGCATTGGAGTCTTTTGTTACAGTTGTAAAAAAAAACATTTTATGAGATCTTTATTGCTACCATGACTTTTTGGAATGACAATAAATAAATAGAACAGTAGAAACATAGTTCGAAACATAGCCTAACAATAAGGGTTGTATAAAAATAATAATATCTTTAAATTGGCTGGGTTCTAAACTTAATCTCTCTCAAAACGGTCAGAAAATGAGACAGTATAAAAAACATCTTTTGTTCGCGGTGACCGCCAAAGGGTTAAAATTAATATTACTTTGATATGGCTGTTAGCTGGAAAAACTGCCAGATCTACAGACTACGTAAAACATCTTGGTATAAATTAGACGTGGTCCTTCGATGATGCAGGATAGATTTTGTGCCAAATTTAATTGAGGCTCTTTATTTGTCCATCAAACAGATGAAAGATTTTTGTGTGATGCATACATTTTGCGACACCAGATTGAATGTTAATAAAACCTTCGGTGTATCTATCGCTAAAAAATATATATATTTGATAGATTCATGTGTTTGTGTCTATGAGGAAGGCCTGTGCCCAGCAGTGGGACGTATATAGGCTAAGGACGAATAAATCTGTATCAAATTTCAAACAGTGATTGAATTGAAGTAGTCGAAAGTAAAACTAATTAATTACTTTAGAAACCCTCGTACATCTCTCCCATGTCAATTTCTAAATTTTAATCGTGTCTATTTCGACTTTGTTCCTCGGTTTTAAAGGTTAAAATCGATTAATTTTGTCTTACTCATCGTTTTGTCTCATTTACTGAGTGGATTCGTCACTCTATTAAAATCTCTAGTGTGGGTATTTTCGTTTACGTGGATTCAATTACTTTTAGTATTCTCTTGAGAACCAAATTTAAGGATACATTGCGTTTGATTAAAGTTCATGATTGTAACATGTTTCTTCTAAAGGTCTCTGAACATCGGAGCATACTAAGATACGATACAGTGTGCAGATATCTAAATTATTAAGCGAGGTAGGACATTATGTTAATACTTATAATTTTGAACCTTGAAAACCTTTCGACACCATAAAGAACCTAAAACTTATGCTCGCAACGCTAACACATTGAAGTTGAAGATTATTCGCCATTTTGTCTGTATACGATTTTTTGTTATTTGAATGCATCTATGATGAGAGAGATTATAGTGTGTCACATAACATGGTACAAAAAACACTCGCGTTTCCATTCAATTACTCGGTAAGTCCCTTATTTTAAATACATGTTCGTGTTTTAATAACCTCTCTTACGTGGCTACTATTCCACGCCCCGAAAAGCACAGTTAATTGTATTGAATCTAATAACATGTTATTTATGAAATAAATAAGCTTTAATGCCCATTACAAAAAATGTACACAACTAATACCGCTCTCTAACAGTCAACATCAGGCAAAGCAGACATCTATTCCGTTTTATATCTATAAAAGCAATTTCTGCACAACCATCCAATAGCTTATAGCGGCGACGGGCTCACCACCTGTCACGCTGAGCACATGTGCAGTCACTGCTTAGTGAAGCGCGGACTATGGCAGTGGACTGCTTTAACGGTGCTTTTGCCTAGTTTCTAACTTACCTTTAGCGGATAATAGTCGTGATTATATGTATGTTATTAGCAAATTTTTAAAGGGTAAATTTTACATATTTTGTATTGCTTGCGACATAGGAGTGTATTGCTTTGTGTTATTATTTATTTACAGTGAAGTTCGTCATTATTTTAATATTCACATTAGGTTAAGTACCTTTATTTTTACTTAAGTTCGAACTGTCGTTACCTACCAAATTTTAAAACATTGGCAAAACGATTAGCAATGTATGCCTATGATAAATAAATGCATTGTGAATAGGTAAAGAGCATTCAATCTGACCATCATTTCGATTGACGATTATACAGAAAAATATGAACCTTCTATAAACAATTATTAAGGCTTCTATTAAATAAGTATATTGATTAAAAAAAATTAACATAGCTATAGAGTTTTCCATGTGGATGATATAAATAACATGGCAAAGATTGTTTAATAATATCTAATTGAACGATTTTTTCATGATAAACTTTTTATAGTGTGTGTATGCTTAATGCTTATTTACTAATACTTATTATATTATGGATTATGAGGGCACATTTTTTCTATTATTATGTATATAAAGTACCAGTTTAAAATTAAATCAATTCGATTGTTTCTATGTGACCTAAATATCTATTAAGAGTCTAAACTCGCTTGTTTCAGGCGTTCACTGAAATAGCGAATTAAATTATTGGACTAACGTGGCGTTATATTTTTGTGTTTGTAGAGGAGGTATATATGTATCATCTGCCTTTTAGGGAGATTAAAAAAAGTATGTTACTACTGTTTTGTGATAAAACTGTTGTGCATTTAAGTCTGAATGTACGTCTAGTTTTGGTCAAATATTGTATAAAATATTATTCGAATTATATGTAACATCTATTCAAGATGTCGCCGGTCCAATTATACCACTGACCTGGATAAAAAGTACAGTTTATTAGGAGTATTGCAGCAACTTAATTATACAGGCCAAACGTGAGGTTGTTTCCGCACTTTCTAAACTGTAACCATGGAAGTTTTGTAATATTCTAATAATGTTTAAAGATCCTTATCGAGACGACATCGTCACGTCTTCCAGTCATCGACTATTCATCTTCGATGCGAACGTCGGCTCATGAATATTGATGCTGCTCACTCGCGTGCCGCCTAATCCCTCCAGGGTCGATCCTCAACTGATTGGGTTTGTAGGAGACCCCGTATTATGAATAGCTGGGGAATTATACGGAATCTATATTATAATCCTTACTCAAAGACAACTCCTTTCATGCCGTTTTTTCCGGGAGCTTTGCGCTAAGCTGATGTTTGTGGGCACTGAACGGTATCGTGGATTCAGTAATAATAAACTCAATTTCGAAAAATTGTTTCCATTAAGTATTTTTTTTTTTAGTTTTGATGTTAACTGTGCTTTTTTAGGGTTCCGTAGTAAACTAGGAACCCTTATAGTTTGGCCATGTCTGTCTGTCTGTCCGTCCGCGGATAATGTCAGTGACCGTTAGCACTAGAGAGCTGAAATTTTGAATAAATATGTAAATTAATAACATCGACAATGTGCACAAAATATTAAATAAGGGGGGTGCCCATACACGTAATGTAGGGACTGATTTTTTTTCCCTCTGGACCCTAACGTGTGATATATCGTTGGATAGCTATTCAAAAATGAATAAGGGTTTCTAACATCATTTTACGATAAAATTTATATTTTCTGAAATAATTGCTCTGAATGTTAAAAAAATGTGTGTCCCCCTTTAACTTTTGAACCATAAGTTCAAAAAATATGAAAAAATTCTCAAAAGTACAACTTTATAAGTAAAATTATTTTGAACTTGATGGGTTGAACAATTTTCGATAAATTTAAAAAAAATATTTTTTAAATTTGTGACTTAACCATATATGCAAGCATTTTTTTAACTCATCTTACATATTTTATTATATAGAACATATCGTCTTTCAAATAAAAAAATAATTATTGAAATCGGTTCACGCAATCAAAATTTCTAATGAAAAATAATCTTGGATGGAAAACTACCGAACCCTATACTGAGTGTGGCCCGACACGCTCTTGGCCGGTTTTTTTAACCATTCTGTTACATAGGTACTGTAAGGTGAGTTTTTTGATTCGTTGTCATAGTAATCACTTTAGTTAAATTATAGACCAATAGCGTCAATGGAAACGCCAATATGTGTGAAGGCAGCTTTACAATTGAAAAAATTAAAATTCGAAGCAGTATACATCAGCTGTGCCGCCATCCGCCATCTTTCCAATCCCAGCATTTCTATGATTATTTAACTTTAGTTATGTTTGAAAATTCGACTATTGGACAAGCTGTCATATCACGACATACGTTTTCGCCATTGGTCCATATTTTAACCTACTGGTCAAAAAACTGGCCTAAAGCAAGAGGTGTAATATTTTATCACAGTTGTGCCAAAATTGCTTCAAAAAGAATTTCATACTTTTTCAAATACAGCCTCATAACATAGTCTAAACCGTTGTTTTTATAAAATTTTATTTGCTTGTACGAGCAAGAGCTACCAGCGTCCCTAATTCGAAAGAGCTCTCGAAAATATCATTGCAATGTTGAACTGAGCGCCTCATGAATACTGAAGAGATCCGGCAACTCTGGGACTAATTATTGCAATTACTGCTCGTAGTCTTATAAAACTATTGAGAATATTGTAATTCCTTATTATTAATGTCCAAATTACTAAGTACTCCATAATGATAACGTAATCCTTTTTGTTGCTGATATAGTTTTATCTGTAAACTAGTTCCGAACTTTTTTCTGTATTGTTAGTAGTTCTTAACTTCTTACAAGGTCTTACCTTGCCTTGCCTTGCCTTGTTGCAGTTTTTCTCCACGCACAGAATAGTGCACAGAAAAGTTAATTAAACAATGAAGGATAAAATAAAGAGAACAAAGTTATAAGAGCACAAAAAATGCAAATAAATCCAAATATCTATATTTTAAGTTTATCTGCATCATTAAAGATGGCTTATTATACAATTTTGTTGAAGTCAAATTATCATACGCTTAGTTGCTGTGGAAATTAAAAATTAGTATTTATCCATTTTTCCTGCAATTTCCGACCGCAATATATTTCCAGTGCGTGCAGTTCTGTATTCTCCTGGGATCCACTTCTCACGCCGCTTGTGGACAGAGCTCTTTACACTGCAACTTCTATTTCTATATTTGCTGTGAGCGGATAGAAAATTATATTGTGTACTTTAAAATTTCTCATATGTTTGAGATGATTCTCATGTCATGTGTAAGTATTTTTTAACTTCTTTAACTACAGAGTAATTATAATGTTGTGTTTGAGGTTAACAACTAATAAAGATGTTTGATGTAAGTAATAAAAGTTAATTGCTTTTCTACACATCACGTTTAGTCTGAAATATGGCAATTATTACGTTATCTGCCAAAATCATTAAAGACGATAAAGGAATATTTACCATAGAATCCATATGAAGATATCCGGAAATTAAATTTATCCGAGCTGAACGTAGGTCTTCGCTTAAAATGTCATGGTCCTTCGAGCAGGGCAGCGACGCCTTCGTTGTGCCCGTTAATATGTTTATTGAGGGCCAATCCTTGGACGTGGGGAGAGATTTATTAATGTCGTATAAACCTTATTTTATTCTGGCGTAAAAGGGATTGGAAATTTCCCTAAGGAATATTGATACTCATTCATATTCTATGCTGTTGTGGTTATGATACTAAATTGGCTATTGCTCTTCCCAAAATATTTTATTAAAGATTAGTCAATAAAGCTATTATAAAAAATCATACATTTTAGAAGTACAGCAGTCTAAAGAATTGTATTATTTATGCATGCCGGCCATTAGTCATTCATAAAACTTCGCACTGCGTTACTTTCGTCGGTTCACCGCAAATTGAGGTCTCGCACACATTTTTTCAGCGCTGTCCTTTGGGTGCAGTAAAGCTAAATTTTCTCTTTCGCCAAGATTAATAAGTTGCCTCGAATAGCGGCTTACGCAGCGAATTAATTTTGGAGAAGATTCGTGGACGTTTTGATTTGCGCTTAAACGCTGTAAGGTTTGATGTTTTCTATATTAATCTATGGACAAAACAATAGGATGATTAAGTTTTAAGAATGCAGTAGAAAGAATTGAAAAGCTAAAAAAATATTGCAGATCTGCGATTTCGAGTACTTTTTGACTTGGCTTTTCTTATTACCGCCTTCAATTTGGTCGAAAAATGGTTAATGGGTTCATATTACTTCATATCTCAGCTCGCTCCCGATTCCCTTTTAAAATCCTTTACTTTTTTATCTTACATCATAGATGAAACTTACAAATCTAGAACATAAATATTTTTGATATTTATGAATCATCAGAGTAACGCTTAGTGTTCGACCATTAGTCTGCAAACATTTGGTATTATATTACATACCTCATCGCCAGAGACAGTTGTTTCTTGAGCATTTGAAAGCGAGAAATCGGAACTGACAGTTACGATCCTTTATGTTACACAAGACTTAGAGTCGTGTGTCAAATTGAAATAGATCACATATAAATTATCAGATCAGATATAGATCATATATAAATTATTTTAAAATCATGATGAAATAATTCTCGCCCTTGCTAAAAAGAAAGAGAGAGAAGTAATTAAAAATACAACAAATTAAAGCCAATGTTTGCAATAAAAACACCAAAACAAAACTGACAGCATCACAAGAATTTTGATGTAATTTCAAAATTAGGATCAGAACCACAATACTCTACTTTACTCTGACGAGTAGGTATATAGTAGATGCAGACTGACGTTCTGCTTCTTTCTTTATTTTAATATCTTTCTATCTTTTATTTAAATACATGCAGTACCCACATTGAACCGTTTGTGATGAGGATGAACCCTATTACACACGAATACGAGGGTTTTGTCGTTTTTTATTTATAATAATATAGAGTGCTAAGAGTCATTAAACAATTCAAAATCAACATCAACGATAACTAACCACTGATCTTGAACTAAACGTAAACAAGAGAATTGATTAAACAAAACATAGCGCTAACGGTTGAGTTAGCACAGTATCGATTGGTCGCTCGGGACAAGGTCGTAGTCTACCTAGCCTGGCTGGCACACTGCCGGCTTTGTGTCCAAAAAAAAATTATCAACCTTGGCTTGGACATAGAAAATGCACTTATTTGTTTTAACATAAGACAGTAAATCACTTGGCTTGCGTGAGTTTTCCGTTTACTTCTCAAGGAAATTGGGTCACTAAGTCAGCTTAAGTAGAACTCTGCAGGCATGGCGAGTGAAGAAGCTGTCATCAAAATTAAAAAAAAAATACGTTTCACGAGAGATTTTTCTTGTTTTTATTGTAGACGTGTTTAATGCGGTGTTATCATAGTATTCAGAATTAAAATAAATGTTTGATACAATGAGAGACTAATTTCCCCAAAAAAATATAGCATACCAAAATGTTTTCCATGTTTGGCTTTTGATGAGCGATTAATCGTACAACCTAACGATTATTGTATTTATAGCAGACTAATATGACATCTGTGCATTTCATTTTCCATCTGAATTATAAAATATTTTCGTTCAAATATCAAACACTGTCACTTAGAGTTAATGGACAAAAAGAAATAAAGATACCTTATCTCCGCAGACGCATCAGAAGCTTTCTTAAATAAATTAACAGTTCCCTCTCTCTAAGGGCAACTTAGGTCTTTACTGTTGTGATTTAATTATTTATAATCTAGACCTTAAATTAGGTCAGGTATACAAACATAATTGACATGATAAGTGTAGCGTGTATTTTAATAATAATACGTTTGGGAGACTTGCCTGTTGTATAAATAAATAGGGTTTTTTAGGGAAACGTAGAGTAAAAGTCCATTCATAGTCGGTAAAAATTATCGCATGGAGCTCGTCGAAACATGATACATCTGCATTGTGGTCCAATTTATGATAACTTAAAGTTCAAATTTATTTGCGGCAGTTTATGTCAATGGTGTGATTTCCATGCAATTTTAGTTTTTAAATTATGTTACTACGACTGGACTTTTCAATTTGACTATACTTATAATTAATGTGTTTCCATATCAACCATGTGCAAATTTTTCTCAGAGACCTATACTGTTGTCTCTAGGGAAAAACTGGATACACCGAAGCTCGTTTCAAGAATTTTTTGCAAAGAAACTCACTTTAACTATTTCTGCTTTTTATATTTCTCAGAACGAATAAATGTCATTGAATCTGTAAGGAGTACGCGTCAAGTTTTGTTAACCCCTTGAGAGTCAGAGCGAACACCGGTATTCGCAAACAATAGAAGTTCCAATTGTGTCTGGTTTTCTGAACATAGACAGGTTAAAAACAAAATCCGACAAATGCAAAAATTTATCTAGGTCAAAAATTATGCACTGAATTCATGAGATAGTGTAATTAATTGATAATCAGTAATTCGTTGTGACTGTTTTCAGTCAGGAAAGGCATGATTTCATATTGCCAAGTCCTTGATCAAGTGATCCCATTTTCCAGGGCAAGGTCTCGCTGTATCGACCTTGTATTCAGGGCAGCTGCTGAATGAATCAGAAATTCAGAACGGTTGTTATTGTTATGAGGTATATGTTATACAGCTGTTTAACGTGTATTTTTATGTCAAACACAATAATTTTAACCTATATATTATAATGTAAGTTATTACAAGGTTATTCTTCTCTTTATATTTTATTCTTTGGCAATCAGTCGTTTAAAGAGTTATGACTATTACTACCAATCTCAAGCTAATGAGTGAATTTTTGTGGAGAACGTTCGTATAAATTATAAATAAACAACAAGTTCTTATATGTATTATTTTTTGTAAACAGAACAACGATACATATCTTCGAGGCTGTTTCCTCAAAGAGATAGGTGGTGTTCTGCCCGGTAGTAGTATTCCAGTTATATATGATTAATTAAACAATTAAGTAGTGTTGGAAAACGGCACTCGAGAGGTTGCTCGTTCAATGTCCACCTGCACAATCGTATTTGAATAAAACTTGAGTACCTACAGCTTGTTATCAATTAATAGCCTTACTCTGTGCCTGGTGTGCCTGTACAGCAACAGGCTCACCAGTTGTAGTTGGATACAAAAAATTGAAACCACGGATGAATCATTGTTCACTTAGATAAAACTTATACTTGTCTTCACAGATAGATGAGAAAATCGCGTTATCACTTCGAGGTACTCTCGTACGTAAACAAGCAACTATTGCGGTCCTATACTTACCTTTTTTTATTTTGTATTATTAGTTTCTGAGACAAAATCCTTAAAATTTTTGCGGCATGAAAAACTTACAAATTTTAAGCCGAAATAAAATATTTTTTCTAATGCTAAGAAAGATTTTCTTCTCCTTAATGTTATTGCATTACTCCCTATTTGCAGAAGAAAAGATAACACGCGATTAATTTTCAGAGCTTCGTTTTGAATTTCAATTATAATCTTATTAACATTAAGGGCCACTGGCAGGAAATTTCAAACCTTGTTTAAATCTCGATTTTGTAAATTTTTGACCTAAGAGCCATAGTAAAATTGCCAAAAATGAGTTTGAGTAGTTTTAAATATTGATTTAAATTTCCTGCAAGTGGACTTTATTATTTTTGGTTCCGCCTTATTAATACATAGACGTATTTATTACTGCTATCAAACCAACATAATATAAGGCAATAGACGTGTATTTATTCCATGCTTTGTATGTTTTAAATAGATTTTGATGAAGATTATTTTTATAGATTATATATATTTTTATAGATTTCATCACAACATTTAAATTAAGTACCGAATATTAAAACCTGAAAATGTAAAGCTGCGCTGTGTTCACACCTGAAAAAAAAGAAAAACGTATTTTCGTCGGAAACGTTTTTATATATTGCAAGATCTATTGCGGGATTTTATTTCCCATCAGAGCCTCCATTATTCATCTCAACACGTCGTAGCTCCAGGACCTATGACGTGACACAAGTCACATCTTTAGGCTGCCTGTCCACTTAAGCAGATCGGAGCGGAGATATTATGAAATGCTATTGGTTAATCGAGGTATCGGATCAGCAAAGCGGATTTATGGTGCAATACTATTGGTTAATTTTGACAAAGCTCAAGCTCCGCTTCTCCTCCCTCTCTGGTGGACAGGCGCCTTAACGGGTTATTCCCAAAGGTGCAAATATCTTTTGTTTAATAAATTTTTTATATCGTACTTGATCGTAAGTGAACGGGTCCAAGACGACGTTAGATATAATAAAGTATTTCTGTGGAACTTTGGGAGCAACTCGCCTTAAATAGGGATGACCTTATTTTGATGCATGTGACGCAGCATTTTGTTTTTTGTAAGCCGATAGGTACCTACTTAGTTTCTTATGCCAGTTTTTTACAGTAGTATTAGTTACCCATCATCTTCATTATATTTAAATTAAGTATCAGATGTTAAAACCTAAATTTAAAGATCTATAGCACGATTTTATTTCCCATCAGAGCTTCCACTACTCACTTCAACATGTATGTTCCAGAAGGCTTGACGTGACACAAGTCACATTTTTAACGAGGGGTTATTCTGATACTCTGGTGTACCTTTTTATTTTTGGTCCCCGGGCCAGGTTTTTGTCCGTATTAGAAGTAGAAGAATCCGTAGTAGAAGTTGATAGAATCAAATTGCGATAATCTGGATCAATGATAACACCAAAATGTGTAACGTCAACGTCAACGTTGGGGTTTAACATCTCTGTCTACCCCTTCGGGGATATTTGTGGCTTTGCTTAGACCCGTGTATCCTAACTCTTGAATTTGACTTAGCTTATATTAAGACTTTTTCAATATAAGAATGGCAAAATTGTAAGCTTAAAATCCTAAGCCTATAACGCACTGTTCATGGATATATTTCATCATTAAGTACCAAATAAATATAAAATACAAAAATATTATTTAGGTACTATTTCTTTATTGAGACGTTATAGCTTGTTAATGTTGTAATAAGAGAAAATGGAATGTATTTAGATCAGCAAGAAACAATTAAACCAATAACTTGAAAAGAAATCTGCCAATAAAATATGAATCTGTATAAATGTCTTACAGGCACGCGAATCGGTACTTGAAAGAATAATTCAATACAACTTATTTAATAAATTTCATGCAAAAATACACGGAATACGGATACACGGGTGGCCCGTTTAGAAATTGGGTCACAGTGTCATTCTCTACACGTTTGTACATTTCACGGATCGATTCGACGACAAGTCAACGAATTTCGGGTGAAATCTACCGACTCGTCCATGGAGCGGTCTTTGCAGATCCCATGGGTCTTGGCTACAAAATTACTTTCCAGTCGCTCAGATTTGTTTATCAACGGAAAGATTTATAAGGTCAACACTGGCTCGAAATCTTTTAAGTAGTCAAAATATTGAAAGGTGATGGATTTCAATTTTACCTAAAATATGAAGCGTAAACAAATTTTTTCGTATTATTTTGCCTATAAATCGGAATATACGATGTAATTTCTTTTAGTAGTAGAAGTCTTGAGTGATAAGCGGGATAAATCCAATTTATATTGCTTGCGCTAGTTAGTATATTTTTATTTGTTGGTAAAGCGCCTCAACGGCAAAATTAACGGGATTATTCCACTTTGCCCCACCCAGGCACCCCACTGTTGGGCAAAATGGAACGCTTTAAAATTCAGAGTGTCCAAGTTAGTCGTAAGGAAACAGTATTTTTTTTTAACTTAGAAATTTTTATTTTGTTGTGACGACGCCAAACCATACGGAAACCGTAAGAGTACCTACGTATCTTTGCTGTGGAAGGATATGAATCTAAGTTCGAATAAAGGTTGTTAAATGGGCTCCCTGGCTATACCCGATTTAAAATAAGAGGAAACGTATTCCCGGTAGGATTCTGAAGGCAAACAAGTAATTCTGTCACTATCAGGCCCGAACCCGTCTCACGGCCGATTTCATGTTGATCACTGATTAATCCGTCCATCCCTACTGATTTACCTTTAACTTTTAATTTGAGTTCAAATGGTAAAGTAATATTTATTCCTTAATGGTGGCCTTTTGTCTACTTTTGTTATGAACGATTAGACATGTATCCATTGTTTTACACGACTTTTACTTTTTCGTCTTTGTTGTTGATTGGTTTTACATGTTAATGTTTTGTCTATACTATGATTTCGATTTCATTATACAAAATTAATAGTTTTCTGTGCTTTAGTTATCGAATGTTTTCTGTATGTTCACCTATAGCTATCAATTATTTTGTCTCGATTTTGAAAGATAACTGAAATCGAACATGACAACGTTTAAAAAGTTTACCTTGTTGATTTTCTTTGAAAACAAATTCAGTATTTCTGTTGTTATATTTTTCTTTTACTATTTGATATTGAGTGCATTGAGAGTTAATAAATTTTTTTCCTCGAGATACAAGTTTATAAATAATGCAAACAAGGAAATAGTTCATTAACTGTTTTTATTTCCGTTTAGAAATTTTCTTACTTGTCTGTAGGAGAAATGTCGCTCTGTACCATTATCAGAAATGTCATTTTTATAATCCTTTATACAGAAAGTAACATTAGAATAACAGAATTAAGTTAAACTCAGAATTTCGGAAACAAGATAAATCTTAATCTCTGCGCCACCAATGCCGAGAAAAGTATTAAAAAACCAGAAGGTACGTTTCATTATTTCTATTTTCACGAATGAAACCGGTTCTTCTGTTGATTAAAATACTGAATTTAAATACTTCCCAAATGAAAATAATGGAGTTCATAATCTCAGGGCTTAATTATGAAAAATACTTTCTTTAATGTCGGGAAAAAGCGGAACCTTTTCAGACCATTTTCCAATAAAAATATTTGATAGAAAATGGACCTAACGTTAGTAGATTCTTTTAGGGTCAGTTTTTTGATCCGTGGTCCAGGTTGACCAGTAGGTTAAAATATGGACAATTGGTGAAAACGTATAATGTCGTGACATGACAGCTTGTCCAATAGTCGAATTTTCAACTGAAGTTAAATAATCATAGACAATTTAACCACTACACGATGCTGGGATTAGGAAGATGGCGCTGGCGGCACAGCTGCAGCATATTTTGCTTGTCAAGCTGACCTCACACATTTCGGCGTTTCCATTGCCGCTATTAATCAAGAATTTAACTATTGTGGTTACTATGACTATGGATCAAAAAACTCACCCTTAGGTACGTACAGTACCTAAGCGTACAATTGATCATGTGTTGTCTATACTAATTCGTTTCTATACAAGTATAGAATTGTATCGGAAATTACAGGAGGTCCTCGATCGGCTCGGGGCGATTCCGCGGAAAACAACCCGATTTCGAAATTGGATCACTCGATAGTTTTGATTGCTTTGCGCGTAATGTTCTTGTTATAGTGTTTTTTGTAACGACTCTTGTTTCACCAATCGTTTTGTGTTAAATTATGCCAAATAGGCACACTCGAGATTTTCCTCTGACTAAACCTACTTAGTCACTCATTGTAACTTTATTTCGCATTTTAATAATCTCTTGTTAGTAATATGGATGTCAACATTTCTTCCTACTCCTTCAAGAGGCATGATGTGTTCAGTGTTTTTATTAATTATACATACCTTTAATTCATTTTCTTTGTACATAAATGTGTCGGTAGGTGTGTAGTCAAAAGAAACGATAAATTGAGTGTGATGCGCGATGTGATGACGTGGCGAAATGCGCTTCACGGCATTTCGCCACCGCTGCCAGCTCGAGGTCATCCTATTGCACTCGTTCAAAGAACCTCCCACAGCAGACTTTATTTGTTTTTTTTTTCTATTTTTGCCCTATGACGACGGAAATTTGTCGAATTGTCTACAACAGTTACAACGAGTCTTAACCGTACAAGTACAGGCACGAATAAAAATATTTATACACATTTATGCATTTGGAACTCTTTATTCCCTTATAATAAGACTCATTATTGTACATTATTTTAAATTCACAGTTGCGGAGAAATAAGCTACCTGTTTCTCGCAACAAAGTTGAAACAGAACAGGTTACACGGAAGCGCAGACTAACTCTATATAAATAACTAAATCCTCATTCTCATAATACTTATAGAAGCTTTTCAATGTAGCAGCCATGCACTTCACTATTAATGTGATCATGCCGTTTTCGTAATGGTCCGGACAGAGCCGGATTGACCGGCATCTAGGCCACCGGGTCAATGAGAACGGTATTGGTAGAATTATAAGAATTACATGCCGTCTGAATGGAGTGGGTTGAATGCGCTTACAGGGTATTAGCAACACGGTTGAAGTTTACAGCTGGTTTTTATAAGCATATTAGAAGTAAACTTATACATTTCTTTCGGTGTGTGGAAAATGAAAATAGTTTTTTTTAGCGAGAGGCATACTCTAGACATTTATAATCTTTAGATAGACATGTATAGATAGATAAAATACTTTATTGCAAGAAAAAGGATAAAACAAAAATATATTGGATCCTTACCTATGAAATTGGTGTTTTTATTCTGTCTTATCAATTTGTCCGTAACTATTAAGTTTCAGAACATTCTTATAAAATAATAGCCTCTTCTAAAAATAGACCATATATTTGAGCTCGTATTATTTAATTTGATAATTTTTTGTAAGTTTAATTGTGTTAAAATTAGACACAAAGACAATTATTTTTAACTGCCTCCCGAATACAGCATTAACATAAGAACGAATAATTTTTATCAAGCGTGTTCACACACATATTGCTAAAGCTTGTCTAATGATACATGCCAAACATTATTATCTCTGGATTTGTCGTTGTGAAGAAAACTGATAAAATGTTAGTATGTAAAATGCAGACATCCCCAAAATCTCCATACAAAACACCAATTTCATAGGTAAGGACCTAATAGTATAAAATTGCAATGGCCTTGTTGCTAAGTTCTATTTCTCCCATAATGTACGTTAAGTAAGCAGTCGCTCCCGTGGCACGGGGCGGCTGGTCCCCCTCCAGGGACAGGCTAGCGGGGGGCCGAAAGGCCCAACCGCGTCGCCACTGGTGCACACCTGGGTTCCCAGTTGCGAAACAAGCGGTGGAGGAGTTGCTGCCGTATGGTGGGTTCGAGTCCCACATATGCAGTCCTCCCTCCGAAGGCTGGTATGGGTCGGCCATTACCCCGGGTAAAAAAAAGGTTTATAATATAGGGAATCATTCTTTACTATTTTCTTATTCAAAGCATTATTTGGAAACTCCACCGTGCTTAATTGGAGGAGAATTATTCTTATATTAATTCTATTTGAATCCAATATCCATTAATAAACATATCTTTTGAAGCACGTCCAATCTCTATCAGTTCAGCTTAGGTTGGATTATTTGGATTACTTTCCGATCGATTTATATGTATTTGTATTGTTTGTTACAGGTAATAATGGAAAAAGTGTCAAGGAGAGATTTATCTCGTTTGCGAACAAACAGTATACGGAGCATTAGGGTTAAGCAAAACCCTTAATCTTAATAATATTGGTAACGTACAGTATTATAAATAACTTTTGGCCATTTATTGTGTAAACTTTTAGCCGAAATACGTTTTGTTACATATATTTTAAGGGCAAAACTCTTCCATTGTCAAATATGTGTCGAAGTTAACAACATAAAGAGGCGGGTTTTGGTAAGAAGGTAAAACAAAATATCATTACAGAAATAGCACACACACATAAAGTTACACCTTTTTCCCATAGGAGTAAGCAGAGATTACTTCTTGCAACTTGCTATGAAGGGAAATATGTTTTTTAATATTTGTAATTTGTTTTAACTCCTAAAGGGCTCACATTAATGAACACCATAAATACCATCTATTAATGTAATTGTTCTTTGGTCTTTGTTTGTTTCAATATAACGTAAGCCACCTCCTGAATCCACATTGCGGAAGGTTTTAATTACCGTTGAGATTACACCCGTACGGTCTCAGCCACTGCTCCGTTTGTTCTAAACAATCCTTTTTTCTTCCACTTAACAAACCCTCACATTATTTTCCAAGGAAATTAAATGCTATTTCAACTCGAGCTAAATATAGTAGTCAGAATGCTAGTTATTTATAGCGTTTTATTACATTTTGTTCGTGTGTTCGGCCGAATACCCAGTTTAATTTAAAGTTTAATGTGATGAGTTTCGGTGTTTGATCAGCCTCTTATTACTTATTTGATGTATTGGTTATGTACAGTTTGCACGATTGGATCGGGTAGTAGTTTATCAGTTAATGACATTTTATTTTATTGGACAGATTCAAAACTAGTTGCAAAACTGTCCCTTTATTGCCACAAGTCCACCTTCCTCACTAATTATAATTTTTAATTTTTCTGTGACTAGCGTAGAAGTTTGAATTATTAATTAGCTAGGTAGTAGACAGAATAGTCTATTTATTATGAGAAGCCTCTTTCTATGCTTTCGTTGATACTGTATTCTAATAAAAGTAGTTATAAAGTGATACGCACAATGTACATAATAATATACCTTTAAAGTGGTAATAAACATTATCTCATCATCACGAGCCTGTATCCAAGGGGTAGACAGTAGCGTTAACGTCCTAACTCGCCTGATATGTCTAAAGTTGGCTTCCCATGTTCTGTGATATTTGCAGACCGACGCAGGTTTATGGCGGAAGGCCGACGACTTCAGACAGAGACGCCCCGCGCAAGGCTCTTCCAACGATGCCATAAAGTCCAAATATATCTGTCTGCGTCTGTAGATGGCTTACCACTGCAGATGGACGCATATTCATCAATGAAATTCATTCATGAATCTGCGACCGTGGAAACATACCGACCAGATGGACACGTACGCGATCGGACAGACCGGCACAGATACGTCTGCAAAACCACAGAGGCTTCTCATCCCACAGTCTGTTGGTACGGGCTGATCAGCGTCCGACTGCAATATCACCGAACCGTGGGAAGCTTAAGTCCCCATGTAACAAGGGACGAGCCTGTTACCATGCACGGGATACAGTACGCAGCCGTCTAGAATATGGGGCGATTATCTGGGACCCTCATGAGATGTGCTTAGACAATCTAATGATAGAAAGACTTCAATGAATATGGCTCTATAAGAGATATTACGGATTATCCCTCGCTATTCGTTTTCGGCATGGTAGGTCTCGCTACTCTGGAGTCGAGAAGGAAATTACTCCTTATGATGGACTATCTTTCCGTACTGTACCACAAAATAGATTGCCCGTACATACTCGAAAGTGTTTGCCTTGCCGTGCCCCATCGCATATCGTGGGATTGCTGCGGCTTAGCACCGCCGCGGCGCCGGCGCACCCCGCGCCTGCTGCCGATCCCGAGCACTCGTACCGTCGTCGTACGCTGCCCAAGCATTGCATGCCCTACCTCTGATCGGGGATATGCTCGCTCAATTTAAAGATTTTGATCTGTTTGCCGATGGGCTGCCGGTTCTGGTGACTTTTACTCATCAGTTGATTTTTCGACCGATGACATAATTTTTTTTATTTCATTATATGACTGATTATTATAAAATTTGTTGAGTTGACGTATTTTATATAATCTTTAATAGCTCAAGTTTTTATATTTTTGTATCTTCAATTCTATTTGCAGTTTATTTCATTAACGTGACTAATAATAATTGTTGACTTACAGGCTGGTGTGTTGGATTATTGTTTCTGTAAACCAGCATGTTTAATTAATAAACAAAATAATTTAATAAATGATGCAAGCAGTGTTCATAATATAGGCAGTCTAGATTTAGGTTACACTTTATTATCCGATATCGTTAACCACAATCGTGATAGAAGCCACATCGAACTCGATATAATCTTGCATGTAGACTGTCTCGATACATCTAGATGTAATGGGAATAGCTGAATATCGCACTGCACTAGTGCAGTGCGATATTCAGCTATTCCCATTGGGGTCAGAAACACTGAACTTCATCACATGTTACGTATAGGCTGTCGGTCTTAGGCTATAAGGTTGAAATCCATAATTGCATTTGCATTTGTTAGTCAGGGTTCTCATCTGTGACTCTAATTCAGACCAGTGACAGACCTATAATTTAAACAGCCCCCTTCATTCGTAAAAATTTGAGATGTAACGAGAATTAAATTTAAATACTCTTCTGGTAATTGTTTTCATTAGTAAAATTTAATTTACTTATGTAACATTTTTTGACGAAAGAAAATTTTCAGTCTAGTAAAAACTCCTTGAAGTAAAAACTCTTTAAGATGTAAGATTGATTTTCAAGAGAACATTATTTATTGTAAAGTACCTTTTTAATGACGCACATAATAAAGCCGACACCCTAATACCCATTCTACAGTTGAATCGCTCAGCTAAGTTGGGTATCGATCAATCTTCACGTGTGCTTTAGAGGTACCAACGAGGCGTAGCAGCAGCCGCTTCGGAACTAGGGGTGCCAGATCCAGGGTTATCATTTTTTTGGTCATTTCTACTATATATTAGGTCCTTACATATGAAATTGGCGTTTTGTATGGGAGGAAAAAAAAGACGAATATTTTTAAATATAATATATTTAATTAATCAAAGTATGAACCATTGTTTTCTATGCACTTTTGCCATCTCATAGGAAGTTCCTTGATCCCTTTACTAAAAAAACCAGTCGGACAGGAATCAATAAAATCTATGAAGGCGACTTGGACTGCCCTATCAGAGTTGAATTTTTTCCCTTGCAAGAAGTTATCCAAATTTCGAAAAAAATGGTAATCTGTTGGAGCAAGGTCCGGGGAGTACGGAGGATATCTTAGACATTCCAATTGAAGCTTTTCTAACTTGGTAGCCGTCTGTTGTGCAGTGTGTGGTCTAGCGTTGTCGTGAAGCAGCAGTGGCGTGGAGCGATTAACCAGCCTAGGTTGTTTAGCCGCTAGCTTTTCCATCATGGTTTGCAATTGCTGACAATAGACATCAGCCGTAATAGTCTGACCAGATTTGAGAAAACTGTAATGAACAATACCGGCACTACTCCACCAAACGCTTACAAGTAACTTTTTTGGGGTTAATTTTCGCTTGGGGCAGGATTTGGCTGGCTGGCCAGGATCCAACCATTGCACTGAGCGCTTCCGATTATCGTAAAGAATCCATTTTTCATCACAGGTAATGTTTCGGTTTAAAATACCTTCGTTATTGTGCCGGTTCAGTAATGTAACGCAGCAGTCGACACGCGGTTGCCGGTTAGTGTCAGTCAATTCGTGAGGTACCCACCTTATTATTATTATTTAATAATTTATTGTACACAATAAAGAAAGAAATATACAATGAAGAAATTGACCTTTCAAGCTTTTTAATCTTCCCAATTTGCTTCAAGTAATTTAAAACAGTTTTATCACTAAAATCGCAGCCTGCAGCTAACTCGGACGTGGTTTGCGATGGATCCGCTTCCACAATAGCCTTCAATTCTTCATTATCAACTTGGGTCTCAGGCCGTCCACGGGGCTTGTTCTGCAGGTCGAAATTTCCAGAACTAAAACGTTGAAACCAAAAACGAACTGTGTTTTCTTTTGCAACACGACCGCCATACACATCATTCACCCTTCGAGTCGTTTCCGCAGCACTAGTGCCACGGCGGAACTCGTACTCGTAAATAATGCGATATTTTAATTTTTCCATTTTGTAAAATGAGTGACGCAAACAGAAAAAACAGAGGAAAAAAACAAATAAATGACAGTCATCAAAGCACAAATACATGAGTAAATAGCTGTACAAATTTGAATTTGGAATTCATTACCAAAGAGGAGAAAATCGTGACTAAAGTGGCCAGTACGAAAAACGCCAATTTCATATTATGTAAGGACCTAATACTTAACACTACTCTTTTCTTAAGCCACTGCCCGAGTGCGCAAAGTTTGGATGCCGTGGAAAAAATAAGTAGGTATTTGTGGTTACAGCAAAGTCAAATTACTGTACACGGGACAATACGCAAAATTCTGGGACAATCCCGAAAAGTGGTTCACTCGGCGGCTTAGAGTTTCGTACGCTTTGGTTTTCGATATAGAATACAAAGCTAATTTCGGAAGGTGCGTTAAACCGTTAGTCCCGGTCGCTATTGCAACTGTATCCGTGGTGGTGGTATGGTTCATAGTGTTCATACTCCTCATGTGTTTCTCTATGCAGGAAAGCCTGTGTCCTGCAGTGGGATCCATATAGGCTGATGACGAATCTCGGATTTTCCGGCCATTCGGCAGCCCTATTCGAGACACTCCCTCTACAAAATATTAGCTCTAAACGTGTTCTTGATTGGTTCTTTGGCTCTCAATGTATGTAAAGTGTTTTTGAAAGTATTGACGGGTGGCTCCTCAGAAAGGGTTACATGTGTCGCCTTAAGGCCTTGTAAAATGATAGGAGGATAACTCTATAAAGAATTTTTGTGTAACACAACGTAATATTTTGGTAATACCAGTTTTGGTGGGTAACTTTTGACCTTATTGAAATATTACGGAAAACGGAGATTGCATTGACGTTATTCGTGCATTTAAACGTAAAAATAAGACGTTTTTTTTATGTTTTAATTAGAAATCTAACCTTTGCTAATTGAATATATAATACATGTTATTATAATGGATCTAAATACTTACGTTCATTTCACACCTCTTAACTAACTAAAGTAAACAATTCACACGTGTGCTATAATAACCTTCTAGGTTACGGATCTAGTATTAATAGTTATTTTCATCCCACCACCTCGGAAAGTGTAATTTTGCGCTTCGAAATCTGGCTGGAAAATTCTATTTTATTCGCTTGAGCGGCAAAGTAGATTTGAATTTAGAACATCACATATAATGAGTACTCAATATAATTGTAAATTCAAAACGTCATTAAACCTATTTAATGTAACCTCTATGGTGCCAAATTTATGATTAGAACTTTTTAAATTGTGAAAAAATATTTTGTCATTATAAATTGTTCTCTTTTTCATTTTGTCATTTCCTCGCTGAGGTGGGATGAAAAGTTACGTATTGCACTCGAGTGGAAAGATTTTTCACCTTGTGCTCGTTTGTTTCCCTCGCTGACGCTCAGGATTCTAATTTAGAATCACTCGCTGCGCTCGTGATTCAACTTAAGAATCCTTCGCTTGCTCGGTCATCCAAATCGAGCACGCGGTTAAAAAGGAACTTTCCACTCTTGTATAATAAATAACTATTATTATACAAGAGTGGAAAGTTCCTTTTTAACCGCGTGCTCGATTTGGATGACCGAGCAAGCGAAGGATTCTTAAGTTGAATCACGAGCGCAGCGAGTGATTCTAAATTAGAATCCTGAGCGTCAACTGCAATACGTAACTTTTCATCCCACCTCAGCGAGGAAATGACAAAATGAAAAAGAAAACAATTTATAATGACAAAATATTTTTTCACAATTTAAAAAGTTCTAATCATAAATTTGGCACCATAGAGGTTACATTAAATAGGTTTAATGACGTTTTGAATTTACAATTATATTGAGTACTCATTATATGTGATGTTCTAAATTCAAATCTACTTTGCCGCTCAAGCGAATAAAATAGAATTTTCCAGCCAGATTTCGAAGCGCAAAATTACACTTTCCGAGGTGGTGGGATGAAAAGTTATTCTATCCCTACGTCCATGAAGGTAGAACGATTGATTGTTATCCTTACTTCTGCCCCCATTGGGATCGAACCCCTAACCTCAGGGATAGCGACATATTGAAAACCGGCGAGTAAGCTGTTCGTCTACGGAGGTCATGTATTTCTATGGCCCATAACTGTTTTAGAATTTTTGTATTTCTGTCTGATTTTCTTTATGCTTGCATCGCGTGGAGCGAACTCTTAAGCTTATCTTTCACTAAAATGTTTATAATAAGTTCCGCCATTCAACTCGTATAATAAACTGGAATATTTATAGAGTTAATAATCCTAATCGGCGAGCTCGACACGGAAAATTTTAACACGAATATCATATGACAATGCGGTAGCTATCGCCTGGTAAACGGTTAATTAGACGCATCATTATACACTCACAGCGGAAATATTTATGTCTATACATGTTTGTTATACTATTATTACACTTGCAAATTACTTCATTGATAATTCAAATCGAACATAACTTTCATTCTCATTGCCTTGTTCAAATAACTTACTTTCACAATGATCTCTATTATTAACGGTAAAGGGTCTAAGTTCAGTTCCTTTTTCATGAATGGAACATGCCCATTGTACTCGCACATGCATTACTGTTAATGTGTTAATTGAATATTAAAACACTAATTTCGCGATCGCGTGCGTCTCTAATTGTAAAATTACAATGCTTAGTAAACGTGTTAGTGTGTTTTCAATAGTTTTGTTGTTGTTAATCTGCACGAGATGTATTGAACTGATAACCTAATACTTTTGTACATGTCAATAGGTTCCTCGCAATAAAGATACCATTAATGTCTAAAAATTTATTTACTGTAAGCAAATGCTTTTAAATAATTTCTAATATAGACAAAAAATATCGGAAATGAACACCTATTTTATACTTGGTTCAGAGGTTCACATACTTTTGGTGCGTTATTTATACTTTTATAGAAATTATTGACGAGCATTTGCTCAGAATAGATATATGTAAACAACTTGAGATATATGTATTATTGATAATTTGTAGTTTGAGGGAGGAACTCATAAACACTTGAAACCGTTCCGGTTCAGAAGTATTACGTATTACGTCACGTATAGTGATCCATCCACTATACATTTAATGGCGACAGCAAATTTGAGCTGGCTTACGTCAAACAACTTATTTTTTAGCGTTATGAAACGCACGGATGTAAATTTTCTACAATTGTCGCCGTTTACGGTGAATTGTGGGTTGGAATAACTGTTGACTTGTGTTTTTTTTAAATTTCCTTTCTCTTGTTTACTGCGATCGCTGCGTGAAAGTGTACTACAGTGTACAAAATATGATGATAGATGACAATGACATGATGAAACTGATTTTTAAAAGAAAAGTGTAACGAAATCTTTCAAAAATCAAACCTGATGATAAGCATTAGATAAGTCCTTATGCGAAGGAAACGGAATAAGTAATTTATGTAATTGTGATTTTAATTTACGTCATTATAGATGTAGTCCAAAGCGACTTTGTTGTAATAAGCAACACCTTTTTTTGTAGCTAAGAAGAAGTACCTAGTTAATTAAAATTTAATTGTTAATGAAAAAGGTCTCTCCTTAAAGCGACGAAACAAGGGCGGACCGAAGAGTTTTTATTCCACAGACATTAATTGGAATCATTGTAATTTAATATAACAGCTGCCAATAAAGAAGTTATTTCATTGGAGAAAAATAATTGGATGAAAACCAGGACCGAAATTATGTTCCAATTTTATTTATAGGGCATAAAAATTAACTAGTAAAGAATCTAAAGAGAGACTTTGATAAAACTGATTATTGAAGGATTTTATATTGATTGAATTATTAGATTCTCTAGCATAGCAATACATCAAATTCACGTTCACAAACATACGGCCGTATTCTATATCTAGGTATTGCTCTAATAAACATATTATTATCAGTTTTCAGAACTTTTAATGTACAATCTCGTAATTACTATAGAATTGTTAAATTCAACTAGCATTGCAAACTAATAGATTCACTTAACTTTGTATATAGTTCGGGATTCGAAAGTCCCAGCTAAACTAGCTAAAAGTCCATACGGACTTATTTAAACGCGGAAATTTTTCCAACATTCTATTTGCAAATCCGGAAAACAGATTTCAAGTGAACATGAATAAATATATCTAGAAATTTACGTGTAGTTTTCGTATTTTTTTATGATAATGTGCATAACGGAAATATACACTGTTTTGTATCGTATTACAATATTGGCAACTTGCTTGCCTTTTTCTCATAAGCTTTTGATAAATCGTATTTAAATTTAAAAAACTTGACATAAATTTGTAGTTCATAAATTACAAAATTGTATAAGATATTATTATTGTCGTTTATTTACTATTATTTATTTAATAGTTTATTGTACACAACAATTAAACAGAAACAACACATAAATAAAATAGAAAGTACAAAGGGTGTGGCTTATTCCTAAAGAAATCTCTACCAGCCCACCTGCGATAGGAGACAGTATGGCATCTTTGGTGTATCTTTTTCTTGTATAATTCTTCCTATATGTCTTAAAACTACACATATCTTAATAATTCATCTTATTGGACTTACATTGCTGGTGATGTTCCATTATTCCATAAAAAAAAAAATTATACCACCAGGGTGGCAAACAGGCATACGGCCCACACAGATAGGCAGTGGTCACCGTAGCCTATGGACGCCTGCAACACCGAGGGCATCACCAGCGCGTTGCCGACCCTTAAAAAACCTTTTCACGCCCTTTTTGAAGGACTCCATGCTGTAGTCTCTTGGGAAAGCCTCACCAGGGAGTTTTATTTCGAATAATCTGGTATTGGAAATAAGAAATATAATCTTGCTTTACGTTTCACCCCCACAGAAATGGTCTTGAGACCGAGCGTTTCAAACAAACTGACAAATGAAACTCCGTACATTCCAAGTCGCTGTGGTCGTTCCCAGGGAGATCTTCCACGATTCCCCGAGCACAAACAATGTGAGGAATTTAAATTGTTCTCTGTTTCATGTTTCATGGACCCAATAACTAAGAAGTTACAATGTGCATCGCGCGGGTTAAATATTAGGTCCTTACCTATGATATTGGTGTTTTGTATGGAGATTTTGGGGATGTCTGCATTTTGCATACTAACATTTTATCAGTTTTCTTCACAACGACAAATCCAGAGATAATAAATAATATTTGGCATGTATCATTAGACAAGCTTTAGCAATATGTGTGTGAACACCCTTGATAAAAAATATCGTCGTTTTTATGTTAATGCAAATCAAATGATGTATTCGGGAGGCAGTTAAAAATAATTGTCTTTGTGTCTAATTTTAACACAATTAAACTTACAAAAAATTATCAAATAAAAAAATACGAGCTCAAATATATGGTCTATTTTTAGAAGAGGCAATTATTTTATAAGAATGTTCTGAAACTTAATAGTTACGGACAAATTGCTAAGACAGAATAAAAACACCAATTTCATAGGTAAGAACCCAATATTTATTAATACCCATTATTTTTTGAGAAAAGAAGAATTCACACAAATTGAAAATAGGTAAGCCACTCGTAAATAGTCAAAAATCTTAACACGCAGTTGTCAAATGTAAATATGGCAACTTCGTGTTTAATTTTACCCGTACGATGTTGAAACATTCGCCAAGTAGATATTTTTGTCTGATTTTATAATGTGTAGAACACCTTGTGTGCTCATAGTATATCTGTTGCTGACTGTTCTCATCTAAATATTTCACTTAAGCTAATAATAAACTGTACTTAATCATTTTACTAGATACGAAATTTCATTATTCCCATTACTTTCGGGGACAATCGTGTTTTGTCTACTCCAAGAGTTCGAATGAATTCTCTTGAGCAAGTAATTGACTTAATTGCCTACCGCTAAATTAATCTATTTGAAGAAGTCTTTATTAAATTTAACCTTCAATTATTATTTAAATGTAAATAAATGAAACATTTCCAAGAAGAAATTTAATAAAACATTAATGAAAGTGATCTTTAATTTATAAAATTGTGTACTTACTGGTGTTAATTACAGTGTGGGATATATGTCAAACTCTGTGGTTGAATATATTAATGAAAACCCTTTCTGTTCTGTTAACTAGAAATGATATTGCTTTGATGTTCAACCATCACGCATCGTCACTGCAATCATACAAACCAACGAAAAGGATATGTTACAATAATCAAGACGTTAGTAATATTTGTCTGATAAATATAGATAAACATGTTAAGAGTAGAGTTCCTGCATAAGTAATAAAAAAAATATATAATAAGTATCCCCGATGGATACATCACATGTACATTTTATATGGTATATTTAGTACCCGGGGCAAGGCTGTTCCCATCAAAAAGGCACATTATGAAACGAGTGATACTTACAATAAAAACATCATCAAAGATCCAATGATAAATTCAGTTACTAACTTATTTTGTTACTTGTATTAACAACACAATGCCCAAAAACATGATAGCGAAACAAAAATATTAAGTTTCAACAAACTATTGGAGTCCTCTAGTAGCGAGCGTCCTATTGTTTGAGTGGTATCTGATATGGGCGCCGCGCCGTAAAACAGTAGGTAATGTAACCTGCCATTGCCATTGTCAACTTGACCCTATGGCTGCTCCCACGCACGTTTATAAACGTTTATAAACAACCGATGCCAACACGCTGATTCACTTGTTTGGTTCAGCGTGCTTATTGTAAATTCTTCAGACAACAATATTTTACGAAATCGTATCAACATCCTTTCTTTAAAAATGTTGAGTCTTTATATAAATAAATTGTGATTTGATTTTAACAATAAATCAGGAATCATCATCATCAGCCTAAAATAACCAATGGCTTCATAAATGTAATCTAATATATGTAGATCTCGTTTTTGTACTGTCGCATTTATAAGCGACTCGTAGCAGCATATCGCAAATTATCACTTCATCTTACCAGAGGACAACCTATTTGATGCTGTAGTCCATTTGTTATTAAGTCAAAATGATCTGAAAGATTAAAAGTCATTTTACGTCAGTTATTTTAAATGATTTAAATCTAAAATCAAATTTTTAATAGTTTAAATTCAAGCGGTTGAAAAGTTAAACAGTTGTTCAGTTTCAAATATCATTTATCCTTAGATATTTCGAACCATCTAATGCTAAATTACATTTCAAACTGTCAAAACACTACGACTTATTCAAAAATGGACTACCTATAGGTAGGTACGTTTGCCGAGTCGTGGCCTGCATCAAAAATGGTTATCGTTATATATTTATACTCTTTATTGCATTTGAAAAAATATACAAAAACATATAATTTGTAATATTGTTTACAATTATATACGAGTATATAGGTAGGGTACTAAAACACAACAATCAAAACTATTTATCACAAAGTCACGCGCACTGCAATCATAAACCATGCAATTCATGTCAGTTGCAAATTTTATTTAAAAACAGTCCTTAAATCATAGTATGCTACAACTACAACCGTGTGCACACTATGTAGTTACATATTTCCAAATGTGGGATCATTCTTGACCTTATAATCAGAAATCAATAAACAAAACTCTTTCCAGTTCATCTACAATACAATCATCTGATTAGACATTGGATCCGACACGTGTTTATATGAATAATCTGAAGAAAAGTTAGGTTTCCTCAAATCCAATGGATCGTTCGATCGTTGTTCCTTGACGTCTCATTATAAGTGAGGTTAATATGTAGCCAAACCTTTCTGTGTAAAGCTGGCTTCCCACGGTCTGTGATATTGCACACAGACGCAGAATCATTCATAATATTAGTATGATTTAATTTATTTGGATTTCATAAATCCATAAATCAGGATCGCTGGACCGTGTAACGTAGCGCGACCTAACCGTTTTTCATTGTACCTTCGTGTTTGCTAATTGATAAGTGTATGGCCTATGCTGTTCAAATTAATTATTATTTATTTATTAACCTCTTAAAAAAACTTTACCAGATAAGAAGGCGAGATGGCAATAATGGAGATCATTAAGCTTACATGATAATAAAAATATAACAATGGTAGGCATTGCCTCTTAGGGGTCGACTGCCAGGGAAGGTCTTCAAGCCGCTCGTGCTCGTAGAAAATCATTGTATTTTTTAACAAAAAATGAAATTTCATTCATGAATATTTGTCTCATGATTGAATGTGTTCAATATCATAGACCATAGGAAGCCAGCTTAACGAGTCAAATAATTTTTAAATACTCTAAGGCCTCCTGTACACGTCACGGTTGTTCAACCTATCACTATCACGCAGTACGTTTGAAAAAACGTGAGAGCTTGTAAATGACACGGCAAAACCACCATATATCTGTAACTAACTTACGAAACTTGTTTTTTTCATCACCACTTATGTGTTCAAATGTTGGATTTTAATGAATAAATATGGGTTGTTCTTCTTTTTTACCTACAAAAAGGTGTCTTCATCAGTTAAAAAAATATATAATCCAAAATTTTCCATATTATTTTATTATTCATGTTTCAGTGTGTACTGCACTACAATTGTAACGGCTACACACATTTGAAACAAATAATAATTTATATTTTTATAGTAAAAAATACGTTACAGAGTCGTCAATCCGCGTGACAGAGGTGTATTTCATACAAATCACAGTTGTCTCCCGCCACCTGGGCCTATGTATGATTTGTAATCGTACGAAAAATTTTAAAGAAAGTAGCAATTATTTTTTATTATTTTTAATATTAAAAGATATATTCCGTCTTGTAATAGTGACTAAAATTTTTTTACGTTTTTAATAAAAAAGTTAAAAATTCTTAAAATCTCGTCTCTCACTACAGACTGTTTTAGTAGGTTTATTCGGTCACGAGTTTTTTCATTCAACAACGCGTTTACGCGGCTCGCCTTTAATGCCGTCGATTGGATATTTAGTCCTTCCTTCCCCTCGCTCGGACTACCCCTCTAGGACCAAGAACTCGTGCGTTAGTTGTCCGGACGTTGTGAATGGAGGTGCGTGTGTTTATTCGGCGACAACTTCGTCACGTAAGTATTGCACAAAAATATATTTATTACAGTTACTTTTTACTATATAACATTTGCTTAGTAACAAACACTTTCATGTCTACGTGTTAGGTTTGCATTTTGTGGTTATGTTTAAATATTATCGATTTTGTAAGTAAGATTTACCCCTCCGTCACGCTACGACTCCGTCACAACAAAATTGTGACGGAGTGGTAAGCTACGTGACGTAGGGGTAAAAAATACTTGCGAAGAATAGAATAATTATATTATATTATAAAATATCTGTCAAAATAGGACCAGTACTTATAATGTCAACCATATCGATAATTAAGTATCTAATGTTTACATACTAATTTACATATTTTTATTTTCAAGATATTATCATGGCTAAAAAGAAGGCATTAACAGCAGCAGAAAGACAGCTGCGTTGTCGGGAGAAACGAAAAATATATACAGAAAAGGTAGCTGAAGTGAACGATAGCCGAAGTAAGAAAAGTAACGTTGATGAAGAAGGCGATGTTTTGATGATGTTCCTGAAAGCAGTTGATGATTCTGGAAGTTTGTTTAAATTAGTAGAGAACGACTTATCGGATGTTCCGTTTTTTTATGTAAACACCAGAGGAGTTGCAGATGCGCTGCAGGTGACGGAAGGCAGCGGCCGGTATGAGCTAGAACACTTCCTTAGAACACTCCCCGTAGTATTGGCGGTAGAAGATGCAGAGCGATGCTATATCTCTACGCAGGGCCAAGGTGTCAAGCTTATCGGAGAAGCTAGGGTCGTTCACTATTCGAGCGGATCTACGTTGTATGCGGTCAAGAGGAAGAAGTTGGTAATGTGGTGCTCCCGCCCAGAGATGAGAGCAATACTCCACGTGAGGCCGAACCTGCGCCTTATATAGCTGAAGGCGGTGTGCTGGCGTTAAATATTGCCTCGATCTACTGAGCACACCAAGCTTCATAGACGCCAACTTTGCATTACTCTCTAAATGACCGCGGAATTGAACGTCGCTCGAGATTTTGACACCGAGAATTCCGATACTAGTTGACATTGCAAGAGGAGTGTTTTCAAATTTAGGGTATTCCGTAAAAGGCATCTTTTTCGCGGTGAACGCGCAAACCTGTGTCTTCAGAACGGCCCCATGCTGAGACTCTCCAAGGAGGCCTCTATTTGAGACACAAGGCTATTTTCACGGGAAATGTTCCTGCGGCCAGTAGGCATCACCTGTGCTGTAGTCTGCATAGCAATGAATGTTACTCCTAGTTACTTGTAACATGTCATTGATATGCAGAAGAAAAATCGTTGGCGATAGTACACAGCCTTGTGGGACACCAGAATTCATGAGCTTAGAATCTGAGTATGCACCGTCAACTACGACCTTGATACTTCTGCTCGCAAGAAAACTGGTGATCCAGTTGCACAATTTCCCGGGTAGCCCGTAAGAAGGAAGTTTTTTCAGAAGCGCTTTGTGCCATACCCGATCAAAGGCTTTCGCAACGTCCAAACTGACAGCGAACTCTCCTTGTTCTCGATCGCACATGCCCAACGATGTGTCAGATAGACCAAAAGATCACCGGCAGAGTGACCCCGACGGAATCCGTGCTGCCGGTGATCCTCAAGGTACTGCAGGAGCTGGCGATTGAGAATAGTCTCCATTATCTTGGAGGACAAGGAGATGATAGCTATTGGCCTATAATTGGATGGATCGGAGCGATCTCCCTTTTTAGGGATCGGGTGAACAAAGGGTATCATTAATTCGTCGTCCTTATGCAAAGGTGGAAGAGACGGCTTGCAAAAGTTACCTTGTACAGCATTGGCAAGAGACCAGAAAGCACGAATTCCAGACGGAAGGCGAACCAATCTCTCACAGATGCTGCTTATGTGCTCTGACTTCGCCCTAGCAATCCGTATGAGGATTTGATTAAAATTCTACCGAATCCAAAGGTAAAAAGGGAAGAAGACGGTTTTTTGAAATTTAAAAGCCATTGCTAGTGTTCGAAAAGTAAGACTGATTAGGACTAGTATGACTGGTGGCGAAAGTAATATGTTATTTTTTTTATTATTCAGGCAAGTTAGATTTTTTTTTGTTTTTTATTTAGTTGAGAAAAGTTAGAAGTCTTATAATACGGATCTCTCATTCCAAAGACTCTGCAATGTGGTTTTATTAGTATGTAATATATAATTACATACTAATAAAACCACATTTTAATAAAGCCGAAGACTGTTAACTATTAAATTATTCTTAATAAATAATAAATGATTCTAAACAAGCACATTAAATATCGGTTTTATTCCAAAATACAACCTGATATTGTATAGAATAACAACTCTGTCACATACTCTACCACTCTGTCACGATAATGTCTCCTGGTTTTAAAATGTATAAAGTCATTTTTATATTATATTATGATATGTAAAATTTCGGAAACATCATATTAATAATAGTTAATTATAATAAAGTCTGCTACATGAATATTTCTGTGCTAGAACTGGTTAAAATTGAATTATAGCAAAAATATACTTCAAACTAGCTGCAATTGTGACCAAGTGGTAAAAGATTGTAAATATATATTTAATATTATATACATAAGTATTGCCTTGTATGTTTTCTAAAAGGACCATTTAATTATTCTTAAAACAAATAATTTGCAAGTTATTCAAGTTAAACTATTAGATATAAAAAAATAAAAGATATTGTGACGGAGGTGTACAAATATTAACCCAATCCATCTTTAAGGCCTTGAAAATCTTAGAAAAATTTGTAAACTTCTCGGCCAACAACTTTTTCAGATAGAATAGATATTCAACCATCACAGAACATATAAGATTTGACTAGAAAACGATAATATTTTTTTTCTAAATATGAAAATAAATTTCAACAACATGTAGGTAAAAAAAAAGAATGACCCATATATCTTTCCAGGAATCATATTTCAGCCACTTATTTTTATAATCATCGATAGTTCTATCCCATATTGTTGGCCTTTCCTGAATCAATGTAATTAATAATTCTTGATTTAAGCTCATTTTGTAACAAATTCTGAAATCAGCATATTATGTAAACAATCACGAATCCGTGCATACATCCTGCGCCGTCGACACACTCCCATACACTGCCATACAACACTGATATAAATAACGTCGTGCGTAGACGCGGTGCGCCGAGGGGCAGACACGGCGCACACGGCGGCGGCCGTGGCGCCGTATTGTATGTCTACAAGCTTCCATAATGTTCCATACAACACTGAAGACCGACACGTTTTACGGCGAAAAAACGTGTGTATACAAGAGGCCTAATGATAAACAGCAAATGTCCTTTGTCCGTATAAGTCCGACGACAATTGCGACACTTTCAGAGTTTTATAGTCCAATCACCATATCGCTTTTGCCATTTCCCAACGGTACCGCAGCTTTCTAGCACCGCAATCGAACTTAATTGCGCCGTTCATCAATTTACAAAAGCCTGTAACGCTATAAATCGGCGGGACCATAAACAGAAATCCGGATATCGTGAATATTCACAGATTTACGGGTATTGAATTGATAATTCTAGAATATTAGCTAGGACTATTACTGCTTTCAGTTACGATAGTGGCTCTCTTTGTTTTAATTATTCTTTGTAATAAAATCTGGCTGAACTCTCTACTCCCCTTCCAAGCGTAGTCCAAATGCAAAGATAACTAGTAAATTTTCTACTATTGCAAAAAATATAGGAATTGGATGGGAACTGACAAATGGCATTTAGAACGGCATAGAGAAGACATCGAGAAATTTAAAAAAAAATTGTGATGTGGGTTCTTGTGCAATCAATTCGTTTATAGCACATACAATTTTAACACGTTTATCTTAAATAATTTTTTCTCGTTTGTTTAATGTCTCTGGACGTGACATCCACGGGTCCACGTGAGCGCTGACGTCAGTTGTCGCACGTATTGCCCAGGTTCTAACCTATATTTAGTATTTTTCGTATGTATTTGTACTTAAAATGAGATCGCTGTTAGTAGGGCCTATTGAATTTCAGAATTATGTTTCCATACGACACACTTTGCTACACTCTTTTTAAAAAGGTTATTTTTGTGATCGCTGTTTTCAGCTGACCTATAACTATTAAGTCTCATTAAGGTTCTTAATAACTATGTCACCAGGTTAATGATAAAAAAATATCGAAATCTTCAGCTTATTTCTGAAACCAAACTTTATAATTTATCTTACTAATAGTGTACTTTGTATTAGCTTAACCTAGTAAAAAGTTTTTAATTTATTCAAGGATATTATTTCTACCACAACGTTAAACACCAAATTAAGTTTTTTTGTATCATGAACAAAATGTTATTTCATTTTTCAAGTTACAGATACAGAATGCTTTATTACCTTTTACTCGAGTGATATTTAGGTATATCAGTATTTAATGTAGTCCCCGTTCATAATTTTCAAGGTACGTTCCTGGAATACGACTGGATACTTACATCGGCTTCCGTTCGCCCTATGCCTGTGACCTATTATTGTACACGACCCATTAACTACTCAGCTTAATCCTCTAAATGCAAATGGCAATTGAATATATAATTTAATCGTGCTTTTAGGTATAATTAAGGCTATTGTGTTAGTGCGATTGAAGCTCAATTAGCTTCTACAGTTGTGATGTAACATTAATATCTGTGAATTAAATCGAATATTACACAATTGCTCATTATGGGACGTAGGGTTTAGTAGTATTTACTACTGGAACCTCGGAGGGTCGTCTGAGATACCGCTACCGCTCTTTATATGACCAGCAGTGGGACGTTTGCAGGCTAAAGACAAGACAAGAACAAAGACAAAAAAGTAATGTCGTCACCGTCAGGCCCCATGCGGGTTAATGGGTAGAAACGGCTGCAATAGCAACCAGTCCCAACGCAACGGCTTACCGTGCATTCCGAAGCACGGAGGACTTCGCATCATAAAGTTTTGGTCACCCATCCAAGGCTTGACCATGGCGAAGGTAGCTTTGTTTTCGATATCGAAAAGCAAAGCGAATCACTACTCCACCGAGCTCTTCAAAAAAATTTTATGTTATGGCCAATTTTTTTATGGTATTGGGGGCAAGAGAGCAGATGAGTCACCTGATGGTAAGCAACTATCGCCGCTCTTTGACACTCGGTAACGCATAAGGAGTAACTCCAAAATGTTGGCAAATATTAGGTTCTTACCTATGAAATTGGTGTTTTGTATGGAGATTTTGGGGAATTCTGCATTTTCCATACTAAAATTTTATCAGTTTTCTTCACAACGACAAATCCAAAGATAATAATATTTGGCATCTATCATTAGACAAGCTTTAGTAATATATGTAATATCACACTTCATAAAAATTATTTATCGTTTTTAAGTGAATGCAAATAAAATGATGTATTCGGGAGGCACTTAAAAGGAGTTGTCTCCGTGTCCAATTTTAACACAATTAAACTTACAACAAATTATCAAAACAAATCAAAAGAGCTCAAAAATATAATCTATTTTTAGACGAGGTAATTATTTTTTAGGAATACTCTGAATCTTAATAGTAACAGACAAAATACTAAGAGAGAAAAAAAACACCAATTTCATAGGTAAGGACCCAATATAATTATTGATATTTGCCAACATTTTGTTGCGCAGCTATGATAAAGATGATATTTTTCCATCTTTATTAGAGTCCAGGTGATTAATGATTACTCGTACTTAATTTTGTAACCGGAATTCATCGACAGTGAATCTGAAATGAATATTCCAAAACGATAAACTTAGACCGACATCGATTCTAGAAAATTCATATAATATTATCTTAAAAGTATATATTTAATTCTACAAATGTATCTTTACCGTTGGCAGGTAACAATTAAATGCTAAATGGTAGCGCATGGTTAGTTTACAAATTGGTTAGTTTGAAACTGCTTTTTGACTTGCCTGCACAGCTGCAATTATTTATGCTTCTAGCTATTGCACCGATGCAGCTAGATCCCCACGTTAAACGCTAATTACTTTCCCATATATCCCTCTGAAATGTTTACGGTAAGGTATAAAAGATACTGCTACGGATAAAGCCTCGCGTTCGTTCTGTTCGTATGCTTAGCCACGAGATAAATGAATTTTCGGAACATACATAGATCAAATTAAAATTGGTTCACTTTTATTTTGTATTCTAAAAATGGCACTTCAAAATTTATGTGTCCGAGACGGTAAACAATTTTACGTTAATGTCATATAATAATATTATTATGTTAATGGTTTGTGAACGGAGTGAAACCACTTCACTTTTTAGACTCGTATTACAGATTTCCATAAGAAGAGCTAGTTGGCGTAAATGTACTACCTTTCGATAAGAAAACTAATCTACTTTCGCCAGATCGTCCAGGGACGGGTGGCCAAACTTTGCGATTTCGAGTTCCTCCGTGCTTCGGAAGCCACGTTAAGACGTTGATTCTGGTCATTATTGCAACCGTTTCAACCCAGTACCCACTTTTTAGTCAGCATTGGACCAGAGTGGTAGTTTTATGGCCCATACTTCTCATGTGTTTTCTCTATGTTTGAAGGTCTGTGCCCAGCTGTAGTGGGACGTATATAGACTAATGTTGATCCCTCATAGGGCCGTCCCTTACTAACTGATCAAGAAGAGATTTACGTTTGAGTTTGATACGTTTCTGTAATACTAGCTGTTTCCCACGACTTCGTCCGCGGTTACTATGGTTTTTTAACTATCCCACGGAAAACCTTTAATTTTCTTTAAAAGTCTCAGCCCGATCGGTTTAAAATTTACAAAGTTTCATTCAAACTTTCATCCCCTATTTTATCCCCTTGGGGGTAGAATTAATCAAAATCCTTTCTTAGTGGATGCCTAGGTCATAACATCTACCTCTGGGAACGGCTCGGAGAGTTGCTCCGGCAGACCCCGGGTCGCTCCCACAGAAGGGCAGGAACGGGTATATCGGGGAGTTTTAGTGGGTAGTGCCAATATGGCAGGTGAGTCCCACACACGCCTACCGGCTAGCCACCGGTAGGTACGGTCCGTAAATGGATTTCTCCTCGTAAAAAAAAAAAAAAGGTCATAACATCTACCTGTATGCCAAATTTCAGCGATCCGTCCAGTGGTTTGGGCTGTCCGTTTTTTTATAAATATGTTAGTCAGTTATCTTTGAGTTTTATATTATAGATGCTAAAGCCTTCGAAAAACTTTCGAAAGACAAAGCACCTCAGTCGATTTATCGCCCTTGGAGACATAATTAAATTCGTTTGACAGGCGACATGGTGATCAGCCGCGGTCAAATTTCCGCCTGTTGCTAAGTTAGAGGTATTTGTTCAGAGTACTTTAGCCTCAGAGACGAAGCCCAGTATTAAAAGGTCAATGCACTCAAAGATAATAGATCAAAAATAAATACGATTTGCTGTAAGGACTGGGTCATTGCCCAAGATGTATCTTCAACGTTTGTTTTTCTGATCCACCACTTTATCAATCTAATATCTATTATCAAACTTACAAATGCAAATCATAAAGCAGCTATTGTTTTATGGATTCTTAGTCTGATTTAATAACTATAATTTAAGTACCTAATCAATAACATATTCTTATTGTTACTTTGTTAATTACTTAGACTGTGTGTGCAAAATTTCAGAGCTTTAGAATATTGCAATGCGGATTCCAAGAATTCTGATTTCTGGGAATTTGTGAATCAGTTACAATATTTGTGGGCTACATACATACCTAGCAATCTTAATAAAATGTTGGTAAAATCCACGCAGCTAAGAATCATACCCCAGAGATTCTGAGCTCTATAGGAAAACAGATTTATCATTTTGGTAAATCAATACGGCTGTTGGTTTCTGGGGCTGGTTGCCGTGTCAGGCTAAATGATAACACACTTCAATGTTATGATTTGGGTTTATTTCCACTCAAAACTGAAAAGCTGGGTGGCGGCGCGACTTACTGCGCTCGCGATTGGATAAGAAGAAGAGTGCGAACGCGCTGGTCCACTAGGGCTGCGCAACTACTGTACACACATTAGTGATGCGCCTTGCCCGATTAAAAACACAAAACTTTACCGATTAAAAACAATAAACAATAACATTAATAGCCCAACGCTAACACTCCCCACCCTAGTGCTGTCTCAGCACTCATCATTTAGGTAAATAGGAGCAATTCGAGCTACGGAACGTCGCCACGTCCCACTAGATGTTCTTACCTCAACTAGTCGTACGCGACCATCTTTGCCTGCGAACACTTGAGTGATAAGTCCCTTTGGCCACAAGTTACGGGGCGACTGGGGGTCCACCACTAGTACTAGGTCTCCTACTTTTAAGGACTTATTTTCTTCCTGCCATTTCGTCCTAGGAAGCAGATTCGGTAAAATTTCTTTAACCCACCTGTGCCAGAACATGTCGGCCAGTCTCTGTGCAACACGCCAGCGCTTACGAAGACAAAGGTCAGAGTCGTCAAAGACTCCGATGACAGGCAGGTTCGACGAAGTTCCTAGGAGGAAATGATTTGGAGTAAGAGACTCCACGTCTCCGGGCTCCACAGATACGTGCATCAGGGGACGGCTGTTGACCATACTTTCCACTTCGGCCATGAATGTGTCTAAAACTTCGTCCCGTGGTGCGCGTTCCTTCAGAGTTACCTTCAGTGCAGCTTTCACACTGCGGATGAGCCTCTCCCAAGCCCCCCCCCAATGGGGACTCGCGGGAGGAATGAAAGTCCAATCCATTCCATTATTAATACCTACCGCTTTTAGCACGTCGGTGTCCAAGACCTGCATGGACCGCTGGAGCTCGGTATCAGCACCCCTCAGGTTAGTTCCATTGTCAGAGTACAGGTGACGGGGCCACCCACGTCTAGCAGCCATCCTCCGTAGCGCCATGATGAGCGAGTCCGAGGTAAGCGAAGGTACTATTTCTATGTGGACCGCCCTTACTGTCATACAGGTAAATAAGACACCATACCTTTTTTCTCTGCGTCGACCCACTGTGCACTCCATTGGACCGAACAGATCTAGCCCGCAGTTAGAGAATGGGCGCTGATGATGAGCTATTCGAGCTTTCGGTAGGTCTCCCATACGCGGTATCTGCGGCTTACACCTTAAAATCTTACAAAACATGCAACGAGAAGATACGAATTTTACAGTGGGTCGAAGCCTAAGCACCCAATACCGTTGCTTAATTTCATTTACGACAGCTTCTTGGCTGCCATGAGCTGCTTTTACATGATAAAAGCGGACAATAAGTTTAGCTACCGGATGTCGACCATCAAGAATTACCGGCCTTTTGACGTCTATGTGTACATGAGCTGCGGCGTCAATGCGCCCGCTGACACGAAGCAGACCGTCGTTGTTCAGGACTGGTGTCAGGTTCAGTAGCCTGCTGTTACGGTGCAAAGGTAAGCCCTTGTTAATTCTATCCAGCTCTGCGCCGAAAGACTCATACTGCGAGTGTCTTATTAATAAGTTTTCGGCTCGCTGTAACGTATCGCAGTTTATCTCGCTCTGCAGACCTTTGCACTTAGCTATGAAAATTAGAACTATAGCTGTAGCTCGCTTCAAGCGTAGCCAGGAGGAAAATCGTAGCGGGTCAGGCACTGGCAGCGTCAAGGTCGTGTCTTCTATGGTAGTTACGTATTCCAAATTCGTAGTATCTACTTCCGATTGCGTAACAACGTCTACTGGCCATAAAGACTCGTCCTTGCGCAAAAATTTTGGACCAGAGAACCACTTCTCCTGCAAGGCTAATTCAAAGGTCTCCCTTGTTGCCAAATCTGCGACATTCAACTTCGTAGGAATGTACCTCCATTCATCTACGCGTGTTAACTCGTCAATTTCGCCTAATCGGTTTGCCTCAAACGCTTTATACGTTCGCGTTTTGTTACGAATCCAATGAATGACGGTAGTGGAATCGCACCAAAAGTACTTGCGGTCAGGCTTAATCTTATGCTCTTTTATTATAGCATTGGCTAATCTTGCTGCTAGTAGTGCAGCCTGTAACTCGGCTTTAGGTATTGTAAGTGGTTTAACAGGCATCACTCTAGACTTACAGGCAATAAAGGCGACATTAATCACGCTGTTACTATTCCAACGCCAATAACCTACAGCTGACATGGCTTGAGTAGATGTGTCGCTAAACATATGTAGCTGTAAGTTTCTATAACGTACTGACCCTGTAGCCTCGAGCGGCTGTGCTAAGTCCGTGCCCGTAGCGAACGTCGAAGTATGTTGGTGGGGCGACCGTAGCCGTGCTACGGACTCGTCGAGCTGCAGAATGTGCATCTTCTCCCACTCAGATTTCGTATCGCCGTCTCTGTCTTCCGAGCGTGATGTTATTTTTTTATAACAACGAGGAATGCGAATAGAATTTATGTTTTTTAGTAGGTCAAGCCATTTTTGCCACTTACAATAAATATCGTCAGGGATGAAATCGTCCCAGCCGATATTTTTCCGCCAAGTGTCTTGCAGCATAATACGACCTTGAACCGTAAATGGAGCTAAAAAACCTAAAACGTCGAAAATTGACATAACAACCTTAAGCATAATACGCTTCGTAGGTCGCTCCGTTCCACTTATAATTTCCCCGGGTATACGTTTAAGGGACACGTCAAATCCTAACGTGTCGTCAGCAGGGAACCACATAAGTCCAAGTGTTCTCTCGCTACTATGCTCGTGACCAATTTTGAACTTTACGGCCGCTGGCCCTAAGGTTTCTTTTGGCACACTCTCTAAGACGGTTACGCTATTACTCGTCCAATTTCTCATTTCAAAACCACCAGATTTATGAATGTCACTTATTTGTTTTATCATCGTGATCGCCGTGGACTCGTCAGGTAGACTATCTATATAATCATCCATGTAATGCGAATGTAAGATAGCGTCTACTGCGGCTGGCATAGATGATTCAAAACGGCGTGCATTCATATTTTTAACAAACTGGGCGATAAAGGGCGAGCAATTTGCACCAAAAATGAGAGAATTCATAGCGAAAGTCCGTATGTTCTCGGTAGGTTTATCTCTCCACAGAAACCTAAGCGCATTTTGATCTTCAGCGCGTATCTTTACCCTGAGGAACATGTCCTTGATGTCGCCCATTACTGCGATCTCATTCTCCCTAAAGCGCAGCATGATTCCTAGGAGGGACGACAACATGTCAGGGCCTGTAAGTAGGTAGTCGTTGAGACAACAACCGTTTACCTTATTAGCTGCATCAAACACCAGACGCAATTTACGTTTGTTGGGATTATCTACCCCAAAATGGGGTAGGTACCAGGTCCTTGGTGTGACCTTGGTATCCGTCAGCTCCCTGGCATAATCATTTTCTATTAAATGTTTAATACGTTCCCTATACCTTTCAGCAAACCCTAAGTCCTTACCCATCTTTCTCTCGATGCCCTTCAACCTGTTGACTGCGTTGGAGTATGTACACGGTAGCACGCAGCCGTCATCGTGCCACGGCAACCCTACGTGCCAGCGGCCAGCAATGAGCGTTGCGGTCTTCTCCACCTGTTCCACAGCACGGGCGTCGTTGGCGTTCTGGCGTGGGCTATGGCCACACACTATTGAGTCTAAACTAAAAGACATACGTACCTCCTCGTGGATTTTACGAAGCAGGTCCTTTTGTGATGATTCCTCGTTAATCTCGTCCTCTAAAATTAAAAGGTTGGTGTGTACATCATAGTGGGACGCCCGGCGTCCGGGCGGCTGTTCGCAGCGTGGTATCATCAGTTTTCCATGAATAGACCAACCGAGAGGGGTTAAGGTTGCGGAGGGCTCAATTTTATTACCTAACATAACTTTAAGGGGTAACAACAATTGGTAATTATCTTGCCCGATTAACAATTCGGGCTTAGAATCAGACATACATATATTATCTTTAATATTATTATCACTAAAGTAGGGACAATTTATTAAATTTAAAACAGACAATGTTTGCAAAGGTAAATTTAACTGATCAACACAACGCATCATTAGACTATATACCTTATTGTTCATACCTATAAGGGTCACTTTCGCGATTGTAGACTCGCACACTAGCTCGTTATTATCGAAGGCGCCGCGCACTCGCAACGTCGCCGTGCGGCCGCGCAAGCCTACGCGCTGAGCCAGACTTTTACTTATTAACGACACAGAGGAACCGTCGTCGAGTAACGCGGTAGTGTTTACGACACCATTGGGACCTTTTACGCGCACTGACACTACTTTTAAGAGCACTCTGGGATCACTCGCATTTATATGCGTTAATGTTTCGGGATAGGAAATTGACTCGGGATCACTTGGCACTGTAAACGACGTCGTGTTATTTTCAACAGCTGACGGGGAGCGCGCGGGCGTCGCGGCGCGGATAGCGAGCGGCGTCGCTGCCGGCGCCCGGGCGGCCGCACGCTCCGTGTTGACGCTTGCACTGTTAGCGTTTTCTCGTGGCACGTAATGCAACAATCGGTGGTGATTTTGTCCGCAGTTTTCTACGTCACATACTGGCGCAGGGCATGTTAGTTTGTTATGTTGTGATACTAAACACTTATAGCACACACCGGAACGCTTAACGTGTTGCCACCGATCCTTGCGTAGTGCTTTTTTAAAACGTTTACACTCAGTAAGCTTGTGCTCGGATCTTTTACAGAATTGACACTTATCTTGCGATGTACTCTGTACTAACACAGTGTGAGGTTCACTGTAAGCGTTGAATTGCCTTTTATCCGGTCTTATATATAGCAAATTAGCGCCGGAATGCGAAAACCTCTGCGCTTCTTCGTGAAGAAATTCTGTCAACTTTGATAAGCGGCACTTACTTTCTTTTGCTACTGCATAGCTGTAGTCAGACCACTTTGATATGAGTACTGTCGGCATCTTACTGAGTATTATCGTCGCCACGTTTACGCCCTGCAAGTACTCTTCTCGGCCCAATGCACGAACAGCGGTTACGTAATTGTTCACTTTTATTGCAAACTTCACAATTTCTTTGTGATAATCTGGGGGCAACGGGGATAACTTTTTAATGTCGCTGATAATTTTCGTTAAAATTATTTCTGGGTTGCCAAACTGTAACCTAAGTGTTGCCATCACTGTTTCGGGAGTTGTTGCTGTAATGAGCAAGGACGAGACCGTGTCCCGGGCGGCGCCCCGCAGACATCTTCGTAAACGCCAAAGATTTTCTTTGTCACTGAATTTACATAGTTCAGTGGATTCTTCGTATGCTTGTTGAAATTGCAGCCACTCCAGGGAGTCACCTGAGAATATTGGCAGGTCTCGTGGAGTACTAATGCGGCTGAGCAAATTAACATTTTGATGGTTAGTGACTGAATTGGTGACGAGGTGATTAAGTGCAGCTGCCAATTGCTGAACTGAGCCATCTAGTCCAGCGGAGGGTTCCGCCGGTAAGTTCAACGCATCCTGACCATTATCCAACTCGTGGATACGTTGTCTTCTCAGTTCTACTGTGCTGCGGTCCACCCACCTTTCTATATCACTTCTGTTCGTGTCTGCACTAACAGACTTCGATTGTGAACTGTATTCCATTTCATCCTCAAGTGCGGCTACGTCTGCTGCTAGTTTCTTATCTATGAGATCCATTTGAATGCGAGCTTTTTCTTGTGCTGCTTCCAGCTCCAGCTGTTTTCTGCGTGCGACGGTTGACGAAGAGGAAGATTTTTGCTTCGACTTGGACTTGCCTGTGGTTAATGGTGGTGGTACGTACTCTTTTTTTTCTTTTGTGTCTATTACCATTGTTTTATTAATAATATTCGTTATCTCTTCTTTTACAGGTGTACCAGAACGGGGCTGCTGCGTCGATGTAGTCGCGGTGTCCTGTGACTGCTGATTTACGACTGAATTTTGACTTTTTATGGCACCACGTGTATTAACCATTTTTGTAGGTTATGAAGCTTTTGAAAACACTTAGCACTGTCGATTCGGCTCGAATGACCACTTTGTTGGTTTCTGGGGCTGGTTGCCGTGTCAGGCTAAATGATAACACACTTCAATGTTATGATTTGGGTTTATTTCCACTCAAAACTGAAAAGCTGGGTGGCGGCGCGACTTACTGCGCTCGCGATTGGATAAGAAGAAGAGTGCGAACGCGCTGGTCCACTAGGGCTGCGCAACTACTGTACACACATTAGTGATGCGCCTTGCCCGATTAAAAACACAAAACTTTACCGATTAAAAACAATAAACAATAACATTAATAGCCCAACGCTAACAACGGCAATATACCAATTAACTATCACTTATTAACACAAGATATTACGCTATTCTAGACATTGCAAGCAAATAATAATGGGTGTTATTTAAATGGTCAGCATATTATTCGAATTTCGGTCAGCACAAAATTCAATTGGTCAGCTAAAATAACTAATTGGTCAGCAACTTATGGGCAGCGAATAAATAAATAATAAATAAATATCTTCAGAAATTCACAACTTTCAACTAGCCCCATTATAAGCGATTAATGCTGTTTGTATTGCGGATACTAGATGACGGATTTAATAGATAAATGAATCCAAGACTGGAGAACAAATGCCTGAATTCATCACACAAATATTTGTTTGCTCCCCAAATGATTTTTCATCTGACAATTTTGATGCTGACCAAATAATTAAATGACTGTCCAATTAATTACTTCCCAATTAAAATTCGAAATCTACCATAAATGTACATGAGATGGTTTCTAGCGAAATACCTGAGTTAAACATTTATAACTTGCATTCGTTATGACTTTATGAGGATGAAATAAACTGCATATGAGGCATTTAAATTCATGTTAATAGTGTTGTATTTATTCATTCGCTTCGTTTATTGCGCCAATGCGAAACTGTGCACTTTCTATAAAAGTGCAAAACTGTGAGTGGAGTTTACTTTTTTCCTGGAGACAAAGTTTTTGTGGCGGTTCAGGCGCATACAGTTGTGAAAATTTATATTCGTTCATTCTACTCGCTATATAACCGAAATAAAATATATACTTCACTAGTCTAGCAATACCTTAATATTTATATTTCTTAAGCAATTAGAGCTTAGCTCATAGTAAGATTTATGTTATAGCTGTAATGGATAGACGCACATTAAGTCTATCCTATTTATCTATTTCATTTCAATTTCATTTCATTTCATTATTACCTCCTTAAGGGTTGGCACGCATCTGCTGCTCTTCCGGTGTTGTAGTTGTCTATGGGCGACGGTAATCACTTACGATCAGATGAGCCGTCTGCCCGTCTGCCTGTTAACATAAAAAGAAAATATTGTTTTCAATAGAAGTGTAGCTATTTATATTCACCGCCAAATATTATGTTTTGAACCCATAATTTCAGAGATGGCACTTGGAATCTAGCGTACAAACCTCGGCCACGGAAGTCGTCTAATTAAAAGTTATCAATTTTTTTGTGATTATCTCGTTTTCTATAATTCCGGTGTCATAAAATTTTGCGGAAGAATCGTAGAGCACAAAATTTGCGCCAAAGGTCTTGAAATTTTTTTCATAAACTCGACCGTTTTTGCTTTATGTCTAAAAACTGTATTCTGTATGAAAACCTTTAGATATCCTTGTAAAGAATTTCAATAAGCTTCGAACACAACGTAAGATGAACTCTTTTTACTCACTCTAAAGAAATTGCTCGAGTATTCTGAATTGGAACCATCTCAAACGTTGCACCCGTGTCGGAGAAATGAGGCTACACCTTGAATTGTATTTCTGTCTCCTCAGTGTAAGGTTCAAACGCTTTGCGGTGTTTCTGCCAAATTTGCTTAAAATTCAAATTTTGGTGTTCTTATTTTCAAAAGGTAATATTTTTTTCTTTAAATTAACCAGTAGGTCAGTTGACCCTTTTTTTATTGGGTTCCAAATGATTCATTGATAGATGATCACTGATAGCCAACACCATAAAAAATAATACAATTTTTTTCAGAAGTCTACAACACAATAAATTTTAAATTATAAATTACGTTTTTGCTTAAATGTCAAAAACGGCTTCGGTCCTGATGGTCTATGAATTATCTGTGGCGTAGCGTCACGATTATTGTAAACAATTCAATACTCATATATTTTTTTTGCGTTATGCTTGATTGGTTGCTATTGGTGTTTGACGGATTTTGACCATGCGTAGTAATTGTTTACATTAACGTTACCCAACTAATTTCACGAACATGGTGGATAGCGTTTTTGGCAGATGAAAAAAAAGTTAAAATAAAACATTTAAATTGAATTTCTATAGCAATCCCTTATTTATATTTATCGAACTTGGTATATTTCGGACCCTTGTACTAAATACTATGTGAATGTGAACACATTATTTTCATTACTTTTGATATGAGTCAAATAGCCTATTCCACACGGGTCGTATACAAGATTTTTGGTTTGATCTTGCAGGCATCCTTATTTAAAAAGGATTTTGCAGGTAAGCAAACAATAACCTAAACTTGTAGAGCCTTTTAACCATTTATCAATACCCAATCGTATCGTAATATTCTACATGCACTTAACATAATATTTTTTATTTAATTATCATCAATTCATCCCTAATGTTCATTCTACTTACATCACAACACGTTACAATGATACGCTTCAGTTTAAAATGTTATCAAATAAATTCCCATACTTATTTCAGTAGCTTCCTATTTCCTAAAGTTTCCCAACTGCATTGGATTACAGATAGATCCAGAGCGTATTTACTGCTAATTAGCTATCCTCTGTCAGTCGGCCATTTGTTATCGTGGTGTGCAGGAAGCTTCGCATGTCTGATTAGGCCCACGCTAACGATGTTTGCTTGGGCATACTTGATTTTGTTTTTGTTAGGTATCGCCCGTCTCCTGAATATTTAAAGTTGACGCTATGAGGAGCTCGGTGGCGTACTCTTTGGCGTTCGATATTAATAACGAAGCTACCTTTGCCATGGTTTGTCCTTGGATGGGTGACCAAAACATTGTTGCTCCGTGTTTCGGAAGGCACGTGAATCTGTTGGTGGGTCGCTTTTACAAACGTTCCTACCCAGTATCCACCGACCTGTGTTACGGCGTGTATTTACTCATCAAGTGTTTCTCCACGAGAGAGAGAAAGCTTGTGCCAAGTATTGGGACGTTTAAGATGATGATGTAACTTTGTTGCTGTTGCGATTGCGATTTTCACAATATACGTAGACTATTTCAAAATCTACATAACATGCGATGAGATTAAATGAGTGACAGGAAAAAGCTGCGGATGTTTTCAAGGAGGATTATGTCCTGCTGTGTGCGATAGATAACAAACTGAAATGACAATAATTATTCATGAACTGTTAGGAAAATGGACTAACAGGCCCACATAGACGGGCTAGGCGCGGGTGCGGATGGCGGCAGCTGTTGGCTTATTAAACAATTGTATGAGAATCTGAAGCATGCCATGACGCGCGAGCAGTGGTGGTCAGCATACAGTAGTCGGTTGAGTGGTTTCAAAGTTATGTTGAATCAGCATATACTTGAAAAGCTCCACTGTAGATTTCTTCTCAGCTGTGTCCAATATTGAGGACAAGAACAATCTCATTATAAGTAATAAAAGAACATGTCAATAGTCTGCCAGCAAGCACGTATCAATAGCAAGCTAGCCCTTATGTTCTTTATTTTAGATTGCATTTTCGATCGTCACCGTTATCAAATGTTTATAGTAATTAGACTGTTTTTTCGTCAGCGTTCAATGGAACCTTGCTTCAAAGGACAATGACCACTTGAGTCTCAATTTATATCTGGCCTCAAGTTAAAAATGATCTCGAATTATTACGTCTCTTATTTCTGTAGTAATAAGTAAGTATATATAAATATATATATTCTTATCTTTCAATTTTAGCCTTCTTTCCAGTACTTATTTGGGAGGTATAGGCATCTCAATGCTACCTTGCTCTCTTTACTAATATTTAGGTCAATAAACACAAATGGAATGTTATTAAATGCAAGAATGAATATTCTACTTTACAAATAGCATGGTGAGTTTTCTATGATTACCTCAGTGCGATCGGTTATGCGGGTTCGTCGCCCGCGCGCACTGTCTGCGGGAACGTACGTACGGGAGATAAAGTTGTCAACGAACGCGACAGCGACACCTCATGCGACGAGCTTTTGGACACATATAAAAACGTTACTTTGTTCGAATTTCAGTTACATTCTCACTGGTAAATATTTTCATTATGTCTGCCAGAGAACGTGAATTCTGTAATTCGTAATAAGGTTTATATTATATACATATTACCACGCCTATACCCGTAGGGGTGGGTAGAGGTACATTACACTCTCACATTTTGTCAGTAGTTTCAGTGGTGCCACATAATTGAAGAAAAGCCTATTGCCGTTACCGAGCTCAAAATAAATTCCTTAACCACTTATTCAAACTAAGATTCCAAATAGCCAGGATAGAGATTACATACTAAAAATAATCTCTGCAGTCCGAGCAACATGATTTATGCAAAAGTGATCATGCACACGGTATGCCTGGTGGTAAGAGGTTTCTGAAGCCAATAGACGCTTGTAGCATCATAGGCAACTCATGAGTAGCGTATCCAAAAAATTTGGAGAAACAGAAAGTGCTGTATTCCCAGCAAGGAGAGTTGAGTCTCCCTGCTCCCAAAAGAGATAAAACACACCTATCCAATTCGTAAACACGTAGAAATCTTGTTAATATAGTATTTATGTATTTATGTTTATCACGTACCTAGTACTTTAGTGTGTTCTTAATAATTCATAACTCCTTTAGTTGATTTACTATCGTACACCGCAAATGTATCTCAGCTCATAATTTACGCCAACGCCGATGTTCGCGTACCTAACGTTTCCATTTCCTTGCAACTGGAGTAGCGTCTGAATGGAATACCCATTCAGATGTGACTGGTATGCAATTCTATAACTTTACCCAGCGCCCAAGCTTTATCGGCTTGTCGGCATCCTTGTTCATTAAATGTACGTTTTGTGTTTGTCAACCAGCGAAACAAACTTTTGGAGTTGTGGTTCCCCTTCTGTTACGGACAAGCTGATAGCTATCGTCTTTTCTAAGTCCTTTTATTTGCTTCTTGTTTCTGTCTTTGCTTCTGCTTGTCTTGTCAATAATTTTCTTTCTTTCCATTTCTGTTACGATTTCTTTGTATCATAAAAATTCCTATCGACATCAGCCTTTATACGTCCCACTGCTGGGACAGGCCTTCTTCATGGAGAAACACATGAGGAGTATGGGCCGTAACACCACCACCCTAGCCCAATGCGAGTTGGTGGGTAGAAACGGTCACAAATGCGACCGGGACCAACGGCTTAACGTGCCTCCCGAAGCACGGAGGAGCTCGAGATCACAAAGTCTTGGTCACCCATCTAGGGCCTGACCATGGCGAAGGTAGTTTTGTTTTCGATCGAAGCCAAAGCGCACTGACCACTACGCCACCGAGCTCCTCAAAATTCCTATATTTCTCTAAAAAACAGAGTTTTATGAACACTCTTCTGTGAGTTGACTGAAATGGACCGAAACACAATTGATTTCCTTTTGTGTTTACTAACGTCACAGATGATGAGTTATTATCCTCTCTGCACCATCACACAGCAACACTTTCATTGAATCTCTGCAGTCAGTGTTCTATAGTTTTTACATGATTTATTCTTTCAATAGCGAACGTCAGACATGGTATTTTTGTTCCAGGTATTCCTGTGTTAGTAAAAATATTTCATACGTCAATAGTGGAGAATTTTTAAACTATTTCCATAAAGCACACAAGCTGCTCACGTTGGAGCATAAAAATTCCAATAACTATAAAAGTAGCGTCTACGATTCGAGAAAACGCGTAGATGTCAGCAGTAAATTGCTTGAACTCCTTTGATATTTATATTAATAAGTCTAACATTATATTATATTCGACGATTATTTTATTTTGACTAACTGGCGTTAAATTAATTCATTGTGATCATAAAATTATCTAGTGTTAATTTATGTTTATTAGGTGACTACCAGTTCTTTCGTTAATTGGCAATTATAAACATACCTATAGGCACCAACTGACCCAGTTTTAACCAAACCATTGTGCGATTTGAAAACTATTACAGGCGCTTTGTGTTGTGTTAATCATCGAAAAAAAATTGAAACTGCTCTTACTTGAGAACTCTTGAAAAAATAATGGATGTTAAATGTTGGTCTGTTTAACTTCACAGATAGGTACGCTTAGACTTCAAAGCTCGATAATTTAAAAACGCTCGCCGCGCTCGTCCGCTAATAACACTTAAGCGGAGGCCACATTGCTAGCGGACGGGCGGGCATGTGACCTCTTTTCGTACTCTGGTTCACGTCACGCTGCGAACTATAAGGCCCATCGCACACGAGGCGTAGCGTAAGCGTATCGTTACTACGCGCGTTCAACGAGAGCAATACGAGCGTCAACATTTTCAAAGAAGTCCGCACATAAGTCGGTGTCTTATGAGATGCATAATGTCATTACGATAGACATAGCGTACTGGCGTAAAAAAGTGTTCATGCGTCTCACCAGCCTGTAACCACGGAGGTTGCATACCTGAGAAAAAAGGAAAAAGTTCGCCGCGCGGCGCACAAGGAAAACAATCGACAATCGATTCACTCACGACACACGCCATGATTTCAACGTTTTTCAACTGAGACCCAAAGCGACACGCCTAGGCAACGATTCGTTTGTAGAACACTGCAAGTCTCGTACGCGTAGCGTAGTCACGATACGCTTCCGATTCGCCTACGCTTACGCGAATTACAAATGAAACGTCAAACGGTTACAGCGATGTCACTATTTCACCTTGTTTCCCAAATCATCGCTTATTTTGTCATAGTTTCCATTGGTATGCTTCGCCCGCTCGCTGTCAATGTGGCCTATTACACAAGCTCGTGATATAGCTTCTGGACTTCAAAGAGTAAGGTCAGAAGAGGTCGCCTTAGGAATCTGACCAGTTTGTTGGCCACCAAACGCCCCTTTAGGGCGATAATAAAACGTATTGTGAACAGCTTCGTACATATTTTTAAATCCAGTGTGAAAATTGGATACGATATTTGTCTTTTTTAGGGTATCGTATCGGTAATATCAATAATTTATTTTTATTATATACCTTGCTAGTGTCACTTGCCCGTGTTTTTATTGTGAAATTTATTTAGTTTAAGATTCAAACTGTATAGTAAATTGCACATATTATGTGATTATATACCTACAAATTAAGAAATCGAGTTTGACAGTGAACCATATAGCTATTAATTTTTTCATGTATTATTATTACAAATTTATCTTCGCCATTTGTGATAAATTTCTCATTATTGCAATAATGTCAAATCTAACCCGTTTTAACTCAAGAAATTTTCAGAATATAGTGCAGTAAAAGACCAATGGATGTTTAATATTCTACAAGAGGTTGAAAACCAAATAAAATTCCAACAGTATCACTGTAGTACCCAACCATCCATTACACTTCGCCGGAAAGTTTTAATAGTGATATAAAAGTCGGTTTAAAATAGTTCCTTTGGTCATACCCCGGTCCTCGAAAGTTGTATCGTAAAGAAGTTCCACATGCTACTGAGACGTTACAAGAACTTGGACAATAGATCGGAAGGATTCCCTCGCTGTTACGTTTTACTGTATTTAACTTGTGGTAATATTAACACTTTACAGCACTTTTTATTCAATTTATCTTGGACAAAGATACAAGGTATATGAGAACCTATGATATCAGGAATAAAGATTGAAAAAAAAAACGAAATTGATTATATATACATACACACATATACATACACACATATTGATTACATAGACATATAATAAATCTTGTGTCTTTTTGCAACGATATGTTTCATTAATGTATTTTACAATTAAAACTATTATATTTGTGTAATGAATATTGAAATTATTTGCTTTGTTCTGTTTTGCGAGATTGCAATCAAAATGTCTACAATAATTTTTGCTTACTTGGGCAAATGTAATCGGTTTCTAGATCTCGGGCTGAACATTTGACAAGGTCGGCTACGTTTTCTTCATCTTTGATCAAAGGATTCATTTTATTAAAATCATTACTTTGTTTAAACAAAACTGTCTTTATGAAATAGTAATTCATTTATTTGTCAACACATTCGAAAGTTTTATTTAAATATGCGCCGCAAAAGAGAAAGCTAGTTAAAAGTCACTACACAATGCAGTTTGTCACTGTAGTCAATCATTAGCACTCATCCGCTTGCCACAGATGGTTTTCATTAACATCATCCACTGCTGGACATAGGCCTTCCTAGATTGTTTTATTTTATATTATATAACTAGCGACACGTCCAGACTTCGCACGGGTTACCCCCGTTTTATCAGAGTGAACGAGACTCCTCATGTCGTGCGCTTACCTATGTCATTCTATATCTTTCTCTAAAATGTTTAAATGATTGGTGGTTTGAAGATGGTAAAAAATTATGTAATAACATTTTTTGAGGATTTATAAGGGCTTTTTATGTTTTGGTATAACTTTTCTCCCAGACATGTTACACTACAGCAGACATATAATAAAATTATAGTACTAGCGTATCATTTAAGGTAGGCATTAAAGTACTACAACGCTGGGGACGTTTTGTCCCATTGTTCTTTGTTACACAGATAGTCTAGAGCTTGAGAAAGGACAAGGGCTACTTTTTTCCCTATATTCCCATGGGAAAGGGTACCCAGCGGGTGAAACAGCGGGATGTAACTAGTTATGAATAAAAATGACTGTTAAATAACATGAATTATGACTTAGAATAATAGACGATTATGTTGAGAAAAAATAGGAAAACAAATAATAGGACAACAGAATGTTTATTGTACCGACATTATGAAGTTTAATGATTCGGAATAATGACATCAGTAACAATGTATTTAGGAATTGTGTTCGTTAGGATCAAAAATTTTAGAAGGAACATTTTCCAGAGTTCCAATTTTCGGAATTGAAATTCTCAGCGATCTTTGGCGTACCATAATAATATCGCTGCTCGATACTAGATGGCGCTCAAATTTCCAGATAGTGAGTGCAGGGTAAAGTAAAATAAACTCTTTCAGTATTGAGTTAAGGTAAGGTAAGGATCTTTATCGATTGCATTTATTTATTTTTACAAAACCACTTTTGTGTGTATTAGCCCTTGCCGATATATACTTATCGGTACGTTGAATAAAAATCGAGGTTTTGTTGCTGCACTCTCGTACACTCTGGTTTTACTCTCTTAGAGGTGGATTTTCGTTCTTAGTAGATTCTAATGCCTAACACTTCACATTATAAGGAAACTACCTGTCAAAAACATTTGTAGGTGTTATAGTTTTAAGGGATTTTGTTTATAATTAGTGAGTGGTATTTTGCTTTTATGTTATAGATATACCTAGAAGATAAAGATTAAATAAAGTTTGTATTGGCAAACCATTGGACCCACTTAGTTGTTATTACAGACGCCTGGAATACATGTATTGGTAAAAGTGCATCTGCTTGCGTCTCTCATAGTGTAATTAGGAATGATACCAAACGGTGAGATATGAAGTAGGATCATAATCGTCATCATCAGCCATCTATTTTCGGCCGTTCCCAGCCAGCCCACTCCAGCCGGCCTACGAATATCGTCATCCCATCTTGTCACAGGGCGTCCCACACTACGTTTACCGAGTCGCGGATCATAATATTTCCCAGTAACTTCGCTGCCAGGCTTGCTACCCTTTGAGCCGAAATGCAACAATGCAAGTTATGCTGCTCAGATTCAATTAGGTTTGATAGAGATACTTAAACAGAATAATCACTACAGAGGGAAACTTTTTTTTCTCTTCTGGTAATTTATATATCACGTCACGTCACCACTCTTAAATATTTTTGCTGGGCATAGACCTTCTTACATGGAGAAATACATGAGGAATACGGGCCGTAACATCACGCGCTCTGACTCAATGTGGGGCTCATTGTAGATTGGTGGGCTCAATGTGGATTGGAGGGTGGGTTTACTCAAAGCAGGTTGTAAAATCAGTACTACGCTAATCATATTTAGGCCATATCAACGTCAATTGCGCTCAACAGGTCAACGCGCTCTGACTCACATGCGGGCGTGAAGTGCCCTGCGCATGCGCGCGTTCACACGTGACGTGCTCTTGCGCTGTCTGTCGCAGCTTTTGAAAGTGCGGTATGGACTAAGTACACGCAAGACTACACATGTTGACCTTGAGGCCAACCCTGTTGCCTACGTAATAAAAGCTGTTTTTGTTCTTCTAATCAAAAGGTAATACGGTATGTACTCACGCGCAAGACTGTACCTACTTAACAGACGGAACTTCTAACCTCTGTTAACCCTTGAGGTTTTGTGATACTTTAGAAACTGTTATTTCATTAACAGTTATGTACAATATTTATAACTGAATAATTTAAAGTAGGTATTTAAAATTTAAATATTACCTACGCTCGGACCAATTAGACTGGGAATAGAAGTATCTCAAGATTCGTAATTTTCGAAGTCGAACTGAAACGAAACTTTCTCCTCAAACATCACAGTCATCTCAAAAGCTAAATATATTTTAAAACAAATCTTAACATAGTCATTAAAAACTAATAAAAAACGTACAATTCTTCCTGCACTAAATAAAACTGGGCACACAATACGTTTACGCAAGGCAATTATCTTTTTAAAGCAAAACATTCCATTATGTGTGTTTAATTGAATTTTGAGTTTGCACGGACAAAATTCTGCGTAATTTGCGCACTAGGCTCCTGAATTTAATTAAACATTTGTCAAAAGCCACAACAATTAGTAGTAGGATGTAATTAATTGTCCAGCCATTTAATTATTTGGTCAGCAACAAAAACGCCAGCCGAAATATCATTTGGGCAGCAAACAAATATTTCTTCAGCAATATAATTATTTGAGCAGCAAAATAATTATTTGGGCAAAAAATAATTTGTTGAGGTGGCGAAAATGTTTAAAATTAACGAAAAGGATCAATTTCTAGTAAATGTATTCCGATAGATATTACTCTTATTAAAAACAATATTTGTGTCATCAAATCATATATTAAACATTTTGGCAGCTGCGAAGACATTTTAGTTGCTGCCCAATTAGTTATTTTGCTGACAAAATAGAAATATCTGCTGCCGAATTAGTTATTTTGCTGACCAATTTAGAAATATTTGCTTCTCATAAGCTGCTGATCAATTAGTTATTTGAGCTGATCTATTGTATTTTTTGCTGAATAAAATTTGAATATTTTGCTTACCGCTTAAATAACACCCATTAGTAGTGTAAATATTTTAACTTTAATAGGCAGAATTAAGTTAGTTTTTAGTTCTAAAAGTAGTAGATACATATAAGCAAAATGGAAATTGTTTGTTATCAAAAATTTTGATGATATCATGTCAATATCGTTACTTTTGTTATCACAAACTATTGGGTACGCTTTTTCATATTAAGATTTATCAACTGGAAAGCGGACACTGGTAAAAGACCGGGAAAACGCTTGGCAGAAGAAAAGAAGATATTAAGATATATTATATAACTATAATACTCAATACTTTATTGCTTAATATTAAGTCCTTACCTATGAAATTGGTGTTTTGTATGGAGATTTTGGGGAATTCTGCATTTTCCATACTAACATTTTATCAGTTTTCTTCACAACGACAAATCCAAAGATAATAATATTTGGCATCTATCATTAGACAAGCTTTAGTAATATGTGTAATATCACACTTCATAAAAATTATTTATCGTTTTTAAGTGAATGCAAATAAATTACAACAAATTATCAAAACAAATCAAAAGAGCTCACAAATATAATTTATTTTTAGACGAGGTAATTATTTTTTAGGAATACTCTGAATCTTAATAATTACAGACAAAATACAAAGAGAGAAAAAAGAACACCAATTTCATAGGTAAGGACCCAATATTTAAATGAAGAGGGCTATGTTCAGCCGCGGACGTGATGCGGCTGATGATGACGACGATGCTTCAAATGAACGTCGTAATGTTAATGATTGATTTTCTTATCTGTAATCTAAGGCTCTGGTTATATGTGGATTCTGAGTAACCCAGCACTAAAATAAACACATTCGACCACATGACTAGAAAGTGCTCGATATGGAAGCTAAACCCCGAGGACGAGGAAGACCCCGAATCACATGGATGTCAGTAGTGTATAAGAACCTCAAAGAAGCCCAACTCAACAAAGAGACGACTCAGGACCGAGCAGCCTGGAGACGCATGATACGGAGGGCCGAACCCAAATAAAATGGGAAAGGGCCAGGAAAAGGAGAAGAAGACAGCACTAAAATAAAAACAAACGCCCTAAACCCGACGAAATTATCATTTTATGTGTGACGATTGTCCCAAAAGATTAACCTATTTAGTTTTTAATGTTCCGTTTCTTAATGGTGTAAAATACACGTTAAGTTCTTATCATCTGTTGACAGGCACCGGGCATAGGACAAACTGTATTAATTAAAAACTACCAAAGCTTTATTGAAACTTAGTTGTGTAGGCATGGTTTAAACCCACAAGATCTCTTACATTAGCCTCTATAGTGGAAATCATATAATTTATTTGTAAAACCTAGGTATAGGTAGGTATACGAAATAACAGTGGCATAATAAAGGCAAAAACAAATTTATTTATTCGTTTACATAGATTTGCTTTTTTCTAAAATTTCTACCACAAAGAAACGTAATAGTAAATTGTTTTCTTATGTTTAGATAGAGAGTACACGCAATTTCCGCAACTTTCTTAGCGGACAAAAGAACATTTAAGCTGTAGAACAATACTATTTGTTTACGATCTGCAAATAAGAGTCACAATGTTTGCGTAAGTACGCACGGGACCGCTTGAAGTATGCGATTGGCTCCGGCATTCATCGATTCGATACAAGTTGTTGGTATACGTCAAGCGTATGTAGAACATTTCCGAACTCTTTTGCATTGTACCAAATGCAAACAAAAAAGTGTTTGCAATTTTCAACTATATCAGCAATTGTTCGGGGCTAGCTGCCTGTTTTATAAATAATCCTTTGTATTCGTTAAGCATGTTAGTATGGATTATGGCAAATAATACATTTTGTTCTTTTAAAGCAATCTGTACGCTCTTTTGCTTAGTGGACCATGTGTCAAAATAAGAATTCAATACCTTTTAAACATGACTTTTTAACTTATTCAATAAGGATATGCAGCAGTGTAATATTGTTCCGATATCTGCGAATTGGAAAATCTACAATGAAAATACAGTTTTTACATTTCAATGCTCGGACCCATATCACGCCGCCTACCCTCGCGCAGATAATTGACAAGAGAACGAGGGTAACCGTGTATTATTGCACCTCGTAGGGACTTACTACTAACACCACAAATATTACAAATATTTTCTAAGTGTAGTAGAATTTCTTATGAAACAAAAGTGTACAATGTGTGTAGAAATGTACAGGATATTAATATATAAATATATACGTTTTAGTACGCGTACTTGATGACATCATTTCTTAGACCATTATTAAGATATTGCTTATTATAAACTGACTTCCTGTTTATAAATCATGCAATCATAAAACATAACCAAGATCATTATTATAGCGTGTCACTTTAGATAATGGAGACCCATTTATTTGGAAAAACAATAAAATAGGTGTTTTATTTGTTCGTAAAACAAAGAGCTTTATCAGGTTTTGTTTTAAACTAAACGACTTAAATAATGAGCTTTATTTTCTTGACGATAACCTTGAACGTCAAGCCCTGCTTTTTAAGGGATATCCTACGAACAAATGAGACGCAGTGTTTTGGAGAAGATAAGTTGGCTTAACAAATGGATCCGGCTTGTCCAACTTTACACAATACAAAGCAGATTGGGTCATACTTATAGAAGTAGTATTTCATTTTAATTGTTTGAGGTACGATTTGTACGTTATTGTAGAAATTGAGACATACAGAGAGTCGCTTTGCCACCATAATAATTGTTCGTGAAAGATGTGTATGTGAGATAATGGATGAAAGATGATTGATGTGTAGGGGTAGAATTGAGAGAAGATGTAGCGATAGACATGTTTCGGGATAATAGCAAGTAGTGAGCTGTAATCTCTGCCTACCCTATCAGGAAAAAGCGTTATTGTATTGTATCTATGAAATACCTTATGTATTGCATGTCACGTACAGCCAGATCATAGGAAACGGACAACGAAAAGACGGAAATGGACTCTCCTATTTACTGTTTACCACCAGGTGGTGTTGCGTCAATTGCTATGTTTTATATAAAAAAACTCAAACTTTTATTTATTTATAAACTTTTATCGAAAAACAATATTTGTGTTGTTGAAGAAATCCATTCTCTCTACTTTTAAAAATTATATTTTCTCAACCGGTTCACGTTTGACGCAAATACTAAAACCCACTCCTTTTCGAATTCGGCCTTAAATTAGCATTTATTAAATTAATTATTTTATACAGACTATTGACGTAATAAGAATTGACGCAAAAACAAAAACCAAAAAATAAATACCGAGCCATACTGATTATTAATCTTAAATAAACTGAATTAATTTGGGTCACGCAACGAAAAGAATTCTTGTATCAACACAACAAACTTCCGGAATAATTGTCTTCGAATAATAAAGAAGATTTAGGTATATCGATGAAAGTACAAATCGGGGGAATACGGCTTGGGTCCTAATTGTGGAGGAAAGATGGGATTCGGGCAAAAAGGATCATGCTGACGTAGCGAGAGGATGCCGAATGGACATTGCACGGGATAGATAAGATTATCTCTCTGCTTTTACACGAATGTTGTAATAATTAACATTTTTTTTTATTATTTTATGTCGTGGATGCTCTAGGCTGGCTGAATGTTGTTGTTGTTTTTTACAAAAAATATAATACAAAGAAGATAAATAATATATTGTATGACAGTAAATTAGTATGTATGTACTATCGAAGAAATAGATTTCTTACCCACCATGTCATTTTTCCGTAGCATTTAAATGCAAGAAAAATTCAAATGTATTCAGGTTTCCTTGAAAACGTACGTTAAAACGTCCTAAGTGCAATAGACAGTTGTAATCGAAATATTGTCAAAGTGGGTCATGAATGAATTTGGTCGATTTTACCATGGTCTTGGAGAAACTTACGTATTGTAATCCTATTAAAAACTTTAATTAATTTTGGTAAGCACAAAAAATTATTTTTGTGCCTAGAAAAATTGTTTAATTTTGTAAAAATTAAAAAAAGGTAGAAGGTACTATTATACAGACGAAATATAATTAAATCATGTTTCCGCAAACTGTAATTAAAAGTGATGTACGAACATATTAATGTTAGCAACGCCCTAAAGTAGCTTCTGGGTTTATGTCAACCTTTTTTATATTATGTTTTTTTGCTTTTGTTGGGCTTTTCTATACCACTATCTCTATCAGAATCACTACACAATGTTCTGGTTCAAAATAAGGCCTATTTTATAACATGTCCTTTTTGTGTTCGTTTTCAAAAGGGTTCGGTTTACAAATAAATTTGCTCATTCTTTCTGCCTTTACCGCGGTATATTTCGTAAAGTTATATATCTATTATTGCGATGGAGTTTAATATTACATTAACAACACATCCAGAAAGGTCAAAGCCACTTAGATCTGGTTCTTTGACGATAGTAAAGTGATCATGAATAGTCACTTTATTTTTATTGTGCAATCTTGACAAATGGTAGAAAATAGGTCAGATGCGACTTAAATCGTCTTCTGGCGAACTCGTTATGGCACTGTGCAAGTTTTGATGAGTCTCGTTAATACTTCCTGCATTAGATTAGCCTTGTTCGAAATCATTGCGTTTCGTAAATTGCAAGCATTATAATTAAACTTTTACGGATGCCAGGATTTAGAAGATGAAATATTATGTAAGATGAGTTAAAACTTCTCAAAATACATTTTAGTTTCGCAGTTGCATTTCATATGTATTATCAAGCGCACCTTTGAAGTTCTAATCGCAGCAAATGCCAGTTCTGACGTATTACGTCCCTGTTTGAAGTCTCCAGGAAGCGTGTCTTTTAATGGGATTTTGTAGAAAGATTGCAAAAGGAATTTTGCTAGATGTCTTTGATTTTACGACGTTATTCACTAGCACTGAAGAAATAAGGATATAAGTAATATGTAGCCGTGTGGTAGTGGCTCATTAAAAGAATACTACCAACCCATGTCTTCCCTTGGGTGTCGTAAAAGGCGACTAATGGACTTAGAACTGCACACCATTCAAGAGCTTATAGCGGCAATGGGCTCACCACCTGTCACTCTGAATACAGTCACAGCTTGGTGATGCGCGGACTATAGCATTGGCCTGCTTTTGCGGTGCTTTTGCCTAGTCTCTGACTAACCCTTAGGAGATAATAGTCGTGATTATATGAATGTGGTTAACAATTAACAAAAACAAGACAAATCTTCCTTCAGTATCCTGTATCTCAAAATTGCTGGATTATTTTTCGTGCTCACAAATTTTACAATATGGGCCCGAGTTCGAGTTAACTACTCAACTGTAGCGAAATTCGGTAAATCGCGTTATATGTGCGACCGGGCCACTAACGAACATAATCTCCGACCCGCGCCTTGGCTGCATCGAAACTTAATGAAATTTCTTCTCACACCCTACTTTGCAAATCATCCAAAATTAAAGGGAGAGTTTGAGGAGGGGTAGGTCTTAAGAGTAAAGGTAGTCAGAGATTTATGAAATTGGATTTTTGTAAATTTGATGTTTGACTGGAAAATGATCAGTTATTTAAACGAAAAGTTATCAGAAGGGGGAATAGAAGGGGTTTAGTAGTATGGCCTTTATTAGAAAAGAAAAGGTGTTATTTTCTTATGTATTGAAATGGATTATGAAATGACCGAAGAACTTAGAAAGAAAATTAATGAAATGATTAGTAACTCTCTTGCCCTATGTCCTTTCTAGCTGTATACGTACGTTAGGGTACTAGAACTACTGTGTACTAGTAGAAGAAACACCTATGTCAATATAATCTTTTTGTGCAACATCAATCATGCTTAGTATTATTCGGTAACTACAGAAAATAACACTTAAGAATGCGATCAGCTATAAAAGGGAATTCTTTGCATACCAATGTGTACCCCGAGCGTTTGGACCTCAGAGTAAACAGAACTGGAGTAGCCTTTGTCTAACATTCCCCTCTGCCAAATGCACAAGCATCGGATGCTTGCACGTTTAATAAAACTAGTTGAGCCGCCATTTTGACAGCCATAACATTGTAAACGTTGCGGCGAACAGAGCTCCCGCAAAAATGCCTGCCTGTGCTGTTTTTTGTTGTAAAAATAAATAGAAAACATCGAGTATGCTAAAAGATGGTGTCACCTTTTATTTGTAATTATAATTTTTAAGATTTCATGATTATTTACATCATTATTTCATGTGTTAGAATTCTACGATTTCAAATTTCGAACGCTAGTCTCGTGGGGAGTGCGGCTGTGACGTTGTCAAAACGCACACCCCACGTGACTATTTTAAGCGTGTGTGTGTGAAATTTAAATTTGTGTGTCGAATTATGCATGTGTGCATTTGTAAAAACGGCTGGCTTTGAGTGTAGTGGTAACCTCACCCCCCGCAAGAAATGGCAGAAAAAAATGTTTGAGAAATTGACTAATGGCTACTCCAGTTCTATTTACTCTGAGGTTTGGACACATAAAAAAAACAGCTCTTGCCAGCGGCGGCCTTACAAGGCTTGCTTCAGTAGTTTAACTATCTTAATGATTCGGGCTCTACGAGAAGATAAAATGATAATATGCTGGTAATTTAAAATGTCGACATTTGACATGAATTCCTTTACCGCAAATGACGTTTCGGTTTAAAAAGAGTTGAATTATAGTCCATTTTTTAATTAGTCAAAGTGATTTGACAGGTTGAAATGTCATTTAACGTCAGTGATTTTGAAATATCTAAGGGTAGTTTTAATTATTCAAAGTGAAATATAATTTAAATAATTTTTCGCTAAATGACATGTCAAACTGTCAAATCACTTTGAATAATTAAATAATGGACTACCCTATAGTAGTTGAATTCTCTTCCTGAACGTCATTGTTTTGCCCGGTTGTTTGTTAGATCATTCCATGCATATACCACACGAACAGCATTGTAAACCTTTTTGAGTCTTTCTATATTAAGCAATAAATAATTTTATCTGTATTTCAATAAAATGTCAACGCATAATGTTCTCTACCTATTCACTATTCATCGAAATTGTTCGCCACTTTTATTTGCAGATTTATGGGAGACCCCTCTATAGGTGACCTTAATCCGGAATTTACGAGCTTTTAGTACATTTATAAAAAAAAAACTTTTAAAGCACTGAGTTCGTCACGCGACGTACTAAATCGACGTCGGCTGCAAAACTTTCACCAATAAAGAAACAAGAAACAAGTTCTAAGATATCTAGAGGTTTTCAATGGAACTGAGATGGTAAAGTTGTTCATTAGAAGTTATTATTTTGTTGTTTAATTATAATTAGGTGTGACTTCGTGTTTTTTCAAATATACGACGACAATCTTTAATTCCTTCTAATAAGAGTCATTTACTGCGAAAAATGGTTACATATTTTTCAGTTGACTGTGAAGTCGACAGGTCATCAGACCGTATGTCTAAGGTTACTAAGGTTGAAATCTTTTGAAGAAATTTTATAGTATTAAAATTTAAGCTCTGGACTTTTGTAAAGCTTTTGCAAAACAAACTATAGTAAATGCAATTTTGTTAAGAATTCTTATGAGAAATGAGATTAACGGTGTATATTCATATGTTCAGAATTAACTATAAGTACACTTTAATTTAAAACTCAGTGATATAGACGGGGAAACCGCTTGAACGAATAGTTTTGTTTGTCCCAAATTGCAGCCTTGTTAAAATTAAATTAACATTCAAAACTTTTTAAACAGACAATGGCTGTCGAGAATAAAAGACGTCACATCGACAAAAAAGACAACACCAATAAGATTTTTATCAGTTCCTAACCAGTATAACAGGATAAACAACTTAATATAGACGTAAATACCAGCTTATTTTCTGAACTGTTACTCTTATTACTCTTATACCTGTTAGGTGTTATTGTAAGGTGGTTCGCTTCTGTGTAATTCGCAGCAACTCAGGGAGGCTTTGCCGGTCGGTCAGTCGGAAATTTTCCCATCAGTGAACTGTTCAGAGAGATTAGCGTCGAATGCGATGCAACGCCGACGTTTTAAGCTCGTGGAAATATGTTTTCGTCTGATAGCTATGTGCTGTACATGAGCAATTTCGAAGAGGCTGCCACAATTAACAGTACAGTCTGCTACAGTCGTTTCCCTATTAACTATCTGAAACATAAACTCAAAAAGGAATAAGACCTTAAAAAGCAGCATATTTCTATAAACCATAGCAACTGCACATATACCAAAAAAAAATTACCAACTCGGACATCTTTCTTTCTTTCTGTTTTCACACCCGGCTTTGAAGTGACTCAGGATTTGCCTGGTCACGGATACACGAAACATTACTTACATCGTTTTCACATAGTCGACGACGATATATGTCCATGTGACGACACATCTTCATAAACATTTAATCATCTTTACTCATCTTGCTCACGATTCTCTCTCCTAAGCTCGCCAATCACATTTCTCAGTATGCAGTGTCAATGATACAAATCCACTGGACTTTTTCAAAAACTTTATAAAAACAATAGTAAACATCTTAACAATAACAAAAAATCACAAAACAAAAATAAATCATAAAGAAAATCTAAGCAAATCACGCTATTATAATCTGCGCGTAATCCGATAGCGCCCTACAGTACAATATTGCAGGTTCACTTGGGGTAACTGACAATACACGATGCTGCAGGAGAAGCATTTGAAGTTTTTTTTAATATTGACTTTAACAAAAAAGCTTTCATTACTAGTACTGTTCAATGGTACTACGGACACAGCTATATTGTTTTCGCATTATAACAATATTATTATGAGATTATTTTTCACGTCGTCATCACTACGCTCACCTATTCCAAATTTATTTAAAGTCAAGGCTGCATGTCTTCCGCTTCCATTGTTTTCCTTTCGACACTATTAGTTGTAAATCTATTTAAGCATTTACTATCTAAAATATTTATTCCTATAAGAATATATCAGTCTAATTTGCTTAGAAAGTAATAGTATTCACGGATTCTTAGTTCTTAGATTTCTAATGCTGGTTGTTACGCAATCGCAAAGTCTATAGTCTATAGAAAACGAAAGTAAGTACAGAAATAGAAACTGTTTTATGAGTTTATTTGTAATTGACGTTTGAAGAATTGTAATCTGAGTTTTTGAAGCATATTTTATAATACGATATATACAAATCAATATCTGTGTAGGTAGTCCTATAATATTTGATGGGGTTTTATTTAAACGGTTAGCAAAAATTCCAGTTTTGGTCAGCAAAAAAATAGAATTGGTCAGCATTGGTCAACTAAAATAACCAATTTGTCAGCAACTTATGGGCATGGAGATATTTCTAAAATGGTCAGCAAAATAACTAATTGAGCAGCAGACATATGGGCAGCAGATTTTTCTAATTTGTCTGCAAAATAACCAAATAAGTATCTTGCTACCCAATTAGTTATTCTACTGACCAAAATGATTATGTTGCCGCCCAAATAATTACATTGCTGACAAAACATATGTTTGCTGCCCAAATGATTTCTCGGCTGACCTTTTGGTTGCTGTTCCATTCTTCGAATTTATTATTCTACTATTATTACACTACACATACATGGCGACCTATTTATTACATTGAAATCATTTTACGAAAGATCATTGAACCTGTTCAATGTTTCCTTATCAAGTCATTGATTGCAGTTGATATATAAAATGTATGGGCTCTAGACAAAGGTCGCCTATAGGATTGGAAGCCGCACAATTAGTTCGTGGCAGCCAGCGCGGGTATAGACAATTCAGTTCAGGGCGCTCTGATTAGACGCATGGCAAGGGAATAGGGAAAATAGTCCTAAATACTGTAATGTTATGATTGGTTTTGTTTTATAGTTAAACTCTATATGCAAATTACTTTTATCTAATAAAAAATGTACAGACCAGTTTAAAGAGAATAAAACTACTCTTCCGAGTACACCCTTATTCATAATCGCTATATAGGTTTTATGCAATTATTTAACCTTAGTAAAACTGCTGCTCAAAACTTAAATAGCGTTTATGAATAAGGTGGTTAGACTTTTCTCACTCTGTAGTCTATTGATTTTTCGGCTAATGATTTCTATAAATCTGCCGAGGCACAAATGGATTTCCTATTGTGTCTACAAACGTCACAGATGATGAGTTATTGGATTTGTTTTCTTTTTTTGGTTTAAACTACAACACAACAAAACACACCGCCTCTATCCCCAGAAGGTCCTATAACAAAGGGCAAGTGTGTTGCCATGATCGAATATGGTGTGTGGCAAGAGATATTAAGAATATTAATAAGTTAAAATAAAATGTGTATATCCAGAAAGTCTTCCATGTTTCTACCAGTGTTTATTACACAAGAAGAAAAATAAACTACCCAGTCCCCAGCAGATGGTCAAAATTTTTATTTGTACAAAGTTTGTTGTTGATGTTGGCGTTAATAAAAGTTGCTGAAGAAACTGTTCATTTTTATGTAATTTTCGCCGCGAGCCCTGTGCAAAATAATTTGGGTCATGCCTGATTGCTAGAGTTGACAAGCGTGTCTCGAGGGCGACAACTTTTCAGGGCTTTGGGCCTCGTGGAAACGTTGTTAGGGAAACTTCTCGCTCTTGTTACTGATACTATGTTTATCTTTGTACAAAACTTGTTTTGTGTAAAATTATTCATTTGTTTTTACTGTATATAACTTTGTTTGATGCTGCCTCAAATTTTTATATATCTTCAAAAGTTTATAAACTTTAAGTTGTATTTAACAAGCAAGAAACGATCGTGTATACTGTTACTGCTAATTCGTTTTATAAATGCTGAAATATTACGTTTTTGCACTTAATTAAAATTCTTGTAGATGTAAGATTAAGTTTATCAAGAAAGTTTAGATGCTTGCGTGAAATGATAGGTATACCCAGAACAAAAGAGGCTTTCAGCGGATATTACTTTGTCTAAATATTGCTGTTCCGCAGAAATGTGGTCTCGCAACTTGACGGTTTGCAAGAAACATTTCTTTCGACCAACGGCTTATTTTCGCGTTTCCAATTTCCGTTCAGTCCTGTTTTGTTAAAGGTTGTTTTGTTGTTTACAGCAAAGTTTTTGTGTCCGTTGATTTTGGTTGTTATAACGTTGACAACATTGTTCTTGCCTTAAGTATCTGTATATCAAGTTACGTTTTAATGAAATTGAATTTTGGACTTAATTTTCATAATGTTTTTTCTTTGTTCCAGGTAATTTTTCATTTTAAAATGGCGCAGTGACATTTTGACAGTGATGAATTTCGCTAACGGACGTGAAGGTACTTTTGAATGTACGAATTAGTTTGTTCTATTAATAATGTCGGAGGTGAGGTCTCAGCCCTGGTGTGACACTAGACGTGCGTTAATAACGTATCAAACTGGTCGTGCTAATTACACAGGGCGTAATACTACATAGTAATGACCTATTGCGGCGACGTTGCATGCGCTTCGATTAATTGCCTTATTTAGTTCAATTATCTACTATACGCGTTTACAGCTGAAGTCTTCGAAATTCGTAGTTTATTGAGACATTTATTATGTTATACATGCCAAGTCATCTCGAAGAACTGTCAAGAATATTTGAGCTGATACCATATTAAAGTTATTTAAATGCAAGCTCTGCAGAATTTGCACATATCTTTGGAGTCTAGCCAAATTTGTGTAATTATGCCGTTTCAATGTCAAATCGCCATACGTATAGTAAGGACAATGCTAAATTTAATTCTGTTTTATAGCGTGTGGTATTATTATATAATTGTTTCTAATATTGCAATTAGAGTTTTTCTGTCTGTTTTTAACAATATGTAGGTAATGCAGAATAGTATGAAGTAATCCAAAACAATTATATCAATAAGGTATCATATTATGTTAAAATCATGTTATTTGTCATGTTAATTCTTGTATTGCTTCATTTTTCAATCATGTTAAGAATTAAATAATTAATCTCATTTTGTTCCAGATCGTTCCTTCGTAATAGTATACATATTATATTTAAAATTTGTCATTTTTAGTAGCCATTTTGCAAGCCCGTTTAAGATAAAAAGTAATAAGTTCATTTTATTTCATGGTGCACCCATAAAAACGTCGTGAAGAACCCTTTAGGAGCAGACATCTTATCAGTCATCGGCTCCAGATTTGGTCGGCCACTTGGCTTACTGTTTGTGATACCATTTTATTTCCCTCGTGGTACAAAGCCCTCTTGTCTTGTAATTGTAGATGAGCTTTTTATTCCTTCAAGTTTTTTACGTTTTTCTGCTTTCAATAAGAAACGTGGGTACCCTTTCGGGGATAATGCCGTGATATCTTTATTCTTCTTCTTGCCCTCTAGGTGGGGTCAGCACAAAATGTCTTCATCTTCCATTCTCCTCTGTAACTTGTCAGGTCAGCATCCACTTCTTCACAAGTCGCGATGATATTTTGTATTGTAATAGTAACGCTCAACTCAACTATCTTTTTCTAAAACTAATTTTTTTTAGGCACTACAAATGACTTGCCTCCAAGCAGTTTCCACATGGACTCTCCATTTGCGGATAGCTAGGGCTACAGAGATCAGTAGGTCTTACCAACTCCACCTTCACAGCCGCTTCACGCCTCTTTTCAAGGAACCAATGTTGAATACGTATGCCGAAAGAGAATTCCATGTACTAGATGTGCTCCCAAAGAACGACTGTGTTGATCTCGTTGTTCTTCATTCACGTTCGGAGTATTTTCTTGAAATACATTTTGTCCGCAACATAATTGATCGATGCAATCAGTGTCTGTTACGAAATCGTAAATTTCAATTGACGATTTAAATCTATTAAAAATTCTTTCCTAATTGGTGTTTGACCCGGGCTGGACCTTGCTCCATCTGACTTTGGGTGACAAACAAGCTTCGCCACTTTTGCCAGATTGGAATTGATTACTTGTGCCTTCTGCTCACGGAATCATTATAAAGATTTGCATCAGGTTGTTAGCGGCTTTAATTACTTTTAAATACCTTCCAACCCTAATTAATCTACATTCATATAATTCTGAGAAAATACCATAGCATAATGATGTTTGCGTTCACCGTTTATACTAAGTTCAGCTGTGTTTTCGTTGTTATTGTGAGAGTTATGTTTGTTATTGCGAATGAATTGAGCGATAGAAAATAACAGATTTGAATGAATTCAAAGAATTGGTTCTTAGTAAATAACGCGTTATTAATTTATCTAAAATTTCTTAAATAATAAAATCACGCATTCTAACTTACAAAGGGTTTTTCTTATTTGTAAAAACGCAGCTATTTCTTTTTATGCGCTAATTTGGATTATCTTTAGGGGCATACAACCATCTTTTTCCCGGTGTGGTAGTCGAATTTCGATCTCCACTCCTCGATCCTCGCACACATTCGGGTCAGGGGACATTTAGATGATTAACGATAATAATCCGATGCCATAATATCCCGAGCAATGATCTGTTCCAAATTACAATTGAAGCGGGCGCATTTAGATTTTATGCACCCGCCAACTGTTACCGTCGCAGCTAGGGGTTCGGTACTAACTTCTACTACGTGTTTGGCACGTTATGTCATCGAGATAAATTGAACAGAGATTAGAAACTAGATTAACTTGATGAAGCTAAATTTCAAATTAAAACACATGTACATGTATGAGAATATATTTTTTATTATCTAAATCGTTTGCATCTTTGAATAAAATTTTTGCAAATATTTTGTTTTCCCCTTGATAGTTTGCTTATGTGTGCTAGCTTATGGTCGAATATAGATAAAATTGATAATCTTAATATTTGTGAGTCAAAAGAATAGGTACTGAGATAGAATATTACACATTGCAGACAAATATAATATATGTAAGTATACAGTAGTTCTATGTAATTTCCCAGTATCAAGGGTTATACGTAATTAGGTGATTTCTTTATCAATTTAAATTACACTATAAAATATAATCTAAGAAAACTTATAAATCTCAATTACGGAGATCCAATTACTATGTTTAGACATTTAATATCGAGCACATAAACATTGTAAGTTCGTTTTATCAAGTTATTATTAAAATTACTTTATGTAGCGAAACGAGTTCTTCATCTCGTAATAACACTTTTCATGGCGGAAACTTAGTAATTTTATGAAGAACTTTCGTCGTACATCCGTAGACTGCACTTATGAGAAATCGCGAAATATAAGTTGAACGCTATATGCGATTTGTCTTCAAAATATTTTTGATAAAATGGTGAAGTGTTTTACAGTAACTATAAGCATTCAGGAATAATGTACTATCCTTATATCACTTTAGACGGATTTTTGAAAATGTTTTGTGGATAATCAATAAGTTCCATCCATAATCTTGACATTCTCCTGGTAAAGATATTGCAAGTCACGAAGGCGACTAAAGCATTCGACTTTAGACTCTATCTTAAGACGTTAAGAGCTAAGCTACTCGCCATCATAAACAGCTATAGCTTTATTGGGTGATGACGCGAAGTTAACACTGTTTCCGTTGCAAAATAACTGGCTCGCCCTTTATTACATAAGGAAAATTAGGGACTTAAATATCAAGTGAAATGTTGTTGTTTACACATCTGCCTATCCCTTCGGGGATGTAGGCGTGTAATATTATCGTCAATAGACGCCCACTGCTGGACGTGGCCTTCTCCAAAGATCTCCACAACGATCGGTCCAGCGCTGCCCATGTCTACAGGGTGAAATTGAAAATAATTGACAAATTTTAATGGGGGGTTCTAGTGCTATTAAACATTATATTTGTGAGGGAGAAAAAAAATCTAAGTTGTAAAAAAATCTAAATTTGCAGTTGCTTTTACTCGAAACTGATAAATATACATATTAAAAACATAAACCATAAAAAATTACATGTAAAATTTATATAAGAAAAATATTACATTAAATTCGTTACACACTTTTTTTTACAAAAATACAGGTGTTTCATTCAATAACACAGCGCGACAGCTGCAACTAGTAATTGATTTATTGTATTTTCTTACATAATGTTTCATTACGACTTTAATTGTTATATACCGATTATTACAACGTTTAAAATGTCCTGTAAAATTTTGTCGAATGATTTCAATTTTACCCTGTAGTGTAAATATTACACGTTATGTGATAAAAAATGTATATGTTTCGTTTTATTTCGAATACAAGAAACACACTCAGCCTCGTACGAGACATAAAAAGAAAGCTACCCTCAAACCTAATTCTCTGACTTAAACAATTGAAATTTATTGCGCTAACAAATGGCGCCCAACGTTTCAAACATGAGCCACGTCTTCTTAATATATCCCGTTAATAGCCAGCCCTTTATCCCTTTGATGGGCTACGTTCCGTGCTAATTATAATTATGTATAACACTCGCGGGGCACGGTGGTGCATGTTAATTATGTTTCGTCAATATTAGTTTATGCCGGTAAGTCTTGTTTGGATACGCTGAATTTAGTCTTCGAGTTACTCGTGGAGGTTTGGGTAAATCACGTTCAGTCCATTTACAACGTATATTATGTTAATCTATCTGTATTTTGTAGTACTATATATATATCTTTGATAATTGTTCCGTATTTCCAATTCTATAATAACCAGCCTTTGTTTCCGTTATTTCAACAAATTTCACATTTTTTGTTCGATCTCATACATAATATTATTTTGAAGTTTGTTGTTAGTTTATAATAGTATAATTATATATTTGATGTTCTTTTATTTGTCAGCTTGCCCTTGGGCAAAGGTCAACCCTAGAACTTTCATTTCCTCTTATCATCTTCCCATATTTTGCTTTGTCGTATACAATATAACAATAACACAGTCAGTATACTAAGCATAAAAAATGAAGGTATTCGTATTTCGGTCAGCTCTAAACCGCTCTCTATTCTATAAGTCACTGTCTTCGTCCAGAAATAGAGACAAATGAAGCGAGCAAAGTTATCTTGTCGCCATTTCTCCTAATTCGTAACTTTGTGACCCACGGTTGCAGGGCTAATTAAAGAATTAATCGTCCCGGCCTGTGATTCTTCGTGACTGAATCCCTCCGAACGTTATTTAAGATATCTGCACACTATATCGGCCGTGCCAGGACCGTTTCAGGCACGCATATATTTTTGTATAGAATTGTATGACAATGTACCGGTCGGTGACTGAATGGTCTAGTGAATCTCATAGGTATTATATTTCTATACAAAGAATATTTTTTTAAATATCCTACTACGGTTAATTTGCTTCAGTGTAGTGGGCAAAGAACTATATGAGTTAGTATGTAAGCTTATATCAGTAGACTATTTTTGTCACACACAGTTCTACTGTAGTTTAAACTGGTATATTGATAGAGCTCTGCACACATGTTGTCCATTAATTTCCAACTTACACTTTCTTAGTGCACTGATATAAAACATACTATTTTAGTGAGTATTTGAATTAAAAAGAATGTATTAATATGTACTAATAGATTATTAGGTTGAGTAATACCTAAGTATGGTTGTGAATGAACATAGATAAGAGAAATGATTCAAGATTTTTATGATTTTTCTGAGGTCAATTGTCAATTGTCGATGGAAATGAATAGAAGAGGATGACATACCGACACCACTTTGTTTCGGATAAAGGCATGTTCTACGGCTATCAGTATCGGCCCTATTTTATTTTGGGTGTTATTTAAGCGGTTTGCGAAATATTCGAGTTTTTATCAGCAAAAAATACAATTGGTCAGCTAATTCGGAAGGCACGTTAAGCCGTTGGTCCCGGTCGCATTTGTGACTGTTTCTACCCGCCAACCCGCATTGGGTCAGCGTAGTGGTGCTACGGCCCATACTCCTCATGTGTTTCTCCATGAGGAAGGCCTGTCCCAGTAGTTGGTTGTATATAGGCTGATGACGAACCTTATATTTATCTATCAAAATACATTTCCTAGGAATTGATCCTTGATCCTTCATTCATACTTTTCCTAGATTTTATACATTTCGGGTAACGTGTAATATTGCTGCCCAGATAATTATTTTGCAGCTCAACAAATTATTCTTGCTGCCCAAATAATTATATTGCTGACTAAATATTTGTTTGCCGACCAAATGATTTTTCGGCTGACATTTTTGTTGCTGACCAAATAAATTAATGGTCAATTTATGACTTATCTTTTTTATGATATAGAGGGCAAACGATCAGACGATTCACCTGAATTGGTAAGCAACGACCACAACCCATTGTCACTCGCAACACAATCACAATTGAGTTACCGGCCTTATACAATTTTTCTTAGTATAAACGAAATTCGACCTTTTGGTCGAATTCCCTTTTTTATGTTTACACTAATATTAGTTGAAAAGCTAATACAGTTTTAGAATAAAACACATAAGGTTGCTACTCGTAGATCAAAATAATGTAACAAAACCTACTCGTTTCACCTACTGACTCCTGTCCTGACTGCCTATTCGAGAATATTGGTTAATCGATTGTAATCTGATTAAGAAGCAGTGTTCAATACTGGCAATATTTTAAGAAAAAAGCAAAAGTGAAGTTACGAATTCTTGAGGGAAATAATAAAATTATTAACTTCCTAATAATATGCAGGTTTTTTTCCCGGAGAAGTTATGGCTTTGTAATTCAGAGGATCTAGCTAAAATTAAAAACCTAATTTTTACAATACTTTGATACTTGCAAACTGAAACCATAATTGAACATATCCTTTCTAATTCAAATTTAACGCTTGTAAAAATATTAAGTAGGTATAGGATCGAACACTGAACTGTTATCGTTGCGTATTAATTATGTATGTGCATCTATTGCGCCCGAGGTCGCGGCACGTGTGAACTCTCCCGAAAATATCGCTGATTAATGCCCGAGTGGACCACTCGCAATTCGGTGCGGGCTATTGGACGTGCCTCGTGCTAGATTGATACGAGAAGTTCAAAGGTCAGTATTACTGTTACTGTGTTGGTTTGGTTGTAATTTAAAAGTGAGATGTCTTCTTGATCTTGTTCGTTCCCAAGTGTAACGCAATGTGACGTAAGATTTATCTTGTATGACCAACCTGATGGGTAATGTTACATTTACTACCATTAAACTGTTATTAAATGAGATTCAATGAAAATAAATGATAGTCATGGCCTAATGGGGTCGTAACTGGGCTTCAAAGAAAATCTTAGTTCTAATGTATTTGTTCGCTCAAATTTGTATCCTTTCTTTGAATAGTAATAACATAATTAAATCTAAAGAACCTTGTGGTTAACTAAAATAAGTTCGGAAAAACCACTCCAATTTAAAACCTCTATTCAACAAGTGCATTTGAAAATGGTTTAAGTTCAATTCGATTCAATTGCGGTAAAAAAAGATAAAATGCACTTGCAGCTGAATTCAATAAGTCTTTAATAAGACACGAAGTACTTTATTATAGTCTTTGATCTCGTGTGTAGGAACTGGCAAATGCAATTGTGAACTAGTGTGAAAACATCGCTGAGTAATGTTCGCCCCCATAAGGGGCAGCTTACACCGAAACGCGACGCGACGATGCTTAACACGTTAAACGCCATTCTTCTGTGTTTCAAAGGAACCATTTTCCCCTGGCATTCAAATTAAATGCAATTTCGAATTTATAAAATTTTGAAACCTCGCTTTATGTGAAATAGTAAGGTTACGTTATCATTCTATGTAGGTACCTCCCACTGCTTGATATTAAATTAAGTTTCGTTCAGGTCTTCATGTTCATACATGGAGAAACGCATGAGGAATACGAGCAGTAATACCACAACACGTGGTGGTGGGTATCTTCTGTCTCTTCCGAAGCACGCAGGAACTCAAGATCACAAAATTTCGTCACCCATCCAAGGACAGACCACAGCAAAAGTAGCTTTCTTTTCTAAACCCAAAGGATACGCGCAGCCTTGAGAATGGCGCAGTCTGATTGGTCTAGTGTTCATCGCACGGTTACAACCCATAGCTCTGGTGTAAACGCAGCCTAGCTCCCCGACCGCGGATTGATGGCTTGCAGGAACGCTCCAAGCTATTTCATTGCTTTCGGTGCCATTGCTGGCTCGGCAAACTTTTCACTTTGAATGCTGTGATTTCGATGACGTAACGCTTTTAATAGAACATTGATCTCGGAGCATGCTTTGATTTTGAGTATAAGTTAATCAATGCCCACGCTTTGCCCTTTTTACAAGTTGTCTGAGTATTTGCACAGACAATATTAAAATAATATATTTTGTCAGTTATCTTTAACATAAAAATATGTATTTTATATTCCTTTTAAACAAACTATTGTCACTGCCATGTCAATTTTGTTTCCTCCTTAAATTTTATGTAAATAATATAGTCATTAACTATTAGGACATTAATATTCCATGTAAATATAATCTGTCAAAACGAGTTAAGGACAAAAATATTTTATTGTTTTCTATAAATACACTAACGCAGGTAAACATTGCCAAGAATAACTAACAACTTTGGAGATAATTTGAGATTCGCAAGGATACTCTGATCGTCAAGGAATTTCCGTTACTATAATAGTTTTTTGTTTGGCAGGTCAAGTTTCTGATCGTTCTATTGTTTACTCTTCTGATATATATAGAAGGCATCAAAGGCGACTTGAAGTGCAAAATGATATGAAAATGAGTGAGCGGTAAAATAAATGGGATAATATTAGGTCCTTACCTGTGAAATTGGTGTTTTGTATGGAGATTTTGGGGAATTCTGCATTTTCCATACTAAATTTTTTTCAGTTTTTTTCACAACGACAAATCCAAAGATAATAATATTTGGCATCTATCATTAGACAAGCTTTTGTAATATGTGTAATAATCACACTTCATAAAAATTATTTATCGTTTTTAAGTCAATGCAAATTATATGATGTATTCGGGAGGCACTTAAAATGAGTTGTCTCCGTGTCCAATTTTAACGCAATTAAACATACAACAAATTATCAAAACAATTCAAAAGAGCTCAAAAATATAGTCTATTTTTAGACGAGGTAATTATTTTTTAGGAATACTCTGAATCTCAATAGTTACAGACAAAATACTAAGAGAGAAAAAAAACACCAATTTCATAGGTAAGGACCCAATAGAAAGAAGCTTCTAAATACTAAGGTCTAAAATTGCACACGTTTGAATGAAACAGCCTCGTTAATGCGTTCTTATATCATCTGCTACATTCTTTCATTCCAAAAGCATTTTAGTAAAAACTCTTCCAACTGCAAAATTGTAAACGTTATGAATACTTCATTTCGTACTCCATTCCCATCGTCTCCAAACACGATGTTCCAATAGAATTAGCGCGGAATTTGCAGTGAGCCTCAAAACAAGCAGACAGGCAAGACTCCTCGTTGTGTAATTTGAATAATGTATGAGGATTGAGAGCAGCCTCCGGCTCCAAGCTAAATTGGATTTAGACCGTACTGTAAAAATTATTGCTGCTACCTATATGTTTGTACAAAACAACTGATTTTAGCAATGGAACATGTTGATTCTGTCCTGTACTTAAGGTTATTCTCTGCTAATGTAAACAAACACTTCGCTTTGGTATATCGTGTTTACATTTCTGTCCTACCTACTCGAAATAACAGCGATTTATCATTTCGACGAATAGTTGCATCATATGCCTGTGACGTAATTTTTATATTATTATCCTTATTTCTTATTGCAATTGTTATTAAAAGCCCATGTTGATTAAGGTAAATTAAAGGACTGAAATAAAAATGTTTTATTCGATATGCCCAGTCAGTTTCCGTAAAATCTTTACCTATTTACGTAATGTCTTGCAAAAATAACAATACCCTCCGTTACTTTGTTTTGCAATTCCTTTGTTTCACTCACGGTCTTGGTTTGCATCTTTGCATGAATTTTGCAATGTCCCAGAGTCAATGCATGTGAATGTGACTCAAATGTGAATAATTTGTAGACTTTGTATTGTAATACTCTTATGATAAGAACCGTATATTTTTCCGATTTTTTCCTTTAGGTATATGTTCAACTATAAATGGGTGCCTACTCACCAGGATCACCATCATCAAACTATGCTCGTCCACTGCTGGACATTGGTCTCCCTTAATGCATGCCATTACAATTATTCTCATTCAGCCCACTCCAGCCTACTTTCGAATATTGTCATTTCATCTTGTTGCTGGGTGTGTGACACTATGTTTTCCAATGCGTGGTATCCAAGAACAGTGTAATAACTTTTTGTGTTCGGATTGCGTGCATATTTTTAATATGCAGTTTGCACTTTTATCGTTGTCGACAAACGGATTAACGATTTTAATTTAAACTCACGACTGCGCCCATTAACTATACTATCCATCAAACAGACCAATAAATTTGCAGCGGCCATTCCACGATACATTGTGACTGCTAAAACGCAGCGATGACTGTAAACAACGGAACGTAATAACGGAGATATGAAAAAAGTACAATAAGGTATAAGGCAAACCCGCGAATAAAGGCAGTGCCTGTTACTAAAGGCTGGGGAATTACGACTACATAAAAATGAAGGGAACACTGCTCTCAGACAATGGGCCCTGTACACCATCGCTTGTTATTAACTCTCCCCCTACAGTCGATATTGCCGAAAAGGATACTCCTCCTTTTGCAATTGCGCGAATGTGTATAATTATTTAAAGGCATCTATTTTGGCCGTAAATAGCCTTATACTTTTATATGAGGCAAATATGAACAAATCGCTTTTTTAAATTAGTTTAGCAACCCAACTATCACTATCAATAATATCCTTTGATGGCCACGGGCGTAGAAGCGATGATCACTAAACAAACGTTATTGATATCGGTGGTAAGTTAATGATCCCGGGAATTATATTTTTAGAAAAGTAATTCAATTTTAAAGCTTGTGTTGGTAGACCATGATTCTATAATTGATCACGTGTGAAAGAAGCTTCTTATGTTATAAATGTTTCGTTATAGTCTTGTACACAAATAGGATGCTAGAATAAGATACCTACTGCCGCACTCAGAGACGTCATTTAACCTAATTGTTCATTATCGAATTTAAAAATCGTCTTTATGGGTATTGAAATAAGTGTTTAATTTTTGTTCTAAGTGACCATTAAAGTTAATGAAAGGACTGAGTGCGGCAGTTAGATCATTTTCTTATTTAAGCTCTGAATGTTAATGAGCATTTCATCAATTGTCTTAATAAAACTTCTACACAATGTCCAAGTCCATCAAAGTTTCAGAAACAAATGAAACTAAGATTTTTAATTTAACTCCCAAGTCACGTCTGGATATACAATTAATTTATTTAATCAACTTCCGGAGCTAGTGTCGTTGTTGCTACTTATACATTTACCATTACCCCTTTTATTTGCCTGTTAACCTGGATATTTTGCACGAGAAATTCTTCATTAAAGTTCATTTTGGTAAATTACTTTTATCTTGCTTTGTCGTAAGGGTTGAGTTTTGATTTGTGGGTCTTTAGATTTACCTAATTAAATATATGTATCAGTAAGATTTATTGTTGCGTAAATTTAACTTTTTAATTGTAATTGTAAACTACAGGACTGTTAAGATCCAATATAATGCATTATAAATACGTATGAATTGATAAAATACTTAAAGCAAATGCTGTTAAGCTTTATCTGTGACTAATAAAATTCCCTAAAATATTTAATGTAGGTAGTGAATTCAAATTTAGGAAAAGCTGGTAAACTTGTTTTATAAACAAAGGAGCAAAGCAATTCAATGTAACAACAGGCGAGCTGTCTGACGCAAACAAAGTAGAAGAATCAATGAGAATTTTTCACTTTATTAACGTCCGTGAACTTTGGAATGGTCACAAATTTTATATTATCATTGGGAACAGGCGGTACACAGTTTGAAGCTATATTTTGCTTAAGATACCTTTAAGGGCTGTGCCCACTACACCGGAGAATACCATGGCCGTGCTAGGACCTTTTCAGGCACGTAAAAAGAAGCAATCCTATTGGCACACAGCATAGTTACCTCGCATAGCTCTCGTGAAAAAGCAGCCTAACGGGACGAAATAGTGCGAAAATACTATCTCTTCTATGATATGAATATTTTTGTGCTGGAATCCTGATTCGGTTCTAGTATGGGCATGGGCATGGTATGTGGCCAGAGACCACAATAATTTTTTTTTTAAAGATACTTTAAAAATGTTACGTCTTTCTATAAACGGTGAGCCAAGGTGATTTTGACCCACAACAACCAGAAACCAACGGCAAAATCAGTTTCTTCTTTTAAGACCTGAGTTTGGTCTTTTCTAGAAGCATTTTCTAGCGCTTTCTTCCTAAATTTGTATCTACACATTTCCTCATTTCTCTTATTTTCTATACAGACATAGTGTTTATAGTATGTATCATATACTTTATATATATTTTTTTTTTTTTTCTTTCTTCTGTTGTTTTTATATAGACATATGTATTTAATTTTATTATATTAGTATTTGAATTTTAGTTTTTATTATCTTTATATTTTTTTTCCTCTTTTGCACTGGTGTCTCTTCCCTCTCCTTACTAAATCTCACACACCTGTGATAGGTTGGCTGGCAGAGATCTCTATTAGAGATAAGTCCTCCTTTGCTTACTTTTTTTTATTTACTGTAGTTTTGTTTATTGGTGCAATAAAGAGTTTAATAAAATCAACGTATAGCTATAGACTTTGCCGTTTTCTACTTGTACTTACAAGCGGTGGTTTATTATTACAAGCTGGTCAGAGTAACTGCTTCGTAGCCGGTATCTTTACTACCGTTTCAGTATCGTTAAGAGTTAACTGCGATGGCCGGAGCGATGCATCCATGCCGTCATGATATCTAACATCAGACGGGTTCTGATGGAAGTGGGAAGCAGAAATATTGCATTTAATGGGTGTTTTCAAGCTCGTGCTGCAAAGATTCTATCTTGTGGCGTGAAGCATGTTTGAATTACAGAATGGTTAGGCCCGGCGCACATTATCGGCATCGGCACGGCTCAAGATTTTAGGTGATAAATAGAATCATGTATTAACTTCATGGCAACAAAGTAGAAATTTTACATGATATATGGCCGTAGTAACTAAAATACTGCTTCGGGATGCTCGAGATTGCGGCATCGGCGGCCTTGAGGTTGCTTCAGAATACTTCGGCATCCTTCAGTACGCTGCCGCCCGCCGCGCCAAGGCAACACTCGGGGGTAGTATGGACGGTACGATATGCTTAAGGACGCTTCGTCATCCCCAAGGACGTTGCAGCATGCCAAGGCGTAGTTGCCGACAGTGTGCGCTTGCATGTAGGAATGCCGCCGAAGGATTCTTTTCCTTGCCGATGCCGATAATGTGCGCCGGGCCTTAAGATGCCTAGTAATGGAAATAGGTTTACCCCTAACACGTGGGTACTAAAATACTGGCAATGTGATTATTATGAACATAACAGTTAAATATTATAAACGAAACATCAAAAATCAATACGTTTACGCACAACATTTTTCACTTTGATATACACAATTTATAACGTAACTAACGATATGGGTACTGGGTAGGTACATAGCTAGCTATCTGCTACTTAGTTTTGGCTGGTGATTTTTTAATGAGGCCGATTCTACCTGATAATCAATTAGGATATCGCTTAAAGCGATAAGTTGATTGTGCAAATGTTTTGTATATCTACTGTATTAATTTTTATATTAATTTATGTATATGTTTAAGAATAAATAAATAATAAGGTCACTTAAATCACGTATATTTGAATATTTAGAATTGTAGCTTGTAACATTTTAAGATTATCTCCAATAGTCACCGTCTTTCAATAGGCTTAATTCTTTAATTACTAGTGCCGCTGCGCTGTCTGGTTCAATTGATTGAAATTAATTAAAACGTTCAGTCAAACAATTGTTTTTAGGTATGTAACGATTCACAATTAATCATTAATTATCAAGCTGAAATTAAATATAATCCTGTTTTATTCATTAAAAGTTGATTGGCTTAGCATTGAAAATATTTCGCAATAAAACAGATTTAATGTGTTTTATATAGTTGTTTATTAAATAAATGAAACTGTTAATCTAATAAACAATGAAGACTTCATGATTGTAATTAAACTGTAGATATTTGCGTCAAATAATAGAAACCGCAGTAAATGAACAGCTGGGTGAATATTTGTCTCTCCTTTGTGTATTAAATGGTCTTAATTTTTGCATTTTTGCTTTTACATAAATGTAATTGGTGATCAGTATAATTTTTTTTCAGCTTTTAAAGGTCAATTTTAAATTGGAATCAATTACGCAATCTCTATAATATAAAAATTTTACAACGGTAGTTCCTTCTGTGTTGAAAATTGCAAGTTATTTATTTATTTATTTATTTATTTATTTTGAGGATCGCCAACGCAAGTTACAGTAAATACACATAAAGAATAATAATCACTTAGGTACAATATCTAACTGCACTCACACTTATAGGCAACCACAACATGCCTTAGTAATAGTATGTAGTAGAAAAAGTAAAACCATTTTATACAAATCATAACTAATTTTTAACTTTTAACTAATTGCAATAATACAAAAAAGACTTGCGAAAAAATAAATGTCACTTCCATTTGAAACGACTCATGAGAAAACCGAAAATAAACTCAACCATTAGTCTGAGGCAGGTCAACCGTTCCCAGTAATGAATTAAATTTCGAGAGGCTTTGGAAATTAATATCTAGTTCCGGTATTTTCCTGACAAACTCGTTATATTTTCGAGCTAGACGAATAACAGGTGAATCTCGTCCCATTCTTGTACGACAAAATCTGTTCCGAAATAATCCACAAGGGTACCGCGGCATTCTCACTGGAATTTTTATATCCAATTTAGCGAGCAATTTAGGGCTGTCAATAAGGTTATTTAGAATTTTAAACAGGTACGACATATCCAGGCGTGATCGTCTAGCAGAAAGTGTTTCGAGGCGAAAATACTTAGATTTATTGATGTAACCACGTATTGTTCTTGGTGCTCTGAAGCGATATGCCATGGTGCGAATTAATTTCCTTTGTATTCTTTCAATCCTGTTAATATGTACTTTGTAACTTGGATTCCAGACCGTGCTGCAGTACTCAAGCTTGCTCCTTACGTAGCTATTATAGAGCAATACGACTGTAGAGGGATTTTTAAAGTCTCTTGAATTTCTTAAAATAAACCCAAGTGATCTATTAGCTTGATTGACAATATTATCAATATGATTCGAAAAACGAAGTTCACTATCCATCTCAACTCCCAGATCCCTTATGGAGGTTACTTCCTCAAGAATGCTTAATGCAATTTTGTACTCTGAGGGAAATTTATTACGTTTTTTAGTGAACTTTATATGATAGCACTTCGTGTGATTTAGGACCATATTGTTCCGCTCACACCATCCGTGAACTCTGTCAATGTCTTCCTGTAGGCTTTTAGAATCTCCAGCACACGACACCGTTCTAAGAAGCTTTAGATCGTCTGCAAACAGATATAGTTTGCTATGCTTGATCACCTCTGCTAAATCATTGATAAAGACATTAAAAAATAAAGGTCCCATAACCGAGCCTTGGGGAACTCCAGATAATGCTTTATATGAGCTTGACTGTTCACCATCAATAACCACCTTCGATAAACGATTTGTCAGGTAGGATCTGCACCATTCAAGTTAGTTCCCTGCAACACCGTATGCACACAATTTCTCTAAAAGAATGTTATGATCGACTTTGTCGAAGGCTTTCGAAAAGTCTGTGTAAATTGCATCGACTTGGAGTCCCTGATCGACTACTTCTGCTATATCCGACGTGAAAAGCATCAAATTGGTATCAGTTGATCTTTTTTTCATGAAACCATACTGATCAAGAATCATGTAATTCTGCATATGCCTGTACATAGTACCATGAACCATGCCTTCCAACACTCTAGACATCGTTGATAGTATAGATACCGGTCGATAGTTACTTATACACTCCTTTTTGCCGCCTTTAAATATTGGTACCACTCTTGCAAGCTTCCATAAATCCGGAAATGTGCCTGTATTAAGAGAACAGTTATATATTATCGTTAATGGCACAGCTAGTATATTGGCACATTTTACCAATAGTAGGGGGTGAATATTATCAGGACCTATACTTTTGGTAATATCAAGTTTCTTTAGGCAGTTTGTCACTTCCCTAACGCTTAACCGGACAGAGCATAACATATCCGGCGTTTCCTTTCTTCTTATCATAGTATCGTCACCCCCGGCCCCACTCTGACCTCCTGGCCTGAAGACTGACGAAAAATGGGTCCTGAACATTTCCAAAATCTCAACTGTGTCCGAAGATACCTCATTGTTTAGTGTCATTGTAGCTGGGTATGATGAGCCACTTTTCCGTAAATTTTTAATGTGATTCCAAAATGACTTAGGATTTTTTTTTATATTCTTTTCAATGGATTGAATGTAGTTACAGTGGCATTGTTTGATCATTTTATTACATTCATGGCGCAAATATTCAAATTCAATTTTATCAAGGGGATTGCCGAATTTTCTGTACTTTCTATGATATTTAAACTTTTGATTTAACAATTTTATTAGATGCGGTGAAAACCACACGGGATATGACCCAGGACGAATCCTAGTAACGGGGATATGGTTCCTGATAGTAGTGTGTAATATGGTATAGAACTTAACTAACATTGCTTCAACATCATCACAAGAACCCAGTTCAGCAGACCATTGGATGGATTCTAGATACTCGTTTATTGCCAAATAATCTCCCTTGTAAAAATTATGACGCTGTATCAGGACCGACCTTTTTAATTTTACCATTCTGACGAATATACTTGCAATTAGGGCTGGATGATGTCTATCTATGCTCCGAACCGGCTGGAGGCATTCCGCAACGTGTACTTCTTGATCACATAGAACTAAGTCGAGTATTTTTTCATTTTTGTTTGTAACAGGATTGAATTGATTCAGGTTATTCAACGTTAAAAAATCAACAAAATTGCATAACAAATCACATTTACCGTATCCTAGAGGTGTCAAACTCGAAGTTTCGTCTTGAGACACCTTTCCCCAACTGATACCACCTAAATTAAAATCTCCTGCTATCAAGGAGCATTCATTATCTGAATTTAATTGCAATTTTGTGGTAGCTTTGTCTATAAAAGAGTTCAAACTGTCAGTCGTGACGGGGGGCGGAAAGTAAACAGCACACACATTGAGTTTAGAAATTTGTCCTTTTGATCTGGTTGATATTGAGACCCAGACATCTTCGCCATCGCTCTCATACTCCTTAACGCGAACTGACGACAACCGATTATTCACCGCTATCAGTACCCCGCCACCTCGCTTCTTTGTTGAAATCGACGATTCCCTATCACGCCTGTAAACATTATATCTATCGTCAAAAAACTCACCGTCGAAACATCCTCCATTAAGCCAAGTCTCTGTAAATATGTAAATATCATAATCATTGTTAATTATTTGTTGACGTACCTCAGATGTGTTTAGCCCTCTAACATTTTGATAATATACAGTTAAGCAATCAGCTGACATAAAAGTCACAAGCCGTTCAAAAAAGCCCAAGAAAAATCAACAAAATAAAATACACAAAAAAAAAAAAAATAACAAAATAACAAACTAGGTAGGAAATCGGATAACAATAAAAAAAAATCTTTCTTAGGTAAGTACTGACAAGTCTTGAGCACTGTTAATTACTTTAAATTCAGAAGTTTCAGTCTTCCTCATGTAGATTCTACCTCCCCTTACCCAGACAAATTTATAGCCGAGCTCCTTTGCCTTAATTCGAGCTGCTGCGTGTAGTGCCTTCTGAGCAGGAGAAAGGTGTTCCACTACAAAAATCGGTTTCTTGTCGCCTCCAATGCCAAGATGACTGGTATTAAGTTTGTTATTGGGGTCTTTCGATTTCTTATTGAATTTTAAAGTTGAAGCTAAAAAGTTGTCTCGAGATCTCTGGGAATTAAATTTTATTATAATGGACTTAGGTCGAGGGCTGTCTTTATTGGCCTTTGCTATTCTCGTACAAGATTGAATATCTGAATCCTCAAGACGGCAGTCAGTGACTGTGGCTATTTGTCTCACTAATGTGTCCAATTTTTCACTCTTAAACTCAGGAACGTTTTGTATTTCCAAATTATTGGCTCTGGAATATTGTTCCATCCGAGATAGTCTAGAATTAAGGTCAGCTACCGTTTTTTTCAAACTCGAATTCTCAGTCCCCAATAAACTCAATTTTTTTGTGTTTGAAGACACTTCGTTACACAGCTGTTCCTGCCTATTCTGAATTACCTTGAGTGAATCGGCCACCTTATTCACACGGTCGAGGACCACTTTGGTTTTGGAGTCAAATTCTTGAATAATACTTTCTTTGAGAGTACACAAGACGATATTAAGCTCCTCCTTAATGATACGCCGAATGTGATCAATAGTCAGATCTGAATTGCTCTTATGCAAAAGCTGGCCACCCCGTCTGCAGTTAACGTTTTCTAATGACTGGCATTCCAAGTCATCTTTGGTTTGCAGGCTTTCTGATGATCTTATGGGAGTATTAGTATTATCAGTCTTCGGCCGCTTACTAAGACAGCTTGGACAAGTAAATTTCGACTTAAATTCTTCTGATAGATCCTTAAGTGATTTGTTTATATTAACACAGCTCAAGTGGTATTTGTTTTTACAGTTTTGACAATACAAAAAATTGGGTGAGCTTGGTCGATCACAACAACCAAATTTTACCTTTGATTGTAACATATTAAAATCTCTCGGCGATTGATACTAAACGGCGCACAGCGCTCCAGTATACTTGCTCGCCTGAACGCGGCTCGGTGCGCACCGCAGCTGGACTGGGCGATTTGTCGTAGTTGTCGTAGGTAGATCGAGAACCGCTTTTAAGTAAAAATTTAAACATTAAATGCTCATAACTTTTTACACTGTTTGAATTTCACTACACTTCCTTCTCCAAAACATAATTATTTCCATGAGGTTTTCGGTATATACACGTGTTTCACAAATTAATTACTTTAAACCACTATTTAACTGAATTTACTGCGGAGCAAAGATTTATACGTTAGCTCAGTTGAGCGGTTCGGTTCGAAAAAAAAGTTAGAAGCTTTTATCAGTTTTGTCGTTTACGACATCTCAATGGATCCATTGACCCAAATGGGAGACTGCAGTGACCCTATAATTTATTACAATTCCAGGATAGCCGAATAGCTTGGAAAAATGCTGACTTCGTCACGGTCCTGCAATGTTGTAAGATCTAATGTACCTGCGGGAATGCGGGTAGTACTCTGGCGAAATTATTTATAGCCGTTTCTATCTTCAACATTTTTATGATTACTTTCCGGGATATTTAATGGTTGCATAAATTTTATGGAGGTTGGTTTTAACTCTCAAAAATTGTCATCGATTTTATGATTATACGTACTAATTCTGAAAAGTTACGGTAAAAGTATTCAATAGTCTAGTATGTTTCTAGTTTTACCCAGTTGTCTACCTAAAACTGTTTATAGACTTGTATTAACAAGTAACTTTTTTGTGCTTATAACAAATTAGTCATATTGGTGTAATTAAAGTACCGGGTAATATCCATTAAATACTTCTAGTGATCCTTATGTGTGTGTAAAGGTTTCATGTAGCCTAATATTGTAATTTTTGTAGCTGCCGGATTTATAGGATTTCAAAATGTATAGAAGCACCAGCAGTATCTACTTCAAATCCCCATTTATCGTGATATTTTAATGGAAAAACAACCATTTTTATTAATAGTAGAGCAATGAGAAGCTGCGTGGATTACGATATTGAGAACAAAGCTGCTTTCGCCATTGTCCTGCTGGTTATCGCAAAAACATTGTCACCTCGATCCAGTTCCTCCGAGCTTCGGAAGGCACGTTAGTCAGTGGGTCCTAGTCGCTATTGCTTTTCTTTTCTTAAACGTTTCTACCCCCAATCTGCTAGCCAGCGTGGCGGTGTTACGATTCGTATTTCCAATGAGTTCCTACATGTAATGTAAGAAGTGCGGACGTTTGTGTACTGGCGACGGCAACGGTGCCGGTCATTGCAATAGGTACCTATTTTTATTGCGTGTGATGTACGAAAGTCTAGTTGGTATGCGGCTAGCGAACAGGGATCTCGTGTGAACAACATGCCAACGGCGCACAAAGGGCAAATCCGTTTGTGCGCTCAGCTTTGTTTGGACGCATTGAATTTTAACGTAGTCTTTTATGCAAATGTTTCAACCTACCATTGGTTTGGCGGTTGTTCTTTGTTGAAAAGCTGTTACATTGCTATTTCTATTGTTTTTATATACCGATCTCAGGTCTAGAATATAATGTATGTTAAATTGATTGCTTTTCAATCAGTTCTGTTGACAAAAGACTTTTTTTAAGAAACAATCTAAGCCCCCGTGGAGGACCAGCGTCGGATATCTGTGACACCACGTACTGTGTTTTAGTAAATATGACCCTAATTTTTAATAAAACAATTTTTATGTCACTAAATAAATATTTCCTGCTTTCTGCCTCGTGGTCTCGTATTTATTATGATTGAAAATCGAAAAGCTTGATCTGTCCTTATTCGGTTTAAAATGTTTTGAGCAATAATTTTCTCAAAGAATCTAATAAACCATGTACCGTCTGTTACGTTTAAAGGGACGTAAAATGGCTTTATGCCTTTATGCACTCGAGTTTCCAAAAGCTTGACCGTCAGTCTAGACTTCAAAACGATCAAATTTTAATACACGTACAAATTTCAACTTTATGCTGGAATGCTGCCGTAATAAGATTGCAATCGTTGTTCACTCGATCGCACTGCACTCGAATTCGGTTGTGGTTGTTTTCACTCGATATTCAACTTTATTACCATTGTCGTAGAGCTTGTTAACTATAGCGCTATTACGGTGTGGTATGGTAGTACTGTATGTAAAACGCTCACGTCTCCATTTCATATCGAAGCGATTGGTTTCCGAATATACGATAACACTACAAATGTTGAGTTCAAAATTTTGAATTAAAAAGATAAAATTCTGTTGAATTTTGTAATTGAGAGGTGTTTGCAATTCGATAAAATATCTAAGAAATAAGGTAAAGTTAGATGGTTTAAGTATTTTTGGACATCTTTGGACAAGATGGGACGATGATATTCATAGGTTGGCTAGAGTGGGCTAGAATATAATAGAATTTATATGCATGAATGTGGTACAGTACAGAATCTTGATATCTAGCGAGAGTTACAAGACAAATTCGCCCATTTAGGGCATGCAAAATCGTTGGAAATTACAATTTCATGAATCTCAACTATGAATCACTTCTACAGAACGAACCGGACTGAAAATTAAAAACTAACTTATTTTAGCAAGAATGAAACGATAAATAATGTGACCGATCCTTTTTATCTTAGACAAATCCTATTTATTTCGCTGAAGCTCCTAAAAGCGTTATTGGGATAATCAGCTCTTTATCTTAAAGGTACTTCTTATCCGGGCCGCGGCGTTAACGCCCTGGCCACGGTTAGCATACCACGTAAATTGGCTAGCGGCTAGAACGGTTGGCTAAAGTGGACGTATTGAGGATGGCTCTAAATAAATTAAATAAGAATCTTTATTCAGATTATAAGAAATATCCGCGCTTATTTTAGGAACTACTGAAAACCGATTAAAAAAATATTTCAGTGTTGAATATATCATTTATCGAGGAAGGTGATAGGCTACATGACAACACGCTAAGGCCAATACAAACAGAGCACTAATATAGAATGTTTCAAAATTTGGTTTTTTTCCCTTTGAGAGCTTCCACTGCGTCGCTGCCGACACGGTTAAAGTTACGTTAAAATAATGTATGTCAGAATTGCTCCCCTACAATAGTTATGAACGGGCTATTGACCCAAGTTTCAACGGTCGCGGCGTAAGCGCACAAAAATGTATATAGGTAGAAGCGTTCTCTGTATAATAAAAAATATTATTTGACAAATTAATGATTTATACACTTTAAGGAATATTGTTCATTGTAAATCAGTTTAACATTGAACATAGAAATAGATAGTTGATATTATTTTTTTATTTATGCAAATATATTTATGTTGTTACAATAACTACAAATACTTACACTACAAAGTTTATTTCCTAATAAAACCTCAATAAACTCCCGATTGTTTTCCTGGATCCGGCCCGCGTTGCTCGTTCCAACCGCCCGAAAAACCGCTCTGCTCTGTGGCACCCCGCGAACAAGCCCATAGTTTTGTTTCAAACCGCTCTAGTTGCCCGCCGTTCGCGCGTCGTGGCATGCTTCATAAATTCTCATACATTTGTTTAATGTGCCAACCGCTGCCGCCATTCACAATCGCGCCTAGCCCGTCTACGTGGCCAGGGACTTAGACGTCAGGTCATTTGCGAGAGCACGGTGATTGGCCCTGTTTTTGTTGCCTCGGGAAATATTAGGTCCTTACCTATGAAATTTGTGTTTTGTATGGAGATTTTGGGGAATTTGTGTAATATCACACTTCATAAAAATTATTTATCGTTTTAAGTGAATGCAAATAAAATGATATATTGGGAGGCACTTAAAAAGAGTTGTCTCCGTGTCCAATTTTGACACAATTAAACTTACAACAAATTATCAAAACAAATCAAAAGAGCTCAAAAATATAGTCTATTTTTAGACGAGGTAATTATTTTTTAGGAATACTCTGAATCTGAATAGTTACAGACAAAATACTAAGAGAGAAAAAAACACCAATTTCATAGGTAAGGACCCAATATTATCAGTGTAATAAAGGTCTTTGCCTACTACATTGGAGTATACCCGGTGTTAGGACTGATTCAGGCAGCCGTTTCAGGTTGTATGAGAATGCCAGTGACGGATGGATCTAGTGGACATGCTCTCATACATTTATTTACGCTATACTGAACGTTACTAATGATTCTATACATCGCCAAAAAAATACATGAAGCGTGGAAGCGAGAAATCCTAATCAAGTAAATAGTTGTTTCATATTATGATGGCGAGTAGCTTCGCTCTTAACGCCCGAAGATAAGAGTCTGAAGTCGAATGATTTTGTCGCCTTCGTGAATTGCAATAACTATAGAAACCACGCGAGAGAAAAAGAGAAAGCGAATAAATGACATATATCTATGTTGCTTTCGTGATTAGTAAGAGGCCATAGCGTCCTCGTTTGTTCTAAGAAATTTGACATTTACATTGAATTTTACATATACTTAAATTTGTTTATCATGTCTCCAAGCCCTAGCCTCTTAACTGTGTCTTGTACACCCTAAATCTATGTTTAACACATCGTCAAAGGTATATGTTGTGTCTTATGCTGTTTGTTAAAAACGTCATACATAACTTACAGATGATTTTTGGTCTTATAATACATATTATATTATAAACTTAAAATACTATTACGTAATGTCTGTAGTATCTGTAGTATCATGTAATATCGTATGTAGCCCACTTGTAATATTTGCTTTTGACAGTTGAGACAAGTTCTCTAAGTAACAAAATATAACCTGAATACATATAGGTAATATGTATAGCTTAGTATGTTCTGTTCCTCCAATAAGAAATAAAAATGTTTCAGTATCAATCAATGCTCCCCATGATTTCGTGTCTTCTCACTCCTATCTTAGAGAGAAAAATATTGGATTACCTTATGCCAGATGGAGGACCAATAGATATGCTCATTGAACAAACACTCCTTTTTTCGGTGAACGTCAGGTTGTAGTATAAATAAGCTCTCATCCCTCCTAGGATGAATCGGGTCCGAGTAGTTCCCGTGGTAGGGATTGGATAAATAAAATAATAAATATGAAATAAATATCTTCCGACATTAACACATCAACTAGCCCCATTTTAAGCAACTAATGCTACTTGTGTTACGGGTTCTAGATGACGGATGAATGTATTTAATAGATAAATACATATAAATATACAGAATATATACAATACGTATATAAATATCCGAGACTGAAGAACAAAATGCCTGTATTCATCACACAAACATTTGCCTCCACCGGGGATCGAACCCAGAACCTCTCGAGATGGCGACGCCTTGAGATCAGCGTACAGATCTCTCGACCACGGAGGTTGTCAACGGATATATCGGCAAGTTTAACGGATATATTGGCGGCGATATTTACACCGGTGCGCTGAGCGAGTCCTACACACGCCTATCGCCTACCTAGCGATAGGCAAGGTCCGTGAACAGGATTTTGACCCCGTCAACAAAAAAATTCCTACCGGGGTCACTAGTAATGTGCAGAGGACTAATGTAGATTTACTAACAAATACTACCTCCCCCTGTTAGAGATCAAGGACGCCATTAGGTAAGCCCTGAAGCCCTGTATAATTAATAGTTTTATCCTCATCACTGGGTGTTGCCTCGGCTTTGCATGAAAACTAATGGATACTCCAGAATACCCCACGTCTTGTAATGAGAACCTATCACCTGTTTTTGAACGAGGCCTAATGCTAGCTCATATGAAATACTAGTAGTAGCTCTCCGCGGTTTTACCTGCGTGCTACCCGTTCCCGTAGGAATATTCAATTCGGGATCAAATATTGCTTATGTCACCAGGGGATAGTGTAGCTTCCCTACAGTGAGAGAATTTTAAAAATCGTTCCATTGGTTTCGGAGCCTATTCAATACAAACAAACAAACAATGAAACCTTCTCTCTTTGTAATATTTATTTATTTTTAAAGGGAAGTAATTATTTGGGCAGCCTTTTAATTATTTGGTCGACAAAAAGAGGTAAGCCGAAAAATAATTTGGGCAGCAAAATAATTATTTGTTTAGTAAAATAATTATTTTGACAGCAATATAATAATATAATTATGTTACCGGAAATGTATAAAATGTAGGAAAAGAATCAATGAAGGATCAAGGATCAATTCCTAGGAAATGCATTCTGATAAATGGTTAGTTAAGGTTATTTTTTAATGACCCTTAAAAACAATACTTGTGTCATCAAAACATATATTAAACAATTTCTCAGCATAGAAAATTTTTATATATTTGAGTTGCTGCCCAATTAGCTTGTTTGTTGGTTATTTAGAAATATTTGCTGCTCATAAGCTGCTGACCAATTGTGTTTTTTTGCTGACCAAAATTCGAATGTTCTGCTAACCGTTTAAATAACACCCATTTTTAAATCCACACTTCTCAAGCCTATTGTGTGTCTGGGTGTGTGTAGATACTAACATAATCTTTTAGTAACGCACGGATTATATCATAATAATAGGTTGGGGAAAAAGTTTCTTCGCATTTTTTAAGAAAATTCAAAACATTTTTTAATATAGTTTATTTACATTTAACTAAAGTATGTAGGTACCATTTTGTTCGATAACTTTTTGCCATCTTGTAGGTAGGGACATGATCCCATTGCTATAGAAATTTTGGGACTTCTGGTCAAAATACCGCGACAAGTGGTTTTGGCAGTCCTCTCGTGATGTTAACCTGACACTGCCTAAAGAATTCTGAAGAGACCGAAACAGGTGGAAATCTGAAGGTGCAAGGTCAGGACTATACGGCGGATGCATTAACACTTACCAGCCAAACTCTCTTAATTTTTGCTGAGTGGCTAAAGATGTGTGAGGTCTAGCGTTATCATGATGATAAACCACACCCCTTCTGTTTATTAATTCCGGCCGCTTTCTCTCAACTTCTTGCTTTAATCTCATCAGTTGTTCGCAGTAGAGTTCAGAATCGCTGGTCCTGCCTGGTGGTAACAGCTCATAATGAATAATGCCCTTCCAATCCCACCACACACACAGCATCACCTTGTTGCGAGTTAACCCGGGTTTCGCCACAGTCTGTGAAGCCTGACCGGCCTTTGACCACGACCTTTTTCGCACGTTCTTGTCGTACGTGATCCACTTTTCATCACCAGTTATCAGCTTCTTCAAAAATGGTTCGGTTTCATTACGTCGTAATAAAGAATCACAAATGAGTACACGGTTCATTAGGTTTCTTTCAGTGAGCTCGTGAGGTACCCAAATGTCGAGCTTTTTTGTGTACCCAGTTTTTTTCAAATGCGCCAAAACTGTTTTGTGGTCAATTCCCAGTTCTTCAGCTACGTCGTAACTACTGACATGCCGATCTTGCTCCACTTTTTCAAAAATGGCATCCATTTTATCTGTAATAGGGCGACCAGAGCGACGTGCATCTTTGACATCAAAATTTCCGGATTGAAAACGCTTAAACTATATTTGTGCTACTCTCACAGACACTGCACATCCATAAACATCGCAAATTTTTTTCGCGGCTTGCGTTGCATTTGTACCTTTTTTGTAGTAAAATTTTAAAATGGTTCGAATTTCTTCATTAGATTCACTCATCTTGGCGGTACGAAAAACAAATGAAAATCACACATTTTCCTAATTTGAATTTGGAATTATGTTCTTTAAAATTTAAACTTTCAATGATACCAAAACCAGCCAGATACAAATAGTATAGCCAAAGAGATTTTATTACAAGTTTATACATACTATAATGCGAAAAGACTTTTTCCCCAACCTAATACAATTTTTTCACAAACTTTGTTAGTCAGTTACCAAGCTTTAAAAATAATAGTAGCATCATCAGAAGCTATTAGTCCTTTACGCAAAAACGTTATATAGTTACTTGAGAGAGGATGATCGCGCTAAACCGTTTAAAGTTTTTCTTAGTTTTTCATACATTATGATGCTCAAACCGCAATCGCGCTACATTTAACTTTTGTAGCAGCACAGAAGAGACAGTTATGTCGGTACCGGTTGAATTAGTTGAGTTTTCAAATTGAAACAGAAACTAGAGAAATTTCGAGGTCTTGCTAATGAAGACTGAGAGCAATGTAAACTTTCAAAGCCGTTTTCCACACTTTTGAACCCCGGCCTATAACTTATTTGTTTAATAACACCGTCCGCAATGACCCGAGAAACATTAATTAAAATTTCAACACTAACACCACAACTAATTAGATATTGTATCGTTCAACCCGATACTAGGCCAGTTCGGCCCACATCCGCCGCTGTCAATACCTACAAGTTATAGTTGCTGTAACAAACCAATTTGTTCCCTGTCACGTTGTATTTTATCACGGTCAAAGTTAGATTTAATAAACGGTTATTTTATTTGTTTTTTTTTCAAGCCGGTTGTACAATTAAAAGTTTTTAAATAATTACTGTTCTGCCAATTTTAAAATTTATTATTTCGATTTCAATTAATTGAAGTTTAATTTGTTGACTGACGTAGGTGATCCGAAACATTTTTGTATCAAGGATGCTTTTGATTTTGTGTTGATGGTTTCAAAATGATATAACTTTAAAGTTTATTTTAATTTTTATTTATTTAAGTTTATTAAAGGGCTACTGGTCCGATTTATAAAATGATTATCTATGTTAGATAGCCCATTAATTATTGAGAAAGTCTATATTACATCACGCCATCATAAAGTTACTATTCCACGCGAACGAAGTCCCGGGCAAAAGCTAGTAACCTAATATAACCGATGTTACTCTATATCTACACAAAGGAAAGAGTAAGAGTTTATTCTATTATTAAAAAATATATATATTCATAGCTGCTATTTCATTCATGATCACTTAAAAGCTAGATGAATCTACAAATTGCGAAGCATCTAACTAATATTGTCGCAACTTTAGCAATATTGTATGATAATCAAAGTGATTCTGATTAGTTCTTAACGTCTTCAACTTTGTATTTAATCTTACATCTTTATTTCATTTAATTCTTAGCTTAAAGATTTATTTAGAGAACTCAAACCAACTGACATTCTTGATAGTCTTGTTACATAATTATAGAGCTTAGTGCTGTTTGTCTTAAAGAGTTAATACCTGTCAGCGTCTAATAAACGAACAGATATTAATTACCAGCGCAGCGTGAAATCAACGAATTCTATGGTAAAAAATATAGCTTAAGACTTGGAATTTTGAAGATAATATTTAGAAGGTAAATAATATAGGTACATTTTGAAACTTTACCTATAATTAGCTTATTTTTATTTGTTATTTCTCTGTTTAAACATCAACAAATTCTAACTATTTCTACTGTTGTTTTAATTTTTTTTGCTTTACAACCAGTACATGTTTTTTTCTTTCTGATATTGTTTAAAATAGGTTTGTTCATTTAACGATTAAAGTCAAAAATTCCCAGTACCATCATTAGTGCCAAATGATGGGAGCACCAAAGACAGGTCGGCCATTAGTGCAAGTATACGTGGTGAGTGTGACGTCACACGTGTTCGAGTGCGAGACGCGAGCCAACTGGGGCACTGGAGCTAACATTGAACGGGTTATGTCTCTAGGGCTGTCGCGAGAGGGTTGAGTTATACATTGCAGTTCTGTAGTAATTCTATGTATGACGATTGGGACTGCGACAATGCTGCAAACTTACCTTGAAATCGAGCAACGGCTAGTTATTTGATATTTTTTTGCGAAAAACAATATTAGCCTCTAAATGGTCAGAAAACTAGACACAATAGAAAAATCTATTGTTTCCGAACACCGGTGTTCGCGCTGACCCTGAAAGGGTTAAGATCAACAACAAACCACAACACAATATAAGACTAGGAAATGTTTACCATATCAAAGTCATTTTTAAAACGTAACCAATAATAGAATCTTGGCCTTGGTTTCATGTTGCATAATTTTAGTGAGAATTGACACTTAAATTTTACAGTAATGTTTATATTGGTTTTATCATTTGAAAGGATTTTTATTTCTGTAATCTCTATATTTTTTAAGCACTGTCAATTCTCCCGTATAAATCGATGTCTTTAAACTAACTCGATGCCGCTTATATTGTGTTGTAGCGTCGCGCGACGGGACCGTCCTTAAAAGTCAGCAAGCATACATTTGCTGATACACTTTTATACTGCGACTTCTTGATGTATCACTTCGCTAAGGTCATTATTTTCTTCAATATACAATGTATTTACTTTTTTTACATTTACAAAACAAAGAACTATATCTAATCGTGAACACTATGAACATGTAACAAAGCTACCCCAAAATTGTGGCCGTAGAATGTGTTGACCTATAAATCTATGTTTCCCTAAATGTGCACTTTCAATCTATTCTATTAAAAAAGTATCACATTATACTTGATCTTACCCCTGTTTTCCTAACATCTCTCAGTCTCTACAGATTCAATTTGGAGATAAATGATCGGTCCAAATACCTTAGCTTAGTCGAAGACAAAACGGAAAGATGACAGATTTTTATATATCATACCATCACGCCTATATAGAAAGGGTAGCCGAAGGTGTTACCACAATAAACACACCTCTGTCTAAAATATTTAATTCTTTATGTAACAAATAGAAAGCATGTTGCCATGCACCGGTCACAGTGTAATTTAGGCGATAACCTTAAAGATGATTATTTGAAAACTCGTGTATGAGTTTAAACATGGCAGCGTTTAAAAGTTTAAAGTGGGTGTTTAAAACTCTTTCTTCGCGGATCAAGACGTGATGATATGTGTTATATTACTTATAACAATAACACCGTGTTTCTAAGGCATTCCCCACATGACGCAAACAGTGAGTCATGTCGCATGGCCCGTCGGCCTTGGCTGACTCCGCAGAGATCTAATTCATGTAATAATAAACTAAATTGGCTAACTAAACATCGCACGTCATACGACGTGATATTAATGGCTTACTTGCGGTAGAATCAATACAATGCTGCCTTGAATACTTCATTGTTTGCTATCAACACCAACGTACATATATTATATTTAGGTAAAGGACTTATTATGTTTGGTTGAGAAACTTTTTAGTAACTGGTTTCGTTTTTTGAGATACATAGTTTAAATTATTAGCTAGGAATGCACCATTACGGTATTTTTTACTTTTTTGCACTGATTTTGAATTGGGTTCACAGTTCTAGCTTAGAGAAAAATTAATACGAATCAACTATAATTATGTTTTTGTTATGAGTTGAGTAGCTTTCAATGAAATTTTGTTTTTTATCGCTCGTCTTGCACTTTTCCCTGTGCAATTAATTGCACAGGTAATCGCCCTGCTTCATAGCGATCTAACTAAACATATCGGACAAAATATAGGAGTAAACGCTCTACTCGTTCTCACTGACTTCAAGTACGCTTATAATATCACCGCAGCAAGATATTAGATATGAGTTAAAGTTCTAGTCACGAAAGCTCCTGCTATGAGCATGTTTGCAAGTGGACAGTCGTTTACTCGCACCGCTCGCACTTTGAATAGAATGGCTGCGAGTTGGTCAACTAGAATGTTATGACCGTCATTTACCTCCTATTTATATTATTTTATATTCCATTTAAATTTTTTAGTATCTGCGACAAACTAGTGGAAAACAATGACGTCATGTCCATCGCCACAGTGTCGATAATTGGCTGAACCTTGCGTTTTTCGCATAGTTTTTTGTCACACCTCTAATCTGATGAACCAGTTTTCGTTAGCGGTATTTTCGGTCTTTTACGACAAAAAATCTAAAAAGCGGACAAGACAGTTGATCTTCTGGCAACGCCAGAGATGACCGTGGGTGCCAGTGATCACATCTATACCTATCTGTTGATCTGTCTGCTTTCCCATTGAATACATACATACATATCATCACACCTCTATCTCCGAAGAAGTAGGCAGAGGTTAACACCCACATTTCGCCTGGTATGTTAAGTCGCGTGTACCAATGGCAAGCTTATTGAATATCAAAGTAAGTTTACGTTGACAATGTTGCAATCCAATTCAAAACAAAACAATATCCCGATAAGGAAACTCCACAAATCTTAACACGTCGAACGCCGAGGCAGCCGGAAGAGGCGGACAAGCATCAACTCAGTACAAATTATCCCGAGATAGGATCCGCTGCTCTATCTATCATCGGTCGCATATCCCGCCACGTCATTCCGCATGAGCGCCCAGGGCTGCCGCTAGCCATGTAATAATTTTCCTCCAAGTCTGTAAGTTACAGATCCCACAGAAACAGCAATTTGTGCTCCGCCTAACTTATGCACCCATGAATCCAGATCGACTTGCTATTGCATGTCAATCGCACACAAGAGATGTTCATGCTTGAACGACGGAATATGTAATGTTTGGTGTTATGGATGTGTATAGGTATTATTATCTTTGAACCAAATGAGACGCTGCTTATTTACATATCAAAACGAATGTATAGTATTGAAAGTTTTGCTTTTTGCAATTTATTTACCAAGCGAATTATTTTTCCTTACATCTCGATAATCGCATTCAAGTCTATTATGTAAGTATAAGCCAAGTGTTCTTGGATGAATTTTGCGTCCTTGAATATAATATATTCAAAAAGATTGAAAAGCCATTTGCTCCGTTATACTTTGTGCTTACGATCCAGAATTTATCAGACACTGCTTCGTCATCGTTTCTGTTCGAATAACGATTCTACTATCTTATAACAAAGAGTCAAGATGGGAAACTATATAACAAATAAATGTGTTTAAAATCACCGTGTTACATTTCAATGAAAGTTTAAATTACATGTTGAATACAAGTAATCAATACAAATAGGTATATTTAATCGACTGGAATATTGAAACTCTCCGAGGATACTTGAAGAAACAGATAGAGTCGAGAAATATTGGTCATGTAATGATTCGCATGTCAAAGCGCTCGTCTCTATTTCCCCGTGGGCTTCCAAACTTAAGCTTTCAAAACAATCCTACAGAACACCCCGGAGGTAGCAAAGCCGTAAAAATACAGCTCACTCAACTTACAAAACTTTATATTGACCGCAATACTACAATATTGTATTGTCTCTTACACCGAACTAAAAATAGTCCGGTGCGCGGTGTCACAAATATTCAAAATGTAACAAATTTTAACAAAGTCAAATTCGTACATAAGCAAAATATTGAGCATTGTGGCTGTCCGGTTTAGGTGTTGAAATTTTTAAAAATCATTTAAGATATTGCAGATTTTGACTTGTTCATAATACAGGTTACTTTTATGAACAATTAGGTTTCTGAAACGGAAACTTTTGCAATATTGCCATAAATAACGTACATTTATTTCACTGGTGAGCGTCTGCCAGATTGTCCACTTGATTACGAGTATATATAAAAAATAGTTTCAACTGACTTACAGACAGCGATTTAAATCGAAGAAGGTTGCCACGCCACAAAAATCACCCACGCAACCTACAACACTTCATATTGACCGCGATACAATATTGTATTGTCGTTTACACCGGACTAAAAATAGAACTAAATCAAGATACCGTTAGCTGTTGTAACAGTTAGCCGACATGATACACTGATGCAAATGACTCGTCATTTAGTACAAATGAACCATTTCTGAGTGTATAATACAAACTGATTGGGTTGTACGAAAACATGCTAACTGAAACTGGGTTAATTGTCTGTTGTGATGCTAAGGGGCTTCGGCGGTGTATGTACAACATTGTCTTACAGATACCCTATTTGTCGTTGTTTACTAAAATTGTATCCAAATGTAATTACGCCAACGTTGTGGTATTTGGAATGCTAAATTTAGCTTGATTGTTGAGTGGAAATTAGTGCTACTAAGTATCAGCTTTTCATCAATGTTGTTCTATCAAACTTGTTTGGCTATCCGATATGCTTACATCCCAATTCTTAATTAATTTATTAGACCTAAATTACTGTTAATTCTATTATTAAACAAAACGTTCCGAGAGTGTCTCTAAAATCCAATTAATCAATTGCAATAATCGTTGTTTATTTTTCTAGACTATGATATAAATAAACGTCATTCATAAATATATTACTGTCAAAATTAAAAGAGTGTAGGTACCATTTATCATAAACTTTAAATTGGTATTCTAAATCCTATAAACAGTTTGTGGCATCCCTAAAAATGGCAACTCTAAAATACTGAGGAGAATTTGCGACGACTTCTCAGCACGTCCAATACATCACGCCCGATGTAAAGAATCAATCATCGCGAGCGCGACGCTACAGAGAAATTAACTACAATGTTTTGCTCCGGTTCAATTTTAACTAGCACTGCAACTTTTTCTTGAAGGTTAAGCATCCCCCTGTATGGTGTTGTCTCAGACGACCTTTACAATTTCATCTGAATTTTCAAGGTCCGTGAATTGTATAGGTCCTAAAGCTTGCCTGCAGTAGATAACCATTAGAGGATATCTCTTTGCTATACATATCTCCTGGGGGGTTACACTACGAGCGAGACTCCTAGGGGCTTGAGACAGAATCAGTACTGTAATTGCAGGATTTGTTATTGTTGATATTATAAAGCGTAAAAAGATTTACTGATTGTTGAACACAGTAACTGTGTTCAGTTACTGTGTTCAACAATCAGTAAATCTTTTTACAACAGAAATACAATAAATGATACCAGTTCGCATAAATCGTAGGCAGACTGAAGAAGAAACGGATTAATAATGTGAGACATAACTAGGAAGGGAGTGAGTGTAGATATAGCGAGTAGGTAATAGAGGAGAATAGAAGAAAAAGACATGTTGCGCCAAAATTGGGAATAGAGCAGGGAAATGATGATCCAAAACATACGTCCAATTTATATTTTTTGTAGACAATAGGCTTGTTGACCTTTTTTTATTGACTCCCAAATGTTTCATTACTGTTAACAACCACTATAAGAAATAAAATATATTTTTTGAGGCCTTTATTAACACAATAAAATTTAAATTACTTTTTTGCTCGACGGGCAAGAGCGCTGTCTGTCATGATGGTCTATGTATGTCTGCCGTGTGGTCAAGATTTTGGTAAGCAATCAATACGCATGCGTGACACAGCCGACAGACATGCTTGACTGTTTGCGACTGTCGTTTGACGGATTTTGACAATGTGTAGCAATTGTTTTCATGAGGCGTTACTTCACCAATTTTACGGACATGGTGGATAGCGTTTTTAGCAGATTGAGAAATTAAATAAAATTAAACATGTTTAAATTGAATTTCTACAGCAATCCCTTATTTATATTTATTGAACTTAGTATATTTCGGATCATTGTACTAAACACTATGTGAATTAAACATTATTTTTATAACTTTCGATACGAGTCAACTAGCCCATTATAAAGGTAATATTATATGAGTAGGTAGTCTAGACTAATATCGACAGATTCAAATTCATCGACAGGTGAACACACCATTATCAAGCGAAGGGCAAAATTAATAGCACAATTTGTTTTTGCTAACAATCCTACATCCTATTATTAAATCAAAATCTTTCGTCATTTGATATGTAAAACAAGATAGGTAATATGTTAAAATCACGCGCAAAAATGTATATAAGTACTTGGATACGCTTTTGACCAGTTGAACTTTTTAATTGCTTTTAATTTAATTTAAAGCATTTAAATCCGCGCGTTGTTTTCTATGTATTCTTTATATTATTGATCTATAATTTATTTTTCTTTAATAGTATTATACATACTTACTCGTATTTAATCTGAACGGAATTTTGAGCAATGTTTTTGATGTGCAAAAAAAATTACCATGTGTCTTACCTACAAGACCCGTTGGTATCACTTCTGGACCCTCTCATTAGGGAGACGACCGGCTATTTCCGCACAGTCTCCCCGGACTTCCGGTTTCCGCCATAGCCTTATGGAGACAGGAAGTAGTTCTTTCATCATTACCGACCTTGTACCAGTGTTGGCTTAAACTTTTTCAAAACGATTTTTAATGTTTTTACAATGGACTTCGCAAAAATGTTCAGAGCAATTTCAGAAGAGATTTCTTATCATTTTGTCTAGAATTTATTTGTTAAGACTGTAATTTAAAGTTTTATTAAATCAGCTAGAAAACTATGCATCAACTCTACAGCAAAAACTTGCTTACTTAATTAAAAAAAAAGCTTGCAGTGGATGTTCAATAGGACAAGATAGTTTATCTTAATGCATAGGTATTGGATCTTTTTTGCTTTCCATCAGACGAAATTGCGGTCAAAAATAATCAATTTATTACAAATAAAAAAGGTTTTTTAAAACTGACACCCAACCTTATGAACGACATTAGAAATACCGTTCACAACAACGAATTTTATTCGGAGTTCTCGAAGTTGGTAAAGGGTTTACAAATGAGCTCTGGCCGCTGGCTACATTTAAGTATCGCCTTTAAGCGTCAGTGCATTAAATGCCCAAAAAAACAGGTTTTATGAGTTTGAGAAAAGCTTGTGAAGAACAGAAATTTTGAGATTCCAGCTACATAAGAAAAATTTAACATTAAAGAAAAAGTTTGATATTTTTGTTGAAACCTATTTTCCCACAAAAAGTCTTATTTTCATTTGATCTTTCGAATGTAGGACTCTTATATATGGTATCAAAGTTTAAGTCTTTTTATATTAGCTTCTATCGTTGGTATATGCCTAGCTTTATTTTGAGCATCAACGCTCTCCGGCAGCCAGGTACTTGAACACGTTGCTGCTCTCTGCACCGCAACGCCCGACTGGCCATCGCGTTTACTTATGCATTTTAAAAATGATACTTAAAAAATAGAATATTCTTCTAAACATATAAAAGAAGAAAGTGACTGACTGACTGACCATCAACGCACAGCCCAAACGGCTGAAGCTTCAGTAGTGTAGGTGAGCACTAAAATAGGATTTTTGGAAATTCCACCCCTAAGGGGGTAAAATAGGGGGTGACAGTTTGTATGAAAATCCGTCAGTTTTTAAAGTCAGATCATTAAATTTTGGATATAGGCTGAAGATTAAAAAATAATGTATACCTGTCTCAGCGATTTTCATGATGCCACCCCTATGAGGGTGAAAATGGGGATGAAGTAATGGAAATAATGGAATGGTCTAGAGATTTGAAATTTTGCACATAGATACCTCATACAGTGCAGGTATTCTTTAAGAAAGGATTTTTAGAAATTCTAGCCCTAAGGAGATTAAATAGGGGATGACAGTTTGTATGGTCTACGCGTGCGAAGCCGCGGGCAGAAGCTAGTTCTTAATAAATTTGCACATCAGCCAAGCCACAATTAACTTTTGATCTCTTTGGAAATGGCCATATAAATTTACTATTTTTAAAATTGAAAAATACTGCAATTTCTTAATTGCGTGCTTTTTGCACCACACTGCACTGTAATACACATGCTGAAGCTAGTGTACAGTGTAAACGGCAATTTTCGCATTTTTCCTCGCGGAAGCCCAATAATTGCTTCTGACAGTGATAATAATTAAGGGGGATCTTTGACCCAATTGGCCTACGAATGGGGGTTTGGAGGCTACTTTGTCTGGCATTGCGTCACTGCCCGGGCGGGAGCAAAAACTAGTTGGGCAATAGGCTAAGTTATTATAGTTTGACGTGTATGTTTCTATGAGTGCTCCTGAATATAAGAAAGAGCAATCTAAGGATTGTTTATATTCTGGAGCATTGTTTTTTAAGTACTGGGGCGTCTTTGAAAGAAAGATATTATTAATGTTACAACAGTTATATTATGAAAGTTCGAATAGATTACACTACGGCTCCATTTCTCCGAATTATTTCTTAATCTAGAGGGCGAAGACATCCATTTCCAGTCAAATACTGCCGCACAATTCATGAACGCAGTAAGTACTACTTGCTGCGTTTATGATTGTTTTAGATTTTTGAGATGCTGACATTACGATCTATAAGAATCAAATACCAGTTTTTTCTCTCTCTCGCTTATCAGGGAATTTTTTTTTCATTAATGCAGTAAATAGCAGAGTTTAGTTTTTTTTACCTTTTTGATATGTTTTCACAGTAAAGGCAAATGACTTGTACTTTATATTAATGCAGTAATTACAATTATACTAAGTTCGTCAGAATGTTGCATAGGTGCACCATGTCATGAACGCAGTAATTGACAACTACGGCATTTATGGTATTTGCTAAAATTTGAGAGAAATCATGATTCCACTTATTTATGCAGTATGTTCTAAGATACGGCGCATATATTATGGTGTAAGATCAAAAATTACATCGAACTATTTCACATATGTGCCGTAAAGTGCAGGAAACAACTGATGAACGAAGTAAGTATCAATCATACTGCATTCATTAGTAGTTTGTCTCCAGTGAAAACTATGTAGAGCCATAATATAAACAGTTTTTACGTATTTTTATAGTTAATGTTGTGTGACTTGGCCGTTGAACATTCTTTATACGTTAGTGGCTTTGTCAAGCCTACAATTGACTGGTTATTGAATCAACGTTTTCCAAGTGGCAATTTTCCATCGTCAATGGGTAGCGGTTTTGGCGACAGATTGGTGCAATGGTGTCATGGAGCACTTGGTTTTGTACCCTTGTGTACCGTTCAACGGCCAAGTCACACAACATTAACTATAATAATAAAGAAATCGCAGTAAGGAACCTTAGACTTGGCACGACTTTGTCTAGATTTCATTACTTTTTAGAGATAAACAAGCAGCTTCATCGAGACATGACTAGTTTTTTACAGAATGTTTTTGGTGGGATTTCATTTCTTTTTATAGAAACGTGCGCATATTTTTTTTTCGATTGATTTTTTATGTACCTGTAATACATACATGCATACATACATATAATCACGCCTGCTTTTCCCGAAGGGCTAGGCAGAGTCCAAGGAGCACTGTGTTCCTTGGGATCACATTAAGCCATACAAAAATTGGGCTTGGTCGGACGAACAATCGTGAAAGAGTAGTAACAAGTGGCTAGCTCATCGCCTACACAATCACAGACTCCGTACCCAAGACATGCTAGGGAAGAAAAACAGTTGGTATTTTCTTTTTGTGTCCCAGACCAACAAGGGACCAATAGTATAAGGGGGCATTACCATATCTCTTATACAGTTGAGACGAGCTGAGTGTTCTTCATCAGATACCTTCAGACCTTCGATTTTTGACATCAAATGAAGAGTTGAATATTTTTTGTAAAGGCGGTATGTCGATGTCTAATAGTTTGGTTGGGCTCTTGTGTTTTCTAATCAGGGTCACCAGATACTCCAGAGCTTCGATTATCCTAGTATGTGGCCATTAAACCCTAACTCTGTACCAAATTTCAGCTCTCTGAGTTTATGGGAAGTAGTAGTTCTATTTTGATGATCATGAGTGAGTGAGTGAGTGTCGTAAATAAGAAACTTTGTTTTCGCTTAGCTTCGGAACTAAAAGACTTACAAACTTCAAATTTTGGATTTAAAGTATGTGATAATAGCTTACTGGATGACGAAAATTTCTGCGTTCTGGTCTTATCCAGAGGGTCTCAAATAGGGGCCTGAAAATGTGGCGAAATGATTCCAGTAAAGGATGGTACGGCAGTGTTTGCTTCACGCTCGACCTGGCGGGGGCACTCCCGTGCCCCCCGATTTATAATAATAATTAAGTGCCAACACTGACAACTCCTTCCGGGTTATTATTCAATCATTCATACCGGACAGACCCAGCAGTGGCACAAACGATGCCTTGGTAGTATATTTTTCAAATGTTGTTTAGAGTTTAATTAAACCAAGAAGCTTAATGAAAAACTTATGCCTGATTTTTTATATTAAGTTCTAAAGCTCTCGGTAAATTAATTACTTCAGTTAACTTATTTAGTGGCAGTTTTAAATTTAGATATGGCACTGTTTCCCGGCGCTTACACAGTGTCCGCAAGACTGACCATTCTAGCGTTGGCGACTCGCCAAAGTGGTGTTCTACACGGAAATAAATTATTATATTATTGCATGTGTTAGATTTTGAATAAAATGTCACTGGAACTTTGGTTTCGGAAGTATTAAAAGTTTAACACATATTACGTCGTATTACTAATCTTGAGTCAAAATAAAGTAACGGCATACGAATGCTTTAGGCACTTCTTTATAACAATTGCTATAGAGTTTTAACCATTCATTTTTTCTGTTACAGGTAATTCAAAAATGTGAAAGCATAATAATATCATCTCCGCAGTAAAGTGGGCAAAGTGAAGATTTCTCCGCTAGAAACTAGAACCAAATAAAACGAACAAACATGGAGGTACCCAAGGCTGTTCGTCCTGAATTCTGTCCCAAGGTGAGAGACTGAAACCTACAAGGTCTTAATAATAGATAACTAATAAATGCATAATCAGAACTCTAGATGCCTCTGTCTTGAATACAAATGAAAATTTCGATACGAAATTCAACATTTATGCTCCTTTATCAGCTAATAAGGTTATCTTAAAGCAATTATAAATTTAGGTTTATTTAGGTATTGGTTGCTTGTACATACTAAGCTCAATGGAAGCTTAAGTTTCATTAGCTTCAGACGACTTAATCCTAGTTGATGGATCATCCGATTATGTTTATCGATTATTACCTATACGAAAGGCTTATGTTTTAATATTATGTTTGGTAATATGCATGGTATCTATTTTTATCGTCGTGTGGTAGCGGTTCATAAAAAGAATACTACCTCGCTTGGGTGTCGTAAAAGGCGACGAATGGACTTAGAACTGCACAATCATCCAATAGCTTATAGCGGCGACGGGCTCACCACCGGTCACGCTGAGTGCAGTTATTGCTTGGTGAAACGCGGACTATGGTACTACTTTTGCGGTGCTTTTGCCTAGTCTCTGACTAACCCTCAGGGGATAATAGTCGTGATAATTATATGTATGTGTATTTAGTATATAATATTTCTATGAAGTTGTTAGTAGTTACCTACTTACCTGTATAAAAGGGCCTCGTTGCCTCGTAGCCTTTATCGTACTCTTGCAATTATCTCTGGTTTATGGTTATTACTATCGTTGCCAACCGTGTTATGGCGTAGTAATAGCCATTGAAAACACGCAAGAAATATTAATAACTCCCAAAGGAGATGTCAGAATGTAAGAGAGCCAGCGAATTTTGGGCAAAATGGTTATTTTGTAGCGGTACAATAAAACCTGTAGAAACAAGGCGTTAAAATTGAGATTCCTATAATGATTATTAGATTGGCGAGTGGATTCTCCTCTGACCTGTAACGATAAATTCTAAATAATTACTTTGAGCTTATTAAGCTTTAATTCACGGAGAAACAATAATGATGATTGTTCATAATTTTTTATTTTTGAGGGTTTGCAGTCCTCCGACTGAAGAATAGGAGTCCATTAGTATTGCTAGACTTTAGTTAGTTAAAGCTTGTAGATCAGTAGTAATCAGTACCTCATTATTAGTACCTATCCTGGTCTGATGCATTTTTGTCTGAAACCATGTATCCCCTTAAATTCTTCATTATTCATTTTAACATTTCTTATCATGCCATGTACACGTACAGTACCTACCATAGAAGTATCTGTAATAAAATTTTACACGAATATTAAAAATGTAATAGTAAGAAAATTTAACACCAAAGATTTTCTTTCTAGCTAGTTTAAATTTATAAATGGCATATTATAATAATATTTACTGCTTAAAAATATTAGAGGCTTTTTGTAATAGGGAAAAAACCTTAAAAAACGTTTTTGCCAAAGCATTATCTAATCGGTAATGTGCCGTCATAATTTTAGATGGGAGACGGGCGGGGGGTGGGCTTCCTCAAACTGGGTCAGTGTAACGATGTTAATACCATTTATTGAGTTTGCAGCGACCTGGCCGTGCAAGGTCAACGCTGGAAGACTTACTGAAGAATCCAAATGATTCGGTTCAGTTAGAATCTGATGCTTCGTATTTTATTGATATATTATAGACCTTATTACCATGGCTTGAAAGGGAGTTAGTGTTAAAGGGAGTAAGGGAGTACACCGAGGCTTTAGCGCTATATTTACGTTCCTTTGTTCCCTTACTGTATTGTTATTACTAAAGCTATAATTATGTTATTCACATGTATTTAAGTGTTCACTCTATAAATAATTTTGATTGGAAACACGATTACTCGTAGTTGGCTCGATAGAAAAAATTCCAAAGAGACCTCAAAATATATGTAAACCCCTAGTACGGCGTAAGTGCTTTACGCAGAGTAATCAGCTTTTGAATAATAATGAAACTAAATGTTTTCTATAAAGTATATTGCCTATATTGTCGAAATGTGTATTTATTTTCATAATAGGAAAGAAATACTTAAATTAGCCGCTGCGCTTACCCCAGCGCCAGAAGCTCGGTGCACTCTTGAGTAGGTGTCATATTTGAAAGTATTGCAACTATTTCAACTTCTACCGGTATTGTGTATCTTCAACATAGGGTACGTTGCCAATTTGAGACAAGGTCACCGTACCCAGTAATTTCACTGCTATTTAAACTGGAACACAGCAATGCAGGGTCTGCTGTTTGCGGCAGAAAAAGTAAGATACGTAAATAGAATACTGTAGAGATATAGCTAGCTAGTAGCTACTCATCCTGAAGGTTTACGAATTATTAAGTTGTTGGGATTGCTTCTGTGGGTTCTTAATGGGTAATGGCAACATTCTTGCCTCCAAATCGGGCGAAATGTGGGTGTTATCACCTTTCCTTATCACAAGGATATACATTATGTATAATACTCGTAGTTATGTTCTTAATTACATACCAAATATTGTTTAGTATAAATCTTAGATCCAGAGTATTCTTACTACACAAGCCAACCATATAGGTGAGCGGTTCATATTTTTATTTCTAGAAAAACAAGATTTAAAAGTAAATACCTTATTAACGAATGCTATCGTAAATAAATCCAGGCGATCACAAGTTTATTCAGTTTCATTAAAACCTCTACAGTCGATTGGCATCGGTGTCTGAACCAATTAATTTCTATAGCTGTACAGTTGAACACTTATTAGTTGCTTCTCACAAACGATGAAGAGAAATGTGTTTATTTAAATGTACAATTTCAATAAAACTATCGTTAACAGCAGACCATATTAACAAAATTACATTTGCTCTATATTAGAATAAGAAAAACAACGTGTTTCTTCTTCTTCTTGAAGAAATGAGAAGCAGATAAAATATATTTTAAATTGTTAATTAAATCAGGCCAAGTCAGGTTAAATCACACGAAATCGTAGAGCATGTATTAGGTCCTTACCTATGAAATTGGTGTTTTGTATGGAGATTTTGGGGAATTCTGCATTTTCCATACTAAAATTTTTTCAGTTTTCTTCACAACGACAAATCCAAAGATAATAATATTTGGCATCTATCATTAGACAAGCTTAAGTAATATGTGTCATATCACACTTCATAAAAATTATTTATCGTTTTTAAGTGAATGCATATAAAATGATGTATTCGGGAGGCACTTAAAAAGAGTAGTCTCCGTGTCCAATTTTAACACAATTAAACTTACAACAAATTATCAAAACAAATCAAAAGAGCTCAAAAATATAGTCTGTTTTTAGACGAGGTAATTATTTTTTAGGAATACTCTGTATCTTAATAGTTACAGACAAAACACTAAGAGAGAAAAAAAAACACCAATTTCATAGGTAAGGACCCAATATAAGGACTGTAATGAAAGAAGACGAAGCGAAAGAAGTAGCAAGTGGAAAGAATTAATGTATGCCTGCCTCTGTGGAAGAAGGGCGTAATTGTATGTATGTAATAAACTCTTCGTTTCCTTTTCATTTTGCTTACAATGAAATTCAGTGTTTTCTTGAAGCCGAAATAGATATGAATAGATTAACTTCGTCCTCGATTAGCGGTGGCGTGTAAAATAATAGGTTATTTTTATTCTTGAATAATGAACCGCGTGGTGAGTTATACAATATAATCTCCAATTTAATACTCATTTTTCTCTGGCCTCTTGAAACATCTCTCGTTAAATTCCAACGTAAAGTATAGCCACATGAATAACTTTTTCAAATTGGTAAGCAAACCCGATTCTTTCGCTTTTTTTAGTTTTCCAAAAGAATATTATTATTATCCAGACCATTTATAACTGACCAGAATCAGGTTTATGTTATTTTTAGAAACAAAGGCTATTTGACGACGAACAATTCTCGGTAATAAATTATGATTGGTGTTTCAGACGACTGAAATGTATAATATTGCTATGCAGGTAATTTAAAGTATTGTGAATTCTTCTGTCTCCTGTTCTATATGCATCATCTTTATGCAATGGGTACTAGTACATGTCCACATTAGGAAAGTCGCTTTTTTAATTTATCAGCATACGAGACTACTTTGAGGCTTCTAAAACGAGTAAATTCATTCTTCAATCTAATTATTCTCGACATTCCAAACATCCACCTCAACATTTCAGCGACATGTAATCTTTGTTCATCCATCCGCTTGACGGGCCAATGTTCCAATACATACAGGTTTATAAATTGTTCTCTTAAATTTTAAGAAATAACAGGGGTCGCAAGTTATTTCTTGAAAACCCTTTGACCTTCTGCTATCGCTACGAAAGTGAATCGTCGCTGCGTACTCGTATGGATCAATAAATATGACACGTGGCTGTATACTATGGCTGCTACAAGTATGGCCGTAAAGTTTCACCACAGAACAATAAAAAAGGTTAGAATGATAACGCATCCACATTAGTACTAGGACCGCGCGAGCCAGTTCTCACACATACAAGAATTAATAGTTATTCAACACACAAAGAGCGCAATGTATTCATTGGCTAAAAAAATTCAAGCAAAAGTAGCGAATCACACCTAAATAATAAGGGTTATTTTACTGCAATACACAGGTATGTGTTACCAGCTGTTGTACGGTACCATTTATGTTGGCACAATGCATTTTGTTACTTCGAAATTTTACAGTTCAAGCACGGACTGGTAAGATCATTTATATACAATCATTTGAAATACGTTTTTAAATATTATAATCTATAATACGTATAATGAGACACGTTAAATATCTTTTTCGAATTATTGTGGAAAAACATGTACACTATCATGACAGCACTGGACTAGTGTAGTGCACAATTTGATGTCGATAATCAAGTATTACCTATTCAAGTATTAAGTTACAAAATTATGTATTTTATTTATATATCCAACTTCGTAATTAAGGAGAATATTAATATACAGATTGGTTTTTTTAACTCCACAAAGGAAACACACTTTTATTTTCAAATAGAAACAAAACTGATTTCACACTTTTTCAAAAAGCTTACCCAAACAGGGAATCAAACCACCTCAAATAATTCTATTTCGTGGTGGTTTTGGTCGCTACACAAGCAGCATTTAGTTGCTTAAAATGGGACTAGTTGTTAGGTGTGAATGTCTGAGGATATTTATTTTATTTCACTAATTGATTTAGTTATGGCTAAAAATACTATTTCTCTATGAAACATTAGGTCTTACGCATGTAAGACATAATGAAACCGTCCATTAATTTATTTTTTCCGGGCATATTTGGAAAATCTGTAGCAGCCGGTGGAATGCAGAAGTAGAGATGGATATCTTGTATGAAATACGAGTGTTTCACATTGTATTGGTTAATAGAATAAAAAAATAACTAAAAAATGTTTAGCTGGTTCTATTCCCGGTTTGGGTAAATTTTATTTGAGAAAAATGAGAATGCAGTTGCTTCTTTTTAAAATAAAAGTTCGTTTCCTTTGTGGAAATTAAAATATTTTATTTATTTAAGGTACCTCCCCTCTTGGGCTCCTAAAGAAATTCCAACCAATTTCAATACTATACAAATTTAATGAAGATAAATATTTTGTAGTCTGTGATTTAGTTTTCTACTGAATAAATACTAAAAAGACAAGAGGTAACAGTTTCAGGTGGATGTTTCTAGGAATAGGTCACTGACTATAACAAAAGATACACTATCGCTATAGTTGGCTTGGCAATGAGAACAACAATAAAGAAAAAACTGCCTTGCCAGTCTTCCACCAGTGAATAATAAAAAAAATAATTGGTAATGTTATGAGCTGGGGTTGCTCTCAGTAAAGAAACAGCGGTTACCAACATACACTTTTTAATTAATTAACATTAATACTGGTTGATCACATTTTTCTCGTCACCCATCCCTCAATGTCTTAAGTCTATCAAATAAAGTCGAAAGTCTTCGACTAGTGCGTCCTCCCGGTCATGACCTACGGTGCTAAGACGTGGACACTCACTGCTCGACTAGTCCACCAGTTTAAAGTCGCCCAGCGAACTATGGAAAGGGCTATGCTCGGAGGGCACTGTCTTTATTGCCTATTATAATTTTGAGTTTTCGCTTTCTTTGTGAACTGGCATTTGAAAAGGAAGGCGAACTTGATTTTCCTGCAAACAAAAGTAAATGATTTCAAAATTCTCGCTTATGAGATATTTGACATCATGAAATAAATTTCTTTTTAGATAAAAAAAAATAGAAAATAATCAACAAATTAAAGTCCCTACTAATTTTATTCAATCGTCACTCAATCACATGCGCAATATTTCTACCCTGTATAATCGAAACGACTGATTTGGCGCAAGGGTAAGGATAACTGCCTTCTGTGGCAGACATCACGGGTTCGATTCCCGAACAAGACAAATGTATAATTTTATAATAATATTTTGTTTTCACTGTAGACAGATAAAATATTCATAACATTACCTGTACGCAAATATCTATGTGAGGTACTGCAGAAGATTTCAAATGCCTTTTTTTGAAACTTGTAGGAAGTCATCTTCCGTAAAATGCTACGAGAAAATGCTACTGCTTTTAGTAGGAAACCATTGATCTTTCCTGCCAGTTGTGGATATCCATTTTTCTTTTATATCCGGATTTGTAGGAAAACTGAAATATGTAAATCTTTATAAACAGAATATTTATGTCTTATTTAAAAATTAAATAGATATTTAAAACTTAGATTTGATATTATGTCCATGTAAATTACCACATCATAATGTCTGAGCACAAGGAACAAAAAAACTCTATCGATAAAACTATCGATAACATGCAAGCCTTATGATTGCATAGAATTTGGTATGAATTATTTTCGTGATTGATTATGCTTCCATATTCAGTTATTTCCAAATATTATTACTTACCGATGAAATATAATTCCTCCTTTTTCCAGATTCACCTTTTCACTTCGCTAAAGGCACGAAATAATAGCACAACTCGGCATCTTTTTGGGTTTTGTACTGCACCGAATAAACGTCTGACAGCTACGCCATTGTGCAATACACTGAGAGCAATTTGACGTTCATATGCCCGTTTGCTCATATGAGCGGCTCGTCAACCACGCCCACTTTATCATTCTAACCATTTTTATTGTTCTGTGAGTTTCACCTTCCAAAAGCGTGTACGAATCCGTCACGTAGTCTAATTAATGCACATGTATAGAAGTTTCAGTACTCAAGACCTGCTGAGATCCTAGTCACGGTATTATTACAGACGCGTGTACATATATATTCGAAACTAGAGTTAGTGATAACGAAACCAGTTTACCTACGTGGTACCAAATAACCCATCAAAATATTATCAAAGTATGATATTTTGCCGACTAGAGTTAGCACAAATTAGGTACCAGTGAGGTAAAAAGGATAAAAAAAATTATTGTGCATGTTACCGGAAATTTATGAACTCCGTCACTGTATACAATCCCTAGGAAATGTATAATCTGATAGATATTAGATTAAAGTTATTTTTTATGGTCCTTAAAAACAATATTTGATCTTAATTGAGAAAGCTTGGTGTGCTCAATCGTGCGAAGCGGTACTTCTCTCCGGGGCAGCGTCTGCTTCTTTATAAGTCGCAAGTAAGGCCCCATATGGAGTACTGCTGTCATCTTTGGGCGGGTGCACCAGCATACCAACTTGGACCTCTTGACGCGGTTCAAAGACGAGCCATGAGAATTGTCGGCGATCCCGAGCTCACAAGCGGTATTGAGCCCTTAAGTTTGAGGAGAGATTTTGCTTCCTTGTGTGTGTTCTACCGCTTGTACAATGGGGTCTGTTCTGAGGAGCTATTTGACAAGATGCCAACAGCTTCTTTTTATCACCGCACCGCTCGCCATCGCCAGGGAATTCATCCTCACACGTTAGAACCACAATGGTCGCGTACCGTGCGTTTTAGGAGGAATTTCCTTCCTCGTACGCTTAGGCTGTGGAATGAACTCCCTGGTGAGGCTTTCCCAAGAGACTACAGCATGGAGTCCTTCAAAAAGGGCGTGAAAAGGTTTTTTAAGGGTCGGCAACGCGCTGGTGATGCCCTCGGTGTTGCAGGCGTCCATAGGCTACGGTGACCACTGCCCATCTGTGTGGGCCGTATGCTTGTTTGCTACCCTGGTAGTATAAAAAAAAAAAAAAAAAAAAAGACTTGAGTTGGAAATATAATTTTTAAGGGTCATAAAAGATAACTTCAACCTAATATCTATGAGATTATACATTTCAGTAACAATATATTTTAAACAATTTCTGTTTTCTTTTATTTTTCATTTTAACCTCTTCAGAGATACAGGCGTGGTTTGTTTTCTAATATGTTATTTATTTTTTTGCGTATAAAGTCAAGTCATACAGTGATAAGGTTTTCAAATATTGCAAATGGATTCTTTAAAATGTACGTGTATTTTTTATATTTTATAAATTTAATTCTTTCATTTACACGTATTATATTGATATTATTCTTAGGTCCTTTTTAAACATAACCTAATTAAAATTTCACGAGTAGTACTCAGAAATATTAATAACTCTTGGAATACGCGAGTATTGGCTACGGTTCTCCAAAAGATCTTTTAAAGTAAATTAATTTTGATGAACTTACTTTTATAACTCCGCCTTCCTATTAAGAAGGTTCTACCGCTGGAAGTGGCACCATCCAACATTAAAATAATATTATTATCTCCAAAGATATTTATGGAGAACGTGTTAAATGTTTTACAGGTCATGTTTTATTTATTGACGCGGAAAGTTTAAGATTTATAGGATCTATTTTTGAGGAGCTCGGTATCGTAGTGGTTCGTACGCTTTCGCTTTCGATATCGAAAACAAAGCTAAATTCGCCAGGGTCAGTCTTGGGATGGGTGACCAAATCTTTGTGATGCTGAGTTTCTGCGAGCAGCGGAAGGCACGTTAAGCCGTTCGTCCCGGTCGCTATTGCAACCTTTTCTACCCGCATTGAACAAGCATGGTGGTCTTAAAGCCCATACTCCTCATGTGTTTCTCCATGTCGGAAGGCCTGTGCCCAGCAGTGGGACGTAATAGGCTGGTGACGAACGAATGATGATCTAATTGCTATGGCCTCCTTTATTAAGACCTAAAAGTCTATTATCCTAATGCTGTTTTATATTACAAAATACAGAAGTTAGGCACAAATCACAAGTTCCTAAACTTTGTCTTATATATAATATATATTATATTATTAAATGTCTGTTGCCACTTATAATTTTACACAGTACATTCATTGAATAACTTTAAATATTATTTAGATTAATTATTGCGTGTAGGTATATAAGTAGATATTGTTTTCTCTCTTTTTTAGGCATCTACTGAAGACCAGGGTCGGAGCATTATTCAGATGCATCGACTATGCTGAGTAGATACCAATTAACCATCGTGATGTGTGTACAACATGTCGTATCTATTATTAGATTCGTAAGTGTATCATGGTCCAGTTATTACTAATTAAAGAAAGAAAGCGATAAAGGTTCTTTCTTTCTTTTTTAATAGACTCCGGAACGCTATGGTTTTTAAACATCATATTGAGGTAGTTAAACCTTGCTCGATGGCGCAGTATTTTAGACGCCCTTCGCCATAGTTCGACCTCGTGGTTAACAAAACTTGTATCTACATGCTTCGAATAGCACTTTGGTTTTGATTGCTATAACAATCGTTTCTACCCACCAATCCATATCAGCCAGGGTGTTTCTCCACGTAAAAAGGCGTTTGCTCAGCCATGGAACGCATTCACGTTGAACACGGAATGATATACGATTCTTAAGCCTACCTAATTTTTAGTTCTTTTAGGAAGACCTTGCTAAAAGATAGAAATATTCATATCTTATACTTTCAAAAGTATATTTAAGGTGTATATTATATTATTAAATAGTCACCCATAAACAGAAGTGGTATTTCATTTATGGCATTTAAACAGAGCTCCAATTAATTTCAACCTTGTAGAAAATAACTATCGATTAATATTTCCAAGGAGACGAAAATAGATGTATTCGAAAGTAAATGTCAGCTGAAAGATTAACTTTCCCTTTGAGGTAATATGCCAGTGTATGAATACGAATTATATGGAAACTACGTCCATGAATATTTTGCCATTTTTCTCTATACTTATTGCATAGCGTCAGGCGAATGTATAGTGACTTTACCTTTCATTAAGTTAGGATTAAAATTTGCAGATCGTTCATCGATTTCCTTTTGTCGTAATAACATAAGATTTTATTACACCCTAATGTCCCTGAGAGGTTTTGCAGAGGTGTTTAATCCCCTCGTTTCGGCTGCCATGTTGAAGTTACAATCTAACTATGTAAGGCTAGCTATATTCGTAATAAACTGCACTTACGAGTAAGTTTATTCAATCTTAGTAGTATCGTAAAAGTCGATATATGCCAACAATATTTCATTTAATAAGGAATATCAATTCAAAACTACAGAATTAGAAGTAGTAACTTGAAATAAATAGCATAAGTTTATTACCCGGATGTAGTTGTATGTAACCAATGCTCACAGTCACAATCGACTAAGTCACGAAAGTGCACAACTTTCTAGTTGTCGCCTTAAAACCGTTCATTACTTCCATTCGCAATGAGTTACAAGCTGCCATTTAAAACCAATATTCGAAGATATTTACAAATGTCTCTTTCGCTCCCATTTCTCATTTTACCTTTGAAAGCGCTGGTGATTTACGAGAAGCGTGCATCCAGGTCAATAGGCTTCGTCAGTGGTCTAATTTACGGCGCCTCGCTAAATTTGGTGCCTGGCTTTTGCAGTTTTGTTGAAAAAATTACACAAATATTTTTTTACTTCTTTTATCTTATTTATATTTATTTATTTTTTATCTGTATGATTTCCTTAGGTATATTGTTGGTTTGTTGCACTGATTACCTATGTTTTGACCTTATCATAAGTGCCACTTTAAAAAGCCTTTCTTTTACTGTAAAAAGCCTTAGCAATGTCATTCTTATTAAACAGAACAGGTGTGATATGATATTTCTAAGCCTAAAGACACCCACTGCTGGATATGGGCTTTCTATAAGGATGTCCATATAATTCGCACGCCTCCACCAATTAGCCTAAAAATGAGCCCTGTAAGACTTGTGATGGGATATAATCTAGACAAGATAAACGAATGAATTCAAATATGCGTACAGGAACAGGCGTATAAATTTTTTTTATTGAAATGGCTGGATCCATTTCAATGAAATTTTGCATTGTGATACCTTTTTGCCCTGGTCAACATCTTAGATACTTTTTAATCCGGAAAATGAAAGGGTTCCCGTGGGATAGTCAAAAAACCATAGTAACCGCGGACAAAGTCGCGAGCTACAGCTAGAACTAAATAAAATTTCTAATTTCGAGTCTGGACCCTAGAGGATAGCAAATCTTCATATACAGCCAATAGACGTGTCGATAAGCATCCCATAAATTCAATATGGTGCGCCTGCTCCTATTAAAATCTGTTTGTCCCATTCATGATCCATTTTTACCCTAATGGTCCCGTCTTCTGTAAGTGCTTAATCCCTTGGTCCAGTTCTAGATCCGTAGTAAAAGTCAACCAGAGGTTATTTTGAACATTGTCGATAACGTATATATGTGATACCTAAATGGGTGACGTCAGCTTAACCAATAGTCAAATTTTGTTTTAAAACGGCTGATTTATATAACTTACTTCGCAAATTATTATTTTCTCTACAGTTTTAGTCCCACATTTACTTTTACGAATAAAAAAGCAGTTCCAAGACTGGCCCAGATTTCGTACAATCGGCAAATTGAATTATACCGAAGATACAACACCGTCGGAGATTATTGCAGACAAAAGAATTGGAATCAAATGAAACGGAAGCCTTTATCGAAATGTTGATTACGTGAACGGTGTACGAAGGATTCTTTTACGGAATTTGAGACTCGCTCGTTTTTTATCGGCGCTTGACAATTTTGGATTCCCACTTCCAAGTGTCTGAATAAATTTAAATTTCAGCCATATTTGTTTTTATTTAAGTTTGGATTTTATATTTCAATAAATTTTTGGACGAAAATGAAAATAAAAGAATAGATTTTCTTTGCACAATGAAATCGTTTTACCACAGATTAACAATGGAGAATGGTCTTAATAAAATACGAGTTTCAACTAAAACAGAAAAATGGATTTATTTTCATGTCATTCGATTAGAGTACATTTACCCGTTCTCTGTTTACATCTTTCTGTAGTTGATTGAACTAGACGCTGTGTTGAACTTATGAATTCTGCTTACACGAATAAAGGTGTCGGCCCACCGGAGCATATAATGACCGTCCTAGGACCGTTTCAGGCAAAAAATATACATTCGTATAGAAATATATGAGAGCAAAGTCTCTAGAAATTTTAAAAAATGTATACGATTTGACATGGACATTCGATAAGTTATAGAACACTTATGTCAAACCCCTTTCATTTTCCGTTTGACGATAACGATAGCAAATGTCATAAAGCGTTTTGTCTAGAGGCTCAGCAACTCCGCATATGCTGACATATCATTACGCTTCTGCCTCCGAAACAGAGATGTAGACACCCACAGTCCCCATATAAGAGGGAGCGAGCCTGTTGCCATGCACGGGACACACTGTGGGCCGAGCGATGTTCACAATACCACTGAGTTTGCAAAACTTAAGTACTGTGTACAGGTAGGCAGTGGGATTGATCGGGTACTTGCATGAGTAGTGCCGCCCCAACTCGTCTACCGCTGCATCGTAGTGGACATAGACCTTTAATCGCAGGCAAGGTGGTTGCTCAGCAGTCAGGACGGTCATCGTTCTTTAATAAAATAAATCGAGATACGGCCTAAGGTCGCCCGGTGCGGTGCGTCGCCCTCAGTACAACGGCCTTTTTAGGTGTCGGCTGAGCCAGTAGCTTTAAAATGACTTGAAACTACAAGATACAATGATTTTTATACGAGTATTATGTCGAAAAACACAAAAGGCAGTATCAAGATATCCTGTTTTTGATAATTCGTAATTAGAAACATTTATTATAATTATAACTACTTCAGTTTTTGTGGTTACTTAGGGACTCCGAATCGGCGGGGAGGGAAGATGCGTAAATTGCATTTTATTTATTTATTTATACTTTATTGTGCATACAACATATTTAAAGAAACAAAATAGACAATTTAAGAAAACTCCATTTCTCTTTACAAACAATTTCTGTGCAAGTAATTTTGTGGTGCATTGTGCACTCACACATTTTATCCGATTGTCAGTAAATTAAGAAAACACGTTTTCCCTATAGACTCGTGTCGTGGAACAGAGAACTCTCCACCTGTGATGTCTCGATCGACATGAAGCCTTCTCTTGATTTTTACATGCTTACAACGGTTACTGTGAGTTGTGCCCATGATTAGCCTCCGCCTAGCATAATGCAAGTCGTATGCTTGGTTGAAATACAGAAAGGAAAACTGAATTTAACACAACTCATTTGAAACTTCATATCTATGCCGTAAATGGTCCGAGCGTGCGCTCTCGTTTCTCCATTAATGACAAACAAACTTTCCCCACTGTTGGTCCCAAGAGCTCCTAAATGCATCCCTACGGCCTAGAGCCTTTAAAAGACTCGTTGGTCGTAGACTCACCAACAGCCCTTCGAGACTTTAGTTTAATTTTACCAAAAGATTACCAATCATTCTTTATTTATTGAGACTAAACTAGGATACTATTTACCATCGTCAGTTTAATTTTGTTTCGTCAGGTTGGTTGCTTTACAACTTATCTCGTTAGTTTTTTATTTATTTTTTTTATTTACATCAAAGACGTTATTTGGTGGCAGATAGAGATGGTAATCTGTAGTTGGTAATATTAATTTTGCTCACAGCTTTCTTGTCTTTTGGCTACGATCAAAGGTTGTAAATTTTGAAGCTATGTTTTCACGACCATTCAGTTTCAAACTAAAATTTCTTTACGTAGCGTAGGCCGATATGAGACGGCCTAGGCTGTTTTGACTTTAGGAATAGCCTTATCAATAATCGCTGGAGGCTTGAAAACACTCTAAATTAAAGTTCAATCGTTCCATACAAGAAAGGGACTGTATATGGAATGAAATCAGATATAAGTACAATAGACAATGCCTTTTCAGCTTCAATTGATTTTCCTGTGGTTTTATTGATGAAACTCGAGAATAAACGTAAATAAAAACAAATGAACAAACAAACGCCTAACCCTAAGAACCCAAAGCTAAAGTGAAACGTGGTAAATATTAAGAACTTTTAACACATTTTTTCTGTTGTTTTAAAAAATTTTTTTGTTTGATCATAATGTGATTTTTCCAATAACATTGTGTTACCATTAAAGGTGTAACAGTTAATTATATTCGCTTCATTCATAGATTAGCTACACTTGGCGTTTATTATCAGCGTAGATAATAAAATAACACCTATTACGTGTTCTTACGTGTTTGGGTTATATTCGCGATTGAGTCAAACGAGATTGATTTCATTGTCATTTCTAAAAATATCTATGACGATTCTCGTGAAGATCTTGGGGTTTTATCTTGAGGTCTTAGGTTCTAGATCCTGTTATGATTTGTCTATGTTTGTTAAAGTATATTTCTTTTATCAATCATAGATATAATAGTTCTTTGTTATGCTTCTATCAGAGGTATTACACACCACAGTATGTGAAATCACTTGATAAATTTAATTCAGTAATGTTCAAGGCAATTGCCTTGGGTCAATAAATAGTTATAACATATTATATCTTAATAATCTTCGTTACATAAAAGGTAATAAAGTACAAATATTATCAAATATCAATATAAACGGTATATCTGAATAAGCTATAAGTATAATAAATTGCCTCTAATGATTCTGCGACAAAACGCCGCAACAAAAACGCCGCACGAAAAAACACCGTAGACAAAATGCCGCATAATATAACGCCGCACTAAAAAACACCGCAGCAAAAATAACGCATACAAAAACGCCGCAGACTTGCCATTTATCCATTAGGCTGAGCGCTATCTAGCCGCAGTGTTAGAAAGTCCACTCTGCTTGGTCATAAAAAAAAAATAACCTGAACCTACCAATAATCAAACAATAATCGAAATGCACACCCCCGGTCATCCCGTTCGATTTGCCAAGACAGACAAACAAATTAAATTATTTAAATTGGTACAAAAAATTAACTTTTGAAAATCCACGTTTTTAACAATTGTAACGGAAATAAAAAATAGGGAACATTCATCAAATATGCGGCGTTTTTGTATGCGAAGTTTATGTGCGCGTTATTTTGTCTGCGGCCTTTTCGATTTGCGACCTTTTGTCTTGCGGCGTTTTGTCAACGCTGTTTTTTCGTGCGGCGTTTTTGTTGCGGCGTTTTGTCGGGGTACGCCTCTAATAATGACAGCAGAATTTTTATATATTTAAGGTTAAATCCTATGTATCTGCTAGCTTGAGGTGAAAGTTAGGACTCATATTCTAATAAAAATATTACTTTGCCCTACCTTTCATAGATACCTGTTACATATATGTATAACATATATGTACCTACAAAATTATAATACCTTAACTTTTTCATAGCTTGATGAGGTCTGGGTGGAATTTTAAATTATTCTAGACCCACATAGAAATGTCTCATTTAAGGTCGTACGTTTGTGTTATACAAATTTTACGCTAGCAAACTTTTTATTAAAGAGCCACAAAAGATTTTAATATAATTCTGCCTTAAGATTTCAATTTCATCATTGAAGTAAAAGAGATTCGTTATGTCATCGAAAACGAAAGTCTTGTTGAGAACATTTTGTTTTAATATGCGCATCAACAAATTATTTGACCTCCTATTTATGCGGTGAACGCGTAATATTAAAGTCTCAACACTAATTTATTCTCTTAAAAATGTAATACTTGTAATAAGTGCTTTCAATGTAACTACTTTAATATTAGGTCCTTACCTTATGAAATTGGTGTTTTGTATGTAGATTTTGGGGAATTCTGCATTTTCCATACTAAATTTTTTTCAGTATTCTTCACAACGACAAATCCAAAGATAATAATATTTAGCATCTATCATTAGACAAGCTTTAGTAATATGTGTAATATCACACTTCATAAAAATTATTTATCGTTTTTAAGTGAATGCAAATAAAATGATGTATTCGGGAGGCACTTAAAAAGAGTTGTCTATGTGTCCAATTTTAACACAATTAAACTTACACAAAATATCAACTTCAAAATATCAACTTACTCAAAATATAGTCTATTTTTAGACGAGGTAATTATTTTAAGGAATACTCTGAATCTTAATAGTTACAGACAAAATACTATTTTGGGGGAAAAAAACACCAATTTCATAGGTAAGGACTCAATATTAAATTTAATAGCTGTTACAGACTTTCTTTTACGTTTAACAGCGCTTTCGCACTACATCCGATCCAAATGCGATCCGAATCCGATCCAAATCCGATCCGAATCCGATCCGAATCCGTGAAAAAAGTTCCGAGGTAGCGGTAGAACAATTTCTATGGTACCTACATTACGCACTACATCCGATCTCCGTCATCGGATTTCTTTCCGTCATTCTAGAATCTTTATTCCGTAAAACATTATTGTCGGACTGAAGTAGCCATATTATAAATATATAAATAGAAAAATACAGGAAATCATAGAACGTAAAATTAACATAAATAAAAATCCACGTAAAATCAAAAGCTGGCTCTGGTCCGAAATAGGTCCGAGATTTTTAGACCAATATTTTCACGGATTCGGATCGGACGTAGTGTGAAAGCGCTCTAAGAGTGAAAGATAAAATAATTTACTACATTACTAATTAATCAAAGAGAGTTTAGAGTGATTGCAAACTTGACAATGAACTGAAATTTTTATTGTAATAATAATTCATATATAGAAATAAAAATAACGTCTATAAAAATATCATGGGAGACTCTGGGAGAAGAAAATGTTTATAACATTTCTCTGGTCCTACAAAACAAAATTAATGAAAACGTCTGTTTGCGAAATAATCAAAACCAATAATCAATAACAAGTAATTTGTCAAATTTTCCCGACATTTCTCTTTCAATACGTCTCTTGTTGAATATTCCTGTGATTAAATCTCTGGGGGCTGCGTAAAGTGTAGCTCCAAATAATCGCAGTTATGCTATAAAAAATGTCCCCGTTGGTTTAGGCTGCTATTCCAGAGCTATGCGAAATAGGCAGCGATCATAGCCAAGATTCGACGGATGGAACTAGAACTACACGTGCAAGAGGTGGCAAGATCAATCCACCGCCTGATTAGTGTACCACTGAGTTACAATGAAACTAAAGTACAGTTTGGTGTGAATATCGCTTGCCTCACACTGAGCATGCATGGCAACAGGCTTACCGTCTGTTATATGGGAAATTAACATATCAAGCGAAAGAGAGTGTTGTTTGACATCTTTGCCTACCCCTGGATAGAGGCGTGATGGTATGTTGAAATGTTGCTCTTGCTTCGCGAAGACGCTAAACATGAAAAAAAAAAACAATTAAATTGCTCCGTTTCACGTGACTTGCGAAATGGCGCAATCCTATAGGACTATTTTTCCTCGTACAACACTTAGCTACCTCTCTAGTGGAAACGCAACTTTATAGTGACTCGTTTAGAATTGTAATGCCGGTACATTGCGACCAAACACGAAACTGTGATGTGTTAATAAAACACGAATTTACTTTGATTAAATATTATTTCAACGTCTGGAAATAGCTGATACAGTTTTTAAATTTCTTTATTGCTTGCTTTGTGACAGCAGGATTGTAGAATGCTCTAAATTCTAAATGTATGCTCGGTTGAATACCGACTTACCGTTAGTAGGGACTATATTTATAGTTAACCCAGATCATCGTTTTCCTGCGTTTTCGAATCACAAGTCACATAAGATACAATTCATGTAAATTAGATGATGGTATAGATTGTTTGACTGAAGCCATGTTCGTGACTTAGAACTCTTCCCCCCGAACCGGGACTTGAGCCATCGACCACCAAATTTACCAGACAGCTAGATTCTTATCTTTTAACCACGTGTGTCATCAGTAATGTCACAGAGTGTAATGTGTTAAGTGCATAAATGGCTCTCATTTTAATCCACACATTTCAGAAACTGAGCACATACTGAAGCCTGTGAAAATGTTTCTACACTTGTAGATACAGTCAGCAATTTTATTGCTTCATAGATGAAGTCCATTGTCTCTTTGTTTCATAAATGTCAGCGTGTAAAAGTCATTGAAGCAAATTATATACACACGTACCTCTTCTTGTTCCTCCTTACTTCAGATAGGTGGTGTACGTATTTTTAAAGCAAATATCGACGTCGTCTATTAATGAGTTGTATTAAATTGCGAATTTTTATCCCAATATTTAAAGTACATCGTCTGACTAACGGTCTGGCGTTGTAGGTCTTCTGATACAGGGAGGGGCCTCCGATAATGCGCAATTTCTCAGGGTTATTTGACAATTATTAGAGTAAAAAATTCTTCTCCGTGTATGTATGTTAAATAATAACATAAACCGAACATAACTACCATCACCCCTGTATCATTGATATAAACGTTTTGAAACCTTGCTGTATACCCAAAAGCTGTGATCCAGAAGTGAATTCGGCTGCTTATTCTAAGGTTCAGTAAATATTTGTATCAACATGACTGGTGAACATATATATACTTATATTATTATCACATTATATGGTTAGGCACATTTTTTTATAAAAATATTTTTTGGATCGTATGAAACTTGTCACTATCATATCAAAATACCTATGTAGGTAGTGTAACATTAGCATTACTCATAAAGTTAGATCTAAATATTTGAAACCGTGCCACCAGTATGTTTCTCAAGACTTACATAATATATGTAATGTAATATGCTGAATATAATATTCTTAATGTAAATATAACACGTGACGTGGAAGGAATACAAATGGATGGAGACATGCTGAAAAGACAAACAGGCTGTGCTGTGTTGGTGAAACGGCTAAGAATGGAATTAATATTGAGATAATAAAAATTGGTGAAGCCTGAACAATACATAGAAATGATGAAAGAACCAAATCACCAAAAGCAAAATGAACAGTGCATAAATCTCATAAAAAGACTGTGTCTAAAATTCTTGCCAATTTAAAATTTTCAAAAACGTTTTATCATAATAAGAACTAACAATAAACCAAAAGAAATATTAAAAATCTAAAAATCCCATGTTTTGAAAAAGAGCAAAATAATTATAAACATTCGGGGCCGAATGCGGGGTCACTCAAAATGTGTGATCTTTGTAACTTGCAGTGCAAGTTGATAGTACGTCTCAATCCAAGTTGCCAAAAGGTAAACAATAAAGCCGACTTACAGAATTTGTTATTCAATAATCACACTTTTTACATGGACATTGGCACGTAAATACACTCGCGAGCAAAAATTAAGGGTCGGTTAAGAAAGTTAGAATATCTCGGAAGATAAAGACGCTAGCGAACTGAAATAAACTGTGCATGATAGGCAATTTAATATTCTTAAAATAAAAGAAAATATTTTTCATAATTAATTTATATTTCATTAAAAACATAAACTTAAACGAAAAAGGATATCTTGTGTAAACTTAAATAAAATGGATAATACAATATTTTTCATTAAATTTTATTTTTATTTAATTTTTAGTACTTGGTGTTGCCTCCGTGTGCTCTTAGTAGCCCTACTGAGAGCACACGGAGGAAATATTGTATTATCCATTTTATTTAAGTTTACGCAAGATATCCTTTTTCGTTAAGTTTATGTTTTTAATGAAATATAAATTAATTATGAAAAATATTTTATTTTATTTTAAGAATATTAAATTGCCTATCTTGCCAGTTTATTTCAGTTCGCTAGCGTCTTTATCTTCCGAGATATTCTAACTTTCTTAACCGACCCTAAATTTTTGCTCGCGAGTGTATAATTAATGGTAACAATTGTTGTCCGTTTCAATTGCCTACAGTCATCACAAAACATTTGAGAGATGAAACATTACCTTTGTTTTGTTTACCTTTTTGGCAACTTGTATTGATACGTACAGTCGGCAGCAATTAGATAGCGACATCCAAGGCTGTCAAATATTTAGGTACAGCCAAAGTGGTCAAAAATATCGAAACACCCGAGACGCTAATATAGATAGAGACATTTCATTCGTCTAAAGTAAAGGAACGCGCATGTCACCAATTATATCGGCTCTACCAGGGCGCCACTTATATGACGACAGCCAAATCACCATATGTAACTAAGCAACATCCTCGCCATAAACTTCGGTACAACTGCAAAATTACACCCTAAGCAATGAAGCATAGAGCTCTAAATAGATTACTAGCTGGGAAGTTACTACGATGACAGTTATCTAAGATAGCCGTCTATATATTTTTTTCCTCTAAAACTTTTTAGAAAACTTTCTTTGCCATTTCGTGCGTGACGTTATTGCCATGTGTTTGTTTTTAGTTCAATAAATTCGAATAATATCTCAAATTATTAAGGCAAATGGCTTTGAGCGTTTGGCGTAATCGAAATTGAGCGACAGCGACATTTATTCAAAACTTGAGGTGCGTCGCAAAGCATATTGCACCGTAGCGCACATGTTTTGATAGATGACGGCTAGTGTTTATCACAAAGTAATTCATCGACAGAGAAAACTTAAGGTTTGAAATAAATTAAAATGTACGATTGATAGTTCGTATATGAAATAACCTGATAGTAATGGGATCGCCTCAATTCATGTAAACAGTTTCCAGCATGTCAGACGATCCAAAATCAAATCAAGTTTTCTCAATTGATTTCTAAATCAATGTTTTGTGTAAGAATTGAGTTCATTATATATCGATAAATTATTTTGTGGTAGTCTGATGTGCTCTTATCCGTACGAAAATTGGATTATACAGTCAGAACTAGAAGAACACGGAAGAACATGTACAAAAAGCAACACTCTTAACTGCCCGTTCAAGACGCAACAGACGGAAAGATAGAAAGAGATGACATTATTTTTCTCATGACAAAAACTAAAGTTTTCATGACATAATATGTGTGTGTGATGTGTGTCTCTTGGCGCTAGAGAACTGTCACTGCTAGAAACAGAGTCTTGACATGCCTGTTGACGTGCTTTCAGTTGTTGCCGTTCTTCCAAAACAAAGAACAACGGCAACGTCGCATGCTTTTGGATAAAATGATAAAATTTAATTTTACTTATCCTGCATCCATAGACTGATTAAGATATAGATGCAGCAAGCAAATTATAATAAATATTGTTTACACTTGCATTATAAAAAAATATTTTGAACATTATATCACTCAAATTAAATATAATCAGGTCTGGATATTAAAGTAACAAATAAACAATAAATAAATCAAAATAACGTACAAATAATGCTATTTTTTATTAATTTTATTTTTTTATTTGTCCTTATCGAGACTCGGACTCAAAATCTTTTTTGATTATGTTAGTAGGATCACTGCCAACTCGACCTCATTATGTTGTATGTGCTTTGCCCTTATACCACCACGTATATGATTGGCTCTATTCCTAAAACTGTTTTATTATTTCTGTTATTTAAAACATGAAGTAATAATTTTCCAGACATTCGATATATTCAATTCTACTCGATTTTGATATCTGTGACACCGTATCTTTTTCTGTTCATAAACCTCGGTGTTCGAAATACAAAGATTAGAAAGGTTTTAAGGTTCAAAATATGTCTTGCTTTTAAATTTCAAGATAACGAAAGTGAAGAAAGTAAAAATTGAAGTAAAATTAAATATAGCTGCTATTATTCTTTTGCTATAATGTTTTAGCGCAAAGCGTGTAAATAATTTATTCGCCATCGCCAGTGTGAGGAAAAGTTAAATAAAAAAACCAACCCTATTTTGTAGCAACATATAATTAGGTATAAACTTTAAAATCCAATACAATTTTCAATAAGAATATATTATTACCACTTCAATGTTCAAACATTGTTGTTTTCCGGCGATTAAAAGTAAGAAAGCCAGTTCCTCAGTTGGCGAGGCAAAATTTATAATATTGAAGACAAAAGGCGATTCTTTCTTCTTTGTGCTGTTGTGTAAGTGGCAATTTTCGGGCTGGTATGTGATGGTGTAGGCCACCTTCATTAAGCCTACGCCACAGTTTGTTTTGATATCTGCAATAAAATACTAAAATTTAAAATTCATCAAATTTTGATCGCGTCAAACATTCACGGTACAGAACCGCTGAATCGTGATTGCGGTGGAAGGTATCTTGAGAGTGGATGGCTATATTGGTGGCGTCCTCTGCCTCCGTAGTCACCCGAGCTCTTGCCCCGCGAGAGCGGTATCGAAGAGCCTAGTCACCACCTTCATCGAACCGCTTGATTCGCTCGCTTACCGACCTTCTTTGCAAATAGAAACAGCTGGTGTCTACAAACGTTATTCCTGTGTAAGGAAAACTGTTTTGTGTAATGCAAAATTTACTTACATGAATATCTAACTGCCGCGAGATTTCCACAACTCCGTTAGCCGTAAAGTGACAATTCTGATCCTCTCAAAGTAAGATATGCAGGCCGGCATTTTTTTTAGAAATAAAATTAAATGAAAAGAAAAAACTAAAACAAACCGATAAAACCAATAATACCTATCGAGCAACCGGAAAAATTTGACAATGATTGTTCTGACATTACTATAAAGAGAGATTTTTGATCAAAATGAGAAAACTTTTTGATGCGAAACTCATTAGGGTCTTAGAAAAAATATTAGTTTCAGTTATTATGGTTCAATTCATAACTTTGTAACGTTACACATACACCTACAATAAAAATTACATTTATAAAGACGTCATACATCTATTCTCACTTTATTATAAAAAAGTTGGTAGTTACGTGACAGTTCAGAGTGTTGCTTTTTGTACAATAGGCTAGTTGACCCTTTTTTATTGTGCCCCAAATGATTAATTACTGTTAGGGTCCTAACTAAGGGACGCTGAATGATAAGCAGTGGACTGTATAAAACTGGTATAATCAATAAATCAATAATTAAGTCGTCCGCGATCTATATTGAAGTCGTGGCAGGCCGGTCGTTGGTTTGAATCGTCGTGCGAGCCCCCTGGGCTCTCGGCCGCTCCCGACAGTCGAATGCTCCCGAACAATTACTGATAGCCATCACCATAAAAAATAATACCATTTTTTTCTGAAACCTATAACACAATAAATTTTAAATTATAAATTACGTTTTTGGCTACATGTCAAAAACGCCTTCGGTCCTGATGGTCTACGGCACAGAGCCGTAGATTATTGTAAACAATTCAATAGGCATGCGTGACATAGCCGACAGTTATGCTTGATTGGTTGCGACTGGCGTTTGATGGGTTTTGACCATGCGTATTATCTATTGTGGTTTTACTGAAACATGAACCTAAAATATACACTTACTAGTTGGTATGTGTAATTTCTTTGGCGTAGATAAATATAAAAGTAGTCTGTAGTCCATACCAATTTTGATTTTAAAGTGTCGTTTTTTATCGTAAAAAGTAACGTACATCCACACACAAATATTGTCCAACTACCTTTCCCTTCATTTATTTCGTGTGAGTTTAAATAAAAAATAGCCTGTAAGTATAAGCTATCTCCGTACTTAATTTCATCCAAATCCACCCAGCCATTTAAGTATGAAGATTTAACATAGCAATATAACTGCCTTCGTGGTCTAGTGGTTTAGGCGTGCGTCTAGTAACATAGTCAGGAAAAACTTATCCAATCAAAATTAAATCTTATTATCTGCTCAATAACGTTCATTTTATTTATGTGTAACGATATATTTGACCACTTTGGGTGCTTGGTTACTATTGACGCTTAGCTTATCGCTATAATAATGGCGGCTAGCGTGCATCTATGTATTTGACAAAACGGTGTATCGATATATTTGGACAGGCTGGGTGCACTCAATAATTTGACCACTTAGGCTGTATAGATGTTTTTGACCACTTTGACTGTATTTAAATTTTTGACAGCCTTAGATGTCGCTATCTAATTGCTGCCGACTGTACTATATATCAAAATTTTTGCAAATTCAAACTTTTTATCGTTATCGTCGACTAGGGAAGTCAGAATTTTGGAAGTATTAGTGTGGTACACGTTTCCAAACATTCAGTTGTGTGTGGTGAAGTTTGAAAGTTCACACCACGCCTCATTCTCTGGCGGCGGGCCAGCCTGCAATAAGCTAATGAGGCAGTTCAATATTTCTACGTTACTAACACAGGCACAGTTTTAATTATTCCGTTATTAATAGCCGTCTCGCAGTTTGAGTAATGGTATTGGGAATAGTGTTTAAACTTCGAGTTTCTGTGGTAAGAATATTTTACATCGTCTAGCCTTTTAGCTGGAAATGGGAGCGTCGATTGGATGACTTTGCTATCGTGGTTTTTCTGTGTGTTTTAACAAAGGGCTTGTGTGATAATTTGATATTTATTTACATTTCTTGTAATTGAAATTTACCTTATGCCTCACTAAGGGTCGGTTTTATGATCCGTGGTCAGGTTGACCAGTACGTTAAAATATGGACCAACGACGAAAACGATGATGTCGTGATATGACAGCTTGGCCAATAGTAGAATTTTCAAATGTAACTAAAGTTAAATAATCATAGACAATTTAACCTCAACACGGTGCTGTGATTGGCGGCTGGTGGCACAGCTGATGTATATTGCTTCGAATTTTCATCGCAATTTCATCAATTTGTCAAGCTGATGTTATACATTTTGGCGTTTCTATAGACGCTATTGGTCTAGATTTTAACTATTGAGTTAACAATGACTACGGATCAAAAAACTCACCCTTAGCAATCTAGAGATAGTTCTAAGTTCACTGTACAGTAAAGAATAATTAAAATCAGTTTTACGTTTGTAATTGACGGGTTAGCACACTTTATGAAGCAAAATCGTAAACAAATATTTGTTTGATTTTCGTGTTATATTTAATAATTAAATTTTAATGAGAAAGTAAGGTCGACTTTACCCCTTTTATTATTCAGCCATTTCTTGAATAATGTTTATTGATTATAAAGTTTTACAGTGCATTAGATATATTATTGAGGATTTTATGTTAAAAAAATTATTATAATATTAAACATAACTAGTTTACTTTTCTTTTCCTTATTTTTAATGTGGCAATAATTTTTTGTATGCATTCGACTCCTTGCCCGTTATATAGCTAGTTCCAGTGCAAGTTCGGCCCTGCTTGCATTGCGGTTCCGTAACATTTAACACTTGCACTGCCGAATGACAACTTCTTTGTTTCCCTTGAAAGTGGTGGCGTAAATCCGTCCCTAGGCATTTACATATATGATTTATAAAAAATATACGGTAGGCACTTTTAAAGGGAATCTACATAAATTTTATTATGAAGAAAAAGCAAAAAATATTGTATTGCGGAATTCTGGCTCGTTCCCATATTTTTTTAGACAAATCTTATTATTTTGTCTGGAGCTTACTTATTACTTCTAATAAATTTTATGTTATAAGGATAAGGATTTTACGAGACATATCCCAATGACGCTTAGAAAATCGCGCCATTGCACATTGCCTCATATGAAAACAAACACCGAAAATTTAATTTCGATCACAGATTTTTCAAATGTTTTATTATATTATAGTAGGTAAAATTGTGTACACGGAATGTAATTATACATTATGAACAATTATGTAAAGCTATGTAGACTGCTGTGATTTTATTTTTTATTAACATTGCATAACTACCTTTGAGCTGAACAAGCAAAAATAAATTTTAATTTCTATGTCAATTAAGTCATTAATTAAATTTAAAAAATACTTTTAAGTTACGTCAATAAATATAAATATTTTATATTTCGCATAACAATTACATGTGGCATAACTCCGCTAATACAGTATTTAAATAGTAGACGTCGGCTAGACCGTAAAACATTGTGAATAATTTGCCGCGACTTTATGACGTAACCGTATAGACACACGGTTACTTTCTGTGAAACACACGCTCTTTTCTATTCATAGTTCCTACATTCTATTAGTATAATAGATTTTTTGCCATCAGAAATGTAATTTGAACACCATTTTATGTTGACCTTGCTGCTATATTTGAGCGTCTCTCACAGAGGAGCCAAAATAAAGTGGTGGGCGTATATGGGTCATGCTCACGATAAAGGCGTGAAATATTTTCTATGTCCAAACGTACTTCTCTTGTAATATTGTATTGACAGTGAACATCGTTGACGTTCTTTTTTATTTTTATGGATAGGATTTTTTTATAAGTGTATTTATGATCAATTCTAGTCAATTCTAGGCTTAATTGATTTAATTAATTACCGTTAGTCTCAGAGCACGAAATACTTTTGTGCTCAGAGTTAGTATTTTGGACGTGAATATTATTTGAAAAACGAGTAAGAATGTATAAATAACGTAAAGATTCGCTCCCTAACTATGTATTTTATATTTCATATACTGTTCAATATAGACCATAAGTAATTGGTTACAAATTAAAATGATTCAAGAACCGTCCAATACAAATGCGATTGATAAATTGTGCATTCAATAGGATAATAAATATTGCTGACATCTCATCTCATCTTCCTTCGAGTGTTTATACAATTCAGAAGATAAATAACACGCCCTTTAGGAAAATAGACAGTATACGGCATACCCCATACCGCTCCCTTGGCTGAAATAACTTTGGTTTAAAAGTACCCTCTATTCCAGTGATGGAAGAAGGGTTGCACCGGACAGCGACTGTCATTTACAGGTTTTGTTGTTGGGAATCTATTGTTGGATCCGTATATGTTACTAGACAGTATTGTGTTTCATAAGAATACATTTTAATATGAACATTATTTTTTAAAATTCAAATGTATGTTTTTTTTTATTCAACACTAAACAATCGGACATAAAAGCGATGACTGTAGATAAGATAATTTTCTGAGGGAAAAGTTTCGGCCGTAGACAGAAGTAGGTAACGGATCGCCGAACTTACTATACATATAATACATAATAAATAATAATATATCTTTGAGTATATATAATTTTGTATAATGAAAATGTACCTACTCAGGTACTTCAAACAAAAACAGAAGTTAAGAAAATGTGTGGGCATGATAATATTATGAGTGGAAACGCTGGGCACGTGTGCGTGTGGGTGTATTAGTTTGATAAAGAATTAATTATTTTCCTAAAAGTGCCTAGTAATTTAAGGTACAACTTTGTTACTTCACATTTAAAGGTCTAACTTTGAATTTATTAAGTCACCTGATAATACAGGAGTTATTCTTCGAGACGTTATTCTTCGAGAATTGAAGTAATATAAAATTTATAGTTCTTGATTTTAGTGAGTTGGAAGGCAATTTAATATTTCAGTAATAGAATATAAACTACTTTTGGAATAGATAGGATGTCCTTCATTTCCATAGGTACAGACTATTATAATTTACGTCGATATTTAATATTTTATTTATTCAAAATATCTAGCTTTAGTAATCTTGAAAAAGGCGAGCATAAATTTACTTAAGCGAATGAACTGAAAATAAAAATGGCGGGTGAGATGAGTCCCAATGCGACGCGAAAAATGAAATATAGCGGTCGCCGAGACCCTTCCCTCCCTGTACGCTGCGAAGGACGCACACCAGTTAATTTATACGCACCAAACAATGTGGAACTAAGAAATAATAAAAATATAGTCCTCGTCCTCCGCCTACGTCCCATTGCTGGGCAGCCCTTCCTCGTGAAGAAACACATGAGGAGTATGGGCCGTAACACCACTACGCTGGCCCAATGCGGGTTGCTGGGTAGAAACGGTCGCAATAGCGACCGGGACCAACGACTAACGTGCCTTCCGAAGCACGGAGGAGCTCGATATCACAAAGATTTGGTCACCCGTCCAAGGCCTGACCATGGCAAAGTATAGAAGGTAGCTTTGCCTTAGATCGAAAGGCAAAGCTTACTTATCACTATGCCACCGAGCTCCTCCTAAAAAAGTATAGATTGTATACTTAATAATATACCTTTAATTTTTTACAAGACGAAAGAAAATAAAGTTGAAACCCAAATCTTAGGTTATGAAGTCAGTCATTATATACTATTGTTCTTATTCTCGATTAATTTGATTATTGTTTATTGATACCGCATACATGTAACTTTTTGTTTATTTAATTTCAATGATATTTGATCAACATTGTTGGTTCACGGATATTATAGGTCATTTTCGTCTCTATTCTTATCGGCCCTGTGGCGCAACGGATAACGCGTCTGACTACGGATCAGAAGATTCCAGGTTCGAATCCTGGCAGGGTCGCGTGATAACATTTTACCTTTACAACTTTTTGGAACATTTATTTTAATTTTTTTCATTATTTTACGTAAATATAATTTTATATTTTTTATATAATATTTTTTCAACTTTGTATTTACTTTAAATACTATGATTATCTATACCTACACGTTTAGAAATCTCCATTCATTTATAGTACATCAAAATATGTTTTTGCTCGTTAAAGTGTTGATAACAAAACCTTTGAACCTCCTCAAGTTAAATTAGTTTCAAAGGAATGAACTCCAGGAACGTGTCCTAACATTTATTTAGCTTTAGAAGGAAATTTAATTGTAATTGAACCAGTACCCCTGATAACGGCTTACGTAAGGTATTGATATTCGCAAAACAGTCGAATAAGCTTCAGGGTCACACCGGTTTTAGAAAGTACACTAGTCAACTAATTTTACGTAAGTGAATCGCAGTTCGTTCCTAACATGTTACGCAATTTTTATAACCAGATAAGTGACTATATTCAACCTTCAAATGTTATACGGATTAAGCTTGTATGTAGTGCTCATAATATCCGTTCTAGTTTCGTTTTCACTGTTTTTGTATGAATTAATTTAAGGCGCCTACAAGGCACAGGTTGCGTGAAGACGCGGCAGCACAGGCCGATCATTGTGGACTATCATCATTGTAAGAATAAAATCATGAATGATTTTATTGAATGATGAATGATTTTATTCTTATTTTTACATTCAAGTAGCTAAACGCCTTAAAACAACGGCTTATAAAATTTCAATAACAAAATTTCTTCTTCTAGTGTTATATGTATTATAAATAATAAGAATAATCTAAGCTAGCGTCATGTAATCTAACAAATCTAAAAGAAAAGTCATTAGCCTTTTGTGTTCAACTCTACTATAAGTAAGAGATTTTAAAGTGAGAGTATGATCTGTAACATCTCGTGTAGTTTCGATGACTGCAATTCTATTTTCTTCTGGATTAAAACTGTATTCTTTGACGTTTCCAGATAAACCTGCGGCTGATCTTGGTGTCCGGCAAGACGAAGGAGTTCGTGTTCAGCCCCGTCGACTCGGCCGGTGACATTGCAATACACGTCTACGACAATTGGCCCGAAGGTAGGTTTTACTTTGTGTTTAGATGTTGAGGTTAGTAGAAGTTAGTTAAAATACATTGAAATTTCATTCGAATTGAAGAAAAAAAAGGAAAGTATAAAACATGTGTAAATTGATTCTCTACAGCAATCCCTTATTTATATTAATTGAACATGGTATATTGCACCCTTGTTCTAAATACTATGGTAATAAGGGACTACTCACACTTATTCAGCTGCAATCAGCGTTTATCCATAGAAAAAAGCCAGTTTTGATGGAACTTGTTCAGCTTTCCGCGTGCGTTCTGTAAGCGTAAGCGTCTCATATAAAATGGACACTTTTCATAGTAAAACGCTGAACTGAGCTGAAAAAATGTAAGTAGTCTCTTAAAATTATTTTTCATAACTTTTGATATGGGCCAACTAGCGTATTCTGTTTAATAAGATTATATGTATGTATGTGATATCTTTTTAACATTCTATGGTTACACCTGTGTATGGTTACTATAAACTAAACTGGTTACTATATGTAATGCGTATATATTTGTGCTGTTGTGTGATGTTTTGTAGTGAGTACGTCTGATTTTTTGGTATTTAACTAGAATAATAGATAGAAGGAAGGTTCGTAGTTTTCCGACTGTATCGAGCAATAATAGAAATGTCAATTTGACTAACCGCTAAGATGGGATGACCAACTTTGTCAATCACGGTCAATCACCTCAATGAAACTAAGTCATGTATGGATGTGTCTGGAGTCTCAGGAAATGGAGTATGGTTATACTCCATTTCCTGAGACTCCTTTCTGATACTCCTGATACTCCATTTCCTGAGATTTCCTTATACGTCATGTTTAAAATATATCTGGAAACTGGTAGAATCTTTGGTAGGTAGGTAGATACGTATATTTCTATTTTGTCAATTGTAGTTTTATTTATTTAACTATTTATTGTAGTTTCACAAATAATAAAGTAGAGAATAAATAAACACATAGCGTCGGGGATAGTGCAAATCCTCGAAACTACCATACGTAAAGGTTAAAGTCTTAGTGCGGAGTACATTTGTCAGATATGCGGAACTATCCAATGCTAGTAACGCGGATTTGCAGTATAAAATACAAACATGCATTTCATGACGCTTACTTCCCCGAAGGGGTAGGTAGAGGTGTTAATACCCACACTACACACACTATAGGACTATAGGTGCACTATAGGTTCATTTTAAATACAAAATTCCTAGCTAAATCTATATTTTTATTTTTGCCGCTGTTTACGTTAGCTACCAATCAAACTTTAAATTCATTAGACTTACAAAATGCAAAAAAGCGTATTCGCAAACTGTGCACACTATTAAACGATGGCGGATGCTTATTTATGGCCGTTGAAATTGTCTATGAATAACCGTTATGATGGGAGGGTGGCCAATGGAGTGAAGCTGCCATGACAGCTATGGAAATCGAATTACGAATACGGAGTTACTGCCACGGTATTGGGCTTTTTTCGTAGGGTGGGGAATACCAATGACTCGCAAAATTTCAAAAACCAGTGAAATTAATGAGGTGCCGCCAAGTAATATCTTTTCATCTTGGAGAATGAACCGGCTGACAAGTTTTGTATGGCGGTGAAGAGGGTTGTGTTATCGTAAATTTAAAAACCCACAACACCCTCAAAATTGTTTTCGTAAAGGACATCATTTTCATATTATTTTTATATTCGTTTATCTGTTTTAACACGATTAACATTTATTTTTATATTTGCTACAGTACACAGCATTATCTATCGTCATAAATATGTACGCATTTCAGCATCTTCTGATTATAAGACTTGCATTCTAAGGTTTTATAAAATATTTGCTGTTGTGGTAGGTACTAGACACTAGTGATGTCCAAATGACAAATTACTATGATGGTGACATTAATTCTCGTGAGTACTCGTGACTTACTTTATATTTTACAAAATTTTGTCTGTGTAAATTGTAAACTCACACTTAGAAACTCAGTTGAAAACTCCAAGTGCATGAGTTTGCTAAGAATATTATCTGTTCAAAAGTCGCGGCTCTACGAGTACCACTCGAAACCTTTATAGGTCGCTCTGCGGGCGTGGTCTATCTCTTATGTTGTCACGAAAGTTTCTAATTTAATTTGAGATTCTCAAAGCTTCGTAGAATACAAGTTCGAAGAAATTGTCAAAAAAAAAAAGGTAATACGTGTAAGTGCATATTTGAAATAGAATATGAAAATTCTTAAAAGTGGTAACTACAGCTCTTTGTGCTCATAAGACAAATAGGAACGGTAATCAACTAATCATTGGCGCCCAAGAAAATGTAATAAAAATTAAGTACTTTGTTCAATAGGAATAAGTACACTACACTACGTTACAGCAGATAAATAGAAACGGTAATTAGTGGCGCCCAACACGACCTTTCTAGAATGTTCTCGGAGGCAAGGCATGATTCTTATTTTGAGGTATAAAGAACAAACCATCACCCTAAAAACCGTCATACCTGTCATTTAATATTAATCTTTATCGGTTTTCAATAAAGTTAATAGTAGTCTCAACGAGTTTTCGATCTTTTGGGCGGTCTCGTACTTTCTGAAGCCACATCGCCAGCGGGCGGGCGAGCGGGCTGACGGACGAAGCAGCGATACTATGACATAATAAGCGAAGATTTGGCGAACAAAATGAAAATAGTAGATTGAATAACAAGGGTTTCAAATTTCATCGTCCGAAGTAAAAATAGTTGTTTTCGAGTTATATACTCTACTTTTTATATCCTTTCTATGAGAAAATATGACATTATTTACACTTTAAATTTTACAATTATTGCACACGTACAATTTGTGCTCGATTTTCATGAATGATACAAGTTCTAATATAAATTCAAATCTCATTTCCGCCCTCGAAAAAGCTCTTAACAGTAAAGAGCTATTTTGCTCCTACAAAATAGGAACAATACGACTCGAAATATTCAAATTACCTTTTGATGTTTCATTTGTTTCGTTCGTATCGCGGACGTAGCTAAGGACGTGGCTTAAGAGGTGAAAATATGCCCACTTTGCCCACCCGCTTGCAATGTGGCCTCTGCACCTCGAGCTTGGTACGTGCCCGGCGCATGCCGATACGATGCGATTTTATTTGCACCGAAATGAGGATATTATTCCAGTTATATCCGGCGAGAATAGGCATGATGACACATTTTGAAAAACTATCCTATAATGTTCGAAAACATACATTATTTACAATCAATATCATATTTTTGGTTTCAGTTAAGTTTTAGTAGGAAAAGAGGACATTTTAGTTTTAAGATTTAAAATTCGCACCAAAACGCAAGCCAGTGTCATGGCGTCGCTAGTGACGTCACGGTTGAGTAGTGTAAAACGTCAACACAGCTTTTTGTTATTAAACAATTTAATAATTTGCGATTCTAAATATACAACAGCGATATTGCCTAGTACTCACCTTTATTTTTGTGAAGATTACACTATTTGCTGCGGTTTAATAAATCTACAGGACTCATTAATTAAATAAAACTCATTTTCTTTCAAATATTGTATTTTATTTACACAAAACTTATTCAGTGCTTTGGTATAATAAAGGATAAACATTTTTTTTCTATGATGAATATATAACATTAAGAAAATTTGATAAAAAAATTTCATCATATATGACACTTATTATTTTAACATTTTCATTTGCACTGTAGTTGCAATCAGCTACACAGTAATAGCCTTTTTTCAGCCTAGTTAGGTACATCTGTAGCTGCATTTGCACATAATATTTCTGGGTTGGTTTGTCATCAATAAAATATTTTTTTAATTTTTTTGCACTCATAGGACACTTAATTTCTATAATACTGTCCTCACAGATCCCATCAGGTGATCCTGCTATCATAGGATAGTTTTTGGACAGCATTGAACCACACTTGGATTTTTTTTCCTAGTTTGTCACTCAGTCTTCCTAACTTTATCCTCTAAAAGTCTACCTCGTCTCATGGCCGGTGTGTCAGCGCTTAAGTTGTACGTCGCTTATAGCGTCATCGCCATAGGATGCCCTGGAGGACCTAAAATAAAGAAATGAAACTCATAAATACACGGTTTAATATAAAAATAATATTTCAAAAGTGCATCTTAACTCAGACATAACCTCTATTATTAATATGCTATTACTCAAATTTAATATTGTTATATTATTACATTTATGTACTATGTTGTAGTGTGATTATCATACTTACATGGAAGTTTTTATATTTCTAAATTCTGCTGAACAAAAGTCTTTATTAGATGCAAAAAATTCTCCTAACATCAACACATCGACTTTAGGCAAATTAGCACTGTTTGCCTTTGTAAATCCTTGTTCCATGATTCGTGTTATTACACTTATTATGATTAAGGAATAATTAAAACTCTGAAACACAACTGTATCGTAAATAAAACCGGAGAACTAGCACAGCAGTTTGTTCACTCGTAGTGCCTCGTACCACAGAATACACTTGTACTCAATAGTGACGTCATTCGCTGTGATTGGTGTTTAACATAATATGGCGAACATCCGAAATTCGTAGTTTTATTTTATCGAAACAATTATCAATCCCGCGCTTAATTAAACGATAAATAGGTGTTTAGTGTTCCAAAATACAAGTTTCATTAAATAAATGCATTTGTTTAGTGATTTTCAATTACTGTCATCATGCCTATTAAAGGGTTATGTTAATAGGTCTGCGTTTGGCTATTATTGTGTTTAGACTGCCTGTCATTATTGCTGCTTTGTTTTGTTCGTGCGTGATATAATTACATAAACTGTTTTGTTTGGTAACGCTCGCCGTGATTTGTTATTACATTAGCGACGTTTGTAAGTAATAATAACTTTAAGTGTAATGCATAGACAGATAATGGGATTGGCTTTACATTGGAACGTTGATACGTTTTAGGGAGTTTATACAAATAATATTTATAACCTGTCAGCAAAATAACTAATTGGGCAGCAACTCAAATGTTTTCTCTGCTGCCAAATTGTTTATTATGTGTTTTGATGACACAAATATTGTTTTGAATGGTCAAAAAAAATAAACTTAACCTAATATCAGAATACATTTCCTAGGAATTTTATACATTTCCGGTAACATTATATGTATATTGTTGATCAATATAATATATAATCAACTAATCATTTTAAAATTATTATCTTGTTGCCCATTTAAATATTCTGTAGACCAAATAATTATTCTGCTGACCAAATTATTTTTTGCTGCCCAAATAATAATTTTGCAGAAAATATTTGTTTGCTGCCTAAATTACTTTTCGGCTGACCATTGACATTTTGTTGCTGACCAAATAATTAAATAGCTGCCGAATTAATTACTTCCCTATTTTAAATATCGTTTAGAACGGGAACCATTTGAGCACATAAAAAAAGAAAATTTTCTCAGGGGATAAACCAAAGATTAAAATTTTTACCTAGTCTCTGTTCAGTTATTTAGATGATCAAAAAATTATAAAGCCTTTCGAGAAAAAAAAATATCATCTCTGAAGGGTTAATTGATACTGGCTGGTAATAGTTATGTGCATCATATTATTATAAAAAAAAATTTATTAGAATGTGGTTTAAAAGGGACATAGGTAGTTACAAGAAGAGAGGAAACGCTCAATGATTTGTCAATATCTTATGTGAAACTTGGGTGAGAGTAGAATGATTCATTATGATATGAATAGGAGAAGAGTGGAGATTTGGGACGCGAAAGACCTGTAGGTCTAGTACGGGCCGGAGAGTTAAAGTCCCCGTGAGACACTGCCTCATTACTCATTGCCTCTCGTTTCCGCGCAAACGAAGAAGCGAGAGGCAATGACGATTTTTGTCTCTGGGGACTTTTTCTCTCCGGCCCGTGCTAGGCCTTCTGAGCGATTATTTTTCCTCCGCCATCCGATATTGCTTCTAACCTAACCTTTTGTCCCCCCTTGAATAAAGAAAGTCCAATGTAAACAGATCCCCGAAAAAAGGTAAATCGTATTGCAATGGAGAGTGCATAGTTTTCCGCTACCAATAATTGTCATCGTACGTTGAGCCGAAGTAACGACACACTGCTGCCGCCTGGCGGACGACGACTGATTTACCGACGCTGTTACAAGCACCAACCAATAGCAAGGACCAATACACAGAGAACGACCATACTACTTACCTTAATGTTAAACGCGTAGAGTTCAAAATACATCTTTGTACCAGTAAAGAACTGTCTGTTATCCAAGGGTGGGGCCTGGTGTCCAGTAGCACAGATTTCTTACCCGAAATCTATTTCAGGCGCCAGACCCTCACAAATTAATATATTACATATGTCATCTAGATTTAAACCTTATTCTATGTATCTAATTTGTGATGGGCTAATAAATACCTTTTTGATTTTTGATTGATCTTTTACCATACCACAAACTGTACTAAACTGATCACGCAATAAAGTCGTACATTTAAACTACGATAGCCACCACATAAGTTATGTTATGCCTGAACTAAATTGAATTAAAAAGCATTAACACGTTTATATATACGAACGCTTACATTATAAAACGTATTTTAATCATATTATTCCAGCTACTCTCTCATTATAATTTTATAGTTAAGTAAAATAATAAAAAATGCGCCAAAATATTATACGCGTTAGGGCTGCGCAGCGCCATCTACATTCGAATTTGTGAATGATTTGCTGTGTTACGTACTAATGCTTGCTGTCCGTGAATTATTACGTATGTGTGAGTAACGCAGTCGATACTAATATACATTTACGGCAAACGAATCGTAAGCCTCCATAGCTCAGGGGTTAGAGCACTGGTCTTGTAAACCAGGGGTCGAGAGTTCAAATCTCTCTGGGGGCAGCAAACGCTGTTCACTTTTTTATAATCCTTTTTAGTTTATTAGTATTTTTTTGTAAATATATTTTTATAATTTCTGATGAGGCAGTTATTGTAAGAGGTAAAAAATGTATTTATTCAATTTCGGCTTCATTAACAGTTTATCAAATATTCGTGTGATATAGCGTTGTTGTTGATCCTAATTAAGACAGATGCATGCTAGTATGCGAGTGTTACGAACTTAATTAGTTCTGCAACGAATAGTTTGACTCAAACAGTGAAACAACATACGTTTGTTAATTAAACTCCCACACAGGAGCGCGAGACAATTATTGGAATTTGTGAGTATGTGCGAAGACACCTCACGAGTTAAGGATAAGCCTTAGTTTACTAAATAAATAAGTTTATTTATTAAATAAATTATTGTATGATTAGGAATATACATTTTTAATACGACTAGGTATTTATTTTTATTATTTTCTATTACCGTTCAGTTTTTGTGTACAACCTTATTTTTTGTTGGCTTCTTTTCGATTATACATTTTATTTTTATTTATGAAACAATAAATAGAGGTTTGTTGTTAAAATAAAATAAATAAAGTACAATTGTTTTACCTACCTACATGTTTAACAATCAAAATACAAAACGATTTCAGAAATTTTGCGACTATTTTAGAAAGAAGTGTAGAATTTTTTATCTCCTTTTTGAAATCTTTATATTTGTATTAACTGAAGTTTGTACTGATGTTGTGTATATTGCCTTTCCCAGCTGACTGGGCGTCGGAGTGTGTGTCCCGCGCGGAGATCCTGCGGCTGATCTACCAGGGCCGGTTCCTGCACAGCTCCGTGACCCTGGGCGCGCTGGGGCTGCCCCTCGGCCGCACCACCGTCATGCACCTGGTGCCGCGCGAGCACTTGCCCGAGCCCAACTCGCACGGTTAGTACACCAATACAGCCCTGTGGGTGACTTACCAGGGCCGGCTTCTACATATCTCCGGGACCCTGGGCGCGCTGAGGCTGCCCCTCGGCTGCACCACCGTCATGCTTCTGGTGCCGCGCGAGCACTTGCTTTAGCCCAATTCGCACGGTTAGCTCACCAATAGAGAATATCCCTGACCCTCTATATCCCATAGTGACCTACTAACCTCTCGGTTGCTGTTAAAACACGAGAGATGCGCGCGGATCCTGCGACTACACTTATTTTTTACTTGACCCAGAGTCGTCCAGACTCTGAACTGAATAAAGGACATAGAAATAACATAGAAATAAGTAAACGACTGATGGTAAGCGGTCAAAAACTAAAAATTTCCAGCTTTCGTTGGCGACTCGATTTATACTGGTGCCGTAATTACTGCGATATTTTGGCTTGATAAAAGATTAATATCATGAGTTTACCCCTATACTCTACTTTTCTGCCTATAAGCGATCTATGCTTGCGTAATTTTAATTAATAGTCGGCAAGTTATTAAAAGCAAGCCTTAATTTTTTACAGAAGTTCGATGGACATAACAAATAGAACCTATCCTTATCCTATCCTTCTTCCTAAAGAATTGTAAGTCTAATAACCTTTAACTTTTGTAGTTTTATTGAATATATATTTACTAATGTATTATTTTTATAGTCATTTACTTATATAATTTGTATACAAGAGGAATATCTAATATAACTCTCAAAATTATGTCAAGTTTTAATTTGAGAAGAGAGCAATTTGTGACGTACAAAAAAGGGTTTACCTATAATCCAATCTGAATAGATGTTATCTGGCCGAGTAACCGCTTATCATCAGGCGGACTGTGTCGTAGTTAGATGTAAGAAAGAACATTATGTTGACCTATAATTTGTCGTCATAAAATCATAGGTTGTATTGTCATTTCTCGTATGTACATCAATGTATTCGGATATTTTAACATTCAAATATGAATAAAATTATTAAGAATACAGTAATTGCGTTTTGCTCATGCAAAATGTGAGCTATTAAGTAATGGAGTTGGAATAAAGCTTTTAAGATACAGTTTCGTTGAGTCCTTGGACTGCAATGTCTGTGAGCAATGCTTGACTGATCTATTGTTTTGTGACGAATGCATTGTAGATATGAATAAATTAAATGCATTTGACTAACACTTCTCCGTGTCTCGTTCCAGATCAACGGCAAAAGAGCAAAGGCGGATCAAGCAGTTGTTGCTCTGCGTCCTGCTGCATATTGTAATGGCGGAGGCCCCATGTGTTCAGAGCTCGCGCCGCGCCTGCGATGTTTTCAGAAACACGCGCCACGTACGTTACACAGCACAAACGCAAGCGCACACCCTATTCCATAAAACATCGCCAACGTCTCCCACTTAACACACATATTATTTCGTAACTCTGGATAGCTTCATAAGCGAAATTGTATATTATCTCACCGCGTAAATTATGACTCGAGTAGTATCATGCTGCCGAGATATGAAATTGGTAGTTATTCGGAGTAAGATTTAAGTATAGGCGAGGGCGCGACTGTTAGATTCAGCACTCCATCTGGCTATCGACAATCTTTAGAATTATAATTTAGGCCATCAACATGAATTTATATAACGTTACTATTTATAAAATTTAAATGACAAATTATGTAGTGAAAACGGAGTGTATAAATTAACTCTCATTTGCTGTAAATAGTATATTTGATAATTCATTAAGGAGTCCTTCACGGAACTATTATTTTGTGATAAGTTTCTCGCGATGTATCGGGAATTATTTTATTTTATAAAATTGCTGTTTACTGCGCTAGTTTTAGCTTAACTGTAATTATGGAGAACTGCCGTGCGCTCAGCATAATAAGGTGTAACGTTCGAGACGTCTATACTCACAACACGGCGACTGTCTGCGTAGGAGACTCGAATAAACGTAAATTTTAGTTATAGCACACTAGTATAACTTTGAAATTTACAAGTCTTGCTTGTAACGAACGGTCGTACGGCGCATATGCTTCGCCGCGTCCTCATATACGCTGTATGGACTCTCCTAGATCTTGTTTTGTTATTCCATTATCTTCCACTGTTTTACAAGTTTTTTTTATGCTTTTGTACTGTTACCAGAGTCCGGTTACTTTGTAAATATCAGAATAGAGCTTTTTATATTCATTATTTACACATTCGTAGGAACCCGTAGTTATTCTTTATTTGGCATTTTTTATGATAGCTATTAAATATTTTGTTTTTAAATTGGTATTGATTATTATCTAAAGATATGGCTTAGCCTTAATTTTTGTTGTAAGTTTACAAATATGAAGTACCTCGTACAACTCAATAATCACAATTTAGATAACGATCACGCTCTATCGTGAATGATGCAAATATTTTTGTGATAGTACAAATGAAATTATTTACTCATTAAAACATTTTAATGAAACGAGGGCTCGCCACAGCCGCGCTTTTAACAGTATTATGAGAACTGAAATAGCGGACTCGCGTCTCGGCATGTTGCTCGCATTTATTCTGCATAGCTGACTGAGATGAATCTTGCCATTCAGTGGACACGCCACAAACATATTTGGACTTTTCTACAATAAAAATAAGTGTTAAATTCGCAGTCGTTACACTCGTACGCAAACCGGGTGTAAAGAATTTAGTATGACATATGGATGAATGCAATCAACATGTTTCAGTATCTCGTGGAAACGAACGGTTTGATGTGATGCCGTGTGAATGGTTTATATTTTGGTTGCTCTGTTCAGTTGCTGTATGTATGTATTTTGTTAAGTTGTGTAAAATACCTAGTTTATAAATAAAATAATTACAAATTATTTTGCATGTTTTATTTTCGCTTAGCTTTCATTCCATCCCTGCGTCGACTTGTACGTTTCATTTATCAATATTTAAACGGTGTCGCAGCGTTGGTTGAGCTTGATTGATTTGATAAAGTAAATTTTTGTCCATTTAGTCGCTAGGGAGGTCTAAATTAAGTTGCCCTTTCGGAGGTCCAAGCAACGCTGCGTTACTCATGTAAATAGTCGCGGAGACATTTCGATCGTAATTAAAGTTTAATCAATAAATAGCGGCTTTTGTAAACTTCTCAAGTATGTATAGTCTGAGTAACGGTAGGTGTCGGTTTGTTCGCATTAAGGTGACGTAGGCAGATAGATCGATGTCTTAACTGTATTTTAATATTTCCATAGAATAGCTCTTTGAATTAATCTAAAAATATTAGGTGTTTATACTATGCAGTCGTTTGTAGCTAACACTAGATGGCGCTTTAATGGAACATGAAAACCATGGTCATTAAATAAACAAATACTTAAAACTAAATAAATAATCATTCCAGTTTACCTATTGGTACGAGGCAAATAAAGTTTGTTCAATATACTATGGCATTGTAGACATAGACAATAGTCTTAAAGTAAAAAAAAATCTAAGTTACCATTGAGGCTCGTGTTCAGAAACTAGTGTTAGTTACAAGAGGTATGAAATGCTGTGAACACTAACGAAATGTAAATATTCGACTTTTTAATTTAGACAAATAGTCATATTTATAGCTTCAAGTGGATATATCAATACGGCCGTTGCTTTTCAAGCGTTATTTTAAATACGTAGTATTCATGTTTAACTTTCTTTTCGTAATATTGCGTTAGTGTATTTTCATTCAGTTATAACAACTTAACTCGTATAAATTGAGTAGCAAAATTAAATAATTGTAATTTTACAAAGAAAATGGGTATGTGTTAGTTGTATTTAAAAAAATATATTTTCTGTCAAAGTTTTCTGTTATTCATAATAAAACTATTGATTAGTGATTTAATATACTTATAGATATTGGATTTTACTGGCATCGATGACTAAATTCACAATGATGCATTGAGAAATGAACTTTTTATGTTTCTTACGATAGAGATTTCTAGTGTCTCAATTTATTGTTGAAAGCGATGTAAGACGTGTTAATTTCACCATAATTTCATTATTATAAAGACCACATTTCAATGCTTTGTGACATTAGAGCGAAGTTGGCGACAAGTCAGTGTAATTCCGAAGTAATTGAACAAGCAACGGTCGTCTGTGTAATAAATAAAAATAATATTAAATTATTAGGTGTCACTGTATAACAGGTGTTTACTACGTACGTACATAAACTATATACTTGTTAATATTAATTGATGATTATAACAATGTTGATTACTTGACACTTGGTTGGTTGGGTAGCAGGGCGGAATTACTGCGCATCAAAATTTTGATTTTTATTTGTTTTTTCAATAGTTTCTTTTTTAAAGCCGCCCTGAAGTATAGATAATAAAGTGTAGTTTATACAAATGCCTAATTTAAAACAATTATAATGATTTCTGTGTTTATATCTGAGCCACATGTTCATAGTAAAATGTATTATAATTTATTTATTTGCTAAGAAAAAAGGCATTACGATTCGATATTTTTATGGATTTGTTAAAAATATAAATACATATATACAATCACGCCTGTAATCCCCGAAGGGGTAGGCAGAGTCCAAGGAGCACTGTGTTCCTTTGTGTATTTAGCCATAAAAAAAATATAAATAATTAAGTAATATCTGTTTTTCTCTCTCTTTTGTCTTTACGAAAGAGTGGAAGCGATTATGATAATGTTAAAAATCCATTCAATTATAAATATTAGGTCCTTACCTATGAAAATGGTGTTTTGTATGGAGATTTTGGGGATGTCTGCATTTTACATACTAACATTTTATCAGTTTTCTTCACAACGACAAATCCAATGATTTGTTTCCAATGAATTATTTGGCATCCATCATTAGACAAGCTTTAGATATATGTGTAATGTCACACTTTATAAAAATTATTTATCGTTTTTAAGTGAATGCAAATAAGATGATGTATTCGGGAGGCACTTAAAAAGAGTTGTCTCCGTGTCTAATTTTAACACAATTAAACTTACAACAAATTATCAAAACAAATCAAAAGAGCTTAAAAATATAGTCTATTTTTAGACGAGGTAATTATTTTTTAGGAATACTCTCAATCTTAATAGTTACAGACAAAATACTAAGACAGAATAAAAACACCAATTTCATAGGTAAGGACCCAATATATGGTTAAATACATTCTTAAAACTCATTGGCACATTGGGCAAAACCACTCCTGGCATATTAGTCACGCTAATTCCCATAACATAAAAAGTGATGTTAATAACATTATAATCACGTTTTTAAAACATTACGAATGTATCTAACGCAAATTAAGGAGCATTATAATGCTTATATTGTGGATATTAGACGAGGCATACATGCATACATTGAAAACGTGTAATGTTACGACAAGATGGATTTTTAGTATATGAGATTTGTTTTCCATGGCATTACGATGCCTGCAAGCACAGATAACACTTTTAAACTCTGATTTTAGATGGTTTAAACACCTAAACCATGAATATGTGGCTTCATAAACACAATACAAAAAATTATTTGCAAAAGTAAATTTTATTCAAAATCAAAATGTTTAAATAACGAATTTTACTTAAACAGTTATGTTAACCTTTCAGTATTTGTGTGTTTGGCTGCCGGTGTAGATAGTCTGATATATTTTATATTATTACAATATCGATCGACACTAATAGGTTGTACATTGTTTGAATGACTATTGAGTTTCAATGGGGTCAAATAAAATTTTAAGAACATAAATTTGCTTTTATTTATGCCCATAATGTTAATGGACTTAGAAATGCAAAACTAACTTGAGGAGGTCCGAGTCTACTCTTGGAAGGGGCTTACCTTATTGGGGAGCTCCTGCCACTATTGCAGAATGTCAAGCAAATAATAAACTGACGACCATATGCAAAACTAACTTGTGCAGTTCTAAGTCCATTTGTCGCCTTTTACGACATCCAAGGGGTGTTTAATTATGTATAGAATAAACTGAGCCCAATTTTTGATGAAGACAGAAGTTGCTATGGTATTCAGTGGTTAGAAAGTAAGTGTACATAAGTAAGAATAAATCTGGTGGGTAAAGTGGTAGTGGTGGTAAAGGTAAAGTGGGAAATGTGTCTTATCCAAAGTTTGTATATTAAACATTTTACAGCAGTAAATCAAATCTCAAAATTTTTAACACAACTTCATTAAACAGTCAAATATCTTTATTTTCTATAAAACAAATTAAAACTTACAACCTATATTAAACTTAAATATCACAATGACCCTTATTGTGGGTATGAGAAGTACCATTTTAGTATGAAGAGTGTTTTGTCGAGCTCGAGCTCTGCGGCGCTCAGCTGTTTCAGCCGTTTCTCGACGCCTTGCAGCACCGCCAGTTCTGGTGGAGTGAGAGTTTCTTCCACCTGAAAAAACAATACATAATTTTATCTACACTCATGTTATAATGTTCGAATTATGAACTCAGGCTCGAACTCATAATGACATCCTTTTTAACACAGATGACAAAGACGAAAATTTAAAAATGGAAACTGTAACATAACGACCTTTATGCAACACTTATTTTTTTTAAAACCGTACAAAACTATTGCAAGTATTTTCTAGACAGCCAACAATAAATAAAATTAATTAAATTTTTTGTTTTATTTCTTTGAATAATGAGTATAGATAAAGTAGTGTATGTAACTGTACATAATTCGGTATTAAAACACTCGCGTGATACTATTAAAAAACTCGCGAAGGCTCTTTTTTAAAACCACGCTCGTGTTTTAATAACCTATATTATGTGACAGTTACATAAACTACTATACAATCATTATTTTTTCTTCAGCGTCGGCACGTACCAAGAATTTTGTACTGTATGATGGATGCCAAACTCCCATACAACAGCATGAGGCAATGTTCTATCTCGATCAGTAGGTGTTCCTTCTGAAACATTGTCTCATGCTATTGTATGGGAGTTTGGCATCCATCATACAGTACAAAATTCTTGGCACGTACGGATGGTATTGGCAGTACGAATCGAGCTTTAAACGGATTAACAAGTGTTTAAAGAAATATATTATGTAGTATTTTAAAAGAAAGTGTTATGTGTAAATCAACTTCGGAAAACTTACACGGAGGGTATATACAGTATATAGGTCTAAGTATTAGCTAGCTATTTGTATGCGAATACCGGGGATCGTTTGACCCTCAAGGGGTAAGCCGTTGAACCATTGTTCCCGGTCGCTATTGAAACCGTTTCTACCCACCAATTTGCAATATCAACATGGTTGTATTATGGCCCGTACTCGAGTTTCTCCATGTAGGGAGGCATGTAGGGAAGAGGTACGTGAATCGTGACATATAGGTCAAAACGCGTCGCATGCCGTGCACGATGCTGCGCACGCGCCGCTGCTTGTCGCGTGCTGCCCCCCCGCGTGACTCACGTCGTCGATGTTGCGCTGCGGCTCGCCGCGCAGACGCATGCCGTGCACGATGCTGCGCACGCGCCGCTGCTTGTCGCGTGCTGCCCCCCCGCGTGACTCACGTCGTCGATGTTGCGCTGCGGCTCGCCGCGCAGACGCATGCCGTGCACGATGCTGCGCACGCGCCGCTGCTTGTCGCGTGCTGCCCCCCCGCGTGACTCACGTCGTCGATGTTGCGCTGCGGCTCGCCGCGCAGACGCATGCCGTGCACGATGCTGCGCACGCGCCGCTGCTTGTCGCGTGCTGCCCCCCCGCGTGACTCACGTCGTCGATGTTGCGCTGCGGCTCGCCGCGCAGACGCATGCCGTGCACGATGCTGCGCACGCGCCGCTGCTTGTCGCGTGCTGCCCCCCCGCGTGACTCACGTCGTCGATGTTGCGCTGCGGCTCGCCGCGCAGACGCATGCCGTGCACGATGCTGCGCACGCGCCGCTGCTTGTCGCGTGCTGCCCCCCCGCGTGACTCACGTCGTCGATGTTGCGCTGCGGCTCGCCGCGCAGACGCATGCCGTGCACGATGCTGCGCACGCGCCGCTGCTTGTCGCGTGCTGCCCCCCCGCGTGACTCACGTCGTCGATGTTGCGCTGCGGCTCGCCGCGCAGACGCATGCCGTGCACGATGCTGCGCACGCGCCGCTGCTTGTCGCGTGCTGCCCCCCCGCGTGACTCACGTCGTCGATGTTGCGCTGCGGCTCGCCGCGCAGACGCATGCCGTGCACGATGCTGCGCACGCGCCGCTGCTTGTCGCGTGCTGCCCCCCCGCGTGACTCACGTCGTCGATGTTGCGCTGCGGCTCGCCGCGCAGACGCATGCCGTGCACGATGCTGCGCACGCGCCGCTGCTTGTCGCGTGCTGCCCCCCCGCGTGACTCACGTCGTCGATGTTGCGCTGCGGCTCGCCGCGCAGACGCATGCCGTGCACGATGCTGCGCACGCGCCGCTGCTTGTCGCGTGCTGCCCCCCCGCGTGACTCACGTCGTCGATGTTGCGCTGCGGCTCGCCGCGCAGACGCATGCCGTGCACGATGCTGCGCACGCGCCGCTGCTTGTCGCGTGCTGCCCCCCCGCGTGACTCACGTCGTCGATGTTGCGCTGCGGCTCGCCGCGCAGACGCATGCCGTGCACGATGCTGCGCACGCGCCGCTGCTTGTCGCGTGCTGCCCCCCCGCGTGACTCACGTCGTCGATGTTGCGCTGCGGCTCGCCGCGCAGACGCATGCCGTGCACGATGCTGCGCACGCGCCGCTGCTTGTCGCGCAGCCGCGCGTGCTGCCGCCGCTCGTGCGCGCCACGCCGCGACAAGTTGTGCAGCGACCGGTAGCACAGCTCTACCGCTGCGCAGGCCACCTGGATAGTACGAAAAATGACTTAGAGGTTTCACTTTTATTCGCGCGTGTAAAAAAACACGCTTCTGATTCTGTGTGAAACAACGTTTCTTTATTAACGACAGTAAAATGTTGCGTGTGTGATTATAAAAAATGGGTAAATGTATACTTCCAATGTCCAATGAAAATAAATGATTGAATATGAAATGAAAACCTCGTTGCGAGGATGCTTTAATATTAGGTCCTTATCTATGAAATTGGTGTTTTGTATGGAGATTTTGGGGATGTCTGCATTTTACATACTAACATTTTATCAGCTTTCTTCACAACGACAAATCCAGAGATAATAATATTTGGCATGTATCATTAGACAAGCTTTAGCAATATGTGTGTGAACACGCTTGATAAAAATTATTCATCGTTTTTCTGTTAATGCAAATCAAATGATGTATTCGGGAGGCAGTTAAAAATAATTGTCTTTGTGTCTAATTTTAACACAATTAAACTTACAAAAAATTATCAAATTAAATAATACGAGCTCAAATTTATGGTCTATTTTTAGAAGAGGCAATTATTTTATAAGAATGTTCTGAAACTTAATAGTTACGGACAAATTGCTAAGACAGAATAAACACCACCAATTTCATAGGTAAGGACCCAATATAAAGAATGCACATAGAATCCCCCACTAATGGGAGGCGTTTACTTACATCATGTAAATTGACGTGATACAAATACACTGCCTTGGCCATTCCGCCAGCTGACGCCGCTTTCCTCATTGGCTGGAAGAAAGAGACGGGTATTGCGTAAGTATAAACATTATTTTACTTGTTACATAAGAAACCATTTATAAATTGCTAAATGTGTTAATCCCTTGGCGGTCACCCCGTACACCGGTTTCGCAGATTGTTTCTCGTAATCTGATCATTGAGTAGTTAATCTATATATATAATAAAACTGTAGAGGTCGAATGTCTGTACATAGAAAAAAAATGGGATGTAAAAAGAAGGCAAAACGCAAAAAAAAATTTCTTTTTCTGTCTGTGCGTCTGTTTGTACGAAATGCCTGGACCGATTTTATTTTTATTTATTTAGGACAACAAACATATAACCACATAAACAAACACATAAACGTATATGACATACATGTATACAGTGTATAACCGGCAAGTGAAGACAAAATGAAAAAATCAAAAGTTTATCCCGCCTGAACCCTATTTACAAAATATTAGAAAAATAAGTTAAATAGAAGTCGAGATATAAGACATCGAAATTAGAAGATTTTATCGATATTAAAGGTAAAGGAGTCACATCACTGGTGAATCAGATGTTAGACGGCAACGACCTGGCAGAACATATTATACCTCTTTTAGATCGTATGTTCCTAGTACACCTTTCATTTATTTTTTTGTACCTACTAGACACGACACGTGTATTATGATTGCAAAGTCTCAATGTTTGCGCTATTTTCACCTTTATTCTGAATGAATAACTAGAAAATCGAAAGTTTTCGTTTAACACTCCCGTTCCTTTGACGCCGCCGCCGCCGCTTAGCCCGAGAGTGGCATTGAAATGCCATTTTCGCACCGCTCGGCGCTCCTAGATGTCTCCGCCTAAAGTGCGCGCGTGCCTTGTGTTGAAGCCTACGAGTACCAGGCACCCATGAGCAGGACTTAGCAAATATGGAATAAAATAAATTCCCTTTTTTACCGTAGACAGAGAGCATTTCATTTAAATCAATTCAGTTTAGGTGTAAGACAGAGACAGATAATATTAGTAAGGAAGTAGTTCCCAAAAAACATCCAAAACTAATAAAAGTGTCTACTTATTTAGATATGAGGTACTAGGACAACAGAAACATTAACAAGCAAACGTGGTGGAAGTGGTATAGCGCGCAATCGAGCAACTCATAATACAATTTTACGTACTAAGTTGACTATTTTTATCCCTTTCTTCCGATGGCATCCTTTTTCATCTAACATGAACATTAATTGGTTCAGTACAAATATTATTAAATATTTTTTAATATTTCATTTTGGTTTAGTAAATTTTAACATGTTCGTAAATGTTTGAAAATATTTTTAATAGAAAACACTAGAAAATAAAAATTCGTGAGATTCGAACCTGCGAACTTCAATAATCCGTGCGACTAGGCTGACTACTGAGCTAAGTTCTTCTAGTCTTCATGTTTTTGCGTTACGATGAGCTAACGTTGAAGGTAGACGGTAATCCGTGTCCAACAGTTTTATCATGATTGTTTTAATTAAATAATACTCAAAAGTCAAAATATTCAAATAGGTAATTAAACAAAGTAAGAAGTTGTGTTGACTTATTTATTTAATTTCATAGGTTCCTACGTTATCCCCTATGTTCCTAGTTTTGAATATTTAAGTAGCACACTTATGGACGTTGCTTTTATTTTCTGCATTTTAAAAAATATTAGAACAGCAGAGCTATGAGTAATCAAACGCATAAGTGGTTTATTATTATGATACATCGAACCCTAAAAAAATCGTAAATCAAAATATTCCTGTAGCCCTGGTAGTCGAGCGTGCGGAATATTTCATCAGTCGCTTGCTATCCGTCGCGGTCGTAAGTTGCTATTAAGTAAAAGATACCGTTTTTAACAAATAATGAATATTTTGAAATGGTTTTAAGTGTTGGGGCAGCCAATGGCAGCCTTCTTGGAGCTCGCGATTTGTATCGCGAAAGGTTCATTGACGGTGCACTATGCCTTGAGAACCAGGGTCGGCATTTCGAACCATTTTTGTGATCTGTGTTTTAAAATAACTCAATACAAGAAAGGATTTAATTTTGATTTGAAATCTTTCATAGAACAATGTCTAAATAACGTGTTCAGTGCTTTTGTAAATTATTGTGTGTTACGTACGATGTTATGTACACAGTACCTACGTAGTGTACCTACTAGACACGACACGTGTATTATGATTGCAAAGTGTGAGTGTTTGTGCTATTTTCACCTTTATTCTAAATGGATAAGAAGAGAATCGAAAGTTTTCGTTTAACAAACTCCCGTTCCTTTGAACCGACCGCCCGGCACGAGGCATAGTGGCATTGAAACGCCGCTATCGCGCCGCTGCTCCTTTGACGTCGCCGCCGCAGCCTAAAGAGCCGCGAGTACCAGGCGCCCATGAGCAGGTAAGGAGCATCATAATACGCATAATTCGAAGCTGTGAACTCGTGACCCCGCAAGTGTTGTAGTTCAAAAATGACGTAATAAATAAATTATATAATTAAAATTGCACATTAAATTAAAGTTATTATTTAATTCTTATATTTTGTGTATGGAGTCCGGGTGGGATACTCTTTTGATTATATCATTTTGTCTACACTCTTCTATTACACGCGGTATTTACGAATTGTTAAAACTAATAGACCTACAGTTCCATTAAAAAACACAATAATATTAGGAAATTAAGACGGTAATGCGTAATGGTCCATTTATGAGACAAAGTGTCAATTACTGTCTACGAACCCATTACTTCCCCTACCAAACGCTTATAAACATTTAAAGGTACATAAAAAATGTCGATGTCGCGGTTTCAAGAAATTTAAATTTGCATGGTGATACCATATACCCCTGGTCAACATCTTAGATACTTTTTATTCCGGAAAATTAAAGGCTTCCCGTGGGATATTTAAAACACCAGTAACCGCGGACGAAGTCGCGGGCAACAGCTAGTAATTCATAAAAATTTAAACTAAACATCAGGCACATGTGGTGTAAAGAATAATATTGTTTTATAATAAAAATAACCTCTAATTCAAAAGTCGTACGGTTCATAATTTCATGGCATACCTGTACACTAATAAAGTGCTCTTCCAACAGCTTATACGTTAGCTCCTTACACTCCTTGTTGTGTAACATGGCGTATTTCTGTATGTCTTCTTCCGCTATGTATTTTTTGGACCGGATCAATCTGGTAAGATAGAAAAATTTATGGTATATTGGGAACATCCTTTGTACTTTCTATTTAATTAAAGTGTTCTGTGTAATTGTTCTGTGTACAATAAACTGTTAAAGAAATAATAAATAAACATAAAATATTATTGTTTCTCAATAAAATGTTTCAAATTAAGTGCAGTACAACATTTTGTTATATATAGATAAATACAAAAATTTTGATACCTCTGTCGCTTCAATGAAAAAAACTATCAAAAAACAACAAAAATAAATAATTAGACGTGAACACCTCAACCTATGACTTTAAAGCACATTATGGGAGGTGGAGGCCAGTGGACTAATAGCTGATGATGATACCTGAAGATCCTGGCGGCCTTGGAGCCGAGCCGCTCGGTGACGGTGTGCTCGAGCGCGCTGAGCAGCAGCTGGTCGGCGGCGCGGCGCACGCGCACCACGAACTGGCTGATGATGATACCTGAAGATCCTGGCGGCCTTGGAGCCGAGCCGCTCGGTGACGGTGTGCTCGAGCGCGCTGAGCAGCAGCTGGTCGGCGGCGCGGCGCACGCGCACCACGAACTGGCTGATGATGATACCTGAAGATCCTGGCGGCCTTGGAGCCGAGCCGCTCGGTGACGGTGTGCTCGAGCGCGCTGAGCAGCAGCTGGTCGGCGGCGCGGCGCACGCGCACCACGAACTGGCTGATGATGATACCTGAAGATCCTGGCGGCCTTGGAGCCGAGCCGCTCGGTGACGGTGTGCTCGAGCGCGCTGAGCAGCAGCTGGTCGGCGGCGCGGCGCACGCGCACCACGAACTGGCTGATGATGATACCTGAAGATCCTGGCGGCCTTGGAGCCGAGCCGCTCGGTGACGGTGTGCTCGAGCGCGCTGAGCAGCAGCTGGTCGGCGGCGCGGCGCACGCGCACCACGAACTGGCTGATGATGATACCTGAAGATCCTGGCGGCCTTGGAGCCGAGCCGCTCGGTGACGGTGTGCTCGAGCGCGCTGAGCAGCAGCTGGTCGGCGGCGCGGCGCACGCGCACCACGAACTGGCTGATGATGATACCTGAAGATCCTGGCGGCCTTGGAGCCGAGCCGCTCGGTGACGGTGTGCTCGAGCGCGCTGAGCAGCAGCTGGTCGGCGGCGCGGCGCACGCGCACCACGAACTGGCTGATGATGATACCTGAAGATCCTGGCGGCCTTGGAGCCGAGCCGCTCGGTGACGGTGTGCTCGAGCGCGCTGAGCAGCAGCTGGTCGGCGGCGCGGCGCACGCGCACCACGAACTGGCTGATGATGATACCTGAAGATCCTGGCGGCCTTGGAGCCGAGCCGCTCGGTGACGGTGTGCTCGAGCGCGCTGAGCAGCAGCTGGTCGGCGGCGCGGCGCACGCGCACCACGAACTGGCCGCCGCTCGCGTCGCCGCTGCGCCGCACGAACCCGGCGCCGTTCTCCTCTACACGTTACGAACAAACAGAAATAATCAAAATTAATTCATTTTCACATCCATATCATTCGTTTATGTATTTTATTATATACTTAATTGTTTATACGCATTCATTATTTATTTTCACATATTATATAAGTAATAAGGATTTGTTTTTTTTTTTTCTTAAATACCTTTATATTAAAAGAAAATACCTTTATAACTACTTGCATGTTGTGATTACCTGTAACTGTAAGTGATACAATGACAAAATTCCTATCGAGTTCTATACGATAACTTATACGAACCTAAGACCTTTAGGTAGTGGTCCAAGTGCTGGTTGAGCAGCGGTCGCTCGGCGGCGGCGCGGCGGCAGCACTCACGCAGGTCGATCACGGGCGTGGGGTTCGATTCCGGCGCCCACGCAGACGATGTTAGGTACATTTGTTGGAGCAGCAGGCGCATTAGTTCGCCGGCTGAAATGATTAGGGCAAATTAAATAAGTTATATATAATGTAATTTACACATACACATATACAGGGTTACTTTTAATGAATATATAACATTTATTCTACGACTTTTAATAATTTAACACATTATACTTTCATACGAAAATAAATATCAATTTCTGAATTTTATTCGCTCTGTGCGCATGGCGCGAGCGAGCATCGAACGACTCGCCTTTTCGTTTGAACGGAACATAGACTTACTAATGTCACGACAGTACATTCTAAGCTTGTAAAATCATTTTTAATTGAGTTATGGTAAAACACATAGAACAAATGTTGTTATTTACGATGCTAGCTAGCTAGTCATGCAAGGTTGTTGATTCTTGTATAATCTTGTATCTTGTATATACGTTTCACGACTAAGTAAAAACTTACTTACCATTATCGTCAATTCGCCTCGTTATTGCTTTTATCATGACCTCATCTCTGAAGTCCTGGTGGAACCTGTCGTAATTAACTTTCCAGTATATGTCTGAAATCAGAATTAATATGAAATATGGGTCAAATATTGTTTTCAAGTAAAGTTTATATTTTAATGGCAAATGTTAGAAAATGATACTGAAACCATAAAAAAATTGAAAAAAATTACTGACGTATAATAGTAGGCACATAAATTAGGCACATAAATAAAATAGTTATTATTATAAAGAAAGAATAAATACGCAAAATTTCTAACTATTCGCCTTTCTCGCCTGTATAATGAGCTCTCTGTGAAGATACCTGAACTTGACATAAACTTTCAAAGCCTTTCCAAGTTTAGAAACACCCTAATATTGAATGACGTATCATGACATATGTAAGATTTTATTTTTAGTTTATATTATATTGTGTAACACGCAAGAAATGTTTAATGTTGTTTTTTTTTCTCTTGTTTTAAGTAATAAGGATTTGTTTTTTTTCTTAAATACCTTTGTATTAAAAGAAAATACTTTTATAACTACTTGCATGTTGTGATTACCTGTAACTGTAAGTGCAGTAAGATCCATTATTTTTTGAACTCACAACACCATTGTAATTGAACAATAATTTTTTTTATATCTTTTAAATATTATGTTTAAGTATATATTTCATAACTGAAAATGAAATCAAAAAGGCTAAAAGAAAATTAATCACATAAAGAAACAAAGATTGTGGACTGTTAGTAAAAAATACAAGAAATAAACTACATAAGTTTATGTTGGCAACAGACGCAAGGTCAAAGCATTTAGATTACCTAAGAGACACAGCTGTTCAATATTAACAAAATATTTGCAAAAATATGTTGGCGAATTAATATGCACATGTTAATATAATGTAAGACTATACTTTTGTCAATACACTTGTTTCCTATTATGAAGTCAAACAGAGCATAGTTTACACATAATAAATGCAGAGATCCTTATAAAAAATCTACCACATTCTGACTGAAAGATGTTCGCATAGATTTGGGACTATTTTAATTAAAATGTGAAAACTTTCAAACTATAAAAAAACTAGTCTGTGTGCCATACAAGGAAAAAAAAAGAAAAATAATCATTCATCTACCCCTACTAAAACAAACAGGTTATAACCATCAAAGGTTGGTAATCAATATCTTAGTATAATAAACTTACTATCATTTACTTCAGCCAAATCACCACTCATGACTTGTAATAGTACCCTAGTATCCAGGTCAGGTATTATGGTAGCCACTGGCACCAATGTTGGTACCTCGCTCCCCTCCTTCAGTTCTGCCACTGGCGCTTGCTGAATGTAGCCTGCGGTCGCTAAGCTTACGAATGTATCTTTTAATTGTACTATATTTATATTTTTATCCTGAAAATAAATTTTGTTTTATATAAATATTTACAAGAATATTAAAGTAAAATAAAAGAAATATAGATTTTATGTTTGGTGCTGCCTTGTTTAAAGTAAATCAGTTTCAAAGACAAGTTTCAATGACTATTTTATTATTGGTGTATTCGATAAAAATGACTTAAAAGTTAAAATAAATAAAATTGAAACTGAATTATTTAATTCTTTCAGCCATTTCAGTGCCAGGAGGAGAAGAACATTGCAAGAAACTAAAAAAACCCCATATGGATTTCTTGCTGAATAAATATGGAATCTAAATTATATCAAGCATATGCATAACTGATATTTTAGTAAGATATATAAATTTATAGAAATAATATGATTTATTAGTTTCTTAAAATAGTGGGAAACATTATTAAATGATGTGTATACCTTATCATCTTTGTATTTGTTAGCAATAGTGACAAGTAACACAGTGGCTGTGCAAGTAGCCTGTTGCAATAGTTCCTCCACTAGTAATTCAGCCTCAGTGCCATATTTGCTCTTCATTTGAAGGAGATACCTGGAATTATTTTAAAAGTATGATAACTTAAATTGTTTTCTCTTCAGTGGTGAACAACAACATAACTGTGGTGAACAACAACATAACTGTTGGAATATTGTTGTTAGGCAGACAGTTGGTAAGACTGGTATACTCAACAGTCAAAGATAAGACCATAAAAACATCTATTTTGCAACCACTAGTGTTCACAATTCACAGGTCTAATTGTGATTGTAGAAGATCCTTATATCCAAGGGATTAATTGCAACTAAGCTTAATTCCTAAATGTTTTAAGAACATCTCTACTTTAAAGGAACTTGAGAAGCCACAGATTTTAATTTTATATTTGGTATAGTTATCGACTTATTTGTAGCTTTAAAATGTAAGCAACCAAAAGTATTAGGCACATACCTTGGATATCTTATAAGTAACAGAACATTTTCAGATATAAGCTTATAATCTGCTGTTACTTCGTTAGCTGACGGTTCAAATGTAGCTAAATCAAACTTTAGCAGTGTCCGAAGGCTATCTATAATCTGGAATAAAATAAATAATAAAAATATAACATTGTTTCCTTCATGTAGCTTTGTATTTGGACACGCCGTCTGCTAAGCAATACAATCGTGTCATACCTATGCAGGCTTATAAAACATCAAGCATATTACTGAGAAAGCAAGAGAAAACGGATTCACCGGTTTTATTTTAACCTACAATTTATTACCTGTGATCTCTGCAAGCCAGTGGTCTTTATTATCATACCAATTGGTTTAGAGCCATATGTGAATAAATCTTTGCCTACTTGTTCCACAATTTCACCAAAATACCGATTAAGAATTTCTGAAACGACGCGGCCCAGTTGATGGGACATGATGAAAGAAAATTGGTTTAAATTTTTTACTAATCACTCAAAATGATAATTTCTGGGGGAAATAAAGCAAGCAAATAACAAACTAGATAGAATTTACAACTAATACTTGCTATTAAAAAAACACTGCGTGGTGTTTTTTCTTTTTTCCGTGACGTTGATTTGTTTACATTTTTGACAGACAACGATTTGACAGCTTGTAAGCTTTTTAATTTAGGCGATGCAAAAGGATTAGACTTGTTCAGATTCAGAATTTATGTGCCTTTCTGCTTTCTGTGCTGTCAGTGTCAATGTCAACTTCTGTGGTTGTGTTTTTGACTTTTTTGTAGATTGCAGCGATTTTGCAAACAGTAAAACAATCTTCTATATTCTTTCGGATTCTATTTCTATATAAAATAGTGAGTTACTATATCATAAGCTAGGTACTATTAAGCAAAGATGAATATTGAAACGGCAGCAGTTAATATTTTAAAACGTGGTGTAGAATTGGATACGAAAAAGAAGTACACAGAGGCACTTGTTTGTTACCAAGAGGGTTTGCAAATATTGGTAGATAAAATGAAAGGTTTGTAAAAAAAATTACAAGAATTGTTGCTTTCATTACAATTTAATAACATACACGTTTACAGTATTATCAAAATTTTCTACATTTATAAAATTCATTACTTGAACTATATTTAAAAATACCCATTTAAATGCATAAATGTTATTCTTTCAGGTGAACCTGACGAAAACAATAGGAATTATCTACGGAAAAAAATCGAGGAGTATATGAACAGAGCAGAGATAATAAAAAAGTTAGTTTTACAACAAAAAGACTCAGGACAATTTCATGAACAAGTTCACATTGAGAACAACTCCACAGGCCATAGTTATAAAACATTATTTGGACGATTTTTAGATGAAGATGTTCAGTTTGTGATTGTTGAAGATCCTTATATCAGAAGTTTTCATCAGGTACAAAGTCTATTTAAAATCTATCATTTATGAAAAAAAAATGAAAACATAATTACACTTTCTCTCTCATTATTGAACCTAATTCAATAAATTATTAATTTGTTTGCTTTATGAAATTGGAGAGTGTTCCCAGTAAAGGTTTTATTTAGCATAATTTTTGTACATTCAGATGAATAATTCTATTGTATAATAGCTAGTAGATGTGTCTTTATCAGTAGAATATTTATACAGAAGGATTATCACTGCATTATTAACCGTAATTCTGTTACGCTTGTTTATTCCAATATGATGAAAAATTCAAATTTAACACAAGGTAAATAATTGAATTCAAAATTTAATTTCAGTGTCAGAATTTTCTTCGTCTATGTGAATTATTGGTTCGCTCATGCAGTAACTTAAGGCATATTGAATTAATAACGTCAAGAAATGCAGGATCTGAGAATGATCAAAGGGAATGGTTCAATAACCTATCTAGTGATCTAATTAGGTATAAAGTGCAACTGATAGTAAAATATTCAGAAACTTTACATGACAGACAAATAACGTAAGTAAATTGTGGTTTTTAAATACATAAAATTTTTGTTTAACTTGGCAAATTAGGCTTGCTCTACCCATTAGATGGTATTTGGCTACATTCCCCTAAAATGTGTGTTTTATTAATAACCAGGTATCGCAAAACTTTTGATAATTACTCTCCATAATGTGGATATGACTCCAAATATTGGGTCCTTACCTATGAAATTGGTGTTTTTATTCTGTCTTAGCAATTTATTTTTATTATATTATTATCAGGCAGGCAGTTGGTGCAACTGATAATCCCTGTATCTAAATATACATTTTTTTTTTATTTTTTTTTTATGTATCTGTCCAGCCTGTTTTTAAATTTGTCCGTAACTATTATGTTTCAGAACATTCTTATAAAATAATTGCCTCTTCTAAAAATAGACCATATATTTGAGCTCGTATTATTTAATTTGATAATTTTTTGTAAGTTTAATTGTGTTAAAATTAGACACAAAGACAATTATTTTTAACTTCGTCCCGAATACATCATTTGATTAGCATTAACATAAAAACGATTAATAATTTTTGTCAACGCACATATTGCTAAAGCTTGTCTTATGATACATGACATCTTTGGATTTGTCGTTGTGAAGAAAACTGAAAAAATGTTAGTATGGAAAATGCAGAGTTCCCCAAAATCTCCATACAAAACGCCAATTTCATATGTAAGGACCTAATATATAGTGACCACAATGTAGCATATATTGGGTGTAATAACTTGCTATGTCAGAGGATTTTTTTTTGATGAATTACAGAGTGGTTATGGATTTTGTTTAGTAATGGCAATAGGCATTCCTCTATTTTGTGGGACCACATAGATTTCTGGCAAGGTGTGGGTGTGTTATGCACCTCTGCTTACCCCTTTGGGGTAACAAACATATCATAAAACCCAATATCAAGTAATGAGGGTTTAAAAAAAAAAATGTTGTATTTGATTTTTTTAAATCAATCAGTTATATTCAAACAATGAAACTTGCTAACAGATACTTTTTTATTTCAGATTAAGTTCAGGATGGATAATAAAAATTGGCAGAGGACTAGATTTTTTTAAAGCACCTGAACACAGGTTCTGCCTAGGCGTCTATGACATGGATTTGAGGCCATGCCATGAAACTACAGTGGATATTGTTCATTCTAAGAATGTAAAACAGTCCTATGGGTGACAGTATTATATTTATTCAAATGTTATGCTATTAGTAATATTTTTTTTTTCAATTGTAAATATATTTTATATTTTATTTTTTTGTCTTATTTTAGAGATTATTTAGAATATAAATGCCCATTTTTGCACCAGATTAATAATTTTGGACTTTATTGGTGGAAGTCTTTTATTATTTATATTGAAAGGTTGTGGAATACCTTGGTGGCAATATAATTTCGCGAAAATTATTGGTTCATTGGTTATGTTGATTGTTTAAAGGGTGTGGTTATGCCGGCAGACAGTAATGACTCACTGCATTCTTAACGCGAATGAGCTATAAATGATGATTACCTGACAGCTAGGTATAAATAAAAACAATATATTAATAATATGTTTATATACTTTATTTGGAAAACAGACAACAATAAAATTTGGAGACCTAAGTCTCTATCTCCTTATTTATCTCTATATTTAATTACATGTCTATGATAAAGCAGTTCTAAAATCTTGTAGCTTATAGATATAACATAGTTATAGGTATTAAAAGTAAGATGGTACATAGTAATATCAAAGTAAAATTCAATTATGAGTTAATAAAAGATATGTACACATTTTATATATTTCAAATCTATAAATGATTAAAAGATTATGTAGCCATGTTTTAAAATGTATCACTCTTGATTTTAATGTACAGTCCACAGCTAGTATACTGCCAGAAACTGACAAATATCTTTAATAATATTTAGACTTTGTCTTACTTATTAGAGTTGAAAATCTATTAATATTATTGAGAGATTGTAGTTTGAGGTGCTGCTTTCTTTGAACATTAAAAAAAGGATGGAGCCATATGGGATGAATAGCACTATCTCTTTCTAACTAATCTAGCAGATGATTGAGTTTGGTTATGTTGTAATGGGGGCCTTTGAGTAGTTTTGTGTACATGTTAATAAAAAAAACTTAGATACGTCTTAGAAATATTAATATGAAATTAATAATATCAAGAAACAAAGAGACTGAGTGTAATAACTTACAGGACTAGTAAAAGTATGGCCTTTTATTAAAACTAAAATGTTTTTAAGTAAAAGTGGATACAATTTAAAAGTTTGCGTTATGTACAAAGCTATATTGTTTTAAAATGTAATTATATACAAAAATAAATAGTTGGAATGTCTGGGTGGGTTTGTTATACTTTTAAATAATAATAAAATTAAAAGTATTCTTATTCTAATCACATGAGAATGCACTGGTACTATGTTACATGAATTATGTGATGCCAGTCAGTTAAGTAACTTCGTCTCGTTATATTTTAAGTAGGTATACTTAATGTGTGTTTATTATACAATATAAAAGTATAAATTTATATAAGAACCTTAGACTATAGAACAAGCTTGTTCTATTGGCCTAAAAATTTTAAATACTTAAGTAATAATAAAAGTGGCGAAAAATATTTTCCGGTAGGTCTTTTTACGTAAAATAATTACATGTGACATCTGTGAAATTTATTCTCTCTCTCCATCTTCTCACTCTTTCTCCTGCTGTCATCGAACTCTTATGTGGAATAGAGTTTATTTTAGTATCGGTATAAACGCATATCCTCGTCATCTTAAACATAGCTTTCTTGCTTAGCCGAGAACAGCATGAGAGACTCCATCAAATGCGGACGGATCATTTCGTTGACGTCCTTCTCGTAGTCTAAGAACGCTTCAGGGTTGTGCCTGTATATATTGCGTAGGGCTTTGAGACAATGGATGAGGGTCTGGTCCGGGTTCACGTCCAGGTGGGGGCTTCGCGGGGTTCGCTGCGCCCTTACCAAGCGGGTAAGGTGCGGAACGCCTTCCAGTTGAACTATCTCTTGGGCGACATCGGGGACTACTGCTAATCTGTGGACAATATGGTGAGTAGTTTATTTAAAGTAGTCAGACTAGTAGTTTATTTAAAGTAGTCAGTAGTAGTAGTTTTTAAGAACCTAGTTTAATTATTTATTTGCCCCGTAATTATTTCTGAAATTAGCGCCTATCAACTAACCCAAAAGCGGCTTCTGCGCTTGTTTCATTAAAAAGTAGTTTTACTACTTAATTTTAAACTACTGTAGTTTAAAATTAAACACACAAGAAATAAAAATATTGAAAAATGTGGATTTTTGTCTATAAAGTAGGTAATGCAAAAAAACAAAATTTTTATCTACTTACACTTAATTATTTTAATTCAAGCATTTCATTCCAGTGTCAGATTTCTTTCGACTGTGAAAGATCGAGCTTGCGAGAGAAAAAGTTTGAGACACAGAACCTCAGAGTAAACAGAACTGGAGTAGCCATTAGTCAATTTCTCAAACATTTTTTTCTGCCATTTCTTGCGGGGGGTGAGGTTACCACTACACTCAAAGCCAGCCGTTTTTACAAATGCACACATGCATAATTCGACACACAAATTTAAATTTCACGCACACACACGCTTAAAATAGTCACGTGGGGTGTGCGTTTTGACAACGTCACAGCCGCACTCCCCACGAGACTAGCGTTCGAAATTTGAAATCGTAGAATTCTAAAACATGAAATAATGAGGTAAATAATCATGAAATCTTAAAAATTATAATTACAAATAAAAGGTGACACCATCTTTTAGCATACTCGATGTTTTCTATTTATTTTTACAACAAAAAACAGCACAGGCAGGCATTTTTGCGGGAGCTCTGTTCGCCGCAACGTTTACAATGTTATGGCTGTCAAAATGGCGGCTCAACTAGTTTTATTAAACGTGCAAGCATCCGATGCTTGTGCATTTGGCAGAGGGGAATGTTAGACAAAGGCTACTCCAGTTCTGTTTACTCTGAGCACAGAACTGATGCAGAAACATCTGTGATCAACGTGCGACTTAAATAGTATTTTAAGTAGCACTTATATTGTAAACAGCGCCACCTATCGCCTGCTCTACTAACCTAGATATAGCCTCCGCAGCATGGCAGTGCAGGCGTGCTTGCGCTCGCTGTTCGGCCGCGCGCGGTGCGTGCGTCGGCGCAGAGCGCGTGAAGCACACCAAGGCCACGGTCACTGACGACAGCCCGGAGAGGAGCAGCACGCATCTTGATATTCTTGATAGCGACGCTAGGAATGAGGCGGTTTGTTCCTAGAAAAAAATATAGGTTAATTGACTAAATAAAAAATTTAAAGACCATGCCATAGTGGCACTTTATTAATACAAACATACAATCACGCCTGTAATCCCCAAAGGGGTAGGCAGAGTTCAAACAGCACTGTGTTCCTTAAGACCACATTTAGCCATACAAAAATTAGGTTTGGCCAGATGAAAACTCTAACTGACTTTATTAATATTTAATAATATTGATAGAACTATTGGGTACATTATATAATAAAACGTTGCTTGACACTTACTTGTAAGAAGACTGATATACTCGGCCCTCGCTTCTTGACGGCTTCAAGTAGACGCTCCACTGTCTTGTGCCTGGTAAACACCTCCACTATATCCGATTTAGAGGCGCTCGTATCGTCGCGTTTCTCAAGTTCGAGCTCTCGAACTAAATTAACTAGACATGCTGTGCACAGCAAAAGAAGCTGGCAGCAGTCGGTACGAGACAGTAAACCTGAAAAGGAAGATTGAGGTAATTTGGATTCTAGTTATATGTATTTTAATGAAATATTTTTTTGAAATAATTCAAATATTTAAAACTGTTAAATAATGGAAAAAATTATGATAACATTGAATACGAGAAACTAACATTTACATTACATCAAATTAAAATTGACGCCATCTATTGTCGAGTAACATAATTAACACGCTACTCGTCACAAAATGACATTTGTCTGCTCGGCACTAGATGGCGCTACAAAGCTAAGTACCGGCCCATATTTGCATGTTACTTACCAGTAATATTTTCAACGATGGTGTTCAAGTATACATGAAGTTGCGTGAGGTCGTAATGTCCCCTCAACCAGGGAGCAGTGATCTGAGTGAGCACGGTGATGGCCTCTCGCATCTGAGGTTCCGGGTTCGAGCGATCCGACAGAATGTCTGATAGGATCTCTATACCGCCGCCCTGCATTTAAATTGACAATTTTAATAATGAGATCGACAGAAAAGTATATAAAGAACACTTCTACGATGGTTATTGAATTTTAAAAGCGAACGATTGAACATATTAGGTCCTTACCTATGAAATTGGTGTTTTGTATGAAGATTTTGGGGATGTCTGCATTTTACATACTAACATTTTATCAGTTTTCTTCACAACGACAAATCCAGAGATAATAATATTTGGCATGTATCATTAGACAAGATTTAGCAATATGTGTGTGAACACGCTTGATAAAAATTATTCATCGTTTTTATGTTAATGAAAATCAAATGATATACGAGCTCAAATATATGGTCTATTTTTAGAAGAGGCAATTATTTTATAAGAATGTTCTGAAACTTAATAGTTACGGCCAAATTTCTAAGACAGAATAAAAACACCAATTTCATAGGTAAGGACCCAATAGTACCTACATGCACCTACAGTTGTGTGGAATAAAATACGTGTTAACATTACCTAATAGCGCATAAACCAGTTTATTTAGTACTTTATGTATAGTGTAATAGGTGGGAGCCTGTTGCATAGGACACAGTATTCTTGATGAGCTGGTACAGTCAGCAACAAAAGTAGCTAAAATATCAATTTGACAGCTGTCACCGAAAAATTTACGAGTCAATTAATTTGATACCAACCTCTTCAAACTGCTTCACAGCATCAGCTGTGACGCATACAGTGGCCAATGCTCTCAGAGATAGGGCTTTGATGGAACTCTTGTTGCTCTCAATGATGGCTGTGAGCAAAGCCCTGGGGACGCCGCAGTCGACGAATGGTAAGTCTGTGATATTCTTAATGATTTTAACACATTTCTCGTGAAGCGAACTTTCTGTGTTGTCGCTCAACATTGCTAAATGTCCAATGGATGTTAATGTGCTTTTAAGCAACATGTCTGATGGAGGTTCTTCGATTATTGAGACGAGCGTCTGAAAAAAAATGCTATATGTATACTTCTGAGGTATAACATTTAATAAAATCTTGCGAGGACTTGTTCATTTTTGTAAAACTATTGTTTACCAAAGCAATATCCATTATTTCGAGAGCACCGTAAATTTTTTTTTACTTAATAAAGTAAAAACGTTATTAAAAGTATATAAGTAATCGACATAATTATAATTAGATTTGAAACTTCTCGTTTTGCTTTTACGAGTATATCATTGACATTCTAGTATTGTATGAATAACTCACATGTTTTTGTCATGAATTACTCACATTTATAATCACAAGTATTAGCGATAATCGTTGTGCGTTTCTCATCTCGGCTATGCATGTTAAATAGCCAACACATTATTAAATTGCAAATTTGATTTCAAATGAGAAGGATAACGTTTTCTACGTCTGACTGAATATTGATATATATAAAGTTACGATAGATAAAATAATATCAAAATAATTTTGTGCCTCGCGAAAGAATTCTGCATTTCTTGTTCCGATTTTAAATTCATACTATTTCAGTGAGAAGAAACAGAGAGCTATTTTATGAATTCTTAATATTTTAACTATATACCTACCACTTGATTTACCATATGCTTGCAACGAAATTGAACTAAACTTTAAGAGAAAACTTTTCAAAAACAATACTGATCACATAAAATTTATATCGTGACAAGAATCATCTTTAAATTTTTAAATCGACGAATAAAAAATATATGTTACCTTCATTTGCTGGACCAACACCGCCTTGGTTGTCTCCAAAAAGATGCCAATTAAAGTGTCCAGGTGTTTCTGGACCAACGACCACTCGGGTTTACTCTCATTCAACTCTATCTTCACATCCTCTCCTATATCAATCAACTTCTGCAGATACAACTGAAGGGACTTCTTTATCTTATCCCATCTCTCCGGAGTCTCTCCCGGGGGCTTAGTATTCAAAGTAATGCTATGAGCTAACACAAACTCGTTTATATTAGCAACTAACAAACAGATTTGCTCTTCGTTTGATTTATTATCTTCTAATTGCCTGGAAAGATTAAATAACATTGATGAGATAATGTTAGGTGAACGTCAATTTACATAACTCTCGAGTTGTTCTGAATATTTATAAGGAAAAATTCGAGCACGTTAACATTTAAATTAGTTGAAACTTGTAAATTATGCAAGTATTACCTTAAAACATCGCTGTATTGATGAATAATGATCTGTCCATGTGTTTGAACTTTCTTGATGTTGCCAGTGATAGTGGCTGAGCTCGCTGAGACCAAAGCTTTCATCTCGGCGCCCAAAGGCTTGCTCTGTAGTGTGGTCATGCATTCGTTTTCACAGGACCCCACCAGGTCGCACAGCCAATGCTGAACAGGCTCTGGCTTCCTCTCACACATACGCTCTAATGTCGTCTGGTCTATACTTCTTTCTCTGTACAATATTTCGTTTTGGTTATTGAGTACTATTCTGTAAAAAAAAAATGTATAATTGTATTTGTTACTGATTTTAAAGTTATACTAATATATTTAACAAAAACAAACATAATATCATCACGCCCTTCTCCCGGAAGGGGTAGGCAGATGTGTATTTATTTGAAGAGTATTTAACTTACCCGCTAGTATTAAAATTATCATATAAATTAATCCTACGAGTATTCTTCTTAGAGCTTTTTGCCTCTAACCCGTTTATATATTCATGAGGAGCTAACATTTTTGGCGTAGACGTACAAGCTAAGTTTAATTGTACATCTGCAAAGTTTAGTTCTTCTTCTTTTAATTTCTCCCGTTTAGAGTCATGGGTTAAGTCTTTATCAGTCTTTGAGTCGGTGTCATATGGTGTTTTTTGCTTATCTTGAAATTGTGGAGGTGGTGTAACCCTTCTATTTTTAAGATAAGTAATATCATCTTCTGTAGGTTGCAAATTGATGTCAACGCCGCCATCAATGGAACGTTCATTGTAGACCGGTATTAACATCTCTTGTTCAGGATGCCCAACTATTACCCAAGAATCTTGTTCAACCGCTCTGGGCAAACCAAGAGACGGGACTCTACTTTCGTCCAATACACCGCCAGCGTGACCTTCTACAACTTCATGTCTCTGTTTCTTTGAAGGAAATATTCTGAACAGTTCTCTTTTATCTGGTTTTATACCCATTCTGTGTTTAGATTTTGGACCAACTTTTTTATTCGCTTTTAGGTGCAGACTATCCATAATATTTTTACCAAGAATAGCTTTGGTGGGCTTGTGAACCTGATCAGATGAATAGTCAGATTCTTCCTTAACAGCATCTTCATCTATATACCCTAAAGAGTGATGACCATCTTGGATGTCCAATATTTGTTGGTCTAACCTTTGGGCCTCAAAATTAAGTGATTTGTTTAGCCTATTCCTTTCAAATATTGGAGTGACAGTGATTGGGATATTTTCCTCATGAGACATGCTTCTTCTAAAATCAGCTTTCGCGGCAGCGATTCTCTCCGTTGGCACATAAGATACATTTGATATTGGCGTACGCACCCGAGGTTGATTGTTTACTGCAATTTCATTATCATCAGATAACTTAATGTACTCTAAACTTTCATCAGATTTATTTTTACTGGTTTCTAAGTCTTTTACTTTTGCTACTTTAATAACTTTGGTACTGTCACTTTCTGTGCTAGATATGAAAGATTTTTTGATTGGATATTTTTTTGAAGGACTAAGTACGTTTACATTTTTTGAAGGAATTTCTTTGGTATTACTGTTTATTGCACTTTTTTTAAGATTGTTTTCTTTGCTATTGATATTTGGAGGTGTAACCTTAATTTCTATTTTCTGAACATTGGAGTTGTCACTTTTTGGAGTGCTATATTTTAATATATTCTCTTTCTTCACTTTGTCGTTGTTCAGGTTTTTTGATGAGTTATGATTTGTATCTATTTCGGTATCTTCTTCTGGTACTTTGTCTTTCAATAACTCCATATGTGCTTCGTCTCGATGAATTTCATAATACTTTTGTAGGTCGTAAGGTGTTTGAATGACACTACTACTACGAAGACGTGGCTTTGGAACAGGAGTTTGATTGACTTCTGGTGCGATGCCATTATCAACTACATCCTTGTCTGGTGTTTGGAAATCTATTGCTTGTTTGACGGTGATATTTTCGTTGTTGTTAGAATCGCTGCTGCTGGATGATTTGTTTTTTGAATCATTGTTTTCCGGTGACGGATAGTACTGGGATGGTGGCGGAGAGCTGTCAGAATCTGAGAATCCAGAATCTTGGCTTTTGTGGCTGCCAGGGCTTCCATGACGTAGGGGCCATTGGTTTATCTGAACGTTGTTTGGTGGTGGAATGTTATCTGCGCTAATGTTCCTTGGCTGCTCGGGCTGGTTGGCGATCCAGTGTGGCAGCTGTGGTTCCCAGTCCTGTTCATTGCGATTCTGGTTCCAGTCGGCTTGCACAGCCACCGGGCTGCCCACGTTCGGCGGTGAATCACCCCACCACACTTTGCTGCGCGTTCGTTGGAAATTTGACATCCTGTAAAAGAACAAAGACAAATTATTCGTGGGAATAGCATACCTAATGCCGTGGCGATGGGTTAATGATCGGTTGCCAGTGACGTAATTTCTTGGTCCATTATGACTATAGTTTGGGAGGTGGCGGTGCGTGACAGCTTGTTGTTTAAATCTAAATTAGGTGTCTTATACGTGATCATGGGAACTTTGCTTAGACCTTCATATAACCACGACAAAAAGAAGTATAACATTGACTCGTTGTTATTTATTAATAATAACGTCATCCTATGGTAAGCAGATGTGAAAAACCGTTGCAGATCTATTGTGCAGACGGACTGCAAGGGCGCGCCCATTCACTGATTTTTTCAATTCATTCCCCTTGATTTTATAACTTGGGAACAAACGGGACTACTTCATTCTTATTCGGGTGACTTGTGAACTTGTTTTTTTCGTAGCAGCCTTGTTTGGCCCTGTCCGAGACTCTGAACTTAAGCATCCATTTTATAAAATTCACATTTTTACTACCATGCTAAAACTTGTCTAAATTGTAAGCTTTTATTAAATAAATGCACTTGGTAATTATTTGAATGTGTTGAAAAGTTTAAGCGATATTTTAGAATACGTAAAATTCTGTAAAAAATATAGTTTTAATATCATGTATATGTGAAGTAGTAGCAATACTGAGTCCCGCAAAGATAGTAGTATAACAAAATTAGTTTTCCCCTGATGTAACAAAACAAAAAGGTGAATGAAAGGTGGTTGAATGATTATTTTCATTTCTAAGCCCTTACGATGAGTCAACGTAAGTAACTAACTACAAACTGATTCACAATGTTCAGCGATGTGCTATTTGGATCTGCTTGTACCCTATGTGTTAGTCAGACAATATCGTCCATTATATAAATATATATTTCCTATAAAAATTTTAAAGTATATTCTCGTATAAAAAGTAAAAACGCAGATGGGAGAATTGGCCACCACCATGCTGGCCCAATGCGGGTTTAAGATGAACAATATAGATGAAGTGGTTATATTTTGGTATCTTTTAACGTTATCGAACAAGCGTTTTAATTTGATTCTCTTATTCTTCAGTAAAATAGTGTTTGTTATAAGTAGATAATAAGTATTTTTTTATCTAAAAATGCTGAAAAAATGCTTGTTGTTTTATTGAAAATAATTATATAATTTTTTGCCAATAAGGCGTATTTGGCAACCCAATTCAGTATAATTTCCGGTTTTACTTCCGATCTCATTAAAATGACGATATCGAAAGAAATTTGTATAAAAGCTATATATATATATAACAAATCTTATGTCCTTGGAATCGTTATCCTATGGCGCCTGCTCTAAGACTTTTCCTGAGGTTGTTTAATTTGACAGATATGCCGCATTTCAAAAACATGGAATAGGGTTTTTTGAAGTCATATTTCCTTAAATATTGTTTTTAAAGTATAATGCGTTTATGAATAAGGGGGTTAAAGCAAAAGATATAATGCAATGAATTATTACATAATATCTTTTACGTTATGACATTTATTTAATGTTGTCAATTTTAGGGTGACCTTTACATACAATAAGAGTTCATTAAACAGATAGATAAGTGTATACGATTGAATTGGTAAATCAGCCAAAGCAATACTATCTGCTTTCGAGTAAAATATATTGCACAGTTCATTGTAAAGAATTTTGGTAACTAATTTAATTTGAAAAAGTTGGGGTTTGGGGTAAGAAAGTGAAGAAGAAGAAGAAAGTGAAGTTGCATATTAATATAGCTTATCTATTAAATTGGACCTCCGGTAATACACGAGTCAAAATTGTGTATATTTTCATGTACAATTATTTACGGGCTTTTTCTTTACAATTGACAGGCAAGCTCTTGGCCTTCATCTCACCTGATGGTAGGTAACGATAAGCCCAAAGGTGGAAGCGAGGCTTCACCTGTATTTATCATCAACCGAGGAACTGGCTATCTTACCGATTGCCGGAACACAATAATGCTTTATAGAATTGTTATTATGGTGAGAAATTTTGGTAAGACGGTGGTAGCTAGCCAGGCGGGCTTAGAAGCCCTGCCACCAACAAAACCGAGCAGAAAACCCCTGCCCACGTGGGGAAACGAACCCTGGGCCAACCACTAGACCAGATTTGTGTATAGCATCCATTTTTTTGTGTGTGACGGACCTGCTGGGTAATATCTACTCTACATACATGCAAAAAGCGCCTACAGAGGTTTAATTTCATTGTATATAAACCTGTGTTAAATGATTATTGTTTCTTTTGTGCCTGAGTCAGACGGAAAATACAAAAACTCTTTTGTTCGAGATAATTTCTGCGGTCACACCGTAGGTATATGATATATATTTCTTTAGGGACTGTTTTATTTCAATCCAGAGGAATAATTGTGCGTTGTTTAGTACTTGCTCGATGAGTGTGTTACTAATTATTCCTAAAATAGTTTAATTATTACATATATTTTAGCACACGACTGCAAATAAGCGTCTTGCAATACTGTGCATCACTCATCGTTTAGCACACAGATTTTTTTTTCTGTGCGCGTTTAAATGCACTGCTCATTATATAGGCAAATTTACAAATACTATCATTATGTTAGTTTTTTTAAAGCAATTGTATTTAGCGTTGATTGGTTCTCACGCAATTTAGCAGTGTCATTGATTGGGAAGGTCCACTAATTTTGTGTCTTTACGAGTTAAAAGAAGGTTAGGTATGAATATGTTCAATAATACATGATATGACGTATAAAAGATTATATTGGGTCCTCACCTATGAAATTGGTGTTTTTATTCTGTCTTAGCAATTTGTCCGTAACTATTAAGTTTCAGAACATTCTTATAAAATAATTGTCTCTTCTAAAAATAGACCATATATTTGAGCTCGTATTATTTAATTTGATAATTTTTTGTAAGTTTAATAGTGTTAAAATTAGACACAAAGACAATTATTTTTAACTGCCTCCCGAATACATCATTTGATTTGCATTATCATAAAAACGATGAATAATTTTTATCAAGCGTGTTCACACACATATTGCTAAAGCTTGTCTAATGAATTAATGATACATGCCAAATATTATTATCTCTGGATTTGTCGTTGTGAAGAAAACTGATAAAATGTTAGAATGTAAAATGCAGACATTCCCAAAATCTCCATACAAAACACCAATTTCATAGGTAAGGACCTAATATTTTAGCCCAGCATTTATCAACAAAAAGAAAGAGAAACTAACGAGTACATTTTTTACGCAACATATTTCAACATTTATTTGAGCTTATTATAATGATAATAATAAACGTATTAAAGCATAAAAACTAATCAAATGGCGTAACAATCTAATTGCAAATACGTTCTACTAAATATTCCGTTAAGTTTTAACGTTAATAAAGATACATCGCATGCGGGATAACGAATTTCTTCACAAACCTTATTTTTATATTAACTTGAATACAGCTGCTAGTTGCTACTGGCCAAGAAATTAATGCTAAGTTTAACTTTTTACATTGCATTTAATTTCACGTTTCCGAGTCAGTTAAAGTCACAGGATAATAGATAATAAAATTGATTCATATTTAAAACTAGCCAAGAGTAATATCGATTGATATATAATGGTTAATGGTGCATGTTTTATTAAATATTTACTCAATATTATAAAAGGTAATATTTACTCAATATTACCTATTTATTGATAGGTATGTATTCACGTTTGGTAAAATTACCTAAACTAAACCTTGAATATTTTATCACCAGCGCGAAACCTTCGCAAAGAGCCCTTGTCAACTTCCTTCATTGTTATGCTAGCCTGGTACTTCACAAGCACGCTTGATTACAAACAATTGAAGATATTTGTTTAAACAATTGTTTTTGTAACAATTAAGCGCACCTATGTTTAACTTTTGAAAAAGGGTTACTAACAGAAACTATTGTTAATCAACACATCCATCTCAACATTCGCAGATGCAAGTAAGCGTATAATATTTATTTATATTTCCAAAAAAGTACCAGGCCGTCATAACAATATAGGAATTATTTTATCGAGGAATAATTTAGGTGCGCTTCATTCGGTGCGCTTCGAGGAATACCTCAACAATTGAGACCATATTTCTGACTTTAATCTTCTGCTGTTTTGTAACAAAGAAATGGTATTAAAATATATCTCACAATTCATAACATCAAAACATTCCACAGAGTAATGTTATATCACATGATAAGATGAAGAATTTTTAAGAAATAAAAAACATTTAAAACAATCATATTACTTAGACGTATTTTATCAAAAAAATTCAAAAATAATCAAGAAAGGCCTAGAACCGCCAAACATATCTACATAAATCAAAGTCTGTACATAGTTAATTTTTATTACAGATAAATGAGCGTTTTTCACGAAACTAAATGAATATTACACATTATCAATTTCATGGCGCCATTTTCCCACCATTACATTGAACTAATCACGAATTAGAACAAAATATGATTGCTAATGGATACCTCACGAGCAAGCAGTGCACAGCGAAAGCATGACTGAATTATTCGCACATTTACAACGCACCATTACAGACTGAGTCACATTGCATGGAAATACGACATATAAATATTAGGTCCTTACCTATGAAATTTGTGTTTTGTATGGAGATTTTGGGGATGTCTGCATTTTACATACTAACATTTTATCAGTTTACTTCACAACGACAAATCCAGAGATAATAATATTTGGCATGTATCATTAGTCAAGCTTTAGCAATATGTGTGTGAACACGCTTGATAAAAATTATTCATCGTTTTTATGTTAATGCAAATCAAATGATGTATTCGGGAGGCAGTTTAAAATAATTGTCTTTGTGTCTAATTTTAACACAATTAATCTTACAAAAAATTATCAAATTAAATAATACGAGCTCAAATATATGGTCTATTTTTAGAAGAGGCAATTATTTTATAAGAATGTTCTGAAACTTAATAGTTACGGACAAATTGCTAAGACAGAATAAAAACACCAATTTCATAGGTAAGGACCCAATATTTCTGCATTGGAATATCTACTAATAAAGTTCCGGGTCAAAATCCATTAATCCAATTTTATGTTGACAGAGTAACAGAATATTTTTACTTTAGTATTGATTACGATTTTATATAGATTATTTATTGTAGCATTATGAAATAAGAAGAGTATATTGCATTATTGCATTGAAAATAACAAAACTATTCGACTAATCAATTGGATTAGTTAGTAAACTGGAGTTGAAGGGCAGCTGTCAAAGATAAAGATAAAAATAAGCGCGTATCATTGTCGATAAGAATTTCCTTTGCATCTTAAACTATCAGGTGCCGCGATAAAAAGTTATTAACCATTTATTTATGTCTGACGTTTGTTCTTGAACTATATCAAAGAATGTACCACCTTATCACAACATTCACAACGCCATTTTCGGTATCACACATGTTTTCAGCGATGTAGTGAACATGATGCGTGCACCTGGTGTAACGGTCGCGTGTCATCTGCCGGTCCGCCATACGCCACGCCACGCGCCTCTATGCTTGAGCAACTGCAGTTTTTAAAAAGTGGGTATAGAGTTCCAAATTTGAAATGCATCCTTATTTAATTTTCTTTTAACGACATCACTTTTGAGGTAAGTTTTGCCTTCAATTGCAATTGTGACGGCATATCCTATTTTTAACACATTCCGAGTTAATTAATCAATACAGTTTGCATTTATAATTGCATTATTGTAATATTAATTAGCGTGTCATAATTTAAATTCGAAAGCAAAGCACGTAACGTAATTTCTCTGATTAACATAGCTAGTTCCAGTTTCCTTTGCATTTCCTTTCATAGCTGTCAAAGTTTAAAAATGGAAAACCGTTACCGATCGATGAGAGGTGTCATCAGTTGTGATTGAATCGCTATGGTTACGGCCAGGTGTTGCTTAGTTCCGTTTTTTTGTTTACTCGAGCGGGTCACTGGTTTGGCGCCCCTGCCCTTGATGTATAGCGATAACGAATATACAGTATGCTTTTTATGGAAGTGTTTTTAATTTAACTAAGGTCCAAAGGAATTTTTTTCATCATATCAACCAGCATTAGTCCACTGCTATTAGACCTTAAATATACACACTTCACCTTTGTCTTGGGCTTGTTGCATCCAGCATCTGCCAGCGATTCACAAATTATCATCACAATTTTGTCTCAATTCATTTACCGAATCGCGGTCTCCTCTCAAGAACGCGGTTATCTGTACCCCAACGGTTATCGGTTCTTCGGCTTCGTATTTTGAATTTTGAGCAAACCGATTTCTTCTATTCGTTAAGTTTAAATTAGGAACTCTTTAACGCGGACTTTTTACAAATTTCAAAACAGCTATTAATTTCGAAATGTGGATTTAATCTTTTATTCATGGCCTTAAACGTGTCACATATTAGTCCCATTGTTAAGTATTTGCGTTTGCGCAACTGCTCCAACTAGTTATTCATTGGCAATTTTGCTTGTCACAAATTAATTAGCATACTAATAGTTGGAATTCGTTATTTCAATTGTAATAATGAAGAGTATTTGTTCGCGTTTAGAAAATTAATGTTAGTCTGTAATTCAAGGTTTTGAACATAATTTGAGAATGTTTGCTGAATTCTACTATTGTATGGAAAATTTATTTCAGGTTAACGTGAAATTAGACGACACAAAAACATTCTATCATGGCGCCTAAATCATTGAAAGGGTCGGCAGAAGTGTTAACAACAAAAATCACTCGTCTTACAAACTCAGTGGCATAGCCGGGGAACGTTCCAGCGACCTTTTCAACTTTTACAAACATAGCGTATTAAAATTTTTGTGTTAAATATATATTTTTATAATGTAGAGCTGCCTGTATATTGTCATAAGACACGTTGAGCCCCTCGGCACTCCGTGCAATACGCGCGTCCCTTACCGGCGCCCGCGCATCTGCTGATATTGTAACATTTACAGCCATGTGAGTCGGTACTTCCGCACCCAACAGTGAAAGTGTACCCTCTGCCACAATTTTATATTTTATATTTGCATGATTGAATAGACATGTCAAATTTTATTAGACTTAAACGCAATTTTATTACCCTTGATTAGCCAACAGATAATTAAACATACGGACTCTCATACGGAATTTATAATAAGTTTATGTGGTGGTTATTGTTGTATGTTTTTTTTTAAATAATGACTGAGTGTATGGTCTATTTGTTATAGTAAGACAGCCTCGAACCGCGGCGCGGTCACATGCCCGTTACCTTAATTCATGGGGTAGATGAGAATTTCTAAAAGATAAGCAGAAACTGAAGAGATATGAGAGAAAAAACTGCTCTATGTCTATTACTTCTCACAGATCAGTTTACAGAAAAAATGTATAACTTTTTTTTATTAATATTTTTGCCATATTTATAGCAAAACAAAGTGTAAAAGTACTTTTTTAAGTAGTTCATTAACGAATTCAAATTACAAGGCACGGTCGGTTGGAGGTCGCCCTGCAGGGCACGCGTCGGTGGCATATGGCCGATAAGCGTGCCTTAAAAAAAGTAGGCCACGTGTCTGCAGTTAACTTTTTTTAAAGGCGTTCAGGTAGAACGGCCAGTATGGTTTTTCAAGTTCGAGGTTATTAAATACTCTTCGGTGTTTGTAAACCAATAAAAGTAAAAAATAGATGGAATTAGCTTTGATGATAACGTTTTTGTGGCCTTTTACGTGTGAAGATAATTTTGGATTTAGAAAAAAACATTATATAAGTTTATTTTTTGTCACTCCAGTCTGAAAACCTTATATTTTGTCTCTCGTTGTTTTATTCGAAAATATTTCATTAAAATGCTTTTTGAATCGGAGGAAAACTTGCAATTTTTTTAAGAATTTAATTAAAACTTACTTAGTACTATAGTAGTAGGCTAATTTATTGCTTGCTAACATGAAGTTAGCAATTTTCTTTTTCCAATACACTCTTGCCAGTAAGGATTCTGTATTCAAGACTAGTAATATATTAAAAAACAATAGGATCAACAAAAGAGATTAATCAATCAATTCTCTTTAGCCAGTACCTAGTTAGCTGTAATTGATGCCGTAAAACGGGTTAAACGGTTCGACCTTGCCTGTTATCCAGAATTGATTAAATGTTGACATTTAGTACGAAGGCAGGCAGCTGCGAATTGTTGCAATTACCAATGACTGGGCAGATGTGCTGCCTACGGCCTATGCCCGCACGAGCTAACCGCCTTCAGTTTTTTCTATGAATATTTCTATTTAAGTTATAACGTAAAATTTTATTGCATTTTTTACTAAGCCGTTGTTGCTTTAGATGTTTGTAATTTCTGTTTTTTTTTCGTAATAACAGCAGCTTTGGAAGTAGGCTATGAATAGCTTTAAGATTAAAATGCCTACCACATACATTATTAGAATAGAATAGAATAGAATAGAAATATATAGAAAATAGACTAAAAGATAGAATAGAAGAATAGAAAAGAATAGATATCTGAATAGATATATTTTATTTCTTTATTTCGATACGACATTAAAATTTTCATTATAATTATTATTTTTAAAGTAAATGGTACATAAGTAGTATGAACTTAACATTACTTATTGATAATATCAGCTGGAAATATTGAGATCTCTCGGAAAGGCTCTTCTACTTTGTTTGCTCACTACAAATGACAAATTGCTATTGTAGTTTTCTTTTATATTTACTACGATTACTGTAAAAAACGCTTTTTATTTAAGTACCTCGTGATTTAGAATCTGTCAGTGGTGGAGTGTCAAAAGTAGAGTCAATCAAGTTTAGCCTAAAGGTGTATTTTTAAAACAATTAAAGAATTAAAATTTTTAAATTCCCATTCATGAAGTCCATTGGAACTGGAATGTTCTTTGTCCCGTCATATCCTAACTTGGAGAGTTAATCACAAATCAGGAATGCACACGTGTCTACGGGCGATGGCTAGTTTAGTCATAGAGTATAGCAAAAACAGTAATTATAATTATATTACCGAGGTTTACATTGTATAAGTTTATGGTATGTCATAGATTAAAATGTATGTTATGGTATGTTCGAAACGACGGACCTCATTTTTCTTTTACTTTTTAATACATGTATTTAAATGAATGATGGTGGTTAAAACTTGAAGATGAACTTTTATTGAAAAATAAGACTTGGATGTAGGTACATTTTTATTTTTCTTGTTTTTGGTAAACGTTGCGTAATATCCAGAAGAAGCATTACTAATGAAATCGAAAACTTGCTGCAAATTGCCCTACCAACAATTATAAAGTTTAACGAACAACACATTTCAATAAGCTTAGTAATCGATATAGTATCATTTCAATTACTATTGCCATTACCATTCAAAATTTCAGGGCAATAGAGAACATCTATGTACAAGGATTCTAGTTCTAATACCCGATTTAAATCGTTTTTCTTACTGTATTGAATCTTTGTCGATTACTTCCCACACCGGTTCCCATGTTCCAAATGTTTTGCTGTTATGAACATGTCAATTGAATTCCAATAATTGTTATTTAGAACCAATTGCAATTATAAAATTCCATGTTTTGTTTGACAGTGATTAGAAAATAAAATAGGTTGTAACACAGTTATAATTTATGTTATTATTGTTCTAGAAATTAAATTTTTTAAGATGTTTAGGTTACAAGAAGATTTTTGCATGTTGATCTGTTCTTTTTCTAATCTTCTTATTAGGAAATAAGAAGCAAATGATTTAGCAGCATCTGATAGTAAACAGTAGAGGAGTCCATTTGCGGAATAAGCTAGGATTACAGAGGCAGGCAGTTTTTTGGTTGAGTTTTAACGCATCAAATAATGTTATTTTTTACTCCTAAAAAATATATATATATTGGTATTCATGAACTGTTCTTGATTATTCTCAGGCTCAGAACACGATAGTTCATACTTTTCTCGATCATAAAAAATTTAAAGATTACCAATCTTATGACTAGTTTTTAAATATACTTGAAGATTAACAGTATAAATTAAATAAAAATACGCAGAAAAATTAGAAATTACATTGTCTTAATTATTCTGTGGCTAGTATTTTTTTATTTGGCTTATATTCACTTGTATGGCACAATCACTGCTGCAGGTTTTTGACAGTTACATATTCTACACCTTATTAAATAACAAAATGCTTCTGCCAGTCACCCGCTGGGCAATGCCTCGCTTGAAGATCCTGGCACTAATTGCTGGTCTATGTTTCTTTTCAAGTTTCTCTTTCGGAACCTACCTTCGTTAAAAAAACACTTTTGTTCAAGAATATAATTTCAATGGAATTTTGTTTACGACGTGAACACCTGTGTTTGTTCTTCCCATATTATGAGGTAATAATGAATTCAGATAATTTGCATTTAACGCATTACCAACGTAAATAATTATAAAAAAAATCATTAGGTAAATCATCAGTAGGTAAGTTTTGATTTATGTCACTATTCTAGAAATTAAATATGTAGAGTTAAAATGATTGTATGCTCATTTTCAAAGATAAACATTTCAACATTTTGTACTATTATCGAAATGGCAAGCTATCTTCTTGATGTGATTAAGATAAAAAAAATCTATGACATCTTAAACATGGCAATCCTTGAAACATAAATATGAATGTTCGAAATAAGATTATTCTCTGTTTCTTATTTTGTTTATGTCTTCAATAAATATGCAAATAAATAATAACAGTAATTTAAAAAAATTCTTAAATAGTTTTATCTGATATATAATACATTCCGTATTATTTTCAATATATTTACTATAGGAAGGCGTTCTAATATTGTCTGCATCTATCATAAAATTTGATGATAATTGAAGAGCCAATTAACTTCATTTAAGTGTATTACTGGAACGACTAACAGTAGTGTTTACGACTAACTAGTTATGATTAACCGATACAGAAAAATGTGAAACAAGTAGACTGTGGTAAGATTGCTACTGTCTGTGTGTGATGAGAATACTAATAGACCCAACTTATTGATAACTCAATCGCGACTAGAAGTTTTATCTCGATTGTGTTTTATATTTATCGATTTCCTCTAATGTTGTACTGTTTACTTTATGGCTTTTGAATAAAACAACAAAATCTTAGAAAATAAGAAACTCTATCTGTTGCAAAGGGTTTTATTATTTATGTTTTGTGTGCTGCCAGTATTTGCCAAAACAAATTTTAAAATTTTAAAGAAAAAAGGGGTTTTTGGCGTTATTCAACTATGGTGGACGTGATTTTTATTTCAGTGATTGTAATATTGTATCGGATTGGATCTTGTTGGGTAAAAACAGTGTAGTTTTGTGTAATAAGTGTCAATAATGATGAGCAATGTGGAGGATCATTGAAATAACAAGTGATGTGAAAAACGATGAGATTTTTATCGTGGTAATTCACCTCCTCGAAGTACCACAGTGTCTGCCATCGATTGTTTGATGCCAAACTCTCCCAAGACGCATTGAAATGTATTACACTTGCATTTCAATGCAAATATTGAAGACAAAAATACCGAAGACATGGTTGTATGGGCTTCGTTCCCTTTGCCTTTCCTACATGGGAGAATTTTACAGGCAAAAAAGATGTTGATACTCCTCGAAAATCCTGTGCGTATGTTCGATTTGAGATTAACCTAATAGCTTCACAGAATAGGAGCCTCATTTAAATTCTGATCGGAGTTATATAAACAGTTTTAATAGATATAATGATGGTGACAAGAAAGGGCATGGAATGTTATGTATAGGTACATCCCGATGATTGGAGCATGACTCAATAGGTATAAGATACTGTTGTGTCCATTAGTTCCTCAATGTCTGTTCCTGATAATTTTGCTATGCTATCTAAATTGCCTACGATGTTAGAAAGAAACGTGGTTAGAATTTTAAACATAGACTGAACCCACTATAAGTTCTGTGTAATGGAGGTGGACACAATAAAATAAAATAGTAAGTCAGACAGACTATGACATTAATAGAATATAAAATAAAATAGATTAAAATTATATTAGAGGATGACAAATTCAATAAGAAATTTCAATAAAAAGGAACAAAATAGTAAGTACTCGTTCGTTGTTTCATTTTTTTGTAGGTTATTTTAAAACCGCAACATCTAATTATTATCTGACGACTTTTGAATGCTTATTAGCAAACATTTTGTTGTTCTTTAGAATATTTGAAATTCTAAGATACCTGCTACAAAGCATTATCACCAGTATCAAATTTAATGATTGTTTTAGTAGGTACTAACATATTTATGCATCGTAAAATGTTTAAGTTATTTCGTTTACGCTCTCTAACTGATCGGAAGTACAAAGGCTCATTCAATACAGGCGCTATACCTTTTTATGTAACCTAATGTATATTTATCCAGTTGACAGCATGAAGCGTAAGGATGCAGGCATGGACGACCAGGCGCCGAATCACTATGAGTTGGTTTGTATTTGTATCCTCCTCACGTAGAGGTAACCGCAATTTATGTTGTGGACAGGACACTGGCTACTAGAATTTACGTAGCAGACGAGACTGTGGCTATTTGTTTAAGGACGCGGACTATTATTTTCGACGTTGTTTTGTTTATGAACGAGATAAAAATTGAACGATTTACAGTGTTTTTGTTTGTTTTTAACCTTTTTTTTTTAGTTGGCTAACAATTTGCACTTGAAGTTATGTGAATTCTCTGCTTATTTTACACTTACACAATGTACAGTATCGGTCTAAGGTGGCGATCATACATACAAATAATCACGACTATTAACCCCTAAGGGTTAGTCAGAGACTAGGCAAAGAGACCGCAAAAGCAGTCCATTGCCATAGTCCGCGCTTCACCAAGCAGTGGACTCAGTCAGCGTGACAGTTGGTGAGCCCATCGCCGCTATAAGCTATTGGATGTTGTGCAATTCTAAGTCCATTATTCGCCTTTTACGACACCGAAGGGAAGAGATGGCTGGTAGTATTCTTTTAATGAGCCCACCACACGGCTTTCAGGCTCAGTGGTGATCACCGCCACTGAAACTGATACCGCTTATACTTTACTGCTGAATTTTATAAAATATTAAATAAATAATGCTAAAATTGAAAGAAAGAGTATATTATTCTTCTATCTTTGTCTCACATTGAACACATGCACATAATTTATTCACACATATGCAGTATGATAAGTTATTGTGTTCGTTAGAACACACACAGATATTTTACGACGAATCGTGCGCGGGTTAGTTTCGCATTTAATGGGATCGCCACTTATAACCTTTGATTGTACTTAGAACAGCAATGCAAGTACTGCAGCATTTTAATGAATTAAGATCCTCTTTTTAATTTTTTTTTCTATCCTGTGAGATGTGTTACTGAATCCACATGTGCTTTAACATGTGGATTCAGTAACACATCTCTTATTGGTACACGTACCCGTATGCGCTTCTAACCATTTAAAAAAAAGATCGTGAAAACCCATAGCCTAAAACATTATCGCATCAATGTCCGATTAAAATATATTTTTTTGTCCAAAAATGTGTTTTTCGTTCCTTTTCAAGGTTTTTAATCACGATATGTAATTAATGCACAATCAATCACGAATTGCACAACTGTATTTTATAAACAAAATGTTTTTGGTGCTGTAATGCCGTGACTTGCGTAATTTACTTTGAAACCAATAGAAGTAATCACCTATTTCATCTTTCCATAGAGAAGTAGGTACATAGCTTTTTGATATGCAGCTCGTGTCACGACAACGGCACATATCAATGGCTTGGATTCTAGCATTTCTATTATGTGCGAGGTTATTAAACTTTTGTGTATAAAATAGATAATATACTCTATATTACAAAAAGATAACATAGGAAGTTTACTAAATCAGAATATACAATGCATGGTATACGGGCGTTTATCACTGAGGAATTTCCGGACAACGTTTAGAAAGTGAGTGAACGAAAAAGCTTATCATACACTCAGTTGCACAAAGATTTTTTAAAGACGACATTTAGTAATGAGACATTAAAACTTTAAAGTTCATTAAATTTAAAATTGGAACACAAAATAGTTCTAGCTAATGTCTCTTTAGTGCTAATGTCGTTTTGTGCAACGTAAAAACTACGCTAAGGTGTTCTTTTGACACTTCAATAAATAAATTTAATGGAGCATTAGGGATAATGCCGACATTAAATTTTAAAGTTCGTTTCTGCAACTGGGTGTTAGACATTTTTATTATTCTAAATTAAGTGGCAGAGATTGTTGCCGGCTGGTGATGAGTAATATGCTTAAACATGGTTAAATAAATACTTTTTTCATTTTAACATTTTGGTAACTAAGCGAGTTGTAAGCGAACTGCTTAAAAATATGTGTTAGAGAATTGTACATGTACATCTCCTATAGGGACTGCAGTGTACAATCACGAGCAAAATAGGTAAACACTTTTGACAGTTGATACTCTAGGTTCCTGTCTAATGTAGAGATCGGATTCGGATGCATATTCACTAAAGTACATTTTTGGCTAACATAGTATAGAAGCGGCATCTTATAATATTTTCATTAAAAATAAAATCCTAGGATTTTGAGATTGCATTTAATGTAAAATATACATACTTGAATAGGTTACAATTTGATGAAAGCTAAAAGAGAAAAGCAGGTGATATAAAAAAATTAATATTTAAAATATAAAAAATAATATAAAAAATTGTATTGCAAAATATTTACAAATATTCGATAAAAAAGTACTTTCCACAATAGATAACATCTTATCTTTGGTTAAATATGTATCCGAATATCCGATCTCTAGTAATAAGACTTATTTACCTACTGCTAAAAGTGCATACATATTTTTATACGTGACTGTACAATGTTAACCTGTGACATAAGAATTAGAGTCGGAGTATCTAGTAATAGCCAATTGTCCAGTAATATTAAAGTTACCGGTGTCTCCCTCTTTTATTAAAACAAATGCAGACGAAAACAATACCAAAAACCAATACAGAATTTGAGATCACCTTGACTTGAGAATAATTGTGAATTGTATTGAAATATCAGCGGATTGTTTCGTTATGGTCGTAACTTCCAGTGTATACTGTACGAGGCACGTCTCAGACTACTTACGATTGATATACGTGAAAAAAGGCGGAGATCAGTTTTTTGTGAGGAGGTTTGTATATTTAACCTCTTTTTAAGACTTCAATGAAACGAATGCTAGGAGTTTTTGCTGCGATTTAATGGTTGACTTTTTCTAGTGGGTATTTGGCTTTTGAGAACTTATTAATTCAAGGGTATATTTTAATATAAAGTGATTTTACACATGCTTTTGTTATTAATAAGGTGGAAAAATAAAATAAGTGTTTAAGTGTGATTTGAACTTTAAGCACTGTCGACAATCATTTGATGGCATACTATTTATTAGGCCTGCACTGAAATTTCATATTTTAATGATCATTATATTTTTGATGCGTTTGCGAAGCCACCAAAAAAGAAACAACCAAACACTTTAGCTTGTAAAATAAAATAAAAACATTATCGTTGCACTTTCGCCAACGAAGTCTTTCTCTCTTATTCACACGAAAACTAATAGCGAGTGTCACTTCCTTTCTGATCGGTGACACCTCCGGTGATCAAACTCTCATTATTTACGTATTAGAGACATTTATTACTATTCTTCATAACCCGGTCAGTTGAAGAATGCAATTATCAAAGATGGAGTCATTCGTCGTTGTTAGGGAAGTGATTATTTATCTCCTAAAAGCTTGTCTACCAACTATAGGTTAGATTAATTACTTATGGTATAGATATTGCAATTTAAATCATTCGACTTTAGACTCTTTTTGAAGGCGTTAAGAGCGAAGCTACTCGCCATCATAAAATGCAACAACTTTATTAGTATAAGATGACGATGTTATGACAAGCACTACTTGTGAGTTTTGATCTCTAACTTATGATCAAGAGCTTATAAAATTATGAACAACGATCAAAGTAATTTAATTGTCATTCATTATTTATTACCCGGCTCGCCACCTCTTACATGGAGACTTTAAAGACATATCTGGCGAAATGTGGATGTTAACCCTCTGCCTACCCCTTTGGGGGTAGAGGCGTGATGATAATTATGTTATTATTTACTAAACTAATCATAGTAAACAAACGTTATGACGTGTATCCTAACTGACTATCATTTTTAAACTAAAAAATATTTAATAACATCACATGCAACGACGCTGAGCTAAAATATATAGACTCGGGCGAATTTAACCAAATTTCGATTAGCTATACTGGTGCAGTAATACCAAAACTTTAGCTGATAGATGCGTATTCGGCCAAAAATCGGTCGTGTACGCAGGTCTCCGTCACTAGAGCGGATTCAACCAATGAAATTTAAGCATTTATTGGTGTCCGAACCACCATGTAGTACACGAAGTTTGGTCACGCGAGTCTACATGACTTTGCTTTACAAAGTCATGTAGACTCGCGTGATTTAAAACGATCGTACAAGTTTTTGCTATAAAACTACTTTTTTGTTATTAATTTATAGTGTGGGTAACTGGGTATTTTAAATCTTTTTATAATGAAACACGTATGCATCATTGTTATTTAAACTTCATTGTATCTTTAAGTTCTTAAACTCTTTTTTACTGTCTATTTGTATTTTTTCTTGGTTCGTATCGTCAAGAAGGTTTTAGTATACTCGTATCACCTTGCGTCGCCGTGTTCGGAATTTAAAATTTAAAAAGTAAACATAGAGTTAGATACGTCAAAAAGAACTGTGTTTTTTAATTATTTAACTTTTTAGCATGTAAAATATGTAAAAGCTTCTGTTTTCTCGATGACATGATAATAATATAGGCGAAAGAAATGTTTCACACAATTAGCACAGTAACTATAGCGTTCATTTTTAATTACAGATATTGCAATTCATGAGTGCCCTTCAATTATTTGTTTTAAAGACATAGGAGCGTAGCGTAACCGCAGTCATTAAATAGGTAGAACAACTCTACAATGGCGAGACTTTGAATATGAATAGTAAATTTTTGACTGATGGTTCATCCGGTCAGTTAAAATTATGGAAATAAATGTGAACGTGATTGTTGAATATGTTGACCGGTTTTAATTGTGGTTTAAATTTACGTACGTATTAATCACATACATTTCGATTTAGTTCTACAGTGTTAATTAAATAAAAAATCGCTATCACTGATCCCGGTAGCATTATTACTCATAAAGAATCAAATCAAAGTAACATGGGTCATCAAATTTACAGCCAAAAAAAAGTAAATACCAACTGGTTCATTCAATGAGTCACCCATTCATAAGATGAGCTGTTGGTGGTGAATGTCAGATTCTGTTCCGAGAACGTGTAATGTCTTACGGAACTTCGTTACTAACGCACCTTTACGGCGATGAGTCATAGATATAGTATGTTGAGATATTATTTAGAGTATTTACTCGTAAGCTTAGTAAAATAACTTAATGCTATGGTCAGTAATCTTTGTTGCATTAAATTATTATTAAGAAGAATTATCATTATTGTGTCATGAGAATATTAATATAATTAAAAGTCGTGTGGTAGCGGATCATTAAAAGAATACTTCCACCCTATCTCTTCCCTTGGCTTTCGTAAAAGGCGACCAATGGACTTAGAATTGCACAACCATCCAATAGCTTCTAGCGGCGACGGGCTTCACTGCTTGGTGAAGCGCGGACTATGGCAATGGAGTGCTTTTGCGGTCCTTTTGCCATGTCTCTGACTAACCCTTGGGGGATTGTAGCAATAACGTGTAGATTGTATTAATATCGGAAAAACTATGAGCAATCTCGCTTATCTTTCATTATGTTTATTGGTACAGTTACAATCTTTATCTCGTTCTAATAAGAGTCATTTACTTTCAAAAGTGGTTACATATTTTTGGAGTTGACTGTATATATAGAATCTAAATAAATATGAGTCATTTTTTGCCTTGTAGAGATATGATAACGCCAGATCAACAAAAGACTTTAAAATTGTTTTCTTTATTTCGTTAGTACCTATGTTTCACATTTTTATTTTGCAACACCTAAGTAGGTCCCCATAACACGACTGTTAGCTGTTTACTAAATGACGTATGAATGCTAGAACCTATATTATTTATTCATACTACACAAAATCCATTATAATCTCATTTATATCGATTGGTTAAGGATCCAGTCGCTATTTGACTCAGTAGTCCGTAACTAATGCTTGGGTGACGTCACTTTATACTAATGCGATCATTTTACTTATTACTTTCTAATGACTACGATGATTGTTTCTCACGGTAAGACAGAGAGGTGTTAAAGTAGCTTGATTTAAATTATACTGTCAACGAATTGATATCTATGACAAAAAATGATTATGTGTTTATGTTTATGTAATCTTTTGTCGACCCTATTGCATTTTAGATAAGAAAAGTGTTTGGTATGCAAGCTCTAGTTCTGTGAGTTTTATCAGTATTAAATTCCTTCGTATCATATATTTTTATACGATATGATCTTCTGTTTTGCTCTTAAAACCTAAAAAAAAACATTTTTTTCCAAAATACATAAAATATAAATTTTCAAGAAAATTTTAATTATATTCCCATTTCATATAAAAACAGTTCTTTTTATAAATAAAATATGATTAGAACCGAAAGCATACAAAGTGTATGCATACACTTTATCAATGCTTTTTACCATGGAATATTTATCATTATTTATGGTACGGAGCGATAATGATATAAAAGATAACTTTCTGTAATCTTATAAGAGTATGACTCAAAGTCGATATTTTATTTTTCTATAGATATCTCAAGATCTAGTCTGACCTGTGAAACTTGATTGGTGGAACCTTGTTGAGTTGAGTACTTACTTGGACACTTTCGCTGAGAAGGAAGTGATACCTGCTGCCCTGCAAAGGAAACGATACATAATTATTATCAAGAGTACATACCAAACACTGTCCACTATAATATTGGGTCCTTACCTATGAAATTGGTGTTTTTTTTCTCTCTTAGTATTTTGTCTGTAACTATTGAGATTCAGAGTATTCCTAAAAAAATAATTTAATTCGTCTAAAAATGTCTTTTTAAGTGCCTCCCGAATACATCATTTTATTTGCATTCACTTAAAAACGATAAATAATTTTTATGAAGTGTGATATTACACATATTACTAAAGCTTGTCTAATGATAGATGCCAAATATTATTATCTTTTGAGTTGTCGTTGTGAAGAAAACTGAAAAAATGTTAGTATGGAAAATGCAGAATTCCCCAAAATCTCCATACAAAACACCAATTTCATAGGTAAGGACCTAATATATTTAAGAACACTCTCTTTAGTAGAAAACATAAAACCTCTTTTATAAACAAAAAGCAACACAAAGGAATTTAAAATTTACTAGCTATTCTATATTTGAAAATTGAAATCAATCGCGCAATCGCGATATTAATTTAGAAGCTGTCACTTGAAGTTCGATTTTTAAATTTTATTAAAATAAAATTTGAGTAATGTACTTGTTGAAGTGTGATCTCTGAGTGTGATCAGCAAAAAACTATGGATCATCACGAAGTACTCAAAGTGCGTATTTAAATTATACGTTTGTTATTTTTTTAACATTAGTTAGTTACTTTATAATTGAATGTTAATGATTGATTTTCAATATCACGGAATAGATCAAGAAGGTTGGAATGGAAATGTGGCCACAAGTATGATTAGACAATCATACTTGAACTAACTTTCGCTTTTCTTGGCTTAGTTAAACGACAAAATTTTCGATAAATTATTGTTATATTATGATTTTATTTGAAATTGAAATAAATATTGGGTCCTTACCTATGAAATTGGTGTTTTTATTCTGTCTTAGCAATTTGTCCCTAACTATTAAGTTTCAGAACATTCTTATAAAATAATTGCCTCTTCTAAAATATATTTAAGCTCGTATTATTTAATTTGATAATTTTTTGTAAGTTTAATAGTGTTAAAATTAGACACAAAGACAATTATTTTTAACTGCCTCCCGAATATATCATTTGATTTGCATTAACATAAAAACGATGAATATTTTTTATCAAGCGTGTTCACACACATATTGCTCAAGGTTGTCTAATGATACATGCCAAATATTATTATCTCTGGATTTGGTTGTGAAGAAAACTGATAAAATGTTAGTATGTAAAATGCAGACATCCCCAAAATCTCCATACAAAACACCAATTTCATAGGTAAGGACCTAATATTTAGCGACGCTTATTATTTAAAATAACATGCGGCCATATTAGATGTACGTTATTTTTGTGTGAAGCTAACTATACACCACAGAACTGTACCTACCAATAAAATCTGATTTTAATTCATTAAATATTTTTAAGTTCCCGAAAAATCCGGACATTCGTGAGCAATGGATTAATTTAAGCAATGGAATTCATGAATTGACATAATAATATAATAATTTTATTTAAATTTTCTTGACATTTATAATTGTTTTTTTTCTTTTTGACTTACACATGATTACACTAATCATATTTTATTATTATTGGGACATTTCTCATTTTAATTTTATTAAGTATTATTGAGACAATTCGATGAATTTTATTATAACATATTTGACTTTATATAAATTATTAGCAATTTTATTATATCAATTATTAACAATAATTAATTATTAATAGTACATTTGAGAATCATTTTCTTTCATATTGCATTTTAAATTATTTTTTATGTAATTATGTCAAAATGAGATAAATAAATCTAATCTAATCTAACGAGTGGAAATAATTGGATCTCTACTAAGTAGACAGTACCATTTGTTCACAGCATTTTAAAGCCTTCCTAATAAAATATCTGGAAACAGATATTTAAAACCAGGTACCATTCCATCGAGAAACAAAAATACTAATAGCTTCGTAAGTAATCGCATAACATCGTTTTCCGATTTTACCTAAAAGTTAAGATTTTATTGAATATTAAATTTGTTTTTGTCCTTGAAAATAAAAAAAATGATATGAAAGGCCTTAGTGGTATATGTTCAGAGCACTCGAAGTATCCCCATATAGGCTCTAAGATTTTATTGTAATTATTGACAGGCTATTGTAATTATTAAGAAGAAATCTAAATATGCCCAACAGGGCATGATTGTCTTCTTGTGGCGTAATTATTTTAAATATGACAATCATATTTTATGTAAAATAATTACTTCTTAACATTCCAGTAAATAGCTGAAAATAATGTCATTAGTAAGAATCAAAGTTTTCGTGAATAGAACTAAAAGGAAGAAAAGAATTTATTTTTTGATTGATTTGTTTCTGTAATTGCCTTTTAAGGTGGATGTACTTTTTATATATTTAGATATAATAAATATGTATTTATATTATGTTACACTTAAAATCAGTTTTTAGATAGAACGCGTTTTCCCCAGTCAGAACATGTTTATATTAAATGTGTTAATAAACAGCGAAAGTTGTGATGTCGATAGCTTTATCGACTAAGTCAAGCCCTGGTCGATAAAGGCGTAATGCACATGTGTGCATGTTATCACAGGATGCAAGAGAGCTAATTTCATTGGTGCTTCCGTCGTGTGTGAGTGTTTATTTGTGTGCGTTTTTTACGTACATACAGGTCTGTATTTGTAGTGAATTTAATAAGTGGGGGCAAAAAGTGGCGACACTGGTTTTAATACAAATTCTTAACTATTTCCCTTCCAACCTTCTTTATCTATTCCGTGTTCAATATTCATATATCAACATAAAATCATATATCCGATACAATAATATTAAAATAATTGTTCTTGTAAAATCATTATTCTTGTTCACTTTCAGTTTTTTGTCCGTCAGATATGGCTAGTATACGATTAGCTCTCTCATCAACCCAACATATAGTTACAATGTTGTTACATATCCCGTGTTTTTTACCATAGTACATATTTGTATCAGTCCCATAGTCATTTTTACTGAGTAGGAAAATAGGTATACAAAACCAAAACTACTAACTACCTTTTTTGCACTGTGACATACTTCACATATTGTACTTGCCCCGGGAGCAGCCGCGTGCGTTGGATGGCTTCCACGCATGCGTCTGGGGATTTTCCGAATATGCCCGTTGGATGGCTTCCACGCACGCGTCTGGGGATTTTCCGAATATGCCCGGAAAATCCACCACTGCCGCAAACCCCGACCTAGTGTCCGAGGCCCTGGGAACGGTTCGGAAAATTGCTTCGGCAGAGCCCGGTTACACCCACGGAAGGGCAAGAACGGGTATATCGGGGAGATTTTGTGGGTAGTAACGGTATTTCAGGTAACGCACACACGCCTACCGGCTACCTCTTCAAAAAAGGGGAAGGACCGCAGATATTAATACAATTTTGATATGTTATTAGGGGCAAGCCTATAACATTACAAGAAGGATGCTGAGGATGAATGTGGACGGATTTAGTGTGGGAGGAAGGCGAAACAAGCTATGGATTGAATGCGTAAAGAATAATATGGGAATCAGTGGATGCTGAGCTGACGAGTGACAGAGGAGAATGGAAAAAAAGACATGTTGCCTACGCTACCCCACCTAAAATGGGGAAAGGGCAAGAAGAAGAAGATTAGGGGCAAGCCTATTACCATGTATCGGCGCCGGCGCAGAAAGCGATTCAAACTAATTAAGATGCACCGGTAACCTTCCACGAGTTGTGCAGTTTATTCCACTCGTCTATTCTGCTGTTTTTTATCGATTAATAACAATTATGAATAAATCACGACACTTTAACAGCTACTAAACAAAAAATTGAATGCAACAGCAATAACATATCTATTAATGCTGACCGTAAAAGAACTGACTGAGATTAATAAATACATCATGAAGTTTTTATGGTAGTGACATAAGTCATATGTTGACAAAGAGGATGCTTCGATCGTTATGATTGATAGCACTAGGATGCTGTTTTTTTCATCATTCCCATGTAAAGTACAGTAAAGTATTGATCACAAGTTTTCAAGTATTTTTTTGTGTCGTGTTGTTTAAATCTGATACCAGTTATCAGTTGTAGGCTTGGCATTTATAGCTTCGCATACAGAAATAAAACTTGAATCTGTTGAAATCATTGCCTTGCCTTGCTGGTTAAACTTTTTATTGAAGAAATTAAAACAGAAAGAACTGTCAGGATATTTTATTTTTCGTTCATGATGAAATATCGACAGAAATTTGACCATAGGGCAGACTACTTTTTTGGTCTTACCTATAACGGTAACTCCTTCGCCTATTTTTCGTTTAAAAATATCTAAGCTAATCTAAGTATTGAATTTGCCAAAGAGGTTCTCATTTAAAAGTTTATTGTCGGCCGTTGAAGTAAACTGCTGGACTTGGGTACATTAAGCTCCTACTTATGGGGTTGGGAGCTTGTTAGGAAACATTATGTGACAACGAACGAGATATATAGTCGAGTAAGCTCGTAGAATCTGTTGGAGTTAGATATCTTTTAGATTTAGTCGCGTTATCCCAACCGAGACAAAAACCGAATGGCTACGATTCAGTATGGTGTGTAGATTTGTGGTTATACCTTCATAAATTGTCCGTATTTTACTTTATATAGAATCTAGTTATTAACATTGAAACTTCGTTTAAGAAAATGAGTGTTTTGTCTGGGTAAAAAATGTTGTTTTATTGTATCGGAGGTTATGTAAAAATAGTGAATTCTATGTTTCAACAACTAAGGAGCGAATTTAGTTATGGAGGAATCATTTGCTCCAACAATGGTGAATTATTACATCTTTTTATACTAAATGTTCTAGCTAAAGAACCTCTGTGGTTTATGTCAATGTACTATTTTAAATTTTATGTATTATTTTGTAAACTATCATAAATAAACTGTAATAAACGAACAAAACTCTGTGGCCAAGTGACTTGTACAAGGTGTTACTATCTCCATAAGCCCAGAGTTGAAATCTCTGTTGGGACAGATGCTTATGTGATGAATTCATTCCTTTCTCAATCATGATTGTTTATAGACTATTTGTAATATTTTATTTATACATGTAGTAAAGTTTTTGCTATTGTCACCTAGGTATCCTTAAGACAAATGCGCATGCTTGCTCTTATAGGTATGTGTTATAATAACTTATTTATTTGTTAAAGAAACGGTCTTGTAACGTCGTCTCGTAGACAAAACATATAAAACTCCTAATGATATTTAAATATGGGTTTCCAACATTTCGTAATAATAATTACCGGTAACCGTACAAGAGGAGGGAACGTTTATAAATAAATTTCAATTTGGTTACATCTCTGTGGTTTAATGGACACCGGGTCGAAGGTTAACTGCATTTCGTGCGGAACCCTACTAATGGAATGGTTATGACTGTTTTACAGTTAAAAATATATTGACTCTTAGACAATGTGTAGTGTTGGTCTTTTTGGTTTTTACTGAATATATGTGTACGTAGATTACTTTCATCCATAATATTGAAACATGACTGAATGTCATGTTCTATGAGACAATGAAAAAAATATAAATATGGACTTTATAAAAACCACAGATACTAAATTATAGTAGTTATGAATATTCAATTATTATATTCTAATGCACACGGGAATTGTTCAATAATGACAATAGTAGTCAAAACTTTTGTAATTATTTAAATTATTAAACATGCCAAACTTCCTTTCAGTTACTTGTATACAAGTGACTTTTAGATAATTAGTAACAATAATGAAACATCGTTTAGGAACAATATTGAATAATAAGGACAAAAACAGTAGATGTATTATTCATATCTAATATTAAGTACGTATTTAGTTTACGTAATATGGTTTCGAATATTTACAAATGTAGCAGACAGGAAAACATATAATATACTTGGCTTATTATAAATAGGAAATTCGTTTATATAATTATGTATTTTATACTTTTCTTTGGCAATATACCTGTCTTATTTTAGCAGTTATTGTCAAGTAGAGGTAAGTTAGCAGGCACGTAACAATTTATTAGACATTTCTTTGTTTACATCGTGAAAATATTTTTATTTAAAAAATGCCTTGAGAAACAAATACGGATCAATTACTCCCTTCAATTATTTAAAAAACGTCAAAACATCTATTGGTTATAATTTCAGTTATATTAATTTTTAACAGCCTTTGATTCATAGTTTTAAAATTTTTTTCGATTAAAATACCTTATTTATATTATAAAGTACAGTATAATAGTTATTTATTATACAAGAGTGGAAAGTTCCTTTTTAACCGCGTGCTCGATTTGGATGACCGAGCAAGCGAAGGATTCTTAAGTTGAATCACGAGCGCAGCGAGTGATTCTAAATTAGAATCCTGAGCGTCAGCGAGGGAAACAAACGAGCACAAGGTGAAAAATCTTTCCACTCGAGTGCAATACGTAACTTTTCATCCCACCTCAGCGAGGAAATGACAAAATGAAAAAGAAAACAATTTATAATGACAAAATATTTTTCACAATTTAAAAAGTTCTAATCATAAATTTGGCACCATAGAGGTTACATTAAATAGGTTTAATGACGTTTTGAATTTACAATTATATTGAGTACTCATTATATGTGATGTTCTAAATTCAAATCTACTTTGCCGCTCAAGCGAATAAAATAGAATTTTCCAGCCAGATTTCGAAGCGCAAAATTACACTTTCCGAGGTGGTGGGATGAAAAGTTTTTTATTTTTTTTCATATTAGGTAATAAATAAAATATTAATACAGCGATTATGCTCTAATATATTAGACGCAAAATGGTTTTAAGTTTGACGTATTTTTGCATCTGTGAATTGTATTGTAGCTTCTAAACGAATTGATTGCGGTTTTTCTTTGAATGCTGACGTATACGACTAGGGTATTATACCAAAATTTGAAGTGGTTGATTAATTATTGGCGTAAAATGAATTCGGATCAAAAATCAAAACTAAAGCGATCAATGCAAGACAATATAAATCGTCGTAATTATTTTACATTTACAAAAAGTATTCAAACAAAGTAAGAGCCTTTAACTTAATTGTCATGTTGGTTTTTTTACTGGTTATGCCTATCAATCTATATCTGTCCCGGAGTCTAGAATTGTGAGTGAGTGAGATGCATCATGCCATTCCATTTTTTTATTTTTTATTTCACCGGCAGCAGTCCACTGATGTTTCCCATCAAGGTTAACAGCACCAGCTTTTACGCGCATAGAAATGGGTGATCAATTTAAGATATATTGCGCACCATCTACTACGCTACGCAATTATTCGTTATTACACGTGTAATTTATATAAAAATAAATCATTTTAATGTGTTCCGAGTCTATTAAGTCCAGTAAAACAGTTACGAATGTTTGCGAAAACCGCAATGTTTCAATTCGATCAATTACTCAAATGTATTGAGTACCGGCTAATGACCGCCATTTTGAATTTACTCCTTTTCGCTCCAACACTATTTCTATAACTGTTAGAAAGTTTTCCAGATGTCTAGAAAGTGGGGTAATAAAATTTTGATACTATGCATGGACTTTGTATAGGCTGTAAATATTTGTTTTATGTGCAAAATTCTTTGAGTACTTGAACATTGCTTATAGTACCTATTTGTTTGTTTGATGTACTTTTCTTGCATACTTTTGGAAATAGGAATGAAACACAGTGAATTATAAGTTAAAGAATTATTTTCAGAGTTAGAAAAAAATCAAAAACTTATTGAGCGTTTTGATATCGTTGATGTCTTTTAAATATAAACTTTTCTGGTTAATGTTATTTAGTACGCCATATCGCAAAAAACTTAATTTAAATTCATATTCAATTTTGTAAATTAGTACAATTTATCCTGTTTACATTCCATAATTTAATCCTGATTACGATGCATTGTACTATACATACGGCTACATACAAATAATTATGATTGTATGTAAATAGACAACTTGACTCACCGGTGTACCACACCCGATCCTGTGTTAGAATAAATTAATATTTTACATTACAACGCAGAGATTTTATGACAGCAACTTAGGCATTACAATGTATTAGACTTTTTTTACATATGACATGTAAGCTCTTGGCCTTCTTCTCATCTGATCTCAAGTGACGATAAGGCCGAAGGTGGAAGCGAGCTTCACCTGTAATCCTCAACATCTGAGGAACTGTCTTATCTCTGATTGTCGGTACACAACAATGCTTATAACATTGTTATTATGGCGACAAATTTAGGCAAGACGGTGGTAGCTAGCCAGGCGGACATAGAAGCCTTACCTTAGAAGCCACAAACCAAACCGAGCAGAAAAACTTCTGCCCCCACGGGGATTCGAACCCGGACCTCCAGATTAACACCCGGTAGTGCGAACCACTAGACCAGAGAGGCGGAAAAATGAAACTGTTGTTAAACTTGTGTACAATTGTTTAGTTTAGAACATAGATTGAAGGTTTAGAATTTATTTCACCAGGGAAATAAATGTTTTCTAAAATGTCCATCATCAGAAGTGATATATTATGAGTTGAATAAGTAGGTTTGCTTTGTTTATTGAGTAAGGATATATTTTCCTATAATATTATCAAGAATTGGAAGGCCCCTTTATTATATAGGGCCTATATAATAAAGGGGACTTCCAATTCTTAATAATTGTACCTAAAGGCAAATAATTACATCACTCAAACATATATAAAATTTAGGACGTGTCTTGTCACAGTACACCTATAGCTTTTATGTATATTGAAGGTTGGTATAATAAGTTATCTTTTGGAATTCACTTTCTGCCCTTTTCTTACAGCAAATGGGGTCGGGTATGAGTATATCATTATTTTCTATTCTATCCTTGGTTTTCATATTCAATCCATTGCTTCCGAATGTAGAATTTCACCCATCATCGCTTACCTTCAGATCCATACATTAGGTCAGGTATAACGACATATTCATTGTCTTCAGCTTATATACGTCCCACTGCAGGGCACAGGCCTTCCTCATGGAGAAACACATAAGGAGTATGGGTCGTAACACCACCACGCTGGCCCAATGCGCGTTCGTGGGTAGAAACGGTTCCAATAGCGACCGGGACCAGCGGCTTAACGTACCTTCCGAAGCACGGAGGAGTTCGAGATCACAATGTTTTCACCCATATTATAATGACGACCTCCGTGGTCGAGTGGTCTGTATGCCGCTCTCAAGGCGTCGCCATCTCGAGAGGTTCTGGGTTTGATCCCCAGTGGGGGCAAATGTTTGGGTGATGTATTCAGGCATTTGTTCTCCAGTCTTGGATGTTTATATATATTTATATCCTCCTCCTCGCATCGGTTTCCTCAGTGCTGAGGGTCGTGACCACCTCGATCTATAATTTTGTCTCGGACTATCTGATATATTTATAAATTTTCAGGATATTTTTATGTACGATCTATGAAGTATATTTATCCGTCGTCTAGTGTCCGTAACACAAGCAGCATTAGTTGCTTAAAATGGGGCTAGTTGATAGGTGTGAATGTTTGAAGATATTTATTTATTTATTTATATAACTGGTCATGGCGAAGGTAGCTTTTTTTTCGATATCGAAAGCCAAAGCGTAACCACTACGCCACGGAGCACTTCATATATTCATACCTAGAATATCTAAGTATGCCTTTGACCAGCGAAGCAAGTCAATACAGTACATGCTTGTGTAATCGTTAAATTAAATTAGTCATCGAGACAATAAAATGACGCATCGATAAGTTAAGTAGAGTTAGCCCACCCGTAACCGCTTACCGATGAAATACAACACCCTTCATCCGCCAGATAAGTCGAAGGTATAACACCAGCAGTCCAGCATACATTGCCGTTTTAATGTAACAGCTTTGTTGGTAACTGTAAGCGTAGGCGGAAATATTCTTTGATCAATGCAGTTATCTCGCTTTCGTGTTAGCAGTAAATCTTATATGGTGAGAATGAGACACCGGGGAGCCGAGATGAAAGCTGACTCTTTGTTTTACTTGGAACATTTAAACTATTGTCACACATACGTAAATAACACTCATTGATATTATAGGCGATGGCAGGAAAAATATAGGTATAAGTTAAAACGGGCAGTTTTCCGTCACTCGACGTTGGTCCCGGTCGCTAATGCACCCGATTCTACACACCAATCCGCATTGGGCCAGCATAGTGGTGTTACGGCCCATACTCCTCATGTGTTCATCATAAGGAAGGCCTGTGCCCAGCAGTGGGACGTATATAGGCTGAGGACGAACCCTTGCAATGTTTTTCCCAGTTTGACTTTGATAAGAAGTGCAATACCTAATGAATTATAGGTGGCATGCTTGGAATTTCGTCGGAAATCCGTGAAATTGTGATACAGGGCACCGCCTGCGTCATATTTCCCTACGATTCAAAGAGTGATACATTTATTCTAAGAAGTTTCAGTGCTTACAAATATTTCATTAAAACCTTCTTCAGTTAAAACGTACTATTATTTTTTTATATTTAATAGACAAATGTTCCACTATCTGGCTAGTAATGAGACCGAATAGAGAGTTGCCGAATTTGAGACCTAAAATGCAGTAAACTTGCCTAGAAAATGCCTATTCAGTAGCATGAAGGTCTAGCATGAAAAGCCCACCGTTTTATGCTGATGTTCAAGGGTTTGAAGTCTTTTATGTAAAAGACAGTGTAATATTTTTATTTACCAATATTTTTTTACACACGCAAAATAGACGCTACGACGTCGCGGCTTAACGTGCCTTCCGAAGCACGGAGAAGCTCGAGATCACAAATGTTTGGTCACCCATCCGCGGTCTGACCACGGCGAAAGCAGCTTTGTTTTCGATCGAAAGCCAAAGCGTACGAACCACTACGCCACCGAGCTTGTTTGACTTTTTTTGCAAGGGTTTCAGAACGACAATAAAAAATACCATGACATAATAATATCATTTAATTTTGTGTCTCTACAAACGTAGATGAGTGGAATGAAATTATGAAATGGACTAAGCGGATGATATATAGGACGAGGAACAGTGGTCGTTTAAATAGAAAGTGTACATACCTGAAATCGCGTTTTTTATTACTAGATAATAATAATAAATAAACCGAAATATTTAAGTATAGAAGCAAGTTAAGAGAAGCTCAGTGTCAATGCTATACACATAATATATTTTTCATACTCTTTTTTTAAGGTGTAGGTAAATTGTTTGCATTTCTGCTAAATGACAAAGTAATGTTTGTAATGTTCTTGGTAATTAAATAAAAATACGTCTTCGGAAACACTTGGGGTTTATTTCTATTTAGTTTTACAAATCTCGTGTCTCGGTCTTAACTTGTGCCGCCTCAATATAATTCTAGGTTATCTTATATTTTTTAATTTATTTTTCATAACGTTTTGTTATTCCGTTTTAGATATCTGATAATTGCGTGTGGTTATTACATCATACCCCTTTTAAAAGAAAATTAAAAAAAAACAAAAAGAGGAAAAAATAAAAAAAAAAGTTATATATATGTATATGTGAATATACATATATATATACTTTTACATTTACAAAACTTACATGAAATTTAAAACTTATGTATACTTTTACATTTACAAAACTTACATGAATTTTAAAACTTCCACACTTACTCAATTTACATTTAGCCACATAATATGATTTTTTCTACTTAATGACAAAACTTATATTACTTACAAACTTTGTTTTTTAGATAATTTAGTCTAATTTAATTTATATTTTAAGTATTTAATTTACTCAATGTCAATACTGATGAATTTATGTTCATTATCCCAGATTTCAATTTCTTAGGCAGTTTATAATTACACATACACTGGACTGCACACTCATATTAAAATGACAGATTATTGAGGTCGAACATGATATGAAGTCCTAATATACGTGCATCCATTATTGTCTTTGATTGTATAAGATCTGTATCCATTAATACTTATAATTATGCCTTGTATCCACTCCTTATTAGGGTCCTTTTTGAACCACACTTTTTGATTAATAACAAAGCAATCCTTTTGTCTTACATTTCTATTGTAATTAATTAAATTTCTATATTTAGTCTTATTCATTTCAGTCTGTACATTATAATTTAACTTTGGTAGTAAGTATGTATAACTAGATGGTAACTTGGTTTTTAAATTTCTACACATTAATAACTGTGAGGGTGTAAATTGTGTACCAGAGACAGGTGATGACCTATATTGCAGTAATGCTACTCTGAAATCAGTCTTATCCTCATAACATTTTTTTAACATCTTTTTCGCTATTTGCACACCACGTTCTGCCATACCATTAGACTGTGGGTATCTTGGGCTGGAGTAAGTAAATTTAAAACCCCATTCATTTGCAAATTGTCTACATTGTAGTGAGTCAAATGGAACATGATCAGCCACTATCTCTGATGGTATGCCAAAACAAGAAAATATATCTATTAGTACATTTATAATGCTATGTGCTGACTTACTATTTATTAACTTAATGTCTAGCCATTTAGTTGTATAATCATAAATGACAAGGTAACTTTTCCTCATAAAGTCCATAATATCAATTCCAAGTTTTGAAAAAGGTAACTGTGGGATGTCATGGGTTAACAGTGGTTCCTTGGCATTGTTATTTTGATAAGTTTGACAAGTAAAGCATTTTTTAACAAATGTTTCTATTTGAGAGTCTATATGAGGCCAATAATATAATGATCTAGCTACTTGTTTCATTTTTGTTACTCCCAAGTGTCCTTCATGTAATTTATTTAGAAATGTTACTCTTAAAGAGTGAGGTATTATTAATCTTTCATTCATAAACATAAGTTGTTGGTCCAGTGTAATTTTGTCTCTTAACTTAAAATAATGGTTCATATTATCAGGTATATTACTATCTGGCCAACCATCCTGTGTAAAGAGCTTTAACTGAGAAAGCTCTGTGTCATTTGATGTTTCCCATATTAGTTGTTGTTTTTGTTCATTAGTACATTGTAAATAATTTGCTAAGCCTATACAGTGTATTACTTCATGCATGTATGTTTGATCATCATCACATTCATCTAAGTAAGACCGTGATAATAAGTCTGCTATATGCATTAATCGACCCCGAAGATATTTAAACTCTATGTCATATTTTAATAATTTTAGTTTTAATCTTTGCAGTCGTACTGACGGAATTGCATGAATCCCTCTTTTTAAAATGCTTTCTAGTGGTTTGTGATCATTAAATACAGTGCATTTTTTTCCATAAATAAAATAATGAAATTTCTTTGTAGCCCACACTACACTGAGCAGTTCTTTTTCAATTTGAGAGAAATTTTTCTCTGCATTAGTGAGACTTCTAGAGGCATAGCAGATGGGTTTTCCATTTTGCATTAAGCAACATCCTAATCCATCTTTACTTGCATCACACTGTATGGTGATTGGTAAAAGAGAGTTAAAATTTTGTAAAATTGGTGCTGTACTTATACATTTTTTTATATTATTAAATGCTTTTTCATGCAATTCTGTCCACAACCAGCAAACACCTTTTTTTAGGAGAGAATTTAATGGAGATGTTAAATCTGCTAATCTGTTTACAAAGTTTCTTAAGTAGTTAGTCATTCCTAAAAATATTTGCAATTCTTTTACATTTTTTGGACTTTTTATATTCAAAATGGCTTTAATTCTATTGGGATCAATTTGCATTCCATTCTTTGAAAAAATATGTCCAAAGTACTTTACTTCAGGCAATTTATACTGAAATTTATTTTTATTAAACCTTATATTTTTTTCTTTAGCTCGTTCTAATACACACTTTAGTATTCTATCATGCTCAATCTCATTTTCAGCACAGATCATCAAATCATCACAGTAAATAAGTACACCTGGTATGTCTCCAAAGGTGTTTTCACTATATTTTTGAAATATTTCTGAAGCAACAGATAAGCCAAATGGTAGTCTTAAAAATTTGTAGCACCCAAATGGAGTACTGAATGTACATAAGTCTGTAGACTTCTCTGTCAATTTAATATTATAAAATCCATCTGAAAAATCTAATACAGAAAATATTGACTTATTACTTAATTTGTTAATCATTTCTTCTAATTTTGGTATCAAGTGATATTCTCTTATTAAAACTTTATTCAATTCTTGTGGGTCTAAACAAATTCTTAAGTTACCATCGCTTTTTTCAATGACTACAAGATTACTTACAAATGACTTTGGATGTTCGACTTTCTCAATAATCTGACTTTCAACTAGACTTTTTAGTTTGTCCTTTAGGCGATCCGTCAACGCATGTGGTACTCGTCGTGGTGGTTTTACCACAATCTGTGTATTGGGTTGAGTGTGCAGCTCCAGTGGTGTTTCAAATTGTCCTATGCCCTGAAATAGTTCCGAATATTGATTAATAATTTGGTTTTTATTATTTTGTATATTAATGGTGTCAATATTGTTGTTATTATTGACAGATGAGAACATGTTATTAGTATTATTTGTGTTCAAAAATTTTAATTCTATTAATGAGTTAAGGCCCAATATAGGTTGTGTTTTTTCTTTTATTATTAAGAACTCTGTAGGAACTTTAGTAATTAAGTCATTTAAATATATTGTTAACATTACCTTACCCAAAGGTTTGATTTTATTACCCCCAAATGCTTCCAATAAACTGTTTGTCTCAGACCACTTAGGAGTCTCATCATCGACAATTAGTTTAAGATCTTTTAATGATAACACATTAACCTGGGCCCCCGTGTCACATTTATAAGACACTTTTTTATTTTCTGTTTTTAATGTGATGATCCACTCTTTCATATTATACAAACTTTTTCCTTTTATTGCATGGCAAACTTTGGTTAGTCATAAAGTATGGACAAAATTATCATCTAATTCATTAGTATTTTCAACTGAATCTACCTTTTTAGTCCTACATCCAACAGCAAAATGGTTTAATTTATTACATAATGTACAAGTTTTACCGAAGGCCGGGCACTGCCTGGGGCCATGTTCCCTATTACATTTTCTACAATTATAAAAGTTTTTGTTATAATTTTTTATTCCTTTTTGATTTAATGTTATTTTGTTATACTTAGCTTGATTATTTTGGGTGTGCAGAGCATCAATCTTGAGTAGATCTTCTTGTTTATGAATCAGGTTGGCATGTTCTTGTGAGAGTTCAGTTGCTCGGCATTGATCGATGGCATGATCCAGAGTTAGGTCCTTGTTTTCCAGCAGTTTCCGCTGAAGCTTTCTGTCTCTTATGCCCATGACTATTCTGTCTCTTAACATTCTGTTTTCTAGTTCTTTATAATTACAGTTTTTTACCAGTTTCCTTATTTCAGAATAGAAGCTGTCGAATGTTTCGCCCTCTTCTTGATTTCTATTATTGAAGTTAAAAGTGTTTATTAGCTCGTTTTGCTTTGGTTCAAAATATGCATCAAATTCCTTTAACAGTTCAGTGTATGGTGGGGTTTCCTCAACCTTTTTAAGCATGTTAAAATATATGTTTTGTCCTTCATGACCCATGCAGTTTAACAAAATGGCCGATTTTCGCTTTTCAGATACCCTTTCTAAGCCGGCTGCTGTGATGAATACCATAAATTGTTGTTTAAAATTCCTCCATTTCATCAGCATGTCACCTACTGTGTCTAATTGCAACGGCAGTGGCATTTTAAATTCCAATGGATACGACATTTCGTCACTTACTTCTGTGTCTTTTTTAGAGTCTTCACTTTGCATTTCTTCTTTCTCTGGTGGTTCTTAAGACGGCTGCGCCATGTAATGTTCTTGGTAATTAAATAAAAATACGTCTTCGGAAACACTTGGGGTTTATTTCTATTTAGTTTTACAAATCTCGTGTCTCGGTCTTAACTTGTGCCGCCTCAATATAATTCTAGGTTATCTTATATTTTTTAATTTATTTTTCATAACGTTTTGTTATTCCGTTTTAGATATCTGATAATTGCGTGTGGTTATTACAATGTTTACCCCTATAATTACCTTTTTTCTCTATCTTTTGTTAATTTACACCAAATACCACGAAGAATAATTAATGTTTAAAACTGGAGGAAAAGTAAATATCTAACTGTGACAACCCTAAATAAAGTATCCCGATAACATGAGGACGAAACGTGCGTGCGCACGTAACGTATTACGCACGACTTTTCGTGTCGACTGTACGTAGTTTGACAACAATACTTGATGGATACATTGTTTGGTTTGAGGACAATAAATGACCTTATTTTGTTAGCCGCTATATAGGCACATTGAACTGATTACTATGGGTCGTGGTATATGAATGAAAAAATTCCAAACCAAGCGTTTCCACGGACCGTATGTTGTATAAGTGTATAACGAAATATGAAGGACTATATTTGTTTTATAAAAAAAAACTGTCGAATGTTACCCGCGACTTCTCCGCGGTTACTGGTTTTTTAACTTTCCCATGGGAACCCTTGAATTTTCCGGAATAAAATTATCTAAGTTGTTGACCAGGGATATAAGGTATCACCATGCTAAATTTCATTGAAATCAGTCAAGCCATTTCGGAACAAACAGACAGAGAAACATAAAAAACATTTTTGGTATTTCCCTTCCTCTTTTCTCTTTTTACATGCCCCTGACTTAATTTAAGCATTTTTTTTTCTATGTACAGAAATTTGACCTCTACAGTTTTATTATATATTTTTTTGTTAGCCAATCTGCAATCAGATAATCTGTAATCTGCAATCAGTCAACTATAAGCAGATGATCAGTGAGTTTCATATGTGAGGCAGAGTGCGTCTTCCAGCAAAGACTGCTACTCATATTAGAATAATTTGTGTCTCATTCTATAATATATTTCCTCTAAGCACAGCTACCAAAAAGGCCTTACCTTTTTGGTAGCTGCGCTTGACTACACTCGCAGCAAGAGCATTCGAATGTTTTTCCAACCGTTTTTTGTATTTCGTCAATGAATCTTGGATTTGCTCTTTCACTGTGTTCATATGCAGCTTTATTATATGTATAGATTCTATCATTGCAATGTAGTGTTCACACCTACCTTGATGGCTTGGTGAGTCATTTGCAAAGATCTAATAATATTTTAAAAAACACTGTTCACTCACTAGGTGGTCACTATGTGGAGCATTGTGACGTAATGACGAACTACTCGAGAGTGGTATGGGCTCTATTGAACTTGTAAGGACACCAAAATCACCAAAACCAAAATATACGTATACCTGACACTCTGTGATCTCGAGCTCCTTCGTGCTTCGGAAGGCATGTTAAGACGTTGCACCCGATTCTACCCACCAACCCGCATTGGGCCAGCGCGGTGGCTTTACGGCCAATACTCCTCATGTGTTTCTCCATGAGGAAGGCCTGCACCCAGCAGTGCGACGAATATAGCCTGAGGACACATTACACTTATCTATGCCCCATAGAATTGTACGAACCTAATGCTGATAATTTTCATAGAATACATTCTATACAATGAGTTCTGATACAAGAAGAAAAGTGGAGCTGGAAGAAGAAAAATGGTACGATAAAATTGATCTCGTAATTTAGTTCAAGCGTACAAAGTCATAGGTGTTACTACAGAACTCTCTCGTTAAACATCAGCCACTAGACACTGATGGTACAGTGACAATCCGTGGGTCCTTAACCTCAAGACGAAGATCAGTTGAAGACATTCTGGCATCACTTTTCATTTCATTTTACGACGATAAGACACGGCACGGTTACGCAAGCCAATTTAATATCACCCGTAATATAATAGAGAGTGAACGAACCTGTTTTTAAAATGAACTCTTTGCAAATAGGGTTGGCTCTGCGAAAAGATTTGACTGTTTGAGAGTAGATGCGGGTAGATTAGCGGGGCACTCGCAAATAATATACTATAAAAACACACCATATTTCGTTGTACCCCTATGTTGTATACTAGCTAGTTTGTAATCTAAATTAATATTTAAAATTACATAGTTCTATGTCAGTTCATGATAACAAGCAAGCACCCTATAATTTTTGTTGCAGAAATATTGTATGGGTGTTTGAAATACAGATTTTCTTTGTTATGAAAACGTATAAATCAAAATTCTTCTGCCGCTTCATTATTATTACGTATCTGATATACAAATTTAACATATATCACGCGGAGTGAATCCTAAATTCCTATTATTAGGAGAGGGCTACGTTATATAACAATCAGTAATCTACAATAAGCTGTTCTTAGTTTTTGGGGACATAAAAACAAAATCAAGTATCATTAAAAAAGGTTTTCGTTGGCCAATGAACCCTACACCAATACCAATAAGAAAATATTTAGCTTCCTGTTATGTGAAACGCTTCAAATGTTGAATTAAAAAAACACCTCAATTAGCAACCCTATTCCTGAGGCTACAAGTTCTACAACTTGTTTAACTAAAATGTCGCGAGTCTCATTTGCGTAGAAACTTATGGAGTATCGCGATCCATGTAGAGTTACACGCAGTATCGGAATGTAAAGTGTTCTAAGTAACACTTAAAATATTTGTTTGGAATGTAAGTGTTCTTGTGTTTCGCAAAAGTTGGTTCTGTAGTGAGTCAACCTATTTTTTGTATCAAGATCTCTCTTATACTTAAGTTAAGTTGATGATTGATTAGGTGTCACAACAAGTGCGTTTAATTAGTTGGATGTGTTAATTGTAAATGAAGCACTTGATATCATCAAGTAATACCTAGCTGGGTAGCTAGTCATCAGACACGCACGGTAGGAACTGATGATTGCCAGTGATATTTCACAGGTTTTTCTGAGTTTTGGACAGACAGACTCCGTCGGCACGCTAAGATTTCGGATATTATCTGACACTATTTGTAGTGATGATGATGAGAGATGAAGATATATACATAAAATCACGCCTGTAATCCCCGTAGGGGTAGACAGAGTTCAAGGAGTACTGTGTTCCTTAAGACCACATTTAGCCATACAAAAATTGGGTTTAGTCAGATGAAAAATCGTGAACGAGCTAGCTCATCGCCTACACAATCACAGACCCAGTACCCAATACGCCCATAGTCGCCTTTTACGACATGCTTGGCGAGAAAAGCAGTTGGTACATTCTTTTTGTGTCCCGGACCAACAGGAGACATGGACTGGACGAGAGATACATGAAAAAATATGTTTTTATGTCCTCTTTACAGCATTTAGTTAACCTTTTTCATGCGATCGAGTACCCCATGAGACTTTCGCACTTTTAGGGTCTTCCACGGGACCTAGAGACTCATGCATATACGACTATATCTCTACAGTTTGCACAGCAAATGGCCCAGACATATGCTCCTTATATACCTCACTACTGATGTTAATAATTAACAGAGAAAGAAAACTAATCTCTCTCATCAATGACATAGAAACCAGTTTGGGCGTGCAATCAATAATCCGCTGTATGACAGGTATGTATTACAGGGTAGCTTATTAGATTTTATTGGGTAACTAAAGTTATTACAGATTAGAACCACAGATTATATAAAGGTTTATTAGAACTGTCTCGTCGTAGCGACCTTCACATTGGCAGTAGGGCTTCGCTTTGCCGCATAATGTATGCCTCGACAAAAAAGGTGACATATTTAAATCTAATGGATTTTATGGCAGTAAGCATAGTGGAGCAGTGCACTGAGACTTTTATTGCCGTAACAATAAAGTGCTTAGTCCTCTGTGCTTGACAAAATATGACGTATTATTTTTGTTTGATATCCTCTTTTGTAGGTCAGGTTCAAGATGGTTTTCATACAATGCGTAAACTAAAAAGTTCTTAGATAGAAACGTTATCTCTTCAAAGTTCTAAACCGTACAGTGCTTAGTTTAGGCTATACTAAAGATGTGAGCGCAAGAAATATTTTTACTATTTATCAGAGTCCGTAACTGGTTTTATTTTTATTAAAAAAGGAAATGACACAAAACTAAAGTAAACAACATTTGTACCTAAACATCTAAAATTACCGTTCAGTTTTATGGTAATGCGTTGCATTGCTTCTAAGCCTTCACCGTTTTAATGGCCTTCGTTTACCTGTTAATTTTTAGAGAAATACGTTAAATAAATCTCCGTGATGGATGTATATATTACAGAGCAGCGTTTTAAAACTTTCTCAATACGCCCCCGGTCTCCAATCTATTTTCTAATGCACTTAGTTTCAACGCGATATGGTGGTCTTCGACTGTCTTCGCTGCTAGGTATCGCTTTAAAGTACCTCGGTTTATGTTTTAAATTATTCGACTTTAAAGAAGGAAAAGGAGTAGAGATTATTTAAAAACTATTAAGATAAATTATGGATAAGTAAGCAATCCTTAAAATTATTCATGATCATTATTTAAAAACGGAAAAAGGTGTGCTTGTATTCTTGTAAGTCTCTGTGATCTTCCCAACACATAAAAACCGCTTGGTGTTAAAACTACTAACTTATTGTTTAAACTTACTTGCTGTTTATGGTTGTATTAATCATAATAATTTGTTCTGTACATCCGTAGCTCCATTAAGCTAAGATATTGTTTTGTAACTTCCGTCGAACAATTACCACGGTAATAAAAATCCAATTCTGAAAATACAATTGAGATGTATTGGCTACACTATTTGATCGGCAGATAGATGCAATTTTGGGTCTTATTACAAAGAAATAGTGTTGAGTAGTAAATAAATAATTAAATGAGAAAGTACTTCAAAATTTATAGCTTTGTTTTTATTTCCAGTTATTTTAATGAAGAAATGAAATTAGTGGGAATCATAATTAACTATTAGGTTGGTCGGTAATAAATTAAAAAGAAATAAATTGAATATTACATTGCCGAATAGAAGTGCTCAATAATTTTATGCCTCTTTTGATAAATTCATAGTTACCCCCTCCATTTTAAAAAAAATAACATATCATCAAGCCTCTCTATCCCATAGAAGTGCCTTTCAGTTCAAAATATTCTTACGTTTATTTGCATTCTCATCGATTTATTATCGTTTCCCAATAGTAACCATTTAAAAAAGGAATGGCTTGCAATAGTGTAATACGTGTTGACATTACAATCTTGACCAATATAGTAAAATAAACATTTTCTTTATCAGTCATAACTGGGGTATTGGTTAGTTTGCAGAAATGTGATTAGATATGGCTTGCGTTACACTGTTAAGTAATATTTTTCCTTTTTATACATATACAATTTGATTCTGATTCACATTCACACTAGAAAAAAATAATTTGAAAAACGTAATTTTTTTAATAAATGTCTTTAATTTTGGAAGTCACTAAGTAATAAAGAATACCTCATTGTATAATCACTATAATAATAATCATGAGTTTTTTTTATATTACGAGTTGAATAAATGTTTTGTTTCCAGAGGGTCAATATTTTTTCCAGTATTTAATTTTGTGTACATGGATAAATAATATATTTTTTTATTTTTCTCATTTATTCGTTGGAATTTGTGAAGATGTGTAATATTTCAATCAGTAATTATAGAATATTACAGATAAAGAATAGCTCAATTCAGACACAATGATTGCAAAGTCAATTATAAAATCAACGTTAATTGCTAATACTACATGCAAAGGAACGTGCCTAAACAAACTTATGGGAAATCTGCAGTTGTACACTTGCGGTGCTTCGGGGCATGTTCTGTGCAACTAATGCTATTATATGAAACCTAATAGTATTTGCATCCACCATAGATATCGACATACATTTTCAATATACATAATTATAGTACCTTTAGTCCAGTGATTTCATGAGAGCTTTAAATCGTTTATGAGTATCAAAAACAGAGTTCGAAAGGATAATTATCAATGATAACTATCATGGATAGTTATCGATTGATAATAACAAAGTAAAGCTCGTGAATGAAAGTCTATTTTTTTAAAGTTCTAATCTGACGAAGCCTGATTTTTGTTATTTTCAATAATAGTTAACTATAAAATACCATAAATGTATAGGTAAATATAAAACATATAAGTTTTTTTTCATTTTTTGTTATAAATTATTATAAAACAATAAAACAAATTAATTTCCTACACTTATGGTAATGATACGATAATTATCTTGATAACTATCTGATAATTATCAAGACTCGTATTACGAACTAACTTCAATCATGCCAAATAAACACCATGTTTGTTTTTAAATAATACCGAATACTACAATAATTTAATTTTTGTCAGTTCCCAACTTCCAAGGTTAACCATGAGTAAAAATCATAATAACTATAATGGTAGTTCTTTAATACAAGGGCAAAATATGATTCAGGTGCAAAAAAAATTGGGTCTCAGTAGTTACTAATCATGCCTACCTTTATTTTTTATATTTTCATCAGATTGAAAAAATACAAAAAAAGTCTCATTCATTGTCATGAAAAAAGTCATTTGTAAAAAATCTGATCACCAACCCGCATTGGGCCAGCGTGGTGGTGTTACGGCCCATACTCCTCATGTGTTTCTCCATGAGGAAGGCCTTTTCCCAGCAGTGGGATGTATATAGGCCGAGAACAGGACAATAGATGGCGCTGTGCGTAGTCCTCTCCATACAAAACCTGAAAGTTGTTGAAATTTCGACCTGAAAGTGCTCTTAGAAAGTTGAAAGTAGTTGCAAGTAGAATTGTCACCGGGTTCTGAACTATTCCCAAAGTTTCAGCCCGATAGCTAGTCCGGAAGTGCCTCAAAATTAAGTTACATCTAGGCGGACAAACAAAGAGACAAAAAGACAAACAAGAAAGTGATTTAATAAAAATGTGGTAATAAAAAATAAAAGGTGATACAATAAGGGATATATTGTTACCCGGTTAATCCTTAACGGAGTAACACGGCGCTATTAGTCGCAAATTAACTGTGCAATGCACAGGAAGTCATAACATGTCGGCCATGCAACGGGTTGGCCGATATACCGCGCGCCATGATCGCCACGATTAAAAAGTATACCGGCCATAGACAAAAAAGGGCGGGAGGAAGGAGGATTTAGGACAGATAGAAAATTTTTAGAAACAATTATTTTATCATACTAGATATAGACTAACTCTAGGAAAACAGAGTATAACAAAAAACTATTCCAAAAGTATACCCACTACTTTTGGAAACTAGAATGAAGTATGTATTTTAAAAAATGAGTCAAAAGTACCTATCCCTTTTTAAACTTTATATTTTTTTTAGATACATGTCTAGCAACAGCACTTGATCGGGGAAAATTTAATATCTTAGAAATCCTTGCAGTTCTTATTCGGTAATAATTATGTATTTTCTTTTTGTATCGATTGTCATTTGTGGTCAGCTCTAATAATTAAATTTATTCACTGTAACTTATGGGTTGGCTGGAAGACATCTCTATTAGAGATTAGTTCGCCCATTGTTCTGTTGTTTTTATATTTTTTCTTTTTTCAACGCAATAAAGAGTATAATAATAATAATTTTTCTCCAGTTTTTAGAACAAATCATCAATTGATAGGGGAAAATCAAACAAGCATTACTTTGGACGATTTTTTTACGTAGGTATATATTGTCGAATGCTGTTTTCATTTACCTGACTTAAAACGCAATTTACGAAAATAATGTCAATTGACATTAATAAAACTACCTGCTAATAAAATTTGTGATCATAACATCGTTGACTAATAGGGTAAAGTAATTCATATTATATGAAAATTAAATATTCTCTTTTTAAAAAAGCAAAATATTTTTGCTTTTAAAAATATTATTATATGTTTTAAGGAGTCGGTAAATAAAGTTATTTACATTAAAGCCTGCCTAATAGCTTTAATATCCGCAATAGTACCGGTTCCTGAATACGCTGTGGTATAGATTCAAACATAAATAAAATATATCGCGATTGCAGAGCAATTTGATTTTGTGTACACATTGGATTTAAAGTATATTATGTGAGCAACAATAATATGGTTTTTATTTAATTCCACCAATATGTACTGAGCATATTTACCTATTCATTTTTAACCCAGAATTTACATACCCATGTTTGCAAACATTAAAAGAAGAAAAATAATTTAATTGTTAAATAAAAGAAGGCACGTACCAAAAAAACCCTATCGGGAAATTAAAAAAATGTTACTTTTAAAATCATAAAGAATGTGTTCTTCATTCAAAAAATTCATTATTTTCAAATTTGAATAAATAGACGTTGTCATCCTTTTGTCGTCAAACCTTTTCAGATTTTTGTTTTGAAACCTGCACATAATTTATGTATACTGGCATTTAAAGTAAACTGTATCGTAACATTCAAGATTAACATTAAACTAGAATTTTCATTACGCAATATTCAAATTAATGTTACATGTTTCCATGTATTATATCAGCGAAATAAATTTAAATTTTATTTATGATTGATTGATTGATTGATGCGTCTGAAAGTTTCTCTATTAAGGGTGTGTTCCAAAACGGGTAAAATTTATCTCCACCGGTAAAAATTGCCCTTGTCAGAGTTTTGGAGTAAATTCCATACTTTTAGTTTCATTCGGGTGTATTTTGGAACGACCTAGAGTAAAATTTTTCTACTCCGATCGTCAGCTTTTCAGACATGTAAAAACTCTTAGTATATACATATTTACCCTTATGATAAATATAGAAGTATCTAAACTGCAGATCCTTTTCTCAAGTGAGACTCGCAAAAGCCCTTCAAAATAGCTTCCCAGCGGGTGTTCTGGGCAGGTGTAGGTAGGTACTCGTTGTTTATCAAGCATATAAAGTTGATCGGAAACCAGATGAGATATTATTACTTAGCTAACATCTGTGCCTGAGGTGCGGTAAGCTCTGCGCTACAGGTTCTAGGGGGATCAAAACATACTTGATAATATACACTAGCGTACGCTTTGGCTTTCGATATCGAAAACAAAGCTACCTTCGCCATGGTCAGGCTTTAGATGGGTAACCAAAACTTTGTGATCTCGAACTCGTCCGTGCTCCGGAACACAGATTAGAGAGATATGTCTAAAGACTCCGGAAGGTACGTTAATTCGTTGGTCGCGGTCGTTATTGCAACCGCGCTGTGAGCATAGAACTTTCGATAAGCCAAATTTGACGTCTAAGATCGACAATTGTCGAAAAACTCGATAAATTTGACTGATAACCCTAAGGAGTGAAAAGGACGGATGCTTTTGTCGATCAAATATGGCGACTGTCGAAGTTCTATGCTCGCACTGCCGTTTAGTTATTCGCTTTAGAATGCTCTTGTCACATCTACAGCCGCTACCCTCTTGATTAGCTCTTGGTAAGCTAACAGACAAGTTCTCTACGAATCTTGTATTTTTTTTAAATATAATATTTGTTGGAGAATTTTTTCTTTAGTTTTAGTGGTGAGAACATGTTTAAAGCTTTTATCGGTTGCACTTATAGTCGCTTATATGTAACTGCTGGATCGATTGATATGGCAATTCTTGGGGGATTCCTGTGTCCAGCGATGGCCATTAACTGGCAAATATGATTCGTTCCCCTTTATCGTATACATGAAATGTAATTGTCATGTAGCAGTTTGACCAGAAAATCAGGCACCCGTCCTAGCTAAATCTATTCAAAATAGGATACCGATAATGCCGGAAAGAATTAAATTTATATTTTGCAATGGACACTTGTATTCTAATTAAATAATAACCCCAGGTACTTTCACTATTTAAATAGACTTTTACACGGCGGGGTTGTAAATCCTTATTATTTACAGTTACACTATTATACCACCGGCCGGCAATCGTAAACAATTTGAGCGCGTATTAGCAATTTTATGAACAAAAACAGCAGTAAAAGGGTGTAAGTACATGTTATGGTTTAATAATTTAATATTCGTGGAGTTGAATTGAGCTCGCTGGCGAAGTAGTTAGTACGCTTTGGCCTTAGATATTGAAAACAAAGCTACCTTCGCCATGGATAAGCCGTGGATGGGTGACCAACCTTTGTGATCTTGAACTCCTCCGTGCTTCGGAAGGCACGTTAAGCACAGTGTTACGGCCTTACTCCTGATGTGTTTTTTCATGAAGGCCTGTGCCCAGCAGTGGGACGTATATAGGCTGAGGACGGACGGACGGAGTTGACTTTATCTTGTACTAAGTTTTAATAAAACAAGTATACTTTCTGAATTTCACTACTATTCTGTGCCCGGTGTATTATTATTGTGCATCAGGCTCGCCTTATAGATAAGAAACAGGTGGAAAGTCGGCGAGAATACCACTTCCTTCCCCTTTGGGGATACGTATACATACACGTGTACATACGTATACATATACGTGTACATATCGTCATGTCTGTATTTCCGAAAGGTTAGGCAGAAGTGTTAACCCCAGTTCGCCAGATTTGTTAAGTCTCCATGGTGGCGAGCATCGTACCATGCACCGGGCACAACGCAAGGCAAGCATTTTCACAATCAACTGTAATTGAGTTATTCAAACTCAGTGGTACATGCGGTGGGATCGAACCCACGACCTCCTCAAGGGGTAGTGCCGTCTTTGTTAACTCGCCTATCGCTGTCGTACTACCATAGGACATGCAAAAGTGATAAATAAATTAAAACAGCAGTCTTTTTTTTAAATATCAGTTCCTTAGTATATCTAATATATAGTATGTTTCTTATCAAAAGGTAATTAATTAGTATGTATATTCGTTTAATCTTAGCAGATTATTAATTTAAAATTTTTAATTTTGTTTTGAACCGTTAGACCCATAACTGTACAAGGATATGAATTTCTAGCTTTCTTATCATATCGGTTTTTTACATACAGACGGCTCACCTGATGGTAAGTGATTACCGCCGCCCATAGACATCTACAGCACCGGAAGAGTTGCAGATGCGTTGCCGACCGTTATATAGGGGATACACTCTTTTTAAAATTTTTAAGGTCGTATTGGTCTTAGAATACTTCTGGTGACAGTTGATTCCATAGCTTGGATGTACGCGGCAAATAATGACGTGAAAAACGAAGAGTCGTGCACAGCCAACCATCCAAACTATGGGGATGAATTTGATGTCGCGAAGCCCGGTGACGGAAGGCAGCGGCCGGTATCCGAGCAGAAACATCTAGCAGAATTCCTTATTAACCGAACTGTATTTCAACTGCTATGTTCAACCAAGTTCATGTATACACAGAGAGTTGTATGTTGATATAAATAGTTAAACCACGTAAAAGTAACTAAATAGATACAATTGGTAGTTGGAATGCGATTGTTATTATTTTTTTGTCGGCACCCGGCCAATCAAGTAATAAAATAAAATAATTATAAATAATTTATGTGATATAAAAGATAATATACTTAATATAAAAAAAAAATATTTTTTAAACAATATTCACGCCAAGACGTAGCTCGTTTTTATTTAATTAAGACCAAGATAAAAATAAAACATTATTAGATACATATCCGGTTCAAAATGACCAATAAATAATAAAGTATAACATAACTAGGTAAGTATGTGGAAATAAAATATTTAAATACTTGTAAAAGCAGTCCATTTTCCAATCTTTTAGGAGATAATGTTACCTATATTTTTTTAGTAATATTTTTATAAGGTTAAAGTAACTTAAATATTAGCATGTTTACAATTTCAAATTTATGTAGTTTTATTTACCTATCCTCTATTAGAATTTTCACGGATTTTACAATGACTATTTTACAACTAAGCAAAGCTTTGTTTTGTTATTTTTCCAATTTGCTTACGTTTTTTCCAATTTACTTACGTTGTTAATGAACAATAATTACAAATTAAATGTGCATTATTTTCCTGAACCCATTACCTACAGTTTAAGTGGTCACATTCCTCACATGATTCATTTGTTTTTTGTGACGCACCGTCAAATCGCTGTTTCCATGTTGAAATCCCTTAAGATAACTTAAACTTTACCGCAATGTAAAATATTATTTCGTTATTTATTAACTTTTTTAGATTTTATAAACAGTTAGTTTAGGTTTTTAGAATGTACTTATACGTAATATGTACATTTTCGAACGTGTGTTGAATTAAAAAATATTAGTGCGAAGACGTTCTCACGTTGATGTTACGAAAGCTTTATTTTTACTTACCCTCACTTTAGAAGGTTCAACCTCAAAAACTTATAAAAATCCAAGTTCAAACTGTCGTTCACGTAACTTTGTTCATTACATAAACAATAACTATGCACAATTTTCTCTTTGCAACAACTCAAATTCACACTGTTTTGCATTAGTTTTAACGCACTCGCGCGGGAATGTCAGCTTTTTCGCAAACCATTGTGCGACTGTGCGCTACCGTCGCGCATTCCGTGCGACTCGACTTCACCGATTACGCTCGAGGAATACAAAACATTAGTAAGCAAGCTTCAATTTTTCTATGTTGAGTCATCGCTCCATTGAATATTTGTATGCAGCGCCCTCTAGCTACGAGTAGAGAAACCTAATGGTAACATGACATAAAGCTTAATACTTTAAACGTAACGCTATTTAACAAAAGATGGCGCATATATACATTTATTTCAATAATTTTATATAAGGTCGCCTTACACTAATCTATAGATTTTGTATATGTATCCTAAAATTAAATCTTAACATATCTGGCGAAATGTTGGCGATAGGACCTCTGCCTACCCCATCGGGGTAAGAGGCGTGATAATAGGTTTACGATTAAATATTCTCAATGCAAAAGCAAGTTGGATTGACTGCAATAGTGCTCACAGACTGCAATGCAATCGAAATAAAAATAGTTAAAAACTGTGATATAGGTTTTTGAGATGCATTTAAATCTAAATACACTTTTTGTGATAATTATATTTGATAGTACTTGTGTAATAAAACCCCTTTGCCTTAAAAAAAAACAGCAGAACAACCCATTCACTCGTTGCAAACTTCCGATCAGTCTTTCTGTCAAAATGGCTGCCGTGCAAGAGGTGTGTGTTTCATGAATTTTACTATATTTCTTAGTACATTTTTCTCTAATTAACGATTTAGTATGCGCTTGATGGCAATTTAAATTTGTTTTTTTGTTTTTCAGGCGAGACGTGAACCAATCCAAGCGGTCCAAGTTTTCGGACGCAAGGTAAGTGTGTTTCGCGGTGCGTCCACGTGTTTGATATTTTCCACACAAAAATAAATTAAATTCCCTTTCCAAAATACGTTTAAGCAGCTAATTTTAAATTAAAATTTGATTAGATTCCCGATAAACTGACCTTTCCTGCCTTGTTTGTTGTAACCTCAATGGTACAGCAAACTGTATTCGGAAAGAAGATAATTGTATTCCATTGTACCAGCCGTTGCAATGTACACCAGTTATTTTTACAGCGGTCTAAATGGAACCGACAAAATGCTTTGTCTTCGATACCTAAATATTTTCAGCTCAATTTTTTTTTGTAAATATAACCTATACTGTAGATTAGTAGACACTACAAATATAAGGGCCTGTTTCACATTCGATGAGTAAGTTCTGAATAGCTTACTTGGCAGTTCAATTTATATAAATTTCATATTACAACTGTCAAATGATCTGCCAAGTAAGCTACTTAGAACTTACTCATCGATTGTGAAACAGGCCCTAAATGTTTTCCGAGTTTAATTTGTAACTAATATGTTAGTTACTAGTATTTTCAAGCACTTGTTAAAATTTTACCTTTTGTTACAACTTGGAATGTTGTGTATATCAATTTATATCTTTTGACATCTGAAGCTTTATAATAATTTCTCTATTTAAACTTGCTTTTATCATTTCCTCTTGCTTCATTTTAGAAAACCGCAACAGCAGTTGCTTACTGCAAGCGTGGTCATGGAGTGCTGAGGGTAAATGGCCGACCCCTTGACTTGGTAGAACCCCGTCTTCTCCAGTACAAACTACAGGAGCCCATCCTATTGCTTGGCAAGGTAAGATATTAATTGTTACTACTTACTACATGTTATTTTTACTATTTATTTATAGTTTACACACAACATTTTCGTTTCTGACCATATCTTCTATCGCAGGTGGGCTGGGATATTTCTGTTAGAAATAAGCCACTTAAGCTTTTTTTGGTATCTGTAAAATAAATGTTAAATAAATAGATTTATGGAATGATGTTATTTTTGTCCCAAAACAAAAGCAATCTCTACTATCTATTCCCCTCCATAACAAAAAAAAATTTGTGTTTTTTTTCATTATTGGTCAATTTCCCTTAGAAGATATCTTTCTCTTAGTTGTTTCCTTTTGTAAATGACACAGAAACATTGTAGTCCTTAGTTGAACTTGACATCTATCACCCAAAGTATTACATTTCTTCAGTGTATGACATATTTCTTCTTCACTCTTAGAAGTTACTAATAATTGCCTTGGGAGTTTTTATGTGATGAGTAACTCTTATTCCGAACCTGAGCATTGTTAGATGTGAAGTAAAAAAAAAAACTGATGTTGCTTTCAAAAATTTTTTTGGACTTTGAATGTTAAGCAAAGATAAATTAGAATCAATTAAATTTTCAGGAAAAGTTTTCCGGTGTAGACATCAGAGTGACTGTTAAGGGTGGTGGCCACGTTGCACAGGTCTACGCGATCAGACAGGCTATCTCTAAGGCCCTTATTGCTTTCTACCAGAAATGTAAGTGACTTAATTAAGTTATTATTTAAAGTATTTTATTTTGAAGCATAAATAATGTATGCATAGTTAAACAGGAAAATTTTAGTGCTATGAAATGATTAGAATGTGCCCATTAATTGGCTGTATTGATAATGGTAGGCTTTATTTCTGAATTCATTTATTCAGCTTCCACTTTGGCAAGTCCTCCCTTCTCTCCTCCACATTCCACCAGCAATGCCTCTTATCATTGGCTGTAATTATATCAAATAATGATCTTGATGGTAAATAAATGACAACTCAAATTTTATGAGAAATCATGAATGCTCACATTATTCTATCAGTTGGACATACATATGGGATGAGAACCTTTTCATAATTATTGAACCAAATCTTAACCAGTTTTGTGTTTTTAATTTATGGCCCATGCTCTCAATTTTCTCCATTTAGGAAGGCATAAGCCCAGCAATGGTAATGTGACATAGGCTGTTGATAAATCTAATTGATTTAATTTATATTAAATTATTATGCTCCTTAACATCTTGTAATGAGGTTTTGTTGTGAATTGTGAATAAGGGTATAACCCCCTTTCCTTCCAAAGCTGTATTGCCTTCATGCAATTCAGTCATTTCAGGGAAAGGAGATCAATGGTGACATTTACCAAACGGCATGCGTCAACAATACCTTGCTTGTTTGAAGTGGACACTACATTTATTACAATAAGTATCTTGGTACAGCATTGTTGTAGTATTTATTTTTTATGTATCAGTTTAGATACTCGGAACAAGTTTCTTAATTTTCAATATTAATAGTATGGTTATTAATATATAACACAGGTCCGGCTATTGTGGGATCTTTGGGGGAGGCCTATGTCTAGCAGTGTATCTCTAAGCTGGGATGATGTTGGTAGTATGAATATTGTATTGTGTAACTTAAACAAATAACGCCTTAGCCTGTCTGTATTTCAAAATGAGCATCAAGAAACATACATAGAAAAAAAACTGCTCCTATGTAGTAGTTGTGCTACAGTAGACACCAAAAATTTCCAACCTGTTGTGTTTACTTAATAATATTTGCAGATTGGGATGCTATAACATAAAATGTTATAACAATGTGTCTTTCATTTATTTACAGATGTAGATGAAGCGTCAAAGAAGGAAATCAAGGATATCCTCGTCCAATACGATAGGAGTTTGCTAGTAGCCGACCCCCGTCGCTGCGAGCCCAAGAAGTTTGGCGGTCCCGGCGCACGCGCACGCTACCAGAAATCCTACCGTTAATTCTACCGTCTACCTCCGTCGGGTGGTATTGTATCGGCGTGTTATGTGTCGGTGCGATATCATTGGGCGTTTAAAATAAAAAGCTAAAAAATAATGCATTTTTTTATTTGCTATCCTTAAACTTTTACGAGATGGGTCACACGGAAAGGATGTACAGTTTTTTAAGGATAATGACCGTATCATGGTCTTGGATTTTATGGCGCACATGGGATAACACGATGCCTTAGGGCTCGTATAAGGAGACGCGGCGCGTCAAGCGGCGCTGCTGAAGCGGCGGGTGATGCCGCGGCAAGCAAGAAGGATTGATTGCTTTTGTGACAGTGTTACGTATAGTTACGTATAAAATCTAATGCTACGTACTATGCGGCGGATGCAATGCCGCTTGACGCGCTGCCTCGCCATAAACGATAAAAACGCACGCCGCGCCGCGGGAAGCGCATCCAATCGCGCCGCCTGACGCCCCGCGAGAGGCTAAATGAGAGAGATTGCGATATTATGAGTAGAGTTGTTAAATATATTAATTATTCGTTAAAATTAACAGATAAATAAAAATAACATTAACAGTCAATAATTGAAATCGACATTAACTGATAACATTATCGTTATTCGATTCGGACATCCTGGCACCTTACCGCCAGGATGTCTTAGTATTAGTTAGGTAAATCAACGGACCGAGCTGAGTGAGTGAGCCGACGAGAGCCCATCCGGCACCCGTTAGAGCGAGACGGCAGGTGACCCAGGCGCATCGATGCCTAAACTGATCAACTGATGCGATCGAATTTGATTTCAATTACCTTCTCATTAAGCATGTTTTTTTCATGACAACATTAAAAATTTTTGATTGCACTCGATTCTAGGTTCTGTTGCTTTTGGAATAAGTATTAAATTTAAATGGTATTGGTGATCGAATAATAATAATTAACAGTTCATTTCTTACTGATATTTTTATTCGATTGAATATTTTTATTTATTAGTTGCAAGTAGTCAGTTGAAGCGTACGTATGTGATTTCGTTGCGGAACTGTTTTGTTGGTGCTTATTTTTCATGTCTAGACGAAAGGCGGAAATTTTGACACATTTTGAAAAGTGAACTGGAGATGAAAATTTTACATGTTGCATGTACTGCAAAAAATATATCGTTTAGGCACTATCAGTAATCATTTTTAATTGGCAACACTGTACTGGACAATTTAAGCCTGTAAAGTATGAAAGCGAGTTCATTGATTCATTCTACGCTTTCATATAATAATATTCATTGGCTACGTTTAAATTAAAAACCAGTTTGTTTAATTATTAGATTGAAAATATTTAATTTTTAACATATAATTTTTTTAAACAGTTAACACCATCTCTAATTATAAGCTGACTAATAACAGCAACTACACCTAAGTGAGAGTAGTATGACTGCGCTTATAGATTTAAAATCACAGGCTAAATACACATTTTTTAAAATGCTTCAAAAGTCTTTAATAGCTTGACTCGTAAGATAAGTGCAAAACAATCAAGAATTGTTTTAACTTGGATTTAGAGAATACAAGACATCATATTTGTGAATAACCTGTTTTTTCGACAGTCACAATCACAAAAAGCAGTAAGATATATGATGTGTTCGTTAAGCATATCTACTTGCTACAACTATTCGTAATAATTACTATCATTGTCAATAATATGAGACTATTGAGTAAATGTTTCAAAAACGAGAAAATGTTTCAAAAACGAAACAAAAAAGATCGATTTACTGTGGTACTCACCAACCCAACAACGACAAGCAAATTGTTAGTTTCTGTCCCCCCAAGACTCGAACCCGGATGCTACCCATGTTTGAGATGGCAACACCCTGAAACCAATACGCTATACCCCCGTGGTTATCAAATTACAGAAATCTAATAAGTTTTCACCCACTCAATAATTTTTATTTTACTTCCAAATAAAACTACATAGATATTCAAAATAATTCTTTAATTAAAAATAAATGATCAAAAATAAACAATAATGGTCTTTTGTCTTTACACAGTATCAGCCGGACGAAAATTAAAACATAAAATTAAATGCAAGTGTCACAAATAATAAAACAAAAAATATTTTAAAAGCTGAAATAAAAAATAATCCTTAGTAATTAAACACTTACTGGCTGGCAGATTTTCTTAAAAATAATAAATAAAATGTAATAATAATTTTCTTAACATTAAAAGTACACAACAAAATATAGAGCAGGCGCTAAAGGATATTGAGTGTGCAAAATATTATTATGAGGACCGCGTTCTGTAAATGGTTTTGAGCTCCTAAAAGCTTGCAATTATCCGTGTTATTCATAAAAAATATTAAAGGCTTACACCCAGTTGCAGAAACGAACTTTAAAATTTAATGTCGGCATTATCCCTAATGCTCCATTAAATTTATTGATTGAAGTGTCAAAAGAACACCTTAACGTAGTTTTTACGTTGCACAAAACGACATTAGCACCCTATCAATGCTAAAGAGACATTAGCTAGAACCATTTAATGAACTTTAAAGTTTTAATGTCTCATTACTAAATGTCGTCTTTAAAAAATCTTTGTGCAACTGAGCGTTAGTAAATCTATTTTAGTCAAAAAGTGATTTGTCACTTTCTTTCTAATTTAGATTTGTGTTTGAAAGAAGAAAACAAAAAAAAAACTCTAAAATAGGTATATTAAGGCTATTATTTTTTATGAATAACACTCAGAGTAAATAACACGGTATGATTCTTAATGTTGTTAGGAGATTTCTTGGTCCATTTTTTATTCGTACTCCTTGGGATATCGAGTAAATTTATTTGAAACATAGCGCTATAGTAACTTAATTATTTCGAAAGTACTTTTCGAAGATGTAACACACATAGCTATTGGATGGTGGCACCAGGGTCGACAGAACGCGTTAACTTCTATGTTGAGTAAAGAATTTTTTATTAAACATAGAAGTTATACGCGTTCTGTAGACTGGCGAAAACTGATTTGTCACTTTCTAATTTAGATTTGAGTTTGAAAGAAGAAAACAAAACACTCTAAAATAGGTTTATTAAGGCTATTATTTTTTATGAATAACACGGTATGATTCTTAATTTTGTTAGGAGATTTCTTGGTCCATTTTTTATTCGTACTCCTTGGGATATCGAGTAAATTGATTTGGAACATAGCGCTATAGTAACTTAATTATTTCGAAAGTACTTTTCGAAGATGTAACACACATAGCTATTGGATGGTGGCACCAGGGTCGACAGAACGCGTTAACTTCTATGTTGAGTAAAGAATTTTTTATTAAACATAGAAGTTATACGCGTTCTGTAGACTGGCGAAAACTGATTTGTCACTTTCTAATTTAGATTTGAGTTTGAAAGAAGAAAACAAAACACTCTAAAATAGGTTTATTAAGGCTATTATTTTTTATGAATAACACGGTATGATTCTTAATTTTGTTAGGAGATTTCTTGGTCCATTTTTTATTCGTACTCCTTGGGATATCGAGTAAATTGATTTGGAACATAGCGCTATAGTAACTTAATTATTTCGAAAGTACTTTTCGAAGATGTAACACACATAGCTATTGGATGGTGGCACCAGGGTCGACAGAACGCGTTAACTTCTATGTTGAGTAAAGAATTTTTTATTAAACATAGAAGTTATACGCGTTCTGTAGACTGGCGCCACCTCGATTTACTGTCAAATTACTCTTTATCCCAAGGGATTTCTCGAACCCAAGAAATCTCCTGGTAACATTCAGAATCATAATCTGGAAGTTTTTCTGAGCTCAAAACCATTTACAGAATGCGGTCCTCATATTTTGCACACTCAACATCCATTAGCGCTTGCTCTAATATCTCATATAATAAACTCCTGTTAGTGTACAACCCTAAAATGAAATTAGAAGTTAATGTCTTTATTTAAATCCTTGAAAATAATATTTTACATCTCACAAAAACACAGATCTTTCGAGATTATTTTTGTTAAATGAATGGAGATTAGTGGAGAATTTCGCACCACAAAATGATTATTTTCTAAATTAATAAATCTAGAAAAAATTGTAACAGGATTGAATTTAGCGCCATCTGTGATCATATATCAAAATTAGAACATGTCATTGCATAGGTTTTTGGCGCGCTTGGAAAAACTTGAATATTTATGTGGTATTGCATTTTCGTGTCTCAACTTTTGAGGAATGTGACGATGATGGTAAATTCAATCCATTTATTACTTAAATTAGGTCATGCTTATCCTAGCGAAGTTATTTATGAATTCAAAATTATCATTAGGGGATTTAAGCCTTGCTTAAGGGCTTACAGTCTGAATAATTTAATATGTGCATTTTGACAGTTGCTTGTAGTGAGATTAATCGATTCCCATACCAATGTAAACGGTCCATAAAGCTCATGTGTAAAATTCACCTATTAAATTATTCAGACTATAATAAAATGTGTGACTGCGCCGTGAATTTGAACCTCAATGAGTTTTTAAGTTTTATCCCCTTGGCGGGCACCGCGAACACCAGTGACCGCAATCAATAGATGTTTCTTTTGTGTCTCATTTTGTGCCCGTTGCCTAGATAATGCAATTTTATGCCGGTTTTGTTATTGATTTGAAAGGCCGCCCCAGAAACAATGGATGTAATTTTATTATGTATACATACCTAAAGTCTATCCATTTTGATCTGAGACAAAATGTAAACAAACCATAAAAAGGGTTCTTTAAGATGTCGTTACTCATTGTCGAAAGGTTTTATTAAAAACATACGATTATTTAATATTTTATTAATACAAGTTTTTTAAATGATGTAAATTAAGTAATTACTTTTCACCTTCAATAATTTTTGGTATTTTTACTTCAATTTTATATTTTTAACGTAATTTTAGATTACTAAATTAATCGTTGCTACTAAAAAAGACCTAAAACGAATAGTATTCTCAAACTTTTATTCTGAGTATAGAATACTTCTAAAAGATTATGAACAATCATAACATGTTCATGACACCTTGAATCTACTTTGAATTTAGTTGATATATTTAATATTTAGTATCATTTGGATGATAGCAATGATAGCTTGTTTTTTTAAATACACTTAACATACCTAATACTCGTAAAACATTACTTCATTACACAAATAAATAATGTTTATATTCAATGACGATTTTAGTATATTAAGTAAGGCTCCTCCTTTTCTATTTTATTAAAAAAAATTAGAGCCCACATTATTTTGTCCCAAAATTGGATAAAAAGTTTGAGAACTACAAATTCTTTGTTTACCTTTTGTCTCAGATCAAAATGGAAAGAGTATAGTACCTACTATTTTTCATTAATCAACATTTATATAAGTATGACTATTTATTATGTAACAACATCATAAACTGTTCATCATAATATGTTAAATGTAACAATTAGAATAACTAAAAAATCTGAGAAAAGTAAAAAAGCAAAATTGTGTAATAATAATTGATGTTTATATTCTGTTTACTCTGAGCAACAATTAAGTACTTTATTGAAATTTTGCAAAAAAAAAATGAAATGTAAGTAGATAGTTTATCTTCGATAGCAAATGCAAAAATGAATATAAAGGAAATTAATTGTTCCGTTGCTTTAAATGCTAATTTAAAGACCGATCTACATGTGCAATAAATATCATAGCAAAAATAGTAAGTACATACCTGAGTGCTTTCTTAAGACCGCAGAAACACGATGTTTTTTTACATATATATGACAGGTAAGCTCTTAGCCTTCATCTCACACAATGCTTTAAACATTGTTATTATGGCGACAGATTTAGATAAGACGGTGGTAGCTAGCCAGGCGGGCTTAGAAGCCCTACCATCAAACCGAGCAGAAAAACTACTGCACCGTGGGGATTCGAACCCCGGACCTCCCGATCAAGACACGGCGGTGTCAACCACTAGACCAGAGAGGCGGTTGAAATGTATTCCAAAAATTATTTCATTATTTTTTATGATCTGTTAAAAATGTTGGGCAGTAATCTTGAAACTTTTAACTTTTTTATTGATAAAACGTTTTAGCGTAAATCGGTGGTCACTTCGCACGCCACGTGAGGTAGGCATTAGTAACAGGAGGTAAACATTAGTAGAAACAAAATATAATATAAAACAAGAGATTCCTAGCAACAACTATTATTAAAATTAATTCTTAATTTATCTACCTACTAGGCATTTTCAATTTTGTGTTTTTTTTTTGGTAGGATAATATATAACCTTTTTAATGCCCGTAAATGTATAATGATAATACTTATTTTAGATCCCGGTCAAAATAAAAACTAATTTCAATATCATTGGTTTATGAAACGCATTTGCGATATTGAAGACATTTTTATTTTTCCTACTTTGCCGGATTATTATTTTTCTAAAAAACGATATGTGTGGAACACAAGCCTCTGATGTAACCTTTCCTTATAATTAAAGAGATTGCACTTAATTGTTATGGCTGAGATAGACTTTCCTTAATTTTCTTGTCTTTTTAATTATCATGTGCAGTAAAGTTAGTTTGTTTAGCATCTTACTTTAATTCGTTTTTTATCTTATACCTTATAATCTACGTGATTTAGATTCAAACAAGAATTAAGATATTTTGTTCGCAGAAGAACCTAACTACATTAGTTTTTTTTATGTGAAAATGTGACCGTACTTATAAAAATCGCATGAAACTATTTTGCGCTTAAACTTTGTGTTTGTTAATTTTGTTATTATCATAGTATTAGGCAGTGTAAGCAGAGGTTTTCTCCAATTATTTTTCTTAAAAATAAATTCTGTCAAAAGCATCTTCTGCGAACTTTGCTCTCCATTAATCATCCGTTTTTATTCTCGACCTTATCGTGAACGTCTTCGAACTTAGCGCCCATTCTCTTAAGAGCCACGACGGCCGCCACGGCCTTCGCCCACCGCTTCTTTATCACGTATCTCTTTAGTTTGGTCTTGGTGACGTGAAGTTCGGTACATAAGGCCGATTGGATGAGCCATGGGTGCGTCAGCGTGGATGAGGCTGACAGCCGGTCGCTGCGGGAAAAAAATAACAATAATTAAAAAAAAAACAGAAAGTAAAACAAAGTTGTAGTTTATGTAACTGTCACAAAATATAGGTTATTAAAACACGAGCGTGGTTTTAAAAAACGAGCCTTGGCGAGTTTTTTAATAGTATTACGCGAGTGTTTTAATACCGAGTTACGTGCAGTTACATACACTACTTTATCTACACTCATTATTCAAAGAATTGTTATTGTTGACTGTTTGGAAAACATTTGCCATAGTTTTGTGCGTTTTTAAGAAAAATAAGTGTTGCATCCCACCTGTTGCATAATGGTCATTATGTTACAATTTCCATTTTTAAATGTTCGTTTTTATCATCTGTGTTAAAAAGTATGTCATTATGAGTTCGAGTCCGAGTTCATAATTCGAACATTATAACACGAGTGTAGATAAAAATATATATTCTGACCGTGTTTTATGTTACTTTGTACAATAAGTTAGAAAATAGCCCGGAAAAAAAATTACAAATATAATGTAAGAACTAGAGTTAGCATTTAAATCTATAATTGCACCAAAAGAAACTCATTTTAGTAATCGTCTACTTTACTCGGTTTGCACACCAATAAAAATATTTTCAACTGTGCTGGATTTATAATTAAAACAATATCCGCACTCATAGCATGAAAATCGTATTATGAAGTTTATCGGGCTTAATCACGTTTAATTGTCAAATTACGTACTATGAAATTTGACAATGGAGCGTGATAAAAAAGTGATAAATATTATATGGCGCATCTCATGCTACTTAGGCTGCTATTATACATATATTTGAATGATTTCTAAAGTTCTAAAGTTGGCTTTTATGTATATATACCTAAATTCAAAAAGTACTAATATTGCATTTTAATTTTGATGTGTGAGGATCTATTATTATACTTATTTTAATGAAGTTTTGTGAAGGAGTTATGGACTACGGTCCGAAATAAATGATTTTTAATTTTAATTTAATTTAATAAATTAATAATGACGCTCCTTCTATAACTACGTCGGTCCTTCCGTAAACTTTTTCGGTTTTGTAGCGTCGTGGTAGTCCATTTGTGACGACTGGATTATAGTGGGTATATTTGTATATTTCTGTAGGTAGACCCCCCTAGTATGAGAATTGATAGTAAATTATGCGACATTCGTACACATTCAAACAAACAAAAATAACTTCATTTCATAGACCAAACCTGGCATTAAAAAACGTCAATATTTTACGATTTAACCGCCTCCCTGGTCTAATGGTTCACACCACCGGGAACGGGAACACCGGTTGATCGGGAGGTCCGGTTTCGGTTCCCCATGGGGGCAGAGGTTTTTCTGCTCGGTTTGGTTGGTGGTAGGCTTCTAAGCCCGCCTGGCTAGCTCCCACCATCTTACCTAAATATGTCGCCATAATAACAACGTTATAAGCAATTGTTGTGTTCCGGCAATCAGAAGTACCATAGTCTGTTCCTCAGTTATTGAGGATTTACAGTGAAGCTCGCTTTCACCTTCGGCCTTATCGCCACTCACCATCAGGTGAAATTAAGGCCAAGATCTATTATATATGATTTTAAGCTATTGCATAGCTTCTATCGCGGGCCTTGAGCGCGGGGACCGAATCCAGAAATTCCGTAACGAAAAAACCTCACGCTCCCCACTCCGATGCGCAAGGAGGTGTGGCTTGAAGGCCGTGCATCGTCTAACGTCGTTTCAGTTCGGCAGTCTTCGACACGGCGTTAAGATAATAAAACCCACATGTATTGTGTAAAATAATAAAAAATATTTTAAACAATATTAACTTTTTTTATTTATTTAATAATAGAAAAATTTGTTTTCTTATCGGTCACCACGCTCAAAAAGTGTAACTTGAATTAATATCAAAGAAAAAGAAATACTGCATGAATAAAATAAATAAATAAAATTATAATTGCATAAGTTGATACAAAATGCTATGCAATAGCTTTACCGCGGCGGTCCCCGAGTGCCACACGTCTTTTTTTAGATATTTTACAATTAAAATTAAAATAAAAAAGTATATTATATATTAAAGTTCATTACCGCGAGCGTTTGCAACAAGTACAATCACAGCAGCGCTTCGACTGTGGTTATAATCGATACAAGCGACCGGATTCCGAGAGTAACGCTTTCCATAAGAAGAATCCGGCAAGATACTCATGAGTCACGTTTGTGAATAGCCAAACATAAAGTTATCATTTTTTCTTTATACTAATACATACATCTTTCTACATACAGTTCTTTCATCATTTGCTTAGCTTTTTCCCAATTTATTCGGTGTCGGCGCAACGAATCTTTCTCTTCAGTCAGTCTCCACTATCTCACGTCACATCAACATTCACTACCATCCACATATCCTCATCACATAATCTATCCATCTCTTCTTCGGTCTTCCTCTCCCTGCATTACCATCCCCTCTCATATTCATAACTCTTCTCGTTACATGCTGATTTTCTCTTCTCAAAATATGTTCATACCACGGTAGGCCTTTTCTTTCTCAATTTCTCTTCATTTCTTATTTCTATAAAAATTTTACTATTAAAATTCAAACTTGTGGCACTGAGACCTACTCGTAAGATAAGATTGCTATTTTTTATAGAATTGTGTAATATCCGTTTAAAAGCATATTAATTAATTTTGCATTTTTTTTACAACGACTCTGACGTCTTTCCGTGTATGTTAGGTGAAAATGTAAGAAAAATAAGTTCGGCGTAATTTGTACCTTTTCTTTCACTGAAATGTTTTGCGCACCGATATAAAATAATTGCATTTTAAATTATTGGTTAAGGGTAGAAAAAGACAAGAGAATTTTTAAAAAAGCCTTATATTTAATAACATAAGTATTTTATCGTAATAGACTATCATTAATAGACTTATAATACATATTTCTTAAATAAATAAACATAAGGAACGATATAAAATGTACATGAATTGATATACAGGTTGCTTGTTTACACAGTTTAAAACACTATTTTATTTACAAAAAAAAAAATTAAGTACGTGATTACGTATTCTTCCTTGCTAAAGCTATTGTGTTGTTGAAAAAGTAAAAAACTTATTTTAAGAAAATTATACTACTTAGTACAATATTCAAAATTTTCCATTACATTGTATATGTATAAGTTATGTACTACTTTTTGAATAATTCTCATTGTGTTTCAGTCTTGCCTTACATTCATTTCTTCATACAAAACTCACAAAAGCAAAGTAATGTATTTGGGACTAGAATCGTATTAAATTGTCATTTTAATGCCATCCCTAAAGTTAAGAATAAGATATGTAGTAAAAATAAGTTAATCTCATTGAGTTACTTTGGTAACTTACAACACGCTGCTAAGTCAAACTTGTATTAACTATGAACTTATTAATACTAAAATTTTAGAACAATATTTAATATTGTCTAAACGATGTGACGCAATTTTCCATCTTGTACTTTAAACTAGAGAAAACATTTGTTATTAAGTAATTTTTATCAATTGTAAATGTCATGGCACTTTAAACCCTGTGTATTTGCAATCATTTTGTAGTTTGCATGTTAGTTGTGATTTTTTTCCTTTGTGTCTTCTCGTCCGAGGTTTGTCTTTGGAAGAAAGCGTGTAGGCTCGACATGGAATTCTGTGCTAGTTGGTTGGAGGGGGACCATTCTAAAGATATAGACTGATGTCGTCCACCATTGGAAGTTCCACCTGCCGTCCTTTCCGCCTCCACCTCCTCAGTTTCTCCCCATTTCTCTAGAAGGTGAAGTAAGAGATCCTTCGTCTGATGCGCGTTGTTATCCTCCCTCCTGTAAGGCAGTTGCCTTCCATTCTCAGCGCCATTGACTAGCTTGTCTATCCTCTCCCTTCTTCTGTCAAACTCATGAAAGAAGGTGTTCCGCTTTTCTGTTGGCTGGTCCGGCACGTCTCTGCTCGAATTTGTGACTCTTTTAGATCGTGATGATGCCGCAGACTTTACCCATGGCATTTTACTTGTCATTGGTATTTCCGGGCCTCTCTCTATTAAGAAACTTGACGATATCTTGTTAGTTGACTTTGATGTGAAAAGTTTCCGTTCTTTATTAGTTGCATCGCCGTTTGTGATCGTCTTAGTAATAGTCGTCGACTCTTTCTTGAAACCATTAGGTAGCTTTTCTTCTTTTCTGAATGTCTTTGTTTCTGTTATGTTTTTGTCTAATTCTTTAGTGCTGTTATTATTTGCTAGGTCTGTGTTCATTGTTGACAGCATGAATAAATGGTCTGATAATTTCTTTATTTCTTCTGCCAAATTCTTCCTGACTAGGACGTCGTGCTTTTTGTGCAAGAAACAACTACTGTCTGATGCTCTCCGTTCAACTGGATTATATCTATGCAATACGTGGTTTTGGTCTCTTAAAGGTGGAGGTTCTAGGTCGTCCTCATCAAACACCGTATCAGGAGAACTACCGAGCGAACTCCTTGGCGATGGAGAGCAGCCTCCGACCGAAGACCTTTCACAGTCACCGTTCATGAGACATGTAATTTCGTGGGATTGGTTATCGAAGATGTAAGGAGAATTAGGGTGCTCGCTCCACCGCTCCACGAATACCCTCAGGTTGTCTTTGGCAACATCGAGTTCATGTTTAGGCGACGGCTGTGGTTGTGGCGGTTCTTTCTTCACTGAAGGCCGTTTTCGAAGCCACTGGTGACGCAAGCACTCCGTCGCACTGGGCCGTGACCTGCGACAAAGACCCTTGTTACTATAGACCCAACACCTAGAGTTGAGTGAGTGTATCAGTAGGATTGAACATACGTTACATGCAAATGGAAAATGTGATGAAGTGATAGGATGAAAGGATTGGTGAAAATGATACCCAGGTGATAAGGAAATAAATTAATCCAGAATAAAATAAATTTTAAAGATAGATCCTTCATTGATTTTACTTTAATAGTTTTAGTATAAATATTTTACTCTACACTACGATCTACTTTTTAAATCAATATAGGTACTTGAATTAGAAATAGATTAGTGGCTCTACCTTAGAGTATACATAATAGCTTTAGCAAAAGTATACTCTGAGGGCTCTACGCTACATGGTGGTTTCATACAAATAATTAAATAATTTTCAAATGACTATTACGTGCACACTAAAATCACATGTGGTCTAAGTACATACATTTCTACATCATGCAATTAAGTTGTTAGTTAGAGTAAAAGTGTTGGATGCTTAATAACAAGTAACAAAGGGTCTTTATCAACAGGCTGATGTAAACACAGCTTTATGTTCAAATATTTTTCGTAATGAAAAAATTTTAATCTTTTAATTTTTCAGGTCAAAACACCTCAAACGACAAACTTGCACAGAGTTAATGATTTTCTTGAAATTGACAATGTATGAATAAAAATAAGTTTATGTTTTCGTTTGTATTTGAAACCACATTTTTCTTTTTCGCTGTAGTTTTCAAAACATAGTCAAAAAAAATTTTTTTTTGATATTACATTAAAATGTACATTGAAAGCAATTAATTTCAGATCTAAATCGTCCACAGATGACTAACATCGCTTTCGTAAGACAAGAAAAATAAAAATGCGACGATTGTGAAGTCTGTTCCAACTTTATTGAATAGTTCAACTAAAATTAAATGTTCGAGAAATATTTGAAACTATGAAATGGTCGTGTCGTAGGACAGTTTGGGAACATTGTAAAAAGTCAGGTTTCCCAATGAAACAGAAAGGACAAAAATTCTTGTCTTTAATGATTTAAAATCAACTCTGCGTAGCTATAAAGAAAAAACCAATTTATAATGACAAATATTGAAGCAAAATGTTACATCAAAATCCATAAAAAAAATCTTTTACAAATGACACCATCAAACCAAGCAGATGTTCACATTTTGGCATTTTGAAACAGACTTCACTCGCGTTATCTACTCGCTTACACTGATGCAGCGCTACTTACTCTTTGTCCTTCACAAGAAGCTTCTGGATGAAGTCCTTGGCGTCATCGGAGATCTCATTGAATGCCTCGTCGTCATAGTCATATTTAGCTACTGTGACGTTCGCCATAGTCTCTATGTCTGTCTCGCCCATGAATGGAGATAATCCTGATAACCTGAAAAAAAAGGTACAATTAGGTACGTGTGCTTCTGATTCTCAGAACAGTCAAGCTATGTTTAGTTAGGTAAACAATTTCTTTTTCTTTTTTAGATTATACTACACAGTGTTCATTTAACGAAAAATTGAGAATACAAGGAAATTATACGAGAAAAATTCTGTATCCACATATAATATACTAAGATACAAAACGGTGCTAAAATGGGTGCCGTTTGTTTGCCTTTGAATGGACTTTTTTTTAATAGCGGTTTCAGATTAATTAATCTTTTATTCCAGCTCATCATGATCAGCCCACTGCTGGATGCAAGCATTAATGTGCCCATTTCGTCATGTCTTCGACGTGTTCACCCAGCATTTCGCAAATCAGCAATCCATCTACTAAACTATGTCACCAATAAATAACTCAAAATACTTACAGCACGTAACATATAACGCCGACAGACCACATATCAGTCCCGTAGCCAATTTGGTCGAAGTTGACCACCTCTGGAGCCACAAACTCTGGTGTCCCGAACAGCACTTGCAGCTTCTTCTCGGGATCGTAGAAGCGGGCGAGGCCGAAGTCGATGATTTTGATGCGGTTGCCGGTCTTGGTTAGACAGAGGATGTTTTCTGGCTGAAAAAGGAAAAGACGATAAAACTTAACGATAAAGTGTGCATGAAGTGATGATTTAAGAGAAGGTAGCGACAGTAATAAATGACACTCGCGGAAGCGACGTCGAGAGAAAAATCTTTAAAGATAATACTAGTGTGATATTTTTATTTTATAAGTAGTACAAATAATACGAAACTCTTTATTGCATACAGATCTTGAAGATGAATCTTTCAATGTTACGTATTTGAAGCAACGGTTACGATGATCATTTTACCATTGCAAAAAATATTATTTAATCACCTGATACTTAATTCGATGTACAGAAATAAAATATTTTCGCTTTGATGACATAAAGAGAGCGGAATAAAAATCATTACGATTGGCCGTCATTTACTCCCGCGCATTTTTTCCGCTATTTTGATTCATGGCTTGGATTCGTCCCAACCTTAAGAAGATATCATTATTTTGCGTCACGAATATTACGTTGCGTATGCGCAAATCAGTATCTGTGACAGAGTTATAACCACGGAATAGATAAAGAACGTGTTATAACACTTTTTTAGTAATACTCTTGTTATAATTCTGTTTATCAGATTACCTTGAAATTATGGGCACGTGTCAACGGAATCGTCTATATTTGATTGGCTCAGTAACCAATCATTGGTTTCTTGTGATACCTGTATAATTATTAGAAGAATGCATCTTCATTGCTTTGTACATACTCCAAAGATTATCTTTAAGTGTGGGACGCCTTGCGACACTAGTGTAGTACCTACATAGGTTGATTGGCTGGAGTGGGATGGATGAAAACGACCGAGGATCGATCTGGTAGGTACACTTATTCCTACCAAGTTATTCCCACTGGCAGGGATAACCTCTCGAGATGGCGTCGGCCTGAGACCTGCGTAAAGACCACTCGACCACGGAAGTCGTCTCTCGGTTGAGATAGCTACACTCTCCTGGTAATCTTATCTTTAACAAGCTAGGCAAAAACGATAATTTAGTTGAGTAAAATTTGGTGGGCTAATCTTGAAGTTCCGTTGAGGATAGAGGAGCAGTTCGACCCATATAGGCTGCAAGTCCAAAATCCTCTTTTAAAATCATTTAATTTTCCCGAGATAATTCTTTACCTCTCGGTGGTGACGTACCTTCATGTCCAGATGCAGTATATTCTGTCGATGCACGAACTCGATGCCCTCGCAGATCTGTCGCATGAACACCGTGCAGGCTCGCTCTGTCAACACGAAGTCCTCGTCTATGACTCGCTCAAACAGCTCGCCGCCTGTTATGCTGGAAGAAGAAAATTGCTAACGTCAGTAGTCTTATAGTACAACAAAGGGGGGAGTGAAGGAGTATAAAAGCATTTGAATATGGAGGTGATGAAGCATTTTCTCAATTCTTAGGCTGCTTTTCTATTATGTAATATCTATTATGTTTTCCATTATTGTCAGCGGGCGGGCGAACAACACAAATGAGAATCATTTCACCTCCTTTCGTACTTTGCTCCACACCTCGAACTACGAGTACATAGCTAAAATACGTCAGCGTATCGAACGAAACACAAGAAACATCAAACATTTTCACCTTGTTCGCCAAATCTTCGCTTACTTTTCTTTTCCATCGCTATGCTTCACGTACCAGCCTGCTCGCCCCCCCGCTGGCAATGGCCTAAGTTATGCGAGGTAGGTAAGGCGTTATGCCAGGAAAAATACACCAATTGAATTTCTTCGCTTCAAGTGACTCTTAAAGTGCAATCATATTGATCTATTTTTCCGCAAACCTCTAGCTACCTGTAGTGAAGTAGCAGACCATAGTGAATAGTCTTATTGGGGTCGCCGTAACATGCACATCATACATATATTTTTTACTAAATATATAATTTATTCAATTTGTCTAGTCATACAAGGATGCGCCCAAAGAAGCTGCGAATGAATTTGAGAAAAGTAACGAGTAGCAACCGTCTTTTGTTTTTTGTGTCCTCTTGTGCATATGCATATGTGCTTACTTGTCTGGATTATTATGAACCAAACATAGAAACATTGTGCCAAATGAATGATACGCAGTTTAAATTTAGTTCCCTGGATGGGCCGAAAGACGACCTCGACCTCTTTTGTGGTTTCGAAGGCCAGATGCGTTAAACTGGTTTCTGTAGTAAGATATTATTATACTAGCTGTAATCTTCATCGTCTCGATAAGTCGATACAGCTTATAATTTAGACTTGTTATTAATCCCTGTTAAGGGTATAGGGCAAAGCATTTTTGTTTAATGTATGTATCTGAAATCGCCAAGCGTAATGAAGACTGTAATGAATGACATGAAGCAAGAGAAATAAGTTGTAAGTGGAAAGAAGTATTTTCTGCCTACCTGCCCCTATGGGAGAGAGGGGCGGTTATAAAAATAATGTATGTATGTTTATTTAACTCACATTTTCATTCAATTGCTGGATATAGTCCTTACAGTTTGTACCGTTATCTGCAGAGATTATTAATACTACAGAGTTTGACGTTACTGCCAATTCAGCCATCAATTCAACTCCTGTTATCCCCGAAGGGGTGGGCAGAGTCCAAGGAGTACTATGTTCCTTAAGATCACATTAAGAATACCCACCCCATCCACCCATAAAGAATATAAAGAACCACCCGAGAAGACCCGTAAAGAATATGAATGAGCTAAAATATTTTCACGATGGAGAATACTTACAGGTGTACCTACTTAATAAATATACAACCTCTGAATACTAGGTAGTTGACATCTTAAATAACACAATTTATTCTAGGAGTTTGCTCTTAAAAAATAACGTTACAAGCTTATAATGTGCTGTCGTGCGACATTACTAGGTCTATGTTTGCTTCATACAGAAAGGCGACACGCGCGACGCTCGCGCCTGCGATGCGCACAGAGCTAAGAACATTCAGACATTGATAATTAATTTATTTATGAAAGTAAAATGTGTCAAATTATCAAAACTCGTAGAACAAATGTTATTTATGATGTTGGCTACCAGTATTGCGAGATTGTAGATTCATTAAAAATAACCCATTATAAATATTAGAAAAATATTAAGTTTTATATAACACACTAGCTGTTACCCGCGACTTCTTCCGCGGTTACTGGTTTTTTAACTATCCCACGGGAACCTTTTAATTTTCCGAAATAAAAAGTATCTAAGATGTTGACCAGGGATATAAGGTATCACCATGCAAAATTTCATTAAAATCGATTTAGCAATTTCGGAGATTAGCCCGCACAAACAGACAGAGAACAAAAAACTTAAAAAAATATTTTTTGGTAATTTCCCTCCTATTACATCCTCCTGACTCTGAGTCCTGACTAGATTTTAAGCATTTTTTTTCTATGTACACACATTCGACCTGTAGAGTTTTATTATATGTATAGATGTACTCGTATGTATAGATTAATCCATGGCCAGAAAACAAAAATGTTTCTTTTTACCACACAAACATCTGCTCCCAAATTGATTGAAACCAAGGACCTCAGAGATGACGACACCTTGAAGCCGATATAACGTAGGTCGTCTTATAAAAACAATATTTATTTAATTTGTTCAATGTGATGTACCGTGATAGTACTAAGGTTAATACAGAAATGTATTCTGTTAATTACGTGGGCTGCATTTTTGCAATATTTACCAGAGATTGTGAACGTTCCCTAAGACATTTATGTCAGTACCAGTATATAAAAGTGTGTATGTAACTGACATCAATGTCATTACTCCACAGTGGACCGCATGAAAACATCGCCGCCCTTGAATTGTCAGGATATCGAAAAAAACTCCGAGTGCTTGCCAAAAAACTTTCAAGGCGACCATTGGCGCTAAAATAAATCTGTAAATAGATGCTGGGAGCCTGAAATAATGTGGATTCATCAGTATCGTTATAGTGAAGTATACGCGCTGATGATTACTTGATATGAGATTTTTTTTTTCATATGACAGGTAAGCTCTTGACCTTCATCTCACCTGATGATAAGTGACGATAAGGCCGAAGATGGAAGCGAGCTTCACCGGTAATCCTCAACAACTGAGGAACTGGCTATCTTACCTCTGATTGCCGGAACACAACAATGCTTATAACATTGTTATTATGGCGACAAATTTAGGTAAGACGGTGGTAGCTAGCCAGGCGGGCTTAGAAGCCAACCAACCAAACCGAGCAGAAAAACCCCTGCCCCCGTGGGGAATCGAACCCCGGACCTCCCGATCTACACCCAGTGGTGTCAACCACTAGACCAGAGAGGCGGTTAAAAATTATATTATGGAATGGAATGGAATTTATGGAATGGCCATGAAAGTTGCCCCACTAAAAAACTGAATAGGAATTAGTAAAAATTACTAAAGCAAAAGATGCAACTAATTCAATAAACACTTTTGATAAATGTCAATATGCATCGTTACAGCGGCGGGTTCGCCGGTCCCGCATGCGGGCACCAGCCACCAATGAAAATGCGCCTGAAAGCTTCGCTTAGGGTACCTATGACAAGTTTCTATCTCTATTCGTTGCCCGCCAGCATGCTCTCTCGCTCGCTCGGCTGGCAATATGGCTTGCGTTTTACAGTTGTACTAATGTGTGTATGTGTGCGTAATTACAGATGCGCCAAAGTGTTAAAGTACTGTTGACACTTCGTTTGAAGGTCGGTGTCCCTCGCTTTCACCCACGAGAACTGCGGAGAAATTCCGGTCTGACATGCTCCCATTTTTTGCAGTAAGTGCCGTTTGCGATTATTTGCGAATTTAATAAGACATCTGCTTGAGTAGACGACTATTGTCCTAAATGGATTTGTAGCTATTTAGACTTTGTGTAGTACTTAAGTATATTTAGATTTTGTGCATGTAGTGAGTTCACGGACTATTATCATCATCTTTGTCAAGAGATCTAGCGAAATTGGAGGAGCCTTCCTCAAGATCTTTTAACCACCTTTTTTTTTTCGCTAGGTCAATGATTTTAAGTACCTACCTACTTACTTTTAAGCTGTTTTTGCATAAATTTTTTAACTAGTTGGAAAATTTTTCAAGCACAAAAACATGAAATTCGAGAAATAGATATTTGCCTCGTGATTGAAAGCCTACCGAACATTGAAATGTTTGAACACATGTCACAACCGTTGTTTGTATATTTTTGCTGTTTGAACAGTGAAACATTTTAGCTTCACCTATTTACATTGTAATTATCGTCCTCAGTCTATATACGTCCCACTGTTGGGTACAGTACGTAACTACACCACGCTGGCCCAATGCGGCCGGGAACAACGGCTTAACGTGCCTTCCGAAGCACGGAGGAGCTCGAGATCCCAAAGTTTTGGTCACCCATCCACGGCCTGACTATGGCGAAGGTAGCTTTGTTTTCGATCGAAAGCCAAAGCGTACTAACCACTACTCCACCGAGCTCCACATTGTAATTATATTTATTCTCAAGTCATTAACATCATTTTAATGCGTGTTGTAAGTAGAACAAGTATTCGTTGATAAGTTTTGTTTAGATTTCTTGCCAAATTATAGAGCATAGTGCCAAGAGAGAGACAATAATTTAATTATTTGTGCCATCGTGTGATAGTTTTAATTTTGCAAAATTTATGCCTTCCAAATGTTCTTGTTTATTCCTATATTTTAGTTATTTCTGTTTTAATTCTTCTTTTATAATGGAAGAGTCTATTAATTTAGTTTGTTTGGGGCAGTTTGCGTCGCTGTGACCTTTAATTCTATTGTGACCGTCTATAGGAGACTGGTTAGTCCTATTTAAGCCATACAGTAGCCCTTCTAGCTGGACACTATCCACTACTATTTCTTTTTATTGTTTATTTCAAAATTTTCATAATTATATGGTTTTGAACACGGAAAACCTATTAAGCAGTGGTACGTATGTGCGCTGATAATGAGAATGTAAAACTAGAAAACAATTAATAGTAGTAATTTCAGAAAATGGCATAATCGAGATTTAAACTAGATTTACAATTTCCTGCAAGTGGGCCTTAGAGTATTTTAGAGATTGAAATGAGTCTACAACAAGTGTTTCAAGTGTTTCTCATACAATCGATGACGTCATATGCGTATTTGTTACACTTTTACTCCGACGCGATCGGCCATTTGTTATGATAGGATACGTTTGACGTAAGAGGCGCTGCTTACGTCATCAAAGGCTTGAGTACGCAGAAATGTAAGGGTTAAAATTAATTTTGGAATATACGTTTTTCGCGTAATCCGAGCCATGGAATTAACTAACGCCAGAAGTGTTTTCGGACCAATACCTTCAGTCATTCAAAAAGTGAGTGTATTCTTTTCTGCAACGCATCCACAATTCTTCTGGTGTTGAGGAGGACGGCGGTGATCACTTTTCACCAGATGAACCATAAAACTAGCTCTCTCTCTAGGAAATCGACAGCTGACTTTATTAAAAGATTAGTTTTACCCGAGACATCTCAACACTACAAATAGCTTATCTTTAGTGGACACTTGAAACTTTAAATAGTTCAAAAAACTCTTAAAGTAACCTTTGTTTCGATAAAGATAATAAATAAGTATGTTTATTGGTTACAATCTTCCGATTCGCTTGTCTTCGACAGGACAGTAAGGCAACATTATGTGGCATCTTGCCAACTATGCATCGTGGTCACTAGGGCTGTCAAAACCGAGAATTCAAATTTTAAAAATCACCAAAAGCAAAAACCACAAGAAACGTAGACAGTTTTATGAAAGTTAGCGCGTGGCTCTAAAGAAATAATCGCAAGATTATCAATATAAGACACGAAAAGTTTAAGTATTAGAGAGACACAGTAAATTAAAATTACAAGATCAGACTAATAATTATCTCCTAGTTGTGGAGGACCGTCCGTGAAAAAACACATGTGAAGTAGGGGTTGTCGTACGTAATACCACCAAGCCCTTCGCGGATTTGTAGAAACAGTTGCAACTGCAATCGGGGTCAGCGGTGTCAGCCTTCCTACGGTGTATAGTTTTGATCATCCTTCCTACATTCAATGGCAAAAGCTTTGTTTTCATTGTGGAAACCTAAGATAATGAACTACTTCGGCACCTAACTCTTTGATTATTAAAATACAAGATGTTAGAAAACTGCCAACGCTCTTACTGCGTTAAGACAGTGCCCAATGTCGAATAATTTTACCGCTTGCGGGCACCGCGAGCACCGGTGTTCGTAAACAATAAATGTTTGTATTGTGTCTCGTTTTTTGCCTTGTCTCGACTACGCACCCTAGTTAATTGCAATAACGGTTGTATGTTCGAGGTGTTTATTTTTATATAGGTCTGAAGAATGTGCGTTACCAACCCTAGCATAAAGCGTTGTAGTATTCGACGCCGCCTCGACGCCACCGTCATATTAATTTGGACGCGTTCGTGCATCGCCTTCTACGGCGGCACTTGACTTTGACGATGTTTTAGAGGAAATGCGTCATGCGAACAGATTGTGCCACTCACAAGCATGAATTTACTGATAGAGCACACATTTTACTGATAAACGTCTTTATTACCTTGTAATAAAAGTCAATAGTCAATAGTGTGTCATGTACACGCGCGCGATTGTAGGGACCAGAACTAAATATATGCGATGATGAATTAGCTTAGCTTTTTATAGAAATCTAAAATTATGTCAGGTTTTAAATAACTATGTATGGTCGTGACAGGATGTCACCTTACTTCCAAAACCTACTATTTTTTAGCGATTATCAATTAAAAATAGTACAATCTGCACTAACGCCTTCAGTATAGTGTTCTTTAAACATTCCATCATCATCAACCAATAGGTCCATGGCTGGATAGGTCATATAATTTTGATCTTAATGTTAATAGTTTTATATCCTATACTCGAGCGCCTCTTCCTTTCCTCTTTTCACATGTGAAAGGGTAGGCACATGTTTTTAACATTTGTCTTGATATATTTCAAAAAAAAATGTGAAGAGTTACAGGCGCTATGTGAACAATTCGACAGGAGCACCGCAGTCTTTAAATAATATCCGAGACCAAACGGTTTCTCAGCGGAAATTCTTACTGTGTGGCAAGGAGTTCAATATTTATGGAGGTAAGCATTTGTCGAATTCTTTACCCGTTTCGAACGAATACTGTTTATGTTTTGTGTTGAAATGTGCAATCGTTTCTGATGTAAGGTATCGAGCTATCGGCTCACCTATTTCAACACCATCTGAATCACCAGGCAGTACGTTACAAGAATTAACCCATCTTGGCGATTTTATTCCTTATTTGTATAGGAATAGTGCTTAAAGATAAGCTTTCAAAAGTCAGTTTATTATGCGGATCGTGTGGCACGGATATAGCAACATTTCCAAATTTCAGGCTTTGCTCATCTTATATGCCAACAACGCTAGGTAGTTCTCTTTCTGCTGAATTTTAATTATAACATTAGGCAATTTAAGTGTCTACAATTCACAGGCATTAGTAGGCCTCCTATAAGGAAGGTCGACGATCTGGCGAAGGAAGAAGTCGATGGATGTGGACAACAAATCTCCATAACTCTCCATAATCTCCATAACTCCATAACTAACTCCATAACTAAAGATCCTTCCCAAAGGGTCTCCAAAGTGAGCTCCAAAGCGATTGGTCTTTGAACATCTCTTGGTGTAATGTCTCTTTTTTTTTTCAAGATTTCCTCAACCCACAAAAAAACGACCCCTGCCATGATTATCAGCATTCCCAGCAAATATAGACGTTCCACTGCTGGACACAGGCTATCCTACACGGAGAAATAAATGGGAGTATGGGCCGTAACACCACTGGGTACAAATGGTTGCACGGAGGAACTTGATATTACAATGTTTTGGTCACCTATCCAAGTCTTGACTATGGCGAAAATAGCTCGACATCTATAAACATTAGATATTTATACATCCTTAACGTCCGTTTGCCCATTGACCTTTATGTGCGTCCGAAATAAAACAAATATTTTACATTATTGTTTACAAAACAAAAAAAGTGAGAACAAACGAGCTGATATTTAGCATGTGCTGAGTTTGACGGCCGTTTTAAGATATTATGGTAGATAAATCATTGATTTATTATTGCGCAGTTAATTAATACATAACGAAGTTAAAAATATTTGTCTAAAGCCATAAATTAAATTAATAAAAAAAAAATAAGGGAGCTAAAAGCAATTACGCCTTTGGACTTTCAACCCATGTATATGTCAGTTGACTACTTATAAATATGACACATAATTGGGAGTCCCTATGCCTTGAGTTAGAACATATTAAAAGGATTCCTCTTTCTTTATTTTTGTTACAGAGTTCTTTTCTGAAATACGCGTTTACACGCTGGTCGTCATACTGATGGGAAGTGTGAATCTGAATCATTCATACATACATACATACAATCACGACTATTATCCCCTAACGGGTTAGTCAGAGACTAGGCATAAGCATCGCAAAAGCAGTCCATTGAAATAGTCCGCGTTTCACCAAGCAGTGACTGCACTCAGCGTGACAGAAGCTATTGGATGTTGCAGTTCTAAGTCGCCTTTTACGACACCCAAGGGAAGAGATGGGTTTGTAGTGTTCTTTTAATGAGCCGCTACCACACGGCACGAATCATTCATAGGTATCTTATACATACTTTAAGCTAAAAATATGTACTTAAATAGTTTAAATCAGACATTTGCTGGCGACATGTATTTCATATTTTCGTATAGAAAAATCGGCAGATAGGTAATCATCATCATTCATATGTAAGTATTTAAAAAAAAATGTTGATACTATCGAAGGACATTTTCATGAAAAGTATGAATCATAGAAATGTGTAACATAGGCCTACGTTTTACGTTGTCTTACTATTGGAAAACGTACTCGGCCAAGCGACGTCACCGCGAAAAAGTGAAACCCTTACTAATTACTACACCTGTTGACATTATCACTCAGCGCGGACACGGACTATTTATAACTTTGTCACATTAGAGACGCATTCCAGTGGATGCGACGTTACACGTGATTCGTCCCTCAATTACTAGATTTTTCTTATTTAATATAAATATTGAGTTTTGATATAACTATGCAATAAATAAAACAAAATCTCAAATATTTTTTAAAGTGAATACCAAATAGGAAATCATCTGTGTATTAAGAGTAATGAAATTCTCAGAACTTCGCTGGGCGGCTGGATGGCGATTTAATATATATTTTATACAAATTATCTAAACATATAATAACACTGTTGAGGTCTAATGTATGTACATAGATAAAAATGCTTAAAACCAAGTCAGGGAAATAAAAAAGATAAAAATACAAAAAAAAAAAAAAACTCTTTTACGGGCTAATCTCCAAAATGGCTGGATCGATTTCAATGAATTTTTGCATGGTGATACCTTTTATCCCTAGTCAACATCTTAATAACTTTTTATTCCGGAAAATCTGTGTTTCTTTATATTTCACGCGTTAAATAATATTTTAAAGATGTATTTAAGGAATTTTTTTATACGTCATTTCTAAAATAAAATGAAATTTAATTTAACAAACGAGCTACATCTAACTTCTTTACGAATTTATGCAATGGATATTGTTTATTGTTTGCATTATTTAGTAATGCAAAATATAGTATTTTGTTTACCTTATCCAATTACATGGAAAATAACAATAAAAATTCATAAAAAAATTCAAATTTATTGAAATTAACATTGAATTACAAAAAAAACTTGAATGATATTTTAAGTATGTGTAGGTGTGTGTACATTTTCTTACAAAAAAAAAACTTGGCAGACTATCAGTACTCCTTTGTCCGTTTAAGCCAGGTCTTACGCACAGCCCATAAACTCGTCATTCACTAGTAGGTCAAACCTCGAACCTTGACCCGAATACAGCTTTCCAGATTCCGTGACGAGCAGTGACTCAGTGTTCAGAACGGTTTCGATTTAGATTTGGAATATACCTTCGTTGAACAATTGCGATGCGTTCGCGCAAGTGATTCAGTCAGAGGTCGCAACACCTACTTGCAGTGTGCTTTTTGTTTATTTTATAGTATAGTTTTTGGAGATTTGTTGGAAAAAATATGTATGAACAGGTTAATGGTTAAAGCGTAAAAATTATAGATATGACAGGTAACAATCTAACAATAGGCGGTTTTATCGCTAGGCAGCGATAACCTGTCGATAGAGAGTTGGGTTGAGATTTCAGGGATGCACAAAAAAATTATCACTGATGACATTGGAAGAGGATTTTCTATAAAATATTTTTTAAAAATAAAAACTTGGCAGAAAGATTTAGTTTTCTTAGTTATAATTGTTTATTATGATGTATATATATACTTTATTGCACATAATAACTTCAAAAGAACATATTACAAAAACATAAAAAGGCTAATTAGCAATCTCTTCCAGGCAACCTGTTTAAGAGACAAGAAAGAAAGGGAATTTTCAGTATTAGGTATTTTTGAAATTTCCTGTAATTGGTATTGATCTGTACTTTTTTGGTCGGTTTATAACTTGATTTTCTTTCATTCAATGTCTTAAGCCAATTTCAAATTCAAGCCAATTCAATGTATTGAGCAAGGATAAATTTTATCTAAGCTTAATACCATTCGTCTTAATAATCACTTATCACATAAGTAAGCACATATGTATGCCACTTTGAAGGTTTAAGTTATGCTTGACTGTTGACAAAACATCCAGCTTTAATTCAAGCTTCAGTTTGACGTCACAGGAGGTACGTTACAATCCGATTTTGAATACAAAAATACATAACCTATAAAAAATATCGTGGCACTATATGGAATTGCAGAAATCGCTAACACTGCAGATAAAAAAGAGGTGTAAACTAAATAATCAATTGTGAGTTTAATGTTTACAGTCATGATCATTTTCCTGTCATATTAAAAAAATATATTTAGAGTCTGGTGTTTTCTGGTTGGTGTTTTCTATGGAGATTTTGGGGATGTCTGCATTTTCCATACTAACATTTTTTCAGTTTTCTTCACAACGACAAATCCAAAGATAATAATATTTGGCGTGTATCATAAGACAACCTTAAGCGATATGTGTGATATCAAACTTCATAAAAATTATTTATCGTTTTTAAGTGAATGCAAATTAAATGATGTATTCGGGAGGCACTTAAAAAGAGTTGTCTCCGTGTCCAATTTTAACACAATTAAACTTACAACAATTAATCTAGATAAATCAAAAGAGCTCAAAAATATGGTCTATTTTAAGAGGAGGTAATTATTATTTAAGAATACTCTGAAACTTGGTAGATACAGACAAAATACTAAGAGAGAAAAAAACACCAATTTCATAGGTAAGGACCCAATATAAAACATAGCCGTACGTATTAAGTTTCACGGTACGACTGGCCATATTATGAAACGATAAATTTTACGACAAATATAAGGTATCTGGTGAAGGCCGCAGGAAGTCGCTGGTCATTGGGGGAGGCCCATGTCCAGCAGTGGACGTCAACAGGCAGATGGATGGAAATATAGACAGTGTCAAAAAATCGTTAATCTTGGCTGCCTCGACGTTGTTCCAGACGTCGGTAGTGGAATAATTAAAATTCTAAAACACGCGAAATAATATTCTCAAAACAACTGTTAAAGCTTTCCAAGAGTTATTTCGAACGTTATAATTGGGTTAATATTAGAAATATTTCTGACATAACTATTTTAAGATGCAGCGGATTGCATAAACTTACGATGTGAGATTTATTCGGTCTCCTTTTGAACTGACTTTGGATAAAACCAAAATCTAAAAATAATATTGGTATAAGTCGTACCTAGAATTCGTATGCGTGTAAGTTTGAGGATCTAGAGATTCTATTAGTGCTATGTTACATCTTTTCTGTTATTGAAATTTTCGTTTGAATTACAAAGTAGTTTTCTAGGATATAGGATACATCTAGAATTATTTTCTAGGATAGAGGATTTCCTAGGCTTGCCCCCCCTTTACGAGGGACTAAAAAAATACTGACAAAGCGTGAGTGTAAAAGTGTATAACCTATGCTGACTTCTTCAAGTTCGGGATATGCTGATACTTCCGAACATGGCGACCACTTCCTAGTTTCTGAACTGTCATCCTGTTTTGCCCCCTTGGGGTAAAACGGAGAAAAAAGTCCTTTTTTGTTCGTTCTGTCACCATCTGTCACCCTAAGGGGACAAAGCAGGATGACAGTTCGGAATAATTCGTCGGTTCTGCGCTGATGCGCACGAAGATGCCTTAGGAGACCGATATTTAGGGTGTTAAAATGTATGTCTATATGTAAGTTTTAGAACTACAGTACTTACAGTTCAAGCACGACGCACATATATTTCCCCCAGTCGTAAGCGTCGTAGAGCTGTATGAGCCGAGGGTGGCGCAGGCGCCTCATCACCTCCACCTCCCTCTCCACGTTGCGCCTCTCATCCCGCCTGCTCACGGACACCAGCTTGGCAGCCAGCTCCAGGCCGGTAGACTTCTCCCGGCAGAGGTAGACTGTTCCGAACTTCCCTCTGGAATTATTCTGAGATGTTAGAGATGATTTGTTCCCGATTTCTCATATTCCTACTTGGTAATATTCATATTACTTTATTCGGAACTTTCCTAATTGGTCTCATTCCTGACTCGTCACATCCCTGATCGTCATTTTCCTAACTCGTCATTGTACAGACAAATGAAATCGTGATGCTTATTAATAAGTATGAGGATGACCAATTAGGAATATATCGAACCAGGAAGAAATCTTAGAAAACTTAAGGTTGACACTGAATATTCAGTGTCAACCTTAAGTTTTCTACCTTAAGCCGTGGACAGCACCTTAAGCAGTCTGCATGCTGATCTATTTTGATAAAATTTGAGTGTATTGGAAATGACATTAACTTAGGCATAGATACTTTGATACCTCTGTTAATAGCGCGCCAGACTACCAACATCTGACAAATTTTCTCACTTAATTTTACACAAGACAAGGTTTAATATCTATTGAAACTTTTCTTTTGATCTAGCGTGCTGTTTACATGGTAAACATGGCTTATAGAACACTTGTCGCCTGAATGTGTTTGTAAAATGTTGACTGTGATAAAAAATTACTGAACTGAACATTAATTAATATGTTTAAGTTTCTGAACTAAGACATTTTTCTTCTTCATCTCAAATTAAGATAATATAGATACATTATGTAGTTCATTTTCATGTTTGTATATAAACAACTCCGTCATTTATAAAGTGTTACGAAAAATATAAAGTTGCATATTTACAATTAGTATAATAATTAGCAACAATGATTAACAACACCTTATCAATAGCATTATCAAAGTTTTTCATTCGATTGACTCGTAAGATTATAATAAGAAATTTGAATGAATATATCTGTAGTACATTGCATAATTCTGGCAGACGAAGCTATGTTTTTGATAATAAACCAGTACACCAGCTTTAGTTAAGGGTCATTAGTGTTAATTAACATCAGTTTCCTAAATGCTTTCTTGGCACAGTCGCCTAAGGTCGACCACACCTTTGGTTGTCATAATACGAGTTTTGCCATCGTCTTAATAAGTTATACTTAATTATAAATAACATACAAGTTGTACATACATACATTCAATCACGCCTGTAATCCCCGAAGGGGTAGGCAGAGTCCAAGGAGCACTGTGTTCCTTAAAACCACATTTAACTATACAAAAATTGGGTTTGGCCAGATGAAAAATCGTGAAGGAGTAGTAACAAGTGGCTAGCTCACCGCCAACAAAATCACAGACCCAGTACCCAATACATCCTTAGTCGCCTTTTACGACGTGCCAGGCAAGAAAAGCATTTGCTGTTAAGAAATTATAATCCATATTGAAATAAATATTTCAGTAGAGTAACTAACTATAAACACATGTCATCACTCTTCTATCCCCGAAGGGATAGGCAGAGTTGTAAAGCCCACATTTCACTTGATAATTCTCTGAGATAAAATAACAACAGTATGTATTACGTTTTAATTTTATTTTACCTAAATTATCACGTCGCCAGGAAAGTTATGAACATGAAATTGGATGGACATGTAGGAAGAGGAAGGCCCAAAAAATGATGGATGGATTTAGTGATATGATGAGAGAATGTTGAAGAAGAAGACATGTTACGCCGATCCCAAATAAAATTCGCAACTGAGTAGAAATAAAATTTTCCTTCCCCTCACATGGCATAATATAAATCACAGTACCTGTGTTGTGGTACTCTGAAGTGTATTCAATGCCTACATGGCATGAAATCCAAAATGATATATCACGATTAATATCGTTAGTTCAAAACCACTTTACAAATGATTTCGATAACCCAATAATGTTACATTATCATAAACAGTTAATTATACATATAATCACGACTATAATCCCCTAAAGGTTAGTCAAAGACTAGGCAAAAGCACCGCAAAATCACTCGGCGTGACAGGTGGTGAGCCCATCGCCGCTATTAGCTATTAGATAGTTGTGCAGTTCTAAGTCCATTAGTCGCCTTTTACGACACCCAAGGGAAGAGATGGATTAGTAGTATTCTTTTAATGAGCCGCTACCACACGGGTCCCGTAGTTAATTATAAACTTTCAAAATATATTTTCAAAGCTATTATTCATTAAAAACAACACAATAACTCACCTGCCGATCTCTGATAGCATTTCGTAGAAATCGTTGACATCTGTGCTTCTTTTGACTGTCACATCTCGGTATGGGAATGGTGGCTCTATTTCTGGAAAGAAACATAATTTTTTAATAATCACATCTTACATCCATATTTAAACACACATCAATTAATCTTGTCCATGCAAAAATATGTATACAGTTTACACAGTCAATAACTCCTAGTAGAAGGGAATAAAGACGAATTTTAATAGTAATTTATATTAATATCACAGATTTCAGAATTAACATAAATGACTCAGATTTTAGGCCTGTAATTCTTCTGACAATACCGGGACTCGAAATCAGAATTTGTGATGGCGATACCTTGACACCATGGAAAATATAATTAAATGTACTTGTTATTTACTTCAGATGTACATCATTATACATTCCATACTAGACAGGTACTCAATAAATTGACTAACGATGCATCCATCTATCTAATGTATATCTCCTAATATTTTGGCCAGTCTCCAAACCATTGTTACTGTCTGTTTATTCTAAGACTAGCAACAATTCTCGGACTACAGTATAAATTTTATATGAGTTTTATCACTTCGCAAAATGGACTATAATTGCTTTCCTGCTGCTATTGCTGAGGTGATGTCGATTGTACACTTGTGTAATCGCCGTGTGTTCTAATTCAGATATAATGTTGTATCTGTCGTGCTAATATACGCTAAAAAGTTTATGCTCCAATCAATTACAGCCAGATAAGTATAGACGTATTTTTATTAGTTTGGCAAACAGATCACACGAAGTCCCTCTGGTAAATATTTAAGAAGATGTTAAATAATTATATTGTAAAGTGCAATGTTTAACCCAGAATTTTAATTCGTACTCTGTGATCCTAGATAATGTGCGTAACTTGCTTTTATTTTTATTTTCAATTTTTATTTCTTGCATGTTGTTCTATAAAATCCAAATTAATTAAATGGCTGCCCAATTAATTACATCCATATTATAAATGCAAAATTAACTCTGTCTGTCTGCCAGTCTGTGTGTCGGTCTTGCTTTCACTCTGAACCGATTTAATTAATACTTTTATATCACGATATTCCCATGGGAAAGGGTACCGCGCGGGTGAAACCGGTGAGAAGCCACTAGTATTTAAAATTTTCAACAATCTATTATTTACATTTACAGTAAAAATAATCATGTAATAATGTTGATTTAGCAATTATATACCTACTTAGTTTACAATCCATTCAATGCGTCTTTTAACTCGCAATGAATCTAAATTATGATCGACAGATAAGTCAAAGATGAAAGGCCAGCACATCTTACACTTTACTGATTAATCGATACAATTAAATTGCTATCTGCTATAATGCTAACTTAGTATCAGCAATGATTTTTATTGACTCGAGACACATGACAATGTCCAGTTTGATTGATAGCTCTAAAAGAAAGTCGCCAGTTCGAGATTAATTAGATAATCCCAATTTAATGTATCGTACACGTTTTAAACGATGCGAATTAAATGCAAGAGTTGAATGCACTGCGGGCGCCAGTGAGCGAACCTGCAGTTGATTAGTCATCGATTTTATAATATATCGGCGTGAGTAAGGTTCAGTTCTGAGGTTATAGGCGTCGACTTTTATTGCAGGAGGTATTAAATTTGAATGCTCCTGTTCCGCATCAATACATAACCCCTTTTTAACGGTTTACGTTTGGATTTGGAAAGTAACGTCCTTTGAAAAAAGTGAGAATCATAAAGATTCCTAATAAAATCTAATTCCATTTTCATCAAAGAAAATAGTTATAGGTACTATTTTGTGACACGAATTTATTAGCTAAACTAATTTATCAATTCATTGGTGTATTCTAACCAGATGGAATCAACTCTTCTACTCTTACCCAGAACTCACTTTAATTTGGATTTTTGCGGCGTGTTGACTAACCTTTTATTATTTTATTTTTTAACGAACGGTGGTAATATATTTTTATAAATAAGCCCTCATGAATGGACTCGCGAACAGCCAAATACCGGTGACCTTGCGTCAGACATTTAGCGTCCTGAAAACATTCTTGGATCGGAGCCGATATTTATACCACGTGTATGTATAACAGCCATGTTGTGTGCAATACAATACTAAATAATTACTCTGCTAATATTATACAGAACTGTTTAGAATATTGATGACTTTACACCTCGATCAAGCTCCGATATAAAATTTATGTTATTTTTTATAAAAAGGACAGCAATTGACTTAACGCCAATTACAGAGATATCATCTTGGTGGCCTATTAGGTGCTACTTTTTGCCTCTCTTGAAGGAACCCATGTTATAGGATGGAGGGAATACGTATGGCGGAGCGTGCGCACAAATATTTAGTGTTTAAATCTCATTGTCTACGACGACAAAGGTCACAATCACAATAAACTAACGTTATTTACAATTTTGCGGTGACATATATTTTTTTTTTTGTGTGAAACAGGTCTAGCACGTCCTAGGAATCTCATGTGTACTGGACAGAGACCTTAACGTGTTGCTCGATCTACCGACTTCTGTCGCGTCACCCGTTCCAAAATAACGAATACTTCGCTGCCAAACGCCCATATTGTTTACTTTTTACGCGTTCGCTTTACGATCGACTTCATACGTCTCCCTGACATGCCGCTACGTATTATGCGTAAGCGCATGTTTTATGTACGAAATATTCTATTTGATTTTATAGCGTCATGTTTATAAATATGTAGGTACGTATATTCTGTGATTTTTATATGTACGTATTGATGATGTGATGGCACTATTCATTCCCACATAACGCTATCCCTTTCTAGTTGTGCTTAAGCCGTGATCTGCGTTTGAGTTTGATTCTTGTATACGGGCCATAGTTTGAGAGGAGTTAGGTTCCGATATATGGATAGATGTGGAGCTCGGTGGCGTAGGAGGAGCTCGGTGGCGTAGGGGTTAGTACGCTTTGGCTTTCGATTGAAAACAAAGCTACCTTCGCCATGGTCAGGCCGTGGATGGGTGAACATTACATGATCTCCTCGATTACGTGAACTCCTCGTGCTTCGTTAAACGATTGGTCGCGGTCGCTATTGCGACTGTTTCTACCCATCAACCCGCATTGGGTCAGCGTGGTGGTGTTACGGCCCATACTCCTCATGTCTTTCTCCATGAGGAAGGCCTGTACCCAGCAGTGGAACGTATATAGGCTGAGGATATATGGATAGGTGACCATTATGATCTCGTGTTTCTCGATCCTTCATAAGAGACGTTTGAGCTTTGAGCATGGGTGGTGGTTTTATGCCGCGTAGGTACTCCTCATGTGTTTCTTCCATGTAAAAAGGATTTTTTGTTAACGCAGGTATCACCGCGGTATTCAAAAATTGGCAGGTATTACCGAGGTAAGTAATATTATTGCAGTTTTATGCGATGGGAAATAATTATTTGGTCAGCAACAAAAAGGTCAGTTGAAAAATCATTTGGGCAGTAAAGAAATATTTTATAATTATTTGGGCGGTAAAATAATTATATGGGCAGCAACATTAATATATTTTACTGGAAATGTATAAAATCTAGGAAAAGGATCCTTGAAGGATCAAGGATCAATTCCAAGGAAATGTATTCTGATAGATATTTAGGTTAAGGTTATTTGTTTTATGATCCTTAAAACAATATTTGTGTCATAAAAACGTATATTAAACAATTTCGCAGCAGAGAAAACATTTGAGTTGCTGTCCAATTAGTAATTTTGCTTAAGAATTAGAAATATCTGCTGCCCATAAGTTGCTACCCAATTTAGAAATATTTGCTGCTCATAAGTTGCTGATCATTTAATTATTTTAGCAAACCAACTGTATTTTTCTGCGAAAATCGGATAATTTGCTCATCGTTTAAATACCCTTATAACATATCAGGCATGTTTCCTTAAAAAGTCAAACTTTTATGAAAAAAAAAAAGATCGATTAATAACCGTTTCTTTAAAGTTAACTTTTTAAGTATGACCTACAATTAATAAAACTGCAATAATATTACTTACCTCGGTAATACTTGCAGATTTTTGACTACCGCGGTAATACCTGCTTACATTACTACTTAACCAAGCATGTCGTCAATGTCTCCTCATCAGCTTGCCACTGGGACACTAGCCTTCTAACATGGATATAGAAAAGTATTGTCGCATCATCACGCTGGTCCAATGAGGATTGGTGGGTAGAAGTGGTATTAGCAGTCGGGATCAACGTCTTAACCTGCTTTCTGAAGGAAGAAATTAGAGTTCACATGTTTTGGTTACCCAACTTGGGTCGGACCGTGACGAAGGATACTTTGTTTTCAAATATCGTAGCTAAAGTGTTTGAACCGTTTGAACCGTTATACTATAGAGCTAGCTATTCTATTTTGACGACCTCCGTGGCCGAGTGGTTTGTAAGCCAGTTTCAAGGCGTCGCCATCTCGAGAGGTTCTGGGTTCGATCCCCGGTGGGAGCAAAATGTTTGGGTGATGAATTATCAGGCATTTGTTCTGCAGTCTTGGATGTTTATATGTATTTGTATATATTCAGGATATTCATACGTATTTACCTATGACATATATTTATCCGTCTTCTAGTCCGTAACACAAGCAAAATTAGTTGCTAAAAATGGGGTTAGTTGATAGGTGTTTTGTAAATAGTTGTGTTGATTGATATTCTATAGTTATTGTAAAACATAGAAAGATTACTAAGATACATACTATCATAACTGCAATTATTATTCAGGAGTCTTCAAAGGATTTCTTTGAAAGTATAATGAAATGAGTCACTGTGTGATTGGACCACTCCCTACAAATTATATTCTCTGACTCACAAGGAGCGCGATAAAAATGCATCTAAACAAAACTAAATCCTGTATAGGTAATGAACTGCAAATAGCAAAATTGTTGAAAATATAAAAATATTGCTTTCACCTCACCAGATCGAATAGGATTTCTCAAATCTTGGAAATATGCCTCGAAAATAGAGAATTTAAAGGTGGTGTTACCGTCCACACTTCTCACGTATAGACAATGCTGTGGCCTGTGCCCAGCGTACATATAAAGTTCCGTTCACACAGACCGGCTCGGAGAGCATCGGCTCGCATTTTTCTTTCCACACAGACTGGATCATACACGCTCGGAATTGGCCGGAGCGGAGCTGCCAACTATTTCACATAGATCGGCTGGATGAGATCTGATAGCGGATCGGATCGCAATCAGAGCCGATCGGCTGCGCGAGCAAGAAAGAACACGCAATCGGAGCCGGTCGGCTCCTCTTATTATTTCACACGAAGCGCGTTCAAGCATTCTTAACGACAAAAAAAGTGCACATGCAAAAATAAGCTTTACTACAATTACTCAAAACTCTGTTTTCAACGTGATAAAAATCTGCTCTCCTCTCCGAGCCGGTCTTTGTGAACGGACCCTTATGGGTTGGTGAAGAAATTTGTCCTGAGAAGGGGGTTTAACTTTATGTTCACTATACGAGTAAATATGACAAAGACTATCTAAGGCTTGTGGTAGAATTTATCGATAGATGTATTGTATATTAAACTTATTAACAATCCTTACCTCCAACCGGATCAGTCTCGTCTACGTGGATCATCTCTGAAGATCTGTAACAATAATAGTTGAATAAATATATGGCTGCTCAAACACAGATTTGGTTAAGTCGGCTACATAGGTACAGTCGAGTACAAAAATATGTATACACATATTTGGAGGTGACAATCTTTATTTATTTCTATTAAGAGTCGTTTACTGTCAAAAGTGGTTAAATTTGAGCTTACTGCACCTACCTAAACTACTAATGAAAAACGTAAAAATTTCCTCATCTACACGCATAATATAAAGGAGCATCGAAATCTTACTTATCGCAGTTTTAAAAAGAAAAAAATGTGCGGATTTATGTCTTCGTGGATAGGTTTTGTATTAGAAAAGATCCGCGGGCACCCTAATCCCTGGTAGTCATAAAAATATTTCAAGTAACTTCACAGAAATATTCAAAAGACGAAAAGGTTACCGTTCACCACGTGACCTTGATTCATCGGCGATAACTGTGCAGGCAGTTTACAACGCAGTAAACGATTAAGGCCTCTGTCCACTACACCGGAGCGTGCTAGACCTTTTCAGGCAAACAAATCTTTGTATAGAATTTATAGAGCAGATGTTTATGTTAAGAATACATAATTTTTTTCTCTAAAATTTATGCAATAATATTTATAGCTCAACATAAACATCAGCCGTTTCTATATCTTCTAATCCCATTTCTATACTAAGATTTTTTATAGATAAAGAGCCATTGGTTTTTATAAAAATTATTTGTTATCTTTGTACAATTAAATTATTATTTATAATTAATCCGTTTAAGCCCATAACACAAGCGAGTAGGTAAGCTGCTTATGTACTTAGCACAAATAATGAATATTGGAAGTAATTTATTTTAATCATTTTAATCAGACAACCCTACTTATATTTGCCTTATAAAGTACTAACATTCTATTCTGTATTGAAACCAGTTCTTAATTTGTCCACAATTCTATTTGTTCAACCAAATAATGGCCTGCAACGGCTATAGTCCCATTTGTTAATGTAAATAGCACCTTGCGAAACACCTGTATAAAGTCGATTATGCAATTTCCGATCATCGTTTAGATCAGCGCGTGTAAGTTACACTTGGTAGTGAGTTCGTGTATATTTTATTAATTGCGTTTGCTGTATACGCCCACACATATGCAGATATGAAAAGCTACGCGTAGGAAGACCTTTACAAAATACGAGAGATTCAAGTGCGACGACTTTTCTTAGCTTTGTTTTGTTTCCCATTCGATATTTTAAAAATTATGTAAGGTTTTCCCTACTTTCTCTACCACCAGGCGGCGCTACGTTACTCGGATCTAACAGCTGTCGGATAGCACAGAGTCGTACGATTATATTAGGTCCTTACCTATGAAATTGGTGTTTTGTATGGAGATTTTGGGGAATTCTGCATTTTCCATACTAAATTTTTTTCAGTTTTCTTCACAACGACAAATCCAAAGATAATAATATTTGCCATCTATTATTAGACAAGCTTTAGTAATATGTGTAATATCACACTTCATAAAAATTATTTATCGTTTTTAAGTGAATGCAAATAAAATGATGTATTCAGGGGGCACTTAAAAAGAGTTGTCTCCGTGTCCAATTTTAACACAATTAAACATACAACAAATTATCAAAACAAATCAAAAGAGCTCAAAAATATAGTCTATTTTTAGACGAGGTAATTATTTTTTAGGAATACTCTGAATCTTGATAGTTACAGACAAAATACTAAGAGAGAAAAAAAACACCAATTTCATAGGTAAGGACCCAATACATTCATGGTCGTATGTACTGTATAGAAAATGAAAATTCGCCAGATCCGCGTGAGGATCAGCATGTGTTTTGACAGCGCCTAGAATCGACGTTGCAGTGCTCATCTTCATTGCTGAAATGTCTATTACAAAAGTTTATTTGCTCTGTGGTAGTTAATTCCACTTCTCCAAAAAACTTCTTGTTTTTTGTTTTGCAATTACAAATTAAGATCATAGAAAGGAATTGAATTAATATTTTCTTAAATATTTATTTACACAATAAACGAAAACAATTATTTTAAGGTAACATTATACCTCTAACACAGCCTCCAAGCATACCAATTTAAATGATAATGATTAATAAATTATAAACATAAATATAAATGATATTGGTTGTTCTATCATTAGTGTCAAAAACTTTTAGTAAGCAGTAAAATAAGCAAGGTGTGGGAGAAATAAAATATCTCTCTATATATCTTAAAAAAGCAAAAGTTATTCATTCAAAATCATGTAAATAATAGTTTTGAGATTGTTTCTATATTGTGTAACTTACTTTCTATAATTGATTCCACTCCGATTGTTATTTTTTTTATACTGTTGTGAAACTTACATTCATGCTTCAACAATGGACCCAAGTCAAACTGAAGCTCGTCTCTATCTATCACTACATAGTATATAACATAGTCACTCTCGCTCAGCGACCACACATGCTCTCGCTACACTCTCGCTGTCTGTCGGTCCCACACATACATTAATAACGCAAATCCATGTACTGCGCGTGTTCGAAAACCCTGACAAAACGTCGGAGTTGGACGCTTGCGCGCAGCCAAATGGCTATAAAAACTACATGCATCGTTGTGTGATAACTGGCGGAGGGTCATCGGCACCTGTATCTTTTAATCATTATGGATCTCCCGCCTCAAAATTACGGCTGTGACGTAACAAGAAAGTGACACGCCTGGTTTCATCGCAAATCGTTATTACTTGCGATATCTATGTATATGTATATCTGTGGTCTGTCCCTATGTATCTATAAAGCTATTTTTCTTTTAAGTCGTCTTTATTAAGGCGTATCGGAATTTTTTATACAACAATTATCTATGTACCTACCTATAATAAAATAGGTTAATACACGAATTGAAAGAATTATGATTCTGATAAAATTATTTTTTTGTTTGATAAATTGGTTATCAAGTTCATAAATAACGTTAATCTGATTAGCTACTACTTACGTAAAAAGGTAATCACTATGGATGAAAAAACAGCAGTTAAGTACCATAATGATTGTATAAGTGATTCTTGAAATCTGTTTTTAAAATTACTGTAATTCATGACTCTTACATCGAGAGCAACAGAAGAAATTACAACTGGTTTTAAAATTTGTGTCTGCCTGTTTGTACTTATTAGGGACAGGGATAGTGGAAGACGGTGTAGAAACCTTGAAAGAAAGAAAAGAGCACAAAGAAGATATTTGTAACCGCAAAACTACTGCGAAGTCGACTCATGATCAATTATCCAAGTCTACTTTGCAATCCGAATGAAGGTGTATCAAAATATTGTATACTAGCTGTTGCCCGCCACCATGTCCGCGGTTGCTGGTTTTTTAACTATCTTACCCGGAATAAAAAGTATTATAAATAAATAAACAAAATAAATATCCTCAGACATTCACACCTATCAACTAATTCCATTTTAAGCAACTAAATGCTGCTTGTGTTACGGATACTAGATGACGGACAAATATATTTAATAGATAAATACACATAATTATTCAGAATACTTTTATATAATATTATACATATATAAGGAACATCCAAGACTGGAGAACAAATGTCTGAAAATTCGTCACCCAAACACTTGCCTCCACTGGGGATCGAACCCAGGACCTCTCGAGATGGCGACGCCTTGAGACCAGCGTACAGACCACTCGACCACGGAGGTCGTCAAAACGGAGGTCGTATTTAAGGTGTTGACCAGGGATATAAAGTATCACCACGCAAAATTTCATTGAAATCGGTCCATCTTTTTCGAAGATTAGCCCGTACAAACAGACAAACTGACGAACAGAAAGAGGAAAAAAAAAATTTTTTTTTTGTATTTTTCTTCTTTTTACATCCCCCTGTCTTGATTTTAAACATTTTTTGTCTATGTACAGACATTTGACCGCTACAGTTTTATTATATGTATTGATAGGTTATATTGGGTCCTTACCTATGAAATTGGTGTTTTTATTCTGTCTTAGCAATTTGTCCGTAACTATTAAGTTTCAGAACATTCTTATAAAATAATTGCCTCTTCCAAAAATAGACCATGTATTTGAGCTCATATTATTTAATTTGATAATTTTTTGTAAGTTTAATTGTGTTAAAATTAGACACAAAGACAATTATTATTTTTAACTGCCTCCCGAATACATCATTTGATTTGCATTAACAAAAAACGATGAATAATTTTTTTCAAGCGTGTTCACACACATATTGCTAAAGCTTGTCTAATGATACATGCCAAATATTATTATCTCTGGATTTGTCGTTGTGAAGAAAACTTATTAAATGTTAGTATGTAAAATGCAGACATCCCCAAAATCTCCATACAAAACACCAATTTCATAGGTAAGGACCTAATATTAACAAAGTAAATGAAAAGTGTAGTGGTATTACGAGTAAATGAAAAGTGACTAATGAAAATTCAAACGATTATTGACAACATTTTTGTAGCGTACCTTTGCCAATATGGGTTTTGGGTTTGTTGTCTATTTTAGAATGCTTTACTCGCCCAGTTAAGTTACAAAGTTGCGATTTAAACAAATCTTAAAAGAAAAATGACACAGTGGAACTACTGCGACGTGGTATATTATCTCAGCAGGCGGTCACTAAATAAAATATGAGCTGCACGCTGCACTCCAGGCGCTAGAATGGGGTCGTCTATTTGGGTTTACTAACCGACAGACGCTCACTATTCCATATTATACGCATTAACATCGGCTTACGAAACTATAGTGTCTCGGTTGATGGTTTTATATGTAATAATGACATACCTTTTTGATAAATCTTAATTTTATTTTATATATTTTTACTTTGTCAACGATTAAGTAGTTTGACTATTAATGTCAGTGGTCTATTATACGTTGGAAATAAAGCAAGATTTTTATTTATTACAAAATCCACGAAAAAATATTATGATTATTGTAAGCCGGAGCACTTAGGAAGATTATAAGTTTTTTTTGCCAGCGTTTTCGGAAAAATGCACTACACAAGTACACACACACAAAATATTGTAATCCAGGGTTTAAATAAAACTAATGATAATACTAAATATTTTATCGGGCTTCATAATCTCAGCTAAGAGACGACCTCTTATTAAAAATTATGATGAAACCGTGATGAGGTATATTAGGTATATTATAGCAAACATTAAGATTCCCGTGTTGGACCGGGACACAAGAAGAATGTACCAACTGCTTTTCTTGCCTAGCATGTCGTAAAAGGCAACGTAGGGCGTATTGGGTACTGGGTCTGTCTGTGATTGTGTACGCGATGAGCTAGCCAGATGTTACTACTCTTTTACGATTTTTCATCTGACCAAACCCAATTTTCGTATGGCTAAATGTGGTCTTAAGGAACACAGTAGTCCTTGGATTCTGTCTACGCCTACGGGGATTACAGGCGTGATTTTATGTAGTATGTAAGTAAGATTAAAATATGAACAATTTATACTTCTTACTATTGTGTATGTGTGTGTGTTAGAAAACAAGTTTCTTATTTTTCCAGATACGTACTGATAATTGAGACAAATTAAATATGTGGAAAGGTACATTTTTAGGTCGAATTTTCGTTTCAACTCGATCGACGAATAAATTACCGGTGCAAGTACCTCATATAATTTTCCGTTCAATTTAATTATATGAACTGTCTACACAGTCACAGACAGACCCAGTACCCAATACGCCCTTAGTCGTCTTTTACGACATGCTAGGCAAGCAAAACAGTTGGTACATTCTTTTCATAATGATGATATTGAAGTTTATTTTTAATATGCTGTATTACCTATTATTACAACTGGACAACCATCCAATAGCTTATAGCGGCGACGGGCTCACCACCTGTCACGCTGAGCACATGTGCAGTCACTGCTTTGTGAAGCGCGGACTATGGCAGTGGACGGCTTTTACGGTGCTTTTGCCTAGTCTCTGACTAACCCTTAGGGGATAATGGTGGTGATTATATGTATGTGTGTATTTATAATGCCGTGCCGTAATTATGCCGTGTGGTAACGGCAGAGTAGAATACAATTGTCACCACCCCAAATCTCTCCCGTGGGTGTCGTACAAGGCGACCAAGGATAAATCAATGATGAGGAATGGGCAATAGGCTCGCCACCTATTACATGGGACCTAACATAATTGGCGAAACGTGGGTGCTAGTTCACCTCAGCCTACCCCTTCGGGGATATAGGCGTGATTTATGTTTGTATGTATGTATGTGTATTTATAAATAAGGGTTTGTAATGCTAACAAAATGTCAAGTTTCAAGTTAAACTGGTAAATGCAGAATTATATTTTGTAAATACCAGTCGATTTATTGGAAACCTTTGATTATGGAGTGTACCGACCATAAATGGTAAATAATGTTTGGGTACTAAGGTAATCATGCACTTAATTCATTGGAATATAAATTAATTGCTATCCTTTCGTAAGTTTCTGAAATATTGAGTTTTATTTTTATGTTGCGCAACATAGGGAATTGACCATGAATGGATTTCTTTTGTTTCTGTAAAATCTTCCCATAAGTTTACAACAAGTAAATTTTAATGCATTCTTTTTTTACATTATCATTTCCTCATTGTTTCTTGTCTTTTTGGGGTAAAACAACGCAACAACTGTGCAAATACTTAATACGTTATAAAGTGGATTAATAAAGATATGAATGCAAGTCATTTTTGGAAAAAAAAATGATCAAAATAACTAATTAACATACCTAAAACCGCACATTGAATTCCTTACATTTGATAGTTGTTTAAATCTCGACTCTTGGATTAGCGCTAAACCATTAATTCTATACAAACGCTTATGGTAGCCGTTAACGTCATTACAATTAATGAATTAATTCGAATTATTTGCGTGGTATCTGTAAAAACCTTTTCATACTTTTATACAAACCGAGCTTTGTAAATACAGAGAAAATTTTACAACTTTATATCAAAGTGACCACACTTTCTGCGAATCGTGGAAAACATCTGGAACTCGGGAACGGGGGCAAGGTTGTCGGTTTAGAGCTGGGATTATAACTGTGTCAACTTACCGATGTCTTACACTTCAGCGAAATTAATCATTACGACCTATTTATTAAGACTGCTTTTTGATTTATTAGTAATGGTGAAACGGCGATGTAAAAAACTGAATCTTCACTTCTACTGATATATATGATGATAAGTGTATTTAGATTAGATTGTACCAGAACTCTGATTACAGTGTCGGGTGCGCGTGGATATAAGATTAGATTTTTTTTTATAATCTGCCCAGCAAATGACTCAACATCAAGAATTTTGTACTGTATGATGGATGCCAAACTCCCATACAATATCATGAGACAATGTTCTGTCTCGATCAGTAGGTGTTCCCTCTCATTCAATCACTTTAATGAATGAGTTTGTCATTTCCCAGTAAAGATTTCAATTACTACTAAAGACATATAGAGTACAAAATTCTTGCTCAACACCACCTGATGGTAAGCAGTAGATAAGTCCATATGCGAAGGATGTTAGCAGCACCAAAGGATGCAGGACTAGCGACCTCCTTACTGGCTCATACATGCCTTTCCACGCCTCTTGAAGGAACCCATGCTGTTGGAAGGAGGGAACACGTGTGCCGGTAGAGAGTTCCATGCTCTGAATGTAAGAGCAAAGTATGAATCCCTATGATTCCTTGTTTTATAAAATGGCCTTGTGAACCTTCACAAGGCGATGAAGCGGCAGGTAGCGGCAGCGTAGGGACGATTGCTATGAAGGAGTCCTTTTTCCAGCAGTGGAGTGAACCGTGAAGCTGGTGGATACAGGACTGAAGAATCGAAGCAAAGTTGAATTAGCAACAAGACATTAACGTCTTGAGAGCCAGCGAACGCCAGCATTCGCGAACAATGATGTTTTTAGTGTCTTGTTTTGTGAGCACGTACGAATTCGAGATTACACAGTTAAGATCACTTGAATAATAGATTTGTGAAGGCAATGAAGGGAATTGCTTTGTATAATTGGCGTCAATAAGTTCTTATAAAGTGAATACATAAATAAAAAAGTGGTTTGGAGTACTTTAGAGTGGAATAGAGCAACTATCCTAGTTCCAAACATGGCATACGTTGATTTATTAAATAAACCTTTAAATTGCAGAAAATTGCACTCTATTGGCCTCCCCAAGGATCTGCAATTCCCGCGACCCTTAATAGGTCTTTAACTTTTTAGTAATCTTACCAATACTATGTATAATGATCTAAATGTCATCAAACGTAACCGTGTTAGATGTGTCGAGTCCTATTTAATCATCGACAGCAACTATGTTAATCCAAGATGTCATTTTTTAGGAACCCAATATTTGTTTGACAAGCATACATACATACCTACATACATATAATCACGACTATTATCCCCTGAGGGTAAGTCAGAGACTAGGCAAAAGTACCACAAAAAAGCAGTCCACTGCCATACTCCGCGCTTCACCAAGCAGTGACTGCACTCAGCGTGATAGGTGGTGAGCCCGTCGCCGCTATAAGCTATTGAATGGTTGTGCAGATCTTAGTTCATTAGTTCCTTTTACGACACCTAAGGGAAGAGATGGGTTGGTAGTATTCTTTTTAAAGCCTAAAGAAAATATATACATAATTTTCGTGATTTAATAGCGAGTCTAGTCCATTCCAGTATTTTAACCTGACATAACACACTCTATCCCCGAAGGGATAAGCAGAGGTGTTAACACCGGAGGTGTTGTTTTATATAACACTAGTGGCTTACCGCGGTTTCACCCGCCTTAATCTCAGGATCTAGTCTAGAGTCTGAGATTAATCTGTGTACCAAATTTCGATTAAATAGGTTCAGTAGTTTTAACGTGAAATCGAGACCGACAGACAGACAGAGCTAGATTCGCATTTATATTATTAGTGTGGATTCGGTATTTGTTGTATTTTAAGATATTTCATTGTCCTAGGCTGTAGGGAGATTACAATTCATTAGCGCTGATTCCACCTCTGGATAAGTCCCTCATCCAGATATCCATTACCAGATAGATAACTCTTTACGAATTCCAATCCATTTTCCAGTTGACTACATAGCGACTATCAGGAGCTAGTAGCTAGTACCGCCACGTAATCTTTCAACGAAAGTGTATGAAGATTGCCTTTGCACTTTTGGTAATAAAACTGTGATTATTACCATTACTTCCGCTGATATATACAGCAGGTGTACATAAAAGGTGCAGTAATGAAATGGAATAGGAATGCGATTATGATAAGCTCGTGTCAACGTTTCGCGATAGTTCCGGGGTATTAATTATGAGAATTAAACAACAACCACCGTAAAAAATTGAGTAGAAGTGTGGCTTTTAGAAAACATTTTCTTCATATTTTGCTGGTGTTGCTTGGTGTTAGTTTTCACCAGATTTTTTTATATCTCTTTTGATTAACATCTACTTCAACAAAATAATTAAGTAATTGGTTATAAAAAAAGTTATTAGTTTATTAGTTTTCCTATTTGATATTGATTACATTAATTACATAATAATTCCTATTTGATTACATTAATTACATAATAATTTGGACAAGATTTTCATTCCGATAAGAGCGGTAAAAACGTTGAAAAAAAAGATGTTCGAGCGATTTAAAATTAGGCTTTATATTTGTTTTACCATTGAGGTATAAAACCTTATCTAAAAAAATATGATTTGCAGTTATAAGAAAAAATGTTTTTTTATAACTCAACACCATTAAGGCACAATGATAATTATTTCATTATTCTGATTTTATTATCATATATATTGTAAATATGGCAATTAAGTGCTATTAAACTTTGACATACGAACTGGAAATAACAAATTCTGTATTTCTGTTTAGAGTTAATTCGTCTAAACTATATTTCAAAATAACTTACAGCTGTCTCTTGTACTTCCTGAAAACTGCTAATGGACTCATTTTGTCTCACGTTTAAAAGTGTGTTGGCATTTTTGCATTAAAAATTATCAGTAATTCTGTCTTATAAACTTCACATGCCGAAATAATTTTGTAATTGTGGTAGTCGCACTTATTTTTCACATTTCACACATTTTTATCGGTCGTCTTGATAAAAACACTAACGAAACTTGTAAACTCCTTTGTTTCTTGAGATAAAATAAAAACAAAACATTTTTCACTTGCAACCAGCCAGTGTCAAAATCTGCTTTGTCCGCGAAATCAGCAAGAAAGACATGGTAGGAACTTAGGAAGTTACAGTTCTATACTGAATTAAAATCTGATCGCAATTGCATTTCGATTGGCGCATTTCATATGGTGGAGACGTCACTGTTTGGGCGCCAATACACTCGTCATACGTCACTTACTCCATAAATAGTTCCGTCTAACCACCTAACGAGCCATCACTACTATTGTTTGTTCGTCGTGGAATGTAAATCGATCTATGGTTTGATTCATTGAATATATTTAAGGGCAATGGAATAAATGAATTTGCAGTACACACACAGGATGTTAAGAATCACTGTTACGTGAGAAACGTACTAATGTGGCTCGCTATTTCTGTGGAATTGAGGAAATGCGGAGAAATCCTTTGCACAAATTTGCGATAGCCCAACAATGTTGGCAAAGGGCTCTTCGATGAAAAGAATATGAGTATGCTAATACAAGCAGTAAAGACGACTATATCCTACTAGTAAGTTTCAAACTCAAACTCAAACTCAAAAGTCATTTAATCAAATTGGTATCATCAAATACACTTTTGACAAGTCAAAATAAACAAAATAAATTATAAATATCCTTAAATTGACAATACCACTACTTTTTTTTCGGCCTGTTCACTACCGGGAGGCCTTGTCTAGAGAAGATACAGGCAAGAAACTCTGCAAGTTTTTGCATAATACACACATAACATACACGTTAGTTACCTCAAAGAGGTAACTAACTACACCCCCCTAGTCTGAGGTGTGAAAACCCACATTTTAAGGCCTTTTGATGTCCTTTATAGCAGAAAGTGAATCTTTTGCCATATAAGCACAATGTCACCGGGTACCTAAATCGTAGATTGTACATTTTAACAACTACATACCATTTTCATACATATATTTCATTACTAGCTTTTGCCCGCGACTCCGTCCGTTACTTTGATATAGTGTGATATGCCTATAGCCTTCCTCAATAAATCGGCTATTCAACGCTGAATGATTTTTTCAAATTGGAACAGTAGATTCAATTGGTGGAATTGAAAATTTACTCCTACTCTATTATTAGAAGCAAAGTTCATAGTGGCGTAAATTTGTCTTCCATTTTTCTGGAAGGCGTTATTTAAATTTTTTAAACATTCACCCGCATGGCACCCGTTTCCATGTGAATATCGGGATAAAAGGTAACTTATGTCCTTTCTTAGGCTCTAGGCTATCTGTATACCCAATTTCGGTTAAATTGGTTCAGTAGTTTGGACATGAAAGCGAGACTGACAGACAGAGTTACTTTCTAATTTATAATATTAGAAGGTATGGATTGTTTTTCTACATTGCAACGATTTTGTCTGAAAGCTAAGATAACGAAGCAAAGAAATCGAGATTTACTGTTAAAATGGTTGCCACACAGTAGCTTGTCTCATAAAATGTTTTATGTGCTATTTATGCGTAAATAACCGGGCTAGGCGTGAGACAGATCTAGTATAAGCTAGTTAGCCTAACCCACATGTAGGTACTAATTTAATTCACCGTCGATTCACTCAAATGTCTTAGCTGTGTCGCGTCGGGTTAACGACCGCGATTACTTTTCAAACTCGTTCTGATAAACGTCTCGTATGCCGGTCCCATTCCTTTATCCACCTGTGATAGGTTTTGGGGACAAAACTTGTTTTTGTTTGTTTTGTTTTGTTTTTAATAAGTTTAAATGTAATCCCTTGATATTGGTTGGCTACTGTCACCTTTAAAACAAATATAGCTATTGGTAAAGAAAGTAGGTATGAAGTGGAGTTTTCGAAATGCAGAAAACATATCAGACATACAGAAACATTTCAATCGAGATGATTCTTAATTCTAGTAGGAGTCGGCACACCAGGATCAGGCAGCGGTCGGTCTTCGTCTACTTCCTCATTGGATTCGTATCATCTTTTTACCTTATCAAACTAACTACCTATCTTTCCTTCAGAATTTGTCTATCTACAAGCCCATCCACTATCATTCCATTAATTGTCATTATCTTGTATTGTTGTGTTCGCATTAATTAATTAGGTTATTAGTGGAAACTATATTGGTGCATGAATTAGTGTTTAATTTAGAAAATAAATGATATTAACTGTTTGTTTCATTAATATATCTATATAAAAAAATTAATAATGGGACCCTTTTGCTGAGTGATCGTGAGACTGTAATAAAACGCTGGTTTAGTGAATTATGGGTTTTATATGATTTAAAGAAAACAGTACGGAAAAATGGAAAGAAAATCAATGATAAGACATTAATCCTAAGACAATTACAACCAGAATATAAAAAATATATAGAAAAGAGGACGGCTAATTCCTGATGCGTAACGGGGTCCCGTTATTAAATACAATTAAGCAAAAAAAACATATAGTTTCATTGAAGGAAGAAAACCTTGGTATAGTACGTCTCAATCCAAGTTGTGTCTTACCGAATTTGTTATTCAATAATCACACTTTTTACATGGAAATTGGCACGTAAATATAATTAACGGTAACAATTGTTGTCCGTTTTAATTGATTTCAATTACCTACAGTCATCACAAAACATTTTAGACATGAAACATTACATTCGTTTTGTTTACCTTTTTGGCAACTTGGATTGAGACGTACATACTTAGACGTATCTGGCATATAAATCTCCCCGGGACTACGACAAAATGCTGGTATAAGACTCAAACTTTGGATTTTTATTTTAAATCATATAGCAAATGTGATTGATAACTAATAATTAGAAATAAATACCTTACCTCGCATGAGAGTAAAATACATTTAAGTGTAGAGATACTTAAAATATTTGTTGGAATTCCGTAGAGGTAGAACTACATGGGTAAAGGAAATAACGAGTAGACAAATTAGGTAGTGGCAGCAAGGTAGCGGGAAGATAACACAGCTGGTCGCCAACATATAAAAGGTAGGCATTAGTGTCCAGGCTTAATGTATATCTGTGGTCCTACCATAATCATTGGGTCAGTGTTGTGGTGTTTCGGCCCACACTCCTCATGTATTTTTCCATGAGGAAGGCCTGTGCTCAGCAGTGGGAGCAGTGTGACGTATACCCGCATTGGGCCAGTGTTGTGGTGTTTCGGCCCACACTCATGAATTTCTCCATGAGGAAGGCCTGTGCCCAGCAGTGATAGGTTGAGGATTGGAGACGAAATGTGTGTGTTACCTGTGCTTACCTCTTTGGAAATTTCTTAGGAGTGATGCATGTACATAAATAAAGTCCTTTTCTAGCGGGATTTCTTTGATTGAAATGTGATTTAAAAAATATCAATATGTAATAAAGTAATTGCTCAATTCTAGTCTCAGAAACCATTAGGCAAGTCTTGATACGGGACCTAGTATATTACCTGCAATTTATCTTAGTCTACAATTTTATCGACACACCAAATACAAACGTCCATTCTTTCACGTCATTCCTCTCGCAGACAACAATGGCCACACTTGGTATCAATGTGGTCCGTTTAAGGCGAACTGTCGTAAAAAACGCTAAGTGGTCATATATGTAGAGCATTGTACCAGAGATAATGTTTGGTAAAATAAAACTGCGTCAAAGAACCAAAGAGCTGACCAGTCTTATTTTTTACGAGGTAGTTGACCTGGGTTAAAAGCTCGCGACAAAAGTTCCCACTTCGAGCCTTTGTTTATAAATATTCTGTACTTTTTAAAGTAAATATTTACTAATGAAGGCAAGGTAATAAAATCAAGGTACTTGCTGAATAATATTCAGGATCAATAGCGCCTGTTTTTAATGCTTTAAAATGTTATTTATTATACGAATGGATGGCAAGTCTTCATATTTTTCCAACAATAAGAATCTTTATTGTTGTAACAATAATCTTAATTTGATCTTTTAAATAATTATCATCTTATTCATAAATTCTCGAAAATGTCTATCGAATATGGGGTTGGGTCGGGAGGTTTTTGGGACCGGGGTGTTTTAGCTTAGGAAAATTGGTGGGAGAATATAGATAAATAAAAACCATTTATCCTCAGCTTAAATACGTCCCAGTGCTGGCACAGACCTTCCTCATGGAGACACATATGAGGAGTATGGGCCCAAACACCACCAAACTGCAATGCGGGTTGGTAGGTAAAAACTGTTGCAATAGCAACCAGGACCAACGGTTTAACGTGCCTTCCGAAGGACAGAGCAGCTTGAGATTAAAAAGTTTTGGTCATCCAAGGCCTGACCTTTGGGAAGGTAGCTCGAAAGCTCGAAAGCCAAGCTCGAAAGCCAAGCCGTATTAACCACTACCCTAGCGAGCTTAATAAAAACCATTCATTAAATTTTAATCATGATAGGACAACCGTAACTAATCAAACATTCTGTATAATCTGTAAGTGGGTGGTTTCTTAAATGTTAACTTTTCCAAAGTCCAGTATTAAAATATTATAGCATAGTATTAAAAGACCGGTAATAACAAATTGATACGAGCACGGCAGTACCCATTTAGTTGATGAGGTAGGTAGTTATTTTGGAATTAAGGTTAATTCGAGTCAAATACCTGTAATTCAATTTGAATTCTTTTCATTATGTGAGAGTAATTTTTTTAGTTTTTTCTGATGACATACGATAAGAGCTTGGTGGCCAGTGCCAAATGACATATAAATAGTTTATAGGTGTTGTTAATAAATGCGGAAGATTTTAGACGACTGCGAACGAGCAGTGAGAAGCAAGTACTTAATAGAGCTACGGCTATATTTATTGATTGGGAAGCAGAATCGCGGATGCTTTAAATTTAAATTTGATTTGAGATGCCCTTTATTGTTAACTGCAGTGGAATTGGTACAATATATTTCATAACCATTGCAATAAAAGACTTTTCGAATAATTCTTTCTAAAGTCAAATATAATTAACATCAATTTTATTTAGTTCAATCTTTCTTAGTAGTAAAAATATAAATAGGTACCTGCTTTTCTTAATCTTTTACAGATTAAATATTTGTATTTGTAGACAGGATGCAGTCACGGCATAGTTAATCTACTGTAACGAAAACTTTTGTACCAATAAGAGAACGTCAGTTTTTAACGGTTTTAAACGTCTTTAATTATGTGACTTTTAGAAGTGATTGAATTTTCACTGTCTAAAAGAGCTTGTATATTAATTATTTTATGTATTAAATATGTAAAATATAGTCATCTTCAAAGTCTTAATTTTTTTTGATTACCGCATAATTAAAATGGATTTGCAAAATGTATGAAGAAAATGAAATATGTTACGCTATTCATATACAAAGTTACCAGCAGCCAGGTCTTGTTCGCAAATTAATACATAGTATATAAAAAGCCACAGCTTCAACCTAATATTTCCAGAAGACTTAATTCATTAATCTTTCCAATTACGAAACACCGGAAAAGCATTATTTTGTGGGTGTCTATTTTCGCTTTGTTCTTTCTCATCGCGGTATGCGCGAGGCCAGACTACTGCCAGACAGACTATTTCTAACTACCCGTCTACGAGGTACGTCGCAGTCCCAATTCGTGCATATTGATATGCATTGATTTTGGCAAAAATACTAGTCATGTCGAGGTCGTGGGTACAAGTCAACAAGTAAGTATTCTTATCAACAATTTTTTTTTGTGATATATCTTACTAAACTTGAATTTAGCGTTTTCATAGTTTCTCGGTGTGGTGCGATACACTTATATTTATATATCGATACACACTATAACAGACTTAAAATAGGAGGAGGAAAGACTTGCAAAGGATATATAGTTTTTATTTACACTGTTAATGTGTATTTCGCTCATTAAAAAGTTACATTTAAATCAACTCAAATACACTCATATTTTCACTTTAATGAAATAATTGTTAAACAGGTACTAACAGGTAATTTAAAACATATCTACTGAACAGTATGGGTACAAGTAGTCATTCTTCAAAATATTGAGCCTCGGTAAAAAAAACAATAATACCATATAAAATTTATTTCTCTGTCTATCACCAAAAAGGACAGCGAACGATAATGTGGACAAATTTGGCTTCGTCAACAGTTTTTCTCGTCTCCTGTAAATTTGCGTTTTTAGACTTATGCCCTTTTTCTGGTTGTAAGAACAAAATTGTGATTTATGATAAACACACCTTTACTATTTTCCCGCAAAGTTTTCTCTGTGCAATGTAGGTGAACTACATAAGCTTGTGTGCGTGCGTTCCGGAGCCATTTATTTAAAAAATCATGTACCTAGTATTGACATTATATTTCAAGATAAGCTTATGGTTAGACCACGAACGATAGATCGGGGAAACAAAAAGGTGAAGGACATTTTAAACCTATGGTTTAGATCTGCATGTTAAGGTTATACATTTTAAAAAAAAATGTCCCATTATCATCAACCCGGAAAAATGCCTTCTCTATATAAGACTTCCACGACGACCGACGATGTGTCTTATGCTACTGACTTGCTACGGCCATCGAAAATGGGAAGGCAGAAGACGAAAATAAGGCAAATATAAATAAAACAAGTATAAATTATTCTTAACATTCACACCTATCAACTAGCCTGGAGAACAAATGCACAGTTCATGACTTTCCCCCACCGTGAATCGAACTTAGAATTTCACCTCTCGAGATGCCTACAATACAAACCACTCGACCACGGAGATCGTAATACCGTACTAATACAAACAATAATAATATAAACGGAACCAAAGCACAATTTAACTAATTTACACATGTTAAAAGGTTCAAATTATTTGCCAGTGGAATGCGTGGTAAATAAATTAAATTAATTTTCAAACAGGAAGTTTCAAGTGTCTATTTTTTATTGAAGCAGCGAAAAACTGACCGCATTATGTCAACAAGATTCTGCATATTGATTTCAATTTCAAATCTAATTAAAGTAACCGGACCTAACGACCGTGCCTTCTTCGTATTAAATAACTGATCGGTGTTTTCTAAAGGAATAAATAGGCACTATTTAGATTAGTAAATGGGAGATATTTATTTGTTGCTTCTCAGTCGATTTCTTTTTAAGAGAAACACGTCTCCCTAAATCATGCAAGCAATGACAATATATTGGTCCTTACCTATGAAATTGGTGTTTTTATTCTGTCTTAGCAATTTGTCCGTAACTATTAAGTTTCAGATAATTCTTATAAAATAATTGCCTCTTCTAAAAATAGACCATATATTTGAGCTCGTATTATTTAATTTGATAATTTTTTGTAAGTTTAATTATGTTAAAATTAGACACAAAGACAATTATTTTTAACTGCCTCCCGAATACATCATTTGATTTGCATTAACATAAAAACGATGAATAATTTTTATCAAGCGTGTTCACACACATATTGCTAAAGCTTGTCTAATGATACATGCCAAATATTATTATCTCTGATTTGTCAGAGATAATAATATTTTTGGAAAAAAAAAAATTAAAAAAAAAAATGCAGACATCCCCAAAATCTCCATACAAAACACCAATTTCATAGGTAAGGACCTAATATTTAGCTAGGCATTTAAAAAAGTCGAACATTTGATTTGAATGTGGTATGTAAGTAACTATATCTATTAAGCTAAATATCTTATGTTATCTTATGTACGAGGCACATTATCATTCTTACTTTTTCTAAATAGAAGGAAAATTTATTATATTCCTTTGACAGTTTTAATTTATATTCCTTATTTTTACATTTAAAAGTGGAGAACTACTTTATAAAACTATAAAGTTGATTTTTTTACGTATTATTTATATTATTTTTAATAAAATGTAATACTTACCTATCATTAATTTGACGAAAAAATATCAAATAGACGGACGGATTGAAGACGGACTCTTTGATCAAATAAGTTAGTTCAATTTTAAGTCATTAAATAAGAGGTATATTTTTAATATTTCTTGAGGAAAATGACCGTCAAAATTCTAATAAACCAATAACTATTTGACATTATTTCGTATCCAAGGAAATTATTGGGTAATAAAAATATTTTGTCAGCTTTTTTGCATTATTGGATACGGATAAATTATATGTTAAAATTTTCGGGTTTGAGGATATTTTGTTTAAATATAATATAATTTATGTGGCAAAACATGGGAGTCAATAACACTATAGAATCATCCGAAAACATAAGCGTCATAAAAATTTTCTGGTGATTTTTCTCATGAAAAAATATCATACATAATTAAAAGGAGGCAATGGAGATATTGTATTTTATTAAGAAAAACTTTTTCTTTGAAGACTTCAAATAAGAAGACAAATCCTTTACGATTTGTTTAGTGAGTACAGTCTACTGTCTTAACCTTGCTTCGAACAGACTGCACGACTTATTATTTCTAAACGATTGTTTTAAACAGAATGCCCTCATTAATAATGCAGTCATGTGTTATGCATATTTCAAACGTATTAGCCCGCACTTAAGTCTAGCTCGAAAGCATTTATTATTTCTGTAGTGTGCAATCCGTCAATGACTGACTAACCTAGATCACTTTGTACAAAATCCAGGGTCTGCTTAGAATTGAAGTAGATTTCATGACATTTAAATTGCAAGTGATTTAAAAAAGAATATTTCTAAGGTATTATCATCATCACCAGCTGATACCCGTTATATGGTCATTTTAACATAGAGGATTACTTAGGACTTTTTTTATTCCGAACTGATACCCTGCTTGGTCCCCTTTGGATGACAGATTAGGCAAACCCGTTTGATCAACAAAGTTTGAAACAAAAAAGTTCGGCCTGTCCTCCAGACCGAACTTTTTTGTTTCTGTCACCCCAAGGGGACAAAGCAGGTGTCAAGAATAATACCCTTTTTACATACGAGACTGTGGGCCTTTACACTACCATGCTGGTCTATTGCGGATTGGTGGAAACGGCTGCAATAGCACCTGGGACTGAGAAGCACAGAGGAACTCGACATTACAAAGTTTTGTTCACCCATGCAAGGTCGAGCCGTTGCGAAAGTTGCTTTGTTTAGAATATCGAACTCAAAGAGTACGAACGAACGAACGTATTCTTTTTTCAAGTAATAAGAAACTGTAAAAACCTAATGTTTTGTAAAGATTGTGAAAAATATAATATATATATTTATTGAGCATATTTACAAAGAACAAGTTATCTTAGAACTAATTATACAGAAAGGTACTTCTTTATACTAGTCCAGTTTTAAGATAGGGGGGTCATTACCGTCTATGTTAGTCTCATGGGGGGACTGTGTGACAGACGCTAATTCTTCCTCTTTAAGATTTACTTTTACAATATTTAATTTAAAAACACAATGCACAAAAAAAAGGGCGTATTAGTACTAAATTAGATTAAATTACAAGTTGCTTATAAAATTAAATAAATAATATAATGTATGTCCGTAAATACATTTAAGTATCGTAAATGACTTGTATTATTCGACTATCTATGAAAAATAGAGGACTTCTATTGCCAGGAGCTACGGAGTCATCATCACTAACATATAGTGGCCCTCGGCCATGATGTAAATGTTCTAAAACAATTTCGTTCCGAGTCCTAATTAATTTCGGAAAGTCATAGGAGTAAAACAGACTCATCTTTAACATCCAAAGAACGGGCTCTACGCAGCTTTTATTTCAGTGGTAAATAATAAAATAATTAGACTATTGTTTTTTTTCCAAGATTCAGACGGAGACTGATGAGTAGTCTGATCCTCAAACCCGCAAGGTCGAAACATCTATCTTAAAATACTTGTGACATCATAGTTAAATACACATTTATAACTATAGTGCAGTGGACTCCAAAAATATGAAACCGCTTTGGACAGTAGATGACGCTTATTAGAAGGAAATGAAGATTGTCACTTCTAAAGTGGATCATAAACGGGATCATCAAGAATTGTTGCTATCTTCAATACGGCCTTGGTGTGTTGGCAACGACTGTATTGTTGGGGAGTAGTGAATGGATATGTTGTGTGATTGTTTAGAATGAGCCCACGTAGAGGGAAACATAAATACGCGGCATTACGTTAATTATAACATATGATTTCATTAGGAGCTTTGTTTTACAATCATAAAATAACAACATCATACCATCATAATTATATCCAGAAAGGGTTGGCAAAGACACACCTATTTTAATATTAATAAAGTAATCGTAAAGATTATTATAAATCTCATTAAATTTTAACATTTTAAGAACAAGGGTTTTGAATAAATATGTATAAATGAAACCCTTGTTCTATATATGCCAAGTCAAATCACAATATTTCGCATCGGCTTGAAATCATTCGTTATCTAATAATACAAGTAAGTTTTAATCACATTTATTCACGTGTTTCTTTTCTTTTGTACACGTGCGTAAATTCCTTATTTTATTTCTGCACATGAACAGAAATGAAAGGAGTAAAAATTGACATTTAAAAAAAATGACATCATATGACCGTTAGGCCTACCTGTAGACGAAGAAGATAGTGTGAATGATGTGAGTCGAGGATGGGAGTGATTGGTGACATGGCGCGTGACAGAAGGCAATGTAAGAAAAAGTATGCGGTGATCCCAAAATACAATATGGAACGGTGCAGAAGAAAAACGAAGAACAAAAAAACAATAGGAAATATATAGGTAATAAGATTTAGATATTCGAAAAGTAATGCAGTTAGAAGTTGCTCTAGAATGTTTTTCTTTAAAAAAAAGGGTAATTTAATGAAGCTTTATAGAAATTTCAAAGATAATACAACCACAACGATAATGTACAGTCAGATAATTTGCAATCTCGAGCATTTATCATTTTAGTACATTGTCATTCTAAGGCTTAAGTAAAATATGTGCTGTTGTGGCACACACATTAGATGTGGAAAATGACAAAGTACTGAAATTGTACCATAATTATGTTCGTGACTATACCACTGATCTACCGTATGCTTAATGTCCTTTCGTTTCTTTAACGGGAATTTTATCTTTTTGAAAGAGTAATGTACAGGTACTTAATACATTGTTGCTTGTATCTTTTGAAAGTTTATATGATCAAAAATTATTGGGTATTACCGTCGACCACAGAACGAGCGGGTATTACCTATAATCTAAATGTAATTTATTTATTAATAAATTATGATAGTCACTTTCTGTACCTAAAGATATTAAAAACATTGGTGCAAATTATTGTCACCAATAATCTAATCTTCATTTCCGTGTGCTATCAAGATTTTAGCTATAGTGTTCAACGCAGTATAATCGAATAGAATCAAATATTTTTGTGTTTTATTGTTTTAAAACGAAATGCAATCAAATCGAAACAGAAATCAAAATACCCTACTGACATTTACCTTAGTGCAATAACACAACGGTAGTTCGATTTTGCTAAGTTATTATCAGTGATTTTGTAAAAAAAATATAAAAACTAATTTTTTCTTAATTTTTCATTACAAAAAAGAAGGTTCCAGATGAGGTGTCAGCCTTAGAAATACTAACAAATAGAAAATCCATGTAAGGTACCATTGTTCTTCTAATGACCGAGCCTTAATTTAGTCCTCAAAAGCTTAAGAAACCCCAACGTGTACAAGTCACCGATGTCGGTCATTTGGTCTACGGCTAACGGTTCGAAAGTTATGACCCGCCAGCGCTGATCCGCGGAGCTTTAGTGCATTTCGAGACCTATATTCCTACTTTTAAGAACCATATACGGAGTTGCACGCACTTACCTTCTGCTTTAGCAGATACACATCACAAAACGGCAAAATTCGTTAAAAAACTGTATTTTCACAGATCACACACACTGGACACTGGCACCAAAGAAACGTTTCGTAACACACCGGGCCGGTAAGAAAAAGAAAACAAAAGAAAACAAGTTGTTTAAAATGAATTGCGCGACGGATCGTTGCGTCGCGGTCGCCGCTTCGCGACTGACTCGCGCGCCGGTGCCGGTGGTCGCGAACGATTCTAATTTTATCGCCGCAGTAATACGAGATAAAGCCGGTCTTTTTCCAATCGTTTTATTTGTAATATCAACTGGAGAGAGCTCGCATGTGATTCAGAACAAATGAGCCATTGTTCCGTAGGAGATTTATGTCCGCTGAAAGAGCACTTGTACGCGAGTTGATGGTGCTACTGTTCCAGATGTTACAGCTTTTATATAAATCACCTCATTATCTGTTAGTGTGAAGTATTTATTTATCATGGAGATAGAAATATTTCTTTTTTTTAAGTCAGTAATTAATTATAGATGGGACTAAATGAGACGACGGTACTTGCAGTTTGACTGGATAAGAGCATACGAGGATCAAGAGGTGATGTATTGGGTCCTTACCTATGAAATTGGTGTTTTTTCTCTCTCTTAGTATTTTGTCTGTAACTATTAAGATTCAGAGTATTCCTAAAAAATAATTACCTCGTCTAAAAATAGACTATATTTTTGGGCTCTTTTGATTTGTTTTGATAATTTGTTGTAAGTTTAATTGTGTTAAAATTGGACACGGAGACAACTCTTTTTAAGTGCCTCCCGCATACATAATTTAATTTGCATTCACTTAAAAACGATAAATAATTTTTATGAAGTTTGATATCACACATATCGCTTAAGGTTGTTTTATGATACACGCCAAATATTATTATCTTTGGATTTGTCGTTGTGAAGAAAACTGAAAAAATTTTAGTGTGGAAAATGCAGAATTCCCCAAAATCTCCATACAAAACACCAATTTCATAGGTAAGAACCTAATATTATGCATTAGGAATGTCCAGCTGCAGACAAACGTGTAGGTTGTCAATGATGAAGCAAAATCATATTATTAAATAAATATAGTTATTGTGAAAAATTACATAGCTCTTGAATAAGCGTGTAAATTATGCATTTTTCCCATTTGTTGATCTTAGGACCTCTGACTCCGCTGGTTATTGAGCATTAACATAAATGCGTACTTGTATTTATTCTTCTTCCAATGTATAATAAACATTTTATTAATTGGAAAAAGAAGAGAATTCAAGATACTAAATAATGTTAAAATAAAAATCACTAATACATTTTTTCCTGTTCAAATTTTAGTTTCTGTTTTTTGTTATAAATTAAAAGCATAATATAATAAAAACCCCGCGGCTAGATTTCTAACCTCTCACGTATTTTTCTTCCGGTGAAGTGATGAAATTTCTTGTCGAAGTTAGGCCTACCTTCTATGACCATTGTAATGTTTTCACACAATAGTAAAACAGGATGTATCTAATTACTTGAATTTGAAAACACAAAGCAATCTTTACTAGGTGTGTGGTAACTTGCTACTAAATCCTAGTTTCCAGTTTGAAAATATATCTATAAACCTATGTCATAAACAATTTTTTTTTCAAAGGCTTTATCCATGCTAAAATATTATCGTCGTGACTTAGAACAGTCGTGAGTCACATCTTTATGCTAATTTCTTTAAAAGACTATCCAAAGCTATCTTTACTTTGGTATGTGCCGCACTCTGTAGATTACAAAAAGACTAAATAGCGAAAATTATACCTCTCTGTTGGAGGGTTTATTAATTCCATTACATTTTACATGACAGTCACTGAGCAATAAAGAAATATAAACAAAAGAAAAAGTATTCTTCGGTGCCTTGTTTTGTCATATTCATTGTACAAATGTACAGTCGGCAGCACATCAACAGTCAAAATATCACAAACACACCTTTAACAAAAATAAAAAAAACCTGCGTTATGTGTGTGTTATTACGACGCTGTTATGCACAAATTATTCGAATTTGAACTTAACATTTAGAAAGTGCAAAAAATATTGAGAATTTTTTTATTTGTGAGAACTAATCTCACAAACAGTTGATTGTACAGAAGGAAAGATTTTTCCCCATTCGAGCCCTTCCATTGGGAACTTGACTTGGGTTCTGCTGAAACAATTCTCCGAGCAATGCTTGATCTGATCTCACTTAGTGTAATTTTGCTAGCACCACTTTCTCTCTGTTGGGGATCAAAAGGTTCTGAAAAGTTTGGCTGTTTTGTAGGGTAGATTGCTCTACATACACACTTAGAAGTATTGTCAATGCTGTTAAGCGATTATCTGATAAAGGCTTTGCCATAGCAAAGCCGCCAGTGAAACCGCTGGAAAGTGCCGCCGGCAAGCACGGCTCCGAATCAATGTTTCATCATGGCCTCTGGCATTCTAACGATTATCGCGCACAAAGCCGGCGGCACGGTCGTCGGCTGATGCCGCCGGGCTGTGTGGGTCCACCATACGATTATCAGTCGTTTTTATTTAATAATGTATGTCATATTTAAAATCTAATGTTTACTTAAAACCATTTCATCAACCTACCAATGCCTTGCTAGTTTTGTCCGTAGTTAAAAGATAAGCTTTCAACAATTTTCAGATGATCTTACCGGAACTGAGAGAGTATTGCGTTACGATATGCGATGATTCAGTAGTTGCATTGTGCCAAAATTAAACCAATAATATTGGCGTCGACTGCTCGAGGCCTTACACCACGTGTCGGCTTTAGTCATTCGACCTTTGTGGACAACTTATGGTAGATGGAAATGATCATAAGAATTTAATTTATATCGGGTCATAAAATCGTCTTACTTAGCTGGGTATTAATTACACTGGATTAAAATGTAATTAATGTTAATCTGCATATTATTTTTTATTGTAAAAAATGAGGCTTTTCCTGTGCAGTACCTAGATATTCTACATTTTATTTAAATGTTTTCCAAAAATTCATCAAAAATCTGAAGTTGACATCATATTTGTAGTGTTGGGAATCTGTTTTGTATAATATTTCCCAATAGTGGAGGTAATAAATGCGTAGACGATAAAATTAAACTCTTAAACACGTCTTCGTTTTACATTTATTTCTGAAGTTCTCAAATAACAAAAAAGTGTTTCCATAGCAACCACAACCAATATAAAAAATAATATTCTTTTAAAAAGGTTCTTATCCATAACATGTAGCTTACTATATTTTATAAAAAAAATTCAAGGAATTTTGTGGAATTTTATCTAATAATGACAATTAATAGTAGAAAAAATAATGGAGGTGTAATTTACATGTTCATAATTTTTAAAATAAATACAAATAATGTATAATTATTAAACTAGGTACTGTGACAACATGTTCACGATTCACGTTGCATGTTGCCATGACGACCAACAAAAACAAACAAAATATTCTATTGACGGAACCAAAGAACTAATACCTAGTGAAATAATATTTTGCACTGTGCTTGTGAGAACCTTGTCTAAGTGGTCCTTTCTTTGATGTAAATAGAAAAAAAAATAAGATACTATTAATGCTGGAACAAAAGGTAAGCTTTTGATTGATTAATTGGTACGATACATTTCTATCCACTAAAGTCTGATCAATTGGGTATTCAGCTAGTTCTAACAAATTATGGTTGTATATATTAAAGTTTATGATTTAATGTAGCCGCTTGAGTCGAATATACTGTGACATCATGAGAACGTGATTGGATTTCATTCACTTGATGGTTGGTTCATGCATATTATTTTTCTGGCTATGTGAACCGATTCATTATCCTATGACTCACATTGACTACGTTAAACCCACCTTTACTTTACTTTTTTGCATATTTACGAAGATGTACCTATACATAATTGAATTTATCTTGTAATATCCAAGACTGGTACTTTATCTTCATATCATCACGCCTCTTTCCCCGGAGGGCAGGCAGAGGTGTTTAACACACACATTTCGCGAGATATTATGTTAAGGCCCCATCAGGAGGCGAGTCTGTTGCCATGCACCGGGCACATCAGTAAATAATTAACACCTTGTTGTTTTTTCAGCTGTAATAATGGATTTGAACGTAATAGACAAATTGCGATTATTAAAGATTGACATAGAACTACGCCCCCAAATAAAATTGAAACCTATCAGTCGATTCTACTTCATCGCTTCTACCAACCCAGTAGAACAATTCTTTGTGTTTGCGTCAACCGCTGCTTGGCTTATTCGGAAAGTTGGCAAAGAATTTGACCAACCAAACGAAGAGGATGACCCAAACTCTATTATAGCAAACATAATTGACTTTTTACGAGAAAAAGACATTTCAGTAGATTTCTCTTTCAATAAACTTAAACAGGGCTACGGAGAACAAGTGTGTTACGTTCTTAATGCGATAGCAGACGAAGCATTGAAGAAAGAGAAATTTGAATGGCAAAAACCGATAGTCGATATACCAACAACAGAAGAAAATATTGAGGATTTAGATCAAGTGGAAGATGAGACAGAAATAATTCTTGATAAAGTTGAAGAAGAAATGGAGATTTATTCTGAAGAATCAGAGGGCGAATACGGTAACACAGACGAAAATGAATCGAATAATATAGCTAATAAGGTTCACGATTGGGAAGCGTGGAAGCTTGAGTTGGAGAGGGTAGCGCCGGCTTTGCGACTTAAGATAACAGCTGATGGGCGGGATTGGAGGGCTAGACATTCCCAAATGAGAAGCTACAGGGATGAGTTATTCGAGAAATTCAAAACCACCGGAACGCAGTTAAACAAGATGTACTCCAGCATAAGCTCTGTAATGGATAAAATAACAGCGAGAGAGAATATAATAAATGATCAGTTCGAACCGTTAGTTAAAGAATATGGCGCACTTTTAGATGAATTGAATAAAGTGACCAATGAGTATAAAGAAGCGAGTGTTGGAGTGACTGAAAGGCAAGATATGTTGACTGAGATAACAGCTAAAGTCGAGAGTATTAAGCAGAGAACAGAGTCTAGAGGCTCGTCAATGAACGACAACTCTCCATTGGTGACTGCGAAGAAAGCTGTAGTCAATCTAAAGAAGGATTTACAAGAAATGGATTTTCAAATAGTAATTTTACTTTGGTTGCTTACAACTAAAGAAAATCCTAATAGTAATAATTTCTTAGCAAATGCAGAATCTAGAATGGTGGCTGGGGAAGCTTTCTGAGTTGTAAATCTTAATTACTGCTAATAATAAATACTATGTAATTTCCACTTTGATTCTTTATTTATATGCAATAAGTATACATTAATAAAAATAACATTTTGATATTGTGCAATATAATATGCTATATTATAGATATAAATGTAATAAATTTGACTAAAATAAAATAATTGAATACTTAAATTGAAAATATAACATTAATGTGGAATAATAAAAACATTTAAACATCCTTGTCTTTGGTAAAGTATACAAATAATTAAATCTTTTCAAGACCAATTTTCTTACAAAATAATACTATTATAGTGTTACAAATAAACAGGGTTATTTTCAATGCACAAACAACCTCGCAATATTATGTAGCTAGCATCATAAATAACAAAAATTTTTCTACGACTATTTGTACTTTGACAATACAAAAATAAATATCAATTTCTGAATGTTCTGTGCGAATCGCGCGCGAACGTCACGCGTGACTCCTTTTCGTATGGACGGGGAACATAGACTTACTAATGTTACGACAGTACATTATAAGTTTATAAAATCATTTTTAATTACCGTATTGAGTTATCGTTCAACTCGTTGAAACAGATATTGTTATTTATGATGTTAGCTTTCTCGTCTTGCTAGGTTGTTGATTCATTAAAAATAAACCTGTGTTAGTCTTTATAGTATTTTTTTGGATTTTTCCATATGTTCCATTAATGCGACCAAAAATTTACGTATAAAGAAAATGTATCATTTGATTCTGCAATTTATATCTATTTCACACCATTAAGTTTGCAAATACTTGTTCAAATGTGTTATAAATTGTGCAAAAATTACACGGACATTTCCTTATTAATAAGTACAGTCACGAGCCTGAACATGTGTACACTTTCCACCAATTATCATCTTTATTCCCTTGTAACAGTGTTCTTTTACTGTCAAAAGTTTATACGTGTTCAGTTCGTGACAGTACTGCGTAAGGCCTTGTTTACAATTATGTATTATGTCATATTTAGCAAGCAATAACAATGGTATCATAAATCTTAATATGTCACAAATGGAATAAGGAATCGGTTAATGAACGCTACAAGGTCCCAAATTGTATCACCGATCATGGTGGGTCCAAATGCGCGTGCGCACGAATCAACTTAGGTTCAAATCACACCAAGATGACAGCGGCGAGCAGTTTTAGCGTCGTATAATTTTTAAAGTTATTTTTATTATCGAAATTATCAATAATTTAAGAATTTAAATTTACCTAATTTAAATTATTAAATATTATTAAGCTTTAACAGATGCATTTATAACCATAATCACGTATATAATAATTTTGTGCCAAAGCGCAATTAACTCTCTGTTCAAAATCTTGACAAACATAATTAATTGAAACTTTTCAATAGTTATATTATTATAGAGAGGAACCCTTATTTTAAAAATGTCTCATTTGCATTGAACAGGCATTTATTCTACCCCTGGTTAGAGCATGAACATAGTTAAAAAGATTGAATATTTAAGTAACAAAAATTGTAAACTGATTTGTTTACATAATCAAATACAAACAGCAGCGTTTAATTTCAAGTTACAATCAACAAACAATCAATTTTGCTTTTTACTTTATACGCGTTAAGGTTGAAAATTAGGATATTTTGAGAGTTAAAAATGTAGTCACAGTGTTATTAGCATGGTAAAAAATAATTAATGTTTTAGAGAAACTAATAATTACAGGAACATCGTTCTTTGGGGATGCTGGAAATCTAGTACAGCTTTTAGATATTTATAAATAATACAAATACAAAAGAATATTCCATGTGGTAATAGAGAAATTAAAACTAAAATATATAGTGAAATAGAGATTATAATTGTATAGGAACTATTCTGATAAAAAGCTAATAAAATAGAGTAGAAAATATATTTCAAAATGAGATGATATATCTGTAACAATGTAATTTTTGTATAATTATAATTAAACCGTAAAAATAATATTGAGTGAAAATGAGAAATAAATCTTAACAAATAAAAAGTTTATATATTTAAATAATACATTAAAAGACTTTGCTGCACTGTCTTTTTCGGAGAAATATACCTTATATGTATAGATTATATAGACCTCGTGTCTTATCACATTTACAACCTTTTACTATTGTAAAAAATACAAATCATTTATCTAAAAACTAAAAGGCTAAGTAATACTTCTATTTGATTTTACTTATTATTATTACATATCATAATATTTTGTGTATCTTTGAAGTCAAGTTATACTTATTTAAATTAGAGTAATATAATTTTTATGCTAAAATAAAATAGCTTTGTTTGGCTTTAAGAATGTTTTGCGTATACACGTGTCCTCTGAGGGTCACTTACAACTAGTAGTACAAATGACACAAGTGTGTAAACTTATCTATACTTTTAATATATTTATCTACACTCATGTTATAATGTTCGAATTATGAACTAAGACTCGAACTCATAATGACATACTTTCTAACACTGTAACATAATGACCATTATGCAACACTTATTTTTCTTAAAAACGCACAAAACAATGGCAAATCTTTTCCAGACAGCCAACAATAAATAAAATTAATTAATTCTTTTGATTTATTTCTTTAAATAATGAGTGTAGATAAAGTAGTGTATGTAACTGCACATAACTGGGTATTAAAACACTCGCATGGTTTTAAAAACCTCGCCGAGGCTCGATTTTTAAAACCACGCTCGTGTTTTAATGATCTATATTATGTGACAGTTGCATAAACTACTATTGCACATTTGACAGTAAATTACTCTTATTGAAAGGGAATAAAGACCAGCCAAATGTGCATACAATTTTCGAATTCCACTCTACTTCTGCAACAGTTGGTATTCTTTTTTAAAAATATCTACCTATAAAAATAATCTGTATAATGTATATAATGAAGAATATACAAGGAAAGGATATAATTACCTTACAAGACCTAGAAAAAAAAATACAAAATATAATAATGAAAAAAAATCTCACTCAATAAAAACTTTGTAGGCAACTTACTTCATCATGTTATTCATATAATTTTATTGATACAAAACTTTTACTTACATTTTATAACTGCTATATACCAGCAACACTGGTAATATTTTTAATAATGGCAACTTTCCTTATTTGTTAGACAAAATAAATTTTATTACAGTCATATTCGTCCACATTTACATTCCCTGTGCCCTGTTTTTCGTATCCCTTTCAATATTATAATTGCATTAAAATTATTAATAATTGGGTTATGGCATTGCTATTGGCATTCACGCACCATCTGATTCCAAATCAGGAAAAAATAGTTAAAACTAAAGATGACCTTTCGCCACCAACCTATTATATCTCATTCCTGGGCACATGCCTTCCAACACATGAAGAGTGTGGGTCGTACCACCACCAAGCTAGGCCTAATACGGATTGGTAGGAAAAGATTGCGGTAGCTACTAAGACTAACGGCTTAACGCGCGAATCTAAGCACGGAGACACTCGAGATCGCAAAGTTTTGGTCACCCATCCAAGGTTAGATCATGGAGAAAGTAGCTTTGCTTTCAATATCGACAGCCAAAGCGTACAAACCACTACACCACCGAAGCTATCCCTATCCTCCTTTCTTCAGTTTTCCGTTTGGTGGTTTATTTCAAATATATTGAACTTAAGAATATTTAGAGTTAATCACAGTTTGTAACCTTATTACAACGACATAGAGGTCAATGTGAAGCAGTATCCTTCGCTTGGTTCATTATCAGGCTCTTGGCCTGCCCGTAGTAGGCAGAATTCTGTTTTGTTTGTTCGTCGAATGTAACATTATATTTTCTCTTGAGATCATCCATAAATTCTTGTTTTAGAAGCGCGAGGCATCTGAAAGTTTTGATGTTAACTGTATTATTGATGAATGGTACCATTTCTTTTTACCCCAGAAGCTTAACACTTCATGCTCAACTCACATTCCCACTAACATATACACACAACACACAATGACAGGACCTTTCTTACTAATACACTAAGGTTTTGGTATTAGCATTTTGTTTCAGTTTGTATATCTTGTTTTCCGTTTTTATTGGCCATAAATGTTATAAACTAGCTGTTGCCCGCGACTTCGTACGGGGTTACTGGTTTTTTAATTATCCCACGGGAACCCTTTAATTTTCCGGTATAACAAATAATAATAATAATAAATATCGTCAAACATTCACACCTATCAACTAGCCAAGGAACAACAAACAAACAATATTACAAATTATATGTTTTGTATATTTTTTTTCAAATGCAATAAAGAGTATAATATACCTATCAACTAGCCCCATTTTAAGCAACGAATGCTGCTTGTGTTACGGACACTAGATGACGGATAAATATATTTAATAAATAAATACATATAAATAATATCCTGTAGGCCTAGACAAAATGCCATCGCTTCTTATCTATTCTATTTCTACAATCGTAATAGACTTAACGTTTTCTATCGTAAATAGCTAGACAAGATGTTTCTACTGTCAAGATCGTTGTTTCCATCATGACAGTAGAAAGAAAAAAAAAGTGTCCGTGGTTTTTCTATCGAAGAAACGTCAAACTTACTTCGCGCGCTGTCTCTCGGCTCCATTCGGTTCTCTTCGGTAGTCGTCGCACGGTCCGCGCTTCTGCGCATGCGTGCGCCGCCGATGCAAGGGTCCGATATCAAGGCGCGCGGACGATAACATCCGATATTGAAAATAATGAGTTGTTCTGAATGTGGTAATTATTTGGTAATTATTAAATAATGATAAATAATTTAAATTGGGTGTAATGTTTAACAGTGCAAGAAAGGAAGTGCTTTTACGTTCGTGAACATAGTAATTTTATTATTATTCTGGTGTTGTCGTTAAAAAGTGAAAAGGGTTTACAATCTATGTTTATTCCTTTTTACGATGGCATCTAGACAAAGAGCAAGCCCACAGCAGTTTGCCGCGTTGGTAGAATTCATGTGTTGCTGCTAACTACTCGCTAATAAGAGCCCGTGGCGAAAAACTAAGGGCACACAAGATACGATACGATACGATAGAAATATATTGTTAAATTTTTTTGAGTTATTTATTACAGTGTTACATAATTAAAGTTTTATTTTATTTTATTTTTATCTCCAATGGTAACTCGTTTGTTCCTTTCAAGTGTGTACGCCTTTTAAGTTCACTACATAGTTTATAAAAAATCTTTATTAAGTCTAAAATGTTCAACAAATAACTTGTCTGGCATGATGTTAACTTTTTCCGTTTTCATGTCTCCTCTACGCCTAAGCCTAAGCCTACGCCTAAGCCAAGTTTCTTCATTTTTGGCTGCCTACAAAAGGCATAAAGTTGCATATTAACTTATAATTAAAACACGACACACAAAGCATAAGTAAAAAACCATAAGAAACTCAAAGGTTTACGCTTTACTATTGGGTTCGAGGAATCGTTTGGTTAGCGATTAGTAGAATAGAAACTTATCTATTTGTTTTGTCAAAAACGGCATCTTGTCTACCACTTTGTATGGGATTATTCTACTGTCAAAATAGATTGATGACGTATGATAGAATAGAGACACAGTAGAAAGCATCTTGTCTACCACTTTGCTACTCGCATGATGGAATCACGTGACTTATCTATCGGAACTGTCAGTCCCATACATTTCTTTCTATTTCTATTATGGAAATCGTCAATAGAATGGCACTTTGTCTAGGCCTACTGAATATATATAAATATATCGTAATAAATAAAAGTATCTAAGATGTTGACCAGGGATATAAGGTATCACCATGCAAAAATTTCTTTTACTTCCCCCTGACTTGACTTAAAGCATTTTTTTTATATGTAGACATTCGACCTCTACAGTTTTATTATATGTAAATATTTATATATGTCAAACTTTAATTGATTGTTTAAGCATTTGAGCTTAAGATTTTGATTTTTGTAACACTTAAATGCTGTAAATTTTGCAACTGTTTAAATTTTTAAGTAGGTAGGTAACACGCCCACTTCTTTTATTCTCCTCTGTCACTATTCAGCTCACGACTTCTTTTCTTTTCAAATCAGATCTCAAATTTTCGATCCATCGCTTCTTTTGTCGTCCTCTAATTCTAGTTCCATTGACATCCATGCCTTCACCGTTAGTTACATTCATCCCTCCTCATCAACGTCCGAACCGTGCTAACCTATAGTTCCTCATTTTGACATCTCCTCATAGCAATGTTTTCTTTCGTCATCAGCCTATATACGTCCCACTGCTGGGACAGGCCTTTCTCATGGAGAAACACATGAGGAGTATGGGCCGTAACACCACCACGCTGGCCCAATGCGGATTGGTAGGTAGAAACGGTCACAAATGCGACCGGACCAACGGCTTAAAGTGCCTTCGGAAGCACGGAGGAGCTCGAGATCACAAAGTCTTGGTCATCCATCCACGGCCTGAACATGGCGAAGGTAGCTTTGTTTTCGATCGAAGCCAAAGCGCACTGACCACTACGCCACCGAGCACCTCTTTGTGTACCTCAAATAATAGGTTTTTACCTATGTAATTGCCGTTTTGTATGGAGATTTTGGGGAAGTCTGCATTTTCCATACTAACATTTTTCGGATTTCTCCACAACGACAAATCCAGAGATAACATTTTTTGGCATGTATCGTTAGACAAGCTTTAGCAATATGTGTGCGTTTTTAAGTGAATACAAATCAAGTGTATTCGGGAGGCACTTAAAAATCGTTGTCTTCGTTTCTAATTTTAACACAATTAAACTTACAACAAATTATCAAAACAAACAAAAGAGCTCAAAAATATGGTCTATTTTTAGAGGAGGTAAATATTTTATAAGAATATTCTGTAACTTGATAGTTACAGACAAATTACTAGGACAGAAAAAAGGCAATTTCATAGGTGAAGAGCTGTTATACTCGTAAGTAGTAATATGGTAACTGACATCCTGTAGTGCGGGTCTGCGCGGAAGGCGGTGATGTCGTGAGAGGGCGCGTGCGGCGTGTGCAGCACGAAGGCGGCCGGCAGCACTACCGCGCGGTAGCCCTGCGCGCGCAGCTCCACGCTGTGCGACACCTGACACCCACACAACGTACACCTACATTACTATTTATTAAGAGTGTTTACGCGGCGCGGGTTTTCATACAAACTGACAAGTCAATAATCATGGAAACTACAAAATATAGATGAAACTTGGTATTCATATACTATATATCAAGGTCTAAAAAGTTAGTTAAGAACATTTTTGAAACATTCTTTAGGTGAGCAGTTATACATAATTTAAAGATTGTATGGAAACTTAAAAATGTCTCTCTCTGTCCCTCTAAACACTTTCGAAAATGTTCTTAACTAACTTTTTAGACCTTGATATATAGCATATGAGTACCATGTTTAATTAAAATCAGTTTAGTAGTTTCCATGATTATTGACTTGTGGGTTTGTATGAAAACCCACGCCGCGTAAACGCTCTTAAACTCTTTATTGCACCAAACAAAATCACAGTAAATAAAAAAAGTATGCAAAGGAGGACTCAACTCTAATAGAGATCTCTGCCAGCCAACCTATCACAGGTGTGTGAGATTTAGTAAGGAGAGGGAAGAGACACCAGTGCAAAAGAGAAAAAAATATAAAGATAATATAAACTAAAATTCGAATACAATAATAAAATAAAATAAAAAGAAATAGATAAAATATAATATATATTTATAGAATACATATGTCTATATAAAAACAACAGAAGAAAGAAAAAAAAATATATAAAGTATATATATAATAGTAAGTTAATAGTGGTAGTGGTGGTAGTGGTAAGTATATATATATAATAGTTAGTGTAGTTTATATAATCTCATTCGGTAATATTCTAATTATCAAATGAAATACAGATTGACATATTGACATATTTTAGATTATTATTATTTAGATTGACATATTTACATATTGACATATTTTATTTACATACTTCTGTAAGAAAATTAAAAAAATATCCTAATTATTCTCATAACAACTAATGCTGCTTGTGTTACAGATCCTAGATGACGGATAAATATATTTAATAGATATCACATATAAATATTCTGAATATATATAAACATCCAAGGCGGAGAACGAATGTCTGAAGATTCATCACCCAAACATTTGCCCCCACCGGGATCGAACCCAGAACCTCTCGAGATGGCGACGCCTTCAGACCGGCGTACAGACCACTCGACCACGGAGGTCGTCATATATATATATAAATATAAGTTTACATTATCTGTGGTGAGCGCGCTGCGCGCGCAACGAGCATGCCTGCTGGCTCCGAGCCAATAGACCATTATCAGACTTTTCTTATATGTATAAGCGCGGAAATATTCTCATTACTTTTGAATAAAGAACACGCGAAGTATCGTGTTTACGTAGACTGAAAAACCAAAATCACTTCCCGGCGCGTGCGCCGGCAATGTTGTGTGAAACGGTATGCTGATTGAATTTAGAACTCTTTAATCTATCGTGTACATTGCGTTCTCGTGGCGTTTACCTTTCGAGACACATATGCGTTTACCTTTTAGCACAAACTGTAAAATAAAAATTAAAAAAATGGCGGTAAAGCGTAGTTCGTTGTTATTTTGTTAATAAAAATAAATTAAAATGTGTTCCGATGATTCTGAAAGTGATAATGAAATAGACATTGACTGCATTCCACCAGATTTAAGATCGGAAACTAAATTAGCGATGGAAATCCTGCTTCCAGTAAAATCAAAAGAAATAACTTTTAATATTAATGAAATTCATTATGTAAAAGGCCCTTTTTTATTTCCTTACATATTTTAAAGAAAAGCACTATAAATGGCAATTGCCTATTTCGCTGCTTTTGCAATAATGTACTATTATGTTACACTAATGGTGTTCAGTCACTTTCAATATGTATACATATAGACATACATACAATCACGCCTGTAATCCCCGAAGGGGTAGGCAGAGTCTCATCGCTTACACAATCACAGACCCAGTACCCAATACGCCCTTAGTCGCCTTTTACGACATGCCAGGCAAGAAAAGCAGTTGGTACATTCTTTTTGTGTCCCGGGCTAACACGGGAATAAATATAAAGTCAGAGAAAAATATTTATTTTACATTTATACAAAAAATATTAAATAATTTATAATGTATATCCTCAGTAACATTGGCCCTATCCACTTTGCCTATCTCCGCGTCAGTGGAAACGCACCATTATAGTTATAAACCCACCTTGTTCCAACCGAATCCCGAGAAGCGTGTATCGTACTTAGGGACTGTCCTGTGCACCACCAGGTATGGCTCGTAGTCGGCCTGCCACTCCACCTAGGAAAACAAGTACACACGTTTGGTGAAGGACTTAACAATTACCATACAAATTTGAAGAATTGGTATTTAAGACAACCTCTGTGGGCAGTAGCTTAGTTTTTTTGGGGTGTCATCAAGAAAATGAAATAGAACGATTTCTATTGGCTCACTGGACAGACTCATTGGATTGTATCGGCTTCGCTTTTTTGTTTGATACAAAAAATAAGCAACTGACTATATTTTACTTCGTAAGGGGCGGTGGCGGTGATCCACCTGGAGTAGTTGGTGGCCCGGTGGCCGCGGGGAACTACTGTGGTGACTCACCTCGTACGGGGCGGTGGCGGTGATCCACCTGGAGTAGTTGGTGGCGCGGTGGCCGCGGGGCACTACTGTGGTGACTCACCTCGTACGAGGCGGTGGCGGTGATCCACCTGGAGTAGTTGGTGGCCCGGTGGCCGCGGGGCACTACTGTGGTGACTCACCTCGTACGAGGCGGTGGCGGTGATCCACCTGGAGTAGTTGGTGGCCCGGTGGTCGCGGGGCACTACTGTGGTGACTCACCTCGTACGAGGCGGTGGCGGTGATACACCTGGAGTAGTTGGTGGCCCGGTGGCCGCGGGGCACTACTGTGGTGACTCACCTTGTACGGGGCGGTGGCGGTGATTCACCTGGAGTAGTTGGTGGCCCGGTGGCCGCGGGGCACTACTGTGGTGACTCACCTCGTACGGGGCGGTGGCGGTGATCCACCTGGAGTAGTTGGTGGCCCGGTGGCCGCGGGGCACTACTGTGGTGACTCACCTTGTACGGGGCGGTGGCGGTGATTCACCTGGAGTAGTTGGTGGCCCGGTGGCCGCGGGGCACTACTGTGGTGACTCACCTCGTACGGGGCGGTGGCGGTGATCCACCTGGAGTAGTTGGTGGCCCGGTGGCCGCGGGGCACTACTGTGGTGACTCACCTCGTACGGGGCGGTGGCGGTGATTCACCTGGAGTAGTTGGTGGCCCGGTGGCCGCGGGGCACTACTGTGGTGACTCACCTCGTACGGGGCGGTGGCGGTGATCCACCTGGAGTAGTTGGTGGCCCGGTGGCCGCGGGGCACTACTGTGGTGACTCACCTTGTACGGGGCGGTGGCGGTGATCCACCTGGAGTAGTTGGTGGCCCGGTGGCCGCGGGGCCACTCGCGCGCACGGAATGGCGCCACGTCAGTCTCCAGTCGCGCCACTAACGCCGCCTTGTTCGGCGGCGGCGACGTGCGGTAACGCTGCGTTTCGAACGCCGGCACTACTAAGACCTGGGGGCCCCCCCATCTCTATTATATGAGTTTTAGCTGTCGCATGATACATAATAATCACTTAAGACATGGCTGCATAGGCAAAGTTCCCCTCGCCGTCACTTAATAGGGAGAATTTGCAAAAATAAAAATTGCAGTAACAAGTGATTTCATGAGTTTTATCAGCTTTCGCATGATACATATTAATCACTTAAGACATGGCTGTATAAGCAAAGTTCCCCTTGCCGTCACTTAATGGGGAGAATTTGAAAAAAAAATACAGTAACAAGTGACGTCATGCGTTCTGACTGATGTTTCTCATGACTTATGAGTGATTTTGTTACTTGATATTCAAGTACTGATTTAAGTACTGATTTACTGATTTAAATGCAATAAAAACAAGGAAACATATTGTTGTTTTTTGGATGTTTAATACTATACCTTTTTCTGCGGGTAAGGGTTGATAAGCTTAGTCGCCGACCGCAAATGTTCGTACAAACCCACCATGGGAACAAAGTCTGCGTCCATAAGGAACACGTATGGGGTGTCTACGTTCTCTAGAGCAATGTTACGTAGGTAGTTCACTGGGTAGTGGACCTGGAAACGTCATTATAAAATATTTTTTTAAAATAAATTGAGGATCGTTATCTAATGTGATATAAAAGGTCTTGTTAAGAAGAGGCAGCATTGAAGAGAAATTTCTGGGACATTTTATGTTTTATGTCGACAGTGGACAGTAATACTTAAACTAGTTGCAATAAGATGCAAATCCCACATATACAGTTACAAAAAAAAAGGATATAATTCTTTCTATAATAGTCTCAGTTTCTGTTTTCGATGTTAGCTACTACATTTCGTATAATTTAAGACTAGCTGTTGCCCACGACTTCGTCCGCGATTACTATGGTTTTTAAACTATTCAGAACCTTTAATTTTTCAGAATAAGAAATATCTAAGATATTGACCAGGGATATAAGGTATCACCATGCAAAATTTCATTGAAATTTGTCCAGCCATTTTGGAGATTAGCCCTTACAAACAGCCAAACAGATAAACAGACAAACAGACAGAGAAACAAAAGATAAAATTATTTTTGGTATTTTCCCTCTTTTTACATGGCCCTTGATTTGGTTTTAAGCATTTTTTTCTATGTACAAACATTCGACCTCCACAGTTTTATTATATGTATAGATGTCGACAATGGACACTGTGATACTTGTACTAGTTGCAATAAGATTCAAATCCCCCAAATACAGTTATAAACCAAAGGATAATATAATTCTTTCTATCATAATCTCGGTCTCAGTTTTCGTTTTTTATGTTAGCAACCACATTTCGTATAATTTGTTAAGATATAGGCACTAAAGTATATCAGGGGTGAGCTTATTGCTATGCACCAGGAATAGGGTAAAACCAACGATATTCAGAAAATATAACACTAATAGTGTACCAATCAAACTCATTAAAATTCGGAGGGAAAGATCGCATTTTTTTTACGAGTATCATAGCATTTAAACTATTAATTACCCACCATCTAATAAAAATATACATACATACATATAATCGCGACAATAGTCCCTAAGGGTTAGTCAGAGACTAGACAAAAACAGTCCAGTGCCATAGTCCGTGCTTCACCAAGCAGTGACTGCACATGTACTCAGCGTGACAAAAAAAATGATATATCTTACAGAGTCGTGCTTGAAAACTAAATGGTATCCAATATTTCGTCTGGAGCTTAACGTGTCGGACCAATCACGAATGAAACTCTCAAACTTCGTCACTTCGCAGTCCGACAAGTAGATGGCAGCACTGAGCGGACCTACAAAGTAAACATTGAAATATCAACCTTAACTTAAAGCACGAAGGGTTTTTGCGTATGAGAGGCAGACTCTTGGCCCTAATCTCATGACGATAACACCAAAGGTGGAAATGAACTTTACTTGTATTCCTCAACAAGGAACACATGAACGCTTTATAACATTGAAATTATGATAGCAAACTTAGGTTAGACGGTGATAGGCGGGCTAAGAAGTCCTACCACCAATCCTAGCAGAAAAGCTTCTACAAACCACGGGGAATCGAACCCCGGACCTCTCGATCAGCACCCGTTAGTTACAGCCATTAGACCAGAGGCAGTAAATTTTTTTTTATATTTGTAATTTTTTTTCCTCTACTCTCATTGATAACTTTTGTTAAAATATGTTGTGTAGGAATGAAATATTCATCAGGCTAAACATATATATTTTTCTAATACCACATTACCACATTATAGAGAAACCATGAATTTAACAAGGGTGACAACTTCACAAATCACGTCATAATATAATTCTTTAATAGACAATATTTGTAGATATAAATACTCATTTCTCAACAACTTTAAACGTGCTCTTTGGTTAAAGGTGGTACGTTGGTCTAGGAGGGCCATCTCCAACATTTCCTATCAATTCTGCCTTATATACCTCGTGAGATAGACTAAGGCCCGGCGCACATTATCGGCATCAGCAAGGAAAGGAATCCTTCAGCATCCCTACATGCAAGCGCACACTGTTGGCGACTATGCCTTGGTATGCTGCAACGTCCTTAGGGATGACGAAGCGTTCTAAAGCATGTCGTACCGTCCAAACTACCCCCGAGTGTTGCCTTGGCGCGGCAGGCGGCAGCGTACTAAAGGATCCGAAGCAACCCCAAGCATACCAAGCATTGTTACTAATGTCATGGAAATTTCTACTTGGTTGCCATGAAGTTAATATATGATGCTACTTATCACCTAAAATCCTGATCCGTGCCGATGCCGATGTGCTCCGGGCCTTAAAGTTCCTCCATCATTTTCCACTTTATATCGACGAATTTAAGGTTGAAAATCTATTGGTGAATTCTAACATATTTGTATTGTGACCTGAACGTTCAAAATAAAACTCACCTTCCCAGTACTTGACAAGTCTCTCTAGAAACTGCAACCTGTCCATAGACAATTGTAATACTAGCGTCACGTCAAAATTGTTCTCTTCTTTCGGGTAACTGTAGTCCAAGTAATATAGGTGCGTGCGCAGTTTGATTCTTTGGGCCGCGCGAAAACTTATACATAGGTCGGAATGATTCATCTGTAAATATATACATATTATCACGCTTTACTCCCCAAAGGGCACACTCACACTTGCCTGTAATTTTGGTAGTCCCACGTAATAGGGGCCTATTGTTATATAACATATATACATATAATCATGACTGTTATCCCCTAAGGGTTAGTCAGAGACTAGGCAAAGGCACCGCAAAAGCAGTCCACTGCCAAAGTCGGCGCTTCACCAAGCAGTGAATGCACATATGCTCAGCGTGACAGGTGGTGAGCCGGTCGCCGCTATTAGCTATTGGATTGTTGTGCAGTTTAAGTCCATTAGTCGCCTTATATGACACACAAGGGATGAGATGGGTTGGTAGTATTCTTTTGAAGAGCCGCTACCACACAACACGATTGGTATATAAAAAGTAATAAAAAACATATCAAAGTTAAGCGTTTATAAGACCCACTGCTAGGCGCTACCATACGCTGGGTAACATGAGGAATTCAGGTTACAGCTAACAAGATACTGGCCCAATGCGGGTTGGTGGGTAGAGACATTGCAATAGCGTCTGGGAAAAATGGCTCAGCGTGCCTGCAACTTGAAATCAAAGATTCGGCGACCCATCCAAGAGCAGGCAAAGGCGAAAGTAGTTTTGTTTTGCAATATCGAAAGCCAAGCGTAGATATTGGTAAAAATGTAGAGCATCCCTATTATCTATGTCATAAAAGCTATTTTCGATGAAAACCTTGATGTTGACTACATTTATATTTAAATACTTATTATTATGTAATATGAATTACTACTACATACATTATTAAGCAACTTGTAATAATAAACATACCTTATAAGTTACCATATCAGAAAGCGCGCATCTATGAAGTTTCTCCTTCAACAAATTTCCATCAAAATTAACATATGACTGATGGATGTTTCTGAAGAAATCAGCATCCCTTATTTTTACATTGTATTTGCCTGGTGAATTCCAATGAATAACCTATAAAATAAACAAGATTAAAAAAGACAGTTTTAACCTATGAAATTGGTGTTTTGTATGGAGATTTTGGGGAATTCTGCATTTTCTATAAAAAAAAATCAGTTTTCTTCACAACGACAAATCCAAAGATAATAATATTTGGCATCTATCATTAGACAAGCTTTAGTACTATGTGTAATATCACACTTCATAAAAAATATTTATCGTTTTTAAGTGAATGCAAATAAAATGATGTATTCGGGAGGCACTTAAAAAGAGTCGTCTCCGTGTCAAATTTTAACACAATTAAACTTACAACAAATTATCAAAACAAATCAAGAGCTCAAAAATACTATTTTTAGACGAGGTAGTTATTTTTTAGGAATATTCTGAATCTTAATAATTACAGACAAAATACTAAGAGGGAAAAAAAACACCAATTTCATAGGTAAGGACCCAATATATTTGTGTGGACTAAAAATTATTGAGCTATAGGATTATTTAATACGATATAACTGATTGACTATTAAATATTGGTAAGTGAAAAGCTTATGTATTAATCTGGTCCTCAGCGAATATTCATCCCACTGCTGGGCACAGCCCTTCCTCATGGAGAAACACAAGGAATATGGGCCGTAACACCATCACGCTGGCCCAATGCGGGTTGGTAGGTAGAAAGGGTTGCAAATAGCGACCGGGATTAACGGTTTAACTTGCATTCCGAAGCACGGAGGAGTTCGAGATCACAAAGTATTGGTCACCCATTCAAGGCCTGACCATGGCGAAGGTAGCTTTGTTTTCGATATCAAAAGCCAAAGCGTACTACCCACTACGCCACTGAGCTCCTGTATTCATATATTATTAAAATTTTCATGTGCAAAGTTCTCCTTTATTTATATGTTACATTCTCTTCTATCACTACATAATATAAAACTATGTAGCTTACCACTGTCTGTCTGTTCCTAAGCATGCTTAAATCTTAAAAAGTACAAAACGGATTTTCATGCGGTTTTTTAACCTAGTTGGGACGGACGGGGCACTACTCGTTCGAGAGGCCGCGGGAATCGCGGGTTCGATCCCATTGAGTTTTAATAAAACTTAAGATAATTGTGAATATAGCTTGCCCACATTGTGCCCGGTGCATGGCAGCAGGCTCGCCACCTGTTACATGGGGACCTAACATATCTGGCGAAATGTGGGTGTTTAGTACCTCTGCCTACCCCTTCGGGGAAAGAGGCGTGATGTAATGTAATACATGCATCATATTGTATTGCACCTGTGTAAGCCAGCTTAAGTGCTAAGCTTAGCCTATAAAATAAAATTATTTTCGATTTGTTCAGGTCATTAAGTAGTTTGTGATAAAGCAAGAATATGAAATTTTCTATTTAAAATCAAACATTATCAATATAATAGGTTGGGGAAAATGTTTCTTCGCATTTTTTAAGAAAATTCAAAACATTTTTTAATATAGTTTATTTACATTTAACTAAAGTATGTAGGTACCATTTTGTTCGATAACTTTTTGCCATCTTGTAGGTAGGGACATGATCCCATTGCTATAGAAGTTTTGGGACTTCTGGTCAAATACTGCGACAAGTGGTTTTGGCAGTCCTCTCGTGATGTTAACCTGACACTGCCTAAAGAATTCTGAAGAGACCGAAACAGGTGGAAATCTGAAGGTGCAACGTCAGGACTATACGGCTGATGCATTAACACCTCCCAGCCAAACTCTCTTAATTTTTGCTGAGTGGCTAAAGATGTGTGAGATCTAGCGTTATCATGATGAAAAACCACACCCCTTCTGTTGATTAATTCCGGCCGCTTTCTCTCAACTTCTTGCTTTAATCTCATCAGTTGTTCGCAGTAGAGTTCAGAATCGATGGTCCTGCCTGGTGGTAACAGCTCATAATGAATAATGCCCTTCCAATCCCACCACACACACAGCATCACCTTGTTGCGAGTTAACCCGGGTTTCGCCACAGTCTGTGAAGCCTGACCGGCCTTTGACTAGGACCTTTTTCGCACGTTCTTGTCGTACGTGATCCACTTTTCATCACCAGTTATCAGCTTCTTCAAAAATGGTTTGGTTTCATTACGTCGTAATAAAGAATCACAAATGAGTACACGGTTCATTAGGTTTCTATCAGTGAGCTCGTGAGGTACCCAAATGACGAGCTTTTTTGTGTACCCGGTTTTTTTCAAATGCGCCAAAACTGTTTTGTGGTCAATTCCCAGTTCTTCAGCTACGTCTTAACTACTGACATGCCGATCTTGCTCCACTTTTTCAAAAATGGTCTCCATTTTATCTGTAATAGGGCGACCAGAGCGACGTGCATCTTTGACATCAAAATTTCCGGATTGAAAACGCTTAAACCAAATCTGTGCTACTCTCACAGACACTGCACTAGGTCCATAAACATCGCAATTTTTTTTCGCGGCTTGCGTTGCATTTTTACCTTTTTTGTAGTAAAATTTTAAAATGTATCGAATTTCTTCATTAGATTCACTCATCTTGGCGGTACGAAAAACAAATGAAAATCACACATTTTCCTAATTTGAATTTGGAATTATGTTCTTTAATATTTAAACTTTTAATGATACCAAAACCAGCCAGATACAAATAGTATAGCCAAAGAGATTTTATTACAAGTTTATACATACTATAATGCGAAAAGACTTTTTCCCCAACCTAATATTTACGTATGTTATACAATAATGTAACATCTGTTTTTTTTTTAAACTGTGTGGTGTATAAGACAAATAAATACCATGAAATGAAACTCACCTTAATATTATTAGTATCTTCTCCGTAACAATTTTTAGCTATAGTTTTAGTTGACATTTGCACATTGTATTGACAGCTTATATTGTACACCAGCTTTGGATTCTTCTTAATTATTGCATTGATAACATCCTGGTCAGCTAAGGTAGTTTGTTTCATTTTATCTAAGTTTTCATTGACTGCACTGTGCCACACTTTGGTCCAGTCCATGTTATTTCTAATCTTTTCAAGGTCTACCAGCATTACTCCAGTGTTGTACCCTCGGCCCAGTGCAGGCCAATGCTTTGAATCATAGTACCAATCACTTTCATTTTCTACTATGCCTACAATCTGTAAAGATTGGAGAAAAAATTTAATAACACCATTGATCGGCCCATGAAGTTGTCCAATGGGTAGAGAAGAAACTGTTGCTAGCAGCTGAGAACAGTCTAAATTTTTTAATTTTGTTTTCTCATTTTTATTATTACAAATTATTTTGTAACACTTAATATAACAATGTTATATGTCAATGATTTTAAGCGCTAAGCTTAAATAAAAATATTTGATTTAATTTGATCACCTAGCAAGAGCTTAAACCATAATGATGGTAGTTTTTTTTCCAATATGAAAGCAAAAGGTTTAAACTACTAACCAATTACCTTTTAATACTTAAAAATGTATAGCTAATAAATATTTATTATGTCTCAATACTCTTAAGTCTATTTATTTTATTAATGAGTGTACCTGCTCTTTACTCATGTTCCCAAACATGCTCCACAGCTCAGCTATATCACAGAGAAATGTCAGGTCGGAATCCAGTACTATAACTTGCTTCAGAGATTCAGGAAGAATATCGGGAAACAATAATTTAACTAACCCATACACCCCGGAATAGTGACTGTTTGGGACCCACATAACTTGGCTTATATGATTTTCAGCATTATAGCATGTATGTTTCACTGTAAATAAATAATCACTTAAAATGCTAAGCTTTATAACAAACACTTAATAGATTACTAAGGCAATCTTAATACTATTTTATGATATGATATTATATACATTTTCAATATTTTGGACTCTTTAAACAATAACAAGGCTGTAACATTTTTATCATATATCGTAACAATTAATGTGCAGGGACAAACGTAGAGTAATAAAATCTGTTCAGATAGATCAACAGCTCTTCTAATTAATAAGCATATTGGACAACTTGAATGTTGTATTCTCACAAAAACTTTTTGGTTTAATTGAGTCAAAGTTACTATGGTATTCAACTCAGCACACCTGGATTCTGGCGAATTAAAACATTTTGAGGCCACTAAACTAAGAAGAAGAATAATAAAATCAATGCATAATATATTTTAATTAATTTGATATTTTAGCATAAATTTTTTATATTCAATATAATTATAGGTACCATCGGGTAAATCCCAAGTTTCAAACAGTGTATCTGTAATATGCTGAGAAGGTCCATCCACTATGATGTGGAAGTGTAGTGGGTTCTGCCGATGATGGAGCAAAGACTTAAACATCGGAGTGATGAGTCTCATGCACTTGCCCATGCACACCAGTGCGATATGTACTGTTTCACAGAGAGTGCCTATAGCATCTGGAATCTGAAATATATATAGTTGAAACAATAAAAAAAAACAATTATTATACAGTTAGGTAGGCTTTGAGAGTTAACAATTTATATTTAAAGATGGTGTCATTAATATAAAAGTTATAACACCGGGACTACACTCACACAGTGTCATTAATTCTGGCACAAAAATGTTATAAAAACGCATGAATCAAAGTATTGTTTTATGTATTGTGTACCTACTTTGTTGGTACTAATATTGGACATACTTAATTATGAATTGAATACTTACAATGGGTACTTTATAAGTAGTAGCAGAATCAACAGACATTTGCCGCAGAGCACCCTGTGAGAGCCTCAATTGATATTTTAATACATTATTATGTGTCTCTAAAACAGTTATTCTTGAAATGAGCCACCAATAATAAGCCACTGACACTGCTATCCATATCCCAAATGGGACACCTAGCCAGGGTCTAAGGAATAGGCATGAAAGTACATTTTTTGACTTGAAATTCATCTTGGTTTTATAAACATTTCACTATTTCTTAATTTTCAGCGCTAATTCATAGAAATTAAGTCTTGTGTCTTGTTTAACTTTAAATGTTCAAATGAAGTTTTATATTAAACGTTCAAACAAGTGAACAATCAACACACAAACAACAGTTGCTTACTATCATTTTATTGCTTAACAATAAATTGCTTATCATACTTAGATAAACATCAAAGGAGATAACTATAAAAATTTGCTAATAGTACTATTTACTATTTCAAAAGTTTTTTTCAATATAATCTTTAGGCCACTTTTTGAATTGTATTAAAAAAGTTTTTTATGTTATGATTTATTTTCTTAGAACCTATAACCATAATATTTTAACTGAAATAAACCAAAATAAACTTTTATTACAACAAAATGTTAGGTTATGTGTCATTAGTGACATTATTGACTTTGCTGTTTGTTGTCGTTTTAAAATCTTTAGTGGAACTGGAAAGGCGAACGAGATATTCTTTAAAAAACCATTTTTCATTCCTCTTCCATAATTTCACTCCTTTCCCTATTTCTTGGTATATATTGATGATTGGTACCTATATAGGGGGAACGGTATAGTTATTGTCCACTTAGCTTGACTTCAATACAACCACCACGTACATATCATCCATATAAATATTACTGAAAAATATTAAAGTTAAAAAGTATCAAGATCTATAGTCTTGATTCCCCGGTATTCCCATGTATAAATTTTTATTTCAAATTTTGCAATGTGATTCTGGTACACCTATATAGATAGTAATTGGCAAAACAAAGGATTTAATCATTAGAATCGTTAGCGTTAGCAAAAAGATCACGAGGTGAAAATCTTTGCACTCAAATGCAACACGTAACTTTTGTAACACCTCAGCGAGGAAATAACTAAATGCAAAAAAGAAAATCGCATTATCAACAGTTTCAGTCAATTCTGTTGGCATTACATACATTCGGTCACCCAAGGTACAGCATGGCGAAAGTTGCTTTGTTTTTATATATTATCTAGAATTTGGTTGTGTAGTGGTTAGCAGTTTTAGTTTTGATTTTAGATACAAAGCGATTTTTACCATGGACGGATGGGTGACCAAAACTTGTAATCTTGAATTTTATTCCTATAGTTAAACGAAGAACTTGGTTGTGTATTGTTTAGCACGCTTTTACTTCCATTTTAGAATTATAGCAACTTTAATCATGGTTTTATCTTGGATGGGTGACCAAATCATTGTAATCTCATGTTTCATTTCTATACCTTTACATGAAATATACATGATGAACTTCATTTTGCAGAGTTTAGTACGCATTTGCTTTGATTTTAGAAACCAAGCAACTTTAACCGTGGTTGTATCTAGGATGGGTGACCAAAAATATGTAACCTCAAATTCCATGTCTATATAGGTACGTAATTAGCCTACGTTTGTCTTATTAAAATAAAATAATGTAAAGATTTTAATAGAGAACGTTTAAAATTAATACAACTTTAATTAATTTTTGCTTTGTACATTTTCGGCTTATTATTATAAATATAGGCTTAATTATTATTTATTATATTATTAATTAATATAATGTCTTCCATGTTTGCGTGCAACTTATTAAATTTTCTGGCTTTTTAAAACATTTATTTATCAGTATGTATAGTATATGCTATAGTATATACAATAATTGATTGTATTATTCGTGAAACTTATGTACGGTAATTGGCATATAGGCCTATAACTGTAATCTATTCAAATTTTCGTGACACTTGTTGGCCACTACAATATTATAATGTACCTATTATGGAATATGTTCGACCTGTTTGTTAATCAAACCTTTTTTAATTTAGGACACCCTGGCTGTCTATATGTTTTTACGTCAATTTTATATTGTGAATGTTTATTACTCTCTCTTGTCTCTTTGTCTCTCGTCAATACACGTATATACAAAATACTACATATTTTTCTTCCTGCTAACTCTACAGGTTATGGGCCCAGGAATATAAAAATAAAGTGTATCATTCTTGTATATTAAACGTGTAGGTAATTTCAATTAAAAGTGTAAAAATGGCAACTGGTGATATTTCGAATCCCACACCATCGATGTCCATGACATCAGCACCGACAATTGAAAAGCTTGAAGGAGCAAAAAACTACACATCCTGGAGTTTCGCAATTAAAAATCTCCTAATAGTGTGTGACCTTTGGGATTTTGTTGAGAATCCGGAAGCTCAACAAGCGTCACTCAACGAGAACAAGTTCCACCAACTGGACGCAAAGGCAAGGGCTAAAATCTGTCTCACACTTAATAGCAGTGTTTACCCAGTTGTGATGACTGCCACAACGGCAAAAGCAATCTGGAAGAAACTACAAGAAACTTACGCAGACAACGGCTTATTACGTCGTCTTCACCTACTTCGTTCATTATTCAACACCAGATTATCATCATACCAGTCAATGGAACATTACATTAATGAAATACGAGCAATGCAGCAACAACTGGTCGAAATCAACAGCTCTGTAGATGATGAGTTCATCGGGGTCATCATGTTGGCAGGCCTAACGGAAGTCTACAACCCAATGGTCATGGCTTTCGAGAATTCCGGCACAAAAATTAGCAGCGACTCCGTGGCTTCGGTTCTCCTTAAGGAAGAGCAACGTCATTCATCTACCAGTTCCAGTACCAGTGCGTTCGTTACAAAAGTGAAAGTGAAGTGTTCCTATTGCAAGAAGTTTGGACATGAATCAAAAGTGTGTAGGAAGTTAAAAAACAAAAATAAAAATGTAAATAATTATTCATCTAATTATACAACAAATTTTACACTTTTATCATGTTTCAGTGTACCTCCTACATGTCATTCATCACGTTCAACCTGGTATATTGATTCTGGTGCAACTTCTCACATGTGTAACAATAAAGACATGTTTAGGGATATGACCCGTCTGTCTGAGACTGTTACTGTGGCAAATAAAGAGAAAGTTTTATGCGATGGTAAAGGTACAGTTTCTTTAAATGTTTCTAATCATATACACTCTATTTCTAATGTTTTATTTGTACCACAATTAGGTGTAAATTTATTATCAGTTAGTAGTTTAGTACAGAAAGGTTTTATAGTTGTTTTTTCTTCGAAAGGTGCCCATATTCTTCTGAAAGATCAGTGCAAAGTATCAGGCACACTTGTAGCTTCGGCTTCAAATCATCAAAGCCTTTACAAATTAAATTTACAAAAAGATGCAAAGGCTAACATGACAACTGTTGTCAAAGACACTGCTTTACTTTGGCATAGGCGCCTTGGACAGTTGAATATCAATACCATGAACATTCTAAGAAAAAACTCTATGGGAATTTCCTACGACAGCTGTCATAAATTAAATGCTACATGCACACCTTGTTTACAAGGAAAATTATCAAAGAGGCCGTTTAAAAAATCGGAAACTAGTTCGACCTCAAAATTAGAACTTATTCATTCCGATCTTTGCGGTCCTATGAGTACAAAATCGTGGGGCGGAGCGTTATATATTCTCACCTTTACAGATGACTATACTCGTAAGACATTTGGTTATCTGCTAAAGGCAAAGAGCGAAGTTTTTTCTAAATTCGTCCATTTCAAAAATTTGGTAGAAAACCAAACGGGCCTAAAAATTAAAATTTTTCGCTCGGATAATGGACGTGAATTTGTGAATCGTGAAATGTCCAATTTTATGGACAAACACGGTATAATTCACCAAACTTCGGTACCATATTGCCCACAACAAAATGGTGTCGCCGAAAGGCTTAACAGAACCATTATCGAGAAAACTCGATGCATGCTTCAAGATGCTAATTTACCTAAAGCATATTGGGGCGAAGCGGTAAATACTGCAATATATTTAATAAATATTACTCCGACACAGTCATTAAATTTTAAAATTCCAGATGAACTGTGGTACGGAAAAGGAATCAATTTGTCTCATCTTCGTGTTTTCGGTTGTGAAGCACACGCCCTTATTCCAAAAGAGAAGCGTACGAAACTTCAGCCGAAAACACAGACATGCATATTTGTTGGTTATTCAACCGAGACTAAAGGTTATCGTCTTGTAAGCATCGATAATCCTAGATCGATCATTGTCGCGAGAGATGTCGTATTTATTGAAGACAGAGTACCAACTCCAGTTTCCAATCAAAATACCCCCAGCTCCGACAATATTTTTCTTGAAGACGTAACCGCCATTGATTCCACATCCCCGGCAGTATCATTACCAAATCAAACCACATCTTCCCAACCTATTTCAGATGACTCAAATCTACCCGATATTTCAGAACCTTCTACTTTTGCTCAACCTGATGTTTTGGAAACTCAAGTTCCATGTCAGACTGAACAAGAAGTGTCTGAACCTCGTGCTTCTGTCGATCCTGTATCAGAAACACAAGTAGACGTCATAACTGAACCACGATATCCAAGACGGGAAAGACCAGCTCCTGATAGATTTTCTCCTACAGAGAGTTCTACGAAATCCTACATGATTTCGTATTACAGTGAACCTGAAACCTACAAAGATGCTATTCAGGACACTTATGAAGAAGATTGGAGACAAGCCATGCTTACTGAGTATGACTGTTTAATGAAGCATCATACTTGGTGTTTGGTTGATCGACCTACAGACCGTAAGGTCGTAAAGAACAAGTGGGTCTACAAAATCAAGCGAAACACGAGCGGAGAAATAGTTAAATTCAAAGCTCGTCTGGTCGCAAAAGGTTTCACTCAAGTCCATGGCATAGACTACAACGAAACTTTTCCTCCAGTCACAAGGCTTTCTACGATCAGGCTATTGATAGCATTTGCTGTGCAATTAGATTTGCAAATAGATCACCTCGATGTGGAAACTGCATTTCTTCATGGTGACTTGGACGAAGAGATTTTCATGGAACAACCCGAAGGATTCGCAACTGACTCTAAGTCTAAAGTCTGCAGGTTGAAAAAATCACTTTACGGACTTAAGCAGGCCCCACGTCAGTGTAACGTTAAAGTTCGTGAAGCCATGTCATCTCTCTCCATGTCACAAGTCCCATCAGAAGAATGCATATATTTCAAACGCAACGATAAAAAGTTACTCGTTGTCGCAGTTTTCGTTGACGATTTCTTCATTTTTTCCAACGACCAAGAAATGAAAATCGATTTTAAAAAGGCATTGAGTGAAAAGTTTGTCGTCAAAGATCTTGGCACTCTATGTGATTGCTTAGGAATGAGGGTGACTCAAACTCCTCACTCCATTTCCCTCGATCAAAGCAATTACATTGACAAGATCATTCAAAAGTTCGGAATGGTTGAAGCAATTCCTGTTTCTACTCCTCTTGAACCTGGTGTCAAATTGACGGTACCTGACAAAGACGAACGAACTGACATCCCTTACCAGCAGCTTATCGGCTCTTTGATGTATATTTCCATTGGCACGAGACCAGACATTTCATTTTCTGTGTCTTACCTAAGCCAATTCAATGTACATCACGGGGAGGTGCATTGGAAAGCTGCAAAAAGGATTGTTAGATATCTTAAAGCAACCAAGGACAGGAAGTTGACTTTCACCAAGCATGGTCAAAAGTATCCTGTAGGTTTTGCTGACGCAGATTACGGCAGTAACGTCATTGACAGACGGTCATACACTGGCTATGTTTTTATTATGAGTGGCGCATGTATTTCATGGGAGGCCCGAAAACAACGGACCGTAGCTCTCTCAACTACAGAGGCAGAATACATGGCGTTAGGGGAAGCTTGCAAAGAAGCAATATACCTCAAATCACTCATCAGACAAATTTTCGACATAAACACACCCATTGACATCCATTCCGATAATCAGAGTTCACTCAAACTCACACAAAATTGCACATATCATGCTCGCACGAAACACATTGACATACGTCATCATTTCATACGCGAGTCATTAGCACGTAAAGACATTTTCATTAAGTACATCAGCACTAATGACATGATAGCAGACATCTTAACCAAGTCATTACCTACACTGAAACAAAATAAATTTTGTAAAATGTTAGGTATTAGTTGATTTTTAAATTTATATTTTATGTTAAGCTGTCTTTTATTTTTGTTCTCTTAATATTAGTGTATAGTACTTAAGTTAATTTAGTTACGTACCTTGTTATTGTTTTATTTAACTATTATACAGGGTGTTACTAAATTACGGGGAGGTGTTCGACCTGTTTGTTTATCAAACCTTTTTTAATTTAGGACACCCTGGCTGTCTATATGTTTTTACGTCAATTTTATATTGTGAATGTTTATTACTCTCTCTTGTCTCTTTGTCTCTCGTCAATACACGTATATACAAAATACTACATATTTTTCTTCCTGCTAACTCTACAGAATAAAATATTAAAATTACACTATATCTATTAATACAACAATCACAACTATTTGATATGATTTCAATAAAAATCGTTTCAAAAAAATGTGTGTACCTATAAAATCTTTAACAAACACACCTTAATTTATTCGTCCGGCAAAAAAAAATTCTTCGGAAAAAATATATTCCACCTAGCGCAATATTGTAAAAACTTTATGATAATGAAACTGTTGACGGCAATGTCGATGTGAATCTCCAATTTGTCCATTTGTTTTAGTTTTTAAACACCAAAGGTGAAGTGGCCATTTATTGTATGGGGGGCCAATTACTATACCCTGTCCACTCATGTATCTCGAAAATAATTAATCAATTAATTTTGTGAACTTGAATATGTACTTTATCCAGATTTCTGTAGAATTTCATAACTGTTCAATATAGTGGTTTCTGATTACAATTTCATTGACTGTTCCATAGTGGGTGACCAAAATATGACGGTGGACGACAGTACAGATGTACCTAATGGTTGAAACATTTTTTATACATTCTTTATAACAACGCCACTACATACTACAGTACGATTACCTACAGTATTAAGGCCTGCCAGTATCAGTTTCAGTCATTAATTTTTGTTAGTACCTACTAATTCTCAACATTTTTTGCATACAGTTTGGCTGGTTTACACGAGCTTAGTAGCTAAGTGCTTTGTACTTGTCACTAATACTAATTATCCCCAATATATAGCACTAAGCACTATAGGACTAATCTCACAATCTATGCATTGGAACTAAGTATTAGTGATAAGCTCTTAGTTACTATGATGCAGAGTTAATTAGCTGTTAGACTGCAATGAAATACTCGTAGTTAGGATACCGAATCGTCGCCTCGGAGAATCGACCCGCAGAATCCGATTAGTTCTCTTACTATAGGGTTCGGGTATATATTGGTGAGTTTTAGTGGGTTTTTATTTATCGCCCAGCCACAGATAGTAACGGTTTTTGAATTCCTCTTCGTCAAAATTAATAACAAGGGTACTCATCGTCAACATCATATCAACCAATGGGCGAACGTCGATAGGCATGAATCTCCCCCGAAGTTTTGAATAACAGTTGGTCTTGGGCTATTTATTAGAATGAAATGACATCAACTTATCAGATGACACAAAAAATCGACTGTAATAACTAACAACCATTGTTTGTAGTATAATAGAGGGTAGTCCCTTTCTTCTCCGAATATCAATCGTCCGAAAATCATAATCACGCTTTTGCTATAATCCTCATTTCATTCATAATGTTCGCGTATTCGAAACTGTATATTATCTAATCGTCTTTAGTTCTAATGCTTCTGTGTCATAAGATCAGTTGCTATTATAATGAGATATTCTCTTTTTCTTGCTATAAAGTCTGAGCTGATGATAATTCATGGATTATAATAATATTATTGTTAGTTGTAAAATACGTATATACAAATGCGTTTATACAACATTATATCGACCTACCCTTAGAGTGTTATTTAAGCCCGCGAAGGAACGGAGGGGCGAGGCGGCCCGTAAGCTGAGGAGCAGGTGGTTTTAAAGACCACCACCGCGTCTGAGGCTGGCTGGCCGAAAGCTGAGTGGTGGGCGAAAACCATCTGCGACGATAAGGTCACGTGGGACCGACGGACGGACGGATCAAGTTGGGGCTACTTATCATTCGGACACATAATGTTTAGGTCACAAATCAATTTTACTAAAATATTCATACGCGTTTCATAAAAATCTCCACTTTGACTGAGAACTTTTTCGATCGTAAGTGGTAAGTATCTATCTATCTAATAAAAATAGAATCGCGTCGATTACGCTAACAAAACAAGGTGATCTTTTTTAACTGAGCTTCCGAACGGAACAGTAAAGAACCCTTCTTGAATTAATATTGCCACATAATGCTGCAGTAATACAAATAAAGTGTATATGTACCTACTAGCTATTGCTCGTTCTTAATTCATGTCACACGACTTCATACGCGTGGAATTTTAAGGACGTGGTGATCAGGAAATTCTTGCTCATTAGTTGACAAAAAGCCTTAAAAAAATGAATCCTTTCACGTTAAGACTGGCCACATCATAAAATTCTTAGATAGTGAAGAAGACAATTACATATTACAAATCTTCGCCTTTAAATTTTTTTCAAATTAGATAAAACGAGTTATAATATCCTCTCAAAATAAATAACATACAGACTATTATCCCCTAAGGGTTAGTCAGAGACTACGCAAAAGCGCCGCAAAAGCAGTCCACTGCCATAGTCCGCGCTTCACCAAGCAATGACTGCACATGTGCTCAGCGTGACAGGTGGTGAGCCCGTCGCCGCTATAAGCTATTGGATGTTGTGCAGTTCAAAGTCCATTAGTCGCCTTTTACGACATCCAAGGGAGAGATGGGTTGGTAGTATTCTTTTAAATAAATAAGCTTCAATTTATATAATAATATTCATAATTTATTCAGAAATGTATACAATATACATATAACAAACATAATTGGTAGTAACTAACTATATCATAATATTAGATATGCAATACGGAAAATTAATTTATTGTAAAAATAATGGCACAGTGAAACCGACCTATTTAATGATTTTTGCATAAATAAATCATATAGCTAATGGGCAATCCTTTAAGTTTATTTAATTGTCATTCAGTTTTTTTTTTGTGGTTTGCCTAACATAAAATATCAAATAATATTATTTAATACTTACAAACATTTACATGGGCGGTATTAGAACACGAATAAAAATGCTTTAAAAATATAATTACGTAAAACAAGAAAAACCAAAAGTTACATTCTACTAACAGTGACGTGTTACACTCTAAGTACTCTACTAACGCGAAAAACACTAACTAAAAAGTTTAACTAAACATAGTCTTAAAATTATCTTAAAAATAAGACTCAGGGATAAAAATCTTTATTAAAAAGTTATGCAAACATATTTACTTATAACAATTTTGAAATATTCAACACGTCTGTCTTATTTTTGTTTAAAATTATTTTTTTTTTAAATAGGAAATTTTTTTTTGATTCCTACTGTTCGTTTACAAAATGACCTTAAAATCGTCAACATAGCGTTTTACACTGCTCAATATAAACAGGTAATTTATTTCTCATGTCAATTTCACCAGTTTCATTTCTATTGTTTTAAATTCTGATGACAGAATAGAAAAAATAAAAATATTTGAAATCGATTTAACTAAGACAATGCTATTTAACTTAAAATTGGTTACGTTTATTTTGTTGCACGTTGCATAATAAAATTCGAAAGTAGTAAGTGATCTGAGTCTACCGATGGGTTTTAATGTCCATAGCAGTTAAATTACATCCTTTGTTGTATAATATTTTAATTAATTATTTATTTTAATTAATTTCTGTCTCCCCATCCCATTGTCGACCGCGCGCTTGCTGTTGTTGCCCTTGGGACATTATAGGAATGCCAAGGTCTTCGGGTTGGTTTATAGGCATAGGGGCATAAGACTCGCCATATGGGTAGGCGGAAGGTTCAGGGTTGTCAACCACCCTTAAAGGTTCTGAAGGTTCAGGACTGTCTTCTTGCAAATCCTTCTTGTATGGAATGCTTTCATCATCAGAGTTGATCTTCATCGATTCATCAGGATCGATTGGCCTAGTTCTACCAAAATAAAAAAATCGTAGTAAATGATAAGGTACTAAAAGTATAAAAAGGTACAAAAGAATTTCAAAAACAAGTTAGAATATTACGAGTAGAGGTATATTTTTAATCTCATTTAATAGAAGATGTGTAGGTGTCCTAATTTTGTATTTATTGAGATATTTTCTCAGCTCTTGCATATCATTCGTTTTATTATCAACACTTAATTTTTACAATATTTTTATAGTTATGGCGTCGAGACAACCGCTCAAGACTCTGACTCTGATAGGTATGAATTGGGGACCAAAGATTATCGTGAAGCTTCTAAGGTGGACAGAGATGTTAAAAATTTTGCCTGATATGTTAAGTCGCCATGTCAGGTGGCGAGCCAATTGCCATGCACCGGGCATTGTTAGGAAAGCGATGTTCATAATCAACTTACTTGATTGTCATAAAGTCGTTTTCCATCTTCTCCTCAGCCTTCCTTTTCTTGAGGATGCGCCAACCGATGCAGACAAGCACCACCACGATCGGCAGCATGACCGCGCTGATGATGCCCCATGTCATGCCGAGGGTGCGGGAGGAGTACTCCTGCTTGCCTGTATGAAGTTGCATTATAATAATAATGTTTATTTTTAATTAATCAAACTAATCATAAAATTATCTATTGAGATATGGCACTTCGGATTTTTTATATAAGAAATAATGAAAACACAGAAGAGGCGATAAAAAATCTGGAAACAAGATTGTAGTTTACAACAATAAGAAAAATCTTATACTAATTATTTAAATACCGAACAGGTACCTAAAGGTACTTTTAAGGTATGTAAAAAGTATCCAATAGAATTTTTACTTCATTGTTCCAAGAAAACGTGATCTCGTTCTTTTTGATCATGAATAAAATTAAGAGCTTAAATTAATTGATATTGGTAATTGTATAAAATACTATAAAGTTCAGTATAACTTTCCTCTACTTCACTGATGATACAGCAAATAACATCATCATCAATTTAATGATCGTCCACTGCAAGAATAGAAATCCCCTAAATCTCCGCCTTCGACCGGTACAGAAATATTCTTTAAATTAAAAAACAAGGGCCAGTGAACTGGATTGCTAAGTTTTATTTAAGTAACAATTGTTTCATCTATTATCTATGAAACTAGGTAAATAAAAATGGCGAAACTCACCTCGTTATGTGACCTACATTATGTGTAGGCAAATAAGATAAGAAAGCAAGTAATAAAATGTTTGGAGATCTTTTACAAAATAAAACACATCACACGACCGAGAAAATTTCTATTCTACCGAAAGTTTGTTCAAAATATTCCTTGCTTTCCCACTTATTTTACTGTAAAAAAGGGCCGAAAATAATTTAAATATTATTAGCACGCACAGTGTATTATTCTACCTTTGAGAACAGAAATTTCCTCTTACGGTGATGACACAAAATCGGCTTAAAATTTTTATTGGTTTTTAAATTTACATATTACACAATTATAAAAATCTGAAACTAAACATACATGTACCACGGGAAATACATTAAAACAACTTCGGGTGCGAAAAGACAGAGGTGCTTAGTAATAAACTACTCTTTAAGAAATATTAACTATTTAGGTACTAAAGTATTGGTATAAAAGCCTCCCTAATCTCACAGTTTCTCATTCAGAAGGGCAGTGAATCATTTACGTATAATTTGTTAGTCTAATTTATTCTCTGTAATTAGTTCATAACGGTGGTTCATAGTTACTATAATACAAATATCAATACTAAATTATATATTAATTTTCTTTGTTACAAACTATGACTATGTTTTAGAGCTTCTCTATACCATTGTTGAGCGACCACTGAAAGTTGGAACCTCGGCCACAGGAGGGTCGATTAAAGTTTCTATAGACTTTCCCCGCTGAGGAGGAAGGGTGAAAGTTTTGATTTCTGTTGGTGGTGCACTTTTAGGTGCTTCAGGCAAACCAGGGTTGTTGAAGGTACTCCTTGGGCTAATATCAGAGACTGGACTCGTTGGAGGCGAGTAAATTTCAGAATAAGTAGGAGATGGTATCGGACTGTACGCAGTTTCGAATTTTGAGCCGTAAGGATCTTCTGATCCATCTTTGGTTGAGTAGCCTGAATCACTTGCCAAGGCATGACGACCACGCTGGCGAGGTTTGCTTATATATTCAATGTCTTTAGCTGGACGAGTCAAAGTCGAATCACGGTTTGAGTCAGACTCAGAAGGAGTCGTCAAAGAGAGGAGGTCTTCCTCGGATAGTTCCCAAAGCTTTTCAGGGAACTCAACATCAGGGGCATTGGGCAATGGTTCGTTAGTTCTATAAGTCTTATCATAGCCACGACGTTTTTTGGAGTGGGACGATTTGTCTGATCTTCCAGAGTCGCTTTTGCTAGAGTCGGCATATCCTAACCCTGAACTTTCTCCATCCTGAGGCTCAGGAGGAGGCGGGGGAGGAGCGGCCCTAGTTACTTGAGCAATTGGAGTTTCTTCAGTAGGGGTGTCGGGGATTTTTGGTTTTTCGTCGGAATTTTGACTACGGTACGAAGAGGATTTCATAGTGTCAGTAATATTTCCCATTGAAGGAGATCTAAGGTTTAGTCTCGAAGCTGATTTCGACCGCGGTATGTCTTGGAAACTGAATGTTTGTTTGCCCTCCGACCTGGGCTTGAACCAGCACCAGAACCAGAGGAGGCAGATCAAGAGTGACAAAGGTAGAATAATAGCCACTATGATGCCCCAGGTCAAGAACAGGGCACGTTGCGAGTATTCTTGGTTACCTGGATGTTAGAAAGCTTGATTTAGTATACATTCTATGTCGTATTCAGAGAGCAAGTTATTATTTACTAGTAAGTTAATTAAATTATCATCAAGTGTATTATATGCATAATAATGATATAAAATTGTAATACTCACGTAAGCACTCAGTATAACCATAGTCCGGTAAGTTCCAACGGCCGTCGGACTCACATATCCTTCGCTTGTCACCGATCAGAATGAAATTCTGGTTACACTCAAAGTTGACCTATTAATGAAAAAACGGATCTTAATAATAAATAAAGAGGTGACACATAAGGAAAATTGTAACCGTCAATAAAACCATTGTATTACCTACACACAAGGAAAAATAGTAAGAATGGAATAGGTCTTTGAAGTTTAGCGTAATTGAAATAAGGATAATAATAAAGCTACCTACAAATACGTATTTCATTCAATTTGTTCAAGTTCAAAGGATATAGGAAGCACAACAACCTAAAATTTTTAATTAGTGACGGAGTTTCTTTTTTAATAAGAGGGTCGAATTAAAATCGTCCACGCGAAATTACAAGTAAATGTGAAAAACCAGGACACGGCCGCGCCGTTTCAAATAAATCATTGCATTCAATTCCGCAGTGCATGGGCTAGGCCGCTCGGACGATATAAAAAACCAAATAAGGCCATAGATCAAAAAGTTTGTTTTATTATGTCAGAGTTGGAAATATAAACTTATGAAAAATTCAACCATGCTTAAATTGGCAATGAAACAAAACTGTGGGACAATCAATCGTTTATCTAATCTTGTTATAAAAGATAATTCAATTTACTTACCCTAGTACCGGGTGTGAAGAAGAAATTACTCTTTCTTCCGAAGCGAGGAGTTTCCAGGATACCACAACTTATCACACGCCGAGCGTTTTCTTGTTTGATATTGGTCTGTTAACAATTTTAAAAATTTTAAAAATGTTTAAAACTCCTTTTACAACAATAACATTCACATTCATAGACACTAATAGTGTCTTGAAGACTGATTCACCATAAAACCATGATTGTCCCATGAGGCCTTGGTCACTGCATTATAATTAAAAGAACAATAGACATGCAGACGCATACAAGATGCGCACGCGATATCATTCGTGCGTTAAATGTTTTTTGATAGTAAAAAGACATGGCAATTCTTTGCTGCAGTTTATGACTTAACTGTTAATTAACTATTATATGGAAAAATATACGAAAATAAAACAGAGTATATTATAGACTAGCTGTTGCCCGTGACTTCGTCTGCGGTTACTATGGTTTTTTAACTATTCCACGGGAACCCTTTAAGTTTTCGGAATAAAAATTATATAAGATGTTCACCAGGGATATAAGGTATCACCATGCAAAATTGTATTAAAGTCGGTCCAGCCATTTCGGAGCTTAGCCCGTACAAACAGACAAACAGAGAGAGAAACAAAAACTAAATGCATTTTTTGGTATTTTCCCTTTTTTTACATCCTCAAGATTTAAGCATTTTTTTTCTATGTACAGACATTCGATCTCTACAGTTTTATTATATGTATAGATTCTGTAAACAGGAGCAGGATTACTTTCAAGTGGATATTTTTTAATGTTCAGATTTACATTATTACAAGAATTTTCGTCTATTATTACTAGACGAAGGTTTTAATAACAATAGCCGCTGTAAAAGAATTTGTTTATTTTTTATAAAATATACTATGTATCTATGACAGAAATATATAAATCCATTATGTATTTCTGACATACATAGTAAGCCAAGCCAAGCCAAAGACAAAACATAACAAATCATCACGCCTTCTTCCCCAAAGGGGTAAGCAGAGGTGTTATCACCCACATTTCGCCAGATATGTTAAGTCCCTATGTAACAGGTGGCGAGCCTGTTGCCAAAGACAGAATGCACATAAAGATGCAGCCTCCGTTTTGGTCTAACGGAGGCTGATGATGATGAGGCATTTAAAAAAAAACTAAACAAAATAAAAAAATTGATAAGTAATTTATGCATCGCTTAACGCATTGGTTAATGCGTTGAGGGTTAAGCGAACACCGGTATTCGCAAACAATATGTCTCTATTCCGTCTCGCTTTCTAACCATTAGGGCTCGTTTAAGGAGACGCGGGGCGTGAGGCGGCGCGGCACTCGAAACGGGCCGCCAGAAAAACAAACATACGGCGAGGTATTGGTGCGTTCAAGGAGATGCGTTTTCACAAGCTGTAGCGTCACATGCGGCGAGCGATGCCGCGTCGGACGCGGCAAGCAAGGATTGATTGCTTTTGTGACAGTGACAGTGTGTGTGACAGAGTGACAGTCTACATATTTGAGTTTGCTCGTGCCGCTTCACGCGCCGCTTGACGCGCCGCTTGAGGCGCCGCTTGACGCGCGCCTCACCATAAACGGTAAAAACGCCTAGGGCCGCGGGAAGCCACGCCGCACGCGCCGCTTGAAACACCGCGTGTCCATAAACTAACCCTTACAGTTAAAGGTGTTGGCAATCACCGTTATAAATTTTTTAACCTTCTCTCTGGTCTAGTGGTTGACACCACCGGGTGTAGATCGGGAGGTCCGGGGTTCGATTCTCCACAGGGGCAGGGGTTTTTTCTGCTCGGTTTGGTTGGTGGTAGGGCTTCTAATTCCTCCTTTAGCTACCACCGTCTTATCTAAGTTTGTCGCCATAATAACAATGTTATAAGCATTCTTGTGTTCCGGCAATCAGAGGTAAGATAGCCAGTTCCTCGTTGTTGAGGGTTTTCAGTTCCACCTTTGGCCTTATCGTCACTTTACCATCAGGTGATAGGAAAACCAAGAGCTTACCTGTCACATTTAGAAAAAAATTTAAGAGATATAGGTATTTTACTGCGATACTTACAATAGAAGATAAATAGTTTTTAGTGAACTCGGCCATATCCCGGTCTCGAGTCATGCCATAGTCATATCGACATTGGTAAGAATCCTGGCACAAGTCTATCGCTTTAGCTAAGTCTTGAGACCGATTTGATGGCAAGAATTCGGCAGGTTCTCGTACAAAGTTCGGCTGGAATAGATTATCGTTGTAATAGGCTGCTGTTCGTCCGTACTCTCGAGTGAATAACGCAACTCCCACGTCCTTTTGCTCTCGATCCGATAATTGCCCTAGAAAAAAAAGAAAAACAGGAATGTAAAAATTATTATGTAATTTGCCCTCTCCTGCTTCCTACTATATGTTTATCTTCCTAAATGTCCAATATTGTACCGTGGAAAAATAACGTAAAACTTTTGATTGAATTTTTAATTGAGGGAAGTCAAGATTACTCATGATTTTAATACCGTTAAATTTTTTGTAGAGCTTCTGCATCGAATGAATGAAGAAGTACTTACTTCAATAACATTAAATAAATTAAAATTGAGTTTTTAGTTGAGTTTTTGAGTTAGTAATAAAATAAATTAAAGTTGAGTTTTTTATAGGCTTTTATAGGCTTTTATGAATGAAAATATAATAATGCAGAGAAACTAATTCAGGAAAACTGAGAGTAAGTATAAGCTTATAACGTACGCAGATATTGGACTGTTGCATTAAGTACAAGGTATTCATAAGCACCACCTAGGGTCTTAATTGATCTTGATTAAGTTTTGAATTGGATTTACAAGCTAACATGTTACTTACAAAACTGAGCAAATTCTTTATGAGCTGATTGGAAGTTGTTTACGTCCACCGGAACTTTTTGTCCATCCGGTCTTGTGAAGTCGTCATTTATATCCAAAGACCAATTGCCGAATAAGCCTTTCGTTTGATTCTGAAAATATCGTGATCATTAGGGTTCCGCGAACACCGGTGATCGCAAACAATAGATTTTTCTATTGTGTCTCGTTTTGAGCCCCTTGACTAGTTTTTTGGTATATACCATTCTTTCTACAATCAGGATGAAACTACAAGTAGAATTTCTAGTGGTAAATCAGAAGGGGCCCTTTTCTCCCATTGGAGTTATAAGTTCCCATTTTAGTCATCTTAGACTTTTTTTCTATTACTTAAACTTTCTATTTTAAGTCGCTTCTTGACTAGTTAATAATAACCGTGCCTAGAATTTTGTGCAAATGTGTAATGTTCGTGATTACCACTAAGGCGCCACTGAGTCTTAAAGTGAGTCAAGGGCGGTAATCACACAAACGTGTGTTATACGACTTTTCAACACACTTGTGAAGAAAATATTATTAAAAAAATCATTTTTGATCTCTAATCGAAAAGTGGTTGAAATGTATGATATGAATTGAAATTGTTTATATGAGCAAGCAACTTGTAAATAATTGTAATGAAAGTCACAGTTTGATAAGGTATCATTATGTGCCTGATTGCGGTGAAATTAGAGCCACTTAATGAGCAAGTGTGTTGAAAATATAATTATGTATGTAAAAGTTAATTTATGTTAAACTTGACACATGTGACCCGCGCTGGACCTATCGTCGTAAAATCTGTTCATCCTAACTTGTAATTCATCCTCACTGTAATATACTAAGTTGATTTTAAATGACCTATTATAATATTTTTTATTTATATCATGTGACATTATTTAATATTGGGCATTGTTATTAGAAAATCAAAATTATTACCTTATTTTAGAATGTATTTGACAATTTTTAAATTAGATTAATCATGTATATCATGACTCTATGTATTTTGAGTTTAATTAGTTAATATTATTTTTTGGTTCATTTTCGTATACAATGTGTGTTATTGATTATTGAATAAATTATATGATATGATATATGTCCTATTTGGTAAATATAGGATGAACAGACTTTAGAGTTGCCTGGGAGAAGCCTAATTCCAGCAATGATGAAGAATGACGACCTCAATTTTTTTATAATATGAAATTGGTGTTCTTATTCTGTCTTAGCAATTTGTCCGTAACTATTAAGTTTCAGAACATTCTTATAAAATAATTGCCTCTTCTAAAAATAGACCATATATTTGAGCTCGTATTATTTAATTTGATAATTTTTTGTAAGTTTAATTGTGTTAAAATTAGACACAAAGACAATTATTTTTAACTGCCTCCCGAATACATCATTTGATTTGCATTAACATAAAAACGATGAATAATTTTTATCAAGCGTGTTCACACACATATTGCTTAAGCTTGTCTAATGATAGATGCCAAATATTATTATCTCTGGATTTGTCGTTGTGAAGAAAACTAAAGACCTAATATTAGGTCCTTACATATGAAATTGGTGTTTTGTATGGAGATTTTGGGGAATTCTGCATTTTCCATACAAAAATTTTTTCAGTTTTCTTCACAACGACAAATACAAAGATAATAATATTTGGCATCTATTATTAGTCAAGCTTTAGTAATATGTGTAATATCACACTTCATAAAAAATATTTATCGTTTTTAAGTGAATGCAAATAAAATGATGTATTCGGGAGGCACTTAAAAAAAGTTGTCTCCGTGTCCAATTTTAACACAATTAAACTTACAACCAATTATCAAAACAAATCAAAAGAGCTCAAAAATATAGTCTATTTTTAGACGAGGTAATTAGTTTTTAGGAATAATCTGAATCTTAATAGTTACAGACAAAATACTAAGACAGAATAAAAACACCAATTTCATAGGTAAGGACCCAATATTAACTAGTGAAAAATTTAAAAACTAGAGAGCATCGGCGCCAAGATCGGCGCGGCCTTCGAGATGAGAGAGAGATCGAGTTGGTCATGCAAATTTTCTAGAAGGAATTCAAAAAATGTGTTTAAGTTAATACATACACGTAATATTTATTATTGTTTGAAATAAAATGAAAAGACTTTAATTGAAACGTGTAAAAGATGAGAGAATTTATTAAAAAAAACTATTTATTTAAATTTTCAAACTATGTAAGTGTGTACTTATGTACCTATATATATTATTTTTATTATTGTAATAAGTATATTTAAAATAAAAAAAAATACAATGTTACACCACCGTGAACATTCTTAGCTGTGTCTAGGAAGGAATTTAGACGTCTAAAAATAAAACTGAGTGAAACGTACCATATACGTCCAAGGGAGATAAACCCTGGCTGTCATGTATCCTTTGTTCTCCACAATTTCCACTCCCGCCCCGGAAGCAAACATAATAACTATTTCTGACTGGTTCAGGATGTACATCGGTTGGTATACTGTCACTCCTGCAAAAATATATGTGTGTTATTACTTGTGATCATGTATGTTTTTTTTATTTCATAAAATTAAAACGTTTGTGGGCTTAATATAGTTTAAAAATGCATTGGTTTTAAAGTGGAGATATTTTATAAAATCCATATACAAGCTCATTTATTAACATATTATAAGAAATTTCGTTCTCAGCCTACCCACTGCTGGGCACACACCTTCCTCATAGAATCAAACACATGAGGAGTATGGGTCGTAACACCACCACCCTGGCCCCCTGGCACTGGCTGGTGACTAGGAACGGAGGAGTTCGAGATCACAAGATTTTGGTCACCCACCCACGGCCTGACCATGGCGAAGGTAGCTTTGTTTTCGATATTGAAAGCCAAAGCGTACTAACCATTACGCCGTCGAGATTCTCATAAGAAGTTTTTGATTTATAGTATCATATTGATTGCCTTTAACTATTCCTGGTGCCTGGGAACAGGATGGTCCCTTGTTACCAGGGACATAGGGTTTTTTACATAATATGCCAGGTAAGCTCTTGGCCTTCATCTCACCTGATGGTAAGTGACGATAAGTTTAAAGTTGGAAGCGAGCTTCACCTGTAAACCCTCAACAACTGAGGAACTGGCTATCTTACCTCTGATTGACGAAACACAACATACAGTAATAACATTATTATGGCCACAAATTTGGGTAAGACGATGATAGCTAGCCAGGCGGGGCTGAAAGCCCTACCACCAACCAAATGGAGCAGAATAGCCCCCATGGGGTATCGAATCCGGACCTCCCGATCAACACCCGGCGGGGTGAACTACTAGACAAGAGAGGCGGTGGCGGTGGTGTGATTTTATGTTACATGATCATTCAAACTTTTCTTACCAGGGAAGTATTGTACTCTTAGAGCTGATCGGTCGAAGTAAACTCGTTTATTGTCAGCAAACACGTCAAGTCTGTAACGCCATTGCGCGTGACGAGGACGGATTCGGACCTAGGACAGAAAAATAAAAGTAAGAATGTAGTCTCTTGTTTATTTGTAATATGAGTTTTAAATAGATAACTCTTTATTGTTAACACCGGATAGGAGTTTATTCAAGCAGTAAATTTCTTAAAACTTATGACACAGTCATGATGTTGAGTGTCATGGTGATGAGTATTTATTCTTATGAAGACTGTAAGTAGAGTTTGAAAAAATACATTTTGGTTCATCATCAAAAACAAAAAACAATTGAATTGGAGCTTCAAAATTCTCACCTCAATCGGAACGGAGTTATTCGATGCTGCCACAACAGAAGTTAGCTGTGTTGCGTTCACTGGTCCATAGATGTTTCTTGGCACTTGTTCGAAACGTCCTTGCACATCTAATTTCAGTTGTGGTTGATCTACTCTTACCAATACATATTCACCTGGAAAAGACATTAATTTTTAACATTATTAACTGTATCTTAAATAAATATAACCATTATTACGAGAAAGAGAGGAAGTCTCGTTACCTTTTCCATTGAATGTGTATTGAAGATCGTCGAATGTTACAATATGTGGGTCTCCAAATATACCAGCTACTCCTGGGGGCTGATACGCCACACAATCCTGCGACGGGCGACGCTCGAATCTGTACAAAAATAGGTATTTAGAAAAATAAGCCTTATGTCAGTATGCAATTGAGTTGTAAATAGTCTATCAAAATCAAAATCAAATCAAAAATAATTTTATTTCATAGGTCAAGTTCAGCACTTAAAATCGTCAACATTTTACAAATATATAGTTTATTATAAATTATTTTAAAATTACATTATTAAATTAACCCATTGTATTAAAGTTCATTACAGCGAGCGCTATGTATTGAAATAATACCTGAAAGTCTCACAGCCGACAGCTTGCTCTTCTTGCCAAGAACAGCATTGGTAGAATGGAATCATATCGTGGAACCAATGAGACAGCGACGGGACCTATCGAAGTATTGGAATAAATAAATATATTATAGTCACACATCATAACAAAAAAAATTCTAATGACCCGACTCAAATTAGAGTGAGAAAATAACAGAAAGAAGAAGGAGATGAAGAATGAGTCAGTAATTAACTTCAGGGCAATTAGAATAAGATATGCATTACCTTGTTAGCTTCATTGTAGGGGGTAAAGCCGAAGTCATGTGATCTATGAGGGCGTGATCCCCACATTTGATCGTATGATAACATGAGGAAGTTGTTTTTATCATAGCAGCACTGCTGGCCCGATCCTTCCGCGCTGTTAGAACAAATATAACATCAGTCAAGTCATCTGCAAATTAAAAATGTTAACTATTTTTATTTTTTATTTTTGCTTGATTACCTCGGACTTCCACTTCTAACACAGTGCACTCCACCCCAATGATATCTACAAGTCGGGTTCGTATCTTTATCGCATTCCAAATCCGGCATAAATCTTCCTTTATCTAACAAGGCATGTTGAAGAGTACAAGGACAGATTGGAATCTGAGAGGCATAGTTCTTCAAGAATCTGTCGTTACGAAGCCAGTTATTGCACATGGTTTGAGGCCACCGTTGCCCATGAAGACGTTCCCATTGAGGAGCGAAGTACCAGGCTAAGGGGATTGGTCGACTCCACAACACGCTGGTAAAGGAAAGATTTATTAATTATTACGTTACATTTAGTCCTCACTATTATCATTCCATCATTGAGTATGGTAGCATTTAAGCAGAAATTATTACTTACGGTGAGATCGAAATCTCTTTATGTACTTCAGGAGTGGTCAAATTTATTTGAATAAAACCAAACTGCATGTCGTTATGCATAATGTTGTCTCTGTTTCTGAAATTCTGAGGATTGATAATATATTCTCCTTTGTTCGATACTCCTGTCTCGATCATGTCAATGAACTCTAATTGAGGTCTGATTGTCACTTCCTTGTACCCCCATAAACTGATTTGTAACTGAACATTAAAGTTGGTTGTTAAATTGTAGCTGTTCCAAGTTATTTTGATTTCGGGAGGATTTTTCTGGTGAATCGCATCGTCAGGGAAGAATATTTTCTCAGTGGCGGTGGCTGGAGTCTCTGTAAGAAAAACAAATCATAGGTATTTCACATATTACATATAAACTGCATAGGTGACATTGATATGCACTGGTAGGTTCTGAAATATCTAGCTTCAGTCTTATATACGTGTTGTCCAAACATACCTACGAAGAATTTCCCTTTCCACTTAAAAGGTTCATTGTTGATAGCCACTTCGAAACGAGCGTAACCATTGTGGTAAAATCTTGGTTGTACGCAGATGGCTCTGTTTCTGTCGACCATTGCACCAATAACGGATTCTGTGTCAAAACGACAAGTAATGCGGTCATCGGGATTGAAGCATGGGCCGGTGATGTTCACTATGGTTCCTCCCAACATATTTCCACTTTCTGGTGCAAACATAAGTGGCAAGTTGGCTCCATCTGTTGAAGAAATGAAGATTGAATTATATGGACTTATTGAAGACAAATACACTCGATTTACGATCATAAGCAAAATGTTTTGGGAACTCACCTATATCTTTGTTGCATGTACCCATGAGAATGTTTTCATCAATCCTGAATATGTGACGTCCAGGGAATCTATTCGCCCAGCCTCTTCCAGTCAGATCTCGTAAAACGGACTCTTGTGAGTACGGTTTGTATTCGTAACTCCTGGTTCCGTTACCAGCGTTGAAGCCAATCTAAAAGTTAGAATGCTAGAGATTTTTCTTTTATATTTAAAAATTTGTTGATTTTAAGTCAATTTTACTTACATATGCAGGTACTCCTCCTTCACCTGATGTCGTTTCCCCACCAGCCTCTGTGTGCGAACTCCATTTAATTTCTAGGTAGTTGAATATGGCGTAAGTGAACACTTCATCTGTTACCAGTACCATTTGGAACGTATTTGTCTGTGAAAACCGAATAAATTGTTACCAGAACCAAATAAAATGATGATAGAGGTTACTATGTAAATATAGTGTCATAATTACTTTCCTAAGCGGGTTTGTCTTTAGCGACCGCTTTTTAGTCAATCGTGATCAGAGCTCGAATGTTAAGCTCTTTAGTACGCTCTGTAATAAAAATATGAACATAAAACTTACCGTGTACAAAGATTGCTCGATACCACCAGCAAAAGTCATGTTTTTCCAAGTGACTGTGACCGCATGCTTAGGATAGAAATTTTCAGCTCCTATCACACCCTCACGAATATCCCAAGTAACACGTTCTCGCATTTCCACTCCGAGTTGGTCAGTGCGTGTCTGGAGGAAAAATTACAAAATCATTCAAGAGTACTTCAAGACTTAAATTTATTGTTTGAAAATTTTATTACACTAGGTAAATGTGGTAGGGGGACGCGGATAGGTAGGTAAGTCCTCCCTTGCATAGTTGTATTATTATTGAATGTATTTCTATTTGTGCTTTAAAGAGTTATTTTTTTATAAAAAGCACAGCAACTGACTCAACACCACGAGATGGTAAGCAGTAGGAGAGTTCATCTTATTTGTAAATAGTAAATATGAAAGACGATTTTATGTAAATTCTAAAACTATAAATAATGTCTTAGAGATGGTTCCACCACCCCCGACTAAATTTCAGATAAATTATATATTAATTGACAGTACGTAAGTTCTTCGTACAAGTTTTTAATTTTTTCGACCGATTCTATAGTGAATATCCGGAGGTAGACAAACCGTCGTATAATATACCAACTGATTTTTACCTGTAAATCTCTATCAAGCCTAAAGTAGACACCTGGAATTCTCTGATCAGGCTCATTTGGTCTCATGCTGCCAATACGGCACTTGCTGAAGAAGATGCCAATGAAGGAAGGGTCGTTGACGGCAGGCCAGTCCCTTATCGGGAACGAGAGGGGATACGTGTAGGTCCCTGGTGGGTCACTGAAGTATATGTAGCCGTTCATCGAGATCTGGAATAAACATAATTATTTTTGTATTATTTTAAAATATGGTCACATCTGACTATCATTGAGAATAAAATTGTACCTGCACAATCAACGTTTATGCTGAAATATAGAAACGAAATGTTTTCAGAACAGGTAGGAACTGTATGAAAGATGTTCATACTTAAATTGTTACTGTTAGTTATTGTTTCTTATTGATTGTGAACTTTTTTCACACCAGAAACAGAACTTACCCTAGTATAATTGAACCTAAACCCGAAAAAGGGTAGTTGGAAGTTGAAATTCTTGTGGATCTGCGGCGTGGAGGCGTGGATGTCTCTCTGGTAGTCACCAATATTTTCGTCTCCTCCCAAGTCGTAGAACCAGTAGAGGAAGTTCCTCCGGACCTGCTCCAGACGCTGCGGGGAGATGACGTAGGGTTGTCCATTGTTCTGGTAGGTCGTGGAGGGTAGAACTCTGCCGTCGATGTGAGCTGGAGATAAATAAAATCGATACTAGAAAATGCAGTTCATACGTGCATGTATGAGATTACAGCCTTCCATTTGCTACGATCATGGCACCTGGCATCTTTCACTTCGTTTATTTCAAATGTGTTTATTCTATTACAAATGTTACCTATAGTTGGGTATGTTCCCAATAAGAATTTAATTCACTTATATATGCAAAATAATATTAATGAAAAAATCTAGAATCTGTTTTTGTAAATAGGTAAGTTTTATGCCTATTAGTATAGTACGAGTTAAAGATAGTTTTTTTAGTAAAGCTTGATATGAAAATTGATAAACTAACTACTTCTGAACATTGTATCATTCAGTATAGAATATGAATCGTGCACGAAATATTTCATCACAAAATATTTAAAACAATTTAGTTATAAAACGAAAACAAAGGTGTTATTTTATACGATATCGGTATTCAATCCTCGACGCGATAAGATATCAGTGGATAAGTTAATTCCCAGAAACGTGGTGATGTCAGTATCAATATTTTTATGACCACTTTGAAGTATTTTTTTTTTACCAAAGCGATTACAATAATATTGTCGATGAGAATGTTATGCGGAGAGATGAAGGTACCATAGGTAGAATAAAGCGTAGTATGAAGGTGATAGACCTAGATCAGAACGAGAGGAAGACAAGAAGAAAAGCCGTAAATGTTGAGCTGACTAGTGAGAGTGTAAGAACAGAAGAAAGACATGTTGTACCGACCCCGCGTGGCCATCATAAATTACGTCACAAATTATGGCGGAGGAAGGGGGTCGACCAAATGTGCCATATTGACAAGGGAATCCGAGGGTCTTTAATTTCGTGACGTCACATTTAAAAAAATGACAATTTCGTAACAATAATTTCTAGATGTAAAATGGCGAAATAGTTGTGATGTCACACTGGAGAAGGGGAGAGTCACACAAGGACGGGGGAGAGGTCCAAAAATCATGAAATTCGTGTGACGTAATTTACGGATGGCTCCTACCTAGAGTGAGAAAAAGACAGGAAGAAGACATGGTAGTCAATGGTAATGCAAGGCACCGTCACCCAATTTCCGTACAAAGTTTTAAAGATTTTGCACCGGGCGACTGATCTCATTGATTTTGCCACATTATTAGAACTTGCCCAATTTGAAATATCTAATAGAACTTTTACCTCCTTTAAACTATTCCGCATGTTGAACCGTCCGGTGGAATGGTTGATGAGCGTTTTCGTCCTCAGCCTGTATACGTCCCACTTCTGGGCAAAGGCCATCCTCATGGAGAAACACAGGAGGAGTATGGGCCGTAAGACTACCACGGTGGCAATGTGTGTTGGTGGGTAGAAACCGTTGCAATAGCGACTGGAACGGCTTAACGTAGCTTCCGAAGCCCGAAAGAGCTCGAGGATCACAACGTTTTGGTCACTCATCTTAGGCCTGACTATGGCGAAGCTGGTTTCGATATCGAAAGCCAAAGCGTACCATCAACCTCCTCAATGGATGTTTTATTTCATAAAACTTATATACAGAATCATACCGATTCATGTTTATATGTGACTATGCAAGCAGCTTCGCCGTCGTTCGGTCGTAATAAGGTTAATCAAAAACAATGTTAAAATGGAGAGTTCTTCTTTTAAAAATAGAGTTTATTTTTACAAATTGGCTAAGAAAGAGGGAGAGAGAGAGAGAGAGTTGTATCTATTAAGATACCACTCCGAAAGTTAATAGCTGTTACTAATGCTGAAGTAGGTATTTATTTAATTGAACGTCCTGTTTAGTTACATGGAATCTAATTTTAATTTCTAACATTATCTCTAGTCACAGTGTGAATCAGCAGGCACTAGAGCGACGCAATGTTTAACTTAGATAATAACTGTATGATTAATCAGTAAGTACAACATTTCAACACTGAAAACGCTTAACTAGCCTGCGGTAAGTTTAGCTTTCTGAAACCAAGTAACTTCAAATATTAACTTCAACTTAGTAGGTGTAGCACTACCTACTACGTAAACGTTTCATTTGCAGATAAAAATGTTATCTTCAAATAAGTTTTTTTTAACAAAACTTATTCTTGATTCCTCTATCCCCGAAGTAATAGGAAGAGGTGTTATCACTCACGATTTTTGGTGATAACACCCCAAAAGACAGTTGAATTGAAAATATCGTTTTGCACTGAAGCTATCGTAATTGGTAATCTATAATATAAATTTATAACTTTTGAAAAGTTTTAATAAGATTCGTTAGTAACGGATTTGGTATACTGTAGTATTTGAGTTACTAGTTTCAAAATATTTGAATGGTCCAGTTAAATGGTAATGCCTTTATTTGAAGTTAAACTACAATTTATGTCATTAAACAAAAGATAACATTTAAAATTGTGTAAAGTATCTTAAGAGCTGCAAAATGTCAATAAGTACATACATACATCAGTATTTTAAATCGTAATCGTTAAAATAAACATTTCTAGTACAAATAATATATTTTATAGTAAGCTTGGACTAATTTGCCACTTGCAGGAAAAATAAACCTGGATTTAAAATTCGATTTTGTCATTTTTTTACATTTCAGCCATATTAGAACTGTCGAAAAGTTATTAAATCTCGATTTGAATTTCCTGGAAATGTAACCCGGAAATTGCAGGAAGTGTCATCAAAGTCAAAATGTCAACAAGTGACAAAATCTAGTTTTAAACTGAGTTTAAAATTTCTGGAAGGGCGTCTTAATTAATTTAAACCTAGTTTAAAACTCGATTTGGTCAGTTTTTGACAATTCTACCATGGCTGAAATGTTATAAATCTCGATTTAAATTTCCTGCAAGGCGCCCTTAATCACTAATCTAGCGTTGTGAATACACAAATTCCGATAGGTTACTTAAGTCCTACCAAATTACTATTAGTAGATTTTGATACTATATCCCAGAATGATTTTACGTTGTCCTTCAAGCAATATACGAAGAACTTAACCAAGTTCATAATACGTCTTCCTTACAACCGTAAGGACGAAGTATTCAGAAGTTCAAGCTTACGGGGATTATAGGTAGACTTAATTGTGCTTTGTTCCGTGCTTGTTTTAATTATTGATACACAATAATTAAGTTATTAGAGAAGGTATATATATATATATATATATATTGTCAGCAGTTAGCAAATGCTGGACGTGACAGGGCGGATAGTATTCAACACTGCAAGACTAGACTGATTTTATTGTTGTTTGTAGAATTTGCCTTTGTAATATATTATATATTTTTATTATAGAATCAATTACTTATTAATAATAACTGACAATGAAATGACGTGAGCTCGGTGGCGTAGAGGTTTAGCGCTTTGGCTTTCGAAATCGAAAACAAAGGTACCTTCGCCATGGTCAGGCCTTAGATGGGTAACCAAAACCTCCGTGCTTCAAAAGGCACGTTAAGCCGTTGGTCCCGGCCGTTATTGCGACCGTTTCTACCCACCAACCCGCATTGGGCTAGCGTGTGTTACGGCTCATACTCCTCATGCGTTTCTCTATGAGGAAGGCCTGTGCCCAAAACTGGGCACTTATATAGGCTGAGGACGAAAGAATAGAACAAAGGGTATTAACAATTAGGTCACTATTAATGAAAGCAATACAGCTAAGTGTAATTCTGTTAATTCTGTTGCCGGCTAATACGGCGTAACTATTATTAGGTGTGGCTCTTATCACTGATAACGTTGTGATATCATGCACCAAGCTAAAATGACATCCTAATCGCTTTAATTAATATGACCGTAGATTCCCTTATTTAGACTTAACTGTGAAAAAAACTATTGATGAGTATTGTAAATTATATGATATGTTACTCAGAATATGTTGTTCTCGTATATAACGCAGGACTAATCATAATAAGTATATTTATCCAATATCCATTAACTAATTTGAAATATTGATGACGTTTACAATATTGCATTGAAAATGGCAACAATATTAATTGTTCTTCTGATATCAGTATACTAAGTCTCATTGAAAAACAATGTGATGATTTTAGACGATCTTATGTGAATAAACATGCTGTTTTAATACCTAGCGATGATTCATTGTATGCCTTTTGTAATCATTCAAAGTACTTCATACCTATTATTATAATGAATGACTTCATAATAGAATTATCTCGCCTACATCCCCAAAGGTGCAAGCAGAGGTGTATTACACACCAACAATTTAAAAGTAATTTTGCTGGTCCCACGAAATAGGGGCAAGCGTAAGCGTATTATCGTTTTCGGGCATTATTGTAAACCCACAACCACTCTATAATTCCAATAGCCATAGTCAGATGTCCTTCATGAATTTTATACAAAAATAACAACACAGGCAAATTATTATGGACTGATTGTGTGCACATATCGAAGAAATTAATCCCCTAATCAATTAACTATTCCTCTGCCGTCAAACATTTTATCGGAATTAGTAATGTTATTGGGCGAGGATCGGTGAATCATATCAATCGTTATTGAACAAAATGGCGTCGATGTTCGCCATTGTTTATCAGTGATTTGCGATATAAAAATAGAATTTCTCAATATTTTATTTAAATTCCTGCTTTCTCCCAATACATTTGATCAGCTCAGCGAATTTTGTTTATTCTGTTCTATCGATGCTAATTTGCTATCTGTCTAATACAAACTTTTTAAAATTGCGCTATGCCTATGGTACTCACCATAATCATTCGAGCTAGATGTAGAGTCCGGGAACATCAATTGCCTCTCATTCAAGCCACCATTTGGGTCAAAGTTCACGGCGTCTTGCTCAACAGGCGCTGAACCAAATATCGTGTCATCAAGAACTTGATATTTCCCACTTCTGACCTGCAATGGCTGTGTATCAGATATTACTTCTACAGGTGGTTCAACTGGCTGTTCTTCTTTCTCTTGCGGTGGTTCAGAAGCTTCTACATTGGGTTCTGGAATATCTGGTGAGGGTTCCACAGGTTCTTTTAGTATTTCTGAATCTAATGGTAGATTGACATCTTCAACAACAGTCCGTTCTGTCTCAACGTCACCTATGTCCTGTCCTAACACACTTGCACTTATAACTAGGATAACTCCTAAAACTAACTTAACTTTACCGCTCATTGTTTAAAATTTTCTTTATCTTGAATCACATAGTTTTTACTCTTATCTAATTGTTTTCTGCAACATCAGGTGCTTCGGAATTGTACTTACTGACTGAAGTGTGAGTACTTTGTGTGCCCATTGATATGGCGTTATCTCCCAGAGATATGATAAGATTACTAATAGGAACGATAGGTGCGCCAAATTCTTTGTCCATATCCACGCACCAGTGTTTGAGAATATTATTTACATTGCTTATAACATTTTGTAATGTTAATAGATGTACTCTTACGATTAAAGAATCGATTCATCATTATGATGAAAATTAATAGTAAACACTGATGAGTTTGTTTTAATGACTTTCAAAATTATCCTATAACAAGTTGCCAGTCTTGTCACCATATAGAGATAGTAGAGCCATTCTCACATGTTGTATTATCTTTTCATAAAACAGATACTGTACATCATCAACTCCTCATCAGGCGGACACATACAAGTTGGTGACGGAAGTAAATATATTATTACCTGTTTGAATACTATAATTATTCATTCATTTTGGATACTGCCACATTTATTAACTGCTTATAAAATATGTACAAAGTCTTAAGTGTATCTAAATAAATATTTTTACTAGCCGTTGCCCGCGACTTTGTCCGCGGTTACTATAGTTTTTTTAACTATGCCAAGGGAACCCTTTAATTTTCCAGAGTAAAAATTATCTAAGATGTTGACCAGGGATATCAGGTATTACTATGCAAAATTTCATTGAATTCGGTCCAGCCATTTCAGATATTAGTCCGTACAAACAGACAGAAAAACATAAAATAAAAAAAACTATTTACATCTCCCTAACATGATTTTAAGCATTTTTTTAGAGACATTCAACCTCTACAGGTATATAAATAGATTAGATTTAATTTCATATCTTCCACGTTTTAATGCTATAAGTACAGTCGAGTTCAAAATATGAATTCACGTTTGACAGTAAATTACTCTTATTGGTAGGGGATAAAGACTATCACCTGTCAAATGTGAATATATATTTCTTGAACTCGACTGAACAAAGATGAGCAAATAAAATAAATAGGTATGAAAATTATACATAAAAAATGACAATAGATATTACCCGTCAAAATATACATATATCATACGCTCTATTGATAAATAATATGAAAAAATATAAAAGGTAATCTTCAAACAGGGTACTTTTACTGCAGAAATTAGTAATTTGTGATAACGTCTAATTGTTTTTGATAACGTTGACATTTGTTTTTTTACACCCTGATATCTGCAATACACAGAATACTATGAATCATGACATTCTACGAGTATTTGTACTAGGTACTTCCTAAACGGAAGTATAACATTGTTGGTCACGAGTTTTGATGATACATAATGGCAACCCTCGCCTCGTCTGATGATTGGACGGTACGAGTGGTCGTCGCCCTCAGCCTATATGTGCTGTGCACAGGCATTCCTCATGGAAACAAACACATGAGGAGTATGGGCCGTAGCACCACCACGCTGACCCAATGCGGGTTGGTGGGTAGAAACGGTTTCAATACCGACCGGCTTAATGTGCTTTCCGGACCACGGAGGAGTTTGAGTTCGGAATCACAAACTTTCGGTCTCCAACCCAGAGCCTGACCATGGCGAAGGTAGCTTTGTTTTCGATATTGAAAGCCAAAACGTACGAAACACTACGCCACCGAGCTCCGACCGAGTGAAATTGTGTAGTTCCTCCTATATAACATCGAAACTAGACGGCGATGTTCGAGATTCTGATCTAATAATGTGATGACCAAATGTAGAGAATCAAAGACGTACAAACAGACTCCACTCTTACTATGACCTGTAGTAAGTAATATAAAATATTCAGTGTCGACAGGTGATTAAGGCCCGGCGCACATTATCGGCATCGGCATTGCCAAGGATTTTAGGTGATAAATAGCATTGTACATTAACTTCATGGCAATAAAGTAGAAATACCGCTTCGGTATGCTTAAGGCTGCTGCATCGGCAGCCTTGAGGATCCTTCGGGATACTTCGGCATCCTTCAAGTATGCTGCCGCCCGCCGCACCAAAGCAACACTCGGGGGTAGTTTGGACGGTATGACATGCTTAAGGACGCTTCGACATCCCTAAGGACGTTGCAGCATGCCAAGGCAAAGTTACCGACAGTGTGCGCTTGCATGTAGGGATGCCGAAGGATTCCTTTCCTTGCCGATGCCGATAATGTGCACCGGGCCTAATCCTTTATCAAACGATATGCTTATATGATGCTAACTACCTACATTATTTGGCGTAACTAAACTTTAATATAGGTTATTATTGTTACAATTTGCATTGTTCATAAGTGTAGAAATTGAAGGCCGTTCGTGTATGCAAATAATTATAACCACTCCTGGTAGTGTAGGATCGCAACTTAGTTTTTTCTTCAGAAAAGTTTTGATAAAAAACCATTAAGACATGTCTCAACAAACCCGAGCAGTTTATTTAGAGACTTTTGTAAGTCTTTCAAAACTTACTATAAAAAGGATTGAATTAACAAGAAATATTCGGTGTTTTTTATAAATAGCTCCTCTGTTTGTAGTGAAGTTATAATTAAGGAAAACTCCTACTCCTGCACCTGATACTAGAACATGAGACAATACTCAACACTATGTGTTAAACGTCAATAAGTATAAAGGATGTTGTTCTGCCAACGAAAAATTAAAGATTTTAAGAATCTAAGGCCCATCTGCGCGGTCGAGAGTAAGGTAACCTAACCTAGCCCTGGGGCAAATAATAATATATGGGGAAACCCTGGGTTAGGTGCTAACTCTCGATCGTGTAATTGGGCCTTAGAATCTCAAAATTAAAAATAACAATTATAATAGTAGTAGTAGCAATGAAGCCAAGTTGGGACGGACGAGGCACTGCTCGTTGGAGGTCGCGGGGCTCGCGGGTTCGATCCAATCGCAAGCACCACTGAGTTTGAATAAAACTTATGTACAGTTCACTGTGAATATCGCTTGCTCGCCACCTGTTACATGGGGACTTCACATATCTGACGAAATGTGAGTGTTAACACTTCTGCCTACCCTCTCTTCTTCTTGCCCTTTACCCACTCTCGGTGGGGTCACCACAACGTGTTTTCTTCTTCCATTCTCCTCTGTGACTCGTCAGCTCAGCGTCCACTTCTTTTATTCTCACGCGTTCAATCCATCGCTTCTTTGGTCTTCTTTGGCATCTTTCTTGTAATGTGACATTCATCCCTCCTCATCACATGTCCAATTGTCCATACCACGCTAACCTATTGCTCCTAATCTTTTCTGTCACTGGCGCTTCTTTCAAACTTCCTCTAATACTCGTATACTCATTCCTGGATCCTGTCCATTCTTGTGACTCCTCTGCCTACCCGTTCGGGGGAAAAAGCGTATGTATGTATCTATTAAAAAAAGAAATCATTCTGTCCAATATCTTCCGTATTTCTTTATTACTGAATCAATACATATAATAAAACTGTAAAAGTCGAATGTCTATATATAGAAAAAAAATGCTTAAAACCGAGTCAGAGGGATGAAAAAGAGGTTAAAAATCAAAAAATATTTTATTTTTATTTTCTTATTTCTCTATTTGCTTGTATGTTTGTACGGGCTAATGTCCGAAATGGCTGGACCGATTTCAATGAAATTTTCAATATCCCATTTGATTTGACTTTAATATTCATAATTACATCCTTATCGAAGTACTACATACTTTATACAGTTAATAGCTCTCATAAGATCACCACTAAAACAATGTAATTTATCTTTATTATTAAGTAAATAATAACAAGTTGGAATCATTTTGAAAGTTATGTACATAACTTTATCAACAGAAAATGATGTCGAAGAGCCGAGTGCAACAATCACCACACGGCTCTAATTGCACCAATCAATACCAATTTATATTAACGACTGTATTGTTTGATACCACACGCTGTACATTGCGTGTTTTCTTAGAAGTATCTGTAGGAGAAATAAAACATAGTACGCAATTCATTCGAAACATAGTGAAGATTGTAGATTATTTTTAAGTGATAGTAATGAGCAGAGAAATGTTAAAATGCGTTCGGATACGTTTTTGTATCTAATATTTGTAAATAATTTTACCTTAAAATCCTCCCATGACAAATATTAGATGATTGATAATCCTCCCTGTCATATTTTATACATTTATTGTTATTGTTAGTTCTGAGTTTCTCTCTGCAAATTACTGTATAACGAAAGAGACAATTGTCCCTCAAAGGTTATATTATATCTACTGGCTGAAATTTGAGAGGTTGTTTTTCCGCAGGAAAAAGATTTACCTTTATTAGTAGGTACTGTCGAATCACGGGAATTATTTTAGAATTTTATAGAAATTAATACGGGTAATTTTAATATTTTCCAGTAACCTATGAAGAAAAAAGTGTTCTTACAGTTCTCAACTGAATTTCACATAACTCTTTTTGAGAAGTGAGAGTTTTTCAGAGCTTGCCTGCTTCAGATGCAAATTCAAACAAAACATTGAAAACACAAAATTTCGTGAAAGAGAATCATTATTAAGTAATATATAACATAACATATCATCACGCCTCTTTCCCCGAAGGGGTAGGCAGAGGTGTTAAACACTCACTTTTCGCCAGATAATTATGTTAGGTCCCCATGTAACAGGTGGCGAGCCTGTTGCTATGCACCGAACACAATGTGAGGCTAGCGATCTTAAATAATAATAAAGTAATATATTCCTATTATTATTACTTTTTATCACAAGTTTTGTTTAAATAATACTAAAAATTTTTTTTGCAATTGTACCCAAAATCACGTAAACCAATTTTCCCACCGTGATTTTTTTTATTATTAATTAACATAATATCTTTCATAACAATATCTGAACGAAATCTAATCTTAGTATATGTCGTTACTTGTAAACATGTAAGTTCGCGAGAACAATATAAGCGCAGACGCATAGTGCACTCATTTCAATATATTGTGCGTAGGCGCATACAGAGCACAGTGTGTGATTGATCACTAGGTTTTATAATTTTTAAAACATCTCAAAATGCCTTGCAAAGGTTGCGGTGACAGTGAGTATTACAGTTTAATTTTTTTATTGTTCCTTAGCGTAAGTTTGAAAAATAATAGTTGAGTGCGATAGCTTAATTAATTTAAGTCTGTAATATTTGATTATTTTCGTTTATGTGTATAGCGTATTATATAAAAAATAGAACTCTTGATATTAATCTTAATTGAAATGGGCAGAATTCCTAAAATCTATGAAGATTGCGCTGTAAATAATTGTTCTTAATTAATTTTGGAAGACTCCAAGGTATATGGAGTTCATATTATTATTTTCAGCAAACAAATATATTTATTATTTAAATTTAAAAATTCTTTGTAGGTTTTTAGGCAATAGGTTTTTACCGCTGTAATTATTAGTATGAGTTCTAGAGCAAACTTCTTTGACTTTTGTGTTTTTTTTTAACAAACATTACATTTATGAAAACGTTCTCGTCCTTGGATTCACCCCGTTCGACAGCGTTTTATTTTCTTAGTTTAGTCAAGTATGTATTTAATTTCTCAAGCATTTTACATTGCAACAATACAGAAGTGTATTTAATTAATTTATGAAGATTGTAGCATGGTATATGCAAATTATTATGATACATTTAGTTAAAATTGCTATGTTATAGAAGCAAAGAAACTGTCTAGTTTAACTTAATAACTAAATATTCTTGTTCTGTATGCGCCACCATTTTACATAATTAACAATTATATTTCTTGCGTAAATATACTCCAGGTCTCTAACTATGAACAGCAATTTCTCTCCGTTAACCATAATTAAGTAAGCCATAATTGAGTTCACGCAACGGAACGTGGTTGTTTTAATTTCTAGTGTTATTAACACCTGTTTTCACACAGCTCTCCAGTTTAACGATTTCGTTTGTTTTCAGCATGAAACCGAATGTTTATAAACTCGGACATTACAGCCTTGGCTATTGTGTAGTTTCTAGGTAACCTAACTTGTTAATTTGCTCTAGTAATTACACGCAATAGCCACTAATTTGATGTTCGCATGATGAAGGAAGAACTTAACTAAATATGTAATACATAAATTCTTGCAACGGAGTAATTTATTTATGTAGTTTTTTTAATGTATTGGATACTAGTGGTATCGGTATAAAAAGTAACCTATGTCCTTTCTGATGCTTAAGACTATCTGTGTACAAACTTCGATTAAATCCATTCAGTACTTTTGACGTAAAAGTGAGATAGACAGACAGGCAGAGTTACTTTCGCATTTTTAATATTAGTATGAAGTGTGGGTAATTATATAAGAATACATAACAAGCGTGGGTAAATGTAGTGGAGAAGAATATATAGTACGAGTACCTAGATTGTCTAAAATTTTTTTTTAAATATTCACCATACGTTTTTCTATTCGATAGAGTAAGAAATTTTTGGATAGGATAACTCTTAAGTATAATAGAGGTATAGAGTAATGACACAGTAAAACAAAAAAGAGCGATAACTATTTCTCCGGGATATCCATTATGAAAAATTGCAATACATGCAAGAGGTTCAACCTCTGTCTGAATTGGTCTGAATTACTAAGTTTGAATGCTCAAGCACTATATACTCTAAATATTCCTTGCCTGAGACAATGCCCTGTGAAGTATGTTACGTTATATTTAGAACAATGTTAGAACTCATGCGGTGAATTTAGTATCGACTAACAGATACGAGTTGGATACGAGGCTTAATGTAATTATTGGTAACCAATCTTAGTAAAAATGTTATCATTTAGAGAAAAATTCTTATAAGTGGAAGTATTGGAATTATATCTGAATTAATTTTAAAAAAATACAAAAAACTTGTCTGCCAGGTTATTTGTGGCATAGGAGACAGTAGACAGGTACAATTCACAGGAAACTTCTTGAACAATGACCTTGACTGCGCGAGAACCGATTTAGTACATGTAGATCGGAATACAGTGCGCGGATTTACCCTCTCCACGACTGTTTTGTTCAAAAAATTTTACGGGCACTCATTTAACCCGTTGTATCCATTATGGCTTATCTGTACACAACGTCGCGTTCCTATATTCAAATTCGAGTCTATTTGGCAACGGATAGTTCGATTTGGACAGATTTTTTCGTAGAATAAATGTCGTGGGTAAAATGAATCGTTTTAGAATATTGGAACGCGACAGCCAATATCTGCGCTTGTGACTGTTCAGACATCCACCAACAATACAATATAAATCACAGATATATATTTACATAGATGACGCAAATGCATGTACTGCTCGTGTCCGAAAACCCCGACCAACCCCGACCGGTTGGCCGCTGCTAACTAGTCTGCGTGCGTCCAAATGGATGCCATAACTAAAAAAAATGCCTCGTTGTGTGATAATTGGCGGACGGGCATCGGCTACATCAGTATCTCTCAATCAGTTTGAATCCCCCGTCTCAAAATTACGGCTGTGACGTCAAAGTAGACGTTACAAAGTTGACACGCTTGGTTTCAATACAAATCGTTATACTTGCGTTATCTATGTTAATTTATGTATGTGATATAAATGTTTTACCTCTTTGTCAATTTGTCAATAGATTGCCAGTGCTCGTCAGGCCACTGCGGGCAGACCTGCAAATGTGACTCGAACTGCACATGCCATACGAAGAAGACCACCGCTGGAGAGAGCTGCACCTCTACCAAAAAGTAGACTTATCACATCAATTTTTATATCTTCCATGTAGGTTATAATGGGATGAAATGTAAAAGTAAAATCCCGTATTGTACTTGCTATGTTGCAACTTAAGGACAACAATTTCGTTATTATATTCTTTTTTATATTACAAATACGAAATAATTTTTACTCAAGTTATAATGTTGTAATACTACCATTTTATGTCGATGAAGTAGGATATTTATATAAATATAAAAATAATCTTGAAACTAGTTGGTTCTTATTCTTGTTTAATATTTAAGAATAAAAGAAACCCAAAAATATTTTGAATATGTATAATAAAGAAAAGGTTATAGAATATAATAATTTGATTCCTGTATCTGTTTAATAAACACTGCCTTTTACCTATAAATGCTGCTAGATTTTCGTTTGTTTTTTGTTGTTTACCCATTGTAGTCGAGCTGGGACGGACGGGGCACTACTCGTTCGAGGCCGCGGGAATCGTGGGTTCGATCCCACCGCCTGTACCATTGAGTTGGAATAAAACTTATGTACAGTTCATTGTGAATATCGCTTACCTAACATATTTGGCGAAATAATAATAATAATAATAATATCCTCAAACATTCACACCTATCAACGAGCCCCATTTTAAGCAACTAATGCTGCTTGTGTTACGGACACTAGATGACGGATAAATATATTTAATAGATAAATACATACAAATATCCTGAATATATATAAACATCCAAGACTGGAGAACAAATGCCTGAAAATTCATCACCCAAACATTTGCACCCACCGGGGATCGAACCCAGAACCTCTCGAGATGGCGACGCCTTGAGACCGGCATACAGACCACTCGACCACGGAGGTCGTCTGGGTGTTAAACACCTCTGCTTACACCTTCGGGGAACAAGACGTGGTGATATGTATCTATTAGAATAGAAATCATTCTGTCCAATATCTTCCGTATTTCTTTATTACTGAATTTATACATTGGTATAATAAAACTGTAAAAGTCGAATGTCTATACATAGAAAAAAATGCTTAAACCGAGTCATTGGGATTGTAAAAAGAGGAAAAATACCAAAAAATGTTTTTGAAAAAAAAATTTGTTTCTCTATCTGTTTATATGTTTGTACAGGCTAATCTCCAGAATGGCTGGACCGATTTCAATGAAATAATTAATGGTGATTCCTTATAGCAATGGTCAACATCTCAGATACTTTTATTCCGGATAATTAAGGGGCTCCCGTGGGATAGTTAAAAAACCAATGTAACCGCGGGCAAAGTTGCGGGCAACAGCTGGTTTTGAAATATTCTCACTACTTATATGGTTTTTTGGTAGTTTCGAAATAGTTTTGAATGCTTCTTTCTCAAACATACCACATACAATGAATTAAACACAGGAAACAAATGACGTTATCATCAAGAGTAAAAAATTCCATTTTAGCACAACAATAGTGAAATTGATGTTCATTAAAGAAAGAGAAAGTTATAAATAACAAAAACAAAAATAACAGTAGTATTCCAATAGCTCACATTCTCACATAAATCTCAATATATAAGATAATAGGTACATGTAACCCAATGTTGGCTTTATTGTCTTGTATCCTTATTTCATGCAGGTACCTGAAAACAAAAAAAAAAAACGTTTAGGTACCTAGTTAGTTCTGTAGACCTAGACCTACATCCTCCTTGGGAAGCACATTGTATGTCTATATTCATAAAATATATTATTTTAATTTACATACTATCTAGATTTAAATCGTGACAGTCACAGCCCGGCCTGCAGGCGCCATCCCAAGGAACTTTTGGATCAACATCTGAAAATGATAAAAGTTTTTTATGTACAATTCGTCCTAATTTTGGTGAAATAAGTGAGAAGTATGGGCCACCACCGCGCCGACAATAATATGCAGACAGTAACAAATACATACATACATATAATCACGACTATTATCCCCTAAGGGTTAGTCAGACACTAGGCAAAAGGACCGCAAAAGCACTCCATTGCCATAGTCCGCCCTTCACCAAGCAGTGACTGCACTCAGCGTGACAGGTGGTGAGCCCGTCGTCGCTGTAAGCTATTGGATGTTGTGCAGTTCTAAGGCCCGTATTACGAAATTAAACTCATGCATAGATCTCAGCTTGAGCACTGTTAGAGAGGGATGGCGCTATTGATCCCACATAGCGCCATCCCTTTTTAACTGCGCTCAAGCAGAGATCTACGCTTGAGTTTAGTTCTGTAATACGGGCCTTAGTCTATTAGTCGCCTTTTACGACACCCAAGGGAAGAGATGGGTTGGTAGAATTCTTTTAATGAGCCGCTACAACTCGGTTTCAAAATACAAATGGGAAATAATGCGACACAAGAATGCTAAGCTGATTCTCATGTTACTTAGCTATAGTTAAAATAATGTAAAATGTCACCACTTACAAGGTCTTTCTTCGATCAGCTTCATCATGAATAGGATTTGAATTGCGACGTTTTTTAAATACTAAATTTAGAGGTTTGTGAGAATAAACTATTCAACAGCAGAGCAAAATAAATACTATTCAAAAGTAAGGCTAGCTTTGGTTCCTCCGCTGCAGTTTTTTATTAAATTGATGCAAGAAAAAATGACATTGAGAATTCCGACGATGAGTTGATGAGGTGGAACCTAATAGGTTCAGTATACTCGTAGTCGTCAGCATCTTTAACGAAAATAACAGTTTTTCCTATCATGTTAAATAAAATTCTTCTTCATGACTCCCACTACTGGGCATAGACATTCCTGCTTCGAACATATGTGTACACTGCAATTAAAGTAGATGTAGCGAAAGAAATATGTACGGATCTTAGCAAGTGAAGAAGTAGTCTCTGCCCTTTCACATGAGTTTTCTGTATGTATGTCTATAGTGACATAATTATTATTGACGCAAAAGTGTCTACGTTAACAACAGCAAAACCTAAAGCAATCGCTACTATGCCACTAGGACCACGTCCATCAGGCCACCTCTAAATAAAAACAAGGTTTATAGAACTTAAATAACACCTTGGGTGTTTAACACAGATATACATTTACATACATAGATAGATGACGCAAATGCATGGACTGCGCGTTGGCGACAGCTAACTAGTCTCCGCGCGTGAGAATGGCTGCAAAACTAAAAAATATGCCTCGTTATGTGACAATTAGCGGAGCGGCATCTGCGACATCGGTATATTTCAATCAGTTTGGATCGTATGAACTTGTAACTGTTGTTTTCGTATGAAATTACTTTTAAGTTTCCTTAAATAATAATAATAATAATAAAGCCGTTTAATTCCCAAACAAATAAACTAATTGAATTACATTTATAAAAACAAAATTAATTAATTCAATTATAATGAAACAATATAAAAAATACTTAATATTAATATTAAATTTTATTTGGGAGCCCATGATAGGGCAAAGGCCTCCTCCATGCATCTCCATTGCTGCCTGTCTTTGGCCACTCTAGTCCATTATTATTATTTTATAGGTCAATGAAAAATATTATATTCTGTAACCATAGTATTACTTTTTCCATGTACGACTGTTTGTTGCCATAAATAATAATAAAAAAAAAAAAAAAATCTCGCCTCTCAAAATTACGGCTGTGACGTCACAGTAGACGTTTAAAAGTTGACACACTTGGTTTCAATCACGTTTCAATGCAAGTCGTTATGCTTCGTAATTGTTTATCTGTGGTGTTTAACACCTCTGCTTACTATTTCGGGAATAGAGGCCAGATGATATGTTGTATTGCCTATTTAGAATGTATGTTCTTCTTGGTAAGGGTGCTTTTGGGTTTTTTCCATACAGTTTATCCGCAGTTTTCTAAGTAGATGACGTCGCCAGAGCAATTATTTTTACCACATAATACACTCGATATACACGAGATTTTCCTTTTCTACATCAAGCCTCACTCTGTGAACATTGTAAAACTAGTGTTTTAACTTTGATATGGTACGTTTTCTGGCTTCCCTTTCTTAATTTCTGTACAAAAGTATTGTACAAAAGTAGCTATAACAATCGAATCTAACAGTTTTCTTGTGCATCGTACCGCAGAACAAAAACGCCGAGGCCTAACCTCAACCTTGCACTTGTTACGTTTTTATTGAACACTGCCGTATATAAAGCGGCTGTCTCAACTGGTCAATCATAGTCATCAGTTGACATCTCAGTTCTCGTCCTATCTTTAGTCTATCTCCAGCAACATGCCTGCTCCTTGTGACAACGGTAAAGGTGAGTAATTAATTAGCAAAATAGACGACAATCTGATTGTAAGTGGCAATTGTGCTCAGGCCTACTGCTGGGCACAGGACTTCCTCATGGGCAATCACATGAGGAGTATGGGCCGTAACACCACCACACTGGCCCAATACAGGTTCGTGCGTGCCTTCCGAAGGACGGAAGAGTTCGAGATCACATAGTTTTGGTCACCCATCCACGGCCTGATCATGGCGAAGGTAGCTTTTTTTCGATATCAAAAGCCAAACTAACCAGAATACCTAATACCAGAATTGCAGTATGCTCGTGGTATGTAGGTATATACTGAGAAGTGACTTAAGTCACTGTACTTAATAATTTTACTACCAGAGGTTCTAAAATGAAACAAAAAATTGCCCGCGAAAAAAAAATGTTCTTTGCCTTCGTTTTCGCTTCATCCTTAAATTTGAAACGAAATGCGATAAGATATCTCTCAGGGACTTTCCGATATAACACGCAAAATAGGAGAGCTGCGGAAAACTGTCCGTTTAACCTTTTAATTACCAAAAAGTACCTTATAGCTTGTTTCTCCGGTTCGTGCCCTTAAAAGATCTGTTTTAAAAGCTGATAGTCGAACTCACTTGTTCACATTTTTGGATAGCATAACAATTTGTTGTATGTTACATCCAGTGTTCGTCCGGGACACAAAAGAATGTACCAACTGCTTTTCTTGCCTAGCACGTCGTAAAAGGCGTAATGGCGTATTGGGTACTGGGTGTGTGATTGTGTAGGCGATGAGCTAGCCACTTGTTACTATTCTTTCATGATTTTTTCATCTGACTAACCCTATTTTTTTATGGCTAAATGTGGTGGTCTTAAGGAACACAGTGCTCCTTGAACTACGCCTACCCCTTCGGGAATTACAGGCGTGATTGTATGTATGTACTTCAAATAATTGTATATCTTTTTTTTTTCATTAGATTCGTGCAAAGATGACGGCTGTAAGGACAGCAGCTCTTGCAACACCGAATGCTCTGATTGCTCCAAGCCAGGTTCGAACTACAAAATTCTTTTATCCTATGTGCCTCAAAAGTAGATAAAAGATGTAGTACAATGTGAACTTACACAAATTTTACTTATTTCCGAGTATACATAAGTATGGTACATAATGAAAATATTCTTAGTGAAAATTATAAATGATAAGTCTTAACTTTTTAGTGCCCCTGTGAAATCTTCACCTATCACCGATCTATCAGTTTCATGAAAGATCGATTAATAACTGTTCATTAAAGTTATCTTTTTAAATAAAACATGACTGTAATTGCAAAAAAAATTGATAGTACTTAATAATAATAAGAATTTAAGGTAAACATTACATTCTTATTACAATATTGCACAGACGAGCATCATTTTATTAATGTGAACTGTAGATTAACTTATAAGTTTTCCTAATATGTATTTATTATTTTAACTTCTCAATTATCTTATAACAGGAGGTTGCTGCTAGGACAAACTAGAGATGATCGTCGCCAGTGCTTGTTGCGAGGATTCGCGACGTTATACATAATGCATATATTTAAACGTTAATTATGAAATTAAATAAAGAGGTGCCCATTTATATGATATTTTATTTTATAACGTAATATATACTTCATACAAACACACATTCCTCAAGTGGGCAGAATCTCTCCGCTTGAAAATAAAATAAATCAATCGAGACTTTTTCGTTTCTTCTTCTCTCATCTTACTAATATTATAAATGCGAAAGTAACTCTGTCTGTCTTGTCTGTCTTTCACGTCAAAACTACTGAACTGATTCAATTGAAATTTTGTATACAGTTAGTCTAGAGCCTGAGAAAGGACATAGGCTACTTTTTAACCAGATATTCCCATGGGAACGCGTACCGCGCGGGTGTAATCAATATCTGCTCGACACACAAAATAATGACACGACAATAGAGATTTATCTGGATTTATCACTATGACAACAATTAATCAGATGACACTGACAGGAAATGTTATTTTCATTATTTTAATAATTAGAGGTTTTCAACAATCAACATTTTGCTAATAAGAGGTAGAATGTTGAGCATTTTGTAAAAAACCAATGCAGTGTTAACAAACAACAGCTAGTTCCTAATAAACCTAAATAATATTTTAAAAGCTCATATCAATTAGCTTAGCCCAAAAACAACTTTAATAGAGAAGTGGTCCCTTACTGTCCAGATGCTTCTTTATGACGTCTGTAGCGGTGTATGACTGCGGGCGGTATCGATGCTACTGGACTTAGGTTGGTTACAAGCTTCAAAAACTTACTCCTGATACACTGCTTTGTTTTATGTATCTTTAAACATACGTGACTGCTAATAAAATATGCAAACAATTCGATTGCTAATCGCATTACAAAAGTAAATTGTTAAAACAACATTTTTATTATAATGTTTTTTATTCAAGAACAAGCGAGTTATTTTGGGTTTGCTTGGTACTGATGATTGAAAGAATAATATGTTATTGGAATAAGTGATGAATAGTGATGTAATGATTCATTAAAAATTACAAATAATAATAATAATAAATATCCTGAGACATTCACACCTATCAACTAGTCCCATTTTAAGCAACTAAATGCTGCTTGTGTTACGTATACTATATGACGGACAAATATATTTAATAGATAAATACACATAAGTATTCAGAATATATATAATATTATACATATATAATGAACATCCAAGACTGGAGAACAAATGTCTGAAAATTCATCACCCAAACACTTGCCTTCACTGGGGACCGAACCCAGCAGGACCACTCGACCACGGAGGTCGTCATTAGTCAAATATGGTGATGGTGATTACATTTATCTTCTTCTTTGTCCTGTCCTGTTCCCAAATCTTTTATTTGGATCGGAGCAACATGTCTTCTTCTTCCACTCTCTCCTATCAGTCGCTAAGTCAACACTCACTCCCGTGCTCATCATATTATTATCATCATTCACACCACCCATCTATCACTTCTTCGGTCTTTCCCTGCCCAACGCTCATCCACTTTCAAATCCATAACTTTCCTGGTGACATGATCATTCTCTCTACTCATTACATACTCTTTTAGCTGCAGCTCTACAATCGTGGCAATTTTCAGACTTTTCAGACTTCCGTGGCGATTAAATTTATCTCGATGTTTAAATGTCGATGATAATAGCTTTAGGGAATAGCTTTTTCCAGCAGTGTATAAGTAATTATTCATAATGAATTCTATTGTATAAAGGTATTCCTTTATACAAATATCCAAGACTGAAGAATAGCCTGCGTTCAGCACCGAAACATTTTTCCCCACCGTGAATCGAACCTAACACTTCTAGAAATGCTTTGATGTAGGTACAAATTTTCACAGAAACTTGTAATGTTTTTTTCGATTCTCTCAATGTAAAAATTGATTTATTTTTAATGTTTTAGAAGAACTCCTTGACGTAATAAAGCTACTTTCACTATGGTGAATGTTCAGTCTTTGGACGGGCGAGCCAAACTTTGTGATCTGGAGGATCTTCCGTGCTTTGGAAGGCCGTTGCGTTTGTCCTTTTGGTATTGCTCCACAAATCTGCATTGGGACAGCGAAGTAATGGCGCATACTCCTTAACTGTAGAACAGCCTCTGCCTCGCAAAGGGACGTATATAGGCTGGTGACTATCTATCTATCTATGTATTTTTTATTATGTTGGTAAACAAGCAAACCATCCAAAGAGCATCAGATTTAAGGCTCCCAAATTTACTGCCTATCACCCTTCAAAACGCAATAAAGAAATGGAGGCACTGCAAAAACAAAAAAGGAAAATAGACTGGAAAGGACTGAGAACAGAATCTCCTTCAGAATAAAAATAAATCCAGCTCATAATATACCGCCTTCAAAAATACCTCGGAACTAACAAGAAGATCGTAAATGGGAACTACCCAATCTCATTAATGAAATCTGTATAAAATCTCCACATAAATAATAAAGTCGGTGCCCAGTACTGTGTTTTTTTATGTAGTATTTATTAGCCTGGTACATGGCAATAGGCTTCCCCAGTTACACGGGGATTTAAACGTTAATACTCGTACAAACCACTAAAGTATCACATCTTAAAATTAAGAGATCTGGACTCTACCCTATATCAATAAACATTTAACTGAAGCCAAACACACTAGGTTTATAAAGACTTAGAAAAATAATTTCGTTTGAGTTTAAACGATTTTTAAGCTATTGCATAGCTTCTATCGCGAGCCTTGAGCGCGGGGACCGAATCCAGAAATTCCGTAACGAAAAAACCTCACGCTCCCCACTCCGATGCGCAAGGAGGTGTGGCTTTGTGGATTACAACTGTTTTCCGCTTGGGGCGCTTTTTACTTTTTTCCATAGAGAGAGAGACAGAGAGAGAGAGAGATACTGACGTACAATAGCTACTAATAGATACAATAGCTTTACCGCGGCAGTCCCCGAGTGCCACACGTCTTTTTTTTTCATATTCATTAGATGAATTTCTTAATTATTTGATATATTATTTATACATTATATACATTTATATAATGTTACATCTAAAAAAACCATATTCCTGTATATAAATTATATTATTAATGAAAAACTATAAATCTGGATCATACTCACTCTTCCGCCTAACATTTGCATAGTGGTTGTCGATGCGTACTGGTTGATAATAAAATCAAATGAACCTAACTGTCATAATAAATATATTTAAATTAATAAATCATACATCTAATAATTTTGATAAAATGTGACGCTAACAATGCAGTTAGAATAATATTTTTATGTATTTTACCTACTTTTTGCATTGCCGTGCCCTTGTTGGGTGCCTGTGCTGTACTAATTAAATTATAACACTTATACATGTAAAAACCACTTGTTTATGCAATAAATAAAAAATAAATAAAAAGATTTCAAGCGAAATGCTGGTGGTATCACCCTTGATAGAGGCGATAAAAGTTTAATCAAAGAATTAAGATTTTTAAATAAAAGTAAAAAATTACTATAACAACTTTATTATCATATGAGGCAGTAGAACAAGACTATAGTGACAAAGAAGGCAACACAGAAAGAGACAGGGAAGCATTTCTCCAACGCGCGGGAGACGCGTGCGCAGAGAGACGGTTGTCTTCTGTTGCGGATGGGGTCCATGGCAGAGATGAAGGGTTAGCAGCAACTACCTGATTGATAAACATAGGCAAGGTTTTTTTAGAAATAACCTAAATAAGAATATTTAAATAAAATAGAAACTTTCGTCTAGAATTTTTTAAATTCAGAATTACATAAAGTTAAAATTTCGGCCCAGTTGCAGGAAATTTTAAACATAGTTTAGAACCGGATTTTGTCAGTTTTTGACAATTGCAATGGTGCAATTGTCATAAAATGGTATTAACTAGATTTAAAATTTACTGCAAATGACCCTTAATTATTCTTATCCAGAGTAAGAAATATTTAATTATAATTAGATAAACAAACAATTTACAAAAATACATTTTACCTAATTATTGTTGAAACAATTTATTTATTGTTACCCATAATAGGATTATTTCTCACCAGTAGAAGAGCAGTCGTTACAGCTTGTGTCCTCGCAAGAACAATTGTCTTTGCAGGAATCGTCCTTACACGAATCTAAAAGATAAAAAATATCGCATAAACTTACACTTTTAGTAATAAAGGAATAATATTCTCTTTGATTTCCTTGTGGTATTCAATAAATGAGTTAATTGTTCTTATATATGAAATACAGATATGAAATACTATGAAATACAGATAAATGAATATAGTTGTGTATAATGTTACCGCATCTAAGTAGAAACTAGCGACTATTGGTGTTTGTTTTGCTTTATAAGCCAATCAGGCGTTGCACAAGATGGAAGATTGATCATTATTTTCTGTTTCCCTGTCAATAATTGACAAATCTTTATGCATTATCTTATCATTTACATAATAATTGTAAATTATATAGTAAATAAGCTATATAAATTACATTAACAATTGATTTGGCACGTACCTATACTTTAGTATAGTCGAAAATATCTAGTATCGTTAAGTTCGTAAGTTACAGACCCTACAGAGATAAATGGACTTTTAGAGTAGGTTCTTTAAAAGTGTAAAAAATGGATATTTCTTTACTTGGGTTACAGACAGCCATACTGCATATTGAATATCATTGAAGTAAGCATGTTTACAATATGTAGACAATTAAAAATGTGTACTTCATAAAAAATTTACATCAGATGATCCTTGATACATGATTAAAGCAGAATGAATAGAACAACTCAGCTATAAGAAAGAATTACAAAGCACAAAAATCGTCGTAAATTTTTTTTTGTTACCTTTACAGGGTTCACAAGGGGCTGGCATGATGTCTGTTAGATGAGGAGGTCGTGTGGTGAATATACACCGAATGATAGCCAACTACATTATATAGGTCTACTGATAGAGTACACAAAGCAAGATCTAGAGCAAGGTTGTTATAAAACAGTCCGCTATTGTGCTTCTACGATGGTAGGTGATCCGCGAAACATGTAAAAACTGAAAATTGTCTTCTTTTCATTGGAATCTACTTTGAATGAAAAAATTACAGACAAAATTAAATAATATTCAATACGATGTAGTATTTTACAAATTTCAATTCGGATAAGAATTTTTCTGGTAAAAATTACATTACATTATTTGAACAAAATGTATGACGTATTTTTTAAATATATGTGGTGTAATATAATTAAATGGCTGTAAGGAATAGGAAATAGGTCCTTACAGACATAACTCGTCCAAAGTTATATAATATCACGCTTGTACCTCTATTGGATACTAGTATTAATAATAACTACTTTAAGCAAACATCATTAAATCTCTAGAACTTAGTGTGTTTATTACACACTAAGTTCTAGAGACCTCGCTTTATACAATCAGCGTGTTTTGTAAAGGTCCTCAAATTTATAATAAATTACCTAGTGAATTAATAAAAAAAGCGAGTCCACATTTGTTCAAAAAAAAGTTGACGCAGCTGCTGCTGGAAAAAGCATATTACAGTATAACCGAATACCTTTTGGATGAATCGTTATAAGTACTAATTCTATATTTTGGCTTCCTTAATTATGACATTTTATATTTTACACTTTGACATATAAATGGTATTGTAAAAATTTAAAAGTTGACATTATTTTCAAATGAATGTGTAATTTTTACTATTTTAATTGTAATTCCAAGAATGTTTCTCACTTTTTATAATCCTAATTTGAAGATATTTGTATACCCAAAGGGTCGAATATAGCGATCAAAAATTTTTATACTAACTTAAATGTATTACCTATATTCACAAATAAATAATCATTTCATTTCATTTCATTTATATGTGAGTGTTAACACACTGCCTACCCCTTCGAGGAAAAAGGTGTGATGATATGATATGTACTATCTAAGGGGACGGCAACGTGTTTGTGACCCCTCTGGTGTTCAAATGTCCATCCCATCTAAGGCGGTGATAACTTCCCATAAGGTAAACCGTCTGCTCGATTGCCCCCCTGTTAATATAAAAAAAATCGTCCGTACGCACTGGGAATTGAACCTTGGAGGATCTTTTTTTCTCTCAAGCAATCAGAACGTCGAAGTAATTATTGAATTCTAAAATTACGATATTTTAGAACAACAAACTTACAAATGTTATAACAACGGGACTACGCGACGTACACTGCAGGTTTTATATACAATGCAACGCGAAAGTTTAAAATCTTACAGTCTAATAAATTCCTAATGGTTTGCGGAAAAATCTTGTTTCCAGGATTCGAAAATTGTTGGAGTATAATAATAATACATTATGATGGAGAAGAAAAAGCAAGAAGACAACATTTATGTTGTCGCAGAATAACTAGTCAACATAATATAACATCATCACGCCTCTATCCCTGAAGGGGTAGGCAGAGGTGTTAAACATCCACATTACGCCGGATTTGTTAGGTTAGGTCTCCATTGTCCCCACGTTGTCATGCACCGGGCACAATATCAGGCAAGCGATATTCACAATGAACTGTAGATAAGTTATAATTATTCAAACTTTGTGGTACAGGCGGTGGGATCGAACCCGCGATTTCCGCGGCCTCTCGAACGAGTAGCGCCCTGTCCATCCAACTCGGCTACCGCTGCTATAACTTATCAAAACAAACAAAAAAGTCATTCCATCCTTCATGTTCAGTTTTCTTTCAGAGCGATTCTGCTCTTTTTAGAATGCTCCTACCCAATCTTGGGACGCATAAGATTACTTTCCTATATTAGGTTAATCCATGGCCTTATCCTTATCGTCGTTGTCATCTTCAGTGGAACGTATATATAGGTCCCACTCGCGTCACCACCACGCTATCCAATGAAGGTTGCGCTTATCATGCCATGCTTCAATGTTGTCATGCTTCCGTATTTAAAACTAAATTAACAAAATGAAATGAAAATGTGAATGTTTTCAATAAAAATGTAAACTATATTATAAAGAGGAGAGGTTTGTTTGTATTGAAAAAGCACCGAAACTACTGAACCGATTTGAAAAATTCTTGCCCTGTTGGAAAGCTATACTATCCCCGAGTATAATAGGCTATATTTAATCGCAATACTGAAGCCACTACAAATTGACCTCGTCTAAAGACGTCATAACTAAGCAATAACACCATTTTTTTCCTTGAATTATTTTAAATTCTCATAAAGACAAGGTATAATCAAGAGTTGTATCATTTAAATATCTTACGGCTATCGAGCTATAGGTATTTATTTTGAAACAAATTACCTACTACTTTGACAATAAAGTTATAGTACATGTTAATGTTTATTTACCTAATAAGGAAATTATTTGGTCCAGCGTTGTCCAGCCTTGAAAATTTTCCGGGAAAAATGGTCTCGTTTTTTAAACGGAAGCCTCTTCCTCGATTGTTTATTTCCGCACGGCTTACTTAGTGTCCGTGACGTGACACCAGGTTGTCTCCGAACCTTTTGATCGAAGCCCTCAGATCGTGACGAATAATGTTTAAAAGTTAACATTAATATTATTTTCATCATTACAGAGTCAACGAGGACGAGAAACAGTTCAATATGGTGACGATTTGTGAAACTATCGAAGGTAAGCGTGTCTATTACATATTAACCTTAATATTTTAAAATCATTATAGAACTCTATTTTATTATTTTATACAAAGGCTTACTCATAATTGATTAATCAATTTTATGCCTAAAAAGTGATAATTGAACAATTGATTATAATAAAATGAAAATGTCTACGGCAAAATATCATTCTGAACGAAATGCTAAGACTATTAGTACAGGCTTTAAAAGCTTATAATTTCACTTATTCTTTTCTTTTATTATTATAAAAGGAGTTTGTAACAGTCACATATAAACCCTAACTCACTTTGTTTATCAAAAATACTGGCTGAGTCATTAAAATACTAAGTGGGCGACTGTATGCACCACAATTTTTTTTTGGTGTGCTTAGCTTGTAATTTACTGGCTGGTGTATTTTTTTTGTCTTTCAGTACTTTTGTTCCAAAGTTTATAATAAATAAATAAATATCTTAGGACAATTACACCTATCAACTAGTCCCATTTTAAGCAACTAATGCTGGGGATAAATATATTGATAGATAAATACACATCAATATTACAATATATAAAATACATATCTAGACATCCAAGACTGGAAAACAAATGCTTGTATTCACCACACAAACATTTGCCCCCACCGGAAATCGAATTCAGAGCCTCTCGAGATGGCTACGCCTTAAGACCGGCGGACAGATCACGACGGAGGTCGTATAATCATTATACTGTATGACAAAACTAATAAATAATTTATCAATCCACAGAGACCCTATCACAAGGCTCAAATGCTATTACCTGTGATGAAAATCCAATCATGCGCCATCCAGGATACCTTCTAAATACCAAAAAATCCAACTATAGCGTCACAACCATCTTCTTCAACGCTCTTGGTATCATCTTTGCCATCTTCGCCGCGTATCTCATCGTATCCGCTGATTCTAACTTCTATCTGATCTTTTGGGTTTGCTACTCTGTTCTACGAAGACTAATGGGCAAGTCTAAGGCTCATTTGAAGAATGATTGAGGTTTTCACCAGTGATCTTAGATGGATAAGTTCCTTCAAAATTGTCTTTAAAAATATCAATTTCTCATTAGAACTGTAAAATTTTTTTTGTTATCAAGTTTCACTTTATATTGAACAGTTGTTATTTCATAGGGCCCAGATCAGCTTAATACGAACGTATTTATCACAATTAAATCTTAGTCGAAAACGTTACGGCCCAGCCACACTGCACGAGACAATACAAGGGAAAGCGAGTACGAGAGTATGGAGTGCAACAGGGCCGTAACGTTTTCGACTTTTCGACGGACATTTGGTTGTGGGTATATACGTTCGTATTTAGCGCGATCAGCCCCTTATTCTTAACTCTCGGATCACGGATTCGATTCGGAAAGTCACGTCCCGTCTCGCTCTATTTTGCCGCGGTAAAAGAGGACAGGTATAGATATGCCGTGATTCGTTCAGTTTCTGAGAGTTTAGAATAAGGGGGCATAAAGAGACTTTCTTATCTGTAGATACTGTTAAATAGTTGTTTATTACACAGTTAATTTATTCTAGAATAACATACGACAAAAAAAAATGTATAAAGGCCGTAGTAAATTATTTAAATCTATTGATTGGTAGTTTGTAAGTTATTTATTTGATGTGTAAAGGTGAAGAGAAATAAAATTACTTATAAAATTAGTATTCTGTTATTATTTTATTCCTATTGATCGAAACGTAAAATTATCAGATTAAGGTATAGTTATGGCGAAGGTAATCTTCATGGCACGACTGCGCAACATTGAGAAGGTAAATACATCCAAATACGCCCGGGGGTTTTAAATAACTTTAGCTTTTAAGAATGTCTTAAGTCAATACAAAATATGCTTATATTATAGATTGGTATTTGTAAATACCATTTAACTTATTTAATAAATAGTGCTTCATTTTGCCTTTTTCTCCATAAAAAAGGTTTTATTTTCTTTTTATTCCTGTCCAAAAAGTCCTAAATAACGTAAATAAAGCCAAGTAAAATAACCTTAGTATGGAGTCTTATATAATTTTATATATTACTAGCTGTTGCTCGCGAATTTGTCAGCGGTTACTATGGTTTTTTAACTATCCCACGGGAACCCTTTAATTTTCCGGAATATAAAGTATCAAAGATGTTGACCAAGGATATAAGGTATCACCATGTTAAATTTCATTGAAGCCTTTCCAGGCTTTTCGGAGATTAGCCCGTACAAGCAGACAAACAGACAAAGAAACAAAAAATATAATTAATTTGGTATTTTCCCTCTTTTTACATTCCCTGACTTGGTTTTAAGCATTTTTTTTCTATGACAGACATTTGACCTCTACAGTTTTATTACATGTATAGATAGATGAAGAAACTATGCTGAAAGCGCTGACGCTTTAAGTTCACTGAATGCAGTCACTACTTGGTGAAGCGCGGACTATGGTAATATGCTGCTTTTGCGGTGCTTTTGCCTACTCTCTGACTAACTCTTAGGGGATAATAGTCTTGATTATATGTATGTTTGTGTGTATGAAGAAAATAGCAGTGAATGCTACACTTTGCATCATCAAGACATTAAGATTATCACCAAAAACAAAAATAGAATTACTGTAGTGTTTTCTTTGTTAATAAAGTGTGATGTTGCTACTGATGTATAGTGCAAGCAGCTGGTGTGTGTGACTGCTGTGTGTACTGTGTCACTCGAGACACCTATGGTAGACCAGCGTTGGGTTGTCTTGTGACCTCCTGACACATGCTGAGTATGTGCCTTTTCGGTGATCTAAGGCATTATCCTCTTCTTCTTGCCCTTTTCCCACTCTAGATGGGGTCGGCACAACATGTCTTCTTCTTCCATTCTCCTCTGCTACTCGTCAGCTCAGCATCCACTTCTTTTATCCTCATATCATTCTTCACGCATTCAATCCATCGCTTCTTTGGTCTTCCTCTAACTCTAGGTCCGTCCACATCTAAGGCATTATGTTTATTTATTAATTCCTTTGTTTTTGATCACTGAATAAATAATTTTTCATTTCATTTCAAATACAATATTTGTGTGACTGTGTACCACGAAATGTGTTACAGACAGTACAAATCTAATGGCTGCTTAGAGTTTGGTCATTACTTTTTATACTTACTTGGGTCATTCGCCTAGCACCATTCGCAAAAAGCATACCCAAGGCCAACTTACTAATAGATGTTCTGATATAATCAGATCAGTTTCGGCAAAGAAAATATGACGCGATCTGATTTTTTATTCAGTTGGTTATGTCAGTTGGTTATGTGTACAACATTACCTATGTCGATTGCTGCTAACTTACTTTACATCTCTCATGTTCGGTAAGTAGGTCCTTAATACCCCCAGATGCGGGTTGTAAGTGATCAATTACCGCCCTAGGTTAATAATGTAGCTAGAAACGCCCTAGGGCGGTAAGTAATAAAAAAAAAACTCTTTCAAAAAGTTCGCGTACATCTAACCATCTTACTGGCACTAGACATCATGCATTCAGCCCAATAATGACAAAAGAGGTCGCTTCGCTATTTTCATCAATTTTGAATATCGAACGGCGAAGCTAAATTTAGTTCTTGAAAATAAATTTATTTATTCTTGTAATGCCTTTTTTTCCACTTACCTCACAATCCAGATGTAAAGCTGAGTAGTTAGCTCGGGTGTAAGCATCAATTGCACCCTCGAACTATAAGCGCCCTCGCTGCGCTCGTGCGCCTAAATATCTCGGGCTGCAATTGATGCCTTACAGCCCTTGGCTACTAATCTACTATTATTTCATACTTTTACTATTCGTCGAACGTCATTGCTGGGCATTATAGGCAGTGGGCGGGCCATATCTGTCAGAGAACCGACAACAGTTGGGGTAGACGTGTTCTTGAGTGGAGACCGCGACTCGGCAAGCGTAGTGTGGGACGCCCTCCGGCGAGATGGAGTGATGATCTGAGAAGCGCTGCAGGCAGATGCTGGATGCAGCAGGCCGGGGATAGGGTTAAATGGCGCAAATTGGGGGAGGCCTATGTCCAGACTAATGTGGGCTGAAGAGAGAGAGAGAGAGAGAGATGGGCCTCATGGAACAACATATAAGGAGTATGGGCCGCCACACCACGACGCTCGCTGGCCCAATGCGGGTTGGTGGGTATTTCTACCCCGGTTGCAATAGCGACCGGGACCAACGGCTTGACGTGCCTTCCAAAGCGCAGAGGAGTTCAAAATCACCAAGTTTGCTCATCCAAGGCCTGACCGTGGCGAAGATAGCTTTGTTTTTGATATCAAATGCCAAAGCGTACATACTACTACGCCAACGACGCATAACTAGCTCGCAAATGCATAATACGTAAAAAAATGACGCTATCAATTCCAGGGAGTCTACTTTCATTCTACGAAACGAAGTTTCGATAACGAACAAATTTCAAACGAAATTTCGGAGGCGACTCTACCCTATTTCATTTTCGAACACGCGCAAGAAGTTCGGATATGTTGACTATTTTCGTGAACAAATGGAATGCGTTACGTTTGATAGGCGCTTTTTAATGTCAACTCTAAGAAGTTACGGTTTTTAACGCAACTTAAAGTTTAAGGCTTTTAATTTTATTTTCATATGTCACATTAAAATTAAGGTATAAAATAAACAATGTCTAATAATTTCATACCCAAAAGTAAAATCTGATTCATCAATTTCTATTCTGCGGTGTAATTCGCGAAGACACTACAAAGAACCCATGTCACTGATGTTATTAACCGACTAATTTAAGAAGAACTACTTTGATATTTAGTTAATATATGGCGACGAAAACTAATCGGATAAGCCTACACTTTTTATTGTAGAGCATTCCACCAATTTGAATTTCGAACATAGGTTGAAAAAGTTTCAAAAGAAACTCAAAAAGTTTTCCCCATGCCTTTCCATTAAAATCTTTGAACACAAAAGCTCTTTTGAATGGGGGCTAGTTTTCATGTTATACCTACCACATACCTACTGAGGAAAAACAAACTTGAAACATGATTAAATTACAGGTAAAATAATTATGCATGTGTCGCAGTAAAATAGTTTTAGCCGTAAACATAGTTATACAAACGCGATTCATTAATGAAAAAAATTAAATAGATAAGTTCTTTTTGTATGTTTTCTTTTTTTTTTAATGTCAGGGTTTTTTTGTTGGCTTTAAGGAGTTAAGCAGATCTTTTTAATATTAAGTAATAAATTGTAGAATTGATTTTAATAATAAAATAATATGTAAAGTAGGAAAAAAAATGTAATTTAATTCAGAAATCTAGTTAATATCACTAAACTTAATCTAGTAATATAATTATAAAAATATACATGAGCTGTATTATAATTACATTACTAGCACCTAAGATAGTAATGAATCGCCTTCGTATAACTATGCTCCGGTATATAATTATATTCTGAGGGATATAAATACGTATAACACGGCTATATCTTTCATACTGCGACACATATGAATATCCCTCTCTCCCCGAAGGCGCAGGTCCTTATCAGAGGGCTTGTTATCATGTAACGTGCATAATATACATAATTATGATTTAAGTACTAAAATATCAAATCTCTACTTCTTAAATGCTCTATCTATATATTCACACCATGGTTGCCATAAAATACTATTTTGTCTAAATTCACAAGTCGCATAAAAACAGTGTCTAATCCCCATCGTGAGTTTGCAACAAAAACACCATTATAATTGATGTCATCGACCCCGCCGGAACTAACAACCCAAAATCTATTAACTGGCTCTTTCTATTATGGAGCTTTATAATGTTATTATGAATTTAATTGGAAAAATTACTCCAGAACACTGATTTTTATATTATTGCTCTAAAAGTAATGGTAGCGCTAAAATATATCTTGTTATAAAAAAAATAAAATATATTGTGAATAACAATATCAAATTTATAAAGTAAGGTAAATTGTAATATTCCATTTTAATGAAACAAAAAAAAATTAAAGAAAAAAATCTTTTGGACTACTGTTATTGAACGAAACGGAACGAAACGGAATGAAATAGAATGACATTGCAAGAAATGAAATGAAATGAATTTTATTCTAAGCTCAATTATCCGAAATGACTTTAATTAACATTCAAATGCCGAACCAATTAATTAATTACCGAAAAAGTACATACTAATGAATGTCGTGTTCCTGCACTCAGATTATAATTTGAATTGTTTTAAGTTTCTGCGAAAATCAGAATTGCTTTGCAAAAGCGTTTATGTTCTTTTAATTCGAAGCAGAAAAATGTAATGGTCATTTTTTTGGTGCGAAATTTTAAATATTATTGTCGTATCTTGATAATAATAAATATTAGAGCCTAAATAGTCAATAGAAGCTATATAAATAACAATATATTTATTTATTTACTTACGCCTAAAGCTCTAATTAATGCAGTTAATACAACTTGAATATGCTGTTTCTTAAATTTTTTTTAATACATCTTAAGAAATCTTCATAAGTAACTAGAGTGTTTGTACATAATAATAAAATACATTGCACATCAAAATATTATCCCCAACCCAATCCAAGGTATACAAAAACACATATTATATAAAATGCATAATGCCAAAGAAAGTCATTGCATCTCCAGTACATATGTACTAACCACAGATAATATTCTGAACTATTGACACACGATATCACTGATCGAAAGGAATTGCTTTGTTTTTCTCAATAGGTAATACATCTTAATGTATCATTTTATAAAGGATGGGGCATGTCGGTCTAGACAGCAATATACGGAATGATTTAATGGTAAGTACAGTCAAGGGCAAAAATATGTTTGCACTTGACAGTTATTGACTCTCATTCTAGGCGAATACAGACTATGGCCTACACAATTCATAAGTAGATTGAGTATGGATTACTGAATTCCGAGTAAACTAAAACAATTTATCAAATTATTAATATAGTTATTTTCTGTTTAAGATACACAACAGATTTTTGGATACATAGCTAATATTATTAGATAAAAATGACATGCTTTAGACATATGTGTTGGACATTGTTAATGTATTTTCCAAAGAGGGGGTAAATGGCTGTGAAAGAAGTAAACAAACAAAGTTAGCACCGGAAAAAATATCATATAATAATTTTTGGTGGCATGGATTTTATTTCCCCAACAGTCGCCACTCAGCATCTGTGCTTCCCAGCATCTCACCTGTGCTTTTAATATGAATTTTGAGAGTAGAGTGACAATTTCAGAAGTTTTCTAAATACAATACATGTTCCTCAGTTCCTCATAGTTGTGTTAGTAGATATATTGAGGAAGACCACTTGCGATTGTATTCTGTAAGGTCCAGTGCAAGTCCCATACCAAGAACCCATAGAGAGTGCTACTGGCGCAAACTGTCCAATCACAGATTAAAGCAAGTGAAGTGCTTATAATATTGGCATATTTGTTACCTGCCTCATGCCTATCTCTTACATAATATCATAAAAAATCCCCCCATATATAAAAAACTTTTTCCCAAGTACTGAAAGTAACATTAAATAATATAATTATAATCACATTGATATCTCTTGCAAGCTTCCATATTTCTTACGCACATTATTGTTTGCGTTAGTTTGCGACGATTCGTAGCTGATCTAATAATTTTCTCAACGAACCGACGACTTGAATCATTTGATTCGCGAGTGCCGAGTGCTCGGTCGTCGACACTGTAGCACACACCCTCAAGACATACGGCCACAGCTTAGGGAAGATTGCAGTATATAAATCACAGTCTACAGATGTCAATACCGCATCGTTGTTGTGGCTTTTGATATTAACCCAATCTTCGTATTTAATCTTAAGTTCTTCTGCGTTTCAGGAGGCACCTAAAGTCGTCGTGTCGGTTAGCATTTTTATTGCAACCACTTCTACCTTTGTTATAGCAATCGTTGCTGCTGTGATGATCAATAATTATTTCTGCAGAGTAAGAAAGAATTAAAAGTTATGGTGCAGAACATTAAAGAGGAGTCCTACAGGTTTGCTAATGACGATAAAGCAAGATTAAAAATACGAAATTGTATGCATTATAAAGTTTTACTCCCCTTTTAAAATCGGTAGTTACTTAATAATCAAGTTTTTAGGTATCTGTATTACCCAATTATGTGCAGTGATAGTGCTAAGGAGGTAAAAGACTATAAGGTTAACGTAAAAAAATTTTCTAACAGCGAATATTCAGTGCTTTTACAGACTAAAATAGTAACCGTCAGAGCTCTGATTGACTCTGGTGCTGTAGGTGCAGAGACACAGCTAGCAGATATTTCTCTCGTTGATGGTTTAACCGCAAGATGGCGTTGTTTGAAGAAGCTTTCGGAGGACCTTCGACAGCGTTTTAGGAGTGAGTATCTGTCCTTACTCGTACATAAGAACACAAGTGGTAGTACGAGACGATTAAAGGAGGGTGACGTTGTCTTGCTGGGTAGTGACAATACAAAGCGTGTGGATTGGCCTCTTGGTCTCGTTTTAAAAGTTATGGCGGGTGCTGACGGCCATAGCCGGGTTGCTCAACTGCGCACAAGTAGGGGTGAAAGGCTAAGAGATATCAAAATGCTGTATCCCCTTGAGATTAACAACGACAACGGATCCTTAGGGGAGAATGTTCGAGAAATTTTAAAAACACGTAGTGGTCGTTCAGTGAAAGTTCCCCAGAGGCTGGGTGTATAAGTTCAGATAGTTATGTTGTTTTTTAGTTTATTGTTTTGCATGCCTTTAGTTGTTTGTTTGAGCGGTACCGGCACTGCAAGGTGGGGTGGATGTTGTGGATTGAAGATAGCTGGCAGGCTGGCTGCCATATTAAGTAATATAGATTTTTAATTTAAGAAGACGTCATTATTGATTTTTTGGTTTTAGTTGTCATTGTCTATAATTTTCTTTGGAATATATTTTTGTGTTTATCTTCTTAAGTTTTATTTATTTGAAGATCAAAGGTGTACACAAATTCGGGCTCTATCGAACCTTTACAATTTGTTTAACACCTCTGCCTATCACTCTGGAGAAAGAGGCGTGATGATAATGTTTCTTTTTGTGAATTTTTTAGGTACTTACAATTAACTGATTCAATAAGTAAATCATTTCCTACTGCAATCATTGTTATCAGAAAAAAAATATTTATGTCTTGTAAACAATATCCATTGAACTTCTGCCAACCACAACTACACTGTGTCAATGCCATCAACTATCATTTTCTAAGTACCTCGACTGCGGCAAAAAGAAGTAGACGAACTTTCTTGAACGCCATCTTGTTCAGAAAGAAAAATCACTGAGATAACTAAAAAGTTTGTTGTGTGTTGGCCGAAATCAATTTTGTGGTCAACGTGTTATTCATAAATTGGAAATTTTGTTAGTTTTTAAAGTCAAACCAAAATGAGATAATGGATTTCTCCGTGATCCTATTTTCTTATTAGAACAAGATTATGAGACAATGTTTAATTTATAATATATAAAATACTTTCAGAAGCTTGGTGGGGCGGTGGCTAGTGGCTGGTGGTGGCTTTGACTTTTAATATCGGAAACAAAGGTAACGCCATGGTCTGTTCTTGTATGAATAAGCCAATTATTGCGTACAGGCGAGTTTAAAAAGTATACCCATTTTAGAGGTGACAACGTTTATTTGCTTCTAACAAGAGTCATTTACTGCCAAAAGTGGTTACATATTTTTAGAGTTGACTGTATCACTGAATTGAATAAAACTTTACTTTTGTTTAATCTGACTGTCGGTTACTTAACACTGTGCCTGTGTAAAAGCAACTAGCTCATCTCCTCCTCCTCTAGTGTAAGTTATCATTGTAAATAACTTAAGTTATTTGGTCACGTTTCCTATAGCAATTGGCTATGGGAAACGTGAAAAGCCTAGCGGAAAGAATCAGAAATCACATTTGCCATAGTAATTTATAATAATAACTTACACCTGTACGTAACAGTACCTACAGGTACTAAGATAACTTAGTTACACGTACATATAATCACGACTATTATCCCCTTAAAGTTTAGTCAGAGACTAGGCAAAAGGTCCGCAAAAGCACTCCATTGCCATAATCCGCGCTTCACCAAGCAATTGCACTCAGCATGACAGGTGGTGGGCCCGTCGCCGCTATAAGCTATTGGATGGTTGTGCAATTCTAAGTCCATTAGTCGCCTTTTACGACATCCAAGGGAAGAGATGGGTTGGTAGTACTGTAGGGTACCCTACCAAGGGATCTGAACCTTCCCTCTGGCCAAGTACTCCTTCTGCCTTTGCCCTACCAATCGGATGATCTTTTATTCTCCAGTTTCTGCAAATTTCTATGTCTGGTTGGTTGTATTAATCGGCTTAGAAGAAATTCTAATTCGCTCATCGTTAAGGTGACATATGACTTTGAGTGTAAACATATCTGTTTACCTTCGGTGATATAGATGTTATATTATGTGTGAGATGTTTTAATCAACAATAAATAATAGATATCTTCAGATATTCACACCTATCAACTAGCCCATATTAGGCAATTTAATAGATAAATACATATAAATATTCAGAATATATACCAATACATATAAACATTCAAGACTGGAGAACAAATGTCCAGACCAACCCAGACCATTTGAGATGGCGACGACGCCTTGAGACCACTCGACCACGGAGGTCGTCAAAAAATAGCAAAGATAAGCACAAAAAGAAACATTAATTCGCCATTTCTGTTCCACCTGTCTTCCATGTACGGTTAATAAATAAATAGTTTGTCGCAGTGGGAAGGCACCCTCCCGATCTGTTACCTTGACATTTATGTCGATTGTTAATAATGGTTGGCCTTTAGGAACATTATGTTAATTTGAAACTTTTATGTCTAAGTCCATCGCACATTGCATACAAGACCTTACGACAACCTTTTTTCAAAAATTGGATTAACTATCAATGTTTCGTAGAAAATAGAGACACGACTTGAGGCGAATTAAATTATTTAGTTTTTAATTTTACTAATACTTAAATAAATTATTTATTTAGATCTTATCATGTTAGGCGAAATGTGGGTTTTAAAACCTCTGCCTACACCTAGTGACAGAGGCGTGATGATGTGTTGTTATAAACTTAATTAATTATACTGAAATTAAATTTTAAATGTAAAAGAGTACTTTTACATATTATCTATGTAATACAAGTTGATCTTAGTAGCGTAGTGATTCCGAACGCTTTGATTTTAATATTGAAAATAAAGCAAACTGTAGCTATGGTAGAACAAATCGAAGAAAAAGTTTTTATTTCTAAATACAGTAGCAAAACATACCAGCAATTGAAAAATGAGTGTAAAAAGACCATTTTAACATATAATATCAGATGATTATGTGTTATTAAGATGTCATACCACACGGCCGCGGAGGTTGTATTAAAAAAGTTAAGAAAATACCAATAAGATCTAAGGTTCTCCAGAATTGTTTAATATGAAAAAAAAGTGGGTTATCAAGTATTTTGTCCAAATTTAATTGATACAGTTTCGGCTCCGGCGTACCAATCGGGTATATTGGTACGTACCTATGTCAATCTGGACGAAACCGGTTCCGCCCCCCCCCCGCCGCATGTTTTTGTTTACGGCCCCTGATCATTTTATTGTAGGTACCAACCACGTAGCGGCTATAAGTTACTTAACTATCTTATTGTAGTCCCGGAGATGTGATGCGGCCTTTTAAAAGTTAGGGTACATTACTCACCTTTTTTGTAATTAAAAAAGTTCGTGGTTGAATAGAAGAGTGTTTAGGAAGCGTTATTTAAAAGCAAGTTACTTATAGTAGTCTATTATTACTTAAATGAAATAATTAACTATTGTTGATGAATTGAACAAGTTAAAAAACTTTAAACTCTTTTTTAAAAAGTTAATGCTTCCTTATAACTCTACTGGCTGACCCCGGCTGACCCAAAACAAATACCTACCGACTCAATAAAATTTTGGCGATGTAAAATTTTGAAATAAAACAATTATATTAATAATTTTTTTTTTATAAAATCTATTATTTTATATTGGCTTGTCATTAAACAGGCTTGAAGGCTGGAACGTGTGTAGATATTATGGAATTTTAAAAACAAATTAAAATTTGTTAACGTGGTTGTCTTATATAAACTGAAAAATCAAGATAATACAGATCCATTTAAACATAATGTAAACTCTTTGATTTTGAAAGCAGAAAAATCAATTCGCATCACCTATAGAAAAGTGAATCTACTCTTAAGTAAGAATTCATACACACATTGCGACGAGTTATTAGAGTACCTATTAAAAACAATTTGTGATCCGATAGTCCCCTGTCCCCTACAACGAGGTACAGTGATCGTCCGATTCCCCCACGTAGCAACTCAGTTATTGACCCGGCATCGCAGTAGATGTCTGGCCTGCGCGCGCAACCTCTTTTGAGCAGTATAGCCAGCCAGTCTGCCTGCCATGCCGGCGCCTTGCGACTCTTGTAAAGGTAAGAAAAAAAACAACATATTTCTTTTTTCAAATTTATTTTTATTTAAGCTAACTAAGGAGGTTTTATAACTTTCTCAAACACGTGGATGCGTGGATACTTATTTGTTGTTGTTTTGCCGGTCTACAGTGTGTTGACTCAGTAAGCTGAATCATATGGTCGGACTTTTTGCAAATAGACTGGGGTGTTATTTGTCATTTTTTTTGTAAAATTTAAACAATCGTCAACGTAAATTCGTGAACATCGGTCTCCCAATGTATAAAAATTGCTAGTATGAAAGAGTTCCTTCTCATTACCTGAGAATTAGAGATCCGGCTCGTCTTGATACCACAAAGAGGAATGTGTGGAAACTAAGTTTCCGAAAAGTTTCGTATCTAATTTTTGAACGCCACTATTTAGATTAATACATTTCTAATTTATTTGTACACTCATGTTTTATCATAATTTCAGGTTGTTTGATTTTCGGTACATATAATAATATTTGATATCGTTTTTAATAACGATAGGACTAATGTTTGATTAGTCTAGTTAAAGTAACCGCTCGCTTGCACTAAAATTATTTGAATCTCGAACTGTTAAACATAGAATTACACATAGTAAAAATGTTTAAAGGTGTCTTGCAGGAAATACAAATCGAGATTTAAAACTCGATTTTGTCATTTTTTGACATTTCAGCCATATTAGATTTGTCAAAAATTACTAAATCTGGTTTTAAATCTCGATTTAAAATTCCTGCAAGACGCCTTTTGGACTTTTAATAATGAAATTTTAATCTGGCCACACAGCCACATGCGCGCCTATGAAACTCTCTGAAATTAAAGCCTGAAATATTAGACCATCGAAACAAAATTTTTAGGTATAAAGTAATGAAACCTTGTGGTCATTTCTCATTTATAAATTAGTCTTTGGTCCAGCTAAAAGTTCTTAAATATCTATTCCATAAATAGGTACAGGCTCTAGAAAAAAAGTCCATAATTATGCCTATGTGTCGATGATTTTACTGACGAGGAATATTATTATATTGGGATATATACCGAAGTACCTAATTTAATTATTAATATATTCTTTTTCTAACATAAAAGTTGTTGTCAGAAAAAATAGTAATTTAATTGTGTGTTGTTAGATACGTGCGCCGGCGGCGCGGCCGCGTGCGGGTCGAACTGCACTTGCGGCCCGACCTGCGCGTGCGGCGATGGACAGGCTTCAGGTATAACCTACTTCTTTGTATTTTTCTTCATTACAGTAACATACCGTAAAAACTGTATACTTGGCGAGCTAGGATGTAAAACAGCCAAAGTTTTACGTAATAGTTTTCGACAAGGAGCTGGATAATATGCTACACAGATATAAAGAATCTAATGAACAAAAAATCTTGAGAAGAAACCAGACAATAATGCTATAGAGTTAATATAGCATACGCTTGCGTACCCAAATGAGCAGATATGAGATATGAGTGTAACTGACACCGAATCTAACAATTAGGAGATAAAAGAAATTAAAATAAAAGACAAACCACGAAATCGGTTTCCAGTCATAATTCATCTTATTCGTGATCTTATAATTAAGGTTAAACCGCAATGACGCTGCGCGGTAGCGGAGCGGCGCGACAGATTCGTTGAAATGTTCCCGAATGTCAAAATATGTCGCGCTGCGCCGCTACCGTTATGTGCGTTTTATTCCATATAAAACAGTTGAAAGAATATTAGTCATGAAATGAAAATTTTTCAATAAAAAGAAAACTAATTTCATATAAAAAATAAACATTATCTATATTGACATCACTTATGACAGTCATTTACAGAACACGCAGCTAATATGTGCAATGTGCATTTTTAGTACAATCATAAAGTCGTTAGTTTCGTAATGTGGGTGCCTACCCCTTCGGGGAAAAAGGCGTGATATGTTAATGTTATATGTTATCATTTCATCCCAGAAAACGTACTGGAGTAACGACTCCTCACTACAAAACGTAGAGCCCTTGTATAATAACTAAATTATATAGTATATTTAATGCCAATTACATTATTATATTGTATACATATAATTCTTTTTCCCACAGGTGGTAAGCCATGCTGCCAGGGTGGAGGCAAGAAGTAAACATTCCGGCCTTATTCTTCTAAAATAAAAATGAAAAAAAAATCCAAATGAAGCTCTATTTTAAAACTAGTATATATAATGTAGTTTATACGTAGATGTATTCTATTATGATAATCCACTAGACATGTAATAAGAAGTAGGACACATTTAAAGAATCAATATATTTTATTAGTTAATAATTACTAAAGGATACATAATGTTGTGTGGTCATGAAATAAAAATTATAAATAAATTGTATTAGGTGGTAATTAGGTTAGTTTCGACAATTATTACTATGATAAAATATTGTACTCGTATATGAATCTAATAATACACGTAGCAAAATTTTTTAGTATGTTTGTTCGTTTCAGCTTTTCGCTTTTTTCTAAGTAAATAGGGTAGCAAGTAATACTAGTAATTTGTCACATTCAGTGTAATAGGTAAGCTTTTCTTGTTTTTTAAAGGGACAGTCCCTATAGTACTCGAAATACTCATTAGCATAAGGAAGGCGTATGAGCACGCACATTAATAGATGTATTAATATCTGTAGTGGTATCTATGATTGTAATGATATTATATGATTTTATGCAATAATATTGGAGTTTGATTTATAGAATTTCAAAACACTGCACTTTCTCTATGTAAAAAGACAGTTATATTACACTAGCTGTTGCCCGCGATTTCGTCCGCGGTTACTATGGTTTTTTAACTATCCCACGGGAACCCTTTAATTTTCCGGAATAAAAAGTATCAAAGATGTTGACCAGGGATAAGGTGTCACCATGCAAAATTGCATTCAAATCGGTCCAGCCATTACGGAGATTAGCCCGTACAAACTGACAGACAAAAAATAAAAACTTTTTTTGGTATTTTCCCTCTTTTTACATTCCCTGACTTGGTTTTAAGAATTTTTCTATCCAATGTCTGTAACATTCGACTTCTACAGTTTTATTATAATGTGTAGATAGATAATGACGATCCAATTTCTGCTCAGAGTAAACAGAACTGGAGTAGCCATTAGTCAATTTCTCAAACATTTTTTTCTGCCATTTCTTGCGGGGGGTGAGGTTACCACTACACTCAAAGCCAGCCGTTTTTACAAATGCACACATGCATAATTTGACACACAAATTTAAATTTCACGCACACACACGCTTAAAATAGTCACGTGGGGTGTGCGTTTTGACAACGTCACAGCCGCACTCCCCACGAGACTAGCGTTCGAAAATTGAAATCGTAGAATTCTAAAACATGAAATAATGAAGTAAATAATCATGAAATCTTAAAAATTATAATTACAAATAAAAGGTGACACCATCTTTTATCATACTCGATGTTTTCTATTTATTTTTACAACAAAAAACAGCACAGGCAGGCATTTTTGCGGGAGCTTTGTTCGCCGCAACGTTTACAATGTTATGGCTGTCAAAATGGCGGCTCAACTAGTTTTATTAAACGTGCAAGCATCCGATGCTTGTGCATTTGGCAGAGGGGAATGTTAGACAAAGGCTACTCCAGTTCTGTTTACTCTGAGAATTTCTGTTCCAGTACTTTTTTTTCTTCAGATCTCTACCGCCTCCGTGCTTTGGAAGGTTAATTAAGGCGTATGTTTCAACTCAACAGTCCCCATCTGCCATCATTGTCGAGTGTCAGCCCAAACTCCTCATAAAAATATGTTTTTCCATATTTTTTATAAAGAAAAATAAATGTTGACTAGGCTATGTGGCCAACAGTTGGACATACAATTAAGGCTAAAAGTGTCAGTTTACCTTGAAATGCACCTTTAAAAGTGCACCTTCCGAAATGCACCTTTAAAAGTGGCCGACCATTTCGAACTCCTTGGTATGGAATTATCGTCCAACCTGAACTTCGGAGGATATATAGAGTCCAGAGCTAGGACTGCATCAAAAAAATTGGGCATTCTCTCCAAAGTCCGTTAATTTTTCAGCCCACAGCAGTTTCTTAGCCTTTATATAGCCCAAGTCCGTTCCTGCGTAGAGTACTGCTCGCATCTGTGGGACGGATCAGCCCGATACCAGCTCAAAGTCTTGGACTCTACAGAGAGACAAATTTATTGCGGATGAGTTTCTTGTAGCAAAAAGCTCTTGAACATTGCCGTATCGTTGCAAGTCTCTTCAGTATTCTTCCACACTATAATATTACATATTCGTGTATTAGTAGATTTCGTTTTTACATACTCCCAAAAGAAGATAATCTAATCCTTGGATTGTTTCTTCGGGTTATATTATTGGTAAGTATTCATAACCGAGTGCTATTGATATTCTTAACGGAATATTGAATGTAATAAAATCGTTAAGACCACGAATCCGGCTGTGTGATGAAAACAATGATTTATGGCTATCGCTTCAAACATTTACTGAGCCAACGCTTAGTAAATAGGTTAAATAAACCAACACTTTGTTAAAAAAATTCGCTCTCTCCTTAAGTTTCCCGTATACCATTACTTCCTTATCAACAACAATATCGAATGGTGTAATAATACGGCTGTCTTTTTTAAATCATTTGGTTCGATTTCTGGCTAGAATTATTGGTTTTTAAATAATTAAATGATGCTTTTTTTGTTTTATCATTTTTCGATATTCTTTATAGTTTAGGATTTGGCCCTGAAGGCCCACTTCACCCTGTAAAGCACTCGAGTATCAACTTTTATTGTTTCTTCATAATTCTTTTCTATGCACTGATTTTACCTATCGCGTTTTTTGGCAAAGGAACTGCAACACTCGATCAAAGATTCTCTGTAGTAAATAAGTAGGTATAAATGAAACTACAAAATTATTATAACGTCTTTATTTTTTTCGACACTGTATAGAATACAATCATCTTGGAAGCAATTAATGGGACATTGTTTCACAAACATTTGCGTTACATTACCTTAATTTAAATTTTAATCTTAATACGAGTATTTAGGAAACTTGCTTACGCTAAATTTCATCAATGTATAAAAATAATTGCCATTTTTCGGCGACAAGGATAATGAATCCAGCGTAATAAAATAAACTATACATCGCATTCATAATGAAAATTTAAATCATTTAGTTCTATTAAATGTAAACTTTGAGTAAGTTGATAACACAAATCAGTCTAACACCACCAGTCATATTTCGTTCTAATATAGCCAACAATCCCACATAACCTGACTGATGGTGTTGCCTTTTAAAAATTAAAAAACGTTTATAGAAGCATTACAAGAAATATATCAACGAACATTTTAATACTCTAAAAACTATGACAATTATAACGTATATATCATGTGATCACTTTTAAAAAAATAAACACTTTCAACATTTTTAACACCCATTGTAAATAACAAATGAGTATACATGTATAATAAAATAGATCACCAATGTACACTTTGTTAAGTGTTAATTACAATTATCTGTATTTTTTCTCTTCAAACATTTTCTAAAGCTACGACATTAATTACCACTTTAATGGATTTTCTTAAAACTTAAATACTTTTTTAAGTATTTATATATGAATATAGTATATTAATGTGTATATTATATAATTGAAACATTACGCTTAATATATCATTAATAACCAAAACAATTTGTGTTCATTAATAGGATATTTTACGCCAAAAATCGGTATCTCATAAACTCTTAACTATAGACTACGTCGTAATATTATAATTACACGACAGTATAAATAAATAGGCCCTTTGTATAACCACACAATACTCACACAACACCGTATCTAACACTGACAAAAATATCATTTATCATAATATTATTCAATACCAGACTGTAACAAATGCACTTTGTTTTCAATTCAATAACTATTAAAAAAACGAATAATAGAAGTATTTAATAAGTATCAATATGGCAACACCTAGCAGACAAAAACCTCAAAAACAAAGTACAATCTCGCGCTATATTTGACTACAGCGTAAGTAAACGTTCAACACTTAATAATCTTGATCACAAATAAAACAATCACTGCTTAAAACACTAATCACAAATTGGTCGGTAATAATTAACAATAATAAAATGATTTAAATGACACAGAGTGCGAGTTGACAGCGCCTTAAAAGAATATTTTTCTTTTTACGAGTATACAGTACGAAGATATACTGCCAACAGCACGTCAAACAATCACAAATTGTAAAATTTCCTCAATAATTATGATTATCGTATTAAGGTTTAAAATCTATTTTAGAATTTTGATATTTTGTATTGGTTATCGTACTGTTTACTCTAATAAACATGAATTTATAGACTTTTTTAGGACTGTCACAATAATCGTTTATATTTTTAAACACCTTTAAAAAAGATATACATATTACTTACAAACTATTGACACTAATATTTTTAAACATGTACTTGATGTAGCTTTTATGTAGTTAACTCATCAAATTTTCGGTGGACATAAAAACATAAATAAAACTCTGAATCTAAGTTAGATACCATTCGCAACATTTTACAACTGAACTAGTGTGTATCCAGATGAAAATTTTGTTTTTGACTACTACTGAAAAACTATTTAACTTGATATTTTTGGCTACGTTTGTACGAGCTGTTTACATATAATGGTTTGTTGAAAAACACTGTCAAGTCGTACTTAGTACAGTTATAAGTATCGACGTAAATGTGTAGAACAGTAATATAACTTTATGGCACTGGTTCCTCGTCCGTACCCTCCTCGGAGTCGTACACCGGAGCTCCATTCTTCATCTGAATCACTGACTTCTTCCTGTGACGTTGCTCCTTTAGATCTTTTTCGATGTTTCTGTAAACAACGAAAAAAATTGTAAAGAACTTATTCAATTAACAGGTGCAAAACAAAGCCAAAATTTTATGTTGCGACAGTTATCCCCACGGAACAGTAAAGACGATTATCCCATAGAACTTCATATTTTTCGTATCTTATTTACTTAGATTTGTCTGTCTTTCGTAGACATAGTTTGTTTTGAAGATTCTTGTATTTTATTGTTATATAATATTAAAAGCGGATTTTAAAATACCTATTACAATACAAAATGTGTGCGTTATCGCGTATAGTATTTAACAGACTTTAATCTTGGTTTAACTATAATATTTTACTTTTAAGCACTATAAAACTCACGCGCACTCTATTTTATAGGGCCTTAAAAAATAGAGAGCGTAATTGACAGCATGGGAGACGTGCTCGATAATAATATCGATCGAGATAAAACAGTGCGAGATAATATTTTTCATCATCTAGTATCCGTAACACAAGCACCATTAGTTGCCTAAAATGGGGCTAATTCATAGGTGTGAATGTTTTAACTTAAGCTTTAACTTGGGGTCAATTTTTGGATCCGTAGTAATAGTCAAACCAAAACCAGGAAAGTGTTCCGAATAGACATGACAACTAATTAACTACTTATGTATAGTTATTACAATCACTTGTATATTTTGAAACGTCGCTTATGGAGCATTTTCCTTCCAATTCAATTTAGACATTTGTGACTAAAGGTATTGTATAATACACGTAAATTGTATAAGGTTGTATAACATAACATAACTAACCAATAACTAAAATAAATTTCAGTGATGGAATTAATGTGATTATTTCGAACAAACAAATTTTCCTTGCCTAGACTATTACCCAGATGACCGGGTATAGAACAAAAAGACATAACTTCTTCTGTAAGATTTATGTAACTTATGCCAACATAACGATTTCATAGGCTATTGGTAGTTTAGTATAGTCAACTTTTATTTTAACATCGCCTGTAGTAACACGAAATGTACATGTTGTCTAAGTTGTTTCCGTGGCTAAGCGATGTAATTATAAACCGAATAATTCAGCCGAATATCCGGTTCGGTAGAGGTTAAACCGAATAATATTCGGTATACAGGTATTCGGCGAAACCACTATTCGGCACATCTCTAGTGTGAATGTCTGAAGATATTTATTTATTTAATTTAAAATCCTTACTCACCTGCCGATAAAAAGCGGATGCAAAGCACTTTTCAGACTAGAGAACAAGTAGGGATGTAGCCGCTCCTGACAGAGCAGCAGCCCGCGCGAGAGAGCGAGCGGTTCGCTGAGCGATCCGAGCGAGCCGGCAAGCGGTTCGAGCGACTCGAGCGGCGCACCCGCCGCCTCTGAGAGCGGGGAGGGCCGCTTGGCGGTCGGATCGGATACTGAGCGCTCCATCTGGGGTTCTTTGCTGGAATAGGAAATAAAATAAATAGGTAATAACTCTTCTCGATTGTTTTCGTAATGAAATTTCCTGTAACAGGATAACACATAACATTTCGGTAGTGTTTATCTAAATAAATATATTGCACGTCACAGTTCTAGGTTCTTCTTCTATGTTAAAATGTACTTTTTAAACTCTATTACACATAGGAAGAGTTCAGTGATAGCACGAAACTCGAGATTAATTATGAATTTGATTACCGTTATAGGAATGAATTTGATTACCATCGCAGAAAAAAAACCCCGATAGCAGTGCCAACAATAATAAAATGGTGACAGCATTCTTCTAACTGAATTTAGGATACACCGAGGGCACGCCTCGGTGTATCTACCTGCTTTCAAAGATTGGTGATCTTTGCGATAAATCGTATGATAGAAGCATCTTATGTAGGTATTTGTGTAAAGTGACGAATAGAATAGATCCATTTTGTAAGCAATATCTTTAAATATGAGTGGTATACTCACTGCAGGTGTTCGTCGAAGGCGGGCGGCGGCTCGCGGAAGTCGGGCAAAAGCCGAGAGCGGCCGAACGCGAGCAGCGCGCGCTCGCGCACGTAGACGAACGGCCGGATGATGCGCACGTCGTGCTCTCTGCAACAATACCGTCAATTAATACATACACATACATACATACGATGACGTTTATATCCTCGAAGGCATTACACCTATTAGACACCCACCACTGTGGAATATCTATAACCACTCTGTAATTCAAACCAAAATTTAATAAAATAATATGTTTTAACGCTTACACCAAATAGCTCGGTCTAAAATTGTTTACTCTAAGGCAGGCTTTCCACTAGAGCGGAGAGGAAAAGCGGAGATTTAGCTATGTCAAAATTATCGTTAAATGTTATTATCATCGACCCGTGTTCGTCTACTGCTGAGCATAGGTCTAACCTAACCACCACAGCTCTCAATCTTCCGCTAACCTCATTCAGCCCGCTTTAGCCAACCTATGTATAGTACGTCTCAATCCAAGTTGCCAAAAAGGTAAACAAAAAAGCCGACTTACCGAATTGGGCACGTAAATATAATTAACGGTAACAAGTGTTGTCCTTTTCAATTGATATCAATTACCTACAGTCATCACATTTAAGAGATGAAACATTACCTTTGTTTTGTTTACGTTTTTGGCAACTTGGATTGAGACGTACTATATATCGGCATCCCATTCGTCTCACATTCGTTTCCCGAGTCACGGTCTCTACACAAGAACTTTACGACTCCAACGGTCGGTAGTTCCACGGCTCTATCATTGTGCAAGTTGAGCACTAGATCTGAATAAGAGCGCAAATCTCACCTGACGCGGTAATGCGCCTTGAGCGTCCGCAGCGCGCCGCCCTGGAAGGCGTTGGCGAGGAAGGCGGCGGCGGCGCGGTCGAGGTGCTGCGCCACGGCCGCCACGCCGTAGCCGTGCGCGCGCGCCGCCGCGTACGCGCGCCGCCGCACCAAGTGCGACGACCACCGGTGCAGCGAGCACACCTTGCCGGTTGAGCTGCGCCCTACCAACGAGTCGTGAATACCTTTAGCTGGTACGTTAAATAGTAGTTTATGTAACTGTCACATAACACCGACAATAATAATCACATAATATGTGCAGTTACATACACTTCTTTATCCACACTCATTATAATAAAATAAGTGTTGCATAATGAGTCCAACCTGTTGCATGATGGTCAATATGTTACAGTTTCCATTTTTATATTTTCCTTTTTATCATCTGTGTTAAAAAGTAGGTGTGTCATTATGAGTTCGAGTCTGAGTTCATAATTCGAACATTATAACATGAGTGTAGATAAATAATTTTTTTGTAATAATCTGAAACCATAGAAGACTAAGAGAAACTGTCTTAGCAACCTTATGGTATTTTTTTGGGAAATAATTTAGATATAGATTTTTTGTTTAAGCTTTTGAGTTGCCTATTAAAATGAGTTATTTCAAGAGAAAAAAAATGCGATTCAGTTTCATATCAGGAATATTTTACTGATATTTGGATGAAAAATGTAAGCAGCAGAAGTAAGTCCAATTTAATAAAACAAACAATTCGAAATACAAGACGCCAGTGTATTCTGAAGTATTCTAAATATGACTTACGCTCTTTATCGTCGTCTAATTGGTCTTCATAGAAGAACTTTACGCCGAGCATCCTACAATACGCCATCAGGTACCGAGGGTCCATGTCTGACTTATCTTCGTGGACGAATAATGCACCTGTAATAAAAACGTTATTCATATTAACTACCAACCATCATTATTATTATTTTTTTGATAAACCTAGATCATCAAAGTTATACAACGATACACTGACCACAATGAATGAACTCAATCAGATATTGATATTAGAAGAATATCCAGTTAGATTAAAAGTTAAACTTTTGTAGATCTGTGTAGACCTATTTACCTACCTATTATTATTAGTGTGTAAAAACACAATGCCGAAAATACATAACGGAAGTTCGGCCTGTATTGCGTACATACCTACAGACTTTCGGCATAGAGTGTCGTGAATAATTCATAAAGCATTCCAGGCGTAATCATGCCGAACTTCCGTCGTGTAGTTTCGGTATAGTGTTTGCCTACACAGTTCCCAACATTCTTTTCGAAGAGTTACGGACAAATGCAACTCTTTCATGTAACTAGTGTATTCTAGGCCACTTTAAATATTTGTTCGCCAGCTTAGGACAAATTCGATCAAATTCCGTGTTACACGGGGGTTTGAACACCAAACACCAAAAAAATTAATGTCTAAAGGTTACTACAGTTAATGATTACTTAGCAGACAAAAATACGTAGCAATAGTTTTTATTATGTTTTCATATTGTAATGTAGATAGTATTTTTTAGATTATAATTTAGACTATCACCGTACAGTCACCAGCATAAATATATGACGGTGGTACGGCCGTGCATAAATATCTAATCATCCATGGGCGCATAAGTATATGACGACATTACCTCGGTAAAAATATGTGATGCTTCGTGGCCGGCAAAAACATTGTTACACACTATCCGCATAAATATCTGATCACACAAAAATCAAAATTATCTAATCAGTGTGTTAGCAAAAATATCGGATGACGGAGGGACCGCATAAATATCTCACACTTAAGAAAATCATAAATATGTCATTCATCTGCAAAAACAAATCTTATCTATTTAGAATAGAGCTGTAAATTGTTTACGAAGTGTTTTGACAATTCACGAAAGGACAGCAGATTTGTCATTGCATGTCTGTTTCACATTAGGAAAACAGTTGTTGCCGCTTTTTCGAAACAAGAACAACGGCAACGACGCTTATTCTTAAGATGAAGTTTGTAATAATTTCAATTTTTCAAAATGCATCCATAGATCTGAAAGGCATAGAAAGGTATAGACGGCAAGTGAAAAATAATAAATATTTCTTTTTCATGATTTTGTGATGATGATGAAAAATTTTACTTAATTTAAATTTTTTCAAAATGTATTATGTTTTCAACATAATGAGTTAAATATTCGTTAATTTAATAGTTTAGGGAAAAGAATGGTGTATTATAGTTTAGTAACAGAAATTAATAATTTTACATCGAAAGTTATCAGCCTATATACGTCCCACTGCTGGGACAGGCCTTCCTCATGGAGAAACACATGAGGAGTATGGGCCGTAACACCACCACGCTGGCCCAATGCGGGTTGGTGGGTAGAAACGGTCACAAATGCGACCGGGACCAACGGCTTAACGTGCCTTCCGAAGCACGGAGGAGCTCGAGATCACAAAGTCTTGGTCACCCATCCACGGCCTGACCATGGCGATGGTAGCTTTGTTTTCGATCGAAGCCAAAGCGCACTGACCACTACGCCACCGAGCGCCTCTTCACATTACATCGAAAGCTTCTCATTATTTACAACAATTTTAGAATCAAAACATCTGCTATTTGGCCTATACTGGTGCCGCTTATAGGCACAGGCCTTCCTACAGTGAGAATTAAATTTTGGTCACCTATCCAACGAGCAAAAATAGTAAAGGTTGCTTTGTTTCTAAAATCGAAGCCAAAGCGTACTAACTTCTACTGAAGAATGCTAGGCGTACATAGAAATTTAATTTGAAATTACAATTTTTTGGTCACCCATCCTAGATATAACCATGGCGAAAGTTGCTTTTTTCTAAAATGAAAGTTAAAGCTTAAGAACCACCACCAAGCAAAGTTCCTTGTACATAGGATTAGATTTTGAGATTATAAATATTTGGTCACCCATCCAAAGCACAACCATGGCAAAAGTTGCTTTGTTTCTAAAAACGAAGCAAAACTTACCAACTTACCAACCAACCACTACAAAAACTAAGTTTTTCGTAGGTATATGGAAATACGACCATAGTGAAAGTAGCTTTGTTTCAAAAATCAGAGTAAAACTTAGAAAACTAAGTTTCTCGTATAAAAAGAAATGAATTTGTGACTACGAATTTTTGGTCACACATTCAAGATACAACCATAGCGAAAATTACTTTGTTTCTGAAATCAAAGCTAAAGCTAACTTTACCAGTACAAAAATGAAGTTCCTAGTTGATTTAATTTGGCAACGGCATTTTTCGCTATGGTTCTATCTGGGATAGGTGACCAAAAATTTGAAATCCCAAAAACTAATTCTATGTACGAGGACTTTTGCTTAGTAGTGGTTAGTAAGCTTTAGCTTTCATTTTCGAAACAATGAAACTTTTGCCATGGTCATATTTTTGGTGACCAAAAGTTTGTAATCTCAAATTCAATTTTTATATACGCCTAGCATATACTATGCTAGGCGTAGTAGAAGTTAGCACGCTTTAGCTTCGATTTTAGAAACAAAGCAACTTTCGCCATGGTTGTGTTTTGGATGGGTGACCAAAATTTAATAATCATTGTAGGTAGGCCGGACACATAAAAATTGAATTTGGAATTACAAACTTTTGATCACCCATCCTTTTTAATAGATCTAGATAATAGATTTGATCACGACCATGGCGAACGTTGCTTAGTTTCTAAAATGAAAGCAAAAGCTTACTAACCATTACTAAACCAAGGACATCGTAAATATAATTTATTTTAAGATTACAAATTTTTGGTTACCCATCCCAAATACAACCATGCTAATAGTTACTTCTGATTCTAAAATCAAAGCTGAAGTTTACTTTATCACTATAAAAACCAATTTTCTAGTGCAAAGAATTTGATTTGATTTAAAAACAGCAATTATCGCTATGGTCATATCTAGGATCGGTGACCAAAGTTGGAATCTCAAATATTTTTTTTTAATTAAATTTTTCTACATCAGTATGAAAGTGCTCTAAATTCCATGCAATTTGGCATTTACTTAACATAATCATAAAATTAAGACATTTCAAAAAAAAAAGTATTTCGCTCCACCTGAAAAATTACGCTTTGTCCTTAACATTAATTGATAATATAGGTAATAACTAAGACGAAATACAATGATAAGTCTAAACGCTTTCCGTGAATTGTCAAAACACTTCGTGCCTATATCAAATACATAAGATCTGTTTTTGCAGATGAACAAGATATTTTTAATTTTCTATCGTGTCAGATATTTATGCGGTCAATCCGTCATCATATGTATTTGCTGACAAGCTGGATAGATACTTATGCCAGTTTTGGTGTACACATAATTTTGAGTTTTGTTCGATCAGATATTTATGCGGATAGTGAGTAACAATGTTTTTGCCGGCCACGAAGCATCACATATTTTTACCGAGGTAATGTCGTCATATACTTATGCGCCCATGGATGATTACATATTTATGCACGGCTGTAAGCCGTCATATATTTATGCTGGTGACTGTACATGTTTGTCATGAAACATTTGGTAAACTGCAGAATATTACTCAAATTAAATATCTATCTTTTTTTATTTTTAAACTTCAATGACGTTGTAGGTTATGATTTTTTTTAAATGTTGCTATGTAAAGGGAGGGTAGAAACTTGCTGAGTTTCTTGCCCGTTCTTCTCAGAACAAGGCCTGCTGGTAGTTTTGTGAACGGATGGCGTAGTTTATCTTTTTCACGAAATATTGTAAAATGTTTATGACATTCATAAGCATGCGCAAAGCGCATCTAAACTGAATAAATGCTTTTGATTTTCTTTTTTTGAATATATTTTTTAATATGACAGGTAAGCTCTTGGTCTTCATCTCACCTAATCATAAGTGAAGGACGAAGGTGGAAGCGAGCTTCACCTGTAATCCTCAACAACTGAGGAACTGGCTATCTTACCCCTGAACACAACAATACTTATAACATTGTTATAATGGGTACAAATTTAGGTAAGACGGTGGTAGCTAGCTAGGCAGGCTTGGAAGCCCTACCACCGACCAAACCGAGCAGAAAAAACTCCTGCCGCCGTGGGGAATCGAACCCCGGACCTGCCGATCTACACCCGGTGGTGTCAACCACTAGACGAGAGAGGCGATCAAAATGCTTGAATTTCATTGATCGAATCCGCTGTAATGACAGAGTTTTGCGTACACGGCCGATTTTTGACCGTGAACGCATTTGACAGCTGAAGCATTTTTGGTATTACTACACCAGTGTCACTAATCGAAATTTGATCGAATTCGTCGTTATTTGAATGAAAAGGAAGAACCTCATAAATTTTCAGACAGACAAATATTAGGTCCTTACCTATGAAATTGGTGTTTTGTATGGAGATTTTGGGGATGTCTGCATTTTACATACTAACATTTTATCAGTTTTCTTCACAACGACAAATCCAGAGATAATAATATTTGGCATGTATCATTAGACAAGCTAAATAGCTAAATAAGCAAGCTCAATATGTGTGTGAACACGCTTGATAAAAAATATTCATCGTTTTTATGTTAATGCAAATCAAATGATGTAAAAAAAGTCAAAAGTGAGTGAAAGTGAGTTAAAAATAATTGTCTTTGTGTCTAATTTTAACACAATTAAACTCACAAAAAATTATCAAATTAAATAATACGAGCTCAAATATATGGTCTATTTTTAGAAGAGGCAAATATTTTATAAGAATGTTCTGAAACTTAATAGTTACGGACAAATTGCTAAGACAGAATAAAAACACCAATTTCATAGGTAAGGACCCAATATATAAATCATCTAGTGGCACTAACCGATACTAAAATGGATTCCTTTAGAGCGTGCATAGAACTGGTACTGATGCATCGTGTGCAACAGCGCGATGGAGTTCCGCCCTCCCGAGAGGCACACCAGCACCTTGTCCCCGGGCCTGATCATGTTGAATTCCTGGATTGCCTGTAAACGATGAAAATATATAATTAATAAAATAAATAAATAAATATCTTCAGACTTTCACACCTATCAACTAGTCCCATTTTAAGCAACTAATGCTGCTTGTGTTACGACACTAGATGACGGATAAATATATTTAATAGATAAATACATATAAATATCCTAAATATATATAAACATCCAAGACTGGAGAACGAATGCCTGAAACATTTGCCCCCACCGGGGATCGAACCCAGAACCTCTAGAGATGAGGACGTCTTGAGACCGGCGCGGCGTACAGATCACTCGCCCAAGGAGGTCGTCAATGAGACAAAAATATGACATATCAAAGGCCGATAACATAACACCTCTGAAGTTATCGCCCACATTTCGCTTGGTTTGTTTATGTTGAAGTAAAATTGCCGATTTATCCAGACACGTTCGATCAACAGGAGTATTGATGATCAAAGAAACAAATCAGGATGAACGTTGCTTACCTCAACAGTAGCTTTCCATATGGCCTTAGGCGGGCAGTGCCATTTGCCCTCATCATCAAAAGTGAAATCAGTAAGTGAAGAGTCGCTGCACACACTGCTATCGTCTTCTTCCCATTCGCACTGCTCTTTGACCAGGCGACACTCCGATTCACTAAAAAATTAATTAACATTGATTTACAAATCAAACACAAAACACTTTGTGATCATTTGAAAAGGTTCACTAGACCTAGTGGATCGCACGTTTGGCTTTCGATGTTGAAAAAAAAACTACTTTCGCGAGAGTCTATTTTTAGATGGATGACCAAAACGTTGTGATATTAAATCTTTCGTGCTTGGGAAGACACGTTAAACCGTTAGCCCGGGTTGTGATTGAAATGAAACGAAAAATAAATTACCACCAATGCATAGTGGTATTACGGTCTTTATTCAAGAAATACATGATATTTCTTCATGAACAAAGGCCTGTGCCCAGCAGTGAGACGTTAAAGACTAGTGACAATTACGACGACGATTCTTAGTCATGTTAATAGCTAACATACAAAAAGCTTCTCATACCTTCTCTCATAAAAGGGATCTTCATTCGCAGCCTTCCGATCAGTCCCGTACCCGCTTGACCTCGAGCTATGGTCCGAACAAGAAGAGGATGCATTAGATAACCTATTACATCGCTTTAAGTCTGATGATATAATTGTTCTGCAAACAAAATAACAAAAAATATCGTATTTTTGTTTATCTGTGTGATCACACTAATTTATAAGCTGGCTACTGGCTAGATAATAATTGTTTTATGAAATTTAAAAAATAATACAGTTTATATCATCATCACATCAGCCCAATCCTGTCCACTGCTGGTCATAGGACTCCTATAATACACGCAAACGCTCTCGATTTTCAGCCGTTCTCATCCAGCCCACTCCAGCCATCCTAGAATATCGTCATCTCATCGTGTCATACATTTCTTAAGTAAAGCAATATTTAAGTCAATGGTAGTTACTTTTGCAACAGGTGCATGTAATTTTTCTGCATAAAAGATAAATACCACCTAACAACCGTTAATTAGGAATACCGAGAACAGTCCCGATGACAAATGATCGTTCATGAAAAATGTAACCACCAATAAATTTGAATTATTGCCAACTAGTCCCCACCTACTGGGAATTATTACCATTAAAATTAAACGATGACGGACAGTTCTGCCAAGTTCCTAGATACATTTAATATTTACCGAGTTTATTCACCTCTATAGAGTCTTTTTTCCATTACATGTCGTTTCTTGGACATCACACAATAGTTATACTTTACAGTATTAATTTCTTACCTATTTTGTCTCTCCGACTCATTAGGAATTTGGAAAGCTACTTTTCCAGATTCAGTACTCTCCTCGTATCTAGCAGCCTCTCTGTTGTGATCACCAGAACATACAGGAACACCTTCAATTATATCTGGAACTTCGCTTTTTTCGTGCTTTGGACAAGCTCTAAGTCTGCCTTGAAGTTTTTTAGCTTTATTTGTAGTTGGATCTGATGATGTTCTCCACTTTACTGAAACACGAAAATAAACATAAACTTTCATAGTTATGCCAAGATTTAGATTTTTTTTTCAGAATTATTTAATGTATCTTACCAAAGTCTAAATAAGAATCAGTTTCGGTAAATGACATGTTGATTCCGCTATCTTGAGAGCTTATTGAAGGATTTTGGCACCACGTCTTCTTAATACAACAATGTCTACAAGTTACATCATTACAACTAGCCTCGTCATCTGACAGCTTATTTGAGCTTAATGACTTAGGAAAATTAGGAGAGTTCTGTGAAGTTGTTACCACTTGAATAATAGTGTCTGGTGTCGATGTCTCACTAGAATTAAACGATATGCTATTAGGCCCCGACGCTTCATGTAATGGGGTGCATTGTGCCGATTTTGGCGACTGACTGTTTGGAGAACACTTTGAGTATGCTTCCTCATCATTAAAGTACGGAAGGACAGGACTAGTTGGACACTTCTTTAGACACTCCTTCTGTGATAATCTTTTTAAATCCAGCCCTAAGTCAGGTCCAGACCCGATCCTTACCCTTCCCGTCTGCGGCGGTGAATTCTTTCTTGAGCCTGACCCGGAATATTCAGGTGATATCATTTCATCCACTTGATTCACCATTTCTCGGATTTCATGTTTTACTTCTGACGCCATTTCCCTTGACATTCCCATCAAATATTCCGCTACATCAATAACTGACACGGAATTCCTCTCACTCTGACTAGACAGCGAATTAATACTCAAATTTGATTGATCCAGTGCATCAGAATTTTCTAATATGTCATCCACTTTTGAAATAACTTCACGTATTTCAGATTTAATCTCAGTTGCTATTTCTTTGGTCATTTCTTTAACATAAGCATGAATATCATCAGATGTGTGCGAGGTTAGGGACGTACTGGGAGATATGCGTCCTACCTGACTGCAATCAGAGACAGAGGTGCTACATTGTGTATTATATCCAAAGTTCCTTGACGGTGAGATCATAGGATCATCTAAAGACTGCAGGTCCGTTTGACTTCCACAGTGGCAAAAGCTTAATTTTTCAGGTGTATTGATAGTGCTAACTTCTTTAAGTCCTAAATTCAATTTTGTTTCAGGACTTAGTTGAACTGGTGGATTGTCAGAACCTAAGCTATAGCATCTTGTCCTCATCAACAGAGGCTGCCTTCCAATTTGAGTCATAATACGGAGAGGTGAAACTTTTTCACCAACAGCGAATTGTACTGGGGGCGTTGCACCTGTTTCTTCTTTTTGTGTTTCCTTGAGACTGGACTCTCTAGAGAAGAATTTTTGTTTTTGTTTTAATCTAATTATATGACAATCATCTATTGCCGATAAACTGAAGTGTCTCTGTGAGGAACCAAGGATTGGCGATGATGTAATGCATGATCTTGAAACATTTAGGCTTTTACGAGCACCAGTAAATCCAGAGGGATCAAAAGGTACTATCTGTTTAACATTTGCTGATCGACCCAACAGAAGATCGTGTGCTTCTTTTGGTAACATAAACCATCTTAAATAATCTATCCGAGGATTAAACGAAACCTCGGGTTCAGCGGACGTACACTTCATTGCTAACTTTCTCGCTCTGTTGAACAAGTTTCTTGCTGTTTGTAAACACTCTGTATGTGTTTGTGGGAATATTCCAGGTCCTAAAAATATAATGCGATTAAATGAATACTTTATTTTCATAAAAAAGGTACTCTATTTTTTAGATGAATAATTTGGAATAGCTTACCAGAAACTCTTCTTTCATGCGAAGTGACTTTTCCGTTGTGGAACTTTAACGAATAGAGAGATTTCTTGTCTCTTAAAACTGAGCATGTATGGTGTTTCCATTGGCCAGTATGCCCGTTCACTACGTATTGAGGTAATATCTTCCAGCCTTCGGTCGCGACCATCTTCAAAGCTTCCAGCACGAATGCCAGCTCACCATCGGACATAAAGAAGGGCAGTGAGACTCTGCAGAAGCCAGGTCTCATGTGCTCGTTGTAAATTGGTACATCAGGTGCTCTTGCGTCGCTCATTTTTCGAACTCGAGCAACTTCTCTTTGTCTGTAAAACATACATTATGTACATGTCATATATTTGGTCTTTCTAGAAAGATGAGGTATATATTATATTACACAAGATTTTATTTCTGTCACTATTTCAATCATCTATTTTGGGATAAAAACACATTAGCTTTCCTCTTATATGTTCTCTGATGTCATTTTGATAAGTGAAAAACAAGATATTACACAGTACACGGTAATCAATGTAGAGATGCATTTATCGAAACAAATCGCCAATTAAAAACATAAGAAACCAGATATATCTGGTTCTTTGGTAGATAGGTAGATTATAATCTACCTGGACATATTCTGGAATTTCCTACGACAAGTAGCAAATTGAGACGTTGGCAGTGGGAATGCGATATTTTAAGAGACACTAAGTCCTGCCAAAATTGTTATGGAAGCGTATGGAAGCGGTCACTGTTCTAGTTGCATATTATTATGTATTAAAAAAGATAAATGTGTCGGGTTTTTTAGAAATTGCTTTTGTCGTACGCTTTTCTGAAGCGCTAGATTGTTTTTATATTGACTTCAAAGGAAATTATCTCATCTGTGACGTTTGTAGACACAATAGAAAATCAATTGTCTTGGATGATTTCAGACGATAGGTTTTACAGTACTTACGCTTCAACATTCAATAACTTTTCATATTCCTTCAGAAGTTGATCATCAATGCCTAGAATATCCGATCCGTAGTTCATGTTGCTAGTCAACCCGCCTCTTGCCTGGATTCCAAACACGTCGTTTAGGACTGCACACACAAAGTTGTGATGGAGGAAGGTCCCTCGCGGATGCTTCACCATCAAAGAAAAGATTGGCAGTCTTCGAACCGTTGAAGTTTCGTGACCCAGAAGGATCAATTCTGGAATATTTTTGATGTGGGAAAGCACTTGTCTGGAACAAAAGAGAATAACATATATTTTACAAAAAAAATCAAGAGTAGCTAACATAAATCCAACTCCAAAATGTTCAAGGAGAAAATCCAGACACTTAGTGGTATTCCAATTAGTGGTACTCATTACGAAAAAGTAATCAGACACTGTTCTCATACAATTAAGGCAAGATATTCAAGAATTTCGATAGTTTCTTCCTTCATGGAGAAACACGTGAGGAGTACGGGCCGTAACAACACCAGGCTGGTGCAGATTGGTGGGTAGAAACGGATGTAATAGCGACCGGAACCAATGGATTGACGTGCCTTCCGAAACACCCATCCAAGAACTAACCAAGCCGAAATTAGCTTTATTTTCAATATCGAGAGCCAAAATGTACAAACCACTACGCCACCAAGCAACAACATCAATGATATTTAGAAGCAGTGCGATAGTTGTTAAGACAATGATGAGAAATATGCTAGAATTGATACATTTTGTTTACAGCAAAACGAAGTGACTCGTGTCGATAGGTTGACAGAGGAAGCTAAAACAACGGAAGTGTCTGCGACATGACGTGAATGCGGTCGCAGCTCAAAACAAACGCGTGGAATATTCTGCTACTACCTATTAATGATTCAAGAGGGGGGAGGGGAGCGATGGAAGTTTGCGACGGTAACACAACGCTACGGACAACTCCATTACGAGGTTCGGACGGAAGATGGCGAGATTTGGCGACGCCACGTCGACCAGATGTTACCAGCCCCAAACGTTCCAGTCAATCCTGTATGAAGATTTACGGGGGCGACCTGATATATACCTATATTTATGTGAGCCTCCTTAAATAGTTTATAAGTCTATTCCTTTTTACATTTTGATTGATTGATGTTGTCTAATAAAATATGAAGTACAAATAAGACGTGCTTATTATTTGAATATTAAATATTTAATATATACGTTCGTTTACATAAATATTTACAGTTTCCAGTTCCATATTTCGTCCTTTTTACCGTTTTTGTGAAAATATAATTACAAATTAACCCCTTGGTCAGCGCGAACACCCAATAGGTGTTTCTATTGTGCTTAATTTGTGACTATAGAGATATTAATTATGAGAGTAGATGGCCGATCGCTTTTTAATTTTTTTAGCTCTAAGCCCACCGCTAGGTCGGTATATTAAAGTATTTTTGTAGTTGATTGGAGATATAAGACGTATAAGACCCACTAAATCACGGTTCATAAATGTTGCTACAATATTTTTATAGCATAAGTATAATATATACCGTATATTTGTAAGCCTTCATTAAAATTTCTGCAAATGTTATATTATAGCACTATCAACATAATAGGTCTTTACCTATGAAATTGTCGTTTTGTATGGAGATTTTGGGGAATTCTGCATTTTCCATACTAAAATTTTTTCAGTTTTCTTTACAACGACAAATCCAAAGATAATAATATTTGGCATCTATCATTAGACAAGCTTTAGTAATATGTGTAATATCACACTTGATAAAAATTATTTATCGTTTTTAAGTGAATGCAAATAAAATGATGTATTCGGGAGGCACTTAAAAAGAGTTGTGTCCGTGTCCAATTTTAACACAATTGAACTTACAACAAATTATCAAAACAAATCAAAAGAGCTCAAAAATATAGTCTATTTTTTGACGAGGTAATTATTTTTTGGAATACTCTGAATCTTAATAGTTACAGACAATATTAAGAGAGAGAAAAAACGCCAATTTCATAGGTAAAGACCCAATATTCTGAAGCCGAATAGGTAGTTATTTAAAAACCGTTCTATAATTTCAATGGTCTCGGAATAGGGTCAGTCTCCGTACATCGGATAAGGAAATGAACCCTCGCTTCTGAGACGAACCATATCTTGCTGCGCTTCACAACTGGACGCTTGCCAAGAATAATATCTTAGGTTACTTCTTCAGCTTCGATCCAAGACTTGCCTTCACAGTCCTTTCACTTGCATGTTGTATATTTTAGTTTATTGCCTTCTAAGTTAAAAAGAGGATATTACATAACAAACAATTTTTGTTGATAAGCAGGTTGTATTAGTGGACTCTACAGTAATGACTAAAAATTGTGAACGCGGGATCTGTTAAAAACTGTATCATAATATTTGCTTTATGACCTGTTTATTTATCGTTATTGTTATCATTGGCCGTTTGGGAAGTCTCCCATTTATCATTAAAATTTATCAGTTTGTGAGTGCCGATCATAACAAATTATTTGTTTACTTGATTGCTGATAGCGCCTTATTAATTCTAATTGCATATCAATATCTACCACGGAAAATATACACACGATTTATATAAAATTGACATTACATCTCCATTTAAATTTTCTCGATACATAAAAATTTATCACTGGCACTGTACGAGTTGGCTCTCGATGCTACCTTCGCCATGGTCAGGCCTTAGATGGGTGACCAAAACTTGTGCTAAGGCACGTTAAGTCGTTGGTCCCGGTCGCTTTTGCAACCGTTTGTACCCATCCACATTGGGCCAGCGTAGTGGTGTTTCGGCCCATACTCGCCATGTGTTTCTCTATGAAGGCCTGTGCCCAGCGGAACGTATATGTATAGGCTGAGGACATATAACAAGTTATATTTAAAAAAAAAGGAAAAAAAAAAAATTTATATCCCACTGGTTACTGATACTTTCTTATTCTTGAGTAGGATCGGCACTAAACGTCATAATCTTCTATTCTCCTCTGTTATTCGTCAGCTCAACATCCACTTTCTTCTTCTCATATTATCATAATTAGATTAATAACGATCTCGTTTACAGAACGCGTCTTTAAAATGCCCGGAACGACTTTGCAAGGTCGAAACTATATCTTATTTGCTATTAGCCACGTCATTAATCACAACAGTATTAATAGGGTACAATCTATATATATTCTTACATGATTACAATCGACCATGCAATAGGTAAGTGATAACTTAATTTGCTTCTAAATTTCTCATAACAGTTCATTGATACTGGAAAATGAAAGAAAATATCTAATACAATGATTGTATCAGCAATCAGCAGTTGGGACGGACGGGGCACTACTCGTTAGATGCCGCGGGAAACGCGGGTTCGATCCCACCGCCAGCGCCGCCACCACTGAGTTTGAATAAAACTTATGTACAGTTCATTGTGAATATCGCTTGCCTCACATTGTGCACGGTGCATGGCAACAGGCTCGCCACCTGTTACATAACCTAACATATCTGGCGAAATGTGGGTGTAAAACACCTCAGCTTACACCTTCGGGGAAAGAGGCGTGATGATATGTTGTGGGTCTTTTCATCGTAATAAGTAACACTCCATTTAAGTACAACATTAAATGAAGTGTCCATTACATCATGCTATACTAAAGAGTGAGGAGCGCGGTGGCGTAGTGGTCAGTGCGCTTTGGCTTCGCACGAAAACAAAGCTACATTGCCATGGTCAGGCCGTGGATGAGTGACCAAGACTGTGATCTCGAGCTCCTCCGTGCTTCAGAAGGCACGTTAAGCCGTTGGTCCCGTCGCATTTGTGACCGTTTCTACCCACCAACCCGCATTGGGCCAGCGTGGTGGTGTTACGGCCCATACTCCTCATGTGTTTCTCCATGAGGAAGGCCTGTGCCCAGTGGGACGTATATAGGCTGATGACGATACTAAAAAGTTGGTTTAAAATTCCTACTGGTCCATGTCATAAAATTCTTAATGAATTAAAATCAAAGTTTTGATATAATTTGGACCATTAGATGATAAATATTGGGTCCTTCCCTATGAAATTGGTGTTTTTATTCTGTCTTAGTATTTTGTCTGTAACTATTAAGATTCAGAGTATTCCTAAAAAATAATTACCTCGTCTAAAAATAGACTATAGTTTTGTGCTCTTTTGATTTGTGTTGATAATTTGTTGTAAGTTTAATTGTGTTAAAATTGGACACGGAGACAACTCTTTTTAAGTGCCTCCCGAATACATCATTTTATTTGCATTCACTAAAAAACGATAAATATTTTTTATGAAGTGTGATATTACACATATTACTAACGCTTGTCTAATGATACTGCAAAATATTATTATCTCTGGATTTGTCGTTGTGAAGAAAACTGATAAAATGTTAGTATGGAAAATGCAGAATTCCCCAAAATCTCCATACAAAACACCAATTTCATAGGTAAGGACCTAATATTCATGATCAAATTAAAAGCATGTCAGCATGGTAACCGACAGAGTGGCATTGGTATACTGTGCTATTTATTCTGAAACTGTGTCACCCACATTTTTCACACTTTACATTTTGCTCGAGATGTCATTGTAGTGTAGAGAAATGATGTATTTAATGTAGAGTTTTATTGAATACTAGCTGTTGCCCGCGACTTCGTCCACTGTTACTGGTTTTTAACTATCCCACGGGAACCCTCTAATTTTCCGGAATAAATAGTATCTAAGATGTTGACTAGGGATATAAGGTATCACCATGCAAAATTTCATTGAAATCGGTCCAGCCATTTCGGAGATTAGCCCGTACAAACAGATAAACAGACAAACAGAGAAAAAAAAAGTATTTTTTTTTTTGGTATTTACCCTCTTTTTAAATCCCCCTTTCGACATCTACAGTTTTATTATATGTACCGATAAAATATTTATTAATGACCTTTCTATTATGATTTGAATATTATCTTAATTTTCTTAATTTTTTAAAGATCTCTTGACCGAGAACTGCGTTTATGCCTCTTCGAAAATACTGAAACCGTTATTTTCCTTCAATTTGATCCTTCCTTGCTAACTGTAACAATGGCGTATCAAACCGCTAGTAATGATAAAACCCTTGAAATCTCGTGTGTCTTGTTGCAACAAAGAACGTATTTTATTTTCGACATGATCTATTTTACGGTGGTCGTATGAAACTCGCATCTGTCAATATCGGCGCATAGCAACGAGAACTATTCTTGGTGATCAGCAGTCACCCAGTGACCCATTTGCTCGATTTGGGGGCGCACGTTATAACAGATGACCCGGATTCAACATTCAAATATGTAGTTTTTACTAAAACTTTACATTTCACAAGTGGTTAGCTCTACACAATATTTAGGATTTTCATCTACAATCACTTATTTCCTGGTGTGGGCAAAAAAAACAAATCTCATCTTGGTACGATTCCGACACATAATTCTTGCTTCTTCTCTGTTAAGTAACTAATAATGTACTCATATGTAAATATAATTATATTTGTTACAAAAAAGCTTTACCCTCGAAGGCAGCTCATACAAGTTGAGAAAACTGCATTACAAGAGGACGCAAGTTTCATTTTCGTACAGGCGATATAGTTTTTTATTATCTACCGAGTTGTAATAAAAAACTAAAGTACCTAAAATGAGGAGCTCGGTGATTAGTACGCTTTGGCTTTCGATCGAAAACAAAGGTACCTTCGCCAAGGCCAGGCCGTGGATGGGTTACCAAAACTTTGTGATCTCGAACTCCTCCATGCGTCGGAAGGCACGTTAAGCCGTTGGTCCTGGTCGTTATTGCAACCGTTTCTACCCACCAACCCGCATTGCGCCAGCGTGGTGGTGTTTCGGCCCATACTCGTCATGTGTTTCTCCACGAGGAAGGCCTGTGCCGAGCAACTCTAGATTCTAGATTGCATAATTGATTGACTCTAGATTGCACAAATGTTCAAGCGATTTCGCCCCTCGGACCCAGAACCTAAGTAATGACACCTTGAAACAGACTTAGACGCCAGGAAAGGTCAAAGATAAGGAAGGAAGAATTTCCCTTCACATCCCTAAAAACATCCGACTACTCGTTGGCGCTTCCACGTGGAAGCTCCCAATTACATCCCTATCAGGGGATAATTTACGAAATTGTTTCCTTATTTCCCCGAATCCACTCAACCTGTAATGAGGCGTGCATAAAGGGGGTCTTCACGTGTTAGGAATCTTGTTAACAAGTTGGCTACGTCCTCAGCCTACACCCCACTGCTGCTGCTGCATAGCGACCAGGACCAACGGCTTAACATACCTTCCCTAGCACGGAGGAGTACGAGATCACAGTTTGGTCACCCATCCACGGTCTGACCATGGCGATGGTAGCTTTGTTTTTCCATCGAAAGCCACCGCGTAGTACGCCACCAAGCTGCTCAAGTTTATGCTTTAATTTAAGTTGGCTACATTCAGTCCTTATTATTTTAAATTTATAAATCGTAAATATTACTGTGTGTATTTTACTACACAGTTATATTTACAAGATTAGTTTTAGTACGGAAAGACCAACAGAAAAACGCGAATTATCGCTCTATCCCGGACACATATTGTGTACCTAATAAATGTAATTTATTTATATATTATTATTATGAAAACAAAATATTGAATTGTTTTTTTCTGAAATTAAAATGATTTACAATCAGTACGTGGGTGTAGTACTCGTATATACGAGATTACTAACTATTTACAAGACTATTTTATAACTAAAATAGATACCTCTTATGAAGGAAGCAATACAATCGGCAGAATAAAATTTTGCATAACAAATTGACATTGAACTTTATTTCTGAACCATTATTATTCAAATTTCCATTATTATTCAAATTTTTTTTTTTAGTTTACGCACTTATTTGCGAAATATTCAAGGAATAAGAGACATGGATTTAATAAGAATTAATCTTACAGGTATTCCAAAAAACTACATTTCACTACATTTATGAAAAAAATCTGATATTAGCATTAAAAAATTATCTTGATTATTATAAAACTAAATTAATTATAACCTTAACCTTTTATTTAATTCAAAATTATATAAGCAATTGGACTCTATCTGAATAAAATTCTAAGAATCAATTTCTGAATTTGGCAATTCTCCATATTCGAAACTGTCTTTATATTATATTTTATTTTTAATTATGAAATGCCAGTCATTTTTAGTTTAATGACCACAGATTTTTAGCGGACTGGAGATTTAGGCAAAAAGCCAAGAATATCATTTCGATCTAAAGGTCAGATAATATTTACCTTCATTTAGAAATACCTATATATTATCACAGAACCGATGCGCTTGATATATTTTCGCGCGAATGACGCAAGAGCATCAGCTGGCAAACTCTTTTGGAGACTCACGGAACGCGCCGCCGGCGCAGCCGCCGCACGCTCGCCGCCTCTTGGCGCCTTCCCTCAGCCAAAAATTCTAGTGCCAACTAGATTGTAAATATTTCCTCAAGTGTAAAAATTGAGGTGTTGATTTCATTTAGAAAAGGCTAATATAATTTTTATCAATTTGCCATACCGTCGATTTTGTTCCACTGATTATCTATTTCTGTATCTCTTATAAATAGTGTGAGTGATTACACCTCTGTCTCTGAAAGAGGCGTGATTATAATGTTATGTAGTGTTTTTTTTATAAATAGTAGTAAAGTAACTAGTAATAAAATTATCTCTGTTGAAAAATCTAGGTGTGTTTAGACTTGAGTTTTGTTAAATTATCAAGTCCATGAATTTTGTCGTAAATAACAATATGTTATATGTAATTTATGTTTGCCTGTTATTTAACTTTATTTAAATCTGTGTTCACCAGTAAAAGCCGAAAATGTTAATTGCGACAGTAATTTTGCTTACGTCGTTTTAACTGTTTTCGATCAAAAATAGCTGTTAAAAATATTACATCACGGTTGTGATTAGCATAATCCTTCCGATTCGCAACATTAGCAAGTGTTATAAACCGTTGGATAAAAACTAGCGTTTATTACATATCGTAAAGAACATGAAAATAATCAAGGCCACAAATATTCTTAATTTATTATTTACAAATTTTAAGCAGGTGAGTCATGCATATAGAGAGATTTGCAAATATTGTAAATGATACACTCTAATAGATTTTACTAACTAACCCCTGTTACATACATACATACAATCACGCCTGCAATCCCCGAAGTGGTAGTCAGAGTCTAAGGAGCACTGTGTTCCTTAAGACCACATTTAGCCATACAAAAATTGAGTTTGGTCAGATGAAAAATCGTGAAAGAGTAGTAACAAGTGGCTAGCTCATCGCCTACACAATCACAGACCCAGTACCCAATACGCCCTTAGTCGCCTTTTACGACATGCTAGACAAGAAAAGCAGTTGGTACATTCTTTGTGTGTCCCGGACCAACACGGGATAAAATTGTGTATAATTTATGATATCTATTTATGTTATTAGCTTCAAAAAAGCTTCTTTAGCTTTCTTTTTCATTCTTAATGAATAAATTAAGAATAAATTTTGTACCAACTTACTTTAGTTACTTACTAGATGTCTTTTATATTAAATAAGCCTTCAACTTTATTATCTATTCCTTTAAGTAGAGAATCAATCATCGATCTTTGTTATTAATAACACACTTCTTATAAGCATCATTGAATAGATTTATGTACCAATAGAGCAGTTATGTATATAATCATGAATTTAAAAAGAAAATGTGGGATCGCCCCCTTTCACATTTTCCTTCCTACCTTCATTATCATGAAAATCAAATTAGTTATTCAAGTTAGTCGCTTGGATGTATATCTCCAATTTTCGATAAACATTATTTAAAATCTAAGATTGTTAATCTTTAATCTTGAGGTTAGAACGTTTCTATTATTTAACTATATACCGGTATAGTGAGAATAAATTATGTATAGTTATAATTTGCATATCAACATTAAAATAAAACAGAACAACTGCACTGGATATTCTGTTTTATTGTAGCATCATTTGCATCTATGAAATACGTTGCTACAAACTTATGAAAGAATTGTAGCTGTTTTTTTAACTACTGTGCTACACATAGTGTATAAAGTGCACTAATACTACTTAGTGTAACTATTAATTGCCAATATCTCTATATTTAGTGCCTATATAACTAAGGAGGTTTATGGTCCCACAATAATATTTGATGTATTTAGATCCCTATGTAAGGGGACGAGCCCATTGCGTTGTACCGAGAACAGTTTCCAGGAAATCCATTTAATTATACTAGTCTCAACTTAAAATCTCAGTGGTACGGGTGAAGATTTACTAATTTAACTTTATTTTACGGCCCTTTAAAATTATAGTTCATTCTCAATTATGAGACGACAGATAAGAATTTAATTAAGAACACAAGCGTGTTTCCAAACACGAGGTCCCGTGGGCGTCCCGTAGCTAGTGCGGTGACGCAGAATTTAGGTCGCCCTCTGATAACGTTAAGCCATTGTGACAGTGCCTATGAATAGAAATTAAGTTGACGCCTAAGGCAACTCTATTAAATTTATGAAACAATTTGTCATAGACTTGAATGCGGAACATTAAAAGAATACTACCAAACCATCTCCTCCCTTGGGTGTCGTAAAAGGCGACTAATGGACTTAGAACTGCCTACCATCCAATAGCGCATTGCGGCGACACCGGCTGAGTGCAGTCACTGCTTGGTGAAGCGCGAACTATGGCAATGGACTGCTTTTGCGGTGCTTTTGTCTGGTCTATGACTAACCCTTAGGGAATAATAGTCGAAATTATATGTATGTTGAATTTTACGTCATGGAGGTTGCGTTTGTCCTGCCGAACTTTGAGAAGACGCTATTTAAAAAAATATGAAGGTAAATTCCTTACTTAAAAATAACACATCCTAAAAAAGAACCTGGTCGATCGTAAACTTCCTCGACTGTACAACCTTCAATTCAAAAATGCTAACGAAACAACTAGATAATACTAAATGAGCAGCAAAAGGTTTTGTTTTACGAGTATTTTCGCTTTACCTATATCTGCGTATCTGGGACAAAATTAAATATCAGTGTTAATTCGTAAATTATTATTTCTCATGTTGATTATTAGGTTCATGTTAGAAAATTCTATGTTTACATCTATGTTAATTTTATACTAATAACTAAAAAGCTACGAAAAAGACATGAAAAAAATGATTTTTATGTGATATTTATTAAGTAATTTTATTGTGCATGCAAGAATTTTTAAATAAGTGATTTTTATTGATGATTACAAACTTAAATATTAGTGTAATTTTTACTATCACTATACATTCTTCATGTAAAGTGGCTCAAAGTTATAAAAGGTCGTAAATTCTACGTGCACCTTTATAATGGTTTATTGAACATCCAATACATCCCAAGCACCCAACATTATCCCACACGAAAACCTTTAAGACTTATCTGTGTAATCCAGGTTGCTGTTGGAACAAAGGAGAAAAGCTCCTGCCCACAAATTATTGTGTGTATTTGGTCCCGTAGGATAGCCTGTATCCAGCAGGGGACTTATTTACCCTGGTGACGGAAATGGTCAGTTTTTTTAATCTATGTTCTTGCCGACCGACGTGACTAAATATCAGTAAGTTTCCTATCGAGCGACCTCGAGCCGAATAACAAACATCACATCACACCCTATTGGTACCGACGATCGACGGCGTTTGATCAACAAGTGGGTATTTTATAAACACCACTGGTACTTTGTTTTGTTTGAATATAAATATTAGACGTTCAACTAAAATTTCATTATGAGATTGTTCAGTATACAACTGTATGCTAGGTTCGAATGAAAAGAAAAGAAAAAAATATTCAGAATATAATATCTCTGCATACATCACTACGTAGTTATGAAGAATTGTGTATTATTTAACTCCTCGAGGGTCAACGCGAACACCGAAGTTCGCAAACAATAGATTTTTCTATTTTGTCTGGTTTACTGACCATTGACAGGTTACATTTATTCACGTACCTATTTAGTTCTTCAAAACACACACGTTTCATTTTGACCGGTCCATTTATGGTCCTTCTAATTTGGAAAACAAGATTCAAGCGCGCTCTTTTCTATAAAATCACTAAATGTTGTCCCCACGAAATGACGTCATAAATAGAATCTTGTTACAGACTTTACAAAATTCACCAAATCAGTTCTTACATGTTTAATTAAAATACAGTCCAAATCTAGGCCGAACCATATGCTTCTAGGTCGGGAAGCCCTGGGAACGGCTCGGAGAGTTACTCCGGCAGACCCCGGTCCGCTCCCACAGGAACGGGTATATCGGGGAGTTTTAGTGGGTTGTGCCAACATGTCAGGTGAGTCCTACACACGCCTACCGGCTAGCCACCGGTAGGTACGGTCCGTAAATGGATTGCTAAAGATGTAAAGAAAAAATCCGCACAATATGCCAAATTGTATAAAGGATAAGTGTTACTACAACTAGATACCCTTGATGTCTCTTACCTGGTGATCTGGTCCTGCCGCTCGGCTATGGTCTGCAGGCCGACGGCGTCTCTTAACTGCATCACGATGGCTGCTCGGACTGCCTCGGTTAGCTTCATCTCTTCTATTCTCTCTGATAGTACCTGAGATAAACAATTTATATTGTCATTAAATACGTTTGAGCATTTTCTTTTTAAATCCATGCGTTTGGGGTTTAAGATTATGACCTCTTTTAACGAACGATCATGCGAATTTTCTATGCATTTTTTTTTTATGATATTTTTTTTTACTTTTAAATCTAAATTAAAACTATTTCCTAAGTCGAAATATTAGACTCAAAAATAATAAATAGTTTTACTGCAAGTGCGCCTCAGACACTTAATTTGCATGATTTAAATCCATTGTTGCCACATTTAATCCCGTTTAACACATGACAGTTATATTTAAACCAGTAAAATAAACTGCATTCCTTTATATTGAGTTATGCTTATGATAAAAATAGGAAAATGTTTTAGAATTATTTGAACTGTAAACCACGATCATTATCACCCCAACAAAAAAGATTTATGTCCTAAATTTTTTACACACTTTTATTGTTATAACGCTAGTAAATTATAAAAAAAAATATATTAAAGATGAGTTATACAAAATAAAGAACAGTTACCTCAACATTTTCCGAATACAAAGGAGTATTCTTAAAGACATCTTTCTTGACCACGGTCACAAACGGACCTTGCACGCCTCCGACAAATTTCTCGCAATCAAAGAAGAGCGCGTCTTTCTTCAGCATTTCTTCTTCCAGCCCTGGGAAGGTAGGGTTCATGTCGACCACAGCAGTAGGGGCCACTAGAGAATAGTCCCAAAAGGCCCAGGCTCCGTACTGGTGTAGGAGAAGCGTGGTGGCCACGTCATCAGCCAAGACCCCGGTCAGCTTGGAAGCAGCCGGAAAGAACCCGATCATACGCTTGCCAGTCCCAGAGTTCTGCTGCAGTTTGTGTTCTAAGTTGTTGAGGTCTATAAAACCTTCTTTGGATTCCGGGATTTTGATTATCTGGAAACAAATTATAAGGTTCAATTACGGTCAATATTTTTAAAACGAGTGGGCTTTAGAAATAAGGGAAAAAGAACACCATAAGTTATGTAACTCCACCTTTGTATAAATACCCCCTTATTTATAACTAGCTGTTGCCCGCGTTACTATGGTTTTTTAACTATCCCACGGGAATCCTTTAATTTTCCGAATTAAAAGTATCTATTATGTTGACCAGGGATATAAGGTATCATCCATCAAGCCATTTCGGAGATTAGCCCGTACCGGAAAAACAAAATAATTAATAAATATATTTTTTGGTATGTTCCCTCTTTTTACACCCCCCTGACTTGGTTTTAAACATTCTTTTCTGTGTACAGACATTCGATCACTACAAATAAATAAATAAGATGTTGTTGGGCCTCCAATAAAATTGTAACCACAATTGATAAATGTATCAGCATTGTTACAAATAACAAAAATTGTGACTAGGCATTGGAATGAAACCAACTCCATATAGACTGTAATGCATAAATCCTTACTAAAGCATATATTTAACAAATTCAATTGTCTTAATATAAATCTATCAAGTAGGACCCAATATGTTGTATAAATTGCTGTCTTAGAATAATGGACTTAAGTTTTATTCCTTTGTTTGTGGAAAACAATCCCACAATGCTTGCAAATCTATGTGGGCAGACTCATTGACATTTCCATAAATCATCAATTTATAAACGCATTTAATTAATAATGTTCTCACACAAGCGGTCTCAGGCGTTATATGTTTCTATTTTATAAAAATCAAAAGCATTTATTCAGTTTCGATGCGTCTTAGCGCAAGCTTATGAATGTCACAAACAGTATTTCGTGAAAAAAAACTACGCCATCTCGTCAGTATCTTGTTTCCTCCTTTGAGAAGTTACCGTTACTATTTACATCGATACGCTTATCATTTTATCAAAATAACTTGCGACGTTAATTATCTTCAAGTGCCAACAAAAATATTACAATAAATTATTGAATCGTATTGGAGATTTTTTGCTCTATAGTACATTTTTATCTTAAATCCGCTTGATAAATATTTTCAATGACTCAGTTTAATGTTTTTCAGAAACTATATAAGTGTCACAGAACAAATAAAGAAGGGGTTTCCTCCTTTGCTCCGTGATCCTTGGTTATGCTAAAGCACTTATTTTTTCTAGTCAACTTTTGAAAACGCCATACAATTGTTTATGGATGACTGAGAGCGGGCGTTCTGGTAAATTATTATTAGGTCCTTAGGTCCTTACCTATGAAATTGGTGTTTTGTATGGAGATTTTGGGAATGTCTGCATTTTACATACTAACATTTCATCAGTTATCTTCACAACGACAAATCCAGAGATAATAATATATGGCATGTATCATTAGACAAGCTTTAGCAATATGAGTGTGAACACGCTTGATAAAAATTATTCATCGTTTTATGTTAATGCAAATCAAATGATGTATTCGGGAGGCAGTTAAAAATAATTGATTTTGTGTCTAATTTTAACACAATTAAACTTGCAAAAATTATCAATTTAAATAATACGAGCTCAAATATATGGTATATTTTTAGAAGAGGCAATTATTTTATAAGAATGTTCTGAAACTTAATAGTTACGGACAAATTGCTAAGACAGAATAAAAACACCAATTTCATAGGTAAGGACCCAATATATAACATGTTAAGATACTCAGATATCTAGTCCGTAAGATTTAGAGCAAAGTATAGAATTGAAACCATGTATGTAAGACCTAAATAAAATATTGACTACTTACGTAAATAAAAAGAGGCGATTAATTAATATGGATATAGTGTACATAAATAAATTCTGGAACACAGCAAATGAACGTAGAATTGCGTCATCATTACAGTGAATTATTAGCTCATCCTCCTACCAGCAAATTACTCATATGATATTGATCGTTAACTGTTGTACTTTAAAGTTGAGGATCGTTTAAATGACCTTTGATTTTGGGCAGCTTAACATGCGGTCCATTGTACACATCTTTTCCGCATTGTATTCAATTTGCGTAGACCCAATACTAGAAGGTGAACGGTCGTGTATCTCTGAATCAATGTTATGCGAATTTTATCGAGCGATCTGAATATGTTGGTTTACGCCTATTTTGTATGGGGCATGAATAAATAATTAAAGGTGAGTGACCCGTGACGTGTAATATGTAAATTTCTCTGCATTTCAAATGTATACAATGTTTTATTTTTAATGTGACCTAAATTCTTAGTAATTTGTCCTTAAATGCTCCAAACGGAACATTGTCTGTATACTTCGCCGGATTAGTTATTTAAAGCGCTACTCCAAATAATTAAAAATCGCAAATATACACTTCTTACGTATGTCCCTTGACGTTAATTACTCGTGTAGATAATAGAGAACTTATAATGCAAAACTCATTGGTCTCTTTGTTAAAGTTTACGGCCGGTTTTACCATATCTGAATACCACTATACAACAGGTAAATTTAAAAATGGAACAGGATTTGTATGGAATTATCAGGCAGTTAAGTGATCGATAATTTTTCGGGGTGGTGAGTTTTCCAATTTCGTTAAGCACTTTAGAAAATCCGTAACCACTCTATAATTAAAACCAATATTCCAACAGCCAGGACAGAAGTAATGTACAACTAAATTTTAACCGCCTCTCTGGTCTAGTGGTTGAAACCACCGGGTGTTGATCGGGAGGTCCGGGGTTCGATTCCCCACGGGGGCAGTGGTTTTTCTGCTCGGTTTGGTTGGTGGTAGGGCTTCTAAGCCCGCCTGGCTAGCTAGCTACCACCGTCTTTACCTAAATTTGTCGCCATAATAACAACGTTATAAGCATTGTTGTGTTCCGGCAATCAGAGGTAAGATAGCCAGTTCCTCAGTTGTTGAGGATTACAGGTGAAGCTCGCTTCCACCTTCGGCCTTATCGTCACTTACCATCAGGTGAGATGAAGGACAAGTGCTTACCTGTCATGTGTAAAAAAAAAATAGATTATTGATCGACTGTAGATCAAAACAAACGCACAAAAAGTTTAAGCTATATTCGGTTATTCAAAGATACTTTACCATTTGACAAAGAGCTTCTAAACACGATTCCAGCTAAACGCGTAGTAAAGAGTAAAAAACCGTAGGATTAGGTCATCGCCGCCCCATTGGTCCCCGGGGCCAGTCGTCAAGGGCATCGAATAAAAAGATCCAAACACGCCATCTACTAACTACGTGTTAGCGAAACGATGATGTCATTGGCCCATTTTATTAGCAAACGGTGCGTTCGAATAAACTCTACCTTTCTATTTGGTATTTATTTTTGTTTGTCAACGAGACACTTCGAAATAACTCTTCGTAACTTTTTCCATTACATTACACAGTATAACGACCTCCGTGCTCGAGTGGTCTGTATGCCGGTATCGGTATCAAATAGACAAATAGACGAACAGACAGAGAAAAAAAAAATTTTTTTTTTTGTATTTTCCCTCTGATTTGATTTTAAGCATTTATTTTCTATGTACAGACATTCGACTTTTCGTTTTATTATATGTATAGATAAATCAAAATCAAAAATAATTTTATTTCATAGGCCAAGTTTGACACTTAAAATCGTCAACATTTTACATATTATGCATTTTACAAAATAAATAGCTTATTATAAATTATTTTAAAATTACAGTATTTAACCATGTATTAAAGTTCATGACCGCGAGCGCTTTTAGCAAGTACATCCACAGCACAGTACAAATACATCTTTGACTGTGGTTGTAATCGATACAAGCGGCCGGATTCCGAGAGTAAGGCTTTTCATGAGAAGAACCCGGCAAGAAACTCATGAGCCACTTTTTTAAAAAGCCAATCATAAAAATCATAAAGATAGTGTGTAAATATGTCACTACGATTTACCTATTAGTTGAGGAGCTCTGTGGCGTATTTCGTATGCTTGAAAACAAAGATGGGGGACCAAAGCGATCTCAAATTCCGCTATGCACCGGAGGTCACGATAAACCTTTTCTACACACCAATCCGCGTTGGCTCAGTACACCTTTCTTAGTTGCGTAAAAACGCCAATTTCTATGGGAAACGTGATTTCATCTGCTTTCCGCTAGGTTTATCACGTTTCCCATAAAATTTTACATTTTTAACGCAACTAAAAAAGTTGAGTTTGAAAACTTATACTAGCATATATGGTATAACGGAATGTACTCCTCATGTTCTTTTATCCATGTAAAATGCCTATTGCCCAACCGTGGGTACGTCCGTGGGTATAATACAGGCTCATGATGACAATTATTTTAATAATTCAGAATAAAGAACCTTCTTAACAAGTAAAATATGAAGTGACAATCTGTCTGCATCTTTCCGCTCGACGTCTCACTACCGATTCACTCGACGTGACGTAAAGTTTCCCTTGGGAGGATTTTATCCTAGATCTTCTGAAGCTTAGTAGATCCAGAATACTAAGCAGAAAAAAAATATTGTCGCACTCAAAATAATGTCCAGTTCTAAAAATTTTATGTTCTATTTTTTTGTCATATTGTTTCCATGTTTTTTTCCAACGACATCACGTGGACTGACAGACACACGAGCGCCCTTAAGGTGGCCGAACAATAAAACTAAACAATTAATATTTATAACTGTCATTACAATTACATGAGACATCATTGCATTTAATATTGCCGCTGCACTAAATTTTTAACTAATGCTTTTAAATAATACGATGTATAACATTTTTTATGTGTATTCATTTAATCATATTTTTTTGGTCCTAAATGTTGTTTTATTGTTTAGAAAATGGTTTGTTTTTGATGACCCCGTAGATGCTATCAGGATTGAAAATCTAAACACTGCATTGAACGACAACTAGAAACTTTGCTGATGAGTAGTGAAATTATACAACTAACCCTGAAATTCAAATAACGAATATAAATATATCTATTCATCATTTCGAAACTTTTTGCATTTGGATTTTTCTATTCATCAGCGATCAACTCAGTTTTTGACAACTTCGCAAATTCTGTTTACTCTGAGTCGCAAATAGACTAGTTGACTCAAAAGTAATGAAAATAATGTGGCATTCACTTATTATTTAATACAAGAGTCCGAAGTATACCAAGGTCGATAAATATAAATAAGGGATTGCTGTAGAAATTCAATTTGAACATGTTTTATTTTTACTCTTTTTTTCATCTGCCAAAGCGCTATCCACCATGATCGTGAAATTTGTTGAGTAACGCTTCATGTAAACAATTACTACGCATAGTCGAAAGCCGTCAAACGCCAGTCGCAACCAATCAAGCATAGCTGTCGGCTATGTCACGCATGCGTATTGAGTTGTTTACAATAATCATGACGCTACGGCACAGATAATTTAAAGACCATCATGACCGAAGACGTTTTTTGACATTTAAGCAAAAACGTAATTTATAATTTAAAATTTATTGCGTTATAGGATTCAGAAAAAAATTGTATTATTTTTATGGTGATGGCTAGGAGTAATAAATCATTTGGGGCCCATTAAAAAAAAGGGTCAACTAGCCTATTATCACTTTTAATTTATAGTCGTATGTGCGTTTACTTCAGGAAATTCCCTCAAAACCGTCACCTTTGTTTTCGCGTTTTCTTAATATTTTTAAGAGGATTACCATATTTTTTCCTTAATTTATTATATATTCGTTTTTCACGTAATATTTTTCTATAAGTTTTGCTGTACCATATTAGATAAAATGCAGAAGATCATCAACTAATACTTAATAAGTAGCTGGATTTGATAGTATAAAATGTTATTAAATCCGTAATTAAAAACCACTTAAGCACAGGGTTTAGGCTGTATTGAGATATAACAAAATGTTGGCTTTAGTCTGTTTGCATAGTAGGAATATTAATTTTATTCTGTTTTTATAAAAATATTTTTTATAAATCTACAAAAACATAGTCACGTTTTAGTTATTCACACGCATTTTTCACTCACAAATTATTATTTTGTGAAGTGTTTCTTCAATATTGTTTAGTAATTAAAACACAATGCATTACAATTAGTAATTTTACGATTATATTCACCATTTTAAACCATTACAATAACTGCTAAATTATGTTGATAACTTATCAATGTAGTGTTGACACTGAGAAGATGCCCAGCTTCTCGGTAGAGATAAAACTTATTGCTTGCAGTTTACCTACATCAACTTAAATACTGCAGAAAATGAACAATAATAAAAACGTAATTCCCAAATACCAATTTTAAGTACCAACTTCAAAATAACGAGCCTTCAAATAAAAATAATGAACCCAAGTTTGCCAACATACAAAAAGAAATAAAAGCTAATGTATTTTTGAAATGTTTACCATTAATTTAATTAACATCGTTAGCACAGTACTTACTGAATTTATAATTGATGCGATGTAGGATTTGATTTATTTAAAGCAATAATGACTTATCTTATTTTAATAAAAATTTTAACACGCCTTCATACTGGCAAAAAAAATTAAGTCTGGTATCAAATGCTATTTGTGTAATATGAATTATCTAGTTACCGTTAACCTTACATATCAATAAAAATAAACAACTTACTTACGTAGTTTTTTATGTATACAATTTTGGCTTTAAGTCAATTATTTCACAATTGTCTTAAACAATGAAAAACTCATAAAAACTAGAGTACTAGTGCTAGTGACTAGTACTAGTGAGTAGTAATAACCATATTCAGTTATGTTGCTTCAAATCTTTTCGACCTAAGCTCATTAGATACAAAGTGAAAAAATGTTTGAGGAAAAGTAGTTTGTGATATCCGAACTGTCGATATCCGCAATTCATTTATCCTGATTATACGTACAGCTGGGATAAAGCATAAAGAAATATCAGAGTTACGTAATATTTGTTATCGATAATTTTATCAGCAACAGAGGTGAGAGTTGCCTTGAACACAACCTTGTGTAGTGGCAAACAAAAACTCACGTGGACTGTAGTATGTTGCACGATAACAGGCGGAATTTGCCGAACGAGTTGCGTATACCCAGAATGGTAATGCCAACTCGAATTATAGTACTTTTGAAGAATAGTAGATGAAAAATTACCATTACGATTTAAAATCTTATTGGCAATAGAGTACGTTATCATCGTCAATGTTGGTAATATGTTTGCGCAATCAACTTCACGACATTTATAAAAAAAAATAGTTTTTTTTTTCGTATTGTCCAAAGAATCACTGTCCCCTAAGATACAGCTTTACCTCATTTTAATTGTAGAGAATCGAATTATGCTGAATCGCAAAATGATAAATGTGTGCTTATTCAATTCCATTATGTTTAGTCACAAATAACTATAGCATTGTTTATTACAAAATGAAGTATAATTTCAAAGGAAATATGCTAGAGTAAATATCAACAAAGAGTTTTTTTTTTATTAAAATTTTGATCTGTATATATTACTACTTTAGTCATCGTTTTATTTCATTACAGACATTATTAAGGATAAGGAAAAGTAGTGATCCTTGCATTTAAACATAAAACTATAATTATCTAAAGTATCTTAAGTTTGTAATAAATGTCCCTCCACCAAAAAATGTTATTTACGATTTTTAATTTAAAAGTATACATGTAAGTTTGTGTAGTTGTCTTTAGTCTTAACTATCGCATTAGGTTTATCCTGTAAAGATAGATTAAGTTTTAAATAAATAAAAATCAAATCATATAATTATCAAACTTTTCAACAACTTTCAACTGTTCTACTAAGACGTGGCTATGTAATGTATAATACATAGTAACATCTTCTCAGAACCTTCCTACAAAACTTGACTTTTGCTAAAGGAAATTAATCGTCGCCAAGTCACCGTTTTATAATTAAATGTTCTAAGAAATAATTACGTTTTCCACCCTAGCCTTCAAAGTCTCGGCTGAAAAGATATCTTTGTTTCTGTTCCTTATGCACAGAGAGATATAAGATATAGCATAGGTAATTATTATTAAAGTTTAGGTTTATGGTGAAGTTTTTATTGAATTGCTAACTACTGCTGGCCACTTCGTTAATACACAGATAAGTTTGCCATTAGATAGAGCCTTAACATTGGATTTAGACGTCTCGGAAAACTATATTCATTACAAGGTAGTTTTAATGCATATTCAAACAAAGTACAAATAGAGCAACAGACAAAATAATCTAAAAACTTGTTTAAGAAAATAATAAATCTACACATATAATAAAACTGTAGAAGTCGAATATCTGTACATAGAAAAAAATGCTTGAAATCATGTCAGAGAGGTATAAAAAAAGGGAAAATACCAAAAAATCATTTTTGTCTCTGTCTGTTCGTCTGTTTGTACGGGCTAATCTCCGAAATGGCTAAACCGATTTCAATGAAATTTTGCATGGTGATACCTGATATCTCTGGTGAACATCTTAGATTCTTTTTATTCCGGAAAATCAAAGGGTTCCCGTGGGATAGTAAAAAGCCAGTAACCGCGTACGATGTTGCGAGTAACAGCTAGTTATCTAAAATGTACAAACGCAAAGACGTAAACAAGCTTATATGTGTTTATGTGTATTTTAACTTCGCTTATTATAAGCTTGTTACTATGCTTAACGTTCGTTATACAACAACAAAAATACAAACAAATATTGTTATCACGACTCCTTAATTCGTCACTGATATACTGTAACAAAGTGGCCATATTTTTCCACTGACGGAATTGAATAAGGTAATGAATAATATTACTACCGAAGACGCTTGATAATTAATTCATTGGGCGCCTCTGCGTCTGCGCTTGTGGACGATAGTAAAATCGTTAAGGAAAACAACAAGTGCTATTCAATTAAACAAACAACTGTTAGAATGCTTTAAAACATTAATGCACTTTTCATTGACTACTTTATGCGTATTAGTATGTGACATTTTTATGGATATATAGAAGCGTGATGATTATGTTAAGTGTTCTTCGATTTTATACACCATTAGTATGTGATTGACTGGCGTGTGTAATTATGTTCTCTTGAAAATCAGAAGTGAAAGTTAATTTCTAATTAGGTAAGTACAACATCTCCAACAATGTTAAAATGAGAAATAGATACTAAAACGTTACAAATAAAGACTAAAGCGTCTTTTAATCTTAAAAGTCATTATAATATTTCTTACACTCTTATATTATTTATAATGCTATACTCTTTATAAATCTTATTCTCTATTTATAATATTTTACAGAAAAATAATAGGTGTTATCGATAGCGAAAGAGTGGATGTGTGAACAGTAAGAGTGAGAAATTATGGAAAAAGATGTGAAATTAGTAAATATTGAATAAAAATGAGGAAAATAATTAACTCGAGAGAAGGTTCAGTGACAAGAGATTTTAATAGAGAACTAATTTGACAAATCGATAGAAAAACCATAAAAAATATAATACTAGAAAAGAGGATGACTCAGTAGGTCTAGGACTAGGACAATAGGTCTCACCTCAGCTCCACATTCTCGCCACGGCGTCAGCTGTCTCTCCGTCTCCCGCGACGACACAAACAGGGCCACCCTCTGAGGCCTAAGGGCGCGCAGGAACCTCGGCAGGGTGGCTCCGAGCACCACCACGTCGTCAGGGGACGCGCCCACTGCACTCCGAATCAGGGCTTTTGACTCCGACCTGTTTGAAGGTAATCATCGCTATTAATTGGCTTGGACAAGGTTATATCAACATCATCCAGCATGTATGTTGATATACCTATTTGATTTGAGATTTGTACTTAATTTAATGCTCGAAAATAGAAGTCATCATCATGATCGACCCGTTTTCTTCTTCTGTCTCCCCTAATGCGTCACCGCTCTCGATCTTTGGCCATCTCCAGCCCACCTCAGCCAACAAACGAAATAAAAATATTTACTAATAATTACAGAAAAATTTCGTACCTATTACTTAAATTTTATCACCTCCTCAACCCCAGAAGAGGAAGGCAGAGGCGTTATTCTTTAAGGTTCACATAATAGGTCTTTACCTATGAAATTGCCGTTTTTTCTCTCTCTTAGTATTTTTTCTGTAACTATTAGCTTTCAGAATATTCTTAAAAATAATAACGTTCTCTAAAAATATACCATATTTTTGAGCTCTTTTAATTTGTTTTGATAATTTGTTGTAAGATTAATTGTGTTAAAATTAGAAACAAAGACAACTCTTTTTAAGTGCCTTCCAAATACCATCATTTGTTTTGCATTCACTTAAAAACGATAAATAAATTTTTGAGGAGTGATATCACACATATTGCTAAAGCTTGTCTAATGATACATGCCAAAAATTATTATCTCTAGATTTTTCGTTGTGAACTGAAAAATGTTAGTATGGAAAATGCAGTTCCCCAAAATCTCCATACAAAATGGCAATTTCATAGGTAAAGACCTATTATTACAAGCTTGACGCCTAGCATCCCTACCAGTCCATTATTAGGCTACAGAATTGAGAACCTCTTCCATTTTTTTTAAACGGTTATGAAAGAAGGGCCATAAAAGTTACCTGTATAGCTCGCTTTGCCCTGAAGTATAGGAGAGCGCGGTGCACCTCGTGGCGTGTGTGGGGAGGACATCCTGGGAGATGTAGTCCTCAATCCACTGCAGGCCTCGCCCCGACCCGCTGTAGTCGCAGTACACCACTGTGGAAGAAAACAACCAACATGAAACGAAGCCAAATGAACCATTGGAACAAGGAAAGAACTAGATATATTAGACATAATGGCTTGTAAAATTGTTTTTTTTTAATGGGATTGCTCTTGACCACAATATGAGCCACGGCTGAAATGAGGTTAACGATGGAGCGAGCTTCCCAGAAGGTACAGTCGAATACAAAAATATGTATACACATTTGAGAGGTTACAATCTTTATTTCCTTCTAATTAAAGCCATATACTGTCAAAAGTGGTTAGATTTTTTTGGGTTGACTGTACATATTTCAAGGAGGCTTATATGCTATCGGGAACACTGACGCGTCAGAAACATAAATGTTTCTCGGCGTAGTTTAACTCATATCAATTAAAAATAAAGGCGTGAATTGTATGTAAATACATTATACGAGTATTGTATCGTAGTATAGTAAGGAGTTATTAAACTCTTTACTATATTCCTAGTCTTAAACTTTCAAAAATAACTTATTAATTATCTGTATTAATTTCTCAGTTATTATGTATTTATTTATCAAAATATTTATATTTTATTAAGTTTATTGCATTAATATAACCTTAGAATTATTTATATTACATTTTATTTGTTTAGAATCAGGGTTCATATATTTTTTTACTATCTTTTTTATATATCTTTTTTGCATATATTTCTGTTTTTCCTTGTGCACTGGTGTCGATTTTCTCACAACACGCGATCTCAAACACCTGTGACAGGTTGACTGGAAAACATCCCTATCAGAGATAGGTCCTCCCTTGCATACTTCTGCTTTTTAAGTTCTGTATTTTTGTTTATCTGTGCAATAAAGAGTTTGTTTTTGTTCTAATTTTTTATTCTATTTTAGATAGTACAGCAAAATCGCTAGTAGGTATATTGCATAATCATTCAATTATTTTCCGTATGTAATACAATAGGTTCTTGTGTCATATTATTTTCAATGTTAGATAAAGCATAATGGAACAGTTCTATAAACATGTTATGCTAAACCAGTCACGTATCGAACAAAAAAACGTCTGATTTATTTTAGATGCCAACAGGAAATTATGTTTTAACAATAAGGGCTTTACAGACTAAATTTGGAAACATTCACCTAAACAATCACCGTTCCTCCGTGCTTCGGCACGTTAAGGAACTACTGACACTTATTCCTTTCAGCGATTTCCTAAGTAAAACTACGTTTTTATATGAAATGCTTACGTGCCTGAACAGACGAAGAAAGCTGGGCAAGCTCCATAACTGGCGTTTTCTATGCACAAACACTGAATGGAACTGAACAAGTGTGAGTTGTCCCTAGGCCGTTGGTTTTAGTCGCTATTGCAACTGTCTTTACCCACCAATCGAGTCAGCGTGGTAGTGTTCCAGCCCCTACTCCTAATGTGTTCCACTAGGTAAAAAATCCTGTGCCCTGCAGTGGGGTGAGAGGCTGGTGTCGATCAGGATGACTGTCATTGAAGACTAAAGTATAGATATAGGCAGGCGTAAGACATCGAAGACAGTAATAATAAATATATTTGCCAAAAACATGGTATATATAGATGTTACATGAAAAAGAACAAACATGTTTTGCTTACATCGAGCGTGCAAATATTAGGTTTGGGAAAATGGGCCCAGTCATTAAATTATAAGTAATATCATAATTTAATATCCAATCCAATATCAATAGACAAAATCAATACTACTAATACATTCGATCACCTTCAGTTTAATGTACCTAAATATACAATAATACTGTAAATATTAGGTCCTTACCTATGAAATTGGTGTTTTGTATGGAGATTTTGGGGATGTCTGCATTTTACATACTATCATTTTATCAGTTTTCTTCACAACGATAAATCCAGAGATAATAATATTTGGCATGTATCATTAGACAAGCTTTAGCAATATGTGTGTGAACACGCTTGATAAAAATTATTCATCGTTTTTATGTTAATGCAAATCAAATGATGTATTCGGGAGGCAGTTAAAAATAATTGTCTTTGTGTCTAATTTTAACACAAACTTACAAAAAATATCAAATTAAATAATACGAGCTCAAATATATGGTCTATTTTAGAAGAGGCAATTATTTTATAAGAATGTTCTGAAACTTAATAGTTACGGACAAATTGCTAAGACAGAATAAAAACATCAATTTCATAGGTAAGGACCCAATATCAGACAATGTGAATGTTGAAGTAAATTTAAAATACTAATATAAAAATGAAATACCCGTGTACTCGTATCAATATAGTTATCTATATAATATCAGTAGTTTATTTTATTCCAATTTGTCGATCAAAAAAAAGAAGAAGCTAAATAATGAGTGTGGGAATTATAATATGACCAAGTAACAGATGTATAGAAATCACAAAGATTTGGTCGCTATCCAAGAACTCACCATGGCAGAAGTAGGTATGTGTTCAGAATTCCAAGCCAAAGCGGACGCACCACTACGCCAATGAGCTCCTCAGGAAAACAATTGCTGACGTCATTTCAAGTAGGATACGAGCAGGAAAAAGGGATAACGCACAATCAAAACTCTATTCAATTTAACACATTAGGTAATAATAATAATAATAATTTATTTTCATAATTCAGCAGGTACAATAATAATTCATAACTACCTACACTAGGGTAAACCTGTATCGTAGGTAATTAAACCTTCCTTAGTATAAACAATCATACTGCATACATAATGAAAACATAATGTAAATTAACAAAAATTAACAGAAATCTTTCTTTATGCTATTTTTATGACAATTTTTTACAAATATCTGATTACATATTAGGAATAGCAAAACCATCGCAAACAAACCGGTCATTTTAACGTCGCCAAAAGAGATTCGGTCATTTCATAATTAAGTGTGAGTAAATACTTAGTAACTCTAACTTTACAATCTTTTATATTAAGAGGGTATATAACAAGGAATTTATTGATTTTATTGTATATAAAAGCGGATAACTAAGGATTGTTGGGAGATTGGCTTTGCCTTTCGTCAAATGTTGGTCCCTAGGCCATAAGTATCTAACAGCATAGAATGCTTAATAACACGACAAGTTCGTTGAACCTTGGACCCAATGTCAGACAGGTTGGCTGTGAAACTTGTAATGATATTTTTATTTGTCTTATCGCCATCGACATGGTTTCATCAATCATTGTTTATGTGTATAGGTAGAGCTTAGTGTGGATGACTCCATATGATTTGTACCTATTTTTAGTCGAAAAGTGAAAATTAATTATCTGTTTAGGACAATGAACCTAATTTTTATAGGTTTTTACTAATATAACCGTACTGGTATTAAGACCGCTACCACAATTCCTATAAAAAAATCAAATTCAAAACTTAACCAGGATCAATTGAGACCCTAGGTGGTGCTTATGAACACCTTGCACTTAATGCAACAGTCCAATATATGCGTGCGTTATATAACATATTGAAACAAGGCAAAATTTTTGAGTTCGTCTTAAAAAAAAACAAATTTAAACTTCTTCTTTGGCAATAGCTGATAATTGATAGAGTGAGTCAACTAGCATTATACTAAGAATTGTTTATCAATAGAGACGAAAACAACACCACAGTATTCTATTAGTAACGACTCAACCCGTATATTGCGTGACCTATATCTCTTACGGTTTCAATTACGGGCTGATAGTCCACTTGTTATGCAAGGAAAATACCCAACGATAAAATTTTCTTTAACAATGCGAAATTATTTCTTATGCGATACAGAAAATCTTTGTATGCATGTTAGAATTTCCATTTAATGATGGCTGATGAATTTTGTTCTCCGCTTAATCCAATTCAACATTGAAAACATTATTTTAATAAAAGTTTTAATCAAATAACCCCTTCTCAACTGTAGATTTCGGATTCGATTCGTATTGTCACGTTCCGTCTCGCTCTAAGTCGATGCTATCTTTTAATTAAAAGAGACAGGTATTTAATTTGGTGGACAGTTACTGTTGAGAATAGGGGACAGGGCATACCGGGTGACTTTCGAGAGGCTTTCAGCATGGTAACGACGCCTGGAGATATTCTGTGAGCTCGGAAGGTTGGATTGATCCAGGAATCCAGGATTCATCCTTCAACGCAAAACAAGTGCTAATCGCCGAGTTACTGAAACTGTTTGTCAAAGAAGGTGACCTACTACTGATATTTGACCTACTTTAATTCCACAATACCTATAACATGTTATTGACACACTGTTACGAAATCCTAGAAACTTTCGCAACTTTAATATAAATAAAAAAAATGTGCGATTGTCCTTCAACTTTCAAGATGCGATTTTAGTAAATACGAGAATAATTTTCATTGGGATAGACGGTTGGCCTATTTCCAAAGAAATAAAAATGAGACATTATTTCAATATGTTTTATGGAGCTTCCATCATTTGCCAAAACTTAAAAAAATTATAAATAACGTGAAACGGAGAAGGGGAAAAGTCGTATTTAAATTTTTTTGTTATAAAAAGCTGAGCAAATGACTCCACACTACCTGATGATAAGCAGTAGAGGAGTCCATATGTGAAGATAGCTAGTGCGGCATGCTGACATTCTGCCCTAGCCACCCTCACCTTGCCGGCACAAAAAATACTTTTTCACACCTCTTTTGAAGGAATCCATATTGTAATAAGGAGGAAATACGTGTGCGGGTGTTGTTATTAATTACTTTCTTATTCAACACGGCGAGCTAGAGAAAAAATGTTTTTATTTATTCAATCTACACTTAAGCACCTACAAATCATGCAAAAATCATCACTGTACAAAAATATTTTAAGCGATACCAAAGTTCATACTACGATGGGCATTCTGTTTAGAATAAGTAACATTGACAAACATTTCGATTCGAAATTGATTTCATTATTAAAAGAGTCGGTAACAAATTCTCAGAAGGATAAAACTGCAAAACAATAACTGCGCGTGCAATAAATAATTACTTATATACACAAAATCAGTGTTTAATTATTGATTCATATTTACTCATATTGTTTGTGTTGCCTATTTTCCTTCACGTGTATTTTTAAATTTATTTTCAATACAAAAGAGCTAAACAGTTGTTTGGATTGAATAACTGCAACAAAGAAGGTATTATAAGTTCGATTTATGCGAATGTTATCCCAGATTATAACTTTTAGTTAAACGTTTACAAGTCGATAATAATTTGGGATATTACGTCACCAATATAAAGTATTAGGCGAGTGAAAACTTTTCACTCACCACTTTATATTTTCATCTTTATGAAGGACAATACAAACAATGAACATTTTCTTTTATAAATCTATCTAAAATAGAATGATTTCAAAATACATTCACTCTTCGTTGTGTTTCTAAACTGAATTTACTACTTTCAAGCAGTGCTTTTGCCCGGAACTAAACATAAATGTTTTGGTTTTATACTAAGTACATGATTTGGTGTATTGGTTGTATGGTTTGCAAATATGTACTAGTTAAATAAATAAACAATACCTCAAAACTGGGTTACTATTACACAGCTACGGATCCAATAATAGATTTTCTCTAACGGGCAATACATTATATAATATTCACTAGTATTAATTAATTAGTTATAAAATACTAACTTTTGCCCGCGACTTCGTCCGCGTAGAATAGTTATTATGAGATAGTGTGATGATAAGTAGCTTATAGCCTTCCTCAATAAATAGGCAATTCAACACTGAAAGATTTTTCAAATTGGAACAGTAGGTAGCCTCAATTGGTGGAATTGGAAACTGACTCCCACTCTATTATTAAATGTAAAGTTCATAGTGACGTAAATTTGTCCTTCATTTTTCTGGGAAGCGTTATTAAATTTTTTTAACATTCAGCTCATGGCATCCATTGCCATGGAAATATCGCAATAAAAGTCAGCCTATGTCCTATGATCTAGACTATCTGTGTACCAAATTTCGATTAAATTGGTTTAGTAGTTTTGGCGCGAAAGCGAGACAGAGTTACTTTCATTTATAATATTAGTATGGATTAATTTATTACCTATTATCTAGATAATACCTATTATTCCGTTAAATAAAGATAGTTCTATCTTGGGTTCGAGTCCCTGAAGGGGAGAATAGTACATTACTAACACATTACAGGCGAAAAGTAGTTGTACCTCTAACACCTCTGCCCATTCTTTGAGATGATTAATGATTCTTCAATTATCATTATCACTATGATGTATGTATGTCACGCCTCCATCCCCGAAGGGGTAGGCAGAGTTGAACACCCAAAGTTCACCTGACATGTTAAGGCTTACAAACATAAGCTATGTAACTAATAAATAAATAAATAACTTCAAACATTCACACCTATAAACTGGCCCCATTTTAAGCAGCTAATGCTGCTTGTGTTACGGACACCAGATGACGTATAAAGATATTTAATAGATAAATACATATGAATATCCTGAATATATATAAATATATATAAACAGCCAAGACTAGAGAACAGATGCCTGAAAATTCATCACCCAAACCCAGAACCTCTGGAGATGGCGACGCCTTGAGACCAGCATACAAACCACTCGACCACGGAGGTCGTCTATAGACCACGGAACTATCCATAATCATCAACGTGTCAATTATTAATGATTAACCTATATATTTTTTATCTAATACAGATTGTCTGGTACATTCCATGCATGTGAACAGGCTCGTGTACTTTGTAGGTATGCTAAACAGTATTGATATTTGCATAGTAAAATATTTGCAGAGCAATTAACCAACTCGGCCGACCATCGTGATTGTATTGGCTTTGTTAAGAGCTATTGTCCATAGAAAATTATGCGTCTTATCTGCACTTCTTATCAGTTTATAGGGAAATTTTGTAATGAACTTATTTTTTAATTTTTACATACATACATACATAAAATCACGCCTGTAATCCCCGAAGGGGTAGGCAGAGTCCAAGGAGCACTGTGTTCCTTAAGACCACTTTTAGCCATACAAAAATTGGGTTTCATCACATGAAAGAAGTGAAAGAGTAGTAACAAGTAGCTAGCTCATCGTCTACACAATCACAGACCCAGTACCCAATACGCCCTTAGTCGCCTTTTACAACATGCTAGGCAAGCAATGCAGTTGGTACATTCTTTTGTGTCCCAAACCAACACAAATTTTTAATTTTTGATACACAAAAACATTCAATATTATTGATGCCAAAATGTTTTTATATTCAACTGTCATCAGAATTATTTGCAGACCAATACGACCTTCAAAGTTTTAAAAAGACAACGTATTCCCTCCTTAAGGGTCGGCAACGCATCTGCGGCTCCTCCGGTGTTGTATTTGTTTATGGGCGGCGGCAATCACTTACGATCGGGTGAGCCGTCTGCCCGTTTGTTGGTTGTGTTTACATAATAAAAAACAACTTGGAAACGAGAGTTTTTGGCGGCATTCAACTATGGCGGACGTGATTTTTATTTCGATGATTTTAATATTGTACGGAGTGGATATTGTTACGTAAAATCAGTGTAGTTTTGTGTAATAAGTGTCTGTGATGATGTGCAATATGGAGGATTATCGAAATAAACGTCAAGTGGTGTGAAAAGTGATGAGTTTTTTATCGTGGTAATCCACCTCATCCAAGTAGCACCACAGTGTCTGCCATCGATCGTTTGACGCCATACTCTCCCAAGATGCATTGAAATGCATTACACTAGCATTTCAATGCAAACTACTGAAGATATATATATTGCAGACATGGCTGTATGGGCTTCGTTCCCTTTGCCTTCCCTACGGGAGAATTTTACAAAAAAAAAAACAACTTGGAAACGTTAAATAAGTACCTATAGTAAAACAAAAGATAACGTCGATGCTTTATTATTCTTGAGCTCGTAGCAATTATTTTATTGTATGACACGTGTACTCGACAAATATACTTTGATAAAACTAATCAAACGGATCTTTCGTAAACACCTATCACAACATTCATTAATGAAAGACCTGAAATATTCGGTTATAACTCGTAGTTGACCTTGACTTGGATCTATTGCATAATTGAGAGTATTACGTATATAAAACTGTGTGCTATACAGTATACTGATATCTCAGACTGAACTGTTCGTGACTTGTTTTATATTTGCATTCTGTTATCTGTGAAAATTAAATATTTACGAAGCGCTAACACCGACTGTACCTCATGTGGATAAGGACAACGCTAAATTGTACTTACTTGATAGTAAAAACTGAAAAAATATACAGTCTAAAAATATATTTGAGGTTAATATGATTCAGTAACAGTACTGATTTGGAGATGTCACTAAAACAAAACAGATCCATAGGAGAATATTGTATCATCCATTTAATGGAACTGATACAGGCTTCTCTGTACAAATTGCAAAAAAAACTTGTATATTAGTATATTGCTAAAGATTTGAACGAATTTTTTTTTACAAGAAATTACTATAAAACTTTAAATGTTTTATGTAATTTGTATTTTTATACTGTAACAAACGATAGAGAGTTTATCAACACATTTGTCGTACGTACAGTTATAAGGATTATCTAGTGCCATTCTTTTGTAATCTCGATTAACACAAAGTGTATATTTTCTGACACAACATTGAATTACGCCTTTTCCCGCGCAGAAGCAAGCGACCTTTACAAAGAACTATATGTACATGTGTTTTATTTAAGCTTAGTGCTACGGGGGTGGTGGGATCGAAACCGCGATTCCCGCGGACTCTCAAACGAATGGTGCCCCATCCATCCCAACTCGACTACCGCTCTTTGCTCAGCTACCGCTGCATGCGCATTTTCTGACACACTGTCACAGAATATAATATATTATTATACATATTTCATTTTGTTTGGGCTATGAAAAAGAAGGATGTAAATAGATTGCTTGTGGCCGAAACACGTATGTTAAGATGAATGTGTGGGGTGACGAGGATTGATAGAGTGAGGAATAATTATATCAGGGGATGCCTGAACATTGCTACAATGATATAGAAGTTGAGCGAAGAGCGGCTATCGTGGTATGACATATTTTGAGAAGAGAGAATGAGCATGTAACGGGAAGAGTTATGAATGAGAGTGGATGGAAATGCAAGGAGAGGAAGACCGAAGAAGAGATGGATAGATTGTGTGAATCTTGATATGGCGTGTGATAGGAAAGTGGGGGAGAAAAAGTCGTTGCGCCGACCACAAATGATATTGGGAAAAGGGCAGGCTAATGATGATTACATATTTCATTTCAATTCCTTAAAATGATACAGGTACTGAATGCAAATAAACAAAATAAAGTATACATACTTATATTTAAATAAATATTATTATGTTTGATTTTCCTGTGTAACTTAATGGCTTGCTTATCACAAATTTGCAAAGTCTAAGTCAAATATTTATAGTTTCTGTGCAGGAGTGGAATAAGAGATAAGATTATTAGCATCCAAGCTTACCATTTAGCGTGATAACATTACATGTATCTTTATACGGTTACACATTAAACGGATTTTACGATATCATAAGCTATGTTTTGTTGTTTGCCCATAGCTCATAAATTCTCATACAGGTAATAACTAGATTTAATAACATTTTACTATGGTTTTATAGTATATCTGTGAAATAAAACTCCGTTGCTTATGCATCTTTAATAACATCACATAAATATGTAATTATAGTTATTATTATAAATAAATCGTAAAATATTGAGTGGTGTCGATAGGAAAATTTCAAAACAATATTTCATACAAAAATCTCTCTTCAACCTGTCCAAACACATTTTTTTTTATTCAGAGACCTAAGCTTTATGACAATCATATGGTGGCATAACCTTATATACAAACCACACACTAGTTATATGAGTGTGTCGTAATGATATCGAAACCCAATCATGTCACATATTAGTTTAGCTTCCTGAGATGTTAATATACCCATACTTTTGGTTAAAAATAGATTATAAATTTGTAGGTATTTGAAGATTCAATGGAATATCGGGCTTAAATTAATATTTGTTCATCGCAGTTGGCAAAATCTCGACCTTGACCGTTATCGTAGATAAGTACCTACGTTTACAACTTGTTAAAATTAACACACTTCCGTGATATAGCTGGGTAGGTAAGTAAGAAATAATGTTGATAACAATTATTTGTCTATTGTATTTATCATTGTTGAGATTTCTGTCATAATATTAGAATGCCTTGTGGCAGCAAAGAGTTTACACGTGCGCCAAGACGACAAAAATGCTCCTCATGTCTATATCCAAGATAGAAGACCGGTACCCAGCAGTGGAATGCATTAGGCTGGTGACATTTATAGGCGAGTCGCGCGCACTACGACCACTGAAGCATTTACGTTCTGAGACGTATTAATATGAGGGTGCTACTACACCGTCAATAGACGCCAAGTTTAACAACGATCAAACAATCACCACTCCACCACGTGCTCATGAAACAAATCGTTTGAGCGAAAATAGTCGTGGCCTTGATCACGTCTACAAGAAATTGATGATGATGTGACCACACGTTAGATTATAAACGGGACAATTTTATTTTATTCTTCAACTTTTGAATAAAACTTAAGTGCAGTTTGTTGTAATAGCCTCACAGCTGGTTCACAGCCTGTTGTGGGTGTTTACACCTCTGCCTACCCCTTCGGCGATTAACGCGTAATGGTATGTGTATGTTCTTCAACTTTAAAGGAAGTAAAACAGTTTGTAAAGGAAATTACTATTTGAAATAGGAAACTGTTAATAGGCACGTTGCTATCGCTATCAGATCAAACCCGCATCGCGCTCTCATAGTGGTATAGCCCGACAGCGATACGATGTTTTTGTTACGGAAATAATGCCTTGTAATTTAAATATTTGTTGGGAACCCACGTCGGAAAGCCGGATGGTGTGACTAGAGTGGCGCAAGTCAAAACTAAGTCCGGTGTTTATAACCGGCCAGTGGTGCGATTATGCCCATTGCCTATACACGCATAGCATTATATTTAATTAATTAATTTTCACAACTTTTATCTTCAGGGCTTAAATAGTTCTGTGCGGGTGGCTCCTCGACTAACCAAAATTTCTCCAAAAGAGAATGGAGAGGATCCTGTGTAACGGAGCAGAAAGAGTGAGAATTATTTTTAAGCGCACACGAAATAATAGGAGCATTTCCCATAATCAAATAGCCTAATGTTGTCTCTAAAGCGGTCGGCGTATTAATATTTTTACCTACAATTTTAGTAAACAACAAAATCTCACAATACAAATTGACTCCTAATAGCATGTCAATAGGGCCCGGTTTGCAATAATCGTTATCTGCCAAAGGCAAGCCTGCGATATGTTCAATTGCGGCGGTGTCTTCCGCTGTTCGTCATCCGCTGTTCGTCACCCGCTGACGTTACCCGCTGCTAATTGTTAGTTCCGCTGCCCGTTGCCCGTCGGTTACCGCCGTGATTTCCCAACTTCACATACACTGCACCGAGGGCAGTTATAACGGTCGAAGTTCGAATCTTGGTGAAAGTTCGCTTGTCACCGCCGTTTTACACCGCCTCATCATCAGCCAAGCGAGCCTGGGCCGCTAGTGCGTCCGCAGGAGCTGTCGCCAGAAAAGCAAGTAAGTGTGCATTTTGCTTCCTATCCTTAGAGAGCTGTGACTTCTTCTTTTCTGCCCTTTGCAGCTCTTATAATCTCCTACACATAGGTCGCGTTATTGCAAGCGCCTGCTGTAGCTTTTTTAAACCGCAGAAAATACAGTCCACTAAACTCCGCTACCGAAGGGAAAAAGATCCAGCATTTGTTGGTGGCACCAACAAATGGCAGATTATAAGAGCTGCAAAGGGCAGAAAAGAAGAAGTCACAGCTCTCTAAGGATAGGAAGCAAAATGCACACTTACTTGCTTTTCTGGCGGCAGCTCCTGCGGACGCACTAGCGGCCCAGGCTCGCTTGGCTGATGATGAGGCGGTGTAAAACGGCGGTGGCAAGCGAACTTTCACCAAGATTCGAACTTCGACCGTTATAACTGCCCTCGGTGCAGTGTATGTGAAGTTGGGAAATCACGGCGGTAACCGACGGGCAACGGGCAGCGGAACTATAAATTAGCAGCGGGTAACGTCAGCGGGTGACGAACAGCGGATGACGAACAGCGGAAGACCTTAAAGGAATGTAGACCTCTGTTAAATTGACAATATTTTCCAACAACCAAAGTGTGTCTGAGAGTAAAGGAAGCGAAAGGTACCTATGTGCCAAGATACGAGCAAGTGGAGAGCTGTAACCTCTGCCCAGCTGACAAGGAAAAACGCGTGATTGTATGTATGTCTATTTAATTAGTTTATTATTAAATATTATTACTCTAATTTATAAATTATTCAAACACGAATAATTTGAATACATATACATACCGTTCATGCAACAGACATTATGATAAATTAATAATTCAATATGAAGTACTACTTCAAATGGATTTTATTAAAGTGTTGTAATATATTGTTTCTCCTTATGTGTTACTCCACGAGAAAGGCCTGTGCCCAGCAGTGGGACGTATATAGGCTATGGACTGAAAGTGTTGTAATTGAATTAATCATAAGATTTATAACATGTGTGATACTTTATAAAGCAGTCATTCATAGATATAAACAATCAAAATTCATTGCGGGGGTGCTTTTAGGGCAATTTGCCATTACATTTATTTCATCATCACTGACACAGATTATAAATAAAGTACCTTCTCGAATGTTCGAAGCTCTTAATTTTCTCTTCTACCGATTTACATTATTTTCAACGTAGAATAAATACGTTGCTGTTATTTTCAAAGCATTCTACTCTTTAAGGCGAAAATCGCATGCACTTTTCGGTCCTCTTTACGGGTTGCCGCTTGTAAACAAAATATTTTAATTAGGCGCAAACGATTCTCATCGAATGTGTTTGACTGCCAACATCTTTATTAGTACCGTACCTACAGTGCGTTCGCCTTTATTTGACATAATAATAATAATCGTACCATTAGCCATAGCCGAGTTTACAAGCTGGATCCAACTTTGACATAATTAAGGCAATAATGGAAAAACTGTATTAAAAATAAAGGTATTCCACATCGAAAACAGACGTATATTGAGGCAAACGAACCATCGTATCAGTAAGATGTTTTTAGAGGTGTAGATTAAAATAAAGGTTTAATTTTATTGCTTGATGCTTAATAAAAGTAGTTTATGTAACTGCCACATAATATAGGTTATTAAAACACGAGACACTGGAAAACATTTGCCATAGTTTTGTGCGTTTTTAAGAAAAATAAGTGTTGCATAATGAGTCCAACCTGTTGCATAATGGTCATTATGTTACAGTTTCCATTCTTAAATGTTCGTTTTTATCACCTGTGATAAAAAGTATGTCATTATGAGTTCGAGACTGAGTTCATAATTATAACATTCATAATTATAAATTATAACATGAGAGTAGATAAAAGATGATATTAATTATTAAAAAATATTGTCACAAGGTACTTAAATCTAAAATTACCTAAGTAAGATTACTCAAATGCAAGAGGATGTAAGTAATTTCCTGTGTAATGTCACGTTGTATTACATATATACTCCATCATTAATAAAGCCTATGTTTGTTGACGCAAGACCTACCAACATGGAGTCTAGACGATACTTATAAGTCTTGTGCACATTGATAACATCCGATAACAAATGTTTACCGATATTTATCTTTCTTGATCTCAACATATTTATATTTACGAAGCTAAATATGTTCTTTTAAACATGAAATTCCTTCATCATAATCTCAGTAAAAGATAGGTTCGCATCTGGACATAGGGCGGGACCGCGCTGCCAAGAATTAAAGAAAAATCAGTATTTAGGTACTGCAAATTGTTTCTCTTAATTGATGGTCACCTTAGGCATTAATAAATGTGGACATGTTGTTATGGAAGACCTATATTGTAATTGAGCGTGGCTAAGAATCAAAATTACCGTATAAAAAGTTTTCGTCGAATTGAGTTTTTTGAAGTCGGTTAAAAAATAAAAAGTAACGAATTGTAATTTGATATTTGAAGTTCAAAACATAATAGGCGAAATGTGGGTGTTTAACGCCTACCCCTTCGGGGATAGAGGTGTGATGATATGTATGTATGAATACTCAAAAACTGAGGAACTGGCTATCTTTCCTCTGATTGCCGGAACATAACAATGCTAATAACATTGTTATTATGGCGACAAATTTAGGTTAGACGGTGGTAGCTAGCCTGGCGGGCTTAGAAGCCCTACCACCAACCACCGATCTACACCCGGTGGTGGCAACCACCAGAGAGGTGGTTAAAAATTCTGATACTAATACTCAACATACGACAGCTGAAAGAAAAATGCAAAATTTGGAATACTAGACGGATATGAAATCGCGAAAATGTTTAAGACGTTAACAATTTACGTAGGAACAATAATTTGAAATGATAATAAATTGTAGATTTTACCAGTATCGTTAATGTCACTGGCAAATAAACAACATTGCTTCTGGATCTGAATCATGGCACATAAAAACCAAACACGCAGGTTCCTCTTTGCCGATAACACATCAAACAACATTGACCTTTGATGTGGCTTACGTCAATACAGTAGGAATAATTTTTGCTTGAATTTTACAGAGCGAATATTATTATGTTTGTTTACTTTTAGTTTAGCAACACAAAAATGTTTAAGTAGCACTAAATGGCTCTAATATTTCAGGAACTGTGTACGATAATGATAATCTAGGAAAAGTCGTCAAATGTTTTTAAATACAGCATATTGATTACGCGGGTCAGACTATACCTATATAGCTGTTAATGTTATTCAAACGAGCGGTTGTGTGGCCTCCGAGGTGTCTCCTAAAATTTCACCTAAGTTTAGAGTTCTTGAGCTCTAAACTTACTTACAGGAACAAACCTGTAAACCCTCTGGTAACCTATACTGGAAACCTTCAAGTTACAACATAATGCAAGTGACGAGAAAATAAACAGTACTTACTTCTGCAATCTCAAAAGTCATGAGAGTACGAACAAACGGACGAACGAACTCATGCCCCGGCAGTGAATAGTAGGAACCTACTGGTCTTCCGAAATGACTGGGCACAGACCTTCCTCATGGGGATATACATGAAGATGGGTCATAACACCACCATGCTTGCGCAATGCGGGTTGGAAACGGTTGCAATAGCGACCGGGACCAACGGCTTAACGTGCCTTCCAAAGCACAGAAGAGCTCGAAATCACAAAGTTTTGGTCACCCATCCACGATCAGACCATGGCGAAGGTAGCTTTGTTTTCTATGGAAAGCCAAGTGTACTAATCACCACGCCACCGCACTCCTCCACTGTAGTTTTCTTCAAAATTTAAAACGATAGGATATTTTTTTATATTGCTACAAGTAATATTTGCACACTATAAGGTTACCGAAGAGCATAAAACTTTGCAGGGCGATTATACAAATAGTATTATTGATAAACGTTTTATTTTTGGTTAAGCTTACTGGGCCTTAATAGTACATTATGATATAAGTGTGGTAAGTTGAAAATTACAGCCGAGGCGATATTGCTAGCCCGCGCCGTAGGTGAGGGCTATAAGAAGGCAGAGGCTGTAATTATCAAACCGCACGTATTTATGACATACGACGTTTTATTACACATTTGCGAGGAAATAAATAAAACTCAGACATTCTTAAACTTATAAATCACTTGTTAATGAAATTCAAGAATTAAATGTTTATTTATGATATTTCATCTCAAAAAGGTAATTTTATTAAGAAAATGTTGACTACCTTTCTGACATAAACACTCTTTGCTAAGATTTAAAAAAGTATCGGTGGTTTTTAGACGGAACATCATTAACCGTGCGTTTTACTTTACATTATCGCTCAAGTACGTAATGTGATAGATTATGATATTGAAATTGGTGAAATAAGAGACCCTTAACGAGCAAATGTGTTATAAAATTTATTTAACACCAATTTTGCTCAGACAATTTTGTTATAATACGTGTGCTTTACAAAATAAATTTTATTTGATTTGACTTGATTTGATTTCTTACATGTATACGAGTAATCGCTGTTTACCTTTATCTTCTTAAATATTTTCGTATTTGAATGTAGTACCTACATTATAAGTTGTTTTTGTTAACGTAATCATAAGATCTATTATCTTGATAATTAAAGAAATAAAAATACTACCGTAAACGTAAGTCAATGTCCACATCTTATCTGACACCTTTCAATGATTTTGACAAATGACTAATGTATGAAATACTATAAATAGATTGGTAGGTACGGAATTTTATTTCTAGTAAGTATTTACAAATAAACTAAAGGTGATATTTGTACTTACTTTAAGTATAATACATGACATATCCACAAAACTGTACTTCTATTTATTTTCAGAAGCAAAATGGTCGAATTTTACTTTCCTACGATTTCGCACACCTTAGAATACTTTAAATTAAAAATTAAAAAAAAAAATATCTGACTTTGTAGTTTTTATGTTGTACCGGTATCGTAAACCATCTTACAACTGAAAACACCAATAAAACAACCTTGATTTATATCAAAACCAAGAACATTTCTGTTCACTGTAAAACGCCAGTTAAAAACATTTTCTATGCAAACAAAATACAGAGGTTACAAAAACGAGTAAAATTATGATACTATTTTTTTTGTCCATTTGGTAGTAGAAAAGCTTACAAATTTAGACTTTGTTAAAACTTTTATTTAATTTTATTTAAATGCCCTCTCTATATTTGCTATACCCATTTCCTGGGTCATTAAATTATAAGTACTTAACCTTTATGACAAAACTGTACACTTAATACGCAAATAAATGAATATGAATATTAAAAAAGTTTTTGTCTATTGATAACCTCCTTTATTGAAATCGGTAAAAGAGTTCTACATCCTAAACCAATAACTAACAATATAAACTTTGTTTATGTAAACAGCATTAAAATTCTACTGCTAATTAGAACCACTTGCAATTTGATACAGTGTTATTGTTTGAAAACGGTTGTTATTCAGAAGCGGCGAATGTTCAAGAAATTTTTCCTAGGAATCACAGGTACGGCAGCTATTAAATATCAACGAATTGCAAGTACCTAATTGAAACTGCGTAGAATTTACGCTGTTGTTACGGTAGGTCACGTTCGAAACGTGACAGGTGTGGCAATAACAATAAATAGGTTTATTGAGTAGGTTTTACGAATATGGCAATCGGTGTGGAAATACCTAGGTAACTTAGTCGATTATACATTAAAGGGATAAAGCAGAGTTTTATCAAGGGCGAGGACGATTTTAGGAATTCAGAAAGAAATGCGTAAAGAAAGTATGCTCTTCTTTATGCACCAACTGTAGCAAGATGTAAAAAAAAGAAGATTCATGATAAACAACAGGTAGGTCGTGAAGGAATCCGAATCAGGTTGGCCATGTTCTTTTTAAAAAAAAAACATCAAAACAGCCAACTGTATATTTTTTTTGTAAAAAAATTGGTGATACAAAAACGTGATCAAAAGTCAAATAAAAGTAACAGAGATACTATATCTTTCGAGGTAAACCCTGACTGAGCACAAATGCGACTGATTAGCTTCTAATGAAGTTAATGGGGCCGATTCCGTTGTCACGACCTAGACTAAGCTAAATTGTGTATCTATCCTTCTTTTCTCCTAAAAGTTTAAGAATTATTGATGCCTTCAAAATTTAGTTTAGTTTGGTCTAGTTTATGACAAATGAATCGGCCCTATTGTGTTCGTTATGTCATATTGTACGTTTTTTTTTTCACGTGTATAAAGGTAACCAGAAAAAATATGTACCAAAATAAAGCTAATTGGGACATTCATTGTAAATTAATAACTAAGTTAATTAGGTACCCATCGGACCATTATATTTATATTTCCAAATGAAAATCAGATTATTATATATTAGAAGATCCAACTGATGTAAACGGAGGATGGAACCCTTGCCTGTATCTTCTCTTTTCTCTTTACAAGGCCTTTACAAGGCCTCCCGAAAATGAACAGTTAGAAAAAAATTTGTAGTCACAGATATACATTTACATAAATGATGCTAATGTATGTACTGCGCGTGTCGGAAAACCCCGACCAAACGTAGGGGTTGGCCGCACCTAACTAGTGACGCGTGACTACAAAAAGCTAAAAAAAATGCCTCGTTGTGTGATAATTTGGATCTCCCGACTCGAAATTACGGCTGTGACGTCACAGGAGACGTTACAAAGTTGACACGCTTAGTTTCAATACAATACTTGCGTTATCTGTGAAAATGTATGTCTGCGGTTGTGGTATTATCAACTACTAGGAAATAATTTGTAACGTTTAACTTGTTATAAGTGGATTTGATGATACCAATATTATTAAATGATTTTTTAAATTGTAATTAAGGTGTAGGTACAGCAATACATATGTAAATAATAAATAAATATAATAAATATCTTAAAACATTCACACCTATCAACTAGCCCCATTTTAAGCAACTAATGCTGCTTGTGTTATGGACACTCGATGACGGATAAATATATTTAATAGATATACATATAAATATCCTAAATATATATATAAACATCCAAGACTGGAGAACATTTGCCCCCACCGGAGATCGAACCCAGGACCACTCGAGATGGCGACGCCTTGAGACCGGCATTCAGACCACTCGACCACGGAGGTCGTCAAATTACGCACCTAAACGTTATTATAATGGTCATATAGAATTCATATTTCATATTCTTTCATATTCTCCAAATAGTACCTTACACAAACTAAGAATTTCTAAACGTTTATATAAACAAAATATTAAAATATAACGGCCTGTGTTGTGTTAAAAATCAAATAACAATAAAGTTTAACCTTGAACTAAAACCACAGCAAATTAAATTCGCGCGACCAATCTAATAGCGTCGTAACTCTATGGCACGTTGGTCGGTGTACATACAACTGCTAACAATACACGTTTATTTAAATTGATTACAATTGTTATTCAACAATTCCTCGTTTATCTGTTCCATGTGACTCATGAAGAATGAAATTATGTATCCTTTTATTCGAGTTGATAATAAATGGTAATTCTCATTAAGTATTTTAAGAGCACGCGGAACTGATGTTTATAACAATTACGATCAATATTTTGATAGTTCTTCTTGATAAGATAGTTATACAACCTGGAGTAATGCTACGGTACTTTAAGCCTCATATCTTTGTCATTTTATACTTAGCGTGATTGATAATTTTAGTATTATATCAGAATAGTTTTAACGAGGGGCTAGTAAAAAAAATTACACCACAGACATATATACACATAGATAACGCAAGTATAACAATTTGTATTGAAACCAAGATTTCAACATTTTAACGTCTACTGTGACGTCACAGACGTAATTTTGAGACGGGAGATGCAAACTGATTGAATGTTACCGATTATCATAAAACGAGGCATTTTTTTTTTTACTTTTCCAGTCGCGCACAGATTATTAGCAGTACCCCGATATTTGTTCGGGGTTTTGAAACACACGCAGGACATGCGCTTGCCTGATCTTTTATTCTATATATATATTAATATCTGTGTATATCCGTGTTTAACAACTATATTTTATCTTATTTAACTCGCAACATAACAAAGGCGAACCAGCAGTGCGAGCATAGAACGTCGACAGCCGCCATATTTGATCGGCAAAAGCATCCGTCCCTTTCACTCTTTAGACTTATCTGTCAAATTAATCGAATTTTTCGACAATTGTCGATCTTGGACGTCAAATTTGGCTTATTGAAAGTTCTATGTGTCACTATAGTGATCTAAACTCACTTTAGTCGCGTGGCAAAAATTTTTTTATTCTGTAAAGGTCCGTCAAAAGATAATAAATAATATTATTTATGAAACAGACGATTCACGTATTCACATTTATCAACGAGATGAGCTTTAAAAACGTTCTTCTTACTAACGACCTAATAAACTGGGTAAATCGGACCTAATAAACTCGGAAAATTTGTTAAGCTACATACAACCCACGGTATACATCCCACGCCTCTTCTACATAATGTATAAGCAGTTTCAATGCGAAGATAATAATTTGTATACAATTACCATGCTAACGAGTGCCCTTATCATTCAAGCTCACTTATGTGATTAGATTATAAAGAACTTGTTTATATTTTCATTGTATATTTTATGAAACTTTCTTCCCTTGTAACCCTTGAAATATCAAGAATATTTCAATATTGTCTTTGTGAAAAGTTGGTTCACAATTCCGCAAAATTATTGGAAAAAAAATGTACTAGAAAATAATAGAAACATCTGATAACATTGGTTATTTATTTTTAAGTTATAAATAAGTAAAGTATATAAAGTAAATATTTACAATGAAAAAAATCACTCAAGAGACAAATAATAAAAAACTGTCACAATTATTTATTTTACAAATTTACAACCTAATAGTTTCGATTAGATCATTGTAAGTATTGTGTGTTGTTGTGCATGTTTGAACATATTTTCTTTTGTAGGACTGAGTTTACACGCAGAGAAAAACGAATTTGCGTTGTATAAAAAGCGATGAAAATTTTATAACATTCACACAGGGTAACCAAATCCAGGGTTATGTAATTAAGTAATAAAATATCACCTTTCCATACCAGCTGTATCTCCTTTTGTAGACATAATGGCGTAATCTTAAACGTGGAATTTATGCCGAACACGTGCTTGCGACTGCAAACGTACATGTGGAGGAGGAGTCTGTAAACAACAATCTACACCTAGTACAAGAGATCTAGCTGACACCTGCTTACAACGCTTAGTATAAAAATTATTTCAATAACTGACAGTACTCTGCCGTCAATAGCATAAACACAGAAAGTCGGCTTTACGTCTAAAATGAATTAGATATAAATCCGTGATCGCGAAATCGAGATCTACATTAGTATCTATTCATTTTTTGTATCGCTTTTTAAACCAAAGTTAAGAATTAAAAATTCGCAGGAAGTCCAGCTTTTTTTAAAATTACTTAGCATGTTAGCAGTAGGTACTGCAGATGTTATTATAAAAGCTACTCTGCGAAAGTACAGTAATAGTGTCTATACCCTTTAATATGAAGTCACTTACTGTATCAACTTTCGATATAAGCCTAAGCAAAAAGACAGTAAGGAGATAACTGATTTTATTCTAAGCAGTTTCCAAATATTTACTTAACTAGTGCTAGTCATAAAAACAGTACATTTTCTATACTGTTATTATGACGAATGCGTGTATGACACGCACAAGCATTGTCTTCATTACCCATAGTGTAAATTGTCATAGTAAAAAACTGAACTTTTTTAGATGCGTTAAGAATGTAAATATTAGGTTGGGGAAAAAGTCTTTTCGCATTATAGTATGTGTAAACTTGTAATAAAATCTCTTTGGCTATACTATTTGTATCTGGCTGGTTTTGGTATCATTGAAAGTTTAAATTTTAAAGAACATAATTCCAAATTCAAATTAGGAAAATGTGTGATTTTCATTTGTTTTTCGTACCGCCAAGATGAGTGAATCTAATGAAGAAATTCGATACATTTTAAAATTTTACTACAAAAAAGGTAAAAATGCAACGCAAGCCGCGAAAAAAAATTGCGATATTTATGGACCTAGTGCAGTGTCTGTGAGAGTAGGACAAATTTGGTTTAAGCGTTTTCAATCCGGAAATTTGGATGTCAAAGATGCACGTCGCTCTGGTCGCCCTATTACAGATAAAATGGATGCCATTTTTGAAAAAGTGGAGCAAGATCGGCATGTCAGTAGTTACGACGTAGCTGAAGAACTGGGAATTGACCACAAAATAGTTTTGGCGCATTTGAAAAAAACTGGGTACACAAAAAAGCTCGACATTTGGGTACCTCACGAGCTCACTGAAAGAAACCTAATGAACCGTGTACTCATTTGTGATTCTTTATTACGACGTAATGAAACCGAACCATTTTTGAAGAAGCTGATAACTGGTGATGAAAAGTGGATCACGTACGACAAGAACGTGCGAAAAAGGTCGTGGTCAAAGGCCGGTCAGGCTTCACAGACTGTGGCGAAACCCGGGTTAACTCGCAACAAGGTGATGCTGTGTGTGTGGTGGCATTGGAAGGGCATTATTCATTATGAGCTGTTACCACCAGGCAGGACCATCGATTCTGAACTCTACTGCGAACAACTGATGAGATTAAAGCAAGAAGTTGAGAGAAAGCGGCCGGAATTAATCAACAGAAGACGTGTGGTTTTTCATCATGATAACGCTAGACCTAACACATCTTTAGCCACTCAGCAAAAATGAAGAGAGTTTGGCTGGGAGGTGTTAATGCATCCGCCGTATAGTCCTGACTTTGCACCTTCAGATTTCCACCTGTTTCGGTCTCTTCAGAATTCTTTAGGCAGTGTCAGGTTAACATCACGAGAGGACTGCCAAAACCACTTGTCGCGATATTTTGACCAGAAGTCCCAAAATTTCTATAGCAATGGGATCATGTCCCTACTTACAAGATGGCAAAAAGTTATCGAACAAAATGGTACCTACATACTTTAGTTAAATGTAAATAAACTATATTAAAAAATGTTTTGAATTTTCTTAAAAAATGCGAAGAAACTTTTTCCCCAATCTATTAGAAAGGTGAAAAGCGCCCCTGGAAAGTGGTTGAAATCACGTTTCCCATTACGTTTCCCATTCATAATGCAACTAAAAATGTGAAGTTTTTTACAATGAAAACTTACAAAGGTACAGAACACACAAACATATGTTTTGCAGATTTGATAGCTGAATCTTAGCTACCGGCACTGTTCAGCTGCCCTACTCTCTAAGTTTCTAATCAAATTTAATGAATACGAATTGGATTCCTGTGATTTCAAACACAATTTTTCAAATTATCAAGGACATTTGACGTTTCATTAAAGCAATCAATAGTGATTTAATCAAAATTGAGAAGAGCAGCAACTCAGAATCAAGTTCTATAATTTTTTCTTTATTTACATCAGAATATGGAGAAAAAGTAAGTATTACCGAACATTTTTGAGCTCAAATTCCATCGCATAATCAAAAAAATTTTCAAACTACTTCTAAATTTTTTCCGTTTAATTATTTGTGGAATTAGTGCCCGAAGTTGTAATAAATATTCTTGTTTTTTTTTTAATTATTCAACTGCAAAGCATATATTTATTTCGCTAATACCAAATGATATATTATTATGGCCGTGACGTATTGTTTTGTCAACGAAATACCAAAATATTCGTTGACGTAACAACACAGTGACCTCAAACAGGGCCGTTAAATAATTGAGTTCATGAATGGTGTGTTTAAATAAATAAAAGTAAGTTAATTGGACTAATTCGCAGGAGCTCTTTCATAGTCTCGTTGGCGTAGTGGCTCGTGTGCATGGGCTTTCGATATTAAAAACAAGCTACGTTCGCTATCGTCACTAATTGGATGGGTGACCAAAACTGTGATCTCGAGCTCCTCTAGATAAGCCGTTAGGTCCAGTTGTTATAAACCAAAAAATATTTATAACTGTATGTGTTGTTTAGTTATATTTTGTAACAATTGTAAGTGATCGGACCAAAGTGTCCGTTATTTGAAAGCTATTTTGGATACATAACACCTATTAACAGCCCACGTGGGAGTCGAGCGCTGTGATTGGCTGAAAATATCTAAAACAAGATATCTGTACAAATCAAGAAGACACATGAGGAGATTATAAATACTCAATACGTGAGTTTTGTCATGAGATAAAAAGAATTATATTTTTGTAACACATTATACAGTTTAAAAACATTAAACAGAGGTGTGTTATAAAAAGGGAATATAATTACCAAGGAGGATAGGATATTAGTAATAACAGACATAAAAAGAAGGTATGAGATAGAGATATAAAATATGAGAGAGAAGATGGGGATGAAACATAATTATTCCTGCAGTGTTCTACTTAATTGTTGTCTCTATTATGCCCATTTAATTTGGTGGATTAATATTTTTTACACTTGAGATGTAGTGATTCGGCCTTCATGGTGGCCATATTAAAATAAAAAAAGAATATTGTTAATCGAGTAGCCCATGCTTGTTTTTTCTAGACAGATGTAAAATGTAATTAATAAATTTAAATATTAAAATCGCACGTATTCTCTGTATTACATTAATCGATCCCGACATAATTTTGCCTATATCACAGGTGTCATAACAAATATTACGAAACTACAATTATAGACATAACATTAAGACACAGAAGCATATTCAGAAGACAAACAATCTCCATATTTATCAATAACATACACAGCTGGGTTAAATGGCTGAGAACACCATAAAAATAAATCAATAATTTTAGTTTTGTATAACTTCTAAAATTAAGACACCGTGCGTTGTGTCACATTGTTTACATTCAAAACTTGTTTCTAATTCATTAACAATTTAAATTTGTAAGGATTTTACGAGTGATAAAAGGCTAAATTATACTGGTATATAACTAGATTTGGCGCAAATTTGTAGGCGTGGAACTTAAAAAAAAATAGTAAAACGGAGCTATTTTAAGTAAAATATTTAGCAATAATAGTGGGATTGTAGTTATCACATGGAAACTACAATAAATTCTAATTAGAAGTTTCTGCGTCATGTGTGTCAATCACAGACACGCGGAAATTCTACATTATAGGTAGGTAAGATGCCATTTAGCTCGTCTTGCTCTTAATAAAATCCATTCAAAAGTTTTTGAGGATTGCATGTAGAAACTTAAAAACATACAAAAGTTCTTTAATCTTTTTTTACTACTTCATATAGGATTATTATTTCATTGTATTAAATGTGAAGACACTGACCTTTCAAATGATTAAAAAAGTAGGTTACTAAGAAGCTTTCCGACAAAGGAGTTTCTATAAGTGACTAAACGACTCTCCCACAGGACCCCAAACCCCGAAATATTGATCCAAGGCGTGAGTAGGCCACGTTTACGTTCATGGTCACTTTTGTTTTATATTTATCCCTCTCTGGCATATAGCGCCATCCTTTTCCCGTCCTTGACAGTGCTCCCTACCAGGAAGTGTTTGAAGGCCGAATCCATGGCTGCTCGTACTAATATTAGCTTGTTTTGTAGATAAAAATGGCAGAGTCTACGTGACTTTCATGTAATATTGTGCTTTAAATACTCATTTATACAACTATTAAGGCAAAAATAGAATGTTTTAAGCGTAGTGAGAACAATTACTTCATTTGAATACACCGAGTGAACTTGGATAAAGATTAATAAAATTTAATTGGTACAGTTATGTCGCTCGCTTACACAATTTACGATCCTGAACTTTGAATACATACGAAACATTAGCACACGAAAATATGTTTGTAAATCAAGTTAATCATTCATATGATGTAGTAGGTAGGACCCACGTTTGTGCAATGCATTTAGAGAACTCTAACTGTTGCAATTATCAAGATCATATCATAATATTTGTATTGTGAGATCAATATAATTATCATTATTACTATACTGTGTGTGCAAATTTCATGTTGATCTATTAGCGATACCAAGCGAATCTGGTTATAAGAGTTCAAATTAGATATCCTAATGGCATTTCCTCTTTTGAAGAGGGTGTGTGTCGAACACATACATGATACAACCTAATTATGTGGATTAAAAAACCCAATTTAAAAAAAAACCTTTTTATCCGATATATTTTCAAAAATAAATAAAATTTCGGATTGTGAATAGTTTCTGATTACTAACTCACGAGCAGTTTGAACCAAATATAGTTCATACAAAGTCTCAGGGGAGAATTTCCTACCTATGTGTATTCGACTGTGTTCTACCGCTTTCACAATGAAGCGTATTTAAGCTTTAACACACAAAATGTATAAGAAAGGTTTTTGTTATAAAAAGCACAGCAAATGACTCAGCACTACGGGCAAGAGTCCATTTGTGAAATATCTTTGTTCAATGAAAATAGCAGGCCTAATAGGTAATTTCACCTCACTATCACATGTACATGAAACAAATAAGCCTATTTTTTTAAAGAAGTCAATGGCATTAGAAAACGCAAAACGACAAAAAGGAGGTAACTCATAAACTCTATTTTTCAGTACTAGTAGTAAAAACAATGTTTTTCAGTTTAACGGTGTCCGCACTGGCCGGGAGCCAACTAGACCGACGGTTTGGCGTTTAACGAAAGGTTATTTTAATACGAGGATAAGTCTTTTGAAGGCACATTAAAATTTAAAGTTTTTTGGCCATGATTTTTTTGCAAATGCGAAAAACGGAATTTTTATATAACAATATATCCCTATACACTTGTACTAGATATATGGCACCTTACAGCATTAAACACGTTGGTTTACGGAAACGCGTTCAAAACAGTTATTGTTTAAATCCAAACAGTATATTTCTTTGATCATCTGTAAAATAATTCCTGTGGGATCACAGGGCACGCTGCCAGTTTTCAATGAGATATCTAATCACAGTACCCAGGAAATTGTCTGCATAATGCAAATACTGCTGCATCGTAATAAATAAATGAAAATGATTTATGAGTTATTTTGCATTTTTTGTTATAAAATAACATAAATACTGATAAGGACAATCAATATGATACGACATTATTCAATTTCATACTTTCAGAATACCTCTGTAAAATTTCCACTATTTGATTACGAATTGTACTTATTTCAAGAGGCATTGTAAGTACCCCTATAGATAGAGTACTAAGAATACATTTCTAGTGTGGTTCACTTTACTGTTGAAATATTTCCGACATGTTTACATACTTCACTTAGCAATGTGGAGCAATATTTCTATGACACGCCCTAAAAAATTCGGAGAGTACCTAGTTTTCATTTTTCGGATAATTTCAAATGTTTTATGTATTACATTTAAATAGCTATTGCTGAATTTATTGAAGGTTTAAATATTTGTAATTTCATAAATATCATCATCAACCCTGAGACGTCAACTTCTGAACTGAACAAAGACCGCAAATATCTTCTCAACGATTGTGTTGCAAGCATCCAGGAAACCTGCACATATGGATGTTCAGTATATTTTATGTGCAGGTAATAGATGAGACAATATTCTTGCTTTTGTCTTGTGTACTTGTTTGTCTTTATTGAGGCTTGCTAATCGACAAGTAATCATAATCGTCTGGCCCTAATCACAAGTGATTATAACGATTCGGAATAATCAGCGAATGCCTGGCACCCCGCCAGTTGGCGCCAGGATGCTCCACTGTAATTTTCCGCTTTCCAACGCCTTCCGATTAAGCAGAACAATACGGATTCTGTACTTGCATATATAATGTATGCAGAATCTCGCTTCATTGTTTTAGGTCCTGATCTTAACTTTGCTTTGATTTGAAACTTTGTTCACTAAACTTTGTTCTACTACAAGTTACTTTGAAAACAATTAGTCCTTTTTAACTGAGGAATTGTCAAACGGTATAGATTCTCAGATAGAAATCAGTAGTATAGTTCTATGCAGATACGCCAAATCCATCTGATGTTTAGAAATAGTGGAGGCTAGATGCGAAAGTAATCGGTGCACTAAAAGAATCTTCATATTGTTGAGTATAATGCCTTCTTAAGGTCATTTAGAGAACCCAGGGTTGAAGGAGCAAGAAAAACCATGTGCTGGCAGTGAGTCATATGTTTGTGCCCTGAGATATGAATCCGCCAAGATAAGTTAACTGAACATTCTGTTTTGTTGCCAGTGCGGTATTGGTAATGCATTAAACCAACGATTCGATCTATTTACGTTTCTATGGTAGGAAATTTTCTCGTGTTTGTATTTCCAATAAAATGAATAATGACCGTAGTTGCCGTATTTAACTTAAGAGCCAATAAAGAAACATCATTACATAAACTAAGAACGCGCAATTGCTTTATGTCGAGTATGTAAGAAGATAATTTTAAATAACTTTACAGAGCCAAAAATTATTGGTCTCTACCCAGAAACTGTGGCTCATGTCTCGAAAAATCGTAGACCGTGCGAAATACTAGATGCAAAAAACCATAGGATCGAACGATATGGAAATCTTTGGGAAGGCCTATGCAGCAGTAAGTGCCTCTCTGAGATTATATGAGTATTATTTATTATGGATATCCAGTAAAATTTGGCATCGTTAAGGACACACGACTTTTATTTTTACAGTCACATGCATAATTAATATCACGATGCCCGATGGAAGATTTCTAATTCAATCACAATAAGACTTTATATTATAATGACCTGTCTGTACTTCAGCCAGAACCAATAAACAATACAAATAAATTAACAAGAAATGCCAAACGGTAGCCAACGTAAATAGGAACATGGTAAACAACATAAAATGACATTAAAACTATTTTGGGAAGTTAATAGGCACAAGTCGGCACAACTCAACGTCGTTTGAGGTAGGTCAAATTATAACAAAACGTGAACGACAGAAGACGACATATAATTAAAATAACATAACATTATTTTAGTATGAGCAACTTGTAAATTAACAACCAATCTTTGAGTAAACACGGGAATTCTAAAAAACTGCTTATGATTTTTTGCTTATAATAAAGACACCTCATATTTTTTTAAACATCTGTAAAACATTGGCCGATTGCAATTAATCACTACATAATATAAAACAAAGTCACTGTCTGTCCCTATGTATGCTTAGATCTTTAAAAGTACGTCACCAATTTTGATGCGGTTTTTTTAATTGGTAGAGTGATTCTAGAGGAAGCTTTATATCAAATCAAATAAAAATTAATTTAATTCATAGGCCAAACTTGACACTTAAAATCGTCAACATTTAACATACAGTATAAATAATCATTAAAAGTATAATATTAATGTTCATTACGCTTGTAGCAAGTACAACCACAGCGCTTTGACTGTGATTGTAATCGATACATGTATATCTATATATTTATAATAATTCGAAATTAATAATAAGATTAATATCGATATATTGTATGATAATTTAGCATTGCACCCGTTCGAAGCCGGGGCGGGGCTAGTTATGTATAGATAAAAGTGTCAGTACTCGATACATTCAAAATCTTCCTACCATCAGAATAAAAACAACTTCCGTTCTAAGTAGTACTATGCGAAACCACGTTTACTTGCAACGTGATTTTACGTAACAATGTTTCGTAAACAAGGGTTTCGAATTTCACGAATTCATAGTTAGCACATTCTTCGGCCTACTATGCACTATGAGCTATACAGTCAATCTGTGGCGTAGTAGATAAACAAAAAGGTCCCAGGTGAATTCCTTGCGGTACTCCAGTGATATCATACCGTTACTTCGAAGGGCTATGATAGCGTTATTACCCTTCTGAGAATAAATTCTATAAGTTAACTGACAATTCATTGAATAATTTACGGAAGCAAAAAGATTAGTCTTAGATGCAGACGCTACTTCGAGTCCTAAATGAAGGCAGAAAATCACTTTAAAAATATATGACACACACTTCTTAATTATTTGTCTATCACAAATTAAGATCAATTTAGTGTTATGGGTACTAGAGATAATGAAAAAATCTATTGGTAGGTAATAAAATAATATAGATCAGTTATCCTAGTTGTTTTACTCCGGTCTCAGTTATTGCAATTTACGACATAAATCAGCCTGTAAATAAATAAAAGTTTTTTATTAGTGCATTTAAATAGGTCACTCATGCACCTGTATTAGGCATGTTGATTCAAGATCTAAAACAATATATATATTTCTGCTTATCTTACGTTAATATGTTTTAAATTAATAACACTGAGACTATATCCTAGTAAATCTGTAACACAGAATTTATAAATTTGTCCCAAATGTGAAATAAATTGAAATTTTGTAAAATTCTACATTCTTAAATATTTTATCAATATTGAATTGAACACGAGTAAAAAAATTTGAAACCAGAGAAGCTGGGAAGTATGCTATGAATCCTTTCCTATGTTCTTTTGTAGCATTTGTCTTTCGCACGGTTTGAATTAGTAACTAAAGCTCGTTTGACATTGGAAGTGCCCATAACAAATACCCAAGGGTACTATGTACGATAGATTCCTAGTAAAGAAGTAAGCCACGTGTTCAGGAAGTTGTAAGACATACGATACAGCACCTCCTTGTTATACTATTGTAAACAAAATCGTAAACCTATGTTAAGCACGTTTTCCAAACACGAGACAAGCCTGAATTACTATAAGTTATGATGTTTAAGTCATTACTCCTCGCAGTCATATCTAAAGTAGGTGTTAAGATCATATTACTTGCTACTAGGCTTAGTAATGGGTTTGATAAGAATGCGTAGTTGGGACATGTACATGTACATTCATGTACGGATAATGACTCGTAACAGATAGAAGCGAATAAGGACTATCACCTGTCAAATGTGTATATATACATGTATTTTTGCACGTGGCTGTACACGTACACCAAGGTATTGTTGTAAATATTATTCAAGGTACAGAAGAAGCAGTTCGCGGTCTACCAGTAAAAAAAAATAAGGAGTGTTGCGTTGAATTTTATGATACCATGGGAGCCATTTTTATTTTAAATAAAATTAAAAGCCTTTGTGCTACAATAACAGACGATTAAGCCCAAAAGATTATCGTAATCAAGTGGTAAGTAGTGATGTTGTAAAAGGGATAATTGTTGAAAAGTGTCTTACGTAGAAACCAAGTTTGTGAAAAAGTAATAGAAGCCCTGTGTGTGATCCGATGCGCGATGTGCCATTGACTTGTCTTGACACATCTTTCAGCAGTGGACTGGAATGTAGCCGTTAATTGATTGATCTCCTAGAGACTAAATATTTTAATGACATAAACTATTCGATAATTTATAATGCTTTCTAAATAAACTCTACATGTCGACCGCAACTGGGCTGACCAAAACATTCCCTAATTTTCAGACCACAGAGTAACCTATTGGTGTAACTATGTTCACACCGCAATTAATAAATAAACAAAATAAATTTTACCTCCGCTCAGTTGGCTGCCAGTATTTATCTAATAAAGAAAGTTGTGACCAATTGATGCGAACAATAAGAACATAACGTTCGAACTTTATGATAAAATTTTACAATGTTAATAGAGCCCTAAATAAATCTCTCAAATCTTGATAAGTTGTGCATCGTATTGGTTTTGTTACAAAGGCATTAACGAAAAACAACGGCATCATTATTAAGCAAAAAGAAAGGTGAATGTTTAGATAAGAAATATGTATGTGATAATTATCTTTTAAAAATAAAAGAGAATAAAAAAAGAGAAAGAAGAGATAAGAGATATGAGAATAAAAAAGTGGATGCTGAGCTGACGAGTGACAGAGGAGAATGGAAGAAGACGACTAGTTGTGCTGACCCCATCTAGAGTGGGTAAAGGGCAAGAAGAAGAGATTATCTTCAAAAACGGCTGTAGCAACCGCGTACCTTTCGCATCAGCAGATGAACTCGCGATCACAAAGTTTTGGTCATCCGATGGTCCAACCATGACAAAAGTTGATTTGTTTTTAATATTAAAACAAAAGCATCTGAATTTATGGTATTGACCGCCTCAAAAAGATGAGAACAATAATATACGATTATGAATTTTATTCAAACAATAGAATAACATAAAAAGACAACGGTCTCATCCACAGGGACCTGAATGAAACGAAATGTGGTTGTTATCTACCTTTACCTACCCTATCTTTATTTTAAGGAATTTCGGCGAAAATAAAAGAACAGTATAGAAAAATTCTAATGTTTTAGTTATAGTAACACGAGCTCTAGAAAATGAATTAACGAGGTGGTACAAAATAACGTCATCGCTTATCATCCACATGCCTCAGTACACTTGTACTGTTCAAACCCCTATTCATTACTCTATGTGGTTTAGAGATAACCGTACAGAGATATCAAGAACACAGTGCCATTTAACGAGCGAAATATTGCAGCTGTTTTTTACACATCATTTCTCAATTATGTGTCTTGTGCATGAATTATAAATTAATGAACATTAATTAAACCAAAACTCTCACAACTTGAGCATGAGATGAATGATAGTAATGATGCTTAAATAACTTTTCGTCTTGCAGGTTGCTCGGGTGTTTTTGTCAAAATCAAGTAGGTAGTTTCTTTATGGTCGACTGATCCCAATGCCTGTACCCACGGAATAAATCCTGTACCACTCAGTTTTAATGAAACTTATTAATACTGTTCACAGTGAATATCGTTTGCCTCACGTAGAGTCCGGTGCATAGCAACAGGATCGCCACCCGTTACATGAGGACTTAACATTTCTGACTAAATGCGGGCGTTTACTCCACCTCGGGGGAAGAGGCGTGATGATATGTTTTATTGACTAGTCAAATGACACCTCCATAGGACACCTCATCTGATGGTGGGTAAGAGTTAAATCCAGATGCAATTATTCCTCCCCTAATCTTACTGTCGACTATCGGATTTGGATAGTCACGTCCCCTTTCGCTCTAATTTTCCGCAATAAAAGGAGACAGAGATACCGTGATCTGTTTCTTGTCCGATGTTTATACATAGGAGCTTATTCACACCTCTTTTAAAGGGACGCCAACGGTGCTACAGAAAGGACGGAGCTAGGGCACAAGTACTGGCAACAAATTGTATTTATTGATTGTGCGACAAATACTAATGGTTGAATTTCTTGGAACACTAGCTACTAGGCCGGCATTTATCTAGAGCACATCGTAAGAAACAAGTAAGCTGCAGCTCCTGTATTCCTATAATCATAGACTTATTATTTTACGTAAGCCTTTTACTGGTATCACAGTTTGGGTCAGTTTATTGAACCGTGGTCAGTTTGACTAGTAGGTATATAACTAATGCTAAATACTCATACAGAATAAGTCATAGTTTTTAATTTAGAAAATAAGTATTGTCAACTGTTTGTTTCCCTAAAATAAATTAAAGAAACAAAATTTTAACCACAACACGATGCTGCGATTAGTAACATGGCGGCTGGCGGCACAGTTGATGAATATTGCTTCGAATTTTCATCGCTAATTTAACAATTTGTCAATTTACGGTATCTATTCTGTGGCTGCAGATTAAAAATTCTTCTCATTATACGTCACGACCACTACATCAATCTAGCGCATGCACACAATCTAACCACGCATTGGCACATCAGTACCTACCACCTTTTTCCATTTTTTAACGGAATGAGACAATTATAAACGATCTTGACTTAAATCAAGAGGGACTTCGATTCCCAGTGAGTATAGATATTTTTGTGACTTATAACTTTTGCTATCCACTAAGACATATTTTTTTTAAGAGAATAAGTAGGTACTAAGTCTAAGTGCTCCGAGCGATATCGGCGCCATCAAAAGATAAGATAACAAACATATCCTCAAGCATATATAGTTACACCCGAAGGAGGCAACATGTGCTTTAAACCCACAATTCGGCTGGTGGCTGTGGTTACGTCTCGATGTAGGTAACAGAGGAATCCTGCTGCCATAACTATCATAATAATATTTTTTACGGTAGGTATAATTAATAAATATACCGTAATTGTTCGCATTTAAAAAAAAACTAATATGTTTAATTTGTTTACGTATTTCAATTTTTTTATTTATAATACTAATAAGAGTATGATGAAATTCATTTCTACCGTTAGACAATGACAGATAGCCCAGTATTAGTTCCGTGAGCCGATGAATAGAACTCTGGCGGCGTATTCCGCGAACCCGGCTGCCTGGAGACTGTTCCCTTTGCTAGAAACACACTAATGTCATTTGTGATAAATAAACCCACTACAAGATAGCATCGACAACGGAACCTTTGATGCAATACTACTATGCTTATCAAGTACTTATTCAATATTTCATTTATATTTATTGGAAAAGTTACAGAATTTTCCTCTTGTCTTTGTACGTGGAAGATTTTATATTTTTTTTTATGCAGAATAAAGATAATCTTTATTTTATTATTGTGAATAAAAATCTAATTTGAAATAGTTTCATCAGAATAAACCTACTAATTGTATCCATTACTCAAAGTTCAATGTTACTTAAGTTTTCAAACTTCTAAAAGAAAAGCTAAAATAATAACTTTTTAATCACGCGGTTTTCCGAGGGGGTAGGCAGAGATTACAGCTCTCCACTTACTAATTATGATTTTACCGGTATAATTTATTAAACCATAAGTTTTACGGTAATACGACTGTAGTACAGGTTAAAACTAGGTCCACTTAGTGCATTAAGTTAAAAGCGCTAATAACAAAGGCATTAGTTAAAGGGCCTTGAAAACGTGATTCATTCTAGCAGGCGTAGGAAAACTTTATACTGCCATAATATTCAACACCGCCAAATGGAAACTTACTATAGAGAGTGACTAATCTACCATCTATTTTCATAGGTCGTTTCTTTAGAATTATGTAGTAAAAGAACACTGAACAATCATGACAACTTCTTTTGTTTTTTAATGAAACAAATTTACAAATTGGCTTTTTTGTACAGTACGGCACTCATAACATAAACATAACATATGTTCTCCCTCCCTGTTCTCCCCAGGTTAACAGGTGGCGAATCCTTTGCCGAGTACCGGGCACAATGTACTAAAATCAACCACGCGTAATTAAAGAGAAATTTTAGGTTATTTTCCTTTTTTGAATTTTGATGTTATGCCAAAAACCATGAAGTTAACAACCTATCTCCTTCTTTTTTAAATGCATAACAAAAACTAATAACCTTATTAAAGTTAGAAACTTAAAGAGTAGTTAACATGTCTTAGATTGCATCTTGTGTAGACATTAACACCAGGGCCCTGAGTCTGCAAAATTACAAATACTTAAAATAGGATGGCAATAGCATGACAATGGCAAATTTGACGACCTCCGTGGTCGAGTGGTCTGTATGCCGGTCTCAAGGCGCTGCTATCTCGAGAGGTCCTGGGATCGATCCCCAGTGGAGGCAAGTGTATGGGTAATGAATTTTCAGACATTTGTTCTCCAGTCTTGGATGTTCATTATATATGTATAATATTATATATACTATGAATAATTATGTGTATTTATCTATTAAATATATTTGTCCGTCATCTAGTATCCGTAACACAAGCAACATTTAGTTGCTTAAAATGGGACTAATCGATAGGTGTAAATGTCTGAGGATAATGGCCAAAAATTTGACATTTCGTAGTCTGTTTAATATTTTCTTCAGCCTAGAGCAATATAATGAAAATAGTGTCTCAATGGTACAATTTTCTTCAGATTTAGACAACGAAATGATAAAATTTTTACCATTGAAATACTATTGTCATTATATTGCCATAGTTGTAAATTAGCAGAATCGGGGACCTGAAGAGAACTGACTACAAATGAGAAACGCTTTATAATTGTAATTTAATTGTATTAATAAAAGATAATATTAATAAAAGAATCGTAGGAAGATAACGAAAAACTAATCTCAACTTAGAACTGAATAAAGGTTAAACCGTGCAGGCGCTGCGCGGCAGCGCCCAAGCGCCTCTGCGCGGCGTGACATGAAAAATATTCTTATCACTCTTTTATCTATATCTATACATATTAATAAAATTGTAGAGGTCGAAACCAAGTCAGGGGAAAATGCCAAGTGTGTTTTTTTTTTATTTTTTGTTTCTCTGTCTGTAAGTCTGTTTGTACGGGCTAATCTCCGCAATGGCTGAACCGATTTCAATGAAATTTTGCATGGTGATACCTGTTATCCCTGGTCAATACCTTACATCTTAGATACTCTCTTCTTCTTGCCCTTTTCCCACTCTAGGTGGGGTCGGTATTTTATTAAATTATTCAACTTATATGATTGATATTTAATTAAATTATTCATCTTAAATAAATTACTTATTATCATTATAGGACTTTTTTATTTTTAATAGTTTTGTTAAAAATCATCGTTCATGGACGCAATTCTTTAACTTGTTTCATTGTCTTCAGAGAACAAACTAATGGATCCACGAGTATAAAGCATCAGGAAATTGTGCTAACAATTATTCGTATTTTTTGTATCGTTGTGTATCAAAGTTAATCATCGTAGCTATTAGTTCTTATTAGTTATCTCTGTCACCGCGCAGACGTATCGATCACTCTAGAAGGTCGCTGTCAACACTAGATAACGTCTACCTTCACTTTAATTATAATAACTGTTGCATTCACTAACGCAGAAAATTACATGTGGAATTATCATTTAATGCAAATTCCCAGAGATGTTAAGAAATAATCTTCAAATTACTTCGTATTCTCATCGCGAAAAATGATTGTCTAATTCATTACTTAAATATGTAAAGGGTAATTCTTCTCTAACATAATGTAAATAAAAATACCTCTTTAATATGTAATTGATATATGAAACGAATGATTGTTTCCTTTTTTTATTCCACGGTAGATTTTGTACAGATTTTTTTTATTTTCCGATTTTTTCCAACATTACTGATAGAGTGAGGGCATGTGGAGGATGAGATATAAAACCATTGTATAAACATAAAACGATAAAATATATTTATGAAATGTGATATCACGCATATTATTTAGGCTTCGCTAATGATACATGTCAAATGCCATTATCTCTGAATTTGTCTTTTTCAAGAAAACTGAACTGTTAGAATGGAAAATGCAGACTTCTCCAAAATATCCATACAAAACGCCAATTTCATAGGTACAAACAGCAACACACTTAACTGTCCATTCGAGACGCAACAGACAAAACAGACAAAATTATTTCTCTCATGCAAGAAAACTTCATGACAAAAATCAAGTTTATTATGTCCCAAAATTGAGTTGACATTCTTTCAGTTGCTGCCGTTTTTCTAAAACAACAACGGCAACGACGCTTATTTTATGATGAACTATGTTAAAAATCCATAGATCTAAAAAGGATTTTTTAAGGAATGGCTTAAAATCCCATTTCGGTTCGATAATACTTCATCGTACACCTACTCCCATTCAAGTCACAATTACGACGAACAGTAAATGTCGCGCCCCGTGATAAGATCTCGAAGCAACAAAGGCAAGCGTACTGACTGCCAACAATGCTTTTGTTGGCAAGCGCTGTCGGAAAACAAGGAGCATTGTCATAGACCTAGACTTTACTATGTAAACTATACCTCTTTATACATAAGGTTGAAATTCAATTAATTACAAAATAAAATTTCACCATGAAAAATTTTTATGTCCAAGGAAAAGAGTTGACTGTCGTATATCAAAAGTTCAGTAGGTGACAAGTGACATCATCCTTTGTGTCTTGTAAGCTTATCAAATAAAATTGTAATAAATATAGTAATAAGTCATGTATTGTATATTGACGGTAATTTATGTTGAAGTAATTTTTTTACGGTCCTTTTTAAAAATTCTTTGAATGGTGCATACTTTTTGACTTGAATGCTATAATGTATATTGTATTATTATTAGAGCACCTGAGGTAGGACAGATTATTGTAGAGATCCGTTTGGAGGTGTCCGAGTATATATTGAAATAATGATTATGATGAAGTTTTTTTTTAAATTTTAATATGCTGTATTACCAATAATTAGAATTGCACAACCATCCAATAGTTTATAGCGGCGACACGGGCTCACCACCTGTCACGCTGCAATCACTGCTTGGTGAAAAGCGGAATATGGACTGCTGTTGCGGTGCTTTTGCCTAGTCTCTGACTAGCCCTTGGGATAATAGTCGTGATTATATATATGTATTACCCCGTTATTTGCCTAACTTCTTCTTCTTAAAATATAAAGGAACATTTACAGGGAATTTAACAAGGAACGGCACGTTAGAATAGATTCATATAATTTTGTTCGTTAGCAAACTTACATCCCTATACCCTGCTAACCCATTAGGTAGGGTAAAATCCAGTGTATTAGAGTGCAAAAAGGAGCAAGTCCTGTGCAGGAAAACAATTAAATAACATACTTTCTCCGCGACAGTGACCCAATACCACACAAAGAGTGTTCCACATTTTGCTTAATGTTGCTCTTCCAAGAAATGCATTAGACCTCTTTTTAAAGGAATTAGGACACGGGTGTTTACATCCATCCAATATAGGGTTGGCAGGTTATTTTATGGACTTTTGTTTGAATTTCTTTCGGTGGGAAAATGTTCCGTAATTTCTGCTGTAGTTACGGATCGACGACTATAATATTAGGTCCTTACCTATGAAATTGGTGTTTTGTATGGAGATTTTGGGGAATTCTGCATTTTCCATACTAAAATTTTTTCAGTTTTCTTCACAACGACAAATCCAAAGATAATAATATTTGGCATCTATCATTAGACAAGCTTTAGTAATATGTGTAATATCACATTTCATAAAAATTATTTATCGTTTTTAAGTGAATGCAAATAAAATGATGTATTCGGGAGGCACTTAAAAAAAGTTGTCTCCGTGTCCAATTTTAACACAATTAAACTTACAACAAATTATCAAAACAAATCAAAAGAGCTCAAAAATATAGTCGATTTTTAGACGAGGTAATTATTTTTTAGGAATACTCTGAATCTTAATAGTTACAGACAAAATAGTAAGAGAGAAAAAAAACACCAATTTCATAGGTAGACCCAATATTAGAGTTAATTCATAGAGAAGGATAACAAATATAGGACAGTGCACAAAACATTACTAGCGTTTCAAAGTCGTTAATTCTAGTTATGATAGCATTGTAACTATTTCCACCCACCAGCCTAAGGCCACAGCGGTGGTGTTACGGCCCATCAAACTCCTAATGTGTTTCTCTACGTAAGAAGACATAAGGCAGGTATGGTGAAAAAACGGATTGATATTCAAAGATCATTGAAATGACTTTTTTTTATTTCTTTATGTTTGTTAAGAGTTTTTCATAAAAAATATTTGCAATTATCATTATTAACTGACGACGATTATCTATCTCTGAAGTTCTAGATTAAAGTCCCGGTTGGGGTAGACATTACTGTAAAAATCAATGGATACGAGCATTTGTCTTGAGTATTGATTGACAAAATTATTTTCATATTTTCCAACAAATCCTTATTTATAATATGGTATTCTTGTATATTTGTTATTCAAGATTCTTTATCATAAGTTGGTGGTTACGCTAACTAGTTTGAGCGTAAGCGTAAGTATTTATTAATTATTATTATTTAGCATAGCATTGTCAAATATAACTTTATTTTTCATACGTAATCTAAAAATATTTTTGTACTTTACAAATTATCGTATCGTTCGCGAATTGTGAAACAAACCATGCTTGGTTACATAATCAATTCTTATACTATAAATTCGAAAGCGTTTCGGTTTTTTATATTACAAGGGCAACAAACGTGACCCGTTTGGCGGCCGGATGTGGACGATATTATCGATAATTTTAAGACGACGGTACTCTTAGCTATGGAAGCTGCGTCGGGAGTTCAAAACTAAAGACTTATCTAGGCAAGCACTTTGTCATAGAGGGACTTAAAAATATCACATATTTTGTACCTATGTTTTCTTTATCACAATATCAAAAGCAAAAGATTTAATACAAAACCAGATGTTTAATAAGTTGAAGAATCACTGAGTCAAAGAGACGAGAAAAGATAAAGACTGCTAAGAAAAATAAAATACGTTACATAACGGAAATATAGAGTTTAAAATTAGGATTCGTTCATATTCTCAGACAAAATCCTGTACATACGACACAACGAAAAGTTATACAAGGCAACATTGTCTAACATCGTCTGATTTATCGGAAAATACCTCTTTATAATAGTATGATAGCCGCAGAATTCGCCAAAGAGCCAAGCCAATTATAGTTCCAAATTATGGGTGACAGCCCTGAGCAAGAAACGACGTGTTTGTGCCAAATATAAACAGTGGGGTCCCGTCTATCGATTCAGAACTAGGAAGAGAAACTTAATATGAAGTAAACAAATAAATTGAAGACATAATGCCATTTTTGGCAACGCATAGGATTTAATTCAATAATATTATTTAACTCGGACATGTGATGCGCGGCCCCAAAAAAACAAACTTGTGCAACGGATAATCCAGGGCAGAATCGAGAGCAGAAGACCACCCGGCCGTAGGAGGATTTCATGGCTCGCCAATCTACGTCAGTGGTTCAACAGAACTTCCACTCAAATGTTCCGTGATGCAATCTCCAAAGTTGAAATAGCTTTAATGATTGCCAACATCCTAGGAGATGGCACTTCAAGGAGAGAAGGATAGCATTTTTTTTTTACAAATACCGTATACGCTCGAATTTCTTGACTGCATTATCTTATCTAAGTGAAATATTTAACCCTATTCCCAAAACCTTACATCTTCTGGATTATAAGCTTTATTTACCACATTCATTCCCATATATCAAACATCGAAACTATGCAAGCTATAAGACGTTGATAAAGCGCCAACCAAACAGTTCAATTTCAATCTGCAAACATGAAATTGATTTATGAAGGCATCAAGTTAGAAACTGTACTCATATGTAACAAAAAATCTAACTTAACTGTACTCAATACTTTTTTATCGCGATGACCTGAAAATGAATACAATTACACGCGAATAAATGCTTACAAAGATGGCATAGCAACTCCTAACTAATTAAATGTTACTATAATAATATTTTATGAAAGTCTAAAATATATCAAAGATTTCCAAGTTTCTACGACCTGTTAAAATATCCAATCAAGGAAGGAAATTTTATTTTTTTAATAAAATTCAATATGCTATGACGTTATAATGTACTTTAAATAAATTATTTCCCAAATTCATCTTTTTTTTAATTATATTTTTATAAAATATTATTCAAGGATTTTCATTCAAGGATACTTATATTTACTTAGGAGATATTTGCTAATATTATTAAAAATATATGAAACATATAAATTATTACATAAAATTAGTGTAAAAGTCAAGATTAACTGGTGATAAACTTAATCGAAAAGACTATTTAACCTATTAAAAATGTCATCACGCTTTATCATATCGAAAATTTTGATAGTATCTCAGATAAACACACGTTCAGGCAAGGTTGATAACAGCAGAAATAAGCATAGAACTAGCCTCAACCACAAACCTAAACTAGCCGCTAATGGGCAGAGTCAATGAACTTGAGGCGTCAAGCTGTCTGCGAAAAGAATCTAGTCTATGGTCATAGTTTATTTTTGTCTCGTAAAAATGTATACTGAGTAATTCGAACTCTTTGAAAATAAAAAGAAACTTTTTACGCAAGTAAAATTGAATTTGCGAACAATGTTTATAAATTCTGTCCAATAATTCAGAATTTATTTCAAAAGACAAACTCTTTTTGTAAAGTTTGACAATCTGTGATAAATAATATACAGAATTTTAATGAAATTTTATATCATTTTATATTTTTCAAATGAGTCAATGTATTTTTTAGGTCATAGCTTCTATAAGGTGATAGTGATCTGGAATTTATAATAAATAAAACTTTTGTCTAGATGAATGAAACCGCTACATAGACTCTTACAGATAATGGATTCTCCTAATGCATCAAGTGGTGTTGAGTGGTATGCCGTGCTTTTTGTAAAAACATAAAGTTATCTATTTGCAATGTGTTTACTAAAGCAATAATATATATCGCACATGTTTCTACCGTATGTACTTGAACATATCACACATTATTCATTGCTTCAGCAAGTGGCTCTTAGATAAAAACACTAACATGTCAGCGACAAATAAAAATACTTCACAAGCAACTAAGAAAATAACATACCTATTTCCGTATTAGAAACCAATAAATATATGATCTTTATTTGAAGTAACTACGTTCACTAGTCGAGCGTAAAGTCGTGTCCACATCAATGATATTACTGTAGGTTTTTTTTCAGCAACTACGTCACTGGCAATTTTAGACAATGAACCACATCTGTCATAGTTCGGCGGGTTCAACGAACTGTTGCCGTCAAACTGTCTATCTGGCTTCTTTAATTAGTAACGTTATTTTTTGTGAACCAGAATTAGCGCTGACACTGAATATTATATGTCGGTGTCATCAAGCGAATAGGTTGATGAACCTCTGTATTAGTTTACAAGTAGTTTCAGTAATTTAAGCCAATTGGTCGGTTGATGCCCTTAATCTATATCCGGCTTATGGTCGAAGGGCGTAGGGCGACGGCAACGGCAGATCTCATGCGTGACCATAGGCCAGAGTCCTTATGACTCAAAGTATATCGACATTGGGCTCTTTTAAGTTTTCATTTCAAATTTTATATTAATTTGACGCAAGCATGTTCCAAAACACCGGCAAAACGTCGGGGTTGGCTGCTGTATTATTCAATCAGCTTGGACCTCCTGTCTCAAAATTACGACTGTGACGTCACAGTAACGTTAATGAATTGACGCGATTGGTTTCAATACTTTTAATACAAATCGTTGTACATGCGTTATCTATGTAATTTTAAGTCCCCATGGTACAGGGTGCGAGCCTGTTGCTATGCAACGATCACCGCTATTCAAAATAATCTGCATTTAAGTTAGACAACCAATATTATATAGTTGACTGGTAAATGATTAAGAATTGAAGTTACGTATATACCGAACTCTTAGATACGAGACTGTGACTTTTATATGTGTATAATTATATTAATATTAGATATTATCAGATATTGCAGACGCTTAGATTCTATACTAAGCTTATTCCTATTCACAAATACAATACATTGCAAATATTAGGTCCTTACCTATGAAATTGGTGTTTTGTATGGAGATTTTGGGAAATTCTGCATTTTCCATACTAAAATTTTTTCAGTTTTCTTCACAACGACAAATCCGAAGATAATTTGGATAAAATATTTGGCATCTACCATTAGACAAGCTTTAGTAATATGTGTAATATCACACTTCATAAAAATTATTTATCGTTTTTAAGTGAATGCAAATAAAATGATTGATGAAATGAGTATTCGGGAGGCACTTAAAAAGAGTTGTCTCCGTGTCCAATTTTAACACAATTAAACTTACAACAAATTATCAAAACAAATCAAAAGAGCTCAAAAATATAGTCTATTTTTAGACGAGGTAATTATTTTTTAGGAATACTCTGAATCTTAATAGTTACAGACAAAATACTAAGAGAGAAAAAAAAAACCAATTTCATAGGTAAGGACCCAATATATAACAAAATTTTTATCGCTAATGAAAATTCACGCCGATTTTAATAGCTAAGAACGCTACGAAAGATTCGCATAAAACTTGTATATCGTAGTAGTTAAAACGTCATTTTTTATTCAAGCATGTCCCTTCTTCTCTTCGTTCTCAGCCTATATACTTCCCAGTGCTGGGCACAGGCTTTCGTCATGGAAAAACACATGAGAAAGGCCATAACACTACCACACTGGCAATGTGGATTGGTTGTTTTCTATTCTCTTACATCACCTTAATTGTCTGTGGTATTATCCTAGATCGATTTTTTAAGATACAAGTGAATTTTTGTAACAGAACTATTCTCAAGTTGTAATCATATGCCATATCTTCAAATTAAAACCTGTCCACAGCGAACAATAGTACGAATACTCGAACACTCTTCGTTTTAAAAAAACTCTCATAAAAAGCTGTAAATGCTCTACCCAACACAATCAAAGAAGATAGTTGGCCTTATTCGTGAAGAGTAGGCGTTAGATGCCTATGCTTAATACCATTATACTCATAAGTATTATACCACCTACACATTGAATACCTCATTGAATAGAATTGATTGCAACCGCTATGTGTAATTTTTCAAGTTCAATCTCTTTACTTATACATTTACTGTACCTGCCAATTTAGTGTCGTAAATTGTTATTCATAAAAACTCCGTGTTCCTACGCAGTAGTACAACTTATTTTCAACCAATCACTTAAACTACATTGCAGAAAACTAATTTATATGTGTATTTGCTTTCATGTAAGAGATGTTTTATGATAACGTATCTCGTATGCAATAAATCGTTTATGGTACAAGTTATTTTCTCTAACAATCATTCAAATGATATAGTAGACTAGCTGTTGCCTGCTACTTCGTCCGCGGTTACTGGTTTTTTAACTATCCCACGGCAACTCTGTAATTTTTTCGGAATAAAAAGTACCTAAGATGTTGACCAGGGGTATAAGGTATCAACATGCAAAATTTCATTGAAATCGGTCCAGCCATTCTGGAGATTAGCCCGTACAAACAGACGAACAGACAGGGAAACAAAAAATGTTACAAACATTTTTTTTTCTATTTTCCCTCTATTTACATCGCCCTGACTTGATTTTAAGCATTTTTTTTCATTGTACAGACATTCGACCTCTACAGTTTTATTATACGAGTATGTATAGATAACTATTTACATTATAGTAAAAGTATAATGAATTTATCTAGGGGAAATGTAACAATTTCCATAGTCAGGTAACATTTATGAAGATATTACCTTTATCAAAAAACATGATACCTTGCTTATGCTTACGTGTCTACTACCTATACACTACAGCGTATTTGGGTCCGGTGTCGGAGCTTTTAATGTCGAAAAGTTTGATCGATTTTATCTACAAATTACGCATTTAAAGTGTGACTTACTTAAATTTCATAAAATAGCACCTATTTACATTTTTTGTTAACTGTTACCTGCTACAAATAAAACAAAGTATGAACAGAAAGAGCAATAGTTTATGAGTACTCAAATAAACCAATAAAAAAACCTAAATTTGGAAAACATATTCTTTTCACGCATTGCGTCTGGCATGCTATCATTGAAAGAAAAAATAATAAAAGAAAAATAACAGAATAACAGAAATAACAGAAGAAAAATAACATAACAGAATCTCACGAACTGTACCAGTAGTGTAACAAATAGAAACAATATATTTATTTAATTTAAACAGTCTATTAATTATTTATAGAAAATTATTCTTATCAAGATCAGCTTATATTATGAATCAGTCTAGTTGTATTTAGTCAATATCAACAACTTTTCTATCATTCTATGCAATGTCAACTAGTAAGTATAATTGTAAAACATAAAATACCATAATTTCCGCATGTATTATCAATCTGGTGCGACAAGATAATAAAATCTTAACCTAAAGTAAGTACATCTGGACTTTTGTAAGTATGCCAGCCAGCCCTCTTAGGATGAACACCGCAATGAGATATTTATTGAGTTTTTATCACGTTCAACTGTCAAAATACTATGGTGTTTGACAATTGGGCGTGATAAAAACGTGATAATTAAACATTTCGTAATCCTCGTGCTTTTTGGCAGGGAAAAAATATCCAAAATCACCGAGCATGTATAGACTGTGAAAAAAATTGGCTTTGCCAAAGAAATATGTAAGGATCGTAGCAAGTCGAAAGAAGTAATCCCTGTCAACCCCTATGGGAGAAGACGTGACCGTACGTAAGTAATAAATATCCTAAGATTTAAAAATTACATTTAAACCATATAACGTTATAATAATTAATCTTAGCTGTGAAAATTTTTCACACATACATAAATCTCGTATTTGTGGTAACCATTTTGGAATCTGTGGTAATGTTCACACCTCTCTTTTGATTATAATATGATTAAATAATAAACAATACATTTCAAACAAATCGTACCCCACTTTATGATTTACTAGCTTTTGCCCGAGACTTCGTTCGCGTGGAATAGTGATTTTGAGATGGCGTGCTGTTATATAGCCTATAGCCTTCCTCAATAAAAAGGTTTACATAATATTGAAAGAATTCTTCAAATAAGATTATTAGTTCCTGAGATTCGCGCGTTCAACCAACCAAACAAACAAACTCTTAAGCTTTATAATATTTGTATAGATAAGGTAATGAAATATAATTGTACACTAGTCACAAAAATTTACTAAACACTACGCGTCGATATAACACATATATTTTTACAAACACATGAATTTGCAAATAAACCAATCTTTCTTTGACTTTATGTACCCTCCCCTTCGGGGGCAGAACACTATTAGTAGGAATGTAATTTAAACACGTAACATCATTTAAATTATTTGTAGTGACCAAGTTGTTTTATCTTCTATTGAAATAAGTGTATATTCTTAGTCAAGCAATTAATAGAGTACTGAGATAAACTTGATTTAAAATCTGTAGATTATCTCATGTACTCGTAAAAACTGTCATAACTATCATCAGATGGCCCTGTGAAATCCTTTAAACCCACGCGTAACTTCCATCGCACGATTTTTACAAATTTTTACAAATTACCGACATTGTATCCAGATACATGATATTATTTTCCTTCGTATTTTGCATGCAAATCATAATTTTCCTGTTTCTTTTATTAAACTTCCTATGACTATATTTGTGCTCTGTAATATGTATTTCATCTTTTTATTACCGACCATTTAAATCTTTGTACGTTTTGCGTAGAACTACCTCTTTATTACATTAAATGTATTGCATTTTTGTAAAAAAATATTGAAAAGGCTTAATTATGATGTTTAGCCGAGTTGGGACGGATGGGACACTACCTACTCGTACGACGCCGTGGAAATCGCGGATTCGATCCCACCGCGCCTGCACAACTGAGTTTGAATAAATCTTATGAACTGTTGATTGTGAATACCGCTTGCCTCATATTGTGCCCGGTGCATGGCAACAGGCTTGCCACCTGTTACTTGGGGACTTCACTTCATTGCAAATTTCATAGTTTAGGTACAAACACTTCTTTTAACTGCAAATTCTTGTATCATTTTTTATTTCGTGGAGATGTTCTCTATGATATGATGAAAGTAAGGTAAGGTTTTTGGTTACGTGTTTAAAATTAATAAGTTAATAAATATTGTATCTCTATAGCCCCTACAAAGTTATTTTGTACAATTTGCATTTAATTTCTTAGATATATCTTTCCATGTGCTAATGAGTCCTATTAAATATTCGTTCTCGATTTCATATCCTTTGTTCTTTTGTAATTGATTTGAAAGCTGTTTCTATGTTGCCTTAGCGCGTCCGCCATTCAACTCTTTATTGCCCTTGATATAAATCATGTATTTTCTAAAATGAACAACACCTCATTTGCCAGCGGCGTGGAATTCTGTCTTACAAACAAATTGCAAATTAATTAGCGAATCTAGAATTAGATTCACCTTATTTGTAATATTGTAAAGTTGTGTGGTAGCGGCTCATTAAAAGTAAACCAACCCATCTCTTCCCTTGGATGTTGTAAAAGGCGACCAATGGACTTAGAACTGCACAACCATCCAATAACTTATAGCGGCGACGGGCTCACCACCTGTCACACTGAGTGTAGTCACTGCTTAGTGAAGCGCGGACTATGGCAGTGGACTGCTTTTGAGGTGCTTTAGTCTAGTCACGGTGCATTGACACACAATCCAATTAGGTACAATGCGTCTAACTGCTTAGCAAAGATAAGATAAAACTAAAATAATAAAAATTAAATAAGATAAAAAAATAACATGCGCCTTTGTAAGACTTTGAAGATTTTATTTATACTCAAAGACTGTTTAGTCTTTTTTAATATTACTTAATACTACTTATAATAGTATTAAAACAAAATTTATTTAATTATTTTGCGAATAAATCATATACATTGTAGGTGTGCGGCCAGCAACAAAACACTTCAATGCCTTGTCATATTGACTAAAGTACGAGTAGGTATCCTTTAAATTAAGATGAAAAACCGGCCAAGAGCGTGTCGGGCCGCGCTTAGTATAGGGTTCCGTAGTTTTCCATTTTGTAAAATTTATCCAAAACAGCCCATCAAGTTCAAAAAAAATTTCCTACAAAGTACTTATACAGTTCTACTTTTAAGCATTTTTTCATATTTTTTTAATTTATGGTTCAAAGTTAAAGGGGGGGGCATTATTTTTTACTTTCGGAGCGAAAAAGACATAATTTTTTTTTTTTATGGCTATCCAAGGATATATCACACCAGAGGGGTCCAGAGGAAAAAAAAATCAGTCCCTACATTACGTGTATGGGCACCCCCCCCCCCCTAATTTAATATTTTATTCCACTTTCGATTTGTGCACTTTGTCGGCGTTATAAACATTCATATTTATTCAAAATTTATGCTCTCTAGTGCTAACGGTCACTGAGATTATCTGCTGACGGAAAGACAGGTCTGTCTGTTTATAAGGGAAACTAACGCTAGACATCGCGAAACTAAAAATGTAACGAACCTAGTTTCTAAAATGAACAACTCTCGATGCCGACTGTATCTACCACGTGTGTGATTCTAATAAGATACCGTTCTTGATGGCTCGTTCAAAATCTGTATTTATCTCTAAGAAGCAATCTTACCGCTCTATGAATCATAACAACTTTACCTGAAACAAACAAAAATATAATTTTTTTAACCAGACATGGAAATACTAAATAAATAAATAAATATTATTTAAAAAATCTATGGGGCTAACCCTATTTTCAAAATGGTTTTAATGGAAATGATTAATTAATTTTTCCTTTTAAGAACGTAAGACAACCAGGTGAATTACTGATAAATATATAGTACAACATATTAGAAAAAAAAATGCAATTCTAAACAATACGAGTAACAATATAAAAAAAGTCTTTGGAATACTAATCAATATTTTTGGTAACAACATAGGAAAATTCCTAGCTGCAGTATTTTTTTTAAATTATCCATAACAAAGGACAGCGTATTGGGATACCGACAGCAATACATTTGAAAAAAAACTAAAACATCTTTTTGTGGCCCATATTGGAAACTTTCCGACCCGCTTTCCGAAAAACGAAACCAATTACAGAACAGATGATAGATATTATTCATTTGATTAACGTGCGTATTTTCTGTAAGAGAATATCGCGAAAAATTAAGGTTTCAATACTTTAGTGTTTTTAAAACACCTCACATTGTAGGTCAGTTATTTAATTCGTAGTCAAGTTAACCAAATGGTTAAATGACCAACGGCGTAAACGTATACCAAAATATGTTACGTCATCTTAACCAATAGTGAAATTTTTAGCTATTTGTTAGATAGTCACAGACAATTCAACCACTAGACGTTTGAGGATTATATATATATATATATATTTGAGGAAATTGTAGAAAACATTTCTTCGCAAATGCCTTTATTTTAATTGCAAGCCATTGGTTAAACTGACATTTGGTATTATTGGCCAAGATTATAATAAAAAAAAAACTGGCCCTACCTCTCGAATTTACAAACGCCGTGATATAACGATAAGAATTGTTTTCATTACTACAAATAACAAACATTACACACATACCGCTATATTTATCGTAGGCGGGTTGTTTTCGACAATGACTGATAAACGGTCTAATTGAATAAGACCAGTCGAAAATATCCGAAGGCCATCAACTGTATGCCAGTTGAGATAGGATGGCGAATATTTGTAATTTATACGTAACAGTCTGCTGTATTATTATCAACGTTTTGTAATAAAAGTATTACGAAACTTTTGTGATAATATACACTATAGTAACCAATTGTTTTTGTTTCATGTTTTATACTATTAACATGTTTTTGCCAAACATTTTTTGTTTAAAAAATGTTTGCCAAAAATATGTGAAAAGAACATACGATTTAAAAAGTATGGCATATTTTGAATAAAATTTTTCTACTAAACTTCTCATGATACATACATGCTTTCCGTAAATGGCTCTAGCTGGCATAATATTTTGTTGCCCTGGTTATTTTTAATTTAAACATTAAATAGATGTAAATAGCAACATCTGTTATTGTCACATCTCAACATTTGCAACATCTGCTGTTTTGAAATTTAACGACTAGCTAAGTATATTTTTAAATAAAGCAAAACTACGAATTTCTACAATGGGTTAGTTGACTCATAACAAAAGTTATGGAAATAATGTTTCATTCTCATAGTATTTAGTACAAGGGTCGGAAATATACTCAATCAATAAATATAAATAAGGGATTGCTGTAGAAATTCAATTTAAACATGTTTTTTTTTAATTTTTTTTATTTGCCATGTTCGTGAAATTGATGACGTAACGGATCAGTTAAACTAATAAACGCATGATCAAAATCCGTTAAACGCCAGTCGCAACCAATCAAGCAAATCTTTATTTATTTATTAATTTGTTGTATTGTAAGCCTCAAAAAAATACATAATTATTTATTATGTTGTTTATAGTAATGAATCATTTGGGGCCCAATTAAAAATGGTCAACTAGCCTATTAATACAAGACAAGCGAAGAGTTTATACTTTGGGCTTGATAAATTTACTGTTAATAGGTATAAAAATCTTGTTCAACCTTTGGAGATATACCTGGTGATATGTTACAATATGTCATATAGGAACAACATCCACTTTAAGCCCACAAACTTTACGGCCCTATTGCCATACTAGCTGATTTGAGGTCAGAGCTTACAAAGCTTGTCGAATAGCTCGCAGCCCTTGACTTTCAATGGACTATAAATGGAAGACGTTAATATGAGGTTGACCTTTGAAGCTCCTATAAAAATAAAACGGTTTCCGGGACAGAAATACTGGCCTATGTTGCCTCCAGGAATGTATTAGGGTTGCTAATGCCGAATATATTTTGACTTGTTTGCAAGATTTATTGTCGAGGAAGCTGTCGACCAATATACTATTTTTGAGTTTGTTGTCGTTGTCAGTCTCTATAATTCATACAAATGTTACATACCGACCACTGAATACAATCTCTGCAGTACGAGCTACAATAGTTTATATCATACGAAATATATCAGTAATATTTTTATTTCAATTATCAACGACTGTTTTAACTGAATATGACCTAAATCTAAATCTTTACTTAAGTATACGACCGAAAACTGGTAAAAAGACTATCAAACTTACTGTAGTTCCTACTAGCTGTTGCCCGCGACTTCATCCGCGGTTACTATGGTATTACCATTAATTTTCCGAAATAAAAAGTATCTAAGATGTTGACCAGGGATATAAGGTATCACCATGCACAATTTCATTGAAATCGGTCCAACCCGTACAAACAGACAAACCGACAATCAAACAGAGAAACGAAAAATAAAATAATTTTTTTTTTAGGTATTTTTCCTCTTTTTACATCTCCTTGACCTGGTTTTAACCATTTTTTTTCTGTGATATTCGAATTGTACAGTTTTATTACATGTATAGATAGATATAGATAATAACATAGCTAATTCGTTGATTAAATTCGAAATTTTGTTTTCAATCTTATGACGTCACCAAACACAACTAACTCAACCGATTAATTCAAATAGTTATTCGGTATACATATATACCGGTATATATATAAAGGTATACATATATACCTTTAGTGTTTATACTTAACATATCAAACGTTGTTCTTATCACATGTTAATCAGCGCTGAAATGCCACGCGCAAACGCGTCATGTAACCAATACAATAATTATGCACTTGACTTAAACCAGTTCCACTGATTTGCATAGAAGTTGTTATATAAGAGATATTCGATTTACATGATTGCGATTGCAGTGTGGACTATACTGCTCGAATATTATAAGACATTTAGGTACTAGCAAAGATTTATTACGGCAGTTATATGGTTCATTTAATTCAATGTATGCTTTCAACAAAATTTAGTAAATTTTTGGGGCTTGAAAACGGGCAATCTAAAAAAGAATTTTAACCAAACCTTGTGAATCCTTGTTACCAAACATATAAGTTCTAGAGCTAAAATATTAATAATATCTAATTGTCTTTAACTTTTCCATAAATGTACAGTTTTATGATTATAAATTCTGTTAATTTAAATGACGATGAAATAGTGATTTTAATGGCGAATTTGCTTAGGTGATTAAAGATTATGATCTACCCAAGTGCCTACTTATTTGCACATTATATGTGAAATTATTTTTTTAAATAAAATATTAAGCATGCATTGTGTGCCAATACCTTCTCACAAGATGAAAAACTACAGTGAAGTAAAAATTAGGTATCAATTCATTGCTTGAAATTCGAGTCATAAAAAGAAAAAGATTCATACCGGGTAAGACATTCTAAAAGCACCGAATCTCAGTATGATAAAAAAAATCGCTATGAATTAATCGAAATATACATGGTGACTATACCCTAAATATTTGTATCATATTTTGAAAATTTCTTGACCATGCTAAGATTCAAGTACACCCGTACCACGTATAACGATGTACCACAACATTTATATGTAACAGACACATTATTAGTACATCTAAATGCAATATTAAACATATCAACGACCGAATCGTAAATTATTCCAATAAATTCAATAACATGACTAACGTGGAACGTACACGTGAATTACCACGTGAGTCGTTTATCTACTGCGGTGCATTTCCGTGGCCGCCACTTCATCAATAATTAATATGCATCCAATTTAATTGTAACGTTACACTGCATCCTTTGTACGTAATCCACAGAGTAAAAACACAATCAGCAATTTCATAATTTGTTAGTTTTATTGGACAGTTCGCCAGATGAATTATTAGAAACAATCTTTATTAAATGAATAATAAATATCCTCAGACATTCACACCTTCACACCTATCAACTAGTCCCATTTAAGCTGCTTGTGTTACGGATACTAGATGACGGACAAATATATTTAATAGATACATATAAATATGCTGAATAAATTTAAATATATATAGACATCCAAGACTGGAGAACAAATGTCTGAAAATTCTAGGACCTCTCGAGATGGCAACGCCTTGAAACCGGCGTATAGATAGACCACTCGACCACGGAGGTCTTTATCATGTCAACAAATGTTTATAATAATCATATAGAATTATACTGACGTAAAAATCCTAATTATAATAATTGTGACCCCGTATTAAGTGTAACTACTTGTTGCATAAATGATTAAATAAAGAATTCATATATTTTTTTACAATGACGTTCTGTTTATCAATATGGGTAAAAAGGAAAAATGCTTAATGCGGAACGTATCTAGTATTTTTAACCGACTTATAAAAAGGGTTCTCAGTTCGATCTGCATGTATGTATGTTTGTTCGCGATTATCTTGCGATTAGCTGAACCGATTTTGATGCGGTTTTCATCAACAAAGTTTTGTTAAACTCAGATGGTTTTAGTTATTATAATCAACATAAAAAAGAAGGTTCTCAGTGTCACAATTATAAATTTTTGTATTGTTCTCCTATCTTGCGATTAATTGAACCGGTTTTTTATGCGGTTTTCAGAAGGCATTAAGTGCAACATATACCTACCATTAAAAAGTCAACCCAAAAAAAAACAGTCGCCACCGACTTCAAAAACTAATTAGCGTATAATTATAAAAGTTATTTTGTGCTTTTCAGTAGTTTCGTGTTTTTGAAGGCAGTTCGCTTTTTTATAAAGTTTAATTTTTTTAATCATCATGTTTATTTTGTTTTTTTTTTTTCAATTTAAAATTTATAAATGAAACAGACATCAATAAAACCTTTTTTAGGCTCAGCGGTTTTTTTTTTATCGATTTTTAAACTCCGTCATTAATCATGTTTAATATAATATTGATGTTATTTAAGCTTTATTTTGTAAAGCAGGAAACTTTTGATTCTATTAAATTTAAATTGTTCATTTCTGGTTTAGTCAGTATCTACTTAGTAAAAGATAACATAATAATATAATATTGTTAATAGAATACAGACCAATCTTTTATTGACCTCAGATATTAGCAATGCAACTACAGTTCAGTCTATGTTTGACCTTACTAGCAAGCAGCATGCAAAGATTAGAACTTGAAATTGTTTTCTTGATCTGAATCAAGTCTACTTTAAATGTTTACAGTTATCTAAACATTAAAAAAATTCTGAATAATTTTTACTTCTTGCGGACCGTAATTCCGATTAATAACTACTTAGGATAATTTTAGATAATAGTGCATAGAATATATTCTTTGACTAAAAAGCGTCCGCGTTTTTGAACAAATATGAATTGGGGATTTTCGAGACAAGTGTGAGGTTTTCTGTGAGTTTACATGCTTCAATTTAGGCCACATCGTCGCCTTCCATTACATGAGACCTAACGCACTAATCTTCAAAGAACTATAAGTATAATTGTAACTTATACTTCATCCAAATCCGATGACGAATAAATGTAAACAAACCAAGTTTAGGGTCATCACAACTTAGTTTACGAAAAAATAGCTAAATCTTGCACATAATTTCATAATTGTTTCTATAATAATTATTTCTCTACCATATATCACTAGAAACACTCACAAACCTCAATACTTTTGAAATAAAATAATAAATGAAGATAAAATCTAAATCATTTTTACCTCACAGCCCTATAAGAACACACAATAAACTTTGTTTGTTGTGTACAATAAACTATTAAATAAATAAATAAACACAACCTTGACAAAATTCAGATCTCGTAAACATTTTTGCACTTTTAAACTAATCTTCCAATTGCTATCGTCACTAACTTTCCCCCGTGTTCCTATACCGTAAGTACTTTTAAAATCAGTTGCGTATTCATTATTTATTTTTACCTGACCACGAATGAAATAACCCGATTTTATGCTATACCCGACACAATTATTATTTTGAAACTTTTTCTTGTGATATTTTAGAAGCAATTATAATTAATCCTAATAAATTAAATTCATAAACAGTTACTTAATTCAAATTAAATTGCTTTATTTATATTTTCTTATAATACAGTAAGATAGTAAATATTTTTTTAATGTGTCTGATAGAAAAAGGTTATTAACATATGCCTGTCAGTGGTTGCTAGGCAACGCTTTGTTATTAAACATTCGTCATGGGATTTGGATGAAGTATAGTTAAAATTGCCATCATGTCAATTTTGAAACGGAATAATGTATCTTATTCGGTCCTTTCGCACATGGGCCGTGACGCCACAGACACAGGAGCGTCACACGTGCAACATCCTCATTTTATCAGGAGTCAAAAACTATAATGAAGTCCTAAAAAACAAGATGCTTTTAGTTTTAAAAATAGTTGACAATTCCAAATTCCAAATGCTTTTCTTTGAAACAAATTATGTCTTGACAATATGTACAAAATATTAATTGAAACTTATTGTATGTAGTAATAGGTCTGCACAATAGCAATATATAAAAATGTCCAGTTTTTTGGGTATGTTACAAGAAAACGTGTGACATCACTGTTAAAAACCTTTTCTTAAAATCTGCATCAAAATTGATGCATCCAGGCATGTTCCTATCTCTCCCGGCCACAGGTTTATAACCGGTTGTGTCAGGCGATATCTTTCACTGGACCTTTCTTAAAATCTGTTAAGGAAAAGATGCTCGTAAAACTGCAAGTGAGCATTACATGTTTTTTTGGTAACTTTTACTTTTAAAAGGACTGTAAGATACTAAAATAAATTACTCAAACCGTCATTTAAAGTTAGATAAAGCACATACATAAACGTTCGATACCTACCAGCGCACTTATATCCCAACAGTGACATAATCCCGCATTTATTCCCCTAGACTGTTATGCTAAAGCCTCTACGAAAAGGACAAGCCTATTCCCTAGTGCACTATGCACAATGATGAACGCTTTTCAAAATAAACTGTCTTCAAGAACTCAATAGTACGGAGAGTGTAAGAGTTGCCGGTGCCACCAAATAAATAAAAACTCGAAACACTATTAACAGGTCGTTTACTTTATATATTTACAAGACATTAACGAAAAATAAACAAAATAAAGAAATAATAAAAGATAGCGCGCGGATTCGGAGACGACAAGATGACAAGAGAAAAAACAAAAACCGATCGCTAACTTTTTCGCGGCGCTGATCGTAACCTCCTTGCACACGGCCGCGGGTGCAGCGCGCGCCCGCGGAGGTTGCAATCTATGAAACCTTATTACTATTTTTGCATATAAATAATAATATTATAAAATATGATATTAACATTTTGCGTCGCCTACAGAGAGGATGACCAGCGATCTATTGCAAGATTGGTTCCAAATTTCGCACACAACAAACTACATATTAAAATATTGAAGAATACCTTTATTCTGCGACACATAACATAATCTTCACTGTACATTATGTAATATCGCATAATACAAGGAAATTGTTAAAATAAATACTGTTATCATTTTATTTTAAATAAAAAAACAACAACTCGTAGCCTATTTTTCATTCAAGCAAAAACAAGAACCTTGACCATAGCTTTGAAGGTCAAAGCACGAGTTAGTAAACCTGTAATAAAGGCGAGATCGTGTCTAATGTGACTGGCTAAACCAAAGATAACGAAGCCACTTAAAATTTGAACACCTTTTTCTTAAATTATGGTTGGATTTTCTATTGCTATGTATGGAAAAAATCTGTACCTATTTTTTTAAAGAACTATAAAGATTGGTTAAACCAAAGTAAACGAAGGAAATTAAAACGTGTCCACCTTTTTTTAGTCATTGACTGCACGTCCTATTTTTGTGATATACATATAAAAACAATCTTTGTTTCATTAAAAAATTAGATCAATTAAAGTCACTGTTTTCCATACTTAAATCGAATATGTTACAATAAATATATGTTTGTTATGGTATCGTCACCATCATCAACCCACATGTGTTGATGTGATGGGTGCCAGGATAATCGTAATCGTAATCTCTACCTACCCCACTGGGAAAAAGGCGTGAATATATGTATGTATCAACCCACAAACGTCCACAGCTGAACATAAAGAAGAAAGAAAACAAAACATAGAATGTATAGGCATCAGACAAATAGACTCCCTCTCTCTCTCTCTCTCTTAACGGCACTGCTCCACTTATGACATCAACTAAATATCGATTTAATTGCGACTGCTTTAAATTATTAGTGTTATTATATAGTCGTGTGGTAGCAGCTCATTGAAAGAATACTACCAACCCATCTCTTCCCTTGGGTGTCGTAAAAGGCGACTAATGGACTAAGAACTGCACAACCATCCAATAACTAATAGCGGTGACAGGCTCACCACCTGTCACGCTGAGCACACGTGCAGTCACTGCTTGGTGAAGCGCGGTCTATGGCAATGAACTGCTTTTGCGGTGCTTTTGTCTCGTCTCTAACTAACCTTTAGGAGATGATATTCGTGATTATATGAGTGTATGAATTACATAGAGCTGTCAAATAACAATACATGGACACATTAAAATAAATGTTTCAGTCAAATTTTAACTCAAAAATGCGACTGGCGCGCGCTATTTATTTAGCGTCAATCTCTATCAGACCTTCATCGAATGTGCGACACCCACATTTCGATGATAATTAACGAATTGAATACACATTGACATTGACTGAACGCGCATGCGACTCCGCTAAAGGAACAAAAGAAAAAACTATTGCGGGTACGTATACTCTACTATTCTATTTCGAGTTCAAATTTTCCTTTTCATTGTTATTCAATTCGTTTCCTAACCCTTGTGGCTAAGCATAAAGTTCTCTGTCCACTATTCCCTCTTCACTGGAGCATGAACCTTTTCATGCACGTAAAATATTCTTGGTATAAAAATGTATGTGAAAGTGCCGGTTGGCGACTGAATGGTGTTGAGCATGCTCTCAATATTTTTTAAATGCAAGGACTAGTAAAAAACCAAGAGTGCCAACCGAGACTACCAATCAAAGATCAGTGATTTCGTGCCCAACGTTATCGCGATCATGAATTATGCAAGGAAAGACAAACGCACATGGTTATCTTATCGACACAATGACCTACTGATAAATGTCTCGAGACGTTTTAACTCCATTCTTCGTTGACATATTAACCTTTGTTTGTATTTCAAAGGTATTGAAGAAAATAATAGTTACATTAAATTAAAATTTTTGTCGAGAAAGAATAGAAAAAAAGAATATTCTGTGTTAAAAAATTAAAAGTAACAATACTATTATTAAGTATGTAGTTATGTATTTACGTATAATGACAATTATAGTAATCAAAGAACATTCCTTGCAGTTTATCCTATTACGACATTAGCACAATAACTTTAATATAATCTTTACATGCTTTTTGTAATGTATATGAAATCTATTCTATACGAGAGCTACATTAAACACAAGTAGAGCAGCATCTCTACCATTTGTACCGCTTCCCGAAAATTTTATCACCTTCAGTAATCTTTATTTAAGCAAGTTTTATCTTTGTTTCTCATATAATCATTTAATCTTTTATTTGTCTTTTCACATCTTACTGTATATGATTTTCTTAGTGTTTAATTTTCAAATTTCATATATTTTATCATTATTTTAAAACCATTTTGAAAGTTCTTTATCTTTAATAAATAAAAAAAATATACCTTTTCTCCTTCCATAAGGTCCACAAAAGGAGTTCCCTTTGCCAATAACACTCTCGTCGATATACTTGATGAGCTTCGCCACATCTTCCGTGTTCCCCTGGGACTCATTGCCCCATCTCGTGGGCAAATCTTCTTGCATGGATTCGGATTTTCCTTTCGAGCCTCTAGACTTCTTCAATACACTTGTCATAATTATCACATTACACAATAAAAAGTTTTTTTCAGCCACTAATGTCACAAAGCACTTTTGTTTACGTTACGAAACGCGGTGGAGATAAAGCAGGGATTATTAACGTACGCGCGCTACGTTCGTTTACGCCACCGGTGGGTGACCGAATAAGACTTGTTTATTCGCGATGCGTACTCACGGTACGATACGACTGCTCAGTGCCCGTGGCCATAGCTACGAATGCTACGCATTCGCCGCAGTTTCAATGTTGCCAGTACGAAAAATGGTAGGAAAATTTTCAGTGTTTGGTAGAAAATTTGTAATTTTCTTCTTTGGTGTAGAACATAAGACACTTAAAAGAAGTTGAAGTAAGTCGGATTCTTATCCAATTTTGGATTTAAACCGATAGTTCACAAACATTTTTCTAAAATATTAACTTTTCATTATAATACGTTTATTGAAAAGCACATTTTAGTAATGAAATTCTTTTGTCATTGTCATTACAGGTAATAAGAAATTCATCTGGTAAAGTTTTAATTATAATTTGCTTAATTGACATCAACATCAAACTTTAAATACAGTATTCTGCGTATTTACATCCATAACTGTGTACTCAAAAAAAGCAAACATCAACTGCACTGAAGAATGTCGTCGCGAACTCAATCTTACCAATTTGGGCAGTTTTTGCGTAGTACATAATGTTGCATACATACTTATACATACTCACGCCTTTACAAAGACACGACAAAAGGTGTTTACACCCACCTTTCCCCTCTAAAGTTTAGGTAGTTCACATAATGTTCAACATAAGACGAAATAAAATTGTTACGAGACTTAGATCGCTAAGAATAACATACATAACAATAATATAAAAAAAACTAACATATAATACATTTTTAAGATCAACCAACAGAAGCAAAAACACATTTCTTGAGTATAAACAGAAAGATAAAACATCACGCAAAAACTACTTGAGTGAGATCTAACTTAAGATTTAAAGTTTATCGATAAATTATTTTTTTGGTACTTTTTGAATGAATTCTAGTAAAAAAAAAATAAGAAGAATATTTCTTCTTATTTTTACAATGATATTCTTTTGTTTAGGCACTGTGTTATTCTGCCAGCCAAAGAGTATGTAATTTCTGCTGCTGCAGTGCTTTTTATTTTATGGCTCTGCGCGCATAAAGCCAATGACTATTATTTGTGATATTTAGCTGCAGTGCTGAAACGATATTGAAACTATTTATTTCTGTGATTTATTTATTTAAAATTTGTTTTACGGCTCTGTTTGCAGGACCTTTTGAGCCACACGTTAACAGTAGAACACTTTTCTTCAGTAGTTTGCATGTAAATGCTAGTGTAATGCATTTAAATGCATCTAGGGAGAGTTTGGTTGGCGTCAAATGATCGATGGTAGACACTGTGGTGTTACTTCGATGAGGTGGATTACCACGATAAAAATCCCATCGTTTTTCACTCCATATTTCTCCATATTGTTCATCATTATTGACACTTACTACACTACTTACTTACTACAAAACTACACTGATTTAACGCAACAAGATCAACTCCGAAACAATATTACAATCACTGAAATAAAAATCACGTCCGCCATAGTTGGATGCCGCCAAAAACTCCTTATTTCTGTGATTACTTACCATGATGTCCCGATTATTGACAATACAATATATCACCATGACAACGCATTTATTTATTGTTTGATCGGTGTCAAAAGTCGGTGCTTCCGCGAAAGAATTTTTTATTTCAAATTTTATCAACTTTTTGGAGGAAAATATTTAAACATCCAAGATGTTGAAATTGCAAATTGCCAATGAGACGGATCGGAAGGAGGCTCAGAACAGAGAGCGCAGGAGGCAGTGCGAGCTCGAGCGAAGGAACAGGATTTTCAATGCCAGGAACAGAAAGATTGGTGTAAGATATTTATTAACTTGTCCAGTTGATGTTCAAATAAGTATACGACAATTACCCGAGATGTAGATTATTTCTGAAAATACGGACTGAAAGAGATTCCTTTGTCACGAGCATGAACATGTGTAGGTATATGTCGCAGGTTCATAGATATATCCGTAATATAGTTACATCCCTAGGAATATAATTATATGCCGAATCATAGTTATATTGGGTCCTTACCTATGAAATTGGTGTTTTTATTCTGTCTTAGCAATTTAACCGTAACTGTTAAGTTTCAGAACATTCTTATAAAATAATTGCCTCTTCTAAAAATAGACCATATATTTGAGCTCGTATAATTTAATTTGATAATTTTTTGTAAGTTTAATTGTGTTAAAATTAGACACAAAGATAATTATTTTTAACTGCCCCCCGAAAACATCATTTGATTTGCATTAACATAAAAACGATGAATAATTTTTATCAAGAGTGTTCACACACATATTGCTAAAGCTTGTCTAATGATACATGCCAAATAAACTTATCTCTGGATTTGTCGTTGTGAAGAAAACTGATAAAATGTTAGTATGTAAAATGCAGACATCCCCAAAATCTCCATACAAAACACCAATTTCATAGGTAAGGACCTAATATTATAGAAATACATTACTTTCTTACACGAAATATAAATAAGCGACCCTATTTCTTTGCAGTTCAATATAGATTGACCCGCATTACACTCCTATTATTATTTCACTAAGTAAATTAATAATTATACTTAAAACATTAAAAATGAACTGTATTATACCAGTAATAAAATTTGTTCCGGTATATAATATTAATTATATTCCTAGGGATATAACTGTATTACGGTCATAACTATCTTACTGCCACATATACACTTTTCACTGTAGGTAAATGACCTCTATTACAGGGGAATAAATACGTTTATTGTTCAAAAGTGTTTACGTGATCATGCTCGTGACTATAGAAGATTCGAAAGAAAACGAATGGCAAATGAACACATCAAAACTAGCAATAGCTTAAATTTTCCATAAGGTCAAGAAAATAGTATTCTTTAACTTCGATCTTTTGGCGACGTAAATAGATATATAGATACTATAGAAAAACCTATCATGAGCCAATTTAACTGATATTAATTAATTTTAACAAGCTTCAACAGAATGTGTAGGTAAAGACTTATTATTTCTATAAAATATTAAAAAAATAAGTTTTATTTATAAGTTCTAGCTTAGCATTGTGACGGGGTGAAGCCGGGGATAATTAAAATTCAGTTGGGTCGTCACTTAAGTATCGTATATTATAATGAAGATTTAAGGCACAACTGATACAATTATATAAAAAAAAGGTAAATTACACTGAACACAAAACAATTTCACATTTAACACTAAATATATTATAAAAAGGGTAGGCTACTTACAATAGTGCCTTAGAGAAACATATAGTCTTTGTTATAAATTTATAATCGCTAATATAGCTATGGCGCCTCGTTACAGTATTCATTGTAAATACCTACGTATATTTTTCATTTTGCTACGTAACATTTTCTTTTTGTGCAGGTGGACCTTCCGTTCCTAGAGCGTCAAGTCGTGGAGAAGCGAGCGGAGCGCGACGAGCAGCAGCGCCGGGACCTCGCCTTCGCTCAGCAGATGATCAAGGACAGCAACCTGGCTGTTGTCTTGGAAGCTAGAGAGATGGAGGTAAGCTTTACCTCGCAATTTTATTAATTATATATTTTCAATTACCTAATAGTGCTATGTAATAATAACAGATGTGCAGAAAACCATATATTCTCCAAACCAAAACTAAGCGATTGAAGATAAACGAAAATATGGGTTTTAAATCCATGAAATAGGATGAATCGGATGAATAGGATGATCCATCCATCCCTTCCATCCATCCCTTGGGTGTTATAAAAGGCGAATGGACTTAGAACTGGACATCATCCAACAGCTTATAGACGCGACGAGCTCACCACCTGTCACGCTGAGCACATGTGCAGTCACTGCTTGGTGAAGCGCGGACTATAGTGATGGACAACTTTTACGGTGCTTTTGCCTAGTCTCTGACTAACCCTTAGTGAATAATAGTCGTGATTACACGTATGTTTGTATGAAAATAGGGTTTGCGCGTCAGTGTGTGTGTACTACGGTCCACCATGGTATGGTATAAAGACAAGCTACTATTATTTTACCCCATTGCACTAGGTAATAACTACTACTACTTAATTGTTTTGGACAATAGCGTCTCTAACTATTGCTGTCAGACCAGACGTGATATTTGTAACATTTGGACAGATTTACAGATTTAGTACTTTAAAACTAAATACATGAACAATCTAGCGTGCTAACCGTCAGGCAACTTTATATACTTAACTGTGTCTTAAGGAAACATAAAGCAAGAGTAATTACTCCAAATCAAAATTAAATTAAAAAGCGCTATATTTATAGTATATTCTCTATGTAGAACGTGTGATCTATGTAGTAGTAGATCTATGTAGAATGTGTAAATGTAGAACCACATTCTCTACAAAACAATTCCAAAATCAATCTAAGTTTCTTTATAATATATTGGGTCCTTACCTATGAAATTGGTGTTTTTATGCTGTCTTAGCAATTTGTCCGTAACTATTATGTTTCAGAACATTCTTATAAATTGCCTCTTCTAAAAATAGACCATATATTTGAGCTCGTATTATTTAATTTGATAATTTTTTTAAAGTTTAATTGTGTTAAAATTAGACACAAAGACAATTATTTTTAACTGCCTCCCGAATATATCATTTGATTTGCATTAACATAAAAACGATGAATAATTTTTATCAAGCGTGTTCACACACATATTGCTAAAGCTTGTCTAATGATACATGCCAAATATTATTATCTCTGGATTTGTCGTTGTGAAGAAATTGTATAAAATGTTAGTATGTAAAATGCAGACATCCCCAAAATCTCCATACAAAACACCAATTTCATAGTAGTAGTAGTAGTCATTTCATAGTAGACCTAATAATAAATAAAAAACTTAATTTATCTCGATTGCCATTATTTAAATGTAAACACACGGTCAGCGATTGGTTGAAAAAACTGAATTATGAAGATACAGAGGAGCTGTTGAGACTTAGAGGAGCGGCTTCCTCCCAATACAAGTTATTTTAACATAAAGGGAGGACTCCTGTAAAATAATTCCCTAAACCTGTTATTATGTGAATAAAGATTTTTGTATATTTTTTTGTATTTTGTATTTACAATGTCATAAGTTTGATAAAATTACAGAAGTGGAGACAGTTATTAAAAGGGCATATTTACTTTAAACGGTGTAGGCTATTTTTCAGCTGCCTCATGACTACAAATTAAGAAAAGAAATATTTGAACCAATTTCTATAAGAGAAAGGTTAATATGCCGAAAGTATTGTAAATAACCTGTTTGAATTTTATTTTTGGCTTACTATGAAAACACAAGTCGATAATTTAAAATTATTATATTTCTCACAATGACTCGTAATTTTTAAGGCCTAAAACAACAATTAATTAAAAAGGCTGCTTTTAGAAACTTCGCCATTTAAAATGAATATGCCCAAAATCTGATATTTTATTTACGTTATACCTCCTTGCGTTTTCCTCTAAACCTTTCTTTATGGAATTTTTAACCCGGTATGTTATCCAGGAGCGTCGCCGAATCAATATGGAGATCGACGAGTTCCGCCAGAAATACCAGCGACCTGAAGACCGACGCGAGTTCGACCTGAACGACCCCGAGGTGCTGAAGAAACAACTACCCCCTAGGGCTTCAGACGGGGAGCCAGTGGGCATGTCCAGTGCTCAGAAGTAAGCCATAGATTGTTTGACTTCTCACCTCTAATCAGAGAAATAATTTACAACTTCAAGTTCTAAAAGAACGCTTTAATTTTGTGGTAAGGAATTCGTTTTTTTTTATTATTTTACTAATGCTATTTTTGCTTAATTTAACATAACAAGCAAAACAAGCAAACAAGGTAACATCATTTCTTCTTCGGGGGTTGAAGTTGTTGCAATCATGCTTTCATTCGCACTTAAGTACCTAGTAATGCTTCATTTATAAAATAGTTTCGTATACTTTACTTCAGAAATTTTCATTAAAATACATTTAGGAAATAATAAAAGTTTAACTACAGCAAGACACTTATCTATAGGATTTATGATAATTTTCAATACTAGATTTGAAGGCGAAGACTTGGATTATGAAGAACGGAAGAAAATAATGGCGGCACAGAAGAACGCTTGGCTCGAACAGCAGGTGCAGGAGCGGAAGGCGGCGGAGGATGAGAGAAAGAAGGCAGAAGCCGCCTATATGGTAACCACCACGGTGTATATGAATGTTCCCATCTAGATTTACCGTCATTTCCCTGCTTTTTTTTGGTCGGCGCAACGTGTCTTCTTTTTCCAATCTAATCTATAAAACGCCATATCAAGCCATGCCCTCACTCACACAATAAATCCTTCTTTTCTTCAGTCTTTCTGTTCTCTTCCATACTTACTATATAGAAAGGCCAGACAAATTCCATCTTACTTAATGTTAAGTAAGAATGTGGCCCCTTATTCCCAAATGTCGGAAAATGAAATTAATCACGCAATCTTTTTAGCTGTCACTTTTTACGACGAGTCAGAGAGAGATGGAACGTGTCTTCCCGAATCGTATCTGTGAGAATAAGGAGCAGAAGCAATGGTAGCAAAAGGCAGAATGATCGCATCAGTCACCCCGCCTTGTCGGCCTACATAGTGATTTTACTCATACATACATAAAATCACGCCTGTAATCCCCGAAGGGGTAGGCAAAGTCCAAGGAGCACTATGGTCCTTAAGACTTCATTTAGCCATACAAAAATTGGGTTTGGTCAGATGGAAAATCGTGAAAGAGTAGTAACAAGTGGTTAGCTCATCGCCTACACAATCACAGACCCAGTACCTACCCAAAACGCCCTCGTTTTACTCAATTAGAGAAAAACATATATTTTTTATATATTATAATAATAGGTAATCGAAAGGTAGCAACTGCAGAGATATAATTATACCTACAATTATAGACGAAACGACGAAAACAAAAAACAAACATTACTGAACATACATAATACAATAATTATAATGCTTTATGCGGTCCTATCGCTATAAATAAAAATACACGAAAACAAAATATAATTAATTACGGTTTGTCAGACACTACCAACAAGTATTAATTGAAATATTATGGGCTGGTTAATTATAAGTATTATAACTCCTTCGAGATAGTGATATGAAAATAAATATTACGCCTTCATGACTACATTATAGGTGAGACCTAGAAAAAAAATTGTGTAATAAATATTTTACCAAACAATGCCATAAGAGTGCACCCAGGTTTTAGCGCTATATTTACGTTCCTTATTTTCCTTGATGTATTGTTATTACTATAGCTATAATTATGTAATTCACATGCAAGATATTTAAGAATTCATTCTATAAATTTCATTGATTAGAAATAGGTACGACTACTCGTAGTTGGCTCGATTAAAATAATACCAAAAATGCCCGTAAAAAATATAATCTCTTAGTACAGCGTAAGTGCTTCACGCAGAGTAATCAACTTTTGAATAATAACAAAACTACATGTTTTCTATAACCCATATTGCCTATATTGTCGAAATTTAACAATACGAATGAAATAGCATAGCATATAGCATAAGAAATCAACTAAGAAAGAAATAGTTAAATTAACGCGGACCGTATATCCTACTTAGAGGCGCTGCGCTTACCCCAGCGCCACATGTTCGGTGAACTCATAAGCATGACCTTTTTTTAAAATACTTACTTCATTTTTTTTTAAACTGCTTATTTTCTGACCAACAGATGGCTATCAGAGCTCGAGATGCCCGAGCAAGCGAGCTGGACAAGATGGAGCGCGAATGCCGCTACAGGCTGGGCCAGGCCAATTTACGATTCAACGAGGCTTTGGTGAGTTTAGAATACTAACAAATAGGTATGTGATTGATTTCTACATTATTTTATGAAGAGATTTTACAATTATTATTCATTCAAGTAGCACGAAAGCATTAAGCTTCTAAACTGTATATTTTAATGATACTTCGAATCAGATCATCAGTTAGATTTTTATTATGAAATTAGTACCTATGAAATGATATTGTAACAATATCAATCGATTTTAGATATTAGAAAAATATTACAAGTGTAAAGCTGCTTTCTGCTGCTTTTAGCTTGCAACAACTGTAAAGCTTCTTTCACCCTGTCACTCGTCAACTCGACATTTATTTCTTTGCTTGTCGTGTCACACTTCATACACTCAATCCACCGCTTTCTCGGTCTTCCTCTTGTACTAGGTCCTTCCGCTTTCATACTAAGCATTCTTCTTATATTGCATTCATCCCTCTCTTATCACATGCCCATACCACGCTTATGTATTAATCTTTATCCTTTCAAACACACCCTCTGACATATCATTTCTTATTCTTTGCATTGTGGTAACTCATCCATCTCAACATTCGCATCTCCGCTGCGTGCATGTTTCTTTCATCCTTCGCGTTCATAGCCCAATATTCAGATCCATGCGTAAGAAAAGGTCTAACTAACGACTATTTTGTGGGTCTCCCTTGAGTTTAAGGGGCAATCTCGGATCACACGTTACTCCCTAGGCCGCCATTGGCGCCATTTTCACCAATTTCCCATTTAGATTATGTGATGTATTTTAACTATGTCATGTTCTATCTGATTTATGCTCGATTAAACCACACAAAATTCTTGACTATTGTTTTAAGGCGACAGAACGCAGCCAGTTGGAGCAGATAATGAAAGAGCAGGAGGAAGCCGACAACACTGCCGAGATATACAACAATTTGACCTCGGACATGCTCACCGAGAACCCAGACGTCGCCAAGAGCGCACTCGGCAAGAACAGGTACTTGCATTTATACAAACTATACAGTACCCATCGTCCCCTGATACTCTGGTGAACGAGGCTGACAACACCGTCTAGATATTAGGTCCTTACCTATGATTGTTTTATATGGAGATTTTGGGGAATTCTGCATTTTCCATACTAAATTTTTTTCAGTTTTCTTCACAACGAAAAATCCAAAGATAATATTTGGCATCTATCATTAGACAAGCTTTAGTAATGTGTGTAATATCACACTTCATAAAAATTATTTATCGTTTTTAAGCGAATGCAAATAAAATGATGTATTCTGGAGGCACTTAAAAAGAGTTGTCTGCGTGTCCAATTTTAACACAATTAAACTTACAACAAATTATCAAAACAAATCAGAAGAGCTCAAAAATATAGTCTATTTTTAGACGAGGTAATTATTTTTTAGGAATACTCTGAATCTTAATAGTTACAGACAAAATACTAAGAGAGAAACAAAACACCAATTTTATAGGTAAGGACCCAATACATGAACCACGCTGGGCTTATGTGGTTTGGTGGGTTAATAGTTGCAATGGTGACTGCGAGCAACAACGGCTCATAGTCGCTTCCGAAGTACGAAAGAAGAGATCACTTGGTCACTCATCCAAGCACGAGCTATGGTGGAAGAAATTTTGTATTATATCTAAACCAAGTAAAACACGGGCACGGTCGGAGGAGCTCGGTGGCGTAGTGGTCAGTGCACTTTGGCTTCGATCGAAAACAAAGCTACCTTCGCCATTGTCAGGCCGTGGATGGGTGACCAAGACTTCGTGATCTCGAGCTCCTCCGTGCTTCGGAAGGCACGTTAAGCTGTTGGTCCCGGTCGCATTTGTGACCGTTTCTACCCACCAACCCGCATTGGGCGAGCGTGGTGGTGTTACGGCCCATACTCCTCATGTGTTTCCCCATGAGGAAGGCCTGTCCCAGCAGTGAGACGTATATAGGCTGATGACGAAGTAAAACACCGAGTTCCTTCTTCTCTTTCCTTTTTTTAATTAATGCTTCCTTATAATCTCTGGTGGTTTAACCACGGAACTCCTACGAGTATATGGCATTTATTAATGCATGTAATTTATATTCAGGGCCATTGGTTTTATGTACAAGGGCATGAACCAAGAGGAACTCAAGAAATTTTATGCTGCCCAGAAAGAACAAATGGCTGCAGCAAAGGTGAGGTTATATTCGTACATTTTTATTGCAAATCGGTACAACTAATCCTTATGTTTCCTTCTGTTTTCTTCTTCCAACTCCTATTTTTCATTCCTTTTAAACTTACTTATAAAAGATAGGTCGATCGAAGAATCATTAGGAATCGTGCATAATTTTATGTTATAATAATAGGCTAGTTGACCCTTTTTTTAACTGGGCCCGAAATGATACATTACCTACTTCGTTAGCTTAGTTAGCCATCACCCTAAAAATTAAAAAACAAATTTTTGAAGCCTTTAAAATAATACATTTTTAATTATAAATTACGTTTTTGCTTATCTGTCAAAACGCCTTCGGTCATGATGGTCTATGAATTATCTCTGTGCCGTTAAGTCACGACTTTGAACATATAAATATATATCTCTTCTGTGATTTTGAACATTGTTGGAACATGATATATTTCGGTCCATTGTACTAAATACAATTCCATATTATTTTTAATATTACTTTTAATCTAGTCAACTATAGTCTATCCATTTTGATCTGAGACAAAAGGTAAACAAAGAATTTGTGGTTCTCAAACTTTTTATCCAATTCTAGGACAAAAAAATATGGGCTCTAATATTTTCTAATAAAATAGGTATAGGCGTAGCCATATTTATTATCACTATACGAATATCGTCATTGAATATAAACATTATTTATTTTTGAAATGAAGTACCTCATATTTTACACTGTATTATGTATAAAGTGTATTTAAACGCAAGCTATATTGCTTTCATCCAAATGATAATAAATAAGGATGAAAATATAACAATGAGGAAATGTATTAAGTTAATGTTAGTTCAAGGTATCATGAAAATGTCATGATTTCATCTTCATTTGGAAGTATTTTAAATGCATAAAAGTTTGAGAACACCATTCGTTTTAGGTATTTTTAATAGCAAATATGAATTTAGTAATCTAAACTTTTCTAAACATTTAAAAAATATAACATTAATGAAAAAATATCGAAAATGATTGAACACAACAAGTAATTGCTTAATTAACTTAATTTGAAAAGTCTGTATCAATAACATATTGAATAGTCGTATATTTTTGACAAAACCATTCGGCAATGAAGTAATGACATCATAAAGAACCCTTTTTATGGTTTGTTTACCTTTTGTCTCAGATCAAAATGGATGGACTATAGTCAATTATAATTTGTATAAAAACTTAAAAATCTTAAAATATTAAAAGGTTTAGGTGCATAACATAACATGTTCCATTTCATAATTCATTTCAAACTTACGTCTTTCATTTTCATCATTGTTACTACCCAGGCTAACCGCGAAGCCCTGGACAAAATGGAAGCAGAGTGGCAGGCGCTCGCCAAGTCCATACAGCGAGAAGTGGCTCGCGCCGACATCGAGGACCAGAGAAAGAGAAGGTATACATCGCCTTTTTGGTTCCTATTCTAGATTTTTACGTTATTTTTTCAACTTTTAAGGTGCCTTTGAATTTACAGATTTTTTTTGTGTAAGTAAACTTCGCACCATAAAATTCTTGCTCTAGGTAGGTACATATTAAGTTTTAAAACCGTTAATTTTGATGTCCCGATAATTTGTATTATTCACAGTACAGTGGATCCCCGGTAGTCCGACAAACATTTTGCAGGGCAGTGTCGAACTATCGAATTTGTCGAATTATAGAGTACAGCCATAGTCCGAATTTTTTTACAAAAAAGTACCTTGTAATCCGACAGACAGACACAAAGATAAGACAGACAGACAGATCCAATGATAAGATTACAAATCATACTTCGTTATGTATGTCAAATTTAGTAAATTAAACAACACAATAGAAAGATTACGTTTTATTATAAAAGTAACGTCATTAATGCTATAGAATTTACAAAAAAATATGACTTTACATTAGGAAATAATTGTGTACAAAGAATTTATACATTTGTACCAAAATAATCAAACTTTATGAATCAATCAATTTAAGGAGCATGAATTAGCGAATACTTGTATGTAATAGACGATGTCGGATTATAGGTGGTGCCGCATTAGCCAGGGGCCGGATTACCGGGGCTCCACTGTATAAGTAAAAGGAAGTTATAACTTCTTTTTAATTTTACAGAGTCATGATTTTTCTTCCTGCCTTTTCTCTCTCTATGTAGTGACAGCACATTATTTTTCCTCTCCTACCCTCCGGTCACAGTTTATTCAGCATTCACATATTCGAAGCAGCTCATTTCTCTTTTGGAAAAGTTATATTAGGTTGGGATTGTAACGAATATAACGAATAAATCTATTACGATTGACCAATCAAATGTGAAATTTGGTTTGCGTTAGTAGAACCTACGTTAAAGGTTGATTTATGATAACTTTTTGGTCAAACGTATGGGAATCCTTTCTATATAAACGACGTAGCTTCGTAATAGAATATAAGTAAATTCGCCTTTTTAAATGTTTGGTTAAAACTTTTTCTGCATTTTTTCCATACAAAAATGTTTTCTTCCATAGGGAGATCGCTCGGCAGATCCACGACGAGAACCAACTCATTGCCCTCCAACAGAAAGAAAAGCAGAAATATTACAAGGAAGTTGTGAATAACAATACACCTACTGACGAATATTACGCACAATTCAACACCACTACTAGATAAAATATATTTAATATTAGTTTTCTACTACGTACCGATTGCAAAATTATCAGAAAACGCTATATTGTTATGCCTACCATTCACAAACTGATACTTCGTATGGTTTAAACTAGTTTATGAAGATACAGATCTTAAAATGATGTTTATTGGTAGCGGATCATGATAGGCGATAAAATTCCACATGTCAACCTAAAATAATACTTTTTAGACGTTTTCTTACCTATCTTTATAAAGAATTTAACTGGCTTTTCATGAACCCACCGCCTTAAACGAAGGCAGTAGACACTGGTGTTTCTGTTCAAATTAAAAGTTTATAAATGTGTACTTTTATATAATGAGTAATAGTACTACTTACATGTTATTTATATTAATAGAATATTTTTTAATGTCTGGGTGTGTAAAATTAAAAAAAAACATAGATGCAATCTTCACTCGCACAGCACAAAAGTTACCTATTATCGGAATTCCCTCAATAGATATGTAAAAAGTACTTTTAGAAATAAAAATGTTTGCTAGTAAAATGTAATTCTATGTTTGCTCAAAACAAAAATAACTAGCGAACATTATATCAAATATTGACGTCATATCATATTTATGACGTGCAATCTTGATACAAGAATGTTTCGAAAAATTAGAAGGTAATAATGTAGTTCTAAATATTATTGAGGAAATTATGAAGCATTTCTTATGCACTATATGCTGTAATAAAAGTGTTTTGAGGGTATAGATGTTTTATTTTTAAACAATACCTACTCTCAATCAACGGCGGATCCAAGGGGGGGGTCATGGGGGTCATGACCCCCCCCACTGAACCGGTTCCAGGACTTAGGTGGACCATTATTTGAACATAATGATTTTATTTATATATTTTGTTACCATACAGATTTTATGTAATTACATACCTTCAATATTTCAATCAATCAATCAGCCAATTGTCGTCCACTGCTGGACATAGGCCTCCCCCAATGATCTCCAAAACTCGCGGTCCTGCGCCGCCTGCATCCAGCGACTTCCTGCGATCTTCACCATATCGTCGGTCCACCGCGTTGGGGACCTCCCTACGTTGCGCCTCCCAGTACGTGGTCGCCACTCGAGAACCTTTCCGCCCCAACGGCCGTCAGTTCTACGAGCAATGTGCCCTGCCCACTGCCACTTAAGGTTCGCAATTTTGTGGGCTATGTTGGTGACCTTGGTTCTCCGAATCTGCGAATCTCCTCGTTTCTGATTCGATCACGCAGAGAAACTCCAAGCATAGCCCTCTCTATTTTTCTTTGAGTGACCTTGAGCCTTCTTATGAGCCCCATTGTAAGCGGCCACGTCTTAGTACCGTAAGTCATCACTGGCAACACGCACGAGTTGAAGACTTTTGTCTTAAGACACTGCGGTAGATGAACCGAGAATACGCTGCGTAGCTTCCCGAACGCTGCTCAGCCGAGTTGGATTCGTCGATTGACCTCTTTCTGGAAATTGGACCTACCTAGTTGGTCTACTTGACCCAGGTATACATACTCGTCAACAATTTCCAGTGTAGAGCTTCTAACCTTCACAGGAGTAAGACCTCCAGGTCTTCTCCAGGGTCTCAGCTATGACCACGATATCATCAGCAAAACGAAAGTGAGTCATTTACTCACCGTTTATGTTGATGCCATGTCCTTCCCAGTCCAGAAGCTTAAAAACGTCCTCCAATTTCGGCGATATGACGTCGCTCTGTCTCACATCTCGCTGGAGTGGAATTGGTTTTGAGTTCTGGTCCTGAAGACGAACAGACATAGTGGCGTTTTCGTACAATGACTACAACACTTGGATGGAGCGACTGTAACACGGCCCAGGTTTCGACGGAATCGAAGGCTTTCTCATAGTCCACAAAAGCTAAGCACAATGGCAGGTTATACTCTTCGGTCTTCTGTATGACCTGCCGCAGCGTATGTATGTGGTCTATGGTACTTAAGCCTTTTCGGAATCCGGCTTGTTCGGGAGGCTGGAAGTCGTCAAGCCTGCGCGCGAGATGATTCGTTAGGACTCTCGACAGCTTTTAAACATGGCTAAGGAGCTGTAGTTCTTCAATTGGGCCCTTCGTCAAGAATGAAGAACAGTGACACCATGCCCACATGCCATGCTTTTGGCGTTTTTCCCTCGAGTATGATGGATTTAAATAGCTCAAACTCAAAGTCATTTAATCAAATTGGTATCACCAAATACATTTTTGACAAGTAAAAATCAAAATAAATTATAATTATCCTAAAATTGATCCTCTGAAACTTTGCGTCTGAAGAACTTTCAGAATCGCTCTTCCACCGGAATTTAAAAGCTCTGCTGTAATTCCATCATCACCCGGTACCTTGTTGTTCTTAAGCTGTTTGAGAGCTAAACTAATCTCGTACAGGCTGACTTCCGGGATGTCTTCGGTGTAGTTTCGGGTTAATTTGGCTCTAGGGTCTGTAGCCTAAGTGACAGGAGTGCTCGATGTCGCATAAAGCTGTCCATAGAAATTTTCAATCTCCGCCAAAAGCTCAGGTCGGGATGCAATAGTTCTGCCGTCCTCTGTCTTCAACTTCGTCAGCAGACTCTGTCCAAGTCACAGATCTCTTGCGAAAACTTTGGAGCTTTTTTCCCGCTCGATGGTTTCTTTTATACGCTCAGTATTAAATGGGCATATGTCGCGAGTCAGTGACTTCGAGATCTGTTTGTTGAGCTGCCGGCATAGAAGAGTATCATCTGATGACCGCAGAACCATCTCGTTCATCAACTTTCCGCCATCAGCTTTAGTGTTTGCTCGGAGATTTTCTTTCCTCTTTTGGTACGACTGGGCTTATAGAACTTTTCACCCACGTTTCCACGTACCTGTCATTATATGTGTCCACATCTGTGCAGTCCTTCAGGCAATCGAAGCGATTTTGCAGTTCGAGTTGAAAGTGTTCAGGGTTCTGAATTTGGATGGCTTCAGGACGGAGCGTGGACTACATCAGTCGATACCTCTCAGATTTCAAGTTCAGATTTAATGTGCCTCTTACCATTCGGTGATCGCTCCCCTTGTTTAACGAATTGATCATTTTCAAGTGTACAATAAAGAATAAATATTTTTAAGTACAGTACTTACGTACATTATTAAAATACTTACTTTTTACTTGTATCTATTGTTATCAAAATTAAATTATAAGTTATTGACTTGACCACGACTATGTGACCCCCTCCTGGCGCCAAAGCTGGATCCGCCCTTGCTCTCAATGTTTTTCATCTACACGCATCACGCAAGCAGCGGAGGCGAAGGCAGCGGTAGCCGAGTTGGGACGGACGGGGCACTATCGTTCAAGAGGCCGCGAGAAACGCGGGTTCGATCCCACCGCCTGTACCACTGAGTTTAAATAAAAACTTATGTACAGTTCATTGTGAATATCGCTTGCCTCACATTGTGCCCGGTGCATGGCAATAAGCTCGCCACTTATTCCATGGGGACCATATCTGGCGAAATGTGGGTGTCTAACACCTCTGCCTACCCCTTCGGGGAAAGAGGCGTGATATGTTAACTGTTATGCATCACTCAATTATCATTAAATGGAAATAAAAACAATTTTCATAGGTCTAACTGAAAATAAGTTATTATCATCATTTATTATTATCATCATATATATTATCATTTATTATTATCGAAATTCCACGCACGGGCAGTTTATTCTTAAAAGCTTTTCTTTACATATTATAATCTGTATTGTGTTCCTTTTGTATTATTGAAAAATCAGAACAGACAACAATAATTACAAGAAAAATAGTATTTATTTGGAAAAGTAAACTCCGAAGCAAATACAGAATAAATATCACATAGACATTACAAATGGAATACTAAAGAATAATAATTATTAAATACTATAAAATTGCAAATCACATTTGCAATAAACGATAAATATTGGCACTTTATACTGAGATCAAAAATATCACGCTACAATCATTATTATGTATGGGGTCAATTTAATTTGATTAATCTACCAATGCGCCTTTTAGGTGCATTATATGGCAACACGAAATCTCACTTTCGATCACTGGTACATTTTCCACTGATGAGCCCTTTCTTATGCAAGTTCATTATGGAGTCTGCGATGATTCTAGCTGTTCTTCTTTGGTACCCACCACTAGTTAGCATTACTATTGGTATCTTTTCTTGTTTACTTATTTCGAAGACGAATTCGTCTCTTTTGACTATACCCTGTGGACAAATTTCTTTACTGTTGAAAGTAGCAAAGACGTAAAGGAGGCAATCACTGACCTCTATTTATAAACGCTGAACTGGCTATTCCATAGAAAATGACAGCAAATTTTTGTGCCGATTTGAAGCGCCACTGAGAGTATACTGAGAACTAATTAGTTTGCAAATGGCTCTTTAAACAATTAGACATATCTCTCTAATCTGTGGTGCATTACTAAAATTAGTTTCAAGTACACTCACTACTGCTGTCAGCGCCAATATGGCGATTTTCAATGGGGATTGTCTCATTTTTTCAAATTGTTATAAAGTGAAAACCATTTCGAGGAATAAGGTTGCTGATCATAGCCTATAAGTTAGAATGCGAAAATAATCATGGATTATTAATATTTTAGCCTTTAAATGAATAACCTTCATTTGCCCTTCAAATGACGTCACTGTTGGCTGAATATCAGTAATGTGTTTGCTATGACAGCAATGACAGAAATGACATTTACAAACACAAGTGTCATAAGTCACAAACAACAAATTATAACCTTACATTGTAAGGTAAATACGATTTGTTCTCATTGTTTTAATGAACAAACGTTTAATAATTATGGAATATAGAAAGTGCTTTGCTCCTACCAGTAAGGTAATTATTACCAATGTAAGTTAATGAACCAAGAACTCAAACTCATAGCGTCGGCTTCACTTCGTAAAATTGCTCAAGATGCAAGCGAAGACAGTTCAGAATTGAACAAGTTACTTGAACAACCTACAAGCAGTAGCAGACCATTGAAAAGAAAACGTGAGGAAATAGTAATGCCCAGTACTTCTACGTGTCCTACCATGCCCACAAAGGTAAAGTATATTTTACTGAGAAAAACAATGCTAAAGAAACAGTATAATTAATAGTCGCGAAGATATTTTTATATCTCTATATTATTGATAAATAACACTAACGTTTGTTTTACAGATGAATGTTGCAACACAGTATGGAATAAAAATGGTGCATAAGAGCACTAACTATATAAGTAGAAAACCGCTAACTAATATTGCTACAGTGGATGTGATATCTTCACAAGACACATCATCTGTGACCACTCCTTTGTTTGGATGTACAACAGAGACTGAGGAATCTATCTACAGTGCATGAATCAACTAAGAGTATCTTCCCGTCTAGAAAAATTATGTTAGACACAGTATTTAAGAAACCAATAATGTATTTAGGATGTTTATGTAGAGAGTTATTAGACGTGTAAGAGAGTATGCTTTATTTAAACCTCACTCTGTAGTGAACTATCAGTTTGTACCATATTTGGACGAAATAGTCATGATAGTAAGTGGACTTATCAATTTACAAGGAGAAATAATAAAAAGTTATTGAGTAAAATGTTTTTATTAACACACTTTCTTTTTTCTCTTTCTAGATAGAAAATATTTTAAAAGATGTTTATTTTTTAACACTATCAAGTAATTCAAAAAATAAATAATATGTAGGCTTCATTGTAATCCACACAAACAATATGGATGTTCTTGGTGGTTTCAAATAAAGGATCAGAAACACAAAATAACCCCTCATTTTTATTACAAGTCATCATTTAACACATGCCTTGTGTTCTAATTTATCCGTTATTTCCTCATTTTTCATGTTCAGTTTGTTCACTTCAAGTTTTTGGCTCCTCTTATTTCAGCAAGGTTATGTTGGTTATTTGTAAACATATATTCCAAAATCATAACATTCTCTACTTTCGGCAGATTCTGTGAGTCCGCTTTGACAAAATTATTTCACGACATAGTAGTTTTTTCACGAAATAATAAGAAAACTGTTAATTCGCGTCGCTTGTGGTATTTTTACAGTAAAAAACATAAAAGAATGAGTGACACATGAGTGTTGACATTTGTTTGACGGCATTCTTTTTTCCCTTGAAGCAAAGGTGTTACACAATTTTACGCCAACAGTGACGTCATCGTAATAAAACGATCACGTTTTTTCAAAATTCCGTATAAAAGTTATTACTTTAAAAATAACGAAAATATTGAAATTAGTTTCTCAAATTGATCTATTTTATCCATTTCAACTATAAAAACAGCACTTCGAAAATATTAGACAATCCCCATTAGGCACAATAAATTGGTACTGATCACCAGTCCAGCGAGTATTATTACAGGTCAGTGGAGGCAATAGATTTGCCTGTAACTGGCATGCATATCATGACCCTTTGCAAGTGTCATCTACTGTCGTGTGTGACTGGCAATTGGCATGCTTGTATCTAGTGAACGTACGCAACGACTACAACCATGCCAGTAGAAATAAATAAATTAATATCTTTAAATATTCACACCTATCAACTAGCCCCATTTTAAGCAACTAATGCTGCTTGTGTTACGGATACTAGATGGTCCTCATCGTCCTCAGCCTATATACGTCCCACTGCTGGGAATAGGCCTTCTTCATGGAGAAACACATGAGTATGGGCCGATATAGATATATACATATAAATATTCAGTAAATATACAATACATAGAAACATCCAAGACTGGAGAACAAATGCCTGTATTCTTTACAAAAACATTTGCCCCCACCGGGCAAATGTTTGTACTTAAATTTCACTAGACCCAACTTATATACATTACCACAATTATAAAAAAAACTATTTCCAATTCAATATTAGTAGTCTCTTAAAAGTGATGGTCGTAAAATACTTACAATTTCACTAATCCTCATATGTCCAAGGGGGTCTGAATCGAGTACATCTGTACCAGCATTATAAACCAAAACGTCCGGCTTAAATTCCTTCAGCGCTGCCTTTAGGTTTCTGCGAGTTTACAAAATATAAAAAATTAAAACAAAACTATAAAATAATCATCATTTTCGGTCGGCGCAAGGAGTCTTTCTCCTCCACTCTCCCCTATCACACGCTATATCAATATTCACTCACTAGCCATGTCCTCATTCACACAATCTACCCATCTCTTCTTCGGTCTTCCTCTCCCTGCATTACCATCCACTCTCATATTCATAACTCTTCTCGTTACATGCTCATTCTCTCTTCTCAAATATGTCCATACCACGATATAAAATAATGTTGCTTGAAAATTGAATATTCCTAAAATATTGCATAATTTTAATGTAAAATGATCATAGTGGACACTGCGTGAAATGTAGGTAACGTTTTGCCGAAAAATTAATTTGGAAATACAACTTACGTATTTGCTTCTGCGTCAAGAGCGGTTAGATACCTTAGGGTGTCAACAATGAAAAATGCCTTATTAGCTATATTAGCATATTGACTCATCTGCTACTCTTCACCCATTGGCAATGAATCATACGCTGTTCTACAGTTTACCGTAATCCTGTTCTACGTAAGTCTTTCCAACATTGCAGTCGAAACAAGATTTTGTGAAACTTCACGTTCATGAAGAGTATTTCGGTAAACTGTAAGAAACCAAATGGCCAACTCACTGCCTCAGTTTGAGCATGTACTCGAGGTCCTCCACCTTATTCCCGAGCTCGACCTTGCGCCGTATAGCTTGCTTCGCCACCTTGTCCTTCGGGTAAATGTTACGGTTGTACATGTCCATTATGTATACTTCCGGCACACCCAGGAAGTCATGTTGGTAACCGTTACCCTGTAGGGAAAGAAATTATAAGAAGTGTTTATAAACAAAGATGAACAATAAGAGAAGAGTAAGCAATAATCAGGTAGATGAAGGTGGAAATTTCAAATCAAAAGCTATTCTTGTAAGTCTTTGAAATCTTTGTGAACATATTGCTCCATGTAATTTTTCCCTACGTAATCCTACGTATTTGCAAAATTACATGACGTAGTCAAGTTCTTCAGTAGTTAAAGTAAAACGCAAACAACTCAAACAATCCTTTGATGTGTGATCAAAAACCGACAAGTGGACGGAAATGCATGTTCGCTATTTGCGTAGTTCGCACCGTTCGTGCAAATACTCAAATAGACCGTCCACACATGGCCGTTTTCGAACAAACATAGCAAATAAGCGAACACGATACGCCAAGTGCAGTGCCGCCACAAGCAAACACATTGTTTTTACACAATTAATAAATATTGGTATTTCTGCATCATAAGTATTATCAGTAGGTATACCCAACTCTTGTATTAAAAGATGCTACTACAGCCAAGTTGGGAAAGACAGCATTACTTGTGAAAGAGAATTCCGGCAAAATCTGACTGTCCCTTTATACCAATAAATATTTAAAGCCTGTCCCTTTATACCAATAAATATTTAAAGCTAAGATTGAATTTAAGTTTAAATACCAAAGCTTAAATAAATATTACAATCTGAACAAAAAACAAACCCTTACCTGATGAGCGTCTAAGTCTACAATCATAGCGTTTTGGACCAAGCCGTGCGACATTAGGATCTTAATAAGCATAGTAATATCGGCGTACGGGCAGAAGCCTCCGCCCTTATCGCCGCTACAGTGGTGGAACCCTCCGCCCACATTGATGGCCCAGCCGCGTTCTATCGCCAACTTTCCGGCCAGGACTGACCCTCCTGTTTGTAACCTAAAATCAGTAGCATCCTGTAAATGAAATACAAATCCCACTGCGCTAAGGACATGAGTTTGAACCCTAGCGTTTTTAAAATAGTGGTATGCGTATGCGGTTTATCTCTTCAGCTACACCGGTTTTTAGATACAGCGTGAAAACTTTGGTCGTTAAGCCTGAAGCTATCAACCACTTTTGGAGAGTTTCACTCGGGAAATGTTAGGTGGCGCTTCGGTTCCTATGCTTTCTTTCTTGGATTTTTGACCTGGATCTTCAGTTCTTCAGTTCATTGTTAAGTCATTGATACCAGTCCCTATTGGAACCCTTTATATTATACCCTCCAAACAATCTGCATTGGACTAGTGTGTTTCTTGTGACGGTCCATACTCCATGTGAAAAGCAGATGGTTCAATAAAATCTAAGTTTAAATGTTTTATACTTACTTACCTCATAGGCCTCAAGTATGCATACTGCACAAGCATGTTAGGTAAGCATGCCACCACAGGGACTTCAGCTATCATCGCCACATTGGTGCTCCACTGAAAAATTCAATACTAAAGTGATAACCTTATAAAAATATTATGACACACAGAAAATTGCTTTTACTCTGAATTCTATGATATCGAGGATTCCGTGTGTAAACCCGCTAGGTGACAAAATTTGCATTTTTAGGGTTATGATGCAGTCTAGTATAATTTTTGCAGCTTTTTCTTGTTATTTTATCAGATTAGTCGATTTCAGAAGTGAAGACTGAAAACTGAAGAAGTTATAATCCAATAAGTAAGCTTTTTAAGTTTTATTTTCAAACAAAAGATAAATTATTTTATAGTAGGTTACTAATTTTCTTATAGTGTTAAAGGTATACCAAACAATGTATGTTTAATGGTGGCGGTTATACTCTTCGATCTTCTGTGTGACCTGCCGCGGCGTATGTATGTGAACTATGGGTACTAAAGCCTTTTCATTCCTGCGCGCGAGACTTCGTCAGGACTCTGGAAGTATATAGCTAAGCAGCGTACTCAGTCCGTAATTCCTCAAATGGGTCCTGTCCCCTTCTAGAAGAACAGTGACACCATGCGCCCTGCTATGCCTTTGGCATTTTACTTTTAATCATGATGGAGGTCAATAGCCTCTGGAGAGTTTTCTAGTCTTCCACCGCGGGCCTTTAAAAGCTATGCGGTAACTCCATCATCACCCGTGCCTTGTCGTACTTAAACTGTTTGAGAGCTAAAATAATCTCATACAGGCTGACGTCCGAACTTCGGTATAGACTTTCGTTAATTTGGCTCTAGGATCTGGGGCCTGAGTGACAGCCTAGGTGTGCCTGATGTCGAGTAAAGATGTCCATAAAATTTCTCAATCTCAAAAATATTACAAATACGAAACGTTTTAGCAGCACATGTTTCAACCGATCCTGATGATAGTTTATTTAAGTTATGTGTGTGACTTATTTTTTTCAGCTATTTTGTCGATAATATTGTTATAACATCATAAAATATTATAATTTTGCAATAGGTCAGACATATTTGTATTGATTATTAAAAACAGTATTTAATAATAAACAAAGAGCATTTAGCCTCTTTTTTGTAGAAAATATGTTTCTTTTCATTATGCATAAACCCAATAAGTCACCACCTATGTATTTTTTTATACTTTTACAGTTAAATTATACAATTAAATCATTTCAATAATATTGAATCATTTTTTTTTACTTTTACAGTTAAATTATACAATTAAATCACATCAATAATATTGAATCAAAATCAAATCAGATGATTTTATTTATAAAAATATTTTTATTCGTCAGCAAACTTTCAACATTGAATATTTTCGAAATAGCTTTTAAGTACTTGGCATGGAACCCTCAATATGCATAGCAGTGTAAGTATTGATGATATGACACACTGGCACCTACGCACGTACGCACGCACGCACGCACGCGCGCACACGCTCACACGCGCACACACACACACACACACACACACACACACACACGCACACGCACACACACACGCACACCACAACTTATAACAACAACAAAAAATTACAAACAACTAAAATAGAAAGTGTTTACACAAATTGTTTGAGGTGGGTGCTAATGGCTGCGACACAGTCCTTAGACTAATGCAGCTGCTAACATATCTTTAACCTACCAATGGTCACAAAACAACATACAATAGAATCATCTATTGTTCGAGAACACCGGTGTTCACGTTGACCGCCAAGGGGTGAGAGGTAGCCATATCCCCTATAATTTTAGTCCTGGCAATGGTTTCTTAAATTTTATTAGAGATAGCAATATTTCTAACTTATTACAAGATGTCTTTACTGTTAATTATTCAAATAGGCCAAGAAGAATCCCATAACAACATAATGCCTACAGCTTAAAAATTAAATTCATACTTTTAGGGACTTTAGATATTTCTTTGTGTGCACAGTCAAAAGATCACTCTTCTGTGCCTCTAATGGTTTCACCAAACGATTATCATTGATGAATTCTGCATTTTTTAAAATCTGGAACAAAAGTTGTTCTTTTTTAAATTTTATTCTTGGAGTAACATGTCAATAATAACTTTTTGTCAGCAAATTTGTTTACACACACATTAGAATGATACCTGAATAATGTTGTGCCATTTCTTGGCATCAAAAACATGGAACTTTTCGAGACCAAAAAACGATACATTGTACTTTTCATCGTAAATAAGCGGCCACTGATCATCTCTGATATCGAAGTAAAGTCTGAAGCAATGAAAATAATTATGTGGTTTATGAAAAAACATGACTAATTTTTATATACATTTTGCATTGAATGGTACAGCATGATACTTACCGGCTCATTATTAAATAGAAGAATCAATTGAAATCCATATTTTCCGAGCGACGATGTAATGTATCGCAAAACTAAAAAAAACTATTTTTGAGATTTTTCGCGCAAACGTCAAAACGACACTTGTTACTTTCATAAAATAATTACCGGCAAAGGGATCGTATTCATACATCTAGCAAAATGTTTTTACTAACTTTTACCAACTTCTCTTTTTAACATACCGGATCCAATATGTAATATTTTTAAATCTATGACCGGGTCGTCATCAACTACTCTTTCCTCTCACAGAACTACGCACGGTTTTATATTCCGGCTGCATGTACCAGATTCTCTTGCTTTATATAAAAAAGCACGAAGAGCGTGGTTGTCATGGCAACGTTTTACATCATCGAATAATGCGCGAAATGTAAACAAACTCAGGCCTTTTCTACACAGCAAGTTTTATCTTATATTTTAGACAACAAAACAAGCATAAAATACTTACCAAGTTAGTGTGAAAGTTCATAATAAAATTTACACTTCATAGAAGTGCGATATCATTATTTATCAAACTTTTGAAAAGTTATCATGGATACAAATTTCGATACCTTGCAGAACGAAGTTGATTTTTACAGGGTAATTAAAATATAAGAGCTTATTGAGATAACTTGTGTTCCTACTTTATTTGTTTTGTATCAATATTGCATTTAATTAATATTTAGGCCGAATTGCACGATCGAGAGTTAGCACCTAACCCTGGGGCAAATATATGGGCCAACCCTGGGTTAGGCGCTAACTCTTGATCGTGCAATTGGGCCTTAAGTTCCATTTTTCAGCAAAACCAGGCAGTAGTTGAGCAGGAAATTCGTAAACTGATAGGAGACAATCAGAAGTTATCCCAACAAGTAGAAAACTTGCTGAGGGAGAGATTGCTGAACAACCGGTCAGCACACATCAGTAATTCTGAGCAGCACAAAGAAATAGAAGAATTAAGGAATCAAATCGGGTTAATCGCTAAGGTTTATTGACTTTTAAATATTATATCTAAAATAAACTATATTAAATCAAATAATTATTATTAAATTTTTTATTAAATTATAATAATAATGTTTAGTAATCTGCTTCTGTAGACATCATAAATATTTTTTTGTATATGAGCACTTTTGTTATAAAAAATAATAAAGTGCACATATAAAAAAATACATTAATATTTTTATGTGGACTGGATGACATCTGGACTGGTGGATGGAGAATCCCTACATTTTTTTTTGTTACCTACCTACCTGAATTGGAGAAAATTTTCTATCATATTTTAGGTTTTAATTTATTCTTAGATTACAAAATTTCGTTTTAGTATGTTATAGTTGAATAAAGACATTCCTGGTGCACATTATTAACTTTCTTTTATAAATTTAAAGATTTTTTTAAAGAAAATGATAAATAAAAGATTATATTTCAATTTTAGGAAAGAGATTCATTGCATATGCTTTGGCAAACATCTCAGAAAACAATCGATGCATTGGAGACTGAATTGAGAACATATCAAAATTATGATGGTCAGAAACATGTGAGTTAGAAATTATTTTAAAAGATAAAATTTAAAAAAAAAAACCTTTTCCTTTTTACTCTAACGAAACTAAACTAAACTATACCTATTCTGAATTAGTACTATCTAAAACAAAATTTTACATTACCAGAATATTCACGGGGACATGAGAGAATCACAACTTAAACTTGATACAGCATTACAAGACTATGTTGAGCTAGAATCGAAACATAAAGAGTTAAATGCCAGATACGCAGCACTAGAAAATGAATACAAAGTCAAAGAAAAAGAAATACTGTCTTATAAAGAACGAGGTAAAGAAAAAGAAGACAAACTGAAGGAACTAACTGAGAGTTTGGAAGAATATAAAATAAATTTATCAGCAGAGAAGAAAAATAATGAAGATGTTAAATCTCAGTTGTTGTTATGTCAAAAAGAGAGTGCTAATAAAATAAGGAGGGAACTTGAAGCTAAATCGAAGGTATTAAAATTATTTCGTTAAGGTAATTCATTTGATTTTTCTGGGTGACGAGACAGCTAATTCGTAATATTTATGAGGGTTAAGCCTGCTGCAAGCCTGCGGCACTCTGCTTCCCGTTCAAGCCCTGAGTCTGTTTCCTGTTACAGCCTTAGTCTCACTTGTGACTGAAAAAAAATCGTATATTCGTCCCTGGATCGCTTCGGAAAGTAAAAAAGCTGTAGCATACAAACCACCGTAAAAGTTTTCAAAAAGTAGTGTTGTAAATTACCTGAAACCAACAGTGAGATTCCAAAATAAAAAAAAACCTGCAATATTTATTTGTTTTTCATTTCCAAATCTTTCAGGTAGCAGAAGCTCTTCAGCTCTACGATTTAGTCACAAGCCAGAAAAACGAAGCGCAAAAGAAAATTTCTGAACTTACAGGTATGAAGGCACAGTTAGTTGCAAAATATTATACATTTTTGACAGTTATTGACTCGGATTATGACTTTACTGTCAAATCTGTGTACATATTTTTGCACGTGACTGTAGTAGTAATTCCCGTTTTCGTCCTGTAGAATGATTTCTTCTTCACGTACATTTTAATTTCAGCTGAGGTGCAGAAATTAAAAAGAACTGTAGCCAGTACAAGACAAGATATAGAATCGCAAAGCAGAATGGAGTTGGACGAAGCGAAAGAGAAATATAATGAGAAAGTGGCAGATATGCTTCACCATATTAGGAATTTAGACACAGAATTGGTTGAGAAAGGAATGCTGCTGAATAAAGCTTTAAGGTAATACACATAGATATAATTACATATCGTATACTAGATGAGGTATCTATAGCCGTTTAGATGAATTAATGATAATCATTTTTACAGAGAAAACGAAATTCTGCAAGCAGAAAATAATAATTATTTAAAAAAGCAAAAGGAAGATATTCAGTTAGTAGATCCAAAGATCGCAATTGCAGAACAAAGACTTGAAACAATGTTTCAAGAACTGGTAATTTCTTCATAATAAATATTTCTAAACAAATAATTTAAGCATTTGAAATTGATCTCTATACCTTAAGATCAAAGTTGAAAACCGGTTGATTGGCCTATTAATATAACTTGAAATGCCATTGATCCGCAGGTATCTTCAGAAAGAAGGAACATACAACTAGTTTGTGAAAAACAATGTTTGGCAATCGATATACAGCGTGTCCAAGACATTCACGAGCGTGAAATAAAACGAAGAAATTGGGAAGAAACTCTAATGAAAGCTCAATGTGAGGAATTAAAGTGAGTATCAATAATCTCTGCCCACCCCTATGGGAAAAAGGTGTCAATATATGAAAGTATATCACCAGTGCTTTTAAATCAACTGTTTCAACTGGTTTTCTTTAGTATTTATTTGTTGAAGAAATCCATATACGTAAAGTACTACTCATTGTTTAACTTTTTGTAGTGGAAAATAAATGAATTGATAAACAGGTTACAGGTCGATCACTTACAAAAATCATTGGATGAAACCCATGACATGATCAACAAATTACAAACAATGTTATCTTCCCGGACAGAGTTAAGTCAAAAGTATGTTATTAACATTAATTGAAGTACCAATTGTTATATTTTCATTATAATTAAAGAGATTATTTAAAATTTTAGAATGGTATCAACGAAAGAACAGGAACTAATAGAATTAAACAAACATTTAGAAAATCAAATGGATCTAAATAAAAAGTAAGTTTTTATTGTCATTAAATTCAGCCATTAACTGATGGTCTTAATTTTTATTGAATACAAATAAAATTTCAGGTGGAGGGAATCTTATGTAGAAATGACACAGAAATTAAAAAAAAGGCTCTTAGACATGCAGACCGAAAATAAGGAATTAAGAAAAAAATTAAAATTACCGTGTCTTGAGTCAGATGAAGATAGTACAAATTAGACACAATCAATTATGTAATATAATTCAAGAATAAAACATTAATTTATCATTTAAATGAAGTGCAATATTAAAAAATAGAGTAGTAGTATTTTATTAAATAAATTTTATTTTATATTATAGTTTAATTATTTACATTATAATTATTTACATAGAGTTTATACCACAGGATATTTAACAATTTCATGTTAGATCACAAACCTCATTCAAAATTAATTTGAGGCTGAAACACAGTCAGCAAACATGCTGGGGAACCAGAATAATGTCTCGTTGGGATTCTGAGTGTCCACCCAGGCCAGGCCTTCTTGAACCATTAGTCTCAGGGCACTGTGAGCTCTTGTTTCGGTCCATCTATAACATAAACAATACTTCCTTAAAAACAGATTTTATCAATATTTTATGAGGTTTGCAGTCATTTCTCTCTATAGATTAAGTTTGATAATAGTACATTATGGTACAAGTGTGTAATGTTGGTGATTACCGCTGAGGCGCATTGAGGCCCGAGCCGTCAGGCGAGGGTCTTAAGGAGCCGAGGACGGTAATCATCAATACACACGTGTATCATACAACGTTTTTCAACACACTTCTGAATAATAGATATTTTTCCTTTGAGTTTTCTGGTAGTAAACTTTCCATAACGTTCTGGGCTTCACATCTTATATCGGGCGGTGTACAACATAAATCATTTTCTTCATAAATTGTATTTGCAGACATCTTAATTAAAAACTAACTAAATAACTTCAAAAGAGAAAACGAGACAAGTTGTGAAAAATGTTTCGTAATGGCGGGAAAAATTAATCAGTTTTCCTATGCGCGCGCATCGGCCATAGACTAATAAATTTCGTAATGGCGGGAAAAATTAATTAGTTTTCCTATGCGCGCGCATCGGCCATAGACTTAAAAATGAGGTTTCTTTTTTTTTGGGCTTTTCGCGGATAGCTTTTTAGCGCAAATGTAACCGTAACTCAACCAATAATATAAAAAAAAACTATTACTCACTCGTGAATAATAGTAATGAAAAAGTCACAGTTTGATTATAGGTGTCATTATGTGCCTAATTGCCATGGGATTAGAGCCACTTTATAAGGAAGTGTGTTGAAAATATATTTTCAATTAATTAATTTTTCCCGCCATTACGAAACATTTTTCACAACTCGTCTCGTTTTCTCTTTTGAAGTTATTTAGTTAGTTATTAATTAAGATGTCTGCAAATACAATTTATGAAGAAAATGATTTATGTTGTACACCGCCCGATATAAGATGTGAAGCCCAGAACGTTATGGAAAGTTTCCTACCAGAAAACTCAAAGGAAAAATATCTATTATTCAGAAGTGTGTTGACAAACGTTGTATGATACACGTGTGTATTGATGATTACCGTCCTCGGCTCCTTAAGACCCTCGCCTGACGGCTCGGGCCTCAATGCGCCTCAGCGGTAATCACCAACATTACACACTTGTACCATAATGTACTATTTTCCATGATAAGTCAAATTTACAGTACTAGTGGTCTGTTTTTACGTTTGTCAACTGTATTGCATAAAAAAGTAATTAATAAATGAATGTTATATCTGTCAGTATAATCGATACACTGATAAAAAAAATGTTACAAAAATTATGTAAGTTATTTTAACAGTAAATTTAGTTACATTATTTAATTTAGTTAATATACCAACCCCAAGTCTTCAGTAAGAATGCTGGATGACACCCATGCTGTGCCTAAGGAACTGGCTTTCTGCAGCACCAGTGTCTGGTCCAGGTTCAGCTCTCCCGGCACAGACTGCACCAACCATTTGCCTTTGCTTATTGGTACTACAGAAAACCTAAAAAAGAAAAATAATTAGACTACATTTATAGAAAAAACAAACTATAATGTATACTATGTTTAGTGTATGGGTAAAATAAGAATAGTTACAAATACTTTAAGGATACAGAAGTAGACTTAAACTAAACAAGATTTTTACTCTCAAAAAAAAAAGGTCTCAAAGGTTTTAAAGCAAAGTATTTGTATGGTATGTTTAAGTTATCTAAGAAATAAACAATATTTCAATATTTAATTTTATTGTATATAAAATATTTGACAATTACCCATTTCCAAATATGCGTAGCTTCTTCACAGCAGCCAATAAATCTTCATTGGTTATCTCCTGGTGCTTTTTGGCTTTGCCTCTAGCTGCAATGAGCCTTGTCCGCAGCTCCTCCAAAGTAATAAGGCCTCCATTTTTATAATTTGTTGCTAAGCAAACCTCTACTATTTGGACTCCTAACTCATAGTAAAAATCGCCAATACCTATAATATATATTAGAAAATATGTTATATAAAAATAATTTAATTAATATATTTTTTTCCGTCTGACCTTTTGTTTACTCAGTGGAGGAAGTTATATGCACAAAGTTTTACTCACTTATTCAGGGACCTGCCTTGGTGAATAATACTTTATCTTTACTATCAGATTCAAACAGTGAAACCACTACGTGAATAAAAAACTGCACAAACCTAAAACCGACCAGAATCCTTTTCCTGACGCCAACGGGTCCACCCCGATAGCGGCACACATTTCCTGAAACTGTCGCCTGAATTGAGCATTCTTCTTGATCTCACTTTTATGTTTTGTTGCGAATTCCTCAAGATTATCCCTAAAAACTTCGAGTTGACGAGACATCTGTTGAAATTGATTTTCTTGTATTTCCGACCCTTTTTCTCTATATTTTTCTTTTTCAAGTTTTTGTTTCTGAATAGCACCTATTCCTGCTCGTCGTCTCATTATGATATGTAGAAATTTTCACAATTATTGAGGAAAATCTAATAAAAACAAATCACAGACGAATAAAAATCAACATGTCATTTTTTTGTGTTATAAAATTCTACCATGTAGGGAAGGCAAAGGGAACGAAGCCCATACAGCCACGTCTTCAATATTTTTGTCTTCAGACACTGTGGTGTTACTTCGATGAGGTGGATTACAATATTAAAATCACTGAAATAATAATCATGCCCGTCAGTTGAATGCCGCCAAAAACTAAATTTTTTGTAAAATTCTCCCTATAAAGGGATAGCAAAGGGAACTGAGTCCATAATAGCCATGTATTACATTGAAATGCTAGTGTAGTGCATTTCAATTCATCTTGGGAAGTGATGCTTTTTTCCTTTATTCGTTCACTGATCTTAGGAGAGTTTGGCGTTAATCAATCGATGGCAGATACCAGATACTGTGCTATTCTTCTTCTTCTATTTGTAGTGTCCGAACTGACCACTTTGGTATTACCATTTAAGGTATTACATCGATGAGGTGGATTACGATAAAAATCTATTGACACTTTATTACACAAAACTACACAGATTTCACGTAACAATATTCACTCCGATACAATATTACAATCACTGAAATAAAAAATTACAAAGTACCTACTCAGAGATTAAAGATGTAGTCTGCTCTTCCAAATATTTACAGACTTACATTATTACATTTTGAGTTTTCATCTTAGTATTCACTTAATTTTATATTTTTAAACTTTTAATAAAATTCAGCTGTGTTACAGAATTTTGTACAAAAAACTTATAAATAAAAAGTTATTTTAGGACATCCCTGGTGGGGATCGAACCCACGACCTTTGGATTAGAAGTCCAACGCGCTATCCTCTGCGCCACAGGGACTGATGTTCAAACTGTCAAAATAGCGGATAAGTATTTACATGACATGTTTAGCATAACATTTTAATTTTATTTGTAGTTTTATTTATTTTTTTCGTGTATTTACTTACGGATTAAACCAATTTATAATTATGCATGATTCGTGCCGAGGTAATAGAGACGACATATGCACGTAATTTTTATTAGTAATGTGGTTGCTAAGGACAACCGGAAACGTCAACAAACAACTCAAAACCAAATGCCAAAATAATATTTTTGGGAAGTTTGAAATTCTAGTAAGTAAACAACATTATTGGATATAAAAAATTTAAATGATGTAGGTATGAAGAAGGGTCGGTTGTGAAACACATTGATATGATTTTATAACACAATGGAGGACTGTGTCGTCAAAGAAAATGCACTTCCTACTAATGAAAATGAAAACATGACTGAAGACGAATCTGCAGCGAACTTTCAAAAGTTTATTTTTGATTTGTTTGAAAAAAACGGTATCTTAAACGACCTAAGAGCATATTTACGAGGAAACATCATAGATGTACTTAAATCCGCACAAACTGGTAATTACTTCTGTTAAAAATTCCAGCCTTGTTTACTTCTCTGTTAATCTAAAATCTAATGTTATGTTTCTTCTAGGCGAACCGCCAAAATGCCAAAGAAACTTTACACAACGATTAGAACTAGCGCATCAAGGAATGAATATGCTTATCGCTGAATATTTACTTAGAATGGTGAGCATATCCACTTTTAGAAACAATATTTAGTACTGCTAATTTAGGTATTTAACATCGTGTAGGTAAATTACCTAGTAATTAATTGTTCTCCTGGCTGGTTTTCAGCTTTAATCTAGTTATAAAAAAACATGTAGGTAATACATTTGTGCCTGTAAGTCAATGTTTTGTTTCTGCATCTTAGGTTTTATGGTTCACTTACATTCATAATATAAAGAAATTTAGAAATAAAAAAATATTATATTTATAAACAATTTTAAAAAATTTCAGGATTTTAGTTATACTCTATCAGTATTTGTGTCAGAGATCCCACTGGGGAATATGATATTTGGATTTGCCAAAGACCTCATGCAAGAATGTAATACTGATTTGAAAAATCTTAAATTTGAGGATACAGATGTTTGGTCTATAATAAATTATTTGGGTAAGTATTTACTTTCTTTAACTAGATTTTTCATTAATTCTAGAGGATTTTTGATTTATGAATCTTTATGTATGTTTACCTACAGAATGGAGTTGTAGTGTATTATGCACTGGACAGTATAATATCAATAACTCATCATCTGTGAACTATAGGAAATCAATTGTGTCTGCTGATTTCAGCCATCTCACAGACATGGGGATGGCAACCATACTTAATTGCCAACTAAATGATAAATAAGATTCAGCATTGGTGCTCCTACATTAAGAACCCTATTCTTATTGGCAAACTGCAACTTTATACTTATTCAACATTGTGAATATCGCTTGCCTCACATTGTGCCCGGTGCATGACAACAGGCTCACCACCTGTTATATGGGGACCTAACATATCTGGCAAAATGTGGGTGTTTAACACATTTGCCTACCTCTTCGGGGAAAGAGGAGTGATGATATGTTGTCATTAATAAAAATTTACATACCATTTCAGGTATAAAGTGTGACTCAGAGTGTGCTACAAATATTTTAGATGTATATAAAAAGAATGACATTCCACTAGTATTGAGTATGCTAAAATGTTCCCTGGGGGAATCTTTAGACCCAGATAAAGGTAATTGTTAATAATTAATTATTAATAATAATAACAGGTCTTTACCTAAAAAAAATGATTTTTTTTTCTCTCTTAGTATTTTGTTTGTAACTATTAAGTTTCAGAATATTCTTAAAAAATAATTACCTCCTCTAAAAATAGATCTTTGTTGTAAGTTTAATTGTGTTTAAATTAGAAATAAAGACAACTCTTTTAAGTGCCTCCCGTGTACATCATTAGATTTGCATTCACTTAAAAACGATAAATAATTTTTATGAAGAGTGATATCTATCACACATGCTTGTCTAAAGCTTGTCTAATGATACATGCCAAAAAATTATTTTCTCTGGACTTGTTGTTGTGAAGAAATTTGAAAAAATCTCCATACAAACACCAATTTCATAGGTAAAGACCTATTATAATGATGGTTGTGTTATGACACTGATCTCTAAAGCCATTGTGGCTTGTAGGCCGACTTCAAGACTTTACCATCTTAGAGGTCCTGGGTTCTAGTCCCATAACAATGATTGTTTATGTGATGAGTACAAACAAAAGCTTTTTTTTAAGGATAAAATATGCACATGAGACATGACTGTACAGTGGAGTTCAAAAATATGTATACAAGTTTGACAGTAAATCACCTGTTAAATATGCATTTATTTTTGAACTTGACTGTACTATAAATTGTTATACAGACAGGTTTGCAAATATGCTTCTAATATTATTTAGTATAAGTTCACAAATATATGACATAAGTTCAAAGGTAAGATAAGCTTTTGCCTATTGGTTAAACCTATGCATATATACAATAATAAGAATAAATTATGTGACTAACACTAGTATAAATATAAAGAATGTCACTAACATCTATGAGCCTTTTCTTAAAATAAATATTTTTTTTTATAGACATGTCTATAGCAAATGCTGTCTTTGCTATTGAACTTATGACATATATTTGTGGACTTTTCTTTCAAGAATGTAGGGTGACCAAATTGTAGGGCCACTTAAGCCAAGCCATTTTGTAAATGTTTTTCCCATCAACAAAAGTGTGAAAAAATTTATTCTTTTTCAGAGAATACGTCAGATAGCTCTACCTCAAGTGATAAGAGCATGGGTAGCATAGCGAAAAATAAGAATGCCGACAAGGTGGCGTCGGCGCACGAGAAATGCCGACACAATGTCTTATGCAAGATTTGCCAAAGTAAGATGAACAGGATAAAGAAGAAGTATAAGGATAAGAAAAAACATATTGTGAAGGTAATTTGATATTATAAGAGCAATTCGAAGAGCTCGGTGGCGTAGTAGTTCATTCGCTTTGTCTTTCGATAGTGGAAAACAAGGTTACTTTCACCATGGTCTAGCCTTGGATGGGTGACCGAAGTTTAGTAATCTTCCGTGCTTCAGAAGGCCCTTGGTCCCGGTCGCTATCGGAACCGTTTCTACCCACCAATCCGAAGTGGACCAGCATGGTGCTGTACCCTTACGGCTCATTTGTTTTTAAATGTAGGAATGTCTTTAAATCTAAAACTATTCTTAAAGCATTACCATATAATTATTTATGGATAGTTTCACTGATATGAAGATTATAGGTGAGGTCCAAATCTTATTGAACTCATTTAATTTCAGAATGTAAAACCAATGGCTTCCAATGAAATAGACGTTAAAATGCTAATGAAGAATATTGGTGAGACGGAGCAGAGCCTCGTAAATGAGGTGTATTTTTGCGTTTCTTGTTGTGTATTTCTTTTTTAAAGAGATCTTAAGATTATCGATAAGTATTAACCGGCGAAATTTGAGTCTTCAAAATGAGAATCCCCATGATATAAAGTAGCTGACTTGTTACCAAAATTGTAAAATTGTGTGCTTTCGTGATGATCCGATCTGATTTTGACATTGTCGCGAAACCTCTGTGGTTATGTCAATGTATTATTTTCAACTTTTTGTATTATTTTGTAAACTATAATAAATTAAAATAAAAAGAAAAGCTGGTTGCGGGCTGAGGCCCTGCCATCGTGGAAATCCTTGTGCGATCCAATTTTATTCGTCTTTTTTTGTTGATGACACACTGGAAATAATCTTACAGACACAACAAAATCAGCAAAGAAATCCTAAGATTTTCAACCTTAATACAATAGACATAAAGTGCATAATTGATTGACAAGCTGGCTCTATAACTTTCTGTACAGATGTTTGAGCAGCTCAAGTCCGTGTATGAAGCTGAAGTTAACATGTTGCGCCGCGGTGAAGAGAGTAAAGTCAAACAGTTAGCATCGCACACGTTGAAAATTCAGCAACAAAAGGTATATAATAATATTAATTTATTTAGTCTTTTTTGTTGGGGGGCTCCGTGGCGTAGTGCTTAGTATGCTTTGGCTTTCGAATGAAAACACAGCTACCTTCGCCATGGTCTAGCCGTGGATGGGTGACCAAAACTTTGTGATCTCGAGCTCCTTCGTGCTTCGGAAGGCACGCTAAGCTGTTGGTCCCGGCTATTGCGACTGTTTCTTGTTACGGCCCATACTCCTCATGTGTTTCTCCATGAGGAAGGCCTGTGCCCAGCAGTGGGACATATATAGGCTGAGGATAGGAGGACTCTTTTTCACCTGTGATAGTAGGACACATACAAACGTTTCACGTGAGTTAAAAAGATATATTAAAATAACTTCAAACAATCACACCTATCATAAGGTAAACTAATGATCTGAGGAATGCGCAGGCTACACAACGGATCGGTGTCTGAAGAAGAAGCTTTTTTTTTCTCTCTCTTAGTATTTTGTCTGTAATTATTAAGTTTCAGAATATTCTTATAAAATAATTACCTCCTCTAAAAATAGACCATATTTTTGAGCTCTTTTGATTTGTTTTTATAATTTGTTATGAGTTTGGTTGTGTTAAAATTAGAAACGAAGACAACTCTTTTTAAGTGCCTCCCGAATACATCATTTGATTTGCATTCACTTAAAAACGATAAATAATTTTTATGAAGAGTGATATCTCACATATTGCTGAAGCTTTTCTAATGATACATGCCAAAAATTATTATTTCTGGATTTGTCGTTGTGGAGAAATCTAAAAAATGTTAGTAAGGAAAATGCAGATTTCCTCAAAATCTCTAAAAGGTAAAGACCTATTAATAACGTATTATCTTTGTTTAACTAATTAGGCTAAGCTTATTAGTATGAACGTAAAAAATACAAATTTTATTAACAAACGCAGATGGAGGAGACGTTCAAAGTACGCGAAGAAAATCTAGAGAAAAAGATACAGGAAAAGAAAAAGTTCTTATGGATTTTAGCGCGTGCGTTGCGCGAACAGCACCGGCAGATGGCGCGCGCGATGCACGCCGTGCGGTTGGAGACCGAAAGGCTCACTGCTAAGGTATATTATTGGGCAGCACGTTTTGTGTGACTTATGGCTATTAGCGCTTAGAAGAATGAGTTAACTACTTACTACAAACTTTGTCATTTGAAATTGATCTTCTTCTTCTTGCCCTTTTCCCACTCTAGGTGGGGTCGGCACAACATGTCTTCTTCTTCCATTCTCCTCTGTCACTCGTCAGCTCAGCATCCACTTCTTTTATTCTCATATCATTCTTCACGCATTCAATCCATCGCTTGTTTGGTCTTCCTCTCACTCTAGGTCCGTCCACGTCCATGCTCAGCATCCTTCTGAATGTCACATTACAGTGACAATCATCCCTCCTCATCACATGTCCATACCACGCCAACCAATTGCTCCTAATCTTTTCTATCACTGGCGCTACTTTCTACATCTGAAATTGATATCTAAATTATAGTTCTAAAGTTAAAATTAGCTTGAACCTGTTTTGACTAGCTGTGTAAAATGAAATTGCATATATCGTAACTGACTACCAAACATCCCACTGGCCTTTCTAGAAAATCACAAACGGAATATGAACTGTAGTGTAGGTACCAACTTAATACCACCACGTCGGCGCAAGGCTGGATTAGGCAACATATTGGTGGGTAGAAATTGTTGCAAAAACAAAGAAGATTCTGGACCGAAATGTAGATTTAGCAAATCTTATTAATAGTATAAGAATTTTGAAAATGTTTAATCTCAAAAACCTAAGCCAGAGTCTTTTGCCCAATGCTCTCTTATTACTTTACACATACATACAATCACGCCTGTAATCCCCGAAGGGGTCGGCTGAGTCCAAGGAGCACTGTGTTCCTTAAGACCACATTTAGCCATACAAAAATTGGGTTGGTCAGATGAAAGAATAGTAACAAGTGGCTAGCTCACCTTTTACGACATGCTAGGCAAGAAAAGCAGTTGGTACATTCTTTTTGTGTCCCGGACCAACACGGGACCGGGGACGGGTTATTACTTTACCTTGGTTTATATTGAAATTGCTTTCAGGAAGACAGTTTAAAAACTCAGCTGTCAGAAGCAGAAGAGGTACTCAGGAGTCGTGGCGAAGAAATGCGATCTCAAATAGCCAGCGAGCTACTAATGTTAGAGGACCATCTCGCTTGCATGAAGAAAGAAAGAGAAAATATTCACAAAGAAAGATTTGAACTGGAACAGTTGAAAAACACGTGCGATAACAACGCAGGGAACACACAAGACGACGATAATTTACATTCGCACTACGATTTGTTGAAAAGCGAGATGGGGTTACTAAAGAAATACTTGGAAACTACGAAATTGCAGCCAAAATGTGTGATAGAGAGAAGTACACTGACTGAGTTAAGTGATGTGACGTCGAAGCTGAACGTGGTGTTAAATAATGAGCAGGACGCAGAGAGGAGCGCGATGAAGAGTGAAAGTGACGACAGGATGAGATCAGCGAATAAAGTCATCAACGATTTGAAGAAACAGAAAATTGTGAATTTTGCTGCGGTAAATATATTCATGTCTTTTTCTTGTACTTTTATCTCAAATTTAGTTGGCACAGGTCTTCTTTCATATACTTATTTCTTTAATTATACCTATATAGGCACACAGACAAGGCAAGATATTATCAATGCAATTCAACATACAAGATATCCAAATAATATGAAAGGCACTAATAATCCACTAAGAGTGTACACAATATGATTAAGATAATATAATACTTCTTTGTTCTTTACGTATTCGTCATCGTCATCAGACTATATACGTCCCACTTAGGGAATACGAAGATCTCGAGTGATTTTCCAAGATTCGATCTCGGAGGCCATCAATCTCGAATTTTGAAATCCCGGTCGCGATCTCGACAAATAGACCAGGATTGTCACAAGATTTCGAGATTTTCAGACCCACATTTCGCCTGATATGTTAAGTCCCCATGTAACAGGTGGCGAGCCTGTTACTGTGAGGCAAGCGATATCCACAATAAACTGTACATAAGTTTTATTCAAACTCAGTGGTACAGGCGGTGATATCGAACTCGCGTTTCCCGCTGTCTTTCGAATACGTAGTGCCCCGTCTGTCCCAACTCGGCTACATCTGTTCATATTATCTTCTCATAGGCCTTCCTTATGGAAAAACACATGAGGATTGCGGGCTATAACACCACCACGCTGGCCCAATGCGGCCCAAGGTTTAACGTGCCTTCCGAAGCACGGAAGAACTCGAGATACTCGTACACCACCTAGCTCCTCTTTACGTATTGCACATACTTATTTTTACAATATTTAAAATGTTCTAAAAAAGGCTAACTGTTGAGTTTCTTGCGGCATTTCTTCTCAACAGGCCATTCACGTCGATTACGTCATTTCATTCACACGATCGTTTCTAGGGTCTTCCTCTCAAAGTTCACCCACAACCATGCTCAGCATCCTTGTTGTGGCATTCATCCTCTTCGTCGCATGACCACCATACCACGATGACCTAACGCTCCTTATCTTTCCCAATGAAAAATGTATATGTTGCAGTCAAAACTCTTTAACCAGTCAAAAGTACTTTTGACTAGCAAAATCAGTCAAAAGTAGTTTTGACTGTACAGATTGGTCAAAATTACTTTTGGCTGAAAATGTTAAGTGAAGGTTTTTTTTTATATGACTTAAAAATATTGTATAAAAAAACTAACCTTAACGTAACGCAAATTATGAATATTGTCATTTATGCATAACAGGTGCGTAACTGCGTTTCTAACCATAAATTTTCAGTCAAAACCACTTTTGACCAATCTGTTCAGTCAAAAGTACTTTTGACTGGTTAAAGGGTTTTGACTGCAACATATATAAACAGTAAAAAAAAATTGCTTATTTTCGTATAATAATTTAAAATTAAAATCAAAATCTAGGTATATCCATCAAAGATAGACGAGTTATACCGCGAGAGCAGTCGCGTGCGCAGCCACTCGTCAGCGTCCAGTGATGGGACTGCGGTGAAGGATCAAGAGATCATCGAGAGGCTGCGCGATGAGAACGAACGGCTTAGGATCTTTGCGACACAGGTAGGTGTAGGTTAAATCTAGACTTTGTGATGTGGTGGACCCTTATACACACTTATAGGTATATTTATATAAAAACTAAGGCACTCTGGAACAAATTTTATTAAAGATAGGTAAATTACAAAAACACTGAACATAAAAACTAAGAGATAATTATAAAAGTAGGACTACTTACACAAGTCCCTTTGAAAACGATTCTATTGAAATGAAATACAAAATTAAATGATGAATTCGATTACTTCAGTTACAAAAACAAGACTTCTTTCGATCTAATAGATCGATTACAATTTATAAAATTATTATAACAATTATTATGAGGACAAGACAATGATGAGACAGAACAGACCGACAGATGGTTCGTTTTTTTTTAAACGGAACAAAGAGGGATATGGCCAGATAAGAGCGCAATATCAGCAAAGAGTCGCTAATACTGGTATAGCGCACGTTACAACTTTGTATAGATTCAAGAAACCGGCTTAACCCAAGATGACAGAGTATTACCAAACGGTTATACTCTGTCATCTTGTCTTCAACAAAAATCGTCGAATTTCAGTTTCTAAAGTTTTTTCTATATAAGATAATTAAATAAAACCTAACCTTGCACAAAAGTTCAACAAACGGCTGGTTATCCGACCAAATTCGAAAGACTATTAAAAAGCGACGGTTTCATACGACATTTATGACCTTCACAACTTTACTTCCTATTTGTGACGTATTGTGCTGAAATACACTTGTAAAGAAAAGCAAAAAGAATAAAAAAATATTTGTCATCTAATTTATGTTATGTTTGTCATTTCTATGAAGCAACGCGAGCACATCGACGAGATATCTTCGCACCAAGCTCGGTTACAAGCAGAATTGACAGCGGCAAGACTTCAATTGCAGCCGACGTCTTCCCGACCACGGACGGCTCCTTCGACCTTCACAGCAAACTCTCGTTATGGGTATTTACTTTTGCAAAAGCAATAGATAAAGGTTCAAAACCATCAGGTAAGTCGACTCCAAAAATATGTAACCACTTGTGACAGTAAATTAAACTCATTAGAAGGAAATAAATATTGTCATCTCTAAATTGTGTATACATATTTTTGTACTCGACTGTACCTAGTTAAGTACTTATAAGCAGCTAAGGCTACAGAAAACATTATGTATAGGTACCTTGCAGGCCCAAAAGATCTTTTTATGGTTCATTAGGTTGTAGTTGTTGTTGTTAAATAGAGTATGAAGCAATTTTTATTAAATTCGAACTTAATGCTATAGACCTTAGAGTACAATGTGTCAAGATCTTGCTTCTCCAAAAAGAACTGGATATTTCGAATGATTAAGTATCATTTTCTTATTATAAGCCGTGGAACGCCCTCTGCTGGATAAAGAATGGCGAAAATGAAAGTTAAAAAACAATAACTGGCTATTCCACTTAGCTGCCCTTCGACCTGTGGTGGGCAAAGTGGAATATTTGTCACAAAAAATCTTAAACTTTTTTATCTCTAATCTCAATCTGTCATAAAATTTTTGAAACGTAAATCCGTCACATTCTTTATTATAATAATCTAGAGTATTATTCTTATCAATTTCTAACAATTTACAAAAAAAAATCTTCTAGATTGGACCAATGCCACAGTTCGAAGTCAGTTGGTTGGAGCAAAGGCGCGGGGGAAGAGATTAGTATGTTCGCGAATGCGCAGCCGCGAATCATGCTGCCAGGAGACACACTGCCTTTTGTGGGCGTGCTGAGGGACAGGCACAACGATAAGAGGAGGTTGGTTTACACAGAGTACATAAGAAACACAAAAAAAACTACCGTAAAAGCATGAAAATAGACTACTAATGCCCGGTTTCTGAAACCTCAGATATGTTCTCAATAGTTGATGATTTAATAAAGTTATGAATAAGAAAAACGCCAGAAAGGTTTATACGGCGTTTGACAGACATTGCGGTGTCCAGAAACGCACTTCAAGGAGTTATCGAACCAATAAAACTATTGAATCGATAAACTGCCGTCTAAAAACCTCAGCAACCGGGCATTAGACCGCTCGCTCACGGCGTCTTTTTGTAGCGATGCAATAGCGATACTGTAGCGAGTCTGCATCGATACAATCGCGAAGCGGTTGCTAGCTGTGTGCCTTCGCCCACGGAGCGCTCAGATTAAGTCGCGATGCAAACGCGATACAGTCGCGATTCATACGAGATACGGTCGCGATGCAAACGTGATACTGTCGCGATGCAAACGCGATTCAGTATTGCACTTGCTCGATTCTCCACTCACGTGCCACTCTCCCTCTGTTCTCTCCCATATGTCGCCTGATACGGTCGCGCGTTGGGATCGATTCAGTTGCGATTCAGTAGCGCGTTGGTAGTGCGTTGGCATCGCTACTGTAGCGCTTTGCAAATGCGACTAACACGCGACAGCATCGCAACAAATTTCACTGTGTGCGAGGGCCTTTACCTTATTCCGCGTCCCGGTGGCTGTGGTCAGTAAAATGTACTTCATTACTTTATATTTCGTTTACAGCATAATAATATGACCCCTGTAATTTCTATAATAAATTGTTATGTATATTTATCCATTACACAAGCTTTACTCTGGTTAACAAGTGTAAATATTATTTATTCAATAATCAATTATTATTTAAAGATACATGATTAATCAATGGCGAGCATTGAGACGTCGCACTTCCCCGATCATCGCCTCAAAAGTTCGGGGAGCGGGCTCACTGCATAGAAATAAAAGTCCTACGGAAAGGCCAAGTGAGTTACCAACACATCTAACTTAAGACATACGATATTGACCCATATTGTTACATTATAAGGTACAAATTGATTACAGCTAGTCCGGTGCCGCCAAGAGTGGTATCTCCAGTGCAATTGGTGACAGAAGAAGCGTATCCACAGGTTAATGACAATTTTTCGGTCTCACGGTGAGTTCAAGACTTATCTGATCTACATCGTCGAAGGAATTAGCAATTTTCTGCTATTGTGGTCCCTTAGTATATCTACACGTGATACATGCAGGAACTAAATTTACATTGCCAAGTGCCCAGTCATTGAACGAGATAGAGGTCCATAATTTAGTTTTATAATTTTATTATTATCACATATTATTATTAATATAATATTTGTATAAATATTGGCGTAATAAAAGAGACGGTAAGTTTAAAAACAGAAACAGAGAGAAAATGGCCAGAGAAGAGCGCTATAACAGCAAATCCTTACAAGTGGATTGTATTAATTGCCTGTTAGAGCAAACGCCAAAGTATTTTGAGTGTGCAAAATATGAGGAGATTTCTTGCAAATTTTTTTTATTCGATCCCTTTGGGATATTGAGGAAATTGACAGTAAATCGATTTGGATCTTAGCGCTATAGTAACATTTATTCAGTTCAAAAATACCTATTCAAAGATGTGACACACAGCTATTGGAAGGCATCTGGATCTACCACATACACAACGCGTATTACTCTGAACTTGAACGGACTAAGATTTGGAACTAGGGGTCATAGTATCTTTTATTCAGCTCAAGAATACCTATACAATGATGTAACACACAATAACCAAAGTCAAAGTCAATTTTTTTGTCACATAGTACAATGCAATATATAATTTGACTTTGACGATTGAATAAATGAATGTTACACAAATAATAGAAGGCTCTTAACTGGAAACAACTTATAGAAGTGGCCTAAACATTTTTTAATTTTTTAAAATCCTAATTTAAGATAGTGTAAGTGCACTATACGCACTCAGAGCCATATTAGTTTTGTAATATTTTACAGATCGAGGGCGAAATTTCCAGAAACTGTCATTCCAAGAGAAAGGAGTCCAAGGTCGTTATCTAAAGAAGCCAATGAAAAACTGAAAAAGTATGTAATATTTTACGGAAAGTTGTCATCAGCCTTTATACGTCCCACTGCTAGGACAAGCCTTCCTCAAGGAGAAACACATGAGGAGTAAGGGCCGTAACACCACCACGCTGGCCCAATGCGGGTTGGTGGGTAGAAACGGTCACAAATGCGACCGGGATCAACGGCTTAACGTGCCTTCCGAAGCACGGAAGAGCTCGAGATCACAAAGTCTTGGTCACCCATCCACGGCCTGACCATGGCGAAGGTAGCTTTGTTTTCGACCGAAGCCAATGCGCACTACGCCACCGAGCTCCTCACGGAAATGGAACGGAAAGTTGACTTAAAGCAAATTCACATTATTCGCAGTAATGAAAAAAAAATTTTTTTTTGGTGAGTACACTCAGAACCACAGATATATATTTACATAGATGACGCAAATGCATGTACTGCGCGTGTCCGAAAACCCCGACCAAACGTCGGGGTTGGCCGCTAACTAGACACCGCGCGAATGGCAGCAAAAACTTTGGCGGAGGGACATCAGAGCATCCAGTATCTTTCAATCAGTGTATCTCCCGTTTCAAAATTACGGCTGTAACGTCACAGTAAGCGTTTAAAAGTTGACACGCTTGGTTTCTATGCGAATCGCTAAGCTTGCATTATGTTAATGTATATCTATGCTCAGAACCTATAAAGACATAGACAATAGGCTAGTTGACCCATTTTTTTATTGGGCCCCAAATGATTCATTACTGATACCCATCACCATAAAAAATAATACAATATTTTTCTGAAGCCTATAACACAATAAATTTTAAATTATAAATTACGTTTTTGCTTAAATGTCAAAAACGCCTTCGGTCCTGATGGTCTATGAATTATCTGTGCCGTAGCGTCACGGTTATTGTAAACAATTCAATACGCATGCGTGACATAGCCGACAGTTATGCTTGATTGGTTGCGACTTTTGGCAGATGTAAAAATAAAACATTTAAATTGAATTTCTACAGCAATCCCTTATTTGTATTCGAACTTGCTATATTTCGGACCCTTGTACTAAATACTATGTGAATGACACATTATTTTCATTACTTTTGATATGAGTCAACTGCATTATGTAAATGTATATCTGTGCTCAGAACCTATAAAATCATAGACAATTCATCGTCATCATATTATATTTGTTTAAGTATAAATCTATTTTAATATAAAAAAAAGTTTTTGTAGCTACGACAAAGATGATGCTCACGCGTCCACGACGCGAGATAAAAGCCCAGATTCCGTACTGAGAGAGGCGAAGTTAAGACTCAGAAAGTTGGAGATTGAGGCTAACGCGGTCGAGCAATCGTACCTCGACTTTAGGAGGCGGCAGCTCCAGGTGAAGGGGGGACAGGATATTGATTATGCAATAGGTAAGAACATGATACCTATTGGTGTTTCTAAGCCGACATATGCTGAGTGAGATTTCTTCAGTTCAGTGCCCCAACCTTTGTCTGTGTGATTATTTTTTAAATGTAATTTCTTGCTATGTGTGTACTTAATAAAATTTTATTCTATGCTATTCTACATCCTTCGCTTCATCTACTCTAATTTATTGCCCCATACATGCTCTTCAGTTTAAGGTGGATTGGACCTGGCCTTTCTTTGGAAAGTCTCATATAATCTTACTCATATAATGTGAAATACAGAACAAAAATATTGTTTAACTTCCAAAATTATACCATGTTAGGTTACGTATTTTGGGTATACCTATTACCTATCAACTAGCCCCATTTTAAGCAACTAATGCTGCTTGTGTTACGGTCACTAGATGACGGATAAAATGCATATAAATATCCTGAATATGAATATAAATATATATAAAAATCCAAGACTGGAAAACAAATGCCTGATAATTCATCACCCAAACATTTGCCCCCACTGGGGATCGAACCCGGAACCTCTCGAGATGGCGACGCCTTGAGACCGGCATACAGACCACTCGACCACGGAGTTTGACAAATAGTTTAATGCAATAACTTTTACACTCATAAGCATGAAATGAAACATGAACGATTATGACTGTGATGTGATGACTCTTATTACAAAGGATTAAAGATGATCATTGGTCAAGTGTCATCTCGAACTTCTCCGTGCTTCGGAAGGCACATAACAAGCCGGTGGGCCACTAACCCGCATTGAGCCAGCGTGGTGGTGTTTCGGCCCATACTCTTGATGTGTTTCTCCGTGAGGAAGGCCTGTACCCCGCATTGGGACGTATATAGGTTTAGAAGGTAGATATTCAAATGTTCATGCGCGTGACTATATTTATTTTATGTGTTGCTTATTAAATGCTCACCACCTGTCACGCTGAGTGCATTCACTGCTTGGTGAAGCGCGGACTATGGCAATGGACTGCTTTTGCGGCGATTTTGTCTAGTCTCTGACTAACCCTTAGGGGATAATAGTCGTGATCATATGTATGTATGTATGTAAGTTATTAAATGTTTTTCTCTCAAATTCTGTAACACAATACATAATTGTTAATATTATTATTTATTCCAGCAAGTAGCTCGCAATATAAACCAGAAGAAGGTAGAAAAGAAAAGAAACTGCGTCTAGGACTTAATGACACGACATCAACCATCGCCAAAAAAGATTCTGCTAGAAATTCTTTGAAAAATTATTATGAAGCCAAAATGATAACATCACCCCACTTCAAAAACAGGACCACTTCGCAAGTAAATGCGGAACAAATGTTGGTGACAATAGATAACATAAAAAATGAAGTAAAACAACCAGAGGGGCAAAAAGATTACTACTTAGAGACACCTTTAAAAGAATTTAGAAAACTTTATCATTCGCTAAGATCTCCAGTATCTGAGAAATCCGAGAATTTGTCGAAGAATAAACAGAGTGTGCAAAAGCCAGAAGATATCGTAGACGAAAATAAAGGCGCTTACAAAAATACGAGTAGTACCGAACGGGACTCCACAGAAAATATAAAGAGAACTCCAAGAAAAACAAAAGAGGAACTTGATTTATTAAAGGAAGCTATTTTAACCAAGTATAATCTGAAACCGAGAGATAAAAGTGACGAGAAAACACCGATTGAAGATGATAGCAAAAATTACATGGAAGAGACTAAAACTGAAACGCAGACACAGAATGAAATTCAAGAAATCGAGCATAGTGATAATGAACCAAACACACCGCAGTTGGTTTTAGTAGTAGAAAGTACAGTAGAAACTAAAGAAATTAACATGACCGATTTAGACACTCAACGTGAAAAAGTTTCGACACAAATGACTATAATTGTAAGTCCTAAGATGTGTGACGATAGTAGCTCGTTGAATAGTGCTGAAAAAAGTGTGGAGCAAGCAGCAAGACTAACAAGAAACGACGCACTCAATGCTATATTTCATTCGAATACTAGCAAAGAGCACTCTAGTATAGAAATGGAGCTCAATATTCCTAAAGACACTGAAGCTACAAGTGATATTGAGAAAGGTGCCGACGATTACCCAGATGACTTTTCAGCTGACGTCGACTATTATAACAGTCGTTCTGACTACGAAACACATTCCCCTATATCCCAGCCCAAAAACTCCGAAGACGACAACTTTTGGGACACAAATTGATGGAAAAAGAAAACCAGATTTAACCAGTCATAATTTATTTCTCTAACGTCTATTTGTTAATTAAAGATATCATATAAAACATACATTTTTGTTTTTACAATTTTTCTTTTCCTTTTTCAAATATAAAAGTACAAACATTCGTAAATCAGTGCAACATTCCACTCTTTCATTTGGCGTTTCATTTCGTAGAAATACATAACGAAGACAAAAGACAACTATTATCATATAAATGCTAACAACGGATTTTAATTAACTATTGTCATTACAAGGCTGTTGGAATAAATTGTGAAAATATTATACAAGATATTGCTAAACATATTAACACAGACATTGATAATAAACTAATCTTGCTAAACCAATCCTTGTATAAATTACACACAATATATGAGATTACCAAATCTACGCGAAAAAACTAAATAAAACAAAAACACGTTACAGAAACAATCCTCGTAACACATATTCATTTCAACTATTCAAGTTTGTATTATAATTTGTTGTTTTTGTGTAAATATTAACAGATTGTTTCAGTTACAGGAAAATTGTTTTCTATCATCATAATAAATTGAATTTCTATAATAACACAATAAAGAATAAAAAAATTATATCCATCAATTCAAAAATATTATTAAAATTAGAAACTAGAGTACTCAGTTATATAAAATCAGGATTATTACAGGGAATTATGGTGAAATGTTTATTTGAAATTAGAGGAAACTGAATATTATACTATGATGTTTAATATTCTTATAGAATATTGTATTTTATAGTTAGATCTTTCAGAGTTCCTTAGTGTCTAATAGGGCAGTACATGGTGTATAAATTAACTAATTCCTTATCATGGCTCAGAATCCAAAGCTGACGTTGTGGCCGACATTTTTCGCTGCTGAAGCCGACCGTGGAGAGTTAGGGCCTGTGACTCGAAGCCAATTTGATACCTGGAAGTAATCGAAACAATTTATGCTTTTTGGGCAGACAAACTGTAAAATTTCACTTTTGTATTTTTAGTGTGCATTTAGATTGAAAATCAATTAGGTAATTTTGTAAATTATGTATAAGTACTTCATATACTATACAATAGACTCCAGTAATTTAACAAATCCAACTTGTCTATCAATTTAAATCGAATCCAATAAAAGCAATGGTATTTATATTGTTGTTGAACATGTGAAAACCTGGACTATTAATAGATCTGTGGCAGAACTCCATAGACCGACATAAACAACAACACATGCCAAAACGTCTATCAAACTACCATGAGTCTACTGTATCTAAAATTAGATGTTTGAAAAGATCAAACATTGGTCTGCAGGTGTAAATAAAATTGAAACTTTTAATTAATAAAAAGAAGCATATTTCCTTCTTTAATCTAAAGCATTTTATCCCACAAAAACAACGAAAACTAAATAAAATAGAAAATTAGTCGGCAAAATACGTGACAGATTATATTTAAAAATGAATTCTGGTGAGGCTATACTAAAGTAAATCTCTTAATACCTGCAATGGAACAGCTCTCGAGCTATCATCCCTCTCCTTCTCCCGTTTGGGGGTAGAACACATTTCTGGAGCTCCTCGGAGCCGGCACGAGCGGTACCCGACGACGGGACTGCCGAGCACACTCCACGACACACAGGAGGTGGTGCTGTCGTCGAGAGATGGCGCTGATTGCCACCTAGATATAGATAACGGGGATGTAAGATATTGATATATGACAGGTGAGCTCTTGGCCTTCATAGCCTTGACGATAAGGCCGAAGTTGGAAGCGAGCTTCACCTGTAATACTCAACAACTGAGAAACTGGCTATCTTCCCTCTGATTGCCGGAACACAACAAATGCTTATAACATTGTTATTATGGCGAGAAATTTAGGTAAGACGGTGGTAGCTAGCCAGGCGGGCTTAGAAGCCCTACCAACCAAACCGAGCAGAAAGACTTCTGCCCCCGTGGGGAATCGAACCCGGACCACCCGATCAACACCCAGTGGTGTGAACTACTAGACCAAAGGCGGTTAAATGATAAAAGTCCTGAAGTATATGATGAGCTCTTTGGCTTCGATATTTGGTAACCAAAACATGCCATCTCAAGTTCCTCCGTGCGTCATCAGCATGCATGTTAAGCCATTGGTCCGGCCTCTATTGCAACCATTTCTACCCACGAACCCATTGGGTCAACGTTCTGGTGTTACGGCCTGTACTCCTTATATGTCTTCGGCTGGTGACGAATATGAGTTATTGATATGTATTATAATAGTGAAGTATCTCATAATACAACAGATTTAACTAAAAACCTTGTTTCTTTTGATAGTAAATAAAACATGACATTCTATTTTTTATGGCAGCACTTCACTTGGCTTAGTGTATTCGCGTAGCGTTATCGTTGATTGCCCGACTTTGCCCAAATAAAATCGTTCCAAATAGCACATCTATATGGACTGTTTTCGGGCAAAGACTTCAAAGGATCCTTTGATGTGTGATCAAAAACCGACAAGTGGACGGAAACGCATGTTCGCTATTTTCGTTCTTTGCACCATTCGTGCAAATACTCAAATAGATACGCCAACCGGGCAGACGATACACCTGATGGAAACTGATCACTGTCGCCCATGGAAATCTACGGCACCTGGGTAACTGAAGATGTATTGACAACCTTCGTGGTCGAGTGGTCTGTTCGCCGGTCTCAAGGCGTCGCCATCTCGAGAGGTTCTGGGTTCGATCCCCGGTGGGGGCAAATGTTTGTGTGAACAGGCATTTGTTCTCCAGTCTTGGATGTTTATATATGTATATTATATTCTGAATATTTATATGTATTTATCTATTAAATATATTTGTCCGTCATCTGGTATTCATAACTCAGGCATTAGTTGTCTAGTATGGGCCAGTTGATAGGTGTGAATGTCTGAAGATATTTATTTTTATTTTATTTATTTATTGCCGGCCTTTTAAGAATAAGTACGCTTTTTCTTGAATTAAACGACTTAAGGTCGTATCGGTCCGGAAATACTGCTGGCGAGAATTGATTCTATAGTTTGCATGTGTGCGGTCGAAAATGACGCGAAAACTCAGGTCTAAAACAAATATACAAATTTTCTTGCATAGCACATGTAAGTAACTTACGAGTTTCTCTCCGTGGGCGAGTAAAGCGCAACGGTGTGCCTCCACCGGTAAACGTTCGGGAACACGTCGGGATTCACTTGGCAAGTGGAGACTGCGTCGAACACTAGCCGGTCCATTTTGGTCGGCTCCTCGCTATCATGCAACCACAGAAAAAATTACATAAACACTACTCGTATGACAGTTAGACACTCACACATTGCCAGTGCTTTTTACAAGCTTTTATTTAACTCGCAATGTATGTTTGTGTATGGGTGGAATCTTACAAATCAATTTTAAGGCACTTGCCCTCAACCGATTGAGCTGAAATTTTGCATGCATATGTAAATCGGATGACGATACAAAATCATTATGACTTGGAGCTGTTCTGATGATGGAGATGGAAGGTGGCTATAGGAAGTCAGTAATTAAACAACATAAAGTTATCGAGTTTGGGCTCGTTTGATTCGTCTTGACGAGTACTTTTGAGTTAAATGGTAACCAAGCATTAAGCAGGGTTAAAACTTTTGAAGGTCTTCTTATTGAATAGCCACACTGTTCCAAGTTAACCAGTAAACAACCTTGCAACAATGATGCTAAAGACACAACTAAAGAGTAAAAAATAAAAAGGTTATTTTTATTTTATATCTATTAATAGGTGGAACTCGGTGGCGTAGTGGTTAGTACGCCTTGGCTTTCAATATCGAAAGCTAAACAACCTTCCCCATGGTCAGGCCCCCGCCGTGCGTCGGAAGGCACGTTAAGCCGTTGGTCCCGGTCGCTATTGCAACCGTTTCTACTCACCAACCCGCATTGGGCCAGCGTGGTGGTGTTACGGCCCATACCCCTCATGTGTTTCTCCTTGTGGAAGGCCTGTGCTGTGCCCAGCAGGGGGACGTATATAGGCTAAGGATGAATAGGGCCTAGCAAGTATACCATTTCTGAGCTTGTAAGCTTTGACTTTCGATCGTAAGCAAAGCTACCTTAGCCATGGTCAGGCTGTGGATGGGTGACCAAATCTTTGTGATCTCGAGCTCGGAAGGCACGTTAAGCCGTTGGTCCCGGCTATTGCAACCGTTTCTACCCACCAACCCGCATTGGGCCAGCGTGGTGGTGTTACGGCCCATACTCCTCATGTGTTTCTCCATGAGGAAGGCCTGTGCCCAGCAGTGGGACGAATATAGGCTGAGGACGATATAAAATTCATAAGCACTCTGTAATTCAAACCAAAATTCAAACAGTCCAGTAGCATAGGCATAGATGAAATGATGTAAGTACCAATTCCTTACCCATATATGAAGGTCTCAGCTATAGCCCTGTCGCTGGCGTCCGCCATGTCGTCCTTGCCGTCCGGCTCGTCCCTCTCTTCCCTCTCGTCCTCCGACGCCGTCAGGTAGACCTCCTCGCCTTCAGAGTTGCACGATCCGCCGGATTCATCCTCTGAGATCTATCGGTCACAAAAACATAACACATCATATATTGTCACTTACCATCCATAAGGAGAGAGACAGATCATGTTATAGTGTAAGGAGCTCGGTGGCGTAGTGGTTAGTATGCTTTGGCTTTCGATTGAAAACAAAGCTACCTTCGCCATGGTCAGGCCATGGATGGGTGACCAAAAATTTTGTTATCTCGAGCTCCATCGTGCTTCGGAAGGCACGTTGATCCCGGTCGTTTCTACCCACCAACCCGCATTGCGCCAGCGTGGTGGTGTTACGGCCCATGCTTCTCATGTGTTTCTCCATGAGGAAGGCCTGTGCCCAGAAGTGGAACGTATATAGGCTGAGGACAATACGATGATGCTGAGTAGCTTCGCTCCTAACGCCTTAAGATAGAGTCTATAGTCGAGTGATTTAGTCGCCTTCGTGAATTACAATATATATTGGGTCCTTACCTATGAAATTGGTGTTTTTTTCTCTCTTAGTATTTTGTCTGTAACTATTAAGGTTTAGAGTATTCCTAAAAAATAATTACCTCGTCTAAAAATAGACTATATTTTTGAGCTCTTTTGAGTTGTTTTGATAATTTGTTGTAAGTTTAATTGTGTTAAAATTAGACATGGAGACAACTCTTTTTAAGTGTCTCCCGAATACATCATTTTATTTGCATTCACTTAAAAACGATAAATAATTTTATTACTAAAGCTTGTCTAATGATAGATGCCAAATATTATTGCAGAAAATGCAGAATTCCCCAAAATCTCCATACAAAACACCAATTTCATAGGTAAGGACCTAATATATCAGAATAGTTACTGACGTGAATGTGGATGGGCGTGTAGGGAGGGAAAGATGGAAGAAATGGTGCATGGGCTGTATGAATCATGAATATGTTGATGTACACAATGTTGAAAATATCATAAAGCCAAGGCCTCGGTGTCACGCCAGTGAAGCTTGTAAAATCATTTTTATTTAATGTATTGTTGTTAATTGTTGTTAATTTTTATTTAATTATAGTTATGGTAAAAAAATCGTAGGAAAAAAAGTCGTAGAAAAACATTTTGTTATATACGATTTTAGCAACAAACACCCAGTTGCAGAAACGAACTTTAAAATTTAATGTCGGCATTATCCCTAATGCTCCATTAAATTTATTTATTGAAGTGTCAAAAGAACACCTTAGCGTAGTTTTTACGTTGCACAAAACGACATTAGCACCCTGTCAATGCTAAAGAGACATTAGCTAGAACTATTTTGTGTTCCAATTTTAAATTTAATGAACTTTAAAGTTTTAATGTCTCATTACTAAATGTCGTCTTTAAAAAATCTTTGTGCAACTGAGCGTTAGTCTTGCGGTTGCTCATCATGGATCAACCCATGAAAAATGTTCATAATAACCTCGGCGTCCACGACTTTGCACTTGGCGGTGTCGACGGTGAACACCTTGGTGCCGCTGTCGCCGGCGGGCGAGTTCACACTCACTAGCTTCTCTGCTTCGATGTTCTGCAACTTGCCGTCACCTATTACAATTAAAATAAAAAATAACTTTATTTCATCGTCCAAACTTGGCACTTAAAATCGTCAACATTTTACCTTATTATTTTACAATATAAATATAAATATCCTCAGACATTCACACCTATCAACTAGTCCCATTTTAAGCAACTAAATGCTGCTTGTGTTACGGAAACTAGATGACGGACAAATACATTTAATAGATAAATACATATAATTATTTAGAATATACATAATATAATACATATATAATGAACATCCACGACTGGAGAACAAATGTCTGACAATTCATCACCCAAACATTTGCCTCCACTGGGGATCGAACCCAGGACCTCTCGAGATGGCGACGCCTTGAGGCCGGCGTACAGACCACTCGACCACGGAGGTCGTCAAAACAATATAAATTAGGAGTATAATATTAAGGTTCATTACCGCGAGCGCTTGTAGATTGTAATCGTCACAAGCGGCCGGATAATCTTTGTAAACAATGAAAATTATTTACCCCTTGACGGTCAAGCGAATACCGGTGATCGCGAGAACTAAATGTTTCTATTGTTGCTCGTTTTGTAACGGTGAGGATACGTGAGTTATTAAGTAAACATTTTAGTATGCTCTCAACATTTGTGCGGCATTTAGGTTCAAGTTGTAAAATAGAGCCTATATTTAAAGTCAGGCAGTCGAAGGTATGTGAAACTGCATGTTTTACTAGTTTCCAATTGCAATAAGTTGAAAATGATCTAAAAAGGGGAAAATAAATATATTGGTTAAAAATTTTCAGTCATTTGCTATTGATATAATTATTTATCATATTAAGTAAAATGCGCACTACGTTAAAATTTTCGAAAATTTTTATAACCAAAATATTTATTTTCCCCTTTTTAGTTTTTAGTAAAATGTGGTATTTTTAACGTTTTTTTTTACAGTATTCATTATATTGTATTGTCACCATAAGCAAGCCTGTATGCAACATTTCAGCTCAATCGGATGTCGGGATGTGGTCGAAACATCGATCGCCAGATTTGATCTCCACGGACAGACATACAAGAAAGCAAGCTAAGAAAAACGTGGCAAAATATATCTCTGTACATACCAATGTCGTGATCGAATGTCAGCCGTCGAATGAAGCTCTCGCTCTGCGGGCTCGTCGACAAAATGGAGCGGTTCTTCCTAAACGACGCGTTCTTCTTACTGTTCCTCTCGAACGGCTCGATCTTCCACTCACATCCACATTTAGCTGCCTTCCCCCAAATATCCGAACATTCCACCTCCGACACCGCCGGGCCCTTCATCAGATCCGTCTCCACCAACTCCTCACAAATGAAACTCGACAAACACCTCACATGCCCATCTATTACCTGATTCAACTTAACCTTATTCGAACCCCCATAACACACTGGCTTCCTCTCGTCATCAGAACTAAATATATCGTCATTCGGACATCGTAATTTCACTAAAAATTCCACCAAATGGTTTATATCATCCAAGTCCGTAGTCTGTTGTTTAAGCTTAAACACCACTAGTTGAGCTAAACGAGCATGTATTAGACCGAAATCGATTTTCTGAAATCTTTCATCGTCCATATAAGCGAACATTGTATGTTGTAGATGTTTCGCTTCAGACTTTAATGATTCTCCGGCCACTTCGGGCTCTGCCGTCAAAGAATAAAATAAAGCGTCCGCTATTCGCTTAGCGAATACTTGACAAGTCCTTTCTATGCATAGCAATTGGCTGACAGTATGATTGGTGAGTGGAGGTGTGTCGCCATTGGTCAAAATGGGTTTTGCTGTGGGCTGCCTACAAAGCCTTTGTCTAATTAGGTCTGTTTTTCTACAAATTGTAGATCTGTCGTTTGAAATCTTGCAGGTTTTCATGGCAACACATAATTCTGACATGGGACTAAGCATGTCTTTAATGGGACTATCTTTATTTCCTATGCTGCTACACAGAGAGAGGTCCTCGCGACATTTCAACGCGCAACTGTCGTTGTAAGCTAAGGAACAGGCGCTGTCGTATTTGGCCTTGAGATAGTTTTCAAGGAGTTGTAAGCCCTCAGATGTCCGCAGATCTGTGAAGGTGTCTAGGAAGGGCCAATATTCTTTCCAACCTATTTTCAATTCTTCTGCTAAGTCTCTGAAAAATAAAAAAAATCTTATTTACAATGATTTTTTTTAAGAAAAAATAACGCACTAGTAATTAGGGGCTGGCTGGTTTAAATAGATAGATAGCTCTTTATTGTTTAACATCATTTAAAAAGAAATTACGAGAGATAAATCAAAGCAAGATGTAACAATCGGCAGTCTTATCGCTATTATCCAGACAACCTGTCGATTTAGTATTCTTCTTTCATTATTGATCAGCTTAATACCAACAGTAGACGATAACAGGGTGAAATGAATATATGTAAGATCATCATCATCAACCTGGATAATTCCACAGCTGGACATATATAGTATACCTTGTATGATTATGTATCGTAGTATCAGCCTTGCTTTTCCGAGAATATAATTTTGGTAACCTTCATTTTCGATATCGTCGGGGATAGTGCAAATCCGCGTAACTAGCATTGGATAATTCCGCGTATCTGTCAAATTTACCAATTTGATTTTTCGCAGCCAATCCACGCAAAATAATCAACTTATTAGGTTTTAACCATTCCCTGTAAAACTTCATTCATTGCAGATACGCGAACTTTACGTGTGGTAGATTCGCGGATTTGCACTATCCCCGACGAATGCAAATATATATATTTTTTGGTTTAGTCTTTCAGTAGAAATTAGATCTTATTTCATAAAAGTGTACCTGCCAACAGCCTCGAGTCCCTTCGAGAGCTCCTTGAGCCTGAAGGTGGGGGGCGCGAGTCTCGGCCGGTCTCGGACTCGCGGCGGAGTCTTCCACCGTCGTCTGAACACTTCGGCGTCAGACGCTTCCATAGGACCCGCGAACGCGCGAATCTCGTAACGAGGACTTAGTGGATCCGAGTTGATTTCCTAGAAACAAAACAGTAATATTTACCACAAGTTTTCTTCTATCTTCATGAATTTCAACAAAAAGCAATGTGAAGTATCACTGAATTGAGTGTCAAAGTGATGCAAAAATTATGACTTTTTTATCGTATTTATTGAAGTAGCATAATAGTGTCAACGATTTTTTGGCGCCAATCTCTCCCAGGATGCATTGAAATGTGTAACATTGGCATTTCTAAGCAAATACGATATAAATTACTAAAAACGGGGCTGTATGGGCTAAGTTTTCTTAGCCTTCCCTTAAAAGGGAGAATATTTGGGGTTTTTTGGCGGCATTTCACTATGGCGGACATGATTTTTATTTCAATAATTGTAAAGTTGTTCCGGAGTGGATATTACGTAAAATCAGTATAGCTTTGTGTAATAAGTGTCTGTGATGATGTGCAATGTGGAGGATCATCAAATAAGCTTCAAGTGGTATGAAAAGTGATGGGTTTTTTTGCGTGGTAATCCACATTTTATCTAAGTAGCACCACAGTGTTTTCCATCGATCATATGGCGCCAAACTGCCCCAAGACGCATTGAAATGTACGCACTTGCATTTTAATGCAAATACTGAAGAAATTAAATACCTAAGACATGGCTGTATGGGCTTAGTTCCCTTTCCATCCCAATTTGGGGGAATTTTACAAAAATAAAGGAGAATACACACATATAATCACGACTATTATCTCCTAAGGGTTAGTCAGAGACTAGACAAAAGCACCGTAAAAGCAGTCCATTGCCATAGTCCGCGCTTCACCAAGCAGTGAATACACTCAGCGTGACAGGTGGTGAGCCCGTCACCGCTATAAGCAATAGCTTATTATTGGATGGTTGTGCAATTCTAAGTCATTCGTCGCCTTTTACGACATCCAAGGGAAGAGATAGGAAAAGGAGAATATTACAAAAAACACTACTAAATATTGGGTTGCCTTACCTATGAAATTGGTATTTTTTTTCTCTCTTAGCATTTTGTCTGTATCTATCAAGTTTCAGAGTATTCTTAAAAAATAACTACCTCCTTTTAAAATAGACCATATTTCTGAGCTCTTTTGATTTATTTTGATAAATTGTTGTAAGTTTAATTGTGTTAAAATTGGACACGGAGACAACTCTTTTTAAGTGCCTCCCGAATACATCATTTGATTTGCATTCACTTAAAAACGATAAATAATTTTTATGAAGTTTGATATCACACATATCGCTTAAGGTTGTCTTATGATACACGCCAAATATTATTATTATCTTTGGAATTGTCTATATTTAACAATTTATTGTACACACACAAAAAAATACAATAAGCAATACAAAAGAAGACAGGTAATTCTTGAAGAAAACTGAAAAAATGTTAGTATGGAAAATGCAGACATCTCCAAAATCTCCATACAAAACCCCAATTTCATAGGTAAGGACCTAATATCATATCTGAGAGATGTGCACGAAATTAATTATTTAAAAAAAGACTCACAGGTGGCAAAGCGGGCGTGAAAGGAAGACCTATAGTAGGCACTCCGCTATCGTCTTCTGTGTGTAAAACGGGCACGTAATACCGGTCGTGTAACATATTCGATATACGACGGATTGCCTCGGGACTGACGTTGTTTGCGCGCTTGCAAATTATCTGTAAAACAAATTACAATTACAGAGAACACATTCCTGTACACAGATTTTGTACCGACACAAAATATAATTATAATCATTACAAATGAAATAACAATAATAGCAAAATCAAAAGAAAAATATGTAATACCTTACTCTTCTTCTTTCTTTTTCCTGCCCTGTTGCCAACTCTGTTTGTGGTCGGCGCAACATGTCTTCTTCTTCCACTCACTTCTATTACTCGTCAAGTCAACACTCACTCTCATCCTCATCACATCATTCACACAATCCATCCATCTTTTCTTTGGGTCTTCCGCTCCCTACACGCCCATCCACTTACAAATCCATAACTTTCCAATACCTTACTATCACCTTAAAATAAATGTTATCTCAAGATGGAAAAAATTATGATAAACTGCAAAATTTCGTCGATGTTTTGTTCCAACTGTAAGCGCTATCATCGGCACCCGTAAGTAACCACCAGTAAGACTACTAAGGTATTTTTCCATGAAATCCGCTAAGGATTCCTTTGGTGGAACTGGAAACACAGCCTTAAGTAAGCGATTTTAAAAATAAACACAATTTCAATTACCTATAAACCCAAACATAAAGCTAGGTCCACACTTACGTCTTTCGGCTGCTCTCCAAACTTGTTGACAGCGGTGCGGTTACACTGCGGGAAGGCAGTGATCACATCCACCGCTTCGACCGCTCCGAACTTAGCTGCGAAATGTAGAGGAGTTTCATTCATCGCTTTGTCTGGCGTGTTGAGGTACCGGTCCACTAGGATCGACGCGAATTCCTGGAACAATCATTACAGTCACTTCTTTATTGATTTACGAGTGGCTTCCCGCGGATTCACCCGCGCGGTACCCGTTCCCATGGGAATATCGGGATCAAAAGTAGCCCATGTCCTTTCTCAGGGACTAGACTACCTGTGTACCACGGTTTACATCACGGATAGACAGTCAGGAGTTACTTTTGCATTTATAATATTAGTATGGATTGTACATAAAAAAAATACAGTAAAATACTTGATATAAGAGATTCGAGCCCTAGAGTTCAATGAATGGAAATATTTTTTGATAATTTGATAATTGAAATTTATTTTAAATATATTCGCAAAGATTTACGTAAGACAAACGTTGTAATATCAGTACCCTAATTAGTGTAAGTTTTCATTGTAAGACTTCTCACTCTGAGTTGCGTTATGAAATGTCATGAATGATTTGTACGGGAAACGTGAAAAGCGCCCCTAGCGGAAACTAGTTGAATTCGCATTTATCATAGAAATTGACATTTCTTACCGAAACTAAAGTGAGAAGTATTTTTACAATGATAACGTACCCCTTACTGATGGTCCTTTATTTCATCTAATGCTGTAGTTTATTTTAGGTTTGTTTTTGTTCGTGACGCTGAATCTAGATTGTTGACCTACAGTATTGTTGACCGAAGGTATTAGACCAGCTAATTTATGTTACGGTTCAACTTCTGACGTGTTTCTTCATAAAGCAAGGCTGACATCTATCATCGGGCCGTATCTCGAGTGGGAAACTTATGTAGGCAAACAAATATTAGGTCCTAACCTATGAAATTGGTGTTTTGTATGGAGATTTTGGGGAATCCTACATTTTCCATACTAAAATTTTTTCAGTTTTCTTCACAACGACAAATCCAAAGATAATAATATTTGGCATCTATCATTAGACAAGCTTTAGTAATATGTGTAATATCACACTTCATAAAAATTATTTATCGTTTTCAAGTGAATGCAAATAAAATGATGTATTCGGGAGGCACTTAAAAAGAGCTCAAAAATATAGTCTATTTTTAGACGAGGTAATTATTTTTTAGGAATACTCTGAATCTTAATAGTTACAGATAAAAATATTTAGAGAGAAAAAAAACACCAGTTTCATAGGTAAGGACCCAATATAGGGTGCCAATAGAAAACCAGCGTCAGGACTCAAAAACCTGACATCATGCTGAATTGGCTCCCTGTTTTGGCACAGCCGTGAGACAGTTACAAATAGATAGATAATATGTATTCCTGTATTTTTCTTTGTTTGTGTATAATATAGCTATGTATTTATTCTTTTATGGCCGTACAATGTCTCGTGTCTGTGTCGGAATAAATGATTCTCTTTCTTTCTTTTAGGCTTTTGCCTAATATAATAGGCTGATGATAATGAAATTCATACTTACTTTACAAGATTCAGCGTCGGTGTCCATCCCGTACAAGGTTTGCACGAAGGTGGGGTTCCCGACCGTCGTCAGTATAAGATTGCACAGCTCCGCGTTCATCGACTTGGCTGCCACGTGAAGAGCGTTGTACCGAGATCCTTCCTGAGGGGTAAAGTTCAATACATAAGAGACATGTGTCTGACATTACAAGCTTTTATTAAACTTGCATTGTATTGTATGTATGTTCAGGTAAAATCTTGCAACTCAATTTTGAAGCAGATATCTATAACCGATTGAGCAGAAATTTTGCGTGTATGCGTAAATCAGATGACAATACAATATTATTATGACTTGGAGCTGATCTGATGATGGAGCTGAAAGGTGGCCATAGGAACTCAGTAATAAAACGATACAATGCCGGGAGAATAAAATTATATTCTACTAATACTTTTCAATCAATGCACAAAAACCTAATAATGAAAAATTATATCTTATTGAGTCAATTTATTTTTGTTAGGATCGAAAGTATAATGTCGTCCTATCTTACGTTTTTCTAAAACCAAGCACACAAAGCAATTATAACAAAACAAATACTATTTTATAAAAAATTGTGGCAATTAAATGGCCTGTAATATCACCTGCATGATAGCGGGAGTATTGCCGCTGCTGACAAGAAACCTAGGGTTGCCCCAGACCCTGTCGCGCACCGTCGTCGTCAGGCCTGCCTCGATCGCCTTGCGGAGGGCCACCATGTCTTGAGGGGACGGTGCCTTGAACGGGTAGGGCTTCTCGCCCATGAGAGCTGGAATACAGATATTACTTACTTTATACAAGTATACATGTGCAATTGATGTATTTAGTGCAATTCGGAGTCTCCGAGGAGCTCCTCTATACGGATCGTCCATATACACACTGCGAGCCCTGCACTTCTAAAATCAATCATTGATTATAGAATCTAGATACGATAGCTCCGGACAACGGATCACCCGTATATAAATATAGTCTCACAATAAACATACCTACCTCGGTGGCAATATTGGGAACGGTTCAGAGAAATATTCCGGCAGCTCGGAGTCGCGTGAGAGTATATCGAGAAACCATGTGTTTCCAGCGGCACTAAGATCAAGGCGCATTGGTGAGTCCCACTCACGCAAGGTCCGTAAGAGATCGGAGACCAACTGTCTGGCGATGGTCGTGGGAAGCCAGTGGATGTTACCGGCGAAGACCAAGTAATGGAAATCTCTGGGCGAGATTTGTGTCCAGTGAGATGATACGATAATGTTGATATAACTATCAATCACTTGATATTTATTTCAAAATATTATCTATTGATTATAATCAATCGTTATAACAAAACGTTGGAAGTAGAAATTAACCATGAGGATGTTTAATTAATTATTTAATAAGTCGTCGTTTATTGCTATGCAAAGCATGCACCAATGACTGTTCTCTTTTACCTGTAAATAAAATATTCTATTTCAACGCAAGAGCAAAAGACCTAGACACCAATTCCTAAAATACAAATGTCACTAGCTTTCACATCAGAGTGCTCTGATGCCGTTTTGTTATTTGATTACCTACACCCTACACCTCAGCAAACTTGGATCTAATATTAGTTTCTGCACAAAGCTCGTTTCTATGTCGGACACAGATCCTACAAAAGAGGCGTGAAAAAGCATTATGCAAGCCGACTAGGTAGCTTTAAGATATCCCTTTATCGCAACAACTACCCTCGCTTCTGGACCCGATTCTGACTTAAAATCAGGTTAGACGAAATCTTTTGCCTGGTCCATCTATAAAAAATTCACCATCAGCCCACTCCTGCGTACACTGCTGGACATAGACCTCCCCTATTGGCCGTTCTCATTCAGTGGTATAAAAAAATTGTCTTATCATTATCTGAGTCTAGTCCCGATTTAAGAAAACAGCTGCGAATCTTTCCATATATAGGCGCTAATATAGTAACACGAATTGAATTAGGTACTAATTGACCTGGTTAGTGAAACGAATGGTTTGGATAGCCTATGAAATTTGCGCTAGGTATTATGTTTTAATGCACGACTCGGCCAATGCGCCACATCACCTAATTTAAGATTGGGATCCAGGTGAATGGGTTGCTAATAAAAACAAACCTTATCAGCCACTTTTACCTTGGCTGACATAGAGTAATATAAAAGACCCGGGTTGTAAGATGAAGAAAACACGCGGTGTACTGGCAACGACTTCCATTTATGGAAAGTACGAAAATTTAATGAACAGCGAGTGCTCTGTGTATCCTCAAGGTGGTGGTGGTGGTCGTAAAGGTGGTGCTTGTCCCACCACCTTCAGGTCCCAGTGGTATTATGCAGATAGAAAGAAGATGGATAGAGGAAGGTCAAACAACACCTTGTTTTTATATTACTTCAAATAAGGCTTTGTTTTCCTATTCAATACTGGATATAAATGTCGCTACACAAATGTGTTTACAAAAATATCTCCTAATATTGATCAATCTATTCCTAATTGTCTATAAACTAGATTAAATTGGAGTAGCAGACACATAAACTAAAACTAATTCTCCAACAGTGACTCACGCCGATTAATATGCGGGTCGCGATCTAATTAGGTACTCATGCGATCCCCAAATGGAAGTCGCACCTTTAGTAGGCCAACCTTGACAAGTTTGCTCTATCTATAGATAGAACCCACGGCTTACGCTAAATATTACTATCGCAAACAGATAAACTTTCACATTATTACGAAGTATATTAGAGCCAGTAGAGGAAGTTAGAAAGTAGCGCCAGTGGCAGAAAAGGTGAGGACCAATAGGTTAGCAATTTAGCATAGTTCAGACTAGGGATGTAATGGGAGTGAGTTTACCGGAACCGGAGGCGGAATCCGATATTTTCAAATTGGGAACCGAAGTCGGAAGCGGAGTTTAGGGATCACCTAGTAAAATAAATAAATTAACATTTATTAGTCTCTTTAATTAACGATAATAATTAAAAATAAAATTACTGGGCTCTGGGTAGTTCCCAGGCTAATATTTAACTTTAATGAAAATCGAATTTTATTTAATATATTATTATAGTAGTAGGTATTTAATTTCGCCGTTTTTAAAGAAGTAAAATTGTATTTAATAAACAATTGCTTTTTAGCTTTATTCACTACTAAACGTTGTCCCACTAAAGCTTGGTGGGGATGACAAATATTGGCGGGCTGTCCTGTATAGTGATTGGTATTTTGTGTAATGATTGCCATAATTAATAATCAAAAGGCTTCGACTTGCGATTTAACATCGGTTTCAAAAGTAACGGAACCGAAATCGGAAAGAGTTGTAAATATAAATGTAGATAGACAGACACTCTTTATGGTGTACACCAAAAAGGAAATTATACAGTAAGGCCTAATTGCACGACCGAGAGTTAGCGCCTAACCCAGGGTATGTCCATATATTTGCCCCCAGGGTTAGGTGCTAACTCTCGACCGCGCAATTGGGCCTAAATTTCTTAAAATTAGATGCCACAGTTGGCGGTTACATGTAGATGGATCAAAACAGTAAAACAAAGAAGCAACATTGTATGTGTAAATAATTTTAAAAGAAAGGAGGTGTCGAGCAGAGAGCCTATAAAACCGGTTTGAAATGTAAAATAAATTCATTCAAGAGTCTACGCGCGTCTGCTATATCACAGACCATGGGAAGCCAGCTCTATAAGTATACTGTAGGAAAAGGCATGGATAATGGACCTGACGTGACGTGTCTTCACGACGCGTCAGGTCCATTGTCCATTGGAAACGAGAAATACGACTTTGGGACAACATAAAAGTTGAAGGCGTATTAGATTGACTGTTTATAACATACGAAATTTTAATTTGCATACTTCTTGCTACCAGTTTATCCATCCAAAATTATGTAAAATATTCTATTCACAGTAATGAGTACCGTCTCGAACAAACATAATATTTTAATAAGAAATAAATATTTTACCAACAAAACTGAACAGGTATTATATAATATTATTGAAAGTGCCTGTATATTTGTTGATATGGTAACTCGAACAAAGAACAATAGAAAACGTAGGTGACGTAAAACACTTGCATTCTTTACAATGGCTTTATTGTTAATTAAGTATAGTTTTATCTCTTTCTAAAGCTTAAAGATTATATTGTCTCTCTATCAATGCGAGTGTATTGTGACGTGCAACCACTTGTACAGAATTGCATAATAAACGTTTTTCTTGGTGTTTTTGTAACTAGGGTAATCGAGCGTTAAACTCATTACGGTAGAGAAGTAATAGTAATGAATGCTCATAAGGTAAGCTGTGGTAATAGTTTAATGATTATAACTGGAAAACGTCCGATTCTTAAATTATTAAAAAAACACATAAAGAGTAGTAAGGGTTACAGTAAGGGTAAGGGAGACCCTCTTTTAATATTTACTTCGTCAGTTACTCTCAATTGTTTCCATAGTCACCTATCCAACTGCTTTAATATTTATAAATGATAATACTAGTATGACAATAGTATAAAGCAGATGTTTGAATCTAAAAAAAGGTAAATTCATTTTAGGGAATTTGAATTTAGGGATTTTGACCGTAGCTACTTTGAACTTAGGGATTTAGACTCGTAACCATAGTAAGACCTACTCTCGAACGCAATCTCAATTAAAACTCAATAATAACACAATCTAATATCTCAAAATGCCGAGACTAGAGAGGCGGTACGAGAGTACCAATTTCAGCTTAGCTCAATATCATTTAAGTCACTCCATATCTGCATAATTTGAACCCATTTATGGCCCTAGGGTCCCACAGAAGAGTAAGAAACATCACAATCTCAATGCCGATCAAGGCATTGCGTTCAAGAGTACGCTACGGAAAGACTTCTATTCCTTTTTAATGGAGGAAAATGCTTTTACGCGTCCAGTTCATAGTGAACATCGCTTGCCTCACATTGTGCCCGGTGCATGGCAAAAGGCTCGCCACCTGTTACATGCTGACTCAACATATCTGGCAAAATGTGGGTATTTAATACTACTGGTTAGTCAGTAGTATTAAATACCCAATACTTCGGGGATAGAGGCGTGATGAAATATTATGTTATGTTTTTAGTTTTTATACAATATGTCGCAGCCACGGTAATAAGCCCATATAACCCGGGTGTGGCCCCTAATGAGACTGAGTAGGTACCAGCGGAAAATACTTCGTTAAAAACAAAAATCAGGTTACCTACATAGAAACTCTATCCGCTTTTCAACATTAAGCACAAACACAGAACAAAGAATCGCTCGGCAATTCAACACGCAGAAATAAAATTGGAAAACCTTATTTGTGTTATCAGGTTAAATAAGTAATTATTATGCTTCAAGCTTTCGAGACTATACTGAACAACATTTTCAGTACCAAAGCAAGAGTGAACAGACATTGCGCATTTAATTTTCATTCAAATAGACGAGAATGTGGTCGTATCATGAAGCTAAAAGAATAAGAAAGAGAGGACAGCATTCTATCTCAATATTTGCTTTAAGTATGTATGGAGGAGTGTGGTCTCCAGTTTTTTTTTCATAAACTTCATCAGTCGTATTGTATACCTACACAATATTACTTAAACGTGATAAACCAAATATGAGTCATAATGCAGTGGACGTGCTAAGAGGTATGGAGTGCAAAGTATTCCATGTGTGTAAACACAAACAAGATTATGTGGTGAATGCCTGATAATTTGCTCGATAAACACTTATCAGTCTAGTTTTTGTAAAAAAAAACGTAAAAACTATTGAGGACTGAAGACATTGCAATCTTTTATCTTAGCATACTTAATTTTGCTTTGTTGTATTATTTGTTTATTGCTTGTAGCCGAGAAGGGAAAACACACACTACTCATTTAAGATCCCACAGCCTGTGGCCGTTGCATGGCAAGAGATATTTGTGATAAATGTGCCTATCCCCTCGGGGAAACTACTCACACAGCAATCGACTTTATTAACTTCTATTTGGTACATTTTAAAATGTCCTAATCTAAAATAATTTTTTAGAGGGGGACAGCCAAGCAGGTTACTGCCTGATTACCGCTTGATTACCACCCCCTATGAACACCCAGAACAGAGGAATCTCAAGTTGCCAGCCCCTGTGCGAGTATGCTCTTCTTTAAAAAGTCCACATTAACTCTTGTTGTATGTATGTAATAGAAATGGTTGTTTATTTAAAATTGTATTAAAAGTAAGATATCTAGACTTGATAAACTATTAAAATGCACAAAATGATACTTATCACAACTTGAATATTGATAATTTTTGTTTTATATTAGAATTTTTTTTTATAAAATAAAGGAGACTTAAAAAAAGTAATATAATAAAAGTGCTTATGTATAATTAGATTACTCACAACCATCATTCCCATCATGTGAGTCGACTGGCTCCGCTCCCCGTAGCGCGAAAGAGACAGCATCTTGCCGAATGTGAAAAGCCTTGAACCTCGCTAACTTGTACTTCCGGACCAGCTCTAGGGCCTCCGATTTATTCTTGTACACATGTAGAGCTTCTGTCAATTAAAACAATAATAATTATTACTGTACTTTGTCCAACTTACCTTGTAAATTTGTGTAAGCTATCACAGTACATTTAAGAGAATAAATTTTAATCCATGCTCCAAATTTGATTAGCCAATGTTTGAATGTTATTGTGTATGCTTTGTTTAAGCTTGTTTGGTTAAATTAGTAATAATACATTACATTTCTTATACAATGTTCTGTAAAATGGTGGGGTTGAATCCACCATAAAATGAATGGAATGTATGAAGTTAGTAATGAGAGTAGAGGAAACAAAAGATGTGTGCCGGGATCATAGCAAGTAGAGATCTGTAATCTCTAGCTACCCTATTGGGAAAGAAGTGTGAATGCACATATGTACCTAATATATGTATCAGAATCATAATTATAAGATAATCATAATTTAATTTACATCAACAGCATAAATTGTTTGTTTACAACAAATTTATAAACAGCTAAGGTTGCATAGAATTATTAATAATAATACCAGATTGTAATTGTTATGAAACAAATTATTATTATTGCTATGGAAAATATAGTGTATTTTATTGCAACTGTATACTATTATTAATATAAAAATATTTGTGTAATGTTTAAACCATTTATATCACTAAAATGCATTTACAATTTATATGAGAAGATTAATATTTTCATAATTGTGTACATTTATAAGAAAATAGATTAGTATTTCTAAATTTATATATGTAATTCTCCAGTAGGATAATAAGAATTGACACTGAAAACAATAAACTACTACAATTTTTACTAAGATATTGAAGTAATTGACCTACATTTGACTGTTATCTTATCATTGAGAGTAACACTTTCACACATAAAAATAATAAGTAAGTTAATTGTTAAACAATTAAGATTTTTCATAAATTACCTTCATCAGGTCCTGTCTTGATTTCGCAGGGTATGTACACTCCATAATAAGTTACAGCAGGCACAGGGCTTACAGGAGGCTCGGGGATACTACTACTTCTTTTAAGTGAATCTAGTCGCAAGAAACGGTTAAAAAAACTTATAGCACCGTCTTTCTTTTCCGTTGGGGAGAGTGAAATCTCATCCTTTATATTCTTATCTTTACCGCACTCTGGTATTATTACAGCCTTCGACATTACGGTCTCCTAAAAATGGTAAACAATATAGGACAATGTTTTGTTTGGAACTGTGACGCACAAATAGTTTATTTTTGTATCTGCCAAGTGCTCACCTTATAGTAAAACGTTGTCATAAAAGCATACTCGTAAGTTTAACTTGAAGATTGAATCATATTATACCACATACTCTATCGGGCAGAATGTACGATTTATTACGGACGTTTTTGAAACAATATTGAAATGCGTTGGACGAACGAACGGCGGATGACGTTTTGACAAGCGTTATTTGACGTTGATCGTACGATTTTTTTTCCCAAATTGGGAAGGCAAAGGGAACTAAGCACATACAGCCAAGTCGTCGGTATTTTTATGTGTAATACATTTCAATGCGTCTTGGGAGAGTTGATATTTGTAATCATTATCTTATTTTTCTTCTTACTCTTTTCCCACTTTCATTACTAATCGACCGCCACCCATATTAATTTTTATATTTAAAGATAAAGATAATTTTATTTGTCAATAAATACGTGTACAAAATAAATATGCGGGCAGTGGTGAGAAAACTTACTCCTTCAAGAAGTCGTAGGTTTTGTCCAACCTGTGTCAATCACTAACTTCTGATAGACGATGCCTGGCGCATGGCAACAGAGTAGGCTCATGAGTAGAAACAGGTTTGCTCACCGTTACATGAAGTTAAAATTATGAGGCAAAGGTTCTTTGCCTACCTCTTGAGGGATAACCCTTAGAGCAACGCGGGCCTTACGCAAAATGGCAGAATTTTTTGCTTAGAAATGACTGCGCATGGCGTCTCCTTACCCGCGTTGCTCTAAGGGATAAACAGGTGTGATGGGATTTGTTTCATTCCCATTGCAGTTTCAAACATAAAACTATTATTTTAGCATGTTTTCATTATACCCTAAATCTTAATACTTTAACTCTCATAATAATAATTATTATTATTTGATTTTCAAGGAATAATGAATAAACAATCTAATAAAATTGATATTATGAATGAATAGATAAAATTTTTAATAAAGGGAACAATATTACTAATAAATAAAATACTTTACTGACAATACTTTATTTAATGCTTATTTTTCTTTTTTTTCTTATTACCCTTATTATTATCAATGATTACCGAACTTAGAGCCTTTTTCATTGAGTATGCATATAAATCAGCATTAATTTTTTTTAGTTTCTCTAATTCTTCTTTCATGGAACTTTCTTTCAATTTGTACTCATTTTCTAATTCTTTAGAAGGAAGACTAGACTCATATTCCATATTATTAAGCTCTGGCCAAAATTCAATTTTCTTATTTGTAAATATATCTAATTCAGTCACTTCATCTCCATCTTTCTCTAGTGTTCTTTCCAAGCTGTGTAAAATAACAGATGGAACAAAATCTTGCTTATATATTGCAGGGAAATTCAGAGTGAAAAATGCATTAGTAACTGGTCCTTTATGCCTGATTGTTCTCACAGGCTGTTTACTTTGTATGTGCCATAAAATCACTTGTTCGTCACTTGACCCTGACATCAGAGTCTCCCCATCAAGCGATACTGACAAGCAAGTCACTGCTTTTGTATGTGCAGCGTAAGTTGGGCAGTTAGTTTCTGTGTTGACCAGAAAATCTCTACTTCTTGGAGGATTTGTAAGACTAAATTGATGTATTTTGCCCTCTGTTGTGCCAATAAATAAATTCAATTCTAATACATCCATGGTGATTGATGACAATGGGACATCAAAAACTATATTTAATAACATTTCCCCTGATGTTAGGTCATAAATTTTACATGTTCTGTCACTTGATACAGTTGCTAGGCGCCCATGCATGCCAGTTTTACTGACACAAAGATCTGTCACAGGCAAGGAATGGTCGGAGAGTATGTAAACAGGGTCGTATTGACCAGCTGATGTCTGGGTGATCAGCTCAACTTCAGGATGAGCTGCTACAGTGGCAAGGCACCATACCATAACCATGCCATCTTCAGCTGCCGATACAAAATATTTTCCATCCGGTGTAAATTTCAAATGTACTATTTTCTGATAATGCCTGTTAAGTATTGTTAGTAAATTACCAGATGCTGTTTGCCACAGATATATCTTTTCGTCAATACCAGCTGCTATATATGATCCATCTTGTGTAATTGATAATGCTCCAGCCTTTCCAGGAAGAATAAACCTCATGCCTTGAACTGTTTGCTGGGAATTTAAAGCCCAAATATGAAGTACAGGTTTGGTCCTTTCAACGGCGGCTATATAGTCCTTCCCGATGAAAGAAAGAGTTCTCATTTCAGCAGTTCCACCACCTTTGTATGTCATAAGACTTGTGCCGGTATGAGAATCCCAAACACACGCGGTCCATAAGGTATTATTTGAATCACTTGTTACCAATACTTCAAATAAGGTAGACATTTCACTTTTTTTAACAGCAATTTAAATAAAAAAAAACCACTTAAAATTAAACCAAAACCATGTGGTTTATCCACGCACAGATTGATTTTTTTTTTTTTTTTTTTTTTGTAAAATTCTCCCGTAGGGAAGGCAAAGGGAACAAAGCCCATACAGCCATGTCTGCAATATATATATCTTCAATAGTTTGCATTGAAATGCTAGTGTAATGCATTTCAATGCATCTTGGGAGAGTTTGGCGGCAAACGATCGATGGCAGACACTGTGGTGCTACTTGGATGAGGTGGATTACCACGATAAAAAACTCATCACTTTTCACACCACTTGACGTTTATTTCGATAATCCTCCATATTGCACATCATCACAGACACTTATTACACAAAACTACACTGATTTTACGTAACAATATCCACTCCGTACAATAATACAATCATCGAAATAAAAATCACGTCCGCCATAGTTGAATGCCGCTAAAAACTCGCACAGATTGATTTTGTTTGACGTAACAATTTTCGATTTCGATTGCACAGATTAGAGAGATGTCATCACTTTTTTTTAATATTCTCTCGGCAAAGGAAACTGAGCCCATTCTAGCTATGTTGAAATACTAGTGGAGAGAGTTTGGCGTTCGATGATAGACACTGAGGTTTTCTTCGATAAGGTGGATAACCACCAGATCTCATCGTTTTTTAACACCACTTGAAGCTTATTTCAATGATACTCCACATTGCTCATCATTTATTTTTTTATAATAATATTATCTTCAAACATTCACACCTATCAATTAGCCCCATTTTAAGCAACTAATGCTGCTTGTGTTACGGATACTAGATGACGGATAATTATAATTAATAGATAAATACATACAAATATTCTGAATATATATATAAACATCCAAGACTGGAGAACAAATGCCTGAAAATTCATTACCCAAACATTTGCCCCCACCAGGGATCGAACCCAGAACCTCTCGAGATGGCGACGCCTTGAGACCGGCAGCATACAGACCACTCGACCACGGAGGTCGTCATAATGACACAAATTACACAAAACTACATTGATTTTACGTAACAAGATCCACTGCAAGAGAATATTACAATCACTGAAATATGACGCCAAAAAACTTCTCATAGCATTACTGACATAAAAGATCAAGACCATTCAGCCAAATTTGTCACAATGTATTTAATAGGCTAATAGGCTAGTTGACCCATTTTTTATTGGGCCCCAAATGATTCATTACATCAGTAATGAAGGATGGGTGTGATGGATATCAACCCATCACCATGAAAAATAATACAATATATTTCTGAAGCCTCTAACACAATAAATTATAAATTACGTTTTTGCTTAAATGTCAAAAACGCCTTCGGTCCTGTTGTTCTGTCCTGTTTTTGGCAGATAAAAAAAAATAGAAATAAAACATATTAAAATTGAATTTCTACAGCAATCCCTTATTAATATTTATCGAACTTGGTATATTTCGGACCCTTGTACAAAATTTTATGTGAATGACACATTATTTTCATTACCTTTGATATGAGTCAACTAGCCTTGTATGTAATGTATTATGAAGAATAACGCAAGGTTCATGGTTTGTATGTTGCAGTGTTTTTTGTCTTCTTTGACTAAAAAAGTAAATTGTCAAACTTCAAAGTTGAATTAATTTCCCGGATCACCTGTGATTTTGTTGCAGGAATAAAAATTATAGTTTTTGTGAGGAATAATACTGCATATATTCCAGAATGTTCAAAAAGTAAGTCTTAATTTAAGTAATTTCTTTAAAAATGATAATTCTTCTAGGTGAAGTATTTACAACCTATCTTCGAGGTTATGACTATGAGCAGTAACATCAAATTGTTATTGACGTAAAATGAATGAGCCAATGGGGGAACAGTATTCATTTGCTGTTGCTTCTGTTAGAATAGTGTTGTAAACTACAAGATTAAAGCCTGTCTTAATCGACATGTTCTTAAGTTTTATTTTTCGTTTATTTGAAATAGTTTTTATTCAGTTTAGGTATTTACATACTCCTATGAATTTCAAATTATGCCAACCGTTCACTAGCTACCAGAAGGCCTTGTTCTGAGAAGAACTCAGCAAGTTGTTTCCTCCCTTAACAGTAAAACGAAATAAAATTGAAATAAAGTAACAATTTTTTTTAAAGATTAAAAAAAATCATAAGTAGGCTTTATGTCAAAAATAAAACACTTTAGTATGAAAACCATACCCATCGCTAATACAAACGAAATATCGCATTATGTATTGATATATGACTCAGATTTACCGTGGAATTAGTTGCATCAATCTGAGCAATGTTTTGGTCACCCATCCCTTTACTGATCATGGTGAAAGTGGCTTTGTTTTCAAATTAGTAAGGTCAAGGCTGATGCGCTACCGAGCTCCTTGCTCCATGACTAATTTAATTGATTTTGTTCAAAATGAAACTGAAATTGTGCGCTTTGATTTTTATTAAACGGTCCGGTATAGATAAAAAAAAAATAGGACGAAAGGTATATATTACCCCCCTATTCCCCTTAGTTTAAAACCAATTTGGTTTTTGTTTTCCACTCGTCACAAAGCAGGTAAAATACGTCCTTTACATTAAACATTTTTTTAGTTTTAGTTGAAATTGTTTCAAAGAGGCTAAAGCTTTCAATTATTTTATCATTTTTGTTATTATTGCCATACCTCTGTCCTTCATTAGCTCCTCATGGTGTGTACAGACGAGTGAAATGTAAAGAATTTGACACATTGCTGCAATTTTCTGTAACAGAATTTGTGTAATATGGACGCCTTCCACTCACGAACAGATTTCTTCGCTGAGCACAAAGGAGAGCGCAGTATGTTCGGGGCAGCAACGTCCATGCTTGCACCGAACAAGTTCAAAATTACAAATGTTTTTTTTCTATTATAAAATCATAAACTGAAGTCGTTCTTAAGGTACGGGATGTTAATGAGGGCCACTATCGTTTGAACATAATTATAAGCAAATTCTACGTTACTTCAATCGAATTTATTTAATAATAGTGGCTTCCTGCGTTTCACCCGCGCATTACCAGTTCCCATGGGAATGTTGGGATTAAAAGTAGCCTAGGCCCTTTCTTAGACTAGACTACCTGTGTTCGAAATTTCAAGTAAATCGGTTCAGTAGTTTTGATGTGAAAGTGACACAGACAGGCAGACAGAGCTACTTTCGTATTTATAATATTATTATGGATTAACCTAAATCAAATGTGATGAGCATCGTACAGTCGTATTAATCTGGCGATGTCGAAACTTCGGAAGATAGGTATGAAAAAAGGTTGGCTATTGAAGTCATTCATTATTTATTTATTTCGATTTGTTTGTTTTAAATTCAATGCATGCAAAGCAAGGGTACGAAATCCTCCTGGTTATCAACTGTTTGCTGAAGTGAAAGTATAAGTAAATAATGAGTTTATTTATTTTCGTAGTTTGTTCGAGCATATCTGTCATGCCATGCCATAATAATTAACTTAATAATTTTATTACAACAAGACATTCTTTCGATAGAATCAAATGTATTTGGTTTTTTACCATTAAGTTCAGAACAAAAAAGGCATATTTTCCCTTAAAATATTTTTTAAATAAACACAAATGATTAATTGGAATAGAAACAATAATATAACCTTGTTATATATGAATTAAACACTGCAGCTTACAATCACATGTTCACATTGTAAACCCAATGATAATAAATTGTAGACATGACATGGGGTTTACAAATTGAATTTTTAAAAGTTTTACAAACAACAGGGTTTTTCATTTTTCGACTTTTGACAAATAATAGCAATTGATTTTTGGTTGCTGACGTCGTCTTTTCAGCCGTCTCGTCAGCGTTATGAACGTTTCGTTTTAAATGAACATCTGCAAATAGTCCCGGTACTCCAAAACCTAAAAGAGTACTGTCTGTGACTTAATTCCTAGCTGCCCATAACCCTACCTCAATAGTATGTGTAGCGCACCGAGATTGGCGCAAAGCGCAAGTGGTCTACAATACATAACATCGAATACATAACGGCGACGTAAAACCTTCGATTGTGATTTATTTTCGTATCGAACAGTGTTGCTGCACTTCACTACGAAAAGTGTGAGTCGGTGTCAGACAGTACATACGCCAAAAAACGAGACAGACACATTTAGAAAATGTTGAATGGTGGACGCATGACAGTTCTTTGCAGCTGTCTGTTCTAATTGATTGTCCATTGCACCGTGAATTTTGTGTTAGCCATTAATCAAAATTTTCGTGTTCCTCTTTTCGTTCACACTTCTGAATATTAGAAATATAGTATTATTTTACTGAAACTCGACTCACTCGCGAGTGTCGTAGTTATTTGTGACGTAACTGTATTTCGTGGGCTGTGTGTGTGTAACCGTAAAGGTCGAGAGTATCATTGTTCAGCTGATGGTGTCTGGATTTGTCTCCCGTGAAATTTGACGGCGTCAGGATGTGGGAAGTGGACTCTGATTCGGGTTCCCGGAGCACGTCTTCGGACGGGCTCCGTCGACGGCAAAGATGGGACCCCGAAGCGGAAAGTCTCGCTTCCCAAATGGATGAACTTGACGAGGTGCTCGCCGAAGAAGAAGAAGGATGCCCACTACCATCTACGCCCGAAGATCAACATCTACTCGACGCAGAAATGGCTGAAGTTCTTAAAGCTGGCGTATTGTCCGATGAAATAGATCTTGGTGCTCTCGCCCACAACGCCGCAGAACAAGCTGAAGAATTCGTTCGCAAAGTATGGGAGGCTTCATGGAACGTGTGCCACTTCAGACATCTGCCGCGGTGGCTTCAAGACAATGACTACTTGCACAAAGGTCATCGACCGCCTTTGCCTTCGTTTAGCGCGTGCTTCGCTTCGATATTCCGCATCCACACCGAAACTGGCAACATCTGGACCCACCTACTTGGCTGCGTGGCGTTTATTGGCGTAGCTATCTACTTCTTAACTCGTCCCTCAATAGAAATTCAAATGCAAGAAAAAATGATATTTGGCGTATTCTTCATCGGCGCCATTGTATGCCTAGGTTTTTCATTTGCCTACCATACCCTGTACTGCCACTCGGAGATGGTTGGAAAACTATTTTCAAAATTAGACTACTGTGGCATAGCCCTGCTGATCATGGGCTCATTTGTTCCATGGTTATACTACAGTTTCTACTGCCACTACAGACCTAAAATAATATACCTATCTGTAGTGATTGTGTTAGGGATGTTGTCTATAATTGTGTCCCTTTGGGACAGGTTTTCTGAACCTCGTTTAAGACCTCTCCGAGCGGGAGTGTTTATGGGCTTTGGTCTGTCAGGAATAGTGCCTGCAATTCATTATGGTGTCACTGAGGGTTGGTTTAGCCAGGTTAGTAAGGCTTCTCTTGGATGGTTAGTTCTTATGGGATTGTTGTACATTTTAGGTGCTATGTTCTATGCATTACGAGTGCCTGAAAGGTGGTTCCCTGGTAAATGTGATATCTGGTTCCAATCCCACCAGATCTTCCACGTTTTAGTAATTGTGGCTGCTTTTGTCCATTACCATGGAATTAGTGAACTGGCATCATACCGTGTAACTGTTGGGGAGTGCTCTATGCCACCATCATCAATCGCATTTTAGCTCCTCAATGTACCAAATGTGATAGTAGACCATAGATAAATTTAAGTAGTAGTACATTCAATAGCTTCACTGTATATTTTTAAACATGTAATTTTAAAGCATTTTTGTAAGTTTTTAATCATCTATGGGAAGTATTTTTGTGTAAGTATAGCAATGTTCAAACTTTAAGAGGCTGAGAACACATGTTTGGGTCAAAACTATTATTTTAGTTTGGGAAATTGGTTATGTTTATTTATTTATTAGTAGATCTATATATTTGCTTCACATCTAGGATAAAACTTACATTGATGCACACTTAAGTCCCCTCTCCACTTCAGGGTACTCTTTCTCTAATTTTGTGATCTTAAATATGTTATTTTTTTACAGCTATAAACATGTTTATTGTGTGATAAAATATGTTGTACTTAAGTAATATTTTGTCTCAGTTCCTTGCACTAAATTTTAAGACCAGTGTTAAGTACCAATATAATCTTAGAACCTGACCACTAAATGCCCAAATTGATCTTCCATATTTGGTACAGTTCTTCCAGGTATATATTTTCTTTGAACATATTAAAATACATGTAAAAAAAATATTATTTTTTATGATATAGATTTTTTAATAGCTTTGGTAGACATTGAGTTTTTTATTTTCTTATTTATAATATTTTCTGCTTCTTGATTATTAGTTTTATGTACTTCTTAACGGGTTTTTGTAGATAATTTACAATTGAATTCTATTTATTTAAAGCTTTTCTGTTACATTCCATTTTAACTTCAAGTATTCATAGTTGTAATAGCTAAATCTCTGTTTTAAATTCATTATTTGTTCATCTATAGTTATTGGGCATTAGGAGGGCAAACAAACATCAGTGGTGTGGTCGGTATTAGTTATGTAATATTATTAATAATTAAAAGTATATTCTAAATTGTTGTAAGTGTTCATACTTATGTGGAAAAATTTTATGAGAAAAAGTAAAAAAAGAGATTTTGTGACATACCTATATTGCAAATTGAGCTCTATTGTCTCATATTTAGAAAATATGATATTAAGTTAATTGTAGAGACTTTGTTAAAAAATGTATTGAAAATCTCATAAAAATATTGTAAAGACCATGTCTTAACATAACATAAAGATAAAAAAATATAAAATTAAGTGTCTTTTTAATGTACTTTGCTTTGTATTGTTCCACATAGTTGATGATTGAAGGAAGGTATTCAGAAGTGTAAAATATTTAGCATATCAAAAAGAGATGTCTGAAATGGACTGATTAAGAAAGACAATATTTTTCACTATTTGTTTGTTATTTTTGGTGAATTGTTTTGTTTATAAATTTGCAGTATCTATGGTAGCTGAGGTTACATTTATATTTGATACCCAAGACTTCTTAGGATGTGGTTGCTTCTCACCTTACTGGTTTGAAATGATATTTTGTTATTTCACATACTGTGGGGTAGAGATTCACTAATCTTTGGGTGAAATTGGCCCAAATATTTGCCAATGTGCAACAATTCATGTGTCAATTTCTCAGTACTGGTTGTAAATCTATTTCACACAAAGTCTTGAAACTATGTAATTGTTGACAACTATAAGCAATGGACAATATATTATACAAGTTTATCACATGGGCACAACACTAGTATCAAATATATTTTTAACTTTTCAATTTCCTTAGTTGCACGCTTTAGAGTTCTAAATTAACAAATTAATTATCCTTGTGTATAAATTACTATTACTCTTACATTGCATTAAATTACCTGCTTTCACTGTTCATTGTTTTGGTGGGATTTAAAAATGATTATTGCAATAAATTATAATAAAATCAAGTATTGTTTTTTATTTGTCATCACCTCATTTTATTAGGTAGGTACTCTAATAGTTCACTATTGTTTGTGATAATTGAACATTTTTTAACTGTTCTACTACATAATTAAGCTTAAAGAGGAGTCTGCAACATTAAATTATTATAGCTAAATCTTCTTTTTCCTGCCCTGTTCCTAATTCTATTTGTGGTCGGCGCAACATGTCTTCGTCTTCCACTCTCCTCTATTCCTCGTCAAGTCAACACTCAAGGACCTAATAGTTATTTGTAGTGCATTTTGACAGTTGTTTGTAGTGAGCAATGAGTGAGATAAATTGATTTCCATACCAATGCTAATGGTCCATAAAGCTCATCTGACAAAATGCACCTATTAAATTATTCAGACTGTAGGTAGGCAGGCGATAACGCTGAGTTTTTTTTAAAACCTCGGAAGGTACTGTTTAAATCAATCAGATCAAAAATAAACTAGGGCTATGACGAGGTTACGATCTATTTTAAAATTAGTTTTATAGTCTCTTTTTATTTCGTAAAGTGCTGTTTATCACACTTATATTGCCTATATTTTACGAGGTGATCGTCTTGCGTTTCCTACGGTAACGCCATAGAATTCAGAATGAAGTCCATGGGTAACGCATCGCCTCTGTTTATTTGTACTGGTAAAGACCAGTCCCACTATTTGAAATGTGCAGGCTGCAAGTCGGACTATAGTCGTGTCAACCTTTTTTTTTTTCGCTGGAAAATGCGTTACGCATACACCTATGCCTGGGTGAGCATAGGGTTATGGGACTCTCCCCACATAGTGCAGGGCCTACCCACTAAAAACCAGCGGCGTCCACCTGTGTCACCTTGGCGCTAACACGCACGCGACCGCCGCGCCATCGAACCCTTTCGGGACCCTTTCGGACCTCCACGACCCCGTCAGTGCCAGCTCGCCTTCAGCGAGCCCCTCTCACCTCCCTAAACGATGCCCCTGGACGCCGGGGTCATCAGCAACTGAAGGCGACCTGTGCAATGCAAGACTCGGGCTTCCCAGGCCCGGGCCCTGCGGGCCACCATCAAGAGGAATCAGGCGGGCAAACTGCCGCCTTCTCCGCCCGGGTCTTCTGCGGCGGCACGGATCGGCCTGGGGGTCATCCTCCCTGGCCCGCTCCGCCGCCTCTTTCTGCGTCATGACGTCGACGCAGTTAACCGCGTCCTAAAACTCCTCACCCCCCATCATAGTGTGACCACTAGCGGAACACTTCCTCAACCACCTCCCTTAAGGCAGCAGCCCTTTCTACAGCCAGCCACCATGCGGTGGTCCCTCGCTCTTGGCTCCGTGCGGATCTGGTAGGCTGCCGCTAGGACGTGGGCGGTCAGTTCCCACGGAGGGGTGCCCGCAATCATGCAAGCCGCTGAATGTGACAGCGTGCAGTAGCCCCTAATAGCCCTCAGTGCCATGGTGCGTTGCGCCCTGTGAAGGGACGCAATGGCACGAGGGCTGAGGGCGTCGGCCCAGACAGGGGCTCCATATAACGCTAATCTCCGCACGATGTTAGTGTAAAGATGGCGACAGCTCGCACTCGGCCCTCCCACGTTTGGCAGCAGTCGCCCGAGGGCATTAGCGGCGGCCAAAAGGCGGGGCTCGAGTCACCGGAAGTGTTCCTCGAAGCCCCAGCGCCCATCTAGCACGTAGTATTTGAGATGCGGTTTAAGTGGCCCCCGCACCCCATCCACAAGGATTTCGGCTCCGCCTGGTGGACGTCGCCGCCGCCCATAGAATAAGAGGGCCTCCGTTTTTGAGAGGGCTACTCTAAGCCCTAACGATCTAATGCCCCGGACGACATGTGTAGCAAAGACAGACGCCAGCCGCAGTGCCTTCTCAGGGATAGTCGTGTCAACCTAGAAATCGTCTCTAGTTTCATTGTAATAAAGGCTAGGTAGTTCAAATACAAACCTTGATACTTACATTTCAATGTAATTTTCCATTTACCCCTCTATCAAAAGACGTCGCATCTATGGGGCGGGCGGTTATCTCCAATCCAATAGAATTTACATACGACTCTATACCTACCGACAAAGTTCATAAATAATTCAAAAAATAAGAACAATGTAATGTTATGTGCGTCATTAAAAATTATGATATGATTTTGACAAAATTATAAGTAACAAAGAGGAAATCACCTCTATACAAAATACATAAAGAAAATGAAGTAGGTAGATACTTAAAAAAACGCTTCGAGTCAGTGATTGATAACGTTAAGGTAATCATTCCATTTTTACCTGTGTAATGACTAGCTCTTCATCTTTTACAGTACCCAAATTCCCATTAATTGTGCCATTTAATTCCTACTTGGGTAGGGGCGTTCATTGTTAATGAACTTTATATGTAGTGTCATAGGTCATGAAATCGATCCAAATAATAACCTTGTCTTGGAAGGTGGGGAAAATACTTAAACGTAGTTAGGGTTGTCAGATCCAGGTTTATTATTTCCTGGACATTTCCAGATCCAGACTTATTATTTCATGGTTATTTTTACTAGATACCTGCTTAGCCACACTTATTTAGTGCCTCTACTCCTCTTCTCATGTCACGCAGCATGAGTTCGCCTCTAAGTAATTTTTGGCTCGACTTTGGTAGCGCCTTAGTAGGATTATACCTACTAATAGTATAGTATTCCGGAATAGCAAAGTAGAGATTTGTTATCCCAGAATCACGCAAAATTTCATACAGATACACAGCGATTGTATTCATTACCATACCTACATACCTTGATCATGTGGTAAATAAAACTGCGGTACCTAACGATTCTTACCATCATCTATAGCGAAAACTGAGGTATATGTTTATATTGCAAGGAAGATACTCTCGTTTTCGACAATAAATTAAAAATTTTAATTGATTGGCATACCAAGATATTACTATACTCGGAGAATTCAGTCTTATAAGAAAAGGCGACTGGAGAAGAATCAGTTACAATGAAGCCTCTGTCAAGTATTGGTTCGACAGATGTGTCTTGTTCGGTGATGAAATTCCGTAGCGATTGCGAAGTAGCTATTACCGTGTCAATATGGTGTTGACACAGTCCGTTAGTGACCATGAACACATTGCATACAAATAGTAACTGTCTCCAGCTCTTCCGTCTGTCCTCAATCTGTTATTTAAAAGCTTTTGCCATTATTGACGACCTCCGTGGTCGAGTGGTTTGTGCGCTGGATTCAAGGCGTCGCTATTTCGACAGGTTAGGGTTCGATATTTGTGTGAAGAATACTGGCACTTGTGGTCCAGTCTTGTAGGCACCTATGTTTATAATATTATGTATAAAGTATTTTTTTTATATAAACTGGGGGACAAACCAACGACAGCTTAAAGTGCCCTCCGAAGCACGGAGGAGCTCGAGCTCACAAAGTTTTGGTCACCCATCCACGGCCTGACCATGGCGAAGGTAGCTTTGTTTTCAATCGAAAGCCAAAGCGTACTAACCACTACGCCACCGAGCTCCTCGGCTTAGTTAGTCGGCGAGTTTTGGCTAATTCGAAGTTATTGTCCGCCATTCAGCTTTCTGCGAAAATGCTATTTTTCACCGGCTTTGCTTGAGGTCTAACTAAAATATAGGCTCGATTTTATACTAGCTCTTGAATCCCATCAGGCGTAAGCTAGTCTTGTAATATTTGTTACTAAAGAAATTACAACAGTAAACAACGCTTGCTATGGAAATAAGTCGGTCAAATCATTTATGTTTCGTAATAAAATTAAAACGTAAGTTCGTAATCTTACTCCTCCATGCTAATATAGTGTGATATTATGGTTGTCGTAAATTCTCCATTGATAACGGTAATAAATGTGTTGTGTTGTGTCTTGTTGGTAGAAAACAGGCAATGTTAGTCGTATTACTAGTAGACACGCAATGAATGGAAATAAATAGTTTTCAAGAATGTACTAGAATATGTATATATAAATAAGATACGATCTCATTAATTTACTTTTTTTAACATGTCCAAATATGAATGACCAAGATATTTACGCATTCCCATAACATAATTATTACTGACATTTAATTTTATTCTTTTTTATGTACTTATGTTTAATATTAATTGATTTAGAAAAAAAAATAGAAAAAAAATAACAAATAAGAGAGCAAAAAATGTTTGTTTTTTAAATCACAGAGCATTTATCTGGGTGTTTTAGATATAGGTAAGGTTTTTTATTACTAACTATTGATATAAGATCATCATAAATCAATACTATATTCATAACCTCACACAATAATCATCATAAATTTTTCTTTAAATTACGACTTCAAATGGTATTATGACTATTGATAACATATTATCGGCGATCCCAACTCATTTAACAACAAAATATGATTATATTATCTAGATACACGTATGTTTTAGTCGTGATACGATCTCAGTGGAGAACTAATGACATACTTTTAAAAATAGATAAAAGAAATATAAATTTTAAGTGGAAAAACAGAAATTACCAAAAAAACATTCTATCATCGTGCATCTCGGATCGACTGAACACTTTTTTAAATATAATCCTAAAACATCTAGAGACAATCTAGAAAAAATAATTTAATTTTCATATAACGCCTGAGGAAAATACAAAGTAACATATTTATATGTTAGCCACTAATATTGAATATAAAAATTGCATATTTATGTTACATTGAACGTAACAAAAAAAATGACAGGTCTCGTTCGTGTCGGGCCTGGGACATTCTCCCTTGCATCCGTATTAATCATAATTTAGCAAACACAAGTCAACATTATTACAGAATAACATGTAAGTTATAATACTGTAATAATAACTAGGTAAATCTAATCCAAGTACGTCATAAAAGGACCATTAAGAACTGGATTTCTATTTGAATATTGGAAATACCGAAACGCATGTGGTGATGGGCTTTTAAAAGTGTTTAAAAGGTATTCGTCGTATCATCATCATTTGCCTGCTTTTTTCCGATTTTTTTTTGAGGTCGGCGCAAAGTGTCGTCCTCTTCAATTCTTCTTTATCCCACACCCCCCATATCAACAATCACACCCATCAGAGCCATAGCCTCATCACAGAATCTATCCATCTTTTCTTCGGTCATCCTCTCCCTGGATCACTCTTCTTGCCACATTCTCATTTTCTAATAATGATGATAATTTGAAAGACGTGTTAAAAATCAAAAGAACACCGATTCTGTTAATGTAACCCAAGCAAAATTGATTGAGATGAAACTTGTGAAGTTACGACAAAATATATTTTTTACTAGCTGTTGCTCGTAACTTCGTCCGCGGTTACTGGTTTTTTAACTACCTCACGGGAACCCTTTAATTTTCCGGAATAAAAAGTATCTAAGATGTTGAACAGGGATGCAAAATTTCATTGAAATCGGTCCAGCCATTTTAGAGATTAGCCGGTACAAACAGACATATAGGCAAACAGGCAAACATAAATATCCCTCCCTCTTGGTACATCCCCCTGAGTTGGTTTTAAGCCTTTTTTTTCTATGTGCAGTTATTCGACCTCTACAGTCTTATTATATGTATAGATAACTTGAAAATCGAAATCGTAAGCTTAATTACTTCTCTCTTCCGATGCATGTTAACAGGCTCGCCACCGTTACATAGAAGCTAAATAATTATGTCAAGAAAAACGTGCCTGTCCCCTCGGCCTACCCTTTCCCTATGAGGATTTGTCTGTTCCTACTACGAGTAAATTAGAAAGAGTTCGTATTTAAAGTTCTTGCTGGGTTGTAAGTAAGTCGAACCTAACTGTTGGTACTACAAACAAAGTCACTGGGTATCATCAAACATTTTTGGGTATATGTTCGAAATGTTGCGTTGATTACTTAATTAAAATTAAATCGAAGTCTGAAGAAGCAGTATCGTTTTTATTTTTGATAAGTACGTATCCTTATCATTATCATAATTTATCTAGTTTTCCTTAATAAATGTTACAATATCGACATTATTGATTTTTCGATAATTATTGTGGATTCTCTAAAACGTTCATCATGTTGAGTTCTTATAATATTATCAATAGAATGGAAATATGATAGTTGTAACGTTACGTTATCAATATTATCAATACTGATGTCATTCTTGTCGTGTTTACTATAGGTAGGTACCTACTTGTAAAAGATAGAAGTTATTATTTCAAAACATTATTATGTAATATTCGATGTCCTTTATGCGAGATAAGTATATGCGGCATCCTCCGCATATGTTGGTTATGGAAATTCTACTAGATTTAGTTACCGTATTAAAATACATACAGACCACTGGTTGCGTAGTTTGTGATACTAACATACAGATACAGATAATTATGTTAGTATGGTCATCCAAAGATTCATTGAGAATTTACAAATAATGTTAATATTACTTTGACACACAAAGTATTTATTCATTTAGTTGTGAAACGAATTCACTTCTTTCTATTTGCCAATTCCCAATTCTATTTGAGGTCAACGCAACAAAGGCTCTTCCGTTCTCTTCTATTTATCGATATACCAATTTCATTCAAGCAATTTTGTTTATTCTCCTCTTCATTTATGATATATGATGTGCCTATACGAGTATGTCACCGTAAAATTGTAAATAACGTCAGTTTATAATCTATCTCGCGAGATTATGAACTGTCGAAAGATTGTGAACCGTAACATATTGCTTACAATTTATCGCATTATTCTTTGGTAGATTATAATCTATCGAAGTGAAACCGTCAAATTGTGAAACGGAACGTACCTCGCGCGCTGATTGGTTAAACGACGTATGGCCCGCGCCGCCATATTTGTTTGTTAATTCGTTTGTTGTCGAATGTAAACACACGGTGTTTTGGTGATTATAAAATTCACAGCTTTTGAATTTGATATCAACATTCTTCCGGTTCTATCTAAGCTCAGTGTCTTTTCTTATTTTATGCTATTCAATTTCCAGTGATTCAAATGGCAGTACTGATTGAATAATGGTTTGCAGTGGGAATAAAACTGTGGAACTGTTGAAGGTTGAAGTACAGTAATCGCTCTAAGCCGCCCCCCCACATAGCCATTACTGTGTACTCGGTAATCGTGCACTATTATCGATTAGACCGCTGCTATGGCGACTCATTTGCAAGTTCGATTTTATTGGATTCAAGTCTTAAATAAAATTCAACGAATTTTCGGGAGCGGAGGCGTGTTTCAGACGAAGCCTATGTCGTATACTTTGGACACATAGGTTTTTGATGATGATGATGAAGACACATTAATGACTATATAAAATTTTCTCTATATTCATTTCTCTGGCTATCACTGGTTAGTTCGATTTTCTTGATCGATTTATTTCTAATTAAACTCTAACTCGGTGATATTAGGTATAAATAAATTTACACTTATGACAAGTTAAATTATTTTAGAAATAGTAATAGATTTAGTCTTATTATTGTTATTTTTACCAGGGTTTAAGGATATTAGGGAGGATAGCGGCAGCGGTAGCCGAGTTGGGACGGACAGGGCACTACTCGTTCGAGAGGGTTGAATCCCCTTGCCTTTCATTGTGCCCATTGTATAGCAACAGCAGTGCGAGCATAGAACTTCGACAGTCGCCATATTTGATCGACAAAAGCATCCGTCCTTTTCACACTTTAGGATTATCTGTCAAATTTATCGAATTTTTCGACAATTGTCGATCTTAGACGTAAAATTTGTCTTATCGAAAGTTCTATGCTCGTAGCGCAGGCTCGCCACCTGTTACATGGGGACCTAACATATCTGGCGAAATGTAGGTGTTTAACACCTCTGCTACCCCTTCGGGGAAAATGGCGTAATGATAATGTTATGTTATTATGATATAGGATATTATAGATTGATTTTGCTATAACTTTTCTTCGTAATAACTAGCTTGTTATTAATGTCATTTTCTTCATACTTACAATAGTAGATTTACAAAAAGCATAAAATCATAAAGCATTATTTCGAATGTTGAAAGATTATTTCTTCATTGTTGTTGGGCATAGGTATAGTTGTCTAACCTAGTTGGTATTATACAAAAGCTAGCAACAGAACTACATAAATGCAGTTTATATAAATACCATAATTTTTTTGCTATTCTTTTAGTGCGGGGATCTCCACAATGGTCATGTAGAGTTTGCTTAGGAATCTCGTAATGGGTTAAATTTAGAAAACTTTAAAGTTCGGTTTACGAGACAACTAATAGCTACAAAAGTAAAGAATATTGAGGGTGATAAAATCTTTTATGTAGAATGCGGGTTCGTTCAATAGCAGGCTGCATTCACAAGATTTTCCTCAATTTGTCAATTATTACAATTAAATATTTATGTGTCTTAGTATGATAGATTTACACTGAATAGTCTTCAAGAAGTAGGCCAAAGAAATGGTGCCGGGAAAATAACCTCATATGTATTGATTGACACCGCCATATCTGGTCTGGTCTGACCTTATTTCAATTGGATCACCGGCCACGGGAGCTTAGAAGACTAAACAAAACATATGTGCATCTTACAAGTGAAGATCTTAAAGTTATTTTCCTTCTTGTCCTTACTTGTAATCGCCTTTTAGTTTGGCCTTTTAGGTCCAAAGGCACTGACAAAGGTCCAAGGCAATGATACAATCTATTATCAAATATGTCGTAACATTTTAATTGTTTTCTTGGATTTCTTTGTTATTTATTGATTTTTAATGTCTTGACTATTGGTGAGCACGTGAGCACATGACTCTTTGGTGCTCGCAATAAGTTTATACCTATAACATTCATATTATCTTTCTTTCCTAAAGAATAATCATTTTGTGATAAAAATCGTTACATGGGATTTCTTTTTCTTTTCCTATATGTCATAGTCATAATGGAGCATTTATTTCTTTTTTCATTAAAAAGAAACAAAACTAAAGCAGAAAAAAGAATCTAGTGATAAAATAGAGAGATGATGTGAGAAAATTGTGAATGATCCATACTAATATTATAAATGCGAAAGTAACTCTGTCTGTCTGTCTAGACACACAGACAGACTCGTTTTCACGTCAAAACTACTGTCAAAACCAATTTAACCGTAATTTACTGATAATAGATATTATAGAAAGGAACACAGATAGTCTATAGCCTTAGAAAGGGCATAGGCTACCTTTTATCCCGATATTCCTATGGGAACGGGTGCCATGCAATTGAAATGTTTTAATATTTAACTAACTCCTCCCAGAAAAATGAAGGACAAATTAACGCCACTATGAACTATGCTTCTAATAATAGAGTAGGAGTAAATTTTGAATTCCACCAATTGCGGCTCCTGTTCTAATTTGAAAAAATCTTTCAGTGTTCAATAGCTTATTTATTGAGGAAGGCTACATACCATAACACTATCTCAAAGTAACTATTACTATTCTACGCAGAGGAAGTCGCGGGCTAAAGCTAGTATGGTTAATAAATTAGTGTATGCCGACCGACGATGATAAACGATAGATGAAAATGTACGAGAGCCAAAATACGCTAATTCCAAACATATACATATTAATATGATAATTACGTAACAAACTGCAGTCATTTAGTCCCAAGCTGCGTAATCATATGTGAAATAGGTACACAAGGTTTTACATACTGATGTTTTGTAAATATCCGTTGCTGTAAAATCCTGTACCTGATATTTTCGATTGGCTTTTGTTTTGTGTCGAGCAAATTGAATATGTTGTTCTAGAGACATTCAAACAAAATTAATACTAGTAAAATTAATAAAATGTCGAGTTGGGACGTAACGGGGCATAAATCGTTCAAGAGGCCGCAGGAAACCCAGATTTATCCCACCGTCTGTACCACTGAGTTTAAAACTAATGTACAGTTCATTGTGGATATCGCTTGCCTAACAGTTACAGGCACCTGTTACATGGGGACTTAACATATCTGTTTAACGAAATGTGTTTAACACGCGATGTTAAGGCGTGATGATATGTTATAGAAAATTATGTCCAAAAACCGAGTTTTTCTACATTACATTTTTTATTTTGTATAAGTATCCGTATTATATTGTATGTGTTGGAGAGTCAGAATGCTGCAGTTAAAGAATAAGCGAAGATTTTATTGTCGTTCGATGAGGAGCTTGACGCAGTGGTTAGTACGCTTTGCCTTTCGAAATTGAAAACAAATCTATCTACGCCATGGTCAGGCCGTGGATGGGTGATCAAAACGTTGTGATCTCGAACTCCTCCGTGCTTCGGAAGGCACGTTAAGCCGTTAGTCCCGGTTGCTATTACAACCGTTTCAAAATCAAGTCAAATCAAAATCAAAAATAAAACCACGACTTAATCTTTTTTGCCTACATCACTGTCATCAAAAACAGTCAAAAGATCAAGAGCAGTACTATTAGGTCCTTACCTATGAAATTGGTGTTTTGTATGGAGATTTCTGCATTTTACATACTAACATTTTATCAGTTTTCTTCACAACGAAAAATCCAGAGATAATATTTGGCATGTATCATTTATTATTATTAGGCAATTAGACAAGCTTTAGCAATATGTGTGTGAACACGCTTGATGAAAATTATTCATCGTTTTTATGTTAATGCAAATCAAATGATGTATTCGGGAGGCAGTTAAAAATAATAATTTTAACACAATTAAACTTACTAAAAATTATCAAATTAAATAATACGAGCTCAAGTATATGGTTTATTTTTGGAAGAGGCAATTATTTTATAAGAATGTTCTGAAACTTAATAGTTACGGACAAATTGCTAAGACAGGATAAAAACACCAATTTCATAGGTAAGGACACAATATTTTATAAGACCAAAATGCAATCAAGATATTTGTTAATTTTATTCTTCGCTAAGTCATCGTTCGTCTGTCTTAAGTCTTATGTCATGAATACAAACCCTGATGTCATATGTATGTTATATTAGGTCCTTACCTATGAAATTGGTGTTTTGTATGGAGATTTTGGGGAATTCTGCATTTTCCATACTAAATTTTTTTCAGTTTTCTTCACAACGACAAATCCAAAGATAATAATATTTGGCATCTATCATTAGACAAGCTTTAGTAATATGTGTAATATCACACTTCATAAAAATTATTTATCGTTTTTAAGTGAATGCAAATAAAATGATGTATTCGGGAGGCACTTAAAAAGAGTTGTCTCCGTGTCCAATTTTAACACAATTAAACTTACAACAAATTATCAAAACAAATCAAAAGAGCTCAAAAATATAGTATATTTTTAGACGAGGTAATTATTTTTTAGGAATACTCTGAATCTTAATAGTTACAGACAAAATACTAAGAGACAAAAAAAACACCAATTTCATAGGTAAGGACTCAATATTATAATTCATTTAGATCATCGTTTATGTTTATCGTAGAGTTTTCAGAATCTTATTCAATCGTTTTGCTTTTTTAATTTGAACACTTTCGGATACTTTCGAATACATTTCGTACATTTCATCCACTTTTCGAAAAGGGGGCAGTATTATTATATTCGCAAGTGAGTTGAAAAAGTCGTATTGATACACGTGTATTGATGATGACTGTCATCGGTTCTCTTAAGACTCAATGTCGCCTCAGCGGTAATCACCTACTTTACACACTTGTACCATAATGTACTATTGCACTTTCAACCTATGCACTGATTGGGTTACGGTTTACCAATCATGTCAATATCACAAACGAACATGAATAGAGTCTTAGTGAAATTTGGATGGAAGTTTTATTCAAAAGTGGTAAAGCAATTTTATGGTTGACTATCCCTACATGTATTTTTGGAGTTTCACGTAACTCTTTACTCATAGTCTCTGAACACCTTTATTATCAGTATCGTAGTAATTAAACATTTTGAAAAACATTTTGCGGTAATTTACATGTTAAATCGCGGAAGTGAGATAATATGCGGTATTTGTGTTTTCACACACTGGGCGAAATGCCAAGCGTTGCGAGCATGTCTTTTTACCATTACGTCAATCTATACATATAATAAAACTGTAGAGGTCTAATGTCTGTATATAGAAAAAAAAAGGTTGAAATCAAGTCAGGGGGATGTAAAAAAGGGGAAATACAGGATAGTAAAAAAACCAGTAACAGCGGACGAAGTCGCGGGCAACAGGTACACATAAATTACACACAAAGTTTTAGGCGATTTTTGTAAATACACTAAACTTCAAATTTCTGCAAATAAAAAATGTTGCTTGATTCTGACACTTTTCAAATAGTATATTCTGGGATTTTTTTTTTACATTATCCTGAATCTTGGACCCAAATCATTGCTCGCTTGTATATAGTATACTTTGAGAAGTGGGGCCTAATGTCGACCTGTATGTATTTTGTATTATTAGGCTTAGGGCGTTTTGCAGGAAAATAAATCGAGATTTAAAACTAGATTTAGTAATTATTTGACAATGTTAAAATTGAGTTTTAAATATTGATTTAAATTTCCTGCAAGACGCATTTAATGTATTAGGTCCTTACCTATGAAATTGGTGTTTTGTATGGAGATTTTGGGGAATTCTGCATTTTCCATACTAAAATTTTTTCAGTTTTCTTCACGACAAATCCAAAGATAATAATATTTGGCATCTATCATTAGACAAGCTTTAGTAATATGTGTAATATCACACTTCATAAAAATTATTTATCGTTTTTAAGTGAATGCAAATAAAATGATGTATTCGGGAGGCACTTAAAAAGAGTTGTCTCCGTGTCCAATTTTAACACAATTAAACTTACAACAAATTATCAAAACAAATCAAAAGAACTCAAAAATATAGTCTATTTTTAGACGAGGTAATTATTTTTTAGGAATACTCTGAATCTTAATAGTTACAGACAAAATACTAAGAGAGAAAAAAAACACCAATTTCATAGGTAAGGACCCAATATCATGGGACGAATACTCAATTAGCAAGTTTTGGTGAAGATTTATTTAAAATATATCACATGACATCAACGCTAAGACGATTACACGTGCTCTTATTACAAATATCATCTGCAATGATAACGTTGCACGGCAGAAGCATGCTAGCAACGTAAATAGACCATGAAAAATATGCATGGAATCAACGAAGCGAGACTTGAACGAAGTGATGTAAGCGGTCGCGCGTTGAACGTGGGATAGAAATTCTAGAAACTGTTAGAAAAGAGAAATACTCGAAAGCTATATGAAATTGCAGCTGTCAGTGAACTCATCTTAATAATAATAGGTTATAAAGCATTGTGTTCCGTCAATAAATGTAAGAATGTCAGCTCCTCAGATGTTGTAGATTACAGCTCACGCTCGCTTCAATAAACGAATACAGGTGAATCTATGGCCGTATACCAGGAACTGCTGCTTGTTATGAAAATTAAAAAACGAATATCATTTTTGTAAGTTCATTGGTGAAGTCAACTCTTCAGATAATTTTTTTTTAAATATAATTTTTTTTATAGCTCAAAATTTTAATCTCCAGAAATGTGCGTCTTGTAAGATTATCTTTGGCGCTCAAAACCTGAAGTACTATTTAAAAATCCGCTTAGCTCCGTTTCATCATCTTGTGTAAGTGATTACGGCAAGTTGTATAAGTGTTGCTTGGCATAGAAGATTCTCGAAAAAACGCTGACGTTAAAACGTGTTTCAGGGCTACGAAATTTTTGGCACCATTTTTCTATAATCAATACTGCTCCACACACAAGGTGTGTGACTTAACGAACTTAAATGTGATCGCTGTGATGTTAGAATGTTTTTGTCTCCATATATTTTTATGAAATGATCAATAATATAGAAATAAGGGCCATTTCTGCTGCAAAAAAAGAAATTTTTTGAATAGTTTTTGTGAGACTCCACAAATCCCCCAGTTTGCCATTTATCTCTAATCTTTAAAGATACCATCTTAAAAAGTAATTAGGCTGTATGATTAAAGGTCATTTGCTTGGTAAACAATACGGGTATGATAGAGCAGATAATCTGTCTGAAAATAATCCTTACTTATTCACTGTCGCGTCGTTACTCCGCTACCCGCTATGGCTTCGTCGGGTAGTATTAGGTCCTTACTTTACCTATGAAATTGATGTTTTTATTCTGTCTTAGCAATTTGTCCGTAACTATTAAGTTTCAGAACATTCTTATAAAATAATTGCCTCTTCTAAAAATAGACCATATATTTGAGCTCGTATTATTTAATTTGATATTTTTTTGTAAGTTTAATTGTGTTAAAATTAGACACAAAGACAACTATTTTTAACTGCCTCCCGAATACATCATTTGATATGCATTAACATAAAAACGATGAATAATTTTTATCAAGCGTGTTCACACACATATTGCTAAAGCTTGTCTAATTAATGATACATGCCAAATATTATCTCTGGATTTGTCGTTGTGAAGAAAACTGATAAAATGTTAGTATGTAAAATGCAGACATCCCCACAATCTCCATACAAAACACCAATTTCATAGGTAAGGACCTAATATTTTAATGTAGCTCTTTTGTTAATTTATTATCGGTTATTCAGTTTTCTTTATTGTGTGATGAAGGCCCTAGGTTGATCAGGAAAGTAGTTCGATCAGTGGTACGCAGGATATTAAATATTATAGCTTGTAGTACATCATCCACATACCTAATGTAATAATTTTCATTAATTATCTTTATTTAATAAAACCCCATATCTCAAAAGAAAACTTACTTTTTTACCTTTATCTCTAATTACTTGATTGAATCTGATGTCATCACACTAATGAGCATGACTAGTGTCTAGAATTAAAAGAAACATTTCCTTAGGCATAGGTTGTATCATTTAACGGACATTTTGGATTCATTCTATCTTCTTCTTAGTCGGTATCTTCATTACTGAAGGTCGTGTCTAGCTTGAAGTGTTGATCAGTCGATGCACTATGCTTCTCCACGTCTTTCTGTCTTCGGCAGTCTTCACTGCTTCGGTTATTATTTCTATAAATAACCACATAAACCTAATTTCTTTAAGTAATTTGAGCGTGTGTGTTCTACTTTTAATAATTACGATTTTTTTTATTTTTACTTTTCGTGGATAAAAGTGTTTTACTATTCTGAGTTGGTTTCGCCTCCATTGAATTGAAACTCTTTAATGAAGTGAGCTAAACTAGGTTCAATGTCAACTGTTGAAGACGTTAAAAACTGTCTAGACGTAGAATTTAAGATGTCGTATGGTAGAAGTTTATACATTATATCATTTTAATTCTTTAGACGTGTACTCAGGAACAAAGTAAAATATAGTGTTCGTAGTATCAAACCGATTTGTTTTTTTGTTTTGAGTTGCCCTAAACTGATGTCTCTACACAGCTATAATCGTGGCGAACTGCCACTAGAGGGCTTCTTTCTGGAAGGCATCCCCCCTAGGGGTCCCGCTTCCAAGGAGAGCCTCCCGGGCGCTCGAGCCGTATTTGGGGATCGGGAGACATCATGAGGGTGCCTCTAAAGGTTTGGACCTCGGCTCAGGCGTGCCGTGTCGTGGAGGAGTTGCGAGGGAGCGCACAGAGCGTGTCACACTCGCGACCCGGGCCTTTACACCCATCTACGAGTGCGGTGTATACAAAAGTGTGTCTAGTGCGTGATATGCGAGTGTGGAGCGCGACCTTTGTGGTCGTTGAAAGGCTTTCGAATATCGCCATTGTTATCACTGAAACATACTTATGAATATGACAATAGTTTCGCACCGCCCACGGAGACCAATGAGAAAATTTGTATAAAAAAACTGCCCGAACAACATCAACATAGTTCTACATTGTGTTGATGATGTGTTAGTATTACTTAGTACCTACTTTGCTCATGTATGTCCTCACGTAAACAAATGTTCCGTGCTTGATTGTCGCATGCTCACCATGTTATTGTATTCGTTCGTGCCTAAACCACAGCGCCGTAGGTTTTTTATGAAAGGTATTTATTGAGCTACATTTAATGTGTAAACTAAAATTATAACGCCATTAGAGTAATTTCTCTGGAACATTCTCGGAATGTGTACTTAAAAGCCTTTTTTATTTACATCATACGCTAGAAATTTTCTCTCCAGCGATTCAACGCAACACATACTTCTGGGCCCAGGGCCTGATCGCGCTAAATAGGAAATTATTTATAATCGAAAACATTATGGCCCATTTATACCTTATACTCTGAACTCGCGTTCCCTCGTCTCGCCTTGTGGTGTGAGGATGGGCCTTAACGTTTTCGACTGGATTTTGGTTGTGGTAAATACGCTGCTATTACGCCCTGATTTGCCTTTAGACTACGTTGAAATTTATCATTTTAAAGATATTGCATTTTCCCCTCAAGAGTTATACATGATAATGAAAATGATTCCTATAGTTGAATAAAAAAAAAGGCATAGTTTGTGGCTATTAATGAACTACTCATGTATAGCACAAAATGTAGAACCAGCTAGATAACATACTAGAGGTACTATATAAATTGTTTCGTATAACATTAGTGTATCTATATTTTATATAAACTGTCGTTCGCCTATCATCATTAACTATCGTGTCATGTCTGATGAAACAGTTGGATTCATGATTCTAGACTCTTTTCCAAGGAATTAAGTGTCATGTTTAGTTTTTCATGTAGAGGCAATAGCAAGTAAATCGATCTAGTGACAAGTTCAAGGGTAATTTCAATGCCGCTTTTATATTAAGGGGTAGTAGGTTTTGATGGCTCTTAATATAGCTGTATGTGGGTATTTATCTGATACTATCCGCCTTTTCGGTGATTTGTAGTATTAGCTTAAACGTTTTTTAAACCAAGGTTGAATTGAAAATAGAGAAATAAAATGTTTCACACCAACTACCTGCTGACAGAATTTGGTCAGGTATAGATAGGTTTTACTTATAGCTACTCCTCTTTCGTAGTCGAGCAAGGCGTCTGTAATTCGTCTTGTCCTGTCTAGTAATTCCAGATGTCTATGGGCGATGATTAAATTCTGTGAATAAAATTTATCCGTTTTTTAAAAAAAAAACAAAGGTATACGTATACGTTTTTTTTAAACAAAGACTAATTTCTTTAAAAGAAACTATAGGCATATTTTTTATGACGTGTTTTAATGCATTTGTAATTGATTGTTAATACACAACACGTGTTGTCATTAATTCCGGATTTATAAATCACACATTCTCCAATTATATTAGTGTTCTGTTTTTGTTTTTAAAGTTTTACATACATAATTATTGTGAGTGGTTTACAAAGATCTTATGCAATCTGTCTTAGCTTTATGAAACTATTATGAAAACAGATTAGGTACTAACACTAACTATTGCACACTAACTTTTATTTTGAGTACGACATACAATAGATTGAAAAGAAAACTAATGTGGGACATTTTTGCTTTCAGTTTCTATAAAACTCTTTAGATTTTTTGTGTATGTATCATTGAACTCGGATTGGATAGAAACTACTGCAATTAATTGAATGTAGCTTTCACCTAAGTACTGCGGGATGTGTAAATTTGTATTATGCACTCTTTACGACTTCGTTCTAACTTCCACTCATTACAAGCTAAAGCTGTGACGGGGTGAAGCCGGAGATAAATGAAAGTAGAGTTGGGTCGTCACTTATTGGGGTATATTTGATAGCAAAATACGGCACTCTGGAACAAGTTAATTTTAAAAGGTAAATACAAAAACACGGACGGAACACAAATAACATAAACAGATAAGTATAAAAATAGGGCTACTTACAATACCTAGTGCCTTTACAACAAATATATAGTAATAATAAAGATGCTCAGCTACTTCAGCTGCTCAAATACGTTAATTTCAATAATATAACATTTGGTTGCAAGCTGGAGAGCAAAAAAAAATGACAACACAGACAGACAGCAAAGAGTCGCTAACAGTGGTAAAGCGCCTCGTTACAAAGCTAGTATTTAAATGCTATTTATAGGTTTAACAGTATCATAATTAAGACAGAAATTTCCTTTGCACCATTTCCAAGGTAACGATGTGCCAATCTAGGTTTCTTGCAACGCCTTACTTCCATTCGGGGCAGGGACATGCGAGCTCGCAATCGAATTGCAATCATGTCCTAACATTAGGTCTTTTAAGATTTGTGTCATCATTTTTTTTTGTATAGGCGGCAAACGAGCAGGCGGGTCACCTGATGGTAAGTGATCACCGCCGCTAATGAACATTTGCAACACCAGGGGCGTCACTCATGCGTTGCCGGCCTTTTAGATGGGAGTACACTCTTACTCTTAATGGTTTATCTGTAATGTGGTTTTAAAATCGTAGAAAAACTTTGAGGAACGCGTACGGTGTACTATTCTTACCTGATTCTTACATTGTTTAACTCAGACCTACTCAGTAGGTATTTTTTTGTAGTTTATTTTGTTGCAAAATAAGGCACCGCAAAAACTATGTTTGTAAACAGAAGATAGGTAAATATTCATCGCCTAATACCTAGGTACATAGATATTAACCCCTTGGCGGGCTACGCGGTGTTCGCAAACTATACATGTTTCTATTGTATCTTGTTTTGTGCCTGTATACGCAAACGATAGTAAATTTTCCTTGCCAGGGAAAACTAATGAGATAATATTAGGTCCTTACCTATGAAATTGCTGTTTTGTATTGAGATTTTGGGGAATACTGCATTTTCCATACTAAAATTTTTTCAGTTTTCTTCACAACGACAAATCCAAAGATAATATTTGGCATCTATCATTAGACAAGCTTTAGTAATATGTCTCATATCACAAAAAGATAAAGATAAATTAAGATTATTTATCGTTTTTAAGTGAATGCAAATAAAATGATATATTCGGGAGGCACTTAAAAAGAGTTGTCTCCGTGTCCAATTTTAACACAATTAAACTTACAACAAATTATCAAAACAAATCAAAAGAGCTCAAAAATATAGTCTATTTTTAGACGAGTTACAGACAAAATACCTACTAAGAGAGAAAAAAACACCAATTTCATACGTAAGGATGGTATACATATAGGTATTATTTATACATATAGGTATTATTTATACATATAGGTATTATATACAATACATATAGGTATTATTTTTTTCCAACCAACAACCAAGTATTTAATCTTCCTAACCTAAGTCTTCTACAAATATTTAAAAACCGTTCTCTATTGAGGCTAACAAAGCAACGAATGCCATTTCATTCTTTATCTATGCTAATACTCGTATTATAAAGCTTATGAGTTTCTTTGTTTGGTTGAACACGCTAATCTAAGGAACTACATGTCCGATTTGAAAAATTATTTCGATGTTAGCCCATTTAATTAAGAAGTTATAGGCTATATAATATCACGCTTAGCACCAATTCTAGCTAATTTATTAACAATCACAAAATAATCTGTACCTAAATTTTATTATTCAAAAGACCCACATCCTAGATCAGCAATCAGTCGATTTAACACGAACACCGTACCGAAACTCTTTAACATAAATTCTAAGCAATAAACTTGAAATTTGCTACAGTGTTAGAGAATTTTTTTAATAATGTTACGAAAACTCGTAAAAAGTGGCTCGCCCTTCCATTTTAACATACAAGAGTCGTTATAATATTAGTTGTGTATAGTTTCATAACCTACTTAAGTCATTATGTCATTAGGTAATGAAATTATGTCATTAGGTAATGAAATTATGCTATTGGGAAAACTTACTCGTTAGGTTTTTTATATCGTGTCAATAAATAGTTTAGTCATAGAGAAAAAAGAAAAACAGGCAGGTTTTCATAGTGTCATTTATCATTGAATTATTAAAAGCTCGAAATAAAAATATGTAGATTTGAACTCAAAAAGTTAGACAACAATTTTGCCTTTTGCGAAATCTTTTTTTTTACTCATCTTAAAAATTTTGAGGCTTTTGTTATTTTGTATATTTGAGCAAACAGTCGTATACTATAAAATTTTCAGTTGTAGTGTTATTTTCAGTAACGAAGTGATTGCATACAAGTCTTCTAGAAAAGAGATTACTTGCTGGCAATGGTTGCTGGCTCTAATTATGTGGACGTCCATTACTGTCCACCAAATGAACCGTCCGTGTGTCCGTTTGCCCCTTTGTTTATGACATATCAAAATCTATAGTCATTCTATCCAAAAAGCTTCGTATTTCTCTACGATGTTTACGTTAACAATCTTTCCTAAAAGCAAATAAATCTCTAGGTAATCTATAACGATATTAGGCACGCAATCAATCGAATTTGCCATTATCGGGGCAATGCCATTTATCGTGTTCTACTTCGTTGCTGTTTACATATTGTTCGTTTTTCAAAAGATTATCGGGCGAGCAATCAGTGTACGTCACGGCACGTCGTTTATCCGAGGTTATATAAATAAAATAGTATGATACCACGTGACCATTCTGCACGTGTTCGATCTGACATTGAATCCACGTCTTTCAAGCAGGGTTGACAGTTTCGGTTGAAGAATTCGTGCTTGCGATTCTTCACTCTGGCTCTGTGATATTTTTGGTGGCGTTTTAGTAATGCTCGATTTGTATGGACTATTTTGGCTAAAGATAAATTCATAATTGATTTATAAAACACAGACAACCTGCCTCCCATAATACCTACTCGTGCAAGATAGCTAATCAGTGTTCGAGGAAAAATCGGAGAAGTCACTTTCCCTCGCAGGCTCCTTACAATACTATTTTTGTAGGAGGCTAAAACAAGGTTTAACCCAATTTAGATATCAATCAAAACTTTAAAGCGAAACTAATTGCATTCATTAATCATTTTACGGAGAATCATTAAGTAATATTTTTATTTCAACCCTGACTTTTATAATTATGGTTATGTATAATCTATCTATATCAAAAATGAAAGCGCAGCTATCCAAAAATATAAGAAAATATACATAGAAGTTTATGCTTCACAAAACTGAGCAAAAATTATAACGGTCTTATTACTATCACCATAAAACCCACAATCGGTTACTCGACATTGATGAAAGGCTTTTTATTAGGAGTCAAGTTGATTGACCGGTTTGACGTAGTAACTAACTCGGTGTGCAACAGGTCTGCGTAATAAATTGATAATATATATTTTGCGGAAGAAAGTAGGTCTTACATGTAAGAAATGCAATAGTTAGACAGTTACAGTTAAGACAAGTTCTAACTAAGCAGACTAGGTTACGCTGGCTATAGATTAAAGTATTTAGGATATTGTCACTTTCATTGGTTATTTTTCATCGCATTATTTGGTCTCCTTATTCATGAATATATTCACGCCTTTGCCTCGATGGGGTCAGAGATTAACGCTGTCCACTTGCCTCAAACCTGGTTCATTCTTTTTGCTTTATCTACGTTATTTTTTTTGTCTTCGTCCATGCATGCTGGTTAATTGATTGAAGGTGCTTTTGATCTGCCTGACCCTTATTACATGGGAAAATTTGTGAACCCCTCGGTTAACTTGAAAGTGCTTGGGCTGTAATATACAAATACCTATATCGCGAATTTAGGTCACACACAATAGGACCTAAAATCAAAATTCAACAAACTTCGCCCTTTACACGTGACTTTTTTGTAGTGCTTCACTTTGTATCGTAATAAGCTTTAAATAGAAGTACAATTCGTTCTAATTAGAAAATAATCCACCTAAAATCAAAAGCAATATAGAATAAAAGTACATTTAACATTTATGTGCAATTGAATTTGTTCAGCTTAGCTACAGCACGAGTAGATACGAGTAAAGACGACTTCATCCGAAGCTTCACGTCACGATAAAATTAGTACTGCGCTATAGCACATAATGGGTTGGTCTTATTAATTAATTTACAAGATATAATGAGGAAGTCGTAGCTTGAAGTACAGAGAATGTTATTTACAACTATAGCTTTCTCCAAATAATTATGAACCTTATTACCTTTTTGAAGAGTGCAAAATAGATTGAGGAACAGAACTAATTTTATTTGTTGACTTTATACCTACTACGGGCGAATGTTGTCAACAAACGTATTTGTCTAGCCGGACACAAAGTGCGATTCTGGGTCTTATGCACTGCTACCATGGATGAGTCGAATGAAACAGAGATTATCATACGACCTTCTTTTGTTTTCTTACATAATATTTTACATCTTTATGTTATAATCTTTGGATATGGAGTTAAGTATACACTATTGATATTTATTTTTTTTCCCTTGTAATTTAAAAATATCTTCAGACATTCACACCTATCAACTAGTCCCATTTTAATATGACTCATAATGTCAAATGAGTGTACATATTTTTGAAAGTAACTTCACACTATACTTTTTCTTCGTCAAGGATGAGGCAGATGAATATACATATTGGTGTCTGATACACACACACAGTCATGTAGGGTATCTACACTACATTAGGCGATCTAGCCTTTCAATATCTGTTTCTAGTTTGTTGTTCAATCACCTTTTATTCCTAATAATGTGTAGAAAAAGTAAGAAAGACCTTAGTATTGCTAAGTCTCATCCGGATGGATGGAATAAACCTCGAGAGATACTCCAAAATATATAATAAATATATATATGCTGATAAATATCTGTAAACTTAACCTACGGATTGTGTGACGTCATAGGTCACAGTTAGCGTCACGATGACGTCACACGGGGTCAATATTCCGCCATCATGCTAAGTAGACTTGCGACCATGGATATTTCTGTATAAAATGGTAGTAAAATTTTATTTACGGTCTTGTATTAGTTAATAGACGGGAACTGGACCTCATTCTTGCCTTTAAAAGTACTGTGTCAACATTTGGTATAAATTTTTTGAAGTTATTGTTCTCCAAATAAAAGTAAAAATGAAAAAAAAAATCTAGGTACATGTATTATTGTCGCTATAAGGATATAGGAAGAAATAGAGTGGATATTAGGCTGATGAGTGGTAGAGGAAAATGGAACAAGACGTGTTGTGCCGACCGTTTTTTTTTCTACATCAGAGGCTTTAGTGTAAGTTTTTGAGTATAAAATACGTTACTATTGTAGTTGCGTTAAGAGTCCAATTTGTATAGAATACGTGAATAGCGCCTCTAGCGGAACGTAACGCATACTAAGTTTCCCATACAAATTGAGCTCTTAACGCAACTTTTTTTTTTTTTTTTCGAGCCTCTGAAGTAGGACTCTTTACCTTCCCATGCGGGAGAAGGAGGTGGTGAATCCCTCATTGGATACCCACCGGCCGGCCGGGGGTTATGTCGGACTCCTACCGACTAAACACCACCTTGCTTTAAGCCTGTTTAACAGGCCTTGGTAAAGCATAACCTGAAAGTCGCCCCCTCCCTCAGGAAAGGGAGGGTAACGCAACTACAATAGTAACGTATTTTATACTAAAAAACTTACACTAAGGCCTTAGGTGTCTACCAGTAGGCCTAGCACGGGCCGAAGAGAAAAAGTCCCCGGAGACAAAATTACTCGTTCCCTCTCGCTTCCGCGCGAACGAAGAAGCGAGAGGCAATGACGACTTTTGTCTCTGGGGACTTTTTCTCTCCGGCCCGTGCTAGGCCTTCTGCTGCCCAGAAAATACTATAGTAACAGTAGTTCGAGACAGAATTTTGGCTGGTACTTCTTATACTCAGAGCAGAGCGCTGATATCAGTTGATAGGGAGACAGAATGGTAGGAAGGAACTAGGAAGTAGGAACTGTATCTACGAGTATTTCGAAGAAGGCTGCCAGCCCTATGATGGACCGAAGAGATACTCGCAGACCTATTTCAGCTTATTAACTTTACTTTATTTTACTATTGTGACGTTAATTTTGGGACCTTTAAAATTTTATTTGCAAGACATGAATTTGAATGTCAAAAGTACCCAATGTGACTTTTTTTTATTCCTTGGGCAATTATTTTTAATCCAAATGTTTTCCTTGATTGAAAAACCATTTGAAAGTGATTGTTAACGTCAATCCTAACACCAGCAACGTAGACATAATGCACGAACTAAAAAGGAAACTAAAATCACCTGCAGTATTAAAATGTAGAGTAAACTTATAAAGCATCGATTCGGGCACAGATTTTAGGCCCGTATTACAGAACCAAACTCAAGCGTAGATCTCTGCTTGAGCGCAGTTAAAAAGGGATGGCGCTATGTGGGATCAATAGCGCCATCCCTCTCTAACAGTGCTCAAGCAGAGATCTACGCTTGAGTTTAATTCCGTAATACGGGCCTTAGAATTCTGTGGATTCGGGTAAAACTCTAGAGTAGAGCCGTCGTTGTCGTAAGGTAAACTATGGAACCGTTATTACCGTGAATCCACACCGGTGTGGCCGGTGCAGTGACGTACAATACAACTAACCAATCGGGTTTAGGCACGCTGCCTTCTCACTATGCGACGACGCGTAATCACACAAACATGTAGTAGGTAAAATTATGAATTATTCCCGCCTTGTTTAAAAAATTTGAATTAGTAAAAAGGAGCAGCCCTTCGTTTAGGGTTATTTGGCTCTGCTGGAAAATTTATTTACAACTAGCTGTTGCCCGCGACTTCGTCAGCGGTTACTATGGTTTTAAACTATCCCACGGGAACCCTTTAATTTTCCGGAATAAAAAGTATCTGCGATGTTGACAAGCGATATAAGATATCACCATGCAAAATTTCATTGAAATCGGTCCAGCCATTTCGGAGATTAGCCCGTACAAACAGACAGAAAAACAAAAAATAAATAAACATATTTTTGGTATGTTCCCTCTACAGTGTTTTTTTGCGTAATGCACGTACTAGGTATACAGACAGAAAAATATGTCAGAAAAGTGTCGTTTTATTTTCTGTTACCTCGATAAAAACATGGAAGTCTAAGATTATATCTTAGCACACAAGTGCTAATTGTAAAGCATGAAAGACAAATTATAAGCAAAAAAAAGTAGAAAAAGCATGAAAGACAAATTGTGACTGTATAAATTCATTACGAAAGGCTGTGAGTATATGTCATATCAATAGATATGACAAGTAATAGAGGAAGCATACTGTACCGATAACAAAAAAATAGGACACAAGATAACGAACTTTTAATGCTATAAATTTATCTTCTGTCGATTGTACTAACGTAATAGATAGATTACAACGGCATAGATTCTCATGTCCAAAGACCTCTAGGTCGATTGCGGTAAACCACAATGACTAATTGCCACAATGACAATTTAACGAAATGTATGAGGATATATTTTATGCAAATTATGCACAGACTGTCGGTTGCATTATGCCCTTTTGAAAACATTGGTATTTTACTTCTATTGAACAACTAGCTGTTGCGCGACTTCGTCCGCGTTTAATGGTTTTTAACTATCCCACGGGAACCCTTTAATTTTCCGGAATAAAAAGTATCTAAGATGTTGACCAAAAATATAAGGTATCACCATGCAAAATCAGGCACATTCATTGAAAGCGGTCCAGCCATTTCGGAGATTAGCCCGTACTAACAGGCAAACAAACGAACAGACAGAAAAACAAAACAAAAAAAAATTTGGTATTTTCCCTCTTTTATCCCCTGACTTGATTTTAAGCATTTTTTTTCTATGTACAGACATTCGAGCTTATTCGAACAGTTTCGAACATTCGAACAGTTTTATTATATGTTGAAGATTATTGAGATGCAGCTAGTTTTATGCGAGTTTCTTTTGTAAAGTGGTGCCAATCTAAAGATGGAATATCTGATAAGGTGAAATGAAAATGTTAAAATATATTGTTGCTTTAGCATTTATCATTATTATTTTGTGCCCACTTGATTTAAATAACAGTATTATAAATTATTCATTAAAATGTATTGGTTAACATAACACTAATTATTTTACTCAAAGTAAGCACACATATTTTTTTTATGTTAGTCTTATTTTATTCTTTGAAACCTATGAAACACCTTACTTATATGTATTAGTTTTGGCTGTTTTTGTCGGTCCGTGTGTATCCAGCCTTATCTGCGTTCGTTCATAGTTCGTTACGTTCGTTTCTACCCCACCTAAAGTTCATATGCGGACGTGTGAATACCGTACCATTTTAGTCTGCATTCATTCGAAAAGAATAGCTCCAACCATTTAATATATTATTGGGTCCTTACCTATGAAATTGGTGTTTTTCCCCTCTCTCAGATATTGCGTGTAACTATTAAGTTTCAGAATATTGTTAAACAATAATTACCTCCTCTAAAAATAGATCACATCTTTGAGCTCTTTTGATTGGTTTTGAAAATTTGTTGTAAGTTTAATTGTGTTAAAATTAGAAACGAAGCAACTCTTTTTAAGTGTCTCCCGAATACATCATTTGATTTGCATTCACATAAAAACGATAAATAATTTTTATGAAGAGTGATATCACACATATTGCTAAAGCTTGTTTAATGATACATGCCAAAAATTATTATCTCTGGATTTGTCGTCGTGAAGAAATCTGAATAAATGTTGGTATGGAAAATGCAGACTTTCCCAAAATCTTCATACAAAACACCAATTTCATAGGTAAAGACCTATTATATTGACAACAAATGGTGTTCTACGTCTACGAGTAAATCTTGCTTCAGATAGATTAAATGTGTTAAATGATGAAATGTTAAATGACGGCGTAGTTTTTCTCTTTATTGATTTTGATTTTGTTCTGTTAGTTTACATGTTTCCCAAATTCTGAACCTACTTTCCTCATGCAACCTAACTTTTTCAGCACTTATTCAAACAACAGTGGTGTAATGCTTAAAACAAAATTTTAATGTGGGTTTATCAAGTCGTGTTAAAATTTCTTCCGGATTAAGCTTTTAATTATATTTTATTTATATGTCCACAAAAATAACTTCACTTCGCTCTGAAATTATAACGCGCCCTAATTTTCTCTCAAACTATTAACCTCATAATTAACTCCCTCCCACGCAGGCTCACTGCTATTGGGGGCAATAAAGAAAGAATACTCAACTACTACTATAGTGCGTTATTGGATCTATTTTTGTATTTTGTTATGATAGTAACAAGATCAGGAATGAATATATTAGAGGAAGTTTGAAAGTAGCGCCAGTGACAGAAAAGATTAGGAGCAATAGGTTAGCGTGGTATGGACATGTGATGAGGAGGGATGAATTTCACATTACAAGAAGGATGCTGAGCATGGATGTGGACGGACCTAGAGTTAGAGGAAGACCAAAGAAGCGATGGATTGAATGCGTGAAGAATGATATGAGGATAAAAGTAGTGGATGCTGAGCTGACGAGTGACAGAGGAGAATGGAAGAAGAAGACATGTTGTGCCGACCCCACCAAGAGTGGGAAAAGGGCAAGAAGAAGAAGAGTAAGTTGTGAACATATTACTGGCGACACGGCGACGAGTACGGTGTCCCCAAAAATTCAAAGAGATGAATAACGTTGACAATGTTTGTTTGTGTACGAAAGATACTTATGTAATTTATAAGTCGGTATAACACTAATAAGGATTCCTTAGTACCTTCTAATTTCAATAGCAAACACTAATACCTTGTTAACTTTGTCCTCCCTTACTCCCTTAAAAACACTTTCACAGTGAGTGATGCACTACAAAATACCATTGCTCTTGTCTATAGAGGTATGAATAAACATTATAATACGTGATTATTGTTAATTGTTAGTTTTCATTAAACGCTCGTGTTTGTTGAATTTAAATAACCACACGGTTCGTTACGTTAGCTCTAGGTCTTGCTTGCTGTTTGATCTTTACAAACATCGGTCTAGCTCGGTTAGCGCAAAGTCGCATACTTAAGCATTTATTATACACCACGCTGGTATTTGTTAATTAATAGATATTTGTTATTTTTATATATACTCAAATAAAAACTAGTCTAAACGTTAAAGTTATACTTATCCTAAATCGGATCAGCACTACTGGAGATTAGAACCTCAAACACCCAAACAAACTTTACCTCTAAAACTGTATCAGTACTGTCGAAAGCCTTGACACTCTTGACAAGGCCATGGCGAAAGCAGTTTTTGTTTAATGTCGAAAGCCAAGCGAACGAGCCACTACGCCACTGAGCTTCTCCGTCCTTCCATGGTAACAAATTCCATTGCAGCTATGGATGGTGCGATAAAGAAATAGTTGCTGAACTTCAATAACGGCAACAATGAACCAGCGATAATTAAACCAAAGGCCAGCACTTTAGTTCCTATGACGGAATGAAGGATAAGCGAGACAATCTCCAAAGCAAAGTTTCACTCGCTCAGAAGTTGTGTGAAACTATTTAACAAGTTGCAAAGTTTCGATTATAAAATTCAGGTCAACAATTAAGGGCACAATCTCCGGAGGGGGACGAGATAAAGGACGAATATAATTTGTGACATGTAACTAATGTAGCTGTTTCGTTCATTTGCAGGTTCGATGAGAAGGAGAGCATATCTGGAGTGCAGCAGCTCAAGTCATCGGTCCAGAAGGGCATCCGGGCGAGGCTACTGGAACTTTATCCGCATCTGGACAACTATATTGACCAGGTCCTGCCGAAGAAAGACACATTCAGAATTGTAAAATGGTACGTAAATCTATTTTTTATAAAGGCATATCAATTAAACGTATTATAGCCAGATAATGGTCAGCTGATGATAGTGATTAAACAAGGGCAACAGAAATAAGCAGGCAGACGCTCCTCAACCTTACTGGCCATTTTACATCAGAACCCGGGTTGTTAAGCGGAAAGATTTATGTTTTCTAATAGATATTAGGTTATGTTATTTTTTTTACGACCCTTAAAACAATATTTGTATCATCAAAACGCATTCGAGTTGCTACCCAATTATAGTACGTCTCAATCCAAGTTGCCAAAAAGGTAAACAAAAAAGCCGATTTACCGAATTTGTTATTCAATAATCACACTTTTTCATAGACATTGGCACGTAAATATAATTAACGGTAACAATTGTTGTCAGTTTCAATTGATTTCAATTACCTACAGCCATCACAAAACATTTTAGAGATGAAACATTACCTTTGTTTTGTTTACCTTTTTGGCAACTTGGATTGAGACGTACTATAGTTATTTTGCTGACAAATTAGAAATATCTGCTGCCCACAAGTTGTTGCCCAATTAGTTACTTGCTGACCAATTTAGAAATATTTGCTGCCCTTATGTTGCAGATTAATTAGTTATTTTAGCTGACCGATTGCATTTTTTTGCTGACCAAAATTCGAATGTTTTGCTAACCGTTTAAATAACACCTATTTTTAAATGACAGACGGCAAACATTACGGTATTGGCACACAGCTATGATTGTGGTAAATTTGTACCTGTGGTATAACATCTATTTTATAATATTATGTAGGTACCCATTACATATGTTTTCATTATGATCCTACCCTATAGTTCCCGTGTTACCTTCGACAAGTATGTTACCATTCTTCCTTATGGTGAGTTTGTGGATCCGTAGTAATAGTTACCTCAATAGTTAAAATCTAGACTATTAGCGTCAATGGAAACACCAAAATGTATGACGTCAGCTTTCAATTGAAAGAAAGAAAGAAATAGTTATTTATTATACAAGAGTGGAAAGTTCCTTTTTAACCGCGTGCTCGATTTGGATGACCGAGCAAGCGAAGGATTCTTAAGTTGAATCACGAGCGCAGCGAGTGATTCTAAATTAGAATCCTGAGCGTCAGCGAGGGAAACAAACGAGCACAAGGTGAAAAATCTTTCCACTCGAGTGCAATACGTAACTTTTCATCCCACCTCAGCGAGGAAATGACAAAATGAAAAAGAAAACAATTTATAATGACAAAATATTTTTTCACAATTTAAAAAGTTCTAATCATAAATTTGGCACCATAGAGGTTACATTAAATAGGTTTAATGACGTTTTGAATTTACAATTATATTGAGTACTCATTATATGTGATGTTCTAAATTCAAATCTACTTTGCCGCTCAAGCGAATAAAATAGAATTTTCCAGCCAGATTTCGAAGCGCAAAATTACACTTTCCGAGGTGGTGGGATGAAAAATAATTTATTCAGTGATCGGATCAAAAACAAATAAATCTATAAATCTAAACTTAATGCCTTAGATCACCGAAAAGGCACATACTCAGCATGTGTCAAGAGGTCACAAGACAACTCAACGCTGGTCTTCCGTAGGTGCCTCGAGTACACAGCAGGCACACACGCCAAATTGTTAAATTCGCGATGAAAATTCAAAGCAATATACATCAGCTGTGCCGCCAGCCGCCATTTTACTAATCGATTCGACTATTGGACAAGCTGTCATATCACGACATCATACGTTTTCGCCATTGGTCCATATTTTAACCTACTGGTCAACCTGACCACGGATCAAAAACCTGACCTTTAGAGAACCAATGTATAAAAACGCCAATTAAAACAAGGAAATTTCTTTTTCCGGTTAAGGGTTTCTTTTGTATGTAAATAAAGTGTGTTTATATATATTTTTTTAAAGAGTTGTGTTTGGTGTTCCAGTCACGACCACATCGAGATCATGGTGAACAGTGCGGGGGAGCTGCTGTTCTTCCGCCATCGTGAGGGACCCTGGATGCCTACGTTGAGGTTGTTGCACAAATGTAAGTTTATAAAAAAATGTAAATATGCCTATGGTAAGTGTGGAGAAAAGTTGCATCGCGGCAGAGATAGCAGAAATGAAATGAAATCAAAATGAAATGTAATCATTTTTTCTGCAATTAGATTTACATGAAATACTTTTGCTCGTCAATATTTTTTTTCCTACTAGCACTTCGACGTGAATGGCTTGTTGAGAAGAAGTGCCGCAAGAAACTCAACAGTCAGCCTTTTTTAAACAGCCATAATAATAAAAGGAATTTAGAATATTTTAAATATTGTAAAATAAGTATGTGCAGAGGAGCAAATTATAGTAGCCACGAATTTTTATCTTTAAAATAATCTTCTATCTTATAATACCCCTTTTTCAATAAACAGCTTTTAACAGTTGACTTAAATTTATGCAGGGGCAAGTCAATAAAACTTTGTGGCAGCCTTTTATACATTCTTATGCTGATTCCTATAAAACATTTAACAGTCTTGTGAAGTCTGAGGCTGGGAACGGCGAGCTTATGCTTATTTCTGGTGTTGAGGCTATGGCAGTCAGAATTTTTAAGGAAAGTATCATAGTGTTTACGTACATACATAATACAATCAAAGATGTATTGAGACGCCACAGTTAATATATCAATTTCCTTAAATAATTCCTTGAGCGAGTCACGTGGTCTAAGGTTGTATATGGCACGAACGGCTCTCTTTTGAAGTACAAAGATAGTCAGAATGTGAGCAGCGGAGCCCCACAACAGTAGACCATCGACATTACGCTGTGAAAATAGCTCAAATAAACTAATCTCGCCGTTTCAACATCAGTGAGCTGCCTTATTTTTCTGACTGTATGCGCAGCTGAACTCGTCTTCCTGCTAGAGCCGTAATATGTGGACCCCATTGCAGTTTAGAGTCCACAATAATTCCAAGAAAAGTTGTAGAATTAATTATTTCTTTACGTTCCTCCTTTATACAAATTTGAGTATCGATCTGCTTTACGTTAGGCATACAAAATTTAATACATTTTGTTTTCTTAGAATTAAGTGCAAGGTTATTAATATTAAACCAATGCAAGACTCGCGAGAGAGCATTGTTTACTTCGTCAGATACGTTATTGCGTCTGTCAGTTTGGAAAATCAAAGAAGTGTCATCGGCAAACAAAACTATCTCACAAAGGTCTTTAGCAAAGTAAGGCAAGTCATTAATATATATTAAGAATAATAAGGGGCCCAATATAGAGCCCTGGGGCACTCCCATATGCAGAGGCGCGCCGAAAGAATTAGTACCATTTATGCTAACTCTTTGTATTCGATCCGTAAGATATGATTGTATAAGGCGTATAGCAGTTTCCGAAGCTCCATAATGTTTCAATTTTACTAACAAAATTTGGTGATCCACACAATCAATCGCTTTTGAAAGATCACAGAAAGTACCTATTGCATCTTGCTTGTTCTCCCATGCGTCAAATATATGTTTGATGAGTGTGAACCGCACGACAGTTGGGATCAATCCTCGCATCTGAGATTTGAAACTTAGGAAATACAGTTTATTATGAATATCGCTCGCCATTTTGATTATCTATACCGCCTCAAACCAAAAGCGTTGGCCCTATAAGTTATGTTATGATAAGTTATGACAGTAAACTATACCTACAACAATCACATTTTTCTGTATACATTTACTTTAGTTCTATATAGTTGTCGATAGTGACGCTGGTACTAGTTATAGGTATGGAGAAAATACGCCTGCGAATGTCATAGTTATAGCTTACAAGCGGCCAACCGTCCCGCATTCTGCGGAACCGTTCAGTTGCTCCCAGGTCGCAAATTTTATACAATTATTTTAATTTTCCAGCAATTGGTCTTAAGTGTAAGCATGTCCCGAATACCTATATTTTTATTTAATTGTAGGTTCGTTTACATCGTCTCGCTCGCACAAAAAAAATACGAAGTTACAAATAGAAAAAATCTTTTAAATTTTAAATGAGTCCAAAACTACATGTAAAATTTTATTTGGAAATAAACTTAACTCTAAAGCCAAACTCCCTTTACCTCCTTTCCAAAAATTTTGTAAGTTTAAACTAATTTAAACTTATTTATTTGCTATCATAGTACCCTAGTATGAGATAGCTTGGCTTACATATTACACGGGCTTCTGAAAAAAACAAATTGTCGTTCGCAAACTTTGTCAAGTATACAAGCGGGGATTGAACCGGCGACCTCTTGAACTAAGTGCCTTATCAATCTTACAACAACTTTATCTTACTCTTTGTATAGAAAAAAACCGAAACATTAAGTTCCATTAGAATCCTATCGTATAATTCGTATAAATATAATGACCCTTACATTTTTTCAGATACGGTATCAAAACTTACAGGGAATTTAAAACAGTCAACGTTAGTTATCATATAAGGCTATCCCCCATTCCAAGTTTTCTTCTATAAAATATAAATCAACAAAATAAAAATAAAGTTTTTTTTCCGAGGTTCCTGGCCGTGTCATATCAGTAGTAAGGCACTATGCAGGTTGATAAGTTGAAGGTGGCTGCGGTTTTTTTCGGGTGTTATTTAAACGATTAGCAGAATATTCGAATTTTAGTCAGCAAAAATGGCAATTTGTCAGCTAAAATAACTAATTGGTCAGCAATGAATGGTCAGCAAATATTTCTAAATTGGTCAGCATAATAACTAATTAGTCAGCAAAAAAACTAATTGGGCTCAAATGATCTCGGATATCTGGATCTTTTATACTTATACATACATATGCAGCATCACAAGACGATTGTTTTATGTTCGTACTTGATGTGATGACTTACGGGGTACTATAACGAAAAGGGCTATTTGCTGGGAGTATTTAATTTTATAAAAGTACAAATTCAAATTGCAACGATTCTAATTGCGAGGTAGACCGACGATCTGATGAAGGTTGGAGGAAGTCACTAGATGCGGGCGGCGCAGGACCGGTCGTTGTGGAGTTCATTGGGGGAGGCCTATGTCTAGCAGTTGACGTCTCTAACCTGATGGATGGACAAAACCTGTCAATGGTCAGGAAATCAGATAATTGAAACATCTATGCTTGCGAACACCGGTGTTCGCGCCTTTGAGGGTTCAAGGGGTCCAGGCTCTACTCCCACTTATTCAGGTGCATTCAGCGTTTGTCCATTGAAAACGCCAGCTTTGTATGGAGCCTGTCCGGCTTTCCGCGTCTGTTCAGCCGCTAAGCATTGCATATAAAATCGTCGATTTATATAGAAAACAACAAATGGAACTGAATAAGTGTAAGTACTTAGTCCTTAAGGTCCGTCGCACATCCCTACATGCAAGCGCACACTGTTCTGTTTGCAACTATGCCTTCGCATGCTGCAACGTCCTTAGGGATGAAGCGTCCTTAAGCATGCCGTACCGTCCAAACTACCCCCGAGTGATGCCTTGGCGCGGCGGGCGGCAGCGTACTGAAGGATGCCGAAGTATCCCGAAGCAACCTCAAGGTCGCCGATGCAGCAACCTCAAGCATACCGACCATTTTTGTTACTACGACCATATCATCATGGAAATTTCTACTTTATTGCCATAAAGTTAATATTATGTTGTTATTTATCACCTAAAATCCTGAGCCGTGCCGATGGCGATAATGTGCGACGGGCCTTAAAGGGCTATCTGCTATTTATATGTTTTTTTCCAGATCCGTTCTTCCTGCCACTGCAGCAGGTAGACAAAGGCGCGATCCGTTTCGTGCTGAGCGGCGCCAACATCATGTGTCCGGGGCTGACGTCCCCGGGCGCGCGCATGTCCGCCGTCGACAAAGGGCAGGTGGTCGCCGTCATGGCGGAAGGCAAGGAGCACGCGTTGGCTGTGGGGCTCACTGCCCTGTCCACAGATGACATGTGAGTGTGTATAGTCAGCGCCAACATCATGTCCGGGACTGGTGTCCCCGGGCGAGGGGATGATTTAAAGATAATGAAGACCTTATTTGTGTATAAATATAATGATATTGCCATTTAGTGTCCGGGACTGAACTACTTTCTCTATGGTCAGTCCTTAGATGGGTGATAAACCTTTGTAATCTCGAGTTCCTAGAGCTTCAAAAGGCACCGCTTCTACCTACCAATACGCATTGGGCCAGATGATGTAACTGTCTATTTATTTCTTACTATACTGCACATGTTTCATGTAGACAGGTCTATGCCCAGCTATGGACGTATACTTAAACACTGATGATGATGTCTTTTGATGTGCTGTTTAGGAATATTTCGTCGGTATCATAGCTACAACGTTATTATATACTACGGTATTATACTTACAACGTTCTTCAACGCATTATCTTATATTTTGATGTCATTATGCGAAAAATTCAATTAAAATAGCGTTTATAAGAAGGTACTTACTTATGTATTTTTTATTTTTCAGCGCGAAGGTAAACAAAGGCATCGGCATAGAAAACTGCCACTATCTCAACGACGGCCTGTGGCAGATGAAGCCGGTCAAGTAAACCCACTATAGACATAATCTGTGACTGTAACTTACGACTTAAGATTTTCTAATAAATAAAAACTCTCTTCATTGTGTTTTTTATTGAGTAACTTTTATCCGCGTGTATAGCATAGGTAACTTGACAAATATTGGGTCCATACCTATGAAATTGGTGTTTTTTTTCTCTCTTAGTATTTTGTCTGTAACTATTAAGATTCAGAGTATTCCTAAAAAATAATTACCTCGTCTAAAAATAGACTATATTTTTGAGCTCTTTTGATTTGTTTTGATAATTTGTTGTAAGTTTAATTGTGTTAAAATTGGACACGGAGACAACTCTGTGCCTCCCGATAAATAATTTTTATGAAGTGTGATATTACACATATTACTAAAGCTTGTCTAATGATAGATGCCAAATATCTATCTTTGGATTTGTCGTTGTGAAGAAAACTGATAAAATTTTAGTATGGAAAATGCAGAATTCCCCAAAATCTCCATAGAAAACACCAATTGCATAGGTAAGGACCTAATAGATTAGGCACGTCTAAACTGATAAAAAATAGAATAGAATTCATATGCAATTATCTGCTCGGAACATATTAACCGGAACTAGTGAAACTGGCCATGAATAGCCATGAATAATCGACGCGACGCCATCTATAGGCACATTATCGACACTACCTGCACGGTAGAGATAAGCAGATGCTCCTCATATACATCAGTCGCTGTCAGGGGTCACTTGCTGTAATGTCGCGCGAGTCTCAACATAACCAGAAAAAATTACGTTACTGTATTCTTTGTAAAGTGTTAATAAGGTTGTTAAAATAAGACAATATTATTTTATAAATTTTCATCTTTTTTTCGACTAAGACATTTTAACATTATTGATAAAAATATAGCTTGAGAATAGGAAATTGAAACAAAATCATGTTTTAATTATTACCTTTGCAATACAGTAAAATAGTGTTAATTTGAAAGCCGACGGAAACTGTACTATTAATTTTGGGGTTTCCGTGCGTGTGTGAATCGGAACGTCAGTTGTCAAAAAAAAAATGGCGGTGGCACTTGTTAGTTCGGCTCGTCAGGGTAAATAAAATTAAAATTTTTATTTCTAAATAGAAATTAAACAATTATTTACATAATTTCACAGTATTTTTTACAGAAATAGTGTTGTGTATAAAAACCAACCCAGTACTTTCAATATTATTAATTTATTATGACGTTGCTCATCAGCTGTTCGCGTTTTTAACCTGAAATCTTTCCCTATTTCTGAAAGAAATAAGTGTTTTAATTGAGAATCTATCGAAATACAAGTGGAAGAAATATCATAGTTCATATCAATTAATCAATTAAGATTATGCAATTGTTCTACAAGTAAAGTTCAAAGTTCAAAAACGAAGTGTCTTCATTTGTTTTGATTACTTGTTTTCGTTTTGTGATTTAATTTTGTTAATCGGTAAGAAAAAAATTCCAGTGGGGAGGCTAACAAACGCATCGAGGAGGTTGTACTCAGATGTTTACCCTAAAATAACAACCCATTATACAATTCATCCGAGAGATAAGGACTCACGATGGAAAGGTAAGCTTGATAACCTTCATATGTAAACAATCCGCTTCGTTATCAAAAATTTTAGTTACATGAATTAAATCCTTTTGACATGATTGTAAGGCTGTTTTTGAAGATACATCCAGTAAAAACCAACAACTGCAAAACTGTCATGATAACATGAATGGGATTAAATCATCAGTACATTTACCACCAAAAAATATAATCAAATTGAAAAGTAGCAGCTATTGGCAGCTATCGCCCCCACACAATGGTTATATGCTGCTACTTATATTGATTTGAATATTTAAAATATTAAATTCTACCGTTATATATAACTCACTAACCAAAATATATTTTTTTAAATAGTAGCTGCTTCCCACGACTAAGTCCGTCGTTATTATGGTTTTTTAACTATCCCAATCCTTTAATTTTCTCTCTAAGTCTCAGCCCGATTGGTTTAAAATTTACAGTTTCATACAAACATTCATCCTTTCTTAGCGGATGCCTATGTTATAACATCTACCTGGATGCCAAATTTCAGCCCGATCCGTCCAGTGGTTTGGATTGTGCGTTGATCGATCACTATGTCAGTCAGTCACTGAGTTTCTCTTGTAAATTTGCAGATATAAATATGGAGCGTGTGGCGGAGGAGACAGATATTCTCATTATTGGAGGAGGCCCGGCTGGCATGGCAGCCGCAATCAAAGCAAGGCAAATTGCAGAGGAAAAGGGAGCTGTTAGTACTATTTTGATTATATGCATAGTCTCATTTTAAAAATACACAAAAATACAATATCATGTAGGGCCTGCGCCGCCGGGATTGATAGAGGTGTTGACCCACAAAGTCAAAATCATTCATTGTGCCTGATACATTTTAGCCACATTCGAGACTTGAGTTATACCCACAGCAAAAAAAATCCTTTTTATAAGTTGCTTTATTAACAATGCTTAAAGTTGGAACTCAAAACTTTATTATACCTAAAATTATGGGTGCTCATAACATTTTAAACCTATTACCAAACTTTTATAATATGTTGGCTTAGTATGTAACTATTAGCTCTAATTGAGCGCATTGTAGTTAGAAATTATCAGTACTATTAACTGATTAGTTTTAAATAGCATTGTTACTAAACACAATGTTTAATTAAAGATACATAAAAGTTTTGCTTATTACATTTTAAATAAGTACAATAATGCACTCTAAAAAATGTTAAACAATTTAAAATTTTATTCTATGATGAAATTACATATTAACATTTTCTTAAATACAGATAAAACTTATTTGATGTATTTATTGAGACTTACATAATTTGTTTTTTTACAGGAAGTAAGAGTAACCCTCCTAGAAAAGGCAGCAGAAATTGGAGGACATATTCTTTCCGGAGCATGTGTAGATCCGATTGCTCTTAATGAGCTTATTCCAGACTGGAAAGAGAAAGGGGCTCCCATGAACACACCCGTCAATGCTGATAAATTTAGTTTACTCACAAAGACAGGGAGAATACCGATTCCTGTGTTTAAAGGTAAATATCGCAATATATTACATATTATCTTAATTCCATGATTAATGCTTTGTACCATATCAATATTAATATTTTAAAATTTTTATTTACATAACAAAACGTCATAATTTATGGATCTCTTTAAATACTAAATGATTGAAATGTATTAAACTCTTCTAAGTTACATAAATTTTTAGCAAGAGCTAAATAATACTTATTTGTGGTGATAAACTTATGGGTGATAATAAAATTTTTAAGCAGTGTTTTTGTCGCACTATTTATAATAGAGACTATTATTATGTAATAATAGAACTAATTTTGGATGTTCATGTTTATGGATGGATGTGGATGAACCTAGAGTGAGAGAAAGACTCAAGAAGCGATGGATTGAATGCGTGAAGAAGAAGACAAGTGACAGATGATAATGCAAGAAGATACATGTTGTGCTGACCCTACCTAGAGTGGGAAAAGAGCAAGAAGAACAACAACATTAGAACTTCTAAATAAGCAAAATGTGCGTATTTGGTATCTAGGCCTGATAATGGTAATGCTGTAAATACCTAAACAAATTGCAGATATTTTCGCAAGTCATGATAAGTCTTTCATGATAAGACATCAACAACCCTTATTTGCCTTTAGACATATGTTATTGTTAACCGCATCTCTGGTCTAGTGGTTCGATTCCTCACGGCGGCAAGAGTTTTTCTGCTCGGTTTGGTTGGTGGTAGGGCTTCTGAGCACGCCTGGTTAGCTACCACCGTCTTACCTAAATCTTTCGCCAAAATAACAATGTTATAGCATTGTTGTGTTCCGGCAATCAGAGGTATGATAGATCCACAGTTGTTGAGGATTACAGGTGAAGCTCGCTTCCACCTTCGGCCTTATCGTCACTTACCATCAAGTGAGATGAAGGTCAAGAGCTTGCCTGTCATATGTATAAAAACAAAATGTCTCCTCCTCCAAAGTTTTTCACATTTTACAGCCTTCGACTATTAGAAATTTTATTTATGTATGTATTGATATTTTTTCAGGCCTTCCTATGTACAACCATGGTAACTATGTTGTTAGATTAGGACACCTGGTGCGATGGATGGGTGAGCAGGCCGAGGCGTTGGGGGCCGAGGTAAATTGAGCAATTACAACTTAATTATGTTTGAATGAATGCTAGTAAGATACAGAGATAAATTCTGATAAACAGTCTTATCACCACTGTGTGGTAAATAGTTACTGGTTACTCAAAATAATTTTTATCTTGATATAATAAATCGATTTTAGCACTGTGCTTGTGTGACATGTATTTTTTTAGTAAATATTTATGTATTTATTATGCCTTTATTAAATTTATGATATCACTTGGACGAAAATTGCAGTTATAATTATTTTTTCATCCCACCACCTCGGAAAGTGTAATTTTGCGCTTCGAAATCTGGCTGGAAAATTCTATTTTATTCGCTTGAGCGGCAAAGTAGATTTGAATTTAGAACATCACATATAATGAGTACTCAATATAATTGTAAATTCAAAACGTCATTAAACCTATTTAATGTAACCTCTATGGTGCCAAATTTATGATTAGAACTTTTTAAATTGTGAAAAAATATTTTGTCATTATAAATTGTTTTCTTTTTCATTTTGTCATTTCCTCGCTGAGGTGGGATGAAAAGTTACGTATTGCACTCGAGTGGAAAGATTTTTCACCTTGTGCTCGTTTGTTTCCCTCGCTGACGCTCAGGATTCTAATTTAGAATCACTCGCTGCGCTCGTGATTCAACTTAAGAATCCTTCGCTTGCTCGGTCATCCAAATCGAGCACGCGGTTAAAAAGGAACTTTCCACTCTTGTATAATAAATAACTATTAATAGTTAGTAAAATGGATCTAAAATTCTTATCTCTTATAATCTTTATAATCTTACAAAACTGTCTTGAGTATTTTTTATATATTTCTAATATTTTTTGTAAAACAAAGACTCGCGCTTGGCCGCTTATTATTAGGTCCTTACCTATGAAATTGGTGTTTTGTATGGAGATTTTGGGGAATTCTGCATTTTCCATACTAACATTTTATCAGTTTTCTTCACAACGACAAATTCAGAGATTATCATATTTGGCATGTATCATTAGACAAGCTTTAGCAATATGTGTAATATCACACTTCATAAAAATTATTTATCGTTTTTAAGTGAATGCAAATAAAATGATACAAATAATGCAAATAAAATGATATTCGGGAGGCACTTAAAAAGAGTTGTCTCCGTGTCCAATTTTAACACAATTAAACTTACAACAAATTATCAAAACAAATCAAAAGAGCTCAAAAATATAGTCTATTTTAAGACGAGGTAATTATTTTTAAGGAATACTCTGAATCTTAATAGTTACAGACAAAATACTAAGACAGAATAAAAACACCAATTTCATAAGTAAGGACCCAATATAAGCGGCCTGATGAAAGCGATAGTGTATAATATAGCATAGCAGTATTTTCATAAATTGTTTTTACCTACTTCACCAATTCTACCGCTCTCCAGATGGACATGTATAGGCTGATGACGATCATAGTAATATAGTCTCTTTACAGGTATGGCCCGGTTGCGCAGCCGCAGAACTGGTGTACCGTCCGGACGGCTCCCTCAAGGGGGTGGCCACCGGCGATGTAGGCATCGCCAAAGACGGCAGCCCCAAGGATATGTTTGAGAGGGGCATGGAGTTCCACTCTAAGATTACAATTTTTGCGGAAGGTAAGTAATCTTTAAAAATTTATAAAAACATTCCCAAATTATATAATTTGACTGTTTTTCATAATAAGCCCTTTAATTAACAAGCATTATTATTCAGTTTGTCAGGGCATTTTTTTTTAAACAGGGCAATATTTTACTAACCAAAACACTTAGACAAAATTATTTTTAGTTCCACTGAATGTTGATCGAACTAATTAAATAGGAAAAAAACAAAGCTCGGTGGCGTCATAGTTAGTACACTTTGGCTTTCGGTCGAAACAAAGCTACCTTCGCCATGGTCAGGCCGTGGAAGGGTGACCAAAACTTTGTGATCTCGAGCTCCTCCGTGCTTCGGAAGGCACGTTAACCCCCCCGGTCCCGGTCGCTATTGCAGCCGTTTCTACGCACCAATACGCACTGGGTAAGCGTGGTGGTGTTACGGCCCATATTTTTACTTCTACATGTGTTTCTCCATGAGGAAGGTCTGTGCCCAGCAGTGGTCGTATAAAAGCTGAGGACGGTAATAAATTAATGTTTTAATGATGATTTAACATCGGTTAATATTACTTTAAAGGTTGCCATGGACACTTGACCAAGATGGTTTCAAACAAATTTAACCTTAGAGAAAAGAGTGAACCGCAATCTTACGGCATTGGTCTGAAGGAGCTGTGGGAAGTCAAACCAGAGGTATTTATTGACATAATTACTTAAATGTCCTTGTTAAATAGTAATTAGAATTTTTGTTTCATGAAATTATGTATAGCATTATCATCCAAAAACATGCTTATTATCTATTTAACATACATACATACAAATAAACACGACAATTATCCTGTAAGGGTTAGTCAAACTAGGCAAAAGCATCGCAAAAGCAGTTCATTACCATAGTCCGTGCTTCACCAAGCAGTGACTGCACTCAGCGTGACAGGTGGTAAGCCCGTCGTATGGTGGTGCAGTTCTAAGTCCATTAGTCGCCTTTTACGATACCCAAGGGAAGAGATATGTTGGTAGTATTCTTTCATGAGCTACCACACAACTCGACGACGATTTATTCAATAAAGAACAATATTTTATAAACGGTCTTGGTATACTCCTAAGATAAAAAAGGGTGCTTAAAATGGGACTAGTTGATAGGTGTGAATGTCTGAGGATATTTATTTATTTATAGTACGTTTCAGTCTAAATATTGTATCTTTCAATATTCTAACATAGCCTGGAGTTGCCTTTTCATTAAAATTTGTTTTATTGCTTTATTAAACTTTCCAGAACCACAAACCCGGCCTAGTAGAGCATACAATAGGCTGGCCAATGGAACGGAACACCTATGGAGGATCTTTCATATACCATCTCAGTGTACCCGAGGGCGAAGCGCCTTTAGTAGCGGCTGGCTTCGTGGTGGGCCTGGACTACTCCAACCCTTACCTCAGCCCCTTCAGAGAGTTCCAGAGGTTCAAACTGCACCCGTATATCAAGCCGTTGTTTGAAGGTTAGTTGATTATGGACTCGTTTGGATTTAACACTTTCTGATTAATCTGACAATTTTATTAGTTGATGTTTAAAATTGAATAATTATTGGTTATCATGACATCAATGGAGATGATTGATTACTACATAATTAAAATCTTTTCTTTGTGTGAATTTTAAAGGTCAAAACTTCTCTATAATTTTGAACATTAGAATTTCAACCTAATGTTTAAAATTCTAATGTTCAAAATCTAATGTTGAAAATGTATGAATAGATTTTGAACATTAGATTTTCAACCTAATGTTCAAAATTATAAAGAAGTTTTAACCTTTAAAAATTATACAAACAAAATATTTTAATTATGTTGTAGTAACCAATCATCTTCATTGGTTGAAAATCTATTGAAGAGATTTTACAGTGTTTTACAATGTAATGTAGTAATATGTATGTAATGATAGTGTATCTGATTTTACAGAAGTTTCTCCAACAGGTTGATTGAAAAATTGACGTTTTGTGGTAACAAAGAGAACTTTATTGTCTTTGCAGTACAGCATTTAACATTATTTTGATTCCAAAACAAATGATTAAGGGTCTCAAAAGGTCGTTGAAGAATCGACAGAGTCAAAACTCGGTGTATTATATAGGCAGCGATAGCCAAGTTGGGAGTGAGAGCCCTACTCAAGAGCAAGAGGTCGCCAGATCGATCCCACCGTCTGTACAGTCGAGTTAAAAAATATGCATATGCACGTTTGTTAGTAAATGACTCTTATTGGAAGGGAATAAAGACTGTCGCATGTCAAATCTGCAGACCTATTTTTTAAGTTGACTGTACCACTGCTTTTGAATAAAATTAAATTACGTACAGTTTGCTGTGAATATTGCTTGACTCACTGTGTCCGGCGTATGGTCACACTCGCCCCCCGTTAAATGGGGACTTAACATTTCTAGCGAAATGGGTGTCAGCACCCTGCCTTCGGGGATAGAAGCGTGATAAAATTCAATATTCAATATCGTTTATTCAATTTAGATGTGTCTTAGCACATACTTATGAACTTCAAAAGTATTTTATTCGTGAAAGCGATAAACTACGTTATCCGTTCAAAAAACTACCAGGAGGCCTTGTTCTGAGAAGAACGGGCAAGAAACTTGGCAAGTTTCTGTCCTCCATTTACATCAACCTTGTTTTTTTTTAAATGTTATAATATGCTGTACTGTAAATTGAGTATAATACCGAATGGCCAATTTTTTTTATCACAGGTGGCACTCGCGTAGCATATGGCGCCAGAGCTCTAGTAGAAGGAGGTTGGCAGTGTTTGCCCAAGACAGTGTTCCCTGGAGGTCTTCTAGTTGGGGACACGGCCGGATTCCTCAACGTGCCCAAGATTAAGGGCACGCACAACGCCATGAAGAGTGGTCAGTATTACTATTACTTTATTTTACTACACTCCCATTCGATTTTAACCGCCTCTCTGGTCTAGTGGTTGACATCACCGGGTGTAGATCGGGAGGTTTGGGGTTCGATTCCCCACGGGGGCAGGGGGGTTTTCTGCTCGATTTGGTACGTTGTAGGGCTTCTAAGACCGTAACATAACCCACCGGACTAAAAAACACCTGGTCCGCAACTTGGTCTTCTCCATTGCTCTGCAGGGTGCGGAGACTTGGACCTTCAAAGCCGCAGATAGGCAGAGAATCGACGCTTTTGAGACGTGTTGCTGGTTGAGAGTACCATGGACAGCGCACCGCACCAACTAATCTATTCATAAGCAACTAAAGATAGAAAACACCCAACGTCTATCAACTACTTGCCTACAGCGAATACTGCGATACTTTTATTTTGCGATACTGGCAAAATAGAAGGGGAAAGACCTAGAGGTAGAAGTCCCAAACGGTGGTCCGATCAAATTGCGGAAGAACTAAAAATACCCGTAAGCGATGCACTCTACCAAGCAACAGAATGGGACCGATGGAGACAGCTTGTTGACGGCATCAAACGGAGTCACGATCCTCAGCAATGAGGGACCGATTGAAGAGAGAGAGAGAGAGGGCTTCTAAGGCCGCCTGGCCTAGCTAGCACCATCTTACCTGAATTTCTCGCCATAATAACAATGTTATAAGCATTGTTGTTCCGGCAATCAGAGGTAAGATAGCCAGTTCCTCAGTTGTTGAGGATTACAGACGATGCTCGCTTCCACCTCGGCCTTATCGTCACTTACCATCAGCTGAGATGCAGGCCAAGAGTTTACCTGTCATAACTTTCTTGGTGAGATTGTCGTTCTTCGTTCTTAACACATGACCATACCAGAATAGTCCATTCTCTCTCAATTTATTAACTGTAGGGGCTCCTTTCAGACTTATTTACTGTCTGCTTCCTGCCCTTGTCCCATATCGGCACAACATGTCTTCGTCTTCCATTCTCCTGTCACTCGTCGGCTTAGCATCCACTTCTTTTATTTCAATATGATTCTTCACGGATTCAATCCATCGCTTCTTTGGTCATCCTCTCATTCTAGCCCCATCCACAACCATGTTCAGCATTCTTCTCGTTATGTGGCATTCATCTTTCCTCATCATATGACCTTACCACACTAATCTATTGCTCCTTATCTTTTCTGCCACTTTCAAACTTCCCCTAATTTCCTATATTATGCCCAATTTTCTTCAATAGATTATTATTAGGTTTCACCTTTACGGAACCGGATTTTCGGCCGAATTATACTTTGCTGAGCCACGGAAACAACTTAAACAACATGTACGTTTCGTGTCACTACAGTCGATGTTAAAATATAAGTTGACTATACTAAACTACCAATAGCCTACGAAATCATTATGTTGACATGAGTAACATAAATCTTACAGATGAAGTAATGTCTTTTTGTTCTATACCCGGTCATCTAGCTAAGAAAATACAACCGAATATATTCGGCACGAAAACCGAATAATTCGGCCGAATACAAATAGTAGAAATGATGCCGAATACGCCGAATGCCGAATATAAAACGAATACTCGGCGCGTCTCTAATTATTATTATGTCTCGTCACCATGTATTTTGTTTTTATTAGGAATGCTGGCCGCAGAAGCGGCGATGGATCTCATAATAAATGGGGAAGCGACACACGAAAACGGCGTAGTACCGTCGGCTTACGAGGAGAAACTGCACAACTCATACGTTTACAAAGATCTGAAGGTATGACTATGTACTATCTGTAGAGAGAGTATTAAAATAACATTCTCTACTGAGACTACTATTAAAATAATAATGAAAGTTTCATAGTCCCTTTATCATAATATTTTTTCATTAGTCATCGATTTCTAAATATTTTTTCATTTGGGTAACGTCAACAACTCCTGAATATCTTCATTTATAAACTGTCAAATTTTTTCAATCAGTTTTGCGCTTTAAATTGAACTAGATAAGTTTTATAATTAATTTAAGAATGTTTACATCTTTATATTCTGACATACTGTCCACTGCACTTTATTAAGAAATGTTCATAGTTAATAGTAATTATGTAGGTATTAGTTTTTATTAGCTTTATCAATTACAACTTCTGATATTTGCTTGCTAAGGGATTTTGAACCTTCTTTATGATATAAATATTAAGGATGTAATGTATGGTTTTATAGCAAGTCCGCAACTGCCGCCCTTCGTTCCATACGTCGCTGGGGCTTTATGGCGGTGTCGCATACTCCGCGTTCTCTACGCTTATACGAGGAAAGGAACCATGGACCTTCAGCCATGGTGGTAAGGCACATATTACATTGTAATTTTCTTGCTCTTATTAAGATACTTTTTTCATTTAGAAAGGTAGTTTACCATCTTATAGAATGTAATGCTCATGTTAGAATAGGTTTAAAATGGTAGTTGATTCGTTTTGTCCTAAATATAAAATTTTTCATTTAATTGTGCACTTTATCTAAAGCGTTTTAAGGTTGAAAATAATTTGGTCTAATTCGACAGTGTTGGATTTTGTTGTTGAATATTAGTAACACAATATTTTAAAATCAATACAGGCGCTGACCATTCCAAGTTGAAACCGGCCAAAGAATGTACTCCGATTGAGTACCCCAAGCCTGATGGTGTTATCACCTTTGACCTGCTGTCATCAGTAGCATTAACAGGTAAATTAATTACTATTATTTCAATCATAAATTAATTTTATTTTTATCAGCGATTAATGTCAGTGACTCTAGTTTTCTGTCGGATCACATCAATCCTGATACCTCCATAGGGGCGTCCCACACTACGCATCATTCCTGTTTGAGGCCTGAGGCCTATGTTTAGCAGTGGACAAGCTGGACGCCCCACGTTGGGCGCCAGTGTAACGTGGTGAGGTTGGCGAAGAAATAACTGGATGGCTTGTCACTATTCTTTCATTGATACAATTTAGAGGCACAACTGGAACAATTTATAGAAAAGGAAAAAACACTAATCACAAAACTTAAAGAATATTTAAAAGGTAGTTCTACTTACAATAGTGCCTTGGTAAAGTTATTTATGTTATATTTTTTTAGGTACTAATATATTAATAATTTTATTGCAATAGTTATAACAATTTATATATATTTTATATATTGGCGTCGAGACAACCGCTCCAGACGCTATCTCTGATAGGAATGAAAATTGGAGAAAAGAGATTCTTAATTTAAAAACAGAAACAAAGAAAATGGCCAGAGAAGAGCGCGACAACAGCAAAAAGTCGCTAATACTGATATAGCACCTCGTTACAAACATAGACTTACTAGTAATGATGATGAAGCGATTAATTATTTCAGTACAAAAGTAAATACCTTTTATTTAATTCCAATTCCACATTTCAGGCACAAACCACGAAGCCGACCAACCACCTCATCTGACCCTGAAGGACGACTCAGTTCCAGTCAAGAATAACCTAGGCATCTACGACGGGCCCGAAGCGAGGTTCTGTCCTGCAGGTAATTATCGTACAAAAATTTGTTATTCTTATATTTAAATGTAGTTATAAATGAAGAAAAAAATTATTAGAAAGAAAGAAAAACATTTATTAACCTACAAACACACAATAAAAATAAAAAACAAAGAAAAAACAGGCAAACACAGAGTACAGTGAATAATTTTAAAAGACTACACAATAACGGTTAATTAGGACCCAGCCTCAGCATATGCTGAATCAGGGACTGACCCAGCGCTGGTGTTCTGAATTTATTTTTTCCAATTCGCATCGGGAGCTTAGAGGAGTTAAGGCAAGGCCTATGCCCAGCAGTGGGACGTGTATAGGCTCGTGATTAGACTGATAGTATTAGGTCCTTACCTATGAAATTGGTGTTTTGTATGGAGATTTTGGGGAATTCTGCATTTTCCATACTAAAATTTTTTCAGTTTTCTTCACAACGACAAATCCAAAGATATTTGGCATCTATCATTAGCCAAGCTTTAGTAATATTTGTAATATCACACTTCATAAAAATTATTTATCATTTTTAAGTGAATGCAAATAAAATGATGTATTCGGGAGGCACTTAAAAAGAGTTGTCTCCGTGTCCAATTTTAACACAATTAAACTTACAAAAAATTATCAAAACAAATCAAAAGAGCTCAAAAATATAGCCTATTTTTAGACGAGGTAATTATTTTTTAGGAATACTCTGAATCTAAATAGTTACAGACAAAATACTAAGAGAGAAAAAAAACACCAACTTCATAGGTAAGGACCCAATATTAACTGGAAGTCAAAAACCTTCAAACCTTTTGTTTAACACTTGTTGCTCCGTTCGAAGTATAATTCATACTGCCGTTCGTCCCTACTACCAACCGAACGAATGCATCGCTCACCCCACCACAAAGCAGCGGGCTGTGATTGGTCGTCCGCGGCGCCTCCGATTGGTTATCGTATCTGATTGGTTTTTACAAGATAGTCAAGCTAACGACTAATAATCGAAACTGAATGATAAAGATTACAACAAATTAACATTGCAAATAATTAACTGTATAATCATAAATTAAAATTTTCAGGTGTATACGAATACGTACCAATGGAGACTGGCGACGGACAGAGGCTACAAATCAACGCACAGAACTGTATTCATTGTGAGTTTTTGATTTTATAATAATTGTTGTAGGGTAAATTTGTTAACTGTATCAATTTTTAGTATGAACAGCTACTATGTAAAGGACCATATATAACTTTATGAGTAGATAAATTAATGAGAGGATAGGATCCAAGTAGTTTCTGCAATTGTGATTGTTAGTGTACAAATACAAACCATGTACTTTATGTCAAAAGTCTTAAAGTTCAAAATCTTTTGAAGATTCTTAACTGTTGACTAAAAAGTTGCTCTCTGTCCACATGGACTTCTTATGACTATTACACTGTATTAAAATTTGGTCTGATCAAAACATCCAAGTAACAAACACTCCAAACTTTCTCATTGCAAAAATAGTTTTTATTGCGATGTTAATACAGTTTGTTATGACCTACTTACTATTATTATATATACTCTTTATTGCATTTGAAAAAATATACAAAACATATAATTTGTAATACTGTTTACAATGGCGGACTTATCCCTAAAAGAGATGTCTTCCAGTCAACCCATGAATGATCATCAAAGTATTGTATTGGGACGCAGATGCAAAAAGACGATAACAGATTCACATCAAATACTATACGATAGTCTATTGTATTTGTTCTTATATAGTATCTATTTTACAGGTAAAACATGCGACATCAAAGATCCATCACAGAACATCAACTGGGTCGTCCCCGAGGGGGGCGGCGGCCCAGCATACAACGGAATGTAAATTGTTAATTAGTAAAATATCACTGTTAGTACTAAATAGATATGGTCGAAATTCGCGCTAGTATTTATAGTATGAATCATTGTTAAAAGGAAAATGAATGGTGTCTTAAGTTTGAAAAACCTCTGGATGTAAAATTATGTAAGTATATATTAATTAATATTTTCTGTTAATGAACTTTATAACGCTCAATAAATCAGAACAAAATGTACAACTGAAAGTGCTCCTATCGTATATTATATTTTATATTAATATTTTTCATTATATCGTATACACGAAATCAATATTTATCAATAAATCTATATTTATACTCATATAGTACATTATCTACTGTAATATATTTGTGTATGTAAATAAAGAATTTATATGTATATTTATTAGGTTTTAAGTATAGTCAAAGCTGTTACTGAGAATTTATTGAGATAATTAATTAAGGAATCGTAATACTAATATTAAACAAGTAATACTAATACAAAACAATCCACACCTATGTAATTCTAATGAATGTGTTCAGTGAAAGATTGTTAATTAGGAAAAGTTGAAAGAGTTCATATTAGCATGTAAGGATATTGTAAATTATATACAAAAGTTTACCATCAATAAAGTGTATTTTCCAGTTTAGTAAAAACTATTTTTCATTTATTCCTTTATATTGATGGCGTAATTATTTCTTATTTCAGTATTTTCCAGGTATTTTCAAATATGGATACGAACTTTTAATGTTGTTTTAATACAACATTAAAAGTACTCTTCAGGCAAACAGTAAAGAAATAGAAATCAAAATTGCAGTGTAAATAGGTGCTTTGCAATGGAGCAACTTAGGCAACAAAAATAGGCATTTTTTGAGGCAACTATCAACTTTTTAAAGTTTCCTGTAAGAAGTATAGATAGTTGCTATAACGTTTACGATTGCCGCAATTTAATTGCAATCTGTGAGCAATACTGCAACTTTGAAATCGGCAACTTTGAAAACCGGTATACTATTTATCAGGCGAGTCGTGTGTTAGCTCATTAAAATAATACTACCAACTCAACTCTTCCCTTGGATGTCGTAAATGGCGACTAATGGACTTAGAACTGCACAACCATCCAATAGCTTATAGCGGCGACGGGCTCACCCAAGGGCGGATCCAGCTTTGGCGTCAGGAGGGGGTCACATAGTCGTGGACTAGTTAAGAACTTATAATTTAATTTTGATAACAACAGATACAAGTAAAAAGTAGGTATTTTATTAATGTACGTAAAGTACCGTACTTTAAAGTATTTATTCTTTATTGTACACTTGAAAAACTTAACACATAAGAACTTGTTCATATACACGTACTACATATTGCAAGTGTGGCGCGGTAAAATTCAAATTTTCGATGCATTCGTTCCCAATCGTTTGCCATCATACAAAGTTATGATATTATATTAAATTAATTAAATATTGAAGGTATACATATACATGCTTCCAGGACTCACTATTGCGTTGTCATGGGAGATTTCAACGCAAGGCTAGGTAAACGCAGCGACGATGAGCTGAAAGTGGGGCCATTTGGATTTAAAATCCGGAACTACCGTGGTCAAATGCTAGCCGACTAGATGGAGAGGGAGGGACTCCACACGATGTACTCTTTCTTTACAAAACGGCTGCAACGAAAATGGACCTGGAAAAGTCCCGATGGTCGACTAAGACTCAGATTTTTAATGATGTCTCAGTGATCAATTCGTTAAACAAGAGTAGCGATCACCGAATGGTAAGAGGCACATTAAATCTGAACTTGAAATCTGAGAGGTATCGCATCGCGGTATACACTTTCAACTCGAGCTGCAAAATCGCTTCGATTGCCTGGAGGACTGCACAGACGTGGACACATATAATGATAGGTTCGTGGAAACTGTCCGTACGGTGGGTGAAAACTTCTATAAGCCCAGCCGTACCTAAAGAGGAAAGAAAATCTACGAGCCAACACTAAAGCTGATGGCGGAAAGATGATGAACGAGATGGTTCTGCGGTCATCAGATAATACTCTTCTATGTCGGCAGCTCATCAAACAGATCTCGAAGTCACTGACTCGTGACATACGCCGATTTAATGCTGAACGTATTAAAGAAACCATCGAGCGGGAAAAAAGCTCCAATGTTTTCGCAAGAGATCTGTGGCTCGGACAGAGTCTGCTGATGATGTTGAAGACAGAGGACGGCAGAACTATTGCATCCCGACCCGAGCTTTTGGCGGAGATTGAAAATTTCTATAGACAGTTTTATGCGACATCGAGCACTCCTGTCACTCAGGCTACAGACCCTAGAGCCAAATGAACCCAACACTACACCGAAGACATCTAAAACTAATCTCGTACAGGCTGTACGAGATTAGTTTGGCTCTAAAACGGCTTAAGAACAACAAGGCACCGGGTGATGATGGAATTACAGCAGAACTTTTAAATGCCAGTGGAAAAGCGATCCTGAAAGCTCTTCAGACGCCAAATTTCAGAGGATCAATTTTAGGATAATTATAATTTATTTTGTTTTGACTTGTCAAATATGTATTTGGTGATACCAATTTGATTAAATGACATTGAGTTTGAGCAATTTAAATCCATCATACTCGAGGGAAAAACGCCAAAAGCATGGCATGTGGGCATGGTGTCACTGTTCTTCATTCTTGACGAAGGTGACAGGGCCCAATTGAAGAACTACAGCTCCTTAGCCATGTTAACAAGCTGTTTTCGACAGTTCTAACGAATCATCTCGCGCGCAGGCTTGACGACTTCCAGCTTCCCGAACAAGCCGGATTCCGAAAAGGCTTAAGTACCATAGACCATATACATACGCTGCGACAGGTCATACAGAAGACCGAAGAGTATAACCTGCCATTTGTGCTTAGCTTTTGTGGACTATGAGAAAGCCTTCGATTCTGTCGAAACCTGGGCCGTGCTACAGTCGCTCCAGAGGTGCCGAATAGACTATCGATACATCAAAGTGTTGTAGTCATTTTACGAAAACGCCACTATGTCTGTTCGTCTTCAGGACCAGAACTCAAAACCAATTCCACTCCAGCGAGATGTGAGACAGGGCGACGTCATATCGCCGAAATTGGAGGACGTGTTTAAGCTTCTGGACTGGGAAGGACATGGCGTCAACATAAACGGTGAGTACATGACTCACCTTCGTTTTGCTGATGATATCGTGGTCATGGCTGAGACCCTGGAAGAGCTGGAGGTCCTACTCCTGTGAAGGTTGGAAGCTCTACACTGGAAATTGTTGTCGAGTATGTATACCTGGGTGAAGTAGTCCAACTAGGTAGGTCCAATTTCCAGAAAGAGGTCAATAGACGAATCCAACTCGGCTGGGCAGCGTTCGGGAAGCTACGCAGCGTATTCTCGGCTCATCTACCGCAGTGTCTTAAGACAAAAGTCTTCAACTCGTGCGTGTTGCCAGTGATGACTTACGGTACTGAGACGTGGCTGCTTACAATGGGCCTCATAAATAGGCTCAAGGTCACTCAAAAAACAATAGAGAGGGCTATGCTTGGAGTTTCTCTGCGTGATCGAATCAGAAACGAGGAGATTCGCAGGAGAACCAAGGTCACCGACATAGCCCACAAAATTGCGAACCTTAAGTGGCAGTGGGCAGGGCAGGGCACATTGCTCGTAGAACTGACGTCCGTTGGGACGGAAAGGTTCTCGAGTGGCGACCACGTACTGGGAGGCGCAACGTAGGGAGGCCCCCAACAAGGTGGACCGACGATCTGGTGAAGATCGCAGGAAGTCGCTGGATAATTACATAAAATCTGTATGGTAACAAAATATATAAATAAAATCATTATGTTCAATTAGTGGTCCACCTAAGTCCTGGAACCGGCTCAGGGGGGGGGGGGGGTCATGACCCCCATGACCCCCCCCCTTGGATCCGCCGTTGGGCTCACCACCTGTCACGATGAGTGCAGTCACTGCTTGTTGAAGCGCGGACTATGACAATGGACTGCTTTTGCGGTGCTTTTGCCTAGTTTTGGACTAACCCTCAGGGGATAATAGTCGTGCTATTGTGTGTCTGTGTGTATTTATCCGTTGCTAGTTGCGATAATTAGAAACTAAGTAATCGAACAGCAACTGAAAACCGGTTTAAGAAAACTCGAGTTTCTCTTTGTGCGCAGTTCCATTGAAATATGGTTCTCCTATGTTTGTCCGAACAACGTTTTATTTTATTTCACCTCGTCTAATTTCAGTTCATCTAAAATGAATATCGATAATTATTTTGTTCATCTAGCCTAATATTGTTAGACATAAATATTCATATCATATTTTTTTAAGATTGGCTATGTAAAAAAGTGACTCATGAGTTTCTTGCCGGGTTCTTCTCATGAAAAGCCTTACTCTCGGAATCCGGCCGCTTGTATCGATGACAACCACAGTCAAAGATGTACTTGTACTGTGCTGTGGATGTAATTGCTACAAGCGCTCGCGGTAATGATCTTGAATACAATGGTTAAATACTCAAATTTCAAAATAATCTATAATAAGATATTTATTATGTAAAATGTTGACGATTTTAAATGCCAAACTTGGCCTTTGAAATAAAATTATTTTTGATTTTGATTTGATTTGATATAAAAACTTATCACCTTCATTATGTCTAACTTTGTTTGATTTAATTATCATATCACATCATAGACCTTTGCAGCGTGTAATTAGGTTTGCGTGTGCTCCGGCGCTGCGGGAAGGCAGCTCCTCCACCCTGGTCTAATAAGGTACAGGCTCCCACACTCTCCTTCGCAGCTTCGGCTTGCTGCAGCCTCAGCCGCTACGGAGAGGCCGGCCATCTGCATCTTGTTACCTGCTGCATCTTGCCTCCGCCTTATTGAATTCCGCTCTAGGGGTAGGGCAGACAACTCAGAGTAAACAGAACTGGAGTAGCCTTTGTCTAACATTCCCCTCTGCCAAATGCACAAGCATCGGATGCTTGCACGTTTAATAAAACTAGTTGAGCCGCCATTTTGACAGCCATAACATTGTAAACGTTGCGGCGAACAGAGCTCCCGCAAAAATGCCTGCCTGTGCTGTTTTTTGTTGTAAAAATAAATAGAAAACATCGAGTATGCTAAGAGATGGTGTCACCTTTTATTTGTTATTATAATTTTTAAGATTTCATGATTATTTACTTCATTATTTCATGTTCTAGAATTCTACGATTTCAAATTTCGAGCGCTAGTCTCGTGGGGAGTGCGGCTGTGACGTTGTCAAAACGCACACCCCACGTGTGTGTGCGTGAAATTTAAATTTGTGTGTCGAAATATGCATGTGTGCATTTGTAAGAACGGCTGGCTTTGAGTGTAGTGGTAACCTCACCCCCCGCAAGAAATGGCAGAAAAAAATGTTTGAGAAATTGACTAATGGCTACTCCAGTTCTGTTTACTCTGAGGCAGACAACTACCACGTGGTGGGAGAGATTGACTGAGTTGGATTCGCCCTAAAGTAGAAACAACTACAAGATCATCCCGCCCTTATCCTCGTAGGCTTGGACAGAAGTGTTTTAACCCATATTGTGCATGATAATTATGTTTATTTCCTCATGTAACAGAAACAGAGCCTATAACCATTTATAATGGCTTAAAGCGCGTCGTCGTTTATAATTTCTAATATCAGTATTATTCCTATGTCAAAGAGTAAAGTAAAACTGTATATTTGACTAAAAAGCAATGATATGTATGTATTGGTATAATAACAGAATGATCCCATTAAAACAGTGTCCCAGAAAATATCTAATGGCCCACTTTATCTTTGGGGAAAAGGGTTAGAGTAGGTAAACCATAGACATATATAAGGTAAACAATGGGACTTAGGAAAAGGTATGGAAATTCGAAAAAGCATACATCACTAGTTCGGAACTACGGTCCATAACCGATCGTTCGCCGCTATGAAAAAAGACAAATTTTTAGAAAGGAAAAATATCTTTTGACAGTTTACACTATGACAATACATCAAAAACTTTATGTGCTTTAGGCAAATTACGAGAAATTTATGTAGAAATGAACTCCATTACAATACCTTTCGCTTTTTTATGGATGACGGTGAGTTTGTACTTGTACCTATATAAAATTTATTGCGTATCCGGTTTATTAAGTATTTTGGGCATAAAAGTTTCAGTGGTTTTTATTTCTATGTGTTTTTTTGGCCCACGGACTGGGTACGGGTTGGGATGGTTTTTACGGTGTTCGACAGACGATGAATTCGTTATGTAGCTCTAAAATAAATAAACATAGATTGCAACTAATTTTATTCTTGGACGGTAGTTTCATGCTTCTCTACAACCTTAGTTATTTGAAAGTCAGTTTCACCATTGGTTTTAGTAGGAATACTATCGTAGCGTCGCGTCGTCGCTTATACAGGTTTATTTGTAATGAATAACCCAGCAAGACAAGGTAGCTATCATCATAATTAAAAATATTTGTTCTACGACTTTTAATAATTTGACAAATTTTACTTTCATAAAAATAAAACATCAATTTCTGAATGATCTTAAGTGCGCTCTACGGCAAGTCACTGCAATTCACGGCAAGTCGCGGGCGAGTGCCCGCGACTTGCCGTGAATTCACGCTGCGGTTCGCGCCGTGAACTTCGCGTTTATATGTGTCTCTCCACACTCGCGAAGCTTCGCAGTCTCGTTCGCAGCTTCAAAGGAAATCGATGACGACGTGACTGTCGCTGCTGCGGTGACGCTTTGTGCTATATCTTATTCGAGTCCATATATCGTGGATCTTATTTTTATTTTTATAGTCTTTGTAATAGGCCTGCTTAAAAATTTATTCACATTGACAACACTGAATAAATTTTAATCCCTCGTAGAAGTCATATTTAAAAAAAGCTGCTAACTAAGCTGCAAAGGGTGAACGTGAACACGCGAAACCACCGCGAACCCATCCACACACGCGTTTCGCGGCTTTCGTGGTCTTTCGCGCCGCGAGTGTAGAGCGCGCGGAGCCTCGCACGAGTGGCGTTTTCGTATGAACGGAACATAGACTTACTAATGTCACGACAGTACATTCGTCAACAGTCTATATACGTTGGGACAGGCGTTCCTCATGGAGAAACACATAAGGAGTATCCGTCCGTTACCGACCATTCAAAAACTTTTTTACACCCTTCTTGAAGAACCCTATGCTGTAGTCCGGCAGGAGCTCATTCCACAGTCCAGGTGTACGTGGAAGTAAATTCCTTTTAAAGCGCACAGTACGTGACGTGAAAAATGAAAAATGAAAAATGATTTTACAAGCTATAATGTACTATCGGAGCTCGGTGGCGTAGTGGTCAGTACGCTTTGGCTTCGATCGAAAACAAAGCTACCTCCGCCATGGTCAGGCCGTGGATGGGTGGCCAAGACATTGTGATCTCGAGCTCCTCCGTGTTTCGGAAGGCACGTTAAGCCGTTTCTCCCGGTCGCATTTGTGACCGTTTCTACCCACCAACCCGCATTGGGCCAGGGTGGTGGTGTATACTAATGCCAAAACTGCATTGAATTGAATTCCGTTTGGTAGTTTTTGTGTGAAGTGTGTGAACCGAAAAATATCTAATGTAATCAGTAGACTGTAATACTTTATTCCTAGCCATTATAATCAAGTAAATAAACAATGTTTCATTGTTCACGTAACGTTCACGTAAGTCAGCTAGCAGCCCCGTAAGTGAGGGTTACGCAAGATATGACAAAGTGCCGTAATGGCTGCCCGCAATCACATCACGGGCCAATTTTATGGCGCGAAAAATTAAACCTCTTCGTTGTTCGGATGCCACGTATTTATGGTTTATTGGGACGTGCTCATGTAGGAGAATGGGAGAAAAGTATAGTATAAAAGAGATATAGCTATATTGTATTATTGTATACTGCAGAGAACATAATATATAAGATCTTAGGTCTTAGGCCGCTTGATGTTAACAGCACAGGGTCGATCGGTATGGAGACCCTTTGGGGAGGACATTTGCAGTGATTATGGGCATTTTTCGGCTGAGATAATGAGAAAAAATGCTATGTTCTTTACAATACCACGTTGATTCCAAAATCCATCCAAAAATATCAGGTAGGTATTTCAGAACCAATGGTAGAATGTACCAACTGCTTTTTTTACCTAGCTTGTCGTAAAAGACGACTAAGGGCGTATTGGAAACTGAGACTGTGATCGTGTAGGTGATGAGCTAGCCACTTGTTACTACTCTCACGATTTTTCATCTGAACAAACTTGATTTTTGTATGGCTAAATGTGGTCATAAGGAATACAGTGCTCCTTGGTCTCTGCCTACTCCTTCGGGGATTGCAGACGTGATTGTATATTTGTAGGTATACCAATCCAAAAACAAACTTAAAATTATAGAGGTATGCAAAGAAATAGGTACAATTTCTTAACCGATAGATAGATAAGTAAGGAATTGAATTATTTCCTATTACAACTGATATTAAAAACAAATTAATCATAAGCTAATAGATTTCAGTGCAAGCAAAAGTTGTGTTTTTAAACTCCTGCGAGCTTTAATTAAATAAACCTTTGTGGCTTTTTAATTACACTTACGCTCAGTTGCACAAAGATTTTTTAAAGACGACATTTAGTAATGAGACATTAAAACTTTAAAGTTCATTAAATTTAAAATTGGAACACAAAATAGTTCTAGCTAATGTCTCTTTAGCATTGATAGGGTGCTAATGTCGTTTTGTGCAACGTAAAAACTACGCTAAGGTGTTCTTTTGACACTTCAATCAATAAATTTAATGGAGCATTAGGGATAATGCCGACATTAAATTTTAAAGTTCGTTTCTGCAACTGGGTGTTAGTCTTTTAGCTTTTGTATTTAAATAAAATGTTTGAGCTTTAATTAAATCTATTTTGTAAGCAAAGTTTAGGCCACGTTTTGCCAAAAATAACTGGTAATTTTAGCCGAGTCAACGACACCCAGACCCTTCTACAATAGATTGGCTATTAAAATAATTTTGCATGGTATAACTTTAAGCCCGACCTCATAACACATTTGGGTACACCTGCGGCCCTGTTAATGGATCCTGGATTAGGATTCCCTCTTGTAAATATTGTGCAAGTAATGTGCAGAACTGTTTTTAATATAAAAGAGAAAATACCTACTTTTGTTTAGTCAAAACGTCTATTCGCGTTCTTACATTGAAAAACACATGAGGCTCAATGCGGGTTGGTGGGTAGAAACGTGCCATCCGAAGCACGGAGAAGCTTGAGATCATACATTTCTGGTCACCCATCCATGACCATGGCGCAGATAGTTTTGTTTTCAATATCGAATTCAAAGCGTACGAACCACAATACCACCGAATTCTTCATTTTCTAGTCAATTAGTGAGTTAGTTATATTCAAAAAAGCTGAGTTTCTAGCACATTGAAGGTTGCCTCAGATTGTACCCTTACCCGGTGCTAGGATTGCCCCGGATAGGTGGGGACAGGAATTGTAGACGTAAACAGTTCTGGCTATCCGCCTTGGTGTGATAAGTTGTTGTTGTCTATTCAGAACAAGATCTACGGTTGGCGTAGTCTCGTAGGCTTTTTAGAATTTGTAAAAGTTTTTGATATTATTGATAACTGAAATGTACGAAATATGAATAAACGTTACGTTACCTTTTATAATTTAACGTTGTTTTTCAATGTTTTCGTGCCCAGTGTAGAGCAACAGGCTCGCCACCTGTTACATGGGGGCTTAACATATCTGGCGAAATGTGGGTGATAACACCTCTGCCTACCCCTTCGGGAAAAGAGGCGTGATGATATTTTATGTTGTGAGTTGGTTTTTAATTTGCTCTAAGAAAACGAAGCTTCTATTTAAGCTGCATTATCGACATATGGGATAAGTATCTATTTAACTAATTCTCAGTAGAAAAGAAGTATTTTGTGGATTTTCACTGAAAAAGGAAAGAATCATTCAAAATATATTTTTATTCATTTCAGCCATTGAAAAACATTTCCATACGGAACCATAACAAAAGGAAGTGGTATAAAGCCGCCTCATGCAGCCATCCACTTTATATTTATGGATTCTTGTTTTTTATATCAATAAAAATTCGTATCGGCCATTGAGCGGACCAATAAAACCTTCACATGCGGTATTCTTTACATAATGATAAATATAAATGGCTATCTCTTTACGAACAATTTCATCATATATACGAGTATAATACCTACTAGGTATATTATGATACGAAATAATTTGATGTTACAAAAAAGAAAGCAGATGGGAAAGTATCTTGTACTATGAAAGACAAAGAATACTAATAGAAAGAATAAAGGGAAGTAATTAATTGGGCAGCCATTTAATTATTTGGTCAGCAACAAAAAGGTCAGCCGAAGAATCATTTGGTCAGCAAACAAATATTTTGTCAGCAATATAACTATTAGGGCGGCAAAATAATTATAAGGGCAGCAATATATATGTTACCGAGAAATTTATAAAATATAGGAAAATGATCAATGAAGGATCAAGGATCAATTCGTAGGAAATGTATTCTGATTGATATTAGGTTTAGGTTAGGATATTAGGTTATAATTTTTTTAATGACCTATAAAAACAATATTTGTGTCATCAAAACATAATATATGAAGCAATTTAGCAGCAGAGAAAACATTTAAAGTTTCTGACCAATTAGTTATTTTGTTGACCAATTTAGAAATATTTACTGCCCATAAGTTGCTGACCAATTAGTTTATTTAGCTGATCGAATATTTTGCTGACCGTTTAAATAACACCCAAGAATAAATAGCTCTTCCATATGTTTTACCTCCCTGACTCCTTCATTAGATTCCCTGAACTTCCTCATAAATTAATTGATATAGATCTAACACATTTCATTTATGAGCGTTTGAAAAAGAATATCTTTATTTGTTTAAAGTTAGTTTACATTTTTGGTCCGAAGATACTCCATGTAGGTCCCTATCCACCAGTGTGTTTTTGTTTACAAATCCACATTTCGGTCCATGTTAGTTTTATGGCTGAAATTCAATAACCATTTTTTTATTATAATAATTGTTCCTATAAAGGACGGTGAAATTCTAATATTGTTTTAAAATTCTAATTAAACGAAATAATAATAATACTCTTTATTGCATTTGAAAAAATATACAAAACATATAATTAGTAATATTGTTTACAATGGCGGACTTATCCCTAAAAGAGATACCGAAACCGAAACATCATTACTACCGAAATTACAAAAATAATGTAAATTCGCCCAAATTTCTGGAATAGTCCGCAATTATAAATTCGCCTACTTTAAAAAGACTAAAAAGAGTAGATTCTCCGTGTAATTTGGGTCGCTTAATTGAATTTTTAGGGAAACGGTGTAGCCCTCGACTAGGAAAAATAAGATATAAAGGGGAAAATTTATATGTGTAATAAAGGTACTGGCCTCTAACACCCTATTCGGCCTGAAAGGCTATTAACCATTTTTACGATGTAAATTTGTTTAGATCACAACCCTTGACCTTTTGTCTATTATCATATGATTTGAAAATGTGATTTGATCATACTAGTTTTATAAGTGACTTCCGCCAGAGTACTGCTTTACTTCTCTATATGCTTTTTATACTGCCTTTACTGTTTGGAGTAAATTATAGGAGCAGGTATAAAGGAAGCGAAACGTGGTATCATGATCTTAGCAACTGTGATATCTGACTATCCCACTGGAAACAGGCGTGATTGTATGATATGTACAACGAATTTTAAAAATTATAATCATACCTAATTCGTTGTTGGTCGTACATACATACATAAACTCACGCCTATAATCCCCGAAGGGGTAGGCAGAGTCCAAGGAGCACTGTGTCCCTTAAGACCACACTTAGCCATACAAAAATTGGGTTTGGTCAGATGAAGAATCGTGAAAAGTAGTAACAAGTGGCTAGCTCATCGCCTACACAATCACAGACCCAGTACCCAATACGGCCTTAGTCGCCTTTTACGACATGCTAGGCAAGAAAAGCAGTTGGTACATTCTTTTTGTGTCCCGGACCAACACGGGACGTTGGTCGTAATATGCAGTAAATATGATTTGACACAAAAGTCGAGGAGCTCGGCGGCGTAGTGCTTAGTACGCTTTGGCTTTCGATATCGAAAACAAAGCTACCTTCGCCGTGGTCAGCCCGTGGATGGCTGGATGCGAGAAGCCGAGAATAGATCGAAGTGGCGTGAATTTGGGGAGGCCTACGTCCAGCAGTGGACTGCCATAGGCTGACGATGACGATGACGATGAGCCCGTGGATGGGTGATCAAAACTTTGTGATCTCGAACTCTTACGTGCTTCGAAAGGCACGCTAATCCGTTGGTCGCGGTTGCTGTTGCAACCGTTTATACCTCCAACGCGCATTAGGCCAGTGTGGTGGTGTTACGGTCCAAACTCCTCACGTGTTCGGTATAGGCTGAGGACGACGAAACATTGGGCGGACTTATCTTTAATAGAGAACTTTTCCAGCCTCTCTATCTTTTATATTTAAGTTTTTAAACCGGTACGGACGAGACCAATCTACGTAGGTATGTCCCTATTATTTCTAGAAAAAATTTAAGAAGTAGCAATTTTCCCACAGTATTTATTTGATAGTGTTGAAATACGGTGCTTCCAAACCTCTTGATTGTACTTAAGGGGCAAATCTTTTGTTTCATGATCTTTCTTCAAGAATTCTCGTTCACCAGGGACGGGACTGGTGTCAGTTTATTTACGAACTTTTATGTAGTGTATAATGTAATCAACTCAGTTTTATGTTAGGTTGAAAAGTGCTAAAACCGACGAATCCAATGGCAGTTCAGTTACTTACTTAACTTACTTATTTTATTGAGATAATAGAAATAACAAAAATTGGATAGATAAACAGAACCTATCCAAAAAAAAATGCTTCTAGTAGGTACTACTAGATTACTTTACTAATCATTGCAAATGTGTCAATAAATAAATTTAATAAAAGCGACACATTATTAAAACTTTTACAATTTTTAAATAAAACGATAACAGTCGCTTTAAATCAAAGGCTGTTAACGCCCACTTCCAGGACAGATGTTGTTGGGACACTATTACAATTTGCTAAATAAAGTGCTATATATATAAACAACAAACATTTGATCTAACACTGCTAGTATGAATGTGTGTGTGTGTGCATTGGGGTCTTTAATATGAGATTAGTTAATAAGTGTTTCAGTTTCATCGTACGAGAGTGCCATCAGCCATTTCGTTACAGTAACTACACTAACTACATTCTTTGTGGATTTAGAGGTAAATTTTTAAAATTTTGTCAACTTTGTTGTAAATATGTCCAACGTTGAAATCATACTGTCGACGGATAACTACGAGGTGACTACATACTCTAAAGACTTGACAAGCCTTGTCGCTTCGACGCTTGTGGTTATTTAAATTTGGGTCATATGGAAGGTAATCTTAGGTTAGATCATTGGTTCCCAAAGTGGTCCAGGTAGGACCCCTAGGAGTCCATGGGAGACTCGACGGGGGTCTTGTTGTCTTCACATCTACATATTTTTGTCGAGTTTTGGGAATATGGTTGAAATGTAGCTGCAAGGGGTCCACCGGAACCAGATAAATTTTGAAACTGACAGCTTTAAGTATTTTTGTATCAGCACTGCATCTGAGATTCTTAAACAAGAAGATTAGTTTCCTAGAGCGAGCGGTTGCCATGTTGGTTTGTTTGTACCAATTTAAACTGCAGTCAATGATAATGAAGGACAGAGAGAGGAGAGACTGATATGGAGGCATGACTCGTTGCAGCTATCGCTTATTGCGCATTTGTGAGCAGTGATGGCGAATGAGTTGGGTAGCTGTGATTTCAAGGTAGGTAGGTGAAAAAGCGATAAATTTGATTTTTTCTATATTCAGCGTTAGTTTACTGCATGTAAGCAAATTCATAACACTCCCGAGTGCGGACTCTGCCATTACAATTTTAAACTTTCGACTCTCATTAAAATGTAGGTATAGTCAAATCTAAAAGTCCATTATATATACTAACATAACTTAAGAACTAAAATAGCTTGCACGGAAATCATACAATATTGACAAAAACTGCCACAAAATAAATTAAATTGGAATTTTTACAGACTACGAATGGACTTTTGAATGTGACCGTACCTATATAACAAAATGTTGACGAAGGTATTCATGAACGGTCCGGTAAAGCATTACAATTTCAACTGCCCCTAACTTTAAACCTCCACCTGGTAGCTTTCATTGTTTCATTTCTTCGTAACAGTGAATTTTTATAAACTCATTTATCTAGTCATTCTACTTTCAAAGACGAGGCGAATTGAAAAAGTTTCCCAAATTTAATTCGAGTTTGAAACAATGCGAGCGTTTTGGCTTCTGATGTGTTTTACTTTTGTTTATTTACTTTGTGCTGGGTCTTCCATCTTGGCTAATTAGTTGGATATTATTTCGGAAATGGGACCCTTTGGATAGTCCCGTTTCCTTTGATTCGGACCTCTGCAAATTCCTATTTTAATGGAATATTACTATTGGTTATAATTTGGTTGAGTAGCGATTACGGTTGTGACCGTTATGTATTGGGGTTTGACAAAGTATACGCGGAGTAATTGTTTTACATTAATAAAATTGTTTAAACCAACATTGTTCTCTATTGATGGATTTTTAATGTTACTATTATACGTTGTTATTTTTTTAGTAGTCACTAAGAAAAAAATACCTAGCTCATATAAAAATCTTTAATATTTCTGGATAAAAAGCCTGATAAATCAAAGGTAGAAATGACGGTTCGTAATAATAATTTAGGATATTAAAGACAGTGAAACTTCGAGAAAATTATAATTACACATCTATACAGTAAGTAGGATTGTCTTGTACGAGGTGACAAGGATGAATGACATGAAGATTTCATAATTACACATTCATTTAATAACATTGCGTTTATTTCCAGTGTACAGCCGAAGAATACTATTACAACCCCTACAATGTGACGCGAACCACCGTGTCTGGAATAGCCGCGTACAGATCAGCCCTCACCCTGGACTGGCTGGCTGCTGAGGACTCCAGGCAAAGGGAACTGGCAGCCGCCTTCGAGACTGAGGCTGCTCCTCCATCGAGGATTCTCGCTACTGAGTGTATAGCTTACCCCAGACCATCCAGTGGGAAGATTGCTAGGCTGGTGTTGGAGTTACTGAAGTAAGAATTGCGAATGTTGTGGTAATGCGCTTATCTTTTTTGGGGAGGCTGATTCTAGCTCTTCTTGCATTTCTATATCAACTATCTATTTTTCTTCTATTTCTTTTCAATTTCTTACATGTGTTAGACAGTTTGCAAACTTTATTCACCTGATTATTGTAAATGTAGTTTTTGACAAAAGGCAGCGGTAGCCGAGTTGGGACAGACGAGGCACTACTCGTTCCAAAGTTTGAATAAAACTTATGCACATTTCATTGTGAGTCTCGCTTGCCTCACATTGTGCCCGGTGCATGGCAACAGGCTCGCTACCTGTTACATGGGGACCTAACATATCTGGCGAAATGTGAACACCTCTGCCTACCCCTCCGAGAAAAGAGGCGTGATGCGTGATGATATGTATGAATGTACTTTTTGTCGATTTTTAACTTACATAGATAGGTGTATTTTCTTCTGCCAGCCTCGAACGCCTTTTTATAGGGAAGTGATTGATTGGGCAGCAAAGTAATTATTTAGTCAGCAGAATAATTATTTGGTCAGCAGAATAATTAATTGGGCATCAAAATAATTTGTTGAGTTGCAAAATGTAACCGGAAATGTATTAAATCTAGGAAAAGAAAATCAAAGATCTATTCCTAGGAAATGTATTCTGATAAACATTAGATTAAGCATATTTTTTATGACTTTTAAACACAATATTTGTGTCATCAAAATATAATATATTAAAACAAATTGGGAGCAGAAAAATCATTTGAGTTGCTGCCCTTATATTATTAGTTATTTTCCTGACAAATTAGAAATATCTGCTGCCTATAAGTTGTTACCCAATTAGTTATTTTGTTGATCAATTTACAAATATTTCCTGCCCATAAATTGCTAACCAATTAGTTATTTTAGCTGACCAATTGTATTTTTCTGCTGACCAAAATTCAAATATTTTGCTAAACGTTTAAAAAATCCCTTTATATATCCGTGTCAGCTGAGCTTGGTGATCTTTTCCATTCTTCTCCGTCACTCGTGAGCTTAGCACTTACTTCTTTGTTATGACACTTATTCTTCTTATTTTACCGCATCCATGGTATTACTTTCTATTTGAATTCCTCTAGATCTATACCTACTGAACGTCAGTGTGAATATTACATGAGAAGATATAGTCTTCTAAATACCCAGTCTATTCAAATTCCCTGCTGATTTGATAACTTCAGAAACCTTGAAGGAGATGATGCCAAGCTAGTACCAGATCTGATCCAAGCCCTGTTCCGATCAAAAATGCTGGTGGAGACCTCTATCTTAGACGCGGAGCCAGACCTGGACGCCCTGGTGAAGACCCCGGGGGTGATGATGGGCGAGCCCCACGTGACCTTCCCCAGGATTATGGCCATGATATGGATGACCGTCACAGATCCCATCACTACGAAGAAGTTTGGATGGTGTTCTATTACGAAGGTATTTTTAATGTTGTCGAAAATACCATACCGTACCGTGCCGTTGAATTAATTTTACCTTTGGGAATATGTACTCTGTGGAATAGATTTATAAATAAAAACACCCCTATAATCACATGATGGCGGGAATCTTGTATTTTTTTCAAAATGTTTATGGTTATGATTTGTGACGTTAAATAGTTCATGCACTATTTTATTTTTAAATATAAAGGTTCTCTATTAATTCGTATTATTATGCATATTTTTAACAGGTTAACAAATACCTATCAGCGAGTAAATCGTCGGTGATAGCGAAACACATGCGAGCGCTAGAGCCGATAGTTGCGCGAGCTCGCTTTATAATGGAGGAATTCATACAAAACATAACGCCGATCAACATCTATCAGAAGAAAACGACGAAACAGATCACGGTAATTTGAATTTTAATACTATTCCTTCAAGGTCAAATCTGGAATTAGCTGTTGTTACAAAAAAATCTAGTTTATAAATTTACTGCAAGCAGGCTTAAAAGTCATTTAACTTCTCTCTTGGAAATTAATTAATACAGCAGATAACGTCGACCAAAATCTATCAGAAAAACTACAAAAGTGATCATTGTAATTTGAATAACATTTCGTAGTGTCTGTTCAAACTGATAATTTTTAATGCACTGAGAATTTTTAGTCACACTCACTTCACCGATGCTCTTGTGCAGATCATTTCGATCCTCACAAGGAAAAGTGACAAACAGCTATAAGTTAATAAGGCTATTTACCAAATCGACAAAATTTGTGTAAAGAAAACACAATCGGTCTATTCTTAATTTAGTAATTTTATTTATAATAAGAAATTCTCGTAGTATTGGTACATTCAAAGTTAACCTCAAAAAGCATCTTATTTCTATTTGCAAAAAATATGTGGATAGTATGCGTGCTGTTGTAGTAGATTTTTTCTGCTGTTTTTTGTTATAAATAGTTACAATTTCTCTTATTTGTGTAGAGTTCCTGATTGTTGGTTTCTTAGCACCTAGTTTATATTGTGTGTTGGTTTTTACAATTATATAGTTGAGCCTCAGTTCAAAATCTGGAATTCCTAAAATTCGTGACGCACTTATCACCTCCCATATAAGGTGTTCGTGGAAGATCAGCGTCTGGCCACCTATCAGAGGTGGTCCGACATTATGCTGAGCGGATGCCTTTTTGGTGTTACTCATTAATTTGTATTGTGCTTTAAAAATTGTATGTTGTGTATATATTATAACACCAAATAAACAATTTTCTTTCTTTCTTTCTTTCATATACCACTCGTTCAGCGCCGCATGGTTGTTTGTTGGAATTTTACAATTAATATTGTAAAATTATTTGGCAATGGCATACTATTTAAATCTAGGGAAAAATGTGATCTGTTTTGAATTAATTAATCTTTTCAACAGGCACCGCCAAAGAGGACTTCCCGCAAAAAAGAGAAGAAACCGAATCAGCCAATCGATTCGTTTCCCGATGTTAGTAAACATTTAATTGACCCAAAATATAAGCTATTTACCATTAAAACGAATTCAGAAATCGACAAAATCTTCTTTATCTATTAGTTCTGTAATAAAATATGCGATAACCGCCGACGTTTTTTTTCTTATAATGCCGAAGGAGGCGCTGTTAGTATCGTCATCAGCCTATATACGTCCCACTGCTGGGACAGGCCTTCCTCATGGAGAAACACATGAGGGGTATGGGCCGTAACACCACCACGCTGGCCCAATGCGGGTTGGTGGGTAGATACGGTCACAAATGCGACCGGGAGCAACGGCTTAACGTGCCTACCGAAGCACAGAGGTACGGCTGGTAGTATAATGAACGGAGAAAAACGACCCGCAACTGTCGTATTGTTTACAATCTTCTAACTAGGGTTCAGTACCCGTATTGTAAGTTTTTATTTTAAAAAACTTCTCACTTTTAGTTGCTTTAAGAAATGTCAGGACTATCAATTTCTATGGAAAACGTGAATTAGCGGAAACTAGTTGAAGTCACATTTCTCATAGAAATTTATTGACGCAACTAAAAGTGGGAAGCATTTTTAACCGACTTCAAAAAAGGAGGTGGCTTTACGTTCGGTTGTTTATATTTTTTGTTGTAAAATTCTCATTTTTTTATATTCATTTTTACGGCTCTGGTTGCAGGACCTTTTGAGCCACTCGTTAACAGTAGAACACTTCTTCAGTAGTTTGCATTGAAATGCTAGTGTAATGCATTTCAATGCATCTTGGGAGAGTTTGGCGTCAAACGATCTATAGCAGACACTGTGGTGCTACTTGGATGATGTGGATTACCACGATAAAAAGCTCATCACTTTTCACACCACTTGACGCTTATATCGATAATCCTCAACATTGTACATCATCACAGACACTTATTACACAAAACTACACTGATTTTACGTAACAATATCCACTCCGAAACAATATTACTATCATCGAAATAAAAATCACGTCCGCAATAGTTGAATGCCGCCAAAAACTCCCTTATATTTTTTTACATGAAAACTTACACCAGCAGGACTAGCACGGGAGGGAGACAAATATCTCTCTACACCGCTTATGTCAATTTGAAAAGAGAAAAGTGTTTCTACATCGTAGCTAGCATGGCGTCAGAGGAGAAGAAATAATATAGTATTTCTATTTGACGTAGACTGGGGACTGTTTCTCCACTTCCGTAGCACGGCGGCCATAAAATGGAGAAAATGTCTGTATTTGACAGATTTCATAGAGTTATGAGTCTCCGAACTATTGAGACAACCACTATGACCTATGGACATATCTGGCGAAATGTGGGTGTTAAACACCTCTGCCTAACCCTTCGGGAAAAGAGGCGTGATGATTTGTTATGTTGTAATGTTGAACTATTGAGGTGGAGACAAATTCTCATCTATTAATTGTTATGTAAAATTTTAATTGTTAATTTACAATAATAATTATTTATTTTAATATCGGAAATTAACAATTACGATAGTAAAATCGTAGTTTATTACAGATTCTAGGTACGCCTACAATCAGTAGCCAACAATCTTCAGACATGCTTGGCAATTTAGGGAACTTTTCAAAAGTACCTTAATTATAAAAATGACTGTAATATCAAGATGAAGTCTTAAAACTTTAAATAACAATTAATAGCAATAAAATTTTACATAACAAATAATAGGTTAGAGCCCATAAGATCTGTCAAAGAAACAATTTCTCCTTTTTATGGCCGCCGTGCTAAGGAAATAGAGAAATAGTCCCCAGTTAACGTCAAATAGAAGTACTATATTATGTTTTCTCCCCTGATGCCATGCTAGATACAATGGAGAAACCCTTTTGTCCCCTCAAGTCCCTTGTCAAGTTGACATAAGGGGTGGAGAGAGATGTTTGACCTTGTACCGTGCTAGCCCGCAGGGGTAGTGAAGCGAGAAATTCCCTTTTTTATAGACAAAGATTGAAGAAGTTGAGGAATTTGCGTCAATGTCTACATGGCCTAAGGAAATTTCGGAATCGAAGCCGATTGAGTTGCCGAAGGTGGTAAATACGGTTATCTATCAGTTTCTTACTTTATTCTATACTCATATACTAACTTACTATACTCGTTACTTACAATCAAATCAATGCTTTGATGTTTATGTTTAGATACAGTTAAGAAGGCAATACTAATCGTTCGAGAGGTCGCGGGACTCGCGGGTTCGATCCCACCGCCTGTACCACTAAGTTTGAATAAAACTTATGTACAGTTCATTGAGAATATAGCTTGGCGGATATTTTGAAATGTGGCTGTCAACACCTGTGCCAGTACGGATTGGTGGGTAGAAACGGTTGCAATAGCGACCGGGACTAGCAGCTTACACAAGTAAGTAAGTTTTGGTCATCCATCCAAGGACTGACCATGGAGAAAGTAGCTTTGTTCTCAATATCGAATGGCAAAGCGAACGAATCTTGTGCGATATTATATCAGGATTTTCTATACATATAATAAAACTGTAGAGGTATTATGTCTGTACATTGGAAAAAAATGCTTAAAATCAAGACAGGGGGGATGGATAAAGAGGAAAATACTAAAAATATAGGTATATTAATTTTTTTTCTCTGTCTGTTCGTCTGTTTGTACGGGCTAATCTCCGAAATGGCTGGACAGATTTCAATGAAATTTTCCAAAGGTATGACACCTTATATCCCTGGTCAACATCTTGGATACTTTTTATTCTGGAAAATTAAAGGGTTCCTGTGGGATTGTTAAAAAACCAGTAACTGCGGACGATGTCGAAGGCAACAGCTTATATAAGATAATCTTGATCTTTCAGGAGAAGCGGCGACTCATGGAGAATGTGATCGTGAACGTCACTGAGAGAACAGTGGAATCCATTCCAAGACTTCTTGGGCCCACAATGATTGTTCCCAACTCTTCCAACGTTTTCTACATTTACAAGATTTTGTTTATTGTTTCTGTGTGTGTTTTACAATAAATGTTTCCGTTTTGAGTGCGAGAGATTTAAATTTTTTTATCCTTATAATTCATTATAACTAGCTGACTTGTTTAAATTATTTTCAACTGTGGGTCACAGTGAAAGTTATTTATTATTAATTATTCTTTATTGACACGAAAAAAAGTTACATAAAAATAAAAATAAAAAAAAGTATGCAATGATCGGGCTTATCTCTAATAGAGATGTCGCATGTCAATTCGAGAAGGCAATCCCCATCTCGTTTTTATTCGTTATATTCAAGTAAAAATGATAGGTTTAGAGATTCTATGTTGTGATTCGATAGTTGAGCATAGGAGGGAGAGCTGGTGAAGTTTGTAACTTAATTACTAAACATATCCCGTTTCATAGGAACCCAGAGTTTGTATGGAATATGGAACAATGCTGCTATAAAAAAATCATTGTTATGGAATAATGAAATTGTTTGTTTCTTGTACTATAAGGAAGATCAACTACTTCATTTTCACATTTTAAACCTTCCTTGACTTTCCACAAGTAGATAGGTTTTTTAGGTTTATCTATTCTTGCTAGAATAGTCCTCAGCCATATACGTCCCACAGCTGGGCACAGGCCTTCCTCATGGAGAAACATGAGGAGTATGGGCCGTAACACTACCATGCTGGCCCAATGCGGGCTGGTGGGTAAAAATGGTTGCAATAGCGGCCGAGACCAACGGCTTAACGTGACTTCCGAACGAAGGACTTCAAATCACAAGGTTTTTGGTCACCCATTCATGGTCAGACCATGGCGAAGGTAGCTTTGTTTTCGATCGAAAGCCAAAGCGTGCTAACCACTACGCCACATTCTAGTTCCTCACATTATCCTTGCTAGAATATATTAGAGCAAAGGCAATGGCCGTAATTTTTTTTATCTACAATAACCTGACAATAACCGCTTCAGGTTTATTTTATAAGGCCCACAGTTGGTCTCATTTGTGTTTTCTGTGGATCAACCTATTTTTATTCCACTTAAATTATGAAAGAATGAAAAGAAGACAGCACACGTCTAAACTGTCTGTTAAACTGTCCCTGTTAAATTTGTCAACATCGCTCCAAATTATTGTTCGTCCACAAAATGTAAATAATAAGTGTGGATAAAGTGTAATTTAAAGTTTATATCTTATTTTTCTTGTATGGAAATCGAAATGTGATGATTATGTGTGTTCAGAGATGGGATCCAAGTTTCGTCTTGTGGTGCTTTGGTTAGTGTGTGTGGTAAGTATTTACATGTATTTATTCAGTATTTTGAAACGTTTAATTTAGATAGGAGAAAAACTTGACCAATGAAAGAAAACGCTCTCCCGTGAAAGCCTTTATTGTAGGTCCACTTTAAGGCTTTTTGGCGTTATTGATGGCCTTTGATAAGACCTATAAAGTCGATGGCCTGCAAATAAAGCCCCTTCCCCCGAAGGTGTAGGCAGAGGTGTTAACACACACATTTCTCCAGATAAGTCCTCATGTAACAGTTGGCGAACTTGTATTATGATAAAAAATCAACCCAGTTTTCTGATATTTCTGTAAAATGAAGTAGTTTTAAATCACCTATAGAGGAATAGATTGATATTCAAATAATAGGCTAGTAATATTAACATTTGTTAATTAGAGATTATATCCTCCTATACCTCCACCTATAAGAAACGCTACTTCTAAATTTGTTTCAAAGAATCGCTTTAAAGTACGATTATAGGATTTCCAAAAATATGGTGTGAGTAGCAATAGTCGCTTGGGTCAATGCATTTCAGTGCTGGTCTCTAACGCAGCATTAAAGCTAATGCGTTCTTACTGGTCATGCTTTAATCATTTTCAGTCGTATTAAAGGAGCCGAATAGTTCTCGCGCTTTTCTCCTTTTCTCCTTTTTATTGGGTAATAGCTGAAAATCAGTGGGTTGCTCTTTGAACCATAATCTGAGCTATCGCCCTTTTGCATTCTTATGGCACACATGTGTAATATAGAAGAAATTTGTATGTTCTACCTATATTTGTAACTAAGTATGTGAGTGTGTAATTATTGCAAATGAAGAGTTTATCTATCTATAATATATATATCCGAAAAACACAGACTATTACAGACAGCCAAAAGAGATGGCCTTTCTTTGGCTTCACGGTAGTCGGTTAAATAGAAGATTGTTCTACAAGAGTGGAAATCTATTCCTTATGAATCAGTGTGTTTTTCCGGACCACGATAACCCACGTTTTCCACACATATGAAATATTCTTTCCGAATATGCGAAATAATGAAATACAATGAATATTTTAGCCGTCAGTATGTCAAGATTTGGAGTTCGACAGCGACCTGACAGCCACCGACGACAGGTGGATGTACAGGCATAAGAAGGACGAGGAGCTCAATATAGCCTGTTCTAGCATACGCCCGCCTGCCAGGGACATCGTCAGAAGATTCTATGCCATTTTGCCTTAGTAAGTAAATGTTAAATCCTAAAAACAGTAACGGTAGAAATTTTTGGTTTCTCTAATTATTTGTATCTCTTTCAGTTTCGACAAAGACCATTCTAACACAGCGTTCCTCCACAAGCTGCGTGGTACTGTGTACGCCATGTCCGAAGGGGAGGACGCGTTGGACCGGGAGGCCGCCTTCTACGCCACCATCCTGACTCCAATAGTGTTTCTTCATCAGTACAGAGATACTTGGTGCCTATTGGAAAGGGTATGTCTTGCATAGTTAATACCTACCAATAATACCTACTCACTTCTGATTTGTTTGTGTATGATGAAGGGTTCACTAGCGCAGTGGGTTGAATTTTTTTCATCTGTGGCTAAAGCTGGATACTAGATGGTTGAGCCAACTTCGGGATTTAAATTGGAACATATTGAAATTATCTATAAAATCTTCGAATGGTTGGAACATTGTTATTGACCAGGGTCTGCCTACTAATCCGCATTTAGTGTCACATCCTTTGCATGGGCTGTCGCGTATACAGGCTGATCAATCCAAATGGGTCAGCGGGGAGAAATCCGGAACTGATATCTTTCATAGTAAAGTACTTAAATTTATTAATAATTTATTTATGGCACTCTCATACAATCACTTTAAAGCAATCGTTTCTCTAAGGATAATTACTCATTTTGTACGCACATAATATCTATCACAAATGACACAATTATATACAATAGTGGTAATATTTTGCCAACGTAAATTGTGGTTTGTAATTAAGGATAACCTTTGGATAGAATGGGTCTTGTACTCGTAGCTCTACATTAATATGTTTGCAAATAGAAATAGCATTTTGTAAGATGAACCAAAAAGGCCTCGATACACAACGTTAAATACTTTTAGACTAGCAAAACGAATGCCGACTCTATCTTTCTATTATTTATTTATCTGCGTATTTTGTAATGTACCCTGTGGGATACATTATGATTTTCTAAAAAGTATATTATATAAATTTTTTATTGTATTTTTCTGGGATTCTATTTACATGTCTAAATACATATTTAAAGAAATTTCATCTAAAATTAATAAAAAAAACTGTCTTGCCAAATTAAGGGTGAGTGGGTAGTAGTGGGCGTCTATTAAGATGATGCTTATTGTCATATTTCTCTTTCATTTTTCAGTTTCACAGAGCTATTCGACTATACCAAATTTCTCACCCGACAGAGAAGCGATCGTCTTTGAAAATATTGCAAAATTTGAGAGCTGTCAATCATAAGGTATAATTTTGCATTGGTTTTTAGTATTAGTGAATAGCTTGTTGTACTCGTAATTATAAGGATATAATCTTAACAATTTTCTACTTTACGTAAAACATGTAATATATATCTGTAAACATTTTGAGGTTGCACATGTTCCGCTGAGCTTGCTAGCCTGATTAGGACATATGAATTAATTGAAAATTTTCTATCTAAATCACTTTTCTTACTTTATATTATTCCATTGTTGGTTTACGGAGACTGTAGTGATGTTCTAGCTAGGGTAGCAAATGTGTTACGCGCCCTGAGCTAAGTGTGTGTCACTCCACGGGCACTGTTTTTCCCCGAGTCCAAAAAGCCAAAAAGGGCATAAGCCAATAGGACACCGATAGACGTGTGCGAAAAGCTAATTACGCCGTGTTTTGCTTTGTGTTTGGCTAGTGGAGATTCTGGAGACCGTTGGTTTTTAGTGGGTATACACCCGTCTAATGGGGGAGCATCTTCCCAAAGTACCTATAAAAGATTCCAACGAAAAAAGGGTAGTATATACATGACAATCGTATAGTTTTACTTCAAAACCCTAGCATACTAGGCGCACTGATGTGGACGTGGCGCTTTAAAGTGGTAAGAGGTGGTGTTACTTGAGTGAGACTGGTTGTGAGTTCACCCTAATTTCTGTTAACCATGTTTCCCAGGTTCACACTTTCGTGATGGAGCTGCCGGGCCCGTCGTCGGCCCCCCGCCCCTCCACGGCGGGAGACGTCGACGACGACGAGCTACATGATAAGAAGGACATCAAGTATTTGAAGGAGTTGATTAAAAACCTTGGCTGAGTTACTGGCTGTTTTATTTGATCATAGAAAAAAATTCATATGTTATTATCTATCGTTTACAGGCTTGATAGAAAGAAAACTTACTAGTAGATCTAATTGTATCTTGCTCTACTCAAGTAACTATCAGATACATCTCAGAGTGACTATTTTCTTGTAGATGCTGTACGACAGACCCACAAGAAGCGCACAAGAAGGCAGTTGCATTATACCTACAAATTCATGGTGGTATTTCTGTTTTCTTTCTCGCTGTGGTAAATGACAGTTCAAAGTGATACAATAATAAGACAGAAGCATAGAAAAGTGTGATGCGGTTATGGGTTGTAGGTATATAGTATAGAATATGGTTATTCAGGCAACCTTTTTTGAGTGAACTGATTTAAAATAGATTTTTTAAAGAAATAGATCTAACAACTAATTATATTCTTCCAAGTTTGTTGGAAAATATAGTTTCTGATTTTATTACGCGTACTTTTTAGCGATCCCTGTTACGAAAATTTTGTAGCTTACACAACAAGATAAATTCATGGAACAGATAATACAGTTTCCGAGTAAACAATTAAAAAATTTACTTTAAAAGAGCAAGTGTTTCAATTAAAATATTCTATCGTAACTTGGATTCTTTATCTTATTGAAGAAAACGATCAAAACTAAAACTAGGAGCATGAACATGATCACTACAGATATGTATAATAATATGGTTCTGTCATTGCAGGGCTTAAAGAAGTTTCTGCTTCGAGTTAAGCAGTCAATGGGTATGTCCAACGGTAATGTTGTGTATATTTGGATGAACGAAGCCTTTTTAATATTTTGCTTGTACTTGTCTTCCATAGTCATATCAAGCTCCATATTTCCCACTACTTGGTATCCGTGGCCGCTTTTTCTGGTAATGTACGCAGATACATCGCATTTTTTCTCGGTGTAATGATGGTTAGATCTGAAAGAATAATGAATGTGATAGGTACAGTAAGGTAAATGCAGGTATAATTGCGGTAGTCAAAAATCTGCAGGTATTACCGAGGTAAGCAATATTATTGCAGTTTTATGCAATTACATTAATGTTCTACTTAAAAAGATAACTTTTATGAAACGGTTATTGATCGATGTTTCATAAAAGTTTAACTTTTTATGTAAAACGTGGTTGACTACCGCGGTAATATCTGCGTTTACCTTAGTGCTTTAAAACGGGTCAATACGGGAATGTCAGAAACTGAGAGATAGCGAATATTCTTATGAATCATAGAGTCGATTTTAGATTAATAATAATGACATTATTTTTTCCATCTCATATGTACTCGTATATTACTGAGAATAGAACCTGGTCAAATTCTGTGTTAAAATTTATTTTCTTGTTATCGTTTATGGGGTGAATAGGCTAGCAGACCCCTTTTTTTATTGCGCCCCAAATGATTCATTACCATAACACCATAAAAAATTATAAAAAAAATTTGAGGCCTTTATCACGATTTTTTTTTTTGAGTTTTTGATTACACTGTCATATTTTTTAACGTTTCCTTAATGAACCATGTTCATCCTGTATTGGGATTGGTTTTGACAGACTTTTTTTCATTTAAAAAAAGCTATCTTTCATAGTTGCATTTTATGAAGGCGTGGAGCTTCGATCTTAACGCCTTAAGGTAGAGTCTACATTCGAATGATTTAGTATCTATACTTACATCTGTTTTCTAAACATGTGAATATCACCCAGTGATTTTTGGTAGCAGGATTGGATTCTATCAAGTCCGTTAATTATACCGCTCATGTATGGAATCTCTATTAGGTTCATATGTCTCTGTTTTCTTTTAAATATTGGAGATTGTGTTATCGAAAGGAAATCCAATTCGAGATGAAACTGGAAAAAAAGGACACAATTATTGTTCTTAATGAATTTGCCATAATTGAGCTTTGTGACAATTTAGAGTAAGATGCAAATGTTTTTATCAAGTTTATAAAGGCTTTAGTTTTATTTGTGTTTTCTTATTTATTCGTATATTAATCTTTGAGTAGATGTTTGAATTTCTGAAATATAGATATTGTTTATACTATCTCTTAAATTTTCTATTTATAGTGTGTGTAAAATAAGAATATATTACATGTTTAAACAATAAAATATTTAGATTAAATAGTTGGCAAAGGCGTTATTCCTGATTGTGATCACTTCCAGCCGACCTATCACTCAGTCATAAAAAAATTTAAGCTAGTATACAACAAATGTTAAACTTACACAAACATATAACTAATATGAAAATTAAGTTCCAACAATTAAAAGAACACGAAACAGACACGTATTCTCCAAAAATATAAAAAGTAATATTTTGTGTCAAATCAAATTATAGTTGTTATATTTTATGATGAGGAGCTCGGTGGCGTAGTGGTTAGTACGCTTTGGCTTTCGATAGAAAACAAAGCTACCTTCGGAATTGTCAGGCCGTGGATGGGTGACCAAAACTTTGTGATCTCGAGCTCCTCCGTGCTTCGGAAGGCACGTTAAGCCGTTGGTCCCGGTCGCTATTGCGACCCACCAACCCGCATTGGGGTGGCTACGCTCTCAACGCCTAAGATAGAGCCTAAAGTCGAATGATTCAATCGCCTTCGCGAATTGCAATATCAAAAAAAAAACTATATTAAAATTTTTGAATGGGCTGGTTGTTCCGAAATCTAAGCAAAATCTAATACTTACTTCCATATCTTGAGGGAATGGCCAGTCCCTTATAATCCACTTAATGTACCTTATATTAACAGATTCAATTTGTCGGATTAAGTGTATTGCATTTTGGGTGTTCACGTTCAATATAATAATTCTCGCATTCTTAGCCTTTAGAAGCTGTAGTGCCTGAAAAGTAAATACGTAGATATAATTACGGCTCTTCTCCCCTAAGGGTTAGTCAGAGACAAGGCAAAAGCACCGCAATAGCAGTCCACTGCCAATGTTCGCACTTCACCAAGCTGGTCAGCTTGTCGCCGCTATAAGCTATTGGATGCTGTGCAGTTCTATGTCCATAAGTCGCCTTTCACGACACCCAAGAGAAGAGATGGGTTGGTAGTATTCTTGTGATGAGCCGCTACCACACAACGACGAAAAGATGAACGACGAAGTGATTTTTTTTTTTACATATGGCAGGTAAGCTCTTGACCTTCATCTCACCTGATGGTAAGTGACGATAAGGCCGAACGTGGAAGCGACCTTCACCTGTAATCCTCAACAACTGAGGAACTGGCTATCTTACCTCTGATTGCCGGAACACAACAATGCTTAAAACATCGTTATTATGGCGACAAATTTAGGTAAGACGGTGGTAGCTAGCCAGGCGGGCTTAGAAGCACTACCACCAACCAAACCGAGCAGAAAAACTTCTGCACCCATGGGGAATCGAACCCGGACCTCCCGATCAACACCCGGTGGTGTGAACCACTAGACCAGAGAGGCGGTAAAATTAAAAAAAAAAAATTGACATTAATTAATAAATACAAGGATTAAAATATTGCTGGTTCCGTGGCGACGGTAGTGGTTCGTACGTTTTGACTTATGTTATTGATAGTAAAGCTGCTTTCGCCGTGGTTTTACCCTTGGATGGGTAACCATATTTTTGTGAACTCGAGTTCCTCCATGCTTCGCAGGTTTGGCGGTTAGTCCCGGTAGCTATTGCAATCATTTCTACCCACTAATCCGCTTAAGGCCAAACGTGATGGTATACGGAGGAATATCTCTTCATTTAGAATAAAATTTATCTAACAGTAAGAAAATGAGTTTAAAATGTCATACTCACATCTGTGAAGTCACAATCTCTACCGATGCAATGTTGGTCGGTATAAGTAATTTTTTTTCTCCTAAACAGATTCAATAGTCCAACCAAGAAGTTAGCGCTGTTCTCAGAGTCATCAGACAGAACTGCCACTCTTTGCCATTTCATGTGTTTCAGAAAATGCAAGCAAGCGTAGTGGATTGGTTGTACCAAGCTTTCCTTGTAAGCGGCTGAGGAGTAATACGGCAAAAGGTCACAACCCTTACTTATGCGGTTGTAGTTTATCACAGGAATTTTACCTTCTAACTCCAAAGGTTTTGGTGATAGCACTGCTAACACTGAATTGTCCAAATACATGTCATCTCGACAGTCGTATCTCACATCGAATGATAAAGAAAATTCACCTTTTATCTCGTGTATAGGTTTTAAGTCTGCAACATTATTTGGTAAGCAAATTACGACCTTATCTGTTATTTTAAAGTTTTTTGTCAGTAGCTTGTTGTACAAGCGTTTGTATTTCATTGCAGATTGATTCGCTGTTACAAAGGTGGTGTTTTGATTAGTATAACAATCATTGGCTCGTATCGGATTTTTAAAGCTTATAGAGGAATCTTCAATTTCATTAGCGATAAACAGATTAGATTTCATAAAAGTGTCATACGTTTTCTTGTCACAGAAATTTTCTGTCTTTAAGTTGATCACGTTTCTGTAAAATTCAATTCACAAAATTAGTTTTATTCTTATGGATATATTTATAACTTATTTAGAAAATTAGAAGACACACATAATGTAAACACGAGACATAAAAAACGACTCTATTTACCTTCATCCAGAATAAAAATGCTAAATACTAGTCCATACTACATGGCTAAAAAACTATACAATAAATTACCCATTACAATACAAAATGAACAAAAATTTTCAATTTTTAATAAAAACCTAAAACAATATCTTGTAAGTAAATGTTTCTATAACATAGATGAATATCTTAATAGTACTGAATAAGCCTAAATTAATATATATTTAATAACTCTAAGTAGCTAGAAAAAATAGAGGTACTTATATTATAAAATTTAAACATAAACTCATCACTTATATAATTATTTGTTGAAAACTTGAACTTATAAAATGCATGAATATGGCGCTCTGTCTAACATTCTACTTAATATATATATATTTTTTAAATAGTTTTAAGTTCCATAATATGCAGTGCCCTTGCAGGGTATCACGTGCACAATTGTTATTTTGACCATCTTATGTAACCGTGACAAGCATGATAAATAAATAAATAAATAAATTATTTAACTGATATGTTGAAACTTATCCTAACACGGAGGCATTACTCCCATTTAATATTTTAAAGGACAAAGTACCATTGGTATAAGTTTACAATGTTACTACTAAATTCCTATTGTAATAACCTTTCTCTTGAACCAATAAAGTTTTTATTATTATAATTTAATAGTGTGAATGTATTAATAAAATATCAAATAATATCATTAAAAATAATGTTATCAATATCAATGACATTATGTAATATCAATATGATCAGTATGATCTGTAGCTCTTAAGTTATACATGGCAAAGAATACGTTAAACAACTAAAATCAATATTTGCATACAGTTAGATCAATGGTTGACTAGTAGTTGCTAGACAAGGTATCATCGGAAATTCCATTCTGAGGTATTGTTAAACATTTTGTGGCTGGACAGGCAACAGCACTCTAGAGTACATAAACTGTTTAAATGATTCAATAGATTTTCAGTCTTAATGTGTTGATATAAAATGCAATATTCCTCACAAAACCCTTTTTTTTCTTGGAATCCTGTTTACTGATCAAGCCTACCGCTAGGGGCATAGATAAATTAATTAGTATAGATCGCTATTCCTTATTATTCGTTTTGCTGTTATTAATAAAATAACCTACATAATTTATACGTTGTACAGATTAGGGTCCTTTCACACAGACCGGCTCGGAGTGGAGAGCATTTTCTTATCACGTTTAAAACAGAGCTTTGATTCATTGTAACAAGGTTTGTTTTTACGTTCCATTTGTTATTGGGAATGCTCGAAAGGATATCCAAATGCGCTTAGTGTGAAATAATAGAGTAGCCGATCGGCTGCTCTTATAACGCACTCTTCGGTGGTCGGGCAGCTGATTGGCTCTAAGCACAGATATAATAGGTTGGGGAAAAAGTTTCTTCGCATTTTTTAAGAAAATTCAAAACATTTTTTAATATAGTTAATTTACATTTAACTAAAGTATGTAGGTACCATTTTGTTCGATAACTTTTTGCCATCTTGTAGGTAGGGACATGATCCCATTGCTATAGAAATTTTGGGACTTCTGGTCAAAATACCGCGACAAGTGGTTTTGGCAGTCCTCTCGTGATGTTAACCTGACACTGCCTAAAGAATTCAGAAGAGTCCGAAACAGGTGGAAATCTGAAGGTTCAAGGTCAGGAATATACGGCGGATGCATTAACACCTCCCAGCCAAACTCTCTTAATTTTTGCTGAGTGGCTAAAGATGTGTGTGAGGTCTAGCGTTATCATGATGAAAAACCACACCCCTTCTGTTGATTAATTCCGGCCGCTTTCTCTCAACTTCTTGCTTTAATCTCATCAGTTGTTCGCAGTAGAGTTCAGAATCGATGGTCCTGCCTGGTGGTAACAGCTCATAATGAATAATGCCCTTCCAATCCCACCACACACACAGCATCACCTTGTTGCGAGTTAACCCGGGTTTCGCCACAGTCTGTGAAGCCTGACCGGCCTTTGACCACGACCTTTTTCGCACGTTCTTGTCGTACGTGATCCACTTTTCATCACCAGTTATCAGCTTCTTCAAAAATGGTTCGGTTTCATTACGTCGTAATAAAGAATCACAAATGAGTACACGGTTCATTAGGTTTCTTTCAGTGAGCTCGTGAGGTACTCAAATGTCGAGCTTTTTTGTGTACCCAGTTTTTTTTAAATGCGCCAAAACTGTTTTGTGGTCAATTCCCAGTTCTTCAGCTACGTCGTAACTACTGACATGCCGATCTTGCTCCACTTTTTCAAAAATGGCATCCATTTTATCTGTAATAGGGCGACCAGAGCGACGTGCATCTTTGACATCAAAATTTCCGGATTGAAAACGCTTAAAACCAATTTGTGCTACTCTCAGACACTGCACTAGGTCCATAAACATCGCAAATTTTTTTCGCGGCTTGCGTTGCTTTTTTACCTTTTTTGTAGTAAAATTTTAAAATGTATCGAATTTCTTCATTAGATTCACTAATCTTGGCGGTACGACGGTACTTGGGGCAAATTATGTTCTTTAAAATTTAAACTTTCAATGATACCAAAACCAGCCAGTTACAAATAGTATAGCCAAAGAGATTTTATTACAAGTTTATACATACTATAATGCGAAAAGACTTTTTCCCCAACCTAATATATTTACAAAGATGACGCAAATGCATGTACTGCACGTGTCCGAAAACCCCGACAAAACGTCGGGTCGGTCGTAACTAGTCCGCGCGCGTCCGAATGGCTGCAAAAACTAAAAAAAATGCCTCGTTGTGCGATAATTAGCGGTAGACCGAATGATGACCTCCGTGGTCGAGTGGTCTGTATGCCGGTCTCAAGGCGTCGCCATCTCGAGAGGTCCTGGGTTCGATCCCTAGTGGAGGCAAGTGTTTGGGTGATGAATTTTCAGATATTTGTTCTCCAGTCTTGGATGTTTATATATATTCAGGGCATTTATATCTATTTATCTATTAAATATATTTGTCCGTCATCTAGTATCCATAACACAAGCAGCATTTAGTTGCTTAAAATGGGACTAGTTGATAGGTGTGAATGCCTGAGGATATAATAATTATTATTATTATCGGCGGCATCGGTAACATTCAATCATTTCGGATCTCCTGTCTCAAAATTACGGCTGTGACGTAGACGTTAAAAGTTGACACGCTTGGTTTCAATGTAAATCGTTATACTTGCGTTATCTATGTCTATATCTCTTTCTCTCTCTCTTGTTATCTCTCTCTGTGTGTATGTGTAATGTATATCTCTCAGAGCGTACGATTCGCGCCAGTCGGTGTGAACGGACATTTACAAGTGGAGGTTACTATATTTAAATAACATTGGAATATGTTATTATCTATATTATCAATAATGAAACTGTGGTTAAACTCACTGGTATTTATTTGATGCCATAATGGTGTTTGGAACATCGCTTTTATTTACATAAACTGTTTCAATTTCGAATCCCATTTTTGCAGCCATATTGTTAAATGCTTTGTTAATTGCATCGTGTTCTGTATCGTAGGACGTTGCGAGAAGTGTTAATTTTTTGTAAGCAATCAATGTATCTTTGTACATATCCTCTGAAAAATATGATATATATATTTAGTATTTCTGTACATCATCATAAATCAGATTATTCCGCTGCGTCCTGCACGACTGTAATCAGAATGTCATGTCCCGTCTCATTCTGATTTGCCAGTGTCCAAAATATTATATACATACATATGTACGCTTTTTCCCTAGAACGGGTGGATAGAGGTGTTAAACATAAATACCCCCGTTTTGCCAGATATCTATATCTATACATATAATAAAACTGTAGAGGTCGACTGTCTGTACATAGAAATGCTAGAAAATGCTTAAAATCAAGGGCATGTAAAAAGTTTACTCTGGGGTAAAAGTAATGTAAAAACTACCAAACATTTTTTTGATTATTTGCTTTAGGTCTATTTGCCTTATATCCTTGGTCAACAACTTAGATACTTTTTATTACGGAAAATTAAAGGGTTGCCGTTGGATAGTTAAAAAACCATAGTAATCGCGGACAAAGTCGCGGGCTACAGCTAGTATTATATATAGAGATAATGTGAGGCAACTTGAGACAAGCGATATCTACGATTAACTGTAAGTTTTATTCAAATACAGTGGTACAGACACATTTTTTCTTGTGCGTCTTTCCTATATTGTATAAGAAGTAGAACATAGAGGTACACTTAGAAATTGTTCACTAGAAAGTTTTGCTGCTGCATAATATTTTTAACAAAAAATACACATACATACAATCACGCCTGCAATCACCGAAGGGGTAGGCAGAGTCCAAGGAGCACTGTGTTCCTTAAGACCACATTTAGCCATACAAAAATTGGCTTTGGTCCATTGAGTTGTAAGGTACACGCTAGTAACAGAAGTTCAATGGTTTGGTCCAATGAAAAATCGTGAAAGAGTAGTAACAAGTGGCTAGCTCAAAAACTAAATAAACGATAACTCTCATAAAGTTTTGGTAACGTCTTAAAATTTTTGGATTTTTGTATATTCGAGGAAATAAATTTTAGCTCACCTGCATAAACAATCTTGCACAAAAAAAATATAAAACATGTTTTCAAAATCAATTCTTTCATTGTTTCTGTACAAAACACTGATGCACTACTAACATTTTGTTTCATTATTATCCTGTGGTTACTACCAGGAAAATGAATATTATGTTACTGCCCGCATTCCTACCTTGGTCAATTATTTAATTACAATTTTTAAGGTTAGTTTGTGGACTAAACTTAACGTTGGTTCAAAAAAATGTATACTTTTAAACTGACAACAGTTTGATCAGTATTTTTATAGAAGTTGAATAGCCTATTGGGTATGTGATTTTTAGGCCCATACTTGAAAGGTAGATAGAGCCAGTATTATCAAAAAAGGAAACATTGGGATTGGGACCTATGAGCATGTTATTTTTGTGTGTGTTTTAAATTTTGAAGAAGCTTTAGCGGAAGAGGATTTTTTTTGTAAGATTCTCCCTATAAAAGAAGAAGGAAAGGGGAACTACAGCCATGTCTTCTGTATATATTTCTTCAGTATTTGCATTGAAATGCAAGTGTAATACATTTCAATGCGTCTTGAGAGAGTTTGGCGTCAAACGATCGATGGTAGACATTGTGGTGTTACTTCGATGGTGGATTACCACGATAAATCCCCATCGTTATTTGCACCACTTGATTATTATTTTAATGATCCTCCACATTGCTTTATTACACAAAACTACACTGATTTTACGCAACAATATCCACTTCGAAACAATATTACAATCACTGAATTAAAAATCACGTCCACCATAGTTTAATGGCGCCAAATTCTCGATTTTTTTTATCAGAAACGGTTGAGGAACTTAAAATAGACCTTCCGCATTATGAGGAAGCAGAAGAGGAATCCTCAGCAATCCTAGTGCATTTGTACTGTTCATAAGTTAAAACAGTCAATATTCCTTTTGATCGAATATGAGTTTTGACTGCAACGTTTGACTACTTGTAAGTACCAATTTAATCATATTAATTATAAATAACAATTAATCACTCATTTGTTATATTCATAATTATTTAATACCATGTCTTAAATACCACTAGTAAATGCAATAATTAACTTATTCTAAAATAGAATTATATTAAAAAATATGTAAAGAGTAATTTATACTCTTTGTTGTCGAATGATTTATTTTGTTAATTACATCTAGTTAATTAATTACACCTTGATTAAAGTTCTGTAATAAAAAAATTTAAAATACAGACAATGGAACATGGAATGGAACATGCAATGCAGCATTATTGATAATAGTTAAAGACGTAGGTACAATCAACGGTCATAAATCACTTTATGTGCGAAACTAGCATGTGCACGATTCATTGTAAAATATCTATATGTGTGTTTAAGCAGCCTATCTGAGAATAAATTATTTGTATGTGTTCAATGTTAATACAGCGTTGTTTTAACTAGACCACCAATGCTAAAATTCAGAATTAATCAAATAAACAAAATATAGTGAGTACTTGTAATATACTTTTTAATGCCTTACCGACCATATTATTATGTTGTTGTCTAAAATTTGACCATTGTTTGTGGCCACAATATTAAATTATGTGTTAGAATGCAACTTCTAATAGCACTGTAATCACAGAGTTAACCAAACAGCGACGTCATCATACAGACTCATCTGAATTAAATATTAATTTATATTTTCTTAAAACGATAAGTCGACGAACGAAACAAGAATGTTTGGTTTGAGCTATATTATATCGCACAATGCTCATATTATTATTGTGGATATGTGAGTGCGAAATATAGTAATATTTAATAGAGAAATGTCGTAAGTCTACATCACACCTTCACGCAAGTTTTTTGATGAACTTATCGCCACTTTTAACCGATGTTGTGCCTCAGTAGTGCAAGACGTAAGATCGTTTTTTGGATCCGCGGTCAGGTTGACCAGTTGGTTAAAATATTGACCAATGGCGTAAATGTATGATGTCATAGTAATTTTTTCAGATATTACTATAGTTAAATAATCATAGACAAAGAAATATAAAAAGACGAAAATAAATAAATAATAAATAGACAATTCATGTAACCAAAACACGATGCTGCAATTAGCAAAATGGCGGCTGACGCCACAGCTGATGCATATTGCTTTCAAAATGCATCGCAAAAACTATTGGTCTAACTGACACACATTTTGGTGTTTCCATTGACGCCATTGGTCTAAAATTTAATCATTGGTTTGAATATTACTACCTTACACTCTTTATTGCTCGTTTGTCAATTTGTATTTCAGTTTTATATGTCTGAATTTTAATTGCGTTCTTTGACAAAGGAGTCTAACTGTTAACTATATTCAAACGGGTTTCGTATGTAATTTATTTTTATATGAGTAATTTCGTTCAAGAGACATGCATTGTTTTCCAAAATTTAAAAGTTAAAATGAACTGTATGTGATTTAAATATTGCAACAACTTGTATTTGTCGTCCTCAGCCTATATACGTCCCACTGCTGAGCACAGGCTTTCCTCATGGAGAACACATGAGGAGTATGGGCCGTAACACCACCACGCCACCACCACGTCCAATGCGGGTTGGTGGGCAGAAACGGTTGCAATAGCGACCAGGACTGACGGCTCAACGTGCCTTTCGAAGTACGGAGGAGTTCCAGATCACAAAGTCTTGGTCACCCATCCACGGACTATGGCCAAGGTTTTCGATATCGAAAGCCAAAACGCCACGGAGCTCCTCCTCAATATCATATCACAGTAAAATTTGCAATGTGGGAGTTTTAGGAAGCAGTTTCGATAGAGTTATGTGCATTTATCTACATTTCAGTTTAGCTCTACATATTATATTGGGTCCTTACCTATAAAATTGGTGTTTTGTTTGGAGATTTTGGGGATGTCTGCATTTTACATACTAACATTTTATTTTACCTAATAATAGGTCTAAATAACAGGTCAGGACAGGTCTAATAATAGGTCTAATAGGCCTAACAGGTTGCCTGGCAGAGATTGCTGTTTAGCAATAAGGCCGCCAATTGCTTTTTTTGTTATCGTATAAGTTCTTTATATTATTATGTGCAATAAAGTATATATAAATATAAATAAATAATAGGTCTTTACCTATGAAATTGCCGTTTTTTCTCTCTTAGTATTTTGTCTGTAACTATTAAGTTTCAGAATATTCTTATAAAATAATTATCTCCTCTAAAAATAGACCATATTTTTGAGCTCTTTTGATTAGTTTTGATAATTTGATGTAAGTTTAATTGTGTTAAAGTTAGAAGCGAAGACAACTCTTTTTAAGTACCTCCCGAATACATCATTTGATTTGCATTCACTTAAAAACAATAAATAATTATTATGAAGAGTGCTATCACACATATTGCTAAAGCGTGTCTTATGATACATGCCAAAAATTATTATCTCTGAATTTGTCGTTGTGGAGAAATCTAAAAAAAGTTACTATGGAAAATGCAGACTTCCCCAAAATCACCATACAAAACGCCAATTTCAAAGACCTATTATGAACTAGTAATGCCGAGATTGCCTTGCAAGCGTAGAGAACATATTTGCGTGAAATTTTACCGTGTATAAGTTTAGCGAACTCTTATTTCTATCATATTATTATGTCGTACATTCCTAATAATTAAATTTTGGAGATTTAATAAAGTTAACAAGGGCTGAGCCTGCAGCCAATCACGGGACATAGTGAATGTCAAGCGACAGGATTCAGAATCAGAGTTTTAGATACATAGCTTTTAATTGGTTTTTTACATATTTTTTTAGTAATTACAAGACTATGCGTAATGTAATGGCTGTTTATTTATAATGTTATATTTATATTATACAGTTAAAATAATGAAAACACACACTTTATACAAATCTGGATACACCTTTATTAATTCCAAAAAAATCAAAGTCCAAATGAAAGCCAGGTCGTTTCTGTTTTTTTATAAAAATGTATATTTAAATAAGAATATTCACCGTCTATTAATCCAAGATTGTTGTGATCATACATATCAGTAAATAAAGCTATATTAAAAAGTTGGTTTATGTTAGTTTAATTTTGGTATATTATATATTAGATATAATACTATACAGATATCGTGTTGTTCAGGTTCTTAAAGCTGGACGCTTGCGCCGGCTTGGATGATGGCTTGCTTGGCGATGCCTGCCACGGAGCTTGGGTTGCCTCCGCTGGCGACAACTTTCAGGAACTATGAAAAAAAATCAATTTATGTCAAGTATCATCAAGGCAGCGATAGCAGAGTCGGAACGCACGGGGCCGCGTTCGAGAGGCCGCGGGAATCGCGGGTTCGGTCCCATCGCCTGTACCTTTTTTTAATAAAACTTATGTACAGTTGAATGTGAATATTGCTTGCTTCACATTGTGCCCGGTGCATGGCAACAGGCTCGCCACCTGTTACATGGGGATTTACCATATCTGGCGAAATGAGGAAGTGAACACCTCTGCCTACCCTTTCGGGGAAAGAGACGTGATAATATGTTATGTTATCAAGTCAATACATTCAAACGTATATGGTAGAATATGTAATGCCGTGGCAGGCATTACGCAATACGATTTACCTGCCCTTTATTCTCAACTGTCGGAAAAAAACAAATCATGGAATCTCTATACTGTCACTTTTTGTTGCGGTGAATCAGAGCGAGACGGGAGGCGCCGATTCGAATCAAAGCCGTGAACCGACGTAACCGACAATTGAGAATAAGGAGGCTGACAGTGGCAACCTACTTTACCGCTAGAAAATCAGTCTACTTTTCTATCAAGCTGCGCGATGATTTTATTTTTATAGACTTTAAATTAAACCCTGCCATTTGGCACAATAAGTGTGGAATGGATTGCCAGCATTCTTGTTCTGGATAGTTAATTTGAGATCCTGATCCAGCGCTGTTGCAGCAGCTGTTGAAGCTCTGTCACTTATGGTGGTACACTTACAGCAGCGAGTGGGCTGAGGGCCTGCTGGACGGCCTTGGCGACTGGGCTCACGGAGGCGGCGGTGACGGCTGCTCCAACGTTGTTGCTGCGGCTGTTGAAGGCGCTGTACAGACGCTTAGCTGCGCAGTATTCCTCGTTGATCAGACTGGAATGGTAAATAAAATAGAAATAGAAAAATAGCTTCTGACGTTCACACCTATCAGCTAAAACCAAAGTCGCAATTTTAGTGCTTTTTTATGAATATTATATTTTATTTATATTCCTTTGAGTGTTCAAAGTACCTTTTATCGAACTGTACCCCTAGAATAAGTTATCATTAGAAAAAACTAAAAAAAATTGTTGCGACAAAAAGCTCAATTTCTATGAAAAATGTGAAAAGCGAAAAGTAACAGAATTATCAGAAATAACCTTTTTGCAAAGAAATTAAGCTTCTTTACGCAAGTAACAAAGTAAAGTTTTTACAATGATAACTTACAGTGGGGGTGCTGAACTGTATCATTGTGTGACTATCACTGAATCGTTGTATAAAAGTAGTAGGTATATTAATATTTTAAGCTAGCTGTTGCTCGCGACTTCGCGGTTACTTTGGTTTTTTTCCTATCCCACAGGAACCCTTTAATTTTCGGGAATAAAAAGTATCTAAGAACTTGACCAGGGATATAAGGTATCGCCATGCAAAATTTCATTGATATCGGTCCAGCCATTTCGGAGATTAGCCCGTACAAACAGACGAACCGAGAAACAGAAAAATTACAAAAAACATTTTTTGGTATTTTCCCTCTTATTACGTCCCCCTGACTTGGTTTCAAGATTTTTTTTCTATTAACAGGCATATGACCTCTACAGTTTTATTATATATTATATACCTATAGATGTGTGGCTTTGAGCTTTTGCAGTACATTATATTGCGGTATTTATAAGAATAATTAATTTCACTGTTTCAAATTGACCGGAATTGAATTGATTATAATTATAAGCACAAAATTTGGAAACAAATTACCCGTTAGTGGTAGAAATACATTAGCAGCGTTAGCTGGTTTAATACGTAATTTTAGACACGTCTGAATTATTGAAAGGGTTGACAATTGTAGGCTCATGTGTATACAAATTTATTACTTTTTATCATCAGGGACAAATACTTTTTATATTTTACTACAAATATGGCGTTAAAGCTTTTCATGTGATTGTCTCCCCTTTAAGATTGTATTTATGCGAAAAAATATCGATCATATATCATATCATAAAAACATGTCATCACGCCTCTTTCCCCGAAGGAGTAGGTAGAGGTGTTATACACCCACGTTTCGCCATATAGTGCCCATGTAAAATACCGAACGTTTGCTGAAAAAAAACTCCTGGCAAAAAGAAAAACGTTTAACCGATATTATAATGTCTACATACGTTGCCGCGAACGAAAGGCTACGTCAAAAGTAAATATAGGATAAATGAGTTTTTCTTTATATTAATTGTGGATGTATGTTTTGAGTTGTGGTGGTTTATAAATAAAAAATATTTTCTTCTTTTTCCTTTTCTCCAACATAACGCAGTTTACCAAGGTTTCAGCGTTTGTTTAAACACCACCAGCTAATTATACGTCTATTTGTTCAAAAGTAAATGGTTGTATAGTAATCTTGATAAATACCCGATCTGGTATGGGTTGGCCTTAGAGAGTACAGCATCCCAAGCTGCCTCGAATTGGTAGCTCCTGCCACCTCCAGCGCAGCCTCCGATATGTCCGGTCTATAACAATATAAAACAGGTTAACTGTACCTTCGTCGGTAGCCTATATACCTCCTACGTCCTCCTCACTTTATCACTGCAGGGGATAAACCTTTTTACATGGGGAAACACTTGGAGTATCAGCCGTTATACTATCATACAATACAAGTACGCAAATATTGGGGGCAACTATAAGAGATTAGATATGCAACTATCTTTCAAGTAGTTACTATATCTTAAATACTCAATCTAAGTTCTTAGATTTTATGGAGGTAAGCCTGTTTAAGTTTCCGGTAATTTATTTGTCGGGTATCTGAACTAAATTAAGCTCTCTAACATAATCTAAAGTTTTAACTGCCTCTATGAAAGAGGCCTTTAGTATTTTGCATAATAATATATCTTTCAGTTTCTTCTGACAAGAAATATCTGTAATTTAATTTAAATTTGCTCTTATTTCAACACTACATTACCAAATAACATCCAAACGGTTTAAAAATTATTACTATAGTAAACTACCGTAATGGTTTGTACCCAATACTGTACCACAATTAATCTTCGTAGGCGAGAGTGAGAGAAAAATCATTAATATCAATATCAGTCGAAGAATAGCCGAATGCTTTAGAGCAGAGACAATGTTTGGGGCAATTTGCTATAGTCCGATGATAAATGGGCGCGCAGGAGCATGATTTATGACCCGGATAGGTAGATGTTACGCCGAATGCATTGGGAGTGGGCATTAATATTTGATGCTGGAATGGGTGTGCTCAGCCGCCGTGTGTGATGAATATCTAGCGGTTTCAGCTCAACAAAGGTACGATAAATGAGGATGCCTTGTAAATTTTACATTAAGCGCGATAGTTCTAAGGGTTAATGTGGTTTTTATTCTTTCATGCGAATTAGTAATACAGGCAATAAGCATTTTTGTTGTAAAATAGAAGCAAATAATCTAAGTATGAAAATTTGAGGATTTATTTGTTAAAACTATATTGAAGAAATGTAGTCTTTCATAATCACAAACGGTATTTATTAGAAACAGCTATTGAATATCGGTCAAAAGCGGCGATTAATTCTCCAAAATGTTAGCGTTAAGGTGCGATGTGGACTTACGACATTTCTCTATTAAAACTGTTCAAAATCTCTCGCACCCTGCTATGTTTCACATCACGGAACCTTCTATATCTATTCCGTGTTTCACACTCACGCGATATGAATATAGCTCTAAACATTCTTGTTTGGTTCGTCGACTTATTGTTTAATGAAAATATAAATTAAGGTGAGGGTAATATGAAATAAAGTTGTATTAGCTTTACACATTTATTTCAATGAGTCTGTATAATATTTATTTTGATATTATTGATACTTATTTTACTCTTTGTTATTTTTGATTATAGGTAGCTTTTTATTTTATTAAAGTTTTATTAGCTAAGCAGGCATAACAAATAGAATTTTAATTAAACAAAAATACTTATAAACAACAAAATGCATAGATTCGTTTTATTATACATAATATATATTCAGTATTTTAGTTTTGTAACCTTCTGGTAAAGTGATAGAATAACGATTAAAGAGAAAAAAGCAGACTTAAAATTCTGATGACAGGATTCGAACCCGGTTAGCATGCGCGGTAATAACTGTAACGCTCTGCTGTTAACGCTTATACTATTATGCTGAATTTTAGCATTGATTTCATATCGTCTAGCATTGAAATGTCTTTATTCCTTCTATCTTTGTCTAACATTGAACACATGCACATAATTTATTCACAGATATGCTGTATGATAAGTTATTGTGTGCGTTAGAACACACACATAGATATTTTACGATGTATCGTGCGCAGGCTAGTTTCGCACTTAAAGGGATCGCCATTTATACTTGATAGTACATTTTCAATTCTCAGATTAAATATGAAGACAAAACAAAAAATAAATAAATAGCGTTCATATTTAATTGAAGCATAGAATACGTTAGAGGTCACGTGGCAAAATTATAAAAGGAAATTCGACAGTTTATGGGAAAAGGCAGGAACAAGAAAATTAAACAAATAGATATGTCATATTATATAGTGCTTAGCGCTAACGAGTGGCAGAGGGGGACGGAAGAGGAAGATGCGTCACCAACAGTAGAAAGCATGTAGGCAGATGAACATAACCATTTAGGGCCTGGTACTCACAGCAAAACGGAGTGAGGTGGGGTTGTTGACGAGCTGGGTGATGCGGTCGATGTTGGCGGCCAGGCGGGCCACGTAGTTGATGAGCGCTGGCCGCACAGAGCCATAGTTGCCGGAGCTGACGGCGTTCGCGAAAGCGTTGACAACCTAGCAAAAAAAAAAAAAATTATGTAAACAGGGGGCAAACGGCTCTCCTGATGGTAAGTGATTACCGCCGCCCATAGACATCTACAACACCGGAAGAGTTGCAGATGCGTTGCCGACCATTAATGAGATACACTCTCTTTTTAAAAATTTGAAGGTCGTTTTGGTCTGAGAATACTTCTACTCATACTTCTTCGTTGTATGTGTAAAGATATTTGACTTATCCAGCAGTCTGATACATGAGAGAAATATCTAGGATCCTTGACACCACCTGACCTTTTCACAACTACATAAACAGAAAAATTATCAAATCATAAAATTCTGCTCTAAATCGCAACTAAACAGTCTTTTTAATCTATTAAAGCCATAGAATTGTAATTATTTTAATGTTTCTATTGCCTTGAAAAATTTGTTTACAGGTAAATTTGAAAAAAGTTTGAAATGGTATCCTATGATATTCTATTTGGAGGTGACTAGGCCTGCTTTTCATTCTGCTGCCCAAGTTATCTTCGCATATGAATTCAGCTACTTAAAATCAGATGATGTTGGCTCATTACCTAAACTTTTTATAAAAATATAGAACAGGTGTTTACGGCAGCACAAGCGTCTCCTGGTTTGCCAATGCCCAGTTCTCAGCGGACGGCGATGATCTGGCCAACGGCGAGCGCTTGGCAGTAGCTGTCTGGTCAAGACTGCTGCGCTCTCGTACATGAAACAGATACTTACGGCAGCGGCATCACAAGCGTCTCCTGGTTTGCCAGTGGCCAGTTCCCCGAGGACGGCGATGGTCTGGCCGACAGCGAGTGCTTGGCTGTAGGTGTCTGGCTGGTTGGCCAGATCGTTCATGATTTGTTGGATCGTCAGGATGTAGATGTTGGTGTCACCCCCATCGATGTTCTCGAATGCATTGTTTGTTAAGTAGCTGTGAAATTAGAATGAACTTGTATTCGTACTGGTATATTTGTGTGTGTAAATATTACTGTAAAATTGTAAGGACTGTGATTACAATATATCTCGCGTCACTGTAATCCCGAAACTCAAATTATTTTGTTTTTAAGTATTTTTTTAGCTGTTATAAAGTTAATCAAAATCTTTTTAATGTGTCGCACCCAACTCTCTCATAAACCGGGCGATTATGGTCTTCGGATATTTATTTTCACTTTTTAAGCAAATATGAAGCATTTAAATTCCTAATTCACGTTACATTACAATGTAATAAAAATTTTATTCAGTGAAGCCAAGCAGATGAAGAATTTAATTAAAACTCAAGTTTTCATCACACTTTAGGTTTTAATATTTTTATATTATGCAGTGTGCTGATATTTCATTTGGTAATAAAACTTTTTGTCCCCGAGTTTGGATAGTTAAGATTTGACAGTCGTTATAATAAGTTTATACTTCCCACTACTGGGCACAAGCCTTCCTACATGGATACACTCCCTAGGAGAATGGGCCGGGACACCACCACGCCTGGCCCAATGCAGATTGGTGAAGTATAAATTTGACAGTAAAAATGTACTAAGTAAATAGTTTAATTTGACGGACATGTGAAGAAAATTGCGTTTATCTATCAATATATTCGGAAGACGCGGAGGAGCTCGGTGGCGTAGTGGTTAGTACGCTTTGGCTTTCGAATGAAATCAACGCTACCTCCGCCATGGTCAGGCCGTGGATGGGTGACCAAGACTTCGTGATCTCGAGCTCCTCCGTGCTTCGGAAGGCACGTTAAGCCGTTGGTCCCGGTCGCTATTGCGACTGTTTCTACCCACCAACCCGCATTGGGCCAACGTGGTGGTGTTACGGCCCATTGTGTTTCTCCATGAGGAAGGCCTGTGCCCAGCCGTGGGACGTGCATAGAATGAGGCGTAGATGAATATATTCATGAATTTTTCATGCGTTTTGTGTTAAAATTTTGCTACAGTTGTTACGTGTATGTATGTTTTCTTACCTAGAAACGAGTCTGCCATTGTCGACAGCTGGAGCAATTTCACTGATGCTATATTGATTCACAGACACGGGCACGGCGAGCGCGCTCTGTTAAACAAAAGAACAAACGATTAACAAAATAATATTTTGCGAGAGTTTAACTATAGTGCGCGCGGAACTAGTTGGCCGCGCCTTAGGTATGGGAGCGGTGGGACAGAGAGGCGGGGGCGCTTGCTGTCATTACTCAGTTCGGCGCCGTACCAGGCATCCGTCACCCGTCACTCGCTCGCTCGATAAGTACCTACCGACTAGCGACTAGAGGAACGCCGCACGCCTGCCTGTGGTGTACTCTTCCGCGTGAAACTTTACTGCGTATTGTGTTTATTGTATTACTAATCTCTGGAATTGTTTCTTTGTAGGAAAATCAATATCATTCAATTCTTTGTGTCCATGCTTCACACATGATGATATTTGATCAAACTTTTTGTTAGATTCAGAATATTTGCGGTTATCAATTTTACAAATGCAAAGTTTGGGGAAGGTAAATAACAAATTGACCATTTTATAAAATTAAATCATTTTTAAAACATTTTTTGTATTTTACTTCATTGGGTCGACCGTGGGTCAACCCTTTATTTATTTTATTATATTTATTTATTATTAATGTTTAGGTGAATAAAATTCAAAAAATTCAAAATTCAAAATAATTTTTTCAGTTTAGATGCGTCTTAGCGCATGATTATGAATGTCATAAACATTTTACAATATTGCGTGAAAGAGAAAAAACTACGCCATCCGTTCACAAAAACTACCAGGAGGCCTTGTTCTGAGAAGAACGGGCAAGAAACTCAGCGGGCATAAAGCGTAGGTATTTGTCGTTCTGCGGGGAAGTGATGGATCTGTTACATAGTAACTTATTATTAATCTGTGGCCGTACTTTGCGACGGCAACACGCATTGAAAGTTTCGGATACTTTAAACAAAACGCACATGAGATTGAAATAGCGAGATGAGTCGCCACCTAAGGCGCGGCCAACGAGTTCCGCACGCACTATGAATCTGAAATTGCACGGTTCATCTAAATTGCAATGAATTGTGAATGATGAACGTTTTTCTATGAAATTGACGTTCATCATTCCGATGAATGTCAATTTAGACTTTTCATTTTCGGCATTTCATTGATGTTGAATTGAAAACGAAAGCAAGAATGAACCGTCTAATTTCAGTTTTATGTAAGTTATGATAGCATAAGCAGTGATATAGTAAGACGCGTTCGAAAACTAAAGTATCTGCATATGCTCTTTATCTTCTTTGAATAAATCCTCGTCACCCCACACATCCATCGTAAGATACGCATTTCGGCCACATGCAATCTATTTTTATTCATATTTTTCATAGCCCAACATTTCGATCCATACATAACGACATGAAAAATAAACTTTATATCTATTATGTTTTAAATTACGAAAAAATAATTCGAATAAATAGTCGTGGCGCTGTTATTTAAGAAACGATAAATGTTTATTCACTAGGATAGTAGCATTATTAATAATCCTCAAACAAGAAACCCACAAGGGCACACTAACCCAATTAATAAAACCAGTTACATACATTACCATACATTAAACTGTAGTAATAACCGACTTAATAGTTTACAACTAAATCGCTTATCCACAATCCCTTTGGGAGATAGCGCGACCAACTTTACACTACGAAATTGAATATTGGAAAACAGTTATCTACATAATAATAAACGAGAGGGACGTAACTCAGATTTCAAAATAAAAATATAGCAACCTTTGCCTTGGTTGGAATTTGGATGGGTGACCAAAACTTTTTGAACCTGGCATAAAACATACACTCAGTTGCACAAAGATTTTTTAAGGACGACATTTGTAAATGTGACATTAAGACTTCAAAGTACATTAAAGTTAAGGTTGTTATACAAAACAGTTCTAGCTAATGCCTCTTTAGCATGACAGGGTGCTAATGTCGTTTTGTGCAACGTAAAACTACGCTAACGTGTTCTTTTGACACTTCAATAAATAAATTTAATGGAGCATTAGAGTTTATGCTGACATTAAATTAAAAGTTCGTTTCTGCAACTGGGTGAAAGCCAGTTTTATGCCTAAATAATTTATATTTAGGCATAAAACTGGCTTGTAATATTTGTCATATCGAATCAATGCAAAATGCGCTAATTTATGATGACTTCAAAGAAAACATCCTTAATTATTAGTAAAAAATTTTATGACACAGCTAATCTACATTCGAAATTGTACAATTGTTATAAATATTGAACTTTAGGAACCATACATAACTGGTAAGATTTAATACTGATGCAAATCAATGCATTCATCTAGCTAGCTAGCTTAACACAGAATTTAATTAAATTTTCAAATTACATTTCATAATTTATATTGAATGGATTTTTATTCAAATCGTTAAAGTATAATAATAATGAAAGTATATTCAAGAGAGGTATTTAAGGTTCGTGTATATGTGAGTATAACTGATCGACAACTAAAATATAGTGACCTTAGGCCCGATTTTTCAATCCTCAGATAAATTACCCGCCATTTAAAACTATCACTGTCACTTTCTAAAGTCATAAAAAGAAAAGGGACAGAGCTAACATTTGACTGACAGATAGTTTTATCTGAGGATTGAAAAATCGGGCCTTAATCATAGAAAAGTGTGGATATTTTTTTATATTATCTAAACTCTTTTCCTTGATTTTACATGGTGCTACGTACGCGTTTTAGGTGCTACGAGGTCTACGAAGGTGTATAGTGCTACGAACGTACTACTACGGAGGGGTATAGTGCTACAAACGTCTACAGACTACGGTGACTACTCACTTCAGCCTATGCCTGTGAGGCAATTGTCGTATAACACATAAAATAGATACTTAAATCCATACTCCACACTAACATTATAAATGCGAAAGTAACTCTGTCTGTCTGTGTGCCCGTCTGTCTTGCTTTCACGTCAAAAGTACTGAACCGATTCAATTGATATTTGGTACACAGATAATTATTCTAGAGCCTAAGAAAGTACAAAGGCTAATTTTTATCCCGATTTTCCCATGGGAACGGGTACCACTCGGGTGTAGCCGTGGTTATCAATATCTGCTCGACCGAGTATTATGTGAGATATTCCGTCAAAATGTAATTTCATTTCGAATTTTAAAATTTCTCGGCATTGTATAATAATGACTTAACAGAAATTTATTACCATGACACCAATGGGGATTGTCTAATTTTTTTAAATTGTTATAAAGTGAAAACCATTTCGAGGAATAAGGTTGCTGATCGTAGCCTATTAGTTAGAATGCGAAAATAATCATGGATTATTAATATTTTAGCCTTTAAATGAATAACCTTCATTTGCCCTTCAAATGACGTCACTGTTGGCTGAATATCAGTAATGTGTTTGCTATGACAGTAATGACAGAAATGACATTTACAAACACAAGTGTCATAAGTCACAAACAACAAATTATAACCTTACATTGTAAGGTAAATACGATTTGTTCTCTGTTTTAATAAACAAACGTTTAATAATTATGGAATATTGAAAGTGCTTTGTTCCTACCTGTAAGGTAATTATTACCAATGTAAGTTAATGAACGAAGAACTCAAACTCATAGCGTCGGCATCACTTCGTAAAATTGTTCAAGATGCAAGCGAAGACTGTTCAGAATTGAACAAGTTACTTGAACAACCTACAAGCAGTAGCAGACCATTGAAAAGAAAACGTGAGGAAATAGTAATGCCCAGTACTTCTACGTGTCCTACCATGCCCACAAAGGTAAAGTATATTTTACTGAGAAAAACAATGCTAAAGAAACAGTATAATTAATAGTCGCGAAGATATTTTTATATCTCTATATTACTGATAAATAACATTAACGTTTGTTTTACAGATGAATGTTGCAACACAGTATGAAATAAAAATGGTGCATAAGAGCACTAACTATATAAGTAGAAAACCGCTAACTAATATTTCTACAGTGGAAGTGATATTTTCACAAGACACATCATCTGTGACCACTCCTTTGTTTGGATGTACAACAGAAACTGAGGAATCTATCTACAGTGCATGAATCAACTAAGAGTATCTTCCCGTCTAGAAAAATTATGTTAGACACAGTATTTAAGAAACCAAAAATGTATTTAGGATGTTCATGTAGAGAGTTATTAGACGTGTAAGAAAGTATGCTTTATTTAAACCTCGCTCTGTAGTGAACTATCAGTTTGTACCATATTTGGACGAAATAGTCATGATAGTAAGTGGACTAATCAATTTACAAGGAGAAATAATAAAAAGTTATTGAGTAAAAATTTTTTTATTAACACACTTTCTTTTTTCTCTTTCTAGATAGAAAATATTTTAAAAGATGTTTATTTTTTAACACTATCAAGAAATTCAAAAAATAAATAATAATATGTAGACTTCATTGTACCCACCCAAACAATATGGATGTTCTTGGTGGTTTCAAATAAAGGATCAGAAACACAAAATAAGCCCTAATTTTTATTACAAGTCATCATTTAACACATGACTTGTGTTCTAATTTATCCGTTATTTCCTCATTTTTCATGTATGTGCTAACAACTTTCTCTGAAGCTACTCTGTACTGTTTACTTCAAGTTTTTGGCTCCTCTTATTTCAGCAAGGTTATGTTGGTTATTTGTAGCCATATTTTCCAAAATCATAACATTCTCTACTTTCGGCAGATTCCGTGAGTCCGCTTTGACAAAATTATTTCACGACATAGTAGTTTTTCCACGAAATAATAAGAAAACTGTTAATTCGCGTCGCTTGTGGTATTTTTACAGTAAAAAAAATAAAAGAATGTGTGACACATGAGTGTTGACATTTGTTTGACGGCATTCTTTTTTCCCTTGAAGCAAAGGTCTCACACAATGTTACGCCAACAGTGACGTCATCGTAATAAAACAATCACGTTTTTTCAAAATTCCGTATAAGATGTATTACTTTAAAAATAACGAAAATATTGAAATTAGTTTCTCAAATTGATCTATTTTATCCATTTCAACTATAAAAACAGCATGTCGAAAATATTAGACAATCCCCATTATCAAGACACTGACAAGAAATGTTACTTAATTAGAGGTTTTAGTTTAACTATTAACAATCAACATTTTGCTATGTGGTAGGAATGTAATGTTGAGCATTTTGTGAAAAAACAATGCAATGTTAAAAAACACACAAAAACTTTTTGTAAGCTTTTGTTTCCGTTAATTCAATAGCCACGCGAACGAAGTCGCGGGGCACAGCTTGTATTTCATAATTATAATCGACACCAGCGTGTTTGTTTCTGTTAGTCATTATGCTACATACATCTCACTGCTGGACAAAGGACTTATTAGTTAGAAAACATTTGAGAGTGTGGGTCGTAACATCACCACGCTGGCCCAATAGGGATTGGCTGGTACAGTCGAGTTCAGAATATGTTAACACGTTTGTCAGTAAATGACTCTTATTGCAAGGGAATAAAAATTTTCATTTGTCAAGTGTGTGTACAATTTTTTAATTTCACTGTACAATCGTTTGCTATAGCATAGCCGGCATTAATGACTCGATTTCCTAAAAATAGAGAACTCAAGTTTATGAAATTTTAGTCACCCATTTAAGGTGAAAGATACTGTTTCCAGATTCGAATCTAAAGCAAAGGAACCACTACTACACGGAGCTCCTCCGATTCTCATATTTGTTACGAGTAGCAAATTTCACAAACCATATATCCTCTTTTTGTACGAAGTAAAATGCCAACAATGATTTAACATTATCGAAATAAAACTTTAAATCAAACAAAACAAATTCGAAAATCTATAAATTTATTAAAGATTTTCTATCAAATTGAAACTATTTCAGTCGGATTAGTCAGTGACAGTTATTTAGTCAGATGGGTTCTGCGGGGGATTGCGGCTGTCAGGTGCGAAACGAGTTTCATAAGTCACGCTCGGAGCTGATTCGCCAATTTGAACCTAATCTTCTTTAGCTAGATATGTGGTTCTGTTTGAATTTGCTTTAAGGAGACAGGTAGGGAAACAATTGAAAGCCCAGTTACCTGTAACATATTTTTTGTTGTGGGTGGGATTAAATCGTTGGGTGTAAATCAATCGGTTGTTTTTTTAACTATAACTTAAGCTTAAAATATTGAGAACCAGCCTTCTCAAGAACTTTTGTAAAGGATTTTAGAAGAAGGATAAATAATAAATAAATAAATATCTTCAAGCACACACCTATCAACTAGCCCCATTTTAAGCAACTAATGCTGCTTGTGTTACGGACACTATATTTAATAAATATATTCAATAGATAAATTCAAATAAATATCCTGAATATGTATATAAAAATATATAAACATTCAAGACTGGAGAACAATCGCCTGAAAATTCATCACCCAAACATATGCCACCCCCCGGGGTTCGAACCCAGAACCTCTCGAGATGGCGACGCCTTGAGACTGGCATACAGACCACTCGACCACGGAGGTCATAGTACGGAGGTTATAGTATACATTTTCAAATCGATACTAATATTATAAATGCGAAAGTAACTCTGTCTGTATATCTGTCTGTCTGTCGGTCTCGCTTTCACTTCAAAACTGGTTCAGTAGATTTGACGTGAAAAATCTAATCGTAATTTGGTACTCAGATAGTCTAGAGCCTGAGAAAGGACAAAGGCTACTTTTTATCCCGATATTCCCATGAAAAGATATTCATGTACGCGTCGGCGAGAGTTATATACATTTTGACACAAAGCACGCGCGAGTAGCTGTGAAACGATGTTAGGTATCTCTTGTAATTGTAAGCGCGAGCGCGGTCAGCGCTGGCGGTCAGTCCACCTATGAAACCACCCTAACATACACATAAAATACGTATGCAATACCGGTACTTCGTATTCGCGAATTTGCTTTGTTTGTCCGAAAACGGTCACGTGATCGGTCTATTTGAGTATTTATTTGAACGAATGGTGCAAATTACGTAAATAGCGAGTGCGTTTACGTCCACTTGTCGGTTTTTGATCACACGTCAAAGGTTTTTGGAGTTGTTTGTCAGATAACAGTCCATGTGTGGATGGGTTATTTGGAATGATTTTATTATTTGAGCAAAGTCGGGCAAATAACTATAACGCTACGCGAATACGCTGAGCCAAGTGATGTGCCGTCATAAGACATGAGGCACATCTATCTATACATATAATAAAATGTCTGTCTGTCTGTCGAATGTCTTCAATAAAATCTTTGTATGGTAATGTCTTATGTCCCTGGTCAACATCTTAGATACTTTTTATTCCGGAGAATTAAAGGGTTCCCGTGGGATAGTTAAAAAATTGTAACCGCAGACGAAGTTCTGGCAACAGCTTGTAAATAATAAGTATCAACCATAAAAATCTATCTTGTAACGTAACTTAAGTAAAATTTGCAAGTCCTTGTTTACTATTGGAGGTTATGTCAACGTATTCCTATGTAAATTTTGTAATAACTTTTGAACGGTGGTTCGTGATTTATCGGTGCTATCATATCATATTTTTCAGACAAATATTGAGGAGCTAGGCGGCGAAGAGGTTTGAATGCTGTGGCCACTTTTATCACCGAAAGCCGAGGTGTTAAACACCCACATTTTGATATGGCAAGGCCATGTATCAGATGAGCCTGTTGTCATGCACCGAGCACAGTGTGAGGTAAGCGATACTTACAATGAATTGTCAGTCAGCATCAGAAGCAGCTCATCACTATAGTACTGTGTCACATTTTCAGACAAACACATCATGTCATTTGCTTTGAACATTTAATTCAACAATGTCCTTTAATTAGCATCTACTTTTAATGCTGACTGTACAGGCACAGTGGTTCGAAAATAAAAAAATAGCTTTCGCCATAAATGACGACAATATTTTGTTATCTCGAGATCCTTCGTGCTTGCGTGAAAAGTTGATTCTGGTTGTTATTGTTATCACTTAAATCGCGGAGTAGTATCACAACCCATACTTCTCCAGTTCCTTTTATAAAAACATTTGTAAAAACTGAAAAAATTCGCACTTAAAATCTTAAACAATTTCTGCCTTCGTAAATAAGGATTTTTGCTGTTATTTATTTATAATTACACAGTTTTACAATAATTCTCCTCCTTTTTTGAAGTCAGTTAAAAATAAACACTGTCACTCTGTCACTCTCCAACTAAATTGGATTTCTGTCATTTCGAACACTTTTTTTAAATTATCATAGTACCTGACATTTGACGTGACTTGATTTCAAATATTGATTGATTCTATTGATTCAATATCACGTTACAGAGTATTAATAATAGCCCTTAGTAAGCTATTAAACTAGAGAAAAACAGAGATTTAACATCTATATCATCAATGCTACAAGATTGTCGCAAACGTTGCGTAGTAGAAATATTCAGTCTGAAAATTATTGCACGCCGGATAGAATTGATTTAGATTCATTTGATAAATGTTTAGTATTTTGAACCGATTGATTTGGTTGAACACGCTCACTGCACTAGCAAATTTAATTTTTGTAACGCCAACCGCGTAACTATTAACCGCCTGGTCTAGCGGTTCACACTACCGTGTGTTGAACGGGAGGTCCGGGTTCGATGCCCCATGGGGGCAGAAGTTTTTCCGCTGGGTTTGGTTGGTCGTAGGGCTTCTGAGCCCGCTTGGCTAGCTACCACCGTCTTACCTAAATTTGTCGCCATAATCAGAGGGAAGATAGTCAGTTCCTCAGTTGTTGAAGAATACAGGTGAAGCTCGCTTCCACTTTCGGCCTTATCGTCATTTACCATCAGGTGAGATGAAGGCCAAGAGCTTACCTGTCTTATGTAAAAAAAAGAATAAAAACCTCTAAAATGGCCTTTCTGTCGGGATTTTCGAACGTACTTTTCCGCTCTGATTACATAGATTGAAGATCAACTCTATTTCGATTATAGTCTGGTATAAAACCAACAGAGTAGGCATTACTGTATTTTTTATTGGCTGGGCACCGACTTCTTAAATTGTTATTCTTAATTTATGTATTTTTCTCAATTTTATTTTAATTAATTGTGCCAACAGCAAAGTCACGTATTTACGAAGGCAGACATTATTTTTTACTTTTGAGTGCAAAAAAAATGATGTTTCGAGTCTAAACTTTACAGTGAAGTTGAATTGAAGGCCTCTTCTAATAGTTCACAGATATAAATAATGTATAGAGTCAAACACTTAGGGCGAATTCGACCATATTGAGATTAGTAACACGGGAATAGTAATACCAAACTGAGCTGCAACGATTGGTCGAATCTGCCCTGTGTCAAACGAGACATTGACACATTCGTGCGCGAAAAACTGCGTACTCCGTTAAAATAATATTACTCGCGTGAAGTCAAACTTGAAAAAACTTGGATAGCTAATCGGCTCCGCCCTTAGGGCAGATTTGACCAATCATTTCAGCTCAGCTTGGCATTACTATTCGCCCTTACAAAGGTAAGTTTAGTCGTTCGAGTTTTGGCCAAAGCCAAGTGGTTGGTAAAACCATGAGAGGGTTAAAAATTTTATAGTCAAGCAAAAATAATATGAAAAGTTACTTACCGACACTAAGAGCGAAACCAAAACGAAAGGCAGCATTTTGCTGGTCTTTGGTAGACCAATTCGGTATGTATATACACGAAATCATCCCTATTCGCCCACTATTTATACATTTTAGCACAATAAACTAAAACGCATCTGATCAAATAAATCCTCTATCAACAACAATTTTGACAATTGTTACAATTACAAAATCGGTCACAGACCTAAGTTACAAGAAAATAGAGACCATTTCTCAATAACTGTGTCTCTTGTTAACAGCAAATACAACTTTGTCAATCATAGACTTGGAACAAAGAAATTAATTGAACGGTTTATCTGTTTGTTTGCTTTGTGCGTTTAAAGTAAATTTTAGTTTGAAACAATGTAAAATTAAGATATTTTCTTTGTCTGGACGTCATATGTTACACAAATTTTGTGAAGGTACAGTTTGCTGGTCAGACCTGTGTAATTTTTCTGACATTCTTGCACTTTATGTCTTTCGTGTAAGTTTCAACATGTTTGTAAGAATATCCCAAATTAAGCAACTTAATATACCGCGTGTGTTATTGATACTAGAAAACGGATAAATCTATACATATTATATTAAAACTGTAGAGGTCAAATGTCTGTACATAGAAAAAAAATACTTAAAACCAAGTCAGGGTTGTAAAAAGAGTAAAATATACCAAAATATGTTCTTTTTTTTTTGTTTCTATGTCTGATTGTCTGCCCGTACAAACGGGCTAGTCTATAAGATGGCTGGACCGATTTCAATGAAATTTTGCTTGGTGATACCCTATATCTCTGGTCAACATCTTAGATACTTTTTATTCCGGAAAATTAAAGGTTTCCCGTGGGATAGTTAAAAAACCATAATAACCGCAGACGAAGTCGCAAGCAACAGCTAGTAATTAAATATACATAATAATTACATATAATATTCAGAATAAATTCAATACACATTTAAACATACAAAACTGAAGAACAAATGCAATTCATCACACGAAAATTCGCCTGGGAATCGAACCCAGAACCACTCGAGATGGCGAGCGAAGCGTTGAAGGCTGCGGTAAAAAATAAAAATATTGTCACCATCAGGCCTTTATGTTTTTATTGGCGATCTTTTCTCTCGTCAGCTGTCTCTTTAAGATAATCTATCGATGGAGAAGTGTAACAAAAATAGGTTTTTTTAAGAATTCCACGTATTCTTTCTTTCTGTAATCGGAAAGCAATAAATTTATTCTGACGCTGTTTTGCTACGGTTCCTTTTATCGTAGCATACTTAGTTCCAGAATGTCAATCATAAAATATTGACAACGACAAAAGTATTATAAAACTATAGTTTCAAGATTTTGTGATGTATGACTTATTATAGATTTCTAATATTTCCAAAGTAGGGGTTTAACTAACTGTTTAAACACCTATTTTCGATGGGACTGCGCACATTATGCAACTCGAGTTTCAACTTGCGGTGATCGTCAATAGTTTTAATTTGCTGCAATCGATGATTAAGTTAGTCTCCAATTGCTGCAACTTGGCAGAATTGGCGATTTTACACCTCCTTCCCCTGTGCCCGACAATGCCAGTTGCCATAAAGTTGCTTAAAGATTGTCCTGAAATCGCGGCAACCATATACATTATAGCAACTATCAACTTTTTTAGGAAACTTGAAAAGTTGATAGTTGCCTCAATTTAAGTTGCTCCATGTGCAGAGCCTAATGAATAGGAACCGTATTTCTCATATGTCTGAGCTGTTCATCAAAGATTGTAACTGACGTTCATATCAACTTTTTATTGTCAGGACGCTTTTTGAAATTTAATAACACTCATGTTTTCTCTCTCCATTATCTTTCTCTTTTTTCCAACAATGTTAAATCCATTGCTAGATAGAGGCAGAAACCATTGCCACTTCCATCCCTCGTTATGACACATGTAAATGTTAATATCATAGTAAAATGTGAAGTTTTGATGGGTTCATTTCAGCCATCTATCGAACAAAGTTGCAACAGACTGTGCAGAATATTAGAAACACCGGCGATCGTAAAACAGTTTGACTGTGAACCGTAACTCGTAACTGCAAATAGGAAACTTGGAGAATGAGTTCTGTATAAATAAAATATTGTTACACATCAGCACTGAACAACATAATTTGTAAAACGTCGGTAGCCGATTTACGTCTCATTGCTGGGCATAGACCTTGTGTAATAGTCTAGTAAGTATGTATATCAACGCTAGTAAGTGTTTGAATGAAACACAAAGTTATCCAGTTGGAAAGTAATTGTTTTTGCACCATAATCACAACAATACATTTTCCACCAATTCATAATAATCAGTAACAATTAATTTAGTACAAGTACTACCTGTTTTAATCAACAGTATTCCGAATCACATGACAATTACCTCTTGCCTGTGGTTTCATCAGATCACCACAACCAAACCTTACTTGGCGCGCTCTCATTGCCATTTTGACAGTTCATTCCATACCACGCCATAGACTTAATCTAGGCACAGGAGTTATCAGAAAAACAGCCACTTTATAACACACACACTTTATAAACACTTGCTATATGGAGAAACACATCAAGACTTGAGTATGAGCTTTAAGACCATCATGGCCAATTCGAATTCCATTTGCCTAATGCGAATTGGTGGGTAGAAATATACCTTCCGTGATCACAAAGTATTGGTGGTTTTCAATAACGAAATACAGGTTTAAAAATATTGCAACTTCCAATAATTTGTGCAGATTTTAAAACTTTGTATTTGTTTTCTCAAATTTTATCTCAGGATCATGTTACCACTATGGTCCTAAATATTTATCTAGCTCTGTGAATGACCAAAAGATGTATTTTATTTTAAAATACATACTGCCCGCGACTTCGTCCGCGGGTACTGGTTTTTTAACTATCCCACGGGAACCCTTTAATTTTCCGGAATAAAAAGCATCTAAGATATAAGATATCACCGTGCAAAATTTCAGTGATATCGGGCCAGCCATTTCGGAGATTAGCCTGTACAAACAGACAGACAGACAGAGAAACAAAAAAAAAAAAAAAAATTTTTTGGTATTTTCCCTCTTTTTACATCCCCCTAACTTGATTTTAATCATTTTTTTTCTATGTACAGACATTCGACCTCTACAGTTTTATTATATGTATAGATTATTATTAAAAGGAAGCAAACCCTTATTAAAGGGAATATAAAGCTATAATCAACCTGCGTCTTTGAACGGAACAGAATAAATGATCATAAACATGCATTTGAAATTCAGAGTGCCACCTCGTTAGCAAGCAACACACAATTTGAATTTACAGCGGCAGCAAATTGAGATTTCCTTGTATCTTGTTGGTTATTCGGTTAGATTACACTTGAATATCATATGAAGCTTACGAGACTTACGAGCGTTTCCGATGCTTTTTTCCCCGAAGGCGTAGAGGTTATTAAGCACCAAATTTCGCCTGATATGTCTAGGGCCCGTATGACAGAACCAATCTGAATCGTAGATCTCTACTTGGTACAATTAGAAAGAAATAGCGCTATTCATCCCAACATAACGTCAACCTTTTCTATATGTTCTCAAGAAGAGATTTATTCTGGAATATGAGCTTAAGTCCCCATAAAACAGGGGCGAGCACAAGGCACAATGTGAGACCAGCGACATTCTCTGTTTGGTATACCCTGGAATTATGTCGTTATCGACGTAGACTAGGGTCCCGATCGCGTTAAATAATAACCTTTTTACCACAATCATCGTAACCGCCTCTCTGGTCTAGTGGTTGACACCACCGGGCTTAGATCGGGAGGTCCGGGGATCGATTCACAACAGGGGCATATTCAAATGGCACTGCAGCAATAAGAGTTCAACATAATACAATATATCTTTGAATTAATTCTTTCAAATATCTCTTTACTATTCAGTAAGAATTGCAGGTCTCAGTAACAACTCAATAGAGGTTTAGAACCCACGTGCTGTAAACTTGCACACAATAATCCATTGTGTTGGTACTAAAGGCGATAAACTGCAGAGAAGATAAATATGTGACCAGCTTTCTCTGAGTAGACACTGGTATTGTTACTTGCGGTACTAAGGTGTATACTAAGGCAGTGACTCTCAACCCATGAAGCTTACATTTACATGTAAATATTTGAATTGATAGTAAGAAGTGAAGTTGTCTACAATCGTTATGTTTATGCTTAGGCAATTAAAAATTACAATTTCCAAATAAATTAATTATACTTGCACAGCACTGCCCCGAAGGCAGCACTGCCAGGGTCGCCATGCAATGTCAGGACTCGGGAGTAGTAATAAAAGACATGTTTACTCTTAGACGACTGGTTTATTACTAAGTTACTTAATACTAATTACGCTTCTAATATTTATACTAATGTATGGGAGGTGCGCTGCACACTACACAGGAAACGCTGTCTTTAAGACGTTCATACGAGTATTATTAATTATATCTATACATATAATAAAACTGTAGAGGTCGAATGCCTGTAGGTAGAAAAAATGCTAAAAATCAAGCCAGAAAGTGTGAAGACACGAAGACGCCCTCCGTGGAACTCTAGGGGTCCACCTGGACCTCTTTGGGAACTGTTGGGTTAGTTTATCAGGAGAAACCATATTTTCAACTCTGTTCCTACTCCTGGTAGCTAGTACTAGGCGGTACTTAAATTTTTTTTTAAGGGTGAGTTTTGAAACACCGATGATGTGTGTGATGATATATTATGTTATAATCAGTTGAAACACCGTGTATAGGCTGGTGACGCAATTAAGTGTGACGTGTGTCCCTTTCTTGTACATCTTATGCGTAATAGCAGAACACATAATTGAAAAAACAAATTACACCCAAGTCGACACATATCTCCAAATTTGACTCTTAATACCAGGAACTAATGCTTATAATAATAAAACATATAGTGTATTGCTTGACTTGTTGTCGTCTGTACTCACGACAAGCTCGGGGCGTAATCCTTGCATGAGTAGTTTCATAACAAAACAATTTTCCGGAGATTTCGAAACACTCAAAGATTTATGAAACAACAGTATACTTGGAGAAGTATTATTCAAGTCTTACAAAGTCAAATTCAGAAAAATGAGTCGTGTTTTAGATTCAGGCGGATTGTAAATTACGTGATCTATATTTGCTGGGTTAAATCTTCAGGGTTATAGGGTCTTATAATGAAAAATTTCTGATCAAAAAATTGATAAGCAATTTGTGGTGAAGATAAGTATTATCATAAAATAAAATCATATTTATTATGGTTTAATCTAAAGAATTAGAACGATTGCTATATTTCTTTGATACATTATTCATAAGCAGGCTTGTGATATTATAATAGCATGTGAAAGAATAATAATGGAATAAAATTTATCAAATAAACATCATTATTCCCTGAGAACATTTTATGATGGGAGCAGAGTGCAGGAGAGGAACTCCGTGCTCCCATCATAAAATCCTTCCTCCTATTTTGACACAGTAGGTTTTGATCTACATTAAAATCGAATTTTTACACCATATTTTTGATTAACTTTATAGTTTTTTCATTATTAGAGAAATGTCCTGAACAGATGTCAGTAAGGATGATTCACGTTGATTTTTTTTCATACACTGAATTTTTTTTTTTTATTGAGGTAGAATGCCCTGGCCCTCAGCTATTCTGACTGCTATGCAAGGTCAACGATTTCTACCGTTACTTCGCTACAGTCGCTTTTTTAAGCTAGTGCATTCGCATACCTCTTAACAAGACAGTATACTCATTATCCCCAAAATTTCAGCTTTGCTAAAATGACGTAAGTCCGGGCGTCTGGGATCTTAGTATATTCGTAATAGAAACATCTATACCGGTGATATAATAACATAAAAATAAAATTCGTCAGGTCGTCACTTATCGGTGTATATTTATTATCAAAAACTAAGGCACTCTGGAAATAGGTAATTTTAAAAGGTAAATAACAAAACACGGAACATAAGATTAACAGATAAGTATAAAAATAGGGCTACTTACAATATTGCCTTTGGTTAGGTTATTTGGGTACTTTTTTACAAATCGCTTTCATAATTATCTGGCCATAAAACCATTATAATATATAATCTCAAAATAATTCATAATCATAATAATTCATAATAAACATTATTTATTGTGATATTGGATCGAACGATGGAGACCAAAACAATGAGGAGACAGCACAGACAGACAGCGAATCAAAAACAGAAACAAAGAGAAAATGGTCAGGAAAGAGCTCAGCAACAGTAAAGAGTCGCTAATATAGGTATAGCGCCTCGTTACACCGGCGTTCGCGGTGCCCGCAAGGGGTAAGGAATATTTTATTAAATAATAATCAGTAATCAGTATATCGAGAAAGAAATTTTAATTTAGAACTATGTATGTGCTTTAAAGGAGTACATTTTTTTAAAAAAATTATTAGAAAAATCAACAGCTTAATACAAATCAGTATGACATATTAGTATATCTATAGTTAAGGTCAATAACAGATTTTTCATGAATAGGCAAAACATTATTGAACAAACATCTACAGTTTAACAATTAGAAATGTTAAGAAAACATCGCATAATACATTTTGACAAAATAAAACATGTTAAAGCAAATACGTAAAATTAACTAAATATAAAGAAACAAAAAATAATGGCAAAAGTTAATACACATGCTCCAACGTAGATAAGTAAAATTTTATATTTGGCATGTAGGTGTATCGTCGAGACCCAATGGTTTTAATCATTTATAAATTTGTGTTTTGATTAATAATAATAAATAATAAAATCTTTATTTTCTTACGTCAAATGCGTCCCAATTACAATAACATAGGTACATAATATGTGTCTGATTATAACATGCAGAGGAACCTTTTAAAGATTTAATTGCGGCCACTGCACTAGGCTCTAAGACTGTAATTAAATTACAATAATAAATTGAAATTGATAGGCAAGTGACAATACTGGTAAAGAAACACTATAAGGAGGTAATAAATTTTACACCTGTGCCGTATGCGCGCGCGTGTGTGTATGCGTGTGTGTATGCGTGTGTGTGTGTGTGTGTGTGTGTGTGTGTGTGTGTGTGTGTGTGTGTGTGTGTGTGTGTGCGCGTGTGCGTGTGTGCGTGTGTGCGTGTGTGCGTGCGTGTGTGTGTGTGTGTAATTAGTCGCGTTAACGGTAGGCTACAAAAAGATGTTCTGATTATATTGATAAACTTAATCTCCGAATATAGTTACCATGTACATTTTTTTTCGTATTGTATGTATCACCGCTACAACCCACACCGCAGCCCTACGTTGTCAGAGTGCACAGATAAAGCTTAAAGTAATCCTGTCCCCTGTGAGATCGTCTTTGTGATAGCAAACGGATTGAAAGAAAGTAAAGGTAACTATAGTCTTTGCTTTGATCATCATATCCCTGTAATTCTTTATACACGATTGGAGCTGCTTCAAACGGAACAAATCTTAGTTCAAGACATGCAGATTAAACTGTATTATCTTTCACATATAGTCTTGTTTACCTTGTCGGAGGAAAATATAATGTACATATAAAAATATTATAAAACTGTAAAGGTCGAATGTCTGTACATTGAAAAAAAAAACATAAATCAAGTCAGGGGGATCTGAAAAGAGGGAATATACCTAAAAAAAACCTTTAAATTATAAAAAAACCTTTATAATTTTTTATAGGTTAAAAACCTTTATAATTTTTTGTTTCTCTGTCTGGTTTGTTTGTATTGGTGGTTTAGTTGGATGGTTTGGACACGTGAAAAGGATGGATAAAATCGATTGACTAAAGGGATATATGAATCGGGTGTGAGTGGAGATACGGGACGAGGCAGACCTAGGCGAACGTTCCACGATCAAATTAAGACGTTCTTGAGCAGGGTCAGGTCAAAAGTACCCGAAATCGCCGAGCATATATGAGGACTGTAATGAGAGTTGATGACGCTAAAGGAATATGCAGGGATCGTAGCAAGTGAAAGGATGTAATCCCTGCCTACCACTGTGGGAAAAGGCTTGACTTTATGTATGTATTGTATCCTTGATATACATGGGATCACTATGATTATTATCGTTATGTTATTGTACTGAGTTATTGAATTTAATAATGGTAACACTGTGAGTCTTTTATGATATTAAACTTTTTAAGATATTTACCTTAAATTGATTGTCACATGTTTTTATCTTGAGCCATTAAAAATAAACTAACGAAGAGTAGACGAAATCATTCATAAACCAACTAGTATCCATGTACTACAATAAACTCAATGTCCTTTGTGTCTTGGTGGAAGAAATCTCTATTAGAGACAAGTCCGCCCATTGCTTGCTATGTGTTGTTGTATATTAATTTTGTGTTAGCCTTTATGATCACAGCCTTACAGAGCTTCATTAAGAAAGTCCGATTCGATTATTTCGTACACGAATGTATGTTCAGTACAAACGTGGTCAAATAAATAGTTACAACCCTTTCAAAAATACAACTCGTTCAACAAGAACCCCTGACTTTTTTATAGTTCAACTACATATTTTGGCCACTCATCTCAATTTTCAAAAAAACAACATTAAAAAAAACTCGTTGATAAGCTGTTTCCATAAATAATTTATTAACTAAGCCGGGTTTTGGTAGCTTTTTGCTTTGAGTATAAAAGTTTTGTTTTAATTGTCGGCTGTACGGGTTATGTTAGGAGGAGCTCTGGAGTTTGGAGATTTGAAAAGCAATCTACTTTTGTCATGGTCTAAGGAAAAAATTTTTGATCTCGAGCTTTTCCGTGTTTCGAAATGGACGTTCAGCCGTTGGGCCCGGTCGCTAATGCAACCGTATCTAGCAGCCAGTCCGCATTGGACCAGCGTTCAGCTTAGTGGCATTACGGCCCGAACCCCCTATGTGTTTCTGTATGTAGGAAGGCTTGTACCCAGCAGTGGGACGTACATCCCAAAATCTTTAAAATAATATTTCATTGGAATTGGAAACACGGATGCAGATTGTTCCATTTCTTGGCAGTACGAAAAGATGATATATATACTTATATAATAGATAAATACATTTAAAATTTCAGAAAATATACAGTACATATATAAACATCCAAGACTGGAGAACAAATACCTGTATTCACACAAACATTTGCCCCCATCGGGGATCGAACCCAGAACCTCTCGAGATGACGACGCCTTGAGACTGGCGTACAAACCGCTCGACTACGGAGGTCGTCAGTTTATTGTAGGTATAATTATCTTTCCACGAGAATAAAGAATGATTTAGTTGAAACTGTTTAATGGTCATTGATTAAATTCTTGTTACGGTTTATATTAACCAAGCGTGGTAATATCATTGAATCGTGATAAATTCTAAGGCATACAGGTATTTTTATGTCAGTTTCAGAAGAGTCAGCACCATGTTCAAACGTATTTATTTATTTTTCTTAATAATATTATTTGTGGTAAGTTAAAAATCCAATTCTTATACGAATACTTCTATAATATTAGAAAGAAAGAATGAAAAATTTATCATTAAAATTTAATTTATTCCGACACATATAGGAGAAATTATACAAACGCAAAGGAATACATACATAGCTATATTATACACGAAAGAAAAAAAATACAGACAAACCATGACCTAACTAGATAGGAACTGTCTCAGGGCTGTGCCAAAACAGGTAACCAATTCAGCATGATGTCAGGTTTTGAGCCCTGACGCTGGTTTATATTATATATATTTTATATATTTTGATTTCTAGAAGAACTTCTACATTCTATATTTGCTCTATTTTCATCATCACAGTTTAGATTTTTACATAAAAAAATATACCATATCATCACACTTCTATCCCTGAAGGAGTAGGTAAAGGTATAAGAGGTTTAGGTTTTTGAAAGAAATTAATACAGTTAGGCACATATCAGTGTATCACTTCCGTCACGTCAAATAATATGTATTTAGTAACACATTTGCCATTTACCACAAAGTTTATTTAAAGTAACATTCGTTCATATATTTTCGGTCGTGACTGTAGTACGTCTCAATCCAAGTTGCCAAAAAGGTAAACAAAACAAAGGTAATGTTTTATCTCTAAAATGTTTTGTGATGACTGTAGGTAATTGAAATAAATTGAAACGGACAACAATTGTTACCGTTAATTATATTTACGTGCCAATGTCCATGTAAAAAGTGTGATTATTGAGTAACAAATTCTGTAAGTCGGCTTTTTTGTTTACCTTTTTGGCAACTTAGATTAAGACGTAATATAGATGGTCCTAGTCTTACTCTTATTACACTTACATGATACTATAGATACCAGACTCAGATAGATACCTTACTCTTATTACACCAGACTCAGAAATACGCGCGCGAAGCGAGTTGACTAATAGGCACTTTACATAAAATACAAATTTGATAAATAACAATTTAATCTAACATTTCAGCTACATGTCGTCCTAGCTGAGGATGCTGATGTGGAGAAGACTGCAGCCCCATCTGAGGATGCTGATGCAGCAAAGACTGTTGCCCCATCCGTGATCGTCGACGAGGGTCTGGCGACTGCGCAGCCTGTGGCCAGCATCATGAGGAAAGTCCTCGATATTCCCTCCAAGATCTACGGCTCTATCAAAATATAATAAGAAAGAAAGAAAATATGTTTAATTCATACAATAAAAATTACATTTTACTAACACACGCTTTAGTTCTCTATCGGATCAAATCATTCCTTATGAACTAAAGTCACCGACATAGCCTACTGGAAATAACAAACTGAAGTGACAGTGGGCTGTTCACATTAGCCGTGGAACTGACGACTATTGGGGTCGTAAAGTTTTTGAGTGGAGACTGCGACTCGGAAAACGTAGTGTGGGACGCCCTGTGATAAGATGGGATGACGACATTCGTAGGCTGGAGTGCGTATGATGAGAATGCCCGAAATTGAGAGCGGTGGCGTGCATTAGGGGGGACTATGTCCAGTAGTAGACAGGAGTGGGCTGATGAAGTCCCCATGTAACAGAGGGCGAGCCTGTTGCCATGCACCGGGCACATAATAATATGACAATAACTAATTTACTTATTTATTATTTAAAAAAATTGGAAGTGTGAATTACCCAATTATATTGGGTCCTTACCTATGAAATTGGTGTTTTTATTCTGTCTAAGCAATTTGTCCGTAACTATTAAGTTTCAGAACATTCTTATAAAATAATTGCCTCTTCTAAAAATAGACCATATATTTGACCTCGTATTATTTAATTTGATAATTTTTTGTAAGTTTAATTGTGTTAAAACTAGACACAAAGTCAATTATTTTTAACTGACTCCCGAATACATCATTTGATTTGCTTTAACATAAAAACGATGAATAGTTTTTATCAAGCATGTTCACACACATATTGCTAAAGCTTGTCTAATGATACATGCCAAATATTATTATCTCTGGATTTTTCGTTGTGAAGAAAACTGATAAAATGTTAGTATGTAAAATGCAGACATCCCCAAAATCTCCATACAAAACACCAATTTCATAGGTAAGGACCTAATATTTAACCAACAATTGGTTATATATAATTGGGAAAATCTATGTTGTTGGAGAAGATTATTTGGAAATGAAATAAAACTAGTAATTGATTCTAGACTTCTTTGTTCTCTATAAGTATCGAAGTATCCGTAGCAATTCCATCCAACATTTATATAAAACCTAGTAAGCGATGGATGTCGGGAAAAACTTGGATGGAATTGTAGAGAACAAAAAAGTCAAGGTCTGGAAGCAAGGTCCTAAAAGCCTTTATACTACGAGAATTATTAATTACCTTACGTAATTCAGTCAAGTGACAATAGCGCTAATTAACATAATCAATACCGAACATCGCAGACTAATTTAGCGGTCAGCATTGTCTGTTTGCTGAGCTAAGACCAATCTGTCAGACAATGACAATCTAAGCGGGACTTATGAATACGGGGCTAATTATTGATGAGTCTTAATTGATTATAGGAGAACCACAGATATACATTTACATATATAACGCAAGTATTGAACGATATGTATTTAAAACCAAGTATGTCAACTTTTTTATTTTTACTGTGACGTCACTTACTGTGACGAGCCTTGGCGATTTTTTAATAGTATTCTATAATACTATTCAAAAATCGCCAAGGTAATAGGCGAGTGTTTTAATACCGAGTTATGTACAGTTACAAACACTACTTTATGTACACTCATTATTCAAAGAAATAAAACAAAAAAAAAATTTGTTTTATTTATTGTTGGCTGTCTGGAAATCATTTGCCATAGTTTTGTGCGTTTTTAAGAAAAATAAGTGTTGCATAATGAGTCCAACCTGTTGCATAATGGTCATTATGTTACAGATTCAATTTTAAAATTTTCTTTTTTATCATTTGTGTTAAAAAGTATGTCATTATGAGTTCGAGTCTGAGTTCATAATTCGATCATTATAACATGAGTATAGATAAAGAGTTTTTTTAGTTTTTGCAGCCATTCGGACGCACGCAGACGCTTGGTCGAAAATTCGAACACGCGCAGTACATGCATTTGCGTCATGTGAGTAGAATCAATATGTAAATAGTCTATGGCCCGTATTACAGAACTAAGCTCAAGCGTAGATTTCTGCTTGAGCACTGTTTTTAACTGCGCTCAAGCAGAGATCTACGCTTGAGTTTGGTTCTGTAATACGGGCCTAAGGCCCCTATTACAGAAAGTAGTTAAAAAGGGATGGCTCTGTGTGGGATCAATAGCCATCCCTCTCTAACAGTGCTCAAGCAGAGATCTACGCTTGAGTTAAGTTCCGTAGTACGGGCCTAAGAATGTAATAAGCTAGAGAAGTTTTGTACTTCATTCCTTTTATGAGCTCGGACTGCAGCGAATCTAGGCAGGCATTAAGTCCGCCTTTGTACGTCGTACATAAAGATTAAATAAATAAATAATAAATAAATAAATCTAGTAGGTAATATGTAGCATTATTATACAGATGTTACAGTGGACAGTTAGAGACAGTGGCTGTTGGAATTTCGGTTTGTATTAGAGAGTGGTGTAGAGCTCGGTGGCGTAGTGGTTAGTTGGATATCGATAACAAAGCTTCCTTCGCCATGGTCAGACCTTGGATCGGTGACCAAAACTTTGCGATCTCGAACTCTGGTTCGAATGGCACGTGAATCCGTTGGTCTCGGTCGCTATTGCAAACGGTTCTCAACAACCCGCATTGGGCCAGCGCGATGGTGTTACGGTCCATAATCCTCATTTGTTTCTCCATAAGGAAGGTTTGTGCCCAGCAGTGGGTCGTAGATAGGCTGAGGGCGATAACAGACTGGTTATTTTTTCTACAGTGCCTGGTAACGGCATTCGGCCTGCCATTATTAAAGGTATCGACGAAATCATTAGCAAAGTGTAGATGTGCCTATAAGTGCTTATAGGCTTGATAATATGTATATACTAGCTTATGCCCGCGACTTCGTCCACGTTATTTTGAGATAGTGTGATGGTACGTAGCCTAGAACCAACACTGAAAGATTTTTTCACATTAGAACAGTAGCCTCAATTGGAGGAATAAAAAATTTACTCTATTTTTTTAAGCAAAGTTCATATAGTGGCCTATGTCCTTTTTCAGGCCCTATACTGTGTACCAAATTTTGGTTAAATTCAGTAGGTTTTACGTGAAAGCGAGACAGACAGAGTTTATTTCGATGAAGCACGCGGTCAATCAGTAGGATTCTTCTACAAAGCATATTTTGATCATAAATAAGTTTTAAAGTATAGGATTTGGGGGATATTTTAATGAATCCCTGAGCATTTTTCCGGAGATGGATGCGAGAAGCCGAAAATAGATCGAAGTGGCGTGAATTTGGGGAGGCCTACGTCCAGCAGTGGACTGCCATAGGCTGACGACGACGACGACGACGACGACGACGAGCATTTTTAACAGATGAGATATTAAGCATAGATCTGTAAAAATTTGGCAGTCTAAATTGGGAGACTTATGTAGATCGGAAGGTCATATCAAAGCTGATACACATAAAAATTAAAGAATATCGACTATTTTTGGCTTTTCATCTTAGCCCCTTCATTATAAGCTAAGTAGTACTTAACTAAGTTAAGAATGATTTCTAAAAAGAACTTTTATTTCCTACTCTTAAACAAATAAAATTTTATTCAGAACATTAAGCATACAATTTACCTCTATGCCTTTAACAGCGGAAACCAAACACGGCATTTGTGAACAATGGCCGTAAATGAGCGGTGAAACAAATTATTTGCGGCACGTTTGCTCTAAATGTTCTTATCGGCAAGGTGACTGTTAATTGTACTCATTGAACATTCACTGCGATATATTAACTTTAAAGGTTATACCTAATGTGACCATTTTTTTTGCCAGAACGGGACATCTGCGGGGCCGGAATTATATTACAAAAAAAATATTTTTTGTGTTTCATAAAGTTTTTTTATTACAGAAGATTCTTAGGTTAACATAAAAATATTAAAGCAATAGACAAAAAATAGTTAATAGTAAGCCGTGCCTACTTGGCACGGCTTACTAAGCCCCAATAGTGGCGTGATTTCTAAGCCGTACTTTTGTATTAGAGCAAGAAATGTACATTTAAAATTATATTTGCAAAAGCGGGATTATGTCAGCCTCACTGGGGACACCGGGACAGACTGCCTGAAAGTGGGATTGTCCTGCCCAAAAAGGGGCGTATGGTCACGTTAGTTATACCTGAGCATTACATGATCGTGGTAGGATCATTTCATGCTGAAAAGTGTTCGTTGTATATAAATGTATGAGAGAATGCCCAGAAGATCTTAAGACGGGAGAACAAAGGCCTATACTAATCAGCACACAAACATTTGTTTCTCCCGGGAATTAAACCCGGAAACTTTAGGGATAATGACGCGTTGAAACTGACACATAAACCAATCGACCACGAAGGTTGTCGAATGCTGTCAATGTTTTAATGGTTTTTATAGGGTAGGAAACGCTTGAGTTCCCAAGCTACAAGCGATTTAAAACTATAACTATTATTCGGATAGCCTTTTGATACCCTTGTCGTAAAAATAAGTCTAAATAATCTTTAATAATAATAATTTCTAAAATCCAAGATCTTGAGCTCAGCTTGAGTTGTATTTGAATGCAAATTTTCGAGTTGACAAGAAATTAGAGACCATTTCAATATTTGACTAATAGAAGCAATTGGAGCAGTTCGAACTTCGGCAGCCAACAGCCGAAACTTAGTTCTGAGCTGACACCAATAGGAGAATTGTCGCGAATATTTCCAATGCACTCGCTTTGGGATTGCAGTCTGTGGAAAGCTAATTGCATTGTCTAAAATATTAAGTTTTATAATTTTTCTACACACAGAAAAGTTTGCGTTTAACTTTTGAACATGAGAAATGCATGGGTGACATATCCGATAGTTAAATACCATTTAGCCACGAACCACAAAAATTGGAAAATTATTCAAACACACAGGGGAGTTAAAAAGAAAAAAAAATGTGTATTCCTGAACCAAGACATAAATACAAAGGCAAAATTTTAAAACAACACAATCAATTAATAATTTAGCAAATATGTTTACAAACGGGTGAGCAGAATAATTCAAAAGCCGAAATCTCTGACTCCAAAACCCATTCACAGCCGTCTCTGGCATGTAATCCTTAATTAGGTATTTGCTAACAACTGAGCAGAACTGCAACTCAAACCCAAAGTTCTCATGAGCTGGAGTTAGCTAACTAGACGAGGATTAGCGATATTGGAGACAATTCCCAAATTGCCCTACCGTCTGGCGAAAGTCAGGATTTAGTTCCAGTGGCAGCCAGTGTTATACAGAGGCGGACGGCGCGTCAACTTATGGAACAGTTTAATGGCAATGTCTTGAGAAGTGTTATACAGAAGCGGTCGTGTCAACAAAGCAATAACAACAGTAAAAACAAAACATGCTATTCTAGTCCATCACTCATAAACACCGTAGGCGTGGGACAATACAAGCGGCGTCTGGCGCGGGCGTGGTGCGGGTGCGGTGCGGGCGTAACGTGGGCGTCGCGCGGGCACGGTGCCGCTATTTAATATACAAGGCACAGGCGGGGTGCTAAGTCTTATCCCCACGCCGCACCTGTTCGCCACTCGCGTCGCCCGCGCCGAACGTCGCTTGTATCTGTCTCGTGACTTAGATATGTTGCAGGGAAATGAGGAAACCCCTTGAGATATCACGTAATCCCGGAAGATGTTGAATTGTATTGATTCTTACCACTTCTTACTGAAAATGTTTAGTGATACATCATTTCACTTTCCCTAGGTATTTCGTGAAATCCCAGGTTTCCTCATTTCCCGATGATGGATATAAATTATGTAACGGTCATCGGTTTTCGGAGTATTCCTTCAGTATTTAAGTTTAATTCAAACTTCGTGGCACTGTCGACTACAAAAATTTTTGACCGTAAATGACTTTTATCAAACGGTAATAAAGACCTCTAAAACGTGTATACATAGTTTTGTACTAGACTGTACAAGCGGAGAAAAAACGGGTGTCTTCTTGCACAAGTCCTTTCGTTTTTATTAACAGCAATTAGTCCTGAGCTGGAAACTATTACATAACGGCTGGGTGTAAAGCGACCGTGACTTGGCCCAGGATGTATGTATAATGTCACGAAACTCTTTGAATGGTAGCTATTATTTTGTAACGATCACACTTGATAGTTTATGATTAGCACAGGCACTTTAAATAATCTTCAACTGCATAAGTCTATTGGTGAACGTAGGTTTCTCACAAAATGTGCCCATTTCACCCTGTGTTCGGGCTGTTGCATCCAGCATCTCCTTCCAGCGTTCCGTAAATCATCATCATTTATATTGTCAATATTATTAAAAATATAATTAACTATATTATTTTCAAAAAATATTTCCCCTGTACGCTACTTAAATCATTTGCTCGCTACACACACACACACGCACACGTAACGCACGTACAAGCATATGAATTAAGGTTTAATGTTATTAGCTCATGGCTTTAATAATTGATTATACGCTATAACGACAGAGAACAGTTGAACTTACATTTTTATGAACGACCGTTGTTACTTTCACACTAAATGTTTTTGAATTTGAATATATCTAGTGTGAAATCACCTCTGAACGACCATAGTTTTCAGGCAAGACATTACTGTGTAGTAAATTTCTGTATATTTGATTGAGTATCGTTCGACCGTATCGTTCAACAATATTAAATTTAAATTCAAGCTTAAAAACATGTCCGACAATAATTATGAGTATCATACGTCGGTACTCCAATCATGTCACTTTATAGGACATTAAATTTTATTTCTTTAGAAAACAGCTTATAATCTAAACTGTAAATAGCTATAAGCGATTACTTCATGAAAATATATAGTATAGAAAATACGAATCGAACCAAGGCAAATATTTTACTCTCCAGTGTATTAGAAATGTTTGCAGTGCATACGCAAGGAAAATTCTTGGCGGTCTCTTTATTTGTAAGTATACAATAGTATAAAATTTCTATTCTTTCGTTTCTTCGGTCGCTTCAATGAGAGACAAAGTGAGAGGCAATGACAAATTTTCTTTCAGGGACCTTATCTATATTCTGTGCTAGCTGGTCTTACTTTGTGTCTATATGTCTTGCCGACACTCGTCAGATCAGTCGCTACTTCCTTTCGACATAATATTTTCTTTCTTTCTTTTTTTTTCTCAAATCATGACTTACACATTAAACCTATTGTTTCTTATGGCGTCCACTCAGCTTAGATTCATCCATATGTTTTGTACAACTTTTGATACATTTATTTCCTCTTCATCTTTTCTGTTACTGGCACCAATTTCAAACTTTTTTCAAAATACTCATTCTAAATCGTACCCATAACTCATTAATTCTTTCTTATATAACATTCCTATGTCTGCAGTAGCACTCTTCCAATACTTCATTGTGATTTGATACATTAAGACCTGAGACTAAGATGTTGCGCTTGAGACCTGTCGATATTTCTTTGACCCGGGATTTGTTCTGATGAATCTTAATTACATAATAATAATAATGAGCCAATGTCCGAGAAACTAGTTACTTCACCAGCCCCTTTATTCTGTAAAAAAACAAAGGGATCACGGAATCTGCACTTGTCTCTTTTTATTGTGGACATGCAATGATTTTAAAAATCGAATCTGTAAACCGACAGTTATAATAATGGAGGAAGAAGAGCTGTAACTTGTACGGTTTTAATTCTGTTCATGCTAGAACCACCCTTCAGTACTCTGTCACATATAGCAAAAAGTATTGCTACTCTGCTGATGCCAGCTTTAATTAATATTCAAATTTTAGTTTTATAACATTTTAGTCAGCAGGTAAAATTTTTAAAGGAAGATAAGTATACTGATTTATCTATTACAGATTTTTATGTGTATCAATAATTCGGACCAGTGGGAAATAAGTCAGCAAGGTGAGGCAAAATGACAGATCAAAACTATTTAGCTTAACGAAGTGAACATATTTAAAGTTTGTTAAAATTTCACAGGATTACAAAATTTAGTCCCAATGAAAATTTTATCTCAATCGAATGAACAGCGCCATGACCCTAGAATTAATAATGAAAAAAATAAAGATAACAAAATAAATTCTATAGAAAACATACATGTAGATAAAACAACAACGGAAAACCCAGAACAAACCCAGAACCCAGCTGACGTCAACATAAACGAATTTCTTGGACGAATTAACTTTAATGAAACTTACAACGCTGCGTTTAAATATATGTCGACATTGGACACGTTAAAATTATTTCAAGAAATTAAAGCTCATAAGAAATTACCACATCCAGATTTCGAAATTCTCAGACAGATAAATAAAGTAAGTTTTTATATTTTACAGAAACTATAATGGTAAATATCTGGCTGGTGTTACGGCCCATACTCCTCATGTGTTTCTCCACGAGGAAGGCCTGTCCCAGCAGTGGGACGTATATAGGCTTATGACGAAATATCTGGCAGCAATGAACATTTTAAAATATGTTTACTTTTTAAATGCTGATGGTCAATAAATCTATCCACATCCCTTACTAGTAAACAAGACTTCTAAGAATCAAATGCCACAATATTTGCAATGATGTATTTTATGGATCTTTCCTTTAAAATGAGATTAAAAACGAGGAATATGTTTTAAGTATGACAATAGAGATACCCACGACTGAGGAAATGTATATAGGTGGTGAATTTAATGGTCATGTGGGGCGAACGAATGAAGGATACGAAAGAGTGCATGGGGGTATGGGTGCAGAAACCGGGAAGGGGAGTCTCTGATCGAAACTGCTTTAGCTTTCGACATTGCTGTAGTTAATACGTACTACCAAAAGCAGAGCCAGCATCTTGTAACCTACAGAAGCGGAAATCACTCCACTCAAATTGATTATTTTCTTCTGAGGAGGAGTAAATTAAGCTCAACGAAAGAGTGCAAGATAATACCAGGGGAAAGCTTGGTATCACAACACAGGCTCCTACTTCTCGAAGTGGTATGTCGCGTTAAGCATCTCCGGAAAAACAACAAGCCTCCGCTCAGGATTAAATGGCATATGATTGACGACAGAAAGCTAGGATTAGAATTTCGAAAAAGAGTGATAGAGAAAATGATAGATATAGACATGCCAGAAGCCGGCGTGAATGAGTGCTGGAACGAAATGGCAAAAAGTATAAGAGAAGCAGGTAAGAATGAATGTTTTTGGCGTAACGAAAGGGAAAAGAGTGATCGAGAAGGAAACATGATGGTGGAATGAAGAAGTGCAAAAAAAGTCTAAAAGAAAAAAAGAATGCTTTTAACACATACAACACAAATTTATATGAGCTTGATATGTTTGCTGTGTCGCGGAATGTATGTACTTGATACCCTTTAGCGGGTATAAGATTGTTGTATTTTGGGGGTTCGAGTTCTTGTGGTGGCAATGGGTTTTTTTGTGCACTTGTTTGTTTGTGTAAATTCTTTTGAAACGATTTATTATATATTATGTGGTTTGCTGAATCTTGACTGCATTTTGTAAGTTAATTACTTAAAAAAGATTGGTATTTCATACAGGTATAAATATTATTTTGTTTTAAATCTGTGGATAACGGTGTTGGTTGTACAATTAAATATTTCAGAATTGTTTAAATGTTGTGTATAGAAACATATTGTACAGTTGTTTGTTGTCTCAATAAAAAAAAATAAGGGCATGATAGCTCTAAAGATGTCAAAAAGTTGGCCTATGGCGAATGTAAAAGAAAGGCCAAAAAAACGGTTGCCATCGCAAGAGCCAGGGCATATGACGACCTATACCATGCGATGGACAACCCACGAGGCCTGAAAGACCTCTTCAGAATGGTAAGACAGCGGGAAAGGAATGAAAGAGAAGTAGTGAATATTAAGTGTGTTAAGAATGAGAATGGTGTGACGTTGACGATTGATACGGAAATAAAGGCTAGATGGAGAAATTATTTTAATAGATTAATGAACGAGGAAAACGATTGGGATGGAGTGTTAGAAAGAGTTGAGCCGAATATGAATATGGTGAAAGACATAAGTGTGGATGAAGTGAGAATGGCAGTTCAGAGAATAAAGAATGGTAAAGCTGTTGGTCCAGATGGTATACCAGTTGAAGTATGGAAGGTTCTGAAAGCACACGGATTGAGGTGGCTGACTTTATTCTTCAATAAAATGTTGCAAGAGGAAGCGATACCTGAAGAATGGTGCAATAGCACACTTGTGCCAGTCTTCAAAAACAAAGGTGATGTACAGGACTGCAACAATTATAGGGGAATAAAGCTCATGTCACACAGTATGAAAATATGGGAGAGAGTGATTGAGAGGCGACTGAGAGAGGAGAGTGAGGTGAGCCAGAACCAATTTGGGTTTATGCCTGGACGTGACACAACGGACGCCATATTCGCACTTCGGCAAGTATGTGAACAATATCGACGTGCGAATCGAAACTTGCACATGGTATTCGTTGACCTCGAAAAGGCATACGATAGGGTACCCCGCGAGGTTCTACGGTGGGCTATGAAAGTTAAAGGAGTACCTTGAAAGTATGTAGAGCTTGTAAGAAAGATGTATTATAGAGCGAGCACGCAAGTTAGGTCCGAAGCCGGAGTAACCGACAAGTTCAATGTGGCTGTAGGTTTGCACCAGGGGTCGGCTTTAAGCCCTTACCTGTTTCTTCTTGTTATGGATGCCCTTACAGCAGACATACAAGAGGAGGCTCCTTGGTGTATGCTGTTCGCCGACGACATTGTTTTTGTTGGAGAAAATGTATCCGAGGTCCAAAGCAGGGGAAAATGGCAGAGTATGCTGGAGAGTGTCGGTTTAAGGATTAGTAGGACGAAAACCAAGCACTTGTTCTGCCCTTTTGGAGAGGCATCCAGTTTTTCGGACATGTCCTTAGGTGGTGTATTCCTACCTGTTTGCTCCGATTTCCGGTACATCGGATCATTAATTCAAAACGATGGCGATATTGACAAGGATGTAAGAAAGAGAATAAATGTGGGATGGATGAAATGGCGACAGGTCTCAGGAGCAACGTGTGACCCTAGATTACCCCTTAAGTTTAAGGGGAAGATCTATAAATCCGTCGTTAGACCAGTTGTAATGTATGTATCTGAATGTTGGGCAACGAAAGCGATGGATGAAAGAATGCTGCACTCAGCAGAGATGCGAATGATGGGATGGATGTGTAGAGTTACAAGAATGGACAAGATCAGGAATGAATGAAGTTTGAAAGTAGCACCAGTGACAGAAAAGATTAGGAGCAATAGGTTAACGTGGTATGGACATGTGATGAGGAGGGATGAATGTCACATTACAAGAAGGATGCTATGCATGGATGTGGACGAACCTAGAGTTAGAGGAAGACCAAAGAAGCGATGGATTGAATGCATGAAGAATGATATGAGGATAAAAGAAGTGGATGCTGAGCTGACGAGTGACAGAGGAGAATGGAAGAAGAAGACATGTTGTGCCGACCCTACCTAGAGTGGGAAAAGGGCAAGAAGAAGAAGAATGTCACTTAGGTAGTATGTTATGTAGTATTAGCAGTAATTTGTAACTTTATCTTCTTCAAGTACTACTGTGCTTTTTGTAAAAAAGCTATTTTTTAACCGACTTCATGTTATTCACTGTACACAGCTGTTACTTTGCCATGGTAAAGTCTTAATAATAGCCCAAAGCAGGCCACTTAGGGTTTAATTTAAAAAAACTTTGGAATAAAAAAGAGAAAACATATATTTTTATGAAATTACTGAAAATTTACAAAATAAATCAGTAAGTCACATTACCCGCTTTGTCCGGAGGACATGCCCAAAGCGGTTATGTCATAAGGTTCTGTTGAGATTAATGTCTACAGTCTGAATAATTTTAATCTGTGCATTTTGATTAAATGTCAATTATATTTAAATGTAAAAACTGTATAATTATTTAAAATTATGTAAACAACCGACTTACTGTCGAAACCTTTATGAAGCCATAATAGTTTTCTCAATAACTCCTACTTTATTCTCCTCGATATGACGTCACCTAGAAAACCAATTAGTTTCGACGTTGTTTTAAATAATCGATTGGCGTCGTGTTATAGGTTAATATGACTTCTTTGTTGCATTGTTTTATCCTTGCGTCATTTTGTGGCCAATACATTTTTAACTTGTTAAGGGGAATATAACAAACAACTCAAAATGGGCAGTTTTCATCGACGTTATTGTAAACTTTACGTGCTTAGCAATGAATAACAATTACATCCTGATTCCTTACAACTCTTTTTAAAATCCTTAAAGACCCCAATGCCCCATCCTATCTTCGTTCCCGTTTTCAGATCTTACCTCCTTCCACTCGCCCTAAGCGCTCCTGTGATACCAGATCCCTGATGCTTCCAAAAAGTGACACCAATTTCTTTTTAAACTCATTTTCAGTTCGCGCCGTGTTGCTGTGGAATGAATTGCCATCAGGGATACAAAACTGCCCTTCTATTAACTCCTTCAAATTTAATGTTAAAAAACATTTTCTTGCGATTGGTGCCAACCAGAACCATTAGCACGTAGCATATAAGTGTATTTTTTTTATAATTTTACATTATCGACTTTTTATTCTCATCTGTATTAATTTCTCAGTTTAGGCATAGTATTTATTTTTATTTATTTATATTATTTGAATTTATATTTTATTGAGTTTATATATTGTTTAATTTTATATATATCATTTTATTCGTTTAGTAATGTATATGTTTGCATAGATTTCTGTTTTGTCTTGTGCACTGGTGTCGCTTCTCTTACATCCTGAGATCTCACACACCTGTAATGGGTTGACTGGAAGATATCCCGATTAGAGATAAGTCCTCCCTTGTATACTTCTGCTTTTTACATTGTTCAATAAAGAGTTCAATACATGATATGAAAACATAATTGATACAATTTCTCTTCTAAAATAATAATTACAATTACATTCAATGAAATTTATCACGTTTATTTATTCAGCCTAAATAGCACGAGCACCGCAATATAATTATTATCACGATATTATCGTGCTAAACTGTCAAATTCTATTGTACTTAGTTGAACATGATAAAACAAGATACCTATTTATGATACTGCGACGTCAAGCTAAGGGGGTAGGGCAGAGCTATGCGAGGCAACTAAGCCTAAGCTAGGCGGTATTGTCCTCAGCTATAGGCTGTCTCACTGCTGGCACAGGCCTTCCTCGTGAAGAAACACGTGAGGAGTATGAGCTATCACCACCACGCTGGCCCAATGCGGGTTGGTAGGTAGAAATGGTGGCAAAAGCGACAGGAACCAATGACCATTGGATAGCTTCGTATTACGTGACTCCAAAAAGGATAAAGCACCCTTAGTCTAAATCCAGTCCAATTTTCTTTTTGATTCTTTTCCTGACTTTGATCGATTTATGCAAAAATAATCCATGTCACACTAGCTCCTTTCTATTTAATCAATATGTAATTTTAGATTATGTTAAGTTAACAAAAATCTAAATGATTAAAATTTTTGACACTTTGCCTATAAAATAATGCCTGAAATAAAAAAACATAAGAGTCCAATGATACTGCCATGTTTTTAACTTTTGGTATTTATTGTATTATTACAATGTTATTTATATTTTTGTAACATGACGCGTTTTATTCTTTTAGATATCACCTAGTCTTTACGATGAATTGTCTGATTATTGGTACTCTACTGGCGATGGTGAGCTATATGGTACAGTCACTTGCAAAAATGTGTTTTCACTTTTAACAGTAAATGATTCTAAAACTAAGGGAAAGAGTAGTCACCTGTCAAATATGTAAACATATTTTTGCATGTGACTGTACCGTTTATTGATATTCAATATTTTCAGGGTAGATATAAATTTGAAAGGTAATATAATAGTTTAAAACTTGTGAGGCCTTGTTTTTTGGTCATGGCCAGTTAACGGCTTCCTACATGGAAAATACATGAATGGGCCGTAAAACTAGTTCAATCCGGATTAGTGGGTAGAACCGTTTGCTATTAAAAAAAACCCAAGACAGTTGACTTAAGTGCCATCTGAAGAATGGAGGGCTCACGCAAGTTATTGTAAATTTCACAAAAAAAATTACATCGTTTGAAATTCTGTTTGAAGTGCTATTTTTTTATTTAATAATTGAAATCTTATAAACATGTAATATTTGTAATATTGTAATATTTATGTATTATTTGCCATGTAATATTTTACAGGAATAATTGACAGCCTCGAAACTAATATATATATTAGGAAGAATAATAAAAAAAAATGGGAAGCTTTAAATTCATTATATGAACAATTGCTACGAAAATATAAAGGCAATAAGGTTAATGACAAAATTAAATATGATAAGACGAATATGGGCAAATCGTGGTCTGGTTATAGAAAAGATTTTTCTGAGTGCAATAATACCAATCAATCATGTATATCGCTGTCCGTTACGAATAAACTAAAATTAATTCAAGAAGATAATTCTCAGAAAGGTAAAATTTTGTTTGCTCTGATAATAAATCGCAGGATTTGGAAATAAGTTTCTTGTTAGTTATTTAACAGCTCGTCTGGTGGATTGCACTGTAGTTTGTAAACGCTTGCAGCGCTTACGTGACACTTGCCTGCTGCTAACCCTAGTCTCCTTCCAGTGGAGCTCCAACAATAGAAACATACAACCGAAAAGTGTAGTGAAATTTGACTGCGAACCTCTATATGGCTTAGATACTATAACAGCTGCTCCAAAATCGAACGGTGCAGTCCGCTCTCTCTTCTACCCAACTCACAGAATACATACATTTTTATAACAAAGTTCAAACATAACTAAGTTTATGAATCGTAAGCTTATCGTTACCACGCTACGCGTACAAGACTTGCAGTGTTCTACAAACGAATCGTTGCGTAGGCGTATCATTTTGGATCTCAGTTGAATTGATTGTAGATTGTTTTTCATTGGGCGAATTTCTTTTCTTTTCTTTTCTTTTTTCACACCTGTACACTGTGTGCATACCTATGCAACCTCCGTGGTTACAGGATGGTAAGACGCCTGAACACTTTTTTTCCAGTACTCTACGCCTATCGTAATGTCATTATGCATACGATTCGCTGCATCACCGCTAGGCAGGGACCGGAAACCGGGTAAAATTTCAAACCGGTTAAGGTCATTGACCCCAAGCCGAAATTGATTGCGATTTAGGTACTGGTTACCGCTATTTAAACCGGTTAACCAGAGAAACCGGTTTTATTACAAATTCTGATTCCGTTGACCAAAATTAACCGGTTAATTTGAGTTCAATCAAACGCCATCTTTATATCCAAACTTATACTACAAAGCTGTTGCTACTAATCTAACTAAAGAGCACTCATAGGCACATTTTGTACCTAACTGCGTAGGTTAGCGGACAAAGCTAACCTATGCAAGAAAGAGATAGAGTATTGTATGACTGGCACGCGCGGCGGCGCGGCTGCCGGCGGAGACGCTTTAGTAATAACCGGTTTTTTGAGGTTTTAATATCGGTTTGCGCATATTGAGTAATTCCGTTCTTCATTTAAACCGGTAAAGAAAATTTTTTTGGGTGATTTCTAATCGGTAACCGGTTAGTCAATGATCGGAATTTTAACGGTCTAATGAACAGTAATAACCGCTTTTTTAAAACCTGTTCCGGTCCCTGCCGCTAGGTGTGCGGACTTCTTTGAAAATGTAAGCGCTCGTATTGCTCTCGTTGAACGCGCGTAGTAACAATACGCTCACGCTATGCCTCGTGTGCGAAGGGCCTAATTACCTTATACCTTATTTTCAGAAATTGAATCAAAATTGATCAGCAAAGAACCTTTAAAGAAAACAACAACTCTACCTGAAAGGGGTCAAAATCAAGAAGAATATGAATTACCAGGAGACGTAGTCCCAACAGAACTAAATGATATCAACGACGATATAAACAAGAGTTCTTTAGAAATAAATGATTATGATAGTAATCTTATAAAGCAAATTTTAAGGATGATAAAAGAAAGTTCCTCACGTCCCTCAAAATATTCACAAATTAATAAGTAAAATAAATAATTTGAAGTACGTATATTTGTAATATATCCGATGGAGTTATTATTTCTTTTTTCTTTCTAAGATCCTGTAATACCTTGGATGTTAAACGCACGCTTATAAGAGATCTCTTAACCTCAATCAGTTCAGGGAATTTAATAAATTCTCTATAAAAAAGTACAGCACTAGAGCAGAGTAGCTTCTTATATTTTTCAGACGGAGATTTGATTCTAGGTATAGATATTATAATACACGTAAATTTTATTAGGTTGTAGAACATATTGATGTAAAGGGAGGACGGAACCCTTGCAGAGTTTCTTGCCTGTATCTTCTCTAGACAAGGCCTCCCTATAGTGATCAGGCCGAAAAAAAAGTAGTGGTATTGTCAATTTTAGGATACTTACTTATTATTTTTTTTTAAAGTGTATTTGATGATACCAATTTGATTAAATGACTTTGAATTTGAGTTTGATATTGCAATTCACGAAGGCGACTAAATCATTCGACTTTAGACTCTATTTTAAAGCATTAAGAGCGAAGCCACTTGGTATCATAAAATGCAACAACTATAGTCTGTGTGGGTAACCCAGGGTACCTTACCTGGGTATTGTTACTTAACATCTTATGTCGCAGGTTGGACGAAGGGTTCAGTAAAATCAATAAAAGCGATAAAAAATCTGCTCCCATGAATATCCCTTAAATATTTATTTCATTCTGTGATTTAGAATTTGTTGTAATTGCGGCAACAGAAAAAGGTACATCTTTTGTGAAAATTTCAACAGTTTAACTATCACAGTTGATGGGATACAGCCTGGTGACAGACAGTCTTAGTAGGCTCCCGTTTTACCCTTTGGGTGCGGAACCACCCTAAAAAAGAACAACACTGGAAATAAAAAAAATCGCCTTAATCTTACTTCTGTTTCGGTGATATTAAAATACTTTCCGTATTGTATTTTTTTAAGTCACAATTTTCTAACTGAGAAAATTATACTGGCAGCTGTTACACTTTTCTTTACAACAAAAATAATGGACTGTCGCGTCGGAAATAATTATTCACTTCTGTAATTCATTTCTAAAACAAAATGGGTGACTATTAAATTTTACGATTTTGTTTATTCCTGGAACTCCGTTTATGGTAATTTGTGACAATTCCAAAAATTTTAATGGGATCATTTTACAACCTTATTTCGAAGGTTGTTTAGATGTACGATTTTTTATTGGGTTATTAACTTTTTGGTTACTTACTCAACCAAGGATCTTGGATATTACACTTGTTTTTCCTTGCGATAATTATTAATTTTATTATTTCTGTTTTATGTAAAGAAATATATGACCATGTGCCTCCTGCTGTACGTCGCTAATTCGATCCCTGCCTATACTACAGAAAAAATATGATATTATGTACAGTTATAATGAATATCGCTTACTTTACTCTCTTGCCTGGCACATGGCAATAGGATCGCTGTTTGGGGACATAAAACATATCAGTGGATGTGTGGGTGTTAACACATCTGCCCAGCAGGCCCATACCCCTATCCCTTAGTCCCACCTATATAGGTGTGATGATAATGTTTGTGTTGCTTACATATTTATTTCAATAAAAATTCCCTGATACACTCACATTTAGGGCCTGTTTCACAATCGACGGGGAAGTTCTAAATAGCTTACTTGGCAGTTCAATTGACATAAATTTCATATTACAACTGTCAAATGATCTGCCAAGTAAGCTACTCAGAACTTACTAGTCGATTGTGAAACAGGCCCTTAGTGTAATATCATTTTGTCTACTTTCAAGCCTATAAAACTAGTAAATTTATTCATTCAAACAAAATAAGAGTGAAAGGTTACACGGCACTTTCAGTCGAACTCCTTGCCAGGTGCTTGATGCTTGTAGAGTAATAAAAGTGTCAAACCATTTTCTCTATATTTTTTTTTATATATACCTGGTTGTTAAGTCACCTGATGACTTATTCGCACATTACATAATGCACAAGCTGATCAATCCAATTGGGTCAGCGGGGAGATGTCCAAAGCTATGAGAGTTAGTAATTATCGATGAATTTTTGGATAAATAATTATCTAAACATAACCAGGAATCAAACCTGCTAAAAATTTATGTAATCAATGTTGTACATTTTTTCATCATTATATTTGCTCACTGTCGGACAAATACCTATTCTTATGTGTCTGTCATCGATCTGTCGCATCCAGATCTGCCAACAGTGTCTCGCAAATCATAATTCCGTCTCGCAAAATGGCGTCGTACAGCACGATCATATTATTACGTTTATGTGAATTTATCACGCTTCCGCATTTTTATGAGAAACATTTATGAATAATATTGATTACTTGTAATATAGTCTCTCGGCTTTCATTACTCTGCGGCGCACAGTGGTCGCATCCGTCACACCACCTGGGCTAACGTTTTATTAAATTTGTAAAATTGGCGCCGCCACCGCTTCCATTCGCTCCACACCTGCTTGAGGCTTGCACTTTGCAATTATTACAGAAAAGAATATTTTATTTTACAAACTTCTCGAAATATACCATATTGGTTTATTTTACGGTAAAAGCGAGTGTAGGTACTCGTAATAATTTACGAGTACTCTTGCAAATAAAAATATGTATATTCCACGGTATATTTTTTCACATTCGCTTTAGAATTGAATATAAATTGTTTTGATGGTACAAGGTACTATGTGCTTTCTATTCATATCTTTTTTATTTTATCTGATAGGAATAGGATGTAAAATGGTAGGTATCTGTCAATATTATGGTTTTTTATGCACGCAATAAGTTGAAATCGTTTTGGGGTTATCAAATTGCATTGAATTTAAAAGTCGACTTTGCTATTGTACCAAATTGTTAAGTCAATACCTGCATGAGCATGCGGTAGGAGTGAACCTTAAATAAAACTAGACGAAGAATATTTTTCTCATTTGAAAAACATTTACAAGATACTCGTATTAAAATGATCACATCAGCACTTACAATGTACCTTGACGTAACAAATTCAGCAAACAAAGCAGGTCTATATAATAAATTTAAACTTTCTGTGTTCTGTAGATAAATAATAATACCTACAACAACGAAACTACGAAATTTTAGTCGCTAAATTAAATGAGTTATTATTATGGCACGGCGTTTACAAAATAATATCTCTATTTAATCTATGGTCGACATAAAAGCTTTTGGACAGGTACGTTTGAAATGGAAGCGAAAAAGGCTGGTGCAGTACGTCGCACGGTCACGCGTGATTCATTGCGATGGCGACAAGGCAAACGACTGCACTGTGGCATAGATGAAATGCAGCTGGAACAAAAAGTAAACCTTTTATATTTTTTCACAAAAGTCACTAAAGTCGCTGGCACTGGAAACTTTTATGAATAACGCAGAGTTTACAAAAGTGGATTTAGTGCCTCAAGGCATTATCTTCCAAAACACTCGGTGGCCTGGTGTTTTGCAGTTTGGCTTTCGGTATTGAAAGAAGGTAATACTATAGCCTTGGTTAGTCCTTACATTAAATGAGTGACCAAATATGTGTCTCGAGTGCCTCCGTGCTTCGAAAGATACATTAAGACGTTGATCCCGGTTGCAACTGTTTCTACCTACTATTCCGTATTGGGTCAGCGTGTTGGTGTTACGGACCGTAGTCGTCGTAGTCCGTACCGTAGTCGTATGTTTCTCCATATACAAAGGCCTATGCCATGTGATGTATATTTTAAAAGTTTATTATAACTTCATTTAATTATCATTTTATTGATCATCTCTAATATTTGTTTGAAACTTGAGAATCCCGTGCCTCACATTAATGTGACTAATTCCATGGTAAATCTAAGACATACATCAGTTTCTTTGCTTTAGGAATTTTCTTTGTGTCCGCCATGGGTATCGTTTCCATACTATGGTGAACAATGACTAATGATTAATGGATGTACTTAAGTCGTAATGTTTGAGGATTCTTTAATATAAAGCAATATTACTTGTCTCTAAAGAGTAGTAGTAATTTTTAATAAACAACCCAAAATCTTGACGAACATCGTCATTGAGCGACCACACTAAAAGTTTTCGCTATCGTTCTGTAGTTGAAATATTTCATCTTATTTTAACAATAAAAAAATTGTCTTGGTACTTTTGCCACAAGCAATTTATTTAATGGTTAAGTAAATTTCGCGAAGAATTCTTGTTTGCTCGCAAAGCGATACATCGGAAGGTTAACTGGTGAACGCAAATTTCTTTCACGCCATTCTAATTTCTTTTTAATTCAGGAAGCGAATTTGCAATGCGCAGTGGTGCATGCTGGCGGTAGCGTGCCGGACATATTTCACGTTTTATCGTCGCGTTGGTTGGAAGAGGTGCCGAAATGTACGGCCCTCTACAGCGGACTGTGCGGTTGGACAGGGGCTAAGAGCGAGTTGAACTTGTGTTTGTAGGATCCGCGTATCTTTGAAATTTTCGTCTTTTGACTATTTCCATAGAAGATGATCTAACCCGCAAATTTATTTCCTTCTATATAATGAAGTTATTGTACTAATTCTCGTTGCTTTCGCGTTTGTGGGGCGTACGGTATAGCCTTGATATTAGTGCCGATTCCGTAGGCACGAAATAAACCATACTATACTAAATTGTTAAATATTTTGGGCACAATACTTAAAAACACAAAACTTTACCGTACGATCCTCGCATCGACGCAAATAAGGGCTCGGAGTTGTAACGTGGCTGCAATTTCCTATGATTAGAACGCTGTTCGCTAGGGTACAATACGAGTTTCGGTCTTCCTATATTTATAACAAAATAAACAATGAACTTAATGTACATAAAAATCATTTCTCTGAGTGTAAATATGTAATAAGCAATTGGTTGACTAAACTAGACTATGCTGAAACTGCTTTGATTCAATTCGACGAGTAACATACACATAAACTTAGCATACACATAATAATATATATATTAAATAGACATTACATACACACACACGCACTCACACACATACACACACATTACATAACAAGCCATACAGCTTTTTTGAAGATACATTTAGTTACAAAATTAAGTTATAATTTTAAAATAGGAATAAGGCTTTTATTGTTACTATACTTAATTACATATGCAGAGCGTTATCTCCTGGCACAGGCATATTATTATGCCTAAAGGATGCTTCGTGAAAGTAAAAGAATAACATTATTTTGTTAACAATAACGAATTTTTGATTTTTTTTTGATTGCGTATCTATCCTTCTCTTCTCCATATAGTTTGAATTTGGCGGTCTCTCCAATCCCTGTCCGGTTACTCTCGACGTTTGTCAGTTCAGCCAGTCTGCTCGGAATTTCGACATCTGGGTCCAATCTTGTAAGAAAACGGGGAAATATATCGAGACGTCAAGCAAAGAATTAGCTCAGGATGGATAGAATGGTGACAGGTCACGGGAACTACATGCGACTCACGCACTTCCGCTAGATTGAAAGGGAAAATATATGGAACAATCATAAGTCCTGTTGTTAGATTATTTATTGCATTGGACTTTGAGATTGACACGCACACACAGAGAGTGCCACGGATGCACGGACAATGGCAATGAACTTCTTTTGCGGTGCTTTTGCCTAGTCTCTGACTAACCCTTACGGGTTAATAGTCGTGATTATATGTATATATGCATTTACTACGTGACAAAAAAAATACTTTGACTTTGGGATATGTGTGTTACATTATTTGAAAGGTATTTCTGAGCTGAATAAAAGTAACTATGGCGCCTAGTTTGAAATAATAATAGTTTATTAGGAAACCAAAACATTAATTACAATTTTGTATACCGAAAATACATCAATAGTTCACATAAAAATGAGAGGGTATATTTAAAATAAAAATATTATTTTACATTCCTTTTTGCTCAATGCTACATGTTACAATACAATAGCCGGAGTTCTGTTCTGTTTACAAAATACATCACACATAGAAATATAAGTTTTAATAGCAACACGTAAGGTAGATATTTGTAAGAAAGGTAGCCGGCAGTGTTAAACTCGACACAAAAACTGTGAACTTAAGATTAAATATTTAGTTTAAATTTTAAATTTGATTTTGAATATTTGTTTTGAGAAATTACAAACATTGATTGTATACAGCGTAGTAGCACCTAAACTAGGCCATGCCTGTGCTATAGGTACTAGCATCTTTCTGAAGACACATGTAATCAAACAGAGAATAAGAAAAAATGAAATAGACTTGTTACATTTGTTTTATGTGGAATCTATGCCTCACAATATTTTCATAAATTATTGTAACTACACGCTAAATTATGCAAATTTGTTGATGTAAGGTCTGCCTCATGTAAATCAACATTTCAGCCATTCCCAAAATATACATATAAAATAATAATAAAGAATAACAAAAAAAATTGAACTTTGAAACAATTTGAAAAATACATATATATTTTTATATAAATATCTAGTTATAGCGAAATATTAGTTCATTCAGAAAATTCTTTATTAAACATAGAAGTTATACGCGGTCTGTAGACCCTGGTGCCACCTTCTAAAAGCTGTGTGTTAAATCGTTCAATAAGTATTTTGGAAATGATAATTAGTAAATATAGCGCTAAGTTCCAAATCGATTCAATGTACTCGATATCCCAAGGGGCCCGAATAAAAAATATATAACAAGAAATCTCCTGGCAACATTCAAAATCATAATCTGAAAGCTTTTCCGAGCTCAAAACCATTTACAGAACCTCACATTTTGCACACTCAACATCCTTTAGCGCCTGCTTTAATACTTTTTCTGAGGTTGTGAAATTTGACAGATATGTCACATTTTTTTAATATATTGGGTCTTTACCTATGAAGTTTGTGTTTTTATTCTGTCTTTGCAATTTGTCCGTAACTATTAAGTTTCAGAACACTTTTATAAAATAATTGCCTCTTATAAAAATAGACCATATATTTGAGCTCGTATTATTTAATTTGATAATTTTTTGTAAGTTTGATTGTGTTAAAATTAGACACAAAGACAATTATTTTAACTGCCTCCCGAATACATCATTTGATTTGCATTAACATAAAAACGATGAATAATTTTTATCAAGCGTGTTCACACACATATTGCTAAAGCTTGTCTAATGATACATGTCAAATATTATTATCTCTGGATTTGTCGTTGTGAAGAAAACTGATAAAATGTTAGTATGTAAAATGCAGACATCCCCAAAATCTCCATACAAAACACCAATTTCATAGGTAAGGACCTAATAGTTTACAACATAATACATAAAATTGAAAATAATACATTGACATACTCGTAAACCACAGAGGTCTCGCGACAATATCGAAATCAGATCAGATCATTAGGAAAGCACACAATTTTACAATTTTGGTAACAGGTTAGCTAATATTGATTTTGATATAGAACACAAACATAGAATAGGTAATAATATATGTCATAAACATTGTTCAAAGTCTTACATAAACTTTAATAGCGTTTATCAATAAGGGGGTAAGTACTTTCCTATGAATGTGCATTGTGCAATAATAATGTACTAATAAAACTTATTCGAACAAAAACATAATTATGTGGTAGGTCAATATGTATTATTGAGAACGCAAACGAACCAGATGATCACAAAAGATTTCGACCTTTGTTCCAAGATAAGCCCACGTTCAAATAATTAGATTTTAAATGTTTTCCAAACTGTAATTCTATTCCGTATTTTGTACAGAACCCTAAATTAGGAAGGAAAAATATCCAAAGGCATTATTTGCATCCCAAGTAGGCTCGTTTATTACATCTTCTATAACTGGAATGTTTATTTCTTAAGCACGAGTAATTTGACAATAAAGGCCATTAAATTTTCATTTGTATTTCAACGGCTTAAAAATGTATATCAATTTGAAGATATTTTGTTCATTTCTGGGTGTTAAAATGATTAACCGGACAATGTTTAATGCAGTAACACACTGTGATAGTTAAAAATTGACTGCTCGTGGCGCGTCGCCCTACAGCTAACTATGTAAAAGGACAAAAACGGTCCGGATATATTGCACCTCTGCACAGAAGCACAATCTCTCAACGACTGGGGGCTTGACAAAATATATGCAGTATCCCAACTTTCTAGCCTGTGACTATAGTATTATATTGTACTGATATAACTAAAACTTTATGTTAAATTCAAATAAAATTATTTTGGCAATTTCATAATGTTTTTTTGTACTTTTGTTATTAGAAGTCACACTGAATGTGCCCTTTGCCTATATACATACAGCTGGGTACAGGCCTTCCCCATGGAAGCAAATTGACGAGGAGTATGGGTGCAGGTATTACTAACTAAATGGAATTTTCCTTGATATTGTGACATTTTTTTTATATCTAATAATATGTAATAATCCATACTAATATTATAAATGCAAAAGTAAGTCTGTCTGTCTGTCTGATTTATCGAAATTTTGTAGACATAAAGTCTAGAGCCTTGGAAAGGACATAGGCTACTTTTTATCCCGATATTCCCATGGGAACGGGTGACGCGCGGGTGAAACCGCGGTAATCCAAGTTTATGTAATAAATTCATGACACTTCCAAAAATCATTATCCTTGTTCGCATTGTACTAAAACCAAACTGTTTATGAATGAAATGAGTTGATTTATTCGGCTCGGGCAAATTTAGCTGTTTCCACATTTTCGTAATGATGCCATATTTCCTATATGTAAAAAGTTTCCTTACTGATGTAGCTAGTTAGTTTGTGTTGCAAAAGCCAGCGGGCAATAAATCCGCTTGATGAGAGTGGGAGAATTAACTACCTACGCCTCGCATGCCGGTTTTTCTACAGTATCACCACAGTGTTATATGTTTCGTATTTTAATTAAATCTAGTTACGCTGTTCTATAAATAGAATAGCGTGGAATACACATGTAATGTTTGGATTTTAATGTAAATTTTATTTATGTGGGGAATGTAGGAGCTTATTACGAATCAAAAGGGAGGACGGAAACGGCAAAAGAATATAAAGGAAAATCGGCCATCGTGGTAATGGACATATTTTGAGAAGAGAGAATAATTATGGTAATGTCGGGAGACGAAGACCGAAGAAAAGATGGATAGATTGTGCGAATGAGGACATGGCTAGAATGAGAGTGAATGTTGATGTCATAATCAACATTCACTCCCATCCTGTGTGGTAGAGGAGTAGAGAAAGACAGAAGACAGACAATAAATCGGGAAAAGCGCAGGCAAATAATGAGAAGAAAATCTACGTAACGGTTGATAGACCAGTTCTAATTTATAATCGTCAATGTGGAATTAGAAGATGAGTCACAAGAAGATTTATCGTAACAATATATGCAACAAGGAACAAAAAATTTCGCTCCCTATTTCATAGAGATTGATAAGGATCAAGATCTAGAATATTGACGTGCAAAAGTATTTCATGTAAATCTAATTGTAGAATAAATGATTTCATTTCAATCTCTATACAATAGGGATCGAAATTTTTTTAGAGTACCGAGCAACATTCAGATTGGATTTACCAAACATATCATCACGCCTCTTTCCCCGAAGGGGTAGGCAGAGGTGTTTAACACCCACATTTCGCCAGATGTTGGGTCCCCATGTAACAGGTGGCGAGCCTGTTGCCATGCACCGGGTACAAAGTGAGGCAAGCGATATTCACAATGAACTGTACATAAGTTTTTTATTCAAACTCAGTGGTACAGGCGGTGGGATCGAACCCGCGTTTTCCGCGGCCTCTCGAACGAGTAGTGCCCCGTCCGTCCCAACTCGGCTACCGCTGCCTATAATGTAATACCTATCTTTTATTCTGTACTTTATTGCACGTTACGAAGATATATTGCGCAGGCGTTAGTAAAACTAGGTTTTACTTTTTCGAGATAAAATGCTTGTGTAATTGTACAGCCGCAATGCGATTGCAGTAGTGTCGCGTCGACAAAAATTTATATTTATTCGTTACCATCTGCCATATCGCGACTACCGTTCGACTAATAAATATTGTTTTAAACGTACCAGTTTTATTTATTCAAGTGTTCTGTACCCGTAGTCATTGTAGAAAACTTTACTTGAAATGTCAATAATGTCAATTTCTATGAGAAACATGGTTTCAGCTACTTTCTTCTAGGGGTGATTTTCAGGTTTCCAATAGCAATTGACATTGTTAGCGCAACGAAAAATAAGAAGTTTTTTACAATGAAAACTTACACCTTATACACTACGGCTATGGTTTTTTAACTATCCCACGAACTCTTTAATGTTCCGGAATAAAAAGTATCTAAGACGTTGACCAGGGATATAAGGTATCACCATGGAAAATTTGTTGTGTTGTTCCTGTTTGATTGTTGTGTACAATTAACTATTAAATAAATAAAATTTCATTGAAATCGGTCCAGCCGATTCGGAGATTAGACTGTACAAACAGACAAACGACAGTGAAACAATAAATTTAAAAATTATTTTTTGGTATTTTCCCGTTTTTATGTAAAGATATAGGTTGTTAGTCGTTAACTGCATATTAATATATTAACCAACAAATATTTTTTCCATATTTTACAAATATTTAAATTTGTAAAATATGGGAATAAATAATAAATAAAATTTTACAAATATTTTAATTTTGTTCGTAACTAGCATCCTTTAAATTGATACATAATTATGTTTATGCTGAACGTTTATATAAATATAAATTATGTAAAAATTTGCAATATTTTCCGAGGTGAGAAAATTTCAATACATGTGCATCTGAATTTGAATAACAGTTGATTTTATTTAATATCGCCTGTCGTATGTGTCCAGCGAATTGCCATCAGACACACCCCTTTTACATAGGAACATAAATATATTAGGCAAACTGAATGTGTTAACACCTCCACCGTCTAGATGGAGATGACCCCTTTCGGGGATATACGCATGGTAATATATTACGTTTATAAAAAAAAATCTAACAATTTTTACAGTCCATTTCTAGTCATAAAATTTGAAATAACTAACTCGTAATCAAACTGAATATATTACACTATATTCAAGTAAACCAGTTACAAAAGATTTGTAACATGAAATTCTTTCCAATGTTATGCGTTTTCAAACGAACTGCAGAATTCGAAATTTTACTAAGTCTATACAGTTGTTATAACTCCTTTCTGTTCCGTATAAAACGAACAAACAGACCGAGTCTACTGTGGTAACAGTTGGACTGCATTCGGGGAGGATTAAACATTCATTTTTATCCCGTTCTAGGGAACGGAGCCAACGTTTGTTGACGTTCTAGAAACGTTACTGTTATTAATGTTGCAGCGTAAATCAATTGACAAGGAGCTTGTACGAGAATTTAAGACCAATAATAATATATTAAAAGGGCTTTCTTTATTGACTGCAGAGATTCTATTTGGTGATTAACATCTGTCCTAGCTGTTTAAATTTTGGTTCAAATTACAGCATGTATGTATATACATGTTACCGTTAGAATGCAGAATATATTTATGCAGAACACATATTATATTTCTTAGGCACTACTCGTTCGTGCGATTGCGGGAATCGTGGGTGCTATCCCACCGCCTGTACCATTGTTTTGATAAAACTTATGTACAGTTCATTGTGAATATATCTTACCACATGTTGTGCCCGGTGCATGGCAACAGGGTCGCCACCTGTTACATGGGGACTTAAGATATCTGGTGCTATGTGGGTGGCAACAACTCGGCCTACCTCTTCGTGGAAAAAGGCGTGACGATATATATGTATGTAAAAATATATTCGTCTAAAATAGAGTTTTATGATATCTGTAAGAATCAAACCTTACAAACAAAATGCAACTCCTGATTTGATAGTATAATAATATCCCTGTCTCAAACCAGGACTGACCACGTTAATATAAGTTTATAATAATAATATCTTTACATTAAGCTGAAGTTGTTTAAGTATTTTAGGCAATCTAAGTTTCTAAGTAAGCCAAGTCAGAAGCCATTGAAACTCTAATACCACAAAGATGGTTAGCCACGCAGTAACCAAAGTAATTTCTAGAATAACTGTAAGTAATCATAAGGTGGAATAACTTACAACAAGTCACATTTGAAGCCTTGGAAAACAATACTTCACATGTCATTATAATAACGTAAGGATATAAATGAAACGAACATTTGCATTGAACTTTAATGGTGACATATTGGGTCCTAACCTATGAAATTGGTGTTTTTATTCTGTCTTAGCAATTTGTCCGTAACTATTAAGTTTCAGAACATTCTTATAAAATTATTGCCTCTTCTAAAATAGACCATATATTTGATTATTATTTAATTTGATAATTTTTTGTAAGTTTAATTGTGTTAAAATTAGACACAAAGACAATTATTTTTAACTGCCTCCCGAATAGATCATTTGATTTGCATTAACATAAAAACGATGAATAATTTTTATCAAACGTGTTCACACACATATTGCTAAAGCTTGTCTAATGATACATGCCAAATATTATTATCTCTGGATTTGTCGTTGTGAAGAAAACTGATAAAATGTTAGTATGTAAAATGCAGACATCCCCAAAATCTCCATACAAAACACCAAATTCATAGGTAATATTTCGTGTACGGGTACAGTACACGAAATATTACCTATGAATTTGGTGTTTTTGGTGTTTTAGTGTAAGTGTTTATTGTAAAAATACTTCTCACTATGAGTTCCGTTAAGTCAAAAATGTCAATTTCTGAGAGAAATGCGATTTCAACTAGTTTGCGCTAGGGGCACTTTTCATGTTTCCCATACAAATTTTCATTCTTGACATTTCTTAACGCAATTCAAAGTTAGAATTTTTTTACAATGGAAACCTACACTATGGGTACAGATATTTACAAGAATAATTATACAAGTTGGTAGCGGACTACACGGAGCAGCAGACGAGACGTGTCGTCGTGACACTACTGTTTCTATGTTATTCTATGAAACGCGTTGCTAGCTCCTTAGCTAGCGACGCGTTATTTCTATGGAATTTCTTTGCTTTTTTTGACTCTGATTTGTATTCCATAGAAATTAATATTGTCGCTACAACACGTCACCACCAACTTATACCTTAACTAATAAAAAAAAAATCCTATCTATTTATTATACGAAAGATGTGTTTTAAACTAGTTTTAATTATACAAAAAGTACTAATTGAGAATCGGGTTACTTAAATGTTACTGACCCAGATTGACTGACCATATTATAAAAAAAAACTGTATATTTAATTTTTATAGGAAGGTCGTATTTCTGTACACTTGAACTCACACCTTACTAAAGTTAATGACACACTCTAAACTCTAGTTTCTAAACACACACATTTTGTACGAAGTGCTTGCATTAAGGTACTTGAGGGAAAACGGACGAAATGGTAATAAGACATGGAAATCCTGGCTTTTAAAGAATACATCTGGGCTTCTATATAATGGATGCAAGTGCTTTTAGGAGTAAGGAATATGTTACCTGGTACAGTCGACGCGAGCGGCGGCGATGTTTTTTACACTTTTGGAATTAATATACATTGTATGTAAGGAATTTATACTATGTATTTTATCAACAGTGTAACCTGAAATATTAGACTTATAATATTCTTGTTGGATGAAAACAATTATATAGTTAAATCTACTTATACCCTTTTAAACAAAGATTTTTTTTAAATCAATCGTTATTGTTATCGGGGAATATACATAAAAAAAATAAAAGTTTTCGTCCAATTGAGAACCTTCTGTTTTTGAAGTCGTGTAAAAATATTTTATTTTTGTAAAAACTGAGTGCTTGGAGTTTTCTTTTCGTTTAATTTCCGTATTCAAAACATATTTCCTAGTATTGTATTACAACAAAGGCTTTTCTATGGAACGTTATCCTTTCTTACCTCACCTAGAAATAAATCCCATGGAATTCTGCTTTTTTTCATAAAATTAAACAGTGACGTTGATTTAGCAGTGTCTTTATATGCACGACATAAATAACTTTCTTTATGTGACTGGGGCTTTTTCTATTTCCTTCAGCAATTCATTACACAGAAGTGAGTCCATAACTCACCGGTACAGAAACAAGGAACATGTACCTGTAGTCTGAAGATAACCAAAAGTAGTTTTATTTAAAAGGGAATAGTTTTTCTTTGAGAAAAACTTGATCGCGAAGTACTAAAGAAATACTTTCAACAGGTCTCTGTCGAGTTCACCATTTCCGGTGCTGGCAAACAAAGTGAAACTAAAAAGGCGTTTTCTAGACAAAATAATATATTTAGGCAATAATTAAACCACGAAATCACACATTTACATCTCACGTCCTAGTCGTCACCCGTCACCGTCCGTCAGCGTCAGTTTAGTCCATGGTTGCTCGACCAGCTACTAAAAAGTCCGTAACACAAAGAAAACTGGTTTTTGTTTTTTTATAGCTAACAACTTATTAGAGGAAATTATTATTTTCACCTACAACATATTATCGTTATCATCTCAATGTGCCTCCTTACCGAGGTACGTAATGATTGACGTCATGCCGACCCGCCGAGGTACATAATGATTGACGTCATGCCGACCTGCCGAGGTACATAATGATTGACGTCATGCCGACCCGCCGAGGTACATAATGATTGACGTCATGCCGACCTGCCGAGGTACAAAATGATTGACGTCATGCCGACCTGCCGAGGTACATTATGATTGACGTCATGCCGACCCGCCGAGGTACATAATGATTGACTTCATGCCGACCCCCCGAGGTACATAATGATTGACGTCATGCCGACCTGCCGAGGTACATAATGATTGACGTCATGCCGACCCGCCGAGGTACATAATGATTGACTTCATGCCGACCCCCCGAGGTACATAATGATTGACGTCATGCCGACCTGCCGAGGTACATAATGATTGACGTCATGCCGACCCGCCGAGGTACATAATGATTGACGTCATGCCGACCCGCCGAGGTACAAAATGATTGACGTCATGCCGACCCGCCGAGGTACATAATGATTGACCCAAGGATCTCCACACAGATCGGTTCTGCCTTAGTGGCATGAGCAGCGTGATATGATATAATTCCGTTTTTATAACGCCCAAATGTCAAGTTCCATAGCACTTTGACAGTTGAACGATATAAAAACACGGTATATATCAAACTGCGGTGTTCGTGCTAAGAACCCCGCCCCACTAGACAAAATACGAAGTGATAATCACTATTTCTATCACCAGAAAGCAAGGCGAACATATTAAGAGAAACTTGAGAGTTAGTAATCAGTTCTGGATGAAGGCGCGATGATGTGTTTAAATATGCATACGTAATCTAAAGGATTAAAAGCGATAGAACATGATAGACTTATTTTCTGGATGACAACGGCCGAAAATCGAGACTGGTGGCGTACATTAGGGGAGACGTATGTCCACCAGTGGACGAGCATAGATTGTTAATAAATAATAAAAAATAAATATCCTCGGACATTTACACCTATCAACTAGTCCCATTTTAAGCAACTAAATGGTGCTTGTGTTACGGATACTAGATGACAGACAAATGTATTTAATAGATAAATACATATAATTATTATTCAGAATATACATAATATAATGAACATCCAAAACTGGAGAACAAATGTCTGAAAATTCATCACCCATACACTTGTCTCCACTGGGGATCGAACCCACGACCTCTTGAGTTGGCGACACCTTGAGACCAGCGTACAGACCACTCGACTACGGAGGTTGGCAAACATTATCTATTTAGTGATAACGCATTATTATCGAAGAGTACTGCAGTACCTTTTCCGGATCTTGGATCCGCATGTGTTTTATTATTATAGTATAGAAAATCACATGTTTCTGCTGACGTCTGCTACATGTTATCAAGCTACTTTAATTTATATTTTAAATTTTAAAAAACATTATACATTACGAGTATTTTCAACTCAACGAAGTCTTAAGATCGAATGATAACGATGTATAACACAATTTTATGTCTCACTGTACCTAATAAATGTATCTCGAAACTTACAAAATATGAAAATGTTTTCCGAGGAATGTCCCCGTATTAACATTCAAGGGAGGGAACTATTTGCTAACGAGGTGGAGTGGAACTAAAACAACATGCAAAATATGGTGTTAATATTGAGTGGCCAGGTTGGCAGTATGAACTGGGGTTCCGTAGAATTATGAATTCACTAGCTTTTGCCAGCCACTTCGTCCGCGTAGAAAAGTTTCTTTGAGATAGTGTGATGGTATATAACCTATAGCCTTCCTTAATAAATAGGCTATTCAACACTGAAAGATTTTTCAAATTGAATCAGTAGCCTCAATTGGTGGATTTGAAAATTTACTCCTATTCTATTATTAGAAGCAAAGTTCATAGTGGCGTATATTTGTCTTTTTTTTCTAGGAGCCGTTATTTAAATTTTTATGAGTATACTTAATGAGTATACTCTTCGAGGATATTATTAATGTTTTGATAATTTAGTATAACTATGGGATTTCTTAAGCTTCCTTAAGTTTCTACTTAGATTTTAGGAGAATAATACAAAAAAATATCTACTAATTACAAATGCAATACCTACAATAGGTACTTACAAAGATCAACATTAATCTATACATATAATAAAACTTTGGAGGTCGAATATCTGTACATAGAAAAAAAATGCATAAAATCAAGTCAAGGGATGTAAAAAAAGGAAAAATACCAAATTTTTTTTATTTTTTGTTTTTCTGTCTGTTATTCTGTTTGTACGGGCTGATCTCCGAAATGGCTAGACCGATTTCAATGAAATTTTGCATGATGATACCTTATATCCCTGGTAAAAAACCGCGGACGAAGTCGCAGGTCACAGCTAGTATATAATAAAAGCATGTATGAATATAAAAGCCAATACTATTATAAGTGTACGCTTATTCTTCGTTTAAGTTCATGCTGCGTTTATTCGTAAGATGGCCACTGCCGCACTCTCTGAGTCGTTCATTAACTTTAATGGTCACTTAAGAATTAAAATTGACACTTATATTCATAGTCATAAAGACGGCTTTTGAATTCGTTAAATGAACATTAAGTCAAAAAATATCTCTGAGTGCGGCCTTTAGTGTTTATTTGGATTTCCACAGTGCCACTAAATCTCCAAAGAATTGATGTCTAAAAGAAAAACTAACACAACTTTATGTCCCGCATAAACTTATGTAGCTTCTTCCAATTTTCTTTGACAAATCAATTCTTTAGTTCTAGGTTTTCTTTAATCCTTACTTGTGATGAAATATGGTTTATTTTTGTTTTTGATGCTTCCACATTTCTAAGCGATTTCAAACGATTTAATATAGATTCGTTCTCATCTTGACATGTAGAGAACATGTGTTCATAATAATTGTTCAGAATATTAAAACCATGAATGTAATGTAGGTAGGGATATTGTCTGTTAGCACATTGACTGAGACTCTGTTACAATTGCTTCATATAAAAGTCTAACAAATTCTTATTATAGACTAGCCAATCCATAGTCACCGCGACTTCGTCCGCGGTTACTATGGTTTTTTAACTATCCCAGGAGAACCCTTTTATTTTCCGAAATAAAAAGTATCTGAGATGTTAACCAGGGATATAAGGTATCACCATGCAAAATTTCATTGTAATCGGTCTAGCCGTAATGGACATTAGTCCCTACAAACTGAAAAACAGACAGAGAAACAATAAAAAAATTTTTTTTTTGTATTTTCTTTCTTTTTACATTTCCTTGACTTAGTTTTAAGCATTTTTTTCTATGTGCAGACATTCTACCTCTACAGTTTTATTATATGTATAGATTTCAACTCATAAGGGCGCTTAATCATTGGACTTTACATATGAAATATGACAAGTCGCCAACAAATAAAAAGTGTACTGTAGATAGGTTTTCCCTAATATTAGGTCCTTACCTATGAAATTGGTGTTTTTTATGGAGATTTTAGGGAATTCTGCATTTTCCATACTAACATTTTTTATGTTTTCTTCACAACGACAACCCAAAGATAATAATATTTGGCATCTATCATTAGACAAGCTTTAGTAATATGTGTAATATCACACTTCATAAAAATTATTTATCGTTTTTAAGTGAATGCAAATAAAACGATGTATTCGGGAGGCACTTAAAAGGAGTTGTCTCCGTGTCGAATTTTAACACAATTAAACTTACAACAAATTATCAAAACAAATCAAAAGAGCTCAAAAATATAGTCTATTTTTTAGGAATACTCTGAATCGTAATAGTTACAGACAAAATACTAAGACAGAAAAAAAACACCAATTTCATAGGTAAGGACCCAATATATACCACTGTGATCCTCGGTCCTCAGCCACCCTCATCCAGGACACAACAGCCAACCTACGAATATCGCCATCCAATCTTGTCACAGGGCGTCCCACTCACTATTTCCGTGAGTCGAAGTCTCTAATCAAGAACTTTAACACATAAGTACACGCCTTTTCACGTAAGAGTAGATTAACATGCGATAGTTAATATCTAATATCGATAGAAACTAGACTACCTATAATAAAAATGTATTGGGAATTCAATTTCCGTTTCGCAAACACCCTAAGGATTCCTATTTAAAAAGAGCAAGTGCACTTGAAGCCTGTTTGAGTAGTTGATGAAAAATGCACTCTGCGCAGCACAAGGAATTTTAAATAAAAACTCTCAGAACGGGGACAAAAACTGTTTTGCACATTCTCCTTTTTCTATGAAATTTAAAAAATTCAAAGGTGTTGCGCGCACCAGTTTTACCTTTGATTTTAAGCTTCGCGGAACCCGTGTTGAACTTTCTCTGTACGGTAATGCACTTGATTGCAACAGTTGGGACTCTCGGAGCTTTTGCATAAACCAGGATCTTCACGAAATGCACTAGTTCAGACTAGAAAAACATATAAATAGCAGAAAAGCATATATTTTTAGAGGTGAAAGTGGTTACATATTATTGGAGTCGACTGTAGGTAATTAAGAAGGGCGATAAACTATGAATGAATATTTTTGTTATCTACAGAGTACGGGCGAAACGTACCCAATAATGACCAGACGTATGTCATCGGAAAATTCTTTTCGCGATTATTATTTGGGGGCTAGTCCCAATTCCCTATGAGAAAAAAGTTTGGCCTGTTGGCGGGCACAAGTGTTCGCAAATAATAGATAAATAATAAAATAATAACTAGTCCCATTTTAGGCAACTAAATGCTGCTTGTGTTACTGATACTATATTTAATACCTAAATACACATAATTATTCAGAATATACATAATATTATACATATATAATGAACATTCAAGACTGGAGAACAAATTTCTGAAAATTCATCACCCAAACACTTGCCTCCACTGGGGATCGAACCCAGGACCTCTCGAGATGGCGACGCATTGAGACCGGCGTACAGACCACTCGATCACGGGGGTCGTCAAGATGTTTCTATTGTGTCTCGTTATGTGCCGTTGACTAGTTAAACTGGTTTTTTGGCTTATTTTAAGAAATATATTTAAGCTGTAACGTGGGCATAAGCCTTTCCACATGGAGAAACACTACGGGGCCCCCTTCTCTCCCTCCCCCCCTTCTTCCCGTTTGGGCCTTCTTGGTTCCATTGCTATTACAACCGTTTCTACCCACACGCAAGAGGGCCACGCTCAAGAAGGCTTCTGCCCACGTATAACCTACTGGTTAACCTGACCACGGATCAAAAAACTGACCATAATTGTTACTTTTATATACATTGTAAAACGGTTGAAATACTTGAAAATAATAGAGCGTGAAATTCCTTACCGGCACACGTATTTCCTTCTTCTTACAATAAGGGTTCCTTCAAAAGAGGCGTGAAAAAGCATTTTTTGGGCCGGCAAGGTGAGGGTGGCTAGGGCAGTATGTCAGCATGCCGCACTAGCTATCTTCACATATGGACTCCTCTACTGCTTATCATCAGGTAGTGTGGAGTCATTTGTTGAGCTTTTTATAAAAAAAAAGTGATGCGAAACAGCCCCGACTACCACAAATAATAATAATAAATGGTAACATTTGTAATGAAAATGATGACATTAGCGAACCAGTATACAGCAGCGTGCAGTCATTAAATTGTCTATGATTATCTTATTAACGGCCCAAAATTTGGCTGTTGGACAAGTGTTTTAGTATCATGCGTTCACCTACGCCATTGGTCAATATTTTAACCCGTTGGTTAACTTGATTACGGATAAAAAAACTAACCCTTAGTTAGTAAAAAATCCTTATGAATCTGTTTTTAAAATGACATTCTCGTATAAAAGGTCGTCAGGGGTAATTTTTCTGGGTTGCCCTCGCGTTGCCAAGGTTACACTTCTGCGGATTCAACTCTGTTCAAACTTTTTGGAAGTTTTTTTAATTTATGTATTAAGGTCTTTGAAAAGTTCCCGCGAAAATCTTATTTTTGGATGACTTCGAAAAGTTCTCTAGTAGACTTCAAATGTGTGATAAAAGTGAAGTAGGCATTATTATATTTTTATATTTTAATAATAGTCTAATATGCAATGTAAAATCCTTTCAAATATTACTGTTTACATTGCTGGGCCTGTGAATATGTATAATAATAATAGTTTATTTACACATTATACACATTTTAGAGGTGACACTCTTTATTTTAAGAGTAATTTATTAACAAAAGTGGTAATATATTTTTGAAGTTGATTTTACCGATAAACAAGTATTTTTTTAATATCTTACAAAAACGCCACATCGGATACAATAATGCACGAAAATTTAAATCAATATATATACAACTGCAGTGGAACGTAAACATACATAACAACTTCACGCCTCTCTCCTATAGATAAGCTATCTTTAAGCCTGTGGAGAGAAATAAAGATTTTATTATTATTATTATACCCGTACGCTTTGGCCGTGGATGGGTGACCAAAACTTTGTGATCTCGAGCTCCTCCGTGCTTCGGAAGGCACGTTAAGCCGCTGGTCCCGGTCGCTATTGTGACTGTTTCTACCCACCAACCCGCATTGGGCCAGCGTGGTGGTGTAACGGCCAATACTTCTTATGTGTTTCTCCATGAGGAAGGCCTGTGCCCATCAGTGGGACGTATATAGGCTGAGGACGTTTATTATTATAGGGGAAAGTTCCGACATATGCAAGGATCGTAGCCAGTTGAAAAAATTTCACTTTGTACGACCCTTACATAAAGATGGCCGATTTCGGGTACTATTGACTGTTTTGATCTGGCCTTTTCAGAACTATTTCGGTACGTAAAATTAAAAAAAATTTGATGCCGGTCTCAAGGCGTCGCCATCTCGAGAGGTTCTGGTTGCGATACCCGGTGGGGGCAAATGTTTGTGTGATTAATAAACATTGAACTACTATTTACCTTATAACTCAATGTGAATAAAGGCATTTTTATGAATAATTTTATCCGTTATCTAGTATTCGTTACACGCGCAGCATTAGTTGCTTAAAATGAGGTATAGTCTATCCATTTTGATATGAGACAAAATGTAAACAACCCATGAAAAGGGTTCTTTAAGATGCCATTACTTCATTGAAGTAAGGTTTTGTTAAAAATATACGATTATTCAATATTTTATTATTAAAAACATTTTAAATTAAGATAATTAAATAATAACTTGCCACTTAATAATTTTCGGTATTTTAACATCAATGTTATATATTTTTAAGTAGGGTTTAGATTACTAAATTAATATTTGCTATTAAAAAAGGCCCAAAACGAATGGTATTCTCAAACTTTTATGCATTTAAAATTTTACCAAATGAAGATGAAAAATCATGACATTTTTTGACATCTTGAACAAACATTATCAAAATGTTATGAATTATCTCATTGTTTTATTTCCATTCATATTTAGTATCATTTGGATGATAGCAATATAGCTTGTGTTTAAATACACTTTACATAATACACCGTAAAACATTACTTCATTTCACAAATAAATAATGTTTATATTCAATGACGATATAAGTATAATAATAATAAATATAACTATACCTTTTCCTATTTTATTATAAATAAATAGAGCCCATATTTTTTGGTCCCGGAATTGGATAAAAGGTTTGAGAACCACAAATTCTTTGTTTACCTTTTGTCTCAGATCAAAATGGATAGAGTATAGTTGATAGGTAGGTAGGTAGGAGGTAGGTTGTCTAAAGATATTTATTTAATTAATTATATGTTTCGTCACGAAGTAACATAATTATCATAAAATAATGACACACCTGCATTAATGACTGTATATTTTGTTTTTAATATGTTAGAATGTAGGTATTGTACCTTTTGTGCTCCGACATTATACAACAAAAATGTTATTTTCATATGCAAATCGAGGGAGGGACATTTTTTTGCCGTCAACAAACGAGATCATATATTTATATTCACGCGTAATTTCTCCTTTGAAGCCTAACGAAGGTAGGGTTAGCAAACAAATTTACGCCGAATACGTACTCGCAAACAACGCAGTCGCTTGAAGCATTTTATGAAATATTACTTTTCTTTTCAATATTTCTATTTGCGTGCGAGTGTGATTTTCATTGCGTATATAATGGATTGGATTGCGTAGAATATGGTTTTTTATACGTATGTATTAATAACAGACTTCAGAGAAAAACCAAACCCAATTTTTGTATGGCTGAATGTGGTCTTCAGGAAAACAGTGTTCCTTGGACTCTGCCTACTCCTACGGGGATTTCAGGCGTGATTTTATGTATAAAATAAAATAAATAAATAAATATCCTCAGACATACACACCTATCAACTAGTCCCATTTTAAGCAACTAAATGCTGCTTGTGTTACGGATACTAGATGACGGACAAACATATTTAATAGATAAATACACATAATTATTCAGAATATATATAATATTATACATATATAATGAACATCCAAGACTGGAGAACAAATGTCTGAAAATTCATCACCCAAACACTTGCCTCCACTGGGGTATGTGTGTATGTTCAAAAAAGGAGGAGGTTATCAATTCGACGAAAACTTTTATGTTCTTTTTTTTTTGCTGGCGGCTTCGTTGGCGCGTGCGAAATATCACTTTACAACATAATAAATTGCATCGTAACATAATAATATACGTCCCACTGCTGGGCACAGGGCCTCCTACGCGGAGAAACGCATGAGGAATCACGGGCCGTAACAACAACACATATATGCAGGTATAAATAAAAAAAATTAGACGTGTGGAACTCGGGGACTGCCGCGGTAAAGCTATTGCATAGCATTTATTTTATTCATGCAGTATTTCTTTTACTTTGGTATTAATTCAAGTTACACTTTTTGAGCGTGGTGACCGATAAGAAAACAAATTTTTCTATTATTAAATAAATAAAAAAAGTTAATATTGTTTATTATTTTACAATACATGTGGGTTTTATTATCTTACAGTAGCTGTCAACGCCGTGTCGAAGACTGCCGAACTGAAACGACGTTAGATGATGCACGGCCTTCAAGCCACACCTCCTTGCGCATCGGAGTGGGGAGCGTGAGGTTTTTTCGTTACGGAATTTCTGGATTTCGGTCCCCGCGCTCAAGGCCCGCGATAGAAGCTATGCAATAGCTTAAAATGAAATGAATCGAAAATAAACCTAATTTTAAATTACGAAAATGTACAGTCATCGGCTGGTAATTACAAAATAACAATATGCAGGACTCACTGCAAACATACACAATTGTTTATTTACAATATAACGTGCAACCGAGCCAATCCGGAGCCGTGTGGTAGCGGCTCATTAAAAGAATTCGACCAACCCATGTCTTCCCTTGGGTGTCGTAAAACGCGACTAATGGACTTAGAACTGCACAAGCATCCAATAGCGTATAGCGGTGACGGGCTCACCACCTGTCACGCTGAGTGCAGTCACTGCTTGGTGAAGCGCGAACTATGGCAATGGACTGCTTTTGCGGTGCTTTTGCCTAGTCTCTGACTAACCCTTATGGGATAATAGTCGTGATTATACATATGTATGTTACTTGCAACCACAGAGTTAAAAAAAATTGCAACGTTATAGCTGAGAAATTGCGGTATTTCCCAGGCTTAGCGTTGGTTTACTAAAAATAAAACAGAATATTTTATGTAAATTTTTACCCAAAAAGGCTAAGGGAAATTAGACATGACAGCAGAATTGACCCCGTGTGTTTGTTTTGTTTATCAAATTAGGTGCTTACGTTCTGACCTTTGGATACAACTTAATTTACGTCGTGGTTTTAATTTTTATAAAAAGGCGGGATTAGTGACCTTAGCGTTCTTGATACTGAACCCAAATCTTCAACAGAATTTGAGATCTGAGTAAGTTTGTGGATGAAAAACTTTCAGTGAGTTATTTCACACAAATTTAATGAATCTAAAAGTCATTTCGCGGAGTAGAAAAATAGACTTACGTACACACAAGACCATTATTTGCTAGAAGCATTTACTAATCGTATGCTCTTGCGAATCCTTACAGATAAGGCTTCATAGCGCTAAAATTAGAATGGATTTCTTAAAAGGCTATATTTTTTATGATTATATTAATGCCAGTGCCTGATCTTACCTAACCACCTTATTATTTGTCTCTGTATTCACTGCAATCAAATTGCTATAGGGTATCTGCTTTAATTGTTGAGTCCACCAATAATTACTGTGATGGACATTGAATTCCATATAAAACAAATAAAGAAAATGCTTGCAAGAAAACTCTAGAAATTGGAAGACGTCAGTGGTCCCCGAGGGAGTGGTGTGTAGGCATCCGTCTTCACGTGAATAAGTAACGAAGTGACTCAAGTACCTAGACGGCAAGGCACTGTTACATACATTTTGAAGCCAATGCGCACTGAGAGGAACGATGTTGGTATGGATAAGATCAGTCACTGAATTTCTATCTATACTAATCACCAGTTTATGTACGCCCCGCGGCTGGGCACAAGCTTTACTTGATGATGTACATGAGGAGGAGCCCTACCATACTCATCTACAGAAATTGAAATCATTCGACAAAATTTGACAAGACATTTTAACCGTATAATACTCGGTATATTGTGTGTAACTGTGTATACGGAATTAAAATCGTAATGAAACATTTTGTAAGAAAATACAATAACGCAATTATTAGTTGCAGCTGTCGCGCTGTGTTATTGAATGAAACACCTGTACATTTGTAAACAAAAGTGTGTAACGAATTTTATGTAACATTTTTCTTATATAAATTTTACATGTAATTTTTTATGGTTTATGGTTTTAATATGTATATTTACCAGTTTCGAGTAAAAGCAACTGAAAATTTTGATTTTTTTTTTAAACTTAGATTTTTTTTCTCCCTCAAAAATATAATGTTTAATAGAACTAGAACCCCCCCATTAAAATTTGTTAATTATTTTCGATTTCACCCTGTAGTGCGGGTTAGTGAGTAAAAACGATTACTATGCAAAAAGGATTAACGTCTTAATGCTTCTTATAAAGCATTGAACTAGGAATCACAAAGTAATGTTTACCCATCCAAAATATAACTGCGGCGAGGGCTGCTTTCCTTCAAAATCAAATAGTTCTTTATCTAAATCTGTTAACCTAAATAATAAAATAAATTAATTTAGTTTACAAAGGATATCCATATTAAGATTGTATCCCTCAATGCGCCAAGCCCGACAAATATTTGATATCGACCGCAACTGCCACCCCGTGGGCATTTCGGACCGCTTGCTTTTTTCTAGTCATTTGGTCTTTATGTGTCTAGGCTTAGGAGGTCGTGCTAAAAATACAAGAAGATGGTTAAAAATATCCGTCTGATCCTATGTTGTTTTAGATAGTTTGTTACTAATAATAAACCCATACTGTAGAGTCAACTCTAAAAATATGTAACCTCTTTTGACAGTAAATGACTCTTACTAGAAGGAAATAAAGATTGTCACCTCTAAAATTTGTATACATATTTTTTTACGAACGGTCATATTATTTTAGAGAATAGTCTACAGTTCCCTTTTGTTACTCGGATCCTTGCAGATCTACGTGATTTCAACTTGGTGGATATTATGTACCTACTTGATCCAAGTTCATATTCTGTATAATATATAATATACTGATACTTTGGAGTAGTATTCGGCGGAAATGTAATTTTGTACATATCGATGCATCAGATTACGTTGCGGTTGAAACCACTGTGTATCTAATCGAACTCTTGCTAATTCATAAACATAACATACCATCATGCCTTTCTCCCCAAAGGGGTGGGCAGGGGTGTTAACACACACATTTCGCCAGATATGTGAAGTCCCCATGTAACAGGTGGTGAGCCTGTTGCCATGCACCGGGCACAAAGTGAGGCAAGCGATATTCACAATGAACTGTATATAAGTTTTATCCAAACTCAGTGGTACAGGCGGTGGAATCGAACCCGCGATTCTCGCGGCCTCGAACGAGTGCCCTGTCCGTCTCGCTGCCTTGTTTTTGCCAATTCTAGAGATAGATAAATGAAAGGCGCTGGGTCGTCACTTATGTATTTTGTATTACGTATATTAAGGAATTAAAGGCACAAAATGGTGCCTTAAAGAGACTTATAGACTTTGTTATTTATCAGGAACTGGTGATACAGAATCTTGTGGGTGGTTGTAAATTTTAGTATAAGCTTATTATAACTGATCAGCACTTTATAAATATATTATAATAATTGTTTGCGGTGAGTCAACCGCTCTACACGCTGACTTTGGTAAGAATGAATTTCGAGAACAAAACAAATAAAAAGAGACAGACAATAAATTTAAAAACGGAAACCAAGAGAAAAATGGCCAGAGAAGAACGCAACGAGTCGCTAATATAGCTATGGCGCCTCGTTACAACTCTTTATTGCTAACATCATTTAAAAAGAAATTTCAATAGATAACTTAAGACTAGATGTAACAATCCGCGGTCTTATTCCTTAGACCGTCCAGACAACCTGTCGATGGAGAGCTGGGAAGAGATTTAATGGGTGCACAAATAACACATAACGTAAAAAGTAACAAAACAAAAAAAAAACTATTAAAATTATCCTAAAACTAGGTACAAACAGCAAACAAGGAGTGTAAAAAACCGCATAGACCATTAAAATAATTAGGTTAAAATACTCTTTGACATATATGTTTTATTTTATTTTATTTATTTTAGGGAAACAAACAGTTGACAATACTTATTTTCTAAATTAAAAACTATTTCACGCACCAATAAAGTCTCCACTTAATAATTTAATAAATTAATGAGAACACTTGATAGAAAATTTACGATTAAATAAAAAAATAACACAAAACTAAAATTAGACAATATGACTTAATTCCAGAATCATGATTAATGAGAAAGTGTGTACAGTTTTAAATGAAATAAAAACTATTGAAAAGTGGCTAGGATTTGCTGCCACATCACTTTCATCTTTCTCAGCCATCAAGACTAGGAACGTCTCATACTCACTAGAAGTGAAGTCCACAATCGAACAGCCTGCACTACAAAGGTACTGTTGGAATTCTATTGTTATTTTACGTATCTACTCGGTGAGCTATTTTTTAAACTTTTATCTCTGAACCGGTTAAAATAGTAGCTGAAGGTGCCGTTACTGACACGGATGCTCGAACCTTTACACTGTGTATCTTTACAGTGTAACCACGATATAGGCAGTTACCGTCATTCCCTATGTTGCCTCTGGAGTCTATATTTATAGCCTCCGCGTCAAGGGAGTTCTGGCATAGTTTCGCAGTATGTTATTCCTCGCTTAACGTTTTATAAGCACTCCACTTGAATAGGTGCTTGCTTAATTTATGGGGAACTGGGGAATGATATTGTTTAAGAGTATTTATAGGAGGGATTCTGTGTCTGCATGCCGGAGGTTTGGGTAACTGCATTATGTTTTTGGCACCCTGTTAAACGATTTGGCTTTCAATTACAAACTAAGCTACCTTCGTCATGGTCAGGCCGTGGGAGGGTGACCAAAACTTTGTGATCTCGAGCTCCTCCGTGCTTCGGAAGGCACGTTAAGCAATTGGTCCCGGTTGCTATTGCGACTGTTTCTACCCACCAACATGCATTGGGCAAGCGTGGTGGTGTTACGGCCCAAACTCCTCATGCGTTTCTGAGGAAGGCCTGTGCCCAGCAGTGGGACGTACATAGGCTAAGGACAGGACAGAATCCTGTTAAAACTGCAAGGAAATTGTAGATAGACAATCATTTTATGTTCTACAATTACCCAACGTCATAAATATTATGTTAATGTCGAATTAGGGATAATAGTTCTTAATTCGTTGGTTAATTTAAGTGAACTACAAGCTCGTGTGCGTGCGTTTCGGAACGTATGTATGGAGTCGCCGCAATCTCGTTCACACTGGTACGGTATAGTAGGTAGTTTTTTTACATATGACAGGTAAGCTCTTGGTCTTCGTCTCACCTGATGGTAAGTGACGATAAGCCGAGGGTGGAGGCGAACTTCCCTGTAAATCCTCAACAACTGAGGAACTGGCTATCTTACCTCTGATTACCGGAACACAACAAATGCTTATAAAATTGTTATTATGGCGACAAATTTAGGGAAGACGGTGGTAGCTAGCCAGGAGGGCTTGGAAGCCCTACCAAGAACCAAACCGAGCAGAACAACTTATACCCCCATGGGGGATTGAACCCAGACCTCCCAATCTACACCCGATGGTGTGAGCCACTAGACCAGAGTTTGAATCGAATTCTATTTCGACAATCGTACTCGTTAACGTCTTTCTCCATACATTTGACGACCTCCGTGGTCGAGTGGTCTGTACGCCGGTCTCAAGGCGTCGCCATCTCGAGAGGTTCTGGGTTCGATCCCCGATGGGGCAAATGTTTGGGTGATGAATTTTCAGACATTTGTTCTCCAGTCTTGGATGTTTATTTATATTCAGGATATTTGTATGTATTTATCTATTAAATATATTTATCCGTCATATAGTATCCGTAACACAAGCAGCATTAGTTGCTTAAAATGGGGCTAGTTGATAGGTGTGAATGTTTGAAGATATTTATTTATTTCTTTATTTACGTCAGTTCTATTTTATCTACACTCATGTTATAATGTTGAACTCGGATTCGAACTCATAATGACATACTTTTTGACACAGACGTGATATAAACGAAAATTTAAAAATGGAAACTGTAACATAATGGCCATTATGCAACAGGTTGGACTCATTAGGAAACACTTATTGTTCTTAAATTTGCACAAAAATATGGCAAATGTTTTCCAGACAGTCAACACAAAATAAAATAAATAATTAATTTTCTTTGTTTTATTTCTTTGGATAATGACTGTAGATAAAGTAGGGTATGTAACTGCACAGTCGGTATTAAAACACTCGCGTGATACCATTAAATACTCGCCGAGGCTCGTTTTTTAAAACCACGCTCGTGTTTTAATAACCTATATTATGTGACAGTTACGATTACGATACAACTACTATTACGATAGAGGGGCTGGTGGTAAATGTGTTCGTAATTTTAATAAATGTATGACAAATTTTCACCGATGTAGATCGAATCGACATGGCGACAGAATATCAATATACACAGGGGGTACAGTACTAACACAAAATAGATACCTCCGACACTACTTTGTGGTGCTAACGTGAGAAGATTGCTGACCAGTTTGTGTCATAATAAATTTGTTATATCCCTCCTTTTCTTTATTTGAAGGCTTTGTGTTTATTGAAACAATAGTACGTAGTAGTGTTTATACGAGTATTTAAGGGAAGGCCTCTATCGACTTGGTGCCTACGTGACTGTCACCCAGTTGCAGAAACGAACTTTAAAATTTAATGTCGGCATTATCCCTAATGCTCCATTAAATTTATTTATTGAAGTGTCAAAAGAACACCTTAGCGTAGTTTTTACGTTGCACAAAACGACATTAGCACCCTATCAATGCTAAAAAGACATTAGCTAGAACTATTTTGTGTTCCAATTTTAAATTTAATGAACTTTAAAGTTTTAATGTCTCATAACTAAATGTCGTCTTTAAAAAATCTTTGTGCAACTGAGCGTAAATCTTTTTTGTTGTTTTTCTGGTTTAATCAGGTTGATTGTTCTTTTGTTTTGTATTAAATAGGCTCCTCTTAGAGATTTTTCTTTAAAAAATATAATAATTAAATTTCCCGAGGACTTCTTTAAATAAGGAACCACTTATAACTGATGGTTAATGGATTTCTTAAATGTTTTATTTAATCGTGATTTGGTAGGTACTCAGTTCCTAACAAGTGATTTGTTCTATGTAACGGGCTCACCAACTGTTACACAAAGCACATGTGCAGTCACTGCTTGGTGAAACGCGGACTAACCCTTAGGGGATAATAGTCGTGAATTCGTGATTATATGTATGTGTGTGTATAAGTTTGTGCAAGTTGTCTATAATTTTCTTTGAGTTGCCACAAACTGATGCCTTTGACAGCTACTCAGCTATGATGGGATTGTTTTAAAGAAGGCGAGAACTTTGGTGGTCCTCAAGCCTGTAGTGGCGAACAACCATTGGAGGGTTTCTCTCTGGAAGGCATCCCCCTAGGAGGTCCAGCTTCCAAGGAGAGTCTCCAAGTCGCTCGGGCCGGATTTGGGGATCGGCAGTCGTCCTGAGGGTGCCTCTAAAGGCTCGTAACTCGGCTCAGGCGTGCCGTGTCGTGGAGGAGTTGCATGGAAGCGCACGGAGCGTCGCGAGTGTGACCGGGTCTTTGCACTCTCGTTCTACGAATTAATATTAATAAGACCAACTTTATATGACCAGCCCTTAAGAGCGATCTGGGGGTGATCCTCGTAGCAACATCAATGACGCTAGCTTATTTGAGTGAATAAGCTAGCGTCATTCTTGAGAACCTTAAGTGGCAGTGGGCAGGGCACATTGCTCATAGAACTGACGGCCGTTGGGGTGGAAAGGTTCTCGAGTAGCGACCACGTACTAGGAGGCGCAACGTAGGGAGGCCCCCCACAAGGTGGACCGACGATCTGGTGAAGGTCGCAAGATGTCGCTGGATGCAGACGGCGCAGGACCGCGAGTTGTGGAGTTCATTGGGGGAGGCCTATGTCCAGCAGTGGACGACAATAGGCTGATAGATAGAACATTCTTAGACTAATTTCACAAGGAAAATTAGGACTTTTGTTGTAAATTATATTAATTAAAACCTGTTATAGATCGGACTCGTTAAAACTTGGGAGACTTAAAAACTCCATGAAACTATAGGCTATTAAGCAATCAATTTTCAGAGGAAAACTTTTAATAGCTTTTCCCAAGGTGCGTACACATCTTTTAATGATCGGCGAGCTCCAGTCAAGTTTTGTTCGGTGAGATAATACTTTTTGTTGTTTTTTATAGAAAAAGTTTGCTTAATATAAATCGCGAAGATATCCGAGACTTAACCACAATACTTATTCAATCAGCCATAGGGAAGTTATCATATGTACTACGGTTTATAAATCTCCCCTCTTCCCTTAAACACCCCCTAGCTTCTTACTTCTTCTATCTGCTTTTGTCGTAATTTAAGTAGGGTTGTACAACATGTCTTCCTTTTTTATTCTTCTCATTTACTAGTTAGCTCAGTTCTTATTTTTATTCATGTATTACAATCAATTTGGTCGGTACAACATGTCTCTTCTATTGTTCTCGGTTCTGTTGCTGTATCACATCGATGATAAATCCTTGTATGATCTTCCTCTCTTTTCCATTTCCAAGGTACATCCAAACTAACCATGTTCTTCTAGCAATTTGACGTTTATCTCTCACCAATTCATATCCATACCCTGCATATTGCTGCGTCTTTTGAATGAAGATCCTAAATTCATTGCATTTTTGTTTTATTTTCAAAGTAACTTTAGCTTAACTCACCGTAACGTTCCATTTTAAGCAATCTTTGATCTCAAATACTCTTTAGCACTATTTGTAGAAACAAAAGCCTTTCAGAATTTGAATAAAATGAAAATTGCTAAGAGCATTAATCTGTATTCCGGCTTAAGCCGACCGATTAGTCTTTGCCCGCACAAAAAAGGAGACGCTTACAAGTGTGTTCCGTACGTTTAATATGTATTACTTAAAATAAGTGACAGGTAAGTTCAATTATTTCTTATAATTAAGGTTGTTTCTTCGGTGATGTGTTGGTTTAAATTAGTTTAGATCTTGCTTTGATACAATGTTCAAAATAACGGTACGATTTTCTGTCTAAAAACCGTTAACGTTTCTGGTACTGGTAGGTATAGTAACTTTTTTTTTAATCAATCCCACCTCATGGCGTACACTAAATGTAATAATGACAATGTTGTGTTAATGCTTAGTTATGGTCCGTCCATGGGGTGGACGAGGGGACATGGGTTGACACCGTTCGAGTGTCACGTTTGTAAGCCTCTAAAGGCTACGGTGAATGCTGACCACCAGGTACTAAGCTTGTACATTATGAAAATCGCGCAAAAACGTATTGTGCTATATATTGTCATAAAGCAAATAAACAAAATAAAAAATAAACAACACACAAAGCTTTCTGGGCACACTTCGGAGGTTCTAGCTGAGCTTAACAAAAAATCCTCTTAATTAACCTCTCAAAGTACGTTCGTCCCCGTTCTGTGCGGTACTCTAAAAAGTAAAAAGTAAGTGCTCTTAGCCTAAGTAGATTTGGCACAGGCCCCGGCTATCTTCCGGGATACTGAATCATTTTACTGGCGCGAACTTCGATCCACATAAAACCGTTTATTAAGGCAGCATTAACCCGGACACAAGCTGTGATAAAGCGAGACTTTTATAAAGAAGTCTGAACGTATGTTAGACTTGAAAAGCGTAATAATATGGCAAGGATAGTTGATTATGGGCTATCATTTTTTGTCGAATTATAGTCCGGGCATAGAACTTCGACAGTCGCCATGTTTGATCGACAAAAGCATCCATCCTTTTCACTCCTTAGAGTTATCTGTCAAATTTATCGAATTTTTCGACAGTTGTCGATCTTAGACGTCAAATTTGGCTTATCGAAAGTTCTATGCTCGTAGAGCAGGTGGCGCTACTGTAGAGGGAGTTCCTAAAGTATGGCTTTAAAATTATTTTATTATGGGGGCCAAAACAAATAAATTTTTAATACAACGAATTATATAAAATTATATAATAAAAACACAATTATATAAATTTTTGAAAGATAAAATTATCTGAAAACTGTCTCATTAATTGATTCGTTATTTATATTTTCCATAATTAATCTAACATATTCCACATAACCGACCTAAAAACAATTGGCAAAGGGCTTCCCACATGGAGAAACACATGAGGAGTATCGGGCCGTAACGCCACCACGCTTTGCCAATGCGGAATAATGCGGATTCGTGGGTAGAAACGGTTGCAATACCGACAACGGCTTAACGTTCCGAATAAAACTTAAGTTTAGTTTATGGTGAATATGATTTCTAGCTTGTAGCTAACCTTACACTGTGCCTGGTGTATGACAAAAGGTTCACTCCAAGATACGCGGAGATTTATATATCCAGCGAAATTTTATAGTAGCGTGATGACATATTGTTGATATTGTTTAGTAATATTTCCGGACATAATAAAAGTACCTAAATTGCATTTTTTCTCGGCATAAATATTGCCGAAGGTTCAAGACAGACGTGCTAACATCTACATGTCAAATACTTGCCTCGGTCACAGTGTATAATACATACATAAAACGTCACGCCTTTTTCCCACAGGGGTAGACAGAGATTACATCTTTCCACTTGCTACGATCCTTGCATAACTTCATCAACTCTCATTACAGTCCTCATACATGGTCGGCAATTTCGTGTACATTTGACCTGGCGCTCCTCAAGAACGTCTTTGATTTGATTGAGAAACTTTCGCCTGGGTCTTCCTCGTCCCGTAACGCACACCCGGTTTATATATCCTTTTAGTCAATCTATCATCTTTCCTTTCTACTTGTCCAAGCAAAACTAAAAGACCCTACTCTCTACTCTTTATAACAATTATTATTAATGAAGTGGTTGCTGTTTCGTAAACTTATTCATTTCTATCTGTATATTTAAATCTTGCTTGCGATTTACGGTTGACTGCCATTTTTGTAAAGAGATTGCAACGGGTAATCCCCGTTCCGAGGGAAGCCCCTAAGGCCGACTACGGAATATTAATAAAGACTTAATCTTTATAAATGCTACAGAGAAGAAATTTAGCAGACTACACCTTTGTAACCTTTAGAGGTCTTAGAGACAAAGAACTAGGCTTAATACGGGACCCCAGTTATCTGAGAATAATATTACAAGATTTTGGCGCGACCGCGACCGACGGTTCCGTGTTCAGCCAACATTTAAGGTTATTATAACAAAACATATACGTCATCAGCCTATTTATGCCGCACTGCTGGGTACAGGCCTCCCTCATGGAAAAACACAACAGTATGGGTCGTAACACCACCACGCTGGGCCACATTATCACGGCTTTATTCCCAAAGGGACAGGGTGACAGAGGTGCCGACTCCCACAGTTCGTCTGGTAATAAATTTTTAACGTCTACTGTGACGTCACAGTCGTAATTTTGAGACAGGATGGACCCTGTTCGAAAGATACCGATGCAGCCGATGTTTAGTTTGCAGCCACTCTGACGCACGTAAACTAGTTAGCAGCGGACAACCCCGCCGTTTGGTTGAGGTTTACATACAATTGCGTCATCTTTGTAAACAATATCTGTGGATGGTAAGCAACACCAAGGTTAATTAACTCACGGCCTGCTCTGCTGGTGGGAAATTATTAATAAACATTGAAAGACGTATGTCATGCATCCATATATTTCCTTATAGATTTTATTTTCAGATTATTTGTGATTTTTTGTTTTCCCAAATTTTAAGTCCATAAAAATCTTGCTAACCATTTGCCACCAGACTCATCGCATTTTGGTTTGACATGTTTGCCAAAGAACAATAAAACTCAAATTATAATACGGTGCTGATTAAACAAATATGATTTTAGTTAAGTAAAGTCTTATAACAACGTAGGTACAGTCGAGTTCAAAAATATGTATCCACATTTGACAGGTCACAGTCTTTATTACCTTCCAATAAGAGTAATTTAATGTCAAAAGTGCATACATATTTTTGAACTCGACTGTACCTACTATAAATGAGTCGTTTCAATGGTAAATCTTGTGTAAATAAAATTAAGACGTGTTTACAAAGATGTGTTTAAAATTAATTTCTCGCTTGAGAGCTTCTGAATTATTTAATGTTTCTTAGACGAGCAATATAAAATAAATTTAACTCTCTTGGATACATCAGTACAATTTAAGCCAGAGGATTTTAGAGAACGATTATAGACGTAAAAAGAACAATTTTTTTGAAGAAAGAAAAATTATTCTACAGTTTTACGTTTAGTTTACTTTTATACTTTTCGTTGTTTTGCTTTAGTTGCGATCGCTATCATTATTGTTGCTATAAATTGTGATAAAAAAATTCCAGCGGGAAAAAGGTGTACCTAATTGCATGTATGCTTATGTTAGATTCTATAAAAAAAGCCAAAAAAACAACATAACAATCAACACGCATAAACTTGTATTGTATACCCGAATAGTTAAGCTAGGTATTAGCTGAATACACCCAGTAAACACACTAGGAGGTGAAATTGCTTATATTAAAATACAATGAATCATAATCTATTTAAAATTTTTGGTATGAACTGAATAAACATATTTATTTACAACATTTTCAGTAATACAATAATAGCGCTCACATTTTATCGAATGATTATTTTATTAATATTTGATGGTTTCACCAGGAATTAATGTGTTAAAAATAAAAAAGAAAAATAAGCAACAGCTGCAGTATAATATAAATCTTCAACTAAAATACATCATAAATGCAATTGTTATTGTGTTTTTATAAAGTCCCAAACAGATACTAAGTAGAGATCAAAGTATAAATAATAATTATTGCAGTCATGATTACGAATGTCGACCTTGTCTGGTGGTAAGTGCGAGCGAGATAGGTAGCGTTATTCCACATTGAGGTCATGCGTACTGCGTTGCTCGCGGCTTGTTACTCGTTCTTTCGGCGCGTCATTCAGCGGTCCCATGGTGTAATGGTTAGCACTTTGGACTCTGAATCCAACGATCCGAGTTCAAATCTCGGTGGGACCTGACTTTTTGGTGGTATATTATTTTTTTGTACAGTTTATTTTTATTTTTTATGTCGAACTTGATAATTTTTTCTATGTTTATTAGTCATTCTAAATAGTTTTTTAATAGAATTGGTTTTCAATGAAAACATTCTAAGAAATAACATAATGATTCAAATAAATAAATGAATGGGACGATTCTATTCAATTAATTCCTTTTTAAATTTATATATAAATTATTGCTAAATCGATAAAAATTATTATGTAAAATATAATTGTTACAAAACAAATATTTACAATGGCTTCATAACCTTGAGCTGAACAAAAAATAGTCGGACTCAACTGATGTTTATTATTTTTGGTAGCGCAAATTACGTAAACGCTAGAAGTTAGCAATCAAATTGGAATATCGAAAAAAGAATAGTCAACCGATTTAAATGGTATCCCGGTGCAGGGATATTATTTAATAGATAGGAATAATATTTTTTTTTGATACAAGTTGATGGCAGAGATTTTAGTATGTATACCTGCGATTGGAGGATCAGCATTTTATTGCTAAGGGAATTGTTGTTCAGATAATTCTCGCGTTCGAATGGTGATTAGTAACATCCTGTAAGAAGAAAACCATAACGATACTTTAAGTTTATTTTGTTTCTTACGGACGTTACATAGGCAGCTAGCAGGCCGCGCAACGCCTGCCGCCGCCGGTGCTGGCGCAGCGCCCTGCCCTGCGAGATTTCCATACATTTTGACTTATATTAGGTCCTTACCTATGAAATTGGTGTTTCGTATGGAGATTTTGGGGATGTCTGCATTTTACATACTAACATTTTATCAGTTTACTTCACAAGGACAAATCCAGAGATAATAATATTCGGCATGTATCATTAGACAAGTTTTAACAATATGTGTGTGAACACGCTTGATAAAAATTATTCATCGTTTTTATGTTAATGCAAGAAAAATGATGTATTCGGGAGGCAGTTAAAAATAATTGTCTTTGTGTCTAATTTTAACACAATTAAACTTGCATAAAATTATCAAATTAAATAATACGAGCTCAAATATATGGTCTATTTTTAGAAGAGGCAATTATTTTATAAGAATGTTCTGAAACTTAGACAAATTGCTAAGACATAAGCCAATTTCATAGGTAATGACCCAATATGTTTAGGCACGCGTTTGTGGCTGTAAAATGAAATAGATGTTAGTTGCTCCGTCTAATTATAAGCCGGTGTTGGGGGCCAGCATACCTAAAACCAACCTAAGAAATTATGTTTTTTTAAATTCTTAGAATTTTATGGTTATAAATAAACAATTTTACTAAGTTCTCTGTCACATTTTATCAACATGTACTTAGCTTACCTTACTTGTTCTATTTCTGATACGTGCATCTATCCATCATCAAGAAAATCTCTCTCCTGTTCACCTCAAATACCCTAAACGCGACACTTTTGCAGATGTTTCAACGAACAGTATCAATAAAAGGCAAATTTTCTATACGTCCCTGAACAAAACTCTTCGCTCTCAAGCAATCGACCCCTAACAAAACGATTTAGTTAGCTACCAAGAAATAATAGGTGTCGTTCCTTTTGCATTTTTATTGGACATTCTTTTCGCTTCGGATCTGAATAATACTTCTTAAGCGGAATGACAGAAGTTGCCTCGCTCTCCATTGTATATTGCCTAATGTTTTTGATTGACTTTTTTTCAAGGAAAAGAAAATATATATTTTCTTAGCTCGGTTTTATCGACTGAAACTAGAAATTATGAAGCTCTTGTGAGAAGAAGCAATTTGATTTAAATTTTTTTCGGGTTCGATTCGATGCTGATTCGATGAGGATTTCCTTCCTCGTACGCTTAGTGGAATTTGGAATATACTTCCTGGTGAGGTTTTCCCAAGAGACTACAGCATGGAGTCCTTCAAAAAGGACGTGAAATGATTTTTTTTTTGGGGGTCGGCAACGGGCTGGTGATGACCTCGGTGTTGCAGGCGTCCATAAGCTACGGTGGCCACTGCCCATCTGTGTGGGCCGTATGCTTGTTTGCCACCCTGGTGGTATAAAAAAATGATCTCGGTGGCGTAGTGGTCATGCCATGGATGGGTGACCAAAACTTTGTGATATTGAACTCCTCCGATCCCGGTCACTGTTGCAACCGTTTCTACCCACCAACCCTTACTGAGCTGGCGTGGTCGTGTTACGGCCCATACTCCTCATGTGTTTCTATATGAGGAAGGCCTGTGCCCAGCTGCTGAAGACGATCACTATTTCATCGGTAAATTTGTTAGAAATAAAAATAGTGTTCATTCATCTTAAGTAAGAATAAGTGCTGAAATTTAAATCGTAAGAGACAAAGCATCTGGCATATTACTTACTCAGTTTGGCTTAATCACGACCAGAGAAGCGGTGAAATTGACTTTTTTGAGAGATACCTTAATTTATGGACCCTCAGGACGATATTGAAAAAGCTTCTTCGCAGAAAATGTTGAAAATCTGAATTAACAGCAATCACGGCTTAGAAGGGAATAGACATTCTAATAATGAGGTTATTTATAAAGCATTCGAGAATGGCAGATGAAAAAGGAAATTTATAGGTTTTTCTTGTGATGGATTTCCAATTTTGACGTTTCTAGTTTATATTTCAATTTGTACCAATACTATTTTCTCGTTTACCGTTTCAGGGTAGGAAAGTTATTTGAAAAGATTTATCAGATATTTTTCATTTAGAAAAAGTTTTAGCCATTAAGCATATTGAAGAGCGTAAAGATAAGCAAAACAGAAACATTACATTTAATGTAATGTGGAGTAAAAGCACTGCAGAGATTAAGCTGAGCGAACTTGACTCAAGAAATTAGGAAGTTCTAGATAGATCTGATCTTGAAAAAACAAAAGTTTTCCTACGTCTGTAACTAAATGTAGACTTCTTTTGAGCATTGGAAAACAGGTTTAAGTGCTCACGTTCCTTTGAACACTTCATAATCTTTTAATCATTATTGGAGCGCGATCTGCTTCGGCACATGTCCTATTCCTCTCGAGCTATTCCTCAGGGGTTTAAGATACGAGTCCCATTCCTCGTATTAGTGAAATGTAGAAAATGTTTTACAGAAATTCTCTGAAAGCGAACCAATATGACTTTTCCAAGGAAATCAGGATTTGGTTTGGTACAAAAATTTACTAACTTCGGAGTAAAAACAAAAAGTAACAAGCTTCAATAAAGCAGACTAATGAAATAAACAGAAAGAATCCAATTATCCTTAAGGACACACTCGCCTTCAATCCGGTTGCTGACTGCAATATAATAATGTTCCGTTTTTACGGTCAATCAGGAAACCCTAATAAAAAACCGATTATTGCCAGTTCGTAAGTGAATCTCTCTTTGAAGCAAAGGACATGTTGGAAAATTGGAAATAAGGTATAAAGTTGTTCTTAAATCGACGGAGAATGAAAGTTCTTATTTCTCAAAAACCATTTGAAAATTATGTAAGCAATCTCGGCAACAATTCTCAAACATTATTGTGTAAACAGAACGATTCAAAATAAGGTCAACTAAATGTTTTAAGTTAAAAAAACACCCGACAAAAAAAGTATAAACAAAAAATCGTTGTCCCGTCAGCGCAGCGGTCCGCTTATCTAACAAAGGCAATGAGCGGTCCGAGACGATTTGTTTGTTTATACTTTTTTTTGATCGGGGGTTTTAAAATTTCTTAATTTTATTTAAAACGTTTTAAAAGTGTACAAGTTATGGCCTTGCATTTAATACCCCACTCGGATATATTTATAAACATTAGATTTTTCATTGTCACTTTCATTCCTCACATCTTTCAAGTGACTAAACCGATTTCCATAAAACTTACTGTATCGAGATTTTTAAGTTTTGATACTAAACACGGGTATATTTGTAAACATTAGATTTTTTATTTCTGTTTCCTCATCATATCTTTCAAATGACTTAACCGGTTTTAATGAAACATAGCTGTTTCTGATTAAAAGATGGGTTAGAGCGTTCTTCTCGACTAACCCATCTTTCAAACACAAAAAAACAGAGTCGAAATCGGTTCATCCTTTTGGGAGCTACGATGCCACACAGACTGACAGACACACACTTCAAACTTATAAAACCCCTCTTTTTGCGTCGGGTGTTAAGAATAAGTGCAAAAGAATGGAATAGATAGCCTTCCCGCGTCCGTGTTTCGGATCAATTTCAATTTGGAGATTTTCAAGGAAAGGGTGAACACTTCAACAGGCATGATTTGAGTTTGCGTGTTTTCCCTCTTAGACCAGATCAGCGCTTTCCAAGGTCAAACGCACTACAATTTTTTATTAAAAATAATAAATAAAAGCACAATATTGCGTCATTTGTAGAAGTGATGCTCATACCTGCTACTCGTATGCCTCTAGGCTCACATCATTTTACGCTCACGGACATATTTTTGTAATTGCGACCGAAGCTGCTTTCATGTGGTCGGTATGCCTCATTTTAAAAACTAATCTCAGAGGTTTTTAAATTACATTACCTGGGTCAGTTCTTTATAGTTTAATAAACAGACTGCTACCCCGTTTTGTTTACGAGGCCATATTTTTAGTCCAATCACGACCGTTGGCGAAGCACACTGTAAACAATCCGATGCTGGGACATTTTTTACGGCTGGATTGATATTTTCCATTCCATTTTGTTATTTTATGCAAATTTCTGCAGTACTCTTTTTTAGAACAGGAAAAATATTCCTCGTCTCTCATTCTACAACTTTATGGACGCTTAATGTTTTCTCTTTTGCTATATCTTTTTATGTTAATAAGGAAAAGAAATATTGTTAATTGCGAAGGGTTTTACGGATCGACGTATATTTTTAGGATTTGTAGACTCTAAATCAAAATGGAATAATAACGAAATCGGGCAATCTTATTTACATTTTGATGATTTACTTCAGGTATAGGAATTAGTGGTATAAAAATAATTTTACATTGAATTCAAATCGCAGCTATCTTTTAAAAACCTATACACATATTTCCTGAAATATAAGAAAAACTACGAAGGAACCTAATAAAAGCTACCACATAGTCCGACATAATAAAAAAACTATAGCGTAACGTTAAGCGAAAATTAGTAGAGGTAATATAGCTAGTTCCTCAGTTGTTGAGGAATACAGGTGAAGCTCGCTTCCACCTTCGTCACTTACCACCAGGTGAGAAGGGCAAAAGCTTGCCTGCCAAAAGTAAAAAAAAATCATCGGAAGAGTTCAGTCACGAGCAGCAATTTTAGTACCTTGTTATTCTTAGGTTTAATTTCATTATATTTAGTTAAAAATTATTGCTCTTCTGGCTCTAGACATTAGTGGTGTCCACTGATAAATTACTAAAATAGTACCCATGTTTATCCTCGTGATTGAATTAAATGTTATGTTGAAAAAACGGTTGGCACGCACCAAGGTCGTTCCCACGGTACGTTTTGCCGTGGGAAGATACCGGGCTGCCGTGGGAATACGAATCGAACGAGGGATGTTGTTATAAAGTTTTTACGGTTTGGTAAATATTTGACATTCAGCTGGAAAAAGTTACGAAAAAAATAACAATTAATACAAAATTGCTTTAGAATAATTACATCACTATTTGCAGTCCGTTTGTTATTTATATGAATGGTATTGGTACTCGTATTTACTTTTACGTACGAGTGAAGTGTGCTTTGAATTCATCATTTGAATTGAACAATACCTACGCGCATTCATTTTACTGGATTACTAAAAGCACTTCATTCAAAGGTTTGTATTTAATGGTGTGTACCTTACGTGGCACTTAGGCTGTATACTGCACTTATTTAAAAACAAAAAAGGTATAAAACTATAAAAATAGCACAGGTCGAGTTCATTGGTGTGGTCAGGGTCAACCATTGATTCTCAGTCGCACGGCGTGATCGTGGGAACGAAAATTTACACCGTGTAGTAAATTTACACCGTGTAGCACTACCAACTATGGGGTAGTGACTTACTAAACGTTGCGTTAAGCAGTCGATTTTTTCCATGTAATTCAAAATTCGAAATTCAATATCGTTTATTCAATTCAGATGCGTCTTATCACATGCTTATGAATATCAGAATTTTACTAAATTTCGTGAAAGCGATAAACTACGCCATCCGTTCACAAAACTACCAGGAGGCCTTGTTCTGAGAAGAACGGGCAAGAAACTCAGCAAGCTTCTATCCTCCCATTACATCAACATTGTTTTTTTTTTAAATGTCATAAACTACAACGTCATTGAAGTTTTAGAAGTAAAAGAAATAAATATCGAGCTATACATTCTGCAGTTTACCGCATTTACATTACGAATATAGGTAGTCTAAAATAGTACTTATAGAAAATAAAATTAGGTTCCCTTGATTAATAGAAGAAAATTGTGTTGGTAGACATCGTAACGATTCGAACATATTAATTGTTTTTATGCATTAAATTTATTATTTAGTTAAATAGGAACAGCTGCAGCTGATTTATACTATAGTAGAGTTTGGTAGAGGTAGATATAGTAGCAGGAGTGAAGTTTAATGCGTGGTTTTTGTTAGGTTTGGTTTCAACATTAAAAACCTTGGTTTCAACCATATAAGAAAAAAACTTATTTCTTCGATGAGTGACTAAATTAGGTGCTTCGCAAGGCACACTCGCAGCCTTTGGGCCTGTAACTGTACCCCTTATTTTACGAAAAAACTTCTCACTTTGTGTTTTGTTATAAAATTTTAATAATAAGAAATGAGATTTCAATTAGTTTCCGCTTGGGCGCTTTTCACGTTTCCCATACATCTTTACGCATTTCTTAACGCAACTCAAATTATTATTTTTGCCAATGGAACATTAACCTAGGGTTAGGTACTGTTTCTAACTACCAAACCACATTGGACTCTCCCATCAATTCTCAACAAATTCTCCTTGTAAGAAGCATGAAATGTGCAATACTAAGCATTGCAGCGAGACTTCTAAAAGCTGATGACGATTAAATTGTAAAGCGATATTCTTTAATGATTAATATTCCTTTTATTTCTTAGTTACGAATATTGCTATATTGCTGTGTCAATAGATGTTACAGTTTAATTTTATAGAATCCTCACTTTAAATCCATTTAGGGCTTATTTTTACTTTAAGTCGAACAAATCAATAATTTATGATATAATTTATAATAGCATTGATGTTTTGCTATCTACATTTTGTAGAAACAATTCCACTTCCAAACAAAAGTAGGTTACTTTTCTATAGTCACAGTAAATTCTCCCGCAAAGTTTTGCGGGCGCAAGGTTCAAGGTCGCTCTAAAAGTTGTCTCACGATATTGTAGTTCCTGTGTGAAATGTAAGGACGTGGGAATTCGGGAACGGCGGGCGGGGAATAGAACGTTACTGCCGCTGTCTCTAACATTCACTATTGTGACCCTGGGAAATCTGGTGAAGGTAAATGAAAAACAGTAGTAAACTTATTTCGGGAATCTTGTTATTGCATCAAATGTGCTCTTTATTTTTCGGTACTGTTTCTTATAATGAATTTTTGCAATGCGTCTACTGAGAACATGATTGTATTTTAATTTATTAACGTAAGTACACATTAGGATCGAAATGTGTGTGGCAGACAATTATTTACCAATCAGCTATTATTGTAGCATATCTAGTTGGCGGTATTGAAGTAATAATTGACTGGCCAAGTATTTCACTTATTGTAATTTCTCAGTAATATGCATTATTACATACACAGAAAAAATTCAGAAACGAAACAGATGAGACAGTAAAAGTTAACAATATAAATAAATGGACATTAAAGGTAATTATTCGTAATATAGAATCAATCGACCTTGATATTTTTAAATAATTTTCAATTTTCCATACAAATTTTCTTAGACTATCGATTTAGGCGCGACGTATTCATTCAAGTAAAAAACACCGTTTACGTGAACTATTCGATACGTCAATTGTTTCTTACTAAGGGCAAAGATGTCCACTTCTGGCACAAATGTTTCGCTACTTTTACTCTCATTACAAACTTCATCCATAACTATTTTATTTCCCGCTATACTAAATATGAAAAAATTGACCACAGAAGTACCAAGTTATTAACAATGAAATAATAGTACTACTTACAAATAACGAATCCACACCCTCCTGTTTAACTGTCCGTGTCACCCAATTATCTCAGGCCGAACCTTCCTGTGGGAATCAAACGCAGCCCTGGGAACTGAGTCAAGTAGCGTGAGAGAAGGACAAGCGGTAATAAAACTAGTGAAAATAACGTTTAATTTGTACTGGCAGGTTACAAAAAATATTATATTGATTTGGAAAAAGTAAAGAAGTATTGGGTTATTTTTTTTCCATGATTGTGTCATTCATGTTCTTAAAATAAATTTAATTCTCGGCAGCTATCAACTAGCTCTTCAATCCTCTTTTTATACAATTTTCTAGTTTTTGCACTTAAATTTAAAATGGTAATGGAGTCAGCACTCTTAGTATCATCATCAACAGACATTGCATTCTTGACTTCTGCTGCTTCATCTGCTTGTCTTAACAGAATATTTAATACATAAATGGATATACCAAAATTTATTATTGAATATTTTTTCATATCGGCGTCTAATAAGTCTCTTGGATATGTTAAGTTGGCTGCCATTCCGAAAGAGTTCAACGATCTGTCCAGTTCCGTGTAGTAATAGTCTATCCAGTGATTAAAGTATTCCTTTCTTGTCTTGTAGTCAGTGCAATTGAACACCATGTATAGTATGTCACTTACGGGGTTAGCCTCTCTGGATAGCTGATAATCTATCATTACGCATTCCTTCATCGTTTCATCCTGAAAAATAAATAGTTTTAATTTTAAAATAAATTCAATTGTGACCCAAAAATTTCGCATCTAAGACAGGAAAACAAATGCCCGTATTAATAACATAAGCCTTTGTCCTCACGGAAAATCGAACCCGGAACCTTTCCAGATGGCGACGCCTTGAAACCAGTGTACAAATCACTCGACCAAGGAGGTCCTCAGCTTTAATAGTATTACAAAAATTTTATAATAAATTTTAATGTTAGTGTTGTATCAACAAACCTCTATTAGAAACATTATATTGTTAGTCCAGCCATCTCCTTGTAAAATTACGGATTTATCAAATTTTTTATCATCATTCGTCGCATTTGCATAACGAACTATGCCTTGAGAAATTGCTCCTCTAACAGCACTTCTATAATCTTCAGAGTCAAGCATATTATTGATAATCTCAGTTTCAACTTGCGTCCACATATTATTATTCTTGCTGTTATTTGCAAGACACCACAAATCAGTCAGTTTGTTTTTAAATGATCTGTAAACATCTGGCTCAAATTTTTTCAGTATATATGTTAAGGAGTGCAAAATAGCAAAATTTTTGAGAATTAACTTCACCGCATCATGTGGCAATGGCTGCAATTTGTCAAGCATATTAAAATGAGATATCTTTAAATCTTCTAATAATATAATCTCATGTGGTTCTGTTGTGAAAAATCCGTAGCATTCAGCGAATCTTAGCACATCTTCTTTGGCTACTCCTGCAATTTTCTGTAAACTTTGAAATTTCGGCAAGATATCAGTATACATTACAGTTTCATTACGAAATAATATGTCTGCCTTTAAGATATTTCGAAGACTTTCCTCTTTTGGTGCTATTTTAACGATCATATTAAAGTTCTCACCATTTTCAACTGCTACAACTATTCTTTTCACGTTGGCACCATAATTGTCTCCTATTTTTCCGACAGGAGAAAATGTTACTCTGTTGTTAACATAACCTCTTTTCACAAGTACACCACGTATAAACTCAACTTGTATGCTGCTTAGTTCTTGAAATTCTCCTTCAAAGTTAAGAGACGCCATTTGTTCACAAATATCTTAATAACTAATAATATGTGCAATATTTCTTTGGTAATAACTACCTTGTAAGAAAATCACAGTATTTGAATTATCACTCCATGGTTACACACCGAAACAAGATTTTATTTCTGTATCATTTAGTGATATCTTCGTTCTTTAAAATAAAACGTGATAAAAACTAACTTTAGTTAAAAAAAGTTATTTGTTTCATTTCCCCTGAACAAGATAAGCGGGGATGCTTATAAAATAATATACACTTAATAACTGCGTAATTTATATATGATTGACATTAATTTTGAATGTTGCCATTAGAAAAATCTAAATTTAACTATTCACTACTATTATAATTGTCTACATAATACATTCTACGCATACAAATATACAAACTATATGAGATCTGTATCAAAAGATAATTATTGTTTTTAATTGTAGTGCGTATGAAATATTGGATGTATGAAATTGAACGTAGTAACGTACTGTAAAATGGAACGAGAAGGTATGATTTCATTGGGTTTCCTTTATCTCTTCCACTATATTGGCAACAGTAAACAATTACCATTTGTTGGTATTTCTTTTGTTTTTTTTTTGTTTCTTAATATCACAAATTAACTTAAGAGCTATCTATCTTACTTTTATACTTTATACCTTATATTCACTAGAATCTTCACCCACTTTTGTTTAGCATTCGAAAAGGATTTACCACTGAAATATCTGTACTGAAACAAAATATCGAGGCTACATTTGTGCTATTAGTAAATCCTATTGTCTAGTGTTCACCCGAATTCTAGTTCCCTCACTATATTTGCTATACAATTTGCCCTCTCGAATACATTTCACGCATAAAAGTCTCTGGCAAAATCCTTCCGAATTTGCACCAAAGTAATTTCAGCTTTCTTTCCAACATTGTAAGATTTATTCTCAGTTGTACTGTAATAGAAATTTTCGAGTATGTTATATGCTTCAGACTGAGAAATTTCATTTGAGACATTTCGCGATTTCCTTCGCTTGTTCCCCGGGGGACAGGCCGTTGATTTATCAGGAAGAATTTTCTTTTTTCGTCTTCTGTGTTCGAATTTGTTGTATTACACATTTAGGATTCGGTGTGATGCAGCTTTGTAGAACGAATATATGCATAATAATATTGTCATATTTATCATTTCTGGTTATGGTTCTATGTGGACAATTTTTGACTTGCGATATAGACTGAGTCTTCCCAGTTATTTTAATGGGCTAGGGGGGCAAACGAGCTTATGAGTCATCTGATGGTAAGCAAGTGCCGTCGCCCATTGACACTAGGAACACCAAAGGAGCGTTGCCGGCCTTTTAAGGAGATGGGCATTCGGTACCCTCACTTACTTAGTGAAACAAAACGCAAGCTTTACATTAAATCGGTTTTCTACGCGGCGGATATTTAAATCATGATACATCTTCTGACATTCGCTCTTATCAACTGACTCCAAATTCGCCACTTGTATTATCACAGAGTACATGGATGGAAACTAGATATTGGATAATATAATAGTTATGCCTATACATCAAAATATTCATGATTTTATTATTTATCTTATATTATTTTGCCAATTTGCCCCCTTATTAGATATTATTTACTACTACTGTGAGTGGGATGCGGTAGACACAAAGTTTTATAGTTTCAATAGTAGGAGATAGAGACGTCATCGAATGAGGGTTTTCTCCACTTTTACTGTCACCAGGCGGCGCTGCGTAAACATCGGGTCTAACAGCTGTCAGCACAGAGTCATACGATTATACATCTATGGTGGTATGTACTGTATCGAATATGAAAATTTGCCAGATCCGCGTGAGGATGAGCAGATTTGTTTTGATAGCTCCTAGTCCGGACGTTACAGTGCCATCTGTTGTTGATCATTTTTAGTAAACCCTCATTGAAGCGCTTCTTTTAACTCCGTGTTGTAAATACCGACTTCATTTTAGAAGTGTTGGAGATGGAGGCTCACTAGGTTTTACTGTCTTTAATTTTGTCTACCATCTCTAACTGTCCAACTGTGTGTTTGTTACAAATTTTTGTTTTCTTACCTAAGTTAATTTATTCTTTATACTCAAATCATGGAGATCTTTTTTATATTGACCGACTTACTAAACAAGTAAAACCTATGGAATTTCCAGATTGAAGTAAAACAAAACTACAGTGGGTACATTTGCCATCACATTTGATGTAATTTAGAAGGCGAAGGCTTTAGTACCATAGACCACATACATACGCTGCGGCAGGTCATACAGAAGACCAAAGAGTATAACCTGCCATTGTGCTAAGCTTTTGTGGACTATGAGAAAGCCTTCGATTCTGTCGATACCTGGACCGTGCTACAGTCGCTGCAGAGGTGCCGAATAGACTATCAATACATCCAAGTGTTGCAGTCATTCTACGAAAACGCCACTATGTGTGTTCGTTTTCAGGACCAGAACTCAAAACCAATTCCACTCTAGCGAGGTGTGAGACTGGGCGGCGTCATATCGCCAAAACTGTTCACAACTGCGTTGGAGGACGTGTTTAAGCTTCTGGACTGGGAAGGACATGGCATAAACATAAACGGTGAGTACATGACTCACCTTCGTCTTTTCGATGATATCGTGGTCATGGCTGAGACCCTGGAAGACCTTGGCACAATGCTAGACGAGCTATGTAGAGCTTCTCAACAAGTGGGCCTGACAATGAACATGGACAAGACAAAGATCATGTCTAATTCCCATGTTGGTCCCACTCCTGTGAAGGTTGGAAGCTCTACACTGGAAATTGTTGACGAGTACGAGTATGTATACCTGGGACAAGTAGTCCAACTAGGTAGATCCAATTTCCAGAAAGACGTCAATCGACGAATCCAACTCGGCTGGGCAGCGTATTCTCGGCTCATCTACCGCAGTGTCTCAAGACATAAGTCTTTAACTCGTGCGTGTTGCCAGTGATGACTTACGGTACTGAGTAGTGGCCGCTTACAATTGGCCTCATAAGAAGGCGTAAGGTAACTCAAAGGGCAATGGCGAGGGCTATGCTTGGAGTTTCTCTGCGTGATCGAATCAGAAGCGAGAAGATTCGCAGGAGAACCAAGGTCACCGACATAGCCCATAGAATTGCGAACCTTAAGTGGCAGTGGGCAGGGTACATGGCTTGTAGAACTGACGGCCGTTGGGGCGGAAAGGTTTTCGAGTGGCGACAGCGTACCTCGCGCCCCCAACGAGGTGGACCGACGATCTGGTCAAGGTCGCATGAAGTCGCTGGATGCAGGCGGCGCAGGACCGCGAGTTGTGGAGAGCATCGAAAGGCCTATGTCCAGCAATGGACGACAATAGGCTGATAGATATATAGACTCACGATTATTCATTGGAAATGTTTATTTCTAAAGAATTTACATCATTAGTGTCATAAAAACCATTTTCATTGATTTTCAAATTTACATTTCAATATCACCAAAAAAATATTAAGATAAAAGAGAAAAAAAAAAGAGCTCGGTCAGGCAGCTCTTTTTCATACATGGCAGGAAAGTTGTTGGTAAAGACCAAGAGCTTTTTTTTCTTTGAAGAGCTTTCACTGACCTGTGGTGATTGACGATTTAATTTTATCATTTAAGAACTTAAATAATTAAAACAGAAATAACAAAGAAAACTTAATACAATAGGCTAATTGCACAACATTCAACTGTTTTATGATAAAAAATTATTATTCATTGATTATGATAAGAAAGTAGTTGTATTACTTAATATCATACCTAACATTGGAATTATGAGTAAGTGCGTCATTATATTATGAAGATAATTGTCAAAATACTTTATTGGTTGATATGCTTTATGTAAGATATCATGTGTTAAAAATTGTTTGTAGGTATGATAACTCGCAGATATCGATAAGTGTTGATAGGCAATGAGCTATTTACTTAATAAACACGTTTAGCATGCGGGTAAATCAATAAAATATCATACACTTTACAAAAGATATGAAAAAATTTTTGCGGTAAAACTACTGGCCCGTGCACAACTCATATGACATATAGTGATTTACCGCGGTTTCAATTCAACTACAACTATATGGTACCTGTTCCCGTAAGAATTTCGGGGTCAAATATAGCCTGTCGTAGACAGCTGAAGGAAAAGGCGGATTTGGGAGAGAAACGTATATTAAATAAAATAATAAATAATAAACACCAATTATTCGGGCGCATGAAGATCATATACCATAAATTAAATTCACACAATACAACAACTTCTTTGCACACACTACATACATACACACACACACACATACACATTACTCTTCACAGCACCTCACACAATCCTAATTATTAATTTCGTAGCATTGTACTTTTAAATTGATTCATGGGAGGAGCAGTGTCTCCCAATACATGCATTTTACATGCTTCCTGGGAGATTCTGGCCACGGCATATATTAAAGATTGTATAATGTTATGGAAATAAAGAATTTTTTATTATTATTATTATTAATAAAAAACACGCGGGAATAGTGAAGCCTTCCAATGGCGAAAGAATTTCTCAATTATTCCAGAAGTTTTGGAGTCTATTATATGCAAACAAACAATAAAATATTTCCTCTTTATAATATTATTATAGGAAAGGGGTGTTACTTAAACGGACAGCAAATTATTCGAATTTAGGTCTGCAAAAAATGTAATTGGTAGGCTAAAATAACTAACTGGTCAGCAACTTATGGGCAGCAAATATTTCTAATTGGTCAGCAAAATCAACTAATTGAACAGCAACTCTAAAGTTTTCTTTGGTGCCAAATTGTTTATGAGTCTCCCGTATTCGTTCATCGATATACGAGTAGGTACTTTTCAGGTATCGAATCGCAATCTCTTAGTAATAAAATTCTCATAAACAAGGCTTGCCCTTAACGAGCATTTCTTCCCTCACCAGTGGTTAGTAGGAAAATATTACAAAAAAAAAAAAATTACTCGCTCCACAGGTGCTAAGAGTTTAGATCCTCGTCAATACCGAGGTTCCCATAACAACCTTCCGACAATAAACCGATAACTCACTTGGTCTTACGCAGGCTTTATGCATTCTCTCGTGAACGATAAACAATCTTAGTAATTTTTATAAGAAAACCAATATCAACCTTCTTCGTAGTAATATAAAGTTCAGGTTTGCAAATGTCTTCTGAACCTATTAGTTCGGGTTTAGTTTACTGATGTTTCTCATGGGTGTGCTATCGTATAGACTGTGGTTTCATAGTTTTTGTTTTGTATATTGAGTAATAAAAGTATACAACCATCCTGAAACTGCCCAGTACTCGTTCAATACCGAAGAGAAAATATATCTTAATTAGAATAAATCACAGAAAAGTACGTGCCCTTTATATTTGTATGTTTTTACTGTGCCTGGATTTATTTGGAGTGAGGAATGAAATGGGGGAATAATAAAAATAGCGCCTATAAAAAAAACTTTACGATTGAAGATGACATACTGTTTTAATACCATTTACCTAACGACCTCCGTGGTCGAATGGTCTGTACGCGACTCAAGGCGTCGCCATCTCGAGAGGTCCTGGGTTCGATCCCCAGTGGAGGCAAGTGTTTGGGTGATGAATTTTCAGAAATTTGCTCTCCAGTCTGGGATGTTTATATATTAGGTTGGGGAAAAAGTCTTTTCGCATTATAGTAGGTATAAACTTGTAATAAAATCTCTTTGGCTATACTATTTGTATCTGGCTGGTTTTGGTATCATTGAAAGTTTAAATTTTAAAGAACATAATTCCAAATTCAAATTAGGAAAATGTGTGATTTTCATTTGTTTTTCGTATCGCCAAGATGAGTGAATCTAATAAAGAAATTCGATACATTTTAAAATTTTACTACAAAAAAGGTAAAAATGCAACGCAAGCCGCGAAAAAAATTTGCGATGTTTATGGACCTAGTGCAGTGTCTGTGAGAGTAGCACAAATTTGGTTTAAGCGTTTTCAATCCGGAAATTTTGATGTCAAAGATGCACGTCGCTCTGGTCGCCCTATTACAGATAAAATGGATGCCATTTTTGAAAAAGTGGAGCAAGATCGGCATGTCAGTAGTTACGACGTAGCTGAAGAACTGTGAATTGACCACAAAACAATTTTGGCGCATTTGAAAAAAACTGGGTACACAAAAAAGCTCGACATTTGGGTACCTCACGAGCTCACTGAAAGAAACCTAATGAACCGTGTACTCATTTGTGATTTTTTATTACGACGTAATGAAACCGAACCATTTTTGAAGAAGCTGATAACTGGTGATGAAAAGTGGATCACGTACGACAAGAACGAGCGAAAAAGGTCGTGGTCAAAGGCCGGTCAGGCTTCACAGACTGTGGAGAAACCCGGGTTAACTCGCAACAAGGTGATGCTGTGTGTGTGGTGGGATTGGAAGGGCATTATTCATTATGAGCTGTTACCACCAGGCAGGACCATCGATTCTGAACTCTACTGCGAACAACTGATGAGATTAAAGCAAGAAGTTGAGAGAAAGCGGCCGGAATTAATCAACAGAAGGGGTGTGGTTTTTCATCATGATAACGCTAGACCTCACACATCTTTAGCCACTCAGCAAAAATTAAGAGAGTTTGGCTGGGAGGTGTTAATGCATCCGCCGTATAGTCCTGACCTTGCACCTTCAGATTTCCACCTGTTTCGGTCTCTTCAGAATTCTTTAGGCAGTGTCAGGTTAACATCACGAGAGGACTGCCAAAACCACTTGTCGCGGTATTTTAACCAGAAGTCCCAAAATTTCTATAGCAATGGGATCATGTCCCTACCTACAAGATGGCAAAAAGTTATCGAACAAAATGGTACCTACATACTTTAGTTAAATGTCAATAAACTATAAAAAAAATGTTTTGAATTTTCTTAATAAATGCGAAGAAACTTTTTCCCCAACCTATTATATTCAGGATATTTATGTGTTTATCTATTAAATATATTTGTACGTCATCTAGTATCCGTAACACAAGCAGCATTTTGTTGCTTAAAATGGGACTAGTTGATAGGTGTGAATGTCTAAGGATACTTATTTATTTAATACCTTGAGCGGCATGAATTTGAATAAGCGAGAAATTAACTAAACTTACGACGAATATTGATTAATAATAAAATCCAGAACGAGCTGTTAAAAAGTGGGATTAATCCATTTCAGATATTCAAATTCTATCTGTGCGACTACATTACTAAGTGAGCGACTAGCAAACAGATTAGGTTGTCATAATTTTCTTGAGCATAACTTTATTCGAATAATCGGGTGGATTATTCGAGATTCAAACTAGTACATCCCCACTCCACGTGGCCCGTCCTTGCCTTGCACTAGAGTGTAATTTAAACCCGTGTAGGCACGAAAGGGCGAGGTGACTCGTGTGCTGAGGAGCAGGTGATTTGAAAGCTCGTGTCTGTGGCTGAGGCCGGCCGGTGTAGCCGGTCAGCTAGCCGAAGCTGCGATGGTGAGCGAAAACCATCTGCGACGATTAGCTCACGTGGGACCGTCGGACCCTCGCAGTGCCGGAGCCGTCACAGAAACAGTTACGAATTCGAAATACTTCATTTATGATAAAATGCCGCTTGGTATAAGAAATAACATTCGCCAAATATAAAAAAAATGCAGGTCGTAACGTAGACACTCAGACAAATATGAAGCTTCTCAATATGTTTTTTAGTAACTCAAATAAAATTAAGTAATGTTTGTAAGTCGCTCTTCTGTTGATTTCTCGTCTCTCGCAGTCGACTGACTTAGTAATACTAATATTTTTGACACTTAAAATATTTATTTACAGTCACTCGTTTAAATACAACCTTATAAAATACTATGTGTATTGATACAAATATACATTAAATAAAACTTCTGTAGTTGTGAGTGTGTGCAGAATATAAAATAAATTAAAATTATGAAGAAAGTAAACTTACAAATTTTCTTTGATTTAAAATCCGTAAAAGGAAACAGTTTTCAGAATTTATACTCTATGCAATAACATGGAAACATGCAGGACTATAAGAATTTATAAGGATAGAGAGAAATAGAAGAATAGCAAGAAAAAAAAGTTAATAATCTCTCAGAGATAAAAGTTTAAACAATGAGTGAAAAATACAAAACACAAGTAAATTATAAAAAGCCTAATAGTTTACAGCTATCTATTAAACCCTCGATTCTAGATTTAAACAAAGAAACAGTGTTTCCACTCAGTGTTGACAAAGATACAGAGTCGGCGATGTTTTCTACATCATTTTCCATTGCATTCTTCATTTCAGCTGCTTCTTCAGATTGTCTTACAAGAACGTTGATCATAGTTATCCCTGTTGCAAAGTAAACTTTGGAATACCTTCTAATGTCTGCATCTAATAGATCTTTTGGATACGCCATGCTAGCCTTGAGCCCAAAATTACCCAAAGATTTGTCAAGTTCCTGATGGTAGTGGTCTAGCCAATCGTGGAAATGTTTTGATCTTGATTTGTGATCCGTGCAACTTAACAGTGTGTATAAAATATCACAAACTGGATTTGCTTCTCTTGACAATTGGTAATCTATCATAATACATTCTTTAATGGCTTCCTCCTAAAATTAAGCGAATATTAGTAGGAATATTATAAAAAAATATATATGAAGTTTTTATGCCTATATTAAGAAAGGCTTCAGTTTACATACGTCCAATTGCTGGACAAGGGCTTAAATAATCTTAAATGGAAGCCCAATTAGAGTGAGTAAGTTAGTAGGTGAAAATTGCCAAAATTTTGAACTCAACGGCTTATCGTGCCGTCCGAAGCTCTGTGCTTCCATCTGAGATACAGCAACAGTTTTTAATATCAAAAGAAAAACGTTCTAAGTAAATTATCAAACACCTTTTCCTTTTGGTGTAGTGCAGACGACAGACTTTTTAGTATGTGATAATAGAACATTATATTTAACTATATGCAGTAGCGTAACGCAGGACAGACATCGTCTGCGTTGCACCTTATATTGAGAAATAATTCTTTTCAATGATAACTAAACGTTATTTCACTTGTAAACACCCAAGTTTAGATTACGTGTAATGTAAATTGTGTAAAAAACTAGGTATCCAATACTAAATTTACTTACTGTCATTTGGAACAAAATGTTATTTGTCCATCCATCTCCTTGTACAATCACCGAATACTTAGAATCTTTATCACGATTCATAGCTCTTCTATTAATAGCCATACTTCCGGTAAGACCTCCACGAATAACTTTTGTATAGTCTTCATTATCAAATAAATTTATAATTTCTGATTCCACTTTCTTTGCAATTATTTCATTCTCTGGTCTATCATTCACAACTTTAATCATATCAAACAGATTTTTTTTAAACGTGTCATATGTATTGGGTTCTATTTTTTTAAGTACGTATGACAAAGAATGGAGAATGGCATAATTTTTAAGAATAGCTTTTACTGCTTCATGTGGTAGAGGCTGTGTTCTATCGAGCATTATAAAGTCGAGTGGTTTTAGGTCTTCGAGTAAAATTAATTCATGAGGTTTTTCATTGTAGCACCCATAGCATTCAGCATACCTTAGCATATCCTCTTCTGCGACGTCTACAGCAATTTGCAAACTTCTGAACTTTGGTAAAACTTTGGTATACATAACTGTTTCATTGTTAAATAAAATGTCTGTCATCATTAGTGTACGCAAAGTATCCACAGTAGGAGCTATTTTGACTATCATGTGAAAGTTATCACCATTTTCCACTTCCACTGTTACTCTTTTAACGGTTGACGCGAAATTTTCCCCTACTTTTCCAACCGGAGCAAACAACACTTTGTTATCTGTAAAGCCACGTTTCTCAAGGACATCACGTATAAATTGACTTTGTTCAGAATTTAATTCGTCAAATTCACCTTCAAATACCAGAGACGCCATTGTGTCAAAACCTTTTCCAACACTTTGAAGTGTTATCTTGTTTTATTTACTTATATAGTTGGATTTATCTACAAATCGATAATTTTAAGATTTGTTTGCGTAGTTTGCATCAAGACCCGCGAGGTGATGTGATTTTATTTTGTTTTATAATAGATGTACCATTATTAAATAGAATGGAAAAATATATCAAAGGTCGCGAAAATTATGAAGTATTTTAGATTATAGCGAAAAGCGTAAATAATTAAAAGATTTTTTTATTGGGAGCGCGAGGATTACGATAGCGATGTAAAAATGTTTACCACTGACTGTAATTGCATTCACATATTGGTAACAGTATTGATGGTATGATTTCAATTAGAGGCATATATTTTACATGCACAAAAGTCAGTTGCAATATGACAGTTGTCTATGAAATTAATTCTTGGCATTCTAACCAATAACTATTGTTTTTATATAAAATATGTTAGTTTTAGTAGGTAGTGCCGGAGATTCTGGTGAGTCCCACACACGCCTACCGTATAACTAGCGGTAGGCACGGTCCGCAAACGGATTCAATAAGATTGGAATTGTCACATCTCTCTCCAACTTACTTATATCCACAATTGTGCACTGGTTTTCTTTTTTCCAGAACTACATCAAAAGAAAGCAATTAAAATCTGAGGAACTAAAAATGAGAAGTTTGATTGAGTTCAATATTTTACCCCTATATTGAACGCAGCCTACTCTTGATCGCAATCTCAATTAAAACTATAATAACACAATCCAATATCACAAAATACCGAGACGAGAGAGGCGGTAAGAAAGTACCGATTTAAGCAAAACTTAATGTCATTTAAAAACTCAACATCCGCACAATTTGAATCCATTTAAGGCCTAGTGTCGCAACTGAAGACTAATAAACATCAAAATCTCAATGTCGATCAATCAGGATTGCGTTTAAGAGTAGGCTAGCAAGACGAAAGTTGTTAATCTATACATATAATAAAACTGTAGAGGTCGAGTACATAGAAAAAAAAACTTTAAACCAAACCACGTAAAAAGATGGAAAATATAATATAAAAATAAATATTTATATTTTTGTTTCTCTGTCTATTCGCCTTTTTGACTGTTTGAACTAATCTCCGATTTGGCTGGACCGATTTCAATGAAATTTTGCATGGTAATATCTCTGGTCAAAATCTTAGATAGTTTTTATTCCGGTAAATTAAAGGCTATTTTATATATATATATAACTATAGTTAAAGAACCATAGTAACCGCGGACGAAGTCGCGGGCAGCAGCTAGTTATCAATAAAAACAAAGCGTTCAAGACACGACAATGTGAGACTTCCTTCATTGGATTGTTGTATTGGATCATAGTTATTTTAGTATATTACAGCTATTTTTGGTAAGTCTTTCACACAGATCAATTAATTTTATTTCACTTTATGGGCGAACATTTTGATATTACAGAAAATTCATAGTAAATTTGCCGATTCGTAAGTAATATTGGGTTCTTATCACCCAATATTATTTACGAATCGGCTTATTTTATTACTTATTTAATTTATACAACAAATTGGCCCAATAAAGTAATTATGTCGAACAAAATCATGATCTTCGCCCAAGAATCTTCACAATGACCAATCCTGTACTGCCCCCACTTCCCGCAACCCGCCACTTCCCTTAACCCGACCCAAAATGATATCTCGTACAAAATGCTGATATAAAATTTTAGACTTTGTTTCTAATATGTCGAACCTATCGACTATACTTTGGATTATAATAAGCCCAATTCCTGACAGCTTTCTATTAATTCCACGACTCTGGTTCTGTACAAGGCAGCAGTTTTTGAGCTCATTGTTGATACAGCCATTGTGTCAGCCACTTTTTCAAAGTCTTCAGACATAGCATTTTTGAATTCAGATGCTTCTTCAATCCCTCTTATAAGAAGGTTAAGTAGGAATAAAGCTGTGCCAAAGTAAACCTTTGAATATCTTCTCGCATCCGCGTCTAATAGATCTTTTGGATAGACCATGCTAGCTCTGATTCCAAAATTACTCAATGATTTGTCAAGTTGTTCGTGGTAATAATCGAGCCAATTATAAAAATATTTTGTCATTGATTCGTAATCTGTGCAATTAAATATCATATACAAAATATCAGTTATTGGATTAGCTTCTCTAGATATTTGGTAGTCTATCATAATGCTTTTTGCAATGACTTCGTTCTGAAAAGAAATATAATACGAGGTTATTGAACAACTATAATGAAATAACGCATGCTGAAATAGTTTTGTCGTTTTTATATTGAAAGAAAAGAAAAGAAATTATGAAAAAAATACCCAATTTGTAAGTGCTAATTCTATATAAATATTTGTAACCACGAATGTAATATAACTTCACTACATAGTATAATATAGTTAAAACGGTACCCACTTTCTGTCCTTATGTATGCTTAGATGCTTAAAATTAAAGAACGGATTTCTATGAGGTTTTTTAATAGATAGAGTGATTCAAGAGGAAAGTATATGTGTATTATTATTGCTCCCGTGCACAGCCGGGGCAGATATTTATCCTAAGAAAATATTTTTTTAATGATTGCTTTATTTGTTGCAAGACTGATAATTAGATAATGTGTAAGGCAACGTTGAAATTATCTATGTTAATTGATCAACTTACTGTTATCTGAAACATTATGTTATTTGTCCATCCATCGCCTTGTACAATCACCGAATACTTAGAATCTTTATCACGACTCAAAGCTCTCCTATTGGCTGCAATACTACCAGCGAGAGATCCACGAATTAGTTTGATATGATCTTCGTTGTCTAATATACTAACAATTTCTGATTCAATCTTCTTTGTCATCATTATGTTCTCTGGTCTCTCATTCGCAATGGCCATTATATCACATAGTTTATTTTTAAATTTATCATATGTTTCAGGTTCGACTTTTTTTAGTACAAACGATAAAGAATGGAGAATAGCAAAATTTTTAAGAATAGATTTTACAGCTTCATGAGGGAGTGGTTGCATTCTATCTAGCATCGTATAGTTGTGTGGTTTCAAGTCTTCCAGTAAAATTAATTCGTATGGTTTTTCGCTCAAGCAACCATAGCACTCGGCGAACATTAGTATGTCTTCTTTTGCTACCTCTGCGGCTATCTGTAAACTTTTTAATTTCGGCAAAATCTCAGTGTACATTACAGTTTCATTGTTAAACAATGGGTCTGACATCATTATCGTACGAGGAACTTCCATTTGTGGCGCAATTTTGGCTATCATGTAAAAGTTATCACCGTTTTCAACATGAACAGTTATTCTCTTTACATTTGCTGCATAATTGTCCCCGACTTTCCCAACCGGAGCAAACGATACTTTGTTATCTATAAAACCACGTTTCTCAAGGACATCACGTATAAATTGATTTTGTTCAGTACTCAATTCTTCAAATTCACCTTCAAATACAAGAGACGCCATTATGGTTCAATTTGTAATAGTACTGCGAATTTTATCTGGTATTTAGTTTATATAATGGCGGTCAATCATTATCTATCTGCTCCAATACGATAACGATAATGTTTTGATGAATTGTGCATTATTTTATCAACGTTCTTATAAAGTTGTTTTAAAAAATCATTTTTTTTTACAGAATAGGACAAAAAATACTTCTAATGCGATTAAGATCGTACGGATTGGTTGCCGAGTTATCTCATGTGTATTTTGAACAAACTGGTGTGAAAGTTGATTCAAGTAATTATAGCGGTGGTGGATGTTAGACTGAGTTAACCTTGATGCTTGTCGGAGGAAAACATGCTGATCACATACATTAGGAGAAGACTACACTTCCTCACGGTAAAAGAGAGCATAGATTATAGTAAGCAACTTCGTGCATCAAACTCATTGTTAGGTAGTCTTGTAGCAGGAGGATAATTCTCATTTTTCGAGATAAAGTCTCGAATAGAGATAAATTTCGATTTTTTTCGAGTAGGCTTTTCATCCAAATAGGCTATTCTGGACATCTTGAACTCGACATTTCTCGAATGAAAGGCGCTCAAATTGCTTCGAGTGGTCGGCAGTAGTCGAGATGTACTATTTCGATTTCGAGAAACGCGCGAAACGTCAAATAGGCTAGTTGACTCTTTTTTTTACTGGGCCCCAAATGATTAATTATTGATCACCATCACCATAAAAAATAATAATTTTTTTTCTGAAGCCTGTAACACAATACATTTTAAATTATAAATTACGAACATATATAGACTGAGGGCGACATTACATATAGATGATTGTGAGAGCCAGACGTAGAGGTAAAAAAAAATTACCTTATAGGTATGCTATTTAATGGATTTCATTGCTCCGGTCATCGTTGATACATGTAAACTGGATCTCCAAACAAAGGTAAAACATCCAGCTAATTAATTTATTTACATCCGAAATTTTGCAAATACTTATAACAGGAATAGACCAATTTTGTACCTAACTAAAGTAAATTTTAGGTACCTACTTACCTAATAGGCTAGTTGACCCTTTTTTTATTGGGCCCCAAACGATTCATTACCAACACCATAAAAAACAATAAAAATAAAATTTTTATCGATACATAAATTCACATCATTAATTAAAAAATAATTCTCAATACATCTAAACCTCTTTTCTAAAATCATATTTAATTATTTTTATGATAATTAATTGCAACCGGCTTAAAACCGGATGACTTTTGATTAAGTTTTGGATTTTTTGCTTACACAACTTTACAGTTTCGTTACTAAATTTAGAAATGGCCATACTTCACTGTATTTCACGTAAATCGTCAAAGACATCAATCAATCTTTCATTTCAGCAGCTTCTTTATTGTTTCTAGTAACGAATGCTATTGCAAAAAGGCATTGACCAAAATGCGCTTTAGAAAACGGCATAGAATTGATATTTTTTACAACAGTTAACCCAATATATCTTAAAAATTTTCCTAATTGTTCATAATAATATTCCAAACATTCATTAAAATTTTTCTTATCCGCTGGACTTGATGTGCAATTAAATACATAACATATGTTCACAACCTGTTTTATGTATGTGTTTTTAAATTGCAATAAAGAGTATATAATAATAATAATAATAAATAAAAGATTCAATAAATCACAAACCGGATTTCTTTCTGAAGACATTTGATTATCAATCCTGTAAACAAATAAAAAGTAAATTAAATTTAATGTAAAATTAAAACCAAATTGTAACAAAAAATTGTGCCCAGCAGTGGGACATATATAGGCTGAGGGCGATATGATATTACACTATGGAAGTAACTAAAATAAACAAGCTGTTTCTACACCAGTTAGGTCTCTTATTTTCTTTATAACACATTTGCTCGTAAAGGGTCTCTTATTTCACCAATTTCAATATCATAATCTATCACATTACGTACTTGTGCGATAATGTAAAGTAAAACGTATAGTTTATGATGTTCCATCTAAAAACGAACGATTCCTTTTTTTTAATTCTTAGCAAAAAGTATTTATGTCAGAAAGGTAGTCAACATTTTCTTAATATTAATTTCCCTTAAGGTAATTTTTTAACCTTTGGGAGATGAAATATTTATTAAATAAACATTTAAGTGATTAAAGATTTATTAGTTTAAGAATGTCTGAGTTTTATTTATTTCCTCGCAAATGTCTTATAAAACGTCGTATGACATATGCGCGGTTTGATAATTACAGCCTCTGCCTTCTTATAGCTCACCTATGGCTCGGGGACGAGCAATATCACCTCGGCTGTAATTTTCAACTTACCGCACTTATATCACAATGTACTATTTATGAATTAAAAAAAAAATATTTGTGTGTATCAATAACCTCTTGGTCTAAATTTAGTAGACACTATTATTTTTGTTTTCGATACATTTATTAAAAATAAAATGCCACTCAATATAAAGAAACCGTTTGCGAAATATTGAATAAGAAGTCAGGACGTAAAGTTGACATTCAAACAAATATAAGTTCCGTGAAATATTGGGTCCTTACCTATGAAATTGGTGTTTTTTTTCTATCTTAGTATTTTGTCTGTAACTATTAAGATTCAGAGTATTCCTAAAAAATAATTACCTCGTCTAAAAATAGACTATATTTTTGAGCTCTTTTGATTTGTTTTAATAATTTGTTGTAAGTTTAATTGTGTTAAAATTACACCATTCCACCACCATCACCACCATACATCATTTTATTTGCATTCACTTAAAAACGATAAATAATTTTTATGAAGTGTGATATTACACATATTACTAAAGCTTGTCTAATGATAGATGCCAAATATTATTATATTTGGATTTGTCGTTGTGAAGAAAACTGAAAAAATGTTAGTATGGAAAATGCAGAATTCCCCAAAATCTCCATACAAAACACCAATTTCATACGTAAGGACCTAATATAATGAAGCTTCTCATTTTGTATTATAAGTCACTTAGAATAATGTTTGAAAGTTGCTTTTGTCTTTCGCAGTCAGTCGCTCACTTAGAAATACTATAACAAAAATTAAATATATTTGACACTTAACGATTTAATTTATAGTCACTCGTTTAAATACTATTCTTTATAATTTACAACTTACATAGTAATGTATTTATGATTTATGTTGGGTTAAATCATAGATATCCAATATTTTATTGAATTTTATATATATTAGTAAAAATAATAGTGATGTAGAGGACGGCTCAACTATTTGATAAAAAATTTCATCGAAAAATAGACAAGTTAACGTTTTCAACTTTATAGTTACAACAGCAGTTAATAAAATTTATAGGACTAGCTGTTGCCCGCGACTTCGTCTGCGTGTATTTGATTTTATCACGCGGTTAACTCTTATACAGCAAATAATATGTATAACAAAAATACAATGTTTGGATTAATGCGTAAGGCCCACTTGCAGTAAATTTAAACCGAGATTTAAAACTCGATTTTGTCATTTTTTGACAATTTTACTATGGCTCTTATGTCAACATTTGACAAAATCGAGATTTAAACTAGGTTTAAAATTACCTATAAGTAGGCGTAAATCGTTGATGAAAAGATTCACTTAAGTTCAAAGTTTTGGTTCCTTAATCAGGACTTATCCATGGCGATTGCTTTGTTTCCGTTGTTAAACTAAAGCGTTCAAACCAAAATGCATATGTCATAGAGATGATATCAATGTACAAACAAACAAACAAAAATAACTTTATTTCGTAGGCCAAATCTGGCACTTAATTTATATAATTTAATAAAAAGTATATTCTAAATTAAGGTTAATTACCGCGAGCGCTTGCAGCAAGTACAACCACAGAGTATTGACTGTGGTTGTAATTGATACAAGCGGCCGGATTCCGAGAGTAAGGCTCTTTATGAGAAGAACCCTGCAAGAAACTCATGAGCCACTTTTTTTTAAATAGCCAATCGTATAATTATTGTCATTATTGAATGTTTTACATAATTTTTATATAATGTTTTACATAAAGTTTTAAGATAATGGAATGTCATTATGTTAATAATAATATACTATTAGGTAATCTTATAGTTTTTTTATTATCTTTTATTATGAACATCAAGACAAAGTTAAAAATGTATCTAATTAATTAATGTTTACAAAATTTGGCCTAATAAAGGGAGTTTATAGTACAAAATCTTCATCTTCGCCTGAGCACCTTCACAATGACCAATCCTGACTTTGTGTATTTTGACCATATTTTTTGCAATAAATTAATTTGAATTGATCTGTTCTGCTCGCATCTAAATATTTTCCGCGATTTCTAATTCAAGTCGTTTCTCGTAACTCCACCAAAATGATAGTCTGATACGAAAATCTGATTTAAACTTGTAGTCTTAGCATCTATAATAAGCCCAATTCGTGACAGCTGTTCATTAATTCTACGATTCTAGTTTGAGCCATTTTGTCAAAATCGTCAGACATAGCATTCTTTAATTCAGCTGCTTCTTCGATTCTTCTTCTTCCTAGTTTGGTTAGTAAAACTAAAGCTGTGTTAAAGTAAAAATTGGCATATTTTCTCGCATCTGCATCTAATTGATCTTTTGGATAGACCATACTAGCTCTGATTTCAAAATTACTCAATGATTTGTCAAGTTGTTCGTGGTAGTAATCAAGCCAATTATGAAAATCTTTTGTCCGTGATTCGTAATCTGTACAATTAAATATCATATACAAAATATCAGTTATTGGATTATCTTCACTAGATAATTGGTAGTCTATCATAACGCTTTTTGCAATGATTTCATCCTGAAATGAAATAAAATACACTGTACAATGAAAAGGTGTATAATGAAAAATACAATGAAATAATGCATGCTGAGCTACTTTTGTTGTTTCTAAAACTGGTGCTCTTAAATTAGGAGAAAAACATTTAAACCATTTGAAATTGAAAATTGATACGCGCTGTTTTGATTTGTAAATGATAACTCTGAAAGTTTGTAACCACAAAGTCCCTAAGGATGCTTAGATGCTTAAAATTAAAGAATGGGTTTTGATGAGGTTTTTTAAATGTATTGAGTGATTCAAGAGGAAAGTTTATATGTATCATAATTGATCAGATGCAGAATTGCTGATCGGGGCAGATCGTAAATTTCATATAATACCTTAAAAAATCATTATTTATAGAAAAGATAAACTTTATTTGTGTAATGCAACGTTAAAAATATTTATGTTAATTGGTAAACTTACAATTATTTGAAACATTATGTTATTTGTCCAGCCATTGCCTTGTACAATCACCGAATACTTGGAATCTTTATCACAACTCAAAGCTCTTATATTATATGCAACACTTCCAGTGAGAGATCCACGAATTAGTTTGATATGATCTTCGTTGTCTAATATACTAACAATTTCTGATTCAATCTTCTTTGTCATCATTATGTTCTCTGGTCTCTCATTCGCAATGGCCATTATATCACATAGTTTATTTTTAAATTTATCATATGTTTCAGGTTCGACTTTTTTTAGTACAAACGATAAAGAATGGAGAATAGCAAAATTTTTAAGAATAGATTTTACAGCTTCATGAGGGAGTGGTTGCATTCTATCTAGCATCGTATAGTTGTGTGGTTTCAAGTCTTCCAGTAAAATTAATTCGTTTGGTTTTTCGCTCAAGCAACCATAGCACTCGGCGTACATTAGTATATCTTCTTTTGCTACCTCTGCGGCTATCTGTAAACTTTTCAATTTAGGTAAAATCTCAGTGTACTGTAACATTGCATTTTTTTTATTATTTAAATTGAAAAAATAATTAATTTCAAATTCTTTTAATTGGCTCAATTCTCTCATCTCGAAGCCATATACGTGGAAAAAAGATAAACAATAGACGATCGGCCGGGCAGGCGCGGCCTACGAGATGAGAGAACGAGATCGAGTTGGTCATGCAATTTTTCGAGAAAAAATTTGGAAAATGTGTTTAAGTTAAACACGGAATATTTATTATTTTTTATTGAAAAACAATATTAAATGACCTATGATTTAAGAACGGGTATGTATTTGTAATTTATTAATAAACAGCTAGTTCATATTACGATGTTTTGGGATAATTGTATATAATTAATTGAATATAAAAATTTTCATGTAAGTTTTGTGCTTTGCCCACAGGTGGGTTGCGGTGGTTTATATATTTTGGTATTTTTCTTTCTTTTCACTTATTTGTTGTTTGTCATAATAACATAAGTTAATTTTGTTGGGCAAACTTTTATAAATACTGCGTTAAAACGTAGTAACGCTTGTCCTGTCACCCATAACATTTTTATTGGAAATGCAAGAGGCAGATTTAGGAAGCCCTATGTATAGCCTGACTGCTTCTCATAAGAAGACTGGATGGTTGCAGGATTCGTGAGGACATTGTTTCATTTACTTAGTTTTGTTTTAGTTTTAAGTCACAGTTATATATTATACTGGAGAGAGCAATACATATGTATAAGGAACCCGTATTTACCTCTACCGACGGTTAATTAAGTTCTTTGTTTTGCCTGATATAATAAATATTTTGTATTTTCTATTGTATTTCTTTTATTGTAAATATATCTGCTCGCAACGCTATCCTGTCTCCTAGCCGGGCCAGGGAGCGCTGTGACAGTACATTACAGTTTCATTGTTAAACAATGGGTCTGACATCATTATCGTACGAGGAACTTCCATTTGTGTAAAAGTTATCACCGTTTCAACATGAACAGTTATTCTCTTTACATTTGCTGCATAATTGTCCCCGACTTTCCCAACCGGAGCAAACGATACTTTGTTATCTATGAAACCACGTTTTCCAAGGACATCACGTATAAATTGATTTTGTTCAGCACTCAATTCTTCAAATCCACCTTCAAAAACTAGAGACGCCATTATGGTTTAATTTGTGATTATGCTCTTTCACTATTGTACTGCAAATTTTATCTGGTATTTAGTTTATATAATGGCGGTCAATTATTATCTATCTGATCCAATACGATTACGATAATGTTTTGATGAATTTTGCATTTTTTCATCAAAATTCTTATAAAGTTGTTTGAAATAAATCTGTTTAATTTTTTTTTTCTTTTAACAGGGGGCAATCCAGCAGACGCTTCACCTTATGGGAAATTATTGCCGTCGCCCATGAACATTTGCAAATTCGTTGCCGCCCTTTAGGAAGTTGTACGCTCTTTTCTTGAAGATTTGAATGTCGTAACGGTCCGGAAATACCGCTGGCGACAACTGGTTCTACAGTTTAAGAGACTTTATACCTCAGCAAACATTTTTGTAATCTATAAAATAGGTAGGCAGTGGTGTAAAACACTCACTTTTCGCAAGTGTTATTCATAATGAACTGAAAAGACTTTTATCTTTTTATTTCGTATATTGATACGTATATCAGATCCGTAGACTTAACCTTACAACGAATTACAACATGACTTTCCTGGTGACATGGTCATTCTCCCTTCTCATTACATGTCTATACCAAAAAAGTCGTTTTTCTCTCAGTTTATCAGCAATCGGGGCAACTTTCAGACTTCCCCTAATATATTCATTCCTCACTCTATCCATTCTCGTCACACCACACATCCACCTTAACATTCGCATTTCAGCTACATGCAATCTTTGTTCATCCATCCGCTTTACAAGCCAACATTCCGATCCATACATGATGACAGGCCCTTAAATATAAATTTATTTGAATATAAATTCAAATAAATTAAGCGTACGCGTGAATTGCAATATTTTCAAATTTATTTTTCGAAGTTTCATTTATCGTAATACTTTGTCAGTAACGTCAATCGCAACAATGGTATACATAAATTTTTACTTATCTTTCGATTATTAAATGATAAATTGAAATAGATATTATGTCCTTGATATAAAGGCAGTATTTTTATCTACACTTATGTTATAATGTTCGAATTATGAACTCAGACTCGAACTCATAATGACAAACTTTATAACATAGATGATAAAACGAAAATTAAAAAATGGAAACTGTAACATAATGACCATTATGCAACACGTTTGACTCATTATACAACACTTATTTTTCTTCAAACGCACAAAACTATGGCAAATGTTTTCCAGACAGCCAACAATAAATAAAATTAATTAAATTTTTTGTTCTATTTCTTTGAATAAAGTGTAGATAAAGTAGCGTATGTAACTGCACATAACTCGGTAATATGTGACAGTTACATAAACAACTATTGCTACAGGCGTGATTGTATTTATGTATGTTAGATATGTCAATAAAAAATAACACTTCATATAATTTCAAATATTAATTTTTATTTAGAACAACAAAATTTAGTCCATTTATTAAATTACCTTATAGTCCTTATACCTAATAGATACCCATTATAATAAGTCTTTATGCCTTTGCACTTGAAAATAATGGGTTTCTTAAGTCTAACAAAAAAAGTCTAACTGTTTTAATAACTTTACCGCAATTTTCCATTTATTCATACATGACAATGCATTTTATATTAAACTGCATATAAAATGTAATAACATAACTTTAGTTTGAGCTATGAAATCGGTAATAGCGAGGATTTTTATATTTAGATCGGTAACGTTCTAAGTCAACGTGTAAATGATTTTATAAGAAATATCATGACTTCACTAAGTTCAGATTATTTGTTCCTTATTTGTTAGTATTTATTAACAATTACATTAGTTACTTCTAAAACTTTATAACTACTGATTAAATTTTCAATTTTTTGTTTACACAAGCTTACAGTTTCTGCACTCATTTTTGAAACGACCATACTTTCTTCTATTCCACGTAAATCGTCAGAGAAATCCATCGCATCTTTCATTGCAGCAGCTTCTTTATTATTTTTTGTAACTAATGCTATTGCAAGAAGGCATTGACCAAAATGCGCTTTAGAAAACGTTTTTATGTCGGCATAGAATTGATCTCTTGTATATAGTTCTGCAACAGTTAACCCAAAATATCTTAAATATGTTCCTAATTGTTCATAGTAATATTCCAAACATTCATTAATATATTTGTTTCTATCTGCAGGACTTGATGTGCAATTAAATATTAGATTCAATAAATCACAAACTGGATTACTTTCAGAAGACATCTGGTAATCAATCAATAAGCATTCTGAAGCCTCATCCTCCTGAAAACAAAAAAATAAGTATATTAAATTTACAGTTAAATTAAAACCAAATTGTAACAAAGAATGGAAGGAAGTAAAATATAATAATTATGTAATTTATAATTAAAATGTTGTAACTAGCTTGTCGATTATCTTTAATGGTTCTCGCCCTATCATCTTTAATTAGTACTTAAAAAATATTTACCTTCATTTTAAATAATATATTATTCACCCACACGTCGCCATGTTGAATTACAGAGGATTTTTTACCAACTTTCTGTGATAGAAGTTCCATATCCATATTACCCAAATTAGTTAAAGTTCCTTCTATGTATTTTTTATGTTTTTGATCGCTTAACATATCGATGAAATCGTTTTCGAAACCCGATATAACACATTGAAATTCTTCTTTTCCTCTATACATTGCTCCAGAATCAACTAATTTATTTCTTATAACATCGTAGGCGTCAGCGTTTATAGTTTTTAATACATAGGATAATGCGTGGAAAGTAGCAAAATTGCGAAGACTCAATTTCATATGATCAGTATCGAGACATGCTAATTTGCTAAGCATTACGTAACCTGACGATGTTAAATCTTCTAGCAGAATCATTTCATCAGGTTCCTCTAACAAATATCCATAACATTCTGCATGTCTAAGCCTTGCGTGTTTTGGAACATTGTATGTTTCTTCTAATTGTTTGAATTTGGGGAGAAGTTCAGTGTATATCACTACTTCATTCTCGAATAAAAATTTTGGATGCAGAACACTGCGAAGTATTTCCGATGATGGAGCAAATTTTAATATCATTGAAAAATCTTCATCGTCGTCAACAATAACTTTTATTCTTTTTACATTAGAAGCAAAATTGTCTCCTGCTTGACCCACTGCTGTAAAAATCACGGTATTGTTCTTATAACCACGTTTTTCAAGCACATTACGTATAAATCGTAGATGCCTTTCGTTTAAATCTTCAAAATAACCTTCAAAAATTAAGAAACACATGTTGGGATGCTAAATTTGTTATGATTATGTTCGTGGCCAACTCATTGTCTTATAGTGACGCTTATCATTGTCTTTAATTAAACTTTTTTTACTAGTACAGATTACATAAATGATATTTTCTTTGATTAGGAATATAATAGCAGCTTATCGTATGAACAAATTCGCAATTTATTATGAGTTGACATTATTGATGTATTATTAATTTTATTTTTGTTTATTTTATGTTTACAGAATTCAATTTAGGTGTTAGCAAAAAATCAGCTCCAGGACACCTGCTGGGGGTGATTTGACTATTCTTTAGTGCTTAAAATTAACATTATTTTTTTCTTTTTATTGCGGTCATACTGTGCAATCAAAAGAAAGCCTTAAGATATAATACTTTTTATTGCATTTGAAAAAATATAAAAAACATATAATTAGTAATATTGTTTACAATGGCGGATACTCACGGGAGATATGCTTTACAATGTCCTAAATATTTATGTCCTTGATTTAATAGAAGTATTTTTATACACATACTCATACATCGTTTACGACGACCAAGAGTCTGTAACAAGTGTTTGATTTTAATGTATTTTTTTTCAACCCAGATAAAAGTATGGAAATTCATATACTAAAAATTTATATCTCCAGGTTGTGCATGAACTTCAGAAAATAGGTTTAAAATCGCCTCTTTTTTGGCAGTCGCAGGTCAAAATGATGGGTGAGTGTTTATACCTCACGGGACATATAATATATTACACGCATTTATTTATAACAATAATAATTATAATAATAATAAATATCCTTAGACATTCACACCTATCAACTAGTCCCATTTTAAGCAACTAAATGCTGCTTGTGTTACGGATACTAGGTGACGGACAAATATATTTAATAGATAAATACATATAATTATTGAGAATATACATAATATAATACATATTTAATGAACATCCAAGACTGGAGAACAAATGTCTGAAAATTCATCACCTGAACACTTGCCTCCACTGGGGATCGAACCCAGGACCTCTCGAGATGGCGACGCCTTGAGCCCGGCGTCGCCCGGCCTAACCTAACCGCCCGGCGTTCGCCCGGCGAACCACTCCGTCACGGAGGTCGTCAAAATTTAACTCACACTGTTTGTATGTTGTCTGCGTCAAAATTTGGAATCTTAATTTGACCCACTTCCCGGTCTTCGATTAGGATGAAATTTTACACACGTTCTGAGTTCTGATGACAATACATGACTAGCTTAGAAGCGTCATACAAATCCAATATGGCGGCCTCCCCAAGATGGTGGACTGGCTGTTTGAAATCCACCCCCATGTTATGGATATCAAATGAAAGGCTTTGCTGTCAGGAAAAAAAATAGTCACATGACTTAAATCCAACATGGCGGACATCCAAGATTGCGGATTGACTATTTGAAGTGCACCCCCATAATATGAGTATTAAGTGAAAGGGTTTGCTGAATGAGATACGAAAAAAAATATCACGTGACCTAAATCCAACATGGCGGCCGTTACAAGTAGTTATTTAAGTTTGAATAATAAGAAGACTAAAAAGTATAAAATAAAAATAATAGTTTAAAAAACACGCTTTTAGCACGCACTAAAAATTACAAAAAGAAAGCGTGGAGCGTTTTGTCAAAAAAAGTAAGATTACATAATTGATTTTTAAACTATTATTTTTTTCATGCTTAACAATGTGCTGTTGCTGCATAATTATGTTACAGTTGATTAAATATTTTATAGAGAAGCTCTGATGTCAATAATAAAAATGTTGAATGCTTAAAAAATGCTAATAATGATGAATTGACAGTATTTTATTCTTTTTGCAATAATAATGACCGAGACGATAATTTTTGTTTTGATTACACATTTTCGCAAGTCATCATTCAAATAGTATCTGCTTTGAATAGATATTATTTTAGTTCTTATCAATATTAATGTTTCTGGAATTAGTTAAGGTTTATATATGTATATTTGAAAAACACAATCGACATAAATTTCTACCCAAATATATACATGAAAAGTTAAGATTGTAAGGAAATAAAATTAACAGATACGCTAGATATTCATGTAGTTGTGTCTGTTATTTTTATTACTATCTTATCTAAATATCTTATTGTATTCCATGGTCAGTAAGAACTTGATAAAAACATATTACAACAACAAAATAATTACTTAATAATCCTACAACATTGTTAATGTTGAAAATAAAATAAAAATATTTGTTTTCTGTGCATTTCCTCAAAATTTTAATTCATTGGAAAATCACTGGCGCTGGAGAAAGGGCTGCTACATTCTACACTCCGGATTGCGCCCGGATAGTACCACTGCAAGACATACCTACTATTCTTCTAGTTTTTGATGTGGAAATTACACTTCATCTTATTTTACAGCCGACCCCATCGGTAGAGTTTTTAACACTTTTCGCTTTATAAGATCAAGTCCGCATGTTCCAGGGTCGAGTTTGTTGTCATGCACGGCTCACAGTGCGAGGTAACCGACATTCTTATCATTCAAAAATTTTTGTGTATTTGAGTGAAAATTCGAATTACACTCGTAAGGTCAAAAATATACATTTATCATTACTATATAGACACATTAACATAAATACATACATAAAATCAGGCCTGTAATTCCCAAAGGTGTAGGCAGAGTCCAAGGAGCACTGTGTTCCTTAAGACTACATTTAGCCATACAAAAATTTGTTCAGATGAAATATCGTGAAAGAGTAGTAACAAGTGGCTAGCTCGTCGCCTACACAACCACAGGCCCAGTACCCAATACGCTCTTAACATAGAACGCACAAAAGAACAGTTCAAGCAATTATTACAATTTGTGTTTTAACAAAATCAAAACATGTACTTATCGACACGTCAAATCTCGTCTCGTTTAAAGCTGTAAAGTGGTCTATTAAACCACAACAAGTTATAGTGTGACCCCATAGTCGCTGTGCGTGACATGCGCACGCGCCGATCGTGTCACCCCCTTTTTATACCGCTTCCCATGGTGTTTGGGAAATGAAATAGTCCCGTGAGAATGTTAACGATCTTTTGAAGGCGTTTTTGTCACGTCTTATCTATAATATATAATATGAATATTGAATGAGAATGTAAAACGTGGGTGGTTGTGCCACTGCCTACGCCTTCAAGAATAGAGCCGAGATGATATGGTATATTATGTCAGAATGTAAAAAATATTACCTATGTCAAAAAATGCTTAGCTTTTATAATTTTATTTCATTATAAAGGTCGTAAAAGTTTTGAGAGGAACGGATTTTTTTATGCGTTTTTTTATATTAAATGTATTTATAATGAGATATGGGTTTCTCCCTTCATAATGCTCTTAATAAAAAGTAAAAAGTTAATAAAACTATTATTTTTCAGATCATAATTAAAAAATAAGGACCTCTTCTAAAATGGATATTTTGCTTTCTTTTGTTTTTTTTTCTAAGTTTAATGTGTTAAAATAAGATCACATGACAACTCTTTTAAATGTCTTCCAAACATTTTGATTAGCATTAACATAAAAGCGATAAATAATTTTTATAAAGTGTGATAGCTCACATAAAATACAAGCTTGTCTAATGATACATGCCAAATAACTCTGAATTTGTCGTAGTTTACAAAACTAAAAAAAAAATTGTATGAAAAATGCCAATTTCCCCGAAATCTCCACACTAAACTCCAATATTGTAGGTAAGGAGCTTAAATAAAAATTAGTACAAATAAAAAAGATTTCTCTAAACATGGGCGGTTGCGAACCCACGTTACACAATTGAGCAAGTGCCGGTAATCTTTTTATGCGGACTTGAACCTGAGCCTGGGCCGTATGGCACGTGCCTACCCTCGTTACCGGGATCTGTTCTCACGGGGTATGGGAATCGAGTCTGTCTTGTGTGAATTTTAACGGACTTTACTATTTGCTTTGTTAACTTTTGAACGAGATTTTTTGTAGCTAATATAAAATACATGCATTTTGTAGCGAACAAACCACTAGGCAATTTTTTTCAAACAAAAGAATTTTTATGTTATTTTTTAAATGAAGTTCGAAATTTAAATAGTGAAATAATTAACTTTGAAAAATGTATACTAACCTCCTTGGATAAATTCTGTCTTTTGCTAATTAAAAAGAATCCGTGTGGCAAATAAAAAAGTTGTATTTTTTTAATCTTTACGTTCATAGAGTATTCTAAAATACATAATAAATGACATGTTTTCAAAAGAAGTCCTTCAATGAGCGGATATTATGTATTTCATTACCTATTTTGACGTCGGTGAACTCATTGACTCAATTAGGCGTTCATTCAATAATACAGTTATGATAAATCGAAAGCACAAAAAAAAAATCCCTTATACTACTGTGAATCTCGTTTACTACTGGCAAGAGTTAGATTAGCTTATTGAATAGTGGAATTACAGATTATGATATCATCGACACACCACACGTTAGCACTAACCCTTACAAAAAAATTATTCACATTGAATGTATTAAATAACTTATCTTATCTATTGTGTTTGATATGAAATTACAATGTTACGACGCGTGTCTCCCCCCATGGAGGTCTCACGGTGCTTGGGAAGCCAAGCCGTCCCGTGTGAAATGTAACGGACGTACTGAGAATAAAATGATATACTCTATAGTCAATAAATTCATAGCTTAAACTTTTATGACGTAAGTCAGTACATGATTTGATAAAAAAAGGAACAGAAATGTTTGATGCAAATAAAAGAGAATCACGAATTCCTTTTTCAAATTTTAAAGAAAAGACTTAAAATAATATCAAGAAATATACGCTATGGAAATTTTTGGCCAAATTTAATATTTTCGAAAAAATAGTACAAATTATAAGGTCTCGTTTTAAATTTCAACAATGGAACATTATTTCGAATGTCATGTGTATTGAGATGTCAAGCTTAAACGGTTAATTGGTACTTTAATTAAGTTAACGCCAACAGCAGTATTCTGTAAGAGTCGCTGGATGCGGGCGGCCGATCATTGATGACGATTGTTAAAAGTAAATTTACAGTATATAAAGTAATAGGAGACGTACTGTAAATAAAGTAATAAGAGACTATCATAAAAAAAGACAACCCAATATAATTAGGCCATAAATTAGGGTCTAAAAATTATGAAGTTTAAAAATAAACTATGAATGGGAGTTCATAAAATAAGGGGAATTAAATTTCACAAATAAATACCCGCTGATAATTCACATATTAAGTAATGCCCTAATTATCGTACCCCATGACAGTGATCGTTAAATTGCCATGACGGTAGCACACGATTCCCCCAATATTATAATCTCACGGTGTTATGGGAACGAAACGCTTCTCGTGTGAATTGAACCTTTGGTCATGGGAAAATTGTGGTTTCGGTGGTTATAGTATTGCTGGTTAAATTATACCCTCTATTTAAATTTCGAACGATCCAAATAAATGACAATGCTCTACTTTTGAAACAAAAGAGTATGTTTGGATTTTTGGCTTGAGTTCGATATTTAAATTATCAAATATATTTTTAAATTAAAATATTTAGTTTAGTTACTAACTTCATGAGATGAGCTGTCTTCTTAATAAAAAAAACTTTTGATACAATATTTAAGCGTGGTCATGTGTGACATTAATACTGACAATAATTATATGATTGACTATTTAAAAAAAAGTGTCTCATGAGTTTCTTCTCTCTCGGAATCCGGCCGCTTGTATCAATTATAACCACAGTCAATGCTCTGTGATTGTACTTGCTACAAGCGCTCGCGGTAAATAACCTTAATTTAGAATATACTTTTTATTTATTTATATATATTTTTTTTAATGTATAAATTGTAAAATATTGACGTTTTTAAGTGCCAGGCTTGACCTATGAAATAAAGTTATTTTTGTTTTGGTTTTTGTTTTGACATCTAACCCTTATAGCTGGCTGTTGACAAATTTTAGGCCAGTTAATAATTTTAGAATAATTTTGAAATGACAATAGACATGCGATGTTTTTTCAGTTCAGTGTCGAACATAATAATTACAAGAAAACGACATATAACAAAAAAACTCTTTTTATCTGCCTACAATGCGTCTTTATATATTAAAAAAGATTTTATTGTTAAGCTTTACGTATTTTCGTTAATTTGAAGAAAAAACTGAAACTGATACTCGAGCATTTTTTTTTATTTAAGTCAAAACGTCACAAGGGTCATCTCTATTGGGCTTGGTACCTGGATGAAGGGTCGTGTGAATACGCAACTGATTACGGAAAAAAAATCCCATCGATCCCGGGAATTCCCATAGGAAGTCAACTGGCGTGAGAACTTAATAAGGGATCATGGGCTCTTTATGATAGCTCTTTAAAGGCGATTTTATTCTTTCGACTTTTATCGATGAATAGTTATAATTTCTTGTATTTATTTTATTGAGAAATATAACAATAAAAATGTGGCAGAAGAGTAAGAACCAGTTACACTGCTTCCAGATATGTGTGATTTAACTGGCAGTTCCTCAAGTGCAGCAGATGTCTATGGGCGACGGTGATCACTTTCCATCAGGTGAACCGTCTTCCCATTGCCTCCTCTCATATAAAAAAAGATAATTCGCTCATAGAAAACCAATTCGGTTCTATTTTTGAAAATATCTGCAGAATATTTTTTTATTTATAAATATAATTTAATAGAGGTCCTAACTGATTTTTTTCTGCTTGTACTAACAAACATGTACAGAGTTCATATCTAAACAACATTATTATCTTTTTGATCGGGTTTCAAATGCCACGACCTGTACCTTTGACTTAAACAGTCTGCGGTTTTTTCGGCCCAGTCCGATATCCAAACCTTCAAGAAAAGAGCGAACTTTTACTTATAAGGCCGAAATCGCACTTGTGACTCCTTTGATGTTGCGGGTGTATATAGGCGGCGGTAATTGCTTACCATCAGGTGATCCGTTTACAAGTATGCCGTTGATTTCTTAAAAAACATTATCTTTGCATATTTTTAGCAAATAATATTAACATTACCAAATAATGCACTCATGCGATCAAATACTTTGCACAGGCTTGGTGCTAAGTTTTATTTGTACCAAGTGATAAATCGACACCCACAAATGTTAGGAATCCACGGGAACGATTTTTTTTCTAAAATTCACACGGATAGTGTTATGGGTGGTGAGAACGAAGTTTTGTGGGAATTTCGGGTCACAGTATTCTATTTGTGGTCTCATTTGTAACGATAATTAGTTCAGCTTTTGCTGGTACATACCATAAAATATAGAATAGATTTAAGCAATAAATTAAGCGTTTTTAGTTTGGCGAGCACTAACAATGTTGATTTAATTGTTTTAATTGAAATGAACACAAGTTCATATTTGAACAAAAAATAATAAATGTTTCATTATAATATTTAACATATATATAATCACGACTATTATCCCCTAAGGCAAAAGCAGTCCACTGCCATAGTCCGCGCTTCACCAAGCAGTGACTGCACTCGGCGTGACAGGTTGTGAGCCCGTCGCCGCTATAAGTTTTTGGATGGTTGTGCAATTCTAAGTACATTAGTCGCCCTTTACGACACCCACGGGAAGAGATGGGTTGGTAGTATTCTTTTAATGAGCACGGCTCCTTATAAATTTTTATCTACTATTATTTCGCGATTTAATTTTCTTGTCACTTTTATTTCAAAGTTCAGTTGCAGTGCACTTGACTAAATTAAATCATTTTAACGTAAATTAAGTCTGTTACGTAGAATGTTTCTGGCATAAATCATTATTGCTCGGACCTTTAATTACTCCGGAACTTCGGTATGACATATTTCTCACAGAGTAAATTTAATAAAAAATCTGTCCATAACCAAATCATTTCGATATGTAGGTGTGTATTGTTTTTTTCTTTGATTTCGTTCTTAGGCATCGAACGATATATAAAACAAAAAATAAATAGGTACAATATTTTATTTATATCACAGACGTACTATTTCCTTTTATCATCATCATTGTCAAAGAAATGAGGATTTCCTGAAAAAAATAAAATAAAATAAAATATTATTTCATGCTATAAGTGTCCGGCATAAAGCAAAATGACGCTTTAAGCATTTTATGATGCTGTGGTTGATGATTTCACAAACTTATATCTTTATCTTTGGCAAAATGATGATGACATGATCTTTATAATTATGATTGACTATCGAGACTAGTGATCCTGATCATTATATGGGTAAACAGAAAGGCTACAGTTTGGTATTGAATATGAAAAATAATAGAAATGAAAAAATGTATAGATACGTGTATATTCAATACATATAATAAAACTGTAGAGGTCGAATGTGAACTGAACATAGAAAAAAAAATGCTTAAAATCAAATCAGGGGATCTAAAAAGAGGAAAAATACCAAAAATGTTTTTTTTTGTTTTTGTTTTTGTTTCTCTGTCTGTTTCTCTGTTTGTACGGGTTAATCTCTGAAATGGCTGGACCGATTTCAATCAAATTTTCTATGGTGATACCTTATATCCTGGTCAACATCTTAAATACTTTTTACTCCGCAAAATAAAAGGGTTCCCGTGGGATGGATAAAAAACCATAATGTAATAAATGTTTAAACTTTAGCAGTAAGCAAATAGAAAACACTACATTATTTTTGAATTGGGTGCGGGATCTTTAGGATATTTTTTTTTCTACTTAATATAGAGAGAGCTTAATTTAGAAGGGACATTAGTCGTAAAGATTAAAAGAATATTATAGAAGAGCATAAGCTTTGCAAAGGCATTGATAATTTTAAATAAATAAATTGTTTATTTATATCAAATCTATACCAATAATATCGCTTATCAATGAAATTCTTATTTTCGTATGTCGTAAATATTAAGCATATCCAGCACATCGTCTTCCGTCGTTGTTGGCTTCATCGCTTATATGTGAAATAAATAAAAATCACAAATAATTTATTTTAAGGTCTAGGTCTAAGCTTCGCGTGGATGGGTGACCTAAAATTTTGTGATGGAGTAACACACGAGGAGTAGGGCTTCTCGTGTGTTATGAGTAGAGATCGGATATACGGATGCATATTTACCTAAAGTACATTTTTGGCTAACATATTATGGAAGCGGTTTCTTAAAATATGGTAATAAAAATAAAATCTAGGGATTTTGGGATTGCATAACTAAAGATGCATATTTAGTCGACGTTACATTTTAACCTACCATTCAACATACATACATAAAATGGTAGGCTACAATTTGATGAAGGGTGTCAGAGAAAAGATGGTGTTATAAAAAAATACTTTTTTTTATTAAACTAGGTTCTCCATTAACCATTACAAAATATTTATAAATTTTCGATAAAAAAGAGCTTTCCACTGTAGCTAACATTTTAACTTTAGGTAAATACGACGACCTCCGTGGTCGAGTGGTCTGTACGCCGGTCTCAAGGCGTCGCCATCTCGAGAGGTTCTGGGTTCGATCCCCAGTGGGGGCAAATGTTTGGGTGAGGAATTTTCAGACATTTGTTCTCTAGTCTTGGATGTTTGTATATATTTCTATATGTTCAGGTTATATAGTTCTATATATTCAGGTTATTTATATGTATTTATCTATTAAATATATTTATCCGTCATCTAGTGTCCGTAACACAAGCAGCATTAGTTGCTTAAAATGGGGCTAGTTGATAGGTGTGAATGTTTGAGGAGATTATTATTATTATATGCATCCGAATATCCCATCTCTAGTTATGAGGTCTTACGACCCTTAAATCAGCCGAAAATCGACTGCTACTGAACAAACTAAAATCGTAACGATTTGCCTATACACGAGACAGACGAGGCGTTTTAAGGCGCTCTCCACTACAGCCCCGATGATGGCCCGACATTGCCTCTGATGTAAGAGAAGTGAGTACAACATTTTTCTAATCCATCAGATAGGCGGCTTCAGAAAGAGACCAACATACTGTAACTTAGTTTGGTAGGTCGATAGGCCTTATATAGCTTGTATGTGGTAAATTAATTTTATATTATAGTTTTGTAATTTGTTTAAAATTTTTGTGAACTTTAGGTTACAAGTGGGGAGTTCGGTGAATTAGTGGCTAGTACGCTTTGACTTTCGATTGAAAACAAAGCTATCTTCGCCATGGTGAAACCGTGGATGGGTGATCGAAACATTGTGATCAAGTTCTTCCTTGCTTCGGAAGGCACGTTAAGACAGGTTGAGCGAGCGTGGTGGTGTTATGGCCCATACTCCCCATGAGTTTTTCCATGAGGAAGGTTAGCCTAAATAATAGGTACAATACCTACGGTGTACTTCGGAATTATTTTTTACGATAAAAATTCTTACTTGTGTAACAATCCATTCTTGTACAATAAGACACACCATCGGCTGCGCATACACATTTATTGCAGTGTATCATGAAGGTAGTAAACGGCTTACATTCTGTAGATCCGGCTGAAAAAAGACATCACTTATCATACCACAATATATCATACATTAAACCTATCTTTTGCACGAGTAAGTACTGATTTTCCTGATTGATTACCAGAAAGTTCTAATGAAAACTTTAACGTAAACGTAGTTACTATAGAGTTTTATTATTATTATTAATTGACAGGCTGGCAGTTGAAACAACTGATAGTCGCCTGTATCCTGTTATTCTTTTGCGTGGTTATCTAGTCTGTTTTTAAATTGGTTGACAGTTTCTGCTGATATTATTTCTGCTGGCAATTCATTCCATGCCATTCCATGCATTTTTTAGGTAAGTGAAACAGGAAACTCACATTTTCTCCAATATAACAGCATATCATCATCTAGGGGCTTGGAGCTGACTATTTGTATCTGTAATTAGAAAACAATATAAGTTGTTGCGGAAATAACTAGGCGCTTTGAATTTTTATAATATTTTATTTTGAAAGGCGTTGCACATAGGTGCAACTCAGAAGACAGAAGCAATTGCCATAGAGCAAAATAATTAAACGCACAAATAGTTGCCATTGTAAATAACATTGAAATAATATTTTTAACATTTAAATTATTAAATAAACAAATTAAAATATATTTATACATAAAATTTAACAACTAAATAAAATCATTTCATAAAAATAAATATTTATGTTCAGTACAAATGATGTACTGAACAAAGTTTATTTTAATTTATACTTATAGGTACATACTTTTCTAAATTATTCTTATTCGAGGACCTCATTCTAAATTTAAATTCAGAAATCAAGACACATTTAGCTATATTTGTAATAAGTAGTAAAGTTTTATTATATTCATGCCTGCCATCATGAACTTCTATGGTTGGTTTAAATTAGAGTGGTTATGAATTTTATTTAGTGGTCATTAGCGGAAAAGGCTTGCCCAACTTGCTTGGGCCAACTAAATTGCTAGCAAATTTATTTTATACTCGCTGTCGCCTGCGACTTTGTCCGCGGTTACTATGTTTTTTTAACTATCCCACGGGAACCCTTTAATTTTCCGGTATGTAAAAAGTATCTAAGATGTTGACCAGGGATTTATGGTATCACCATGCAAAATTTCATTGTAATCGGTGCAGCCATTTCGGAGATTAGCCCGTACATACAGACAAACAGTAGAACAGACAGAGAAACGAAAGAATTGTAAAAAAAGTTGACCTATACAGTTTTGTTACATGTATAGATAAAGTTTATTTTATTTTCAATTTTTATATTCGCCTGTGTGCGTCTCACGGCTGGGCACAGGGTTTCTCATGTTATAGATAAATAAATTATCAGGAAACATGGCCCAATATGGCTTTAGTGGGGCAACAACTTATGCTCCGAAGTAAGGAAGTTTTGGTCACTATCCAAGTTTTTTTGCGAACTTCGCGCATGTTTTCGAGAAGTTAGCGAAATTTTTTTTTTGATAGTATGACATTCCTTCATAAGCCGTCTTTAGATATGAATAACAATAAATCATTATAAGTAGTGTCAGTTATAAAAGTATATGTTGAAAAGTAATAGTAAGGTGATAGTCCATAGATGGAATTTTTTCGAAGATAAGTTCGACTGTTAAAATAGTATAGTTATAGCAATTCACGAAGGCGATTAAATCATTTGACTTCAGACTCTATCTTAAGGCGTTAAGAGCGAGGTCACTCGCCATCATGAAATGCAACAACTATTATCCCTATTACTACTATGGCCGAAGTTTATATTAAATATATTAAATATCAGAAGTTAAGCCATCAATTTTAAATATTTGTCTTGAAAAACAGTGTGTTAAAAGCAGTTTTTACCGATGTGTTGCCAGATGTCTTTCATAATACAAAGTTGGGGAGCCTTAAGGCTGAATTATTATCTCAAGCTTATATCGCAAAAATTTACAAAATTCTATATACCTATAGATAAAACTAATTTTTAAATTGTACAGTCGAGTCCAAAAATATTTACACACATTAGGTGACAATCTTTATTTCTTTATAATAGGAGTCATCGACTGTCAAAAGTGGTTACATATATTTGGAGTTGACTGTTTCAAAATTCTAAATACCGACAGTCCTCTAAAGTCTATCCAAGAATATACACACATCAACGAAATCTAGAGATATTTAGTTAGACATCCCTTCGATGATATCTATTATCAAATATCTTAAAATCTATGAACAATCTTCTTATACTACAAATGGAAGAATAATAGGTAATTTAGAGGTCACATTACGTAAAAATCTAGATTTTTACATAATATGTATTCATTAAAGACTCTTAAATTAGCTATTATTCTTCCATTTGTAGTATTAGACGATTGTTCATAACTGATTATAAGGCATTATATTTAATTGGCATATAGAATCCGGCATATAGCCTTATAATCAGTGTTGCTATCATTAATATTAATTACACAACTAAATCGATTGTTTACACTGGAAAAAATGACAACGTCTTACTGCGGTATGACGTACCATGGTTCTTTTTTAGGATGCAAGTTTTTTTTTACATAGCATTACACAGGATGCAAGTGTTCCTGTCAAATTGGGTTCGGTTGTCAAATTGGGCCGGAAATCTATCATAGCTTTTCGTTGTAACAGTCCCAGACGACTGCGTCGCACAGAGTGAAAGACAGGATCGATATTTCCAAATGACTGCCTAAAGACGTATCCATATCATATCGATGCAGCTGGTACAAAGGCTCTAGGAGGTCCACCAGCTGTTGGAATGCAACCAAACTGTCCGAAGGAGGTTTCATGAAGGTGATCTTCATGCTCGAAGACCGCTACGTGTTCCAGCGTATCGATGTGGCAATCGCGGCCGATTCTGTAGCGTTTTTTACGAAGTGATGAACAATGGTCTTTTGTGCTGTTCACCGATGAGTCCCGGCTTGGGATTCATTTGGATTCGCCACGAACACGTGTCTGGATAATTTCAGGGTGAGTTAGCTGCGCATGGCACTCCCAGGAAGTCACACATGCCAAATCGGGACAATCGTGGTATTTTATATTTAAGGCACCATTATTGCTCAAAAATACCACGAAGAGCTAGAAGAGTCTGTAATTAATTTCTACTCATGCGCGGTAATGCTCCTTCCCATGCGGAGCAGCTGGAGTTTGCAGGTCTCTGAGATCGCTTTATTCGAGTTTTGAATTGGCCTGCACTGTCACTAAATTTAATTTCTATCGAGTATGCGGAGGTCATGTTATAAATGTAAATTTTGAGATATTTCCCGCCAAATTTGACGACAAAACAACAACTATTCGACAATTCCAAAGAACATGGTACTTTTACCGCAGTAAGACGTTGGCATTTTGATTTCAAGTGCGAAAAATCAATACAGATGGGTTATTAATATTTAATTATTAAAATTAATATCATACAAATTTTTTACGACGTTTGAAAAAATAAAAAAATATGTACATATGAAAAAAAAATTGGTTTATTAAAAAAAAATTTTTTAAGACCATGAAATTGCCTAATCTCCCATTTATTGTATACTAAAATTATTCATAGATTTTTAGATATTTAATGTTGCTAGATACCTAAATTTCCCTAGATTTTGTTGATGTGTGTAATTTATACTTATCTGTATAAAAAGTAAGTTAATTAAATACGCACTAAGAAAACAGAAAACGCTATTGCCCAGCACATGCTGATAAGAAACTGGCTATCGGGTGGAAAAATCAATTCTGAGTACATTGTGGTTATAAATATTTTTAATTGAGAACGTGGTTTGCTCAATTAAAAACACACAATATTGTGAGTAATACCAGTGAGATTCTTACTTAGAATCTGCGTAATAATGTCACCTATACTTAAGTTATACGCAAATTATGTGGATGTAGTATTACACATAATAGGACTCACATAGGCTTCCACGACGCAAAAACAAGGAAGAGTTACGTAATAACTATTTATAACACATTTGTTCGTAAAGGGTCTCTTATTTCACCAATTTCAATATCATAATCTATCACATTACGTGCTTGTGCGATAATGTAAAGTAAAACGCACAGTTTATGATGTTCCGTCTAAAAACGAACGATACTTTTTTAAATCTTAGCAAAGAGTTTTTATGTCAGAAAGGTAGTCAACATTTTCTTAATAAAATTACCTTTGGGAGATGAAATATAATAAACAAACATTTATAAATTGTTCAAATTTTTATAACTGCTTTAACAAGTGATTAAAGATTAATTAATTAATGTCTGAGTTTAATTTATTTCCTCGCCAATGTGTTATAAAACGTCGTATGACATACGTGCGGTTTGATAATTACAGCCTCTGCCAGAAGGCCCGAGCCGTAGCCCGAGCCGTAGGTGAGGGCTATGAGAACATAGCCCTCACCTACGGCTCGGGCTAGCAATATCGCCTCGCCTGTAATTTTCAACTTACCGCACTTATATCATAATGTACTATGGTTAACCTGTGGTAAAGGCAATCGATTTTTTATTAATAAATATCTTCTATCATTCACACCTATACCACGCCAAATCCAGCAGTTGATACCGCTTGTGCGAAACTAAATTTTAAGTTAAATTTATAGGTACAGCCGAGAACAAAAAAGTGTATACACATTTTAGAGGCGACAGAAAATCTTTATTTACTTCTAATAAAAATCAGTTACTGTCAGAAGTGGTTACATATTTTGGAGTAAACTGTACAATTGTATTTATCACAGAAACGTTTGGCTAAACCGGAAATCGAACCCAAAACCTCCCCCAGATGGCATCGACGTAAAACCGGCAGTAAAAAAAAACTACAAGTAACCACTCGACCATGCAGATCGTCCAATGGTGATTATTGAATACCTTTGAAACAGAGATCTTTAAAACCTTAAGGGCCTTTTTCAGGAAATTTAAATCGAGATTTAAAACTAGATTTAGTAGATTTTTGACATAAAAGCCACAGTGAAATTGTCAAGAACTGACAAAATCGGTATTTAAACTAGGATAAAAAATTCCTGCAAGTGGCTCTAAGTAACAGTGGATGCCATGGGAGGTTTAGGTGCTTTTTTACGTAATAGCTGAATAATCGAAAACTATGCATGCAAAATATCATCAGTCAGCATTTTATCGCAAAAAAAATAACGCCTCGTTATCGCCTCGCGCACGCGGTTACCTACTTTTTTTTTTATAAGTGGGCAGTTTGTGTTAGAAGCTATCAATAGTGGCTTACGCCCAGACTATTTTAGCGTGATTTATGTAGAATTATTTGTTTTTTTTTTAATATTGTTATTGATAATATTATTACTCTTTTAAAATTGAAATCAAACGCGGTTACCTACTATATCAATAATAATAAATTTGTTTTACATTAATTATGCTTATCATTCTTTAATAATACATGGTTTTAAGAATTTATAAATAATCATGACTCGTCAAGAATTAGTTCGATTACGATTTGGATCACTTTTTGAATATTGATCAGCTACCCTACTATTCAACCATATTTCAATGGATTGGAATCGGATTTCTGTCATTGAACACTATTGAAATTAACAAAAGCGCCACATTGATTTAATATTACAAACATGCATACATATAATCACGATTATTATCACCTAATGGTTAGTCAGAGACTAGACAAAAGCATCGCAAACGCGGTCCATTGCCATAGTCCGCATTTTACCAAGCAGTGACTCAGCGTGACAGGTGGTGAGCCCGTCGCCGCTATAAGCTATTGGATGGTTGTGCAGTTCTAAGTCGCAATTTACGATACGCAAGGGAAGAGATGGGTTGTAGTATTTTTTTTTAATATTCAGCGGTTATTAACTAACTTTATATTTTTTATTTTCGTTATCGAACTTGACGCAAAATATTGAATATTGGATTGCGTGGCTATTGTCTGTCATCCCTTATAGAGTAGTAAATTAGCAATTTCTAACGAAACTAGACAATAGAAAATTACTTCACATAATAACTGCGTGAAACGTAACATGCAATGAAAGATTTTGTGTGCACTATACCATGCAATGTAACATAATTCGTGTAGTACTCGTATGTAACATAATTCGTGTAGTACTCGTATGTTACATAATTCGTGTAGTACTCGTATGTAACATAATTCGTGTAGTACTCGTATGTAACATAATTCGTGTAGTACTCGTATGTAACATAATTCGTGTAGTACTCGTATGTAACATAATTCGTCTAGTACTCGTATGTAACATAATTCGTGTAGTACTCGTATGTAACATAATTCGTGTAGTACTCGTATGTAACATAATTCGTGTAGTACTCGTATGGATCTCTTGCGTGCACGAACAAAGCACTTTATAAGACCCGCGGCATTGGTGTTCAGGGCAGCGGCGGGCGTCCACGCTTGCACCGAACATGCAATGAAAATGTAGACTGTTGCATTGAATCTTTCGTTTCACCAGTATGTACACACCATTACAAATGACTGGATATCTCTTTTAATGGGAAATCACCTAAAACATCATTATCTCTCATTTGCAAGCTCTGTGTCTACGCCACGCTCCGACCAATGGGAAGCCGCGGACATCACGTCATATTTCATCCGCAAATCGCGCGGCCGTCGGCGCACCGGTCTAGCGATACAAATTCGAAACTACAAGCGCATACGCTCACCCGTGTTAAGCCTTGTCTAATTTTTGTGTCACAAATCTCTAAAATTCCACACTTTTTTCTTTTGCTTTCATTGCGTAATCACTCTGTTATTAACAACAATCACAAAACAAAACAACAGCCTCAACCAATTTGAATCAAATAACTGTTTTTAAGATATAAGCGCGGACAAACAAAAATAACTATTTAACATTAAAATAACACCTCAAACGCTCCAATCTCCTTCGTGTCATCGACACTACAGATAATGCGCGAAAGTAAGACAGCGAATCGGGAACTAGTAGAACAGAGTGAGACGGCGAGTGTATGAAAGTTTCATGTAAACCAGTGTTTGCGAAGCCTTTCTGTTGTCCAAATATTCGGGATTATTCCGGGATTACGTCCTGGATACGGATTGATTTTCAATGAGGCTCTTTGTTTGAAGCCTTCAGCGTCGTTTATGATGGATTTATATATAAGGCTTTTTAGGAATTCCTTTGATTTTACATTATCTCAGCCCCCAAGGCGTTAAGGAGTAATTATTTTAGAAATCTCTGTTTTGACAGCGGGTTAGATTATCTTTTGTTTTGACAGTATTTGACAGTCGGAGTTTTTACCCCCGTGCTTGAGTTGTCGTTGGGGTAAAGGTAAAGGCTCTAACTTCGATATTGAGAACAAAGGGATTTTTTGTATTGTACAGTCACCGGCAAAAATATATGACGATTTTAGTACCATGTCACATTATCATATCACTAGAATCTAGTCCGCAAAAGAAATAATTTACATTAAACCTTATAATTACTGTACAACCTTGGATGGGAGAAGTCTCCTGGTAACTATTGAACGATTGGTATGAAAGTTGAGTCTACAGGTTGAAATCGAAAATAATTGTAAAATTTTAATGGGGGGTTCTAGGGCTATTAAACATTATATTTGTGAGGGAGAAAAGAAATCTTAATTGTAAAAAAAAACATAATTTACAGTTGCTTTCATAAAAAAATACATGTAAAATTTATATAAGAAAAATATTACATTAAATTCGATACACCCTTTCAGGTTTCAGGTGGTCCTTTCAGGTGTTTCATTCAATAACACAGCGCGACAGCAGCAACTAATAATTGCGTTATTGTATTTTCTTACATAATGTTTCTTTACGATTTTAATTGTTATTATACCGATTATTATAACGTTTAAAATGTCCTGTAAAATTTTGTCGAATGATTTCAATTTCACCCTGTAGATTGTTATTGTGTAACAAATCATCTAAAAGCTATTAAAAATAATTATGTAATTTATTATAATACGGGAACATAAAATATGAAATTATACTCTCAAAACAACGCTGTACAACATTCGTTTGCTCTGGAGAATTCATTAGAGTTCTTCTGTTCTTTTCTGAACGAGTCGAGATCGCCAAGTTAGTAGTTCAGACTTGATCTCAATTGAAGTAAGAATAATAGCCCGCAGCATCGGACCTAGCGGTTGTAATTAGTTGAAAATTCTTGAAAAATTATACAGCAACTCCTATATACTAAGGCAGCTTCTAACCGCAGAGCATTCTGAAGTGACGGAACTGTGTAGAGCTGTTAAAACCATGATATTATTTTTTACGTAATTATTCCATACTAATATTATAAATGTGAATGTGACTCTGTTTATCGGTTTATCGGTCTGTCTCGCTTCCACGTCACTACTGAACCAATTCAACCGAAATTTAGTACACATATAGTCTAGTACTTGAGAAAGGAAGTAGGCTACCTTTTATCCCGATATTCCTATGCGAACGAGTGCCATGCGGGTGAATGTTGACAAAATTAAATATCGCCTCCCAGAAAAATTAGAAAATTTTCAATTTTACGAATTGAGGCTACTGTTCCAATTTGAAAATCTTTCCGTGTTGAATAGCCTATTTATTGAGGAAGGCTACATTCCATCATACTATATCAAAGTAACAATTCTACGAGGACGAAGTCGCGAGCCAAAGCTAGTTATACATAAATGTGTAGAAAGGATAGAGGAAGACGTGATTGTGTTATAAAACAAAAATTAAAGAAATTATAAATTTGATATTGGAAAATTTAGAACCAATCCATAAGAAAATTAAATAAAAACTCTTTCCAATACTGACATTGATAGAATAACAAATTTCAAGAGAGGTTGGATTTCCAAGACCACCGTATGGTGGCTGTTGAGAGGGCCGCCGCCTTAGGCGAGGTTATTGAGGAAGTGTTCCGCCCTGGTGCAGATCGTCGGTGGGCACGGCTGCTTCGGCCGTTATCTGCACCGCATTGGGCGAGAGGCAACTCCTATGTGCCACCATTGTGGCGCAGCCGAGGAGGTGCCCAGCACACACTTGAAGTGTGTCCTTCGTTTTCTGCGCAGCGCAGGGAGCTCACTGCCGTGATCGGTCACGACCTCGCCCTCCAAACGGTGATCCACACCATGCTGGGGCGTGAGGCGTCTTGGGACGCGGTTAACTCCTTCTGCGTCGACGTCATGACGCAGAAAGAGGCGGCGGAACGGGCCAGGGAAGAGGACCCCCAGGCCGATCCGTGCGGCCGCAGAAGAACCGGGCGGAGAAGGCGGCAATTTGCCCGCCTGATTCCTCGTGATGGTGGCCTGCAGGGCCCGGGCCTGGGAAGCCCGAGTCCTGCATTACACAGGCCACCTACAGTCGCCGGCCTCCCCCTTTTAGGGAGGTGAGAGGGGCTCGTTTCGAGCTGGCACTGACGGGGTTGTGGAGGTTTCCGAAAGGGTTCCCGCGATCTCGTCTGGCAGCGACGCACATACGCTCGTCGCGTCGTCCTCGTCCGATGAGGACGACGATGGCGCGGCGTTCGCGCGCGTGTAAGCGCCAAGGTGTCGCAGGTGGACGTCGCTAGTTTTTAGTGGGTAGGCCCTGCATTTTGCGGGGTGAGTCCCACATAACCCTATGCCCTCCCAGGCATAGGTGTATGCGTAACGCATTTTCCAACAAAAACCAAAAAAAGGTTGGATTTCCAACATATTCCCATGCCAGAAATGCAGGCACTGGACACTGGTTGAGTGGCAATGCCACCCGTTGATGTTCACTCAACGGGATACAGCTCCTTTATAGGCCTTACTAAAATTGAACCGTGCTCGGTTAGAAGTTTGACAGCTCGAAAATGACCAAATGACGCTTACATATTAAAAATTTAATATGTGTTAAGAAATACATTTCACAGACACAAAAGTGCATGGATCTGCTAATGTGGTTAACATTACCTTGCAGTTGACTCGAACTACAGCATATGTACAAAAAACAGATTGAGAAAAAAAATAAAGCCAGATTAGGAAAGAAGGAATAAAGAAATTGGGCCTCAAATGGATATCTCAGACTAAATTAATGGCAATTTCCTTTAAATAAAAAACAGACAGCAAAAGTAATATTATTGGCATTAAAATGCTTATTAGTCTAAATTTTCTTTGTTCTACCTACAGAAAATGCTTTTTTTGTATATAATTTAAATATTTGGAGACTGTAAAGCCGTGCAAATTATTTGAAAAATATTTTGACATTTCATAATAAGAAGTGTATAAACATTGAGACCTTCATCAAAAAAAAATTTTTCCTCTTTTCTAAGCTCGAGTAATTATTTTTAATATAATTTTTTTAAGAATCAGCTTTAATGTACAGCTCTATACAGATCCCAATTAGCGTGTCCTATTATCGAAGTTCTTAGGCGTCTGTAGTGTGTTGTAATTGCCTTTCAGCTATTCGGTTTGTGCTGACGGTACACCTCACTACCGGCATCTGGTAGAGGTAGAGGTATTTATCTATTCGCTAGCACAGCGGATCTAAATCTAGAACTTAGGCTAGCCCAATGTTATTAGGGTCATCTTAGATCTAGAATAGATTTTCCATTGTTTTCGCGTGGATGATTACGTTAATTTATACCCGGTGTATATATTCCAAAGCGATCGATTGGAATGCATTTATCTTGCATAGAATAGATTGTGTCGTCCATACTGATAAAAAAAGTATTGACGTTGCAGTATTAAGGTATTATTATTATTGATACTAGACCTGACAACCTGATAAATAATTTTCAGTTGTATTAATTGTACTAGCTTTAATTAGAGGTAGAGAAAGAGGATCGCTATTTACTACGCTCATATTTTATCAGCTTGTTGCTTTGCTATTATGTGTGGTTACTTGAAATTGTTTACTAATATTTTATTGTAATTTAAAACTTTGTATTTTTTTATGATTTTAACTATACACGTGAAAGATGACAGTGAAAACGTGCATATTCGTAACTACCACACATACATTCATAATTCTATCGACGCGTGCCAAACTATAATTTTTAAGTACGTTTTGACTTTCGATATAGAAAACAAAACTACCTTCCCCATGGTCAGACCGTTGGGTTACCAAAACTTTGTGATCTCAAACTCCTCCGTGCTTCGGAAAGCACGTTAAGCCGTTGTTGGTCCTGGTAGCTATTGCAACCGCTGCTACCCACCAACCCGCATTGGGCCAGCGTGGTTGTGTTACGGCCCATACTCCTCATGGGTTCGCTTCTTTAAGGAAGGCCTGTGCCCAGCAGTGGGATGTATATAGGCCTAGGAAGATACACTCTTTGATTTGCACATTACTCATCATTGGCATAAGATATGTTAATAGTCTGTCTACCCAGGTGAAGTTAGCTGGACCTCGACCAAACAATGATGATCTCTTAGCTCTTGGTTTACACATTTAACTTAATTAAAACTTTATTACGTTTCCTTGGTTTACACATTTAACTTAATTAAAACTTTATTACGTTTCCAAGATGGACGTCTTTCCAATAACGTACGACGCTTTTGACCCGATCTATACGTCTGACCGATATTTGTTTTACAGCCAATGTAACGTGCTATTCCATTTATGTCCAATATGGCTTCTAAAAGAATAGTTCCACTAACGTTTTATGGCAAATAAAAGTTTTTACAGCTCCGATAATACGAGCAGAGCAGATATCAGAGGGCATATTGTACACATTTCACGTAGACCCGAATGGTAACCGACATTGTATGAAAAGTAATGCTGTAATAAACGAATGCGGCTGACGAATCTGAGTGTGCGGTTTTATGATTTTTTAAATACTTCGTCGTTACCAAAACGACCAAGTTTTACTTTGTACCAGTTATTATTATTTTATTTGGCGGTTATTAGGAAAATTTGGCTTTATTATATTCTTTTTATTTTATTTTTACATCCCTTTAACATACTATATGAAGTGCTTGGTTGCGGATGTAGGTTGGCAGAGTGGTGGTGATTTAGTGATGGAGGATGTTAAGTAAAAAAATATAGGGGATAAATTGGTTTTTTGGTAAGTTTTCTTTTATTTTCTCATAATCACTCCCCTACATACAAATACTTAATTTGTTTAATTGGAAGACCAATGCCTAGTGGGATGGATATAGCCTAATGATAAAAAATATTATTCATCACTCATGCTCGGAATAAAGGTCGTCAATTCCCGAAACAGGGATGAAAACAGTACTTTTCGTCCCTAGGGAGCCCTTGTGTGTCAAGGCCTCCTGGAGGTATGTAATTTTTTTCCCCTGTGTGTCAGAAGCCTCCTGTAGGCCTAGCACGGGCCGGAAAGAAAAAGTCCTCGGAGACAAAATTACTACGCGCGAACGAAGAAGCGAGAGGCAATGACGATTTTTGTCTCTGGGGACTTTTTCTCTCTGGCCCGTGCTAGGCCTTCGAGGTCACTTTTTCCCGCTCAATTTTAGAGTTGTAATTTGGCCCTTTAAGCTATTTCTATCTCTTTTATTCTTTGCCTTATTATTAAAGTGGGACAAAGACGCAATTATAACGCTACAAAAGTGTCAAAATACAAATATTTAGTCAGCATTTAGTCTTAAAATGTTGCGCACTATGTTACAACCACTAATAAGGAATGATCATTTTGGGCGCTAATTCACAGTGGAAAGTTAGAGATTAATTCTGTGTGTTTAATATTGTCAAGAATTATTTCTGTATGTAGATTTACCAAAAAATCGTGTTCTGGACGCTTTTATTTATAATTATTACACTAAATAAGTCCGCCATTAAGTCCGCCTTTGTCCGTCGTACATAAAGAATAAATAAATAAATAAATGTAGAAAACAGGATAAAAGTACTTTCTCTTACTTTCAACTTTAATTGCTAATATGATGTAGCATAAAACTATACTTTATTTTACATATCCGGATAGCTTATTTAGGGCGAATTCGACCATATTGAGATTAGTAACATGGGAATAGTAATACCAAACTGAGCTGCAACGATTGGTCGAATCTGCCCTGTGTCAATCGAGACATTGACACATTCGTGCGCGAAAAACTGCGTACTCCTTTAAAATAGTATTACTCGCGTGTAGCCAAACATGAAAAACTAGGATAGCTAAACGGCTCCGCCCTTAGGGCAGATTCGACCAATCGTTGCAGCTCAGTTTGGCATTACTATTCCCGTGTTACTAATCTCAATTTCGTCGAATTCGCCCTTAATAAAGATATTAATGATATAAGTTTTATATTATAGTCTTCAACAAAATTTCATGAAAATCGTAATTTTACCGGAAGCCGTAAGTAAACCGGAAGTAGTGCGGAAATAAGTTGACACATATCGTGGCCGCCATCAACCGATTGGCGGTGGCACCATTTAACCAAGGAGGTCCACAGCCATAGACTTAGTTCAAACAAAATCTATGAGGAGGCGCAAGGAGGCCGGCATCGTCCAGTGAGAGATCCTTTGGACAAACAGGGAAAGTAATAAATTTTACAATCGTTATTGTAAAATTGTAATATGCACAGAGCTTTCCTCGAGCGAAAGGCTTATTTAGTCCCTCCACCAAACTCTGTATTGGGACTAAATAAGTCACTTTTAACACTTATTGAACAATGTACTATTGTAAGCAATATTTTTAACAAAGTCTGCAAGTATTTTAAGATGTCTTCTAAAAGTAGAAAACGCAGTGAAAGATATTATTTTCCAATGAATACAAATGAAACTAACCGCAAGAGGTAATTAAAATAGACAGTCTGAACTATATTAGGAAATTGGAAGGTGAAAGTGTACTTATATAGCCGGTGCTCAATGTGCTATATTTAGATGGGCTGAATCGCGGAACGGAACTATTTCTGGTTGCTTTCGATCAATATTGTAGTTCAATGGGCAGGGTTATGTTTATTATGGGTTTTTTGATTCGGTGGGGTTCGTTGAGTGAATTTGCTAATTGCCAAGCAAAAGGAATTGTGATCCAAAGCAGATGTTATATTGGGTCCTTACCTATGAAATTGGTGTTTTTATTCTGTCTTAGTATTTTGTCTGTAACTATTAAGATTCAGAGTATTCCTAAAAAATAATTACCTCGTCTAAAAATAGACTATATTTTTGAGCTCTTTTGATTTGTTTTGATAATTTGTTGTAAGTTTAATTGTGTTAAAATTGGACACGGAGACAATTTTTTTGAAGTGCCTCCCGAATACATTATTTTATTTGCATTCACTTAAAAACGATAAATAATTTTTATGAAGTGTGATTTTACACATATTACTAAAGCTTGTCTAATTATACATGCCAAATATTATTATCTCTGGATTTGTCGTTGTGTAGAAAACTGATAAAATGTCAGTATGGAAAATGCAGAATTCCCCAAAATCTCCATACAAAACACCAATTTCATAGGTAAGGACCTAATATTTAGGAAGTGAACAGTGTAATTATTTTTCACTTTGTAACTTCTATAATGTGAACATTTAATATCACCAACATAAATAAACATTTATGGTGAATAAGAACATATAACTATGGCTTGAAAATGAAATAACAGAACATATCATCAGGCCTCTTTTTCCCGAAGGGGTAGGCAGAGGTGTTAAACACCCACATTTCGCCAGATGTGTTAGGTCCTCATGTAACAGGTTGCCATGTAAGGCAAGCGATATTCACAATGAACTGTACATAAGTTTTATTCAAACTCAGTGGTACAGGCGGTGGGATCGATCCCCGTTTCCCGCGGCCTCTCGAGTGAGTAATGCCCCGTCTGTCCCAACTTGACTACCGCTGCTTCTTGCTCCTTGCATGAAAATAATGTGTAGTAAATAAAAAATAACTGTAGGCGACATCTGGCACAATATAAAAACTCTTTGGTACAGTTCTCTAAAATGTTTTCTTGTATAAAAAAAAGAAATAACTCCTCCCTCATTATAATAAAAGAAAAGCATAAAAGAGTTCGCAATTCTATATCTACACCGTCCGTTTTCAGACGAAACGTCTTCAAGTAAATTACTTGGTGTTTTTGTGAATGAATAAATAAAAGTGGACATTTTTGCAATGAATATCGCACAATTTAAAATAGTATTTATACATACATTATTGATTGTGGTTGAGTTTTTCGATCCGTAGTATACTACCTCAATAGTTAAAATCTAGATCAATAACAAAAAATGTAATAAATAATAAAATGTATGACGTCAGCTTGACAATTGTTAAATTTGCGATGAAAATTCGAAGCAATATACATCAGCTGTGTCGCCAGCCGCCATTTTACTAATCCCAGTATCTGTTGTGGTTAAATTGTCTATAATTATTTTGTGTTTTGAACATTCGATTATTGGACAAACTGTCATATCAAGGCATCATACGTTTTAGACATTGGTCTCTATAACCTTCTGGTCAACCTATCAAAAAAACTGACCCTAACAAATATTGGGTCCATACCTATGAAATTGGTGTTTTTTTTCTCTCTTAGTATTTTGTCTGTAACTATTAAGATTCAGAGTATTCCTAAAAAATAATTACCTCGTCTAAAAATAGACTATATTTTTGAGCTCTTTTGATTTGTTTTGATAATTTGTTGTAAGTTTAATTGTGTTAAAATTGGACACGGAGACAACTCTTTTTAAGTGCCTCCCGAATACATCATTTTATTTGCATTCACTTAAAAACGATAAATATTTTTTATGAAGTGTGAGTTTTATGAATTTTTACACATATTACTAAAGCTTGTCTAATGATACATCTCTGGATTTGTCGTTGTGAAGAAAACTGATAAAATGTTAGTATGGAAAATGCAGAATTCCTCAAAATCTCCATACAAAACACCAATTTCATAGGTAAGCACCTAATACATCATGAAAATTAAGTTAGCACAACCTGGTCCAATGCGGATTGGTGGAAGAAATGATGCACCAACTTTATCAACTGGCACCTTTTTTTTTCTCGAGGACAAAATCCGTTTACGGACCTACCATCCGCTGGCGAGGCGGAAGGCTGTGTGGGACTCGCTCGGCGGCGGCCGAGAATACCCTCCAAAACTCCCCGATACACCTCCTTGCCCTTCCGTGGGAGGGACCCGGGGTCTGATCAACTGGCACCTAGTTTAAAGAGCCTTCCTAATTACCGAAGTATTTGAGATAACAAAGTTTATTCCATCCAACTAAGAGTCCACCATAGCGAAAGATGCTTAGTTTTCAATGGTAATTTGTCAGCATTAGAACTTACGCGACCGACTATTTTTCATACATACATTGAAGTCTATTGCACTTTAATCATGCGGACTAAGATGGACGGCTTAATAATGAAGTATTTATTTTTTATTTTCATACTAACGACGTCGGTCGCGCGCGTGGCTATTGATTTAGCGCCGGAAAAAAGTTGACAAAAAAGTTTTTGTTGTTATAATTAGTACAGCACGGTTTTTTTACAAGATGCTTAACATAACATTCCTACATTTTATTTAGTAAAATGTTGACTATTAATAGCTAAACTAAACCTCTAATTATTAAAATTATGAAAATAACATTTCACTCTCGTCTGATTAATGATTGTCATGGTAAATTTCTGTTGTTGTGTCATTATTTTACAATGCCGAGAAATTTTAAAATTCGAAATGAAATTAAATATTGACGGTATATGTAACATTATACTCTGTCGAGCAAATATTGATAACCACGGTTACACCCGCGCGGTACCCGTTCCCATGGGAATATTGGGATAAAAAGTAGCCTAGGTCCATTCTTAGGCTGCAGACTATCTATGTACCAAATTTTGACTAAATGAAGTGAAAGCAAACAGACAGAGTTACTTTCGCATTAATAATATTAGTATGAATTGCTCCATACTTCAAATTAACCAAATAAAAAAAATCACAAAAGCAATTTTTCATAACCAGTTACTCATACTCGCGAGCTCGCTATTATGTTCTATTTAAAGCGAGTTTCCTCGAATCATAATTTGCCGACATCAAAGTTTTCTATATTCCCAGTAAAATGTATTAGCGAATCCCTAAGGGCTGTATTCATATATTCAGTCTCGGTTCTGACGGCCCCGGGCGAGACATCTAACTTGAGACATCCCTTACTTTCAATATTCCGATGTGGAATTGTGATATGGGAAATATTCACTTCCTTTTCCTTGACATACGAAACTTCTGTGTAATTTACGTTTGCTTCGCCAATTTGTATCATGAAGGATTTTATGTTCCAGACACTTTTTATACGCCCCTAGGGTATTAATGTGTTGAAGGGGTTAGCAAGGTAACAGAAGTGTTATTATGTAACATCAACACTCGTGCAAGACTTAATCTATCTTGTGTTTATTAAAATACGAAATTCATTAAATGAATATAAATATCTTGGAACATTCACACCTATCAACTAGCCCCATTTCTAGCAACTAATGCTGCTTGTGTGACGGACACTACATTACCGATAAATATATTTAATAAACAAATAAATATAAATATCCTGAATATTTATAAATATATATAAACATCCAAGACTGGATAACAAATGCCTGAATTCATCACCCAAACATTTGCCCCCATCGGGGATCAAACCTAGAATCTCTCGAAATGACGACGCCTTGAGACCGGCATACAGACCACTCGACCACGGAGGTCGTCAAATGTTTTATTTGTTTCTGACGTGATTTCGTAAATGATTATTATCTTCAGTCATGTCATAATGTTCGAATTATGAACTCAAGACTCGAATTCATAACGATATATTTTTTAACACAGGTGATAAAAACGAAAATTTTAAATGGAAACTGTAACATAATGACCATTATGCAACAGGTTGGACTCATTATGCAACACTTATTTTTCTGCAAAACGCACAAAACTATGGCAAATGTTTTCCAGACAGCCAACAATAAATAAAAATAATTAAATTTATGGTTTTATTTCTTTGACTGTACTGTACATAAAGTAGTGTATGAAACTGAACTTATCTCAGTATTATGTGACAGTTACATAAACTACTATTGTGATATCTTGTGTGTTATCGTATGAGTTGACATTATCTCATTTGAAACCCGTATGGTTTTAGGTATCTGCCTATTTTATTTCGATGGGAATCATCTAGCTTCCCCTAATGCATGTTTAAGTACTTAAAGTAAATGTACTCGTATGTATACCCATGTAAATAGAACATGAGTAAATGGCTCACTTGCTGATAGACACCGATGTCCTTGTTGATCAAATCAAATCAAAAATTATTTTATTTCATAGGCTAAACATGGCACTTAAAATCGTCAACATTCATACATAGTCACATTTATTATACTTAAGACTTAAAAGACTTAAAATTTCACTGCCGCGAGCGCTTGTAGCAAGTACATCCACATAGCGCTTTGACTGTGGTTGTAATCGATACAAGCGACCGGATTCCGAGAGTAAGGCATTTCATGAGAAGAACCCGGTAAGAAACTCATGAGCCACTTTTTTTAAATAGCCAATCATACAATCTATTAGTCACAGTGTTACATTTTTTACAATTATAAATTATATGTCAGTATATGTATAATCAAAATATTAAAAATATTAATAAGATTTAACATTGTTATCTCTTATTACATTAACTTGTATGAATGATACATGTATTAACGTTTCAATACTTTAAAGTGGCAAATTAAACTAAACATTATTAAGATTAAGCATCGGATGTCCACACATTCCTGTCATCTAAATAATCCTGAACTTTGTAATATGCCTTTCCCATGAGGGTTTTCTTAATATGCGGTTTAAACCTGTGCAACGGCAGTTCAGTTACATGTTGTGGAATTTTGTTATATATTTGTATGCACTTTCCCATAAATGATTGACTAGTTTTACGTAGTCTGAAACCTGGAACAGCAAGCCTGTTCCTGTCTTGTGTTAAACTGTGACCGTCGCTGCATTTTAAAATTTGATATAGATGCTAATAATAAAGCAACATTCATATTTGCTGTTTCGTATTTACAGGATGGGAAAACTTTGTGGTTTGGCCGCCTTCGTGGTTTGAAAGGCAATTTAACTCAGTCGTTGCTATTACAATCTACCTTTATATTTTGATCGTGGTCATACTACACAACCTACTCATGTGAGTTTGTGTAGAATGAGTACATTTTACTAGTGGTTTCCCGCGGATTCACCCACGCGGTACCTACTTGTTTACGGGGAAATATTGTCCTTTCTTAGGCTTTAAACTAATGGTGAACCTATGAAATTGGTGTTCTGTATGGAGATGTTAGGAAAGTCTGCATTTCCCATACTAACATATTTTTCAGATTTCTTCACAAAACAAATCAAGAGAGCCCAAAAATATGGTCTATTTTTAGAGGAGTTAATTATTTTTTAGAATATCCTGAAACTTAATAGTTAAAAGTAATACTAAGAGAGAAAAAAAACAGCAATTTCATAGGTAAAGTCCTATTATTATGTGCACCGAATTTCGAATAATGGGTTCAGTAGTTTTGCCGTAAAAGGAGGAGTTACGCATTTTTAATATTAGTATAAATTTTTGCCAACTGCATAACCCTGAGAAGAGTAATCTAAACACTTTTCCATTGCGATCAGTGTGCGCTGTCAGCATCAGAAACTAACAACCTACTGTGAGATTCGTCATATCCAAACGTTACACGTCAGTTCTCAGTCTAAGTGAGGTTTCAGAGCGACGCCGGCAGCCGAGTTATCCATACATTTTGGCGTGTATGGCTGGGCGTACACGGACTGCTTGAAGCAGTTTAGCCGACCGCTTCAAGCTGCGACACAGTGAACTGTGATCTTCTCTACACTGCCATACACACTACTGGTCGAGCAGTCGCGACCGCTTCAAGCCGTCAACTTCACGACGAAATTCCATCGTGCTGTCGACCGCTCGCGAGCGGTTACGAGGCATACATCCGCCATTTACACCATATGTACTGAAGTTTTAAATAAATAAATACACCGACTGCTCGAGCTGTTGACTGCTCTAGCGCCGCCATCGACATCCCCCCTCCTTTTCTGGCCCGTGGCGTCTGTTTCTGTCTCATCTGTCTCATTCGTCGATTAATCTTTGAAAATTGAGGCCGTGTGTGCCAATCATGCGCTTAACTCAACTCAGTTGGCAGCGACCGCTCGAGCAGTCAAAGACGACAGTTCGAGCCTCGTGTGGCCGGTTCTGGCGGCCAGCGTAGCTATTAAACGTTCCTTATACTAAAATTCATGTGATCTAATACTAGAAAAAGTTTATTTCGAATAATTATTCTCAAATGTAGATCTTTTGGCTGAACTAAGGCAAGCCTTTGAAGCATAAATAGGGGTATGAAAGCATTACCAGAATCGACGTCAACACAAATATATTGTAAGTTTAAGTTTCCTTTTACATAACAGCGAAATAAGGTTTTCTAACTCAACTCGTACTTATTGGAAATATGATTCAAAACCGGATGTAGCGATACTTTAAGAGCGTATTCGTGACGGAAGTAATTCTTGACTACTCACTGAACTGGAAGCGTCCGGATTTGGTTGCATCCGGCGAAATGGGACACGCTGTTAAACATGGAAAAGTTTGTGAATCCGCGTTTTTGAACTGTGAAGTAATATGGGTAGTGCCTTGGACTGTATTTCCAACTTCCAATTGTAAGTTTTCAGCAGAAGATAGCGCTAAGGTTTATGTTATAGTAACGATCACCGTGGTTGAGATTTTATGCCTATATCAAGGCGTTGCCTTTGCGACAAGTTCTGGGTTCGACTGCAGGTTATTAAAATAATGTTTATAATTTAAAGAAAATTAGTGACCTAAAATATCTGGCAAATTGTGGGTTCTGCCTACCCCTTTGGGGAAAGAAGCGTGATAATGTTGACGACCTCCGTGGTCGAGTGGTCTGTATTCCGGTCTCAACTTGGCTCTTGAGACTCGAGACTCAAGGCGTCGCCATTTCGAGAGGTTCTGGGTTCGATCCCCGGTGGGGGCAAATGTTTGGGTGATGAATTTTCAGGCATTTGTTCTCCAGTCTTGGATGTTAATATATATTCAGGATATTTATATGTATTTATCAAATAAATATATTTATCCGTCATCTAGTGTCCGTAACACAAGCAGCATTAGTTGCTTAAAATGGGGCTAGTTGATAGGTGTGAATGTTTGAAGATATTTATTTATTTTATTTAATGTTATATTATGTTAGTATCCATAACACAAGCGGCATAAACTTTATAAATAAATTAGGACTGGTTGTGGCTCTGAAGATATTTAACTTTAAATAAATTCAATATTCAATATCATTTATTCAATTAAGATGCGTCTTAGCACATGCTTATGAACGTCAAAAGCGTGAAAGCGTTAAACTACGCAATCCGCTCACAAAACTACCAGGAGGGCTTGTTCTGAGAAGAACGGGCAAGAAACTCAGCAAGTTTCTATCCTCCCTTTACATTGTTATTCTTTTTTAAAAAAAATTCATAAGCTACAACGTCATTGAAGCTGTGTGTTATGAAAAATGTCTCTTGTAATCCTATTGTGCAATCCATTGTAAATCTTGAAATAATTTCCTGTCGTCTATTTAAGTTAGGCGAACAATTCCTGTGTTCACTTGATTCACTTTGTTGGCGCCTAGCCAGACTGTTTTTTATACTTACAACCATGGATTTAGTTTAAGAGAGTAACAAAAGTAAAAGAAACGTTTTAAAAAATATGACAGAAATATAGCTATTACTACGAGTATTGCTTTGTACAAAACTTCTATCGATATACTTATATAGTGTTTTTAGTTTTGTTTCCTTTAAGTGACTGTGAAATATGCGAATTCACTGTTTTTGTCAACCACTGATCAATATTAGTTATCAAAGAACAAGAATTATTTACTTTTTCCATTCTTCTTATTTCATTACCTTTGTTGCTGTCACACAATGTTAAAAACTTACTTCCAAATACTTAGCCTTCGCTTTAAAACCTTTCAGTGCCAACGGCCGTCAGTTCTGCGAAAAAAGCGCTGTGTTTCTGGTTTTTTGCCGGACACCATGTGATAGGCCACACCGGGTTCTGTGGGGATCACTGCACAACTGCACAACTGCACCTACTCACTTAAAACTGTCGGTGCTTTTTTATGCAGGGTTGTATCTACGTCACTATGACTTGAACCAACTGCGCTGTCCCCTAATATCTCATCCTCTCTAGTTTTAAAACGGGAGTTATTCAAACGGTTAGCAAAATATTCGAATTTTGGTCTGCTGATTGCAGAAAAATGCAATCGATCTTATGGGCAGCAAATATTAGGTCCTTACCTATGAAATTGGTGTTTTGTATGGAGATTTTGGGGAATTCTGCATTTTCCATACTAAAATTATTTCAGTTTTCTTCACAACGACAAATCAAAAGATAATAATATTTGGCATATATCATTAGACAAGCTTTAGTAATATGTGTAATATCACACTTCATAAAAATTATTTATCGTTTTTAAGTGAATGCAAATAAAATGATGTATTCGGGAGGCACTTAAAAAGAGTTGTCTCCGTGTGCAATTTTAACACAATTAAACTTACAACAAATTATCAAAACAAATCAAAAGAGCTCAAAAATATAGTCTATTTTTAGACGAGGTAATTATTTTTTAGGAATACTCTGAATCTTAATAGTTACAGACAAAATACTAAGAGAAAAAAAAACACCAATTTCATAGGACCCAATATTTCTCAATTGGTCAGCAATATAACTAATTGGTCAGCAACTTATCGGCAGCCGATATTTCTAATTTGTCAGAAAAATTGCTTGCTGCTCAAATAATTTATTCGCAGGCCAAATAATTATAATGCTTTCAAAATATTTGATTGCTGCCCAAACGATTTTTCGGCTGACCTTTTTGTTGCTGAGCAAATCATTAAATGGCTGCTCAATTAATTACTTCCCGTTTATAACTATAAGGCCCTTATTACAGAACCAAACTCAAGCGTAGATCTCTGCTTGAGCACTGTTAGAGAGGGATGGCGCTATTGATCCCACACAACGCCATCCCTTTTTAACAACGCTCAAGCAGAGATCTACGCTTGAGTTTAGTTCCGTAATACGGGCCTTAGAATACTACCAACCCATACTCTTCCTTTGGGTGTCGTAAAAGGTGAATAACGGAATAGAACTGCACAACCATCCAATAACTTATAGCGGCGACGGGCTCACCACCTGCCACGCTGAGTACAGTCAGTGCTTAATGAAGCGTGGACTATGGCAATGAACTGCTTTTGCGGTGCTTTTGCCTACTCTCTGACTGACCTTTAGGGGATAAGTCTTGATTATATGAATGAATAAATGAGAAGTTTACCGTAATTATACATCTTGGGGTGTTAGTAAATAGGCAAGTAGTTTAAAGTCTTTTCTTGCAGCGGATTTATTGGTCACTGTATAGGTGATGAGCTAGCCACTCTTTCACGATTTTTCATCTGACCAAACCCATTTTTTGTATCGCTAAATGTGGTCTACTCTTTCGGGGATTCCAGGTGTGATTTTATGTATGTATGTATGTGGATTTCCTTAGAGCTGCAGCATCTAAAATACTAATAACTTTCTTATCATCAGAGGTAGTATATAGTTGAGGTAGTTGTCTTTCAATCAGATCTCTTTAATTGAGGAGCTCGGTGGCGTAGTGTTTAGTACGCTTTGCGTGTCGATATCGAAAACAAAGCTACCTTCGCCATGGTCAGACATAGGTTGGAGGACCAAACATTGTGATCTCGAACTCCTCGCATCGGAAGGCACGTTTAGCCTTTGGTCCCGATCGCTATTGCAAGCGTTTCTACTAAGCAACTAGCATTGGGCCAGCGTGGTGGTGTTACGGCCCATACTCCTCATTTCTCTATGAGGTAGGCCTGTGTCTCATCACAGTCGTAAAATTGTCACAATACTTTTTCCACCAATCAGAGCAAATTATCATTACGAAAACTTCACATTTTTATACGAATTTAAAACTAGCACCAGTTAGCGAACACTTTGCATCGAATAATAGTGTTCCGTTCATTGTTATGTAAAACGTTTCGAGTAGCCATTTTAAGTTTAAATTTATTCGAGAAATTGCTTTGCCGCTTCCAAACTACGGCTGATGTCTTTGTAGGGCCAGAGTTTTTGAGCTTTTAATAATATTTTTATGCGGCACCGTTATTTGCTTTTATGTGGAAAACGCTGGTTATTATCAGAACCAATTCTGCATACGAAGGTATGCAGAATTGGCATTCCACTCCATTCGTGGCCGAGTGGTTTGTATGTGTTCATGATATAGCTATATCTGTAGTGTAGTATTTATGGTAACAAACTCTACTTTTTAGTTGCATTAAAAATGTCAATTTCTTTGGTAAATTATTTCAGCTACTTTCCGCTAGGGGCGCTTTTGACCTCTCCCATAGAAATTTGTGAATAGTTTACAATGAGAACTCAATGTGAATTTAATATGAACATTTGAATCCTGGTCTTGCTGTTGATATGTAAATTACGTAAATATAAAATGTAGGTGCCTTATATCTTAGTACAATCAATTACAAAAATATGAAACCACTTTTGACAGTATATGAAGAGTCATATCAGAAGGAAATAAAGATTTCGTTTAAAATATTTACCTTTCCTGGTACTTATTTAAAACACTAAGTCGCTGGAAACACGAAATAAATACTATTATTTTTCGCTACTGCCATAGCTTCGTAACACGTCAACCATCAGACCTTAGAGTTTAAAACTCCTGTATTGTTTAGGTGTTTCAGTACAACACTGTTGCTGTCTGAATTATAGAAGTGTGTCATAGTCCACCAAGTATAAGCAAAGGGTGCAAAATTTTAGCACACACTGGTGTAAATAAACGCCGCTGGCAAACGCCCGCCGTGGATGGAGATTTGTTGGTCTCCGCGATTGCCCGCTACGTTTCAGTAGTCCACCGCAATTCATGTCATAAATGAAGTCATTTGCTAGACTTGTCCTCATGAATGGGTCTGAATGTGGATGCGATGGACAAAAAAAACATGTACACGCAGAAGATATACGAATGTTGAAATTGATACTACGGATACGATAAAAATTATACATACATACATATTATAAACACGACTATAATCCCATAAGGGTTAGTCAGAGACTAGGCAAGAGCACCGCAAAAGCAGTCCACTGCCATAGTCCGCGCTTCACCAAGCAGTTGCACACAGCGTGACAGGTGAAGAGCCCGTCGTCGCCGCTATAAGCTATTGGATGGTTGTGCAGTTCTAGTCCATTAGTTGCCTTTTAGGATACTCAAGGTAAGAGATGAGTTGTTAGTATTCTTTTAATGAGCCGCTACCACACGACTCTAAAAACTCTAACGACTCTTAAAATCAACGATATAAATTATGAGTATGAAAAATAATTAAACAAATAATGTTTTAGAAATTGAGGAGGAATGAATGCCAGATAACAAGAAGTGTGATGAGTATACCTGCAGATAAACCTTTAATGAGAGTAAGACCAAAAAATGCAATGGATCTATTAAGTTATTATATCATCATCATGTCCGGAAACAGTCAGATGCGCAGGATATATTATGGTGCACGAGCGTACCCGCGAACGCAAGTGCGCCCTCACGTCCGTCCTTCCCTTGGCCCGGTGAAACGGGAGACCGCTACGACCGGAGGGAAGCTGGATGCAGTAGTCTGACAAGCACTAACGAGACCCTTATTGCCGCCTTAAGGCATTCCTACAATTGCCTTACTACCCCGCCACCATGGGTGGACTGCCGCAGGCCGAGATAATGCACTAATTCGGAGGGCGACCGCAGCTCAGATGACGGTCTCCGAGTCCCTCTACCAGGTTGAGCCCACGAGCCGACGCGACGTGGTGTAGCCGCTGTGTGCGAGACAGCTACTTGGAGCCACTAGTGAGAGAATATTATGAGCAGCCAACGGTATTAACTGTGCTATGCCACCTGCGTTACAGGCCGGCCGACATAGCCAGACTCTGGCAACCCACTACACCCCAAATTATTAAATATATGACACGTAAAGAAGTGACTATCGCGATACTAAGTGATAGAAGAGAGTGGAATGAGAAGAAATGTTGTGCCTTAACATTTAATTTTAATTATGTAGAATACAGTCAGGAAAGAAGAAAGTTGGGTGACTGGTTGTAATTTTAACTGTGCTATGCCACCTGCGTTACAGGCCGGCCGTCATAGCCAGACTCTGGCAACCCACTACACCCCAAATTATTAAATATATGACACGTAAATAAGTGACTATCGCGATACTAAGTAATAGAAGAGAGTGGAATGAGAAGAAATGTTGTGCCTTAACATTTAATTTTAATGATGTGGAATACAGTCAGGAAAGAAGAAATTTGGGTGACTGGTTGTAATTTTAACTGTGCTATGCCACCTGCGTTACAGGCCGGCCGACATAGCCAGACTCTGGCAACCCACTACACCCCAAATTATTAAATATATGACACGTAAAGAAGTGACTATCGCGATACTAAGTAATAGAAGAGAGTGGAATGAGAAGAAATGTTGTGCCTTAACATTTAATTTTAATGATGTGGAATACAGTCAGGAAAGAAGAAAGTTGGGTGAAAGAAAGGAAAGACTGCAAATCAAAGACAATAAACGTACAAAAACGATCTAATTTATAAAAATTTTTAAATAGATCATATAATGAATTAATAAGAAACAGGAGTGGCCTAATTTTTTGTCCACCATATAGCAGAAGTTATCTCAATACACCTACATAATATACGCTCGTTCAAGTTGTATACTTATCCTGTATAGTTTCAGACGTTTCAACATCGTCGCTCGCCAATCTAACTGGTATTATTTCTTGCGTTTCCCTTACCCAGTGTGTGACTACGTTAATGTTTCAGAGCGCGGTTGGTAGCGCCGGTAAAAAATTCATAGCGACAGCGCTTTACAAAACTAGTTAGCTGTTGAATACGCCGCTATGTCGCTGTGATTTCATTATTCTACAGCTCTCTGGAACGATGTAATAGTTAGTGCAAAATTTGTAAGTACGGTTTGTTTTGGTTGAGCGGTTGAAGTATTTTGTTTCAGTATTTATGCATTATGTTTTTAATAGGATGGGAGTAGCAAGCTTATTGCAGCTAATGAAATGTCATTTCAGCAGCAGTGTATGGCTGACACACTTTGTGATCTCGATCTGCTTCGTGCTTCGGAAGTCACGTTAAGCCGTTGGTCCCGCTCGTATTGCGATTTCTACCCACCAACCCGCATTGGGCCAGCGTGGTGGTGTTACGGCCCATACTCCTCATGTGTCTCCAGCAAGGCCTGTGCCCCGCAGTGGGAGGTTTATAGGCTGAGCATAGGATAGCAAGCTTATTACGGCGACAGCAATACGAGCGCGTACATCGTCAAAAAAGTCTGCACATGAAGAGATGTCGCTGCAAAAACGCACCGTGTGCGAAGGACCTAGTGTTGAGCGGTTACGCCGTAGCAGAAGCTCTTAGCTAACACGTGAACTAACCTTAAGAGTTTTATTAAGGAGGCTCGGTGGTTAATACGCTTTGGCTTTTGATATCGAAAACAAAGCTAGTTTGATATTTTTTAGGGTATCATCGTCATCGTCAGCCTATGGCAGTCCACTGCTGGACGTAGGCCTCCCCAAATTCACGCCACTTCGATCTATTTTCGGCTTCTCGCATCCAGCTCCTGCCAGCCACCTTGCGCAAATCGTCACTCCACCTGGCCTGAGGGCGCCCTACACTACGCTTGCCGAGGCGCGGTCTCCACTCCAGAACTCGTTTACCCCAACGGTTGTCGGTTCTGCGGCTAATGTGGCCAGCCCATTGCCACTTCAGCTTGCTTATTCGGTAGGCTATGTCGACAACTTTGGTTCTCTGTCGGATCACCTCATTTCTGATTTTATCCCTAAGAGAAACTCCGAGCATAGCCCTTTCCATAGCTCGCTGAGCGACTTTAAGCTTGTGGACCAGCCGTACCGTCAGTGTCCACGTTTCGGCTCCGTATGTCATAACGGGTAGGACGCACTGATTGAAGACTTTCGTCTTTAGGCATTGTGGGATCGACGATGAGAATACTCGATGTAATTTCCTAAACGCTGCCCAACCCAACTGGATTCTTCTGTTCACCTCGTCCTCGAAGTTGTTTGTACCTAACTGCAATGTCTGCCCGAGGTACACGTATTTTTGAACAGCTTCGAGAGCGGCACCGTGTACTGCAATCGGTTCCGGTAGTACATGCTCATTGAACATGACCTTGGTTTTATCCAAGTTCATCCGTAGGCCGATGCGTCCAGAAGAGTTATCCAGGTCATTTAGCATTTTTTGTAGGTCTTGCAGCGTTTCTGCCATGAGAACGATGTCGTCCGCAAATCTCAAGTGAGATATGTATTCGCCATTAATGTTGATGCCTCGCCCTTTCCAGTGCAGCGTCTTAAACATGTCCTCCATTGCATTTTTTTAGGGTATGCCTACGCTTTATCCCCTTAGGGGTGGAATTTATCAAAATCCTTTCTTAGTGAATGCCTACGTCACAGTAGCTATATGCATGCAAAGTCTCAGCCCGATCGGTTTAAAATTGACAATGTTTCATACAACTTTCATCCCTATTTTGGGGTTAGAATTAATCAAAATCCTTTCTTAGCCTTCGTCACAACATCTACCTGAATGTCAAATTTCAGCCCGATCCGTCCAGTGGTTTGGACTGTGCGTTGGTACATCACTATGTCAGTCAGTCACCTTTGAGTTTTATAATATATATATAGAAGATAGAAGATTTGAGCTTAAGTTAAATATCACACTACCTTTTTTCTTTAGGAGAAATCCGGTTTATGGACACCTATCGCCGGCGTGTATGGGACTGCAGCACTCAGCAATTGTCCCAAGCAATTGCATATCATAGCTCTAATCAAAGATGGTTTTCAAAACGAAAACGTACACAATAATTTTGTTGTCATAATCATATATATGTAGTACGTCTTAAAATAAGTCGATTGTTTTTCTATTGAAATGATATTAAAACTACGCTCATGCGCCTCAAGCTATATGAACAGCAATGTTTTCTCAAGGTCCCAAGTCTGTTTTCCTCTAGGCGCTTAAAGTAATCTCCTTTAATTGAAATTCTCAAAACAAACACAATAAATTCCTATTCTAGATAAATACTTACTTACAAGCGAGCTCCACGAAATCGTAACCAACTTTTCCTTGGGTTTTTTGCAAGGTTATCCTTGACAATTCGAGCGCTGCCTTAAAACCTTCACCCATTTCGGCTTACTAAAAAAATCGTCACGGCTTTATTCTTCAAAGATTTGATCGAGTCGGCGCTCCCACATAAAGGTAGTAAAAATGATAACAGGTGATAGAGCGCTTATTCTAAAGACGAGAGAGATTTAAAAGAAATATATAAAAAAATGTTTTAAATTTATTTATTTTATTTCTTTTTACCACAAAGGTAGGTTGTTTTTGCTATATTAAAATTTGATGTGGGATAACTTTGATGTTATGCAAAAATAATTAGTTTCGACTAGCCGAAGGGCGTGCGTGAAGTTAACAAAATGAGAGTAGACGCAGCGAATGGTCGGTACCATGATCGTAGCAAGTAGAGATCTGTAATTTCTATTTACCCCGCTGAATAAGGAGCATATTACTATATACTTAGGCCAACGAGACGGGAAAAATAATGTAAACAATCTGACCGTTACTGACGAAGACCTGTGCTTAGAATGGGGACTACATAGGCTCAGGACGATGTGCTTGTAAGCGAAACGATGTAGAAATAATGGTAATTTGTAAATATTTAACTGCCAATGATTGCCACCTCCGTAGCATGGCAGCAGCTTCTAGCAGTGTCACTTTAACTCACAAGAGTAACAAGACAACAGGTGTTAAACACAAAGTAATGAATGCGAGTAATCATTACAAGATTTCATTCAAAAGATAGTTGTCTTTTGTTAAGCCCTGGATTATAAACGATACCGCCCACTGGTTGAGAACTTCTTTTCTAAACTCTGAACTTCATTCATGACGATACTAATGAGCAAGCAGGTAAACTTTGGCATCAACATTTTTTTAATTAAAACTTCCTAATTAGTTCCTACGTTATTTTGCGTTGTTAAAAGCGTAACAAGCCTAAATTAATGTTATGGATACCCTTGTGAAAAACGTGTCGAGTTTTTGTTTCTTATCTTTGTTCTTAAAATATAAACCTATTAGGTAGGTGTATATTTTTTTACAAAATGCTTTGATATAGGTACGCATGCTTCATTAAAATCGTATGGTAGAAATTTGTAAATCGTGTTCTTTTTGATGTCGTTTTTTGAGGTATTATTTACAATTAAAAATTATTTCCAATGCAAACTTTCAGAAATAATAGTTATTAAAATACCTCTGCAGAGTCTTTATGAAATAAAATGTTCGATATAAAATACTTTCACAAAAACGTTTAAACCTGACAATTTTAACACAGCAAAATCGCAAGACTGGGAATTAAACCATTCGAAAAATTTCGCACGACTCCGCGTATAGAGAATCTCAAAATATGTATAGAAAATGCAACGTCGAGCGTTTCCGAGCGAGCGAGCGCGCTCAAAAGATGGCCGACGTGATGGCACAAATATTTATGCTTTAGCAAACCGTAGCAGATATTCGCTACTAGAGCTCCGAAATGGGGCTTCTCACATGACTTATTTATCCTACATTTATGTCTAGTCGATGAATTTCTTTGTCGGCGAGGTATTTAGCGCTGTGTATTAAGCATTAACACTTTCAATGACCACAAAACGATACATACATTGTTCGCGAACGCCAGTGTTCGCCTAGCCCTGAATGTGGTTAACGCCCTGATATACACCTTGATAGATAACGCAAGTATAACGATTTGTATTGAAACCAAGCGTGTCAAATAGTTAACGTCTACTGTGACGTCACAGCCGTAATTTTGAGACGAGAGATCCAAACAGATTGGAAGATACTGATGTTTGCTGCCATTCGGACGCGCGCAAACTAGCTTGCAGAGGCCAACCCCGACGTTTGATCGGGGTTCGCCTCTCTCATTTGAGTCTTCTATGTAACGGTATATCTGTGTGGTATTCTTTTGTTGAGGAGTTTTTGGCGGCATTTGACTATGGCGGACATGATTTTTATTGTGAAGATTGTTTGATTGTTTTGTGTTGTTGGAGTGGAAAGATATCTGTGTAGTGTTGTGTAATAAGTGTCTGTGATGATGGGCAATTTGGAGGATAATTGAAATATCCTTCAAGTGGTGTGAAGTTATGAGTTTTTTATCGTGGTAATCCACCTCATCAAAGTAGCACCCGTGTCTACCATCGACCATTTGGCGTCAAACTCTCCCTGGATGCATTGAAATGTATAACACATGCAATTCAATGCAAATGAAGACTTAATACTACGACTTAATAACACACAATGTATACGACTGAAGGACTCTGTACCCATGGTCAAGAAAAATCTTTAGTTTTACGTTTGATATGATTATCTTTGATCACAATATGAGCCACAGCAATGGTGAAGTGAGCCTTCCCAGAAATATATTCAAATACAAAAACGTTCATTCATATAAGATCCGTCTTAACGCATGGCACGAATGCAAAAAAAAAAAACGGAAATATCCGGTACCTAGGGTCATTAATTTTTATTTATTTATTTGGTACACAAAACAGAATTACAACATGTTCAAGTTGCCAAAAAATAGGTGTAATACATAAAGTGTTCGGCTGTAACTCCACGGATATATATGTGTACACAGCGTGATAAGCATTATTGAAGTTATTACAAAAGAGGTTTTAACATTAATTTACTATGGATATCTAGTTCCAAAATTTATTTATACAATACATATAAATATAAATATAGGAAGGACAATAAACAGTACACATATATAAATATAAATGCAAAAATAAAATAACAAAATAAAAACGATGACGATATTGATCGGGATGTAAGAAATAGAATAAATGCGGGATGGATGAAATGGCGATAGTCTCAGTAGCAACGTGCGACTCCGCTTAAGCTTAAGGGGAAGATTAAATTAGTCGCCTTTTGCGACATGCTAGGCAAGAAAAGCGGTTGGCACATTCTTTTGGTGTCCCGGACCAACACGGAGCAATAACGGCACCAAATAATACCTCCTTACCTCCTTCCAAATAATACGTTTAAGAAAAAATTTAAAGAGTTTATTTCTAAGAAACAAGCATTATAGTCGTAGCATTTAAATTTGTATGATGAATGTTAAATTTGTGTTATATCTGTAAAACTGTGTAATGAATGTTTAATTTGTGTCAAATGTGTAAAACTATTGTTATTTTTATTTCATTTTGTTTATATTTTTATTTAATTTTTTTTATTTGTTTTTCTTTGGCATCCACGGAAGACCAGCGTCGCGGCTAATGCCTCGACACATGCTGAGTGGAGACCAATTTGGCATTATTAATGTAAATTGAAAGTTTACTATGTATTATTGTTATTGTTTTTATAATTGCCAAATAAACTTTTTTCTTTCTTTCTTTCTTTCTCCTTGGTGTTAGAGACAGATTGCCCCTACGCGACATGCTACATCTATGAGTGTTCCTGAATCATAACATTCCCTCGTTACGCTATTTTTCTTGGAAGTATCATGAAGAGTTCTTAGAAGATATTACTACCTTTGCCCTCTGAGGAGCACGTGTGTTGGATTACGGAGGCGTGGACTTACGTCTTCTTTGTTATCATCTATCTATATCTATTCTATATTATATAATAAAACTGAAGAGGTTGAATGTCTGTACGTAGAAAAAAAACTTAAAAAAAAAAATTTTTGTTTCTCTGCCTGTTGGCTGTTTGTACGGACTAATCAGTCACACAGACAGGCTCGGAGAGGAGAGCAGATTCTTATCACGTTGAAAACAGAGTATTTAGTATTTGTAGTTAGGTTTATTTTTGCGCGTGCACTGCTTTTGTCACTAAGAATGTTTGAACGCGCTTGGTGTGAAATAATAACAGGAGCTGACCAGCTCCGATCGGCTCCGATTGCGTGCTCTTTCTCGCTCGCGCAGCCGATCGGCTCCGATTGCGTACGCGCCATCCCACGCCCACCGCTCCGTAGTCCGCTCCGCTCCGTAGTCATCCAAATACATCTCTTTGAAAAGATAAGATAAGAGCTATGTGGCTCTTTACCATGTCTAGAGCTATGTAGCTCTTCTAGTTCAGCAGCTCATTTAGCTCAGTATGCGAATGTGAAAATAAACAGCTCATGTTTCACTAAAAATCTAGATTTGAAGTTGAGGTACGGTTCAGGTATATAGCAAAGGTCAAGGTTTCGTGACACCTGAACGAATTAATTTAAAAATAATAACAACAACCTAGAATTGCATTTACACCAATTTAGTTATTATTTATTATCACCGGATTATTTTCATTTGAGACGATGTTCAAAGTCTTGCTAACAAATATATTTCTTCGTCGGAGCTATCTAAATCCACGTTCAAAAAGCACACGTTAACACCGAAAACAAAACTTGGACTGCGTGGAATACTGGTACCTACTGCCTATGTAGTGTATCTACACGGTTCCGAGCGCATCCGACCGACTCCGAGCGCATCCGATCGGCTTCGAGCGCATCCGACCGGCTCCGAGCGTATCCGATCGGCTTCGAGAGCATCCGCTTTCAGATCGCTTCCAGCCGGTCTATGTGTAACATTGATCGGCTCCGCTCCGATCAACTTTGAGCGGATACGATCCGGTTTGTCTGAAATGAAAAATGCGCGCCGATGCTCTCCGAGCCGGTCTGTGTGGAAGGACCCTTAATGGTTTAACCGATTTCAATGAAATTTTGCATGGTGATATCTTATATCCCTGGTCAACATCTGAGATACTTTTTATTCCGGAAAATTAAATCGTGGACGAAGTCGCGAGCAACAGCTAGTGTGAAAATAAAAGACGTTCATCTATTGCACGGAAATACTTCGAAACATTTAATTTGACGGGATGTATTCCCTCCTACCTGAAACAGTGGTACTTGAAAAAGGAAAGGTCAAGGTCACAATAAGGGGGCAGGCAGGTTCTTCCTGTTGGTATTATGCTATTTTCGTATTTGACTTATCTACTTTACTATCGAGTCGTGATTAGTCATTAGAACATCAGAACATTAAAAAATTTGTTTATGACAATCATTTATAATCCATACTATCCATACTAATATTATAAATGCGAAAGTATCTCTGTCTGTCTTGCTTTCACGTCAAAAATACTGAACGGATTCAATAGAAATTTGGTACACAGATAGTCCTGAGAAAAGACATAGGCTACTATTTATTCCGATATTCCCATGGGAACGGGTACTGCGCGGGTGAACCGTGGTTATCAATATCTGCTCGACTGAGTATTATGTGACATATTCCGTCAAAGTGTAATTTCATTTTGAATTTTAAAATTTCTCGGCATTGTAAAATAATGACACGACAACAGTTTTATCACCATGACAACAATTAATAAGATTATACTGACAAGAAATGTTATTTTCATTATTTTAATAATTAGAGGTTTTAGTTCAACTATTAACAATCAACATTTTGCTAATAAAAGGAAGGAATGTAATGTTGAGCACTTTGTAAAAAACAACGCAGTGTTAACAAACACACAAAAACTTTTTGTAAACTTTTATCGGCGTTAAATCAATAGCCACGCGAACGACGCGGGCACAGCTAGTTTTCAATATTTATCTTAGGTACTCGTTAATTATTGCGTGTAAAAATAACATTACAAAGTCTATGTTCTGATAATGTTCCATTAGATGAGTAAAGTTTAAATTTATGGCGTCATCAGGACACGTACATCACATTAATAACCTCCCTCCGAGGGGGTAAATAAGACGGGGCTGCTAACTTTTCGGTGGTTGTCACCAAAACCAACAAAGTACTGTCCCATAATGTTTTAATGTTTCCCAAAATAGTTCGCAATGCACTCAAAGCTGAATCGCTGAATTGAATAAAAGCTTGCTTACAGCGAAAACTAGAGAGCTTTAGAGTCAATTTACTTAGAACATTAGGAAATGCGGGGCAATGTAGCAATTGTGCCACTCAAGATTTGAGACGTAGGAAAATTTGAAACATTGTTGCATTTCTCGACATGTGAAACAGACACATTTCTCAACTGTGCAAGATTTGAAATCTGAGAATGAAAAGTAAGTTGGTAAGTTTTTTTTACATATGACAGGTAAGCTCTGGCCTTCATCTCACCTGATGGTAAGTGACGATAAGGCCGAAGGTGGAAGCGAGCTTCACCTGTAAATCCTCAACAACTGAGGAGCTGGCTGTTGTGACCTCTTTACTTTTTTATTCTCGTGTCAGAACTTTGATGCATATCAGTTTCTGGTTTATGAAATAATAATGTGCAGTTTATGGTTTTCGCAACGAGTGGAGCTCGTAGCTTGGATTTTGGCAAGAAAGTAGGGAGGGTTGGACAGTTACATTACATAATTGAGACACAGATTTAGGTAAGACGGTCGTAGCTACCCAGGCAGGCTTAGAAGCCCTACCACCACCCAAACCGAGCAGAAAAACCCCAGCCCCCATTGGGAACCCGGACCTCCCGATTAACACCCGGTGGTGTGAACCACTAAACCCGAGGGGCGGTCGTAAGTGTAAGTAATGGTTTGAACGTAAAAAAAACACTATCACGCCTTTTTCCCACATTTCACCAGAATGTTAAGTCCCCAGGTGGCGAGCCTGTTGCCATGCACCGAGCAAAACCTGAGGCGAGCGATATTCACAATGAACTCTTAATAGGTTTTTTTTTCAAACTCAGTTCACGTTGGGATCGCACCCGCGTTTCCCGCGGCCTCTCGACCGTCCCAACTCGGCTACCACTACCTAAATCCCTGAAATTATTGTAAGCAAATAAGTAAAATTTTCATAAATGCAATTGAATATTGAATTGATTCTATTCAGTGCTATTCGAAATTGTTGTACATCAGTTTATCCCAAACAGAGAAATACGTTCCAGCATCTGCTTCAACCTGTCTACACAGTACGTCAGTTGCACGAGCAATTTCAAACTGACAACGAATTTCTGTTTGACGTACAATGGAACAGGAAATAGAAATGCGACAAAATGGTGCTGTTTCCGGCTAGTACACCATACGCAGATGCTCGGGGAATATTGAAATTTACATTTAAACTTGAACCAGGGTGTACACTCTGTTGGCAGTTTGTATATATTATTTCAATAGTATCAACTTAAAAGTAAATTTAATCATTAAATCAAATATCTAAAAGAAATGTAAATAAACTAAATATCATATATAACAAAATGCATGATAAACGATGTATAATAATTACATATAAATACAACCAAAGTGTCGTCATTGTTCAAATTAGTTCCTTTTTGTATCACTAGATGGCGCCACCAATCCTTTACATCTCGCTAATGTTTACTTTAACGGATTTATATAGTCAATTTGATGTTCATTAAAATTTGTATTCGCCTTGGACACGGTGTTTCATTTTGGTAACCACCTTGGGTGTTAACACAGGGTTAAATGGGACTACAACAATAAATATTTTTCTGCAATATCCAAAGCAAATCCGTATCAGCTACTGTTACAACTTACAGCATTGTGTACCTAATTAGTCAACGGGCACAAAACGACACACAATAGGAACATCTATTGTTTGTAAACCGGTGTTCGCGATTCCAAGGGGTTTATTGTCATCTTTGTCAATAGAAAAACTTAGTTTTAAATATAGCTTCATAGATATAATCTTGCCTTTATACCTATAGGCTCGAAGGTATATTCTTGAAACAGCTTCGGGCTGGCTCCAAGAATTTGTTCGCTCGAAAATGTAAACAAAAGACGAACGGAGAAGAAACTAAAGAAAATTTTCATGACGCGTGCCGAGTACGTTCATATATTAAAACGTGACTAGTTAGGAACAAAGGACTACAATTCTCGAAGTTTATTAAGAACAATAAATCGAAGATGTCACCACCCTGAGCACATAGAGATATATTTGGATTAAATAGAGAAGCGGGCCCGGCATCGCCTCCTCTCTCGAGCCAAGGTAAGCCCCGACGATAACCATTTCGGTCTCTGTAATCCCGAAACAAAATAAAAATTATCACATTAAAACGATGAGATCTCCATCCAGTCCTTATGAGAAGAGAGAATGAGCATGAAAAGGAAAAATTTGTGGTTTTTGGTGGAGTAAAGAAAAGACGAAGACGGAGGAGCTCGGTGGTGTAGTGATTAGTACGCTTTAGCTTTCGATTGAAAACAAAGCTACCTTACGATGGTCAGGCCGTGGATGGGTGACCAAAACTTTGTGATCTCGAGCTCCTCCGTGCTTCGGAAGGCACGTTAAACCGTTGGTCCCGGTCGCTATTGCGACTATTTCTACCCACCAACCCGCATTGGGCCAGCGTGGTGGTGTTGCGGCCCATACTCCTTATGTGTTTCTCCATGAGGAAGGCCTGTGCCCAGCAGTGGGACGTATATAGGCTGAGGACAAAGAAAAGACGGACAGATTACCGTGTCGAGGATATGGCTAGGAAGGGAGTCGGTGTTAACATGGCGAAAGAGACAGGAGAATATAAGAGGAACTGAGGGTCAGTTTTTTGATCCGTGGTTAGGTTGACCAGTAGATTAAAATATTGACCAATGGTGTAAACGAATATTATCTTGATATTTTCAGTTTGAGCAATAGTAACATTTTCAGATATTACTTAAATAATCATAGACAATTTATAGGCACGCTTACCGCTAGCGTCGGTTACGCGCGCGCGTTTACAATTACACAGAGCTACTAACGTCCTTTCACAGCCACACGCGCGCACTCATACGTCAAAATGTATGGATGCGCCGCCGGCGCTGTTGGCCAGCGCTGGCGACCCCCCTACCCGCCTTCCTATGAAACGTCCCTTAACCACAACATGATGCTGGGATAAGTAAAATGGCGGCTGGCGGCACAGCTGACATATTGCTTGGAAAATGCTTAGCAATTTTATCTATTGGTCAAGTTGACGTCACACATTTTGGTATTTCCATTAACGCCATTGGTGTAGATCTTAACCATTGGTTTGAATATTACTACGGATCAAACAGCTCACCTTAAGGGGGTTATTATGACAAAGAAATTATGAAACGATGATTAAATACTATTTTATACAATCTGATGTTAGCCTTATTTTTCCACAGGTATCAATCAAGAAAATCTCGAAAATCTTACGTATAAATATATTTAAGGTTTTACAAGTAACATTTTCCTGGTAACCGTATACATTATCTCATACTCCATCAAAATGTAAATATGTTAACGTTATTATAGCACCGTTTATACGAAGGCGCAGGCTTTGACGTCTCGCAAAATTCTTGAAATAGAGAATTGTATAGTGGTTTAATAATATTTAATACCGAACTATTGAGAAATGGAAATTGTTTTACGCGTTGAGCTTTGGCTTGCGTTGCTTCACAAATAAAGAACGAAGGAATTGGAGAAGTATGGATTCTGTAAAATCGCAAATGCCATTATGTATTAGCTGTACCCAGATAAATGGTCCAAATCAAAAAAAAGATCACTGCCTAAAGATCGACATATTCCTAGGGTCAGTTTTTTGGTCCGTAATAAGCCAAACCAAGTAGTAGTCAAACCAATGGTTAAAATGTAGACAAATGGTGTCAAAAGAAAAACCAAAATGTGTGACGTCAGCTTCACCACTGGTTAAATTTGCGATGCAATACACATCTGCTGTGCCACTAGCAGCCATTTTACTAATCCAAGCATAGTTTTGAGGTTTAATTGTGTGTGATTATTTAACTATAGTATTATCTGAATATTAAAGTATTGGTCAAACTGATGTATCACGACAACATACGTTTACGCCGTTGGTCAATATTTTAACCAACTAGTCAACCTGACCATGGATCAAAAAACCGACCCTAAGTGGTAGTACATTCGAACACTGAAAGCAGCAACAAAATAAGCATTTGACACTAGGGAGTAGTGTTAACTGCTTCCGGTGAGAAAGGTAGCCTTAGCTCAAAGAAGAAGCCTCTTCTCCTATGATGTAAACATAATACTTACTCTTATATTTTAAAAGTTAACTAACGCACGAGTGTGCTCATGCGCACCTATTGTGTCATCTGCTTCTTTGCTCCCGTTATTCTGTAAAAATTATATAGTGCCGGAGTCCCACATCTCAATAAAGAGTTTAAAGAATAATTTACAAAATATAATGTTTAACACGAATAAATGCTGTAATATTTCCACGCAATTATTATTCGAATGAACAGTAGCGACAACAAGTTATCATCGATACTTAACCAAAACCTGCCAAACGAGCGCTGAAATTGTTTTCTTGTTCCACACAATAATTCGTTTCCCCTAATTCATATTACGCTTTTAATTCGTAAAGTTTCGCTAAGAGGCGGTTTTCGTCCCAATATTAATTACTCGCTATACGCCATTTTGCTCAGAATACCTAATGAAAATGTATTCAGTTTTGATTAACTACGCCGGGGGAGGTGTAATTGAATTGTTTTTATAAATATTAATGCGCAGAACAGCTATATTCCCGGAACTTCGGATGAGAATAGCTTTTAATGAATCATTGACTGGATTATATGTCCTTTTGTATGTCGGCTTGTTTAACAGTTTTGTCGTAGAAATTGTGTTTGGAAGTTTATTGAGTTGTGCCTTATTTGAATGTTCTCCGCAGTTTTCGTGGACCATTAACACAGATTTTGACGAAGTTTTAGCGACGACAATTAGTAGCTACCTGTAATCAGAGATAAGGTAACCTTTATTTTATGGTTGTGATCTTTAAAATTAGGTATAAAAACTGTATTTCAGTGACTTTAAAATAGGAAAATAAATAACAGAAACACTTTCTGGTCTTTACAGAACCCAAAAACCATTAATAAATAATGTATAATGTTAGTAATTGAAATTTGATCACTCTCAAGACCTCGCTTAGATATAATTATAAATCAATAGGAACTATGGAACCACTTGATATTTCGTAGTCGAATAATCCTTGACCTAGGGAAAGCTTAATAAAGCTTAATATTAGTTTCTGAAAAGATGTCAACTGACTAATTTATTATTAAGTGTTAGCGTTTATAAGCTAATTTAGCACCCAAGTAAATACTATCTTTAAGTCTATCAATTAGAAAGCGAATAATATCAAGTAAATAGAAAAAAAGACATGAATTTTTGAGATGAAAAGATGATAATTTTAAACTAAGAAAAGAATTCCAGTATCTGACCGTAAATATTTGATTGGGTGATTATTATCACAAAGTTAATTATTATCATGTAGGTGGAAACGTGATGGCAGTTGAAAAATAGAATGACATTTTTTAGTATCCAATTCAGTCAATTTTCTCTCCTTATTATCCATTCTCATGACTCTCATTTATTCTGATTGATTATTATCATACTGAAAAGGGCGAAAGCTTACTAAGGGTCGGTTTTTCGATCCATAGTCAGATCAACTGGTCAATTGAAGAAATAAAAAAAACAATTGATAGCTTGAAATATCGTCAAATTTTTAAATATAATTAATTAATTAATTTTTAAATAATAACAACACAACACGACACCACAACACGATGCGGGGATTAGGTAAAATGGTGGCTGGTGGCACAGCTGATGTACTCAATACTCAATACTTTATTGCTTTTCACAGTGTGGTTACAGATATACAATATTGCTATATTGGTATATTGCTTTGATTTTTTTTTCACAATTTAACAACTTATCAAGCTGAAGGCACAAATTTTAGCGTTTCTAATGACGCCATTGGTCTAGGTTTTAACTATTGGATTAACTATTACCGCGGATAAAAAAACTCACCATAAAATAATGGACTTGTATGAAAAAAGGTAACGAAAACGAGCAAAATTTATTTTATGTATTGTATCTTGCCGTGTAAATAAAATGTATTATTGCAAATATTAAAAAATCGGCGGCTATAACACTCAAAGTGCTTACTTCTGGGTAATCTTTGGACAGAGAAGGTATTTTTACAAACCTTTATTTAACTTGCATCATACAAGATCGGGTGAAATCTTGCAACTCAATTTTGAAGCGGATATTTTTAAACGATTTAGCTGAAATTTTGCATGCATGTGTAAATCGGAGGACAATGCAATATAATTATGACTTGAAGCTGATGGTGGAACTGGAAAGTGGCCATAGGAACTCAGTAATTAAACTAGACAATGCCATCAAGATTTGACTCGTTTGAATCGCCTTAACGAGTACTTAGTCTTTTACACTAAGGCCCAATTGCACGATCGAGAGTTAGCGCCTAACCCAGGGTTTGTCCATATATTTGCGCCAGGGTTAAGTGCGCACTCTCGATCGCGCAATTGGGCCTGAAAGGTTAAAAATATAATAAAAAAAATATTTTTATAAAACAAGCTTTTATTACTTTTTTAAATAAAAGCATGTAAAAAATAAAATATTAAAATAAAATAAAATAAATTAAAAAGTATTTTGGTGGAACACTGAGAAACATCTTTAGCAATCACAATGTAACACACTTTCATTTAACAAAGTAATAAAAGCTTGTTTTTTAAGAGGTTTGTTTCTTTTTAATGTTTTAAATACAGTAGAGCAACATATAAGTTTGAAAGGTTTTCAAACGTGCATTGTCGAATAGTAGACCCATTTTTTTTGGGCCCCAAATGATTCATTACTGAATACCTGATACCCATCTCCATAAAAAATAATACTATATTTTTCTGAAGCCTATAACACAATAAATTTTAAATTATAAATTACTTTTTTGCTTATATGTTAAAAACGCCTTCGGTCCTGATGGTCTATGAATTATCTGCGCCGTAGCGTCACGATTATTGTAAGCAATTTAATACGCATGCGTGACATAGCCGACAGATATGGTTGATTGGTTGCGACTGAAGTTTGACGGATTTTGACTACGCATAGTAATTGTTTACATGAATCGTTACTCAACTAATTTTACGAACATGGTGGATAGCGTTTTTGGCAAAGGTAAAAATAAAACATATTTAAATTGAATTTCTACAGCAATCCCTTATTTATTATTATCGACTTGGTATTCGGACCATTGTACTAAATACTATGTGAATGACACATTACTTTCGTTACTTTTGATATGAGTCAACTAGCCTATTGTAGCTTATCCTAACTTATATCTCCTAACGGTTAGGCACTGTAACACCCACATTTCATTGAATTTTTTTTAAAGTAAAAGTTCAAAACTTTTATAAGACCTTATACATCGCTTTATACATAAGACCTTATACATATACATACTACAACCAAGTAAATTCGTCCCATCTTCATTTCTCCGTTCAATTTACGTCAAGGAGGTTATGTATACAGTTTTTCTGACGGGTTTTACCGCTCCTGCGTCATTTCCGTGAGTCATCGGGTTTTTGCCGCCCTCGAACATAACCCAAATGCTATTTATTTACGAGGATGATTCATCGTCAGTGTTACAGCTTTTCAGCAGTTTCGGACTTAAAAGGAGTTTTCATTTGGGGAAAAATTTTAGTCGTATTCGGGTGGCACGGTAAGCTATTAGTCGTATGCATTGATCCAGCCGAATTCAACATTGCAAATTCAATTAAAGCCATTTATTTTCTTCTTTTTTTCCTTTTCAACTCGACTGTAATTTAATATGAAAATAGCTTCGCCCCTAATAGATATGCCCCTGATACATGGGGATTTAACTACATCAGGCGAAATGTCGGTGCTAAGCACCTTTGCGTACCCCTTCAAGGATACGAGAGGTTTTTGTTCTTGTATGACTAAAAGCAGCACAGTTCGAAGGACAATGTTCACGAGCCATACAATTTTTTTCCAAGCCCTACAAGAATCCCGGGTGGTTCTCGCGGTAGGGCTCGAATGGGTCTATCGGGGAGTTTTAGTGGGTAGTGCCGGCGTGTTTGGTGAGTCCCACACACGTCTACCGTCTAGCCAGCTGTAGGTACGGTCCGTTAATGGATTCCTCTTCTCGTCAGAAAAAAGGCCCTACAAGACTGAGGCCTTTCCCAATTTTTTGTTATCGTCAGAGTAACATAAAAATAAAAAATATTATATTCAACATACAATCACACCTGAAATCCGCAAGGGGTAGGCAGAGTCCGAATACTGTGTTCCTTAAGACCACATTTAAGATTACAAAAATTGGGTTTGGTCAGATGAAAAATCGTGAAAGAGTAGTAACAAGTGGCTAGCTCATCGCCTACACAATCACAGACCCAGTACCCAATACGCACTTAGTCGCCTTTTACGACATGCTAGGTAAGAAAAGCAGTTGGTACATTATTTTATATTCAATATTAATGGAAAAACAAATGTTGCCTTGTTTTTAGCTCAGGCGAAGTATGAAAAAGATATACATACATACATATAAACACGACTATTTTCCCCTATGGGTTAGTCAGAACCCGCTAAAACAGCCCATAACTCAGCGTGACAGGTGTTGAGCCCGTCGCTGCTATTAGCTATTGGATGGTTGTGCAGTTCTAAGTCCATTAGTCGCCTTTATGAAGTCGCCTTTTACACATACCAAAAAGATATAATGAAACAAATTTTGTAGATTGTCTCAAATTTCGGTGTTTTGAGATGATTTCCCTGGTTAGATGTGGTAATCTGGTACTCATATTACATCCCAACCAACAAGAATTCGTTTCGAAATATCTTTTTGATACTGCGTTGCTCTTTCTTGCTGCTCTGTCTTGAACAGAGCAATTTTCCTCGGACACAGCGCAGTATGAAAAAAACATAGCTACTAAAGTGCGCAACACAAGTCGCTTTGAGTATGATCTTACGCCAAAATATTAAAGAGATATTTGAATAATCCATAGAAATAAAAAAAAGTGGTGTGGCACTCGGGGACTGCCGCGGTAAAGCTATTGCATAGCATTTTGTATCAACTTATACAATTATAATTTTATTTATTTATTTTATTCATGCAGTATTTCTTTTTCATTGATATTAATTCAAGTTACACTTTTTGAGCGTGGTGACCGATAAGAAAACAATTTTTTCTATTATTAAATAAATAAAAAAAGTTAATATTGTTTAAAATATTTTTTATTATTTTACAATAATAGCAGTATTATATTTTCAATTCAAAATTAATACTGCATTTGTGATAATAAAATGTAAGTATATAGAGTACTCACTCATTTTCTTTCATTATTTTTTTTGGTGACTTTCTTCATTAATAATAAATGCACTTTGTTCATTCATATTCACGCACACAACGCCGTGTCGAAGACTGCCGAACTAAAACGACGTTAGACGATGCACGGCCTTCAACACCTCCTTGCGCATCGGAGTGGGGAGCGTGAGGTTTTTTCGTTACGGAATTTCTGGATTCGGTCCCCGCGCTCAAGGCCCGCGATAGAAGCTATGCAGTAGCTTAAAAATCTGTTGTAACAGGTCCGAAGTAAACATAAAGTAAACGACTAGTTATAATAAAGGAAGACATATCATAAAATATTATTATTGTACATTATTCCAAAACTTCACACAACGTTGTTATTCTCTTGTTGTTGCCTAGCTACGCGCGCACATGCGCGTAGCGGTATGGATGCTGCGTTCGGGGCTTCTGGGTGCGTTACAAAACAGTTTTAATTGAAGATTTAGGGCGAATTCGACCAAATTGAGATTAGTAACACGGGAATAGTAATACCAAACTGAGCTGCAACGATTGGTCGAATCTGCCCTGTGTCAAACGAGACATTGACACATTCGTGCGCGAAAAACTGCGTACTCCGTTAAAATAATATTACTCGCGTGTAGCCAAACATGAAAAAACTAGGATAGCTATTCGGCTCCGCCCTTAGGGAAGATTCGACTAATCGTTTCAGCTCAGTTTGGTATTACTATTCCCGTGTTACTAATCTCAATTTGGTCGAATTTGCCCTAAGTAAGGCAGTAGATTTTCTTTCTACCTGTGCGCAAGCGGCCGCGTGCGTTGGATAGCTTCCACTCACTTAAACAACGGGTTGCTCCCAAGGAAGGGCTAGCAATGGGTATATCGTAAAGTTTTATTGGATATTCTCAGCGAGTAGCCCAGCGGGTCCCACACACGCCCACCGCATAGCGAGCGGAAAAAACAAAAAAAAAAAAACAATAACAGGATTTTGTCCCTATCGAAAAACACCTGGTAAAAACCTCAGATTCTGGTCAAAAGCAATCCCATTGTAAAGAAAAAAGCTTAGGTACCTAGAGTATTTTTTTTGATTTTCATAATAATAAAAATAAAATAAATATCCTCAGACATTCACACCTATCAACTAGTCCCATTTTAAGCAACTAAATGCTACTTGTGTTACGGATACTAAATGACGGACAAATATATTTTAGTAGATAAATACATATAATTATTTAGAATATACATATTATAATACATATATAATGAGCATCCAAGACTGGAGAACAAATGTCTGAAAATTCACCACCCAAACACTTGCCTTCACTGGGGATCGCACCCAGGACCTCTCGAGATGGCGACGCCTTTAGCCCGGCGTACAGACCTCTCGGCCACGGAAGTCGTCGTATATACATATGTATTTACGTTATTCTGTTGGTTTTATTGGGGTATGTGACGCATAAATGAGGCTTTCCAAGACTAGACGCCCACTTTTACATTGAAATTAACTATGTGAGTCACCTGTAGTATGTGAATACCTAGTCTATATTTAGATAAATCGTATAAAGGCAAAATAAATTAATTCGGTTACTACACGGGGGTTCAGATGGAGCTCGGTGGCGTAGTGGTTAGTACGCTTTGGCTTTCGATTAAAAACTAAGCTACCTTCGCCATGTTCAGGCCGTGGATGGGTGACCAAAACTTTGTGATCTCGAGATCCTCCGTGCATCGGATGGCACGTTAAGCCGTTAGTCCCGGTCGCTATTGCGACTGTTTGTACCCACCAACCCGCACTAGGCCAGCGTGGTGGTGTTACGGCCCATACTCCTCATGTGTTTCTTCCATGAGGAAGCTCTGTGCCCAGCAGTGGGACGTATGTAGGCTGAGGACGGGGGTCCGGATACCAATATAGGTCGAATCCGCTGTACCTAATGGCGGAGTCCTGCGTACACGGATTTGGGCCGAGTACGTATTTGACAGCTAAAGCATTTTCGGTATTACTACACCAGTGTCACTAATCGAACATACATACATACCATCACGCCTGCAATCCCCGATGGGGTAGGCAGAGTCCAAGGAACACTGTGTTCCTTAAGACCACATTTAGCCATACAAAAATTGGGTTTGGTCAGATGAAAAATCGTGAAAGAGTTGTAACAAGTAGCTAGCTCATCGCCTACACAATCGCTAATCGAAATTTGGTCGAATTTGCCTTGATAAAATATTGTAATCATTATGCAAACTTATACTCGTACAGTCAGCGTCAAATAGTGACACTCAGGGTGTTCAAATAAATAGACGCTACCAAAAGTCTATAACATCGGTACAAATAACGTTTCCATATGGACAATATGAAAACTTTATTTGTACCGATATTATTGACTTTTTGGTAACGTCTTTTTATTTGAGCACCCTAAGTGACACTAACTATTTGATGCTGACTGTACATGCGGAGACGCTGGCTGTACATGTCCTTGGGTTCGGAAGTTAGTAATGAGAGTAGAGGAAGCGAAAGATGTGTGCCGGGATTGTAGCAAGTGGAGATCTGTAATCTCTGCCTACCCCTCTGGGAAAGAGGCGTGAATGATGTATTGGGTCCTTAACTATGAAATTGGTGTTTTTTTTATCTCTTAGTATGTTGTATGTAACTATTAAGATTCAGAGTATTCCTTAAAATTATTACCTCATCTAAAAATAGACTATATTTTTGAGCTCTTTTGATTTGTTTTGATAATTAGTTGTATGTTTAATTGTGTTAAAATTGGACACGGAGACAACTCTTTTTGAGTGCCTCCCGAATACATAATTTTATTTTCATTCACTTAAAAACGATAAATAAACTTTTATGAAGTGTGATATTACACATATTACTAAAGCTTGTCTCATGATAGATGCCAAATATTTTTATCTATGGATTTGTCGTTGTGAAGAAAACTGAAAAATTTTTAGTATGGAAAATGCAGAATTCCCCAAAATCACCATACAAAACACCAATTTCATAGGTAAGGACCTAATATGTATTTCTTTACACGTCTCACTCCCATGATTTTCATGACATGGAGAAATTTCCCCGCCGTGGAGGCGTTCATTGCTTTGGCGGTCAATAGTGAAAGTAAAGTCACGTGAAGTCCTTGAATGGGTGATCTCGCGTTCCTACTTGCCTTAGAAGGCACATTCAGCCGTTAGTCGCGGTCGCTATTGCAATCGTTTCTCTCCACCAATCTGCACTGGGCCAGCGTGCAGGTGTTACGGCCCATACTCTTCTGTGTTTCTCTGTGTGCCCAGCAGTGGGAGTCTAGGCTCAGTTTGATCGTAGTCACCATCTATCTATACATATTATTATAATAAAACTGTAGAGAACGAATGTCTGTACACAGCAAAAAAATGCTTAACATCAAGTCATCATATTTTCATATTTTCCAAAAAAAAAAAAATTTTGTTTCTCTGTCTATTTGTCTGTTTGTAAGGGCTAATCTCTGAAATGGCTGGACCGATTTCAATGAAATTTTGCATAGTGATACTTTATATCCCTGGTCAACATCTTAGATTATTTTTATTCCGGAAAATTTAAGGGTTCCCGTGGGATAGTTCAAAAACCTTATTATCAGCGAATGAAGTCGCGGGAAAAAGCAAGTGGTTAATAATTTCAAACAAAATTGGTATTGTCATTTTGTATCGGATCTGAATTCTAATGCAGAGTATCAAAATGTTAATAATGTTGACTGCTACGAAACAACTTCATACGAACATTGCTCATAGATTACATAATGAAATATTGCCGGCTGCTCTGACCGCGTGTTTGCCTCGACAAATCACCTCGTCACCACCAAACGATTTTGGATTATGTTTGCATATCTGATTTGGATGTCATACTCTTTGCTTATCCATTCGTCGTACATTCTATGAATGTAACAACGAATGCTGATAAAAAAGATAAGTTCTTGCTAGTTTACTTATTTTTTCATGGCTAGGAAGTTATAGGGTTCGTGTATGGCCCATTTTTTAATAATGGTATTAAATTTGTCCCCGGTGCATGGCAGCAGGCTAGCCACCTGGAACATGGCGATTTACACTTAACAAGCGAAATGTGGGAGCCAACTCTAACCTTTAGGGATAGAAGCGTCCTGTGATTCTAGCAAAAATTTTCAATGAAAAAAAAGTCAACGTTTTAGTTAAGATAAGTGTCAATTTCTATGGGAAACGTGAAAAGCTCCTAGCGAAAAGTAGCTGATATCTTGTTTCCCATAGAATATAGATAGAAATTGACATTCATAACACAACTAAAACAGTTGAGTTTTTTGAAATGAAAACTCACACTGGGAAAAACTAAATTTGTTATACCTTCCGTTATTACTCATAAGAATGTTTTGATCGCGAGCGATTAAGTATGGCGAGTGACGTTATCAAACAATGCATTAAATTTGACAGTTCAAAAACTGTATAAGAGTGTAAATCAAAGTCCCGAAATAATGGAAACACTAATTGGTAAGTACAGGTGTCCCTAGGGCTTTATACCGGAGAGAGCCAAGTAGGGTTACCATAAAGTACCTATAATAAATTGGGACAGTATATACTTACATACCCGGAAGGCCCGCCAAACGAATCCTCTTCACCCGTTCATCGTTGCTATTAGTTATCCTAAGACAGGAGAGATAGGGTATATTTGGTATAATTAGTACTTTTATTTATTTTAACTTACAGATAATGCCTGCTAAATAACACTAGATACCATTGCGTTGTGTATCTGCGGTGAGATGGGTCGTCAAAGATAATCGACAATGTAATGTAGCACTAGAGCTTCATACTGTCAATATAGAGTTTTCTTTTGATTTTACGGTAAAATAACTGCTGCGAAAATCAATATACGTTCGCATAAAATAAGATCCTTCTAATAACAAATTTTATTGTTACATTTCGGTTTGGTGGAAACAACAATTATCTTAATTTTTTCTCTAATTTGGTTCTGTTCACATTCATAATTTAAAACTTTTATATCATTTATTTTTCTCACACAAAAAACCACAAAAAGACAGATCCGAACGCATGTTATTTTTATGAATTTTCCATAAATCTTTTTCTTTAGAATTTTAAATGTAAACCGTACTCTGTACAATGCAGTTTCTTTTATTGCATTCGCTTTAAGTGAATTCCGTGGTGTTTTAACGAAATCAGCATTTCACATATTTCATCTGATTGTGAGTATTGTTCGTAGAGCCGATTGTTGCCCGACTATTGTGTTGCAAATAATTGATTCCTCCAGCCTGCTATTTTAACAGCTCTGAGGGATTTCGGTTTACTACATACGTTCCACAATATTTTATTGTGTAACTTTCAAAAATAAATTATTTTAAGTTTTAATGCAAGTTGTTAAAAAAAATATACCCTGGATTGTTTCATATACAAGTTGTAAGCGAGGTGGACTGTATAACCTACTGATAGAAACGGTGGCGATTGCCTGCCACTCCGCTTCCATAAGAATAAGTTTACGGACGGGTCGGCGTAGTGTGCCTCCCTTTGTGAATAGTTCTACTACGTGAACCCGACTGTCTGGGCCTGTGAATATTTTAGTGAATCTTCCCAGCGGCCACAATCCTCGTGGTAGGGAAGAGTCAGCAACCAGCACCACGTCCCCCTCTTTTAAGTTCTTTTCTGCTCTGTCACATGTTCCTCTTGGCCGCAGCGTTGGTAAGTATTCACGCAGCCAGCGTGCCCAAAAGTGGTCGGCTAGCCTGAGGGCTTCGCGCCAGTTACACCGTCGCATCAGATCCGTGTCGGAGCGGCTCATGCCTCGTGGTCCATGGCGCTACAGAAGACGTTCCCGGTAGGATATGATATGGCCTCGGGAGCATCTGCAGTGCTGGGAATGTAAGTAAGTGGCCTGGAGTTATGTGAGCTTGACGCGCATCAGAAAAATGCCCACTGCAGATTGTCGGTGTTACGTTAAAAGTAAATTAAGTATTTAATATTAGGCAAGGTTTCTTTGGTAGGCAAGATGTGGGTATTCTCCTTCGGGGATATGGGCAGTCACGAGCACTAACATGTAGACAAACATATAAAATATAAATTATTGCATCATAGTAAGAACACTAAGGTATACATTTTATTGCTGGCGACTGTTCTGACAACTGTGACTGACTATTTAATTTGTTAATGAGTATAGGAAAGTATATACATATGGAGTAACAAAGTTAATTAAATAAATTTCCCTGTTTACCCTCACAGTGTAGTCACCCCACAGACCGCAACGCTGCGGTCCAAATGTCACGTGCCGGCTAATGTGCTCCTGACGTGTTCTTTGCGGACACTGCCGAGTTACATAATGCTGACTTAATTTTTTTATCATTAAAACTTTAAAAAAGACATACCATTATTTTTAATAGAGTTCTACCAATTGGGAAGGCAAGGGGAACAAAGCCCATACGGCCTCGTTTTCGGTAATTTTGTTAGTATTTCACATTGAAATGCAAGTGTAATGAATTTCAATGCATCTTGGGTAAGTCAGTAAGGTACATCGTGGTGTCACTTTGATGAGGTGATTACTGCAATAAAAATTTAACATTTTTCACACCACTTTGATAATTATTTCAATGATCCACCACATTGCTCGTCAACACAGACACTTATTACACAAAACTAGACATTTTATGCAACACGATCCACTTCAAAACAATATTACAACCACTGAAATAAAATTCTCGAGCTCGGTGGCGTGGTGGTCAGTGCGCTTTGGCTTCGATCGAAAACAAAGCTACCTTCGCTATGGTCAGGCCGTGGATGGGTGACCAAGACTTTGTGATCTCGAGCTCCTCCGTGCTTCGGAAGGCACTTTAAGCTGTTGGTCCCGGTCGCATTTGTGACCGTTTCTACCAACCAACCCTCATTGGGTCAGCGTGGTGGTGTTACGGCCCATACTCCTCATGTGTTTCACCATGAGGAAGGCCTGTCCCAGCAGCCTAATTTTTATTTCGTCATCAGCCTATATAAGGCTGAATAAAAAATGGGCTGGCTTTTAATTATTACCATATATAAAACAAAGTTGCTTCCCGCTGTCTGTACCTATACATATTTACGCATAGATCTTTAACCCCTTGGCAGGCTCCGCGAACACCGGTATTCGCAAACAATAGATGTTTCTATTGTGTCACGTTGTGTGCCCCTCGACTAGCCGAAGCGGGTATAATAATATATGCATGTATAATAATATAATGCATGTCTGTTGTATAATATATTGCACTGGTGCGAAACCGGTCGCTAGTAACATATTATATATAGTTAAAAATTTCAGGAATATAGTTTTCTTATCTGTGTTACTTCTAATCATTGTAAGATCTAAGGCTATTATAGAGTAACAAGGAAGTTTAATGACTAGTTTTAGCAGATCTTGTATTTTATCTTATCTTAAATGGGGTCGCGAGCTCCATCACAGGCCATTTCGACTCATCGAGATAATCTATCCTTGAGATTTGTGTTTCTTTCACCCAGTTGCAGAAACGAACTTTAAAATTTAATGTCGGCATTATCCCTAATGCTCCATTAAATTTATTTATTGAAGTGTCAAAAGAACACCTTAGCGTAGTTTTTACGTTGCACAAAACGACATTAGCACCCTATCAATGCTAAAGAGACATTAGCTAGAACTATTTTGTGTTCCAATTTTAAATTTAATGAACTTTAAAGTTTTAATGTCTCATTACTAAATGTCGTCTTTAAAAAATCTTTGTGCAACTGAGCGTTTGTCTCTTAAGACAATGAGTTTGGTTATTTAAAATTATTCTGCTTGTCAACTTTATTTAAGTATTTTAATTTATCTGTAAGTATATAATTTATGAGGTATGAACATATTTTGTCACGTTGAGCACATGTGCAGTCACTGCTTGGTGAAGCGCGGCCTATGGCAGTGGACTGCTTTTGCCTAGTCACTGATTAATTATGGACATATTTTGAGAAGAGAGAATGAACATGCAACGAAAAGAGTTATGAATATGAGAGTGGATGGTAACGCAGGGAGAGGAAGACTAAAGAAGAGATGGATAGATTGTGTCAATGAGGACATGGCTAGAATGGGAGTGAATGTTGATATGGCGTGTGATAGGGAAGAGTGGAGGAGAAAGACTCGTTGCGCCGACCCCAAATGAAATTGGGAAAAGGAGCAGGCAAATGATGATAACAAAGACACATACATACATAATAATATAATCACGACTATTTCCCCCTATGGGTTAGTCAGAGACTAGGCAGAAGGACCGCAAAAGCAGTCCACTGCCATAGTCCGCGCTTCATCGTGCTTAGCGTGACAGGTTTCGAGTTTTTCCGTGCGTCGGAAGACCCGTTAAGCTGTTGGTCATGTTCGCTGTTTTTGTCGTTTCTTCATGTACAAAGGCCTGTGCCAGGTGCGAGTGCGGTGACGACGTGACGACGAAATGACGATGTAACAACATGCGCGAAGCGAGCGATGCGCAAATGCTTTATCCAAAATAACAACGGTTTATCCAACAGCATCACGTTAAACGGTGTCACACCCGTCAGACTATAATTTGGGATAAAAGAGAAACATGAAAAACGGGCCAAGTGCCAATCGTCCTCGTGTACAAAGAGTTCCGTACCATTACTTCTGTGTCTATAAAAAAAAAATACGTTTGTTGTGTAGGAGCTCTACATAAACATATCACTTCAAGGCAAGCAATATTCACAATGAACTGTGCTATAGTTTTGAATAAAACTCAATGGTACAGGCGATGGAATAGAACCCACGGATACTTGGACGAGAATAGTGTTACTCCCAACTCCGCTACCGCTGCCTTTTTGGCCACCCCCCTTTCATTTAAATAATGATTTATAAATTATTAAAATAACCAGAATATTTCAAACAAACAGGTAGACTGTTATCAATAAAAAAAAATCACGTTTGTTGTATAAAGCCCATAAAATATTGAATTCCTCTGTTTCTAGTATTAGTTATAGAGGCCACAGAAATCCATCTTGTGCAAATTTCAAATGTCTCTCACGTTTCATGAGATACCACCTGATTGTTGTGCAAAATTCCAAGTGATTTTGTCATATTTTTTATATTTGATTGTTCTTGTTGTTGGTTCGTACATGGTAGATTTTCTCTCAATATATTTCATATTCAGGATTACAGTTAATTATTATTTCGTAGTTACTATTTTAGTCCGTTTCACTGATAACAGAGAGTCTTAAAAAGTCTTAGTAAAAGGGTTGTCCGGAACCCTGAAAGACCTGAAACGCTCAAAATTGCTTTCATAAATTTCAATTGGGACCGTCGCGTCGACACCAATCGCGGCTGCGGTTGGTTTGCGGCACGTTTGCCGCTAATTTGCCGCTGGCATGTACATTATTCACGTGCAATGATTATCTTAATTATTTTAAATATAGAAAATCATATTTATATTATATTAATATACTTTGAATCCTACCCGCATTACCTGCTATACTGACAAAATAACTGTTATTACAGATAAGGTGATATGTTAAAAGTATAAATGGTGTAATTTAGAAATTGGTTACATTATTTTTTATATCGTGCTTTCCTTTAGTAATGTCTATGAATGCTAAAAAAATTGTTACCTCTGTAACACAAGATTATCCTAGCACAGAGGCTTACGCTGTCCTATAAGACCTACTTTAGTTATAAGACCACAATGTTGTACCAAAACCATTGTAATAACTATTTTGGAGCAATCAATTTATCTTTATCTTTATAACCCATTGAGTGTTTAAATTGCTATTTATAGTAGAAAATCAAGCGGGAGCGGAGCTCTAGATGATTTTTTTAGGATAGACTTGACGTGTTTAGAGTGGATGTTGTTACATAGAATATGTAGACAGGCTGTCAACTTTTCTCTCTTTTAAGTGCTAATAGAAATGCCTTACGACGACTCAATACTAAAAGTTTATAAAAGTCAGTCTTTTTTATAGCTTGTAGCTTTTTAAGACTTTGTTTTTCAATCAAAATTTTTTTTTATACCGATGGTTCCATTCTGATCTCTGAAGTGATAGGAAAGTGTGGTGATGTCATGGTCCATTCGTCCTCAGCCTATATAGGTGCCACTGCTGGGTACAGTCGTTCTTCGTGGAGAAACAAATGAAGAGTATGGGCCGTAACTCCACCACGCTGGCCCAATGCTGGTTGGAGGGTAAAAACTGTTACAATAGCGACCAGAACCAACAGCTTAACGTGCCTTCCGAAGCACGAAAGAGTTCGAGATCACAAAGTTTTGGTCACCCATCCACGGCTGACCATGACGAAGGTAGCTTTGTTTTCGATCGAAAGCCAAACGTACTTACCACTACACTACTGAGATCCTCTACAGTCCATTGTTTTTAAATTTTTTCGCCCATATGATATGCCTTGTTCGCAGCAGAACGAATACCTTTAGGCTGAAGTCGACAAAAAGACCAAGGTTTAGGTGAAAATTTTCATATTTCTGATGGTAACATTGCAAAGCATGCATGCATCGCATCGCAATGTAAGTTCCTGGTTAATTGTGAGCGTGTAATGCACCATTACGAGCTAAAATATAGTTCTTGTAAATTTTTATTAATTAGTATGCTGAGACGGAGGAATTAATTAGTATCTGGAAATAAATACCAACTTTATAGGCTTGATAATTATTATAAACTTCTTTTTAACTACTATTTAATTTTAGCTCATAGTACACAGAACTGCTAATCTGGCAATTCTTGAAAAGCTATTATAAATATATAAAATATAGATATTGTAATAATGCTATTGTCGGTTATTTGCTATGTAATGTTTTTGTATTGTAACTAGTTATGTCAGCACCTTTTCTTCACCTAAGATACAGGTTGTTTTGTCAACCTAGTTTAGGCTCAGAGTAAACAGAGTTTAGGTATACATTTACTTTTTTGTACTATAGTTAGATATAAGTATTAATTGTATGTTGTATTGCACAATTTGAAACAATAAATTTATCATTTATTATTTATTTATTATTTATTGCCCATCCCTTCGGGAATATAGGCGTGATAGTAATAGGTATGTAAAATAGCATCGAGTATTGAGTTGTCGATAGTTCATAAATGCATACTAGTCCATATTAATATTATAAATACGAAAGTAACTGTGTCTGTCTGTCTGTCTCGCTTTCACGAAGAGGCTGAGAAAGGACATGGACTACCATCTATCTCGATATTTCTATGGGAACAGGTGCCATGTGAGTGAATATTAAAAAAATTAAATACAGCCTCCCAGGAAAATGAAGGACAAATTTACGCCAGTATGAACTTTGCTTCTAATAATAGAGTAGAAGTAATTTTTCAATTCCACCAATAGAGGAAACTGTTTCAATGGGCTATTCAACACTGAAATCTTTTTTCATTTGTTGCCATTTATTGAGGAAGGCTAGTTACCTATATTTTGAGATTATATTAAAGGTTGAGATGAAGGTCGAATTAAGCAGCGGTCGACCGCATGCTGCGGTTTAACGCCACGCACTGCAAAGCGACCAGCCTTCAGAAAACAGAATAAATACTACATCGGGTTATTTTTTTTTTGGTTATGTTTAAGCAAATCTTAAAACTTTTTTATATCTTATTTACTTATGACAAAAAAAAAATGATACAAATAATGCTGATCAGCCCTCATAGCATGAACACCGCACTAAGATATCTATCGGACTTTTATCACGTCCAGCTCTCAAAGCACTATGAAATTTGACAATCGAACGCGATAAGTCCCGTGTTGGTCCGGGACACAAAAAGAATGTACCAACTGATTTTCTTGCCTAGCATGTCGTAAAAGGCGACTAAGTGCGTATTGGTTACTGGGTCTGTGATTGTGTAGGCGATGAGCTAGCCACTTGTTACTACTCTTTCACGATTTTTCATGTGACCAAACCCAATTTTTGTATGGCTAAATGTGGTCTTAGGGAACACAGGGCTCCTTGGACTTTGCCTACCTCTTCGGGGATTACAGGCGTGATGTCAATATCTAAGATCAAGATCAAGTTTAAGTTAAGATCAAGTTGTTTATGCTATACAATATGGTGTCTCTCCCTATGCTTAGATCTGTTAAACTAGGCAACGAATTTGAGGCGTTTTTTTAAATAGATTTAAGGAAAAGTGTAATAATGCACCCGTGGCGGGGCGGGTCGCTGTTCATTCATTTTGCAGTTCGTTTTCCAAGTCGACACGGAGATAAATCATTCCTTTCCGCTTTCGCCAGTAGGTTCCTAGTTCCAAAGGGGAGGAACATATAAATTTAATTTACAGAAGTACCTACTCGTATCCTTGGACTGACATTGGCCCAACTCCAATATGGCAACATTGTGTTTTAACAACAAAATTTTATGGCAAGCTGTTTATTCAGGAGGATACGATAGTTTATGAGATAAAATAAAGTCAACTAAAGGAGGATTATGTTTTGGCAAATTTTATTATGATCGTCTGCAATTTGCATTAAATTTTACTGAAAATGCAATAAAAAGTATGTTATTTAAACAAAGCAAAGTTTGCAATGAAATTATTATGTTCATACATATAATCACGACTATTATCCTCTAAGGCTAGTCAGAGACTAGGCAAAAGCACCGCAAAAGCAGTCCACTGCCATAGTCCACGCTTCACCAAGCAGTGACTGCACTCAGCGCTCAGACTGACAGGTGGTGAGCCCGTCGCCGCTCATTGTTCATAATTACGGTAAATTTCTTAAAAAAACGTAAATTTCTTGTATGAAGTCAAGGAAGGAATATATATAAGTTCGTAAATGTTGCCGTGTAACACTAGTAATTTTACTTTTTTTAAGGATGTGGCAGGCAAGACATCTTCAATTTGAATATTAAACAATACTATAAAAGGAGAATTTATTTTTTATTGAGTTTTTGACCATTTAGTAACGTAACGTAAGAACGGTTTCCATAAGTTAGGACGATCACAAGGCGGTAAATAAATACATACATACATAAAATCACGCCTATAATCCCCGAAGGGGTAGGCAGAGTCCAAGGAGCACTGTGTTCCTTAAGACCACATTTAGCCATACAAAAATTGGGTTTGGTCAGATGAAAAATCGTGAAAGAGTAGTAACAAGTGGCTAGCTCATCGCCTACACAATCACAGACCCAGTACCCAATACGCCCTTAGTCGCCTTTTACGACATGCTAGGCAAGAAAAGCAGTTGGTACATTCTTTTTGTGTCCCGGACCAACACGGGCCTATAAATAAAAATAAAATGCCTTGTATAAATTATTTGAGTTGGAGTTATATAGCTTGACAATAAATATAACGCGTGAATCGCGAGAAAAAGCAACTCAATGTTTTCATTAAAACACAGTAATAGTTACATTAATCCTACGATTTCCGCGTGGCGGAGTCTGAACAAAAGTCAGTCATCATAAATTAAGTTTCAAAGAATGTCTGTTCAACCGTTTTGGCGATAGTCCAGGTTCGCACTGTTGTGGCTTGCACTACGCGCTATATTTCGTTAACAAAGCCGTAAGTGATATGTTTCGTAATAACTGTTAGGCTTATGTTCGTAGGAAACCATTTTGTTATCAAAAATTGCGAATGTTCAACTGATTTAATTTATCGGCGGTAACTGGGCTTAGATTTGTTTGTAGTTGCTTATAAATGAAAGAAAATGTTGAGATATACTCGAGGTAAATGCTTGTAAGCACAGACAATATATTTAACTAAACCTTATGTTAACTATACGTTGCGAACCTTATTTCAATTGCTATATGAATATGATTATTGAAGCGAACGATACATTAATTTTTTTTAAATGTTTTTGACCTTAAAAATTAATAGTTAATACTTAATTATTTATTTATTCTAGGCAACGGGCACAAAACAAGACACATTAGAAACATTTATTGTTTGCGATCACCGGTTACCGCGGTGTCCGTCATGGGGTTAATTATTAGCTTGCCCGTAGTCGGTAAGTATTTTTTTTAAACTACCTACAAAGTAATTCTTAAATTACCTCCATTTTACTCCACTCGTTAGTATACGAATGGGCGCGAAACGGGTCGGGCGTGCGCTTGCGAGCTGGTCGGTCGACTCGCTATTTAACCGCTTCAATAAATAGCCAGCTCATACATGAGGCTTACCGCGCGTGAAAACAGAAAAAAAGATGTAATCAAAAAACAGATTGGTACAGAAAACAATCTACATACAACTTGCGGTCGAGCAACTCGCACATAGACTCGCTAGTTGAGTTATAAAATTTTTTATTTATGTATGTTCTTGATTCAGTTTTTACAATTCGAACACGTACGAACGTTTTATTGTGATAGTTTTTGAGTAAGTTTAGGCCAATGTTGACAAACTTAGCGACCGCTGAGCTTACATATGAATATTTAAGAACTGACATGAGTTTGCCTTGTAACGTGAAAATTCCGCAGGCCTTAATGTGAACCACGGAACCTTCACTTTACTTGGGGTGATGAGGTGTTACACGGAGTAGTGGACTTATCAGCCGGTGAGGTGAGACTAGGTGACCAGGGTGTTGGTGAGTATCGGGGCCCAGAGGGTGGATTAGGCAGTTTGGGTAGGCAACAGCAAAATATATTTATTTAAAGCAAGTAATGGGCGCCTTTCCTGCCACTGCTTATACTTGCCTGATCCTACCTCAAAGCAAACAGATGTGATGTGGAAAGAAAAACAGACAAATACTAGGACAAAGGTTTATTATTGCTTGTTTAATATGTTAACCAAAAAGAAAAGGTACACTCAGTGATGCGTTTAGCGCTTAAGTTATGCTTATATTAAGTAGTTTCTACTTCACATATTTAAGTTAAGAGTAAATTCGTCTTAAAATTTAATATTCTAGGTCTTAATCATACGATTGACTGGACAATCAACTTGGCATGACTTTGGTTGTTATTCAAAATTTAGATTTTTAAATTATTAACATACCTTAATGTGAGCAACTTTATTAATAGGGCATCCAGAGTAGGGCCTACATTTAGGAGATGCCGGCCTCGTGGATCTCCGAGCAAACTTAGGTCGACCAACGCTGGGCAACTAGCGAAGGAGCCGGAACGAGTGGAACTGCCATTCGGCTACTCAGCGTTGGGAACAGGACTAAAGCAGGTTACTCCCAATGGTAAAGGTTACTCCCATTAGTAACTCAACTTCATAAAGAAAAGACAAGATAAAAAAAAAACCCTCTTCATAGGCTGGAGTGGGTTTTCATTACAATTCAGTAAGCACGAGGTGTCAACCACGTCAGCTCATTTTATAAAATAATATTTAGGTTGCAGGTACGGTGTTGGTATGAAAGACACCTTTTCGGAGGCACGTGGCGTCTGTTAGGACATCTGACTAAATACGGGGTTTATTCTCCCATTGTAAAATTTCCCCTTATACGGGACTTAGGATTTGTGTGGCCTACTGGCCCAGGCTGTAAAAGCAAATGGAGGATGGCAGACGCACACGCAACCAAAACCCATTACGACGTAGACCTGTCGTAGATTTTTGACAGATGACAGCACCTATTGGTCCGAAACGCAGAGTCAACTGTGAGAGCATCCTCTCACCTTAGGAATATTGACGATAATTATAAGATTTGATGGAAGTTTTTCCTTGAAGTTATGATTTTAGTTTGTTTCGATGTAAGTAGCTAATAATGGAATATATTTAGAAGAAAATAGGGGTGTAATTATCAATGAGATGAGCCGTAAGTAATCGGTAAGCGAGTCGATGTCGAATTCGGACACATCTGAAATTGCATTGGTGTTACCAACTTGGAATATGTTTAATAATTTAGTAATTTCAGACTACTAAAAAAAACGGTGTTACAGTACAGTTTTGATTGGGAAAGAAAATTTTTATTTTAAAATAAAATTTTAAAATAAAAATTTTCGATATTAAATTATCGGACTGACTGTACCAACAAGAAGGTAGATATCTGAACAAGCAAAGATAAAACCTTACGACAAAAATTATCTAACGGACTGTACCCATAATTAGGTACTGGCCCGTAACGCTGCACCTACAACGAAATAAACTTGACAAGATACGTCGGCATACGGTGCGAGTAAAAAAAACATGCAACTAAAATGTATATGAAACAACAATAAGTTGAAAAAAAAAAAACGTAAAACCTATAAAACTGTATATAACATGCAACTTACTCCTAACTTAAAATTATACCAGTCTTCAAGACTGTTAAAGTTTTAGACTCTTTCAACTCAAGGATGAGAATAACTCAAATTCAATAGCCTACTACACATAAGAGTAGTATAGACTAATCTAAAAGAGGTACTAACGAACTGGAACTAGCATTGTTCCTGGAATAAACTGGCAAACAGTTAACCACTGTATAAGTGCGATTAAGACGCGTCAAGGAGATCAGGGGTAACCAAGTAAACAAGCCCTACCACCGAAAACACAGGACAAGGAGTGATCTTTACATAATCACTACTTGGGGTACAACCAGTAAGTTAAGGAAAATACTACACTAAAATAGTATGTCCTTACGTAATAAATTAAATTTAAATAATGAATTCACACCATCCTAAGTTTTAGGTGTGCTAAGTATGAGGAGTCTCCCAAAAATCAAGGATACCTAAAAAAAAACTAAGAGCTACTTAAAACTAGGGTTTTGTCCTAAAAACTAAAGGGAACATCCCCTCAGTAATCCATATACTGGACGTACTGGTAATAAAAAACAATAAAAAAAATAAACTTAACCTAAAGTCGCTAACAGACACCCTGTGGGTAAAATCTCATACCGACGCCCTACCGAGCGAAAGAACTATTCAACGCCGTACCAAAAAAAAACACTAAGTAGAATGGGAAGTCAGTTTTCATCCAACTGACCCCGGACTACTAGGTCCTTGATATGGAAAGCACCCAAGGGCTTACCATCCAATGACTTCAAAGCATAGACCAATTTACCTTGCTTCCTATCAACCACGCATCTCTCAAAACTTGGAGCAAGTTTGGCTGAGAAATGTTTGGGTGCACTAGATAAAGGAAAGCACCTTTTGTAAATGATTTGACCCTCCCGTAACTCTAACGGTCGCTTACGTAAGTTGTAATACTTAGCCGCGTGTATATGGGCCTTTTTAAGATGGCACTCAACCTTTTTAAACAAATCTTTCAATTTAGGTAAATTAGATGCAAAGGGCTCAACGTCGATATCAATTGGAGAATCATCAAGTGGCCTATCAGAGTTATATAAGGAACCATCTATTATCATCTCTCTGCCATGATTTAAGAAAAATGCAGAAAACTTAGTACCTTCATGAACATGACTATTGAGGGCACATTGTATCTCCGGAATGTTCTGATCCCATTTGCGATGATCAGAGCGCACATAAGAGGCAATGGCTCTAACTAAGTCTCTGTTGACACGTTCAGTCTGGTTACACTGTGGATGATAACGAGGATTATAAAATATATGAGGGACACCGAAATAAGTCAGAAGATCTCTAAACTCTTTTGAAATGAACTGGGGTCCATTATCAGTATAAAGAATACGACAAACCCCATGTACTAGGAAAACTTGCTTAGCTAGACATTTAGTTATAGATTTAGCAGTAACATTACGCATGGGAAAGAGAAGTACGTACTTACTGAAATAATCCGAGACAACAAACACATACTGATTTCTTGAATAAGATGGAGGAAATGGACCTAGTATGTCGCAAGAGATGGCCTCCCATGGACTACTTACTTGTCGAGGGCTACCCATGAGTCCAGGTCGAGCAGTATTGACCGGCTTATATGAGAGACACACTTCACACGAATCGACGTAACTCTTAACATCCTTGAATAACGAGGGCCAAAAGTACACAGAACTTATGCGTTTATGTGTTTTAGCAACGCCAAAATGTCCGGCCGGAGGATCATCATGATATTTTTTAAGGATTTCGGACCGTTTTTCCAAAGGTACAACTATTTTCCAATCATGTTGTGACGTAAGACTATATTTATTTTTAGAGAGTCTGTAAAGTTTTCCATCTATGATATTAAAGTTAGGATATTTACGAGGATTGTTGGAACAATTTTGAAAGAGATCTATATACCAAGGATCGCTTATGGCATGAGGATTTATTTCTATTGAATCAACTCTTATCCGCGACAAAGTGTCAGGAATAACATGTTCCTTTCCTTTCCGGTGCAGAATTTCAAAGTTAAATTGGCTGAGACGACAAGCCCATCTGTTAAGTCTGCCCGTAGGATTTTTGAGATTATGGAACCATTGTAAAGAGGCATGATCAGTAACGATGTAACAAGTTTTACCTTCCACGTAAGACCGATATTGCTCCAAAGCATAGATAACGGCGAGAAGTTCGCGTTCAGTAGCTGTATAATTACACTCCTGAGCCGATAAAGTACGACTACAGAAAGCAATGGGGTGATCCACATCATTAATTTTTTGGGTTAGCACACCACCAATAGCAAAAGAGGAGGCATCCGTGTGTAAATAGAAAGGCTGGGTAAAGTCAGGACACCTCAGAATTGGGGCTGATATCAGAGCTGATTTCAAATGATTGAAAGATTCTTCTGTTTCTGTGGTCCAAGAAAAAGTAACCTTTTTACTAGTAAGGCGAGTTAAGGGTCTTGCTACTCGAGAAAAATCCCTGATAAAACGTAGGTACCAACCGGCCATTCCAAGAAATCTTTTTACTTCTTTAGGATCTTTAGGAGTGGGAAAATTCATAATGACTTCGACCTTAGAAGGGTCAGTACGAAGACCATATTGATCCACTACATATCCTAAGTATTTAAGTTCAGACCTACAAAAGATTGACTTTTCCATATTTACTGTGAGATTTGCAGCTTTTAGTATGCTATGCACTTCTTTAAGGATTTCTACATGCTCACTGAGGGAATTAGTGCAAATGATGATGTCATCAACGTAACAGAAGACTCTGTTGTCAAACTTAGCTGAAAAGAGGTTATCCGTAAGTCTTTGCATGGTAGCTGATGCACCAACAAGTCCAAAACACATTACGTTATAATGGAAGAGTCCGCGACCAGGAACAGTGAATGCAGTCTTCTCTTTTGAAGTACTGGACAGAGGAATCTGATGGTAAGCCGCACTAAGATCTAAAGAGGTGAGGAACTTAGCGTCTCGTAAATTATCAAGTATATAATTAATGTATGGCAGAGGATAAGCATCAGACTTGGAAACTGAATTGAGCTTTCGGCTATCTAGACAAAGTCTAACATCGCCATTGGCCTTAGGGACCATGGTGACAGGAGAGTTCCACGGAGAGTGGGAAGATTCCACAATATTAAGTTTTAACATTCGGTCTAATTCAGAATTAAGCAATTTAAGTTTTTCTGGACTAAGTCGATAGTATTTCTGTTTTATAGGACGTGTGTCACCAGTATCAATATGATGTTTCATAAGATGAGTTCTACCTAAACCAACTTTATCAGTATCAATCGTTTCAAAAAGCTGTTTAATATTATCTACTTCACGTCTTTCATCAATGGTCAGAGAATCAAAACTACATAAACCAGAATTTTCTACATTATCTAGGTTAAAATCGTCACTATTTAAATTTATTCTAGGCAAACAAGCTAAGATGTCTGGGGCCAAGTTAAAGGCTTTCCAAAAGTTGATTCCAAAATGGATAGGTAAATTTATTTCAGATTGAACATGAAAGGTAATAACCTGGACTGCCTGATTATATTTAATAGGTATGTCCATATAGTGGTGACAGTATACTTCATTGCCGTTAGCAACTCTCAAGATACGAGGAGAATTAAAGTTACGCAAGGGTATATTTAATTTAAGAAATAGTGTAAAGGCATCTTTACCCAATATAGAACAAGAAGCACCACAATCTAAGAGACCAGATACATTTACGTCCAGGACACTAACAGTTAGATAAGGTCGGTAATCATCAGGAGAAGGTTTAAAGAATGTCTCTCTGGAGGTATTAGAACGCAGAGAGACAGAGCAAGCTAGTTTTTTGGCTTCGAGCAAGAAGAACAGTCAGTTCCGCATTTGAAACAAACAATTTCTCGGGAAACACGGCAATGACTCGTAAAATGACTGGAACCACCACAACGATAGCAATTCCTTACAGGTTTGACCGCAAGAGGGTTGGCGTCTTTAGCAACTGAGGAAATGTTGCGTGGCCTATCAGTGGAAGTCACTTTATTATTTTGCATATCCCTAACAACCGAGTTTTTGGAGAAAACAGGTTCAGAAAAATTTTGTGTTTTAATTTTCATAAGTTCCAGTTTTTTCCCTAGCTGTTGGAGTTGTTGGATCGATGTTATTTCAATTAGAGCAAGCTCGCGACTGTATTCAGGTCGGAAATTACGTAACAAAATGTCTAGTTGGTGTTCTTCAGTTAGAGGATTAGAAAGGCGAGACATCATTCCTAACATTAGTGACAAATAACCTACCATCGTCTCGTCTTTTGCTTGAGTGCGAGCTTTAATCTCTTCTAGCAAGCGGAAATCGTAGTCAGGAAGGTCAAAATCATCCCTTAAAGCAGCAATCAGTTGGAAGTAATCCTGGAATTCAGACTTATGTGCCCTGTACCAAAACAAGGCTGGACCATCCAGTAAGTCAACAAAACCATCAAAAATCAGTTTCTTCGAAAAATTTCGAGCCGAACACAATTCTTCTAAACGAGTAATAAATGCTCGAACACAAGAGTCACCTTTAAATTTAAGATTAAAAGAATTTAAGTTCAGCTTTGTGTCTTGTTTAAATACGACTGACTGTACTTTCGGTACATTAGCGCGATCGTCGTCCGAATCCGATGACAGGTCTGATGAAACATCTAGTTCACCAAGAAGTTGCAGAAGCGTGGACTTAAGAATTTCAATTTCCGGAGAAGCAGTAGTTAAGCGTGACAACCGGCAAAGCAGGTAGTTCAAACGGCCTGTTAAACGAGAACGAGCAGAGTCAGACAAGCCACCATTAGCCGCTTCATTCGCTATGTCCTCTACCTTGGTGGTAAGCATAGGCAACTCCTCCTCAATATTTTCAGATGGAAAAGTAGAAGGCAACTTTAAACTGCCGCGTCGTGACAGCTTGCATGTCGACCGCAACAATTTTCGTAAGTCATCGCGTTTAGCAGTAGGTTTAAAAGATATATTGCGTATGTTAAGCTCGTGGGATAACTCATCCTTAGATAAGAAAGCAATATCACAACCAATGTCAGCCATGTTTCACAATAACACAGAAACTTAAAATTAAAAATATTTGTTAAGATTTTATGCAGCTGACTGTACTTGCAGTCAAAAAGCGCGAGTGCAACTGTTGTCTTGAAGTGCAGTAAAAATTCAAATACACAATAATACAAAAAAATCTAGTGGAGAATTTTTTGTTGTTGAATGTACTCAACAGTTAACTTATACAAAATAATTCTATAAAACTTGTTCAATTATTAAGCAAAAGTATTAAGTATTGTCAGGTTATTATCTCTACAGAAATCATCAAAAAATTTTTTTTTACATAAGTAGAATAATTCCTTCAGAAACAAGTATAACTCAGTTTCAAAACCAAATTATTATTTTCAAATTTGTTCAAACCTAAACAATAAACAGTGTAGCTTAAGATTTAATAATTGAGTTCACTCAAAATCAGTATTATTACTAAGCTTTCTAATCATACAGGTAAGCAACTTAAGTGTTACTGTATCGAAACAGTTATTAACATTACTTAAAATTATTAATGGTGAAGTTACTAAGCAAAATTACAAAAGTAATTTTTAAAATTAACAGGCAGTTATATTCTTGTTGTAGCAATAATAACTGTAATCAAACAACAACCAGGAAGAATACAAGTACATGCCAAGTGATTTTACAAACCATTTACATAAAAAAAAAATTACAAGTTAAACATTCCACGGCAAGATCATAACATCTGTTTTACTGGGCCACACGTTGGGTACGCCACTTTGTAACGTGAAAATTCCGCAGGCCTTAATGTGAACCACGGAACCTTCACTTTACTTGGGGTGATGAGGCGTTACACGGAGTAGTGGACTTATCAGCCGGTGAGGTGAGACTAGGTGACCAGGGTGTTGGTGAGTATCGGGGCCCAGAGGGTGGATTAGGCAGTTTGGGTAGGCAACAGCAAAATATATTTATTTAAAGCAAGTAATGGGCGCCTTTCCTGCCACTGCTTATACTTGCCTAATCCTACCTCAAAGCAAACAGATGTGATGTGGAAAGAAAAACAGACAAATACTAGGACAAAGGTTTATTATTGCTTGTTTAATATGTTAACCAAAAAGAAAAGGTACACTCAGTGATGCGTTTAGCGCTTAAGTTATGCTTATATTAAGTAGTTTCTACTTCACATATTTAAGTTAAGAGTAAATTCGTCTTAAAATTTAATATTCTAGGTCTTAATCATACGATTGACTGGACAATCAACTTGGCATGACTTTGGTTGTTATTCAAAATTTAGATTTTTAAATTATTAACATACCTTAATGTGAGCAACTTTATTAATAGGGCATCCAGAGTAGGGCCTACATTTAGGAGATGCCGGCCTCGTGGATCTCCGAGCAAACTTAGGTCGACCAACGCTGGGCAACTAGCGAAGGAGCCGGAACGAGTGGAACTGCCATTCGGCTACTCAGCGTTGGGAACAGGACTAAAGCAGGTTACTCCCAATGGTAAAGGTTACTCCCATTAGTAACTCAACTTCATAAAGAAAAGACAAGATAAAAAAAAAACCCTCTTCATAGGCTGGAGTGGGTTTTCATTACAATTCAGTAAGCACGAGGTGTCAACCACGTCAGCTCATTTTATATAATAATATTTAGGTTGCAGGTACGGTGTTGGTATGAAAGACACCTTTTCGGAGGCACGTGGCGTCTGTTAGGACATCTGACTAAATACGGGGTTTATTCTCCCATTGTAAAATTTCCCCTTATACGGGACTTAGGATTTGTGTGGCCTACTGGCCCAGGCTGTAAAAGCAAATGGAGGATGGCAGACGCACACGCAACCAAAACCCATTACGACGTAGACCTGTCGTAGATTTTTGACAGATGACAGCACCTATTGGTCCGAAACGCAGAGTCAACTGTGAGAGCATCCTCTCACCTTAGGAATATTGACGATAATTATAAGATTTGATGGAAGTTTTTCCTTGAAGTTATGATTTTAGTTTGTTTCGATGTAAGTAGCTAATAATGGAATATATTTAGAAGAAAATAGGGGTGTAATTATCAATGAGATGAGCCGTAAGTAATCGGTAAGCGAGTCGATGTCGAATTCGGACACATCTGAAATTGCATTGGTGTTACCAACTTGGAATATGTTTAATAATTTAGTAATTTCAGACTACTAAAAAAAACGGTGTTACAGCCTTCTGTACTTATCTGTTTAGTGGTGTGGCGAAGTGAGATAATTCGTTTTCTCGTTGATCCGAGTAGTGGCATGGCTGAGAGAAAACTGTGATACTATCAGTATGGTGGAGAGCCGGGGATGCAGAAGGTTTGTTGTCCATACTTCTTTACCCGTAGATTATAGCATTTTCGAGATGCTCTACTATACATACCACTTGAGTTCAGTCTCCACAATAGTCAATACTTAAAAAGTATAAACCAGTAAGATTTTCTTTATACAATTATTTATTAAATAGGTAATCATTTTTCATAAATATTTTATGTAAATTAATGCGAATGGCAACATAATTTTAAAACGCGGAAAATTGAAAAACAATTTTTTTTTTAAACTGAATGTGCAAATATTCCATAGTAGTTATTCCTCATTGTAGTTTCGATTCATATATTTCAGCTTTTGTATTTAAAATGTTGTATAAAACTTTTTCTCATTGGTACTTAAATATAAAGTACCTATTTTTATGAATTTACATGGAACTTTTTGGTTCAGCAAGTAATTCAATACGCCAACATGTTTAATCAAAGTATTCGTATAAAAAAGCAAACAAAGTTAATAAATTGTACTGTAGAAAAATCTCGTAAGATCAAATAATAATGAGTAAATTCACTGGGCGCTTAGGAATTCTTTTCTGTCAGGAATTTTGTACATAATTGAAAATCTAACAATTAATAAATCTGTAGAGGTCTAATGTGTGTACATAGAAAATTGATTAAAACCAAGTCAGAGGAATGAAAAAGAAGGAAAATACCAAAAAATGTTTTTTGTTTTTTTGTTTCTGTCTGTTTGTCTCTGAAATGGCTGGACCGAATTTAATGAAATTTTGCATGGTGATACCTCAGTATCCCTGGCTAACGTCTTAGATACTTTTTATTCCGGAAAATTAAAAGGATCTCGTGGGATAGCTTAAAAACCATAGTAACCGCGGACGAAGTCGCTGGCAACAGCTAGTTAAAAATGTCACGTCAAAACGTTAAATGATAAAGTTATTACAAATTATTTCATTGTCTAATAGCCAATAGTAAATGTTTTACGAATCGAATAATCGGAGGATCTCGATATATTTTGGTCAAAGTCTTACTAAGAGCGAATGTGTACAATTGTACATCAAAGTGTTCGAAACTTCGAACTGGTGTACAGTTCAGTTTTTCACAGATAAAATTTAGTATATAGGATAACACGTCGAACGCCATAGCTGACACCTGTTATATCTGCCAGTATTCTTCTACGTTGGCCTAAAGCACATTATGCAAAAAATTAACAATCAAAGGATTGAGGAACTCGGTGGCGTAATGGTTTGTATGCTTTGGCTTTCGATTGAACAAAATACCAAAAAATTTCGTCTGACTTTGCCGTTAAATTTCATAATCTTCCTTTCATTGAAGATGCTATGTTCCTTAGGAAAAAATAATCCTTATGATTAACCCTTTCGACGGTTATCATAAAATACATGGAGTTTTTTTTTTCACATTTCACAAGTTCGATTCCCGGTAGAGGCAGGCGATTTTTAAAAAATCTATGAATGCAGTTACACCTATTATAAAAAATAAAATGATGTCTTCTTTCAGTAAAACATCCTACTTGCAATATTTAATATACTTTCCCTCCATGTGGCATGCCCGTGGGACACCCGGTATATATACAACAACGTATTATTATCATCACGCCTATCCTAAAAAGGTAATATAGAACTTAAAGAAGGACTGGCACCCAGTTGCAGAAACGAACTTTAAAATTTAATGTCGGCATTATCTCTAATGCTCCATTAAATTTATTTATTGAAGTGTCAAAAAAACACCTTACCGTAGTTTTACGTTGCACAAAACGACATTAGCACCCTGTCAATGCTAAAGAGACATTAGCTAGAACTGTTTTGTGTGACAACCTTAAATTTAATGAACATTAAAGTTTTAATCACCTAGTTGCAGAAACGAACTTTAAAATTTAATATCATCATTATCTCTAATGCTCCATTAAATTTATTTATTGAAGTGTCAAAAGAACACCTTATCGTAGTTTTACGTTGCACAAAACGACATTAGCATCCTGTCAATGCTAAAGAGACATTAGCTAGAACTGTTTTGTGTGACAACCTTAAATTTAATGAACTTTAAAGTTTTAATCACCCAGTTGCAGAAACGAACTTTAAAATTTAATATCATCATTATATCTAATGCTCCATTAAATTTATTTATTTAAGTGTCAAAAGAACACCTTATCGTAGTTTTACATTGCACAAAACGACATTAGCACCCTGTCAATGCTAAAGAGACATTAGCTAGAACTGTTTTGTGTGACAACTTTAAATTTAATGAACTTTAAAGTTTTAATGTCTCATTAACAAATGTCGTCCTTAAAAAATCTAATCAACTGAGTGTTAGTAACCAAAACGCACATTAGCCCGAATGATTGAATATAGTAACAAGGGGCGACCCTTGAATAAAACGCCAACGTTCATTCATACGGCTAAGCAAAGGCATCTTCATTCTTTAGAGACTATGTACGGCGCAATCTTGATCGAAATGAAGTACTATATTTTACAAAGAATATTGTTTCTTATTTTATATATTTCATGAAACTTTACGTATTTATTTACTAATTTATTATATTTCATTATTTATTTGCTTATCAATTAGCCAACCCTGTTCTTAAGGTTTATTATGTTTTTAAAAGGGTTAACAACACTGGTTGCTAAATAAATTAAAGCATTTGTGTAAAGAGGCCAGTGCTTATAGAAATGCAGATATTTTTCAGCTAATGGTATACGTGGTTGCTTTAACCCTTGGCTAGTCTCCAGGAAAGAGGTTGCAAGAACACATTGTATGTTCTGCTGTACGCAATTTGCGGCAGGACATTCCAGTAAACGGCCTTGTTGCCAACAACCACACGTATTAGGAAGTCTGGTAAGCATTGTGCACTTTCACATTATTTTATAATAAAAACAAATCTTACGCTTACATAAATTAGCCAGTAAAGTTGTAAAAATCTGGATCAATGGATAGCCGTACACCAACAGCTCGGTGGCGTGGTTAGTGTTATGTATGATATGTTCCTTATTGAGGGTATACATGTTTATTTCTGTTAGACGCTCGCTACGGCGGCCATTAAACACCAGTCTATATTCGAGTGTTGTTTCATTGCTACATACTTAACATTGGCGACGAGCTATCAGTAAAAATCTACGCGTGTGTATTAAAAATCGATTAAAATGCCTATTGGACACATAGAACCTTATAATCTCGCGAGTAACAACTGGGAAGCGTATATTCGACGCGTAAAACAATTCATAGCCTTAAATAAAATAGCAAGCGAACTCGAAGTGGCCACGTTGGTGACTGTAGTAGGCGCGGAGTGCTATGAGTTAATGTGTGATTTGTGTTCTCCGAGTACTCCCGAATCGAAATCGTTCGGAGTGTTAGTGAATTTGATAAAAACACATCTCGAACCGGAACGATCTGAAATTGCCGAAAGACATATTTTTCGTCAGCGGACACAACGACAAGGAGAAAGTATCCGCGAGTACCTGCAAGCGCTGAAACATCTGGCTAAAACGTGCAACTTCGGAGAGAAGTTAGAAGAAAATTTGAGAGACCAATTTGTGTCGGGTCTGTACATTGAAGACATGAGAACGAGGATCTTTGCAGAGAAGGATGTAGACTACAAACGCGCCGTGGAACTGGCGCAGGCTCTGGAGGCGGCGGAGCGGCACGCGGCTACGGCGTGCGCGCCGGCCGCGAGCGCGAGCGCGGGCACCGGCCGCGGCGGCGGCGGCGCGCTCGGCGACGACGGCCTGCACCGCATCGGCGGCGGCGGCAGCGGCGGCGGCGGTGGCGGCTCGGCCGCGCACGGCAGGGGCGGCTCGGGCGCGGCTCGGGCGCAGCGCGCATGTTCACGATGTGGTAAACCAGGGCATGTTGAAGGCAAGTGTCGTTTCAAATACTATAATTGTGATATTTGTGGTGAAAGAGGTCATATTAAATCAGTGTGTTCTAAACATAAAAGTGAGAATCTAAAGATCAAGAAACCATCGAGAACATTTTTTATGAATGAATCGGATACTGATGATGATAGTTGTAATTTTTATAATTTAATTGTTAGTAGCGATGGCGATGGACCTTATTATGCAACGGTAAAAATTGAGAATACATTGTGTAAATTTGAAATTGACACCGGGAGTAAATTATCTGTAATTTCAAAGAGATATTATGATAAGAATTTTTCTAAAATCCCGCTCGAACAAAAACAATTATGCCTTAAATCGTATACGGGGGACATCATCGAGACTCTGGGCTTTATTAAAGTTAATGTATGTTATGGCAAGCAACAAAATAAATTAAACTTATTTGTGATTGAGAACGGGGGCCCCCCCTTAATGGGTCGCACATGGATTAAACAATTAAATTTATCTTTAGTGGAATGCCATAATTTGACGGAAGAGGACTCGATGGCGTCCACTTTATGTAAAGAATATCCAGAGGTATTCGCCGAAGGTTTGGGTACATTTAAGACGGAATTTCAATTGTACCTAAAAGACGAATCGCCTATTTTTGTAAAGGCGCGGTCATTACCATTAGCATTACGACGGCCGGTGGAAGAGGAACTCGCACGGCTGCAGCGGGAGGACGTCATTTACAAAGTCGAACGATCAGATTATGGCACACCTATTGTGCCCGTGATTAAAACGAACGGTAAAATACGTTTATGCGGTGACTACAAAGTTACAATTAATTCACTTTTAAAGGACTATCACTACCCGCTGCCGCGGATCGAGGACCTCTTCGCTGTTTTGGGCGGCGGGGAGAGGTACACAAAATTAGACTTGTCTAACGCTTTCCAACAATGCTTGTTACATAAAGACTCACAGCCGATGACGGCCATCACAACTCACGTTGGAACTTTTGTTTACAAGCGGGTTCCTTTTGGTATAAAATGTATACCAGAAAATTTTCAAAAAATCATGGAAGAAACGCTAAATGGGTTGCCGTCAACGGCTGTATTTGCTGACGACATATGTATAACGGGAAAGGATAGGACTAGCCATTTAGCAAATTTGAGGGCAGTGCTACAACGACTCAAAGAAAATGGTCTAAGAATTAATTACAACAAATGTCAATTTTTCAAAGAAAGTGTTACTTACTTGGGCTATAAAATAGATAAGTTTGGTTTGCATACAGATACAAAAAAAATTGAGGCCATTGTAGCAGCGCCATCGCCCAAAAATGTGACCGAACTAAAAAGTTTTATGGGTTTGATAAATTTTTATTCAAAGTTCTGTACAAATATGAGTTACATATTGAAACCACTGTATGATTTGTTAAAAAAAAATGTAAAATGGAATTGGACTACGGAATGTGATTCGGCATTTAATAAGATTAAAAAGACGTTAAGCAGCTCCCCTGTACTCGCTCATTACGACCCTCGTCTCGAACTCGTGCTGTCGGTGGACAGCAGCGCGTACGGGCTGGGCGCGGTGCTGACTCAGCGCTACGCGGACGGCTCGGAGCGGCCGGTGTGCTGCGCCTCGCGCACGCTCAATGCAGCCGAGGCGAACTACTCTCAAATAGACAAAGAGGCCTTGGCTATTATATTCGGGGTGACGAAGCACCACCAATATCTGTATGGCAGACGTTTTATACTGAGAAGTGATCACCGCCCTTTAAGTTATATTTTTGGTGAAAAAAAGGGAATACCGGTCACAGCTGCGAGTAGAATGCAACGTTATGCAGTTAAGTTAGCGGCTTACGATTTCAAAATAGAATTTATATCTTCTGCGAGAAATTGTTTTGCGGATGCCCTCTCTCGTCTTCCTTTAGACAAAACAAAAACAGAGACTCGAATACGAGATGAAGGTAGTTATCTAAATTACGCTCAGCAATGTTTTCCCATAAGTTTTAAAGATATAAAGACAGAGACTACAAAGGACTCGATACTCAGCAAGATATATGGATACATAATGTACGGTTGGCCAACTGATAATAGTTATAGCAATAATGAAAAAATATTTTACAATAGAAAGGAAGGTTTACATATTGATCAGGGTTGTATTATATGGGGGTATCGCGTCGTAGTACCCAATATACTCAGAGTGATTATCTTAAAGGAAATTCACGAGGGACATCCAGGTGTAGTTAAAATGAAACAGATAGCACGCAATTATGTATGGTGGGAAAATATAGACCATGATATCGAAGAGGTTGCGCGCCAGTGTGTCCCGTGCCGGGAGCAGCGGCCCGCGCCGCCCGCCGCGCCGCTGCACTCGTGGCCGTGGCCGCCGGAGCCCTGGGCTCGCTTGCATCTCGACTTCCTCGGTCCATTCAACAACAATTATTACTTAATTATAATTGACGCGCATTCTAAATGGATCGAAGTTGAAAAGGTAAACACGACATCAGCTAGCGTAGTTTGCGATTGCCTCAGACGAATATTTTCACGGTTCGGATTACCTAAACGCATAGTGAGCGACAATGGGCCACCATTTTCGTCATCGGCGTTCGCTCAGTACTTGGAGTCCAATGGTGTAAGGCACACGCTAGTGCCACCGTATCACCCGTCTAGCAATGGTGCTGCTGAAAACGCAGTACGCACGATTAAAAGAGCGCTCAAGAAAGCTGAACTAGAAAGAGAAGATGTAAACGTGGCATTGAGTAGATTTTTATTCATGTATCGAAATACTGAGCACAGTAGTACGGGACGTGAGCCGGCAGTGGCTATGCTCGGGCGGCGCCTGCGCGGTCGCCTCGATCTGCTGCGGCCTGACGCCGCGGAGCGCGTGCGCGCGCGCCAGATCGCCGACGAGCAGCGGCGCGACGCTCGGCTGCGGGTCGCCGAACGACATGAACCTGTGCTCGTTCGAAATTATAACAAATCCGGCGACAAGTGGACGGCAGCTTTAGTGCAGGAACGGACCGGGCCCGTGTCATACACGGTCAGAACAAACGATGGTCGTACACAGAAGCGCCACATAGATCAAATCATTGTGCCCAGAAAATCACGCCATTCACTGAGTCAGGTCGTGGAGGAATCGATGAAACAGACGGGAGCTCATACCGAGACGCCTAAAAAAGATTATGATAAGGAACAGGTGTGTGATAGGGGAAAGGAGTTAGTAGACGAGATTTCGGGGCTCTCGCCGTCTGCGCAGTCGCCTGAGAGCACGGTACATCGCCCATCGAGCAGGGCGGCTGCTATACGTTGCCGAGAAAAGTTAGCTAAAATATAGAAATGGTTTAAATTATAGTTTTGTTTAGTATAGAACCTACATACATATTTATATAAAACAAAAGAAATGTTAAAGTAAAAGTTAAGTTGTTAAGTTATGTAAAAGTTAGCTAAAATATAGAAATGGTTTAAATGATAGTTTTGTTTAATATAAAACTTATATAAAAAAAGAACTTTTGTTATTATATATTAAATTAAGTGATTACTGTTGTAATTATCATCTTGGGAGGGAAAAGTGTTATGTATGATATGTTCCTTATTGAGGGTATACATGTTTATTTCTGTTAGACGCTCGCTACGGCGGCCATTAAACACCAGTCTATATTCGAGTGTTGTTTCATTGCTACATACTTAACAGTTAGTACGCTGTGGCTTTCTATATCGAAAACAAAGCTACCTTTGCCATGGTCATGCTGTGGATGGGTGACCAAAACTTTGTGATCTCGTACTCCTCTGGGCTTCGGAAGGCGCGTTGAGCAGCATTGAATCAGCGTGTAGGAAGGCCTGTGCCCAGCACGTAGGCGGTAGGTAGGGTGAGACGTATATAGGCTGAGGACGTTCAACAACATCACGCTTCTATCCCCGAAGGAGTAGGCAGAGGTGTTAATAGCCATTTTGCCTGATATGTTTAAGTCCCCATGAAGCAGGGGGCGAGCCTGGTGCCATCCACCGGGCGCAGTAAGAGGCAAGGGTTCTTCTTAAATCCTATTCAGCTGTAAAAAGAATTCATACATACATACATAAATCACGCCTTTTTCCCACAGGGGTAGGCAGAGATCACATCATTCCACTTGCTACGATCCCTGCATATTTCTTTCGCTTCATCAACTCTCATTACAGTCCCCATAATTGCTCGGCGATTTCGGGAACTTTTGACCTGGCCCTTCTCAAGAACGTCTTTAATTTGGTCGAGAAACGTTCGCCTAGGTCTGCCTCGTCCCGTATCTCCACTCACACCCGATTCATATATCCCTTTAGTCAATCTATTTTCATCCATCCTTTCAACATGTCCAAACCATCTTAGCATTTCTTTATCTAAAAGGAAATTAGCTTGCTAATAATCATGTTTTTCCTGTGAGGGATCCTATACTACTCCAATTGAACTCAAAACCTCTGTGATACCTTCAAACCGATTTAACAAGTCACTCCGCCACACTAGCTACCCTTGTATCTGGGCTCTTCTCTTACTTAGGGCGAATTAGACCAAATTTCGATTAGAAACACTGGTGAAGTAACACCAAAAATGTTATGTCCATATTGAGGAGTCACATCAGATTTAAGAAAAAAAGCTGTCTCCCTCTTTAGTGGGAAAGCAAAAAAAGGTTTAGCTGTCAGATAAAAATCAGCCGCAGCAGGAGCCCGCCCTTGGAGCGGATTTGACCAATGCCATTTATTGGTGATCAAAACCCCATTTATAGGTGACACTGATTCTCCATTTTTTTTATATTATAACGTTGACTAATATCGCAAACCTTTTTTACTGCGACTTGTCAAATAAGTGACCTCCAAAGAATTTCCGACCATTTCCTAAATCGACCTAATAGTAATTTGAACTGGCCTTCGTCGGCTCAATAGGCAATAAATAGGTTATTACTCTTGGGGTTAGAATGTAATAGTCTGGGGTAAATGTTTCAACTGGTCGAGCGCATAATCGGGAGGTTTGATAGTACTAAACTATGCTTTTGCCGCGACCACCGCCTGGCCTCATTTGCCGCTAATTCCGTTGCAATCGAGCATTGGACCACAGTTTTGATCTCCTACCCACACTGTTTTCGAACCACACCGATATTAGCTTTCCGGTAAACTTCTCTCATATGGAGTCAGGGGCGGACTTAGTTTATGGACCTATTATTTTATTAGGTGCTGTAATATTCTAATAGCTCTTATAGTTACGGAGTTACACAAAGTCTGTGCATGTAATACTTTGTCCACAAGTGTTCGCAAGACTGGCTGCGTAGACTTATAGGGGAGACCTAAGAGAGTTGTGACAGAGGTGAGTTGTCACAAGGACGTTTTCTCCCGAACTATTATAGTGAGCGAACTGGTAATAAAGTTCGTTTGTTTCTCGATAGAGCCACTGAACCAACGAACGTTATTCTCACTATAACAGTTAGGAAGAAATCGTTCTTGTCATAACTTACCTCTGTCACCACTCTCCTAGGTCTTCCCTGAGTAAGCGTCCGGTGCGTTCTGCAAATACAAAACACATGACTCTCCGTAGCCCGCCTTCACCCTGTACGTGTGGCCTTCGGCTCGCATATACAGACTCACATATCCGAAACGATCGGCCCACTTTGGTTCCGATCGTATATCTGGCGCACATGTCATAGTAAGTCTCCGATTCCGAGTCTCCGAGTTTCCGATTCTTTTATGAGGGTTTTTATACGAGTGACATATTTTATATCAGCCAAACAATAATAAGCAAGAACTCACATAAAATCCGGTAAAACATGACGCTGAAAAATTCTATCACCCCATTTACCTTTCAATGAAAACTAGCGACATGCCCAGGCTTCGCACGGGTGCATGTACGGGTCCGTCCTCAGCCTGTATACGTCCCACTACTGGGCACAGGCCTTCCTACATGGAAAAATACGGAGTATGGGCCGTAACACCACCACGTTGGCCCAATGCGGATTGGGTAATACACGGGTGTTTCTCTTGAATAACTCTATCATCATGTGAAAACCACATGAAGCTCTGTAGTCTCAAAAATTCTAAGTATACATAGGCTAGACATGCTACCTATTACTGGGGGATTTAGATATATCGGGCAAAATCTGGGTCTTCCACATCTCTGTCTATCCACTCGGGAACAGGGCCGTGATTATATGTTATGTTTGTTTTGTTAAGTATATGTACATAGGGACAGACAATATTGACGAGCACAGTGAAAAAGGGCAAGGCTTACATGGGCAACTATCTTGTACTATGTAAACTGTCTGTACATTGAAAAAAAATGCTTAAAATCAAGGCAGGGGTGTATAAAAAGATGTAAAAAGAGGAAAAATACCGATTTTTTTTTATTTGTTGGTTCCCTGTCTGTTCATCTGTTTGTCTGTTTTTAAGGTCAACATCTAAGATAGGTACTTTCTATTCCGGAAAATTAAAGAGTTCCCGTCGGATTGTTAAAAAACCAGTAACCGCGGACGAAGTCGCGAGCAACAGCTAGTGACATATAAAATATATTTGTTTTATTGAAAAAAAGAATGAAAATCTCTCTAGATTTTGGAGGTTTTATTCAAAAGGAAAGAGGCCATAGCTACCACTGCCGCCAAATCGCCAACAGACAGCGATTTTGTTTTAAACTTTATAGTCAATCATTATTTATGTCACAAATCACCACAGTTACTATAGATTTATGAAAAATTTTAGAGCCGTGTGGTAGCGGTTCATTAAAAGAATACTACCAACCCATCTCTTCTCTTGGGTGTCGTAAAAGGCGACTAATGGACTTAGAGCTGCACAACCATGCAATCGTTTATAGCGGCGAGGGGCTCAATAGCTGTCAAGATGAGTGCAGTCACTGCTTTTTGATGCGTGGACTATCTGGCAACGGACTGCTTTGTTGTTGAGAACTCCTCTGTTAATTGTCTATGTTTTAAATTGACTTTATAAAAAAACATGTACTGTTTTGTCAATTCAAATTAACTTCAAAATTACATAAAATTATATCGAAAGTTCTCTTTTTTTATTCGCCAAAAAACCCTGTATTTACAACATTTGTGGTGCTTTTGCCTAGTCTCTGACCAACCCTTAGAGAATAATAGTCGTTATTATATGTTACATATGTAATAGAAAATTTACTTTAACTTGCTTATGAAATTCGTAGCACAATTTATTTTTGTCCATGATATAAAAAATCTGCGCAATATATTTCCTAAGACGTCTCTCTTATTCTTCGAATTATGAGGTAACCAAGTGAACTATTAGTTGCCTATAAAAGCTCCGATCTTATAAAACAACCAAATTGGCACTGCAAATGTAAGTAAATGGTTTGAAAAGAAACTTTTTCTATGCAAAGGTACTAATGGCAAAGTTTGCTGAGTAAAATTATATAGGAGTTAAAATTTTACGTCTGAAAGGTGTTATTTTGTGTGATTTACAGCGAAAAAATAGTATCTACAATAAAATTTTATAGTTTCTAAATATGGATTTGTGCTAAAAAAGACGAGAAACTAAATAAGTTTCGTAAAAGTATACTTTTTCGATTGGAACAAAAGATTTTGTTTGATTATTGGTGCATAACTACGACCTCGTAGTCTAAGTAGTAGTGATGAGAAATTTAATGGTTGGAAGAGATTTCTTTTATAAATAAGCCACACAGTTACAATATTTCTATGTAATTTTATTTTTCTGTATTTTGTTTGCTTAGGGTCAGTTTTTATATCCATGGTCATGTTAACCAGTAGGTTAAAATGTATCAGATAGTGATATGACAATTTTTAAAAACCCTTAAAGTACCTATCTTAGGATGAGTTTTTGGATTCGTAGTCATGGTATCCACAATAGTTAATTTCTGAGTCAATGGAAACGACAAAATTGGTGACGTGAGCTTGACAAATTATGAAATTTCCGAAGTAAATTTAAAGCAATATACATCAGCTCTCCAGTCGCCATGTTACTAATCCCAGCACCGTGTTGTGGTTTAATTGTCTATGATTATTTAACTTTAATTACACCTGCGACTATTGGACTAGCTGTCATATCACGACATCATACACTTACACCATTGGTCCATATTTTAACCTACAGGTCTAAAAACTTACCTGACCACAGATGAAAAAACTTACCCTAAGTATTATTGAATGAAATTTGCAATATTCTAATATCTATTAGAACTTAGTTATAAAATATGACAGAGAGATTGACTTCATATTATACTCGCATTATAGAAGTAGATTGGTTAGTTAGTTAGGTTAGGTTGGGTTAGTTAGATGTAGTCCCTTCAGGAGGGCGTGAGTGTGAGCGTCTGCACAAACTAATCTTCGAAGCAATCTAAAGTGAAACAAGATTTTCAAAGTTTAAGGTTCAATTCAGCTTCTAGCGTATGACTGACATAAACTAGTTAGCTCATGAAAAAAGTATTAATATTCAAAGCATTTTTGTTCTAAACGTAAAGAAAATGTAATGATTATGTTACTTTGTCACACTTCGGTATATGTTATGTTACCTCAAAGGTACTTCGGTTTAAGATTGCTCAGGCTAGATTTCTGTTTACAACATTTGTGGTGCTTTTGCCTAGTCTCTGACCAACCCTTAGAGAATAATAGTCGTTATTATATGTACATATGTAATAGAAAATTTACTTTAACTTGCTTATGAAATTCGTAGCACAATTTATTTTTGTCCATGATATAAAAAATCTGCGCAATATATTTCCTAAGACGTCTCTCTTATTCTTCGAATTATGAGGTAACCAAGTGAACTATTAGTTGCCTATAAAAGCTCCGATCTTATAAAACAACCAAATTGGCACTGCAAATGTAAGTAAATGGTTTGAAAAGAAACTTTTTCTATGCAAAGGTACTAATGGCAAAGTTTGCTGAGTAAAATTATATAGGAGTTAAAATTTTACGTCTGAAAGGTGTTATTTTGTGTGATTTACAGCGAAAAAATAGTATCTACAATAAAATTTTATAGTTTCTAAATATGGATTTGTGCTAAAAAAGACGAGAAACTAAATAAGTTTCGTAAAAGTATACTTTTTCGATTGGAACAAAAGATTTTGTTTGATTATTGGTGCATAACTACGACCTCGTAGTCTAAGTAGTAGTGATGAGAAATTTAATGGTTGGAAGAGATTTCTTTTATAAATAAGCCACACAGTTACAATATTTCTATGTAATTTTATTTTTCTGTATTTTGTTTGCTTAGGGTCAGTTTTTATATCCATGGTCATGTTAACCAGTAGGTTAAAATGTATCAGATAGTGATATGACAATTTTTAAAAACCCTTAAAGTACCTATCTTAGGATGAGTTTTTGGATTCGTAGTCATGGTATCCACAATAGTTAATTTCTGAGTCAATGGAAACGACAAAATTGGTGACGTGAGCTTGACAAATTATGAAATTTCCGAAGTAAATTTAAAGCAATATACATCAGCTCTCCAGTCGCCATGTTACTAATCCCAGCACCGTGTTGTGGTTTAATTGTCTATGATTATTTAACTTTAATTACACCTGCGACTATTGGACTAGCTGTCATATCACGACATCATACACTTACACCATTGGTCCATATTTTAACCTACAGGTCTAAAAACTTACCTGACCACAGATGAAAAAACTTACCCTAAGTATTATTGAATGAAATTTGCAATATTCTAATATCTATTAGAACTTAGTTATAAAATATGACAGAGAGATTGACTTCATATTATACTCGCATTATAGAAGTAGATTGGTTAGTTAGTTAGGTTAGGTTGGGTTAGTTAGATGTAGTCCCTTCAGGAGGGCGTGAGTGTGAGCGTCTGCACAAACTAATCTTCGAAGCAATCTAAAGTGAAACAAGATTTTCAAAGTTTAAGGTTCAATTCAGCTTCTAGCGTATGACTGACATAAACTAGTTAGCTCATGAAAAAAGTATTAATATTCAAAGCATTTTTGTTCTAAACGTAAAGAAAATGTAATGATTATGTTACTTTGTCACACTTCGGTATATGTTATGTTACCTCAAAGGTACTTCGGTTTAAGATTGCTCAGGCTAGATTTCTGTTTACAACATTTGTGGTGCTTTTGCCTAGTCTCTGACCAACCCTTAGAGAATAATAGTCGTTATTATATGTACATATGTAATAGAAAATTTACTTTAACTTGCTTATGAAATTCGTAGCACAATTTATTTTTGTCCATGATATAAAAAATCTGCGCAATATATTTCCTAAGACGTCTCTCTTATTCTTCGAATTATGAGGTAACCAAGTGAACTATTAGTTGCCTATAAAAGCTCCGATCTTATAAAACAACCAAATTGGCACTGCAAATGTAAGTAAATGGTTTGAAAAGAAACTTTTTCTATGCAAAGGTACTAATGGCAAAGTTTGCTGAGTAAAATTATATAGGAGTTAAAATTTTACGTCTGAAAGGTGTTATTTTGTGTGATTTACAGCGAAAAAATAGTATCTACAATAAAATTTTATAGTTTCTAAATATGGATTTGTGCTAAAAAAGACGAGAAACTAAATAAGTTTCGTAAAAGTATACTTTTTCGATTGGAACAAAAGATTTTGTTTGATTATTGGTGCATAACTACGACCTCGTAGTCTAAGTAGTAGTGATGAGAAATTTAATGGTTGGAAGAGATTTCTTTTATAAATAAGCCACACAGTTACAATATTTCTATGTAATTTTATTTTTCTGTATTTTGTTTGCTTAGGGTCAGTTTTTATATCCATGGTCATGTTAACCAGTAGGTTAAAATGTATCAGATAGTGATATGACAATTTTTAAAAACCCTTAAAGTACCTATCTTAGGATGAGTTTTTGGATTCGTAGTCATGGTATCCACAATAGTTAATTTCTGAGTCAATGGAAACGACAAAATTGGTGACGTGAGCTTGACAAATTATGAAATTTCCGAAGTAAATTTAAAGCAATATACATCAGCTCTCCAGTCGCCATGTTACTAATCCCAGCACCGTGTTGTGGTTTAATTGTCTATGATTATTTAACTTTAATTACACCTGCGACTATTGGACTAGCTGTCATATCACGACATCATACATTTACACCATTGGTCCATATTTTAACCTACAGGTCTAAAAACTTACCTGACCACAGATGAAAAAACTTACCCTAAGTATTATTGAATGAAATTTGCAATATTCTAATATCTATTAGAACTTAGTTATAAAATATGACAGAGAGATTGACTTCATATTATACTCGCATTATAGAAGTAGATTGGTTAGTTAGTTAGGTTAGGTTGGGTTAGTTAGATGTAGTCCCTTCAGGAGGGCGTGAGTGTGAGCGTCTGCACAAACTAATCTTCGAAGCAATCTAAAGTGAAACAAGATTTTCAAAGTTTAAGGTTCAATTCAGCTTCTAGCGTATGACTGACATAAACTAGTTAGCTCATGAAAAAAGTATTAATATTCAAAGCATTTTTGTTCTAAACGTAAAGAAAATGTAATGATTATGTTACTTTGTCACACTTCGGTATATGTTATGTTACCTCAAAGGTACTTCGGTTTAAGATTGCTCAGGCTAGATTTCTGTTTAGTTTAGATTTATAACAAATAAATAAGATTTTCATTATTAAATAAATAAGGCAGCGGTAGCCGAGTTGGAACGTACGGGGCACTTGTTCGAGAAGCGGCGTGCATCGCGGGTTCGATCCCACCGCCTGTACCACTGAGTTTGAATAAAACTTATATACAGTTCATTGTGAATCACGCTTCATTAATCAAATCAAATCAAAGTTAAATGAGGACCTAACATATCTGGCGAAATGTGGGTGTTTAACACCTCTGCCTACCCCTTCAGGAAAAAGACGCGTGATGATATGTTTTGTTTTATGTAGATATAGTTTTTACAACACACATATTATCATCAGGCATTTAATTCCCACTGTTGAGCACAGGCTTTCCTCATGAAAAAACAAATGAGGAGTATGGGCCGTAACGCAACACCACAACATTGACCTAATAACGACCGGGAGCAACGGCTTAACGCGCCTTCCGAAGCACTGAGGAGTTCGAGATCACAAAAAAAAAACAATTTAATAGCGTTTATTCACTTTAGATGCGTCTTAGCGCATGCTTATGAATACCATAAGCATTTTACAATATTTCGTTAAAGAGAAAAACTGAGAAGAACGGACAAGAAGCTCAGCAAGTTTCTACCCCCCCCCCCCCCCTTACATTAGCATCACTTAAAAAAATTCATAAACTATAACGTCACTGAAGTTTAAAAGAAACAGAAAATATAGGTACTTATTTTAAATAATATTCTGCAGTTTACCACTATTTCTGCCATACAGTCCCGAAGCAAATGTTATTAATTTGGCAATTTTTACCAATCAGACAAGCATGAGTTGACCAGACACCAACAGTGGCACCCACTGAAGATCTATATCTGTGGTGGCACCTGTTTGTAACCCATCCAAGGCGTGATGACCATGGCGAAGGTAGCTTTGTTTTCAATATCGATATCTAAAGCGTACTAACCACCACGCTTTTGTTTAAAGAGTATTCTTTATTGCATTTGAAAAAAAATATACAAAACATATAATTAGTAATATTGATTACAATGGCGGACTTATCCTTAATAAAGATGTCTCCCAGTCAACCCACGAATGATCATTGGGACGTTGCACGTTGGGACGTTGGCGTAAATGCAAAAAGAAGATGATTACCAGTACACATAAAATATATAAATAAATAAAAAAGTATATAAACTACATCATTATAGTTGTACTAAAATAAATACATATATACATACATATTTAAATACACAACAAACATGATGAAATAATGTATTTTTCTGATTAAATAGTAATTTGTGATGTTTAATAGTACTTTATTAATTTCTTTTTTCTTTGCTCTTTTTTCGTTGCTGGACGGGCAGGTAGGTCTCCCTTAGAACCGCTCTCGATCTACGGTAATTCTCATCTAGCCCATGTATGTACGAACCACCCAATATTAGTACATGAAATTGGATTAAATTTTACAAATGTTTCAAACCTCTAGCGGTCTCACTTAAATAGTCTTCGTTAGACAACTAGATTCTTCGTTTTAAGTTTTAATAAAAACTTAAGTACAGTTTATTATGAATATTGTAAGCCTTACACCGTGCCCGGTGCATGGTATATATCAGCACCTAGTGCAAGTTATCATTGTGAAAAACTTAACTTTTTAGTTGCGTTAAGAAGCTCAGTTTCTAAGAGAAACGTGAAAAGCGTCCCTAGCGAAGAATATTAGAAATCACGCTTCCCATAAAAATTTAACTTCTTAGCGCAACTAAAAAAGTTAAATTTTTATAATGTTGACATCTCTGCTTATTCTAGTGGAAATAGAGGCGTGATTAATGTTTATGTTGATTATAAACTACGCGTACGAATTCCCGGAAAAAGCGTTCAAAATAATACCTCGTTCACACCATAACCTAGTTCACGATTTTTTCCTAAGAGTTTAAGGATACGTGACTTATTAGATGCCTTAAAAGTACTATATTTGATAAACACCCGCTTATCTCAGTAAAACAAGGGCGCAGCTACGCGGGATGATTCGGCCGTGTTGCCAGGCGGGGAAAGGGAAAGCTGACGGGGGTGCTTCCCAGCAGTACGCAAGACAAGGACAGAAGGAGTTTTCCACTTGCGTTTTCCCGTAGGCGCGAAGTCTCGCGGTGCTAGAGTATTTTTCGCTCACTCGACTCGAACCGCTCAGTGCTTAGCGCGCCCTAGAGCCGTGTGCTACGCCGTGCCGCTCTAGAAACGATAAAATACGCTGTATTTATCCCGAAATATCAACAAAAAACCTGTGTTTGCCCTCCAATGTAAACAGCCTACCGCTCAGATTGCGCGGAAACATTGATACACCATCCCACCTTTAGTTTTTCGTTTCATATTTATGTTTTTGTTCCTTTATTTTAGCCGGCAAAACGCCGGTGGATGTTTCAATTTGTGTAAACGCAATAACTAACAGTGCAGTTCCATGCAGTGACTTCTGTGGACTGTGGAAGCGTTTGATAACGTTTCTCGTGGTTGGTTTTCGTTTGGTTTTTTTATTTTGGCCTGTGAATAGCGGAGCCTTGTTGTCAACATGTGTAGTTATCGATCGCCGGGCGCGTGATAAAGGTGAGTTAATATTTCGAAAAGACGTAGTACCTTTCTTATCATCATTAAACCGATCTTGTTTGTTCTGTTTGTATAATTGTGACGTCTATTATTCTGTCTATTCAAAATACGCACGTACATTAGAAAAAAATGCGATTTTTTTGCTGATCATCTAAACCAGTCATGCATTTTACATGTCCTATTGAAGTCAGTAACATAATTGTCGTTTCACTTCCAAAAGACAGGTAAACAGCTGTGGCTCTGATTTTGACATCTCACGCAATGATTAGCAAATACAGTCTTTGTGCCAACGGCTTTGGGCGCGTTTTTCTGTGGGCGGTCAGTGGAGTATTATGCTTGCCACAATAACACGTTTGTTTATCATTATTTTTGTAAATACATTTTGTTTGATGTTAAAACAAACGTGCAAAGTTCACAACTGGGAGGTTCTGTAACTCAGAACAATATACCACGACCGTAAAATGAAATCAGCTTGGCCGATTATGACAGATGGTAACAATAAGTATAGCGTTGGTGTATTACCGCGTATATCGTTATGAAACCCCTACCATTGGGATTTTACATTACATCATAATAATATGTTGCAGCTTTGTGATGTGGTGAGGTAGGGGTAGGACAACTGCACGGCTTGTCGCTATTTGTTTTATTCCGAATTAAAAGGCACAACTGGAACAATTTATAAAAATTTAAATATCACAAATCACTGGACACAAAACTTAAAGAATATTATAAAAGGTAAGGCTACTTACTCGTACAATAGTGCATTGGTAAAGTTATTTAAGTTATCGGAACATTTACTGTTATAGTTATATATTATTACAACAGTTATAAAAAATTATATATTATATATTTAGGCATCGAGACAACCGCTCCAGACGCTGACTCTGATAGGAATGAAAATTGGAGACCAAAAACAATGAAAAAGAGTTTTTTTATTTTAACAACAAATACAAAGAGAAAAGCCAGAGAAGAGCGCAATGACAGCAAAGAGTCGCTAATACTCGTACTGATATAGCGCCTTGTTACAGCTTGGCTACGTATGTTAACACCTACACACACGTAGGACCTTGAAACAACCTCTATTATCTACGAACTAAAAACTATTTTCGTACAAAACTATACCTTACGTATTCAGCGTTAAATGTATGTGAAGATTATTTATTTTTATTTACTTCTCATTATTTTTTTTAAATTTTTATACCACTGAAACCAATGCCTTGTTCGGACTAGCCTAGTATTTAAGACGAGTGGCGAGTAATTAAGTAGCTAAACGTGTCTGTACACAAAAAAAATTGTCGAGTAGTTTAGTAAAGGAGTTTATTGCGAACGATTTTTGGGCAGTAGCGAGTATTTTAGCCCACTCATTTATTTCCTGTACTAAGACAGTGTGAACGATTTTTGGGTAGTGGCGAGTATTTTAGCTGCTAAATTACGCGCCACTCGACTAATATACTAGCATAGTCCGAACAAGGCTTACGACTCACAACAAAATCTGTAATAATGAATAGACGAAGATTCACATTTTTAAAGTGTTATATAGGAAGAAAAAAGTTGATTCTGTGACATTCATTTGAAATTTTAAACTATAGTCCCGTCTCAATCAAACTTGCCAAAAAGGTTAACAAAACAAAAGTGATATTTCATCTCTTAAATGTTTTGTGATGACTGTAGGTAATTGAAATCAATTGAAACGGAAAACAATTGTGACCGTTAATTATATTTACGTGCCAATGTCCATGTAAAAAGTGTGATTATTGAATAACATATTCGGTAAGTCGGCTTTTTTGTTTACCTTTTTGGCAACTTGGATTGAGACGTACTATAGATAGAACATACAAAAAGAATAATTTTGCCATAGTGTAATGATAGGTATATACCTATTTAAGTTATTTTTGAGCTACGTAGTGATAAAAAAACACTATCAATAGTAAGGGACACCGGGTGAATGCCTGCATGACGTAATCATTTCTTCGCGCGAACATTTGCGAATGTACAATTACAAGCATGAACATGTAGACACTTTTGACAGTAATGACTTCTATTACAAGTGAGTAAAGTAAGTTTTTGCTCAAAAGTTATAAGCACAACATAAAGCTAGTGAATTTACTCTGTCCATAGTTAGTTTTGGTATTTTATTCCCATTGAATGAAAATACAGATTCTCAGAACTCAATATCTTACTTCTAGATTATTTCTTTTCTACTACATTACATAGATTTTTACTCAACATACAATAAAATATTTAAAGATAATTTTGTTGTAGATTGGACAATATACCTATAGGTACTTAGTCAACAATCACTACCTATCACTGGTGTCAATCGAGTATAACAAAAGCAGGATTTTCCTTATTTTTCAGCCTTCATGCGAGTCTACGTTTGACTTTCAGTATGACATTCTTATGGAAACGTAGGTATATGTATTTTTATTATATATTATCATAATTTAAGCGTATATATGTCAAAAATTTTGGATCATTTATTCACTTATATATGATTTAATTTTTAAAAAAGTTTTTCAAAATTTTCTATCACCCTAATAAAATAATGCTGTAGCTGCTGGACATAGGTGTCCCCAAAGAATTTCAACAATAATGGTTCTATCCTGTGTATAAATATTTTTTTATTGTTACTGCGTAAAAACATAAATCAAGGTGAAAATTATCGATTAATCGCTCCATGTCGCTAAAATGAATTAAGGCAATAGACTACGGAATAGTTAAGACACATTGAGCCCTTGAGACGGCTATCATAAAATGACAGCTAACCAGCCAAGACTTAATTGCCCATTCTTAGCAATAGTTATATGAGCCGATAAGATATCAGAAACTTGTATTGGGCTACTTTTAGTTTCAAAGGAACTGGGACCAAGGAACTGTTCAGAAATAATTTCTGGACGATACTTCAGTGGTATAATTATATAAATGGCGATGGCGGACACATCAACCCCACCTAAAGTGGGATAAGGTAGGTTACCAGACCTCTAACAACATTGCTAGAGATATCGCTATTCTTTGCGTATATTGCATCTTGCTTCTACAATCAACTTTCTTAATTGTAGAAGCGAGCTTAGCCCGGAGTTAGGCCAGAGAATGCTTTAAGAATCTGCATTCAATCATCATCACGAGGAGCTCGGTGGTGCAGTGGTTAGCAAGCTTTGACTTTCGATCGAAGACGAAGCTACCTTCGCCATGGTCTGGCCGTGGATGGGTGACCAAAACATTGTTATCTCGAGCTCCGCCGTGCTTCGGAAGGTACGTTAAGCCATTGATCCCAGTCACTATTGCGACTGTTTCTACCCACCAACCCGCTTTGGGCCAGCGTAGTGGTGTTACGCCCATTTGAGCGAATATAGGCTGAACGCCGTTATCGTGAACTTGATCTGCAGCAACATAAAAACCAAAAGTTTACTTAATAATATGCAAGTAACACAATATGCAACATCACTGTTCGCATTGTTACCAAAAGATGACAAAAGAAAAGGTAAAAAAATTATATCACGCTTGGAATTCATATAGTTTATTCTAGTATGATCTGATGAAACCCAAGGTGGTTACTAAAATGAAACACCGTGTCCAAGGCGAATACAAATTTTAATAAACATCAGATTGACCATATAAATCCTTTAAAGTAAACATTAGCGAGATGTAAAGGATAGGTGGCGCCATCTAGTGATACAAAAAGGAACTAATTTGAACAATGACGCCACTTTGGTTGTATTTATATGTAATTATTACACATCGTTTATCATGCTTTTTGTTATATATGATATTTAGTTGATTTACATTTATTTTAGATATTATATTTAATGATTTAATTTACTTTTAAGTTGATACTATTGAAATAATATATACAAACTGCCAACAGTTTGTACAATCTGTCTGTTTTTATACTACATATTGTACATCTGAAAGATCCTAATATCAGAGGTTAGATGTATTCGAGCTTTTATAGACCGTCCTTGAAATCTATTTGTAGAGCCATTATTTCAAGTTTCTACAGACAATAGATATTGTCAAAAAGCTTTCAGTCAACTAGACGTGCGCCATTAGTGCTGAAGTCTTCAAGTTTAAACTTTGATTTGCAAGGAATAAAGTTTAATATTGATCTTCAATTCCTAGAACAGATATAAATGTACAGTAGGTATAGATGGAAGTTTTCTGATGAGATCAGCAATTTCTTGTATTGGTTCAATTAAATCTAAGGGGTCAAGTAGAAAGAAGTTTCTCACTATATTTAATGCGAATAAAAAAAATTACCCTAGGCGTAATTTATTAAGAGGTTTTTTTGTGTTTTTGGTGTTGATACAATATTTCCTACTGCTCGGCACAGGCCTTCCGTATAGCAACTATACGTATACGTCACAATATCACCTCCTTGGTGAGAATCGGTTGTTCGAGATCCAACGGCATTGCGCTTTCTATTTTGTTTTCGTTACAATATTTTATATTTTACATTGCTGAGAATATGTCATATATTGGGTCCTTACCTATGAAATTGGTGTTTTTATTCTGTCTTAGCAATTTGTCCGTAACTATTAAGTTTCAGAACATTCTTATAAAATAATTGCCTCTCCTAAAAATAAACCATATATTTGAGCTCGTATTATTTAATTTAAAAATTTTTTGTAAGTTTAATTGTGTTAAAATTAGACACAAAGACAATTATTTTTAATTGCCTCCCGAATACATCATTTGATTTGCATTACCATAAAAACGATGAATAATTTTTATCAAGCGTGTTCACACACATATTGCTAAAGCTTGTCTAATGATACATGCCAAATATTATTATCTCTGCATTTGTCGTTGTGAAGAAAACTGATAAAATGTTAGTATGTAAAATGCAGACATCCCCAAAATCTCCATACAAAACACCAATTTCATAGGTAAGGACCTAATATTTTACTTCAGGTACTTACTCTTTTCGGGCAAAGAAATCAACGAAATAATAAACATACATCGCAAATAATCAAAATGGAGCAACCTATATAAGATAAGCGGCTTACACGGCTTACTAAAACCGACTGGCAGGATTCAGTTAAGAGCATCAGAAATACCAACAACGAGACAGGAATCGCAGTGAGTGCAGTCATCTAGGCACGTAAACTGCTTTCAGCAGGTATTACCCTAGACCCCTATAGACCACTGCGAATACATGTTCGATAGGATTTGACGCAGGGGAAATTCCATTTGATAGATACCCCTTTTTTCAACAAGCAGATGGAACGCACTCTTTTAAATTGGTTTCCTAAATTTATTAGATTCTTAAAATAAAATATTGTGGTTTGTACGGTTTTGAGTATGAAAACAAAGCATCGTTTGTATGGTTGGACTCTGGATGGGTGATCATAACATTTGTACTCGAGCTCCTCTGTGTTTTTCAAGGCATGTTAACAACACCACCTCTGGTGTAGCATCAAACAGCATTGTGTCTGATCTGATATCAAATAATGATAACATTAAAGTTTAAAATGAAATAAAGTAGGTACGTACCTAATGATGATTAAAGATATCTAAAATATGAAACTCGGAGGAGCTCGGTGGCGTAGTGGTCAGTGCGCTTTGGCTTCGGTTGAAAACAAAGCTACCTTCGCCATGGTTAGGCCGTGGATGGGTGACCAAGACTTTGTGATCTCGAGCTCCTTTGTGCTTGTGAAGGCACGTTAAGCCGTTGGTCCCGGTCGCATTTGTGACCGTTTCTACCCACGAACCCGCATTGGGCCAGCGTGGTGGTGTTACGGCCCATACTCCTCATGTGTTTCTCCATGAGGAAAGCCTGTGCCCAGCAGTGGGACGTTTATAGACTGATGACAAAAAATATGAAAAATCATTAAGTACTAGTATTTCAGAAAAGATCGTATACAAATAACATGAAGCAGAATCTTTCAATAGAAAATATAATGAAAGTCTAACAGAAACCAGACCGCCCAAAGCTAAATAAAATACTAAAATGAATACGTAGTTCAAAGTTCAAACAGACTATTTTTGCTGAAAAAAGTTTTCAATGATTCGCATTGGACAATAATTCATATCGTTTTTTCGTTTTATTTTATCTTAGTTCGATAGCAAATATTCATAGACACTCCCTACCGAGACTCAGATTAAGGTGTAATATATGATGAGGACCAAATGTAGTAAAATATATCCATGAACCCTTCACGGTGTTGTACGAGTATTATAAGGTACCATAAAATAACTAAATAGTTCCAAAAACAAATAAAGTTCAATAGTTCTAAGGCTAAGACTATGAGAACCTGGGTGGCGTAGTGGTTAGTGCGCTTTGGCTTTCGCTTGAAAACAAAGCTTTCTTCGCCATGGTCAGGCCGTGGATGGGTGACCAAAACTTTGTGATCTCGAGCACCTCCGTGCTTCGGAAGGCACGTTAAGCCGTTGGTCCCGATCGCTTTTGCGACTGTTTCTACCCACCAATCCGCATTGGGTCAGTATAGTGGTGTTACGGCCTATAGGTACTCCTCATGTGTTTCTCCATGAGGAACGGCTATGCTCAGCAGTGGGACGTATATAGGCTGAGGACGATAGGACGACAATAATAAATATAAATAAATATCTTCAAACATTCACATCTATCTACTGGCCCCATTTTAAGCACCAATGCCGCTTGTGTTACGGACACTAGATGACGGATAAATATATTTAATAGATAAATACATATAAATATGATGAATATAGATAAATATATATAAACATCCAAGACTGGAGAACATATGCCTGACAATCCATCACCCAAACATTTGTCACCTCCGGGAATCGAACCCAGAACCTCTGGAGATCAGAACATTTTATCAGTTTTCTTCACAACGACAAATCCAGAGATAATAATATTTGACATGTATCATTAGACAAGCTTTAGCAATATGTGTGTGAACACGCTTGAAAAAAATTATTCATCGTTTTTATGTTAATGCAAATCAAATGATGTATTCAGGAGGCAGTTAAAAATAATTGTCTTTGTGTTTAATTTTAACACAATTAAACCTACAAAAAATTATCAAATTAAATAATACGAGCTCAAATATATGGTTTATTTTTAGAAGAGGCAATAATTTTATAAAAATGTTCTGAAACTTAATAGTTACGGACAAATTGCTAAGACAGAATAACAACACCAATTTCATAGGTAAGGACCCAATATAAACACTGAAGTAGACGTGTACGTACACAAGGAATTTATTAGATCGAGACTCGAAATAGAAAACAGAAGTATTATATTTAATACAAGATCAGCATTAATGGAAAAGTGAAAATTACAATCGGACCTGAGCATACAAATAGCATAAAAGCCAGCGAGTTTCCAGCGGCTTCTACACAAAGTGCTTAATATCAAACGTCCCTCTACTATCTATTTTGTGGTTAGAATTCCAGTCCATTCTGAGTCGAAATAGTATTTAGGGCAATCCCAACACACGTCACGTGTGTGGATTCGCAGAGCGTTTTACGTATAACGAGCTAAGCGAATAGATTTGGAAGTTACTGCCTGCTATTGGCCAGAATCATAAGAAGTTTGGAGGCAAAGTAATAAAATAAATGCGACGAAATATTAGGCAGAATTTCTTAAGAAACTACTGATATTGATGAGTCACTTTCTAGCTAAGGATATAAATTTTTTATCGTGGACATATCTCGATCAAATAGAGGACGTTCTTGAGACGGGCCAGGTCAAAAGTTTCTGAAATTGCCGAGCATGTCTATGAACTGTGATGAGAGTGGATGAATCGTAAGGATCGTAAGAAGGGAAAAGAAGTAATCTCTGCGAAAAAAAGGTGTCCTTATGCATGTATGTTCTAAAGTAAGGTCCAATCAAATCCACCAAATTATTTTTAACCGCTTCTCTGGTCTAGTGGTTCACACCACCGGGTGTTGATCGGGAGGTCCAGGTTCGATTCCACATGGGGGCAGAAATATTTTCTGCTCGGTTTCTGGTTGGTGGTAGGGCTTCTAAGCCCACCTGGCTAGCTAACACCGTCTTACCTAAATTTGTCACCAAAAAAAATCAAAATCAAAATCAAAATCAAAAATAATTTTATTTCATAGGCCAAGTTCGGCACTTAAAACCGTCAACATTTTACAATATTATGCATTTTACAAATAAATAGTTTATTATAAATTATTTTTAAATTACAGTATTAAATTATACCATTATATTAAACTTCATTACCGCGAGCGCTTGTAACAAGTACATCCACAGGACAGTACAGGTACTTCGTTGACTGTGGTTGTAATCGATACAAGCGGCCGGATTCCGAGAGTAAGGCTTTTCATGAGAAGAACCCGGCAAGAAACTCATGAGCCACTTTTTTAAATAGCCAATCATATATTTTTTTTTACATTGTTATTACACCATAATAACAATGTTTTAAGCATAGTTGTGTTCCGGCTATCAGAGGTAAGATAGCCAGTTCATCAGTTGTTGAGGATTACAGGTGAAGCTCGGTGAGATGAAGGCTAAGAGTTTACCTGTCATATGTAAAAAAAACCTTCAATCGAAGAGTAAGTGTGATGGAAGTAATGATCGTAGAAAAGCGAAACACTTGTGTCATTGTAACAAGTGGAGGACTGTAATTTCAGCCTACCATACCAGAAAAAAATACTGATTGTATGTATTAGGTATGTAATTTCCAACTGTGACGTTATAGAAACGATTTCCAAGCTTCGTAATTTTCGTTTCCGCATTTCGGGAGAAACGTTAAACCCCGTCTACGTGCTATTGTTATAATTTTTATTCGCGAATTTGCTGTGGGTAATAGTGTTAAGGTTCATATTCCTCATGTCTTTTCTATGCAGAAAGGCCTGTGTCTAACAGTCGCACTTAATAATTATATAGGCTGAAGAAGATGATGTTAATACAATAATTTCTTCAATAATAATCACTGCCCTTATTCTACATTCTAACCGTCTGCGATGATTTCGTTTCCTGACGAATATCGGTTAGTACTTTACAAATTCATTTTAACTCATGCATTAAATTCGCCAAATTCAATTAAATTCCAGTTTTTACTTTTAAAAGCTTCTTAAAACGAAATGTTTACTGTATTAAGTAAATGAAAAGTGAAGAACCATTTGTAAAAGAACAGAATTTTCCCTTTAGCTTAGGTAATCCTTGAATTTGTAATTCAATGAACGGAAAGCAAAATTGACTGGTCTGAAAGTATTATTATTTACTTGTAACGATAATTATAATCTTACAGATAATCATTTACATAAATAAATAGGCTGATGAAAGAATGAGAACAAAAGGCATGTTTTGAAATACACTGTTTATAAAAATGTCTGATTATCGCTAATATGCAAAGAATTATGGGATCCTATAAAACTGGTGTAAAAAGGCATGTTTCATCTTGTTTACCAATATTCTCTCTTCTTCATCACATCTATTAATGTAAATTACTTACACGATTCTTGTACTTGCGAGTTTATTGAAATAAAAATAAATAACACTTTGTAACTGGACGAACGTTTTTCTTAATGAGTAGAGAGGAACCTTGCCATAGAACCATATATATTATAACCAGTATTTTGCACAGACTAAATTGTTTTAATGTAAGATTATCAATGGGTGCTTTTAGCATATATAAGTTTTTTTAATTAAAAAATAGGATTTTATCTCTAACAACATATTAATTAATATAACACTGGAGAACTAGAAAGACTAACCCAGTTTTGGTTCAGAACAACGGCGTTATCAGAATTAAGTCAGCCACAATGGGCCCGTCTATTTGCTTACGCTTGCGCGCCTTCGGATTAGTGGACTGTGGTGAAACTTTTCACAGCAAACGTTATTGTGAACATTCCTTACGGAGACACACAAGGTTCTTTAGAATCTCACTTGTAATCGCAATCGATAAAAATGTGTGAAAAGAAACGTGTCAAGGGCTGAAAAAGTTAAAATTTTGGAGGAAGCCTAGGTACATACAGTCACGAGTAAATTGATAATTATGTTCATTATTTGTCAGTTTGACTGCACTAGTGTCTAGTCCTGAAATAGCAAATATTTTACTGAAACCTTACATACACATACATACATATAATTACGACTATTATCCCCTAAGGATTAGTTAGAGACTAGGCAATAGCACCGCAGAAGCAGTCCACTGCCATAGTCCGCGCTTCATCGAGCAGTGACTGCACTCAGCGTGGCAGGTGGTGAGCTTGTATGTTGTGCAGTTCTAAGCCCATTAGTCACATTTTACGACACCCAAGGGAAGAGATGGGTTGGTAGTATTCTTTTAATGAGCCGCTGCCACACGACTTTAAAATAGGTTCATTTTTGATCGTGATTGCACTAAGTCGCCTGTATGGGTAACTCTTACCCTTTTCTTTCAGTGTTATGTTTTAGGTTTAGGGTAAGGCAGATAGTGAAATTATTGGGCTCTATGACTTTACAATTTGATATCTGATGAGATGTAGCCTAATGCAACTCGTATCACACACATATTTAACACTAGCTGTTGCCCGCGACTTCGTCCACGGTTACTATGGTTTCTTTACTATCCCACGGGAACCCTTTGATTTTCCGGAATAAAAAGTATCACCATGCAAATATTTCTTATCCCGTAGAAACAGACAAACAGACAGAGAAACCAAAAATATTGTTTTTTTGTATTTTACCTTTTATTGCATTCCCCCGACTTGGTTTTAAGCATTTTTTCTCTATGTACAGACATTCGACCTCTACAGTTTTTTATATGTATATAGATTTATAGATAAGGAAGGTAAATAGCGTGTTTAAATAAAAATAAAAGTAAACACACTAGATGTTAAAATCTACAAACTAACTGTAATTGTCCATTCCTACAATGATCAGCACCCTTTTCATTGTAAGAGACTTAACTTTTTTAGTTGCGTTAATAATTTTCAAGGGAAACGCGATTTCCCATAGAAATTGACAATTAAAACTTACATTGGGGGTACTGCACTATTATCTGCGTCCCCGAAGTGGTAGGCAGAGGTGTTAAGCACCCACCCAGATTTGTTAAGTTTCAATATAACAGGTGGTGAGCTTGTTGCCATGCACCGGGCACAATGTGAGGCAAGCGATATTCACAATGGACTATACATAAGTTTTATTCCAACTCAGTGGTACAGGCGGTGGGATCGAACCCGCGTTTCCCGCGGCCTCTCGAACGAGTGCCCCGTCCGTCCCAACTCGGCTACCGCTGCTTTTTTGTAATAATATGTTAATATCACCAAATTAAATCAAAATTAATCAGCTTATCACCCAGAATAATGGACAGAATACCCAACGAGTGCTAAATGAGTTAAAACAAAGCTGGATGGAATTCAGAGCACTTAATTTTTATCAACGGTTTAATTATCTGCTGGTTGCGTTTAATTGATCTGCTGGTTGCAGCCATCCAATAGCGGCGAACGGGCTCACCACCCGTCACGCTGAGCACATGTGCAGTCAATGCTTGGTGAAGCGCGGACTATGGCAGTGGACTGCTTTTGCGGTGGACTGCTTAATGGAAAATAGTCGTGATTACCTGTATGTATATGTGTAATTTGGTCGGATTATCTGTGCCAGTATGAGTACATTGCAATATTTTAAAACGTTTCTATTTTTTTTAACATATAACAATTATCATAACTTTGTGGATAATACAAGAAACATAATTTATCTTCACTTGGTGGCTAATGAACGAAAATTTTGAAAATAAAACCTATACATTCGGGACGAGATAATTGTGTGCGAGCGTATGTTTGTGTGTGTGTGTGTGTCACTAAGCTCCGCCATCTATGTCGAGTCATGGAATAGTGTAGAGCGACGTGCAACTGGTTTATGGTTCAGGTCACATTTGACTTCTGTTAAGGAAATTGAATATACATGTATTATGCAAAATAATTTTTTTTTATTTTTATTTAATAATTTATTGTACACAATAAAGAAAGAAATATACAATGAAGAAATAAAATTACAATAGGTAGGGCTTATATCTATAAGATATCTCTTCCAACCCACCTGCGACAGGAGAAGTGCACAAAGAGAAAAACAAGTTGCGTGTACCTACTTAAAATTATTATAAGCATAATAAATTATATTATAATAAATAGCCTACTTATATTAAATGACTTTACTTATTTATATATATATATATATATAATTAAAGTATATACATATATACGTAATATATACTTGCAACTAATATACATATACTTACATACCTACCAACAAAGTACTATATATAGGATGATGAAAATAACAGAAAGTTAGTCTTAATGAAAGAAAGATAAATAAATATTTATAAAATCAAGTTAAGGATAAATAATATTCTTTTAGCCTCTTTTTAAATTGAGTGAGTGTCTGACAGTCTCTAATTGACGACGGTAAAGAGTTCCACAAGCTGACGGCGCGAAAAGTAAAGGAATCCTTGAAAAATTCAGTGCGAAGTGACTGTGATGGCAATCTGAGCAGGGAGCGGAGGTGAGATCTGCAAGGAACAACTGTAGAACGAGCATATTGGAAACGTTCTCGAAGATATGTGGGATAGGTTGGATTATGGAGAATATTGAACAGCAAACAAAGAATCCGGGAATTTCTGCGTAGACGAATGGGAAGCCACTTCAGCTGAGATCTAAAAGTCGAGATATGGTCGTATTTTTTAAGTCCGAATATGAAGCGAATGCAAACATTTTGCAGACGCTCCAGCTTATTTAACAAGTCCTCAGTGACGTCCAGGAAACAAGCATCAGCATAGTCAATGATTGGCTGTATCAAAGACTGTGCCAGGGAAATTCTAGTTGGAATGGGTAGGAAGTACTGGAGGGACCTGAGTGAGTGAAAGGACGAAAAGACTTTGCGGCTCACCTCGTTTACATGCGCTTTCCAATTCAGGTTGCTGTCAAATATGAGCCCCAAGTTTTTAGCTGTAGACGAAATGGGTATTACTGATCCATTTAAAAGGACAGGCGGAAATGAGTCTGTTTTTACCTGACTTAGCATGTAGCGGCTACCAATAATCATAGCTTTTGTTTTGGTGGGATTAACAAGGAGACCGTACGAGTTAGCCCAGATATTGACCCGCTCCAAGTCTCCATTCAGAACCGAGACTGCTTCATTGATATCGGTTATACTAAAATGATGATATATCTGCAAATCGTCAGCATACAAATGAAACCTAGAAGTAATTACTCCGGCCACAGTGTTTATAAAGCATGAAAACAAAAGAGGTGATAGTATCCCGCCCTGAGGCACACCGGCCGAAAGACCGCACCAGTCAGAGCGGTTGTCATCATGTCGGACACACTGACACCGGTCGCGAAGATACGACTCGAACCAAGACAAGGCTGCACTAGAGACATTCAATGAGCCAAGTACGCCTAGGAGAATATCGTAATTTACAGCATTGAAGGCACTGCTAAAGTCCAAGAGCAGTAGAAGAGTTAATTGCTTGTTTTCCATCGCCAACCTTATGTCATCAGTAACTTGTATAAGTGCTGTAACTGTGCTGTGACCAGGACGGAATCCGGACTGAAAAGGATTTAGCAGATTGTTGGAGAGCAAGAATCGTGACAATTGCTTGTGGGCTAGATGCTCAAGGACCTTGGAAAGGAATGGGAGAATTGAAATAGGACGGAAATCTGAAGGGGAAGTGGGACAAGTAACTTTAGGCAAAGGTATGACATGAGCTTGTTTCCAGGCGGAAGGGAAACAGTGATTAGAGAAAGAGAAATTAAAAATATGAGTCAACACAGGAGTTAGTTCATTGAGTAAGAGTAGAATCATCTTGGAACTTATATTATCATTCCCAGAAGCAGCAGACGAAATTGCTGAGACGGACTTCCTGACGTCGTCACACGAAACATCACATAGATCGAAAGAGACAGAGGTAGGGCAACGCACGTCTAAAAGTTGTTGCAGCGTCGCAGCTTTAATATGAGTGTCAACCGAAGAAGGAGGAGATGCAAAGTGTTTATTTAATAGGTTAACATCGACATTAAGTGAACTCTGGGAAGAAGTCCTACCAATGCCCACCGATCTGAGGAATCTCCATGTATCTGAAGCAGACTTACCAGATAAGGAATCGCGAAAGTACCCCCTTTTCGCAACTCTACACATGCGATTGCACCGGTTTCTAAAGAGTTTAAATCGAGCCATATTGTCTTCACTTGGGAAGCGTTTCAATCGACGTTTGGCTCTGTCTCTTGCAGCCATAGCATCCTTAATCTCTTGGGAAAGCCAGGGTGCGGGGTTGTGTCTTACTTTTATTCTTCGGACTGGAGCATGCTTGTCAAATAAATCGACTAATTTTGTGTTGAGTACAATGACCTTATCATCTATTGAAGCATTCGTAAATATTTCCGACCAGTTCAATTGAGATGCATCCAGTTTCAAGACGTTTAAATCTATGGACTTAAAGCTGCGAAACTGACGATATGAAGGCCTGCGCTTAGGTGGACGGATTTTAAAAGATAGGTATATAAGGTCATGGTAGGAAAACGTCGCAGTAAGCTGACCATGAACAGCAACTTTGTCCACAGAAGACACAATCATGAGGTCTAAGAGGGAAGGAGTACAGTTGGGAAAAAAATGAGTAGCTGAGGAAGGTAGAATGTGAAGATTGAATGATGAGACAATATCTTGTAAGAGATGAGATCGAGGATTGTTTTTAATGAGACAGGTATTAAAGTCACCCAATATCACTACGTCACTGAAGACAGGACAATTTTCATTTAGCAATCGTTCCAATGTCGGGAAGTAATCGATAGTCAAATTCGGACTATAAAAAACTCCAAGCAACAATTTTTTGTGATTGACACTAACTTCAATAAAAAGGAATTCAGCAGATTCAGAATAAAGGCCAGGGGAAGAATTTATTATTTTATATGGTAAATCAGCACGAAGGTAAATAGCAACCCCACCGCCGCCCTTACCAGTTCTGTCATTGCGAATCAGAACAAATCCCGGAATACAATATGAGGTAGAGGAAAGTGACGGTTTCAGGAAGGTTTCCGAGACGAGAATGGCATCAAGACAAGATATGGAAAAGGATGTTAGCAGGTCCGCGTAGTGAGATGGAATACTTTGGGCATTAATATGTACCACATTGAACAGATTTCCCACCCGGTGAAAAACCGATGTTATCTGCTCATGTAATGGTAAGGAGTCAACAGTGGAAACATCATCAGCACTCAAAAAACTTTCGGACGAGGTAGAACACGAAAAGAAGCTATTGTCGATAATATCGCAATCATACATATAATAATATAAAATTAATAAATAAATAATATTAAATTATAAAATAATTTAGTGTTGATAAAATTAAAAAATATATATATATATAGCTGGTTCATAAATACAACCGGCACTCACCATAGCAGATAAGTCGGGATGAGAAGTAAGTAACAAGTTAAACATTGAAAAACACAATACAAAGCGCTTATACAAAATCCACTATTATAAAAGAAACAGGTTTCAAGACACATATCACCATAAAGAATATGGGATTTAAACAATAACAAAGAGAAAATTATTTATTCTAAAGAAATATTTATGTATCAGAACTTTAATTCCTTATACTAAAAAAAAAAAAAAAAAAAAAAATATTATTATTAAATATTACTTTCTATGTAGTATTTTAACAATAGAGCACTTGCTATTTTAAATAAAAACATGCGTTTATATACAATTGTTTCAAAAACAAAAAAAAAGCCGAAAGGGGGTTGTAAGGTCCCTTATACGTAACGCATTGCCAAAATATGAGGACTGCAGCTTGATATTTTTAATAGCCGAACAATTTATTATTTTTGCCAAAAATTTTAAACTATCGACATAGCGCAACTCTATTAAAGGTTTAGTTAGGTTTATCATGGGTTTATCAGTAGAAATTACTACCTAAATTTTCAAGTCTCTTTTTACTCCTAGTTTTTTAAAGAATTTTCCCTCATTCAGTTTATTAAAAAAATATATCGCCAGACAGAACGGTTTTACATTAGCGACATTTAAATAAATGTTAAACTAAAATTTATTGCACTGCGCAGTTACTCGACCGTAAACCTTATATTCGCTGGTTGCAGAGGAACCTTTCACTCAGGTGCGCTCAACCTTTTGGTGTTGTAACGTTATTGTTTGTTGTCTAGGATGTGCGTTGGCTGATTAAGACATTGTTACCACAAAACACGATTCCGTGTACTATAGGATTTGTCTTACAAAATATTGGCAGTAGTGCTCAACCATTTCCTTTGCTTATGTAATATTACGTACCGAAAGTTGGATTTTCAATTTCCTTTTTTTTCTGTAAGTTGATTGATATAAATTTTGTTTGCAAGCAGAAGATTTTAATTGAAATATTTTGGGTGGGTGCATTATAAGTACTTAAATAATAATGAACATACAATCACGCATTTTTCTCGATTGAGTGGGTACACACAGATCTTCACTTGCTATGAACCTGGTACATAGCTTATGCTTCCTTTAATTTCATTACTGACTTCATATGTGTCTTTCAGTTTGAGGTGGATTTGATTTTTAGAACGTCCTCGATTTGACCAAGTCACTTTCGCCCAGGCCAGGTATATTAGCAATGATATAATCGTGTGGTGGCGGCTCATTAAAAGAGTACTACCAACCCATCTCTTCTCGTGGGTGTTGTAAAAGGCAACTAATAGACATAGAATTCAACCATCTAATAGCTAAAAGCGGCGACGGGCTCACAACCTGTCACGCTGAGTGCAGTCATTGCTTGGTAAAGCACGGACTTTGGCAATGGACCACTTTTGCGGTGCTTTTCCCTTCTCCCTGACTAACCCTTAGGATATAATAGTCGTGATTACATGTATTTACACAATTATACTGGTATATGTTATTGTATTATGTTGTTAAGACATACAATGACTAAGTTCAATACAATGTTTATGTTAGCCGTTCAAAAATTCCATCTCATACCGTTTGTTGCTGAACTTCGCTGGAGTTCTCCGTCGAATTGCGAGTTTATACACAAGTTTGGTAAATAAACACTCGGGTATACATCAAATAGCTATACCTGCTTTTTAGGAAGAACAAGAACAGAACAGGGGTGAAAGTTTGTACGTACAGAAGAAACATTGTTATGGGGAACGACGGTTCGATAAGCTAAGATTAAACGGTGCAGAATGTGCAACATAGGTGTAACAAAAAACGTAAACATGTAATAACATTAACAAGAGGAAGATACTGTCAAAATCTAGTACATAAGCATACTTTACTGTGCGCGGAACTAGTTGGCCGCGCCTGAGGTATGTGAGCGGTCGGTGGGACAGAGAGGCGGGGGCGCTTGCTGTCATTACTCAGTTCGGCGCTGTACATCGCGACGGCAACACGCATTGAAAGTTCCGGCTACTTTAAACATAACGCACATGAGAATGCAATAGCGAGATGAGTCGCCACCTAAGGCGCGGCCAACGATTTTCGCGCGCACTATAGCCTATACACCAGCCACTAGTGCGCACAGGCCTTCCTACAAGAAAAAACACAAGAGGAGTACGGGCTATAATACCACCACGCTGGCCCGATGCGGATTAATGTGTCTTCCGAAGCCCGGAGGAACTCGAGATCACATAGTTTTGGTTACCTATCTTAGGGTTAACCATGGCGAACGGAGACTGGTTTTTAATACCGAAAGCCAAAGCGCCGCGCCACTAAGCTCCTCGTCAGAGCAGCTAGAGTTAACGAATTATTTAATTTTCTATAATTTACTGATTGTTACCTAATACATACACTATTTGCTTAAAAGGGAACTGTCGTAAAAGGCGACTAAGGACGTACTGGGTACTGGGTCGGTGTTTGTGTAGGCGATGAGCTAGCCACTTGTCACTAATCTTTCACGATTTTTCATCTGACCAAATCCAATTGTTGTATGGCTAAATGGGTTCTTAAGAAACACAGTGCTCCTTGGACTCTGCCAACCCATTCGGGGATTACAGGCGTGATTGTATGTATGTATGTAAGGGAACTCCGGACACTGAATATTGTAAATTTGTAACTTTTTAATGAAAATAAATAATTATTATATCGAATTTGGACAGGAATAAATTGTATTTTTTTTGGAACACTAAGTCGTAGATAATACTAAGATTTTCAATAGTTACCTACCTCTTATGAAAATAGAATAAATCCAATAAAATTTTGGGATAACTTGACTTTACGATAAACATGAATTTTTAAAATTGTTAAAAAAACACTAACATATTACTGTTTACATAAAACATTAAATTCCTAATTTAAAATGGTAGATCGTATATTTTCGCAGCCAAAGTAATGATATTACGTTACGTTATTTAGCTTACAAATAGAAATAAGACCAAAGTTTTAGAGTTCACAATTCGAGAATAGAAAAGATTCTTAATTTTAAATTAAGTTTTTACGACATAAAGAACTTTAAAACTCCAAGTTTTTCAGAGATTTCATCAAAATGCATAATAATTTTCGACATAAAAATGCTTTTTAAATTGCTATTAGGAAAGTCTTTGGAGCAAAGAATTTATAATATCAAAATTATGTAAATTTTTCGCAGACTTAGAAATGTTTTGTGAAAAATATGAAGGAACACCACGATATACTCGTATTATGAAATTGCCACCTAATTTATTTCATAACAGCTACCTAAATTGATATTTAACTTACATTAGATAAGAAATAATTTTGACAATATACGATGAGCGTATTTAACATTTTTATTCAACATCGGTTCGGTTTTTCTGTTCGGATCGGTTTTTGATTTCAAATGTATTATTGTTAATGTTTTGTTACCTCTTTTTTCTTTGTGGCTCATAACTAAGCGAGATAGGGCTCTATTAGATGGTAAGTCCTTTTGTGACATAATATATTTTTTTTATGGTAAATAAATGTTTTAAACACTGACTTATCCTTTGTTAATCTCTTATTATATAATTAAATTAAAAAAATAATAACTTAAGTTTTCCTTAATAAATAAATAAATTACAAAAAAAATTACAGTAAATAATTTTTTTTTCTGTGAACAAAGATGCAAAGAACATCATGCAAAATGGGCCTTTTTTGTACAGTCGAGTTCAAAAATATGTATGGATGTTTCACAGTAAATGAATCTTATTGAAAGGGAATAAAGAATACCACCTGTCAGATGTGTATACATATTTTTAACTCGATTGATAAAAAGAAGAAAAAAATTTATATATCTGTTTTCGATGTCATTTAGTTTTATGAATTTATTCGACTGTAAAACTGTTTATTTGTCTATTTACCAAGTTTTTTTTTGTAAAATTCTCCCATGTAGGGAAGGCAAAGGCAACGAAGCCCATACAGCCAAGTCTTTAGTGTTCTATTTCTTCAGTAGTTTGCATTGAAATGCTAGTGTAATGCATTTCAATGCATCTTGGGAGAGTTTGACGTCAAATGATTGATGGCAGTCACTGTGGTGCTATTTGGATGAGGTGGATTACCACGATAAAAAACTCATCACTTTTCACACCACTTGACGCTTATTTCTTATCCTCTATATATTATTATTTATAATCCTCAACATTGCACATCATCACAGACATTTGTTACACAAAACTACACTGATTTTACGTAACAATATCCACTCCGAAACAATATTACAATTATCGAAATAAAACTCTATTACCAAGTAACAAATATATAAACCACAGATTAAGTTATCATTAGATTTGTCTATGGTTGTACGTAAAAAAGTCATTTTAATAAAAGCTAGTGGTTTAATTTTATTTTATTATTCAGATTTTTAAATCAGTTTTCCCATATTAGGAAGGTATAGAGAACTGATATAGTTTTTTCTTTCAGCTAGATTGATGACATATTTTATACTTGTTTAAGATTCACATCAAAACTACTGAAGTTCATTGACTTTTTTATTTTATAAGAGTTTTAGGTAACCATAGTGCATTAGAAAGATAGAAATATGGTTGATGTCTTTTACAATAGCTTTTGATTTTTATACGTCGTTATTCAGATTGTTAAATATATATAATATAATATTGTAACTAAACAAACAACTAGGTAATAATCCTCTCACAATATTCTCCCTCTAACCACAAAAAGTGATAAAACAGCAAAATCCTCTTTAACTTGTCCTCATTACATAGATAACCCTACCATATTTCAAATTACACCTTCATTAAGTCGCTATGTACCTTGAGTGTAGGTGAATAATTCTTAACTTCAGCCATTAACATGATTTAGACTTTACCAACAAAACTAATGAACGTTAAGCTAAATTAGTATTTAAAATTGATGCGGCGTCAACGAAGGTGAGTTTATCTTTCGCGTAAAATTATAATGTTCTGAGTTTGTGAGACACTTATGTGCTGAGCTGAGCTATTAATAGTGGTAAGTACTTAACAGCATACTGTAAGAATTATTATTTTATTTTACACTTTAATAGTTGCTATTTTGATATTGTTAGAAATTATTACACTAATTTAATATACCAATGTTAAATAGTTGCCAATTTGATTATAAAAAACGTTTAAATGTAGTGGTTGATTTAAACAGGAAATGCTTCAAAATCAATTGTTATTGTAGTTTATTAATATTTTTATATCAAGATTATTTTCAAAAAGGATATTTACAATTTTTATTATTGTATAATTCTATCATAAAATTAATCAACTGCTATGATCGACTTTTAATATTGTAAGTTCCGTTATTAGTATAGTTGTGAAATTATCAATCTATAAAACTAGAAGTAAGGGTACAAAAAGGGCAGTTGATATTGTGATTTCTGCAAGGAAAGTTTAAAAATAAAGGTATACACGAAGAAGACTTGTGTTTAATTCTGATTTCGTCTTGCACTGCGCTAAGGCAGCTTATAATACTGGTTATATGAATATGGTAACTGCATCAATACTCGTAGCTGTCAGTTGTCAGTAATTTTTTATCACCTGTTGTAAGTCGAAAAATAGAAAGATTTTCATAGAAGAACAATAGGACATTATAGTAGGTACATGTGCCTAAAGTTGGTAATTAGTGCTGAGGGGACACTGAGACGCGAGCCGTAGTAGGCGAGGGTCTTTAGAGAGCCGAGAATGGTAATCATCAATACACACTTGTACACGTGTATACGACGTTTTTCAACACACTTGTGAATAAAATAATACTACCCCCTTTTTCGAAAAGTGGATGAAATGTACTAAGTGTATTCGAATGTATGCGAATTTATTCGAATGTATTCGAAAGTCTCTGAAAAATTTGTAAGAATCCGAAAGAATCCAAAAGAATCCAAAAGAATCCAAAAGAATCCCATAGAATCAGAATTTTAGATTTTTCGCTTTTGTTAAATATTTTGCAGGACATTTATAAATATCAGCAGTTTTCAGTGAAAGTGACCTTATACGTGGTTCTTTCTAGATGCGAGACTGTTTATTTAGGAAGTTATTGCGTGGCTTTGTTTAAATAAGCGATTTTCGATTGACAGCGGTTCGTTTATCAAGTAGGACAAGTAAGGATGAACAGACTTTACTTCGTCCTACAACACGGATTCCCTCAAAAGACGCGTGGAATAGCACCCAATGATTCAGCAAGGTGAAAGTAGCCTGGGTAACTGTTCTATTTCCACAAAGAACAATGGCAAGTTTCCATACTAAGAATTGTCTGATTAAAAAATAATTGCGAACACTATCAAAAAATATGAAGTACGATCCAACGACAACTCTATACTCCACATATTAAGTGATTTTTAAGAAATAAGCCCGGGAAATAAAGATATGGCAGTTTGATTTTATTTAAGGTTAGGTGTATCTTAAATGCATTATTGTCGCAGTTCCTTATGAACGATGAAAAAACATTAGTGTATTTGTAAATAGTTTTTAATTTTGTCGTAAATCAGTCAGTAAAAACGTGGAAACTACATGGAAATTTATTTCTTTTACAAAAGCAACTGAAATATATCACTTTTCGCTTGATACACTCAAGAATATTAAGTAAATATTTGGAATATATAGACATAAAATAAACCTTAAATTGATATTATATCCATGACTGGAAAACGAATGTGTTTATATACATCATCATCACACATACACATCTGCCCGCATCGGGATTTGAACTATTTTGAACCACGGTACAAACCACACGGCCATGGTCTTTATAATATCTTTAACTTTATTGCCTATCATTTATTATCTTTTTCAAGAATATTAAAAAAGAAAAAACCCAAAAACAAAAACAATTGTCGAAAACGCTGGAGTGTTAACACCTCAGGTTTACACTGATGTGATCTGTCAAAATAGGGTTGCACGATTTTATTCAATGCTTGTTGTATCGATTTTGATGACTTAGGTGATATTAGGACATTTTAATTTTTTTTTACAAATATTGAGTTACGGATATCCATCAACATGACAAGAATTGGATTATATAATGTCTGGTAAAATATCTATAATAATCTATTTATAAACATTTATTTATCGAAAATCGATTAATGAATATTACATCGATACAATCGAATTACATTTAAAACCCTATTGTGATCATGGTCGACGGATTTTCATTTGATATTCTTTTAAAATATACAATTCCGGCCTTTAAGGCAATATTTAAATATTGGTAAAATCCACAATAAAATTATAAATACTTTTTAGGTAAGTGAGATTTGTGTTCGCTTTGAAAACTTTAGATAATTTTCAGCCATTGTTCTTTCCAATTCTAAATTAAAAAGCAATCCACTACAAAAGTTTCACAAAACTGATCTTTATTTCAAGAAAGTTAAGGTATAAAAGCAATACCACGTAGAACCTGCGGCCTCATTACAATTCCAGAACAATCCAGTGAAGTATCTTCTGTTTACTACGCCCATCTGCATCTAACAAAACAAATATTTGAAACAAACTCCAAAACGCGGGCCGCATAAGCAACTATTGTTTTGCTCGCAACATTTCAATATTTTACTGGAACCTTTGCCATCTATCACACAACGAAGCAGTGAATTATTATAAAATGAAATAAATTATTTGTTTATACCTTGTGTGGAGCGTCCTTATAACCCGATTCCTAACAGCCTCACTAAAAACAAATTTGACTTGTTTCATTATTATAATGCAGGTACAAAACCATTATATAAACAAATAAAAATCAATCAATAAAATCTTACCATATAATAGTAAAACACGCGTGCGAAACAATACGCAACATAGGTACATACAAAGAACTAGCCAAGTTCCAATCACTCACACATCATCGCTCCCGGTCTCTAGATTCCTTCAATTAACTCGTACCGGCTTGCCACGGACCGGCTTGTATCGTCCTTCTCTTTCAAACTCAGCAAGCTTTTGTATAATGATTTCTCTTTCTAGCCTCGCAGAGAAATGGCGGTTTATGCCGATGCCGAGCCGAGTTGTAGTTATTTCTCTGTCTTATTTAGCCGGTGTTTGTACGAGTATATTGACCTTTCATTCTGGCCTAGTTGATAGTTTATTCTGCTTTTAAATTCGCTTGCACTCACATAAACTTAATTATTGTATTTTTAGCAGTAATTCGGTGAAATAGTAAAATTTTACTGACCTGTGTGTTGTTGTTTTAAAGGTGTATTTCTTGCTATGTGAAGGAAAGCAGTTTTCAAAGTTGTCCTTTGAAAATAAAAAATATGTCAGAAAGTTAGGTCGAGCTCGTCCAAACATGTCAATAGATTTCATTTTCAAGCATTTCCACAGTTCTCTTTATAATAAATATAGTTGGCTTACAGGCAGTTGTTTATTAAATAAGTTTTGTTTTCCGTGTCTTTTGTTTTCTGGTTCAAGCAGCGTTTGGAATCGAACGGGATTTTCTGATGTCAATAATTTATCAAACTCTGCGAAAAACATGTTCAAAGTGAGAAACATATACGTAGTTGTTTAGCATTGCATGAATTTGGAAATAGTAGAATAGAAAACTATTTTAACAATAATTTTGAGGCATATAACCGCAAAGTCGAACTTAATCGAAATCTGTTAAAACGCTTCATAGACACAGTTGTTCTTTTAGGTAAACAAGAATTAGCGTTTCGCAGGCACGACGAAGGTGTAAATTCGGATAATCGTGGTATTGTTAAAGTATTGTAAATGGTATGGGTTTTTTTTGTTTATCGCACACTGTAGACCCATCCACACACACAAACACATGCACTATATACACAGACCAAATTACTAACATAAAAGAAAGCTTCTGCAAGTACCCATTTTTCGTGGGTCCTAATTTTTACTGTGGCTTGCCTAACTTTTTTTCACGCCACGCCACTGATTGGTAGTCAGAATAAGTTTATAATATTACATATTTTCTAACATAAAATCATGCCCCACACTATGTTTTTAACGAATAAACATTTCTATTATTTCTATTCTATTCTTAAGTGTAGGCTGAGATTATTTATTTCTACTTGCTACTTTTCTTACAGTCAATTCATTCGCTTCATCTTCTCTTCTTACAATCTTATACAATTCATAAAGGTATCATGTCATGTATTTTAGGTGACTCTAGCCATTTCTATTGCCACCTTAATAGCCAACATGTTAAAAAAATGCTCTATAAAACTAATCTTCAATATGTAGGTATTCATATCAGAAAATTCTTTTCGTACAAGGCGTGTATCGAACTGTTCGCCTCATAAACTCCTTCCCCCCTTTACATGTTATTTTTACAATAATGAATAGGTACGTGCGAACAAATTGAATTCCTTTTGAATGTTCCCGTAATTGGTTTACGGGCACGGGAACGTGTACGGGAACGATATTAATTATGCAAACGAAGATGTCACGTGGAGAAATTAAAGGGTACAGTTTTGGGAGCTTTTTATTTATTTCATATGTAATTGCTCCGTCGATGCAATTGTTTGTCCTCCTTCTGTATTTTAATGTTCTCATGTTTGAATTTTTTTTTCCTGAATTGGAAGCATATTATGTGGATTGTAATAGTACTTATATCATAAGTTAATAAAAGTATTTCTATGCACTAAAGGACTTCACAGATTGCCGCTAGAATGTAGGTACCTACATTAATGTGCAATGGGGATTGTCTCATTTTTTTAAATTGTTATAAAGTGAAAACCATTTCGAGGAATAAGGTTACTGATCGTAGCCTATTAGTTAGAATGCGAAAATAATCATGGATTATTAATATTTTAGCCTTTAAATGAATAACCTTCATTTGCCCTTCAAATGACGTCACTGTTGGCTGAATATCAGTAATGTGTTTGCTATGACAGCAAAGACAGAAATGACATTTACAAACACAAGTGTCATAACATTGTAAGGTAAATACGATTTGTTCTCATTGTTTTAATAAACAAACGTTTAATAATTATGGAATATAGAAAGTGCTTTGTTCCTACCAGTAAGGTAATTATTACCAATGTAAGTTAATGAACCAAGAACTCAAACTCATAGCGTCGGCTTCACTTCGTAAAATTGCTCAAGATGCAAGCGAAGACTGTTCAGAATTGAACAAGTTACTTGAACAACCTACAAGCAGTAGCAGACCATTGAAAAGAAAACGTGAGGAAATAGTAATGCCCAGTACTTCTACGTGTCCTACCATGCCCACAAAGGTAAAGTATATTTTACTGAGAAAAACAATGCTAAAGAAACAGTATAATTAATAGTCGCGAAGATATTTTTATATCTCTATATTATTGATAAATAACATTAACGATTGTTTTACAGATGAATGTTGCAACACAGTATGAAATAAAAATGGTGCATAATAGACTACTATATAAGTAGAAAACCGCTAACTAATATTGCTACAGTGGAAATGATATCTTCACAAGACACATCATCTGTGACCACTCCTTTGTTTGGATTTACAACAGAGACTGAGAAATATATCTACAGTGCATGAATCAACTAAGAGTATCTTCCCTTCTAGAAAAATTATGTTAAGACACAGTATTTAAGACCCCAAAAATTTATTTAGGATGTTCATGTAGAGAGTTATTAGAGGTGTAAGAGAGTATGCTTTATTTAAACCTTGCTCTGTAGTGAACTATCAGTTTGTACCATATTTGGACGAAATAGTCATGATAGTAAGTGGAGTAATCAATTTACAAGAAGAAATAATAAAAAGTTATTGAGTAAAAATGTTTTTATTAACACACTTTCTTTTTTCTCCTTCTAGATAGAAAATATTTTAAAAGATGTTTATTTTTTAACAATATCAAGTAATTCAAAAAATAAATAATAATATGTAGGCTTCATTGTAATCCATCCCATCCATCCAAGATGTTCTTGGTGGTTTCAAATAAAGGATCAGAAACACAAAATAATCCCTCATTTTTATTAAAAATCATCATTTAACACATGACTTGTGTTCTAATTTATCCGTTATTTCCTCATTTTTCATGTATGTGCTAACAACTTTCTCTGAAGCTATTCTGTTCTGTTCACTTCAAGTTTTTGGCTCCTCTTATTTCAGCAAAGTTATGTTGGTTATTTGTAGACATATATTCCAAAATCATAACATTCTCTACTTTCGGCAGATTCCGTGAGTCCGCTTTGACAAAATTATTTCACGACATAGTAGTTTTTTCACGAAATAATAAGAAAACTGTTAATTCGCGTCGCTTGTGGTATTTTTACAGTAAAAAAAATAAAAGAATGAGTGACACATTAGTGTTGACATTTGTTTGACGGCATTCTTTTTTCCCTTGAAGCAAAGGTGTTACACAATGTTACGCCAACAGTGACGTCATCGTAATAAAACGATCACGTTTTTTCAAAATTCCGTATAAAAGTTATTACTTTAAAAATAACGAAAATATTGAAATTAGTTTCTCAAATTGATCTATTTTATCCATTTCAACTATAAAAACAGCATGTCGAAAATATTAGACAATCCCCATTAGGTACATTTTGAGATGTATACCTTTAAATTGTTCAAGTATCACAGTACGATAATATGTCTTGTAAGTCTGCTTTCATTCATCTTATCATCCATTTTATACAGAAATTTTAAATTTATATTATAGCTCACAGCTCCAGCAGCTGAAGATTTCTATGGAAAGATGTAACGAGATTTATTTTATTGAACTATTTAGCTGCCGTGTGTTGAGTTCTTAAGTTATGTGATGGCAAATAGATAATAATTAACAACATTTCTTTTTGTTATTCAACAAGGAAATTGACCATGTGATTGTAATTGACGTAAGTCGTAACATGCAATTGTGATACAAAATTGTATCTGCTTATACTGGAGCACAATTAACGGTTTTGAGACAAAAAGGGCTTTTGGCGGCATTCAACTATGGTGGACGTGATTTTTATTTCAGTGATTGTAATATTGTTTCGGAGTGGATCTTGTTGCGTAAAATCAGTGTAGTTTTGTGTAATAAGTGTCAATAATGATGAGCATGGAGAATCATTGAAATAATCGTCAAGTGGTGTGAAAAACGATTTTTATCGTGGTAATCCACCTCATAGAAGTAACACCACAGTGTCTTCCATCGATCGTTTGACGCCAAACTCTCCCAAGATGCATTGAAATGCATTACACTAGCATTTCAATGCAAACTACTGAAGAAAAGCATTCTACTGTTAACGTGTGGCTCAAAAGGTCCTGCAACCAGAGCCGTAAAACTGTATATAAAAAAAATTGAGACAAAAAAAGAGAAGATAGACCCAGTTGACTAAATACCTTGTAGATTTGTTTCAAGTAGGTAGTATATAATATGAAAATTTTGCTAACAGAAATACACAATTTTTTTCCACTCAATATAGGTTGGGCTATTTTTTTTTTTCGAGGACAAAATCCATTTACAGGCCTAACCAACCAGTGGAAGGAGTGTGTGGGACTCGCTTGGCTTCGAGAATACCCACTAAAACTCCCCGATATACCCTCCTTGCCCTTTTGTGGGAGCGACCCGGGGTCTGCCGAAGCAATTCTCCGAGCCGTTCCCTAGTTCTGTTGGATCAAAAACGAAAATGTTGGAACTTGTGCAAACAGTGGAGTCGGGCCCCATATATCACCAGGACCTCATTTTCAGCCGCAACAATTGGAACGCGTTGCGCGAGTTCGCGCACTCCTGGCACACCATTAGGCACGCTGTCGATTGATCGGGTATCAGCAGAAGGGCAGCCCGACGCGAAGTCCTGTGACTGTGTCGCTGTCACGCTCCAGAAGGGGGAGAGGTGGCAACAATAGGGATGGAAATAGAATTTATAGGGAGCATAGAACAAGCGCGGTGTGGGAAAGAGCATTCGCAAATACCCCGCGCTCTCCCGTGATTCGGTCTGTATGCCGTAAGGCAGGTAAGACCATGGGTTGGTGGTGGGCGTTCCCTAGTTCCGTAGACCTAGCTGCTTGTGGGCCAGGTAGAAGAAGGGACTTATGGCGCCCGGCTTCTCTCGCCCACCTGTCTACGATGGAGGGGAGTGGCAAGAGCATCCTCTTTCCACTCCCTCTCTGCTGCCTCCTTCTGCAATAGCCCGTTTTTGCAGAAGGAGACGGTAGCCTCCGATACACTCTTGCTGCATCTTGAGCTCTCTTAAGCCAGGGTACGCCTCCTCACCTCTTCGAGGATGGGCCGTTCCCTCGCTGCGACTCGATGTTAATGGACCTGTGCCAATACGCGGGCATCAACATCCCACAGGGTCGTCCCTGCCAGCACTCAGACCGCCTCGTAGCTGACCGTGCGGTACGCTTGCACGACCTGAATGGCAACGACCCCCTACGGCCTCCGCAATAGGGCCACCGTTTGGGGGAAGAGGCACGCCGCCCACACTTGGGCTTCGTATAGTGCCATAGATCCTACGACCCCGTGGGACAGCCTACGGTACGCAGAGCTGCGCCCCCCGAGGTTGGGGAGAACCCGTCCGAGCGCGGCTGCCGTGGCACACAGCCGAGGGGAGAGAGGCTTAAAGTGCTCTTCAAAGCTTCACCAGGGATTCAGAGTCAGGCTGAGATACGTAATGTGTGCCTCGATGGGCTAAGGTCCTATACCAACATAATATTCAACAAATGTCGAATAAATTGAATAGCAGCATTCATAGACCTTATCCCAGTAATTGCAAACACAATAGTTCTGAAATTGGGCAATCAAGGGTCAGAATTGTATTATCGCAGTGGAAACAGGCTTCCGTCTGTGGTATTGTCTGACGAATTGTTTCGGCGTATTTCGAATTGTCTGATTAACTCTTCAAATCCCAAATGGCATCTCGGAATGCTTTGAACAATTGATGTAACATAGTGTATCGCATCTGGTATCTAAGCGGGAAAGCAGAAATTAAAGGAGATTGACTACAGTACATGTAGCTCAAGCTGCGATAGCCGAGTGCCCAGTTGCTAATGACAGCACTACTCCTGCAAGGGGTCGCCGGATCGATCCCGCCCTGTCCCACTGGATTAAAAATTTAGGTACAATTTATTGTGAATATTGTTTGTCTTCTTGTGGCTCACACTGTGTCTGGTGCATCATAGTCTTTACATGGAGACTTAAGTGCGGTTTAGAGTTTTCACTGATTGAGACCTGTCGGGCTTTGCCCTAATTCTTCTTGATGTGAGGTTCAATACGGACCGATTGTAAAAGTATCCTGGATCAACGACTTTCTGTACTCACCGAAGGTCGGACAAATTTGATATCAAAATATTTTGGTTACCCATCCCAACTCTACAGGTATATCCAGCAGTGGACTAATAAACAAGGCTAAGGTTGCTTGGTTGTCAATATCGAAATCTAGCGTTACCAAGCTGGAGGCTTTAAAGTGACTTAAATGATACTATGTAAGTAGATTCCACTTCAAATAAAGAGAGCAGAAGAAGAACCTCGAAGAAGAATGCCACGCGAACGCCGGAATCGCATATTTCCTGGCCTTAGTTGGGCAGCAACCAGCCTGCAAGTATTTCTAAATTGGTCAGCAAAATAACTAATTGGACAGCAACCAAAATGTTTTCTCTGCATTATATTCTGCCCAAATAATAATTTTGCAGCCCAACCAAGATTTTGCCGCCCAAATAATTATATTGCTGACAAAATATTTGCTGTCCAATAGATTTTTTGGCTGACTATGCCAACCAAATAATTAAGTAGCTGTCCAATTCAAATCTTGTATAAATAAAAATTAATAATTTGACCGAGAATGTAAATTTACCGTGTTTCCTGGCTGTTTGGACAAGGATTGTTTCTTTTTCTTCATCTTAGTTAAATTCATTTATATAATGTTTTATTGATTGTAATAATTTTTGGTTGCATGTAAGTCTTTACCTCTTTCTATAAGACTGATGTGTTTAGATGTACGATTTCAACCTAGTACATATCTATATCTATAGTTTTAGTTGGTATTATTATATTGGTAGGTATCTGTATTGTGGACCATATAAATAAATAATTTTCCTAAACCATACATTACGCCACCATTTTCGCAACCCTATGCAAGGACGAGATCTCGCAAGCGGAAGCTGTACGCCAAAGTTTTCAAAGCGAACGTTAGTTTTGGATTCAATCTACTTTTCTGAACATTCTTCCTTTTGTGAGCTGTCTAGTTTAGTGAACTATTGAGAATTCGAGACTGGATAGCTGCCTACATTTAAGAAAAATATTTCTAGATAGTTGAACCTTGCTCTATGATTGCATGTATGGAAAAAATTGGTAAAATTTTACAAATTTTATTATTTTTTAATATTTTCCCTTGCAGCCTCAGTGCGCGCTGCTGTAAATAATTCGCTCTAAATAAGCTTAAAAATGAATAAGAACGTATTGGGTGGGATGGGGTCCTCAGCCTATAAACGTCCCACTGCTGGGCACAGGCCCTCCTTATGGACAGTATGAGGAGTATGGGCCGTAACACCACTACGCTGGTCCAATGCGGGTTGGTGGGTAGAAACAGTCGCAATAGCGACGGGGACCAACGGCTTAACGTGCCTTCCGAAGCACGGAGGAGCTCTAGATCACAAAGTTTTGGTCACCCATCCACGGTCTGACCATGGCGAAGGTAACGACGGTAAGAACGTATTTACCACAACCAAATCACAGTCGAACACGTTATGGCCCATCCATCGTACTCGCGTACCCTCGTGTCACTAACCGAAAATGTTATGGCTGATCCAGGAGTGCGGATCAGCCATAACATTTTCGACTGTGATTTGATGGTGGTAAATACGTTCTACTTATATTCGTTACTTCTTATACGCTATGCTTGGAGTTGCTCTGCGTGATCGAATCAGATATGAGGAGATTCGCAGGAGAACCAAGGTCACCGACATAGCCCACAGAATTGCGGACCTTAAGTGGCGGTGGGCAGGGCACATTGCTCGTAGAACTGACGGCCGTTGGGCGGAAAGGTTCTCAAGTGGCGACCACGTACTGGGAGGGGCAACGTAGGGAGGCCCCCCACAAGGCCCCCCGCAGACGGCGCAGGACCGCGAGTTGTGGAGATCATTGGGGGAGGCCTATGTCCAGCATTGGACGACAATAGGCTGATAGATAGATAGATGGATAAATACGTTCTTATTGACGACCGTGATACGTTATTATTGATGGATAAATACGTTCTTTGACGACCTCCGTCGTCGAGTGGTCTGTATGCCGGTCTCAAGGCGTCGCCATCTCGAGAGATTCTGGGTTCGATCCCCGGTGGGGGCAAATGTTTGGGTGATGCATTTTCAGACATTTTTTCTCCAGTCTTGGATGTTTATATGTATTTGTATATGTTCAGGATATTTATATGTATTTATCTATTAAATATATTTATCCGTCTTCTAGTGTCCGTAACACAAGCAGTATTACTTGCTTAAAATGGGGCTACTGGATAGGTGTGAATGTTCGAAGATATTTATTTATTTTATCATACACCTAACCTTTCAATTCTGCCAGCAATTGAAATCATCCAGTACATCTAACATAACTCCAACTTTATTTCGAGATGAAGGTATAAAGGTTTTATTGAGCGATATTAAATATTTACAAGAAACCTTTCTACTTACTACAAACATGATGTCTTCAAAGATATATTTTAGTCTTAAAGATAAATTCTGAAGATGATTATACAGAAGTCCTTGAGAGTTTTATTAAAGCCAGAATCTTCGAGCGAGACTTCTCAGCGGGTGCCTGGCGCGCGGGTGCGTCATATTGTTACTTAATGTGGTTTAGAAAATAATAAAAGCCAAATAAAAAAAACTATCCACACAATAACTATGCCATTCCCAATTTGATACTAATTTTTTATATTTATATTAATAACATACATACATAAAACCCTCCTGTTATCCCCGAAGGAGTAGGCAGAGTTCAAGGAGCTCCTTAAGACCACATTTAGCCATACAAAAATTGGGTTTGGTAAGATGAAAAAATCGTGAAAGAGTAGTAACAAGTTGCTAGCTCATCGCCTACACAATCATAGACCCAGTACCCAATACGGCCTTAGTCGCCTTTTGCGACATGCTAGGCAAGCAAAGCAGTTGGTACATTCAATAACAATCGTTAAGTAAACCTTGAAAAATGGTCATAATTTTTTTATGATCGACAAACAAAAGTCTATCGTGTTTTGTTCATGAATAACAATATAATAATATACTTTTTCTGAATTAAAATTAAAAGCATTATTGATGCCTTTTGCCTTAGACCAAAACTAAAATCAGGTTGATTTAAAGGACCCTGGCCTTAAGACTATATTTGTTTAGATTTACTGGTGCGACTAAAAGATCACCCAACCTATTCATAATTATTTAATGTCCCATTGCAAACCCGTCGAGACGAGAAAATGTGACGTTAAAAATAAATAAACACTTAGAACAAACGAATTCACAAAATGTTAAAGGATTTATTCGAACGAAACGAAAATATATAAGGCTTGAAACTTTTTGTTTCGTTTTAGTAAATACTAGCTGCGCGACTTCGTCCGCGGTTTCTATAGTTTTTTAACTATCCCACGGGAATCCTCTAATTTTCCGGAGTAAAAAGTATCTATGATGTTGACCAGGGATATAAGGTATCACCATGCAAAATTTCATTCATTCTAACCATTTTGGAGATTAGCCCATACAAACATACAGAGAAACAGAAAAAAAAGATAATTTTTTGGAAATTTCCCACTTTTTAAATCCCTCTGACTTGGTTTTAAGCATTTTTTTCTATTTTCTATGTTCGACCTCTACAGTTTTATTATATGTATAGATTAATATTATTGTTAAAGCACTTAAGGGTGAGTGTCTACTGAGCAAAGAAAATATGCAGACGACAATTTAAATCAACCAAAACCATCATCATTATCCTGCCCTTTTCCCAATTTAATTTGGGGTCGGCCCAACGAGTTTTTCTCCTCCACTCTCCCCTATCACATGCCATATCAACATTCACTCCCATTCTAGCCATGTCCTCATTCACACAATCTATCCATCTCTTCTTTAGTCTTCCTCTCCCTGCATTACCAACCCTTTCTCATATTCATAACTCTTCTCGTTACATGCTGATTCTCTCTCCTCAAAACATGTCCACACCACGACAGCCGCTTTTCTCTCAACTTCTCTACCTCAACTTCACATCACTAAAATCAACCAAAATAATAACTTTAATGAAGCAGGAAATTATGTACTACTGTTTAGTGTTTTGGGAGTTTCTTTCCCTCACTTTCGATGGTAGGAAAGGGATAGAAAAAGTCGAACTTGGGTTATACAAAATGGTCATATTATTATGATATCTCATTGAATTTCACGTAAATATTGTTGAGGAGATTAAGTTTAGAGTACTTTAGACGTCAATGTACTTGGTGTGGCAAATAACTGTTACCATGGTAACTAACTTATTATTTTAATTCGTAAGCAGATTCATAAATATCAATTGGTAATTTTATTTTTAAACATAATAGAATAGTAACTTATATTATTAGAAGTGTAACTTTTATTTTAGTAATGGTCTAAATTCAATAGGTACAAATATATAACATACGTCAAATTTTATATTGATCTTAACTGCTGTACGGAAAGTTTAAAATTGTTTGCTTTTGCACACTTGCTTGCTGAGGCTAATGGAAATTATCGCAAACGAAATTATACCTAATCAATCAATGCCACACCCAATTGTTGAGAATAATTACGTCGTAGGAGAATTATTGGAAAAAGTACCATAGTAATTGGTACACATACGTAGACTGAATTTGCAATAATATTTTTTTGTGTGATGTTGGCATTTTCATCATTATATCATGAAAGAGACAAAATCTACGTTTTGTTGTCAATATAAAGCTTAGACAGAAACACAGCAAACACCAATTGAGCGACATAACTACATCACACATACACTAATTACATTTATTAATTTAGCCAATCCCAATGCCAATTTTAATGAGTATCGTACTAAAATTGATTCAAATTTCTTTCCAAAGATCAAGGCTGTAATTACAGGGCTTCAAGCCAGTCCTGAATATTAATAACATGTTGAATTTGTTTTTGTATCGCCTTTGTTGTATCGTAATTATGTTTGTGGGGTTTCATTATGTTTTGTGAATCATTTATAAACAGTTTCTATATTTGAGCTAGATTATTATTAATGAAACAAATATAACATTTAAAAAAAACCTTTATTTGACCGACCAACGGCTTAACGTGCCTTCCGAAGCACGGAGGAGATCACAAATATTTGGTTATTCATCCGCGGCCTGACCATTGTTTTCAATCGAAAGCCAAAGCGTACTAACCAGTACGCCACCGTTCTCGTGTGGCGTCCGAGAATTAGGAGGTGTAAAGTTGGAAGACACCAACGATCTGACGAAGGCCGCGGGAAGTCGCTGGATGCGTTGTGGAGATTATTGGGGAAGCCTATGTCCAGCAGTGGACGTCTATAGGCTGATGGATGGATAGATTAATAACATACATACATACATAAAACCACGCCTGTAATCCCCGTAGGGGTAGGCAGAGTTCAAGGTGTACTGTGTTCCTTAAGACCACATTTAGCCATACAAAAATTGGATTTGGTCAGATGAAAAATCGTGAAAGAGTACTAATAAGTGGCTAGTGGATTAATAATAAATTGCAATTTAGTTTTATTTGAACGGATTTTTGCAATTCGCACACATAAGTTTGAGGTAAGGTAGAGGTAAGCACAGTCGGGCGTTCAAATTATATATGCACTACCTCTGTGATTTTACACTAGTATAATTTAAAGGTGACTGACTGACATAGTTATGTATCAACGCACAGCCCAAACCACTGGACGGATCGGGCTGAAATTTGGCATGCAGGTAGGTGTTGTCACGTAGGCATAAGCTAAGAAAGGATTTTGATTAATTCTACCCCTAAGGGTATAAAATAGGGGACGAAAGTTTGTATGAAACTTTGTCAATTTTAAATCGATCGGGCTGAGACTTTGAGAGAAAATTAAAGGGTTCCCGTGGGATAGTTAAAAAACCATACTAACCGCGGACGAAGTCGTGGGCAGCAGCTAGTCAAAGATGTAGCACAAAAATATATCTAACATCTTCATTCAATTCAATTGACACCGGTCTCAAGGCGTCGCTATCTCGGGAGGTCCTGGGTTCGATCCCCAGTGGAGGCAAATGTTTGGGTGATGAAATTTCAGACATTTGTTCTCCAGTCTTGGATGTTCATTATATTAGGTCCTTACCTATGAAATTGGTGTTTTGTATGGAGATTTTGGGGATGTCTGCATTTTACATACTAACATTTTATCAGTTTTCTTCACAACGACAAATCCAGAGATAATAATATTTGGCATGTATCATTAGACAAGCTTTAGCAATATGTGTGTGAACACGCTTGATAAAAATTATTCATCGTTTTTATGTTAATGCAAATCAAATGATGTATTCGGGAGGCAGTTAAAAATAATTGTCTTTGTGTTTAATTTTAACACAATTAAACTTACAAAAAATTATCAAATTAAATAATACGAGCTCAAATATATGGTCTATTTTTAGAAGAGGCAATTATTTTATAAGAATGTTCTGAAACTTAATAGTTACGGACAAATTGCTAAGACAGAATAAAAACACCAATTTCATAGGTAAGGACCCAATATATGTATTATATTATGTATATTCTCAATAATTATATGAATTTATATATTAAATATGTTTGTCCGTCATCTAGTATCCATAACATAAGCATCAATTAGTTGCTTAAAATGGAACTAGTTGATTGGTGTGAATGTCTGAGGATATTTATTTATTTATTATTATTCGTCCAGGTCATCATTCCCTCTCCAAGCAACTATAGGCCCGTTATTATTAAGTTTGCAGATGTTAATCAACGTCTCTTTGTCTGTCCATCACAATAAAGTCTCCGTGATGTGGCGTGGGTGTCAAATCTCATTTCCAACTTAGATAGAGTTACAAAGATCTTGCGACAGCACGTAGGTTTACTCGCATTGAGTAACAAACACGATCTTGTATTTATATATTTCTAGTCGTGTGGTAGCGGCTCATTAAAAGAATACTACCAACCCATATCTTCTTTTGGGTGTTGTAAGTGGCGATTAATGAACATAGAATTGTACAAATATTCAATAGCTTATAGCGGCGACGGGCTCACCACCTGTCACGCTGAGTGCAGTCACTGTTTGGTGAAGCGCGGACTATGGCGGGGGACTGCTTTTGCGAAGCTTTTGTCAAGTCTCTGACTTACCCTTAGGGGATAATAGTCATAATTGTATGTACGTATGTTGTATTGCTAGGTTTTTCTCGTGTTTAGTGTTTAGTATATGCAGTTTGTATAGTAAATCAAGCTGGCGTAATGCAAACTGGTGGGCAGAAACGGTTGAAATAGCAGCCAGAACCGACTCACAGTAACATGTCTTCCAAATCACAGACAAACCGAACCAATAAAGCTTAAATCACCCATCTATGGTCTAAACATAGCCACATCGTTTTCCATATCAAAACTATGCAAGAGATCTCTACATACGCTCCGCCACTTTAATCGTAAGAAAGACCTTATTATAAATATTTTACCCGACCCAGTGTCCGTCTAGGTCGGGAAGCACTGGGAACGGCTCGGAGAGTTGCTCCGGCAGACCCCGGGTCGCTCCCACAGAAGGGCAGGAACGGGTATATCGGGGAGTTTTAGTGGGTAGTGCCAATATGGCAGGTGAGTCCCACACACGCCTACCGGCTAGCCACCGATAGGTACGGTCCGTAAATGGATTTCTCCACGTAAAAAAAAGGTCAATCTTAATCAATTAAAATCACGTAAATAACTATCCCAAATACTTACCGCATACATACTTCCTTTTTTATTTTTTCAACAAAAGATTTTCTTTTCCTACAATACATTTATATATTATATTTTATCTATTTTTTATTTTATTTGAATTTTAGTTTTTATTATCTTTATATTCTTTTCTCTTTTGCACTGGTGTCTCTTCCCTCCCCTTACTAAATCTCACACACCTGTGATAGGTTGGCTGGCAGAGATCTCTATTAGAGATAAGTCCTCCTTTGCATACTTTCTTATTTACTGTAATTATGTTTATTGGTGCAATAAAGAGTTTGATAATAAAAGGCCCGGAGTTACAAAGAGAAATTTCTCTAAAATAATTTAAGTTAAATTCGAGAATACTCGTTTTAAAATACAGTGCTGCATAGATAAATCGCCGGAAAGTGCTAACAAGACGGATTACACAGATTGGTGGACTGCGAAACGAGCCTAAGCTCAGGCTACATTGCCCGGGCGGGCGGCGAGCGAATAAAACCAAGAAAGAAAAAGAAAGAAAGACAAACATTTATTGACCACAGGCAAGACGCAAAATACACATACAATGACATAAAAGGTCAACTAGAACCCCACCTCAGCATATCGCAAGCATCGTTATCAGCCAACATACGTCCCACAACTGGGCACAGGCAGGCATGGAGAAACACATGAGGTGTAAGCCACCACGCTGGCCCAATGCGGATTAGTGGATAGAATCTGTTGCAATAGCGACCGAGACCAATAGCACAAAGGTACTCGAGAACTCGAGAATTTTGGTCACTCCAGGACCGACCATGGCGAAGCTACCTTTGTATTCGATATCGAATGCTAAAGCGTCCGAACCACTACGCCACCAAGCACCTCGTTTAAGGGTAGCTTCACGTCTTTCCATACTTCGTTCACACCGCGAACTAAGAAACAAATAAATGAAACATCAGAAAATTCCAGCGATACCTCTTTTTCACCTTGTTTGACAATGCTTTCGCCCGCCCGCTCGCCCGCTGGCAATATGGCCTATGCTTAATAAGACGATGACAAACAATCGCGGCAGCCACTTACTGCCTTCTTGAGTTACCTAATAACAATATCGGGGAGATGATTGATAGCGGCGGCGGCGTACGCACGGCGCTAGTTCAGACACGTAATTTATGCTATAAAGAGTACACTTAATAAAAGAAAAGAAATGGGGTGTGAAAATAAAATAGAAAAAACGAGACTACTCAAACAAGATGACGGGTCTAATTAAAAAATGTAGTATAGTTTGATGTAAATGTCGCTTGCCTTGCTTTTTACTCGGTGTATGATATCATATTCACTCTTAGTTCTTATTTAGTTTTGCCGCCATTGCCGCCATTCATAATAATAATCCGGCAACTAGAGGTAAGATTGCCAGTTCTTCAGTTGTTGAGGAATATAGATAAAGCACACTTCCACCTTGGACCTTGTCGTCACATACGAACTATCATCAGATGTGATGAATTGTAACAGCTTGCCTGTCTGTGTAAATATAAAAAAAAAACAACAACGTGATACTTACTGCATGTAAAAAATATCAAAAGTACTCGTATCTTTATAGTTTTCCCTTACAAAAAATAGGTACCTATGAAATTGCCGTTTTTTCTCTCTCGTAGTATTTTGTCTGTAAGTATTAAGTTTCAGAATATTCTCTAAAAATAGACTATATTTTTGAGCTCTTTTAATTTGTTTTGATAATTTGTTGTAAGTTGAATTGTGTTAAAATTGGAAACAAAGACGACTCATTTTAAGTGCCTCCCGAATACATCATTTGATTTGCATTCACTTAAAAACGATAAATAATTTTTATGAAGAGTGATATCACACATATTTTTAAAGCTTGTCTACTGATACATGTTAAAAATTATTATCTCTGGATTTGTCGTTGTGAAGAAATCTGAAAAAGTGTCATTATGGAAAATGCAGACTTCCCCAAAATCTCCACACAAAACACCAATTTCCTAGGTAAAGACCTATTATTAGGCAACTCTCTAATATTTTGTGAACTCAGTATTTTTCCAATTCATAGCTTATTATACCTGAATTACTAAGTAATAAGACCTGGATGTACCACATGATTGATAGTCTGCTGCGTTGACTCGCATTTATACTTACGTTTCCTTCAATTCCCAGAATCATGGTGGTAGGTACGTAATTTAAAATCAAGTATCGATAAAAAGTGTAAATCTGATGTATTAAATAAAGAAAGGTTTTATACGAGTATAATGATAGTACTTTTTATCGACGACCTCCGTGGTCGAGTGGTCTTTATGCCATTTTCATAGCGTCGCCATCTCCAGAGGTTCTGGGTTCCATCCCCGGCGGGGACAAATTTTCAGGCGTTTGTTCTCCAGTCTCTGATGTTTATATATATTTATATATATTCAGAATATTTATATGTGTTTATCTATCAAATATATTTATCCGTAATCTAGTGTCCGTGACACAAGCAGCGTAAGTTGCTTAAAATGGTATATAGGTGTGAACGTTTGAAGATATTTATTATTTATTATTGCAATTCAATACTGTGTACAAACAGGAAGTACCAATATATAGAGAAAAACTAGGGCTCGTAGAAATGATGCATTTTGTTAAAAAAATTGTTATCGCTATAGTTATTTAAGAAATAATACAATATTGCTTAAGAAAGCGATTTTTGAAAGTTAAGCCAAGTATTTTTTAATGATTTGATAACATGATTTGTGATATAGATAGTTTTTACCGTTTATAGTGCAGGTCATGGGTAGTGTGACTAAATTATCTGATGTAACAAATTGAAAATGTATCCCTGTAGCATTTTCGAACTTTTCTTTGTTGACACATTAGAAACATTATATTGTTACATGTTACGCGTTACGTGATCAAAAACTCTTCAATATGAAAAAGAAAAAAGGTAAGTCCATCATAATACAAAATTCTTGAAACTGTTCGTCTCAGTAAAAGGTTAGAAGCCCGATGAAGTTTACGTTTCAATACCCAAGATAAGTTTTATGTACTCCTTATCGATATATTTCTCCCTGGGACATCACTAAATGATACTTCACAAGCTAACTTACAATTCAGCGGAGTAGGCTTTCAGTTATGTAACACTTTCTTATCTCCAGCCTAAGGGATGTCTGGGTAACGGATGAACATCTAAATTGCGCTAAATTCAAACAGGGAAATGTATGATGCGACGCGGAAAATTCAGCGGGTTTTACAAAGAAAAATATACAGTTTAATTTGGACTTCGACTTTAATAAACGAAATTGCTATCGCGATAACCAACTTTCATAATAACGCTGATAATAGATCCGTAAAGTAGTTTTGGGTCTATAAACGCTAAATTAAGTGGACCGGAATGGTATTTATTCGTCTGTAAAAGAAGATGTTACCTACACATAATTTTTTATTTACTCTGTTATAAAAAGTAATTTACCAGAAGTTGAAGGTTTTTTCGTTTGAGGTTCAGATGCTATTGATTTCGCTCGCACTGCAGAGGCGTATTACATTATTTTTTTTTATTTGAATTTCCATTTCAAAAATATACATGAAGCGGAGCTTACGACAATTGTCGTTCTATCTATGTAGATAATTTAAGTACAAGTAGAAACAATTGATTAAACGGGGTGTAATTTTTTCTTTGTTGTCGAATATAAAGCGAAAAATAAGAAAGAAATGTATTTTTTACAAATAGATTGTTAAAATTACGACTGGCTTATTATGCGGTTGGCAATGTATCTGTGATCTCTATAGGAGTGGCAGATAGGCACAGTTCTCACAGGCATCACGTATTTAAGGAACGTTCCATAGTGAGCTGGCTAACTGGCTAATTTTGACGTATAAGCGCGCCCTTGTGGCTGCGAAACGACGTTAGTAGCTCCGTGTAATTTTAAGGGCGCGCGTGTGACTGGCGCTGGCGCCCAGCGAAACTATGAAACCACCCTTAGGCGATTAACTCCACTTACCGTCAGATCAGTTTGTTCGCCAACCTGTAAAAAATAGAAGAGCTTTCAGAACCTTTATTGTTAAGTTCATTAGTAAGAATAAATTTATACTTAAAGAGTGAAAGAGTGTAGGTAAATAGCAAAAAAGTTATTTTATTCATATAGTAAAAGTTATTTATATTTATGACCAAATCGAAAGAGAAATGTCAAGCCGGTCAAACCCAAATCAAAATTTCTCAAAGGCGATAGAAAATAATCTATGATTTCAAGCCAGGCCCAAGATGTCGTCAAGTCATTAACCATATCAACCAATTCAATCACTTAGATGTATTACGATAAGTTAAATGCCCGATTAATTTCCAAGTTTCTCGAGTTATGTTAATATACATTGACATTTGAACTCGTATTTAAGTTTGAAGGTCCTTGGAGGTACTTATACTTAAATGAGATTGAGAAGTTCAGGTTAATTATATTATTTTTTGGACTTTTTTTGCTTTACAAATATTAACATGTCCTAGTCCATATTATATGTCCATATTAATAAAGTTTATTGTCCAGTTCAAATGCTTCGCTATAGCGATGCCATATTTAATTTTAATTAGTTCACAAAACCTTTTGTTTGATTTTTCACACTATCTTTTTCAACGTCGTAAATTATTTATCTATTTTATTGTATTTTACATAAACTTTCAATAAAACTGCAATATATATCGTAATCTAATATTATCCTATGCGTTTATCATTGGATATCGGCGAAGCACTATTTTTAAATCTGAGTTTTGGAAGACACCCAAATTCTGTTCGCTTGAAATTGGATAAACATTATTGCTATAAATGTCAACTTATACTGTGGAATGCTATATTCCTGAAAGCGCGAGAAAATTTAGGTAAAATACTTGTCTAATTACTTTTTGTAGGAAATTTTGTCGTTATTTCTATCAGCCAAGAGACATCCCAATAGAATCAAATCAAAATCAAACATTTAACATGACCATGCGCACTCGCTGCAATCCCAATGCAGATTCGTGGGTAGGCCACGGGGGGCTTAACGTGAAATACGGAACATGTGACGAAGTTGATCAGGGCTGGACCACTCCATAAACGAATCAAGGAATGTATAAAATCATCATTTCAGCCTGCAGAAGTCCACTGCTGGACTGAGCCGCCCCTAATGATCTCCTGGCCATCCGCATCATGCAAGATCGTCGATTCATCACGTGGGAGGCCTCCCAACGTTGCGCCTCCCAGTACGTGCTCGCCACCGGTCTGAAGCCTACTTACCTTACCTTTACACCTTTTTTTGTAGGTAATCAGAGCGACGGTTCATGACTGATCGAACCGAATCTGAGAATCAAGAATCAGGGGGTCAGTAACCATGGCGAAAAGATTACTTTTAACCTCTCCGCCATCGTCACCACACTTCTCGCTTATCGTTATAGTCATCACAAGCCATCGTTTCTTCATCACCATCAATATTAGGAATTCATCCTCACACGTTAGAACCAAAATGGTCGCGTACCGTGCGATTTAGAAGGAAGTTCCTTCCTCGTACGCTTAGGCTGTGGAATAAACTCCCTGGTGAGGCTTTCCCAAGAGACTACAGCATGGAGTCCTTCAAAAAGGGCGTGAAAAGGTTTTTTAAGGGTCGGCAACGCGCTGTTGCAGGGTCCATAGGCTACGGCGACCACTGCCCATCTGTGTGGGCCGTATGCTTGTTTGCCTGCCCTGGTGGTATAAAAAAAACACGCTTGAGAAAAAGTTGTTAAGATTCAATTTAATTCAATTTCTTTATTTGCAAGATTATGGCAACAGTATTGATCTTAAATAATATTTCCCAACATAATCTATCAAGTTTTCGATGTGCAAATATACAATTATTAACAATTTAGGCTTATTTTTTTTTAAATATATCAGTAATAATATGGAAATAATGGAGGGAAAAAGAGAAAAAAAAATCTCTACAATGTCAATGAATTAAGATTAAAGAATGTCAAAAAAAAAGATAAAAAATTTAAATGTCCAAAGAGTCAGTATTAAATATCATTAATTGTCACAAGCCCGACGATCTCACGAAGGTCGCAGGAAGTCGCTGGATGCAGGCGGCTGGACCGCGAGTTGTGGAGATCATTGGGGGAGGCCTATATCCAGCAATGGACGACAATAGGCTGTTAGATAGAATTGTCACAGGCACAATTGCAAAATTAATTCCATCATAATCAATCATAAGAAACAAGATAACAACTACAACTACATAATAACACTTTATAAGCTGGCTCAACTGATTCCTTTAAAAACATTTTATTCCCTGTAGATATATTCAGGTAATCAGCTGGGCTATATCAACTTTATTAGCTTGCAGTGGTGAAAAGCTTTAAGGCCTTCGTAACAAATAAATGATTTTCCGATTTGTGTCATTTTTCAGACGGCCACAGACGATTTGTTTGCGAAGAATTTTACATTATGTGAGTAACATTCAGTGGTTTTACAAGACATTATTCTAGCAAAGCGGTCGGTTATGCGTACATTTCTATTTGTCACCCTACACAGTTTTTGCGGGATGTTTAAAGGATATACTTTATTTCCACTTCGGGGAATGAAATAGCAATGGCAATTATTGCTGATTTACATTTATTTTATTCGCATGTTAATTCTTAGCATTTAGCATGTTAGCTATTGCTATGCTAATTGCTAATAATATCCGATTACTATTTTAAAAATTTTAGCTTACGAGAACTGTTGATCGGTGCCCCGGCCGGTGGGCGGTCGGGTTTCTTTTCACGACATTAGCTTCACGCCGCGCGTGCTAATGCTAATTTAGCACGCGCGGCGTGAAACATCGTAGTTGCTTTATTTCATAAGTTAGTAGCAGAGCTATACGAATTCGCGCAATAAATAAAATTTTGAAAAAAAATATTTTTAAACAGCAAATTATTGTTAATTTCATTATTGCTAATTCACTATTAGCAATTATTTAAGTTTGCTAATGCTAAATATCCAACACTAGAATGAAATTAAATTTTAACATTACCAAATATGATTAACACTTGGGGTCGTTTCATAGGTAGGTATTCTGGCCTGTGCTGCCCACAGCGCCAGCCACGCGCACGCGTTAATTACACGGAGCTCCTTACATAGTTTCTTAGCACGCGCGCGCTTTAACGTCAAATTATATCGATATCTCTCCAGCGCTGGTGGCCAGCTTACCTACGAAGCCCTCTTAAAGTATACAACCGATTTCATGTTAAATGACCGGAAAAAATGACTGGTTTTCAAATTAAAACCTCAATTTTCTGGAACAATACTCGTACGAGTTACAATACAACGAGGAAGTCCCAAAGTCTATTTGATCAGGTCCTTCTATGAACCTACATACCGGAGGTCAGTGAGAACGCGCGATACTAATGATGTTTGGTCCAATTTACAAGAGACAGCGTTTTGCATAACATTTACCTGATAAGTGTCTTTAATTTTTGCTACCTTAATAATATATGCCTTACACAGAATTTGATGTAGGCAATAATAGGCTCGCCCCCTACTATACAGGATGGAATTTTGTAATGTCACCTGAAGGGAAAGTACTCTTAAAACATTCATTTATTTTTGAAAAGAAAGAAAACTGCACTCAAAATTTTCAAAAATTCGCTTGTCACACGCGGGAATTGAGCTAAATAAATCTGTAAAAATTACATTCTGTACTTTTATTGCATCGATCGTTAGGGTCAATTAGAAAGACGAAATCTCTATAACAAACTTGATAAATGAAATGATTACAAAACTCCATCTTGTATAGGGACGTAAACATACAGAATGACGGCCCACACCTTCGGGTAAATAGGCGTGGTGGATTTTGCTAGGATACTGCCCCTGTGCAAAATAAAAAACTAAATACGCTCAATTTCTGGAAGAACATAAGGTCAAAAGCATTTTCTATATGAGAGGAGGCAAACGGACAGACTGTTCACCTGATGGAAAGTGATTAACGTCGCCTATAGACGTCTGCTGAACCTGGGAAACCGCAAAATTGTTGCCGGGCTTTAAGGAATAAGAACGCTCTTTTCTTGAACTACTGAAGGTTGTATCGGTCCGGAAATACTGCTAGCGACAATAGTTCATTCCACAGTTTGGTTTGCCTACTTCAAAAAAGCAAACTTGGTATAACAAACCCTTACACGTTCTCTTGTTGCTTGTGCTACAAGCGTTTCATATTAGACGAGTACGTAATAAGTGATTCCATGAACTGTCTCCAAGATAACAGGGCCAATAACACTGAAGTTGATGCCAATATGAAGTTGTATTCAGTTGACGTTACACTCAAGATGGCGAATAAATCGATACAAGAATCCCCTGAGCTTAGCTAAGAAACCAGTTATAATGAGAATGTAACGAAACAGCTGCTACATCGAATACATCAAGTTCATAAAATATCACAATCATCGACCCGTGTTCGTCCACTGCTGGACTTAGGTCTCCCGTAACGACCTCGCTCTCGATCTTCAGCCATCCTCATCAGTATACTCCAGCCTGCCTACAAATGTCATCATCCCATCTTATCCCAGGGCGTCTCACACTCCGTTTCTCGAGTCGCGGTCTCTACTCGAAAACTTTACTACTAAGTGAATTTAGTTCTCTGTCGTTTACAAATTTCTTAGGCTTTTCCATAGCTGAAAAATAGTATATAATATGTTATAAAAATATAACATATTATCACGCCTCTTTCCCCGAAGGGGTAGGTAGAGGTGTTAATATCCACATATCGGCAGGTAGGTAAATTAAGTCCCCATGTTGCAGGTTGCCACCTGTTGCCATTCACCGGGCACAATGCGAGATAAGCTATATTTATTATAAAAATTTACGAACAAGTGTTAGAGTGTGTTGATTCCACACTATTTTTAGGAATTACGCTAGATTCACGCCTCCAGTGGAATCCGCACATACTGACCTTAGCAGAAAAACTTAGCTCTGCTGCCTTTGCAGTTAAAAAAATCAGACTCTTATCTGATGTTGAAACGGCGAGACTTGTCTATTTTAGCTATTTTCATAGCGTAATGTCATACGGCTTGTTATTGTGGGGGTCAGCAGCTGATATTGAGACTATCTTTATTTTACAAAAAAGAGCTCTACGAGCCATCTACAGACTTAAGCCACGGGACTCACTTAGAGAATTATTCAAGGAAATTGATATATTGACTGTTGCCTCCCAGTACATCTATGAAAATATTGTATATGTTTATAAACATAACCACACGTTCATGAAAAATAACGACTATCATAATGTAAATACTAGAAACAGAAATAAACTCGCTGTGCCTGTTTTCAGACTGCGTAAAACAAATCGGTCATTTATGGGGAAATGTATACAGTTTTATAATAAAATCCCACCAAATATAACAAAACTGCCTTTTCATAAATTCAAACCTTATATTAAAAAAACTTTAATGAAAAAAGGCTATTACAAAATTCAAGATTATCTTGAAGATAAAATGGTGTGGAAATAGTTATGCAATAAATACTGTTATCTTATGCATGTTATTTTGATGGACTGATATAAATTAAGAAATAATGTAAAAACATATTTAAAAGTGACAAAAATTTTTATGATTGACTATTTAAAAAAGTGGCTCATGAGTTTCTTGCCGGGTTCTTCTCATGAAAAGCCTTACTCTCGGAATCCGGCCGCTTGTATCGATTACAACCACAGTCAACGAAGTACCTGTACTGTCCTGTGGATGTACTTGTTACAAGCGCTCGCGGTAATGAAGTTAAATACAATAGTATAATTTAATACTGTAATTTAAAATAATTTACAATAAACTATTTATCTGTAAAATACATAATATGTAAAATGTTAAATGTTGACGATTTTAAGTGCCGAACTTGGCCTATGAAATAAAATTATTTTTGATTTGATTTGATTTGATTATTAAGCTCAGTACAGGCGGTAGGATCGAACCCGCGAGTCCCGCGAACTTTCGAACGAGTAGTGACCCGTCCGTCTCAACTCGGTTACCGCTGCCTCTCTATAATAATATACTACAAGTATAATATGAAATCATTTTCTCTGACATTTTCCGCGAAATGGAAAAATAAGGCAATGTAATATAACATGGATCATATACATCACATAATGTTTATCATCTTCGGCGATCAATGGAGCCACGGTCTGTTAGTCATGCTCACTTAGCCTTTTACGTTTTGGGTGGGTGCCAAAAAATGTCAGTATTTTATCCGAATTATCGGCAAACGTGGAATAAGGTACCTTAAGGAGTGAGAAATGGTTGCGTAATTTGATGTCACAGCATAAAGTGAAGTAGGAAACATTTTTCGGAGAATGCTTATTAGTCGGTTTGTTGAGGCGACTTATAATTTGAATTCAGCTCCAGTGAGTGACATAGTGACATAGGACCTCGGTGACCTAGTGGTCAGTGCGCTTTGGCATCGACCGAAAACAAAGCTACCTTCGCCATAGTCAGGCCGAGGATGGGTGACCAAGACTTTGTGATCTCCAGCTCCTCCGTGCTTCGGAAGGCACGTTAAAGCCGTTTATCCCGGTCGCATTTGTGACATTTCTACCCACCAACCCGCATTGGGCCAGCGTGGTGGTGTTACGGCCCTTACTCCTCATCTGTTTCTCCATGATAAAGGCCTGTCCCAGCAGTGAGACGTATATAGGCTGATGACGAGTGACATAGTTAATGAAATATTTTAAACAATGTTAATATATTGGATATTTGAAAAGCTGATTTTCCTGGCCATCCTTCTCTTTATAAGGCTTTCACGGTCACGACTGACGTGGTTTTTTCAATCCAAAATTTTTGGAAAACCTTCCTGACATTTTTAAGCATCCGCTAAAACAAATCTAATCTGAAAATGAAAAAATACACGTAAGAAAATTCTCGATATAAACATGTAGAACGCTTTTGTCTCAATTGAAAACTGCTTCAGCTTTCCAAGGTCACCAAACTAGGATTAGAATAAACCCTTAAACCATGAACCCTCTGATTGTTTAAATAGTTCGCAAAACGATTTGGGACAAACTACAGTTGAACAAATTTCGAATCAAAATGAAATCACCAAAATAAACTGGATCCGATCGACATGGCCGCTTTTATTTAACTTGTACGAAGTTGTAAAGAGAAAATGGTTTCAGCGAAATCGTTGAGGCCACGTCCAAGGGCGAGTTACGTAAAGATTGCTTGTGTCTGTTTGCTGTCATGATTGTGCGAAACGCAATAGTGTCCAGGCGCCTCAAAGTTTGTAGATTGGATCTTCATAGAAGGAAGTGTCTATATAATACCAATTAGGTTGATCGTCCCCAACCTATATACCCACTGCTGGGCACAGAATTTCCTCATGGACTAACACATGAGGAGTATGGGCCGTAACACCGCTACTCTGGCCCCATGCGGGTTGATGAGTAGAAACGGTTGCAATAGCGATCACTAACTATTGGTCACCCATCCACAGCCTGACCGCTACTGAAAGCCTGAAAGCCTGAAAGCGCCTGAAAGCGTACTAACCACTACGCTACCAACCACCTTATTAGGTTGAAATAAAAACTGTAATAATTTATTCAATATAAAGTCTTGGTTTTTTCATGGGAAAAATGCGTTGGCAGATTTGCATATCTCATTCGCTTCATCAACTATAATTACAGTTAATTTAATCGAGATATGTACTCCTAGACTTTCCACGCTTAACATCTACTCACTCTTTCAGCCAATCTTCTTTCACTTATCCTTTCCAAAACAAACCATTCAATCCAGGCTTATTAAAATACATAATAGGCAACTTTTTAAAAAACCTTTAATGTCCAATATTACGAAAACGGTCAAGTTTGGGATAGGGTATTCTATAGTCAACTCTGTCAGAAATGATGTCAACTACAACGTCTTCAAGGATCAGATCGATTTAAACTGTAACCGCAAAAGAGTGGAATAACCTTCCTAGTCTGTTTCCGTCCGGTTTCAATTTGGGGACTTTCAAGCCAAGAAGAGTGAATAGGCACTTTTTGGTTTTGCGTGTTCCATCTTAGACCACTTAGGCGCTTTCCATCAGGCGTGATTGTGGTCAAACCTCATATTTATCTCTCATTTATTTATATTAAAAAAAACTCTCTGTTTAGATTTAAAAACCGATACATCCTGATATTTTCCAACAACCATTCATGTATGAATAATTCAATAAATAATAAATAAATAGCCCAAGCTGATAGAGTGCAAGGGTAGTTAATAGAGAAGAGAAATATCATATCGTAGGGATACTAACTTGGTTGATAACCACATAAATAGTTACTACGTAACCTTAACTTGCTAAAAGCTAGAAATATAAAACCAAAGAAAATTCTTAAGTTATACTTACTTATTTAGAAAAGAATTCGGTCTCTATTCTTAAACCTACCAAGAACAAAGACTGACACGTTTTATATGTTGGTTGATTCAAGATTATTTTCTTTATGAACTACGCACCGAAAAATACCGAAGCTAAATATTTCATAAGCTACTCTCCCCTACTACTGATGCGAGTGGAATGGCAACGACAAAATTATTACGTCACAAGAGCAGAAACCTCTTTGTATTTTAAACATTCTTAGCCACCTTAGAACAAAAACTCCACATTTCTTTTTTTACGGAAAAAAACTTTTACACACATTACATCGTTTGGAAATGTTCTGTGTTATTCATAAAGTGCTTATTTTGACATATTCCTATCATATACATCTTCACTCTTATATTCAGTATATTAATATTTCATAAGATATTTATATTGTACACTTGAGTTACATTCAGATAATATTTCGGAGATGTTTCCTGAAAAGGGTGTTTATTTTATGATTATACATTTTATATTATAGGGTGTTTAGTCAACAAATGTCGCTGAAATATATACAGTCTTTCTTTTTGGATTACCAACAACACAATTCGGTAATGGAGATGTAGTTTACAGTAAAATTCAATGAAGTACTGCTCTCCACTGTACTGCATTCAAAATTACAGGTAAACACAACATGCACGTTGACTAACTAATAGTATAAAAAACCGAAGCACTGAAGAACGCGTGATCAACCATCCTAGGCACAATCATGGCGAAAGTTGCCTCTACGCCACGAGGGTTGGTTAGGTATTCTGCAAAATTCCACGCTCGCATGTTTGGGCATTTCGCGGGTATGCTCGGAAAATCTCCGAATGACGCAAACGTCGACCTCTGACTAGGACGGAAGGTCCTGGGACGGCTCGAAGAATTGCTTCAGCAGACGCCGGGTCGCTCCCATAGAAGGGCAATAACACGAATGGGTATATCGGGGAGTTTTATGGGTATTCTCGGTGAGCAGCTGCGCAAGTATAACCCTTTCAAGGTCAAGAGAACACCGACCGAACCGGTGTTCACACACATTGTTATGTGTAGTTTTCTGTCCATTGAAAGATTAACACGCTAAGGGCGAATTCGACCAAATTCCGTTATATTAGACGGGGGTACAACACCAATTGCATTTTGTAAATCCGCTCTAATGGTGGAGCATAAAGCATTTTTGGTATTACTACACCAGTGTCGCTGATCGAAGTTTGGTCAAATTCGCCTTAGCCAGCGACTAGATACAGCCAGTTTCTTATACAGATTCCTCCTCGAACAAAATACTCCGCAAAATTTTAATCGATGTCAATATTAGTAAAACTGATTTAATCTCGTCAATCATAACAATTATTTAAAAGCTATCAAACAATCAATCCAAACTCCTGTGGGGTCTCAGTTCAAAGCGATCTCATAATTGAAAACAATAGTAAGGAAAGGTCTGTTTTTATTGGGGCAATGATGATGTTATTAATTTTAAAGATGGCCACAGATTGTAATATCAATCAGGGCTATTGGTTATGCTATTGACGTGAAGCGAAATTGTTACTTACACTAATGATATTACCAGCGGTTTTGCTTTGTTGTTTTAGGGCGCTATTAAATCAAAATTAGTATTCGAATATTTTGGAATTTTACCCATATTATGTTGATGAGAAAAATACTATGTAAAAATACTACGTTTTCCTCCTTCCTACAGCATGGGTTCCTTCAAAAGAGGCGTGAAAAAGCATCTTGTGAGCCAGCAAGGTGGAAGTCGCTAGGCCTGCATCCTTTGGTGCTGCCCTAGCATCCATCGCAAATGGACTTATCTACTGCTTACCATCAGGTGGTATTAAGTCATTTGCTGGGCTGATTATAAAAAAACTATGTTATTACTTAAATTTTGTTTTCGTTCACAGCCTATATACGTCCCACTGCTGGGCACAGGCCTTCCTCATGAGGAACACATGGGGAGTGATTTGTTGCCTAGAATATGCTCGGAAAGATGATATAAAAGTTTTCATTTAAATCCATATAAACATGTAAAAATACATAACTACATATAATCACGACTATTAACCCCTAAGGGTTAGACAGAGGCTGGGAAAAAGCACCGCAAAAGCAGTCCACTGCCATAGTCCGCGCTTCACCAAGCAGTGACTGCACTCAGCATGACAGGTGGTGAGCCCGTCGCCGCTATAAACTGTTGGATGTTATGCAGTCCATTAACACATACAAAAAGGGCAAAAGCTGGCTTGATCCAGATGTTCAGTACGCATAGGGACTGCGAAAGCAACCCCCTATCGATCGGTTTCCACGCCAAGATACGTCTGCTCCAACGATTGTCGGTCCCATGGCAGACGTGACCAGCCCATTGCCACTTAAGCGCGCTAATTCTTTGGGCTATGTCGGTGACTTTGGTCTTGTGCCGTATATACCCATATCTGAGCTCTTAATGAGATACCGAGCCCTCTGAGGGAAGCCCAGAACCGAAACATTTTTTTTTGTTAAATAAATAAATAATAGATATCCCCAGACATTCACACCTATCAACTAGTCCCATTTTAAGCAACTAAATGCTGCTTGTGTTACGGATACTAGATGACGGATAAATATATTTAATAGATAAATACACATAATTATTCAGAATATACATAATATTATATATATATATATATATATATATATATATATATATATATATATATATATATATATATATATAATGAACATCCAAGACTGCAGAACAAATGTCTGAAAATTCATCACCCAAACACTTGCCTCCACTGGGGATCGAACCCAGGACCTCTCGAGATGGCGACGCCTTGAGACCGGCGTACAGATCACTCGACCACGGAGGTCGTCAAAAAACATTGTGGCGTGACATGACGGAGGCCTATGTGCAGCAACACAAAAGAGTGAGTTAAGAAAAATAGTAAAGAAAGAAAATAATTCATTAGTGTCACAGAAACAGAATCATGCTTAGTACTAAGCTTATTCAGTATAGTTATTATTAAGTACTAAGCTTATCATGCTTAGTAATTGTGACCTACATGGCGAGCCACTCAGCATGTGTCAGTAGTCGCAGACATCCGAAGCTGGTCTTCCGTGGTCACCTTAGTCTATGTGTATTTAAGCATATTTATAGTATACATGTGACGTGGTGTATGCCGATGAGGAAAATAAAAATCCGGAGATATATATTTAAAAAGTAAGGCACTCTGAAACAATTTATAAAAAAGGTAAATTTCAAAAATCACCGAACATAAGACTTAAAGATATTATCAAAGGTAAGACTTACAATAGTGCCTTCGTAAAGTTTTTTGAAACTTGAACAATTAATATCGTTACAGTTTTTTTATATAATATTTATATAATCATTTGCGTCGAGCCAACCGCTCCAGACGCTGACACTGATAGGAATAAAATTGGAGACCAAAAACAATGAAACAAAGGGACAGGTTAGTTTAAAAACAGAAACAAAAGAAAATGGCCAGAGAAGAGCGCAATAAAAGCAAAGAGTCGCTAATACTGATATAGCGCCTCGTTAAATACATACCTACTAGTAGATATGCCTCCCTTAAAAATAATTCAAAATGGTATATACTGATATAATACATGGTACTGTAGTGATTCGGCCTTCATAGTGGCCATATTAAAATAAAAAAGAATATTGTGAATCGAGTAGGCCATGCTTGCTTTTGTTTTTAGGGAGATGTCAAGTGTAAATTGTAATGTGATGTAAAAATTATACTTTTTTCGTTTAAATATTAAAAAACGCACGTATTCCCCGTATTTTATTAATCGATCTCGACAGTACACACACACACACACACGCAGAACTTAAAAGTACAAGGCACAATTAATATACTTTTTACAGTAATATGTGATTTAATTTGGAGTCGAAATAAAAGATTACACACTTATTTATGCAAACTCCGCTAACATGAGTAAGCCCACTTGATCTTAAATATACCTGTAGAGATTTAGTGAATTAAATCTGTACTAAATACTTAAGAAGGTTTAGGCCGTGATAGCTGAGAATGCTGAGACTGAAAGCGAGGCTTCAGTTACAACTTGTATTACATGTCGTTTTGTATGTTGGTATTATAAGTCTTACATTCTTTATAAGAAAACGTAGAATTCCTTCGTATCTTATCGAAAAAACATAAATAAATTATTATGATACATCCTCACCTGTCTATATACGTCCCACTGCTGGGCACAAGTGTTCCTACAAAAACACACGAGGAGTATGGACCGTAACACCACAGTGCTACCCCAATGCGGATTGGTGGATATAATCGGTTGAAACAGCGACCGCACGAGATCACAAATCTCAATATTGGTCACTCATGGCGAATGTAGCTTTGTTTTAAATATCGAAAGCCAAAGCATATGAATCATCTACTAATATACGCTATATAGGTCCTCGTGATACATAACTAAGTATATTTTCAGGCACTATTCAGGTACATAATCATGACGTGAAAATCTGCCCCTACTTGGATAAGAGCCCAGAACCACAGAAACAGCGCCACTTTGAAACCGGCGCACAAACTACTCGGTCGTCAAAAGCTATCAATTTCTCAAAGAAATAATCTAATCCTAATAGGTTGGAACTTGATGAAACCCTATATGGGCTTCATCAGGAATAAAAGGAACGTGACTTAACAGAATTTATAAAACAAAATCTCTTGAGACACCACTTATTCTAAGGGTTAACGATTGCCCCCCACTTGCTAGGTGTGATAACTCCACTTTCTGATTTAAGAAGGCCGCGACACTAAACGCTCATGATAAATCTCTCTCATCATTTTGCTGGCCATTTCTCGCCTCCCCTTTTTGCTAAATTGTGACCCCTTGGACGGCTAACAAGAAAAATCTAAGTCGTGTCAAGGCATGAGCGGAAGCGGGAAAGAATTCGGTACTTTCTCAATGCATTTTTTTATTAATGCATTTTTTAAAAACCTGAAATTGGACTTTTTTTTCAATATTGGCGTTACACTAATATTGAGTAGTAATTTAGTAATTTTTAAACCGCCAATGGTTTACACCATCGCGTGCATCGGGTGTTGCTCGGGAGGTCCGCGGTTCGATTGCCCATCGGACCTCCCAGATTTCCGGAAGCCCGCCTGGCTAGCTGCCACCGTCTGACCAAAAATTTCCGCCATAATAACAACGTTATAAGCATTGTTGTGTTCCGGCAATTAGAGGTAAGATAGCCAGTTCCTCGGTTGTTGAGAAATACACATAAAGCTCGCTTCCACCTTCGGCCTTATTGTAAGTTACCATCAGGTGAGATGAGCTTACCTGCCATATGTAAAAAAAAATTACAAAATCTTAATTATGGGTTAATGCTACATGAGCCACAATTACTTTTTTATTTATTAACTAGCTGTCCTGTATCTTCGTCTGCGTTTAGTAGTGGCATTTTGAGAGCATTTTTATTATTATCTGTTATACTTATTATATTATGAAAATTGTAAATTCTCTGTATTTCTTCTACATTTTACCAGTTTTGAAGTTTTGTATAAGTAAAGATTTTACAAAAATAAGCAACACAGCTACCTTCACCATGGTATGGCCGTAGAAGGGTGACCAAAACTTTGTGATTTCGAGCTCCTCCGTGCTTCTGAAAGCAAGATAAGCCATTGGCCCCGTCGCTATTGCGAAGTTCTAAAAAAACTGATGTAATACAAAATCTTATTTGGATGAATTTCGAGATTTTCTTTGTTTTTTTTTCTATTTCTGTTTCTTTTTATTTTGCCTGCTTTTTGACTGTCCGGTGGCTTAAACCCATCAGGTGAATTGTGAAAACCTTCTTTCTACCTTCCAACAGTAAGAAAGAGAACAGAAGGAAACAAGCTCCCGCTTCAGCTCATGAGTTAACACCCACTGCTTATTTTTTTGTGAATGGACGCTTGGATAATTTGGTGATTCGCAGAAGCTTCATTGAAATAAAAGAGCTTTCTAAAGGCCTTTTAGTCTGCTTCGGAAAATATATTAACTATGTTTAAACAAGGAGACGTGTAGATAGGCCACGAACTTGCACCTTATTTTACGCTGATACGGCTTTTAAGTTTCACTATACATCTTTATCGTAATTTGGTTTTTATCTAAGCAATCTACTTAATATTTTTGATCGCTGGGTCTGGTATATAGCAAAGAATATTTACATGAAAATTTAATTTTTGTGATTATTATGGTCTAGGGGTAGTACTCGTATAAAGAAATTTCTGCTAATCAGAAGTATAAACGAGTTTCATTATTAAGATTTTAATCTTCCAAATTTCAGTGTTTGAATAAAATCAATATAGGTGTTACACTTCAATGGAAACTTTTTAATGATATTTAAAGGCCCGGCGAACGTGATTAGTTCACGTATTAAAAACACCCTCGCCGTGGCTACACATTGGATGGGTGACCAAAACTCTTGTGATCTCGAGTTCTGTACTTATAGGTAATTTCTACTTTTGAATCCGCATTAGGAAATTTATTATTTAACTCATTAAGAATGCTGGCTTGTTGCCAACAACCTTTTTAAACAATAAAAGTCAAGGTAATTTTATTCAAAAAATTTAAATCTATACATATAATAAAACTGTAGAGGTTGAATGTGTCTGTACATAGAAAAAAGATGCTTAAAATCAAGTCAGAAGATATAAAAATAGGGACAATAGAAAAAAAAATTCTCTGTCTGTTTGTACAGGCTGATCTCCGAAATGGTTGAACCGATTTCAATGAAATTTTGCATGTTGGTACCTTATATCCCTGGTAAACAATTAAAGGGTTCCCGTGGAATAGGTAAACCCAGTAACCGCGGATGAAGTCGCGGGTAACAGCTAGTTATAATATAAATGATTATCGATTCCACCTGATTCAGATTATCGATTAGCTTAGTCAGTAACAGTATCGATTTAGTTTAGTTTAGCTTTATTCCCATGAAACATGGAGATCTGACTCGAACATCCAAAATCGTATCTAAAAAAAGTATAAATACATTATTCTAGATGTTATCTGTACAATGGGCAACGACCACAATCCTGTACATGTAGTACAATGATATTTCACTGTGACGTATGGCTTGGCATACAATGGGTTGAATATGCGTATTGGCTACACTTGTCTCTATATATGTATGTATTGTAGGAGTAGAGACCGCAGTGGAATAAATCTAAATTTAATTGAGCCTATATCTAGACCGTATCACGTTAAAATTTAATGTATTTTCTGTGTGTATATTTTAGGTATACCCATATCAATGAAATCATATCATTCAGGATGGCATTTTGTTCCAAACGCTATGATTCAGTGTGGTTTCAGAGACAATAGCTATGACGATATTTCCATACATTTTGACGTGTAAGTTAAAATTTTATATGGAAAGAGATGGCATACTCGTGGCGGTATTTCAATACGCGCGAGCGAAAGAGCATGAAATTGTGCATTTGGCACTTGAAAAACGAAAATTGAAAATTTTTAGTGCAATTATGAACTAAGCCATTGGTTTGCTATGTTTGCTTTTTAAGGAGTATTCGAGCGTACTCCGGTTCTCCAGTTTATAAAGAACGTGCAATAATAAAGGAAGAAAGGAGAGACAAAAATCTTATAAATAAATTTATAACATGCACATCATCATAATATTGGGTCCTTACCTATGAAATTGGTGTTTTTTTTCTCTCTTAGTATTTTGTCTGTAACTATTAAGATTCAGAGTATGCCTAAAAAATAATTACCTCGCCTAAAAATATACTATATTTTTGAGCTCTTTTGATTTGTTTTGATAATTTGTTGTAAGTTTAATTTTGTTAAAATTGGACACGGAGACAATTCTTTTTAAGTGCCGAATACACCATTTTATTTGCATTCACTTAAAAACGATAAATAATTTTTATGAAGTGTGATATTACACATATTACTAAAGCTTGTCTAATGATAGATGCCAAATATTATTATCTTTGGATTTGTCGATGTGAAGGAAACTGAAAAAAATTTAGTATGGAAAATGCAGAATTCCCCAAAATCTCCATACAAAACACCAATTTCATAGGTAAGGACCTAATATTATTATAACTGATAGAACTTTATTCAATATTTTTGGAAATAATTAGCGCTTTCAAAATACCTACTGGTCAATTGTAAATTTCCCTGATTGTTTATGAAATGTATCTACACACAGACATCACAGATCACAGTGTACACTAATTACTATGAAATAATTAGTATACATTGTGATCAATCAGTGCTTTTGAGGGACTCGGTATCGATCGAAGCAATTCCTCGAGCCAATACAACATCCTGCGACGCTTATAACGGCATACCTTCAAATTAGTTATGTTGTCAAAGCACCATCCTTGCAACGCCAAAAGCTACCATTACAATTATTTCAGATAGTAATAATATTAGCCGCCATATTATTATGATCCTTGTTTAGGACATTAAAGTTTAAATAAATAAATAAACGGCCTATATACATATCAGCAACATTTCCCAAAGAAATGACCCAAAAACTTTATATCCCCTTGCACCTAGACTCCATCTTGTACTTCCAAGTGAGTTGAGTGAGTAAAAAAACATAGTTCCGACGATTCGCTCCGATACTCGAATCTTGTTTTTCCTCCAAATTGCATCTCGTAAGGAAGCAAATGGTAATTCCTTTGAAAGGAGCCTCCACGGGAACTACGCAGAGTGAATGATTGGCAATCACTTCCCGAATCTATTTGCCGATTTCTATCGGGACGTCAAAAGCTGTGGTTTTCATTTGCACAGCTCTAGGAAATTAGTTTTGCTTTTGAAAATGAGGTCTGAGAGTTAATTGGTCATTTCGCCAGAAGCCGTAAAGGCATAAAGCATATTTTACGATTTTTGGGACGTTTGTAGCCTATTTTGAAAACGGTCGCGTAATACCTATTTTATGGAAAGTAGTGACATACTATTGAAACTACAATTATAATAGGTCTTTACCTATAAAATTGCCGTTTTGTATGGAGATTTTGGGGAACTCTGCATTTTCCACACTGACATTTTTTCAGATTTCTCCACAACGACAAATCCAGAGATAATAATTTTTGGCATGTATCTTAAGACAAGCTTTAGCAACATGTGTGATATCATTTTTCATAAAAAATATTTATAGTTTTTTAGTGAATGTAAATCCAATGATATATTCTGGAGGCACTTAAAAAGAGTTGTCTTCGTTTCTAATTTTAACACAATTAAACTCACAACATATTATAAAAACAAATCAAAAAAGCTCAATAATATGGTCTATTTTAAGAGGAGGTAATTATTTCGTAGGAATATTCTGAAACTTAATAGTTACAGATAAAATACTAAGAGAGAAAAAAACGGCAATTTCATAGGTAAAGACGTCTCTATATCCAAAGGGGTAGGCAGTGGTGTTAAACACCCACGTTTAAAATCCCCATGTGGTCCAGTCCCCAGGTGGCGAATCTATTGGCATGCAGCGAGCAAAGGCAAAAAGTAAATATTCTTCTTAATTTTAAAATTTATTTCTTTAAAGTACCTACCTATGTACGTAAACACTATGATACTTTCCTTAAAAAATCTGACTGCCATATCCTCAACACCAGAAATAAGCATAAGCTCGCTGTTCCAAGCCTCAGACTTCACAAGACTGTTAAATGTTTTATAGGAATCAGCATAAGAATGTATAATTGGCTGCCACAAAGTTTTATTGACTTGCCCCTGCATAAAGGACATTGCCGATTTCCGCCCCAACGCCAACAACGATTTCAATTTTGTCATAATTACGTGTATATTATTTAACACTCATAACAATTTTAGTTATTTTACGGACAATTCGACAAATTTTTAAAAATTTTAAAAGTATCATCGTCGGAAATGAAATTAAATGCCAACAGCGTTGAATAAGGTTGTACCTGGTTGTATTTTTTTCTACTCGAACCCAACCAAGGCAACCGAATTAAATCGATTCAAATCAACGACAACAAGTATTATTATTGTGAATAAAATAAACATTTATTATTGTTATTATTATTAAATCTAATGAATTTAAAATGGTCACTCCAGAGTACATATACTTTAATTCATATCTATTAGACCGAGCTTTCATAGTAATAATAAAAAACAAGGTCCTTATTGATTTATTTAATATTACTGTCATATTTATTTCATACTTATTATTTCATGATTATTATCAAAAGTAAGTTTAAATCAAAGATAAGATAAGAAGGTAAGAATTATTTTTCGAATTAGGAACGATTGGTTTGTTATCGATTCTAAACCTATATCGATTCCTACTACTCACTTTTCGAATCGATGAATCTAGTCTCATCACTCATTCGGATTCTCTGTTCGTATGTTCGTTTGTGATTTTGTTTTGTTGGCTTGATTTGTGATTGTAATTTCTTTCAAAATATCTGCGGCTTTATTTACGGACTCTTAGATTCAATAACGATGGCTACCCTTGGCTATTGTAATACGGATACTGTGAAACTGTGAACTGTCCTAACGATAACCTACTGGCATTCTAATTGGACATGGAAATGGAAAGTGTAGATTGTGGCTCTACTAGTGGCTCGGTGGTATTGGAGAATGAGCAAGTTCTCCAATGCATACGACAATGGACAGCACCTGGGATGGTAAGCATGTTTTTACTCTTTATAAACAAGCATCACCGCCTTTGAACTTGCGCCGACACGCGTCGGCTGTCAACGGGACTCGACCTTGTTGTTCATTTTTTAAACATCCGGCCTCATTTATCCCTAACACGTTTCAAGTGGAACGATAACAACATCAAAAACTGCACATGTATCGCGTGCTATACGAATTCGCTTCTGCATGACGTAGCCAATATCTGGCTGCTTGCCTGTTTACTCAATACTCAATACTTTATTGCTTTTCACAGTGTGGTTACAGATATTATTGTGGTTTAGTGTGGTTTAGGCTTTTTGGAAGCGACCAAATTGTGACCGCTGGCCAGTTTATCGGTGTTTTTTTATTTGCTTACGTACTTTCATGTATCTCTTTATATCTCAACACATTTAGTTATAGTATCAAACTTGCCTGTTTATAATAAAATTAATCACAATTAAAAACAAATGTAGCTAACACAACACACCATGAAAATACAATAATTATATTTTTACTTTCAAATTATTTTCAGGTTGAACCGCATGATCTTGTTTGCACTATATGTTTAGTCAAGAGCTCAAGAAGAAACACAGGCATCAACAATAATTCTTACCAGAATTTGTGTTCTTTGTAACAGAACATTGGAACCTCGTACCCATTCACATCAGCTCATTGCATTGAGAGCTAATACTGAAGATCACATTAATATCAGAAATATCATTTTAGTACACCCGGCTCCATTAGAGGTAACATACAATTTAACAGACATACTAATGATACAATTATTATTTTTGTTAAAGCTTTTTAATGGCCTTTCAATATTTTTTCAGATGTGTGCATCTCACTATGTTTGCCATCCATGCTGGCAAAGAGCTGATCGTGCAGCTGTACATTATTCTACTCCATTAACATTAAGGGTGTCTTCAACAGCAAGGATTTATCCACTAAGAGGTGCTAATCGTGGCATTAATTTACTAAAAGAATGCAGACACATTTGGAATAATAACACAATATTTCATAAGTTTTAGATTTTTTTACCGATACATAATTATGTTACTTTAAATGTAGTTGTCATAATTTTTCTGTATTCTTTATTTTAACATTTTATGACATTGAGTTAATTTCTTTTTCTCAGGTTACATCAAATGATTACATTTGTAGACCTTGTCACATGCAATTCGAAGAAGGTTTTCAGGATACTGTTGGTCATAAAAATGTATGTGTGACATGTGGCTGCTCTTTGAGACATAACAGAAGTCATTGTATCAGCACAGAAAGTAATCAGCATATTTTAGCAGTTACACAAAACTGGATTGCACCAAGAAAGGTAAATAATTCCTAAAAGTGCTTTATTAACTCAATAACTATATAGACATTATTGATAGAAATCTATTACACAAAATCACTATTTTATTTCTAAAATAAATATGATTTTAATTTTTAGATGGGGTCATCAGTTTCTGTTTGTCATGTGAGCAGAAACAGCTAGCAGAAATATTGAATTACCAGTTCAAGAAAATATTACCGATTAACAACATGCTGGTACTTAAGTTATGGGAGATATCATAATATCGACCCCCTGCACAATATTTGGATGCAATATTGCTTACAAATACAGATAGAGATTATGAATAATAAAATAAAAAATTAATTGCAATTATGTTTTTTATTAAAAGCTATTTGGTGCCTTCCTATTATTATTTTATTATTTACATACATAGAATATTATCAAGCGAGAGGTTTCCCAATAGTTTTTGTAAAACTGCCTACCCCTTAGGGGTAAGAGGTGTGATTACAGGTATGTGTTTATTTTACGCCCCCCCTGTCTTAGATCCCACGTAGAAGGCAAGCCTATTGCCGTTACCGTACTATATAAAAAAATCCAGAACCACTCATTTGTAAATCAAATCATTTTCCAACAGCCAGCACAGATGTTATATACCAAATAAATACTATCTGCTGTTCCACTTACGTATATAGAAACAACAAGCTAAAGTATATCCTAATTTATATATGCCTACATAATGTTAATAATTGCCCATTATGGAATCCACTATTTTTATACTGGTCTTGCCAAACACAATCATTAGACTCGTTGTAATTTATGCATATGCTATAACACTGTCAAACCCACCATACACTAAATAACCTCAAAATCCGATTCATTTAGAAAAATAGAATCGTTTTTCAGTATGTCCGCTGTAATTTTTATGTTGATTGAGAACTTATATATGTTTAATTACACAAAAAGTCCTGATTAATTGCTGTTGGTTTTGGGGCGAACAATGTATGGACGCTGAGCAATGTCCTTTAGTCAACTGTTAAAAGCTGTTTAATGAAAAAGGGGTATTATAAGATAGAAGATTATTTTAAAGATAAAAATTCGTGGCTACTATAGTTTGCTCCTGTGCACATACTTATTTTACAATATTTAAAATGTTCTAAATTCCTTTTGTTATTATGGCTGTTTAAAAAAGGCTAACTGTTGAGTTTCTTGCGGCACTTCTTCTCAACAGGCCATTCACGTCGAAGTGCTAGTAGGAAAAAAAATATTGACGTGCAGTTAGATTTACATGAAATACGTGAAGTATTTCATGTAAATCTAATTGCAGAATAAATTATTTCATTTCATTTCAAAACGAAAACATAATTACAAAGGAAAATGTTAAGCGCATCTCGAGTATTTTTTTTAAATTGATTCCAATAATACACAATGCGTTGACTCTGCCAAACTGTTGAACAGTTTGTCGGCAGTAGTCCTCGTGGATGGTTATTACATTACACGCATTACATGCATATTATGTTTACAAATTTTTATGTTTATATATGTCCTATACTTCTAACCTCTGCATATACTTGATATATGGATCTTTAAGGCTAGCTGCCGCACTCAGAGAACAAAATTAAACAATACACATAAAGATGATTTTTAATTCGTTAATGAGCATTAGCTTAAATGACGTCTCTGAGTGCGAACGTTAATATTAGATTACTATATATTCCTTCATACGACTTTAACAATGTAATATTATAATTAAATACTAGCACTGATTTAAGCAAAGAGTTGGCAAACATAATCAACACAGGATTTTTGTAATTGTAATTGAATCTTATATTTTCGACCCAATGTATATTGTTAAGAAATAAATAAATAAATCCTACCCGCTAAAAACAAGCTTAGTACATAAGTAAGTCATACTCAACGCTAGTATGGTTAACAAAGAAAATCGATTAGGTAACAAAACACAAAGCAAACAATACATTTTATGACACACTTGAGCTCTGTTTAATTAGTCTCGAAGATTTTGAACCGCGCATTGACGAGTTTAATGTCTTAATTGCTGGAACCCTGCGATTTTACAATGTAAAAATTTCCAATAAAGCGGAGCACTGCAGCGTTTTTACTATTTTACATATGACAGTCAAAGCTCCTGGCCTTGGTTCCCTATCTGTATGCATAAAATTTTCTAACATAATATGAATTGGCATAATGGAATCTAAACTTACGCATAATTGATTTTGGCATAAAATTTTATGCATAATTCGCATAATTAAAAATGGCATGACCATCTTAAGGCATAATTAACTATTCGCATAAAATTTTAGAAAAAATTACCAATAAAAAATATCGATTCTGGCACTCATTATCACATTAAGGGACGGTTCTACCTAACAGTCTTCCTCGCTTCGCTCGTTGTCGTACCTAATCGACTTAATATTATGCCGTAAACCATTATGCGGAGTATTGTTATGGATAATCTAAATTTTAATTATGCGATATAAATATTGTGCCAAATTCATATGCCAAAGTATATTGAGTAAAAACATCATGCCAAAAACAAGGATCCCCTTGGCCTTCATCTTACTCGATGGTAAGTGACGATAAGGCCGAAGGTAAAAGCAAGCTTCACCTGTATTCATCAACAACTGAGGAGCTATCTTACCTCTAATTACCTTATCACAGCCATGCTTAAAACATTGTTATTATGGACATTTAGGTAAGACGCTGGTAGCTAGCCAGGCGGGCTTAGAAGCCCTAAAACCAACCAACCCGAGCAGAAAAACCCCTGCTTCCGAGGGGAATCGAACCGGACCTCCCGATCAACACCCGGTGGTGTCAACCACTATGTCAGGTGTCGATCAGAGAGGCGGCTAATAAATAAATTAAAGTTATCTGATGGTGTAAATTCGAAAGATATCGGCGAACAAAGCATCCAAATAGATACTTTTACAACCAGTTGCAGAAACGAACTTTAAAGTTTTAAGTCAGCATTATCTGTAATGCTCCATTAAATGTATATAATGAAGTGTTAAAAGAACACCTTAGCGTTGTTTTACGTTGCACAAAACGACATTAGCACCCTGTCAATACTAAAGAGACATTAGCTAGAACTGTTTTGTGTAACAACTTTAAATTTGATGAACTTTAAAATTTTATTGTCTCATTAACAAATGTCGTCCTTAAAAGAATTTTGTGCAACTGAGTGTTAGTCAAACAAAATAATTTGCTTCTTTTAAAGGTTTTACAAAATAGTGCGATGTTCGCAAAATACATACGGGACCCACATAAGCGTTTGCTAAAACAGTTCCGTTCAAAATGATCCTTTGTTCTGTTACCCGCCCATACTTTGATCAAGGAGTTTTTTCATTCTGCAACCGAAAAGTCCGGTAGTTTATTTTTTGGGAATTGCTCCTAACTCATACATGGGTTTGGATCAGGGCTGGCATCGATAGGTTTGTTTCATCGATAGGGCACGTTTTGCATTATTAATCCATTGCGAAGTTTTGTAAGTGTGGAGTTCTTGACATTGTTATATCATTTGATACAAGACCCAGTGAGTAAAAAAAAAATTCCTGTTGAGAAAAAAGTTCAAAGTGTCGTCAGTGGCTTTTTCGAACCGGTACGATATCTTCAAGAAAAGAGCTTCTTCTTTTTTCTGCCCTGTTCTCAATTCTATTTAGTGTCGGCGCAGCATGTCTTCCTCTTCCACTCTCTTCTATTACTCGTCAAGTCAACACTAACTCCCATCCTCATCACATCATCATTCACTCAATCCATCCATCTTTTCTTTGGTCTTCCTCTCCCCACGCGCCCATCCACTTCCAAGTCCTTAACTTTCCTGGTGACATGATCATTCTCCGTTCTCATTACATGTCCATACCAAGAAAGTCGTTTTTCTCTCAGTTTATCACCAATCGGAGCAACTTTCAGACTTCAAGACTTTCAAGAAAAGAGCTGCTCCCTTAAAAAGGTCGGAAACGAACTTGTAACCCCTTTGATGTTGCAGGTTTCTATGGGCGGCGGTGATCACTTACCATCAGGAGATTCGTCTGCTCGTTTGCCCCCTATTCCATAAAAAAAGTTGTCGGTGAAAAGATAACATAACATATAACATATCATCCACATCACGTCAGTAAATGGTTGGCGTAAAACACCACGGCATAACGTTTTTATGTTATCCACTTAAAATATTGGGTCCTTATCTATGAAATTGGTGTTTTTATTCTGTCTTAGCAATTTGTCCGTAACTATTAAGATTCAGAGTATTGCTAAAAAATTATTACCTCGTCTAAAAATAGACTATATTTTTGAGCTCTTTTGATTTGTTTTGATATTTTTTTGTAAGTTTAATTGTGTTTAAATTGGACACGGAGACAACTCTTTTTAAGTGCCTCCCGAATACATCAATTTATTTCCATTCACTTAAAAACGATAAATAATTTTTATGACGTGTGATATTACACATATTACTAAGGCTTGTCTAATTATAGATGCCAAATATTATTATCTTTGGATTTGTCGTTGTGAAGAAATCTGAAAAAAATTTAGTATGGAAAATGCAGAATTCCCCAAAATCTCCATACAAAACGTCAATTTCATAGGTAATAAGGACCTAATAAAACATTTGTTTGGAAAACTTACAGCTAGAATCATTAATTAATGTAACTTCAGCTTAAATAAAAAAAAGCCTTCACATTACAAGTCTTCACATGTGGTTATACAAAGATTTCGATTTTTTAAAATAAATTCTATGTTATCTGAATTTAAGAATAATAAAAAACTAAACAACAAAAACAGCTTATCTCCTCGCGAAAACAAAAAAAACCTAAATCTAACAGTTAATTTAAATAAAGCAAAAAAAAAGATATTATAAGAAAAAATCGTCTGCACGTATATCCATCGCTGGAAATGTGCAAAAAAGCTGGCTGAATTACCTCTCTCAATAGCAACGCTTATACAAAGTAAAGTACAAAAATCCTCAATTTAGGTGACAATACATGGTATTGTATTCGTTTATGTTAAGTTTCAAAGAAGCTAGTCTTGTACATTTTTTTTTATTTATTATAGTAGTGTTAAACAAGTCTAGGTTTAAATCTTTACTCGTATACTATATTACTCTGCACATCGTTCAATGTCACAACCACAGCACTAGAAGGCCACAAAAGCAATATAGTCAACGGTCAAGCATACTTGTTTTCCAAAAGCAAAAACCCGCTACGCAATGCTCAAAACTGTAAAAAACTTCATCTATCCTGACATGTCCATTGTCCATGCTATTTATCCGCAACCTTGTAGAATTCAGACCCTACAGTAAGTTTTCTGAGTATTATGAATTCTTGCTTCTATCTAAAATAAAAACTGAAATTGGACCTGTCTTTACTATAAAAATAGAATTGGCGAACACTGAAAATTTTGGGAAAATTTAGATTATTAAGATCTTTTTGGAGTAAAAATTGAGTGTGATTAGCACAATGTCATGAAAATTGTTAAAAAGAATGGAGACATAATTCTTAACACAGACAATTCTTACAAAGGTTTTTTACATTTTCTCATAATATTTTTTTTTATTAAACAAATTAACAAAATAAAAAAACCTTTCATTTCTTACAATCGAATATAATTGAAGTAAACTATGTATAATACATGTTTTCTAATTTTACATATAAAAAAAACTTAAAATTAAAAGTAAAAGTACAACCCTTTAATTGGATTTGAGGGCCTCCAAGCATCTCTGCTCTTCGCTGTATTCATCAATTGTACGACGGCTACTTCTACAATATCATCTGCCCAATGGTGGTCCCAAACAAGAGGTAAATCTTTGTGTCCATCGGTTGCATCTGTCGATCTCCACTTGCTACGATTCCGGCACACATCTTTCACTTCTCTAATCTTATCACTAACTTCATATATGCGTTTTAAAGTACAAGAGTACAATTTTGAGATATGCCTGAAAATTTCAAGTCGTCATCTGCAGCCCTACAGTCTTCTTTAAACTTTCCGATTTCCTCTTTAACTGGAAATTCGGTTTCAATTCCTGCTTCAGTTCGCAAGCGGCCATTTTTTTTTATTTACCTCCTTTTGTCTTGTGTAATACGTTTCGCCGTTCGTTGCAACGTTCCGTTCCACCAACAGATTTTGCACATTGGCTTTTTCAGCACTTTTGAAAATTCTACTCAAGCATACTGTTAAGTTCAACGGTAGTTTCTCGCAGGCTTGATACTAAACTTTTTAAACAAAAATGGCTAAATTTTAAACAGTTACTGGCAACTTCTGAGCTCGAGCATTTGCTAACTATTCACTATTATGATACATTTTACTCTATATTCCAAACTTTATACATTTTAAAAAGGATTTTGGTATTGTATTTTAACTCTTTAAAAAGCGATTGAGCTTTCTTTTTAAGCGCAAAACGGTTTTATTCAAATTGTTTTTAGACTTTTTTAAATTGTCAAAGACATGGGTTGATAGTTATTTTTAGTTTAATTGACACTACTTAAAATTGCCACTGTATTTAACTCGATTAGCAAATACAATTTTTGATTACCTATTAATTAACATGAACATAAATATAATTAATACCATCAAACCTCTATCCCCAAGGCGTGGGCCTCGCATTTCACCTGATATGTTATGTTACCTAATTATGTCTCCGGTTATTCCACATTTTTATGTACGTCAATAAAATATTTTTGTATAAGTTACTTTTCATTCTTTTCAGGTAAATTCTTCGACCCAATAGATACTTCAAGAGGAGGAGTTTCGCAGAGATTTTGCTAAGTAAACAACTGAACAGTAAGCGGACATTATGAATATCGGAGCCGTCCACTTATTGGGAAAGTTTCTAGAAAATTAATTATGCTCGCCAACTCTTTCGCCCTTTGGATTTCTTTGTATCAAAGTATAGAAGTTGGCCTTAAAATTTATAATAGATTCACCTGAGCATTAAAAAAGTTTTCGTCAAATTTAAAACCTTCTCCTGTTTTTTGAAGTCGTTTTTTTGATGAAATAAAAATGATGATAAATCTTTAGGCAGTTCAATAGATTTTAGACTATAGAATGTTATTTTATAATAGTCATACAAAAATATTGACTAAATCTAACTTAGGTTAGTTTAACCCCTGGACTGACACTAATCCCTTGTTAAGTAACTTATATAATTAAAACTACTATAATATTTGGTCCTTACCTATGAAATTGGTGTTTTGTATGGAGATTTTGGGGATGTCTGCATTTTACATACTAACATTTTATCAGTTTTCTTCACAACGACAAATCCAAAGATAATAATATTTGGCATCTATCATTAGACAAGCTTTAGTAATATGTGTAATATCACACTTCATAAAAATTATTTATCGTTTTTAAGTGAATGCAAATAAAATGATGTATTCGGGAGGCACTTAAAAAGAGTTGTCTCCGTGTCCAATTTTAACACAATTATACTTACAATAAATTATCAAAACAAATCAAAAGGGCTCAAAAATATAGTCTATTTTTAGACGAGGAAATTATTTTTTAGGAATACTATGAATCTTGATAATAATAATTTATTTGGCATGTATCATTAGACAAGCTTTAGCAATATGTGTGTGAACACGCTTGATAGAAATTATTCATCGTTTTTATGTTAATGCAAATCAAATGATCTATTCGGGAGGCAGTTAAAAATAATTGTCTTTGTGTCTAATTTTAACACAATTAAACATACAAAACATTATCAAATTAAATAATACGAGCTCAAATATATGGTCTATTTTTAGAAGAGGCAATTATTTTATAAGAATGTTCTGAAACTTAATAACAAATTGCTAAGACAGAATAAAAACACCAATTTCATAGGTAAGGACCCAATATATCCCCGAAAACTACCATATTTTGTCTGATATGTTTTAGTTTTACTACGTACAAAATTATACCTAAATGATATAAAAATTCAACAGCATTTATGTTCTTCCGCCTATTGTAAGCTATTAACAGAATCCAAAATGTTACTGTACATTTCTATGCCCCTGTCTTTTTCCCGCTCGGTTTTTTTCGTTCTACCGCCATGCCGCTCATTTCCCGCGCGCAATTGTCTTCTTTCAATTGCCGTGCTTCGTTCGTAGTTCGTATAGCGTTTCGCTGTAGCTTTTTGTTCCGTTGGCTAGAAATTTTCTGGACTTCTGAGCTAGTCGCTTTTGAAGCAAGTACTTGTGCCTGTAATTTGAATATTTTGTTGTTTTAGGCTACATTAACATTCAGTTTTATGACACCAACTAGCTGTTGCCCGCGACTTCGTTGCGGTTACTATGGTAATTAACTATCCCACGGGAACCCTTAAATTTTCCGGAATAAAAAGTATCTAAGATGTTGACCAGGGATATAAGGTATCACCACGCAAAATTTCATTGAAATCGGTCGAGTAATTTTGGAGATTAGTCCGTACAAACAGATAAACAGAGAGAGAAACATAAAAAAATCTTGCTTTTTAAATCCCCCTGACTTGGTTTTAAACATTTTTTTCTATGTATAGACATTCGACCTCTACAGTTTTATTATATGTATAGTATATAGATATTGATATGAGCTTTTCTAATGCTTAATTATTTTGTTATGTGAATTACAGGTTTTCACTATTATCATCATCTTATTAATACAAAAAGCCCTCTCCATTGCCTTTTATGAACCTTGACCCCTCTTGGATAGATATTGATTTATAGAAAGTTTTACTAAATTCTATAATTACTTAGGGATTTATTGAAATTACATATTTAAATAGTAGTTCACATTTATAAAAGAGTTCAGATCATGCTAAAGTACCTTATAATCCATTGACTCTTGGTTGTGTTTCTAAAATAAATACAACTGACTTAACTAAACTTAAACCTAACCTAAACTTAACTTAAACTTACTGAATTAACTTTTTTCAATTATTGACTTTGTCCAGATCTAAACATAACTATATCGATTTTATACTAAGTACATGATTAGGTGTATTTATTATATATATTGTAAATAATAGTTAATTCAATAAATAATGCCTCAATAGTTTAGTAGGGTTACTATTACACAGTTGCTGGGTCCAATCAATACTAGACACACTTACGGCCAATGTATGATAAATGATTCACTAGAATTAATTAATTAGTTATGAAATATTAATTATTAATCTATCTGTTATTATTTTAAATATAGATTGTTCTATCTTAGGTTCGTGTTCCTGAAGAGAAGAATGCTAGGTACAGTCATTCTGCCTACTCACTTATTTCAATTGAAGGTACACATGCCTACTCGTATGATATGTAGATTAGATAAGAATACAAGCAAGATAAACAAAGGATAACGATAAAGTTTATTTTGTCAGCAAAACAAAACATACTCGTAGAATAAAAACTGGGTCAGGTTTCAATGAGCCCGATAAAGGTACAAATCAAACAAGTAGTGGCTTATTTTGGACTAGCAATAGCAAACTACAATATTTGTTTTTGTTATTATACATTTATATTTATAAAAAAATATTAATTTATAATTATATAATTCATAATTTTCATATTTTAATAAAAAAAACTTACCAAACATACTTATCTAAAACTTACTAACGTATACCGAAGATCTTTTATTTGTAGTTGGTCATCACAAACAATTGCCTTTGGGTGTGTGTGGCGTACCACATTACTATTCTATAATAATATGTTGATTGTTGAAAACAATAGGTCAGATTCTACGTTACGATATGTTCGAGTCCCGGTGGTGGCAAATATTTGTGATGATGAATATAAAAATTATCACGCTTGTCATTATATTTTCACCTTAATTATAGAAAAAGTAGAAAAAGCCGAGAGACACAACTCGTTCAAGAGCTTGACGGTCCGAGCCCGCCTATAATACGGAGTTTGAATAAAAGAATAAAAAGACTCTGCCAATACAATAACGACATGAGCGTTAAAAAAATATTTTTTATCAGCAATACAATTATTTGGAGGGCAAAATAATTATTTGGGCAGTAAAATAATTATTTTGTCAGCACAATATTAATTTGAGCAGGAGACACAACATTTGGTTACTAATTTAGAAATATTTGCTGCCCGTAAGTTGCTGCCCAATAGTTATTTCAGCTAACCAATTGTGCATTTCGCTACCAAAATTTTAATATTTTGCTTCCCATTTTAATAGCACCCAAATCTTAATAACATTCATGATAAAAACGGGTTTCTGTAAGACTCATAGGCAAATCCTTTGTATTGTTTAGGGTCCAACAGTTATTAGTATCCATCACTTCTTCTTATCGGTAGGGTGCGAGAAAAGGTCAACAGTTATTATGGCGAATTCAGGTTTTGTGAATTTTTTATACCGATTCCTTTAAAACTCTTTATGTATCTATTCATGTCAAAATAAGTGCATTCCCACAACAAATATCTAATTTGATTTAAAAAAATATTATTAAAATGTAGTTATATACCGTTTTAATAAAAGATTTTATGTCTAAAATTTTCTTATCATTTTTGTTGCACATTTCTGAACAAAGAACTCTACATATCTACAAGTGATACCTCTTTTTCTTTACATGACACTTTTTTTAAACAGTACATAATTTTTCATTAAAAAAATTAAAAGATATGCTAGATACTATCCAGCATATAATGTGTAATGAATGTGTAATAACGTATGAAGTCATAATATCAGACAATCTAAACAGTTAATAACATAATGAAACTCTTCTGATTTATCTCATAGTCGAAAAAATTCAGATTACATAAAAAAAACATTACAATAATGTACTTACGTGTGAAACTACGTAATAGGTAATTAATTAAAAATAAATATTTGTTTTGTGTGGTGAACGTAACAATATGGATTACATTAGCATTTCTAACATTCTCTGTCAACTGAGTCAATAATACCAAAAGAGCAATAATATATTATTTATTCACTGTGTGTCTATTCTTATTAATTTTAAATGTTGTAGTGTTGACTCATTCACATTTGACGAGGCAGGAAGAGCCACTAAAATATCAAAACAGTCACCATTGTGTCGACAACGAAACAGAAAAATAATTGTTGACGTTATTATATTTTATAATGATTAACGTAAGTAACGTATAAGTTTTACTTTTTTAAAACTAATGTTATCTTGTAATATATTTTAAAAGCTATTTACGAATATTACACAATTAAACAATCAAAGCCTAATCACAGTATATCTTATAGCATGAACATAGAACCAATAGGCAATTATAACAATTACATAATCACAGTCCCAGCCATCTATTAACGTTATTGAATCAGGTTTTATTCAACATAAAAATTACGCAACGCTGCTAGTTCTACCGTTCGACAAAAGATGGCGCTAGGAGCTTCAAAACACAATTCATTGTACGAGCGACGGCGACGTAAATTCTTAAATTATTAGATTTCGTCTACAAAATGTAATTTTTCCTGTAATATTCATATACTAGTTTGAAGGTGGTTAGTCTTTTATGATATTAGTACATAAATAACTGTGAATATGTCAGTTTTTGTAACAGAAATGTGAGATTAAAAGAACATTAATCTACATCGCGCAAGTGGAGTTTTATTGGCGCGTAGCATATATACGGCCGGCTTCGCGCCTATTCCGGGAGTCCGTTTCTACGCAGTGTGACAGTGTTTCGTGGTAGAGCTGTGCTAATTCTACTGCACTGTGGACCCAATGTGCTATGATGGAAAGCCATTGTGGAATTTCAGGGCAGTTCACTTTATAGTGCGGGGTGACTGCTAACAGACGCCGTGTCGTCTAAGTGCAAAATGCATTGTGCAAGGCTAGTAGAAAGCCAATGTTGAGCAGCCGAACCCGGGAAATGGGTTTCGGTCTATACAGGAGTCGCCCGTCAGAGGGGCTCGGATATAGCGAGGAATGGTTCCTCAACACCACTGCCGTAGAACATTTGACTCTCTTTTAGCACTTAAATAATATGTTAAATAAAATTTAAATATAGTAAAATTACATAAATACTCGTACAAACTTACTACAAGTAAAATATAGTAACGTTTCCGATTGTTCAGCTAAAGGTTTTGGTATATGAATAATAGAAATGAAACCACCTACAAATTTTTACGATTTTTTTCTGGATGAAGACTCTTATGGATGATATTAATATCTACGAGAATAATATTCCTTTTCCAATCTTTTGTAAATTTTTATATATGCCTGTTTTATTGAATAACAGGTTTTTTGTTATCTTTTTCTGTGTTTTGTACGTTTTACTTAAGTACATCTACTTCGGTTTTACTTTAGTAAATTACTTATGTATGTCGAAAAATCTTTGAAAATTTAATTTACGAAAAATTCGAATTTCATGTAAACGTTTTATGTAAAAATTAACATTTTTCTGGAAAAGAAGTTTTAAAGTTCCGTTTGATAAGGCTAGATGTCCTTAAAATAAACTTAAAAAAGAAAATTTTGTACCTACCCTACATGGCATTGAACTACCTATATGTATTTGAAGTTAAAATTAAATGTCAAGAAATCTTTTCTTTATTAGTCAACTACAATGGTAAACTGTAATATAATAAAATAATAATAATAAATTTGTTATTAAAAGGGCGGACGGGTGTAGGCTGATGATGATGATTAATAATATGATGAATTGGCGAAGTTAATAGGAAGATGCTCGCTCACAGGACTTGTCATTGTGGAGAACTTTGGGGGAGGCCCATGTCCAGCAGTGGGCATCTCTGGGCTGAGATGATGATAATGATTAGTTTTTGATGAATCCATAAAATCATGTCTATTGAAAAAATTCTTCCTTTATTTATTTTTGTTTTTAACTAAATATTTTAAAGTTTTTAATGAAAAGGAGTAAGAGAGAGTAATTATTAGTTCTTTAAGCTTAAGTTGAACCTATAAAATTTTCAAGGAGAATGTTCAAACGAGAATCCAAGTCATCATGTGTAAAACGCGTAATTCACCACCTTATTGTTAGCATGACAAAATCATGTAGGTACAGACTTTCTACATTTTTACGGTAGGGCTGGCTGGACCATTAAGATAAGAGTAGCGTGCGTGACCTTAACGGTTCTGGGTGATGATACGAACTTAATGTCAGAAGGACTGGATTATTAAGTGCAGATGCACTAAGCATGCCATGGTAATGAAGCTTAATTATGGTATATTTTTAAGTGCATCAATCATTTTGTAATATCTTAGAGGCACTGCTGGACATAAGCCACCTCCAGAAGTCTCTATCATGTCTTTTACTGCGATCTTCGCTAGAAGGTGGGTCCTTCTCGTTGACGACCTAGTTGCAACTAAGTAAGTGACCAATACCCGAGAACCTTCATAATTCAATGCAATTATTTATAATGAAGTGATTTATTACACATCAAAATATTAAGATTTTAAAGAGAGAGGCAAAATTCTGAGGTAGCACTTTCCATATTGAAAACATCGCCATTTGCTCCATGGTGTGTCCTTGGATGGGTGACCAAAACTTTGTGATCTCGAGTTCTTCCGTGCATCGGAAGGCACTTGAAGCCGTTGGTCCCGGTTGCTTTTGCAACCGTTTCTACCCATCAATCCGAATTGGGCCAACATAGTAAGGTCTATACCCAGCAGAGGGATGTGTTTAAAGGCCGATTACGATGATCATATTTTGCACAATGAATTTGGATTTTTTATTAAGCCCCTTTTGAACAACGATTAGGGTAAAAAATATATTAAGACGTCCTTCTGCGGTATCAGTTTTATAACGTCGAAGATAACAACTGAAACGCTTAGAATGCTTTATCGTCTGAGGCACGACCGAACTGTTCCGGCAGTTAACGCGGTGTTTATCTATATTTAGGACCTTCAAATATACGGATGATTCTATATTTTACGAAGCAAATGGTAATGAGGATATGTCTGTTTTTGAAATAAACCTTTTTTTTATTGTGTAGGCGTGTAATTTCCACACACTTGCTCATAAGTCAGTTTTGATAAGGCCATGCAATTTATTTACATTGCCGAACAAGTGCTAGAATATTTATAATTCAGTTAAGTTTTAATCGTACAACTCTTACTTTTTGTATTAAAACCGCATTCCTTATTATTACTCTTATCAGTACCTACTTATTTTATTTTTATTTTTAACCTAAAAGTTCCATATATGTTAACATAATAATATAGAAAAGGCCACATGGCAAAGGCATGGATGTCAACAAATGCGTCCTCTTCTCTTCTCTGCTATAGAAAAATGCGTGCCCGGCGAGGTCCATAATCTTGTATTTAATCCTGCCATCTTTTCTACATTATGTTTTTGCAATAAACTTATTGATTGATTGATTGAAGGCACTATTCAGGCCGACAAGGAGAGGGTGGCTGTCTTATGCTGAACTAGCTTTGCATCTAGACTTCATAGTGTGATTTGTCTGGAATTTATAAAAAAAATGTATAAGGTCCTATGTAAAACAGAGCGAGCCTGTTGCGGACTTTTCAATGAGACCGATCAATTGCCTACCGAACTGTTTTTGACATACTGTGTCAGTGACAGACAATACAGACGAATTAACGTGAGCGTATATAGGATGTATCCTTTGAAATACAGAGTTATAGTCCGGGATCCATTATAGAAAAAAAATTGCCAAAGTTATATGTAGATATAAACTGGTAAGGGATATAAGGGGGAAAGTGTCATGAATGGGGCATGTTTTTTAAGATAATAAATTTGTCCCTTTCAACAAATTGAATTTACCGGCCTATGAAACGAGTTGTTGGTGTTCGATTTTAACACTGACTTAAAAAATATTGACGTTAATGAAACTTGACTGTCAAAACAAAATGGCACAACGCGGAATGTCATTTGGTGCAAAAGACGAGATCAACTCAATCTTTGACAATAGAAGAAGCCAAAATGATTTTTTTTTTAATTTATAATGAATACAGGTCAATCCTAATGAGTCAGTGGGGAAGAAATCCGAAACTATGAGAGATAGCGAAATCCCGTCTTAGGAACCATGACATCGATTTTGGATAAATTAATAATGGCATTTAATTTTTTTCCATCTCTCATAGTTTCGGATTTCTCCCCACTGACCCATTTGGATTGATCATGCTGTATATATTTCTATATCATTAGACCAGGCTGTCCACAATGGGGCATTTTTTTTTTATTTGAGTTTTATCAACACTTAAATGTATTACATCAAACATGAAATAGTCCGGGCAATATTCATGGCACCTCTCTTCTACATTTAGTTCGGGAAGATCGTGCCTTTTTTATGGGATAGGGCAAGCGAGCAGACGGGTCATCTGATGTTAAGCAACTACCGCCGTCCATGGACACTCGCAACACCACTGGAGTCACAAGTGCGTTGTCGGCCTTTTAAGTGGGAATACGCACCGTTTACCGCAAACGCACCGCTTTGACAATGATTTCCAGTTTCGTCGTCCATAAATTATAGAGATTATAGTAGAAATTTATTCTTGTAGATATTGTTATAGTAGAGAGTTATAGCTGTGCTTGGAAGCAAAACAGTAGAAATAATAATCGGTAAATTTTACCGACTCGTCATTGGGTATAACAAAATCTTCAGCTTGGTCTGAAACATTTTGCCTCTCAAGATCCCGGACTATTATTTCTTAATGACCACTTTTCCTCTCCCCTATTCATAGTTATGCAATAGTAATTAAGTAGCTTTAAAGAGCTATTTTTTTGCGGTGTCTATATAACTATTACACTGTGGATGTCTTTAATAAAACGGTGCATACCGTCCTCCAACTTTATGCTATTTTAAATCCACTATTATTCCGCTCTAGAGTATTCTTAGAGCATTTTCTTGTAAGTTATTAGCCTCTTGGGTGAACTTCAAAGTAAATATAAGGCGAAATGTAGAACTTAAATGCAGTGTTACTTCTGCACCGCAATACAAAGGCGGTTTAATATTAATAATAGGTTAGAGGGGTGGAAATGGGAAAGGAATGTGAACTACAGGGTGATTCTGTCGGTCGACGTTATATCGACCGACTAACGCATCTGTATTCTATATTCTTTTAATCATACCTTCATACCGATGAAGTAGAATACAACCCTCCACTTGATACGATCTTTGCTTCGACCCTTTACCTTTGAAGGAGCTTTGACCAGTTCCTGTAAAATTTTTTAGAAGAAATCCATAGCCTTTGGAAAATCCCTATCAGCAACCTAAATGGAAAATGTGACGATGGGATGTCTGTGTATAGGATTTGGTAATGACTTTTGATAACTTCTAAGCAGTTAAGCGAAAACTCATGTCAAATCTTATACATTTTCCGTTTGACGATAACGCTATGATAGCGATTTTTCGAATGTCATTCTTGTCTAAGGGTACTGGCCTATTAGAACAAAAAAACTTTTACCAATACCATGTGAATCGAGTTTCATAATTTTCTTCTTTCTACCTTCATTTGAGTGTAGTGTGAACGCGAAAGGATTAACTATTTGGCTATCTGTCACCAAGTGAAGTATTTTCAGACCAATACGACCTTCAAAAATTTAAAAAAAGAGCGGACTCCAAAAAGAGCTTACTCCCTCCTTCAGCAACGCATTTGCAGCTCTTCCGGTGCTGAGGATGTCTATGGGCTGCGGTAATCACTAACCATTAGGGGAGCCGTCTACCCGTTGGCTCCCTGTTAACATTAAAAAAAAATCACCAATCTTTGTTGGCCGTGATACCATTATAGATATATATCTTTTTAGCGTTAACACCATTTAAAAAGAAATAAAAAATTATAACTTAAGACTAGACTAGACTAGATTATATAAGTAGCAAAGTCTGATATGAATTTTAATTTAATTAATTTACAAAGCGTTTACAGACTGAAAAACTTTATTGTTCCATGCGTAAAGCGAACTGAGTACCTACCTACCATTTGAATTAAACGTATTGTGTGTGAACATTTGAGCACAGTTTAATATTCCGGCCGACCGGGAACAATGGGGAATATTCGTTAGCGATAGCAAAAAATGCGACTGAGGATTTTGCAACGAGAACATTATTTTATTTTTCTGTCCAACGCTTCGGTAGTATCTATAATTCATCGAAATAGTTAGTGTTTTTGAATTCTTTTCCGCCTCATTGGTTCACACGACAGTGTTGATCGGGAGGTCCGGGGTTCGATTCCCATGGAAGCACAAGTTTTTCTGCTCGTTTTGGTTGGTTGTAGGCCTTCTAAGCCTGTCTGGGTAGCATCTTACCTTAGACCACCGTCTTACCTGAGTTTGTAGTCATAATTCGAGTAGCAATGTTATGAGCACTTATGTCCGGCAATTAGAGGTACGATAGCCAGTTCCTCGGTTGCTGAGGTATACAGGTGAAGCTCGCTTCCACGTTCGGCCTTATCGTCACTTACTCGTACCATCATGTGAGATGAAAGCCAAGAGATTACCTGTATTTAAAAAATGTTTTCTGATATGGAGAGAGGATTTTTGAAACGCAGCTTACAGCAAATCGACAACTTTCCTTTCTTGATGATCTATATCCTGTCCATCCTAAGGTTGTATTGAAAATATCGGTCTTAGCGATAAGGCCGCCCTTTGTACATTTGAGTTTTCTTCAGTTGTCTGTTTTGTTGCTATATATGTTTGATGTACAGTAAAGTATAAATTTATAAATAATAAATATAACCCCAGGACAGAGTACTTGTAGAGTTGCGGACATTAGGAATGGTATGCGTCCAATTGTGGACTAATGTAAACTATCAAATCCCGATATTGATTATCAAATTCCTTAAAATACGGAAATTAGTGCTAATAAAGTTCATACCAAGCAGTGACTGCACATGTGTTCTGCGTGACAGGTGGTGAGCCCGTCGTCGCTATATTGATGGTTGTGCAGTTCTAAGTCCATTAGTCGCCTTTTACAACACCCAAGGGTAGAAATAGGTGGGAGCGCGGACTATGACAATGGACTGCTTTTGCATAGTGTCTGACTAACTCTTAGGGGATAATATTCGTGATTGTATATGTATGTATCGCAGCAAGATATTTATAACCGTTATATAGTCCGCCTTTGCAAACTGAGTCTTGTAACACAAGTTTTAATGTGTTTTCAAGTGAAATAAAGAGTATATCGCTCATCCAAAAGAATAATGACATAATTACCAAAAAGTCGAAAATGAGTTTTTGATGCCATAACTTCATGTTTTGCACGTTTTATCTACGGTAAAAACGACAGAATTATTGTTCCATTACTTTCTGAAAGCGAGAGTCATTGCCGTCATGGTGTTGGCCTATACTTCGAAAGGATACGCGGAAACATCGACAAAGTTTATAAAATGTAGACAGATTTATAAAAATAAAACTAAAATTGAATATAATGTTGTTTAAATTCATGATTTATTCCCATATCCAAACCTAGTTTAATGTCATAATTGTATTATTTGATGTATAAAATATCATAAATGTACGTCTGGTTTGTTTTATTTCATTTTTTCAAATAGTTATCTTAAGTTTTCTCGCAAACTTTTTATGTTATATTATTGGTAGTAAAGTAACACAACATAACTATTAAAATATATCAATAGAATGATTGGAAATACACAATATTTTCGATGTCAAACTTTTAAAACGCTCTCCTGAAAAATCGAAAAAACGTAATTACGTCAATATTCTTTTGGATGAGCGATATGTTATAGTTATGTCCCTAGGGAATACTGGAACATAGTTATAATACAGTTCATGTTAAGAGTTTTAAGTGTAATTACTAGATTAAGCTTTGTGACATAATTGTAGGAGTGTAATGCGGGTCAAACTGCATTGAACTGCAAAAAAAAGGGTCGCTTAGAAAATTATATTCTTTGTAAGATAGTAATGAATTTGTACATAGTTATATGTTCCAGTATATAATTATATTAAGGATATATCTATCAACCTGCGACATTGTAATGTTCATAATTGATACTTTTTCTTTCTTAACTATGACAGGTAACCTCATGGCCTTCATCTCACCTGATGGTAACTGACGATAAGGCCGAAAGTGGAAGCGAGCTTCACCTGTAATCTTCAACAACTAAGGAACTGGCTACCTTACCTCTGATTGCCGGAACACAACAATGCTTATAACATTGTTATTATGGCGACAGTTTTAGGTAAGACGGTGGTAGCTAGCCAGGTGGGCTTAGAAGCCCTACCACCAACCAGAAACCGAGCAGAAAATATTTCTGCTCCCATGGGGAATCGAACCTGGACCTCCAGATCAACACCCAGTGGTGTGAACCACTAGACCAGAGAGGCGGTTGAAATAAAGAATATATCTCGTATATCGTATTAAGGATATATCTATCAACCTGCGATATTGTAATATTCATAATTGATATTTTAATAAAAAATCGTATCAGAAACGATTCAAACTCAAACTCAAACTCAAAGTCATTTAATCAAATTGGTATCATCAAATACACTTTTGACAAGTCAAAACAAACAAAATAAATTATAAGTATCCTTAAATTGACAATACCACTACTTTTTTTTCGGCCTGTTCACTACCGGGAGGCCTTGTCTAGAGAAGATACAGGCAAGAAAATCTGCAAGGGTTCCGTCCTCCTTTTACATCAATATGTTCTACAACCTAATAAAATTTACGTGTATTATATAATACTCTAAGTCACAAATGTCAAAATTGATTCTAAAGTAAGACAGGTTATCAGCTCACACTAGTGCCTCAAATATACATACTACTAATTATTTGGACAAGTGTCTTGCCTATTTCCTGGGGTCACTCGTTGTCTCAGAACGGAAATTCCAATTTATTATACCAATCTTAAGTGTTGGTCATAGTACAAAATTGATGACTCGATGCACTAGTCACTTGGCGGATCATTAGATGTGTCTGTATTCGATATCCGGGATGGTTTAAGAGGTGCCTACTACAGGATACGCATGTTGTAGAAAGATTTTATCAGTAATTCAAATTCCTATAGGACATATGTAATTTGAGTCATAATTACTTAAATGTTGGCCCAACGATGCCTTTTCACTTTTGTTAAAGGCTTACGTTAAACAGGAATAAGTGGCGCTCGTGGTTTGTATGTTCACCACTTGATAGATAGAAAAAAATTCTTTATTGCAACTAATAAAAACACAGAAAATTAGTAAAGAAAAAAAATACAATGCAACACAGGAGGCCCTATAGCTAATAGCAATATCTTCCAGGCAAACTTTGGGCAGAGATAGAATTAAAGAAAAGGTAGGTGTAATATACTTACATATATAAGGTGCATATCTAAACTACTATATATGAATGTATTGTATGTATGTATGTTACCAATGTATTTCACTAATACGTGTTGGGGTTATTTATCAGCGTATATAAACAGTGTATTAATGTACAAACGGTTATTTCCAAAGGTAACAGGATAAGCACGAGAGATGACAACAAACATCAATACACAATTTTTATAAATTCAAAATTACGTCGTCTTATTAAAACTCATTTCAACAATACGTACCTACATATAATATACTCCTGTTTTAAACCGCATTAAAAATAAATATTCTTCAAATGGCTTGATAGAAACCAGAAACATTGTATATGAAAAAACAAAGCAAAGGTCACTTAGACCTTACTTTGTCCTCACATGTATAACGGTACGACTCATATTGATAACCAATACCCAACCAATGAAAAGTAACATTTATGATGGTAGCAATAAAGGTTTAAATCATCTAAACGTATTTTAGATTTAGTCTACGAGACGTCGACCTTATTAAAATAAAAGATCAAAATTCTTTTTGTTTCTGTGACAATGATTTTCAGATATACCTGCAGATAACATTGGATCTTATTGATAAGATGATTAGGTCATTAACTGGTTGACTATTTAAACAAACTATTCTTGCAAGATGTCACGTTTTTGATCCCCACCTTTATCACTGAGTTTGAATAGGATCTTCAAACGAGACGATGCCTGGCGGATGACTGTCAACTGGTAGAAGCAGGGGCATCATTTTGTTAGTTAATGAGATTTAGATAATAAAAATCCCAAAAATGACAGAAAGACAATGACATTCATTTATCCGTATTTTTTATTTATAGTGTTAACAATCTTCAAGTAAACTTGAAAAATTGTCATAAACGTACCTATCTTTGCATTTCTTTAAGATCGAGAACAGTATCATTTATCGTGTTTTGAACCTGATAGTACTGAAGAACAAACAGTTCATGAATAACAATATATTATTTATTCTTAATTAAATCAACCATTATTTGATGCAAACTCAAGCAAAACCAGGTCGTTTTGGAAGATCCTGGTCTTAAGTATGAAAGTCCAAAGCAGCAAGCTCGTCCTCTACTATATAAGAACAATTTCTGTTGTCTTTTATGAGTTAATAAATAAAGTGTATAATTGTAAGCTGGACCTCAGTCAATGTACATAAACATACATAAAAAGTCTACAAAATTCGCGGTTACACCCGCTCCCGTAGGAATATCGTGATCAAATAACTAGTCTATGTCACCAGAGGATAGTGTAGCTTACCAAGGGTAAAAGATAAAAAACGTTGACTTGTTTAAGATTTATTAAATGTGACATAACATAAATCATCATGCGTTTATAGAACTAACTAGCTGTTGCGACTTCATCCGCGGTTACTTTGGTTTCTCGACTATTCCACGGGAACCCGTTAATTTTCCGGAATAAAAAGTATCTAAGATGTTGACCAGGGATATAAGGTTGACATCTAGATACTTTGAAATCGGTCCAGCCATTTCGGAGATTAGCCCTTACAAACAGACAGAGAAGCAAAAAATGAAAAAAAAAAAATTTTTGGTACTTTCCCCCTTTTTTACTTCCCCCTGACTTGGTTTTATGCATGTTTTCTCTATGTACAGACATTCGACCAATACGGTTTTATTATATTATCAGAAGAAACTCATTTAAATTTATAATTATTTATTAATATTAATTATTTTCCCGGCTTACCAGGATAGCGGACCCTGGAGAAAGGCCGGCAAAATTCAACGCAGAAGAAGATTATTTTTCCAAAATTAATTATACTATTTTGTAGTTCCATAGGAATCTCAATAAGGATTTTGTGGCGTACAAAAAACCTGATTGAGAATCATAAAATCACAGAAATAGAGTGGTGTTTACATTTGAAATTGACATTAGAACAACTGACCCGCATTGTCGAATCGACCGACCGACTGTGCTTAATTCCTAATGCAAAATAAGTAGCTTACACTGATCTGCGAACTATACCTACTGAAATAACAAGGTGGTTAATTTACAGCATTCAGTTACTAGCTTTGGTTCATTCGCGCAATTCTAGGCATAGAGTTCGGAATTTCATTCGGGGAAATTACGCTGACTGGACATGGACATTTTGATGTTCATTAAGACAGTCAACTTTTTGGCGCAGCCGTTCTTTGGCAACTTATTTTTAGTTTGTCAAAGTGATTTCACAGTTTAAAATGTTATATAACGATAAATAATTGGAAATATCTTTGGCTAAATGTTATTCAAACTGGGCATTTTAGTTTAAATAGAGAAATATAATAAAATAGCCCAACGTACAACGCTACCTTCATTCAAACTAGACGGTTCATGTATGTTGGGTTTTCGGTGGTAATTTTGGATTTCGTGAACCGATTTTGATATTATTTTCACTTGAGATAAGATACGTGCCTTATAATAAAATAAGTACAAGCTAAAAAAATGCTTGCTTATACGGTTAAATTACAAATTTGGTTGAGAAAATTTTTCAAAAACTGTTGAACCCATCAATTGAAACAATTTTCCTAGAAAGTCTTTATAAAGTTCTACTTTTGAGATTTTTTCATATTTTTGCACCCTGAATGCGCCCTCTTCCTCAGGAAAGGGAGAGGTGTGGAATGCCAGTGCCCAGCAGTGGGATGTATATAGGCTGAGGACGACCTACTCTTGTTTATACCTATTATATAAATCATTCTTAAATACTATTATTAATACGTTACTGTAGATTATCGTGCTTGCCTACTGCTTACGATGAAAATATAAAGATTACCTTCTTATAAAGTAACCTATACGTAATACCCTAATAATAAAGTGCCTACTATTACATTTATAGACAAACTTTCGCAAGCTAGCTTATTGTCCCTTTATCTGACAAAAAGGAATCACCTATCCTATAAATAGCATCAATTTAATCATGTTTACGCCACGTCTCGGTGTAATTCTGGGATAGACCTTTTATCAAACAGATGAGGGTCAAAGTAAGGTCGGCACGTAGTTTATCAGGCAACAAGCGGGTTTCTTTCCTTATCAACTTAGAGGCCAGACTCTACAGCTTCCATTACTCTCTTTTCTTTGCCCCCAATATAACAGCACCCGGAGAGAAGTTTTCATTGTAATATACTTCATGTTGTAGTTCTTTAATTTCAATTTCTATGAGAAACGTGATTTCAACTTTTACGACCTCCATGGTCGAGTGGTCTGTATGCCGGCCTCAAGGCGACGCCATCTCGAGAGGTTCTGGGTTCGAACCCCGGTGGGGCAAATGTTTGGGTGATGAATTTTCAGGCATTTTTTCTCCAACCTTGGATGTTTATATATATTTATATATATTCAGGATATTTATATGTATTTATCTATAAAATATAATTATCCGTCATCTAGTGTCCGTAACACAAGCAGCATTAGTTGCTTAAAATGGGGCTAGTTGATAGGTATGAATGTTTGAAGATATTTATTTATTATTATGACTAGTTTCCGCTAGGGGCGCTTTTCACGAATTGACTTTCTTGACATTTGTAAACACAACTAAAAGAGATAACTTTTTTACAATGAAAACTTACATCAGGGGTTCAAAACTGCCTCTTCACTAACTTAAACCTTATATTATTAACCATTCAATTACCGGGAGAGAGACACAATAGCAAAATCTATTGTAATGGTAAGCCGGATTGTCGTCTAGGCCACGTAATTCCTACGTGGCCTAAACTTTAAAATGAAGTAAGGCTTTTATAAAATCTATTATTTAACCGCCTCTCTGGTCTAGTGGTTGACACCACTGGGTGTTGATCGGGAGGTCCGGGGTTCGATTCCCCTCGGGGGCAGAAATTTTTCCGCTCGGTTTGGTTAGTGGTAAGGCTTCTGAGCCCGCCTGGCTAGTTACCGCATTCTTACCTAAATCTGTCGCGATTTGAAGGCCAAGAACTTGCCTGTCATATGTGAAAAAAATGATTATCCAGAGTCTAGAGAATTAAATGGTGTGGAAATAGTTATTTGGTGCTATAACTTTATAGCATTGTTATTTTGATGGAAAAGCAGTAAACTAGGACAGAAAATAAAGTAAAAATTCGATTAGTGATCTACCCTCCCTTTTCCCACACAAGGTAGGGTCGGCACAACATGTCCTTCCTCTTACATTCCTCTCTGTCACTCGTCTGCTCAGCATCCACTTCTTTTATTCTTATATCATTCTTCACGGATTCAATCCATCGCTTCTTTGGTCATCCTCTCATTCTACCCCCATCCACAACCATGTTCAGCATTCTTCTTGTTACGTGGCATGCATCTGATACAAATCCGATATTTTTTTTTTAAGTATATTGACATATCTTTATTATTATAAACATTGTAAAAACAAATTGAACGATTGGTTATAGTAATAAGTGAAGTGAAAACTCTCGCAATCAGGCCGCTTGTATCGACTAAAACTACAATCAAAGCGCTGCCGCTGTGAATTTGCTTGCTTCAAGCGCTCGTGGGTGAGAATTTCAATAGTTACGTACAATAGTAATTTTTTGAAGATAATCATGTCAAATGTTGACAATTCTAAGTGCTTAGCCTAGCCCAATAAATAAAGATATTTTTGATTTCGATTTTACAGATTAGTCCAATAAAAACAGTAATGTGGTCAGGTTAAGGTTTGCAGATTATTCTTGTTAAATATTATTTAATTGAGCACTGGCTGATAACAGCTTCTTATCAGAATGACGTTGACTCCTGTTTATGTATTAAAATACATAATCTTTCTGTCTAGTCAACCATTGGAAAAATACCCCTATAAATGACTGTCAATCCTGTCATAGGTCAGTTTTTTTTTAAATACTTAAGGATTGGGATAGCCTGACCCAACGCGTCTCGATATCAAAAAGATTGGTCACCTACCGTTTTACCACAAAAAAACATAAACATCTGTTAAGCAACTGTTTTAAAAAAACGTTACCACAAGACCGTGTTTTACGATTGTCTAGAACTAGACAAAAATTCAACAGGCGTTGAACGCGTACTTAGACTTTAAATAGTGTTTAGTTGAACAAGTGATAGACAACTGTTCAATTAGTCTTTTGTGGTAAGACGGCTTGGATCCAACCACGGGGAAAAGTGTTTTGTTCATTAGCTTCTAAATTTCAAAAAGTTTCATTGTTTAATATGCTCACATCTCAGCAATTATCGTCTTAATAGCTGCTGCTATGACAAATAGATTCTAAAATCGATTGGACGCTTAGGTTCATTAGTGTTAAGAAAAAAAACTAAGTGCCCATAAAAATTTATCCATACCAAATAGCAACGGTACCTACAATATCAGAGTAAATCGATTAATTCAACAGGGAAAGTGATAATGCTATCGATTTATCGACGCGTCACACTGCACGTGCCACTGCGCACGATACACACTGCACTTTAAGCTGATTAATATTAAACTATGTTCAACAATTGATTATTTCTGAACTAATAAAAACATTCAAATTTTAATTTAACTTTATAAAGACAAATAGTATTAACATAATATTTTAGGTAGCGTTATTTAAAAAGTTATAAGGTTAAAACGAGGGCCAGCCTTTTGTCATGCAGCGGGCACTGTGTAAAGCAAGTGCTATCCTTAATAAACAGTACTGAATTTTCATCAAACTCAATGTTAACTGTCAAAACTGTCAATATTTTTTTAATATTTGTATTTTTTTGTTAATAAAAAATAAGTTGCCTTTCCCAGTTCGTAAACTGCCATAAAGTTTAGTTTGCACTAAAAAACTTTTATCGATACGAATAAAAGTTAGTAATGATCACTTTATTGAGATACTTGTTGGTGTTTCTTTATAAGGCATTGCGGTCAACCAAATTTCTTTGGCTACCCAAGCATCATTCCCGAGAGACAAATAGATGAACGGAACACGAAAGTTAATAACGAACTCGGACAATTCTTGGGAAGATAAGCTTGTTTGTGGAGTTACAAGTTACCGAAATTATTCCAAGATGAGACGCTTTTTTCTTGGTTAGCGTAACTAAGTTAGCTCGCCTTGTAAATTATGGTACCTTCACCGTGTAATAAGAAAATAATTACATTATTAGGAAGTCTACTTGAAAACCTTACTATTTACTTTCGAGACTTCTATTTGAGCAGCAGGGAGAAAGTTTCGGATTCTACAAAGGGATTCGGCAGTCGCAAACAGTTTTCTACTGACTTTCTGCTGTTGCGTACAATTACATATTATTATATTAATGGCAACATTAATTATTGTTGTCTACGACAATTAAAAGTAGTAAATTTGCTCTCTTCTATTATCCAAAATGGTGATTTGATTTGCTCCCTAATTTATCGCGCTATCTCGTGTTTTATTTAGTATTGGCATACCAGCAATATACAGTCCACTTATAAATAAGACCCCACCATTTGGTCCTTCGAGCCGAATCTGAACCAGCGACCTATCGATATACAGTCACCTTATAAATAAGACCCCAACACCTGCAAATGAAACCCCCAGTTCTAATGGTTATCGATGCAGACACCCAAGTTTTTTACACTTTTACTAAAAGGGATAAAGACCTATCAAACATTACCAGAGGCAACATTGACCAGTCTATTTTTGACGTCATCTCCTTGGTATCAAGAATAATTACCTGGGGTTTCAAAGGATTGACTTCTAGACCATAATTACGCTAGATCTCAGTTTATTTTCTTTATAGCTTCGGTGAGGTTAACTAACGGAGCCTGAAGGTAAATCTGTAAATCATCTGCATAAAGGTAGTAAGCATAGATGAAGATAAAGTAAGCATAGATAAAGATTAATAATTTTAAACTTTTTCAACGTATAAATAGGTTGAAAATTATTAACACACGAGTAAATATTTTTGAATAATTCAACAAATATAACTGAAGTAAGTACATACGTGTTCCAGTAAATATTTGTGATTATTTTATTTTATGCAATTGATTAATATTATGTTGTGTTATTCTTGGAAATTTTATGTAAGTTTTCCTCAATGATTCTTTCTTTTTACTTTTTATACTTTAATAGAGTAAACTGCATTCGCAATTTTTTATTTTTTTTATTTTTATTAAATAAAATGTTTTACTTTGTAATATGGGTGGTTTTTCGTTGATAAACTGTTTAGGCATAATATCTTATTAGTATATACATATTATATGCTTTTTGATAGTTATTTAATATATAATACCTAGTTTCTTGTATCCTACACAGATATCCATGCAAAATGAATTTTGATGTAATGTGTTCTTTTATTGACATTATTTTGCATAAAGCTCGGGCATTTACCTCGTAACTAAACATTTATTTTATGTAGAAGTCGTGACAGTAAATAAATATATAAGCTTTCATAACACCAGGGCACAATACAATACGTAACGTAATAAAATAATGAAGTATTTGTAACGACCACTACAGCTGTGTGTCACAAACCGGTGTCAACCAATCAGACGCGGTTACGCAACCGGTTGCGTGCGTCGTCGCAAAATCTATAACCGGTATTTATTATCTGGAGCGTATGCCGATAGATCGTATAACGCGACCAGTTCGCTTGTGTCACTCGACTTTAATTTTATTGGTTTAAAATTACTTAACCATCTCTATGATTCATTGTTTACAGTGGGAAGTTTTACACATTGGCGTTGTCAGTCAATTTTTTACATGACGTAAATTTGGTAATCAACAAAAAAATTGCTGTTTTGAAAACGGTTCTAAGCAGAAGTATAAAAACCCAAAGACCAACGCAATTACTGTTACAGTTTTAGGGCATTGCATGCTAAGTTGTGTTGAATGATATAAAACTAAAAAATAACTAATACTTATAGATTTATGTAATAAATTAAAAATTTAATAACCCTAGACCAAAAAATAAATTAATACAAAAAATCGTTGTCTAGTCAAAGGTCCGCTAAGTACCTTGGTTTGCCCATGTAAAACGGTAAAAAATGCAAAACGTGTTGCTATTTATTTTATAAAAAAAAGCAATGGCAACAATCGTTACTAACTAGTCTACTTATAATCATTATGCATTTGAATTGCATAGTGCTTGTTAGAAATTGAGAGTAAAAGTATTGTACACGTGAATTGTGGCACAGTCAAGGAGTCAAATTCATTTATTTATGAGAAGACAATCTTACATATGGCTGTTCCGGTAGAAAATGGTTATCTCTGTCCATGGATTTGCCAGAAGAACTAGTATGACTTGTTGACTTGCTTTAGTTTAAGTACAAATACATCGCTAGTAGTACAAATACCGCTTGTATCGATTACAACCACAGTCAACGATGTATTTGTAATGTCCTGTGAATGTACTTGTTACAAGCGCTCGCGGTAATGAAGTTTAATACAATGGTTTAATTTAATACTGTAATTTTAAAATAATTTACAATAAACTATTTATTTGTAAAATGCATAATATTGTAAAATGTTGACGATTTTAAGTGCCGAACTTGGCCTATGAAATAAAATTATTTTTGATTTTGATTTTGACAAATCTTTATTGCAGATACAATTAGATACCAATATGTCGCCCTTTTCGGACACTGAAGTTATAGATAGAGCACTCTCTATTTATTATGTATATTTTTAGACTACTTACTTTGTAGGACCCACAAATACCTTTGACGACAATTCATTCCATTGTTTAAAAATATGTGATAAATTTGAAAAATGTAAAAACATTAATTAGGTTCAAGAAAGTGGTGGCGTAGTAATTCGATATTGCAAGCAAGCAATCATCGCCGTGACCTGGACCTTGGATAGGTGATCTCAGAAGTCATGCGTGTTAACCCAGCAACCATGGACCGCGAAACGCACCAATGCACGTGAATCCTATCAGCTACAAGTAAGGACTCGCTTATCCACCATATGTCAGCACCGCGTACTTTCATATTTCGGCAACACCTACGAAGAGGCGACGCGATATTTTGGAAAAACTGATTGTAGTTGGAAACACCGAAGGCAAAGGATCGCGGTCGTTCACCAACGAGATGGAGCGATCTAGTGAAGGGATCAACCACAGTGGTGTAAGAGACGCTCTGAACAGAAACAGCACCGTTCCCGAATCGCAGAGAGATAAAATAGCAGAATTGGCCTACTGGTGGAGAAAAATCATCCGATCCAGATGCAAATTTACTGTTGACCACGATCCTCAGTGAGGGCCGGCTACTTACAGAGAGAGTGTCCAGTAATCTGCACTGGGAGGGACAGCCTGGTGGTGTACGGTCCATACTATCGATAGATAAAATTCTTTATTGCAACTTATGAAAACACTGAAATATAGTAAAAAATGAAGCCTTCTGCCCAAAGATTGTCGGGTCGATATTGGTCTTAGCCAGCAATATCTACCAGAAAATGTTTGGGCAGAGATAGAAAGAAAGAAGAGTTAGGCGTCATATACTTACATAGAATGGGTATGCTCTGTAGTCAAACTATCAGAAGGTACATCTTCTAATGACTATCAATTGTTTTGAATACTTCCAGATAAGCTGCAGATAAAGTATCTGACAAAAAATTACATGCCAATCCTGTACAATTCGTGAATTTATCTGGTTATCCAGAGTGAAACGTTACTTAGGTATGATATACTGGCGAAAACATTCAACATAATAATATGACAAACTTTATATCAAGGATTTTCATATCACATTAATTCATCACCAATGTGTCATTGACACTATAAATATTAAATTTAAGCCAGTTCACAAATTGTCGCGTAATGGGACAATGAACTCCATCTTCGCATAGTTAAGGAAGTCACACAGAGAGGAGAATTATGAATATTTATAAGATGAAGCAAACGATCTCATAAACAAGGTTAGATCACACTAGTTTTTCTCATTAGTCGGCCTATGAAATGTATTTTCCCACGCATTTCGAACAAAATACTAACCAATTTATTTCCACTTACTCCCACAATCATAATGATAAAATTTTCTAACTAACCAATGACAATTTTACTATAAAATGTTCGTTGAATATGTCTGCTGCGCTACTGTAACTAAATTTTAATAGGTATGAATTGGATTTCTGCATTTCCAACACTTTTTTTGAAATTATCAAGGGACATAACATTTATATATTTGACGTTGCATTAAATCAATGTTGATTTGTCAACATTACGTTATAGAATAGGGCAGCTGGTGATAATATTAATTTGACTTATCAAAAGTGTGAAATTGTTCATAATTTTACCTACATAATTAAAACATTGAGCACTGCATTAGATTTTATTTAGAAACATTGTTGGCCGTTCATTCAAGCTAACGTGACCTGTATCAATATTTAAGTCCGTTCGTTCAATCTTTCTACGTCTCTTTCTGTTCGTATAACGTGGTATACCTTTTCTAAATTGTTACGAACACATTAATCAGCATAGAGGCTGTGCCAAGTTTAATAGAACTAGGACTCTAAAAACTTCAATGGAAAATTTGAAAGAAAAACGTGTACGGAATTATAGTTGCCAGAGTCTTCTGACGATAAAATGAAATATCTTCGTGCTGAATATCTCGCTATCGCGATGCTTGTGTAAGATCTGGAAAGGTGAAAAATTGTGAAGCATTGAATCGTGTACCCCGAGGCGAGTGTGAAATTGAGTTGTCAGTTCAGGTGACACCGTGTCATGAGTGTCCACGACAATTTTATTTACTAGAGAACACAACTTATCAAACACAAAAAGATTTTACATAACATTGTATTAAAATATTCAAGGAGCGTCCTTTTAATATTTTACGAGTCCAAACTTTATTCCCGTTGCTCAAGTTGAAACTTTTAGAGCACCTGTTTAATTCAAAGAATCTTTAGTTAATTGGTGGTAGTATTAGCAGGTGTGTTATACAAATAACACAACTCATGCTTGTCTGAAGAAGTAGAAATAGCATTATCAAAAAATTTGTTTCAGGACTGTATGGCACGGCAAGTGACGATGATACCTATTTAATGTATTGTAGGTACTTTGCAATTTTCTTGAGCCAGTCAATGGAACCTTTATTTTTTTTAGATTACCTATATTGGTTTCTGTTTGCAATGGAAAATGTGGTAGAGCTGCAGAATATATCACAATTTTTTTTTTACTTCTAAAACTTCAATGACGTTGTAGTTTATGACATTTAAAACTATGTTGGTGTAAAGGGAAGGTAGAAACTTGCCGAGTTTCTTGCCCGTTCTTCTCAGAACAAGGTAGTTTTCTGAACGAATGGCGTAGTTTTTTCTTTTTCAAGAAAATTTTGAAAATACTTTCGACATTCATCAGGATGTGCTAAAACGTGTCTGAATTGAATGAACGCTATTGAATTGATATTTGATTTTTTTAATAATATTGGTAATATTGATAATGTAATAAAAGAAACAGGGTTATTATACTTGTCATGCACCAGGCAAAATATAAGGCACACGATGATTTCTATTATAATATATATATATTTTATTTGTTACCAATGTGAATAGATCTCATAGCTAGATTTACAGTGCCTGTAAACTTAAAACTAATTAAAATAATATAGCTCTCTTGTATCGATAAATTGCACAGATTAGTTCTAAGTAATCGTATTTAAGATAATTAACTCCCATTTCCCCAAGCGACCACAAAGCCTTAATAAATGTCTCATGAATTAAATTTATCGTATTTATATAAAAGTGAAGCTTTTAATAAATTATTAACCCTTCGTGAACAACGTGGGGCTTGGTACTCGTATGTATGTATGTACATACGTAAGTTACGCCAAAGAAAAGGTAAAATTTTAGTCATTAAGAAATTACTATGTTTGGTATTTCTGTCATAGAATATTAAGATGGATTTATTTTAATATTGTCTTTGAATAAATAATAAACAAGATGTTTTTTATAAAATAACCAAATAATGTTTAATTATGTCATATTCCACGTGTTCAATTACACAGTCCAAATATTCCACGTGGTTTGCCGTGTACTTATTATCCACCTGGTTCACGGAGGGTTAAAATTTCTAAATTCAATTCTATATAAACATCCCCTGGGGTTCAAATGCTGGTCGTTTCGAAATCCTATAGCTTCACTAGGCTTCATTGGGCTTTCACTAGGTTTCATTCTAAGTAATTCTAGGTCACCCCTTCAGATGTAACTGATGTACTTGAAGTATTAGTATTTGAAAGCGTGATTTGAAGCAATAAAATGAAAATTTTGAATGTTCTTGAAGATGTGTAATTGAAATTTTATTAAACTATTTATGTGGTCTTTCAGTAAGGTAGTATCAAATTGTAGTCTGAAAATAGTTAAGAAAATAAAATCGTGTTTCATCTTCATGTTAAGATTAAATTTTGGAATTTCTTTTGATTTTTTTTCAATCTCAAAAATTTTGTAGTATCACTATTGGTCACCCATCCAGTCGTTACGATGTCGAAAGTAGCTTGACTTTCAATATCGAAACCAAATCGTAAGATCTACTATGTCTTCAATACAAACTGTATTAAATCGTAATAAAATGGTCTGGACGTGTGAACTTGACATATCGAGTCAAGATCAAGGTTGTTCACACGAGCGTAGACGAACCAAGACTAGAATAACACGTTGGTGACGTAACTCGGTCCACTCGTATATTATTCTTATCTCATTCGATTGTGCTAATCGATTCATCGTTTTAAATTGATTTGCCGATACTAATGTTAATGGCTTGTACTGCTGTTCAACCGATATTGGACAATTAAGCGCGCATTAAATTTAGAGGTATTAGCGAGTGGAATTAGTTTGTTGTGATAAATTTTAGCATTATTACTGTTTATTGGATCACTGTGACATTAACTACGGTTTGTATTAGAACAAAGTGATGATAATGGATATATGTATGTATACTAGCGGAATTACTTAATTTATCTATGATTCTGCTAGTATTACTATACTACCGCCACCTAACGTAATAAGTGTAACGAAGGGGTACAAGCAACAATAATAAGTTTTAGAGGAACCTAAAACCCATGTATGGGAATAGCGATCTATACTACCAAATTTATCTATGGCTTAGGTAAATATTAGGTCCTTACCTATGAAATTGGTGTTTTGTATGGAGATTTTGGGGATGTCTGCATTTTACATGCTAACATATTATCAGTTTTCTTTACAACGACAAATCCAGAGATAATAATATTTGGCATATATCATTAGACAAACGTAAGCAATATGTGTGTGAACACGCTTGATAAAAATTATTCATCGTTTTTATGTAAATGCAAATCAAATGATGTATTCGCGAGGCAGTTAAAAATAATTGTCTTTGTGTCTAATTTTAACACAATTAAACTTACAAAAAATTATTAAATTAAATAATACGAGCTCAAATATATGGTCTATTTTTAGAAGAGGCAATTATTTTATAAGAATGTTCTGAAACTTAATAGTTACGGACAAATTGCTAAGACAGAATAAAAACACCAATTTCATAGGTAAGGACCCAATATTATAATGAAGCTCGTGAGGGAATCTTCGGAGCCACCGCTAAATATCGCTGCCATACGCACGTCTACATAGTACCACCTCTGGTAGTGATTTCTGGGGGGCAGAGTACCTCTAGAGGTTTAGTGGGTAGGGTTCTTCCGAAAACTGTTGAATGGAGGTTTACACGAAAGCCAAGACCCACGTAGCCCTAGGGGGGCTGCTCATTGCTCAAGAATATGCGTAAATAATTTATACTAGTTAAAGGCACAGGTAAGAAATCTCTACTTGCTACGACCCTGGAACACTTCTTTCGTGCGTCTTTCGGTCGAATTTGAACTACGAGTATAATTTATTTTTAAAATCCCCAATTTCATCTGGGTTCGTACGCATAGACCGTTCATCATTACAATAGCTTAGCTTAGCAACACAATAGCTTAATATATTGCTCGTGGCATCTCAAGATGTCATCCGGGATTTTAAGGGTTCAAGTAGACATTTATTCTCTCAACATGCCCAAACCTACTAGTCAATATATTATTTATATAGCACAATTGGAGTATTATCTCGCCTTTATCAGGCAGAAGAGAATACATACATTTCACCCAATATGCTCAAGTTCCAACGGTTCTGCTGCCTCCTTCTGCAAGACCGTCCCCTCACAGAAGGAGGCAGCGGGAGAAGGACGCTTTAAGCACTCCTCTCCGGTGTAGACGGGTGGGAAGGAGAAGGTGCCATAAGTGTGTCCTTCCACCTGCCCCAAGAGGGCCGTGTGCGTTGAATGGGTTCCACGCAAGCACCGGCTGCCATGTCTGGGTATTTCCCGAATATACCCGGGAATATACAAGGGGCTATGGCGCATCCACGATCTAAAAGTTATGCGTAACTAGGTCAGGCTTTGGGTTTGACTCGGAGAATTGCTTCGGCACAGCCTGAGTCGTTTCTGCGACAGTGCTTGGATGGGCGTTTCGGGGAGTTCAGCGGTGAGCCAAGCGAGTTCTGCACACGCCTATTTAGGCAATAGGCCAGCGATAGCTAGTTGCCATGTATCAGGCACTGTGTTAGGCGGGGATTGATTCGTTGACCTCGTTCTATGACTATCCCACAAAGCGTTGGTACCTAATCTTTGTTTACCCCTTCACCATAAATTAAATTTACTTCATAGAAACAGAAAAACACATACGAAACTCATGTTAATTGAATATTCAAATGCTGATGTTATCACTAGTCCTTTTAAAGCTATTCCCACTAAATTATCTAAGGAACACAAATCAACTCAACTCAAAATATCTGAGATAGTCAATCCGAATCTCAGACGTAGAACCGAGTTAATCCCAATCCTAATCCGCTTCAGAATGCGAACCTAACGTATCTTAATATATCGAGGGTTCTGTGGATACTCTCACGCGGGTTGTAGGTACTAGACAATCTCCTGAGAGTACTCCTGAGAGCTTATATTAGAGTTTAAGGCTTAGTGTATTGAAAGTCTGGATTTTAAATGAAAATCTAGGTCGCTTGTTTTATAGCTATTGGTTATTTTAAAGAGTTTTAGTTGCTTGTTTATTCATTGTGCTGTTTTGCGTTTCCGAATGAACGAGAAGCGTTTTAGACCATGTGCTATTAATGTGTTGTAGATTTTTTAAAATTTTTGCAATTCACAACAATTTGTTAACAAGCCCCAATAAATCTACTCTCAAGCTTATTTTATGGACTCTGTAATATATGTGACGAATAATTACATATAATCCATACTTATATTATAAATACGAAGTAACTCTGTCTGCCTGTTTCGCTTTCACGTCAAAACTACTGAACCAATTTAACCGAAATTTGGTACACAGATAGTCTAGAGCCTGAGAAAGGTCATAGACTACCTTATCCCGATATTCCCATGGGAGCGGGCGCGTGAACCATGCGGGTGAATGTTAAAAAAATTATATAACGCCTCACAGAAAAATGAAGGATAAATAGACGCCACTATGACCTTTGCTTCTAATAATACAGTAGGAGTAAATTTTCAATTCTACCAATTGAAGCTAATTTTTATCTTTTTGAAAACATCTTTCAGTGTTTAATAACGTCTTTATTGAGGAAGGCTGTATAGGCTACATACCATCACACTCATCACATCTCAAAGTAATAATTCTACGCGGACGAAGTCGTGGGCAAAAACCTAGTAACTCTATATTTTTTCAGTATTGATACCTATTCTTTCCTAAGTCTATTGCCCCTGCGTCATCATATTTTAATATAATATTTGCAAATTGTATTGCTGTTACGTGGGCCTAACGAAATTACTGGCAAGGTGTGGGTGTGTTATGCACGTCTTTACTACCCCTTCGGGGATATAGGTGTGATTATATTATCATATATGTATGTTGTAAAATTAAATATTGATGACTAACTATTGCCACAAAGGTCTTCATTAATATAATTATTCATTACACTACTCATAGGTTAGTTCTAAACCCCATTACTCACGAGTGAGTTCAAAACCGTAATTAACGAACCATCAAATAACTCGCACTTTGACCAAACACGCCACGCGAATTCTTGTTTACGTCTCTTGCTATAAATAGCTTTATATCTGTTTCAACCATTTCCTTTTCCTTGCATGAGGCAATTCACAATGTCCTTAATGGGTTATGACATCAGAAGCTGCGCGGTCACGAATCAAATTGCCTCCTGATTGGGTTGCATGACCTGATTATGCCGTCTAATGAGTTCTGGAGAAGCAACTTAAATAGCAGTTTTGTCAGTACAAACATCAAAAGAGTTGCGTTAATAACGATGTTTATTGCGGTTTTAAAGACATCCCTCTAAAGAAATATATTCCTCAATCAATGCATGTGAACTAAATATATAAAACAGCAAAAAATATAGGATTTAATTGTATTATGTCCTTACCTATGAAATTGGTGTTTGTATGAAGATTTTGGGAATGTCTGCATTTTCCATACTAAATTTTTTTCAGTTTTCTTCACAACGACAAATCCAAAGATAATAATATTTGGCATCTATCATTAGACAAGCTTTAGTAATATGTGTAATATCACACTTCATAAAAATTATTTATTGTTTTTAAGTGAATGCAAATAAAATGATGTATTCGGGTGGCACTTAAAAGAGTTATTAAACATACAACAAATTATCAAAACAAATCAAAGGAGCTCAAAAATATAGTCTATTTTTAGACGAGGTAATTATTTTTTAGGAATACTCTGAATCTTAATAGTTACAGACAAAATACTAAGAGAGAATAAAAACACCAATTTCATAGGTAAGGACCCAACTACTTTAATAGCCAAAATAATAATACTATAATTTTCACACCGCTCATTATAGTTAGCTAATGTGCTTATAATTAAGTTATTTTATGAATATTATTGTATTAAAACGCTATATTCCTGTTTCATTCTGGAGTGAGAGGAAGAACAAGGAAACCATGAAGAAAATGTGTGATAAAGTTTTTATAAAATCGGTTCCAAGCCGATGTTATTCCAACTTCTTAGAGTGGGATAGAGTTAAAAAGCTATTTTTAATTTAAAAGGTCAATTATAGTGATTATCGTGTATCATACTGATTGCCGTCTTCATTGTTCACAGGTACTCATGACAGCAACTGATGACTCCACGTAAGCAATATATTTGAGTTCATTATAATAGTTGGTCATAGTGTAAGAGGTGCAGCAGATCTACGGTTAAAACAGGATCATTAAAACATTAACTTAATAAATGAAAAGGTACACTAGAATTTGTCGTTCACTTAGTAATGTAGTCACGCGGATATAATTTTAATATCTGAAATGGATTGATCACAACCCACAATTTATAAGCTCGTTTTGGATTTAATTATTAATCAATATTCGTCGTTAGTTAAATTTCGCTTATTCAAATATTGCCTTTCGATTTATGAATAGAATGTGTTATCATCAGTCGTAAAGATTTATTTTTATTCGATCGTTTTATTATTCCCCTTCTTTATTTTATCTTTTTCTCAGATAAAACTATATTCAAAAGTAGACGACGACCGATGACCTTCGTGGTCGAGTGGTACGCCGGTCTTAAGGCGTCGCCATCTCGAGAAGTTTTGGGTTCGATCCCCGGTGGGGGCAAATGTTCTCCAATCTTGGATGTTTATATATGTATTATGAATATTTGTATGTACTTTTCTATTATATATATTTATCCGTCATCTAGTACCCGTAACACAAGCAGCATTAGTTGCTTAAAATAGGGCTAGTTGATAGGTGTGAATGTCTGAAATATATATATTTTTTTTAAAAAAGGTAGAACTTAACTATGAAAAATAAGCGAGGAACAGATAAAATAAAGTTAACAAGACTGAAATTAAACGGCAATCATAGAAATGTACGGTCAGTTAACTTTAAACACGACGGCTACTATTCCAATAGCTTCACTTAGAGCTAGTTAAAACTGCTCCACCGAGTGCATTCAGAAATGGTATCTGAAAGCTTTGTATAATGTAGCATACAGAAATAAATTACCTTGATTTTACACATCAAAACGGGAAAATGGACATTTTCCTGTAATACAAACGGTGAATATTCCTAAAACTATTTTGTGAATATCATTGAAAAATTAAATTCTGATATCTTCATGCTTTTGCAATGGTGTTTAAATGTAACGTACGGTTGAAATAAAGTTATTACAAATGTTTGCTTATAAAAGTATGAAAGAGAATATATCGACACTACCCACGTCCTCAGCCTCTTCCCACTGCTGCGCACAGCCTATCCTCACGAAGAAACACAGGAGTATGGGCCGTAACATCACTACGCTGGCCAAATGCGGGTTGGTGGGACACTACCCTATAGAAGTCCAACTGCGGGTCTCCACAATTCAAACATGACTTCGCTAGCCTACGAGAAGATGGATATGTTTGTAAAAAAAAGTGGTACCAATGTAATGGTTTAAGAGGAACTCGATACAAATCGCTCCGCGCCTGTTCAGTATTCCTAGGTGTAAGTTTTCCTTGTAAAAATACATCTTAGTTTGAGTTGAGTTAAGAAATAAATAAATATCTTCAGACATTCGTACCTATCAAATAGCCCCATTTTAAGCAACTAATGTTGCTTGTGTTACGGATACTAGATGACGAATAAATTAACTTAATAGATATATACATATAAATATTCAGAAAACAATATTATAAACATTCAAGACTGGAGAACAAATGCCTGTATTCTTCACGCAAACATTTGCCCCTACCGGTGATCGAACCCAGAGCCTCTCGAGACGGCGACACCCTCCGACCGGCGTCGATTTCTAGAAGAAATGTGATTTCAACTAGTTTCCGCAAGGGCGCTATTAACGTTTCCTATACAAATTTTCATTCTTGACTTTTCTTTTCATTCTTGACATTACTTAACGCAACTCAGTGAGAAGTTTTTCAATATGAAAACTTACACTGATTTCAATATAAAAAAAATTGCGTAACTTTCAATTGTCATAAAAAGATGTCTCGTTTTATCCAAAAGAAACATAATATTTCGTTTATACATAAATTACATTGTTCGCCGGTGTTTGCATGACCCTCAAAGGTTAATAAATAAAAACTCGTTTTAAATAAAATTATACATGAAAATGTATAATTTTATTCAGTTACATTTTCAGTCAAATACCTAATTCACATATGTAAACGCCTAATAGGCGGAATCGTCAAGTGGTCCTTCATAGAACACTGAGTACATAGTACACTGTGGTCATTGTGCGCACTAATGAATAGCACAAACGTGACCGACGCATATCCCGCGGTCAATGACAGTGTTGCTATGCTAATACGGCACGACATAAGCCTTAGTACTGATTCACTGGCTATTAGGTGAATATATGAAAAAGAAATACTTTTTGGTTCTCATACTGCTTAAGTTCTGATTGATGGACATGTCATATGAGGAGGGATGAATACCACATTACAAGAAGGATGCTGAGCATTGATGTAGATGGACCTAGAGTGAGAGGAAGACTACAGAAGCATGGTCTTCTTTTTCCTGCCCTGTTCCCAATTCTATTCGGCGCAACAAGAATGATATGAGACTAAAAGAAGGGGATACTGAGCTGACGAGTGGCAGAGGAGAATTGAAGAAGAAGACATGTTGTGCCGGCCCTACCTAGAAGTGAAGAGAGACTGCTTAAGTCATATTTTGAATTAAAGGAAACACGGTGTTTATAAGATCCAGATAAATCGGTATCGTCGCGTTGAGCTTACTTAATTATTGCAAGCAAGCTTATTTAATACGAGAGAGAAGAGAGTGAAATATTTAACAAAAAATGAATTTGCTTAAGTATGCAAGTTAGTTAATTCAATACCAGCGGAGTACAGAAAAACTCTATGGGCTTACATTGAAAACCTATTTGAATTAAGAAAAATATGACCGTGCCTTTATATAATATAAATTTGTTGACTACCTTATACGTTTTTCATCCGCACAAAAAGAAACCCCGCGTCTTCTACGATGCGCCAGCGCTCTTTTACGGTGTGAATTGCCGATTGTTATAAAAGCTTGTGCATATTTCCTTTTAAATCTCCTGTTAAGGGTCTCGTCTCCGAATACAACAACACACGACATTCTTACACAATGAATACTGGAGCAACCTGGATTACTGCAGGCAGGCTAGACTTACACTACCACGAGTTGAGCTACACCTATCCAGGGAATTAATGCGGCTGGATAAATGTAGGCTGCGCCTTGTAACAGGTGCAATCACAGGACACAGCCTTTTTAACAAAGATCTTTTCAACATAGGTGTCACAGACAGTCCGCTATGCAGGGCGTGCATGGCGACAGAAGAAACAGCTTCCCACGTCATGGTGGAGTGTGACGGGGTAGCAGAATGCCGGGCTAAGTACCTGGGCTCACCGGGTACCCTCCGGGAGGCCATCAGCGTCGTGAAGGCGCTGAGTGACTTTCTGGCGGAGCTTGGATGGCTGGAGTGATCCAGAATTCACCCTCCGACGCAAAACAGGCGCAAACTGGACGTCGAGTTGCTGAAAACGCCCGTATCGAAACGAAGAAGAAGAAGAAGGGTCTCGTCTTAAAGTCTCATTTAAAGTTTCTGACGTCAAAACAGTGATATTTCAAAATAATGCAATAATAAGTGATAATGCATCATAATCTGTGTCACATTCCTAATAAGACTTTTAAATTAATGTTGGATTAAAAATAAGTTATAAATTTTTATCCGTTATTCAATGAAGTAAAAAAAATATAGCTTAAAGATTTGCAAGCCTCCAGTGATAGTACGCCGGACAACACTGCTCGCAGAACTGATGGCCGTTGGGGCGAATGCAACAAGCATCAAATAAGTCCCAGTACCCATGTATTTTGAATCAGATTCCAAATTACTAACCTATTTTTCATTCTACGAGACGGAAACAGCCAGAATATCTCTTCTATTCCGTAAATCTTGCACTGATCACTTCAAACAAGCAGTGCAACTTTGCCTGCATAATTTAAATTGTCTGTGTTCGAACATAAATCGTGAGTAGTTCCTAACTCTTGCGCAACGCTAACGAAACGACGAGTTATTGTGCAGCAAGAAATATAAATTAAGCTCTACGAGGGAATGAGTCAACGGGATTGTTTTGATTGGAAAATCAACGACTCAAGTTTTTATGTAACTTGTGAATTGAATACGGTCAAAGAAAACCAAGAAAACCAATAATATGGAGAAAACGAATGTATTCTGTAATTATGTAATAAAATCGCTTTACCACCACAAAAAGAAAATGTATGCGCTATAGGGTAATTTACCGGGTATATTCGGGAAATTTAACATCATTTAACAAATACTTAACTGAACATTGATTTGAATCAGTTCCATCGCGGTAAAACACAGATTTCTTATTTAAGTGTGGTAACTCAAAGAACTATGCCATCAGTTTCAGCAAAATGTTTACTCTCATAAATTTTTTGGTAGATTTAAGTAATGGAATATGAACATGATTTTTTATCAAAGTGATTTTATTAAACTACAAGGTCAATATTGATGGAAGGGTCCTTATATGAGTCAAAGTCAGCCTGCTAGCGAGAATCGATGTCCATGGGATTGCGAAAGTCGTGTAAGCGAGGTACCGGGATTCATTAAAAAACACATGTATATATTACGAAATAGATAACAACGCAACAAAACTATGTCATTGATAGTAGCCTTATTTGTTGACTATAGATATTATTTATGAAGTATACTTGTGTTGCTATCAGTGAAAATAAATTGATTTGAAAAAATATCGATTAAAATCATTTGAATTTTTAAAGATATTCAGAGTAATCGTTTATGTTATGGGTAATTAAAAAAAATAATTAATTAATAAATTGATTCTATACTAATATTATTGCACTACATTTACAATGATGTTATTTTTATCAATATGGCACTATGAACTCAAAAATATCGTAAACTTATCATATTATGAATATAATTTAATAATATTAGTGGAAAGTCATTAAGAATTTGGCAAATCTTGCCATAGTTTTTACTCCATTTCTATGACCGGTAGTCGTTATGTTCCAATAAATTACAGAAAAAGAAATATGGGGCTAGTTTTAAACTAAAACTGTTTGAGTATTGGTTGCCTAAAACAATATTATAATTAATTAGCAAATCATTTCTTCTGTAGCACCATGTCCAGTGAATGTCGAAAATGAACATTATCCTTTACCAACTTACATTGAGAAGATTATTTAAGTTCTTCATCATATAACATCGTTCGTTCACAGCAGAACTATAATTATCTATGATCATTAACTGTCTGTTTAAGATATTCTAATGTATTTCAAGATAAAACTTGTAGATATTGTCGTGGCTCAAGGTGATGGATTGAAACAAGAGTTGATTTTTGATCAAATTTAAAATTGTCTTTCATCTTAACTCTTAGATTTCATTTTCAATAAATTTGCTATATTTAGAAACAATATCAGTAAACGTTTATGACAGGAGTATCCGGTTGGGTTGTCAGTCGTAAATAATATCGTTAAATTATCTTACTCGGCAATGCTCAGTGTCACCGAATTCGTTTGAGAAGCCATCTCTTTATTTTACGATATTACCAATAAAATTGAGGGCAGTACCACGAAATACATCTGGAAGTGTTGGGTATGGGGGAATAGAGGAGCTCAGTGACGTCGTTGTTTGTTCGCTTTAGCTTATTAAAAACAAAGGTACTTTCACCATGGTCTATCTTTGGATGGGTGGCCAATACTTTGTGATCTGCATTGGGCCGGCGTAGTGGTGTTATGGCCCGTACTCCTCGTGTGTTTCACCATGTAGAAATATCTTTGCCTGCCAAGTATACCTGTCTGTTTTTAAAGCAAAAACAAAAATAAGATTACCTAAAAAAGTGATGCTCTGAAAGAAACTGTGAACTGGGTCAAAAACTCTCATTTAATTGTGTCTTTGAAGCTAAAAATTAGAATGCGTCTAAAACTCCCTAACTCACGTTAGTTAAACACAGAAGACTGATTATAATCGTCTTCCCATCTGCGCCCGAGTTTCGACGACCTTAGTCGTTGACCAGAAAGTATTGCGAATGATTTTTAAATTAACATTTATACAAACGTAAACGCAATTTTGTATTTAATAATCTTATATTATTATTCTACTTAAATGAGCGCGTCCAAATTTATCATCAATCACTTTTCCTGTGGCAGGTGGTTGAAAGAAATTACTTGACAAATAAGCCCTACCTTTTCTATAGTTTCATCACCTAACAAACAGTAACAAATAATAGTTGTTTATGTAACTGTCACATAATATAGGTTATTAAAACACGAAGGCGAGTTTTTTAATAGTATCACGCGAGTGTTTTAATACCGAGTTATGTGCAGTTACATACACTACTTTATCTACACTCATTATCCAAAGAAATAAAACAAAAACTTTAAATAATTTTATTTATTGTTGGCTATCTGGAAAACATTTGCTATAGTTTTGTGCGTTTTTAAGAAAAATAAGTGTTGCATAATGAGTCCAACCTGTTGCATAACGGTCATTATGTTACAGTTTCCATTTTTAAATGTCATTAGAGTTAGATGATGATTTGATGAGGATGGGCGTGAGTGTTGACTTGACTTGACGAGGAGAGTGGAAGAGGAAGACATGTTGCGCCGACCACAAATAGAATTGGGAACAGGGCAGGAAAAAGAAGAAGATTAGAGTTCGAGTCTGAGTTCATAATTCGAACATTATAACACGAGTGAAGATAAATAAATTATTTCCACTTTCCATTATCGTAAATTAAATTCATCATTAAATTTTTTTTCCTATTTGGAATTATTTCCATTGTGCCCGGTGCATGGCAACAGGTTCGGACTTAACATATCTGGCAAAATGTGAATGATAACTTCTTTGCCTACCCCTTCGGGAAAAAGGCGTGACTATATGTTTGTTCGGAATCCAATTATAAAAAAATATATACATATATACAATCTCGCCTGCAATCCCCGAATGGGTCGGCCGAGTCCAAGGAGTACTGAGTTCTTTAAGACCACATTTAGCCATACAAAAATTGGGTTTGGTCAGAGGAAAAACGTGAAAAAGTTGTAACAAGTGGCTAGCTCATCGCCTACACAATCACAGATCCAGGATCCAATACGCCCTTAGTCGCCTTTTACGACATGCTAGGCAAGAAAAGCAGTTGGCACATTATTTTTGCGTCCCGGACCAACACGGGACTAATTAAAAACGGGACAAAAAAAATGATTTGATACATAATTATATTATTTGTGAAATAAATATAGTTCAGATACGGCTATATCGTTCATCTCCATGAAACGCAAAGCTTTGGTTGTGTAATCAGTCGGAAACCATACTAATAATTACGGCCTGTTTGTTACTCGGTTATGCAATTGTCAAGGAGTTGGCGCGACTTACAGCGATTTTCACACGAAGGCTATTTAGTTTTTGTCTTTATCAGCATTTGTACCCCAATTCTACTATAAATTTACCATTGCGTCACCAATGCGTTATGAAAGAATGCTTAACAGAATAAACATTGATGGTTGAAATGTAAGCTTTTGCTTTACATTCAGTTTGCTATTTTACATAAATCAAAAACGTAAAGCAAAATCTTACATTTCAATCATCAATGTTTATTCTGCTAAGCATTAATTCTTCAAACGCATTAGTTACGCTATTGTAAATTTATAGTAGAATTGGGGCGCTGGGCACAGAGCAGGTTATGAGTAGAAGAGAACTCGCTTATTGATGAGAAGAAAAAGCCGTAACATCATTGGACATATTTTATGCGGATTTCACTAATCCGCATAAAATATGTAACGGATGCCAAAGGAGCCTTAGAACCTTAGGAGTTAAAGGTTTGACAATCTTTAACTCCTAAGTTTTTGTAAATCATCCAAGCTTTAACCATAGCGTCAGTTGTTTTATTTTTAATATCAAACTTAACTTGCTTTAGAAGCCATGTTGATCCGCTGCTCCTTGTTGGAACCGTTTCTACCCCCCGCACCCCGTCGAGCCTGCGTGGTGGCCTTAGTCCTATGCTACCTATATTATGTTATATGCTATGAGGAGCTCGGTAGCCTAGTGGTATGGACGCTTCGGCTTTAGATATCGAAAACAAAGCTACCTTCGCCATAGTCAAGCCTTGGATGGGTGACCAAAACTTTGTGATCTTGAACTCGTCCCTGCTTCGGAAGTCTACCGTTTCTACCCACCAACTTGCATTGGGCGTGGCAGTGTTACGGTCCATACTCACGACAATGTGTTTCTCCATGAGGAAGGCCTGTGCCCAGCAGGGGTACTTATATAGCCTGAGGATGACGAGATTTATTATCTTTGATATAATTTAAGTAATTTCCCAGTAGCGCGAGAATCAGGCACATCCTTAGAGAATTATTACAAAAAAGAAAGTTTTCAATAAAGATGCAAATGTCACACGAGAAACGTATATCAAATCAAATAAAAAATAACTTTAGTTCATAGGCCAAACTTGGCACTTAAAATCGTCAACATTTTAAATAATTATCTGACAATATAAATAATAATTAAAAGATAATATTAATGTTCATTACCGCTACAAATATAACATAATATAACTGCGACAAATATAGTTTATGCGACAGAGAAAACAGAACACATTATAAAACATTCTTCACTTTAATATCGAAGCTAAAGGACCATATAAATGTCTTAGAGATCTTTCATGGACGATAATAGTAATTTTTAAGAGATCGCGAGCTCAAGAAGCAATTCTGCCGAAATTAATTTAAGTGTCAAATTTCTTTTGATATTAAACAAAGGTTCTTTTTACGATAATGTGATTGTTCTGCACCTATATCTTTTTGCTTGGACGCAGATAGGACCTTAATATTTAGTAAAATGTCCTTGTCTAAATGAGAAGCTCGCCGTAGTTCAAAAGCTTTGAGTTCTTCACTACCCTATAAACATGCGACTGCTTGGCATAGGCCTTCGTCCTTGGCCTATATACGTCCCACTGTTGGGCACAAGGCCAGAAGATATCCTCATGAAGAAACACGTGAGGAGTGTGGGCCGTAACACGGGTTTTTTTTAAAGCCTCTGAAGGAGGACTCTTTACCTTCCCATGCGGGAGAAGGAGGTGGTGAATTCTGGATACCCACAAGCCGACCGGGGGTTAGCAATAGCGACCGGGACCATGGGGTTAACGTGGGGAGCGCATGTTTTCGCATAACGTCGATTGTCATAACATCGTTTGTCATACATCGAATGGCATAATCATCAAATAGCATAACAATCATGTCACATATTCCTTCTTACTAATAACATTAAGGTGGCATAACTCTCTAAAGGCATATTATTATAAAGCATAACTATAGAAATTCCTAATTTCATTTAGCACAATATTAGGTAGTCCTAAAATGAATCGAATAATCACCCAGATTCGAAAGAAGCAATCCCAAGGAAATGTGTTCTGATAAATATTAGGTTAAGGTTATTTTTTTTATGACCCCTGAAAACTATATTTGTGCAATCGAAATTCATTTAGTAAACAATTTGAGGCAGAGAAAAATATTATGCGTTGAGATCATTATGCTTTTCATAAGTTGTGCGTTTCAAATTTATGCCTTTTAATACTTATGACAAAAAATTTTAGCCTATACAATATTAGGACTCTCAAAATTATGCGTCGCGATTTTATGCGTTTTGATGATTATGCCTTTCAAAATTATGGAATTTCATATTATGATAATAAACGTTATGCTTAAAATTACGGAGCCCTTAACGTGCCACCCGAAGCACGGAGGAGTTCGAGATTACAAAGTTTTGGGCTCCCGTCCAATGCCTGACCATGGCGAAGGTAGTTTTGTTTTCGATATAGAAAGCCGAAGCGTCCTAACCACTACGCCTCCGAGCTCCTCGATCTGCGAAGCCAGGGTAAGTACCTAGTAAGTAAAAATATAAAAATCGCTGTCAACGGCACCGCTCTCAAGGGAAGTGTACCGGTCAGGAATTGCACGTGGGTATACGGGGGAATGGCTCGCTTCGTAATAGCTTACGTTATTGCTTGACAACATTGTCTACATTGTCTTTGGATTGCTCACAAATTTGAGTTCCTTATTGGCAAAGGTATTTCTAAAAACAGACCGTACTATTTTAATACGTACTGAGTGGAATTGGGTTTTGAGCGTAGTGGTTCTTTCGCCATGGTTAGTGCTTGCCCTTGGATAGGTGACCAAAACTTTGTGATCATGAACTCGCCCGTGCTTCGGAAGTTAAGCCGTTGGTCCCGGTCGATTGCTACCGTTTCTACGTATACAGGCTGTTGACAACGACAATATTTGCGCACAACAATTTTGGCCATATTAAGCATTGTTAAGTGCTTGAGTTATATTATATACTCATTAAAAATGGATAAGAATTTGGCATGAGATTATTTCTCCTCTATTTGCTTAAAAACATCAACTGCTTTAAACAGCGATAAACTTTTGAAATGATTATGGAACCATAATTCAGATTATTTTCCATTTCTTTCCTTTGAGGCAAGTGAATGTCCGCATTATGATAACCCTGAATTACTTATTATTGCGACAAAACATTCCACGGGTTGGAGTAAATCAAAGTAATTTAAATCAATAAAGTGAAAATTTAAATCATGTTTGTACAATGAGCCGTGTGGCAGCGGCTCATTAAAAGAATACTACTAGCCCAGCTCTTCCCTTGGGTGTCGGAAAAGGCGACTAATGGACTAAGAACTGCACAGCCATCCAATTGCTTATAGCGGCGACGGGCTCACCACCTGTCATGCTGAGCACATTTGCAGTCACTGCTTGGTGAAGCGCGGGCTATGGCAAGGGACCGCTTTTGCGGTGCTTTTAGCTAGTCTCTGAGTAACCCTTAGGGGATAATAGTCGTGATTATATGTATGTATGTATGTATTGACAATTGAATACACTCGAGAACGTCAAAAACTATTCCGACCCTTTCTGCAACTACCAGAAGGCAGTGCCCTGAAGAGGAACGGGCTAGGAACTTTTCATTATCGTTTACATATTATTTTACGTAATTAACAGAGGCTGCTAGCGTCAAGCGTCTTTACAGACCGGACATAGACGACTGGAGCATGACTGACTAACACTGACGCTAGATATCACAGGGTGAACATAGAGACGACCAACCGACGACGACAATAATAACAGTCGAAAAAAAAAAAATTATTTTACCAAGTCAAGACCTTTAAATTTGACATTATAGAGGCAATCATTTTTAGGACTCTTCTTTAAAAAACTTGAAAGACGAAACCTAAGAATAATACGTAACACGCCGCTAAAATATGTAGTAAAAAAGCCATTTCTCTAACAAAACGTGTAAGTTAGGACCCTCCCGAATGAGCCAGCGGGGCAATGGATCGGAATATCAGACAAAAGCGAAAAGAAACATCAGAAGGCATATAAAGGGTTTTGTGAGGGCTCGCGAATAGTACAGTTTCGTTTGAGGTTCATTTCATATAAAAATTGCTACTCCGCTTTCAGTATTTCCTTGGCCATTACTGAAGAATGATCGTTTTTATACGCTTATGATATTTCTTTTGCTTTTAGTGGTATTTTGTAGTCTCCATTTCGCTGCTTACATCAAAAAAATTCTATTACAGATTTTTGCTTACGGTACAGCTTCTAGCTATCTGGCAAGCATAACTACTATTTCTTATGTAATAAGTTGATCATTATCTTTACCATTATTACTACGAGATGAATATTGTTCTATTTCGTATTTTTCTCCAACCAAGATTTTATTAAAACATCGGGGATTTTCAAGGTCAAGTTAAGGTCACTCTTGTCTGTAGTGCTTTACTTTTTGAAATTATTCTTTTGCTCTCCCAAGGGGCATTCGTAACAAAACGAAGACGTACCCTTAGATCTGTAGATACGAGTAAGTACTCAAAGCTTAATCTCGCGCTAGACGGTTTTTTCTTTATAAATACCTATATTTATTAATTTATTTAAACTTTATTACATTTGGTGCACATTGACGGACTTAATATCAAAGGCATTTTCTAGCAGTCAACCATTGCGTGGTGCAGAAAAAAGAAAATAAGTAGATGCACTAAGTTTACTAGTTTCGTGTCGTGTTGTGTCTAGAATATTATTCTAATTCTTTATCATCAGTTGAAGATGAAAAAGTTTTTGTTGTGTTAGATTTTATAATAGAAGAAGAAATACTGGCTGCATGAATTCCTAGTACATTATTATCACGTCTTCCATTAGGGTATTCTACCGATTTTGAGAATGGAATATTCTTGAAACAGCAGATGCCAAGTTATGATATTTCTGAAAAACATAAGTGCTTACTTTGATTCTTGTTCGAATGGTAAGAGAGACAGTGAAATTATTGGATACTAGCTTTTGCCCGCGACTTCGTCCGCGTAGAATAGTTACTTTCAGATAGTGTGATGGTATGTAGCCTATAGCGTTCCTTTAATAAATAGGCTATTCAACACTGAAAGATTTTTTCAAATAGGAACAGTAGCCTCAATCGGTGGAATTGAAAATTTACTCCCACTCTATTATTAGAAGCAAAGTTCGTAGTGCCGTAAACTTTCCCCAATTTTCTGGGAGGCGTTGTTAAATTCTTTAACTTTCACCCGCATGGCACCCGTTCCTATGGAAGTATCGAGATAAAAGGTAGCCCATGTCCTTTCTCAGGCTCTAGACTATCTGTATACCAAATTTCAGTTGTCAGTAGTTTTGACGTGAAAGCGAGACAGACAGAGTTATTTTCGGATTTATAATATTAGTAGGATTAGTGACTAAACATCTTGTATGTGATACTTCAGACAATATAAAGGTATACATCTCAAGATGTAATGTTTATTATTATACATCATAGCTGCCTTCTGGGAAGTGCTTAAACGTAATGTCATTTACAACGTACAATATGATATTTAATTTTATGGTACAGATTCTTACAAGAATCATTGTATTACAGGAATTTGTAGCCTCCAATAAGTAGAGTTTCTGTTCAGTAGCCAACAATTTGAATAAAATTATTAAAATAAATATATAAAAAATTATAAATATTCTTCAAAATTCAAAATGACCCTTTTTATTTTACAGGCGATGTAACTCAAGTAGTATCACATTTAATGTCTTTACCATATAAATTCTACAACATCTCGGAGTACATCATTACGTTTCTTCTTTTACGCACTTAGAATACGAGATAAATTTGATTATTTTTCCGATACCAATATAAATTTGAGAATCGACAAATTATTAGAGCAATCCAATCGAATAACAACGTTGCGTACGTAATTTCAATACGTATATGTTGTTCTTTGTGTTTCCAAGAAAACGCTTTCAATTTCTTTTGTGAGGAACGGAGAGATGAAAGTATTTTGGGATTTTTGTGTTTTTTATTAGAGATTCAAGCAAATTGTTGCGCACTTCTTTTGGGTGCCTCTTCCATTATATTTACAATGTTTTTAGGGCATTGAATCAAAAATAGTTTAAATCTTTTACTAACATTTTTGTGACTAGCTGTGCCCGCGTCGTCGTTCGCATGGCTATTGATTTAACGCTGATTGAACACTGCGTTGTTTTTTAAAAGTGCTCAACATTACATTCCTACCTCTTATTAGCAAAATGTTGATTGTTAATTGTTGATCTAAAACCTCTAATATTATTTAAATAATATAAATAACATTTCTTGTCAGTGGATTATTATGAATTATTTCAGTTCCATTAGTGAAAGCTTAAAAAATATTTTCGATGGTGTAAAAAAAAGGATTCCGTTTTACTTTTTTTTCTATTGGGCAAGATGAATAAATAATTTCAAATTTCATTCGATTCATTAAGTTTCAGTGATACAATACATACTACCAATAATATTTGTTTACTTATTGCTTAACAAACAACTACCTACTTTAAAACTAGTCAGTAATTTAAATCCATTCATCATTGCTGTTAGAAGGTCAATGAATTTGTATTCTTACAGAAACGTGTACATAGTGTCTTGTATGAAAGACAACATCTTAAAGTTAGCATACAGGCGAGATATTTTGAATTATGTTCAACTGTAAATAAAATTTTATATTTTATCTCAAAGTATGTTACCAACAACAAAATGGCACTAAACCACAACCTTGGCAATACGACAATGCGAAACCCACATTTTGAAAAAGCTTTAATAGTCATGGTTATTAGAATTTAAAAATCTTATTTTTTAAATATGTAAGCATAGATAGAAAAAAATAAAATTATCACGTTGTTATCTTCATGAAAACTTGCATTAAAAGATTGCGTAAGGTCTTACAAAATAAGTTGTATATTAATATTTCAAAACATTCCATAAAAAGGCAGGGATTAAGAGCTGGTTGTCAAAAAAATGTTTTGCGATGGCCCCGCCTACTACACCGAATACTTCAAAAAAGTTTCGTGACAGTTAAGTTAAATTTCTTCACATTTAATATTTCGAGCATGGTTGTCATTTAACATCATGAAAATCACAGAGGATGAATGGAGCAGTTTCAAGATATTTTATTATTTCTGACGATATAAAACAAAGGCAGCGGTAGCCGAGTTGGGACGGACGGGACGCTTCTTTTTCGAGAGGCTGCAGGAAACGCGGACCGCCTGTACCACTGAGTTTAAATAAAACTTATGTACAGCTAATTGTGAATATCACGTGCCTCACATTGTGCCCGGTGCATGGCAACAGGCTCGCCACCTGTTACATGGGACCTAACATATCTAGCGACATGTGGGAGTTTTATATTGATTTTTAATAGTGCTTATTGTTCGATTATATATTCGATTAGTATTTTTATACATATAACTCTGAAATTACACATAAACTTAAACTTATTCCGTTTAAACTCATCGTTTTAAAGTCTGCTACATAATTTTAATTTTATTGTATTTTTTTTATGCCCGCCCAAGATAAAAGTGTGAAAATTTATATAATCAAAATAAAATATGTGCAAGTTGTACATGAACTTTAGAAAATTTAACATAAAAACACCTCTGTTTTGGCAGCCGCCTCTTAAGCAATGAAATAACTCCCACGGATCAGACGCGGAACCGCATAGTTATAACAATACCTATCGTGCGCGCAAATGGATACCTACATACCTACAGATAGTAGTCCAATTGAGCTCAGTGGCAACGATCGTTTGCTGGTCATGCTCAGGGGTCAAGAGTCTCATGGAATAACGATGCAGATGCGACAACTACAAACATTGTTGTAAATAACTTTTCATATTTTGTTCGGGGTAAGGCGTGGTCCAATTAAATAATTTTATTAAGATATTAAGATAAATAAAACCTTTAATTTGTTTAGTTACTTTAATAAGTTAACTTGCAGTCGAAAATTATACTTCATTTATTTAGTGAGCAATATAAAATTACCATGACAAATACGTAGGTATTAAATAAAAAAATTGGATTTATTCAATACAGATTAATAATTTTATTGTAAGTTGATAAAAGAAAAAATCTTTATTAAAAATTAACTAAAGGCATTCTTAACTTCTTCTTTTACGATAAAAATACACATTACTTTGAATGACTTTGCAGAGATAATAATTACAAAAGGATTAGGTCTTACAATAGGATTTAGGGGCTAAAAATAACACCGGCTTAATTGGATAGGTGTAATAGTAATCCATTAATGTAATCCCATTAAATATTTAGTGCTACTAAAAAGATTAATCTATTACGATAGCCCGACGAAGGATAGATGTATTCAAAGTTATCGCTTTGAAAGAAGAGCTCGGAGAGTCTAGATTCTCCTAATATTCATTATTTTGTACTTTGAATAATTGATTACACTTTTATGCTGTTAATCGTCCTCAGCCTATATACATCCCACTGCTGGGTACAGGCCTTCCCCATGGAGAAACACATGAGGAGTATGGGCCGTAACCACCACGCTGGCCGAATGCTGGTTGGTGGGTAGAAACGGTGGCAATAGCGACCTGGACCAACGGCTTAACGTGCCTCCCAAAGCACGGAGGAGCTCAAGATCAAGATTTGGTCATCCATCCACAGCCAGACCATGGCGAAGGTAGCTTTGTTTTCGATCGAAAGCTAACTACGCCACCGAGCTCCTCCTATGTTTTACATAAAGGCAATTAAACCTAGGTTTTTCTATTTTGAGCATAAAAATTTATGGATCAATTTAATGGTTATTTTATTTTATTCGGAACAACAAACAATTACATAATGTTAATTACAAAAATGAGGTGATATATAACTTAGTACTAATTAAGTAACCAACAACATTGTCCTAGTTGCAATGTTTTTATTTATTATTTTCAGCGCCTATGAGTAATCGGCATAGGTATTTTGGTGGAAACCAGAAGAACAAAATTAATCAAAGAATTCATGAGCTTTAAAAAACTCGAATTCATCATCATCATTAGCCCACGTAATCCATTGTCGAGATGACGTGGTGGTCTAACCATTTATACTCGTATTTCATAGGACTGCATCCGGGTTGCATTTTGGGTTTGCCAATATATTGGCATCGGCGTTACAATGATTACAATGAAAAGTAATGTAAACGCGCATCTTGTTTGATCTAGTTCGTTGCAAACGAGACACGGACTATCAATGCTCGGGGAATCTCCGCGTCTTATTCAGTGTGTTGTCTCTCTCACCCGCTTTGACCCCGCGTATCTCATTTAACTAGATACCTGCTTTTGTTGGCTTTTAACTTCGCGCGTATTATTTGTTTATACATTTTTAATTTACACACACAATTTTGGTTATATATTTTACTTTAATTAAATTTTAATATATAAGCGTTTTTATCGGTATTGATGCATCCCTAATATTTCAAAAATTGTTGACAAAAAATTGTATTCAACATGAGCTACCTATTCCAAAACATGAAATAAAGTCTTGGTGTAAAAAGACCATTTTTCAACTTTAACGGCCTCGTCACGACTACGAGCGGCGAGCAGCGCCAGGCGTTTTCTCTTTACATTTCTCACTCAATACATGCGTTACTTGCGTCCGCGCATCGCAAGCGAGCAATGAAAAGAAAAAACGCCTGCCGTGCCGCTCGCCGCTCGGTAGTCGTGGCCGGGCCGTAAGCCTCATTTAAATGAACAGTCCAGTCTTACAAATAGTTACTCTTTGCCGCTGATTGCACTCACGCCCGCGTCCGATGCCCTTGCTCTATCTGCGACGTGTTGAGGCAGGCCCGCCGTTTTTGTTTCTTATTGTGAATCCAATAACTATGTAAGGAATAAATACGGGTAAGGCCTCTGTCGGCTTGTCGGTTAATTTCCTTATATATTTTTATACATTGTAAGCGTCTTATGTATGTTTAGTATTAGTGTACTAGTGTTATAACTACTGCCGAGACGTCAACTGCAATAAAATGTACTTGTGTTCTTATTGTGATAAAATAAGGTTTTTAATTAAATGAGATTGTATATATGGTAGTGCTCGTGACTGTACATCAGCTATAGCTATAAAGGTCTCTAACCACTATACCGAAGTAAACTATGATAATGCTAGGGCCGTTACAGCCAAATTTTTTCTTAAGAAATATAGGAAAGCATGCCCCATAGAATATGCCTTCACAGATTCTGATACATCTCTAACAATGAATATTTTATCGCGTCACCAGTGTCCTACTATGTCATGGTTGTAGTTAGGCCTCAGGTGCTGGAGGCTGCTGCCTCTTTCTGCGAAACCGTGCTCTTGTAGAAGGAGGCAACGGAGAGGGAGCGGGAAGAGAGTGCTCTGTACTCCCCTGCGGCGTAGAAGAGTGGGCAGGAGAAGGTGGGTGCCATTAGTCCGTCCTTCTACTGCCCCGCGACCGGCCGCGTACGTTCCATGTCTGGGGATCTCCCGAATATCCCCCAGGAATCCCCCTTTGGCACATTCCCGTCCTAGTGCATAACTAGGTCGGGAGGCCCTGGAATCGACATGGAGAATCGCTTCAACAGAACTAGAGTCATTCCCGTGATAAGACACGAATGGGTATATCGGGGAGTTTTACCGGGTGTTCTCAGCAAGCAACAGAGCGAGTCCTATACACGCCTACCACCTAGCCAGTGGTAGGTACGACTCGTAAATAGGATTTTGTCCCTGTAAACAAAAAATGCCACTGATTCTAGATTCCACAATAGGTTTTTCGGATTAAGAATGTAGTAAGTAGGTTGTCACATAACATAACTAATCATCACGCCTCTTTCCCGCAAGGGGTAGGCAGAGGTGTGACCCACGTTTCGCAAGATATGTTAGGTGGCGAGCCTGTTGCCATGCACCGGGCACAATGTGAGGCAAGCGATATTCACAATGAACTGTACATAAGTTTAATTCAAACAGTTAGTTAATTAGTTTAGTTTCATTCAAGTTGTCACTTTCACCAAAAAATGTAATTGAGTTCCTCCATGCGACCGGTACCAATGGTTTAACGTGCCTTATGACTATTATACACAGCTATATTATGCACAAACAAAATGTATTTGAAACTGTCTCACTGCTGTGCCAATACAGGTAGCCAATTCAGCAAGATGTCAGGTTTTGAGTCTTGACGCTGGTTTTCTATTGGCACCTTATGTCGTAGGATAAAGATTTTAAATAAATCTTTAAAATTCACACGCATGTTAACAAAACTTATGAATGAAATATTGTGTTGGTTGGCCATAGCTATAAAACGAAATGTTTACTATGTTTTTGTCAACATTAACTCATTTTAGTGTTCAATGTGTTTGTCGTGTGTCTGTTTAAAAAACGATTTACAGCCTATTGTGGTAAGCAATTTAGTTGTTAAGTCGCATTAAAATTATTTAATAATGTATCAAAAATGTTTTTATGGCTCTATTATATGTATTGTAAGCGGCTAATTGTTAATAAACCACCACCATATAATTTAACCGTCCCGTGTTCGTCCGGGTCCGTGTTGGTCCGGGTCCCGTGTTGGTCCGGGTCCCGTGTTGGTCTGGGACACAAAAAGAATGTGCCAACTGCTTTTCTTGCCTAGCATGTTGTAAAAGGCGACTAAGGGCGTATTGGGTACTAGGTCTGTGATTGTGTGGGCGATGAGCTAGCCACTTGTTACTACTTGTTCACGATTTTTCATCTGATCAAACCCAATATTTGTGTGGCTAAATGTGGTCTTAAGGAACACAGTGCTCCTTGGACTCTGCCTAATTACAGGCTGCTGCTTTAATTACAGGCTTGATTGTATGTATGCATAATTTTACCATCCACAGATATGTTAAGGCCCACTTGCTCGATCGAGATTTAGCACCTAACCCTGGGGCATATATATGGGCACACCCTGGGTTAGGCGCTAACTCTCGATCGTATAAGTGGGCCTTAGTCCCCGTGTAACGGGTGGCGAGCCTGTTGCCATGCACCGGGCGCAACGTGAGTCAAGAAATATTCACAATGAACTGTACTTAAGTTTTATTCAAACTCAGTGGTACAGGCGGTGGGATCGAACCCGCGCTTCCCGCGGCCTTCTCAAACGAGTAGTGCCCTGTTGAATTAAGAAAACGTGGTAAGATAGTAATTATTTCTTATTACTTTCGTATTTCCATCATATTGAAATATAGTTTGAAGCAATAGCTATCATTTAAGTCGGTCATTGATGTATTTTTCTATTAATATAAAAATCTCTGTAAGATAAATTCTGGAAAAGTTATCAGCTTGAGAAGCTATTTAACCAACCCAACAAAAAGAGACGCAGAAGCAAAGTATTTTTTCTTTTCAATTTTATATTCGCAATTATTCCTTTGTTGCCGTTGCTAGGAAGCAAACTAGCTCATTATAAGGCAGTGGTTGAAGGGTTCTTCACCGTAGCAGTTAGTTGGTGTTTTACAAGATCTGGTACAAGATATATTTTTAACGCACGATTTTTCACGATTTTCTACTTTACTGCTTATTGGCGAGTGAAATAAACGTCTTTTATACATTTATTTCTTTATTATCTTCATTAAAAAATATAAAATCAAATCACAAATAATATATCAAAATATTTGCGGCCGACTATGTGCCTACAGACTAATTCGTTAACAAGTTTTACAATTATGTATATCTTCGATTCGAATTGCGTACTATTTATTTGTCAGATTTATGCAAATGGTACAGAATTCTTATGAATTATCTGTAATTTTCTTAAAGGTACATCATTGGAGCTTAAGCAGATTTTATGTGACTTATTAATTCGCCATTGGTAGTCTGAACCGTCATGAAATTTTTTCAGATTGAATAAGGTCGTTGGGAATAAGCTTTCTTCGTCGTCACATACAATGCCATCTTGCCAACACACATTTTTTTTTAGATTCAGATTCATTTATTCACAAGAAACACGGTTTTGCATAGATGTTATTACAGTACATATTGTTCTATCATGTTTCGCTTACAAAGCATGCAAATATAACATAATTGTATTGTGTCACAAATAATACTTAACTAATTTTATTTTCATTACCATCAGGTGGTCGTACACTTTTTGTAAATCACACTAAAACAAACGTAAATGTGTTCCCAATAAAAGTCATTTCTCTTATTTTTCTCCCAATATCACTAAAACAAGCGACTGCATGCAACTGCTCGCATGTCGTGGCGCCGATAAAGGGCGCCTTTGTAAAAGTACAGTACTTTCTTGTTAACAAAGGCTTAAAGCTGTATCTTGACTTTCCGTGATAATTAGTACTACATATTATGGTGTAGCGAGAACTGTGTTCTTTTGGTTTAAAGGCCTATGCCCACACGAGAGGTTTAAGGCACGTAAAATATTTTTGAGTTATAAGAGAATGTAAGAAAGGCGGTAGCCGAGTTGGGATGGACGGGGCACTCATTAGTGGTCGTGAGACTCGCGGGTTCGATCCCACCGCCTGCACCACTGTGTCTGAATAAAACTTATGTACAGTTGATTGTGAATATTGCTTGCCTCACATTGTGCCCGGTGCATGGCAACAGGCTCGCCAACTGTTACAGGACTTATCATATCCGGCGAAATGTGGGTGTTATTACCTCTGCTTACTCCTTCGGGGAAAGAGGCATGACGATATGTTATGAGAATATGTCGGCTGTTCAAAAAATATATATTCTTTGTCCGAAACAATAATGGTGTGCTCCGGTGTAGTGACCCATTGTGGATTGGTCCTTAAAAATAGTAATCAGGACCAACAGCTTAAATTTTCTTTCTCAAGCACGGAAAAACTCGAGATCACAAAGATTTGGTCACCCATCCAAGAACAAACCACAGGAAAAGTTAAAAGAAACCTTTGCTTTTACCGTACCAGAGTCATGTTTTTCAAATTTATGCCCCCCTTTATTTAGCTTTTATAAGTCTAATGTTCTGTTATTAGCTTATAAGGCCTTTTCTAAATAAGCTGACGACATCGTGACCGTTCATTGACCCGTGGTCAAATCGTGATCTCTAGGGTCTTATAAATCGTAACTATTTGATACACTCAGCTTAATATAATTATACGCTCGTTTACATGAAATCAGAGCGCCATTCAAATAGAATCTCCTCGATGTGGAGGTCCTCCATAAATTTACATTTGTAACTATTTATACAGAAATAAAAATGTTTATATTTTACGTTATTATTTTCATAAAGCTATAAAAAGGATTTTTTTCGACGAATTAGCTTAGATAATGAAAGCACTGTCCAGTCCTCAGCTTATATAAGTCCTACTGCTGGAGCTTCCTCATGGACACATGAGGAGTATGGGCCGTAACACCACCACGCGCTGTCCTAATGCAGTGGGTAGAAACGGACGCGATAGCGACCGGGTCCAACGGTTTAACGTGCCTTCCGAAGCACGGAGGAGCTCGAGATCAATAATTAAATAATCACAAAGTTTTGGTCACCCATCCACGGCCTGACCATGGCGAAAGTAGCTTTGTTTTCGATCGAAAGCTAAAGCGTACTAACCACTACGCCACGGAGCTCTTTTCGAAAGCAATGTAAGCACACATACTTGAAAACCACGCTTCTTTCCCCGAAGGGGTTTTGACACATTTACACGCACCGTATAACTTGTTATATCTTATAGTAATTGATACATACTTAAATTTTTTTTAGTTTCCTTCATCCTTGCATTTAATACAAATTGTGAAGACTTCCGAAGAAATATTTTTTTTGTAATTATGTTTATTTGTATTATGTGCTATGCAGAAATGTTAATTATATTGCTGCATAATTTATCATGAACAAACTATTTAACAATGATACTGAATTACATTACGAATCATAATTTTCCACGAATAATGAACATTCATCAGACCAACTGCTTTTCCAATCGAAAATATTAATCAAAAATAATAAAATATAGAAAATTATATATTCATTCCATTTGATACTCGTAATCGTCTCATTGAAGGGGTGCGTTCTGTTGATACAGCCTTTTGTTACCATTCGTTCGGTTCAATCATTCATTCACAAGCATTTCGCTGATCTGAATGCCCACCGATTGTCAGCGCCGCGTAAACCAATTTCGGATTCATAAAAGATCATCTCTTGTAATTTTTAGATAAAAAGAGCTTATTTTTTGTAAATTCATGTTCTTTTGTTATTAAGATCCGATTGCTAATTTTACAAAAAGATTATTTTGATATGTTTGAATGAAAAATTCTTTTTGCTGGAATAAAATATTCGTGAATGGAAAATACCCTTCTGTATCGTTGGTTCCATCTGTAAACATGAATGGATACTAACGCTCATAAACTGTTTCTTTTTTAATCAAAAGAGCTCGAATTCTCAAGTTTACCAACTAATATTTTTCACATTTCAAGTACTTATACAGTCAAATCAGAAAATATGAAATCGCTTTTGTCAGTAAATAGATCTGATTGGAAGGAAATATAGATTGTCATTTTCAAAATGTGTAAAAATATTTTTGTTGTTAACTGTACGAGTAATTATAAAATCATATTATATATGTATTGATAACTTATTATAACTATTAGTAGGTATTTTTTTAACAATTGGCTATTAAGCCGACTCTCCGCCTGACCGCATGTGGTTATTTTACATTTACTTACATTGTGCTGAGACGCGTCTTCATTAATAAACATTTTTGTATTTGAATTTGCAATCATCCTTGGACATCCCTAGCTACTTAAAAACAATGCAATTTCTAGTGATGTACACAGAAATTTAATCATATATTCTCAGCAACTCACAACACTATTCTCAATATCACGTATTGTATTATTTCAGTGTAATTTCCTTGCGAACTGGACCTTTTCTTTTGGTTTTCCCAAAGGAGTAGATCATGGGGTTCTCGCGAAAGGGTGTGAAAAGGTTTTTATAGGGTCTGCACAGGTAAAAGGCGTAAACTCGTTTTATAACCTTATTTTGCACAATGGAAGTAGTGTATTTGTTCGGGGAGGGATTGTCATTCAAAAAAGTCTGAATTGGTTACTGTTTGAATCAAGTACCAAAATTTTTCTTATTCCTTTTTATATAACTAAGATGATAATCACGATAATTGACAATAGACACACTGTTAATATAATTTTAAACGGTTTGTTTAAACAAATTTAATCATTTTATTTCACTGAATCATTATTCATATTTGTTTTCTGAATTTGTATTGTTTGATATATTATGTTTATTGTTATTTGTCAAAAGATAAAATAAAGTCTACATTTAAACATAGACAAATGACTAACGGCAATTAATAAAGCTATTTTTTTAATTGATTTTAATCACGATAAAAGTCGCTACTAAAAAAAAGTAGACGGCTCCATTAATGCCATGAAATAGTTGTAGAACGAATGAAAATAAAGCCGATTAAACTTATTGCTACTGAAAATCGCGCCGTATTTCATATTAGAATGATATTCAAAAGTATAGTTACAGTACAGTGTAATAAAGTATAAAATTTTATGAGAGAAATAAAAATTTAAGGCGCATGCTGTCGACCTTGGGGCAAGTTCACACAAGTTCGAGGTCGACTGAAATCTTCAATAACGGGCTCGGGTATAAAGTGAAACTTTTTCTTTGTAATTTTAATAACTTTGCTAAGCAGAAAATAAATAAGATACCTTTTATTTGAAAACCTAAAAGAATGTTGAAAAGTTTTTTTAGTTAAATAAATTCAATGGAAAAATGTTGTTCTTGTCTAATTTGAAGTCAAATTATGATGTTATTATAGCAGTGGTAGCCGAGTTGGACAGACGGGGCAGAAATCGTTCGGGTTCGAACCCGAACGATTCTGTACCACTGAGTTTGAATAAAAACTTATGTACCTACATAATGTGCTATTCATACATCTTACTACTCCTTCGAGGACATACTTGTCCTCAGTTATGTAGTCACATTCAAATGTGCATTCATACTAGCATATTTTAAGAACTATAATAGCTTGCATCACACTAGTCATAAACTGCCCCAACAAATACATTTCAACTTTAAATTATCATAAACTAGGAGTCAATGCATATGTATCATATTTCGACAGACTCTGCTCCTTGCGATAGTTTTACCGACTATGAATGACTGTACCTGATCATAACATACATACATACATAAAATCACGCCTCTAATCTTCAAAGGGGTAGGCAGAGTCCAAGGAGCACTGTGTTCCTTAAGAACACATTTAGCCATACAAAAATTGGGTTTGGTCAGAGGAAAAACGTGAAAGAGTAGTAACAAGTGGCTAGCTCATCGCCTTCATAATCACAGACCCAGTACCCAAGAAGCCCTTAGTCGCCTTTTACGACACGCTAGGCAAGAAAAGCAGTTGGAACAATCTTTTTGTGTCCCGGACCTGATCATAAGTAGGAATTAAATCCAAATACAAGGGTATCTGACGAAAAAAACAGCTTCAGTCTCACCTTGTCGGCATAATGTACATTTCACGCTTAGTAAAACTGAAAAGCGAATAAAAAGCTTACAGAGGAAACTGCAAATAAGTGAAATAAGCGAAACGCATAAAGAGACCCCGGTTGAGTGGTCAAAGCGCTGATTATGGACACCCGAGCGGGACTCCCAGCACTGAACAATTCCCACGTGGAATTGTTTCGAAATATTTGCTTCTCAGTTTAACTGTCATCTGGAAATTGGCAAGTTGTGGAGATTGTTTTCGAAACAAGTTTTGGAAATTTTTGGGCATGATGAGATTTTTTTCGCCAGCGACAAAATTCTATATTTTCACAAACATGTGATCTATTTATGGTTTTTAGGGCAGCGGCAGCCGAGCTGGACGGGCACAACTCGTTTGAGAAGCCGTGGAACTCCCGGATTCGATCCCATCGCCTTTACCTGAGTTTGAATAAAACTCACGTACCGTTGATTGTGAATATTGCTTGCCTCACATTGTATTCGGTGCATGGCAACAGGTTCGCCGCCTGTTAAATTGGGATTTAACATATTGGGAAATGTGGGTGTAATCTCCTATGTCTAACGCTTCGGGGAAAGATTGAACTATGTTATTTATGATATGCTATATTTAAAGTAAAGTATATAAAGCGAAAGGTGTTTACCGGGATCGTAGCAAGTGGATAGTTTGTTGCAAATGGCTTGATTACAGACACACTTCTATTTGTGAATCCATAAGTGGGTCTGTCTGTCTGTTGTATTGTATGTTTGAATAAGACTCAATATTAAGAACCAAATATTAATTAACACAAACCTGTTTTAAACGTTGTGGATACTAAGCAAAAGCATTTTATTTATTTATTTAACAGTTTATTGTACACAGAACAATTATACTGAACACATAAATTAAATAGAATGTACCAAGGGTGTGGGTTTTTCCTAAAGAAATCTCTACCAGCCCACCTGCGTAAATAAGTAAGTATTTTAGTAACTATGTTACACAACTCACTATTTCCATACTTGTAAAACAAAATATCTACCACACAAGCTATAAGCCGCAATACCTTTTAGAAAATAGGACATTCAAATTTGTTTTACGTTTTTCAAGTGGTTCAATTTTCCATTGTCATCATTTTCTTGATTACAATACATTTCAACAACATAAGCGATTGTTACAGCTGTAAGCGATTTAATAAAAGCGATGGACGGTATAATGGAAATGTTGTTTTCTTCTCAACAAACAAAATTGTCGACAATTCTGAAATGATCACCATTTTTGTGCACATATTTTTGTTCGAGTTATCTTTTCTGCTCAGAATGCTGAGATTCTATTTAGTGGTATGAAACATCTTTGTTGGCAGTTATTTAATTACAAAGCGGTTATGGATATCCACTAATGCTAGGAAAGTAGATCGGTAATCCCCAAAAACCGGAAACCGAAAAAAAGTAGTGCTTTTCGTCCCTAGGGATGTAAAGGAACTGACAGCTAGCTGTCATTCATAACCTGTTTTATCGGCATATATCAAGCAACTAGATTAAAGTAATTTATTAGCAAATAAAGTAGATAAAGAACTGGCTAACATTAAAAAGGAGAAACGTGACGTCTAAGCTTAAATAAATTGCACTAAGAGAAACACCAGAAAAACTACGCCTCGTTTACTAGAATGGACCGAGTGGAAGTGAAAAAATCAGTGGAAATTATTCGAGTTAACCCAGTGGAAAATCTTTTCATTAATCTCCACGGCTTTCTAAGGACTAGATGGCCTATTTGTTTGGAATACTGGAATTTATTGAGGAAACTAAGAGGGGAAAGTTTTGACTAACTGGAACTTAAAACAAATAATGTGGATAAACAGTTATTTAAATTATTGCTTGAATTACAACAAAAGGCAGCAGACTCGCCACCTATTACATGGGGACTTAACATATTTGGCATCATGTGGGTGTAAACACCTCTGCCTACCTTTGGGGAAAAGGCGACAACTCACGTTTGACCAAAAATTACTATGTAAATTTTTTTTTCACAAAAATGAATAAATGATTCATTAGGTCGTTTCCCTGTTTCTTCTATGGTTTCGGATTTTACCATACTGTCCCATTTAAAAAAAAATACGTGTGGCACTCGGGGACTGCCGCGGTAAAGCTATTGCATAGCATTTTGTATCAACTTATGCAATTATAATTTTATTTATTTATTTTATTCATGCAGTATTTCTTTTTCTTTGATATTAATTCAAGTTACACTTTTTGAGCGTGGCGACCGATAAGAAAAATTTTTTTTCTACTATTAAATAAATAAAAAAAGTTAATATTGTTAAATTAAAATTAGCTATTAAAAACAATATCGGTAAGGGGCTTCCATACAACAAACGTGATTTTTTTCTTTTTTTTTTAATAGTACGGAACCATTTTTGCTTAAATTTCTAAACAATTAATAGACACCTACATAATGGAATTTCAATAATGACTTTCAACTGCCAAAGTCTAAATAGTCATAAATACGATTTACAAGATTCAGTTACGAGACAAACAAATGTGTTACTTCTTACCGAAACTTGCATGACGCATGATAATCCGATTGAAATACCTAATTTTAATTTAACAATATTAACTTTTTTTATTTATTTAATAATAGAAAAATTTGTTTTTACACAACGCCCGTGTCGAAGACTGCCGAACTGAAACGACGTTAAACGATGCACGGCCTTCAAGCCACACCTCCTTGCGCATCGGAGTGGGGAGCGTGAGGTTTTTTCGTTACGGAATTTCTGGATTCGGTCCCCGCGCTCAAGGCCCGCGATAGAAGCTATGCAATAGCTTAAAAACATACTGTATACTGTAATTATTCAAACTCAGTTTATTGGGTTTATTGAACTGCCAACTTTTTGACAGTGCCGTTTAAAGTACTCCGCTATAGCAGAAGCAATTGCAATAGTCATTAGAAAGTAAATTTACATTTTTATCTGGATGATTTTTTTTTCACAAACGCTTACATAAAGAAATTTCCATTAATACGTCCAATAAATTTACGAAATTTAATTCCAATTCCAATATAATTTTTTCGACAAAGCCTAACATAGAATTCAGCAAATGGAAGAAAAGAATGACTGGAAAAGATTGTCGAAAGATACGGATGATTGATTCACTTTTCACGACTGCGCTTACATTAGACTAGTTTATCTGTCGCCCTCATTTGAGTCGTTCCAAATTTGAGTTTTGAATGGATTCGTTTTTTTTATGAATCCGTTTATGTTTTTCAACAGAAAACCTTTTTTTCTTCACGATCTGGCTTTTCTCAAATATATTCTTTTTTTAAAGAGTTTTTGGCGGCATTTGACTATGGCGGACGTGATATTTATTTCCATGATTGTAATATTGTTTCGGAATGGATATTGTTTCGTAAAATCAGTGTAGTTTTGTGTAATAATGTCTATGATAATTTGCATTAAAATAAGCGTTAAGTGGTGTGAAAAGTGATGAGTTTTTTATGGTGGTAATCTACCGCATAAAAGTAGCACCATAGTGTCTACCATCGACCATTTGGCGGCAAACTTTCCCAAGATGCATTGAAATGTAGTTCACTTTAATTTCAATGCAAATGAAGACTTAATACTACTGAAGGACTCAGTATCCATGTTCGTCACGAACAAAAAACAAAAAAAAACCATTTTTTTATTTTAAATATCATCGGTCGGGCTACGAAAAATTTGATGGAACGTTTAAAAAATGGCAACTAATAAACAGTAATTAAAATTTTATCTTTAATGTAAACAGATATTTTAATTTCAGTAGTGCAAAACTTTTTGGAGTTGAATAATCAATAAAAAAAACTAACTATAGTCTATTATTTAATTAGTCGAAGTGTTGATAGCTTGAAATGAAATATTTTGGGACTAAATGATATTTCAAACCAAACATTCCACTTTGTATAATTTAAAAATGGACTTGGTTTGAAGTTTTAACAATAAAAGCATAATTGAACTTAGATAATTCAAAATCACTGAAGCTAAAAGCCATTCCAAGCATCTTAAAAAACAGTATAAATACTTTTCTCAAAATAAATAAGCACGAAAGTATAAAACGAACAAAACACGTTTCCTAAAAAAGAATATAAAAAGTAAATAAACCTTGGTAATCCTACAAACAACGTGTTACCACACTGTTACATCAAATAACTGGTAGAATGAAAGGGAAAGGGCTTTCGGATATGTATTAAAATCGAAAGGGACAGAAGCTGGTTCGAGATTGAACCCGTTTCTGGTTTACACTTTTTAGTCGTATCCTTGTATCTATTGAGGATGATTACGCTATTATTGTTACGATTGAATCATTGGTTCAGTTATCAAAGAGCGTGGGATATATTTGATAGAAATGTAAAGGGTTATTTACAGTTGTGACAGCAGGATGAGTGACTATCATTGCAAGCTTTACAAGTAGAAAAGTAGAAAAAAACTGTAAAGTACCTTTAAGAGAGTATTCTTAGCGATGGCGACAATTCCTTTTTTCTTCTTCTAGCAATGCAATCCTAGATTTTTCTCCAATATTTTACATTACCTTTCGATTATCAGAAGTGTTTGCTAATGTTCATGTTCTCTTATGCTTCCAAAAATAGAGAGATCTCTTCTTCTTTTGCTAAACATGTTATTATTTTGCTTCGATACTGTCAATTAAGAAAATGACCTAGCATCTAGGACTACCATAATATTGACATATTTTATTAGCTATAAATTGCCTGCGATTTCGCTCGTTTTAAAAGTCTATCTATTAGGTTGGGGAAAAAGTCTTTTCGCATTATAGTATGTATAAACTTGTAATAAAATCTCTTTGGCTATACTATTTGTATCTGACTGGTTTTGGTATCATTAAAAGTTTAAATTTTAAAGAACATAATTCCAAATTCAAATTAGGAAAATGTGTGATTTTCATTTGTTTTTCGTACCGCCAAGATGAGTGAATCTAATGAAGAAATTCGATACATTTTAAAATGTTACTACAAAAAAGGTAAAAATGCAACGCATGCCACTAAAATTTGCGATGTTTATGGACCTAGTGCAGTGTCTGTGAGAGTAGCACAAATTTGGTTTAAGCGTTTTCAATCCGGAAATTTTGATGTCAAAGATGCACGTCGCTCTGGTCGCCCTATTACAGATAAAATGGATGCCATTTTTGAAAAAGTGGAGCAAGATCGGCATGTCAGTAGTTACGACGTAGCTGAAGAACTGGGAATTAACCACAAAACAGTTTTGGCGCATTTGAAAAAAGCTGGGTACACAAAAAAGCTCGACATGTGGGTACCTCACGAGCTCACTGAAAGAAACCTAATGAACCGTGTACTCATTTGTGATTCTTTATTACGACGTAATGAAACCGAACCATTTTTGAAGAAGCTGATAACTGGTGATGAAAAGTGGATCACGTACGACAAGAACGTGCGAAAAAGGTCGTGGTCAAAGGCCGGTCAGGCTTCACAGACTGTGGCGAAACCCGGGTTAACTCGCAACAAGGTGATGCTGTGTGTGTGGTGGGATTGGAAGGGCATTATTCATTATGAGCTGTTACCACCAGGCAGGACCATCGATTCTGCACTCTACTGCGAACAACTGATGAGATTAAAGCAAGAAGTTGAGAGAAAGCGGCCGGAATTAATCAACAGAAGGGGTGTGGTTTTTCATCATGATAACGCTAGACCTCACACATCTTTAGCCACTCAGCAAAAATTAAGAGAGTTTGGCTGGGAGGTGTTAATGCATCCGCCGTATAGTCCTGACCTTGCACCTTCAGATTTCCACATGTTTCGGTCTCTTCAGAATCCTTTAGGCAGTGTCAGGTAGGTTAACATCACGAGAGGACTGCCAAAACCACTTGTCGCGGTATTTTGACCAGAAGTCCCAAAATTTCTATAGCAATGGGATCATGTCCCTACCTACAAGATGGCAAAAAGTTATCGAACAAAATGGTACCTACATACTTTAGTTAAATGTAAATAAACTATATTAAAAATTGTTTTGAATTTTCTTAAAAAATGCGAAGAAACTTTTTCCCCAACCTATTATATATTCTTTTCTTAAAATATAAAAACAATATGAGTTTATAGCATGAGTTTGAGAAACTCGGTGGCGTAATGGCCAGTACGCTTTGGCTTTCGATATCGAATACAAAGCTACCTTCACCATGGTCAGGCCTTGAAAGGGTGATCAAAACTTTGTGATCTCGAACTCCGCCGTGCTACGGAAGCCACGTGAAGTCATTGGCCCCGGTCTATTGCAACCGTTTCTACCCACCAACCGGCATTAGGCCAGTGTGGTGATGTTTCGGCCCATACTCCTCATGTGTTTCTCCATGAGGAAGGCCTATGCCCAGCGGCGGGACGTATATAAGCTGAGGACAAATTCGTATTACTTTGTACTTTATTTAATAACAAATGTGACTATGTATAATGTTGATGATTTTAAGTGTAGCCTAAGCTTAGCCTATGAAATAAAATAATTTATCTACACTCATGTGATAATGTTCGAATTTTGAACTCAGAATCGAACTCATAATGACATACTTTTTAATACAGATGATAAAAACAAAAATGGAAGCTGTCACATAATGACCATTATGCAACAGGTTGGACTCATTATGCAACATTTCTTTTTCTTAAAAACGAACAAAACTAGGGCAAATGTTTTACAGACAGCCAACAATAAATAAAATTAATTAATTTTTTTGTTTAATTACTTTGAATAATGAGTGTAGATAAAGTAGTGTATGTAACTGCACAAATCTCGGTATTTTAATAACCTTTATGTGACAGTTACATAAACTACTGTTTTGTTTTGATTTTTAACATCATAACAGCACACCAGCAAAGTAGGAATACTTATATATAAAACCTGCTCATACACCATAATTATTTTAATTTTATAATGAATAAAACAAACATTTTGTATGGTATACCAGCGGGAACACTAAAGCCGTTGGACAGGATACACCACATTTTTTGGGACAGCATTCCTGAGAAAGGAGTAGGTAATGAGCCAACACCGAGCTGATCCTCAATCGCTTATTATATTATTATCAAATTAACATTGAACCAAATAACAAAGGTTACGATGGTGAGAAAGGGAAGTGGTTGGTTTGTATTATATATTAATTTGTATAAAATTTAAATACAAAAAAAGGAAAATAATCTATAACATTTATATTTACGTATCTTTTCCCGAAGATGTCGGCAGATGTGTTATCAATTTTCCTGCCTGTTATGTTGTTATAATACACAAAATAATGCAGGAACATCATTAATACAACGAATTGGTGTAGTTCCTGCCTATACTCTCTATGATTAGAAAGAAAGAAAGAAAAAACATTAATCCGACTCAGACACGAGACATTGTACGAACGAAAAAGAATATATACATAGCTATATTATACACAAACAAAAAAAATACAGGAAAACATTATCTATCTAGATAGGGGTATTATCGATTTTCCATCTGACCAAACCCAATTTTTGTATGGCTAACAGTGCTCCTTGGACTCTGCCGAACCCTTCGGGGATTACAGGCGTGACTGTAAGCATGTATAGGGAACTGTTTCACGACATACAAAACTCTCATGACAACACGTCACGAAACATGTCATGGCTTTTTGGCATCAGTTTTACAAATTTTTAAAAATTCATGTTTATAGGAACGTAGCGGTACAAATGTTTAGGTGTCGACATGGTAAATAAAACCATCAACGTGGTCCTGTGATAGGTGACCATAATTTGTGATCACATAGCCACATTAATTCGCATTGGGCCAGCAAAATAAAACGTAAGACCAATACTATCTTTTTATTTTTTCTTCATTTTTCATCCAGCGGTAGCCGAGTTGGGAGGCATGTACTCGAGAGGCCGCGGGAATAGCGGATCAAATTCCAGGCGGTAGAAGGTAGCTGTAACACTAAGTTTGAATATATGTATGTACAATTCATTGTGAAGGTCTCATCTTGCCACCTGTTACACGGGGACTTAACATATGTGGCGAAATGTGGGTTTTATCACCCTTCGAGAAAAAAGCGTGATGATATGTTATGATATTCTTCATACAGGAAGAACCTTGAATTTCGTAAGAACCTTGAACTGGTTTTAACGAAATTGTACAAATACAAATAAATTATCTCACCAAAATTATAAATAAACATAAATCTATGAGAATCGCCTAGAAAAATGCTTCAGCGCACACAAACTGCGACAGGAAACGCGATATGATAAACCGGCGTCGTCGCTTTCGAATGTTATTAAATCTATGGCTTTATTTCAAATGATTTATGTAGGCCCACATGCAGTAAATTTTAAATTCCGGATCAAAATTCGATTTAGGGTCGGTTTTTGATCCGTGGTCAGGTTGATCAGTTTGTTCAAATATTGACCAATGGCGTTAATGTATGATGTCCTGATATGACGGCTTGTCTAATAATCGAGTTTTCAAATATTACTCGTTTATTTATTCATGATCGTATACGAGTCCTTCAGTCGTATACATTTTATGTCCTTAAATATAGGTGTCAAACACGAACTAGAATATCTAAAAATGTTTACAATAAATGTGACTTTGAAAGCTTTTTATATGAGTATGCGACAAAAAAAAGTAGTTTCAATTTTACATTGTACATCATTACGAGTATACCTAAACAATAACAATAATTTTACAACTTGAATACTATCTAAAAATATAAACAAAATATTTACAATTTTCCTACACTATATATAATACAATGTATTTAAAAAGAGAGCAGATATTTGTCAAATATTACTATAGTTATTCAATCATAGGCAATTTAACAACACAATGCTAGGATTAGTAAAATGGCGGTTGGCGGCACAGCTAATGAATATTGCTTCGAATTTTTCAAGCTGACGTCACACATTCTGACTTTTCCATTGATGCCACTACAGGCTTGAGGACCCACCAAAGTTCTCGCCTTCTTTCAAACAATCCGGCGATAGCTGAGTAGCCGTCAGAGACATCAGTTTAGGGCAACTCAAAAAAAGGTTTTAATGATATCAATGCAAATGGGAAGTATCTACGTATTTTGCGATCATTGACCGCCGTCTATTATTTAAAAAATATTATTCTTACCCAGAAAGTGCGTACATGTAAAATACTGAAGTAATTTAACCGCCGCTTTTAAAAATATCACATATTGGGTCCTTACCTATGAAATTGGTGTTTTTATTCTGTCTTAGCAATTTGTCCGTAACTATTAAGTTTCAGAACATTCTTATAAAATAATTGCCTCTTCTAAAAATAGACCATATATTTGAGCTCGTATTATTTAATTTGATAATTTTTTGTAAGTTTAATTGTGTTAAAATAAGACACAAAGACAATTATTTTTAATTGTCTCCCGAATAAATCATTTGATTTCCATTAACATAAAAACGATGAATAATTTTTATCAAGCGTGTTCACACACATATTGCTAAAGATTGTCTAATGATACATGCCAAATATTATTATCTCTGGATTTGTCGTTGTGAAGAAAACTGATAAAATGTTAGTATGTAAAATGCAGACATCCCCAAAATCTGCATACAAAACACCAATTTCATAGGTAAGGACCTAATATTATACATGTGCTCCAGTCAAAGCAAGATCAATCGACTTCCTTAATGTCCTTTCTATATATAAAATCTCAAAAATATATTAATATAATTTTGCTTAAAGTTATAGTTTAATTTAAACCCTGCCCACTTGCAGGAAATTTAAATCGAGATTTGAAACTAGATTAAGAGATTTTTTGACAATTCATCCATATAAGAATTGTCAAAAAATTGCTAAATTTAGTTTTAAATCTCGATTAAAATTTCCTGCAAGACGCCCTTAATCAAAACTAATTTTGAAAAATCGTTTTTCATCAGACGAAACTTGTTTTTACAAAATGTCTTAATGAATGCAGTTAGCCTACTCCTTTTACATAGTAATCTAAAATATGAGTTAAAATGAGGGTGATGACATCCCTACTCACCCCTCGGGGAATACATGATGGATAAGTTCAAAATAAATTAAATCAAACGGCAATGGTAACAAATGAGGGAAGTCCCCAACTGCCAACACAAAATTCCAATTAAGGTATTTTTAAATTTATTAGCATACTTGTGGCCTCGCTCCTTTATTTACTGAAGATCTACGGCGTAATTAGCGAGATTCTCCTTTTGTACTGACAACAACACATCACACTGTACAAAACTGTCAAAATTCGTCAAATGATTTCAACTGTACAAACCTATAAATATAGATCAAAAACGATTGAATAATTTTGATAGTTTGCGGTATTCTGACGAGTCTGTATCAACTTAACTCTAAAAACCATTAACTGGCTATGTAAGGCCACAATATGGTTTAAATGTTTTATTTAAATAACATTTATTACTCTGTTTATCGCAATTCTCACAAATATTAGCCATTATCTCAACTTACAAAGTACATACTGCTGACACCACGTCAAACATTACACTTTGACAGCAACATCGACTGTATGCAATTGTGTTAAGGTTAGATTTAGTTAGATAATATCCGTGGCTAGCTTATGTGGACCGATCAATAATATTCCACTTCTATACAGTATTACAGTTAATTATACGTCCATAGGCGAAGAAATATTAGTGGCAATCATGAATCTGGCAAATTGGCCGTTAAAAACAAAATGTGCAAGCGTATTGGCCTTATACAGCCAGTAGGTACTTATAGTCACGTGAATAACCTACATTTATAGAGAAATACGAAAATGAATCTGTGTAATAATGTTTTGTGTTACACTTTTGATTTTGCCTGCGATTTCTACACGAAATTTTGAACTACGAACAAAAGGCGGCATGACACGATTTTATTATTCTAATTGTTCACTATGCTAAGCTAGCAACCTCTATTTGACAATATTAAATACTTTTTGATACTTTAATTTGTATGCCCTTTTGTAAATTTCTCTCTACAAAGGGAAGGCAAATACATGTCGTCCTTATTAATATGTCCGCAGTATTTGCCAATGCACTTGCACTTCAATAAGTGCAAGTGTATACATTTCAATGCATCTTGGGAGAGTTTGGCGCCAAATGATGGTGGACTACCACGATAAAAAACTCATCACTTTTCACACCACTTGGACACCTATTTCAATGATCCTCAAATATCATTATAGACACATAACACACAAAACTACACTGATTTTACAATATCCACTCAAAAATAATAATACAATTATTGAAATAAACGTCTGTCATTTACAAATGCCACAAAAATTCACTTTATCTTTAAAAATGTTGTATTTTGTCATTTAAGAAGAAGTTATATTTTACTTTTTCCATTCATAATGGACAGTTTTTCAAAGTTTTTAATACTAATTTATATTCTTCCTTATATATTTATTTTATATTCTAATTTGTTATTGCTCTATATACTTTAAAAACAATTATCACAAACTCCATTTATAACTACAACAATATTTCTCAGTATATTTTTACAATCTAATAGGCAGCGGTAGCCGAGTTGGGACGGACGGGGCACTACTCGTTCGAGAAGCCGCGGAAAACGCGCGTTCGATCCCACCGCATGTACCACTGAGTTTGAATAAAAAACGTATGTACAGTTCATTGTGAATATCGCTTGCCTCACATTGTACCCGGTGCATGGCAACAGGCTCGCCACCTGTTACATAACCTAACATATCTGGTGAAATGTGGGTGTTTAACACGATGATATGTATGTTTATGATGTAAAATCTACACAGCCGGGGGTTTGTTAATTAACTCAAACATTGTATTTGCATACTAATGAATTAATATCGAAAGCGTTTGTGAGGTAACCTATCGTTTAATTAAATCTGGTAATGAAATCATATTGGAAAATGGAATGTAAGCTAAAGTGTGCTTGCTTCAAACTTTTCAAATTCATCAAAATCTACTCCGAAGTGTTTTAAACTATCTGCATTGTTACTTATACAAATCCTTACTATATTACCTTATTATGTGTTGAATTATACTAGCTTTTACGGGCCGAACCACCACTTCGCTGACCCAATGCGGATGACCAATGGCTTATCCGATGCGCGAAGGTTTTTGCCCTCACCGGGCAAATGTTTGGCTCTAGATGGCGACGCCTTAAGACCGGCATACAGACCACTCGACCACGGAGGTCGTTAATCATCATCTTCCTCCTGTCAATGTAGGTAAAGTCGGTACAAGCATATATGACGCAAATGCATGCACTGGTGCGTGTCCGAAAACCCCGACCAAACGTCGGGGTTGGTCGCTGCTAACTAGACAGCGCGCGTCCGAATGGCTGCAAAAACTACGTCTTTCAATCAGTTTCGATCGCCCGTCTCAAAGATACGGCTGTGACGTCACATTAGACCTGTTTCCATGTAAAACAGTATACGCTATGCAATAAAACTCAAAGCCGGAATATGTCTGCTTGTCAGCTCGAGGGCTAGTAAATGTGTATCGGTGGGTACAACATCCCTTTCTCTTCCTTTGTCCTTTAGCACTTGGTCTTGTCAGCTGAGCATCCGATTCTATACAAATAATACATACTATATGTATGTATTATGTGTATAGAATCCCTTAAGGATTAGTCAGAGACTAGGCAAAAGCACCGCAATAGCAGTTCATTCCAATAGACTGCGCTTCACCAGCAGTAACTGCACTCAGCGTGACAGGTGGTGAGCCCGTCGCCGCTATAAGCTATTGGATGGTTGCGCAGTTCTAAGTCCATTAGTCGCCTTTTACGACACCCAAGGGAAGAGATGGGTTGGTAGTATTCTTTTATTGAGCCGCTACCACACAACTCTATATATTGGGTCCTTACCTATGAAATTGGTGTTTTTATTCTGTCTTAGTATTTTGTCTGTAACTATTAGGATTCAGAGTATTCCTTAAAAATAATTACCTCGTCTAAAAATAGACTATATTTTTGAGCTCTTTTGATTTGTTTTGATAATTTGTTGTAAGTTTAATTGTGTTAAAATTGGACACGGAGACAACTCTTTTTAAGTGCCTCCCGAATACATCATTTTATTTGCATTCACTTAAAAACGATTAATAATTTTTATGAAGTGTGATATTACACATATTACTAAAGCTTGTCTAATGATACATGCCAAATGGATTTGTCGTTGTGAAGAAAACTAATAAAATGTTAGTATGGAAAATGCAGAATTCCCCAAAATCTCCAAACAAAACACCAATTTTATAGGTAAGGACCTAATATACCTCATAAATAGTACGAAACCTCTATCAGAATATAATAATAAGCTAGCAAATCGCAAGCAATTTTCCAGAGAATTCTGAATCGATATCAAAACGTAATCTGAAGTACTTTTGTTACTTAATTACAGCCTACCCAAAGAAAACGTATTCAACCAATTGTTAGATATGAATTAGAATCCTTGAATTTAGAGCCATTCACTTCTGATATCGTATGACTGAGATTGCGTTTCGTAACTGTAGTACAACTAGGCCAAGTACGCTTCCTTTCATCTCTTGTTCTGCGTTTAGTTAGCTTGCAACACTTGGTTAAAGTGATTTGTGTCTAATTTTAATAGGAATTGTGCGGCTTCTTGATGACTTTGATAAAAGTAATGTGTTGTTTACAACAAATAGTATTTTATGTTATTATCGTGACTAATTTAAAGTAATGCGCAATGTAATGTGTGAATAACGATTGATAAATAAGCTATTGCTCGTGTTAAATTTCATTCATGAAAGCATTGAGAAAACTAGTTTTAGTTGATTCCTGGATATGGCTTAAAATATTGAAAACAAAGCTTCTATCAACATGATTTGTTCTTGGATGGGTAACCAAAACATAGTGATCTCGAGATACTCCGTGCTACGGAAGGCACGTTCGCATTGGGTCAGCGTGGTGTGTTATGGTTATATCCTCATGTGATTTTCCATGTAGGAAGGGGAAGTGGGAAAATCAGAAGTAGGATCTTTATTATGGGCTAGTGGAGTTCTTAAAGTTTATGAAAAATGCCTCCAATGTTCTATATTGACTTTGCCTAAACAACAATTGCATTTGATACAATTTTTTTCAGAAATAAAATTATAAAGTGTTAACATTTATTTGTCGTCACCAGTACCTCGGCCATGCTTCAGTACAGGTTCAACCTAATTCTAGAAGTCGTCAGTGAAGTTCAACGTGTAACTATTTGTACCTTAACTATCTGAATCAATCACCAACTTACTGATAAATTGCTGCAGGAAATTTGGTGGAGTTCTGAAACTTGTGTCAAACAGCTGAACGACTTTATACTTGAGATGCGGTCGATTACGTGTTGATATTCGATTTGGGATCTTTTAATCGATTCTGTTATTGAATATCACATTCAAATCAAAAACAATGTTTATTTTCTTTTGACTGAAGTGGCAGTGGGCTGGTCATATTAACCGTAGATCTGTAAGTTGGGCTGTAATGTTTTCGAGTGGAGACCGCGACTCGATAAACGTTGTATATCAAGATAGGATGACAAAATTCATAGTGGAGTGGGCTGGATGATAACGGCCGATGAGCGCGAGCGGTAGCGCGCATTACGGGTGCATCAGTGGATTTATGATAATGATTTACTTTTCAACATCGTTTTATAATAGCAAATGGCCAGTCTTCTTTTAAGTATAAAAATAATTGTATCAGAAGGCTCTGCTCTTCATACCTACAAATATGGGCTCCTTACCTATGAAATTGGTTTTTTATTCTGTCTTAGCAATTTGTCCGTAACTATTAAGTTTCAGAACATTCTTATAAAATAATTGCCTCTTCTAAAAATAGACCATATATTTGAGCTCGTATTGTTTAATTTGATAATTTTTTGTAAGTTTAATTGTGTTAAAATTAGACACAAAGACAATTATTTTTAACTGCCTCCCGAATACATCATTTGATTTGCATTAACATAAAAACGATGAATAATTTTTATCAAGCGTGTTCACACACATATTGCTAAAGCTTGTCTAATGATACATGCGAAATATTATTATCTCTGGATTTGTCGTTGTGAAGAAAACTGATAAAATGTTAGTATGTAAAATGCAGACATCCCCAAAATCTCCATACAATACACCAATTTCATAGGTAAGGACCTAATATTATAAATGTGACAGTTATTCTGTCTGTCTGTCTCGCTTTCAGGTCAAAACTACTGAACCAATTCAACCGAAATATGGCACACAGATAGTATAGAGCCTGAGAAAGGACATAGGCTAACTTTTATCACGAGATTTCCATGGGAACGGGTCTATGCGGGTGAATGATAAAAAATTTAAATAACGCCTCCCCAGAGAAATGAAGGACTACGCCACTATGAACTTTAAAATAATAGAGTAGGAGTAAATTTTCAATTCCTCCAATTGAGGCTAGTGTTCCAATTTGAAAAAATCTTTCAGTGTTGAATAGCCTTTTTATTGAGAAAGGTTTATAGGCTACATATCATCACACTATCTCAAAGTAACTATTCTACGCGGGCTAAAAGCTAGTACGGCATAATTGTGAACACTGAAAAGTGAACAATTAAATTTCTTATTATTCAATATACTAAAAAACGATCATTTACGTTGGGTGTTAGATAGTTCACAATTCTATTCACTGCTGACTGCTAACGTCGTCTCCAACCTGAATACCTACACCCCACTGCTGAGTACAGATATATTATATAATATGAGTGAGCTCGAAGGTACTTGAGGTCTCAAATTTGCACGATCAAATTTAAAGTGGTTTGTTTTCAATATCGTAAGGCCAAGCACAGTAAGCACTACACTTCCTATGTTTTCGCTTACTTAAAAGACAAACCTTTGGTTACCACTAAAGAAAAAAACTTAAGTACAGCTTCTTGTGAATATCGCTTGCCTCACACTGTGAACGGTGTATGGTAACATACTCCCACCCTGTTACTTATAAACTTAAACATGTCAGACGAATAGTGGGTGTTTACACCTCTACCTACACCTACGGGAATTGAGGCGTGATTTTTTTATATAAAAACATCATGAAACCATTATAGAGGTGTTCAAATAAAATTAATGCTCGATTTGCTGTCGAATGTATTATACTCTTAATAACTAAAAAAGTCTATAAAGCTCAAATATTAACGTGTCCAAGCCCATCTTTATCTTCTCTTAAAGCTAACACGCGTCCTGTATCATGTCAGACCTACTTAAAGTTAAGTTTAACATTAAGCTCATCCCTCGAAGACTATTTATTTTCTTTTGTAACTCCGCTATCGAGATATTGAAAGCCTTTGGGGAGCGAAAAATTGAATGAGCGTCTGCTTATCGTCATGACCCAGTAACTGACAATGGCTTTTCATTGAAAACATTTCTATGTGAAAATGAGTTCGATACGTACGGTGATTTTCGTTGGCGAGCTATATTTTTAGACGGAGATTTCGCTTTCATGAAGTTTGAACACCTTTTCTGAGCAGAGCTTCTTAGTCGTAAAGTTTACTTTTATATTTTTCACCAACATTCAAATATGAAAGTCAAAAACTGAAACTGAATCTTGGATATAAAAACAAGGATTCGTTTTGTTCGCCTCTTAAAATTATATAAATAACATTGTTGTCAAGAACTGAGCCACTGTATATTTTTTTAAATTATGCTTATTTCATTGCCAGAAAAATTGCTTAGTGTTTATCCCACACATTTATTGCGTCCTTACCTATGAAATCCTTGTTTTTATTCTGTCTTAGCAATTTGTCCGTAACTATTAAGTTTCAGAACATTCTTGTAAAATAATTGCCCCTTCTAAAAATAGACCATATATTTGAGCTCGTATTATTTAATTTGTAAGTTAATTTTTGTAAGTTTAATTGTGTTAAAATTAGACACAAAGACAATTATTTTTAACTGCCTCCCGAATACATCATTTGATTTGCATTAACATAAAAACGATAAATAATTTTTATTGTGTTCACACACATATTGCTTAAGCTTGTCTAATGATACATGCCAAATATTATTATCTCTGGATTTTGTCGTTGTGAAGAAAACTGATAAAATTTTAGTATGTAAAATGCAGAGATCGCCAAAATCTCCATACAAAACACCAATTTCATAGGTAAGGATTTCATATTTCGAATTTTCAACTTTGACGTGTACACCACACAATGCTTGTAAATGATTATAATTTTACATACACAGTGCACTTTATCATTTGCTGAATGACTAATTGCGAAGGCCTCATGAATGACGTGTTCGTTACGGCCCAATAAGTAACAATAGCTTTAGTTGATTCGTGTATTTTTTTTCTGCGCGCTTTATTCATGAATGCACTTTGTTAAACTTTATCAACCTAAAATCTAGCAATAACATAAAAATTACATTACTATTACGATAGCTATCATTACAGACACTTTCTGTAATTATAATTCAACAAGTTAGATTTAAAATTAGAAGCGAGTGTGTATGAAAGTTCTTCAAAAACTTTCATTCCTTATTACCATCTGCATCTTTTCCATCCATTCTATCATAGGGCCACTCCTTCTGGCATTCATAGGCAGAGGTTCGTGCAGTCAATCTTTTTGCGCAGGTCTAGTTAATGGAATTGCCCCGAACCTAATGTATTCTCTTCTTCTATGGGATTCTGCAAAGAAGGCGTGTAAAAGCACCTTATGGGTTTGCAAGGTGGAGGCAGCTAAGCGTATTGTTTCCTGCTGCACAATATACCTACCTATTCGATGGTGTTGAGACATTTACTGTACTTAAATATGAAAAAAATACATGAAAACCAAATGTCACTTACCTATTTCCCCTTCTAGATAGTAAGGCGTGTGCGAAAGAATAAAGGGGAAGTGAATTTAGTGACAAGGGCGTATTTTTCCGAATGACCCGTGAATAAAATTACTTTTGTCGGCAAAATTGGGAATTATATGGTTTCATGCTTCGAAGAAAAGAATGTGATGTCACGAACGTGTACCATGGTCCCCTGGGAATAGTTTGTTTTGTGTTTTCAGCGAATTCACATTATATTATGTGTTAAAATATTATTTCTGTTGCTGAAATTCATGGGTGGTATTGGAAGGACCTTTTTATTTTTATGCCAAATTCAATTATGATTTTTGCTTCAAGAGTAGCCGCTTGTTTGTGCTTTGTAACTGTAACAGTATCCTTTTAGTAGGACGCTTAGTAACTTTTAACGTTTAGTAGTTTTAATACAACAAAGTAAAATCGTTATTTAGTGTTTTTAATGACATATTTAAGTATCAGGTTGATGATGATGATCAGTCTTAGGATTTTCATAGTGTGAGCACTGAAACTAAATAAACTATTCAAGATTTTTTAATATTAAAGAACACAAGAATTAACTTAACACCGCCTGATGGTAAACAATAGGAGAGTCCATTTGGAAATAGCAAGGGGCCCCAGAGAACAAAAGCCTAGCTACCTCCACCTTGCTGGCAAATGGCAAATTTTCACGCCTCTCTTGAAGGAACCCAGGTCGTACGATGGAGGGAATACGTGTGCCGGAAGCGAATTCCATCCACGAGATGTGCGCGCGCAGAAAGAGCTTCTAAATCTCTTTGTCCGTGACAAACACAGAGGTCACGTAAATTTAAATAATAAGATGATTATTGCCATTGGTACCGAACGTATTTTTAAACGTAATACTGTACTTATGTATCGTGTTTCAAAAGTCATTGATATAGCCGCAAAGCCATAAGAAAAAGAGACTTTATACAGAAACGTTTAATATGCTGGACTTTACTAAATACCTTTCAAAGCTTCACTGATCTATTTACCAAAAGGGGACAGGAGTATAATATCGGACACACTTATTCAAACATGGCGGCATGTATCACCACTGATATACATGTCAACATCAGACCCAACCCACCAAAATTGAGCTATTTCCAATTTCGTGTCATGTGATAAAAGAGTCACAGATACCCCATCGGCCGGTCATAAATCACTTAGCGTCCTTTCGTGTCGCCACTCGGATAGATTTCCCGTCAGTGAACGAACTCTGCGAATTTTGACGCGGTCCGAATTGGTTCGTAAATAGAAATTTTTGGGGAGAGTGATCTTACTACAATGTAGGTGGGTAGGTGGGGTACGCTTGCGTTTATCATTTTAATTGCTTTATTTAGACCTCTCCAACGATCTAGGTCATATATACAAATGTGTGTTTTTTCAGATAGCAATTATAAAGAACTTTAATGTTTTATTAACCTAAAGATAGCTAAAGAACCTACCTATGTGTAATTTTTTTTGAAAAATAACAAAAAAAAAATTTAAAAAAAAAATAATTTTAACAACTCTAAATATCGCTCTTAGCGATATTCCCCCCATTGTACATTTGAGTTTTCTTATGTTGTTTGTTTTGTTTATTAAAACATACAAACTAAAATATAAACAAACAAAAAAAAGCTGCCCAGCTTCATCAAGATTAAAGGAAATAAAGAAGAGTTCATTAGACGGAGGTTCTAACTCAATTCCACAAATCTTTAATCTCAATTGTCTTTTAAAACAATTACTTAAGCTTTGATCAACACGTAATAAAAACAAAACATTTTATCAGGTTTAGCATAGTTCGTGAGCTGAAAGGATAATATGGGTTTGTTATTAAGCTCTTTATTGCACATAAACAAAAAAAATACATAATTAAAATTAGAAGTATACAAGGGAAGACTTATCTCTAATAGGGATATCTTCCAGTCAACCCGTCACTGGTGTGTGAGATCTCAAGAAGTGAGAGAAGCGACACCAGTGCACAAGACAAAACAGAAATATATGCAAATATACATTGATAAATAAATACAATGATATATATAATTAAACAATATATAAACTCAATAAAATATTAATATCAATAATTAAAAATAAATACATAATACTATGCCTAAACTGAGAAACAGACCTGAATTGATTTAACTTTGGCTAAGTTTTTTGATCCGTAGTAATATTCAAACGAATGATTAAAATCTAGATCAATGGCGTCGATGGAACATCAAAATGTGTGATGTCCTTGCTTGACCAATGGTAAGATTTTCGATGCATTTCCTTAGCAATATGCATTAGCTGTGCCAGCCGCCATTATACTAATCCCAGCATCGTGTTAAATTGTCTATGATTATTTATGTAAACCTTCCTACCTTCGCCATGGCCAGGCCGTGGATGGGTGACCAAGACTTTGTGATCTCGAGCTCCTCCGTGCTTCGGAAGGCACGTTAAGCCGTTGATTCCGGTCGCAGTTTCTACCCACCAATCCGCATTGGGCCAGCGTGGTGGTGTTACGGCCCGTACTCCTCATGAATTTCTCCATGAGGAAGGCCTGTCCCAGCAGTGGGACGTATATAGGCTGATGACGATTTAAGTAAAGTAATATCTGAGAATGTTATTATTGGTCAAGCTGACCTATTTCGACATCATATGTTTTCGCCATTGATCAATATTTCAACGAATCGATCAACATGACAACGGATCAAAAAACCGAACTTAGACTATTGTGAATAATCATTATGTTAAGAACGTGCTCTCAGTTTAGGCCATATAATGTCTTGGTGCCTGACCGTTGGGATGGAAAGGTTCTCGAGTGGCGGCCAAGTATTGGGAGGTGCAACGCTGTCGCCCCCACGATAGCGACGATATGCTAAAAATTCGTTTCAAGGTAGAGACTTTTCGATTTTTGGGAAATTTTTGAATAACTTTAAAACCAAAAAATGTTGCTGATCATATATTATGTTATTTGGTAGATATTGATCCTAGCTATCACCTCCTTCAGTATGTAACACTATTTCTTGGATACCCTGTATAATATATTGGGTCCTTATCTATGAAATTGGTGTTTTTTTTCTCTCTTAGTATTTTGTCTGTAACTATTAAGATTCAGAGTATTCCTCAATAATAATTACCTCGTCTAAAAATAGACTATATTTTTGAGCTCTTTTGATTTGTTTTGATAATTTGTTGCAAGTTTAATTGTGTTAAAATTGGACACGGAGACAACTCTTTTTAAGTGCCTCCCGAATACATCATTTTATTTGCATTCACTTAAAAACAATAAATAAGTTTTATGAAGTGTGATATTACACATATTACTAATGCATGTCTAATGATAGATGCCAAATATTATCTTTGGATTTGTCGTTGTGAAGGAAACTGAAAAAAATTTAGTATGGAAAATGCATAATTCCCCAAAATCTCCTTACAAAACACCAATTTCATAGGTAAGGACCTAATATTATGTTATTTTGGTAAGTATTGATCCCAGCTATCAGCTCCTTCAGTATGTCACACTATTTTTTGGATACCCTGTATAATATTGATTATAGTACTTTGACATTGTAAGGTTTTTGAAAAAAAAAATACTGTTGCTGCACTAAGCATAAGTAATATCTAAACGACAAAGTACTAAAATGTTGAAATCGTATCATGGTAGATGTTCAAACATTATTGATAAAATAAGCTGACGTTATAGTAAGCGGTTTGTTTTGAGTTTGAGCACGCTATAAAAAACCATGCTATAACATTTAAGTATTTACTCCTTTTTACACAGTAACAACAACAGTAAGTATGAACAGTTTGTACACGATTTGGAGTCAAGGTTAGGTATGTTATAACTTAAAGCATTAGGAACCTAAGCTATCAGGTCCTTACGTATGAATTTGGTGTTTTGTATGGAGATTTTGGGGAATTCTGCATTTTCCATACTACAATTTTTTCAGTTTTCTTCACAACGACAAATCCAAAGATATATAATAATTGGCATCTATCATTAGACAAGCTTTAGTAATATGTGTAATATCACACTTCATAAAAATTATTTATCGTTTTTAAGTGAATGCAAATAAAATGATGAATTCGGGAGGCACTTAAAAAGAGTTGTCTCCGTGTCCAATTTTAACACAATTAAACTTACAACAAATTATCAAAACAAATCAAAAGCGCTCAAATATATAGTATATTTTTAGACGAGGTAATTATTTTTTAGGAATACTCTGAATCTTAATAGTTATAGACAAAATACTAAGAGAGAAAAAAATCACCAATTTCATAGGTAAGGACCCAATATAAGTGAAATTAAGCAATGTGTACCTTTTTACCTGACCACAACATTTGTCATGACTGCCTCTGAGTCGGTTCTAAGGAGCTTTGAGAGTGGGGTAACTGTACAATTTTGTGTATAGGGACAAAATTTAACATTATATTTTAAAGCAGTATAGTGTTCGCGTAAATAAACTTCTTATTTCGCTCAGTATTTTCACTTTCCTGTAGAAATAATATGACGGAAAATACTCCTCCGCGGTGTATAAAAGGAACATTGAAACCAGCTAGAAACCCCTAGAGCCGCCCATCCCATCTTGCATTAATATGAATGGCACGAATATATGCCACATTTAACTGAGACCAGCACCTGGGTGAAATCACCTAGAAGTACAAATTTGAATACAGATGAATTGGATTCTTTCGTCGCTTTCTTTCTTCTTAATGTGAATTCTTCTTCTTTTCATTTTATACATACACATATCATACATATCATCACGCCTTTTTCCCGAAGGGGTAGGCAGAGGTATTAACACCCAACTTTCGCCAAATATATTTACGCAAACGTAACGCGCGCACGCGTTTATTAACGAAAAAATTAATTTTATTTGTCCGGATTTAGATATAAGCTCTTTGTCACCCTACCAAGGGATGATCTGCCATCTTGACAAACGACCTCGCCAGACTAATGTTAGCTCCTTTCACTAACTTAAGTATAAAGCGCTGCTCAAATTTAATGTGACGTTATTAAGTACATTTTTTCTTTTCTCGGAAACTTTTTCTCGAGTCGCGGAACTCTACCATTTGCGCAGCTGTGAAAGAATTTTACGGCGTGTGTTGTGAGTGTTGATTGTCTGTTAAATTGTTGTACAGATATTAATTTATATAGTAATTAATTGACGAGTACTTTCTGAAACTAGAGTTGTTAATTTTAGTTTCAAATGTGTTTTTTTTTCATTCGCTTGTACAGGAAATTTCCTTATACTCGTATTGTCCTTAGGCAGTATATTTTTCTATCTTACCTATTTACGCTAGAAAGGACAGAGCTTGCTTTGCTGTGTTAACACTTGAAAGGTCAGGACAGTCTGCGAAATTACTGTCTTCTATGGCAGCTCAACTATCCAATAGCTTATAGCGGTGACGGGCTCACCACCTGTCACGCTGAACACATGAGCACTGCTTGGTGCGTGAACTATGGAGTTCCAAGCAGTGCTCATGTGCTCAGCGTGACTGCACCGTAAAGGCACTACCATTAGAGCCTTTACGGTGCTTTTGCCTAGTCTCTGACTAACCCTTAGAGCCTAAAAGTGGTGATTATATGTATGTATGTGACTAAGCAATTATGTCACAAGTTGTCAACATGTAGATCCCTGTTAGAGTTGCTGAAAAATCATACGGGTATCATATGAAAACTAGACAGAATTGTGATTACGTTTTGCTTGTAAAAAGTATTATTGTTATTAATGTATTGAAAAAAAAAATGTAAGATTTTTATAGAAATTAAAATGCCTTGCAACTCTCCAATTTCACTTTTTGAAAGAGAACCGACGGTTGAACTGTTGGAAGATTACCTCTGTACACACCTTCGATTGAAGAAATGTGATGATAAGTAATTATAAAATAAAAAAGTCTTGCGTCTATTCCCCAATCTAACAAAGTTAACAAGAAAATGTCTCCATAAAATTACATAACTAAAAGGCAATTTGGAAGCTAAGAAAATACCAACTCCTATTCATAATAAAACCTTAATAGACTATCTTTATCTAAAAACGTTTTATTCAACTGTCTACATTATTCGTAGGCCTCATTGAGAGCGAGCGGGCGATCGAAACAAATGAGCATCGTTTCGTCTCTTTTCGTATTTTAGTTCATACTGCTATCTACAAAGCTAAGGCGGTTCTCACACTGAGCCCCACGACGTTGTGGCACGTTTCGACATCTGTCAAAGTCGGCTGTCATTTCATACAAGCTGTTCGAAAGTCGCGTACGACTCGTGCCATACCTTGCGTCTGCCGCGCTCACAAGTGTTTCGATGAATTGAATCGCATGAGCGCGTGTGGATGCGATTTAGTGTGTTGGATTGTGCGTTTTTTCTATACAAAAGAAGCTCCGATGCTCCGTCGTGCGTTTAAGTGTGAGAATCGCCTAAGCATCGTATCGATGCAAACCATAGATAAATTAAGTAGTATAGATCCCTATTCCCATACATGGGTTTTTAATTCATCTAAATCTTATTATTGTGGGTTGTACCCGTTCATTCGACTTATTACGTTAGGAATTACTTAATTTATCTATGATTCCGATAGTATAGTAGCACCACCTAACGTAATAAGTCAAACGAAGGGGTACAAGCAACAATAATTCGTTTTAGACGAACTAAAAACCCATGTATGGAAATAGTGATCAGCGATCTATACTACTTAATTTATCTATGATGCAAACGGAGCAAATTAAACATCCGACGATTCCAGCGAAGACACTTTTCACGTCAAAGTTTTACTTATTTTGCAAAACTCTTCATCCCTTTGCTTCGCTCGCCAGCCCGCTCGCCCCGTGGCTTGCGCTTTACACAATGCCATTATCTTAATGAATACCTACTGTAAAATTTAAATTATTATTATTATTGTTTCAGGACTATAACACCTAAGTTCTGCGCGAATTTATAAGGTAAGCCAGATAATCTAAAATACTGTATCCAGTTTCGCTCTAAGAATTCTATATCTCTGAATAGATAATATTTATTATAGTCTCCATTATATTCAGATAGCATTGTTCACGGAAGAATTTATAATTTGATTGTAATTTCAGTCATTTCTATTGTATAAAATATGTTGAGTATTATTTGCAATTGACTATTAAGGTTGTTGCTTTGGGCTATATCCGCTTTCTGTCGTAATATTATCTATTAATATTCAAAATTTATATTGCGTATAACTTTATACTACTAACAAAAACACCTTTGTTGTTGCATGCATAAATAGATAAAATATTTCTGCACAAATGTGGTCTATGTTCGATTGCCTTCATTATCTGTATAGTGGATAATCAATCATTTGCAATTTAAGTTGGTTGGTGGTAGGGCTTCCAAGACCACCGTCTTATCTTAATTTGTCACCGTAATAACAATGATTTAAACATTTGTTTTGTTCGGCAATCAGAGGTAAGATAGCCAGTTCCTTAGTTGTTGAGGATTTATAGGTGAAGCTCGCTGTCACCCTGCCTTATCGTCTCTTACCATTAGGTGAGATGAAGGCCAAGAGTTTTCCTGTAATATGTAAAATAAGTAAATAATTAAAGAATCCTATATCCTCTCGTCTGTGAGCTCTGGCTAAAATCTGTCAAGAAAATTGATTTTCTATTGTCTGCAAACGTCGCAAATGATGAGTTAAATAATATTCTTATACATAATGTACATATATAAATACTTTTTAAATTACGAATATAGTTACTTGAAATACCAGTTCTCTTACGCCTATCTTAGCTTACAGTATTAGGTTTAGGTAGTACATATTTTATTGAACTTCCTATTGTTTCTTCAAGGGTAGGACATCGGACAAACTTTTCTAATTATAAGATGTTGCTGAATAAGTCACGTCAATTTTCCAGCGAGTATTTTCCTATTTTCAAAAGTTTCTTAATAAAAATATCTCAAGACAAGACTCTAGAAAGGTGGTCAAGATTATATTCAATCAACGTCCCCCCACACTTCAATAGGTCCTAATCAGTCTCCTGGCTGAATTTCAAAAGCATCCGTACTGTAGATAATATATTTTCCTTGCATTTCTCAGGGAAGATGAACTATTCTCCACTTATAGCATTTTCTTTTTATCTTTAAGTGGTAAAAATATCATGAATCCCTTTTGTATTTGCGTGATTGCTATAAAATCTTAATAATTAAATGGTATAGGTAAATTAATATCAATGTTCAATGTATTTATTAATATAAGAATAAACAATGAGACAGAGCGAAATGTGTTCTTCGAAACCATTGCGTCGATTTTAGATTTAACAAACAAATACATATAATCACGACTATTATCCCCAAAGGGTTAGTCAGGGACTAGGCAAAGCACCGCAAAAGCAGTCCATTGCCATAGTCCGCACTTCACCAAGCAATGACTGCACTCAGCGTGACGGATGATGAACACATCGCCGCTATAAGCGCTATAAGCTATTGGGTGATTGTGCAGTTCTAAGTCTACGAGTCGCCTTTTACGAAAGAGATGGGTTGGTAGTACTCTTTAAATGAGCCGCTTTGAATAAACAGATAATTTAAACTTAGTATCTACTTAGTACGTAGTAATAAAATGACCATTCAAATTCCTTTACTAAATGTATTTGGAAGTTCTCGAGGAAACTAAACAAAGAGAACAATCAAAGTAATTGCGCTAATTCTGATTAGTTCCAGACTTGCTGCCAGTTTTTGTGCCTTTACGGTAACTAATGGGATTACAACAAAGCTTTTGCTGTTACAGCCATTGTAATTCACGAAGGCGACTAAATCATTCGACTTTAGACTCTATCTTAAGGCATTAAGAGCGAAAGTACTCGCAATCATAAAATGCAACAACTATAAGACATAGGTAACTTATAGATTCTATTAAATTTTACTAAAAAATTACTGTCGTCCTTTTAATGACTTTTTTTGTTAAACATTTGCGTATTCTCGAAGGCATCCGCATTATACCAGCGTCGAGGTTTCTTCTTATAGTTTTAGTGCCAAATAAACAGTTTTTATTTCATTCTTCTTTCTTTTTTTTATACTACCAGGGTGGCAAACAAGCATACGGCCCACATAGATGGGCAGTGGTCACCGTAGCCTATGGACGCCTGCAACACCGAGGGCATCACCAGCGCGTTGCCGACCCTTAAAAAACCTTTTCACGCCCTTTTTGAAGGACTCCATGCTGTAGTCTGTTTCTTTCTTTCTTTCTTAAATTTCATTGTCTCTGTGTAAAGTTGTTTAGTACTTATACAGATTTTTAATCCTTTCACTCTTTCGTACGTTGGTAACGTTACATCCAAATCTAGTAAATATATTTTATTATAGTGACGGCCTTATGTATAGAAATGGCCACTGCTGGATATCAACCTCCGTTACAGCATTTTGTTTTTTTTAACATTTTGCTCAACTATTTTACGTAATACAATCACACCTTTTCCCCGATGGGGCAGGCAGAGATCAAAGACCTCCACTTGGTATAAATCTTGGAAAACATCTTTTCTTCTAACATGACCTTTGTCCTTCTTGAGGTGTACATACATTAAATAAGTAAAAAAAAATCTAAGTATTTGTCATGTGATCGCTCGAACAATCATTCTGTTACGTCAATTGATGAGATTCAATAAAGGAAACCGTCATAATTGCAGGCAAGTAAGCGATTCCAGAAACAGGTATTTCTGAGAACCTCAAGAAAAGTTAAAAAATAATCAATAAGGCGGTGCAAACGATGTTTACCTACGATCCGCCAAAGACAAAGGCTAAGCCAAAAGAAGTAATGGAAAAAAACGGGTAACTCCAGAATTAGAATCCATATTCAATGTGACCCATTTTCTACCCAATTCCAGACCTAGAAGCTCTGTTTTACAACGTCGGTCACCGAACTACCCCGCACTAATGTCGCCGAGTTCAATCCGAATTGAAATTGACATCCGCTAGATTATATCGGTCAACTCTGATTTCGTCCTCTTCTTGTTAGAATTTGGTCGGCTATGTACGAGTACTTCTCGTCTTTATTTCGGTAGGTACTATTGAACTGACTGAATTATGTTTCTAGCCCTTTTTCCAAGTGAAAAAGGCTTTTCTCTTAGTTTAAATCTATAAATATGTTTATAAGGTAAAGGAAAAGTTATAAATAAAAAATCATTCAGTTGTTTCTGTTTATTAGCGCCCATGGAATTCATTTCTTTTTATTTTTTTTACACCATCACTTAGTCATAGAAGTCGATCTTCAGTTGCAGGAAACTTTAAACCTAGTTTAAAACTCGATTTAGTCATTTTTTGACATTTCAGCCATATAAGAACTGTCAAAAAATTACTAAATCTAGTTTTTAATCTCGATTTAAATTTCCTGCAAGTGGGCCTTAAAGAATCGTAAACTCTTACTACAAAAAATCTTTAACAATCAAATTGGATCTCCTGCCTGCTCAATCTAAAAATACTCACATTAAAAAATATAATACTCCCCTGTCACTCGATATTTCATTACGGTTCAAGTGCCGAATCGAGGTCAAAATTTGCGACTAATTTTATTACTGGTACGTCCGCATCTACATGTAAATGACGAACGAGCGAGCCATCAGATGGAGTTTTTGATTTGCACTTAATAGACTAAATGGAAATTGATGTTTATTTTTAATAAAATCATTACCTCACTGGATACATTTTTAGTAATGATCGTGTACTCATGAATAATTCTACATCAGTAGTTGTACTCACATTAACTTCAGAAACCAAAACGACAGTTATTAGAATTTCTATCTACTTGAATTAATTCTAGGGGCATTAGATAAAAATTACTGCTCGCCGAGGTTTTTAAAGCCATGGCATTGGATGCATTTTTATAAATAATTTCTCTTTATTTTTGCATAAGTAGGATCATGGACACTTTTGTATGAAATCTGGGCGTAAAACCTCCAAGAATAAATTATGTTGTAATTTACTCTACTGTACTTCTAAACACCCTCTAAATACTTTTTAACCCTCAAATGGACCGGGTATCCCGAAAAGATAATTACAAAGATTGTTTACATAAAACACAATTATTTTTGTTAAAAAGTACTATGAACTGATACTTTTTATTGAAATATTAATTGTATACATTTACTATAATATCTAATAAATATTATGCGCGTGCAGTTAAAGGATCGTACTATGCTAGCCGTAAAAATTACATAACTGAAACTATGGAGACAACTTTCTTCTGGTTAATTAATCGTATTTTAATTCGATGCCGACAGCATAAATTTTTGGGGGTCGCGGTATAAGGGGGAAGCGGTACCTAGCTGACCCAACCTCTCCTGCTCGCGGTCCATCCTGCAGAATAACCGACAAGTCTCTAGCGACTGACCGATGACGAAATATCCGTCCAATAGTGTAATGTAAGTGCCTGACCGATGATGGGCAGCAGCGTCATTGGATCAGGAGACCTATTATCTGCGCTCACCAACCCGCATGCGCAACGTAGTGATTATGGACGAAAACCTTTTAAGTAGCGCACAAGAAACGGCCCTTAGTCCAGCAGTTCTGTCGTTCCTGATGTTAACCTTTTAGTATGTATATCAGATCTCGCATTAAATTTTTTATTGATAGAGAAATAGATACAGATTTTTCATTTTTAAGGCTTGACCCGGCATGAACCTTTCATTGCACACGCAGAACTTTAATTTGACGATTACCGATAATATTTCAATAAGAGGTATTAATTCATAGAAGTTTTAAACTAATATGAGTGTTTTATGGACCAATTTTTGGGATTATTTCTGGGATTTCCGATGCATTTAAGGGTTAAAATGTTATTAGGAAGTTATAATATGATAAATTACGACACATTTTATTTCTGTTGGTTCTACGCTGTTTTGCCCATGGTCCTTTTGCTCAAGTTTTTTTTAAAGAATCCGAAAAAGTTCGTATTCTTTTTTGTAGTTGTACACGAGGCTTTAAAACACAATCATCTGAAGCTCCGATACTTAAACAACCAAGAAATATCACAAAGAACTTGATTACGACATCACCTGTGTAAATTTGCAAAGGGGATGCAATCAACATAGAATAAACAAATTACAGCGAGTCTGCAGACTCGGTATCAACAGGTGCCGTTAATTTTGTACCCAAATTCGTTAAATTCTTTCCTGTGGCCTTGTGGAAATGTTTAGAATTTTACCAATTTTACTGTATGGTACGTTATTGTTTGGTTATTGGGCTGTTGTAAAATTACAGATTCTTTAGGCCAATGGATATTTTAGGTCATGTTAGAATTATGATTTAAAATTGACTCGAAATATGTATTATTAAACATTATCCTTATTCTATCACCATATTCCGTGATTGTGATAGAATATGTCCGTGATTATTATAGTTTTTTTATGTAACTTGCAATGTAACTACGTATGTTCGAGTGAAATCTTGCAACTCAATTTTGAAGCAGATATCGTTAGGCGATTGAGCTGAAATGACAAAACCAACTATGTTTTTTAAATGCATGTTGCATTTGTAACGCTATTTCCATTTTACAATCCAATCCTTAAGTATAACCATATTTTTTTGGTTATAAAAAAGATAAAATCCGTTGAGCCAAACTAACTTCTTGTTCTTCTAGAGTTTAGATAGAGGTCAGACCTCTTTAGTTATATAAATTACCTCAAATTGCAAAGGCATTGAGCAGTGGGTATTCTGGCCATACCGGATACGTGCAACGTGCACGCCCCAGGCTCACTTCGAACTACCACTAATTTATGAGATGAGAATAGTTTAATTCGGCTATAAATTTATCGATAGTTTAGATATTCAATGGTCTTACAAATCTAAATCCTCTAGCACACGCGATTGGTTTATAAAAACACTTTGGTGTTCGTAATGTTTTTTATATAGCTCAGGCCCGATTTTTCAATACATCCATTAACCGTAAATTATTGGAAGTATTGAATATGTAAATTCCTGCTAGCCATAATACTATCACAACAACAGAAATGAGTTGGTTTGCAAAACAGATTGCAATAAAATACGTGGCTTGCCTTTTGAAAAACGACCCATCCATTCAAGGACCCATTCAAGGAGTGGAACCTATTATTTACGGAGTGAAATCCTCTTTTTATATAACCTATTGTAGTTAGGTTTCTGTGAAAAATAATCATATTTGAAATAATAATCGTAATAATAAAGTACTATTATTTGGGCCTAATACCTAATCTAATCCTAATCCTTACCTATGACATTGGTGTTTGTATGGAGATTTTGGGGATGTCTGAATTTTACATACTAACATTTTATCAGTTTTCTTCACAACGACAAATCCAGAGATAATAATATTTGGCATGTATCATTAGACAAGCTTTAGCAATATGTGTGTGAACACGCTTGATAAAAATTATTCATCGTTTTTATGTTAATGCAAATCAAATGATGTATTCGGGAGGCAGTTAAAAATAATTGTCTTTGTGTCTAATTTTAACACAATTAAACATACAAAAAATTATCAAATTAAATAATACGAGCTCAAATATATGGTCTATTTTTAGAAGACGCAATTATTTTATAAGAATGTTCTGAAACTTAATAGTTACGGACAAATTGCTAAGACAGAATAAAAACACCAATTTCATAGGTAAGGACCCAATATCAACAAAAAATATATACATCAGACAAATTCTGTATTACCAAACAATATGAAGAAGGCATATTAATAAACATGTTCCTTTGAATTAAATATTGGCAAGATTTGTAGCCACTAATAACGACGAGTATTCGATATAGAATAGTACAGGAACATAGCCTCCGGGCCAATCTTCGAAGCACGTCCTATGTTTAGTGATGGCTGTTCGTTCTATCGATAACTTCGAACTAGGGAGGTTCTTAGATACTATACCCAGTAGTGAGATGATTGAGTATACTGGGCCTCCTACGACTATGCCATACGGAGAGAAAGTACCTTAAATATTGCAGATAGAACGTTATACTGAAAGAAGACTTTATTTGAATTTTACAAACTATTTAAACTGCATTCATAGATATTTAAATAATTATATGGTTGAACGGGAAATAAAACCCGTTACACGAGAATGTCTTCGTTCAGTAAACGTTCTATCTGCAATATTTAAGATACTTTCCCTTCATGTGACATAGACGTGGGATGCCCTGTATATAGGCTTATGATAATGTGACAGATTATTCGTTTCTTTTTGGTATCCTTATACTGTAATTTTTTATCTTGTGAGATCAGTTTTAACGTGGGATGTATATTTTTACATAAATCGGCATTTTTACTTGCTATAATGTTTCGCACATGCATTTTCAATTGTTTACTATACAAAAACGACCGGCCGCCATTTCATCCATCCTGAGCAAATCATTCGCTTGACGTCTCGGTCAACATCTCCATCCTGCTGATGAAGACCTAGGATTTCTACCCGAAATTCCGAACAGACTGGAAGATTATCTCCATCAAGTGCAACGGGCCAAACTTTTTAGAGACCGCCGAAATCGCAGAACATGTATTCGGTTTTGGTACTGCTAATTTTCAGGACAACGGTCTCCAATCTCCGCTTCCAATTTTTCAATCTGTCCTGAACCCGAGATCCCTCCTCATTGACGAGGACGATGTCTTCCACCAACAGCATGCACCAGGGACTTCCTGTAGACCCGATGTCAAAGCATCCATTACTTAAAGATGTAGGGACTCAACGCCGATCCCTGGTGCAAGCCACACCGAACTCCTCAGTAGACCCAGAAGTGAACGGACGTGTGTACTGGTCTTCAAACACATTGCTCGGCATTGCTCCACATACTTATCAGGCACTCCTTTCTCTTTCAAAGTCCACTACAAAACCTCTAGGGCGGCATGATGACCGTATCCCTTCTCTAAATCCTCAAACACTATATGCAGGCCCTTTTGTAGCTTTCGCCCAGTTGCCGGAACGCAAATATGGCATCTGTAGTTCCTTGGCCAGGCATAACCCCAAACAGATTTTGTGTTATCTCACACTCATCTCAATCACTTTCTCCCGTGTTTCAAGCTATGTGAGATGAGCTTTATTACAAAAAAATATCAGTTAAAATTCAAATACAAGTTCACAAAACCAAAACACTTAATAGTATAATACATGCCCCTACATATTTGCTTGTAAATCCGAACAGTTACTTCAGGTATTTCATCGATGTCGATAGAAACGCTTGTCGCGACATCACATCACTCATGTTGATATATCTTACGAGGCACCCGTTCAAGCAACCGTGTTTCCTACAAGCATTAATAACGTCGATGTACTCCAAAATGAATTTTCTATTAAATACGTTCAATATTGTTACATAAAGTTATTGCAATGTTAAATTTTCTTTCCTGTCAAAATTGACACTTTAACCATGTATCAAAGAAGTTATCAAAGATGTATATTATGTTATATACAGCGTGGCCCGTCAGTTGACGTCCAAAGAAAAAACTAGGATTCATTGTGTTAAGTAAACTATAAAGAATCGCTGAACATACATGGGGGTGATTCAGGTGCCCCTTAGCAGAAGGAATCCTAGTTTTTTCTTTGGACGTCAACTGACGGGCCACGCTGTATAAAGATGATATTTAATTTTTATTGGAAGTGATTTATGACCTATGGAACTTTGATTAATTGAAGTTCAGTTTAATTTGGCTTTTCTTTAAAATAATATTTTTTTATTTCCATTTTTTTATTCAAAACATCCTTAATAAAACTAGATGATCATTCGAAATATACAGAACTAATATTTCATTGAATCTTTTTAAATTATTTAGTTATAATCATATTATTATATTATATTATGTCAATATTTACAATACCTACATTAATGCTGAAATTACACCCATAATATCGCAGAATTTGATTCTATTCAAAAAGCCTTAGAAATATTTTCATCATTAGACTACATTTACTCCACTGAGCCTCTAATGTGCGCCATTACTCTGACTTCGGCCTGTCGCATCCAGCATTTGCCAGCGTTATCAACATCACTCTATCTCGTCAGAGGGTGTCCTATTAGAATTAATATTAAAAATGTTATAAAACCCCGACCAAAATTAAAATTAGAAAAAAAGTTCGTCGGGGGTCCGGTAAGTAACTTCGTGTGACTTTGGTACGTATCGAGCGGGGCGTACCGACGAAAAAACGATTTTTGGCTTAATTTTTTTTTTGTCTGGTATTTTTTAAATTTTTATTTTTTTTATATCATTCATTATTTATGATGTACAAGTTATGTCTTTACATTTGATACCCCACTGGCATTTGATATTTGTAAACAAAAATTTTTCACTGTCACTTATCTTTCAAAAGGCTAAGCCGATTTCCATGAAACATGCTCCAACACGAGTATATTGTTAAACATTAGATATTTTATTCCTACTTTTACTCCTCATATAAATTACATCCCTCTTTTTGCGTCGGGTGTTAAAAAGGTTTAAAAATATTTGAAAAAATATATTGAACGGTTAAACTACTCATTGAAAACTTCATACAGCGGCAGAGTTCAAAATTTACAACTACAACTGCCGTGATGAATAGTTGCCGCAAGCTGAACTTCGTGAATTCAAACTATTCAGGATTCGATATAAATCGTGGAGTATCGACAGTTGGGGATTTGGCGTATGCCGGACGGTTGTTTGAAAAATTGCATTTTAACGAGTCTAACCGAGTAGAACCGAGTGGAAGTATTTAATGGGTCTCCTGGGACCTCCTTGCTCTTTGCTCCTCGGCAGCTTAATAAATAAATCGGTTTGGGAACAACGTTCAAAGAGATACTTGCGGTATTTTCTACTCTTTATAAGACCACCATAGTATAATTGGAATGCGATAACACTCGAATAAGGTCGTCACTTTCGGGCAATACCTGCATAATTATAATGTCAAAGGATTACACATTTTGCTCATAGAATAGTATTACAACAATGGATCATGTAACGGGATCATAATAGCTTGTTAATTAGTTGTACATTATCAGTTATTGTTTAATTAGGTCGTAGTAATTACATACAAGCTTTATTATTTTGCGAGTACGTAAAATTTTGTTTAATTAATTAAAAATAATGTTCAAAGTCTAGCTATTATAACAATTAAAAATTAACAATTGTAATCGACGACCTCCGTGGCCGAGTGGTCTGTACGCCGGTCTTAAGGCGTCGCCATCTCGAGAGGTCCTCGGTTCGATCCCCAGTGGAGGCAAGTGTTTGGGTGATGAATTTTCAAACATTTGTTCTCCAGTCTTGGATGTTCATTATATTTGTATTATATTATGTATATTCTCAATAATTGTGTGTATTTATATATTAAATATGTTTGTCCGTCATCTAGTATTCGTAACACAAGCAGCATTTAGTTGCTTAAAATGCGACTAGTTAATAGGTGTGAATGTCTGAGGATATTTTTTTATTTATTAATTACGAAAAAATATCATAATTATGATACTGCATAACTGTCAGCCGAAAGGTTCTGGAGCGGCCTCGCACCACATGGACCGATCGCCCATGTCCAGTCGTGGGCATCCAACACAGTAAGGCAGGCTGATGCATATATCCTGCCTTACTGTGCTCCATGCCTCGTAGTAAGGATAAAGCTTTATTAAAACCTAGGCGGGTTTTTCTATAGCTCACCATCTAATAATGCCCAAGAACTTTTCAAATATTGTAATATTATTATCATATTTGATAAGGTAAGATATACTATCCTATCAGAGTGTAGTGATACAAATTGTCTGACCTATGAGAGACCGGCAAACTTATAAAAAATGTTAACCATAATAAATATGTTTTACCCAGATTTCATAATATCCATGGAAGTAGAAAATGTAATTACTTGGTGCCCTCTTACCTGAACAATTTACCTGATGACCTATTGGAATTGTATTTAAATATGATGTCGACCTTCAAGCGATATAATAAAACTAACACAAGTAACCTTATAAGTTCAAGACACTTGAATATTCCCGGAGAAACAAAGCTAATTTATCTGTCAGAACACCTATCTTCAAAATGTAAAGAATTGCATGCTGCAACTCGAAAAACGGCCAAGGACTGCGGTTACAAATTTGTTTGGGTGAAATTTGGTAAAATATACGTGCGGAAAGATGAACACTGTAACCCGATACTTATAAAAAATATTGATTGCTTAAACAAATTGAGGTCTTAGTATAGTTACATAATAAGTTTTATTAGTTATAGTTGTAAATGTACTGCAATGTAATTTTAACTTAATTTACAATTTTTTAATGGAAATTTACTATCAGAATGTTAATCGAATTAGATCAAAAACAACAGAGCTTTATTTGAATGTACTAAATAGTAGCTTTGATATATTCTGCCTGTCTGAAACTAATTTGAACTCAGGCGTCTTTGATGGTGAGCTGTTCGATAAACGTTATGACGTCTACCGAAGAGATAGACAAACAACCAGTTCTGTGAAGTCTGATGGAGGTGGGGTTCTAGTCGCTATTAAAAAGGAACTTAACGTCATCAGACTTGAGTCTTGGGAGAGTTCTTTTGAGGACATTTGGCTTTGCGTTCAGTCTGATGGACACATGGTATATTTATGTTTATGCTACCTACCTCCAGATATGCGTGTTGGTGATCTCACTGCATTATATGATAATGTCCAACATAACATTTTGCATAAAACCAATAATAAAATTGTTGTCATGGTTGGAGACTTCAACACACATGGTCTTTCTTGGCTGCCATCGGATGTGGATGATCATGGTTTGAAGCCCATTTCACCGACTGATATGAAGTCGAGGCTTCTTCTAGAAACCATTTCAACTTGTAATCTTTTACAATACAATTATATACATAACAAGGGGGGGCGTCTTCTGGACTTGATATTCTGCACAGATAGTATTGTCAATGTTGTTGAAACGGACCCAGTCTCACGACCTGACGCTCATCATCCACCTTTACTTGTATCGGTTAGGGTACCTCGTTCGTTGTCCTGCGGAAGTATCAAAAAGCATAATCGAAAACATTTTAACTTTACCAGAAGTAACTATACTTTGGTCAAGTCCGAGCTGGGCGCTGTTGACTGGTATGACATGCTGAGTTTGGCGGGGAGCGTTGACCATGCGGTTGATAAATTTTATGAGATCGTTCATTGTATTATATCTAGGCATACTCCAGTAATAAGAGAATCCTCTTGCGTTTACCCTGTGTGGTTTACTCCTTCCCTTATCAACTGTCTTAAGGAAAAACATAAGTATCATAAACGATTCAAAAAATATAAAAATCCTCGAGACTACGACACCTTTGCTATGTTGAGATCTAGATCCAAAGTTTTATTGAGGGAATGTTATAGGTCCTTTACTGATACTACAGAACAGTCTATTCAGACTAATATTAAATCGTTTTGGCGTTATATAAATAATCGAAGGGGTAGTAAAAGCTTACCTTGTAAAATGCGATTTGGAAATAAAACTTCCTCCAACACTGAAGAAACCTGTAAACTTTTGTGCGAGTATTTTGGTTCAGTTAACGAGGACTATGACTTAGAAACAGTTTCATCTCAGCAACTTGTCCCAAGAAATGCTGCTTTGTTCTCGAAATTAGAAATAAGTAAATTTGAAATACTCCGTAAATTAAAGAGTCTTGATTGTAATAAGGGTGCTGGTCCTGATAATATACCACCTAGGTTTATAAAAATATGCTGTAATGAAATTGTAATTCCTCTTACCATTATATTTAATATGTCTCTCGCAAGTGGTATCTTTCCCACCAGTTGGAAACTTGCTCACGTGGTTCCTATACATAAGTCTGGTGATACCACCGATTGCGCAAATTATAGACCCATCAGCATATTGTCTACATTAGCAAAAGTTTTCGAATCAGTGGTGTACGATCATATTTATAGTCACGTAAAACCATTCTTGTCGACCAATCAGCATGGCTTTGTTAAGTGCAGATCAACTGTAAGCAATCTGCTGGAATATAAATACTATATTTGCTCCGCTTTTGCTAAACAGGGTCAAGTTGACTCAATTTATACGGATTTTAAAAAGGCCTTTGACAAAGTAAATCACACCATATTGAGCCAAAAAGTTGAATCTTATGGTATTCATGGGAATTTATTGCGGTGGATTGAATCCTATCTCTATAACCGCAGTCAGCTCGTTACCATTAAAGGTCACAAATCACCATCGATTGTCATAAAATCTGGTGTGCCTCAAGGCTCCCATTTAGGTCCCTTGTTTTTCGTTATTTTTATCAACGATCTGCCGAGTAAACTGTCTTGTCCATGCCTGCTATATGCTGATGACCTTAAGGTATTTAAATCAGTTAATAATATGTCTGACTGTATACAATTGCAGAGCGACATCAATACTATATCTGAATGGTGCCAAAGTAACTATATGTTTTTAAATATCGATAAGTGTTTTGTGATCACGTTTGCTAATAAAAAACATAAAATATCGTATCAATATTCTCTGCATGATCATGTGCTTAGAAACAGCGAGGTGGCTAGAGACTTGGGTGTCATGTTTGACGAAAAGATGACTTTTCGTGAACATTATGACCAAATTGTGGATAGGTCGTACCAAATACTTGGATTTATCTGTAGATCTACCACAGGTTTCAGCAAACCAGCAAGCTTCGTTTATCTTTTTAATACCCTCATCAGAACAATTTTGGAATATGGTTCAATTGTGTGGTCGCCATGCTACCAGGTTCACTCGAACACCATAGAAAAGGTTCAAAAGAAGGCACTTAAGATTGCAACATACAAGTTTGGCTTTGGTCGTAGATTAACATCATATAATGATAGACTTATCAAATTCGGGGTGGAAACTCTCGACATTCGTCGTCGGCGACAGGACTTGATTTACCTCCACAAAATAATACATTCTAATCTCGATTCACCATATCTCCTCTCGCTTATTAACTTCAATACAAAACCCAATCTTAGGCATCCTCGTGTGTTTCAACTTAAAATATTTAAAAATAACACCTCGTTTTATAATCCTATGGTACGCATGTGCAGATTATATAATGATCTGTCACTTCGTCGTGATGTTGATATTGATGTTTTTGAGTCAAATGTTAAAAAATTCTATTACCAAGTCAGGAATGCATTGAGATCGCCATTAAACCACAGCCTGTCTCGCCAAAGGTGGTAACCTTAATATTAAAAATTAGAGTTAAATTTATGTTTTCTCTTTACTTAGTGCAACGTTCTAATTTTTGTATCGCGCCAATTCGTGGCTACTGTTGGCCAATAAGCATGTAGTTTGTATACAATTAGGTTGTCAATCTAGCCCTTAACTACTAACATATATACTGTTATACTAACAACGATTGTCAACTGTAGTATATACCAAATAAATAAATAAATAAATACCAGTCTCCATAAGAGTAAACTCGAACTTAAAAAATACTTTTTAGAAAATATGTAGAATTATAAGAACTGTATGAGAGTGACTCCCCACACAGATAAATCATAACGGATTTCTTGTAGGGAAAAAGAAAATTTTGCAAAGTATTTTTATTTGTATGTAAAAATAAATAAATAATCTGTGAGTCGGTCTGTGAATCTATGGGGTGGCTGAAATCAGCAGCCACCCCACAACCGAGGAGTTGTAGTGTACTCACGTCCTGGGTATTGGCTCCTTACGTCATACTGTTCTACGCGTCCGACCTTCACCGTGGTGCGAGTACAAGTCCACCACTCCGCCCCCGCTTCGTCCGGTCGAATGTGCGCAGGAGACGATGGAATGCATCCCTCTCTTTCACACATCCACTACATCTCTCCCTTGTTTAAATTAAAAAAAAACAAGTTATTTAATCAAATAACAATTTAATCATTTATCAAACCATTAATTTTCGTTTTACCCACCATAAGTGTATTTTCTTCTTTATAGACTTTCTTTTTTTCCATCCATATCATTTCCCTTTTCTTTTTCTTTGTTGACTTGCCACTCTCCTTCAACTTTCTTCAGGTGAGTAACATTTCTTCTTATATGCTGACCAGTCTCATCATTCTGTACTTCGACATCCGCTCTTGATTTAACTGTGTGATTTACTGAATCAAAATTTGCAGTAAGCTTATTAGCTTATTAGCTTTAAGTATAGCTTTAAGAAAATCCCTTACGTAAACTTTATCTCTAGGCTTCAAGCGTGATTCCGCGGCTTTCCTTTTTCGGTCTGTGTATGTTTTCCTTTTTTTTTGCTTCATATCTCTCTCTCATCTCTCTTAAGTCCATTCATGTCTCTTAAGTCCATATCTTAGAATCTATGATTTAACGTTTCCGTTAGCATTGGAAATTTTTCCTTTGGACTTGCCAGCAACCAAATGTAGGGTACTATAACGTGTTTTTTTTTAATACGAAATATTACAATTGAATATGAATACTATGCTAAAAAGTTCTCTCTCTCTCTCTCTCTCTCACACACACACTCTATGTAAAACCTACTGGAAAATCTGATTCCTGAAATTGGTTTTGTGTTCCGATTTTTTCTCATAAACATCCTAAATAGGGCTTTAAATATAATTTTATGTTTTACTATAAAGGGTTTTAATTACCATAATTATTTTCTTAATATCTTTCATAAATATATTGATCTATTAAGTAGTAGATCCGTCATATTTATTATTAAAGTACAGTTTTAAACTATTATTTGAATAACAATACATAACATTATATCATCACGCCTCTATCTCCGAAGGGGTAGGCAGAGATTTTAACACCTCTGCCAACACACCCACATTTCGCCTGTAACACAACAAGAATGCGTGACAATACATAATCAGTCTAATATGTAATAACACACGACATTAAAACATAAACAACGATATATACTCGAGAAGCTACTCTTTCCTGTTTTTTTTTTTCAACTTATCATTTCATCAGTCTTTTCAGGATTGACACGCTCTGGCCGTAGGTAGCACGACCCAAGAGTGTCAGTGGCGCCCAACGTGGGGCCACTGACACTCTCGGGTTTCTGTTCTGGCGCTCCACTTCTCTATTTTGTTGACGCCAGTACAGGATTGACTGATACAATTTATGTGATTATTGGGAATTCGACCTCTTTAAAGGTTTAATTATAATTTTATATTCTTTTTAATGTCCACTAGTTTCCACTAGTTTTAATGTCCAATGTGATGCTCTTAGCAAAAAGGCTCTGAATTCACTACAGACGAATTGTATCCCGTTGTCAGCCGTATTGAGAAGGATGAACCATAATTTTTTTACTTGAAAAATGTAAATAATAAGTCGAAGAGCTTTATTTCGTGTGTAAACTTTGTTCTAAGAACTTATAGTAGTTCTTATAACAATTATTTTGTATTTATACTAAATATACGCAACTTTCAACAGTTTCAATATTAATCGAAATTATTTTCAAGGTTTGTATAATCTATTGCAGCATTTAATAACGTAGTGATCGTTACGATATTAAAACGACTGAATAAAAATACTGTAAAGACCGCTTCACACCTCACCGGGAAAAAATAATAATCTTCTTTGAAAGCGACGTGGAAATAAGGGTAGAATGGGCTGCTGCAGAAAAGAAAATTAAGAAAGTTTAATGAATACATTCAGGGGAGGCCAGCCCTCTCCTAAAAGGGCCAACCAGGTGTAAAGGTAAACAGATAGATGAATATAACATCTAATATTTGTTCCGAAGTTGATAGACAAGGAAGCCTCTTATCGATATCGATATTTTTACTAACAGATATCAATTAAATCTTTAAATGTTGATGTTATTACAACACAGGAGAACACAAAAAAAAATTAAATAAAGATGGAGTGATTATTTTCCTAAACAGCTTAAATTTTTTTTTATAATCTATAGTGTATTGTGCGAACGTTTTATTCGTTTTTACTACGCCTTTCACACAGTTTTTGAGGATTACTCAATTTTAAACCTTATTTTACAACATCTCTCTGTACATTCGAAAAATTGTGTAACTAAAGATATTACTAAGTTTTCCGTATTAAGTAAGAAATAAAAATATATTTGCTATATTAATTAATTGTCTTTAATAATATATAATTAAGAAACAACAGCTCATTTACATGAAAAACGGTTTTTCTAAAATTATAATAACACTCAAAAAATTCAGCAAGCGAAAACCTGTTGTTGTTTTTCATTAGCTATCCTTAGAGAACATTCTGGTTATTCTGTAGTTGTAGTTGATTCTGTATTTTAATTAAAATATATTAAAATTTTAATGCCTAAGTTTCACTGTGAAAACAATCTATCGATACTCGGTAAACATTGGTCCCAACACTACAGCAATAAAAGATAATAAGCAACTCGGAAGCTCTTCGAAATAAAGCGAGCTTCAGTAAACGAAAATATAAAAAATTATACGGTTTACTCTAAATAAATTTAAAAAATATCAACGTTGTAACGCTTTCATCTAAGAATATTGTGTTTTCAGATGAGTTATTTACTCGTAATAGAACAGTAAGGTCTATTTTCTTTTTTACTTTTACTTATTTTTGGCTAAGGAGTAGAATGAACAAGAAATGGAATACCTAACGTTATTACTGGTACAATTTTTATTTACTTTTCAACAATGTTGCTTAAAGCCGTTTAATTGAAAAAATCAGATTACTATTTTGCCTTGACTGAGGAGGATTTTCAGGCGAAATTTATCCTTATAGTACGCCAGTCTGTATATTTCAGCGCGTACTAAAATTTGCAGACATAGTTAATTTTCGCGGATGAATTTTTTAGCCTGCCTCTAGGCTTTGCTTGTACATAGGTCTTCCTCAAGGATACTGCCACATCTTACGCTGCCCATATTCAAAGTCAAAGCATTTTACAAATTTTCGTGAAAGCGATAAACTACGCCATCCGTTTACAAGGTCTACAGTACTGTAGGCCTAGTAACTCCAGTAAACTCTTACACAAAAATGCCAAGATAATAGTCATAAGCGCTTGTAGGTACTAAAAAAACTCCCGTAGTCTTTTGAATTCATTGCCTTCCTTTTTATAAAAAGAGAGAAATTCTGATGAAATTGAACTGCGGCTGAAAAGGAAATATTTCCTCAAAACATTTTCCACAAAACAAATTTTAATCTTCATTACCTTCGCTCAAAGCGAAAATTCTTTATTTCTTTCTGAAGAAGCGGTGTAGGAAAACAAACCCTTCCTTGAACACACAGGCGTTAATAGCGAAGTAATCCGATGCCTGGTAGGAAATTTCTATGCAAATAGTTACAAAGAGCAGTGTTACATATAATGGGAATCTAAATACAATTGTTGTGTAGGGCAGAAGCTTAGTGAGCTTGGAATAGCGGACGTACAAGCGATATTAGATTTAGCTAATGTGATTGTTGCTAGACATCGTTTCAGTGTTTTCTTTGACAAGTAAACTGTTTTTTTACCCTTGCGTTGACACACACACACTTTAGGCTATGAGTTTTATTACAAGCTTAATTAGATATTAGGTCCTTACCTATGAAATTGGTGTTTTGTATGGAGATTTTGGGGAATTCTGCATTTTCCAAACTAAAATTTTTTCAGTTTTCTTCACAACGACAAATCAATAATATTTGGCATCTATCATTAGACAAGCTTTAGTAATATGTGTAATATCACACTTCATAAAAATTATTTATCGTTTTTATGTGAATGATGTATTCGGGAGGCACTTAAAAAGAGTAGTCTCCGTGTCCAATTTTAACACAATTAAACTTACAACAAATTATCAAAACAAATCAAAAGAGCTCAAAAATATAGTCTATTTTTAGACGAGGTAATTATTTTTTAGGAATACTCTGAATCTTAATAGTTACAGACAAAATACTAAGAGAGAAAAAAAACACCAATTTCATAGGTAAGGACCCAATATTACACGGTATATTGGCTCATCGTTGGTTTATTATTTACTTTATATTTAATTTTAAGAGCACTTAAAAACATTTAACTTTATATAAATAAAATTACGGTGTTAGTACCTACCCCTTACCTACCTCTTCTGAGTTATCGGAATGGTGGTGACTATTTTGGTAAACAATGATACATCTTTACAGTAACGAGTAATTTTTTGCCTGCGTTATCATTCCTAATGATAGAAGAACGACTTCGTACCAAGTCATGTATCTGGTGAACACTAAGGCTCCCGACAAAAACATGTTGCTCTAATTTTACAAGGTTTCAAAAAATATTGAATCAACAATATTAAATAGACAAGAAAAAAAAGGTTTCCTAAATTTTTCTTGAAAAACTTTCGTTCTAATTCCTTTTACAATATTTTGTGTACAGATCCCCCAATTAATGTTTCACCTGAAAGAAGCTGTCCCCTCAGCTGTTATTAAAACCTGAGTGTATGTTTGGACGTCTGCAAATGAGGTGGAATAGGGTCAAGAGGACGGCAGGGTTAATGGAGACACCAGGGATAGGCAGAATGGCACTGACTATAAAACTCAACATAACTAGATCTGTATGACGGACGGAATATTCAAATATAAGATATTTTAGCTGCATGTTCATCAGTTCTTTAACTAAAACATATTAGTTGTTTTTGCCCGTGCATTTGAACGTGTGGAATTTAGAAACGAACAGTAACTTACATAGCTACATCTATACATATAATAAAACTGTGGTGGTCGAATGTCTGTCTGTACAAAGAAAAAAAATGCTTAAAACCAAGCCAGAGGGATGTAATAGGGAAAATACAATAAAAAATTTTTTTTTTGTTTCTCTGTCTGTTTGTTGATTTGTACGGACTAATCTCCGAAATGGCTGGACCGATTTAAATAAAATTTTGCATGGTGATACCTTATATCCCTGGTCAGCATCCAAGATACTTTTTTTTCTGGAAAATTAAAATGTTCCCGTGGGATAGTTAGAAAACTAGTGACCGCGGACGAGGTCGCGGGCAACAGCTAGTATTATATATAGGTTTATTTTCAATTATCTACAACCTCTCAAGATTATATAGCTAACGTTTTAAATAATTATATTCGTTCTACGAGTACCATAACAATACATTAATTAAACATTAATTAAAATTTGCGCGCAATGCGCAAAGAACTGAAACATTCAGATATTGATATTTATTTTTGTATGAAAGTAAAATATGTCAAACTTGCTTTTACCCGCGGCTACGTCCGCGTAGAACAGTTACTTTGCGATGGTGTGATGGTATTTAGCCAATAGCCTTCCTCAATAAATAGGCTATTCAAAACTGAATATTCTGAATATTCAAGACCTTCATTTTGCTAGGAGGTGTTTAAATTTTTCAACTTTCACCCGTATGGCACCCGTTCCATGTTAATATCGGGATAAAAGGTAGCCGATGTCCTTTCTCGGGCTCTAGACTGCGTACCAAGTTTCGGTTAAAGTGGTTCAGTAGTTTCGACGTGAAAGCGAGACAGTCAGAGTTACATTCGCATTTATAATATTAGTATGGATTATTAAAAGTGGTAGAACAAAATAATGTTGTTTATTTATGATGTTAGCTACCGAATATTGCGAAGTTGTTGGTTCCATAATAACCACGCCATTTTCCTTTTTTTTAGAACAGCATTCTTTACACAAGACCAGACCATTTGAGCAGTAACTTATAGCAATTTAAAACAGATCATCATATCTGTAAGCTCGAAGGGGTAGACAGAGGTGTCCTATCCTCAGCCTATATACGTCCCACAGCTGGGCACAGGCCTTCCTCATGGAGACATGAGGAGTATGGGCCGTAACACCACCACGCTGGCCCAATGCTGGTTGGTGGGTAGAAACAGTCGCTATAGCGACCGGGACCAATGGCTTCACGTGCCTTCCGAAGCACGAAGGAGCTCGAAATTACAAATTTTTGGTCACCCATCCACGGCCTGACCATGGCGAAGGTAGCTTTGTTTTCATTCGAAAGCCAAGCATCACCTCTACTCCACCGAGCTCCTCAAGCAAGCAAGACAAGGTGTAGAAAATCTTATTTCGATATGCATTATAACCCTACACCTATTTAAAGCAATAAAGAGAATAATAATATGAAGCTTTTGTAATGATAATATGTTACCTTCTTTTTGTTATTACATAGTACACTACCTACACTAATAATATAAAAATGAAGCGACAGCACTTTAACATAAATATTAGGTCCTTACCTATAAAATTGGTGTTTTTTATGGCGATTTTGGGGATGTCTGCATTTTACATACTAACATTTTATCAGTTTTCTTCCCAACGACAAATGCAGAGATAATAATATTTGGCATGTATCATTAGACAAGCTTTAGCAATATGTGTGTGAACACGCTTGATAAAAATTATTCATCGTTTTTATGTTAATGCAAATCAAATGATGTATTCGGGAGGCAGTTAAAAATAATTGTCTTTGTGTCTAATTTTAACACAATTAAACTTACAAAAAATTATCAAATTAAATAATACGAGCTCAAATATATGGTCTATTCTTAGAAGAGGCAATTATTTTATAATAATGTTCTGAAACTTAATAGTTACGGACAAATTGCTGAGACAGAATAAAAACACCAATTTCATAAGGACCCAATATAAACGCAACCCATCATAGTCCCTAACTTCATTTGCTTCCTCATAATGCCATCTACCCCAACATTCCAAGTTTTATCAGGGAACATTATAATATTGGTGTACAGGGATTGCAATGTACCGAATATTGATTTATTATAAAAACAGCTCATTTAGCCCACAGCTGAACAAAACATAATTATTTAATATACTTTTTGTACACTCATGTTATAATGTTCGAATTATGAACTCAGACTCGAACTCATACTGACATTCTTTTTAACACAGATGATGAAAACGAAAATTTAAAAATGGAAACTCTAACATAATGACCATTATGCAACAGGTTGGACTTTTTTGTTGGACATAATGCAACACTTATGTTTCTTAAAAACGCACAAAACTATGGCAAATGTTTTCCAGAGCCAGCAATAAATAAAATTAATTTATTTTTTTGTTTTATTTCTTTGAATAATTAGTGTAGATAAAGTAGTATAATTATGTAACATATAACTCGTTATTAACACACGAGCATGGTTTTAAAAAACGAGATTTCGCGAGTTTTCTAATAGTATCACGCAAGTGTTTTAATAACCTATATTATGTCACAGTTACAAAAACTACTATTAACTCTATTTTAAGAGTGATAAAATTATAAGACGTTGTTCATGCGTCTTTAGCGGCCTGCAACCACGGAGGTTGTGTTCCTGTAAAAAAAAGTTCACAGCGCGGCGGGAAGAAAAAGCAATAGACGATCGATTTACGAATTTTAAATCTCTTTTTTTCTGAGTAATTTCAGTGCAATATATTGGGTCCTTGCCTATGAAATTGGTGTTTTATTCTGTCTTAGCAATTTGTCCGTAACTATTAAGTTTCAGAACATTCTTATAAAATAATTGCCTCTTTTAAAAATAGACCATATATTTGAGCTCGTATTATTTAATTTGATAATTTTTTGTAAGTTTAATTGTGTTAAAATTAGACACAGAGACAATTATTTTTAACTGCCTCCCGAATACATCATTTGATTTGCATTAACATAAAAACGATGAATAATTTTTATCAAGCGTGTTCACACACATATTGCTAAAGCTTGTCGAATGATACATGCCAAATATTATTATCTCTGGATTTGTCGTTGTGAAGAAAACTGATAAAATGTTAGTATGTAAAATGCAGACATCCCCAAAATCTCCATACAAAACACCAATTTCATAGGTAAGGACCTAATATTATCATCGGTCAAACTATACTTGTTCTAAGACTTTCAAATCAGAATATGTATAAATGTATATGCGGCGTCAAATTCATCCCCATAGGTTGGAAGGTTGGCTGTGCACGACCCTTCGTTTTTCACGTCAATTTTTTGCCGCGTACATCCAAGCTATGGAATCAACTGTCACCAGAAGTATTTTCAGATCAATAAGCCCTTCAAAATTTAAAAAAAATAGTGTATTATCCTTAAGGGTCGGCAACGCATCTGCAACTCCTCCGGTGTTGTAGATATCTATGGGCGGCGGTAATCACTTACCATCAGGTGAGCCGTCTGCCCCTTTGCCTCCTCTTTACAAAAAAAAAAATTATCCTCCCTCCCTCCCTTCTTATAAATTCGCTTCGAAAAAAATGTGTTGCGGATCAAATACCTACTTACGTGCACTGCAGACCTTTTAGTTCAGTAGCACGTCATATCAGCGACGCGTCTCTCCATGCGTAACGTTAACACGTAGACTCGCGTATTATTATGAAACGATTATACGTGTTTTAGAAAAAGGTTCCTGGCGTATATTTGCACTACGCCTTTGCTAAACAATAATAATTAAAAAGTTTGTTAATTTAAGTACTCCTGAACGTAAACAAGTTTATTTTTTATTTTTATTTATATACCTAATACTTAACACAAAATCACAAAATCTTTGTGACATGGACTATAACAAAAACAAAGAGATAATGAAGCCAATCTGTACATAATAATATAATAAATTTTTAGAGGTCGAATGTCTGTGTGTAGAAAAGAAATGCTTAAAATCAAGCCAGGGGATGTATCAAGGAAAAAAAAACAATTTCTCTGTCTATTTGTACGGGCTAATCTCCGAAATGGCTATCCTCCGAAATGCAAAATTTTATTGATATTGGTCAATATCAATAAAATTGTGTGGTGATACCTCATATGAATAAAAGGGTATCCGGAAAATAGAAGGGTTCCCGTGGGATAGTGTAAAAAACCAGTAAACGCGGACAAAGTCGCGGGCAACAGCTAGTATAGAATAATACTATATTGAATAACTTGGAGTAGCAAAAGGCTATACGTTTGTTTGTCAGGCTCACCCCACGTTACGCAGCAATCTAGATAAAATGTAGGTTTCAACTTCTACTTACCATCGAGGACATATGCACTCACATGTAAGTACCTATAGTAAATACATAGTGCGACATCACAGAGTAGTCACAAAAGTGAACGCCAATTTCGTTGCACCGATGCACGCAACGAGGCGTGTACAAGCTTACGCAACGTCTTATGACACGCGACGGTGTGACGCGTGCCGACGTTCCCGATTGTGTAAATGGTGAACAAAATGCGTCACATGCTAACCAAGTTGTAATTTGGTTACTGACTTTAATGGCGTAGGCCCGGGACTCTAAATCTGGTTAGGTTATTTAATTAATATACCTTCTGTTTATGTGCAAATGTAAAATGTACATTACAGAACATATACATTTATAGTGATGCGTTTTAAATTTATTTTTGGATTCGTTGGACTTTGTGGTTTGTGCGCCGGTCTTTCTCTCATTATATCTTTGAAGCCGGTTTCGAGTTCCAGTTAGGACAATTTTTTGTGATCAATACGAGCATATCTGTTAAAAATATATTTATCTATATTATACGTATGACTATCCATAACCCTGAAAATCCCAAAAATTTATATATACTTTATTGTACACACATACACTCACGCACGCACGCACGCACACACACACACACACACACACACACACACACACACACACACACACACACACACACACACACACACAAACACACACACACACACACACACAAACACACAAAACCTGTTGTGCCTATTACTCTCGTAAATATTTTTGTTATTGTTAGTTCTCAATAAGCTAATAATGTTATTGGTAAATTCATTTCTTTTCCTATATTGGATACATTTATAAACTCAAATTTTGTGCTAGCGTCCATAGTTTGGGAAGATGCTGAAGTCTGTAGCACAGGCTTTAGTGACACAATGTTAAAATGTACAAGAGATGTTTATAAATAAAGCATTATTATTATTATAATACAACATATATATAGAAACAAAAAAGACAAAAACATCATTTTATTTGCATTCACTTAAAAACGATAAAGAATTTTTATGAAGAGTGATATTACACATATTACTAAAGCTTGTCTAATGATACATGCCAAATATTATTATCTGTGGATTTGACGTAGTGAAGAAAACTGATAAAATGTTAGTATGTAAGATGCAGACATTCCCAAAATCTCCATACAAAACACCAATATCATAGGTAAGGACCTAATATATGCCAACATATTGATATTGATTCTAGAAATCCTTTAACATCTTCGTAGTGTATTCATCTTCATTATCCTGCTCTTTTCCCAATTTCATTTGGGGTCGGCGCAACGAGTCCTTCTCCTCCACTCTCCCCTATCACACGCCTATTATCATTATTCACTCCCATTCTAGTGCATTATTTCATATAAATGAATTAACGTTTTTTGAATAAGAAAATTCTACAAAAGAATCAAATATAGAATTTGTTGACTACGATCGTTGTAATAATTTTGTCTTTTTTGTTTCTATATATATGTTGTATTATAATAATAATAATGCTTTATTTATAAACATCTCTTGTACTAAACACCTAACGATTTCTCGCTTAATAAATGTTATTATTTCTAAATAAAAGAATGAAGCCAAACCTGTTTCAGATACCGATATTTAATCCCATTTCATATAAGTACTAGTAACTTCACCAAACATAATTATATTTTACTGAGAAACAATACAGTACAACATAATTATAGATTTCCACGAATTACTTACTTGATCTAAATTGTACGAGTTTTATCCGTCTCGTTTCTCAGTAATTCATGTTTTAGAGTATGTGAGTGAAGAGTTGAGATTAACAATAAAATGTAAGTAAATATTAGGTCCTTACATATTAAATTGGCGTTTTGTATGGAGATTTTGGGGAACTCTGCATTTTTCATACTAACATTTTTTCAGTTTTCTTCACAACGACAAACCCAAAGATAATAATATTTGGCATGTATCATTAGACAAGCTTTAGCTATATGTGTGATATCACACTTCTTAAAAATTATTTATCTTTTTTATGTGAATGCAAATCAAATTATGTATTCGGAAGGCACTGTAAAGAAGTTGTCTCCGTGTCCGATTTTAACACAATAAAACTTACAACGAATTATCAAAACAAATCAAAAGAATTCGAAAATATGGTCTATTTTTAGAGGAGGTTATTATTTTTTAAGAATACTCTGAAACATAATAGTTACGAACAAAATACTAAGAGAGAAGAAAAACACCAATTTCATAGGTAAGGACCCATATACAAGTTAGGTTTCAGATGATAACTAAATCTTGTTTGTATGCTTGTGGAAGAAAGCATCAGTCCGGATAATTATTATTTATTTATTTAACAATTTATTACACAAAATACAGAACAAGAGAACATTAAAAGACAAAAGTGCAAACGTAGGGCTTATTTCTGATAGAAACAATAACAAATAATAATAAATACACAACAATAACAACCACAATAATTACGTATATTTACAATAATTGTGTATATTTTGTGAGTGTTTCAATTAGGTTTTCCACGTGGCTCACCTTGTGCAATGTTGTCACTTTTCGTGCTTCTGGACCCCTTGTTAAAGTTATCATTATAAAAACCTTACCTTTTTCAGTTGCGTTCTTAAGCTCAATTTCTATGGGAAGTGTGAGAAGCGCCCCTAGCGGAAAGTATCAGAAATCACTTTTCCCATAGAAGCTGCTTAACGCTACTATAAAATTTACAAGGGATGCTGGTGTTGACAGGCCTGCTTAAATAAAATAAAAATAATGAAATATAAAAAACTGACAAATGTTTCACTTAGAAAAAAGGACATTGCACTTAAGGGTCCGGCGAACAGTGAGTTTTTCATACAAACGTGTATTACGTTCTGTTAATATTACATATTGATTAATTACGTTTTTAATATGAAATGTCGAAACATTTACGAAATATAATCGCATATATTTATAACTTTATAAATATTTTGAACAATTTTTTTTTACAGAAGGATAGAAAAATACTTTCTTAATCCGAATAACAGCGATGATATGTCCAGATATTCTCAAATTGAAAATAATTTTGGTATTACGTTTGTATGAAAAACTCACTGTTCGCCGGACCCTTAAATATGGTAGATGTATTTATGTGAACTATAATCGTGAAAAACTTAAAGCTATACGTGTCATCTGACGATCGATCAAAAGCGCTTAGCGGTGCAATGACACAACAAACCGGCGTAGCTGCAACTGCAAATTATCGAGAGCAATAACCATCTCTGCAGCGCCAATTATACAGGCAGCATATCAGAGCAATCCATCCGGAACATCGAAGAGGTACTGAGACGAGGTGGATGCCAATGATATATCAAAGCCCGGAGATGTCCTCACTAAAGGTATATATTAAAAAAAAAAACTTAAGGCACACTTACACAATTTATAGAAAGGTAAATTTCACAAATGACTGATCATAAAACTTAATGGTATTATCAGAGGTAAGGCTACTTACAATAGTGCCTTGGAAAAGTTATTTGAAACTTTTGAACATTTATCGTTATAGTTTATAACACTAAAATATATATATATATATATATTACAATTTTACTCTCAGCACAAATTTTTTATAATATTTTTACAATTTATTACTGATAGGAATCAAATTGGAGATCGAAAACAATGAAAAAAGAGACAGATTGTTAGTTTAAAAACAGAAACAAAGAGAAAATGGCCAGAGATGAGCGCAATAACAGCAAAGAGTCGCTAATACTGATGTAGCGCATCGTTACAGTAAGCAAAAGTCAATTCAAAGTGGGAGCGCTATTTCATGAAAGACCGGACCTGAGTTAGAAAATAGAAATTTTCCCAAATGTTCGGAAAATCTTAGGCCAATGTAACATTACACACGTAAATCTAGAAGTGCGTGCTTAAATCTCGCTTGCTTACACCTGCTGGTAGTAATATCTCAAGCATTACTTAGTAGCCCCTACTACGGTTAGAGATACAACTCGAAATAACGACGACAAAGCCTCAATTCATCACCTACCTATACAATATAGGTATCAAAATATAGGTTTGTTTAGGTATACATCGATGGTAAAAAAGAATTATGAAGGCGAGCATAAAAAGAAAAAAAAAGAAATAATAAAACTATATTAGTTTTTAGGAAAATTAATTATATTTTTTTTGGTCTTAACATTTGATGAGTATCCTTCGAAAAAATGTCATCTGTAAAGAGAATCATTCGAGAAAATTACGAATTTTTATGGTTAGGGAATCGAATGCTAGCAAAATGGATTTCAAACGACGTTCACTAGTATATTTGAAAAGATCTCCAGGGAATCCCAGAACTTGTAATACGAGATGTTTGTGGGTCTTCGGTATTAAGGCTGGAGACGTACAGTCGAGTTCAAAAATATGTATGCACGTTTGACAGTAAATAACTCCTATTGGAAAGAAAAAAGACTGTCCCTGTCAAATGTGCGTACATATTTTTGAACCCGACTGGACTTTGGGTCCTTTCAAACCCATGACTGGTCGGTAGAAAGTCTTGTGTAATATTTTAGTTGAACTATTATGTGAATTTTTATCTAATTAAGAATTATGTTTTGAATTAGCAGCCAAAGAGCCTGACAACAATTACAATCATACATACATATTATCTCGCCTATTTCGAAAGAGTAGGTGATTCATTACAAAGCTTTGTATGTCCCACGTAATAAGGTGAAAGCCTTTTTTTATATATAATTGTGCTAGCTTTACTTAGAGTTAGATCGGGCACTAAAAATCCATACCCATTTTTAATTTAATCCAAAATTCTAACATCCAGGATAGAGTGCAATCACATGAACGAAACAAGATGAGAGAGGCTTCCAAGTAGGCTAATATTGGGTCCTACCTATGAAATTGGTGTTTTTATTCTGTCTTAGCAATTTGTCCGTAACTATTAAGTTTCAGAACATTCTCATAAAATAATTGCCTCTTCTAAAAATAGACTATATATTGAGCTCGTATTATTTAATTTGACATTTTTTTGTATGTTTAATTGTGTTAAAATTAGACACAAAGACAATTATTTTTAACTACCTCCCGAATTCATCATTTGATTTGCATTAACATAAAAACAATGAATAATTTTTATCAAGCGTGTTCACACACATATTGCTAAAGCTTGTCTAATGATACATGCCAAATATTATTATCTCTGGATTTGTCGTTGTGAAGAAAACTGATAAAATGGTAGTATGTAAAATGCAGACATCCCCAAAATCTCCATACAAAACACCAATTTCATAGGTAAGGACCTAATAAATAAGCACTTTGACCTGCACTTTGACCATTTCCTTTAACAACATTACATAATACTAATAGTAAATTGAGTATTTAACTGATGCAAAAGTAACCATGTAATATCGACCTTGACCAAACCATGAAACAGTGGATTAAGATAACCAAGCCGCCTACGTCACCGATAAATTAGACGTAAATTTAACGTCACTGACTCGGTGTGTAATCGATGTAAAAATTCAGCATGAATATTAATTCGTTTCAAAGAGCATTAAAACGACACATAGTGATGTGTGAACGTATCGACTCTTGAATTTAATATTTTTGTGCCTTAGAACGGACAGAAAAATATATTAAGAAACCAATGAAATTATTATGCTTACGAGTGCAACAATTTAATTATACAACGATTTTTTTAATTTTAAAAGAATAGGATTATGTTAAGTGAAAATAAAAATAAAAATATATTTGTAATATTTGTAATGGCAATGATGATATAGTTTTCCACAGTCCTTTAGGAGTATTATTAACCTGCATAAACAGTTACTCTGCATATGCGCAAATGAAAAGACCACTGAACCATAAAGCGTCACCTATATTGGGCCCGCCACTATAGTCTATAATAATAATATTAATAACTAGCTGTTGCCCGCGACTTCATACGCCATACGCGGTTACTATGTTTTTTTAAATATCCCACAGGAACCCTTTAATTTTCCGGAATGAAAAGTATCTAAGATATTGACCAGGGATATAAGGAATCACCACGCAAAATTTCATTCAAATCGGTCCAGCCATTTCGGAGATTAGCCCGTACAAACACATAAACAAAAAAATTAAAAAAAAACATTTTTGGTATTTTCTAGAGATGCGCCGAATAGTGGTTTCGCTGAATAACCGAATACCGAATATTATTACGTTTACCGAACGGGATATTCAGCCGAATTATTCAGTTTACAATTACTTTGCTTAGCCACGGAAACAATTTAGACAATATGTACGTCTCGTGTCACTACAGGCGATGTGAAAATAAAAGTTAAAATACCACTAGCGTATGAAATCATTATATTGACATGAATAACATAAATCTTACAGAAGAAGTTATGTCTTTTTTTCTATACTCGGTCAACTGGCTAAGGAAATACAACCGAATATATTCGGCACAAAAACGGAATAATTCGGCCGAATACAAATAGTGGAATACGCCGAATACCGAATACAAAACGAATATTCGGCGCATCTCTAGTATTTGCCCTCTTTTTACATCCCACAGTCTTGGTTTTAAGTTTTTTTTTTTCTATGTACAGACATTTGCCCTCTGTACTGTTATTATATGTATAGAATAGATATAGATAAGAAGATAATGAAACTTATAAAGATAATTATTATCATCTTATGATCATAATTGTCGAGCCTAAATACTGCTGTACATAGGCCTTAAAGAACCGACGCATTCAAAAGTTCCATTCATACTATTTCATATCTTAAGAACTAAAATTACTTGCACCGAAATCGCACACATATTGACATTAATTGTCTCAAATAAATTTCGACTTTAGGTTATCGTAAGGCCCAATACATTTCTCATGTTTTCGATGGAGTTATTTTAAATTAATTTTAAGTTGTTTTAAGTAATTTTTAAAATTATTTCATGGATAATTTTTACAGACTGTGAATGAACTTTTGTAACTGACCGTACATTTTACATTCTCCCGTATATTTTATAACAGTTGTAAAGACATTTCTTTATAAGTAGGGGGTTTTTGGCGCCATTCTACTATGGTGGACGTGATTTTTATTTCAGTGATTGTAATATTATTTCGTCATCAGCCTATATACGTCCCACTGCTGCGGCCTTCCTCATGGAGAAACACATGAGGAGTGTGGGCCGTAACACCACCACGCTGGCGGCTGGCATGCGGGTTGGTGGATAGAAACGGTCACAAATGCGACCGGGACCAACGTCTTAACGTGCCTTCTGAAGCACGGAGGAGCTCGAGATCACAAAGCCTTGGTCACCCATCAACGGCCTGACCATGGCAAAGGTAGCTGTATTTTCGATCGAAGCCAAATCGCACTGACCACTACGCCACCGAGCTCCTCTAATATTATTTCGGAGTGGGTCTTGTTGCGTAAAATCAGTGTTGTTTTGTGTTAATAATTGTCAATAATGTTGAGCAATGTGGAGGATCATTGAAATAAGCGTCAAGTGGTGAAAAATTATGAGATCTTCATCGTGGTAATCGTGGTAACACTGGTAACCTCATCGAACACATCAAAGTATCTGCCATCGATCGTTTGACGCTAAACTCTCCCAAGATGAATTGAAATACTGAAGACGTAATTACGAAAGACATGGCTGTTATGGGCCCCAGTTCCCTTTGCCTTCCTAACTTAACAGACGCCGTTCATAAATGTTGTTTGTTGTTGCATAGAATCTAAAAAAGAAATAACATCGGAAGTAATTCTTTTAGAGTTGTAAGTGTCCAACTATTACGCGTTTTGATATAAAACACACAACCATCTGCAACTGATCGAAAAACGTAATATAACCCACATTTTGTTTACAACAAAATGTTCTAATAAAATTTGATTTATACGACGCACCGCCCACGTTCCAGCTTATATGACAAACAACATAAATCAAGGGAATATGTGAAACGCATACAACGTCAGACTGAATAACACCTTCTTCTACTAACAACGTACTACCGCACTAACATTTGCATTTAGATTTGCTTTAGCGGGTTCCTCGCTTCATTTTTAAACTACTGAATTCGCGCTATGTAAATACAGACTGATGATGATTGTACTAAACGTATTTTTTTACTTATACCAAAAGCCGAGTAAATAAATTCTCACTTAATATCCTCACTTAATTTCCTTACCTATGAAATTGGTGTTTTGTATGGAGATTTTGGGGAATTCTGCATTTTTAATACTAAAATTTTTTTTCTTCACAACGACAAATCCAAAGATAATAATATTTGGCATCTATCATTAGACAAGCTTTAGTAATATGTGTAATATCACACTTCATAAAAATTATTTATCGTTTTTAAGTGAATGCAAATAAAATGATGTATTCGGGAGGCACTTAAAAAGAGTTGTCTCCGATTTTAACACAATTAAACTTACAACAAATTATCAAAATAAATCAAAAGAGCTCAAAAATATAGTCTATTTTTAGATGAGGTAATTATTTTTTAGTAATACTTTGAATCTTAATAGTTACAGACAAAATACTAAGAGGGAAAAAAACCCAATTTCATAGGTAAGGACCCAATATTAAGGTTCATTAAAACTATAGCGTAGTGTGAATATCGCTGGCCGATACTTATTCCAGAATGCACGACTACAGGCGCGCTCCGCATAACGCATGTAGCGAACATCCATTTCTTTTTTTTTTTGGGTGACTTACGGCTAAAACCACTTACAAGTCACCACAGTTAGCACTTAGATAAATGCATTAGAGATTAAGGCGCAATTATAAAAATGATATTGTTAAATACAAGATTGATATTTCTGCTCAGCAGTGGTCGTCTATAGGCCGATAATAGTCCTAGTGATGGAGTATATGTAAAAAACCTATGATTTTTATGTGACTATTTATTTACCTATAGCTGGAACAGCTATAGGTATTTATTTACCTATAGCTGGAACAGCTATAGGTAAATAAATAGTCACCTTATTAGCTCAGCTCATAATCTATAATATAATAGCCTTATTAGCTCAGTGTGAGATTAATTTCGGTAATATCTCATAAACCAATAGTAGGGGTAATGACTCTCTAATAACTCAAGGTGATGCTATACAGAAGATCAAACTTCAGTACATAATCCAATTATTTTTGTCATAATAATAAAAAGAAGTAAATAAAAATATAATCCACTTACATCCAAACAAAATATGATTTAGTAGAAGCTACTTTAGGTATTATTTATAAGATATAATATTAGGATTTTACCAATCAAATATATATAGAATTCCAAAATAATATTTACTATGGAAAGACCGTTGTCATCTGCAGTACTTCCAAGCTTCGGCAGACAGGTCGAACCGTGCGAGAGGTCGAATTTATGAACCCATCTCTATCAATCAATCCACATATTGTTAGTGTAGTGTTATGGCGCATTCCTTTTCAAGTATTTATTCATGGAAATTGGCCAGTACCGAGCCTTGGGAGGTGTGACAAATTTCAGTGCCTTCTGTTATAACCTAAGCAAATTAATTTACAACTTGGATGATAACCCGAATGTTGTGAAATGCTATAAAAACAGAAGTTAAAGACAGTTTGTTTCATAAAATGACTTTCAAAGCAAGTTTCGTGTAAAAGTCATTAAACAAGATGATATTAACATTTTAATATACACTAATATCCTACAAACAGAGATATTGTAAAGGTGACCTGAAATCTTAAGTGATGCGACCTCTTTGTCATTAAATAAAAATAAAAAAGATGAAACCGTAATCCAATCATTGTTTTGTTTTGAGCGAATGGTTGTCTTATCAATATGTTTAGGTCGTTAATCTTCGACGCAAAAAGAAGTCTCATCCGGAGGTCATTCAACTTATCGATTAATAGTTATCGAAAGTAAACATTGCGCGATATAATGATAATAGGTACAGACGGTGAATTAAAAAGTCATCGATGACATTCGTTGTATAATCTTAGTGTGGGTGCGTGATGATAGGTGAGTCGACATCTATTAATAAAAAATAAAATTAATATTGATTATTCTTTAATATGACATTTCGCGTTATATCTGTATACCTGAAGGGCTGGGCAGAGGCGTTAGAATATTTATTTGTCACCTGATATATTTTGGTCCCAATAATATGACAGTTAGCGAACACGCATAATATTATGTATATTCGGAATAAACAGCAAAAAATTATTATCAAAAAGGAATTTTTTAGTACTAACATACATCGATATTTTATTATGTAATATTTTTGTCGATGCACATGAATATTGGTACTATTTTTCATGCGTCTGCACAATCTACATAGGTAATTAATGCGCTTGACGACTATCAAAAAGGTTATTATTATTTTGCGAGCTCTGTAATGTATTCAAATCAAACGACTGATGTTTATCAATTACAATGTCATATTATTAAAACTGTAACAATAATATCCTAATATAAACAGTGGCTGATGATCACAACGCCATTAGTTGAACGACCCAAATCATAACCCTTCATAACGATGTTGCTAAACAACAACCTTCAATGAATCATCTTATTCATTTAGAACTGACATAAATTGTTCACTTTTATCGTAGCTACTTCCGTCGCAAACATTGTCGATAGCGGCACGGCGCGTCACTACGGCCATAATCGGTTGGTTATCGCTCGATTCGGTCTCAATGCACGCTTGGCACATTGCCCGCGCGAGACGCGCACACGCGTTAGTCTTCGTTACATCGACGTTTTCGAAAAGGACATCACTATTTTGGAAGTGAAGTGACCGGTGTTTTAGTTTTTTTTATTTCCTGCCAGTGTATTAAATAATTTTCTGTTTTGTGAGTGTATAACTAAGTTTGTGTCTACTGATAACGAATTGGATTTACTAGTTCCCGCTAACAGGTAAAATTTGTTGTAACATGGTTCTGTGTGAGAGTTCATTAATGTGTATTTATTAAATTAAACATAGAAGAATAATTATGTTTCATCTTAAGAGAGCAGGTATGTTGTTTTACACTTTCTGGAAGAAATTTAAGCACTGAAGTATTTGAAAAATGTAGAAATATGTGGTATGTATATTTAAAAACTATCAATGCGGTACATGACAATGAAATACATGCACTTTGAAATGCCTAAGAATTAATAAAAAACACAACTACAGAGGCGTGTCGTTGCAAACAAACTTGTCTATTATGAGTTAATAAATAAAGTGTATAATTGTAAGCTGGACCTCATTCAATGTACATAAACATACATAAAAAGTCTACCAAATTCCCGCGGAAAAAACCCGCCCCCGTCCGGAATATCGTGATCAAATAACTTGTCTATGTCACCAGAGGATAGTGTAGCTTACCAAGGGTAAAAGATAATAAACGTGGACTTGTTTAAGATTTATAAATTGTGACATAACATAAATCATCACGCGTTTATAGATCTAACTAGCTGTTGCGACTTCGTCCGCGGTTACTATGGTTTTTTAACTATCGCACGGGAACCCTTTAATTTTCCGGAATAAAAAGTATCTAAGATGTTGATCAAGGATATAAGGAAACACCATGCAACATTTTATTAAAATCGGTCCAGCCCGTACAAACAGATAAACAGAAAATAAGAGAAAAAAAATAAAAACAATTTTTGGTATTTTCCCTCTTTTTACATCCTCTGACTTGATTTTAAGCATTTTTTTTGTACAGACATTCGACCTCTACAGTTTTATTATATAATATGAATAGATAGCAAGAGTTGTTAAGACCTACCATAATATTGCCATACTTGTTTGAGACCAAGTCACTTATCAGCATGTTGTCATGCACCGTGCTCTGTAAGGAAAACGATATCATATAGTATGTATATACATACTACATGATAGAGAATATATAGGGATATATTGGGATAGATAGCGAGAAGACGCTTCTCGCAATCTATCCCTATATATGCTTCGATGCTTGACGTCAAAACTATTGAACCAATTTAACCAAAATAGTCTGGAGTCTGAGAAAGGACATAGGCTACCTTTTATCCCGATAATCCCACGGGAACGGGTGTCATGCGGCTGAATGTTAAAAAATTTTAATAACGCCTTCCAGAAAAATTAAGGACAAATTTACGCCACTATCAACTTTGGTTCTAATAATAGAGTAGGAGTACATTTTCAATTCCACCAATATATGAAAGTTGTTGCACATTTATACAATTACATCAAATACGAGGCGATAACCAATACGGATAAACGGCGCTACTCATGCCTCGCATGTTCAGTCAACTCCAAAAATATGTAACCACTTTTGTCAGTAAATGACCTCTGAAATGTGTATACATATTTTTGTTATCGACTGTACCACAGAGTTTGAATGTATAGCAAACTAGTGATCCGCCCCGGCCCCGAACAGTAGCCCCACTGTTCCGATTTGATAAATTCTTCCAGTGTTGAATAGCCTATTTATTGAGGAAGGCTATAGGCTACATACCATCACACTATCTCAAAGTAACTATTCTAAGTTAAATCTAGTTAATAATAATTTATCACATGAATAATATATACACCCTTGGGAAGCCGGGGCGGATCACTAGTTTGCTATACATTCAAACTCAGTGGTACAGTCGATAACAAAAATATGTATACACATTTCAGAGGTCATTTACTGACAAAAGTGGTTACATATTTTTGGAGTTGACTGAACATGCGAGACATATGTAGTGTCGTTTATCTGTATTGGTTATCGCCTCGTATTTGATGTACTTGTATAAATGTGCAACAACTTTCATAAACTTATTCAATGGCAACATTTTAACAAATTCCTATTACTCTTAATACATTGCAATTGCAATGCGCAGACCTTCCTTTCTGATAGAATTAGTCTTGCATTATGCAATCTACGTAAAAGAGAATGCTCTCACAAATCTAGTACGGTTTGCATAAAAATGTGCACTACCCACTAATAAAATAGATACCGTTTGATTTTAGCATAATAACAGCGCAAAACGTATGCATGGGAAACTCCAAACTGCATTTTAAAAGAGAATAATTGACGTCAATCACGATATTGCGCAATTTTCTATAGTCACTATAAATCTACATATTTGCTTCGTATGCGGACACGAATCTGCATACTCAGCGATACAACTGAAGCCTAGTAATTCTTTATGTAAATAATAACGAGAATCGCATGATTCTACACATATGCTAATGTTAAAACATTTGACTGCAGTGCAATTTTGTATAAAATTAAACTATAAGTATTACTAGAGAGGGAACCAGTAATTGCGGGATTGTTATAAGGACACGTAAATTTTTCGGTAAACACGGAAAAGCTTTTAAGTCTTTGACAATATGGTTTAATATTTACGGGTACATTAGACTGTTGTGGCGCATTTTTGGAGAGCTTATTCTGTTTTAGAGGCAGTTACTTGTCCTTGGAGTCTTAGAACACTGCCTTCGCGACGCAACATCGTCCTGTCATTAAGCATTGTATGTTATAGAAAGAGTTTATATATAAAGCGAATACTATACAGAATATAATCACGACTATTATCCAGAGCTAGTCAGAGACTAGGCAAAAGCACCGCAAAAACAGTCCACTGCCATAGTCCGCGCTTCACCAAGCAGAGACTGCACATGTGCTCAGCGTGACAGGTGGTGAGCCCACTGCCGCTTATAAGCTATTGGATGGTTGTGCAGTTTAAAGTCCATTAGTCGCCTTTTACGACACCCTAGGAAAAGAGTTGGGTTGGTAGTATTCTTCTAATGAGCCGCTACCACACGACTGTATAATAGATAGTCCCATCTCTATTCAAAGGATAAATACATACGCTTCGAGGAATAATTTAGGTGGTATACCTCTCACTATGAGTAAAGCAGAAGTGAAAACACCCATATTCTTACTGATAGTCTCCCTGTAACAGGGGGCGACCCTGTTGCCTGGTACAGAGTAAGGAAACAAAGGAAAACCAAAATGTAATAAATCAATAATGTTCTCTGTTGCCTTCGATTCCTATGTTATTACTCAACAAATTGTATTATGAAACCAACTATCTTTATAATATATTTGAATTCATTTAAAGTCTTTCAAGGTACAAGTTACAACACAGTACAGTCGAGTTCAAAAATATGTATGCACGTTTGACAGTAAATGACTCTTATTGGAAGGGAATAAAGACTGTCAAATGTGCTTACATATTTTTAAACTCGACTGTACCTACAATAAATAAATGATAAGTTTTTCTTCTTTTCAACTTTCAATAAAAAAATTTAGATTTGTTTTTCTAAACATTTGAAGCATTTAAAATTTTATATCTGAATCGAGTACAAATTTGGATTCTATTATTTTGAATATACATACATATATAAAATCACGATTATTATCCCCTAAGGGTTAGTCAGAGACTTTAAACTTTATGCTCATTGAGTTAAGTCTAAAATCTTTTGATGAATTCTAACAGATTTGTATATAGATATAATGAATAGATCCACATGTACAGTCACGAGCATTAATGTAGGTATAAATTTCTGACAGCAAATGCAATTCTTTTACAAGGGTAATAAAGACGTTTATTGTATACATGTTCATGCACGTGACTGTAAGCCTCTATTATAGACCCATAATAAGACACTCTCTTCATACCTTCATTAACTTGCAAAGCGCAATTGCTAATGATGAAATAACGTTGACATAACTTAATTACACACCAGGAAGACGACCATCCGTCTTGCTCTAATAAAAAGAAATATACGTTTAGTCGCATAAGACGACGTTCATTGACGTTCTAATTTTGCTTCAGTGTAGGAATTTTCCTAAACACATCGAGCGAAAGATTATTAACACCTGGGTGTTAACACCTTTGAAGATACAAAAACACAATTAAAAAAAAATACAGATGTGGATGTAGCCATGAAAATTTTCGTGTCCAGTCACAATACATTTTAGACATCTTTACAACTAGAATACATATTAAATTTTGTAAACTTTCATTGTCGAGTGGATTATTCGCCGGTTTTAAGATCTTGTTGAGGTGGAGACAGCCGTTGCGTTTGTGTGAAAAATACAATCTTACCCTTCGGTTTATTTTGATAAATTCTATAATTTTAAAGTATCATTATATTATAAGTGTTATGAATACGATTATAAGTAATCGTATTCATAAAACGAGCCCGTAACTTGCTTTCTTTAGGGACTAGTTGATGTGTATATGTGCCAGAAATTATTTATATTTTTTTACTATTTTAATATACTCCGAGATTAGAATTAAATGAAATAAGTGAAGTGAACTAGAAAATATTATCTGAATGGAAATTTTGTGCTTACATTCAGAAATATATTGCTGACGACGTCACATGACGTCCAAGTATGACACGTTTCTTATATTAACCGTTGTAATAAAAGAAATAGAAATATGTTCAGAGTTATAAGATTTATGTTATGCCATTTATAATACAATTCTTCAGAGGAATATATAAGAAATTATATGAAATGATTTAATATAATGCAGATTTTATGTGATTCAAATTAAATGGTTTCCTCGTCCCTACTAGTCATACGCCATCAGAGTTTATATCCCACTGGGGAACACATGATGAGTAGGTACGAGTCGTACTTCTACGACACTGTGCTGACCCAGTGCAGATTGGTGGGTAGAAACGGTTGCGGTGTCAACGGGGACCAGCGGCAAATCGTGTTTTCTGCAGCACGAAGGAACTAGACCTCACGAGGTTTTGCTCACCCGTCCAAGAAAATTTAGAAACATTTTCGATACTGAAAACCACAACGCCATCAAGCACCTTGTTATCTCTTTTATTAAGATACCATTCATTTGCACCAGGTCGATACCTATGTTATAGATATTATTTATTAGACAACAACAGAAGCCTGTAATGCAGTTTTTTAATGTATTTATACATAATTTACTGTATATGTTGCTTATGATTCAAGTCTATCTTTTTATATAACTATTATAATAATTGAAATCTTAGGGACGTTTCATTGGTACACGTATGCTGATTTCCATACATTTTGAAGTAATCGCGCATCTGGCTGTGATGAGAAACGATGTTAGTAAGCGCGCGCGCGTGGCCAGCGCTGGCGGCCAGCGTAGCTATGAATGCACACTTACTTTATTTTATTACGTTGTACTGATCTATAATGAGAAGGGTCAAAGCAGCGACATCACAAAGAACTGACTGTAACTTGGCATTTATATCACAAGTCGAGAAATGTACTCTGTGAGCCCTGAAGCATTGCAATTTGCAGGCAGATTCAGCATGGATTACGTATCACATTTAATCTAAGCGATAATAGCTACTTATCATGTAGTAGTTAGTCTGACCAGCTGTCTTGTCAACAAATAAATATTGCGAGTTTGAGATATGACTTCATTGGTACACGTAGTGTAAGTTATCACTGTAAAAAACTTTTTAGTTGCGATATGCATGACAATTTCTATTGGAAATGTGATTTCTGATACTTTTCTGATGCTTTTCACGTTTTCCATAGAAATTGACATTCATATGTCAACTGAAAAAGTTGAGTTTAAAACTATGAAAACTTGCACTATGGGTACAAAATTAACACAATTAGTGTGGTTTATACCTATTTATTATCACGCATTTTTCCCATAGGGATAGGTAGAGATATTCTGCTTTTCTCTTTCTACGGTCTTTTTAAATTTATTTCGCTTTCTTTACAGTTCTCATACGTGCTCGGCGAGTTTTGACCTATCCTTTCCTTGGGACGCTTGGTCGAAAAATTTTCGCTTGAAATATGTATGTGTAAAAATACGCTAAAGAAATAATAAAAACTACCAATAAAAATTTATTTATTCATATATAAGCCAAGCAAAGGTTGGCATTAACTTATTTGACGACCTCCGTGGTCGAGTAGTCTGTACGTCTCAAGGCGTCGCCATCTTGAGAGGTTCTGGGTTCGATTCGGAGATCGAATTTGCTTGTGTGATGAATTCAGGCATTTGTACTCCTGTCTTGGATATTTATATATGTAGTGTAATATTTATATACATATCCGTCATCTAGTATCCGTAACACAAGCAACATTAGTTGCTTAAAATGGGGCTAGTTTATAGGTGTGAATTTCTGAAGATATTTATTTAAATTTAAAATAACTTCTTTTTGTTTTTGCCAGAGTTACAGTTTGTAATTTTTTCTCGTTTTATATTTTATCCTAATCAATGTCATATTGTGAAAACAAGAAGCGATTCAACAGCGCATAACGTTCGCAACTCGGTTATGTTAATGTTGATATTGGAATATCAATTGTATAATAATTATTATTGTATTATTTGATGCAAATAACGCAGAAAATTAAATCAAATTATATTTCATTTCAATCGGAGTTACTGAATCATGCCTTCCAGGAAATACAAACCTAATTTGATAATATAAACTATGACCAAATATTTTAGGCGTCAAAGCAATTTAATTTTAGTTGCAAACTTGTGAATTATAAATGATATACTACTTAACTAAAAAAAAAACTTTAGGGCCTTTAACTTAATAAAGTAAATTTGACAAAATGGTAAATTCTTTCTTGTAGATTTTATCGTTAAATAATTATTTGTATAATCATTTTTCAGCGGTGGTGTATTATTATAGTTCTCTCTCTAATTTTCTAAGCTACTTTCGCCACGGTAAGTCCTTGGATGGGTGGCCAATACTCTGTGTGATCTCGAATTCCTCTGTGCTTCGGAAGATACGTTAAGCCGTTGATCCCGGCTACTATTATGATCGTTTTGCCCACCAACCTATATTAAGCCAGGGTGGTGATGCTGCGGCCTTTAACCCTAATGTCTTTCTCTAGTTAAACCTGTGGCAAATAGTAAGGGACGTGCCGGCGATTTCCATACATTTTGACGTACAAGCGTGCGCGTGCGGCTGTGAAACGATGTTAGTAGCTCCGTGTAATTGTAAGAGCGTCCGTGGCCGGCGCTAGCAGCCAGCGTACCTCGAAAACTATTCTGAGACGTATATAGAGCCTGGTGACGATCTACTAAGGCTCCCAATAGCTAACGCAATAAGCGTACACCTAAAAAAAACTAAGCCAACTACTACTCCTTCTTCAACTTACTTTAAAATCTTCACAGTACGTAAACTTTCGAAATGGCTTCAAATTGAATCAAAGTTCGGAAAGAGACACGGCGCGGCGCGAACGTTAGCATTACACAAGGAAGTTCGCTCATGCATTCAAATTATGGGCTCGTATTTTACGTGGCTATTATAGTAATTTAAAAGGAAACTTGGACCATTTTCATTGTAGGTGGAATCAAATATGCGATTTCTTTAGCCTATGCAGTTGGTATGTTATACAAACTACTGAATATTTCGAGTAAAATACAATTACGCTGGTTTAATCTGTAGAAATAGTAAGCCAATAATTAAAATCTTGAACAATTGCATAAATATATGATATTGAACTAGCTCAGTCTACTTATCCAATTATAAAAAAAATCAACCATTAGTTAGATAATATCACTAAACTATGGCTTGTTTGACGAATAGTGAAATTAGAGATGCGTCGAATATTCGTTTTGTATTCGGTATTCAGCGTATTCGGCATCATTTCACTATTTGTATTCGGCCGAATTATTCGGTTTTTTGCCGAATATATTCGGTTGTATTTTCCTGGCTAGATGACCGGGTATATAACAAAAAGATTTATGTTACTAATGTCAACATAATGATTTCATAGGCTATTGGCAGTTTAGTCAACTTTTATTTTTACATCGCCTGTAGTGACACGAAACGTACATGTTGTCTAAACTGTTTCCTTGGCTAAGCAAAGTAATTGTAAACCGAATAATTCGGTCGAATATCCGGTTCAGTAAAGGTTAAACCGAATAATATTCAGTATTCGGTTATTCGGCGAAATCACCATTCGGCGCATCTCTAGGAAAATAGATTACACTGCTGACGAATACCTATATCATCAGCTTTGCGAATTTCATAATTTTCATAGCAAATTTAATGATTGGTCAAGCTGAAGTCACACATATTGGTATTATCATCATTGGTCAAGATTTTGACTATTTGGTTAACCTTTATTTTTTTGTTGTTGATCGTTTAGATACTTTATGTAAGCAATACTATGAGACTTGTACGCTGCTCCAAAAAACTTCAATTTTCTTTAAATAATTCGACCTATTTCCCATAAGCCTTGTAACAACATAAAGCAACTAAACATATCAAATAATAACATGATTTAAGAGTCATAATTAGATTTTACGGTCATAAACAAAAACGACTGCGAGAGCTGGCACCTAGTTATAAATACATAAAATAAACCATTTAGTTATTTATAGATTTTTAGTACATCGTCTAATTTTGGTTTTTGGTGTAGTTCATGCTGAATATGGAACCTAATAAGGTTTATCTCTATTTCTTTTCAAATAACAATAAACTAAAACAATCTTCACGTTAAGCCAAAATATTCATCCATAGGCCATTCTAGGCGATCGCAATGAATTTCTTGCGTAACTATTTCGTAATATTAATTGGTATTTTTTAAGTTGATTAGGAATTCTATTTATACTTTCTTGTTAATACATATTTCTTTTTTAAAAAGTATGAGGACATTAGAGGAGTATGATAAAATTAACTCTTTTAATTGAGGTAAACCTAAAAAAATTGAGGTAGATGGAGCTAGTCAATACCTTGTAGATGGGCTTATTAGAATTAACTCTCCTTATAGGGAATACGGAGGTTTTAATATTATTGTTCATTATTCCGCTGAAGCCTAAAGCACAGTCCAGACTATCACTGCAGTGATATGATGTGCGGTCACATTCAAGAGTCCATTCATACTATCATATCTTAAGAACAATCTTAACCACTTAACGAAATATTAGGTCTTTTCGCATTATAGTATGTATAAACTTGTAATAAAATCTCTTTGGCTATACTATTTGTATCTGGCTGGTTTTGGTATCATTGAAAGTTTAAATTTTAAAGAACATATTTCCAAATTCAAATTAGGAAAATGTGTGATTTTCATTTGTTTATCGTACCGCCAAGATGAGTGAATCTAATGAAGAAATTCGATACATTTTAAAATTTTACTACAAAAAAGGTAAAAATGCAACGCAAGCCGCGAAAAAACTTTGCGATTTTTATGGACCTAGTGCAGTGTCTGTGAGAGTAGCACAAATTTGGTTTAAGCGTTTTCAATCCGGACATTTTGATGTCAAAGATGCACGTCGCTCTGGTCATAAATGGCATCCATTTTATCTGTAATAGGGCTATTACAGATAAAATGGATGCCATTTTTGAAAAAGTGGAGCAAGATCGGAATGTCAGTAGTTACGACGTAGCTGAAGAACTGGGAATTGACCACAAAACAGTTTTGGCGCATTTGAAAAAAACTGGGTACACAAAAAAGCTCGACATTTGGGTACCTCACGAGCTCACTGAAAGAAACCAAATGAACCGTGTACTCATTTGTGATTCTTTATTACGACGTAATGAAACCGAACCATTTTTGAAGAAGCTGATAACTGGTGATGAAAAGTGGATCACGTACGACAAGAACGTGCGAAAAAGGTCGTGGTCAAAGGCCGGTCAGGCTTCACAGACTGTGGCGAAACCCGGGTTAACTCGCAACAAGGTGATGCTGTGTGTGTGGTGGGATTGGAAGGGCATTATTCATTATGAGCTGTTACCACCAGGCAGGACCATCGATGCTGAACTCTACTGCGAACAACTGATGAGATTAAAGCAAGAAGTTGCGAGAAAGCGGCCGGAATTAATCAACAGAAGGGGTGTGGTTTTTCATCATGATAACGCAAGACCTCGCACATCTTTAGCCACTCAGCAAAAATTAAGAGAGTTTGGCTGGGTGGTGTTAATGCATCCGCCGTATAGTCCTGACCTTGCACCTTCAGATTTCCACCTGTTTCGGTCTCTTCAGAATTCTTTAGGCAGTGTCAGGTTAACATCACGAGAGGACTGCCAAAACCACTTGTCGCGGTATTTTGACCAGAAGTCCCAAAATTTCTATAGCAATGGGATCATGTCCCTACCTACAAGATGGCAAAAAGTTATCGAACAAAATGGTACCTACATACTTTAGTTAAATGTAAATAAACTATATTACGTTTTGAATTTTCTTAAAAAATGCGAAGATACTTTTTCCCCAACCTATTATTTTGTATTCTGACTAGATCTACAGATTTCAATAGAGACATAATTTCTCATAACCAGCATTTTCTTAATAATTTCGTATCTGGCAAAGTTTCTTTTGAAATAAGTGTTGTTGGATTCGTCTGTTCCCTGAACGACTATAATTTCATTTCTCATACGTTTCATGTTATATTTATGAGAGGCTCAGGTAATATTTATGAAATTCGCTATAGTTTCTGTTGAGGCTTTCAAAAGAAATATATCGTTTCTCAACGTAACAGCCTTTATGAGAAAACAAAAGAAAATCGTAAATAAAAATAGAGATAAGGCCTATAATAGAATGGGTAATGGTGAAAGATAATGGTCTGGTAATGTAGATGTCAAACATTTGGGTGATACAAAGATATTTCAAGACTCTGATAGTAATATCAGATTGCTGAATCAATTGACTTTTGAAAATGTAGTGATTGGGAAACATATAAATCAGATTATTAGAACACAAATAAATCGTTAATTAATTTATTCTTATAATAAAACATTCATATCTTAAGAAAACTCATGTGTTCGATGTGGTCACTGTGACCGCACGCCGGTGGTTACGTAACTGATATAGGCGTCAGGTGTTTAAGGGTTATATGTCACTTGCATGGATTTCAACACGTTCGGATAAAGAGGCGTGATAATATGTTTATGTACGGAAGTGATTTAGAAGTAATAAAGACAAAAAAACATAAAATCTATGCAATCAATCAATAATGTACGTCGCGTGTAGCCGTTAGTATAACTTACATAAAATCAAATTATTAAAGAAAATGTTTTACGAAAACAAAGCCATCAAAAAAGGTCTTACAAAGCAGAATAAGTAAAAAGAAGTTAATATTTGCACTTAAAACATCCGATATTCCCAAATCCAATCAGATCCCTTTTGGAAAGCGAATTAAAAGACAAAAGAAGTCTCTGCCGACGCCGACTAAGTCTTGTGCTCGGAACTTCCTTTAATTATATTAAAACATCAAAAACTCTGTTTATCCGTTAGGGCACTCAAATATTATTAAAAGGATGAGCCAACGACGAAAGATAAAACCACTAACTAATAATTGTGGAAGATTCCGAATCACTAGGCTTTTAATGGAATAACCCCTTTCCTTGAGATCTCAAGCATTACTCTAATCAAGGGAAAGGAAGTAATTTGTTCGGTAAGGATGTTTACAGAATTCTGGCCGGCGAATATAAAAGGAGGCAATCTGTTCGACGACTCTTATAGGCGTTAGTACCGGGTATAAGCGATTTGTGGGCAATATCGATTCACCTGCGAATATTGGTTGTTGTGTAAATAATGTCGGGAGAATAATTGTGTGTCCAACACACTCCTTTTTCCTTATATACTTTTAAGCACCTCCTTATCTAGTTTTATGTAGCTCTATAGAAGTATTCCTCGAACACTTCTTTTGAAAAGCATTTAAATCAAGTTCCTAAAGATTTTCCAAGAAATTTCTATTCTTTTATCAATATGAATGTTTTGCCTTTGAAGCTCTTCGTAGAATGAATAATTCTATTGTCTTTAAAAGATTACTTCTAAAAAACAAAATAACACAAAATAAATTGGTCCTAAGTCAAAACCTTAAAACCACTTAGGGCTTTTAATATATTACGCCTTATAAAATAAACATTTAATATATTGAGACAATGAGTTCGATGGCTGCAAAAAAAGTGATCTCCTTATGTCAATAGCTATTCTATCTTATCTTCAGTTCGTCTTTTCATTAATTCATTTAACCCAGTGGAAGTTATGGTGGAATAACAGAAGGAATGCGAGTATGTGTGTTAATATGTACCTATTTATAACGTAGACTAAATAAGCATTTAATAAAAGCCGCTGAGGCTTGTAAAATGTTTAATTGAATGATTTTGGAAATGTATTTTTTTTATCTGGTAATAAAAAAAAATAAAAAAAAACTATCAAAGGAAAATAACATGTCATTAATTAAATGATTTTACTAAGCATTGTTGATGTAGCGATCAGAGAAAATGTATTAGGTTTCATAAAAGATAATCTCTATCTTGTTGACTTGATAAAATTGCTATTTGACCTATTTTTACATTTATATTCAGTATTGTGATTCTGTCAATCCGTATAAAGTGTCACCTACGCAAAATCTTCTGTAATAAGAACAAAAGCTTCATGTCCCTGTCGCTTGTTTATTTTCAATGTAACATCTTTACAAAGTCTAAATCAATGTCTAAGTTAGCGTGGTCGTGTACATTTATAAAATCAACATAAAATAAGTGGTCATATAGAGCTTACTTAGGTTGGTTTGTATAAAATAGTAATTGGAAGTTGCAAATTTTGGAGAGTATACGGAAACCATCGTAACAGGGTAATGGGTCAGTCCAACACACAATATTTAAATAGAAACAAATTGGAAATTAAAATTTTGATTTCCAGTTCCACCCTTGGAAATTTCGTGAGATTACAGCACATCAATTTTCCTATGAAGAATGACTTATGCCTGGTATTGGGTTAGGGAATCCAATCCCGTACCATATTTGCGGGATTAGATACGTGGGAAACGCATCTGTGCGGGACTGAAAAAAAAAAGATTTTTTACTAAAATTGGATCGATCTAATATGTTCATTACTTTTAAAATTCAACACAACCTCATTAAAAAGTTCTTTATCAACTTTCCCTTTTCTATATTGTGTATACAGAAAAAATGTTCACAAATATTATTTTATATGAAACCGCTTGCATGAGCGCTAACGTTTGATTGTCTTTGTCAGCATAACCTCAAAAATAATATTATTATTACCTAGAAGCAAAGAATCCTAAAAAAAATTTTTTATTTAATCTTCATTATTATTTTACCGCTTTAATATACGCCTAGTTTAACCGAAAATACGGCTTAGCAATATAATGCCTTATGACGTTAGGCGTTGGTTGTAATATTGCTTTTGGCGCAAACCTCAACCTAGTGCCTGGCTAGGTCGGGTAGCCCTGAGACCGGCTGGGAGAATTGCTTCGGCAGACCCCGGGTCGCTCCCACGGAAGGACAAGGAGGGTATATCGGGGAGTTTTGGTGGGTATTCATGGCCAACGCTGAGCGAGTCCCACACACGCCTACTGCCTAGCCAGTGGTAGGTATAATAATAATAATAATAATAAATCTTTATTTAAATCAATAAAATGCAAATGCAAATGTAATGTAAATGTAATAAGTGCAAATGTAATGTAATGTAATGTAATGCAAATGTATGGTCCGTAAACAGGATTTTGTCCCCGTCAAAAAAAAAGGTAATATTGCTAAGCAGTATTTTAAGTTAAACTAGGCATAAAGTTACTCCTAGTTTATTAATAAAGCGGATAGTGCTTTTGGTGTTTATAGATCTACAAATAATGGGTAGGTAATCTTAATATTTTTCATTTAAATCTATTATTCTTATTAATAACAATCAGTAATTCATAGTCAGTTCTTCATTCCTATCTCAGCAGCAGTTCGCAATTTAACATGATGTTAGTAGTGTACCTAGCATAAGAAAGCTTTTGCGAAAGCAACCTTTTGTCACATGCTACCTAGTTATTTTAAAAACACCCTCTATCCCGCTAATCCCCCGGGATCCGCGCGTATTTGATACGGGATTGGATTCCCTACTGGTAGTAATACGTGTATAATTTTAGTGATGCTAAAATAAACATATATTTTTCTACCCCCAAGCCTACCAAGGCCCTAATAATTTAAGGCCGAGAAAATTCATTGGAAACGTCTTTGGCTGTCTCCAATCACGTTTCCATTAATTTTCAATTACGACGATAATTCTCTTTCGAAATGTATTCATGGTACTACCGAAGTTTTCAACGAACGTGGAACGAAGTTTTTGCAACTATTAACATTAAGTAAATTGGAATCTTGATTAAGTCTCGGCGTGTGTGTGTTTTCAGCTTAAATGCGAATAAGATTTGCTTACAAATTGATTTTGTTTACTTGGAATTCCGTAACGAGGTACAACGCTGTGCGTAGACGCGTAGACTAATTTCGTTCATTAGCGAACGTTGAATCACAATAATCTGAGTATATTCAAGAAAATCGAGAATTCGAGAATTCAGAAATCAATACACAATAACCTAATTATCTGAAAATATCTCTGGGAATTTTATCAGTATAGGTAACTCGTCTACATTCGTTCGATTTCAAATCAAATGACATGTATTTTCATAAACATGTAATAGCGTGAACTTTGTTATAATTTATTTTGAATATGTATACAAAATTTCATATGCAATACAGTAAAATTTTTTTTCGAGTTTGTTTTCTTTACCTTTTCGACATTGCTTACTCATTACAAATGAAAAATCATTAATACTAACATTTGATTAGGAGACACAAAACGTTTAAGAAAACTTGATAGGTTGATTAACTTAACTTAATTGATTGCATAACCTTAATTATTGTCATCACGTCTGTTCCCGAAGTGGTAAAGGAAAAAAGGCCTTATATGTTAAGGATTATATACTAAACAATACATAAGCCTAATTGAAACTATTGAAACTCAGTGCTATACGACAGGATTGAAGAGGCAACTTACTGATCGAGTAATCTCGTTTATTTGCAGCTATCAATTTATTAGGGATACTAATTTACTACAATTCTCAATTAAAACCGTTACAAGCGACAATTCCGTAGCATTTTAACCCCAAAACGATTCATTTCGGAGTCTCCGCTTCAATAAACGTAAAAATCGAGTGGAGGTTCATAAAAGCCCCACATTTTGGCGAACACAGGGTAATAGCACTCGAAAGGCAATCTTGTAGGTCCGAGTACTACGCTCGCCTAAGCTTAGGGTACAGGTGAAAAGCTGAGGCGGTTGCAGAGTCAGTTTACATGATGTCCACCCATTTGTAGGTCTTCAACAACACTGGATTTCGGAATCGCATTGAGTTCCTACAAGCCGTCGCCATCAGGCCATAGGACTTTATAACTTTCTCTTACTACAACAATTGTGGGTTCATTGTTAGAGGTTACCAGCGTACTGCCACTTCATGTTGATCCACGAACAATTTTTTTTATTAATTTGTTTTATTAATCTTCTCAAAGTCAATAAAGGACGTCGAAAAATAATCCAACCGTTTATCGCATACCAAAAGGCTTTGTTCTGAGAATCTCAGAAAGATTAATCCCTCGTTATAGTCCATTATTATTTAAACGTGTTATGGCGCGCTCCTATATTAAAAACTAAGCCTATATGACAAACCAATCAACCACCTCTCTGGTCTAGTGGTCCACACCACCAGGTGATGATCGGGAGGCCCGGGTTCAATTTCCCCGTGGGGGCAGCTCGGTATGGTTGGTGGTAGGGCTTCTTATCCCGCCTGGCTAGCTACCACCGTCTGACCTAAATTTGTCGCCTTAATAACAATGTTATTAGCATTGGTTGTGTTCCGACAATCAGAGGTAAGAAAGCCAGTTCCTCAGTTATTGAGGATTACAGGTGAACCTTCCACCTTCGGCCTTATCGTCACTTACCATCAGGTGAGAAGGCCAAGAGATTAGACTTAATATATAAAGAAAAAGTAGTTTTGGCTGCAGACAGTTAAATAGCTCATTTTTTTCATAGAAAAATGTCAAGTCTCCGAAGCCAAAACGTGTCCTGTCTAGATAATGGGGAGTCGGCATAAAAAAACAGAGACGAATATTGGCTTTAGTAACTGAAACTCGCTTGCCACTTATTAATTACGCCTTTGGCGCCGTGATGAGGTGCTCATGCCAATCGTTTTGGGTTTAGTGGGCTGGCTATACGCTAAGGATCTCTCGCTTAATTGATTAAATGCGAAATCCTTTCATGTTACGAGAATGAGACGAGATTTAAAGTCTTTGACGTTTATTTTTATCCGTTTTTAATGGTAATGACCTCCACCATACTTGGAATCGTGGGAACTACCTTGTCAATCTTTTTGATGTATTCCAATAGGAATTACTTTGAGTTCGATACCTTTTTTACAGTTATACAAGTAACACGCATTAAGGCTGTAATTGATTTATTTTTACATATGATAGGCAATGCCTTTATCTCACCTGATGGTAAGGGACGATAAAACCGAAAATGGAAGAGCTTCACCTGTATTTCTGAATTAGAAAATTCTGAATTGAGGTGTAATTGGGAATCATTATAATTTGAGATATTTAGGTCTCAACAAATTAAACCAACTGGAAGGAAAAACCGCTCCAGTCAACCGTGCGCCACTATTACGGGCCTCAAAGACCTTGAAGAGGAAAAATTACGTTCACAAAAGTATCCTTCGAATAAAAAGTCGATTCGCATTTCGGTTGTCTCGATAGCAACAGAATTTTGTAATATTGACGGTGAACTAGGCAAATTAATAAGCATTTGCAGTTCAACCACGTACCTATAAACTAGCGTGAGTCACTCGACAACAATATTATTACAAATGTGAATGAACGCATGCCTCCAGTGAGATAGTGAAATGTTTAAGCCAATATTTGGTTTTCAAAAGTTAAGCGTAAAGTGTAAATTTAAACACACATTGTTTAAATAGAAGTAGACGTTGAGTTCATAATTAGTATTGCAAGCGTATGAAGTTTGTTATTTGCTATGAAAATCTTAGTTTATTGGAGTGCGTATGTGTTCTGGACTTTCTCTAACATAAATTAAACATGCGATCAAATAATATTTCATTTACTACTGATAAAGTTTTGGTCTTATATTGAAAACATTCAATCTCAGTAATCCTAGTTTCTCCTTGAAAATAAAAGGTATTTGAGTTAGAATTTGGTTTGTATTACAGAGTGTTTTTTAGTGTCTGGTAATAGGCTTGCCCTACCAGACACTAAAAAAAAATTACTGGCAAAGTGTGAGTGTATAAACACCTCTGCCTACGTCTTCGGAGATATAAGCGTGATAAAATGTACGCATATATATTTTGAGTACCAAAATTAAAATACACAATATTGCATTACTTTTACTTCAAAAGCATTGATGCTTATTAGTGATGTTATAACACTTTTTAGCTTCGTATTTTACTATTGAGAAAGATCTCTTCAACCAAGTCATCCAAGTCATCTCGTCAACCGAGACAACTTTTACAATGATAAGGTATAAAAAAAGTTGACAATGGACCAAATAAAACTATGTAGGTAATACTAACCTATTTTACTAATATTATAAATGACTGTTTTAATTTTGTTCCTTTTTTAAATAAATATTTTTTCCATTGTACCTCTAAAAACATGGAAGAACTCGGTCACTGAAATGCTAAGTCTTGCTAGGAATCGAGGCATAGGCAATATTCCTTGGACAATTTCGACGCGGGCGTAATAAATAATTATGGCAACATTCCACTATAAAGATTACGCGTTGAATCGCGAAACCATTAGCAATATTGCGCCTATGAATATAATTATTATATATGTGACAGAAGCCAATAAACCCAGTAGGCGTGACCCCAAGAGTTCACTCAACTAAAATTATTCTTTGAATCTTCAGAAGTTCAATGGAGACACCGCGTTAAAGTAATTAGTGTTAAGTGACATTTTCTCGATCTTGCTTGTCAATTTTATTAGGTGTTTCCTCGTGTGGTTAATTTTTGTGTTTAATAATTTGAATACGGAGTCCAATAGCTTGCACAAAACTGTGCCTGGTGCATGGTTATGCTCAAGTACATGGTAAGGCCCCCTGTTACAGAGGAAATATCTCATAAGGACATGCAAAATGTGCATGTTAACATCTGTGCTAACCGGCGTGATTGTAAGGTGCACAAATGTTAATATAAAATAAAATGGACCTTAATTCCTATCATCAGGTTAAATTATGATTTATAAATAGAAATTTAACTAAACAGCAAATGCGAAACCGAAGACTTTCAAGCAACAATTTCCATCGTTACTTTAAACAATATCCATTCTGAATCGAATATCAAAATGATTCATGAAATATCAAAATTGTATCTCGTGATACAATATTCACATCACTACGACTGTACTTCCTTCCTTCCGCCACGGGTGGGAGCCATCAGCCAATATGGCCGGCAAGATGGCGCCGACACACGCTCAAATGCCTTTTCCAAACTCCAAAACAGTAATTTAAGCGATTTGTTGAAATGTTAGAACTTTCTTGTTCTATAAGTTTAAATTGTGAAATCAGATGAAAACTTTAAAGTATTCTGGATATGCATTACAGGTGCTAAAAACTTTTGTAAAATCTTTCACTTGTGAAACTCTCGTCCTATTCCTCTTACACATTGTTTTAATATATATCAGGCAAGCTCTTGGCCTTAATTTCATTTGATGGTAAGTGACGATAAGGCCGAAGGTGGAATGGAGCTTCACCTGTAATCCTCAACAACTGAGGAACCGGCTATGACCTCCGGCCGGCTACCTCTGATTATCGAAGCACAACAATGCTTTTCATAATGTTATAATGACGACAAATTTTAGTTAGACGGTGGTAGCTAGCCAGGTAGGCTTAGAAGTCCTACCACCATAAACCAAGCAGAAAAACTTCTGCCCCCATGAGGAATTAAGCCCCGAACCCGATCAACACGCGGTTATACGGCTATTCACATCAGGAAACCTTGCTTTTTCTGTAAAAATAAATGATTTACTATTAAAACTGTTAAGAATAAAACAAGAGAAAGAAGTAAAAGAGATATGACACGAAAATATTACATACATACATACATAAAATTACGCCTATAATCCCCGAAGGGGTAGGCAGAGTCCAAAGAGCACTGTGTCCCTTAAGACCATACTTAGCCATACAAAAATTGGGTTTGGTCAGATGAAGAATCGAAAAAACATACGAAACGAAAATATTATTTATTGTAAACCAATTTAGTTGATGTGGTGTGAAAAAAGACGGAAGTAATAAAAAGAAAGAAAGAAGATGAATGAAAGACTAACAAGGAAAGTAATTGTAACCAATTCAAAATCTTCTTCTTTTCGTGTCGATGGAACCTAAACGGTGTCTGCCCAAAACTCTGCCACAGAAATTGCACTGTCAGTGGCAATCATGAGATCCTCCCGCGTGCAGCTGGTGAGGCACGTAGGGCAGGATATTAGGTGCTCCATCGACTGCGGATACGCACCGCTACTGCACTCCAGATTAGTACCGTCTGAGAATACCCATCTGAACATATTCTCTTTACTTCGGACAACTTGCGTCCGAAGTCTATTTAAAGACTGCACCACGATGGCTAACCTAACCTAACCAATTCAAAATGAAATCTTAAAATGAAGACGACCTTGGCGGACCAACCACAGCCAAATCGATGTGCTTAAATGAAAAAAGGCAGGCCAGAAGCACCTCCAACCTTAGGGTGTTTGTAGCGATATGCCAGGTAGCAAACGGAAGGCTGTAATATCTGCTTACACCACCAGAATCAAGGCATGAAGATTTTTTTATGTAAAATGGGGACAAACGCGGCGCAGACGGCTCACCTGATGGTAAGTGATCACCGCCGCCCATAGACATCTACAACACCGGAAGAGTTGCAGATGCGTTGCCGATCGTTGTGGAGGGAATACAATCAATTCGTGTAGGTAAATAGTTAAAATTACAACAAAAGGATTTCGAATTCTATTAATAATACCAAAATTCAGTAGTCACAAATCCTCCAAACAATTTTGTTAATTGGCAACCATTAAATCTGCATTGAATTCATATCAACCATCGTTTATTGACTAAATATCAGTGCCAATTTCAATGCAATGCGGACAAAAACAGTTTAAAAAACAGCAACTGAACTAATTCTGATATAGCAGCATTCCCATTAAGTGCGTTGTATTTGACATCAAATCAAACGAGAATTTTCCCGACGAGTAACACAACACACCACAATGGTAAAGCTAGACCCCGTAATCTAGTCACCGCCTAATTGCACTGGCATCGACCCGAACGAACGCCCGGGGTGCGAGCGAGAGTTAATAGCAATAGCAATCGACGGCCTTTTTCATTCGAATACTTTCTGTGACATTATTTTTATTATTTCATGAAGGGACGTAATTAATTGTGCAGCCATTTAATTATTTGATCAGCAACAAAAAGATCAGATCAGAAAAAGTTTAAAATCTAAAAAATCTAAGTGTAAAAGTGGTAAGTGGTGGTACTGGTAATGGTGGATATTTAAAGCCTGTTGACAAAAATATTTAAATGAAAACCTTAGGAACAAAGAAACTCAAATACTTATGATTTTTAAGCGTAGTTATGAAAACAATGTTTCGTTTAGTATAATGGAAATATTCTATAAAAATGTAACAGACGGACAGCGTCGAAAGCTGAATCCTTAACGCGATTGCATAAGGCACTATGCACAATGGACTAGAACGAGCGTTCACAGTCACACCGAAGATCTCCGATTGAACTATTAATATGCAAACCACATGAATGGGCGAACTGAAGATTATGCGGATTGAGTGTCCATTGTTTTATACGTAAATCTGAGTAGATTGGACAACGTCCAATGTCATTAATGTTCAAATTCGTCCTTTGCTGTTTCATTGCCAGGAAATTGCTTTATAGAATGTATTTGTATGAAAAGCCTAGTGTATTGTATAAATAAGTATTCTTGGAAAAGTTAAATACTTATGATGTTATTGAACAGATGAATGACAATACGTTAAAAGTTAATTTTTATAAAACGATAAATAAAATGCTACATTTTATTTTCTCTGTTCCATATTGTTGATTTTGTAAGATACACTCATCTCAGAACTGATTTCATTCTCACTTTCGCTTTAAGGAACAAAAACATTGACTTTTGAAATCGATTTTTTTTTCTAATTTGATAAAAATGATATTTTTTACTAATAGAATAATAGCACTGCTTTTTCCATTTACCACAATGTCATTTCATCGTTATTCTGTTTATTTATTTATTAATATAATATTGGGTCCTTACCTATGAAATTGGTGTTTTTTTTCTCTCTTAGTATTTTGTCTGTAACTATTAAGATTCAGAGTATTCCTAAAAAATAATTACCTCGTCTAAAAATAGACTATATTTTTGAGCTCTTTTGATTTGTTTTGATAAGTTATTGTAAGTTTAATTGTGTTAAAATTGGACACGGAGACAACTCTTTTTAAGTGCCTCCCGAATACATCATTTTATTTGCATTCACTTAAAAACGATAAATAATTTTTATGAAGTGTGATATTACACATATGCCTAAAGCTTGTCTAATGATAGATGCCAAATATTATTATCTTTGGATTTGTCGTTGTGAAGAAAACTGAAAAAATGTTAGTATGGAAAATGCAGAATTCCCCAAAATCTCCATACAAAACACCAATTTCATAGGTAAGGACCTAATATTTTACAAAGAACAATGATATTGTAAAACTAATATCACGAAAGGTACTTACATCTTTATCTCGTAATAGATATTTCTACGCCATAAACCCAAAATCATAGTTTACTTCCCGTTTCTTTTTCTCAAAACAATAAGTACTTGAAAAAATTCTTATAAGTTCAAAAGCCCGCCAAAGCTTTTTCTGAATTAAACTAATTCGCCAGTAAAAGTGTACCAATCCCCACCCAAAATAAATCAATCGTATCGCTTACCTTCACAGCAGCAACCTTATAATGAAACCGAGTTTTATTCCTAGAAGAAATCCTGGCTTATTTATCGCAGGAAGAAAAACAAGGCCTTGTCTTTACATTTGCGAGGATTTATTGCTAGAAACATTTACCGCCGCGAAATCTATAAGGCGAGTGTAATAAGTCTAATGAGTTTCTAGAACTTGTTTAATTAGCTCTTGCCACCTAGCTAGTTCAGTGTTTACTAAGTACTTCGTTTTCGTGTCAATGGCTCAAATATCATGACGCCAGTACTCAGCGAGGGCTACAGCTCTTGGTGCTGCCTCGTTTCACTCCTCCATGGAACAGGTGATGGGCAGCAGTGGGCACGACTAAGTACTTAAGTACATAAACTCACGCCTATACACTCACGCCTGTAATCCCCGAAGGGGTAGGCAGAGACCAAGGAGCACTGTGTTCCCCGGTGGTCCTGTGTGTGTGTGTAGGAACACACAAAGTACTTAGGAAGTACTTAGATTGTGTAATATACTATCATCGTCCGATGTAAGTGAGATCCCTTGAGACGCTTTTCCTAGAGGCTAGTGTTTCTGGAATTCAGGATAACGAGAGAGCCTTTTAATGCCAACTTGTTAGAAAAATAGGTTGATTAGGGCCCGTATTACAGAACTAAACTCAAGCGTAGATCTCTGCTTGAGCGCAGTTAAAAAGGGATGGCGCTGTGTGGGATCAATAGCGCCATCCCTCTCTAACAGTGCTCAAGCAGCGATCTACGCTTGAGTTTGGTTCTGTAATACGGGCCTACGAGTCTTAAACTTGTGTACTTGGTATTAGGCGGCCCAAATGAAAGTTAAACTAATAAGACTTGTGTTTGATCCCGAGTAAGGGCAGAGTGTGGATACAAATACTTGTTCTCCATACATGGCTGACTTTATTGATTTGGCTTTTAATGTTTTTTAATATTATTAATTATTATCTGTCGATGGTCGTTTACTGCTTGAGATAAGTTTTTTACTAAGATACTTGAATATACGTTCTTCCGCTACCTACTCTGTGAAGCAGCTTATGTACAGTTCATTGTGAATATCGCTTGCCTCACATTGTCACATGGTACAGGCTCGCGACTTGTTACACGGGGACCGTTCTGGTGAAATGTGGGTGTTTAACACCTCTCCTAACCCCTTCGGGGAAAGAGGTATGATGATATGTTATCTGATATGTGTACTATGCGAAACCCAGTGCGCCTACGCTACTGACTTTCAGGTTCCTTGGCAAATAAAAAAAATACACCTAGTATTTTTTTTATAATTAACAACAACATATTAGCGTAACTTAAATCTGTGGAGTAATTCGAGTCAATAAAAAGTTAAAAATATTTAAAAAGGGGCGTATTTAAATAAGATTGTAAAATAACAAATTGTCACACCACGATAATAATTTCATTCCGCTACTTATAAATGTATTTAGATTATTTTCGATCAAAAAGCTCTACATTAACCATTTTGCAATCCAGCCATTCTAAATGGATTGTCATGTTGCCATTACGTCTAAGCACTGATCTGAATTATTACAATATAATGCTAAGTATCTTGTGATTTGTCACACAATCAATACTAATATTATAAATGCGAAAGTAACTCTGTCTGTCTCGTTTTCACGTCAAAATTACTGAACCAATTTAACCGAAATTTGTTACATAGGGAGGTTAGAGCCTGAGAAAAGACATAGGCTACCTTTTATCCCGATAACATGGGAACGGGTGCCATGCGGGTGAATGTAAAAAAAAAATAACACCTCCCAGAAAAATTAAGAACAAATTTACGCCACTATGAACTTTGTTTCTAATAATAGAGTAGGGGTAAATTTTCAATTGCACCAATTAAGACTACTGTTAGAAAAAAATTTCCAATATGAAAAAATCTTTTAGTAGGCTATTCAAGAATAACCTATTTTTTGAGGAAGGCTATTGGCTACGTATACCATTACACTATGCAAAAGCTAGTTCATTTATATCTATCAAACACCACTTGCGAAAAAACCTTAAAACAACTGTAACAAATCATAAATTGACATGACATAAAGAAGCAAAAACCAATTATACCAGACACTCCGCGGTACACATACGTCATAGCAGTTATATTACCGATAATATACCAGTCGGTTCATCTGAGTGTGGCCACTTAGATATAAAATTCCGTTAGAGTTGGCGCAGCTCCATCTGCAAGTGAATCCTCAATGAGCCGTCAGGGGTTGAGTATGCTGCCAGGGATGGACTTGGGAGTATCAAAAATTATTAATAACCTTCTTCGAGGACGTATAAATCATTCTTAGTTATAATAATAAGCCTTACTGAAGTATTTTAAACGAAAAATAAATAATAAAGTGTGAATTGCGTCGTACGTTTCTAAGATTATTGTATGTTTATAGAAAAGCACTAAAACGAACCGTCGTACTAAGGCTTGCCAGAGGTCGCCATTATACAAAATAATGAACTCGTACAAAAAATTTTTTAATTGATATCATAGCTGTACAGGACCTGTACAGTTCAAAAATCGAGTTCTTGAGATCCTCTAGAGAGGGAAGTTTTTCATTCGCTTAGGCTTTGATACTAAAAAAATAAGCTGTTTAAGCATAATCAGACGTTTTGGCCATCTTAAACATTGTGCTTTTGATGACTTATAACTTGATTGCTTTTGAAAATATTTCTGTATTAATATACTTCTCTTGTATTTCTCCATGTCGGGAGGTCAGTCAAGCACTTGGACGTAAATGGACTGACGACGATCTTTTTAAATCGTTCTTATTGACTATACTACCTATACATGTGAATAAACTTTTGCCGTGACCGCAGATACTTAGACTAGCTCGTAAATTAGCTTGCCAGACATGCTGTTTAAAATATAGGTATTGCACAGCGTGGTGCTAAACCGCTGAGAAATAAGAATATTTTCTAGCCGGCGACATTACACCAGTCTTGTGGCATGTATGAGCTTAAAATTAACTTAACTTTATAAGTTTGTAAGTAACTTTGTAAGCGTATTAATATCGTAGGCGATTTTGATGATGTCCTAATATTTGAATATTAAAAGCAATAAAAAATATGAGGGAATTTTCAGATTATCAGAAGACAAATGGTATTTAGATATTTTATTGTCTGTGTGTATGTTCGTATACTCATCTCGCAGATATAAAGATGCTCCATTTTGCTACTAAATTCTATACAAGCGAAGTCACGGGTAAAAGCTATCGTAGAACAAAGATGTCAAACGATACTATAATAACGACTTCATTTACCTAAGAGGACATTGATCTCTATAGTTATAAATAGAGCTGTCATATTTGCGTGTGTTAAGCCTCAAACATAACTCTGTCACTTGAGTAATCAATCTTCATGCTACGGGCTTAAATGTAAATAGATAAACTTGCTCTTGGCTATGTATAACATTTATATTTATGTATAACACGAACAGGAAATACTCACATATTGCTTGATATTTTAACGTCCTTAGTAAAAGGGAGTGAGCCTTTTGATATGACAATGAAATGGAGCAAGAAATATGTAATTATATATATAAAAAAGAGCTATTCCTAACATCAACCTGTCATATCTAAACCTAGAATGGGGTAAAATTTTATAAAAATGTATTTAACCAATCTTGTATTTTAATAAAAGTAAAGTTACATTGTATGGAAACAATCACTTATGTCTGAACTTGTTTTTTTTTCCATAATTTGCACTTCTAAATCACTTCAAAAGGAATCCTATCGTTCAACCCTAGCCCCTCCCTGTGTAAGATACCTACGATTTGAAGTGAAACGAAGAAGTTTCGTAACTAGCTAAAGTTGAAATTGATCTCTTGGAATTTTCTGTTTAATATTTAAAATGAAATTCTGAAACGTCTTATTTTGAAACAACGAAACGTATTGTATTAAAAATATCATATATAAAATTACTTAATATTGCACCGTGTGCATATATAAAACATTACTGATTTCATTCGGATTTTTCAACAAGTAGTTGTTTAAAGACCGACGAACGACAACCGACGACCGACGTCGTGGTAAGATCTGGGGACGGATCGCGCAGGACCGGAAAGACTGGCACAAGAGAGAGGAGGCTTATGCCCTGCAGCGGGCGGTAACGGGCTGATATTTTATTTATTTTATTATATTATGATGATAATGAGTTGTTTAAAAACTGTAACAAGTAATTTTTAACAATAAAAAGTCAAGTTCTTTAAAATTTATTTTATTATAGGCATGCGATATACAATCTTCACGCAAATTAACAATTGGCAACCATAAAAACAAGACTTTTTAAAATCTTCACTTTTTGAACCCTAATCCTGATTCCGCAGACCCATTAATAAACATTTTTGACATTATGACTGGAAAAAGATCCTTTTAGAATGTCGAATAGAAAATGAGTAAACAATCAAATCATTTATTCTTTTAGAAAATCACTATTCCCTTAAGAACGTCAAGAATATACTATGATTATTGAAGTTTTTAGGTATTCAAACTATAGATATTTCTCAAAAATTTATTTAATTCAAATAGTAAACATTATTTACTGAAGACAAAATGTAACTTCGTCGTGTTATTAATTTGCTATTTCAATAATAAATTTATATCGTAAATCTAAAATGAATTCAATGTTTTGCCTGTTCAATTCTCAATCAGAGGGAGTTTTATTTATATGTCCTTAATACAATGACATTTTAGTACTTAGTTATATCACAATGATCTTGAAACGACCCCATTATCCAAACTTGTCAATAGCGTTTCCTTATTTGCTCCATAGATATAAATATTAAACAGTCCTTCACACCAATGAACTCGCGCCAGGTTCAAACCAATACCAGACAGAGTGCATGCAAAAGTTGCCCTTGTCTGGCCTTTGTGATCCCAGTCATTCGCATCGCCAGGAATGTAACGCCATGACATCAGCCACACACTTCCATTACTACTTCTACAGCAAAACCAACTGTATAACTTCACTGTAGAACACAATATCCAACTTACAGAACCAAGGATATATAAGACCTTTTTTAAATGCACTTCAGTGTTAGTCGTTCGAATATGGGCGGTATCACAAATGTCAATGAGTCTAAATTCATAAAAATGTAACGACTCACAAGGGGCATTATCCAGACTCTGGGTGGCACCCGCATGCATTCCTGAAGCGACATTCTAAATTGAATTTTAAAATAATGTATTAGAGATAATATTTGTTCGATGAAATATTAGAGTTACTGCTGTTTGGCGAGAGGTTTATACTGAATGGCGAGGTTAGTTTGCTTCTGAAAGGACTGCGTAACTTTGCAGTGGTACAGAGAATTTGTGCTTTATTGTGTTAGTAAAAAAGGAGTTTTTCGCTTGTGTTTTTTTAAGGTCACAACGTCTGAGTGCGTCGACACTACAATTTTAGCCCGGATGGTTTCATGCACTTTTTATTGTGGTAAGGTCATAGGCCTCACTTTCTTTTTATTGCGTGCACTAAGAATTTCTGCGTAGTCGATCGATGCAGTCGGCTTCAATTAAGTAAACTGGTAATTGCTATCATTAATTAATTGAAATGATCACATCTTTGAGATAGCAAATATATTAAGAGTGCTGCAAATAAAAACAGATGACTGATTCTCAGTGAAGTGTAATTTAGTTTTATTCTTGACTTACTACGTGTCGACATGTTGATGATTAACGAAGTTAAACCAGAACTCTTAAAGATGTTAATCTAATTTTCAAAAAATAATAAGTGTAAAAAAAAAAAAAAAAGGAGAGTTTGGCGGCATTTGACTAATGGCGGACGTGATTTTTATTTCGATAGTTGTAATATTGTTTCGGAGTGGATATTGTTACTTAAAATCAGTGTAGTTTTGTGTAATAAGTGTCTGTTATGATGTGCAATGTGGAGGATTATCGAAATAAACGTCAAGTGGTGTGAAAAGTGATGAGTTTTTTATCGTGGTAATCCACCTCATCCAAGTAGCACCACAGTGTCTGCCATCGATCGTTTGACGCCAAACTCTCCCAAGATGCATTGAAATGCATTACACTAGCATTTCAATGCAAACTACTGAAGAAATATATACTGAAGACTTGGCTGTATGGGCTCCGTTCCCTTTGCCTTCCCTACATGAGAGAATTTCTCAAAAAAAATAAAGGTTTTCATTTGTCATGTCAAGTAACGTAATAGTCAATTTTAAATTAATCAATTTATTACTTTTTTATTAGGTATGTAACTTTTACTGCTAATTTTGATATCGGTGGGTAAAAGATACGTATTACTCATATAGAGGTAGAAATAAAGTTATTTTACAATTTATTTATTTATATTTTGATTTTACCTGCCTTTTCGATTTTACAGCGGTCTTGGTTGACGATACAACCAACAAAAGTGTCAATTTTTTATTTAATATCTTAAATAGACAATAATATTAATATTGGGTCCTTACCTATGAAATTGGTGTTTTTATTCTGTCTTAGTATTTTGTCTGTAACTATTAAGATTCAGAGTATTCCTAAAAAATAATTACCTCGTCTAAAAATAGACTATATTTTTGAGCCCTTTTGATTTGTTTTGATAATTTGTTGTAAGTTTAATTGTGTTAAAATTGGACACGGAGACAACTCTTTTTAAGTGCCTGCCGAATACAACATTTTATTTGCATTCACTTAAAAACGATAAATAATTTTTATGAAGTGTGATATTACACATATTGCTAAAGCCTGTCTAATGATACATGCCAAATATTATTATCTCTGGATTTGTCGTTGTGAAGAAAACTGATAAAATGTTAGTATGGAAAATGCAGAATTCCCCAAAATCTCCATACAAAACACCAATTTCATAGGTAAGGACCTAATACATTATTACAAACTTAATATAATTCGTATTAATTTGATAATGAAAGTCTTTAAATTATTTTGTTAAAATTCCCAATGGACATCAGTTCCTATCAACATCTATCTGGATACAGACTGTAGTCCTTCTATCGTATTTGGAGCGGCGCGTGCGCACACTGTTTATATTTAATCTTTTATTTCTTTAGACATGAACTTGCACTTGGCAGCAATAACAAGACGAGAATTAAGTTCCTTTTTCATCTATTTTCTTTGTCTGGTAAACACTGCATTTCTCAGAAGTCTGCTATTTATTTATAAAGTTATATTTGACTGAGTCTCTATACAGTATGCTTACACCAATGTAGACGAGCAAAATATTAAAACTATATGGATTATTTAGTTATATATTGTGAAAGCAAACAAACTAAGCAAAATTGCAATGACGTAGGTAAAATACATATAATCACGACTGTTATCCCCTATGAGTCAGTGACTAGGCAAAAACGCCGCAAAAGCAGTCCATTGCCATAATCCGCGGTTTACCAAGCAGTCACTGCACTCAGCGTGACAGATGGTGAGCTCGTCAACGCTATAAAATATAAGCAAAAAATTAAATAATAAAACAGATAATAATAAAAAGTAGCAATGTTTTTCTATTAGATGTCATTTTATAGTTTGTTAGGTGATATTAATCGCAAACCTTCGGAAATTGTAGTAACGTCGCAAAAGGTTTAGGAGGGTAGGTACTTCGGAAGTTAAGGGGTTTGCTTGCTTGCCTATTTCTATTAAAAAAAGGTTTTAGTAAATGTTATCTCATGTTTACGCGAGATGCTTATTTTTCAGAATACTGCTGGACAAAATAAAACATTTTGTCCTTTTAATATAGAATATCTTTGCCTACCTGTTCTTATTAAAAAATAAAGTTTAGAAAAAGTCTTTATTAATTTTAAAATCATTGTACCGTAGTTTTAGATATGAAATTAGGTGGCTGAACGAGCAAGAAGTATTCCTTCGTTTGGGACGGACGTCTTTTTTGACAGCGCTAAATTATCTGTGCTATGATTCGTTAGGTCATTGCGCTCTTATCTCTTGGGAAAATAGATCGAGAAATTTGGAAATCTTAATAAGAGAGAATAACCGTTTTAAAACCAATATTAAGAAGACGAAGGTAGTCGTTAAAATAAGGGTCACACACTCTATAAAACCTTATAACGAGTATTAAATATTGTTTCCAGTCTCAAAAACTCGTCCTCTTGGTACCACCGATGTGGAAAACCGAGTGGGTTGCGAGTGGTCTAATACGAAGACCAAAATATATGACTATCACGGCTTGACTTCCAAAGTAAATATTAAATGAAATAAAGACTGTGAGACTACACCTTCTTGTTTTAAAGTTTCTTTTTGACTCATAACTTCAGGGAATTTAGTTTGGCCACAAAACCAGGGATCACATTCCAGTAGCCTAGCAGAGGTTTTAAGTTGTTGCGGCCAAGATTACCAAATATTGGGTCATTACCTATGAAATTTGTGTTTTTATTCTGTCTTAGCAATTTGTCCGTAACTATTAAGTTTCAGAACATTCTTATAAAATAATTGCCTCTTACCATATATTTGAGCTCGTATTATTTAATTTGATAATTTTTTGTAAGTTTAATTGTGTTAAAATTGGACACGGAGACATCTCTTTTTAAGTGCCTCTCGAATACATCATTTTATTTGCATTCACTTAAAAACGATAAATAATTTGAGTAAGTGTGATATTACACATATTACTAAAGCTTGTCTAATGATACATGCCAAATATTACTATCTCTGGATTTGTCGTTGTGAAGAAAACTGATAAAATGTAAGTATGTAAAATGCAGACATCCCCAAAATCTCCATACAAAACACCAATTTCATAGGAAGTGCCTAATATATGGATAATATCTATAAAGGACTAGGAAATAGAAGTTTGTTCCAGTCATAAGGTACCTAAATAACAAGGCTAGATAATTCGCAGCATCCCCTGGAGGAGATTATTGAATTACAGTTCTACAATATACTTTCTACCGGACCACGCGCTGCTCTCCGTTGCCGAACCTCGCGAGACATCTAATTCACCTCATAGTCTGGATCACAGAGTCATTACATACGGAGTCTGTATGGTTCGCACGTTTAAAGTATGGAATTAATTGCCGCCAGCAGAATTTCCGATAAGAAAACTGATAAAGTTGACCACCTTCTGATCTGCAAACATAATAAATATTACAGTTTCAATATTAATTAACACAAAATCTTTGAATTAAATTACATTAATATTTTTCCGATAATCCATTGGTGTTGGTCCAAAGGCCGACGTCATAGGGATCTGAACACATGGATTATTCTCTTCTACTGGACTATTTATTTTTTATCTGTTTTTTTTCATATTCTATAATTATTGATTTATTTTAATGTTTTTATTGCATCGAAATATTATATAGTTATTCTAAAATTATATAATCCTTTTAAATTATACCCCTTGTTATTTTAATCTTTATAATAGAAATTCAGAATTGCTCATCAACTTAAAAAGCGGAAAAAATAATTACATCACTTCCATTACTACTAATGAAAAATCGATTACACAAAAACATGGCTCGTGCTGATAAAATGGCGACCTTGCCACCCAATGTCACCGATAACCGACAACTGGGAATCCGCTATGGTAATTAGGTGAACATTACATACCCTCATGGTAATGTAAGTTATTACAGTATTACATCTGTCAACGCTATACATATGCAATATGAAGTAAACGAGCCAAGAAAATATGAGTAATAACTTATATTCATCGTTTATTTAAGACTGGCGAGATTCCCCGGCTCCGCACGGGTGCAATTATTATTATTTATGTATCCTTGGAGCTCGGTGGCGTAGTGATTACTACGCTTTGGCTTTCGATGTCGAAAACAAAGCTGCTTTCGCCATGGTTAGGCTGTGGATGGGTGCCCAAAACTTTGTGATCTCGATCTCCTCCGTGTTTCGGAAGGCACGTTAATCCGTTGTTCATGGTTGCTATTGCAGCCGTTTCTACCCACGAAACCGCATTGGGCCAACGTGGTGGTGTTACGACCTATACTCCTCATGCGCTTGTTTCCATGAGGAAGGCCTGTGCCCAACAGTGGGACGTATATAGGCTGAGGACGGATGTATCCTTAGCCTTATTTCTTCCACTCTATCCATAAAAAGATCTAAGCATACAAAAGGATAGACAGACAGCGGGAAGTGAGTTTGTTTTATATTATGTAGTGATGTTCATATGCCAAATTCTTCTTACATCTTCATTTCGCTTTTTTTCACCTGACGTCCGTTTTTTTTTTATTTCACATCAATTCCTACTTAGTCCCAAAAAAATCTAGTGTTCATGTCTTTTTGTTGCGAGAAGGTAAAATTCTCCACATTCATGTCCATTAATTTTCACAGTCACATGCCCATTCGCTCTAAATCTAAACAGAAGCAAATAAATATTAAACAAATTACTGTCAATTAATGTTTATGTAAAACTACTAATTCAGCAAAAAGGCGCACAAAAACTAGGCTTCCGGTCAAATAAAGGTGGCCTTTTTTACTTCGAAACTAGTAATTAGTAATTCTTAATGGATCACTGACGTAAACTGTCACCTTGGACCAAAAAGGAAATAGTTTGTCGCTGCTCGCGGAAAACAATACATAAAGTGATAAGTTGGGTGTTTGCGATTGCCTAATTTGTGTTTTGTATTGTTAATTCCAAGACTAAAAACGTAGTAAAACAAGACATAATAGAAACTCTATTGTTTGCGAATACCGGTGTTCGCGGCCGCCAAGGAGTTAACCAGACTTAAGCACTATTATTTATCACAAATAACTGATTAATCTATACATTGCTTTTTCTTTGACCATTCTGTATTCATCCATTAATATATCAATATGTATGTATATAAGTATTTATTTAAATATTTTTATGTATTATATTTAGTATATGTAGTTCATTTAACATTTGCACGTATTCTTGTTGCATTTTCGTCGCCTACTTATAACTGTTATTACTGTCGTTAATGGGTTGACTGGAAGACATTCCTATTAGTGAATAAGTCCTCCCTTGCAAACATTGTTTTTACCATGAAGTTGTAAAATTTTTCAATTGCAATAAAGAGTATTATTATTAGGTTGGGGAAAAAGTCTTCGCATTATAGTATGTATAAACTTGTAATAAAATCTCTTTGGCTATACTATTTGTATCTGGCTGGTTTTGGTATCATTGAAAGTTTAAATTTTAAAGAACATAATTCCAAATTCAAATTAGGAAAAATGTGTGATTTTCATTTGTTTTTCGTACCGCCAAGATGAGTGAATCTAATGAAGAAATTCGATACATTTTAAAATTTTACTACAAAAAAGGTAAAAATGCAACGCAAGCCGCGAAAAAAATTTGCGATGTTTATGGACCTAGTGCAGTGTCTGTGAGAGTAGCACAAATTTGGTTTAAGCGTTTTCAATCCGGAAATTTTGATGTCAAAGATGCACGTCGCTCTGGTCGCCCTATTACAGATAAAATGGATGCCATTTTTGAAAAAGTGGAGCAAGATCGGCAAGTGTGTAGTTACGACGTAGCTGAAGAACTGGGAATTGACCACAAAACAGTTTTGGCGCATTTGAAAAAAACTGGGTACACAAAAAAGCTCGACATTTGGGTACCTCACGAGCTCACTGAAAGAAACCTAATGAACCGTGTACTCATTTGTGATTCTTTATTACGACGTAATGAAACCGAACCATTTTTGAGGAAGCTGATAACTGGTGATGAAAAGTGGATCACGTACGACAAGAACGTGCGAAAAAGGTCGTGGTCAAAGGCCGGTCAGGCTTCACAGACTGTGGCGAAACCCGGGTTAACTCGCAACAAGGTGATGCTGTGTGTGTGGTGGGATTGGAAGGGCATTATTCATTATGAGCTGTTACCACCAGGCAGGACCATCGATTCTGAACTCTACTGCGAACAACTGATGAGATTAAAGCAAGAAGTTGAGAGAAAGCGGCCGGAATTAATCAACAGAAGGGGTGTGGTTTTTCATCATGATAACGCTAGACCTCACACATCTTTAGCCACTCAGCAAAAATTAAGAGAGTTTGGCTGGGAGGTGTTAATGCATCCGCCGTATAGTCCTGACCTTGCACCTTCAGATTTCCACCTGTTTCGGTCTCTTCAGAATTCTTTAGGCAGTGTCAGGTTAACATCACGAGAGGACTGCCAAAACCACTTGTCGCGGTATTTTGACCAGAAGTCCCAAAATTTCTATAGCAATGGGATCATGTCCCTACCTACAAGATGGCAAAAAGTTATCGAACAAAATGGTACCTACATACTTTAGTTGAATGTAAATAAACTATATTAAAAAATGATTTGAATTTTCTTAAAAAATGCGAAGAAACTTTTTCCCCAACCTATTTATTATCAGTGACTGATTTGGTTGAGTTGAACATGGGATTTATTTAATGTTTAATACATATCAAACACATAATATTCAGAAATTTCCCTGTTGATGGACGCCTACACTATAAAGGGGTAGGATTACGCATTCCTGAGCTCAGTGGCATACATATATATTGTAGGTATATATAGGTAGGTAGATAATTGTTGCACTAACATTTTGTGTGTCCTAAATAAATATCAACTGCTTTGAAATATGTCAACTAATAAATTAAGTAATGCTCAAACTAAATTTAACTCTATAGGTATAAGTGCAAGTGGTATTGTATTGTATTGTATTATTAATTGTCATTTGTTTATACCATTTCATGGGGTGGAGGGTTAATAAACTGAAATAGAGGATTCAGGTATTAGCCCGCCATAGTCCTCAAAATCATTATGGATTTACTGATTAAACTTTACTGTGTCACTGAACTTGTTTATGTATCTTCTTTAATTCGACCCACCCACATTGTATGTATTTTTTTTTGTATAAACATTGTAATTTCATTGACTATGGTGAGAGAATAAACGTTATTGTTATTATTTACTCTTATATAGTTATTACGTCATAACTTTATTTAACTGTGACAACGTTGTCTACACTCCGAGGTACAATATTTTTTAATAATAGTTGTTCAATGGAAATACAACTTTATAATAATATTGTAAATTGAAAGAATAATAATTATATCTTTGAAACTTTACAACATGCACGCGCAATAATATTTTCAATTGTTTCTATATACTAAATAAAATAATATATAATCTTAGATTAGATTCGGAATTTATTTTATTTTATTTATATTCGGGAAACCAATGGCAAAATTTACAAAATATGCTATAAAAGTAGAAATAGATGCCTCATAAAGAACTCACAATTAACAACATATTAAAAAACAAAAACACAGCGGATCTAATTATTTAGATAATTTTCCTATTGCTTAAAATGTTTGGAAAACCCTGTGGTGTCATCGCCATCTAGTGTGTCAACATCAAAAATTACAGAAGAAGGAACACGTATTCGTAAATTATTTAATAATAAATTGTGTATCTTTATGTGATAATAAAAAAAAAATTTTTTCTACATTCAGCCTACATTCGTGTAGAATGCTGTGGGCTTCTTTTCACACACTAACAACCCATTACTAATAAAATTTCAATTAAATTTTTAAAACAATATTTACCGACAATGACGCGGTCTCTAAGACAGTTTCCTCCAGTAAAAGTTATATTAGACGTTAAATATGATATTCAGCTCTCACTATACCAAATTTAATCAAAATCCGTCCAGTAGTTTTGCGTGATGCGAGCACAAACATACAGGCAGACAGACGTGATTGGTAAAACATAAAAAAATGGTGATTTGGTATCTTAATCGATTGCTTAATTAATACACCCCCATTAAAATTTCCAAATTCAATGCACAGACACAGGTTCCTTACAGTTTTATTATATGTATAGATATATCACATTTGATTTAAAATAATATATACAGGTTGATACCAACTAAATATATACTAACTATAGACAAGAATTTTAACAAAGTAAATTATAACATTACAGAGGTAAAACGAACTAATATTTCTTTTAAAAAAACGTTGATGTCCAACATCTGTTTAAGTAAAAACATAAAAGAAAACATAATCATCACGCCTTATCATCGTAGGGGTAGACAGAGGTGCTCATACCCATTTCGTTTCGTATGTACATTTCGCTTGATATACCTATACCAAAAACGGTATCTTCAAAGTTATAGAATACTGAACTCTATCTTAACAACGTAAAAGTTCTTTTCTTGTAACCGAAACAACGATAAGTTTAAAACTAAACGTGTCACTTCGTTCTTTGTTACAGGTAAAACTTGAATACGAAGCCATCCCGACATGCTGATCTTTGAAAATACGAAAAAGTATCTATATGAATCATGAAACTAAGATTGAATAAAGGTAGAGTTGTAGACATGTTTATCGATAAGTTGCTCTGTAATAATTGAATTTTGGATTTAGAACTTAAATATGGGATAAGAAGTTTTTTATTTATTAAGTAATATTAATACCTAAATCTAATTACTTTAGATAAATGTTTATTACTTAAAAGACAATTTTGTATTTAGCCTTTCAAAATATAATAAGGCAGTCAAAAACATTATGTATTACAATTTGCTAAGAGTTACATACAACGACAAAAAGCCATGTCGTAAAGTGATACAAGATATAATCGAGACTGTCACTTGTCAGTTCATCATTAAATCTATTTTTATGACAGAAAAAATAATATAGAAGAACAGTAAATAAAATAAAATATTTTTTAAATGATTTATGTGAATACTTAATTGTTATTTGTAAATTATCGTGTGAATCTACTGCGAAATTTTCAGTAAAAACATATTTATGTAAGAATATTGATATCTGAAACATTTTCCCTAAGAAAATGAAAATAAAATCGAATCTTAGCCAACAAAAGATGACCGCTATATTAATATCGCAAGCACAACACTATTCGAAGATTCCATTTTCACAAAGGACAATCTTCGGTAGTGTTTGAGAGCGCGGTTTTCATTTACGAAATGTTCTAGATTTTCCTATTATAGTAACGTTGTCACGAATACCAGTAACAGGCTTATTTTCGAATCTCTTTGTTCTAAATTGACTGTCGGCTTTCAAAAAGTTCCCAAGTTGAAGGGAAGTACGGTCTAGGGATGGGGTACGTACTGAGCAAGTTATTATTACTTAAGTGTCATGTTTTAATTTCAAAAATCAATGTTATTGTGGGAACGTTACTTTATTTTGCTAACGAAGGACAAAGTAACTTTTTCTTGGCATTGCATTTATTTTTCGTCATAACCTACCTATAAGTAGTAAGTTAACCCCAAACTCCTGTGGAATGAATCGTCTCTCCGGTATTTCCGGACCAGTACGATATGAAAACCTTCAAGAAAAAAACAATGCTTACTTAAAAACCCGGCAACGCATTTATGAATCCTTTGGGGTTGCGAGTGCCAATGGGCGGTGGCAGTTGCTTACCATCAGGTGACCCGTCTGCTCGTTGGCCCCCTATCCTTTAAACAAGTCGAGCTCAAAATTTAGAATTCAAAGACTTTTTTTTTACATACGACATGTAAGCTCTGGACCTTCATCTCACGTGATGGTAAGTGACGATAAGGCCGAAGGTGGAAGCGAGCTTCACCTGTAATCCTCAACAACCGAGGAACTGGTAATCTTACCTCTGATTGCCGGAACACAACAATGCTTAAAACATTGTTATTATGGCGACAAATTTAGGTGAGACGGTGGAAGCTGGCCAGGCGGGCTTACAAGCCCTACCACCAACCAAACCGAGCAGAAAAACTTCGGCCCCCATGGGGAATCGAACCCGGACCTCCCGATCAACACCCGGTGGTGTGAACCACTAGACCAGAGACGCGGTTGAAACTCGACTCGAGTTCTTTACATATCTAACTGTAACCACCGTTTAATCATTTTACCCGAACTTTGTGGTACAGTGTGGAATTAAAGAAGTGTTGCCCTTGTGGAGCCTATACTTACCTACTCATGATGTTTATTTGAATTAATTAATATAAATTGTGGCTAAATTTAACAATTACCTACATGTTCTCATTGGCAAGTATTGTGGTGGCCATAAAAACTCTCAAAATTTTATTCCATGAAGATACCTAATGTTTCTCTATGATGGTAATTCATAAACATATTAGGTCCTTACCTATGAAATTTGTGTTTTGTATGGAGATGTTGGGGAATTCTGCATTTTCCATACTAACAATTTATCAGTTTTCTTCGCAACGACGTATCCAGAGATAATAATATTTGGCATATATCATTAGACAAGCTTTAGTAATATGTGTAATGTCACACTTCATAAAAATTATTTATTGTTTTTAAGTGAATAAAATGATGTATTCGGGAGGCACTTAAAAAGAGTTGTCTCCGTGTCCAATTTTAACACAATTAAACTTGCAACAAATTATCAAAACAAATCAAAAGGGCTCAAAAATATAGTCTATTTTTAAACGAGGTAATTATTTTTAAGGAATACTCTGAATCTTAATAGTTACAGACAAAATACTAAGACAGAATAAAAACACCAATTTCATAGGTAAGGACCCAATATTTTATTAAATCCATAATTTGTATACAAATGTGTGTAAATTTTTTGGAATATTTTATTGTATGCCCTTAAAGAACAAAAAATATGTGTAGCATTTAAAAAACCCACTGACGAAAAGCTCCCGAATTTGAATTGTATCGGCCAATCCAATCTACTGGCTTCAAAAGACCCCTCTAGTCCAGTGAGGCTCTAATAAATGCTATCTCGCTCAGACAGGCGGCCTTATCGCTAAATTACAACAGATACATGTACGTTCATCGCATAAAGAAATAATTCCGTGGCAAATCCTTAACGTGGGGCCCAATTTAGAAGATTATGTCAGTTTTGTAACAAAATAAATATCATGCGAAAAATATTAATGATATTTAATTTCAACGTAAAGATAGTTATTTCTCATAGTAAGTGTATTTATAAAGAGAATAATTACTCCTTTTTAAGGTTTAACATTTTAATAAGTGTCGAATGAATTCAAGTAACTAAAATTAAATAAATAGGAATAAAATATATAAATATTGGCATCTATTAGGAAAAGTGTTTTTTTTCTTATTTGGTTAATAGGAATTATTTGGCTTGTGTAAAATTTCGATTTTGATATCGTTATATACTCGTAGCTGACGTTATTTGACATAAAACTACTTGTAGTTTTTTTCTATATAACATCATTAAATCTTAATCTAACAATTTTAGACAACAGTTACAGACGTTAAAAATTTATGATTTCATACCTAATCATTACGTAACATAGTAAAAAAAACTTATCCCCGCCTGTATTTCTAAAGAGTTAGGCAGAGGTCATGTCAAAACCGTTTCATGAACTAAATAGATTATGTAAATGCGCTTCCACCCCAAAATTAGGCCATACAAACAGCTAGTAAAAAATTGCAGGGCTACGCGCCGACAGCCCGTTAGGTGAGATGTGATCGAGTGCCGTGACTGGCGACTTTGGGCCCGCGGCGGTAGGGGTTGATGTGTGGCCCGATGACAGAAGATAGCGGGAGCGGTGAAGTTAATAGAGTTTTATGACCAACAAAATAATTAATTAAATTAAGTTTAACGCCCACTTGCAGGAAATTTTAAACCTAGTTTAAATCTCGATTTAGTAATTTTTTGACACTTTAGTCATAGTAAAAATTTTATGTCAAAAATGTACTATATCTAGTTTTAAATCTCGAATTAAATTTCCTGTAAGTGGGCCTAAGTAGTAAAGCGGTGTTTATCAGATGCTAAGACAGCGTATCAGCATAATTATTTATAGCATGAGATAGAGTGATGATTTGCAAAATATTTAAGCATCAATAGAAAGGATTTACTTAATTTAAGAAATATTTTACTTATTTTACAAACTAAAAAAAATTATTATTTTGGTTCCTTTTATAGGTGCACCACGCACACGTTCCCGCTCCTCTCATGAAACCGCTAACACTAAGCCACGCCTCAAATACACGATAGTGTTACCCAAGTCATTACAGTAAGGAGGTCGGATATTACGTACGTTTGTTTAATGGTTACTAGGAATTGTACTCAGAGAATTGTTTCTTTTTATATGAGCTTGTAGCTACGTAGGTACTTTATAGTTATAGAGATGAAAATCATTGTCGGTATAAACTTTTGAAATTATAATTCGCGAAAATATAATTTACGTCCATAGGCAGTTAGCTAACAGCATGTATCAATAACACATCACACTTCGTCCCCAATAATAACAATGGAAGATCAACAACATACGATAACTATCGCGGGTCATAATAATAATATCATCTATCATAAACACTTATAATCTATTGTTATATCAATATCATGAGTCATTTATCAACTGCTGTTTATGTGGTTTGAGTAAATTTTTTGGTTCTTGCTGAAGGTTTCTTGGAATGAGAACATATCTGAAAATACAGTATAGACCTCGCTGGTATTCGGATCCATAGATATGCATGATTTTCACCACGGTCAAACCTTGGATGGATAAAAAAAAACCTTGTGATCACGAGTTCCGAGTAGAAACGCTGTTGCAAGCGTTTCATCCCACTAATCTACATTGCGTGGGCCAGACTGGTGGTGTCACAGGCCGTAGGTACTCCTGAGTTGTTTCTGTATGTAATAGGATTGTGGTGACGAATTATGATATATTTAGCGACACTCTTATACTCCAAACTGACCATTTTTCGTTTGAAAGTATTTCAAACGAGTATAAGCAATTAGGTTTTATATATTATTAAATTATGTTCCCAATGAGTATTATAATAGTACCAATGTGTGGAACATACCTCCTCCTTTTTTTGTTTTTTTTTACTCGAGGACAAAATCCATTTACGGACCTACCAACCGCTGGCGAGGCGGAAGGCGTGTGTGAGACCGAGAATACCCACTAAAACTCCCCGATATACCTCCTTGCCCATCCGTGGGAGCGACCCGCGGTCAATTCTCCGAGCCGGTCCCAGCGCTTCCCGAACTAGTCAGACACTAGCCACTAGCTGGGTTTGTGCCAGTTGGGGATTCCCGGGTATATTCGGGAGATCCCCAGACGTGGCAGCCGGTGGAATGCGTGCGTGGAAGCCATCCAACGCACGCGGCCGCTCGCGGGGCAGGTAGAAGGAGGGACCTCCTCCTGCTCTAAACCAATTCCACTCCAGCGACGTGTGAGACAGGGCGACCTCATATCGCCGAAACTGTTCACAACTGCGTTGGAGGGCGTGTTTAAGCTTCTGGATTGGGAAAGACATGGCATCATCATATAGATATTTGAAAAACAAAACAAACAAATATTTACTTTCACAAGCCTCTTCGGTTCTTCGACAACATTCGTCATCTTGACTTCTTTCATACTGTAATCTATTGCTTTTTTTGTCTTTTTATTTGTTTCATTTGTAAATGTTTTTATAACTTCAATCGCATCATCTACTGCAACTGCAAAGTCAAAGTCAAAGCTGCCTTCAATCAATAATTCCGCGTCACCAACCCAGTTATCATTGACACCTACATACATATAATTACAATGTAATTGTTGCCCACCATTGTTCAAGTTTGAGTCCTTATTCAGGGCTTAAATGAGTATTTGCATAAGAAACTCATTTTAAATAAATATTCATGTGATACCAAGTAGGTTACATTTGTGCCGTAATGCATCGTCTGTGGCTTGATGACTTCGTTAATTTATAGATAAAGGATTCCAGTAATTTTTGCAGTAAAACTTCTCTACAGTCGAAAAGTTTTTCGTAAAGTCTTTCCCCACTCTTAATTATATCAAAACTCAGACTAGGATCACTGAGAGCGACTAGGTACTAAAGGAGAAGCTTGATGGCATAGTGGCTAATACGCGTTGGCTTTGAATATTGAAAGCAAAGCTCCTTTCGCCTTGGTCACTCCTTGGATGGGTGTCCAAAAAGTTGCGATTCAGATTTTATTAAATATATATTATTACAGAGTCGTAACAAAAATAAGTATTAGAATTATTCTTCCGCAATTACGTATGATCCGAAAACGGCTCGATCATGGCCCGAACTTCGTTGGCTATACAAAAAACTGCTTACCTAATAAGGGCGAAACAAATCGAACAACCGACGCCATCTGTGAGTACATATAATAAGAAAAATAAACCAATTTTTCATTAACAAGCAAACGTAATTGAAAATTATTTCCACTTCTAAAACCGGAACTATACGTAGAACCTTCCGATGTAAACATGGTGTTTTTTGTTTCGCTCATATAAACAAGCGATCATATAATAATATTATTTCCAAGTCTAGGAAACTATTGTCTTCAGTATTATGTCAATAATGAGACAAAATTGCCATGTTGACAAACAAACATTACAGATTGACACACGGCTGTCACTACTAGCAAACATAAATTTTAATCGCCATCTGAAATTGTTTTTTTTTATAACTTTTCTTTTGGCAATATTTTTTAAAACAAAGAATTAAGTTTTGTTAAACTTAAGAATTTTATATAAGTTTTTTCTCTCATCTTGTAATAAGCCATAAGCGTCGATAAGCAAATTGAATATGTAACCAAAATTATTGTAGCTTCACTGGCCAGATTAAAATTTATATGTATCAAAACTATTTACGTGAGCTTTGGTATTTTAGTATATATGATTGTCTTCATTCACCGAACCTTATTTCTGTGTATCACAAACAAAATAAACAATTTTGTCGCGACCGTTCGTAGTATCGTGGCTTGGCACACATTCAAGTCCCGGTTCATTCACAACTACAAGTCACTAATAATTCCTGAAACAAATATGCAAGAAACTATTACAGAAGCTTTTTTTTTTTAGAAGAAGTTTTAGTTCAAGGTTCAAAAAAAAACATTTATAAAAAAAATTTACTTATACCAAGGTATTTCCTTTCACGTGTAAGTATTGATAAGGCCACGTTTAGGGATGTTTCATGGGTACGATGACCGCCAGTGCTGGCTAAAAAACGTCTAATTTAAATATAAAACTTTATTGCCTTTAAAACAGCGATAATCTTTGCCTTTAATTGACATTATGTCGTCTAAAAGAAAAGTGTTCTTCTCTAGTTAATCGCTGTAGTTGATATATAGTCAATTTAGTTAGTCACTGGTTCATTGTAGGCCGCGGTAGCCAAGTTAGGACTGAGGCACTACTCGTTCGAGAAGCGCGGGAAAAGCGGGTTCGACCCCACCGCTTGTACCACTGAGTTTGAATAAAACTTACGTACAGAATGTGTTATGCCCGATGCATGGCAACAGGCTCGGCTTGTTACATGGAAACCTTACATATCTGACGAAATGTGGGTGACTAACACCTCTGCTTACCCCTGCGGGGAAAGAGGCGTGATTATATGTTATTTTATGTTATGTTCATTGTATGTTATGGTTCAACAATGGGTGCAACTAACTTTTAAATCATATAGGTATTTTATGTGAGACTCATCAGTAAATCCCAAAACAAAACTCATTTACAAATTGCATACAAATTATATCTGATAAGCTATCACTATTTACCATTCTATATTTAAAGTGGTATTCTTATCGAAATATATTTATTTTGTGCCCGATTCCATTTGCGATAAAATAGTACATTTCCTTGTACGAGTCGAGAGATAAAATGTCTGTTGCTATTATGAATTTTATCAAAATAAGCTCTTTGTTTAGTCAACATAGTTTTGAAGGCCACTATATTCGAGTTGGAAGAACTGCATAATTATTATGCGCAAGAGCCGATTTAAAATAAGGTGTGATGATATGTATGTATAGAAGCAATTCATGACAGCAGGTGACTAAAAACGCAAGTAACGCATGACTTTTGACCATACGATGATAGACCCCGAGCAACTAGCAACTTAAATCGACAACGTTTATAATAAAACCAAATAATTCTTCTTCGTCGTTATCTCAATGCTGAGGACCGCGACCATACACAACCCTGCTTCAAAGCTTAGCTGTCTCTTGATTGTCATAATATTTCAAATAAAATATAAGAGGAAATGTTATCTCTGCCTACCCCAGCCGGATAAAGGTGTGATTATATGTATGTAAATATAGGACAGAAAATTCTATAAGACGCCTATTACACTCATATGTTTTTGCACGTTCATGGCGACTAACGAAGTCATAAATACTTTAACACTCTTAAAAGCCAATTTGAAATTATAAACTATTTTAAAGTTTTTAAAAATATCTTGTAGACGGCCGAATTTTTTTTGCCAACAACCAATTTAAACTACGCAATATCTGAAATCTGGCAGGTTTTCAAATCCGTGTTCATTCAAGAATGTATTCACTACAGAACTATCGTCAAGAAAATTACTCAATTGTAGTAGAAAGAAGACGTTTACTAACAATATATCTTTTCGGGGTCACTACTTTTTATGTAAACAAGAGGGAAACTTTACCACCGACGAATGGTCAATTGAGGAATCACAGTTCGTTTTCACATTATTCCTTTAGGATATGTAGAAGTGTGAGGGCATAAACCCAAAGGGATGACTTTGAAAATGCAAGACGTTTTTAAAAGTCTCGAGACGTTTTTATGTCTGAGCGTAAAGAAAAGGCATCATATTTTCAAATCGCTTAATAAACGTGTTATTTTTTGTACACATATTACATTTATATATATACATTAAAGACGCCAACTGCCAACACTCTTAATGCTTTATGATAGACTCTTAAATCGAATAATTTAACTACTCATGTCCCGAGACTAAACACAATAGCAAAATCTTTTCCTGGCATGCCGTAATGCCATCCCGGACGCGAAGGGTTAATCCTAGCGCCGTCGTGAATTGCAGTATCTGTAATTAAATAAAATTATTTAGTTTTATACTTCGTATGCTTTAGTTATTAATAATTCTAATACGCTCAAATAAAGCCATCTCCCATGATGACGGAACCTCATGACTATTGATGCAGCATGAATATGTACGTCAATGATGATTTGTGTTAAACCATTTTTCAATATGTGCATACATTACGGTTAAATTTATATTGGTGTAAACGGTCACATAGTTTAGTATCATAGCTTTCACATCTTTGCAGCTACGTAGCTCATCTCTTGTGGAAAGGCAACCTAAAACTTTAATGAAGTTTATAACTCATATGAGGCTAAAAGTGAGTGTTATATATGGAATGTATCTCCAGAGGGGTAAGTAAAGGTGTTTACTCCCACATTTCGCCTTTTGACGTGTATCAGACAGAGTGCAAGCGATATTCACAATAAAAAAAAAACAATTTTATTATTATACTTCCACTTTAAATGACATGGTTTGGTACTACTTCTTTTAAGTTTGATAAAAAACCTGTGTCGAAAGAGTATGCTGTGGTGCTTTTAGTGCGAAGATTATTTATTGATATTTAGTAAAATGAAAAAAATATCGTGAAACAATAAAATGTTAGGGAGTTTAATTTATTATGAACCACCATAACATATAAAATATTTCAAATACTGTTTATTTAAATAAAATACTTTTATTGTGTTGATATCATGTGATATTTCCTATACAACACACTGAAAAAACTCATTAAAGTAGCCATCAAGATGACATACAAAGTACATGACATACATCATTTGATTCACTTCAAACAGATTTCAATCGACTTGAATAGACATTGCTATACTTATAATAATATTGCTTTAACATGATATAAAGCCTGACCTTGTATGTATGACCTCTCAAACATATTGTTAGCAAATAGTACAAAAGGTGAGCTTATGATATAATACAATGTGATACGTGCAAAGGCTGTCGTTACCCTAGAAGCGGACAGCTGTTACACTATACTGTATTGTAATGTAAAATATTACATAAATAATTGGTCAACACACACTGTTCGTAATGTGAGCTTTATTTGTGGGTTTTTAGGCACATAATGCCACATATTAAAAACCCCTGCGGTAAAAATATTACCGCACTATTTTGCGTGCGGGAATATTTTTTTTTGGAATGGTTGATTTTGTCCGCATGGCACGGGCCCGAGCAGCGGGACCATGCGGACTTACCGTCCTCGGCTCCGCTAGGACTCTCGCCTCCGGCTTGGGTCTCAATGGCGCCTCAGCGGTACTCGCCAACTTTATACACTTGTATCATAATGTACTATTAATGTATAATAAATTGTAAAAAAAAAAAATAATAATAATTAATATAATAAATAAAAAATAAAATAAATAATATAAAAAATAATAATAATATATATTAATATAATTAATATTTATTTTAATAAATTTTTTTTTGTTTAATAAATTATTTTGTTTCTTTCTTTCTTTCTAATAACATGACGACGTTTGTAAATTATGGTAGATTTTTATAGAACGACTGTCTTTGATAGAGCAAAAAGGAAAACAACAGCTTCTAATGTTTTGTATGTCTGTCTATATGTTTGAACACGCATTACTCAAAAACTAGTGTATGGGATACAGTTTCACTGAGGTATTTCTTGAAGCCACAAAATTTTCTAACTAGTTCATTCTCAATTTCACACATACAAAGCCGAAGGTGCTTTGATTGGTTGAATATTCACAGAACCGCAAGGATTTTACACCTTGCCCCATTCGAGAATAGAATCGTTATCATATATTATGCCATTAATAGAAGTTTCATCATCATCAGCCTATTTTTGACCACTGCTAGTCATAAGCCTCCTCATTTCCTATTTTATTTTACCCTTAATTCTTTTATTGCAGAAGCGTATTATGTTTTGTCAAACTGAATTTAGCTTGCATTTTGTGCGGTTCTTTTGGAAACAGAGGGAGATTCATCTACATGAGGTCCCACATACATAATGTTTTATTTTTGCTCGTGAAGTCGTGACTCACTGAAAAATAATCACTAGCCTTATAGTTATTAAAAGAGAAACACCATCACATCTCTATTCACATTAGAAATAGACGACTACAAATTAAGATGAGATATGAAAAATATGAAATAAAAAAGATCCAAGCGAAGTTCTTACAATAACATTTTGAGGTTAATGGATAGTATGACTGAATGAAAACAATATGGAGATAACAGTCAATAGAACTAAATTTCATATTAAACAGATTACATTACAATCGTTACTGTTCGGTGTGATGGACAGCCGGCCGTGACCTTGAGACATCAAGAACGATGAACTTACTGCGATTAGAGCTGTTCTTATAAACACTGTCGTAATTTAAAAAAAAACACCAAAAATTCTAGACTTGAACACATTGAATGGTCTATAAAAAATGTATCTACAGAGATACCTACAAACTTTTCGCAAAAACCTCCCTTTCTAATTAAGTCAGATTTCATAGTTATTGCAAAAGATTCTGGAATTGTGCGAAAGATATAAAACATGTTATTTTTGATGAAATTCGTAAATGGCAATGAACTTCGAACATAATTAGACGCAAAAAGTTGGTTCAGTGAATGAGTAATTTAGTATTCATGGCTACAAAGTATAGAAGTATTTTTAATCTTAATTTAAACGTTCGCGAGCTAAATTTGAAGGATGAAGATAAAGAACGCGTAACTATAAATATTCTTTGATGATCATAATGCCAAAAGCATAATTATGTTTTAACACGCTCATATTGGTAATTGGAAAAAATCATTACTGTAGCTAGTGGAATAACGGCCACATTGTAATTTGCATAAGTGGAACGGCCAATGTACTCCCAGAAAATTACAATTTGTTTAAATTCAAAGCCAATGTCAGCCAGCAACAGTAATGTTTTCAATTTTTTTGCTTAATGTTAAATTATCTTTACATAAAAATTTGAATGTTGCTTATACAAATTTAAGTTAATTATTCGCCATAATTTGTAGTCACGATCAAGTTAAAACTATTCTATTTAGGTCATTCCACCCACAAGAAATTACGTGGGAAGTGTCCAAGGTTACGTTTGACGTTAATGAGCCAGTAATGCCTTGTAAGGTATAAGTCAATTATTTGCCAGGTGAGGTGCTTTGCCAGGGTTACTAGCATTGTTGTATTAGTGCATAGGATTGTGGACAAAGTCTGACAAAGACGAATCAGTCTAACGTATCCAAAAGAATCATGATTAACAAAATTTTAATGTTGGTGATTATAAATTCGTTCATGTATGTGAATGAATGACTGTCTTTTCACTAATAAATACTAATTGTATATGATTAACATCTGTTACAAGTTAAACTATGTTTCCATATAATTTAAGGTAAACATATATAATTCGTATCTCCAATTTATTTCTAAAACTCAGTTTTTCTTAGAAGTCCAAACATGAATTACGGGTAAACCATGTATAACCCGTAAATTACGGGTGTACATGTATATACTATACACACGATAAGCTATTATTATTCATAATGGGATTTAAGATACCGATTGTAAATATCATTTAAATTAATTGAGTAAAGCCAAATATAATACAACAGATTCTGTAAAAAAAATTACCCAAAATATACAATACCTTCCAACTTTCGTGATGACAAATTCAGAAGTGAATTTACAAGACAGAGAATAATAAAACAAATGGAGGTAAGGAGGAAAAGGGTCAGAACACCCTTCGTTTCCATGTAAATGCTCCACACAGGGATGGTTTCAATCTTTGATGTTTCACGGTGCTGGGTACAAAGCCGTACGTTATGCGGAAATACTGCTTTTTGAAGGTTGACATATCCAGTAATACAGGAACGGGTGTATCCTTCAATATTTCCTTCCTTACCATCGACTAGGAGCGACTTCGTCTATCTAAAAAACGCTGATGTAAACAATTTTAATTTACCTATCAAATCACGTCTCCATTTCTATCAAACTAATTACAAAATTTGAAATAACAGTATTACGAAAAGCACACTTTTTATTGAGTTTGAATTGTGCAGTGCCCTTTTTTTGTTTCATAATCATATTTGTCTTTTTATGTAACAATTTCAACCCTTCAACCTTTTGTGCATCGCCGTAACCGTCTTACGTCATCCGTTTCTTTAAAATCTGAGTGTAAATAAAGAAGCCCATTTATTGTTATAACGCAGAGCACAAAAGGTATTGCGTTGGTCCTATGAGTTCTTTCAAATGATTCAACTGTTCATTTTATTGTTTTGAAAACAGCTTGTAGTTACAGTAATATAAACTCCTATCAAATTTTCTCGCAATTACAAAATCGTGTTCGATATTCGTATTCTTTTTATTTTAGTCGTTGTGAAATATTTCTAGATTTTCGCTGGAACAAAGGATTAGTTTTGACACTATTAAATTAAGAGGAGCTATAAAATTTAAATTATTGTTAGTAAATTGAACCAGGGACATAAACATCTATTTCCATTATATGTATATCTATAGGGTCTCAGTGATATAAATTATTTTGATGTACGAATTTAACAAGATGAGCTTTACATTTATCAACTTATTAGGTCTTAAGATTAAAATATACAACATGATTATTTCTATTCGTTGTTCTTTTGTGTCTTGATTTCTATTACCATATACCTGTATCTGTTGTCCCTAAAACATCTGACCATAAAATTTCTTAGTAAAACAGATTAGTTTTCCAACATCTGCACGAGAACTTGAGATGATTAACGAGTGTTACCAACTTTCAGATATAAAGTATAATAATATACAGCACATGTGTGCTTCTAAACGACTGTTTGAGTTTGTAAGCGCGGTGATATATATTCCAGTACAAATAACAATTTGTGATTAAAATTTAAAAGTAATAAAGCTCAAATTGCAAAACGAACTTTAGGTTTTTTTTTATCTCAAATCGATTTAATTAACTTTTATGATCAGGTGAAGTTTTTTGATCCTATAACGTTTTCGTATGATACTAAACGTAATCCCAAACGTGTCAAAGATAAATAAGTTTCATGTTCAGCTTTGTCAATGGAACTGAGTAAAACAATAGTAGAACGTAAAACTTCTACAAGAATGATGCCATTGACAAGATTGGCAATATCTTGCAACACCTCAAGAAAGAACTTTTATGACTTTGTTTATTAACCCTTATTCTATGCCCGTAAATGCCATTATACACTGTGACTTACAAAGTATAATGTCAAAGTGATATAATACCACTAATGGATATTCCACATTTATCTTGACATAATATCTAGTGTCAATACTACAATAGTAATTCTTATTACTATACTATAACTTATAGTGACATTATGTTCGTCGTTTTACATACAGCGTGGCCCGTCAGTTGACGTCCAAAGAAAAAATTTGGATTCCTTGTGCTAAGGGGCACCTGAATCACCCCCATGTATGTTCAGCGATTCTTTATAGTTTAGGAGCTATAGAAGCATTTTGAGTATTTTTCGAAATTTTTACCTTGCATTGGTATTTATTTTTTACCTCTTTCTTCTTATCATTTTCAGTTAATTTTTTTTTCTAGAATTATTTGTCGATAGTACTAGCTACCACCTGAAATTCCATTCGCTATGCATTGTAGAACTAGCCTAAAAATTAGTCTGAAATTAAAAATTAATGGCATGCCCCCATCATTTTCCATCATTCCGAACAAATCTAATCCGAAAACCGTAATGAAATGTCTATATTTTATTACGGTTTTCGGAAATACTATCTATCCCCTTTTGAAATGCCTTTTGAAATACTATCTATCCCAACGAGTGTCTCTGTAAATAGTGTGCCACTGCCACAATTCAAAAGTTTTTAGATATCTTATGTAACAAAAATTTTTAGTATTCCGTTATATGGTATCTAAACACTTTGGCCTAGATTACATAGGTTACGACTTTATTACTATGTTGAAACTTAGCTCTCGCCGCGACAATTATCACAGTTCATTAACCTATCACGTGCATCCTTACATTAACAACATACATGTTTAATATCACTTTATCAGCTTAATTCCAATCTCGTGATAGCCTAAGCCCGCGTGTCACACGATCGCTTTCATTTCACACTGATAAATCTATTTTACTACTAGTTTTTCCGTATGACTTGGAAATTATAATTGTTTAAAATTGACCTTTCATAAAAACAATTAAAAATGCGGTACTTTTCGTAATCTTGAGGTCACAGGTTCAATCATAATATATGAATATTCGACGACTTCGGTGGTCGAGTGTACGTATGCCGGTTAAATGTATGGCGGCTTAAAATGGCGCTTGTTGATAGGTGTGAATGTCTGAAGATATTTATTTATTAATATTTATTTATAACGCTTACCTTATCCTGTACATCATGGAGGTCTTAGAAACTATGAAATTTGGTTAAGATGTACAACATTGTATAGATGTAAATGCTCGTATTTATTCGAACACCTGCCCCTAACAGAACTCAAACCCGGATCCTCAATGATTGCGACATCTTGAGACTGGCGTTCAAGCTTGAGTTGTTTACGGAGTTCGTCAAATTTATAAAGATATCGTCATCATACTCGATTTATCTCATATCCCTTATCCAAACAATCGTCAGAGTTAAAATAGAACAATCAAAACAATTTATAGGTTAAATTAAAAGCATTCTCAAAAATCCAAAGTATGAACATAAATTGTTTGAAATTGCTTCCGTATGAAGAAACAAGAAAAGCGTTTGAAAATTAAAGCTCCACTGTGATTTATATAACGATCTGAACTCCTCAATTCAGATGTAACTACGTCTGAAGAGGTCAAGCTAAACTGGCTCTTTAGCTGTTCTATATTCCGTCAATTCAGTTATTTATCCAGCCGTCAGTCAAGATCGCTCTATTTCGGAAGCGCGTGTGAATATGAATGTGTCTAAATTCAGCGCACGCGCCGGTTTATAGAAATAGATCGATAATATTCGTTTAATGTCGAGACGTTCAGTGATTTGGTTCTAGTATTTTTTGAATTTCAATAACATGACAGAAATTCATCACTTCCTGACCTCCCAGTGGCCACAAAACATAATATTGTTCACAAACGCCTTCTTTCGCGTGGCCATCAAGAGGTTAAAGGGCTAAACTTCTTTATACTCGAAGGGTGAATAATGCTTTCAATGCTCACATTTCACCTATTCCTGCATGGTAACAGGCTTGCTCCCGGTCAGTTTTGATATTGAAATCGATAGCAACTTCGCGATAGCCTGCTAGGTGACCAAACTTTGTGATCCTCGTTCCTTGCTTTGAATTTTACGTCGTTGGTCTCGGTCTCAATTAGAAACGCATCTATGCACAATTATGCATTGGGTCAGCGTAGTATTACGGACCCTAAGGTTCGTGTCTTTCTCTTCTTTGTCCTGCCCTATTCCCATTGTTTATTTTGGGGTCCACGCAATATTTCTTCTTCTTCCACTCTCTCATGTCTTCTTCCACGCTCTCCTATCACTGGCCACGCCAACACTCACTCCTTTCCTCATCATATCATCATTCATACAATCCATCTATCTTTCTTCGGTATTCGTCTTCCTACACGCCCATCCACTTTTAAATCCATAACTTTCCTTATGACATAATCATTCTCTCTCCTAAAGCGTGAAAATATTATAATATTTGTGCGATATTTTGTGCGATATATTATCATTATTTCAATATTGGACATACGTCTTTTCCAGAAAAGACGTTTTTCTCTCAGTTTATCGGCATACAGCGTTTACTTTTCGTCGTTTACCCAATCTACAGTGATGATGATGAAACTACTAACAAGCTGCTCACAATACTTAATCAAAACATCTGCTAAATCCAATATTGACTAATGAATACACGAATTGTAATAATGTTAATATATCGCACAAATATTATAATATTTTCACGCTTTACCAGAAATTTATATTTAATTTGCAAGTACAGTTTGTTTAAATGCTACACGGCTTGTGATTGACTGTGAAGATTACACACATTGTTTGCGGTCCGTTCATTGGCTTCTGACGTCAATTCATAAATATGTACGGCCGTAAAGCAAACAGTGTCAATATATTCTGTAAAAGCGATTATTGTACTTGTTTTATTGTTAAACAAAACATTGTACAGGTAGATTTAGGCGTATTGGTGAAGAGCAATTATTTCGTATGACTGCTGAGCTGTTGTAAGTAGAACATACAAGTTTAAAAATATAACCTAAATTAAATTTGGCTGACAGGTAGACCGCCACGCTAGACCACAATCTGGTAGACAAACAAAAACAGATTTCCAATCTAATGATATGTGCGGTTCCAGAGCCACGCCGTATTTCTGTAGCTGTTACGTGTTTTAGACGTAATGGTATATGACATATGGTATGGTATATGACTAGAGTAATTTGAAGGAGATATACTTCAAAAAATATCCTAAAGGAGCTGAGATGTTTTTGATTGACATTAAAAATAGCGGAAATCATGAAATATAGCATTACGGCTGGTTTCAGAGCAAAGCCGTCGGCCGGGACTGGCCAACAGCGCTGGCGAGATTTCCATACATTTTTACGTACAAGCGCCCGCGTGTGGTGTGAGACGCGTAATCTCGTGTAATTGTTTGCGACCGCGCGTGACCAGCACTGGCTGCCAGTGTAGCTATGAAACATCCCTATTTTTGGCTAATGTTGTTAAGAATACTTATAATACCTGTAAAATTGTATACACTTGTAACTACAGGGATCACAGTGCACAATCATCAGCATGAACATGTATAAGCATTTGAGCAATAAACGTCCTTATTCCCTTGGAATAGAAGACATTTTCTGGCAAAAGAGTTTACATAGTATCTCGTGACTGTACGTTGTCAACCTGTATAAGATACAAATTTTACTGCCTGTCTTACCCTAACCCTACCTTACCTAAACCCGAAACCTTAAATCAACTTGTTAGTTTCAAATTAAACAGTAGCAGCCGTTAGTTTAAGATGTTGCTAACCGTCTAAAATTTAAAATAATTCCTAAAAAGTCATCCCAGTACATTGAAATCGAAGCATATATCTAATGAACAAGCAATGATCTAATGCGAGCCCCAATTGGAGAGAATGTTGCTCTTTTTGCAAATAATATTGTAATGCAATTTGTTCATTAGATATTACTTCCCTTAAAATATACTACAATATTATTTTGATAAACCAATCAAATAGAGCAACATTCTCTCCAATTCGGGTCGCATCACAATTAACTACCTACCTACATTGCACGTATTTCACAGAAAACACGAAAACGCGACTAATTCGTTTAACAATAACGAACAACCGCCGGTTTTTCGGTGATTTAATTAATATTTACCGGTGCTTGTTTCAGGTATTTCCGTTATGGACAGAGTCCGCTCCGATTCAGACTGCACGTGAAAACGGTCTGTTTTTAAATTGACGCTTATTTTGTACGCAAAGTGGACGGTAATTGTTTGCAGACAATTGAATCATGAAATATAACAATTCATGAATTAATTGACTGCAGTAGAGTAGAAGGGAGACCTATGTCCAGCGTTAAACAAAGAAGTCACGCAGTCACAGTATAAATCCCAAGTTAAATCCTTAAGATTTCTATCATTGTAATATTGGATCCTTACCTATGAAATTGGTGTTTTTTTTCTCTCTTAGTATTTTGTCTGTAACTATTAAGATTCAGAGTATTCCTAAAAAATAATTACCTCGTCTAAAAATAGACTATATTTTTGAGCTCTTTTGATTTGTTTTGATAATTTGTTGTAAGTTTAATTGTGTTAAAATTGGACACGGAGACAACTCTTTTTAAGTGCCTCCCGAATACATCGTTTTATTTGCATTCACTTAAAAACGATAAAAAAAAAATATGAAGTGTGATATTACACATATTACTAAAGCTTGTCTTATGATAGATGCCAAATATTATTATATTTGGATTTGTCGTTGTGAAGAAAACTGAAAAATATTTTGTTTGGAAAATGCAGAATTCCCCAAAATCTCCATACAAAACACCAATTTCATAGTTAAGGACCTTATATAAATACTGAAAGAGTAATATAAATAAACTTCATCGTACAAGTAAAAATAGCCCTATTCATACGACACAGGCTCTGACTGAATCCATTAACATTTTCTATACCTAAAAACAGGTAAAAACAAAATAATTACAAGTTTCATCAACATATTCGCGTGCACTTCTAGCGAAATTCCAACGAAAATACCCATTTAAAATTCTCGACCAAGCCAGTCCCTATATTCCCAGGAGTCTGGAGTTAATTGAGGGATGGCTTTTACTTTGACAAGGTGAGCCCTGCACGGTAATAATAACGTGGCAACCCTTGCATGATAATTAAACATCTACCTGTTCCGCATTTGTTCGTAACATTTTCTAAATTGACCAACCAATTTTCATATAACTTGGCCTTTTACTGTTCCTATTACAGGCAATGCTAGGCGTTAAAATTTTTAGCTGCATCCAATATAAATATATTGAGTATAACATTCATAAACATTTAGACCAGTCTATTAATGTAACCTTTACTCTTTTCATATTTTATTTCAAATTCCTTAACTAAGTTAGTAAATCAGCGAGCTTGTTAATATTATTGTAAGTTATTTTGTATTCAATGATATTGAAGTCTTTACGTTTTAGTAAAAGATAAAAAACTCCACTACATAATTCAGAGTTCAGTATTCTACAAATATTTCTTTACCTTTTCATTCGTACTCAAACCAATATTAATTAGATCCTTTTACTTTGGTAGACTCTTTATCTTTTACGAAAATGGAAGAAAAATAAAATCATAACCAAGCAAATATAAACGTTAAATCTTCCTCGAAATGGTTCCATTATAACGTCAAACATATTTCTATGTACCGAGTCGAGGTCAAGGGCATACCCTGGGGTACCACATTATACGAGGTTGCTTGCTTTCATTAATATTTTAATCAGTTTTAGGTCTCACCACTGGGAATATGCAGTGGATGAACTATGTGACAATGTGATCATGAAAACAGTTTTAATTAAGCCCGCAATTGAATGTCTGAGTGTAAGGTCACGGGGATCTTTGTCATTTGGTTTGACCTTAACATCATTTAGAGTACGTTCTTTATCTTCTTTTTCATTAAATATAATTACTTTCGCATCATCATAATTCTTTTGGTTTCTATATGTTTCCAATGTTGAGTGGTCATATATTCATTAGGAATTTTCAGCTTATCCCCATTCAGATACTGTTTATTTAATTTCATTCTCGTTACATGTTACAAACTATTCGTTATTGTTATAAGCTTTATTAAATTTTGCTTTATCAAGGTAGCTTAAGGTACGGGTGAAATTTCGTCAAGACAAACTTTTGAAATTCCAGCTCACAATTTAGACTTATTCTTTCATCAACAAATAAATACATTTTCTTATTAAAGCCAATATATCTGAATGTAAACGACATTGATTGATTGATTACAGTTCAAAAATTTCCAGTTCATTTACTAGTAAAAAAATTAACAAAAACTCAAAGCACAGTCTCCAACTGTGAATAATCAATTGATCCCTATCTATTATTTATTGTATTTCGAAGGCTACGTAGTATAAATTTATAATTGGCCAGTATGTAACAATAAAAAACCTTGAAAGCCCACACCGTTTCTATAGAAATGCAATCTAAAACTTAACACCTATAAATTGCCCAATTTTAATAGGTGGATTCCTTAAGGCACTACTCTAGGGCCTGTTTGTATTATAATCATAAGGTTGTACAAATAGTTGATATAAACGATTTCTAAGTTAAATCTAATTATTTTTTGATAAATGATTGAAAATACACAAAAGTTTCTTTGATTCCTCCACGATGCTCCATGTTTTTTTTACCAATAATAAAGTGAGATGTTACAAAAACTCATATTCCTTAATTATCTTTAAATCTTAAATACAAAGTATACGGTCTTATAAAAAAATTTACCCAATCAATATTTTGCTATTAAGATGTCAAAAAATATACTTAAATAGAAAAGAGTATATTAAAACTATTTTTATCTTTTAAAAAGCAATTTGTTTACTCCAATCAAACATAGCGAAATAGAACACGAAAACTACATACTGTTATGAGTTCATATAAGTAAAGTTGAATGGCCTCTGCGAAAATTTGCCAGGCACTTCCGTAGAATGACGGAATTTTCCAATCCCGTTAAACATCAACGGCGCTGATACAATAGCCTTAAAAGTGATTTTAGTTTAAATATCTCGTTGAGAATATGCAAAATAATTTTGTAGAGGAAATGAGAATAGCGCCTTGATCCTTGAACCGAGGTGATCAAAGATTTTTCGTTTAAAGTCAACGGTCGGACATTAGGTAAACATGCTTTTTGGAGGTCACGCTCTGAGTTGGTTAGTTTTTGCCATTTGAACACGTAGTTAATTCTTTTGTGCTTTTTTTTCAATTAGACATGGACACGTAATTTTATTCTACTAAAATATTTTTGTTTTTAAACATACCTAAGCTTGGAGGTATTAGTGATCAAGTCATTGACATTTTAATTATCATCTCTGTTGTACCTGTATTACCTTTTGTTGTATGTGTTTATTATTGCTCGCCTTTATGTCACTAAGGGAGTCGTTCGTTGTAACTCAATAATTGATCTAATTCTTTCCTACTTTGCTCACATTGTTAGTGTTGATGTGTTTAAGCCCCGACGCAAAAGGAGGGGTGCTATAAGTTTGTGCAATGCTCGGAGTATCTCTAAAGGATAAAATCCGCAACGATGTTATATTAATATCCGACAGAGAACCGGGGTGACTGACATAGCGCACAGGATCAGCAAGCTGAAGTGGCAGTGGGCGGGCCATATCTGTCGGAGAACCGACAATCGTTGGGGTAGACGTGTTCTTGAGTGGAGACCGCGACTCGGCAAGCGTAGTGTGGGACGCCCTCCGGCGAGATGGAGTGATGATCTGCGAAACGCTGCAGGCAGATGCTGGATGCAGCAGGCCGGGGATAGGGTAAAATGGCGCAAATTTGGGGAGGCTTATTTCCAGCAGTGGACTAATGTGGGCTGAAGAGAGATAAGTTTGAAGTGTGTGTGTTTTAAAATAATATTTGAATACATATTTGAGCTGTTCAGACTCATCGAAGGATAATTAGTACCATCATACATACATGCGTTATTGCAACAACAAGAGAATATTTTTTTTACTCATCAAACAAATGTCTCCTCTATTAAAGCTCTGCAAGAATTCTCCCGTGTCTCTTTACTTTTCATATTCTTAAAAACAATCTTAGTAAATCTGTATAGCTATCTTTTTAGTCCTTCCCCATTCCTTCTTATACTCTACATTTTGTACTATTTAATGCAATTTCGACTTGGTCTGTCCAGCGTAATGATAGCTTTCTACAGCTTTCCATAAACTTTTCCTTGCAATAGCAAAATGAAGTAAACTCAAGATTGCGCAATTATGATAGTCGTTAAAATTTCTTCCTCACAGAACTTGAACTTACTCAAAACTCGCACCGTTTACAGATCTAAACTCAGACTACTCCTTATAAGATGTACGTGGCCTAAGTTATGTCTTACATACACCTACTTAACTTGCAAAAGTTCCGTTCCTAGGTTAGGCTTTTTAGTAAACCGTTGTAAATCTTTAAGCAGGAGTTTCCGGAAAGTCTTAAGTTTTTGCGGCAAAATATTACTTTGAATAGGGAGCGGTATCTTAGCTTGTTCATATTTAAAATTTCTCCGCTTAAATTTTAAAGCTCTCTAGCGAAGATTTTTAAGCGTTGAGTTATTACAAAGGATACGATTATAAAACAAGCTATGCACCTGATCGCGCTATTGCTTAAGAAAGCGTAACCTATACTTTGTGAACACAGTCGCAATATCTAAGACTTTCTTTATTCTTTCATGAAATTATAGGGCATACATGTCTGTCACTGAACAAACATTTTCCTTTGTCAAAATTGGAATCGCAATGAAAACCAAATGCAAATTATGCTACCTTTGCAAATTACAGCAAATGATGTCATCAATGCCTATAATTTCAAATATCATCCAAATAATTTAACAAAATAACGTCCCCGATTACTGCTTCTCAAAGTAAATTAATGCCAATTATGTCACAAAATAATACTTCATAATCCATTGCGAGCTGAACCAAAAAATGTTTAGGAGTTTCCAAACATTCTTGTCGTTCCATGAAATCGCCTTCGAGTTTGTCAAAGTTCGTCTTATCCACAACAATATCGTTCGCTTCACTAACTTTAAAATATTCAACCATTTCTCGTCCCAAAAGACTTGTAGTTCAAATTATTTTACACTTGGTGCTATGGGATGCTCTGAAATGTGCTGGATCTCCTGTTGCATCGACATAATTTCTATGACCAGCCTTAAATTAAGGGTATGATTGAACCAACCTTTAATGTTTGTAGGAAAACTAGGTACCTCAAAATTTTCTGTAGGTACTAGAGTAATTGATTAATAAAAAATAACAAAAACCAAACAATGCTACGATACAGCTCCATTAGAGGACAATACCACTTTACGCAAAAAGTATAAGTCAATAACATCTGCGAGATGTTTTTGCGTGATTTTTTTTGCTTTATTACCAGCGACTGTTGATCGTTACGGAATATGAATTCTTATCTAGAATGCGGATATGAGAATAGTGTAATACCTAACTTGGAAGATTTCAACTATTTGCATTTTAATCATGGGTGTTCAAATTCAAATTCTTTATTTCCATATTAGATTGTAAATGGTTTATATTTTAATTTCAAGTGACCCATTTAATTTATGTCAAAAAGCAAATGATGAAAACGAGGGTAGTTCGCTTTAGAGTAGAGAATTTTTCGCTTACCATCACGTGTCATAGGTAGAACCGATGTCTACATTTACTTACCCATGTCTAAGATTTATCTCACTCAACGCAATTACGAAGACAAATCCTTCAACCGATGAACCGTACAGCTGAAATTTAGCAGATAAAGCCTCACATACTATTTGTGGTCATCGTTGATGGCCAGATCTGATTGAATGATTACAATCTCAACCCAGTATAATTGAATTTACGTTCATCTGACTATAGATCAATTGGATTTGTGTCCGGATGAGCTTGATTGCTCTATAATTTACGTTAAGTTCGGATAAGTAACTCACAAATGACCGTGAAAATTGATATAAACTTAACATTAAAAATTCGGAAACTTATGTCATGTCTGGTCTGGTGGAGAATACTGAATATGAGCAGCTTGGGGCCAATTGGAATGAAATTCCTTTGGAATGAGACTACTTAGACCACTTCGACGCCATGGGATCTTTGTGCTTCCCATACCCAATTCACTCCTCCGTGTCATTACCGAAAATGCTCGGGATGAGCCTTTTGGTGTCAGCAAGGGGTATGTCTTTAAATACCCCCAGATTTCGTCATGGAAATCCTTAGGGGAGGTCCTTATCTAGAAGTAAGCGTCTGTCTGATGGATATAAAACCTATAAGATGTCAGTTAACCAAAATGTGACTTACCTTTTTCGTTTTTCTGTCTTAATTTCAGCTGCCTTGACAGATTCAAAACGTGTCAAGTAATCGACATTTTCACCCTGTTTTGGTTTTCATAGACCATCTTTAACGCTATATGTGTTTGCATAGATTATTTCAAATTCACTCTTTGAAATCTTATAGGAAATTTTTCTTATGGTTTATTGAGAAATAAAAAGACCTTGGCACACCATCGAATGGTAGTTTCAACACAAATGCAGCGAAGTGCAATAATGTCTATCTATGCACGATGCACGAATATGACTCAACACGAACTATGTCGTTAGCTATATTTTGTTACATACATGGTAGAAAATGATTAATTTAGTTTTGTTCTCACAATGTTAATTTATTTTATCTGAAGTCGTTGGTGGTTGTTTATGGATCCTGTTATGAACATCAGAACAACAGCAATAATATTTTTACTCATAGGAGAAATAAGTGTATATCACATATTTTCTAATTTTTATGCCATTATGCAGCTCTTGTATGTAAAGCAAAGAAGTGTTGCCGACAAACGAGTGACGGAGAAGAGCGGAAGAGAATAATATTTTTAACCGACCCTAGCTAGAATAGGAAAAAGTTAGGCAGAAGAAATTTCTAAGATGGTAACACTAAATGAAGATTGATTGATTTTTTTACTCTGAAAAAATGTGATTCGCGTGAGCTCACAAAAAGTTGCCATCGTATACCTACAATACAATTTAAACAATATGAAACATTTCCTTAAATGTTACATGTCACTAAAAAAGTTTTTGAGAGTTTGAGAGACATGGCTTGTCAAATACAGTAGAATTTCTCTTTATAATATCAGCCATAAAGCAGTAGTAGGTAAAATATCAAATTGGCTTTGAATTAAAACTTGAAGTTTTAACAAGCCTTTTTATGTTATCATATAATTTCTTTTTATTTATTTATGTAGATAGCATGTAGTAGATACTTAACCTACTACGAAACTAACTAGAGCCAGTTCTTAAAATGATTGAAAAATGTATTTCACGAAAAAACACTTCTAAATTCTATTTCTAATTTCTTCTTCTAGAGTTACTTCTTAATATAATATTGTGACAATAATTCAAATCCACTGCCAAATCATTATAACTCACCAACAAAGTCGAATAACTTAAACTTAGTTATTATGCATCACTCACCTTTACAGTTTCAATTACACAATTCGAAACATCCATAAATTTAAATCGTCGCGCGATCAACTCAGTAACATTAATAAAATTCATTGTCACTAAGTTTATTCCAAGGCTCCATTCATAGATTAGAAAGTTTTTATCAGTGCGATTTAAATATTTCCCAACTTCCTTCTCTGCAAAATTTATTATCAGCTGTTACAGTAAGTTGCTGTTCAGAAATGTAACAAATACTTTGGAAACCGGTTTCCTCTTGCACAAGCAACAAGCAGAACGAGTTGACAAGATGCCTGATTAGAAATATGGCTTATCTGGTAAAAATCTACCCTAAATACACACAATATGTGTAATTAATCTACGTGGGTCTATCGAGAGGCGTGATGAATCATCTTGCCTCTGGATGGTTTCAACACCGACATTTCGCTTTATATGTTAAGGGTGGTTTCATAGCCACGCCAGGGGCCAGAGCCGGCCACGCGCGACCTCTTACAATTACACGAGATGTCAGCGTAGCTCTGAAAGGTCCCATTTTCCATGAAACAGATGGCGAGCCTGCTGTCTATCCTATCATAGATATTGACTATTTTTGAAAAACTAAATAAAAAACCTTGCCATAAAACTTCATGACCAAGTATCTTATAAGGTGACTGGTCATCTTTGAGGTTCTGGGTGTGATTCCCGATAGAAGCAGTGATTAATACAATATTTTGTTCTCCAAGGATGGATATTATAATATGTTTTTAGTTTATTCATAAAGTGGGTATAATTAGGCAGCATATTTATCCGTCACCTAGTATTCATTAGCGCGAGAGCTACTTCGGCCTAGTTTGTAGGAGTAAATATAAAAATTTCTTATAAATAAGATTCAAACGTTCGTAGCTATACGTGATTTTCTTATTTTAATCGATTGTCTTCAAATTTCACACAAAAAGCGCATTTACTCCCGTAAAACCATTTGCTCTCATAAATAAGCATTTTGAACATTTACATCGTAAAGAGTGCCGTCGTAATAAATTGTATTTATTCCCTGCTCTTACATAAGCGAATAAAAATACTGCTTTCAATTTTATTCATTACCCTAAGATATTCCCACAGTCATTCATACCAAGCGGTTGCGTTCAGAGACTCCCACATTCGCAGTTGCGTAAGGCAACCGCAAAATGTCGCTTAACCAGGTACTGTTGACAACATTTAAAACGTGACAGTGCCGAAGTAATCACGAAGAGGAGACGGGATATTATTCTGTTCAAATTACATGTTACTTTATGTGATATAATATGACTTCACATTGAGATGAAAGTAATGTCATTATCAAAGAATTTACGCCGCAATTAAAAATAAATTAAAATAAATTAAATAAAAAAGCACACAGAAATGTCAGCGGGGGAGAAAGGATATCAAGTAAAGGCCAAATTTGAGAAGACTAAACATTTTGGCCCATGTCCAGCTCTGGATGACACCAACTGATATAATTAATAGGCATAGGCTAGATATTCACTCAAACCCGCCATACAACATTTGTATAACAGTAATATCGCGTAAAATCTAAATGTATCTGTAAATAACCCTTGGAGAATAAATAAACATATAATTTTGCTCAATTACCAGCCTCTATTTAAAATTACATTTTCCGAAACCATTAGCTCACTTCAACGAAATTTTGTATTCACAACCTCCACAAAGAATAACATCTATGTAGAATGTAAAGGTAGGCAACAAAGCGCTAGCAAAATATTAAATGTAATCGACTATATTAGATTACAATAACCCGGGCCATGCGAGACAGGCCGTTGCGTAACTCAACGTAACCGATTGTATAACGCGACGAACAAGCCACACTGACATTGGCATTATTAAGAGAGAGTAGATGAGCCATAGAGCAGGTATTAGCAGTATGACCATGATGAACGAGCATAATCGGAATGCATTTATTCTGCATCTACGATGCGTACTGTGCATGGTAACAGTTTTATTCTTTTTCTCAGCCTTCAGTCATTATGTTATACTAAAAATATGTTTTGTCCACAAATCTTTTTGACCGCATCTTATTACTGGTTCACACCACCGGGTGTTGATCAGAAGGTCCGGGTTCGATTCCCCATGGGGGCAGAAGTTTTCTCCTCGGTTTGGTTGGTGGTAGGGCTTCTAAACTAGCCTGGCTAGCTACCACCGTCTTACCTTAACTTGTTTACAGGTGAAGCTCCCTTTACCTTCGGCCTTATCGTCACTTACCATCAGGTCAAGGCCAAGAGCTTACCTGTCATATGTAAAAAAAAATCTTATGTAAGAATATATAGTAAAAAACGTGATTTATGAATCATAATGTATTTCTCAAAGAAAATGCGTAAAAGTATGTGTAAGTCGAAACATTATGTGATTTTAGATTTGAAACGCACGAAATGGATCACCTTAGGATTCTCACACTTCTAAACGGCATGTCATTCACAAAAAGTGATAGGAATATTCACACTAAAAATAAAACACAGGAACAGAACCAGTTTCATTAAAAAAGTTGCTCTACTGACAAGTCTACGCTGTAACCTAACCTACAAAGCAGCACTAAAGTAAAAGTACTCTTATTTCCTACCACTTAAGAGACAATTTTGTAACCAGTCTATATCAGTAACGCGTTTGGTCTACTTATTTTTACGAATTCAATTCCATAATATTGACGTCATGTTCATTATGTCACAGTGTTACATTTCCGTAGTTAAGTTTTGCATATACGGCCTACTAAAGCAGCTATATTTGCGGATTAATTAACTTTAGATCTAATGAAAAATATTGAACAAATTAATTTTTATACCACAACATTAATTGGTCTGGTCCTACATTTTCGTTTCAAAAGTACTAATCTGTAAAAAGATTTCCATAAATTACAAATAGGTCGTTTAAAAATCGTGTGAAACTGTCCTAATAATAATAACTAATAGCGCATCCATCCAATAGCTTATAGCGGCGACGGGCTCACCATCTGTCACGCTGAGCACATGAGCACTGCTTGGTGAAGCGCGGACAATGGCAGTGGGCTTTTGCGGTGCTTTTGCCTAGTCTCTAACCCTTAGGGGAAAAAGGTCGTGAAAAAAGCTTATGTATGTATAAACTATTATATATTACTACTGTGCTATATCGATTAAATGGGGAAACTCTGCCCACGAATTATCAATATCCATATTTCGCATATTTATATAACAGGGGCCTAATAACTTTATTGACCATTGTGTAATAAACTCGGTGGTGCAAGCGGGTATTAAACCTGAGGTCTTTAGTACGAGTAACGCCTTCTTCTTCTTCTTCTTCGTGCGGGCGGTTTCTGCAACTTGACGACTTAGCGCCTGTTTTGCGTCTGAGGGTGAAGACTGGCTACTCCAGCCAGCCCAGCTCCGCCAGGGAGTCGCCCAGCACCTTCACGTTGAGGACAGCCTCGCGGAGGTTACCCGGGTTTCCCAGGTACTTTGCCCGGTAGCTAGCTACCCCAGTGCATTCCAACAGCACGTGGGCGGCTGTTTCTTCTGCCCCCATGCATGCTCTGTAAAGGGGGCTGTCGGTGATACCTAGATTGAAAAGGTGCCTGTTAAAATAGCTATGACCTGTTATGGCTCCCGTTACTAAACCTAAGCGAGCCTTACTTAACTGTAGGAGTTTCTTGGAGAAGCGGGGGTTTATTCGTGGTAGCGCGAGTCTAGCCTGCCTGCATTCTTCCAAGTTGTTCCAGTAGTTCATGTGTAGGTTTTGAGTATTTCTCAATACTATACCTGTAAACCAGCTTTTAGGGAGAGGTATAATAGGCTCCGGTCCCACCGGGTCTCTGCTTGAGCCTCTCCTTGCTAATTCATCAGCAGCATCATTCCCTCGTGAGCCGCTGTGTCCTTTGATCCATTGTAGCGTGATCGTATTGTGTTCGCCTACCTCGTTAAGAGCGTGGTGACACTCTTCTAGAAGAGCCTTTTAACCATCTCGAACGTCTTTTAACCATCTCGAACATCGCTATGTTTTAGAGGATTATAGAAATAAACTAAGACTTATACGTAAAGCCGCAGCGCAGAAAGCAGCGGTAGCCGAGTTGGGACGGACGGGGCACTCGAGAGGCCTCGGGAATCGCGGGTTCAATCCCACCGCCTGTACCACTGAGTTTGAATAAAACTTAGGAATGTACAATTCATTGTGAATATCGCTTGCCTCACGCTGTGCCCGGTGCATGGAACAGGCTCGCCACCTGTTACATGGGGACTTAAGATATCTAGCGAAATGTGGGTATTAACTATTGCCTGCCCCTTCGGGGAAAAAGGCGTAATGATATGTTATGTGTTATGTTATGTTACACATAATAAGCTAACCAAAAAGTGACTGGGTAACATAGACCTCACAATAATATTAAATGCAGCTAGACTATAACTACTAGATTTTGGCTAGGTATTAACAATCGAACTGTGCTTTTCTGACCCCCGTGGTCGAGTGGTCTGTATGCCGGTCTCAAGGCCTCGCCATCTCAAGAGGTTCAAGTTTTGATTTCCGGTGGGGGCAAATGTTTGGGTGATGAATTCAGGAATTTGTTCTCCAGTCTTGGTTGTTAATATGTATTTAGGATATTGATATGTATTTATCTTATAAATATATTTATCCACAAGCAGCAGCATTAGTTGCTTAAAATGGGGCTTGTTGATAGGTGTGAATGTTTGAAGATTTCTTCTTCTTTTTGCCTTTTTCCCGCTCTAGGCACAAAAGATCTTCTGCTTCCATTCTCCTCTGTCACTCGTCAGATCAGCGTCCACTTCTTTTATTCTCATATCAATCTTCACGCATTCAATCCATCGCTTCTTAAGATATTCATGTTTATTTATTTATTTTATAAACTCAGAACTTACCATAAATGGTTCAAGGTTTGACGTAACAATTTGGCGTATAATTTCAAAATAATCATCGCGATCTTCTTTTAAACTTACAAACCTCGCCCTTGCGTGCGAAAACCTAATTCGAAACTAAAGCAATTTCATTTATATTTAAGTCGAAAGCAAAATTATATCGTCGCGAGAATTTACGTGGTAAAATGTAAATATCGAGTTTAAATATGTTCATTATGTTTTCTGTTAGCGCTTAATAAATACAGAATGCGGGGCGGTGTCGCGTGCCGTTGTGGCGGCCTTATATTGGGTCCTTACCTATGAAATTGGTGTTTTATTCTGTCTCAGCAATTTGTCCGTAACGATTAAGTTTCAGAACATTCTTACAAAATAATTGCCCCTTCTAAAAATAGACCATATATTTGAGCTCGTATTATTAAATTTGATAATTTTTTGTTAGTTTAGTTGTGTTAAAATTAGACACAAAGACAATTATTTTTTCATCCCACCACCTCGGAAAGTGTAATTTTGCGCTTCGAAATCTGGCTGGAAAATTCTATTTTATTCGCTTGAGCGGCAAAGTAGATTTGAATTTAGAACATCACATATAATGAGTACTCAATATAATTGTAAATTCAAAACGTCATTAAACCTATTTAATGTAACCTCTATGGTGCCAAATTTATGATTAGAACTTTTTAAATTGTGAAAAAATATTTTGTCATTATAAATTGTTTTCTTTTTCATTTTGTCATTTCCTCGCTGAGGTGGGATGAAAAGTTACGTATTGCACTCGAGTGGAAAGATTTTTCACCTTGTGCTCGTTTGTTTCCCTCGCTGACGCTCAGGATTCTAATTTAGAATCACTCGCTGCGCTCGTGATTCAACTTAAGAATCCTTCGCTTGCTCGGTCATCCAAATCGAGCACGCGGTTAAAAAGGAACTTTCCACTCTTGTATAATAAATAACTATTATCTGCCTCCCGAATACATCATTTGATTTGCATTAAAATAAAAACGATGAATAATTTTTATCAAGCGTATTCACAAACATATTGCTAAAGCTTGTCTAATGATACATGCCAAATATTATTATCTCTGGATTTGTCGTTGTGAAGAAAACCGATAAAATATTAGTATGTAAAATGCAGACATCCCCAAAATCTCCACACAAAACACCAATTTCATAGGTAAGGACCTAATATCTTTTCATTTCACAATTCTCATCTCATTCATTTTTTATTATAGATATTTGTTTTTATATAAAAATTGTCACCTGGTTTTACAAGTTTTATGAAAAAAAGACGATGTTAAGTGCATTTGTACAGTCGCAGTCAGATAATGTTTACCACCCTAAGTATCAAAATTGCTTGCATACATTGAAGTAAAAAAAGTCGAAATCACGAAATATTTATTAATTCCTTAGATTAATTCCGTAAAAATTTGATTTGATCATAGATTATACCCAAAGATTATACCTATATTTTTTAATTACACGAGAATCCGTCGACGACAATTAGACGTGTATCGATAACTTTTTAAAGAAGTTTTCTTTAATATTTTAGTTTTTTTTAATTATAAATAATTTTAAAAAATAAACTCAAACAATCATTATTTTATTTAATAAAATTTTGTCATCTCATTTTAAAAATTTCTGATTATAATGTCACTTTTGTCCGAATGACGTTCAAACAATCATTTTTGATAACTATCATTTCTATATTTGTCTTTTCCATCAAGTTTCCATACTTCATATTGTTTATTAATTTTCAAAGGGTAATAAGACTCTGAGGTAATAAGTAACTTGATATGTCAAAGACTTTATTGAAAACAGAGTGATATAGAATCTAATTTGAAAACTGATAAACATTTTCTGACCGCGACCGTACCTGAAAATATTTTGTTTATTATTTTCTTACGTAAATAGGTTAGTACCGTGGACTAGTTGATAAATATCAAAAGTAATGAAAATAATGTTTAATTCACATAGTATTTAGTACAAGGGTCCGAAATATACCAAGTTCAATAATTTTAAATAAGGGATTACTGTACAAATTCAATTAAAACATGTTTTATTTTTATTTTTTTCATCTGCCAAAAACGCTATCCACCATGTTCACGAAATTAGTTAATTGACGCATCATGTAAACAATTACTAATTACTGACTAATGTTCAAGTATATAACCTATATACCTACTAACAGTTAATTATCAATGACTAATCCCATACGACCTTTGATAATTTCTTTACGTGACAGGGGGAATCCAATTCATTAACTATTACGTCATTGTTCACAGTTTAGCTCCCTAGGGGAGGGGGCCGTAAAGTCTTATTTACAAGGCTAGGTGTAGGCACCGCTGTTCAAAATTTTACGACTGTTGTGCCGCATTACTGATTAATAATACTGGAAGTGCTATGGAATAAATGGCAAGAGGACGAAACATTTTTGGAGGATCTCCAGCAGTGGCCAAAAAAAAAAAAAAAATACCTATCTTAAATACCCTCCGACATTCACCTATTCATTTTAAGCAACTGATGCTGCTTGTATTACGGATACTAGATGATAGATAAATATATTTAATGGATAAGGAAAAATATTATATAAACATCCAAGACTGGAGAATAAATACCTGTATTCATAACACAAACATTTGTCCCTTCGGGGATGGAACCCAGAACCTCTCGAGATGGCGACGCCGTGACCGGCGTACAGACCACTCGACCACGGAGGTGGTCAAATATATTATAATAATGTAGACTGATGTTGCTTTGGAGTTTGATTTTATCACCTTGTAACTTAATCTCTATGTTTAATAACTAGTGTCAATAAATCGCTTTCATTTAATAATGACAAATATAGGACCTGTCAATAAAGTAGACAAAAGTGTCATTGTTTCAATATGTTTACCTATACATGTACAATAATCAAGAAACAATCACATTTTTGTTTATTTACAATGGTGCATTAAATTTAAATTGATCTATTCAAAACTATTTTATTTATTTAATAAAATTTTCGTAAAGAAATTAATTAAGTTTGCGAATTTACTACTCTTTTCTGTTGCCACTAGGTATATTTCAAAAGTTATTCACTTGTTATTCTAGAGGAATTCATAGTAAATATTAGTTGATAGCCAAGTCTTACCTTAGTCATCTTCAGCCTATATACGTCCCACTACTGGGCACAGGCCTTCCTCATGAGGAAACACGAGCAGTATGGGCCTTAACACCACCCCCTGGCCCAATGCGGGTTGGTGCGTAGAAGCAGTCGCAATAGCGACCGGGACCAACACGCAAGCACGGAGGAGCTCGAGATCACAAATATTTGGTCACCCATCCGCGGCCTGACCATGGCGAAAGCAGCTTTGTTTTCAATCGAAAGCCCAAGCGTACTAACCACTACGCCACCGAGCTCCCCACCTCCTCCTCCTCTTACCTTACTCTACTTCTGGAATTTAGTGACAAAAATATTAATTCTATCAAATATAAAATGTTTTTTTTCCTATTTCGTATTAAAGCTTGTGTCCTTTCCAGTCAACTTTCGCACGTCTGTGTTCGTTCGGTGCTTTTATTTGTTTTACTTACATTCGCTTTTCTCTATTTACTCGAAATATTCGGCCCAGTACCTATTTGTGTTCTCATAATGTTCTGGTTTTCGTATTTACCGAATAAATGTGGATATCTTTCGTATAACTTGGATATACGTTATTTTATTGAGGTCTTCGGGTAAGGTCATTCATATCTCAGATGTTTTAAGCTGAACCGATGTCTAAATACTGAAATAGGGTTATATTTATTTATGAAGTAAAATGATGAAGATACTAAGATAAGCAGCTCTTTGACGAATAAAATATATATAAATGTTTTTTCATTAAAGCCGATCGATTAACTGAGTGGATTAAAAGGGGAAAAGTACACTCTTTTCCCCAATGATATCAGGTATACAAAAAAAAACTCATAAACTATTCTGTAACTGTTGCAATCACTCACATTGTTTTTGGTCACCCATCCACGGACTAGCCATAGCGAAAGAAACTTTATTTTCAATATTGAAAGCCAAAGCATATTATGTTTACATTACATTATCATTTAATACCTGTAAGCATTTTTTGTATTAGGTACATTTTGTCTACCAAAACTATACAAAATACATGTGAACTCTATGTTTAGATGTACAGTCACGTTAAAAAACGAGTCACAGTCTTTATTTCCTTCTGATAAAAGTCACTACTAACTCACAAAAGTGTATACATATTTTTGCACGTGACTGTACACAAATTAAATGCGAAAATCTGAGAAAGAAAGAATGAAGTAGAATACCAAATTATATTAGAAGAGACAACTGCTAACTGTATCGAGTACTGGGTTTATCAAGCAGATAGCAAGCGCAATGTAATCAGAACCTGTTATCAGCAGGATTAAATCAATAGATTACTTAGAAAGTTCGCATCGGTGTGTTAATTCGAATTCAAGGACCTCTCCGTGTCAGCGAAAGTATTGAATACCTTAAAATTAAGTAACATCAAGCTTTATATATAACTGTTTTCCTTGAGGAGGAAACCAATCAATGGATCGTACCTACCGCTACCTAAACGGTAGGCTTATGAGGGATTCACGTCCTCAGCCTATATAAGTCCTACTGCTGGGCACAGGCCTTCCTCATGGAGAAACACATGAGGCGTGTAGGCCGTAGCACGACCACGCTGGCCCATTGCGGGTTGGTGGGTAGAAACGGTTCAGCGACCAGGATCATCGACTCAAGTTGACCCAACGTGCCTTCCGAAGCACAGAGGAGTTCGAGATCATAAAGTTCAAGTCACCCATCCACGGCCTGACCATGGCAAAAGTAGCTTTGTTTTTAGGAGTAAATTTTCAATCACACCAATTGAGGCTACTATTCCAATTTGAAAAATTCTTTCAGTGTTGAATAGCCTATTTATCAAGGAAAGCTTTAGGCTACCAACATAACTATCTCAAAGTAACTATTCTACGTGGACGAAGTCACGGGGAAAGGCAAAAGCTAGTAATAATATAAATAATTAAATATATCTCCATTTCATAGGCCAAGGCCAATCAGTTTTGATGCGTATTTTTCGGCGTTGAATAAAATGAAACTTCCTGAAACCTTACAAAGCATTTAACAAAATGAAGGTGTCAGAGTATTTTAACATCCGCGGATGGCAAGTACTAAAGTCGAACTGTCTCGGATCGTAAACCAGAATCGTAAACCGCATGCACTTACGCTTTCCGACGATCTTGTTCTATAAGGGTTGGTTTTTTGATCCGTAGTAAAGTTGACTAGTAGGTTAAAATAGGGACCAATGGCGAAAACGTATAAAGTTGTGATATATGACAGCTTGTCTAATAATCATAGACAATTTTACCGCAGGGCGTCCCACACTGCGTTTGCACAGGCGCGGTCTCCACTCATGAAATTAACGACTCCAACGGTCAAGACAAGATGGGATGACGATATTCGTGGGTTGGCTGAGGAGGGTTGGGTGAGAACGGCCGAAGATCGAGAGCGGTGGCGTGCATTAGGGGAGACCTGTGTCCAGCAGTGGACGAGCATAGGTTGATGATGGTGATGAATTTACACATTTATTGAACCACAACACGATGCTAGGATTAGTCAAATGGCCGCTGACAGCACAGCTGATGTATATTGCTTCAAATTCGTTTTCCATTGACGCTATAGGTGTAGATATTAGGTCGTATGGAGATTTTGGGGATGTCTGCATTTTACATACTAACATTTTATCAGTTTTCTTCACAACGACAAATCCAGAGATAATAATATTTGGCATGTATCATTAGACAAGCTTTAGCAATATGTGTGTGAACACGCTTGATAAAAATTATTCGTCGTTTTTATGTTAATTCAAATCAAATGATGTATTCGGGAGGCAGTTAAAAATAATTGTCTTTGTGTCTAATTTTAACATAAATAAACTTACAAAAAATTATCAAATTAAATAATACGAGCTCAAATATATGGTCTATTTTTAGAAGAGGCAATTATTTTATAAGAATGTTCTGAAACTTAATAGTTACGGAGAAATTGCTAAGACAGAATAAAAACACCAATTTCATAGGTAAGGACCCAATATTAACTATTGAGGTGACTATTACTACGGAGTAAAAAACTCACCCTTAGTAATGTTACGTAAATCTATTCCTGTCACTTTCGCACAAAGTACGCGCGAATGAGAAGCATGTAACGTGCTCGTTTACTTGTTTCGGCGACATGACAGCGAGTTTGAGTTATAGTTCTATGAATTTTACTATCTACTTACAATTCAATGTTTTTGCGTGGTTCCCTACGATACGGACTGGGAGCTGGATCGTGCTGTTTAAAATGAAGCAACCTCCTTGAATCTAAATATCCTGAGTTTTTGACCTTGAGTAGTACTATTAGGTCCTTATATATGAAATTGGTGTTTTGTATGGAGATTTTGGGGAATTCTGCATTTTCCATACTAAAGTTTTTTCAGTTTTCTTCACACCGACAAATCCAAAGATAATAATATTTGGCATCTATCATTAGACAAGCTTTAGTAATATATGTAATATCACACTTCATTAAAATTATTTATCATTTTTAAGTGAATGCAAATAAAATGATGTATTCGGGAGGCACTTAAAAAGAGTTGTCACCGTGTCCAATTTTAACACAATTAAACTTACAACAAATTATCAAAACAAATCAAAAGAGCTCAAAAATATAGTCTATTTTTAGACAAGGTAATTACTTTTTAGGAATACTCTGAATCTTAATAGTTACAGACAAAATACTAAGAGAGAGAAAAAACACCTATTTCTTAGGTAAGGACCCAATATTTTCCACTTGGCAGTACTTCTTTCTTAGAATGCAATGACAATGAAAATAACCTTTATTGTACACCGATGTATCTAGTTACAAATATGTAGTATACAGTTGCAATTAAGGCGGTCTTATCGCTCGTAGCGATCTTTTCCAGGCAGTCTTTAATGGTTATGAACCGCTTCTCTGGACTAGTGGTCACATAATCGGGAGGTCCGGGCTCGGTTTTGTTGGTGGTAAGGGCTTCTAAGCCCGCCTGGCTAACTACCACCGTCTTACCTATATCTGTCACCATAATAACAATGTTATAAGCAATTGTTGTGTTCCGGCAATCAGAGGTAAGATAGCCAGTTCCTCAGTTGTTGAGGATTTACAGTGGAAGCTCGCTTCCACCTTCGCCCTTATCGTCACATGTGTGTGCATGCATGTTTATCGCTTTATGATATTTTTAACTTTTGCTGCCATAATAAAAAAGTGTTTGTCTTGTTAAGACCAGAAACAAAATCCCACACACATATGCGAATTTGGAGCGAAAGCTGACCAAGCCAATCTGACTTCGTCTATTAGTTGAGATGTATCTGTAATTATCTAAATAAGCCAATTTATAGCTGAAGTATTCCTTCAAATTACTCTAGCAAATAATCTTACCCCATTATCATTCTTATGTCATACACCATTAAGTCTAAATACGTAACAGCTAGGACTGATCCTCAGATCTTCGTAACTTCAATCCCGAAACATAGCCATCTATAACGGCTCGTTTACGACGCTATAAACCGGCTAATATATCAGGCAAGCTATGTATATCCCGCGGAAATATGTTTAGAAGCTCTAACGTAATTATCGTAAAACATAGCACGTTTACGCGAAGGCTTACTTGTGTTAATCCATGTTTTTCTGGTGAATTTTCACTTGTTTCGTGGAGGCAATAGGTAATTCATACTAATATTATAAATGCGAAAGAAACTCTGTCTGTCTTGTCTATCTCGCTTTCACGTGAAAACTACTGAAGCAATTTTAAATTTGCCTGGGAAAGGACATAGGCGACCATTTATCCCGATATTCCTATGGGAATGGGTGTCATGCGGGTGAATGTAAAAAAATTTAAATAACGTCACTATGAACTTTGCTTCTAATAATAGAGTAGGGGTAAATTTTCAATTACGCCAATTGAGGCTACTGTTCCAATTTGAATAAATCTTTCAGTGTTGAATAGCTATTAATTGAGAAAGGTTATAGAGGCTACTTATCATCGCACTATCTCAAAGTAACTATTCTACGCCGACGAAGATGCTGGCAAAAGCTAGTAGGTAATAATATAATATTGATTTACATGGGCTTTAGTATGAATCTCGATGGCAAAGCAACCTTCATCATGGTTTTTCGTTTATACACATCCATTTGAGCATTCTCCAATTTGAAGGGTAGACAGTAGAGTGACTGGGTGGGGATCTATGGACAAATTCAAATACCCGCTATTCCAGTTTTCCTATAGATCAAAATTTATCCAAAACGTTACCAATAAGATTTTTAACTTGTTCATAATGGACATATTTTTTTTTCAGGTATGCCGGATTTAATTAACTACTTTTACCACTATCACTTTAATCAGTAAGAAGTCTCTACTATTAAAACTTATTTCTACCAAATCGTTAGGCCTAAGAGTCAATAAATATAACAAAATGTGAAACTGTGAAACAGACTTATCACCAAACCAACTTCACATCCTTTCTAATTCCTTGTAATCTATTAGCTTACAAAAACGTCCTTATACTGAATACACGTACCTATATATATTATAGGGTGGTATATACAAAATCCTACAGAAATTTCAATCTTAACACGTTAGAGATAAAGTACAAAAAAAAACAGTAGTTGCTTAAAACAGTTTATGATAGTAGAAGAGTTTTCAACTGTAGTACAATATACAAACAGTCAGTATGGAGAAGTCGGAAACAATGAGTAGGTACTTATGAGAGACAGCGAAATCCTATCTTCATGGCGTCAATTAAAGATTTAATTATAATTTAAAAAATTTCAAAAGAGTATCTGGCAAAACACAAAAAAAAACATGCTAAAAATCTTTTGTTTGGATGGAATTGCATTCAATCAAAGAATTCATGAATTGATATAATGATATTATTATTTATTTTAGTTTTATTGACATTTATAATTAATTATATATTATATTTTATTTTTTGACTTAACACTAAGTAATTATTTTTTATTATTATCGGGACCTTTTAAAATTTATATATATTATGACAATTCGATGAAATCCATTATACCATCTATATTTCTTGACGACCTCCGTGGTCGAGTGGTCTGTATGCCGGTCTCAAGGCGTCGCCATCTCGAGAGGTTCTGGTTTCGAAATGTTTGGGTGATGAATTTTCAGGCATTTGTTCTCCAGTCTTGGATGTTCATATATATTTATATAAATTCAGGATATTTATATGTATTTATCTATTAGGTATATTTATCCGTCATCTTGTGTCCGTAACACAAGCAGCATTAGTTGCTTAAAATGGGGCTAGCTGATAGGTGTGAATGTTTGAAGATATTTATAAATTATTATTTATTTGACATTATTTAAATTACAATAAATTTTATTTTATAATATACAGCGTTCAAATTATTTCTCAATATTTAAAGATCATTATTAATTGTTCATTTGACGATAATTTCTAATTGCATTTTAAAATAACTCATCATGTAGTTGTGTCAAAATGAAATATATAAATCTAAATCTATTGTAAAATTCCAGTCAAAGACATTTGTGTAAGTGAATGCCCTACAAACATTACAGCTTCATCATTATACCACCGAACCAATAAGTCTTGTATAACAAATTATTTAGACGAATACATGGTGTTTCCTAAATAGGGTTCATCCAATATGTACGAATTTGGACTTCATTACGTGGGGTTAACGTTCAGAATATTCTGTTTATAGCGTAACGATGTTGACAGTGCAAACCCTCTCCTAATCACTTAGGCGATAATACCAGATACAGAGAGTCGATATTCCTTTGACAAATATTAGCATTGATCCAAATTAGAACTAAGTATGTATCTATAATAACATAATCATCTTTGGTTATTCACTAACTACAAGAGAGATAAACTTTTCGAATAAAATATTAAAAAATATAATTTTGTAAATATCATCAGGCATATATCCCTGAAGGGATAGGCTGCGACCCACATTTTGTATAATATGTTAAAATCCTTATGTAAGGGGTGAACCGCTAGCTATACATCGCTATAAGGCACACGACATTCATTATTAATCTACAAGATTTAATTGAAAACGGTAGTACAGTCGACTCCAAAATCATGCAACCTCTTTTAACAGTAAATCAGAAGGAAATAAAGATTGTCACATCATAAAATGTGTATACATGTTTTTGTACTTGACTGTACATGCGGGTTTTGAAGCAGTATCTTTAGAAGGATATAACACAGTGATACATACATATTATTATATTCCCGTCATTATCCCGGTGGGGTAACAAGGCAGAAATTACAGCCTTAGCATACATCTTTTTGACGACCTCCGTGGTCGAGTGGTCTGTATGCCGGTCTCAAGGCGTCGCCATCTCGAGAGGTTCTGGGTTCGATCCCCGGTGGGGGCAAATGTTTGGGTGATGAATTTTCAGGCATTTGTTCTCTAGTCTTGGATGTTTATATATATGTAGGATATTAATATGTATTTATCTATTAAATATATTTTTCAATAATCTAGTGACCGTTACACAAGCAGCATTAGTTGTTAAAATGGGGATAGTTGATAATTGTGAATGTTTGAAGATATTTTTTTATTAATTTTCTTCATCTACTCTCATTAATGTATGCACGTCCGTCTGTTGAGTAGGATAACATTGGAATAACACTGCAATAAGAATGTAATATTTAAGAGAAAAATTCGTTAATGCAAAATAAGTTTTCAATACTATTTTTCAAATCGGGAAGTACAGGAAAGCCCATAAATAAAAAATCCCCATCTAACCCAAATCGATTTTCTTGAAACCCTTTTTTATTTATATGATTAAGCTACCATTTGATGGGTATTTCACCAAGACCTTCAACAGGATGGCTAATTCAACATTTCAGTGTAAAGTCAACATAATGTCAGTAGAGTAACTTTAATGAAAGCCTGAAGATGTCACATTTTTTGACCGCCTCCCTGCCTGCCTGCCTAGTGGTTGACACCACCGGATGTTTATCGGGAAGTCCGGGGTTAGATTCCCCACGGGGGCAGGAGTTTTTCTGCTCAGTTTGGTTGGTGGTATGCCTTATGAGCCCGCCTGGCTAGCTACCACTGTCTTACCAAAATCCGTCGCCATACAATGTTATAGCGTATTCCGGATTTTGGAGGTAAGATAGCCAGATCATCAGTTGTTGAAGAATACAGATGAAGCTCGCTTTCACCTTCGGTCTCATTGTTACTTACCATCAGGTGAGATGAAGGCCAAGAGCTTGCCTGCCAAATGAAAAAATCTCTTTTAAATGTCGACAAGTCTCTCCAACGGTAATACAAGAAACAACTAGTTGTAAATAATCTAAACTGTTGAATTTAACTACCACTTTGAACTTACAGAAATTATTTTATCATGGTAAAGAAAAAAAGATAAATTCTTTATTGTAATAATGGGAAAAATCACTAAGAGCGATATCCTATTGATACAATAAAAAATTTAAAAACTCAGCGCATGTTAAAAGTATTAAATCAGAACACAGAATCAACCATGAAAAATTAAAATTTGTAACACGGCAACTATTACAACCTCATATATTCGTTCCAGCAGTAGTTCTGAACGCCGCCAAGAGATGGCGCCACCAGTACGCTGCAGCGCGCTAACGTTTACCACCGAAGATTTACATAAGTGATTAGACCGATGTCATACAAACTTTCTTCTGCTAGGTAGTGCACTGAAACAGCAAGCAATCTATTGTTTCTTCTTTGGAATAGTCCTACCTAATTTGCTCTCACGCTAGTGATAGTGAGACATTTTGGGTTCGGCTCACTATTGTATTATGCTAAATTATTTTCATAAATGAATTACCGTAACCGCATACTCCTGCCTTCTTATTCAGCGGAGACGCGCTGTCTAAGTCTCAGCTGTCACCAAGCCCCTTTACAAATTTATTAATATTAGGTCCTTACCTATGAAATTCGTGTTTTGTATGGAGATTTTGGGTAATTCTGCATTTTTCATACTAAAATTTTTTTCACAACGACAAATCCAAAGATAATAATATTTGTATCTATCATTAGACAAGCTTTAGTAATATGTGTAATATCACACTTCATAAAAATTATGTATCGTTTTTAAGTGAATGCAAATAAAATGATGTATTCGGGAGGCACTTAAAAAGAGTTGTCTCCGTGTCCAATTTTAACACAATTAAACTTACAACAAATTATCAAAACAAATCAAAAGAGCTAAAAAATATAGTCTATTTTTAGACGAGGTAATTATTTTTTAGGAATTCTCTGAATCTTAATAGTTACAGACAAAATACTAAGACAGAATAAAAACACCAATTTCATAGGTAAGGACCCAATATTTGATAATATTTACTATTAACCTGATAGCGTACTCCTGTCATAGGTACTACGCCTTTCGGGTATTTCGTTCACGCGTGCAAGCACTCCAACTAAGTATATTATCTACTTTTATGTCCGCCGTAAAACTCCCTAGGACCCGATGCCCGATTAGTGGCCCTTTAGATACAAATGAATATTTATTGTCGAATCGAAAGTTACACCGAAATAAATTAAATGAGACCAGCTTAGCTGTCAGGGAAGATCTAGTTGCGTTATTTAGTACATAGTTCTAGACTGAGAAAGATAGTGTGTTCTTCTTATTAAAAAAATATTTATTTATTTTGATTAAAAATGTACATACATACATATAATCACGACTATTATCCCCTTAGTGTCAGTCAGGGACTAGGCAAAAGCGCGAAAGCGGTCCACTGCCATAGTCAAGTCACCAAGCAGTGACTGCACTCAGCGTGACTGGTGGTGAGCCCGTCGCCGCTATAAGCTATTGGATGTTGTGCAGTTCTAAGTCCATTAGCCGACACCCAAGGGAAGAGATGGGTTGGATTACAAATTTATTTATAATACAATAAATAAACGTTTTTGTGTTTAAGTTACTTAAATTTCATACCTACTCATATTTTACGCTTGGAACATCACTAAAATTACTACGGAACCCTAAAAACCACTAGGGGAGAGCCGGGCTGGTACAGTCGGGCAAGTTGACGGTCGACCATAAGTTTTTTTGGAAAGCATTATTAAAAAAAATTAAGACAGTAATTTCTAAAGTTTATATCATTCAAAATAGACTAATCAAAATGTTTTATTTCAATCATTACAATTTTGACTTTATTACTTTTTAAATAATGCTTCCCAAAAAACCCTACTGGTCGACCGCCAAACCTATTTTGGTTTATATTTTCATCAATAATCAACTTTTTCGTTTTTTTTATTGTAATCATGTTTTGGTTTTATTCAGCTAAGATATTAGTCTCTAATATATGAGTCTCTGACTAACCCTTAGGGAATAATAGTCGTGATTATATGTATGTATGTAAATGCCCTTAAAATTGGACTAACATTTATTTTGTTTTCGTTAGTTAGTTGTTTAGTAAAATTTTGGTATTCTAACTTTTTGGGAATTAACTGTGAAAATAACAAAAAAATTACAAATAAGAAAAAAATAGGTTGTAGAGATCATACTTATCATATCTAATAATCTAATACACTTATCTTAAAGTATGTAACCATTTCTTACGGAAACAAAACCAACATTGCAATCAATCAACTCTAAATTCAAAAACACAACAACCCTTAAAACTTTCAAAACGACGATGGCATAATATCCCCTAACCCGCAAACAAATTCCCTCCAGCAATAAAAAAGAGATCAAATGTGCGTTGACAAAATCGCACATAACATTCGGTCTAAATGACCGCCAATAAAGCTGAAATTAGCATTGCTTGTTAAAATTAATGAAGCGCATGTGCTGACTGCGCTATCTATCTGGCTAATGAGACCGGTCTAAACGACCCTTGCGATAGAGGGTTAGATAACCTTTTACGGTACAGTTTGCGGTCAGATTTTCAAAGGTTTTTTTTTCTGGTGCATAGAAAAAAGGGTGGTTTTAAATTTAGAATCTCAAGTGCGTTTAGATTTCGTGAGAAGGATGCAAACCTCTTTTATGATTTTTATTTATTTTTTTATTTTAAACAGCATTATACAATAAAATTTAAAAAATCTTTATTACATTTAAGACAATCTATTATAAACTCTTGCCTTTTTTGATAACAATACACCTGCATTTATGTAATAAAAAATCAATTTCGTACATTAAAAACAATTAGTAAATTGGAGTCTTCATTCATATTAGTGGAAAAAACATAATATCTAGTGGTTTTGCTCAATGCATGCAATGAAAAACAAATAATTAGCAAACAGATATTCCAAAACTGTCTTACGTCAATCCAGTAAATCTGCAAAATATTCCTCAGTAATTTTATACCTTATGTGAAGCGACATAGAACGTAATAAGTATATGTAAGATAAACAGAAAATCGCTTCACTTAAAAGCTTGTACTGTCAACTTTAGAACAAAAAAATCCCTGTTCTGATTTATTACTCATAGGCTTTGGGTATTTATACAGCTATATATAGACTCAATTTCCTCCCAAACAGTCCAGGATTGTGTATTAATTAAGTCTTTGGGCCGTTGCGTGATCTTAGTGTTTGATATTGAACTTAACTCGGGATGAATTATTTAGATTGCTACCAGTTTTGGCCGCCATATTAATTTTGCTGGGCTTTAAGGACCTCGTCTATATTGGGACAAACATTTCACTTTTAGATTAATTCTTGCAATATGGGGTGATTTAGTTTGGTGTTGTTTGGTTCGTTTTAGTTCCAATCGCTTGTTAAGAGTGCACCGAGCTTTGAGCGCGCTTTGCGTTCTTTTTTTTATATAAAAAGCTCAACATATGACTCCACACTACCTGATGATAAGAAGTAGAGGAGTCCATATGTCAAAATAGCTAGAGCAGCATACTGATAGCAGTTCTTTGGTTGCCTTGCTGTATTGTTATTTCTAAAGCTATAATTATTTATTTATTATTTATTTATTTATATATACTTTATTGCACATAATAATACAAAGAACTAATAATTAAGAATTCGAATTATGTAATTCATGCAAGATATTTATGGTCGATTTCAATATTATTGATGTTTTCCTCCTTAGTGTCTACAATAATTTTAGACAATGTTTTGAAAATAATATCAATCAATAATAATACATTCATTTCAGGGTAGGTGTTCTCGCGATTGGACACTAATGAGATAAATAGCAGTAACCTTGAAATCGACTCTTTAAGGATTAACTCTATAAACCTAGTTAGTGCCGCTGCGCTCACAGTGCCAGAATCTCGGTGCACTCATGTTATGGAGTTGGAGTTTGTAAAACCTAAGATACCTAAAGCAAAATAAAAATGAACAAAATTGTAATGAATATAATAACATAATTTTCACGTCAAAATTATTTCAACCGCCTCTCTGGTCTAGTGGCTTGCACCACCGGGTGTGAATCGGGAGCGGACCTCGGGGATTCGATTCCCCATGGGGGCAGAAATTTTTCTGCTCGGTTTGGTTGGTGGTAGGGCTTCCAAGCCCCCGCCTGGCTAGCTACCTAAAATTCGTCTTACCTAAAATTGTCGCCATAAAACGATGTTTTAAGCATTGTTGTGTTCCAGCAATCAGAAGTAAGATAGCCAGTTCCTCAGTTGTTGAGGATTACAGGTGAAGCTCGCTTCCACCTTCAGCCTTATCGTCACTTACCATCAGGTGAGATGAAGGCCAAGAGCTTACCTGTCATATGTAAAAAAAAATCAAAAATATTTATAATAAAATGAAAAAAATTGAAATTCCAAATTTACTAAGTTCTCCATTTTATTAATCTCTCATTTTTAGAGTTTATCAGTAGGGACTGGATCATTAAAAACAGTTTACCATAGACATTATTTACTAAATTCTAGTCTATTTCTTTTACGAAAACCTTCAAGAGCTTCAAATAACAATTTTCATAATATCTCCAGCTTAAGCACGACTTCACTGGCGAACTTAATAAATTCTCAAGGTTTTTCCGAGAAATTCGGAAACAAACAAAATTATTAAGTTTAATTAAGAAACTGTGGAAACGTTCAGTTTAATTAATTTCATGATAATATTAATTTCTTTTATTCTGTCAACGTAAATCATTGAAGCCGCCATTGTTATAACCACGTTTTGTGAAAAGCTCGGACTATTTTTATCTTTAAAATTCCTTTGTAAGCTTATACTTAGTAGTTATTTTAGTAAACAATACCTAGAATCAGTAGAATTGGACATTAATCTTCGGATTTGTAATAATATTTTTTTTTATCGCAGTGATTACTTAGTACCTAGAATAATTGTCAGTAGGCTAGTTTAGGCCACTTTTACTTATTTCATTTGAATTGTTATATTTAGTTTGATAACAAATATTAGAACCCAATATAAGTAATAAAATTATTGCTGTAAAAAAGCAATGGATGGAATGTGTCATTTGTGTGAAATTCTGTTGTGAGAAGAAATGAAGTGAAAATTAAGCTAACGAGTGACAAAGTAGAATGGAAGGGGAAGACATGTTGAGCTGGCCCTACTTAAAGTAAAAAAGAAGAATACCTGATGGCAAAACTTATTAAAATTTAAAAACCTCAATAATTTCCGCATATTCTTACAACTTTCACCTTATATATTAAACAGGGATATCAGTAAGCCTATAAATCCCTGAAAGAACTGTCCCGAAGCCGGAAGCGAACTTCAGTTCAATTTAGTCGACAAATGACGACTTTGCGAGATTGATGTGATGGTATAACGATCTCAGGACCAATCTGCGTCGATCCGGCAGGTAGGGTGACTGTGCGGTTATTTATTTTACGGATATAATAGAATTTTGCAAGATATTGGACCTAAAGAGGAAGACCAAGAAAGCGGTGGATTGAGTGTGTGGGGTGTGATGTGAGAAGAAAAGAGGTGAATTTTGAGTTAACGAGTGATTGGGGAGAGTAAAAGAGGACATGATGTGCTTATAGACACATTGAGTGGGAAAAAAATAGGGAGAAGCGAAGAATTTTGTAAAATCTTAATATTCTAGAAGCAAGTATGTTTTGGTTTTGATTGGACGTCAGATGTTAGCAAAACTTTATGTTCTAACTTTATGTTTGATAGTTCTTCTTTGTTTCGGAAGGTAATTGTTGTATTAGATTACAAAGCTGAACCTCTAGTGCCACAAGCGTCCATAGGCCACAATATCCACTTACCGTATGCTTGATAGAAACCACAGTGGTTTAAAAAAACTAAAAATGCACGTCTTAACTACACTAATAATTAAATATACAAATCATTGTGTAGTCATGTGTATAATAAATAATTTGCAATTATACCAATTTAAGACAATAATGTGCACTAACAAACGCGAAGACTGTTTATTTTAGACAAATAATGCAAATATACATTGGAATTTAACCACCATTTATTTCTTTTACTCCTTGCCGGGCACCGCGATCCAATAGGTTCGCAAACAATAGATGTTTCTATTGTCTCGTTTTGTATCCGTTGACTAGTTAATTTAATTTTCCGTTTTCATTTCATAAACGGTGAAAATTGAGGTTCATAGATTTGTGCATTTAGATCTATAGCTAATTCATAACGAACCTACGGCATTTTAAACCCTATGACAATATTAATTGAATTGTCATTTGTTTCTGTTTAGTTGTGCGTGAAGAATAACACCGTTGAATCGTCAGTTACATAGTCAATAAACATTGCACTCCACGTGTAAACGTTGTCGTTCGATTTACATTTCAAACGTTAATTTAGAAGTGTGGTCACCATAAACAGAATGGGTGAAAATCTACAGAAAATTTCCCTCCGAGATCTACGGCGGCAACACCTCAATGCGAAGAGGGTTATATCTCCCGGGAAAAATGTACCCAGCAATTTGGGGTTAAATTACTCGGAGACCGCGTAAGGAATGTTGGTGGGGAGTTCTTTGGATGTCTCAAACGGAGGGTTAACCCCGACACCTGGGGTTTTCATTCATCTGTATATTCACAAACCACATCTATCGAAATGGGCTTAAGGCGTTAATGACTTGTTATTACGTATAAGATAATGAGGTGCTTAGTGGTGCTTTGGCTTTCAATATTTAAAACAAAGCTACTTTACCATGGGTTGTCCTTGGATGGGTGACCAAAATTTGATGGCAAGCTCCTCCGTGGCGTCGGAAGGCACATTAAGTCGTTGGGGACCAAGACCGTCAAAGATTACAACCACCGCTTGTTGCTTTCTTTAGTTGACGATTTTAAGTGCCAAGTGCATAGCATAAAATTGTTTTTGATTTTTTTATTGTTAATACCCATCAATCCGCATTGAGTCATAGTGGTAGCGTTATGGATTGTACTGAAAAAATATTATCTAAAATAACTTTTAGTAACGTAAACTATCTATTGTTTAGAAATCATTTTATATAAATGGTATTCTTTTGTTTCAGGTAAAAGCAGCGATTTTGTTCCCAAACATTTCTTTTACAGCAAGGTATTGTATGTCGAATGTATTGTTATCAACCAATCAATGGCGAGGTCGAAATATGGTTTATTTTTTTTACTATTATTGGTAGGTACCACTTTTTTCCCTTTAGACTGGATACCCGTTCGAGTTTTTATTTATTACGCAAATGATCTATTTTGGTTTAAAATGAAGTCATTATAAAACTACATTTAGAAGTACAGTGGGCAAAAGTAGTTTTACACTTTAGTGTTTGGTCAAAGTTGAGATGTTGCAAAATAATTTTGCGTCTGAAGAAAAATGATCGAAACAATGAAACAAAAATATAGGCTACTTTTTACTTTGTTTAGGCTCGCCCCAAGTTAAGGGGGCTCATGGGAGCTTACTTAATTATCAGGTAAAATGTGGGTGTCACCATCTCCGCTTACCCTTCGAACCAAAAGGGCGTGATTTTCCCCTTTTTTCTTGGTGACACTACCTGTACATTAGTGAAAGAATTTCAAACAATAATTTGTCTTATTTTTTCTTATTGTTATAATATTTGCTGACGCGTTTTACTATGCTAGTACATTGGGTATGCTACCTATGAAAATTGGTGTTTTTATTCTGTCTTAGTATTTTGTCTGTAACTATTAAGATTCAGAGTATTCCAAAAAATAATTACCTCGTCTAAAAATAGACTATATTTTTGAGCTCTTTTGATTTGTTTTGATAGTTTGTTGTAAGTTTAATTATGTTAAAATTGGACACGGAGACAACGCTTTTTAAGTGCCTCCCGAATACATCATTTTATTTGCATTCACTTAAAATATATAATTTTTAGGAAGTGTGATATTACACATATTACTAAAGCTTGTCTAATGATACATGCCAAATATTATTATCTCTGGATTTGTCGTTGTGAAGAAAACTGATAAAATTTTAGTATGGAAAATGCAGAATTCCCCAAAATCTCCATACAAAACACCAATTTCATAGCTAAGGACCTAATAATAGCATAGTAAATTTTCGCATCGCAGTTTTGTAGTCTACAAACACTGTGATTCATATGAAAATTGCAGGTAATTCCAAGCTTTATTGGTATCAAAGTCTAAAAGACTGTAGCTTTTTACCTACAGACAGGCATTTGCAAACTTATCTATAAAAATCATGCCTTCCGCTCGTAATCACAAAAAATCACAATCACATAAAATATTCACATCCAAACGTAAATTAAATAACTGAATCTATTTTTCCACAAATTTTACGTAACAAGTCTCTCCGTCCATTCGACGTCATATGAATTCCATAGGGATTAACTCAGTGGCATTGGACATGCCAATGGTATTGTTTAATAGCCATTTGGATAATAGGTGCAATGTACGCAACCATAGCTTTCATAACCTGATATTAACAATTCTGTATAACATGTCATTGTTATTAGAATCGTTTCGAGTTTACTGGTTCGCCCTCTGGAACTTTGTCATATAAACATAGAACTAAACTCTATGATAAAATAAATAGAACATGGAATATTTACAACAAAAAATTAACGGAGAACTTTTTACGGACACTGACATATAAAGAGACCGAGGATTTTATAAAATAATATTGTTTAGTTAATTGTGTATAAATATATATATTTGTGTACTTATGTATGTATGTATATGCCCACCCTCTCACTCACATCATGATCTACATGCACACACACACTCACAAACACACACATCACTTACATTTTTACCAACATGCACATCATTTACAAGTCCACATATCACACACACAATTGTGATTATATAAGTAAAATAATAAGTTTAATAAGTTTTAATGGTGACCATAGTACCAAAGTTAAAAATTACACTGTAACAGTAGGAGGAATCGTTGCTGACTAAAATACAGGACTTGTCCTAGTTTAGTAGCATAAGATTTAATATTGTTACGTGCACAATAAGTTACAATAAAGATTTTTTTTTTTTATCTCGTATACAACTCTCTTACCCCGGGGATGGAGGCTTAATGTTTTGTATGTATCACCTTTTGATTTCGGTACTTTTACGTAGATAACTACATACAGTATAACGAATTGAATATACTTTCTTTGATGTCTCCCCCTGCATGCAGTTAAGCTGAACTTAAAAAGTAATTTATAATGAGGGAAAATTAAAAACAAGAACAAAAAAACTTTTTTTTCTTTTTTATATAACTATATAATACGAGTATGGCTAGAACGAATGTTGATATGGCGTGTGATAGAAGAGAGAGTGGAGGAGAAAGACTCGTTGCGCCGAACACAAATAAAATTGAGAAAAGGGCAGGCTAATGATGATGATATAACTATATAATATTAACTAAACCTTATTATTACACAGACGAACTCAAACTAACTAAAAACAAACTTATCCACTTTGACTTTTGCATTGGAAATATTAGTAAAATTAAACTGCATTTGCCCTAATTCAAAGATTTTAATATAAATAGGACTTACATTAGAATAGAGGCATCATGATAAATTTAGAATAGAATTTGACATTGACCATTCATTTTGTTAATTTTATCATATAATTTTTGTTCTTAGTTTATGGAAAAGCATTTACGAAGCTTCACGTAACATAACATAATTATTATCACGCCTCTTTCCCCGAAGGCTAAGCAGATTCACATAAGTATTATTATAACGATGAATTTTAAATATAGCTTTCTAGGCAAAGGTACATGAGATGGACAGAACTGTCTGTAATTCAATTAAATGTTCCTCGGAAGTTTTACAAAGAATTCTTCCATTTAGTACTACAACTTTGCCCTGTATCTTTGTTAATAGTTTCCCGAACCATTAAAAGTTTCGTAGACTTATTTTGTAACGAGAGTCGGATCTTTCGTTGCCTATTGTCATTCCTGTGTAAAAGATTTTTTCTTTTGTACCTTGCGTCAACGTACAATGAGAAAGCTCTCAAGCTAATTGTATCGTTTCCAATTTGATATTTCTAGTTAACTTTTGTAATTTTCAAATTTTATTTGACTAGCTGTTGGCCGCGACTTCGCCCGTGGTTATTATTGTTTTTTAACTATCCTCCTCACCAAAGCTCCTCATGGGCCAGCAAGGTGGAGGTGGCTAGGTGTTCTGTTCTCTGTAGCCCTTGCTATTTCCCCAAATGGAGTCTCCTTTTGCTTATCATCAGGTGGTGTAGAATCAATTGCTGTGTTTTCATAAAAAAATCCCACGGGAACACTTTTATTTATGGAAACGAAAAAAATTTTTTTTTTTGTATTTTCCCTTTTTTTACATCCCCCTGACTTCGTTTAAAACATTTTTTTTCTATTACAGAAATTCGACCTCTACAGTTCTATTATATGTATAGATAGATAATGTCAGGAGAAGATTAATGCTGTAGGTAGTAAAGATGACAATTCGAATTGTAATTTGTACCTACGTCAAAAGTAATAAAAACGAGAGTTTTGGCGCCATAAAACTATGGCGGAACTAATTTTTTTTAATAATTGTACAATTGTTTCAGAGCACCTTGTGGCATAAAATCAGTGTAGTTTTGTGTAACAAGTGTACATGTTGATGAGCAATGTAAATCATCATCACTAAAATAAACGTCGAAGTGGTGTGAAAACGATCAAATATATTATGGTGATAATAAAAATAAATAAGCCTACAGAATATCATTCTCGAAATCTTCGTCATAAAATAAGTATTACCACTTCTCCGTGCGGAATCCGCCACATGCCACCACCACTGCATTTTTTTTATAAAATCCAACCTGGATTTATGTGCTGAAAGCTTTCAAGCTTATATTGAAAAACAAATAAAGCAGGCGTCATTTTGAATCCCATTGTTTATTTGATCGGATAATAAGCACAGATTATGGCTGCACTATCCGATAAATCCTTCACGCAGCACCATCAATTAAATTATAAGCTAGAACACAATTTATCTCATTATACAACAAAACGCAGCCAATTTCCATTAATATTATAACAAGGAAGCTCAATTTCCGAATTTCAATTATTTGTGAATAAATTAACGGGGTATAGTCAGGTCGAGGCTCGATTAAAATTTTGCATTGAATCATTCTATAAAATCGAGCTTGTCATTGGTATAATGGATTGTTTATTTGGCTTGGGGACTTTAGGGGGTTTGGAAAATAGTTATGTTTGTTCATAATTCAATAATCATTTATACTCGTTGTTACAATTATACACTTGTAGCATCAAAACATTTATTTTATAGGTGTCTCTAACATTAGTGGAATTCATTATTTTTATACGTAACTTAATGTTAGTTAGTTCAATCAGAAATAATTCAGAATATGTACATAATATTATTACGTATATATTTAAAAAAAAGCCTCTCAATATATCAACTAAAACCATAATTTTTGAAGTTATAGCTCTACTCGCTTCATTTGATTTGTTTAATTTTAAGTAAACTTACTGTGGAATACGATTTGAGATTTGTTCCTGATTCGCCATGTTCCTAATTGGTGATATTCATATACTTTATTCAACACTTTTCTAACTGGCCATATTCCTGACTCGTCACATTCCAGGTTCGTCATTTTCCAAACTCCTCATTGTACAGTCAAATGAAATCGCAATGCTAAATAAGTATGAGGGAGGATGACCAATTAGGAATATGACGAATCAGGAACAAATCAATTTCACATTCCACTTTTATTCACATTTAATGTAATTAAACTTAATATCAATAACAATTTAAAATATTTTGTAGAAATTGTAATAAAGTACTGAAGTAGATGTAATTGAAAATTCGCAGTAAAAGATATAAGCGCTACCAAAATTCAGCTCTCAAGCGTTTAAAAAAATCTTGAATGAAATATTATCAAATACTTTGAATTCTAATAGTTTGCAAAAGCAAGTTTATTGACATGTGCTAAAGCTGACTGACACCCAGTTGCAGAAACGAACTTTAAAATTTAATGTCGGCATTATCCCTAATGCTCCATTAAATTTATTGATTGAAGTGTCAAAAGAACACCTTAGCGTAGTTTTTACGTTGCACAAAACGACATTAGCACCCTATCAATGCTAAAGAGACATTAGCTAGAACTATTTTGTGTTCCAATTTAAAATTTAATGAACTTTAAAGTTTTAATGTCTCATTACTAAATGTCGTCTTTAAAAAATCTTTGTGCAACTGAGCGTGAATCTAATAAAATTTTAAGTGGGATTCCAAAAAATTTAAGTAATGAAGCCACTTGCGTTTTCTTTTAAATACAGTCAAGAGTTCAATCTAATTGCTTTATAATTTGCAAGAAATTTGTTAATAATTTTTCTCAGATTCTCTCTACACTAATTATAACAGTTGTATTTGTACTATCACTTATTAAATTTTTTTCTATATTTTAAACTGTAACCAAGTTTAAAATACTGTGGTATAGGTGGGGATTGAAACGACGTATTGTTACACAAGTACCGTTTTAAGTCTCAGCTATTGCTACTTATTATCATTATAAAAATACTATCTTTCAAATTCCGTTGGTTTCTAATTGTCCTATTTCTTCTACCCAGAGGCATTACATACTAGCAGTCGAATTTATTTACACGTCATGTAGAACTTTTTAACTGTCAATGTTCTAACCACCATGCCATCTTACTTGATAGACTTTTGTTTATAAGATTTCAAACTTTCGCGGTGCATTGTATATAAAAGTTATACTAACGGGACTACACGGGACGTACATTATGTAGTTTAAAGATACTACTTACTGCTCGATGTTTCGGCCCACACCAACCGTGGTCACGAGCTGACTGACCACGGTTGGTGTATTGAGGGGACTAGATGACGTATAACACATGTGTACATTAAATAGAAAATACATTTAAATATTAGGTCCTTACCTATGAAATTGGTGTTTTGTATGGAGATTTTGGGGAATTCTGCATTTTCCATACTAAAATTTTTTCAGTTTTCTTCATAACGACAAATCAAAAGATAATAATATTTGGCATCTATCATAAGACAAGCTTTAGTAATATGTGTAATATCACACTTCATAAAATTTATTTATCGTTTTTAAGTGAATACAAATAAAATGATGTATTCGTGAGGCACTTAAAAAGAGTTGTCTCCGTGTCCAATTTTAACACAATTAAACTTACAACAAATTATCAAAACAAATCAAAAGAATTCAAAAATATAGTCTATTTTTAGACGAGGTAATTATTTTTTAGGAATACTCTGAATCTTAATAGCTACAGACAAAATACTAAGAGAGAAAAAAAAACACCAATTTCATAGGTAAGGACCCAATATTTAGAATCTATACTATACATAGGTAATTTAAAACATTCAAAACCGAAACTTGAATCTCTCGACGCCTTAAGACCGGCGTACAGACCACTCGACCAAGGAGGCCGTCAAATGTATATAACTTAATAACTATTGACTTGTTACATTTTTACGTGAAACCTCTTTTATTACATTAAATTACCAGCTTAAAATTAGCAACGTAACATCGTAGCTCATCACGCTAGTTCACTGTTCTAATAGGAACATTACCCATATAAATTCAGTTGATCCAACCTAAATTGATATTGTAAGGCCCTGTCTCCCGATGCTAACCGTATTGTTTGCGATTCAATTTCGATGTTACGATGTACCGTAATCCCAGCTTTTCTCTACAATTGTTTCTCGACAGATGATTCTTGGTTGTATTATTTGTCACCGCCAAGCTATCTTAAGTCTTATTTATTATAGCATAGATTTGAATGTTCCTTTAATCATGGACGTAATTCGATCCCAACACTGAACTTTGTTACTGGTATACATTTTTGCAATTCAAGAAAGCCTATACAAATTCGTATAGACGTCCCACTGTCGGGTGCAGGTCGTCGGGTGCAAGTGTATGGGACGTAACACCACCACGTTGTCTGGCCCATTGCTGGTTGGTGGGTAGGAAAGGTTGAAATAGCGACCGGGACAAACTACTTAACGTGCCTTCCACAGCACAGATCAGTTCGAGATCACAAAGTTTTAGTCACCCATCACAGGCCTGACCATGGCGAAGGTAGCTTTTTTTCGATATCGAAAGACAAACCGTATTAGCCACTACGCCACCAAGCTCCTCACGAATTCATTATAAACGCCATAATAAGGAACTATAACATAATAAATTTTAATTGACGAAAACATTAATAAAAAGTTACATAAGTAATATCCTACATAAAAGTTACTACAAGATTATAGAAAGAATAATTTAAAGCTTTATTCCTTGACGTGTAGAGTAAAATTTTGCGTGATCCATCAAAGGAGGTTGGACATTATGAGTTTTTTGAGTATTTGGCCATTTTCCTTTTCCTCGACTTATTAAAATAATTTTTCTTACACAATAATAACGCGTTTTGTAGGCATCCCCAAGGCGTGGTGTCAGAGATAAGGACAGATTTAGACGGCTTCTCGTGAACGAAAAAGAAATTTCGAGAAAGACGCCTCTTGACGTATTGTTAGCCTGGGTTTATTTATTCGAGTTTTATATAAATACACGTGTTAGTGCGAAAGACGACTTTAAGGAATAGAAGAAATAATTTGAATTCTGGTATTTGCATAAAGTCTGCCCAGATTTTATGCAAATACCAGAAGTAGTATTTTTTTTTGATGAGGAATAAATTTTTTGGGACCGTACCTTCTCGTTTTTGCTTTTCTTTTGGCCGCTTTATAAGATTGACAATAATTATCACAAAAGTACATTTTTATAAAGTCCTCCTTCTACATCTCAATACATTTCTCAGTTCTACCTGAAGGTAAAACTCCAATATTTTTATGTTGTTGCTTACCTCCAATATTTTAGATTCTACCTAGTCATCTAGCTGCCAATTCCTCATACATCTACCTCCCTCACTCCCGACCGTCTCTCTCACTCCTATTTAAAATTCTGAACTTGTTCAAAAGCACATTACTTCAAAACCACAAGAGCGGTAAAACGCCGGGTTATATCAAACTTGATAATCTAGTTGTGCTAGCGTTACGACCTGGGTTAGGCAATAGAGTGCGTCCCGCTCTGCTGCTGGTTATGTAAGGGCCGATTGCTTAGGGCATGTGACATAATGTTTGAGTGGATATGGAACAACTGAGTTTGTGGAGACATTTATTTTCATGGACCTATTTATAAGTCCTGTAGATAGTAATATAAGGCTATGTGCAAAAGCGTTAGTGTATCTGCTTGCATTAACCTATAAATTGTGGCCAACTACTTTTAAAATTTTTATAACGTGAGTGTAAGAGCCTCTGAAGCGCAGACTCCAGGCAGACTAATTAACGAAATTTACAAATAAAAAGGTTAAAAACAGAAATAAAAAATTCAAATGACAGAAAAGTTCAAGAAGTATTGCTAAAGCTGAGTTTTCTTATCATATCAGCATATAAATGTTAGAATAATGGAAGAGTAAGGCCTGTTGTACACTTGTACCGATCCGACTTAAAGAAGAACAAAAAATATATTAGGAATCACAAACAAAACAAAAGCAACGAATAGGTAATAAATGAGATTGTAACCTCAGCTCATTACAAAAGTATCTTATTCTATTCTGTTCTAGGAAGTCTGTAAAAAACGATAGCGTTCAACCCGCTATTCTAAATCGCTTCCTAACTCTCCAAGCAATGTGTCACACTATCGTAGGTGTGTGATAAGCTTTACGTAAGCTCAGTCGACTGCACAATGGGCGTCCCTTGTCTGATAGTGACACAATTGACACGCAAAATGTATATTTACTACCATACAAATAATGTTCATTTTACGCGCGGAATAATTTCCTTATCTTTATCGACCTACATGAAATATGAATTCACGTGACCATTGTTAAGCGATGATAGGAATTCATGATCTATTTTGTGGTGATAGTTTTTTACGCGATAAGTACTTATTTGCCCTTTTTCATTCAACAAGTTCGGGAAAATAGCTTGATAGGAATCACCATGAACATAAATTCAAAAATTTTATAGACTATTATGTAATATTTTCTAATGTTCCTATTTATAACGTTTGACAGATCAAAGAGATCGCTACGACTTCAGTTGCCTTAAAACAATATTTGCTTCATTTCCAGATTTTTTTAAATAATAGACTTCAAACACGGACAGACAGACTGACGTTCATTCTACCGAATTTCTGTTAAAACAATATAAATGTTCGTGAGATATTCAGACGAATGGAAATAAGAAGGCCACTTCAAAATACGTAATTTCTTCTTTAAAGTGTCTGAGAAAACAGTATTTTATGCTCAGATAAATAGGGTTGTACAAACTTTGAAATTTTTTACGGGCACAATAAACGTTCTTAAATATTGAACATGAATAGGCATTTGTGTCTTAAATCTAACTTAAATAAAATAGAAAACAAGATATCGTAATGCCTTTAGAAGTGTAGTGCCTTTAGAAGCGTACTTCCAAAAAACCCATATTTAATAAATTACCAAGTCATTTGACACTATGGACATAATACTACTATTAATTGCAATCTTCGGCATTTAACCAAAATATTGATAACCATTTAATGTTGATGTCCTGCAACATTCTTTGAACTTTCTGAACACGTTTCCCAGTGTAACATTTATTTCCAATTTCAATAACTTTCATAGCTGGCAGCCCTGTGAGGCCAACACGTCGAAAGTGTAATTTGACATTGGCAATGTATTGCAACGTTTTGTAGTTTCCCCGGGATCCCAAATATATGGAATTCTGTAGAAAAATGTTCGGCTGTAAGTTGGTTAGAACATTCACTACGAGGGTACAATAAAATATCTGCAGTAGTTGTGGGTAGAATATGATGGTATAGATAGATATATGCGCTTCGCGTAACCCAGTTCTGTAACCCATGTATTACAAAAACAAAAGAAAATTAAAGTTCCGTTGATTCATTGAAGAAAATTGATAAAGTAGTATATACAAAACCACGTCATACGTCATACATATAGTCCCAAAGAAAACTTTATTGATAACGCTAATTCTATAAATCAGACAAGCATGAGTTTGACCAGACACCGACAGCGGCACCTGTTCTTCTTCTTCTTCTTCTTCGTCGTACGGGTGGTTTCCGCAACTCGACGACTTAGCGCCTATTTTGCGTTTGAGGGTGAAGGCTGGCTACTCCAGCCAGCCCAACTCCGCCAGGAAGTCGCCCAGCGCCTTCACGTTGAGGACAGCCTCGCGGAGGTTACCCGGGTTTCCCAGGTACTTTGCCCGGTAGCTAGCTACCCCAGTGCATTCCAACAGCACGTGGGCGGCTGTTTCTTCTGCCCCCATGCACGCTCTGCAAAGGGGGCTGTCGGTGATACCTAGATTGAAAAGGTGCCTGTTAAAATAGCTATGACCTGTTATGGCTCCCGTTACTAAACGTAAGCGAGCCTTACTTAGCTGTAGGAGTTTCTTGGAGAAGCGGGGGTCTATTCGTGGTAGCGCAAGTCTAGCCTGCCTGCATTCTTCCAAGTTGTTCCAGTAGTTCATGTGTAGGTTTTGAGTATTTCTCAATACTATACCTGTAAACCAGCTTTTAGGGAGAGGTATAATAGGCTCCGGTCCCACCGGGTCTCTGCTTGAGCCTCTCCTTGCTAATTCATCAGCAGCATCATTCCCTCGTGAGCCGCTGTGTCCTTTGATCCATTGTAGCGTGATCGTATTGTGCTCGCCTACCTCATTAAGAGCGTGGTGACACTCTTCTAGAAGACCTGATGTCAGTTTTGGGTTTTGTAAGGCCTGTAAAGCTGATCTGCTGTCCGAGAGGATTCTTAGGTCATGGTACATTACCTCTCTGGCTAAGATGGCTTTCGCTGCCAGTAGAATGCCCATACATTCCGCTTGGAATACAGTGTTATAGGTTCCCAGTGTTTTGGTGATGGATATGTTCAAGTCTTCAGAGAAGACACCTGTCCCAGTACCTGAGTGCGTTTTTGAACCATCCGTGAAGACATCCAATGACCTGTGCGTTACGCCGGTATCGTCATCTTCTGCCAGATGTATTTTATACTTTTTGTCAAACCTGAAGACTGGTGTTATGCTGTCGCAGACCGCCTCCATGAGCGGCTCTCGGCTCCAGTTCTTCGTAATGTGACTGATGTGTTTTACCTCATCAAACTTAATAAGTTTGTTGTGCTTCAGTCGAATCACTGATAGTGCAGCCTCCTGTTGCACGTGGAGGTGTAGCGGTGCCATGTTTAGCATGGCCTCCATTGCTGCTGTCGGCGTGGTCCTCATGCATCCCGTGATTGCACAGCATGCAAGTCTTTGGAAGCGACGTAATTTGTTGGCACAAGTCGCCGTGTTCGTCTTGGGCCACCAAACTAGCGCTCCGTAACTTACCATTGGTCTAATAACCACAGTGTAAAGCCATTTAAAGATATTTGGAGCAAGTCCCCAGCGTTTTCCTACCATACGCCTACATTGCCATAAGACAATACCTGCTGTCTTCGTCTTTTGGTCTATATGGTTGTTCCAAGTCAACTTGCTGTCCAGTATGACACCCAGATACTTAACTTCTTTGGAAAGGGTGAGTGCCGTACCAAACAGGCGAGGGAGTCTGTGTTCTCCTAAGTTGCGTTTGTTGGTGAACATTACTAGTTCAGTTTTGGTAGGATTGACTGTTAGTTCATGCTTACCACACCACCTCTCCACCGTCTTCAGTGCCGTGCGCATGATATCACAGACCACGCCTGACTGTCGTCCAGTGATTAGAATCGTGATATCATCCGCGTAGCCCACGGTGTAGAAGTGTCTGTCGTTCAGGTTTGTTATGAGGTCGTTTACTACCAGGTTCCATAATAGAGGGGAGAGTACGCCACCTTGTGGGCACCCTCTCATAACCCTTGCCCCCCGGCTGCAGTCTCCACCTATTTTTACAAACCTGTTGCGGAGCATGTTTACGATCCAGGCTATGAGGGTGCTAGGGGTTTCATGTTCCCTTAGTGCCGCTTCAATGCTGGAGAAGTTAGTTTTGTCAAAGGCACCCTCGATGTCGATAAAGCATCCCAGACAAATTAGTTTGTTGTGAATGGCATATTCGATCTTACCTACTTGTATCGTCATCGCAGTTATTCTCCAATATTCTAGTCTAGTACTTGCTACCATAATACAGGAGTTCGGGGTTCGATGATTCGTTGAGCCAATAGCAAACGCGCAATGAGATAATTGCGTGTGCAAACCTCGAATCGGGTGAAGACGATATCCGCGGGTGGGGGAAGGTCGGAAAGACGTCGCGGACGAGTGAAGACCTCTCTCGAATCAATTCTCGAATTCTCATAATTTTCTACGGTGTACGAATCCAGTGGTGATCTTCGCGTGTGAAATCATAATTAATCTAGTGATTTACATATACAAACAATCAATAATTCGCTGTTGTACCTATATACAATCGCAATCTTGTGTCGTTATTATATAACGTGTAGCCGGCCGGCTCAGGAAGCCAGGAGTTGGAGAAGGAAGACCGAGGTAGGTTTGCATGTATTTGTTATTGTCTCTCAACGTATTTCTGAACCCTCGAACCTTTGGTTACTCGGCAAGTGCTCTGCTTCATGAGAACTTGACCCAATGTGGGTAACGCCACATTAATTTGGTGCCGAAACCCGGGAATATTTCAACAATATTCCAACGTTAATTTCACTATCGTAACAGTAATAATCTACATGCATACTGCCTACTTCTTTATCAAAAGATTTGCATAATTTTACTAAGTAACTTTTGAGTCGGAATTCTTTATGCTAATTAATCTTGCACAATTTGGCTTAATCTGCAAAGTATATGGACAACACTCAATTTCCTACATAAACGTAAAGATTGGTACATATATTCATGTATTTCAACGTTTATTCTGAGGGAAATAGCGAATTTTACTTATTGTTTACAAATACCGTCAACTTGTGTCCCTCACATAAATGTTAAATTTTGTTCGCTGATAGTGGGTTAAATGCAATGAACGAACCGTGGCTTGTAATAATCGTTTCTAGAATTGCCCATTGCAGGGATATTTGTGTTGTATGCTGTTTGTAATTTCTATTTATCTATCGGTACACTCGGCATCGCGAAGTATTTTTGTTAATTGGAATTCGCCTCATTTATAATATACAAGTTCAAATCTTGCATCTCGCTCACTCTCAGGCAGATTCGTCGCAATCCCCTTTAAATAGTAAAAGTAAATAATTTGAAATTCTTTGCTGTTAACCGGTCAAATTATTTATGCGCTTACAATAAACTTGAACTTTAATTTAAATCGATAAGTTTATTGTGAATTCATTTGTTATTTTCGTACCCGTAGTCATCGTAGCGTAAATAAATAACTTAAACTTTTTATAATTCGGTAAGTTGTTTATTTAAAATTTGATACTAACTTGAATTCTACATTTAATCGGCAAGTTACTATCAAGTTATCTTAAACGTACTTTTGTTCTCTCTCTCAATAAATCTCAGCGTAATTTCGTTTGTTTTTGTTAACGCTAGCTACTTAACATTTTTCACTGAATATTATTCAATAGACAGTGCAGAGTTGTAAACTGTTTAATTTATGACTCCCGCTTTGCGTATCGTAAGCTAGTTGGTTTGCTATTGTGAATTGAATGTTATTTCGTAGCTCGTAAGGTAAATAATAATTTTGTTTTATCGTAATTTAATTTAATTAAAAATGTCTTATCCTACAAAGCGCAGTTCTGTTCTTAAGCGAAGTAAATCTAAATCAATGGATACTAGTGGTCCGACCGTACTCGACTTACCCGGCTTGCGGCGTAAGCGCACTTTGGCGTTTAATCGAATGAAAAAGGCGTTAGAAATCGCACAGATTACTAAAACGGACCCATCAAATTTGGAGTCGTTTTTGGCGTATTATTCGTCTGTACCTAAACTTGTGGATAGTTTTGAGGAGGCTCATGCGGATATTTTAAGTATCGTTGACGATTTGAACGCCGACAACGAGGATACGATTCGTGCCGACTTCGACGACATGCATTTTCGCGTGCTTGCGATTTATCGCGAACTCGTCCCATCGCGATCGTCAACTACGGAGCCCTCTTGCGGTCGTCCTGCGTCGAGAATTAAACTGCCTAAAATAGATCTTCCTAAGTTTTCGGGTAATATAAAAGAATGGCCCATGTTCTATGACACGTTTCAATCACTTATCCATAAGAATCTATCGCTGTCGGACTCTGATCGTATGCAGTACCTTCGTTCTAGCTTATTCGGGGACGCGTTAGGACTTATTCGTACCTTTCCAGTAGAAGGCAAGTATTATGAGGAAGCCTACAGGACGCTCGTCGCTCGCTATCGTGATACTCGCGAGCTTGCTTTCACCTGCTGGAGGGAAATGCTAAACATTAATTTAAAAATAAATTCACCTACTGAGTTTAGGCGCGCACTTGATCTTTTCAACGAAAATTTAGTAATTCTCAAAGGTGTGAACTTACCGATTGAACACTGGGATTTTGTGCTATGTTATCACTTATTATCAAGGTTAGATACCAAGACGCGGTGTGCTTTTGAAGAGGCTTATTCATCCTCCGAACTCCCTAGCTACGAAGCACTGAAGGAGTTTCTTTACTCGAAATGCGAAGCTCTCGTTCGGGACACACATTTCTCATCGTCACGTGATTCAATCAAACCACACCAATCTAGTTATGGCAAGCATGACCATTCGAATAAACCGATGAACACCCGAGGGGTGACGTCATCATTCGTATCGAACACTGTAAAAGGGTCTCAACCCGAAGATAGGAAACCAGTTCCGTTCTCTTCTTATATTGGGCTTAAATGCAATTTCTGTTCAGACACTCACTCTATTTCTCATTGTAAATTGTTCGCGCAGAAGTCTGTTCAGGACAGGCGTGATCTGGCAAAGCAGAAGAATTGGTGCTTTAATTGTTTAAGGACTTCACATATTCTGAAATATTGCAAGTCAATATTCAACTGTCAGAAATGTGGACAGAAGCACCACACCCTACTACATCAAGAGGAGATTGCCCCTTCTAAATCAGAGGTTCAAACAACCTCCACCGAGCCTGTGAGTGTAATGACCAATGTCGGTGATCACTCTGTTGTTATGCTATCGACTGCCGTAATTCAGATTTGTGACGCGGCTGGTAATTTTAAACTAATGCGAGCGTTGATCGACTCGGGAAGCCAGGCTCACTTTATAACGGACGACGCAGTCAGTGAGCTGGGACTTTTAAAATCTAAAACTAGCAGACGGGTTCGTGGTTTGGGTCAGTCATCGGCTTCTGTCTCAGGTATCGTTCACATAAAAGTAGGTACCAATGATCAAGTGGCGTTTAATTTAGAGGCATTGACTATTCCGCGTATCTGCGGTATCATGCCTAGCGTTAGGTTAGACAAGTCTTCTTGGCTCAACGTTCGTGGTCTCAATCTAGCTGACCCAGATTGCAACAAGCCTGGTCCAATCGACGTTCTTCTCGGTGCTGAAGTCTTTTCGTCACTTATTCTGCCAGGTAGTGTTAGTGCCGGACCCCAACAACCCTCAGCGTTGAATTCCATCTTCGGCTGGCTTCTTCTGGGTAACGTTGGCTGCACTCAAGAAGAGAACATCAACTCTTTATTCGTTTCAAACGATCAGCTGTTTCATGAAGTTAAGAAGCTGTGGGAACTAGATAGCCTTCCAAATGTCACGACGTTGAGTTTGGGGGAACAGCGTTGCGAGGATATTTATCGTACGACTACGGCTCGTGACCCATCAGGAAGATACATCGTTGCCTTGCCTTTTAAGGAAGATAAATCTCCCTCGTTCCTCGGGTCTCGAGATTTAGCCTTGCATCGTTTTCATTCGTTAGAACGTAAACTTTCGGGTAATCGGGTTCTTCGTGAACAGTATTCGGAGTTCATGGCTGACTATCTTAATCAGGGTCACATGTTGTCTGTACCTGCGAAAGATTTGCGTAACGGTAAATATTATATTCCGCATCATTGCATTCTACGACCAGAAAGCGCTACGACAAAACTCAGGGTCGTCTTTGACGCGTCAGCCAAGGATGCCGCCGGTGTATCGTTAAACGAAACCTTACTTATCGGTCCAAAAATGCAAGCTAACATTTTGGAAATTCTCTTGAGGTTTCGCGTTCATCCTGTAGTGTTTTCAGCAGACGTACGTCAAATGTACCGTCAAATTCTGGTAGGCGATGAGCATCGTGACTACCAACGAATCTTTTGGAGATTCAATCCGGCTGAACCACTAAAGGAATACCGCTTAAACACCGTAACGTATGGTGTTTCCTCTGCACCATTTCTCGCGTGTCGTACCATACAGCAGTTGGTTGAAGATGAAGGTAGCGAGTGGCCGCTCGCTAAATCCGTGTTAACAACAGATGTTTTTGTAGATGACGTAGTAACGGGCTGTTCTAGTCTGGAACAAGCAATTCGTACCAAATCGGAGCTGATTGCACTTCTCCAGAAGGGCAACATGGAGCTCCGGAAATGGGCTAGTAACAAAACAGATCTTCTTTACGATTTACCACCGGAACATTGTCTTATAGATAATGTCTCGTTAGACGTTGAAACTGACAACGTTCTCAAAATTCTGGGCTTGAAATGGGATTCACGACCTGATCAGTTTTTCTTCGAAGTAAAACCTCACGACCGGAAGTGTAGTAAACGAACCATTCTGAGTGAACTCGCTAGGATCTACGATCCACTAGGTTTTCTGTCTCCGTTAACTTTCATCGCCAAGAATTTGGTGCAGAAGCTATGGGTCCTAGGTGTGTCTTGGGATGAGGATCCACCTGAGGAAATTCAACGTCAGTGGAAACACTACCTTCAAGAATTGCCGCTAGTCAGAAATCTTAAAATTCCACGGTGTATTTCCCTTCCCCAATTCGACTCGTGTGAGATTCATGGGTTTTCTGACAGCTCAGAGCTCGGTTATGGCGCCGTGATTTACTTGCGCGTTCTCGACAAACATGGACAAGTCAGAGTCTTCTTCGTATGTTCCAAGTCACGTGTAACGCCAATTAAAAAGGTATCGCTGCCACGGTTGGAGCTCTGTGCAGCAGTCCTTCTCTCAGATCTACTTCAGTTTGTCGAAAATGTGATAAAACCTTTCATGTTCGTTTCGGAAACCGTTGCGTGGTCCGATTCGACAGTCACCTTATCATGGATACGTGCTCCCTCGTCTCGTTGGAAAACGTTCGTTGCAAACCGTGTCAGCCATATTCAAGAGGCGGTACCTGGTGCTTGTTGGCGTCATGTGCCATCAGCCGACAATCCAGCTGACATCGCATCGCGAGGCTGTACTCCTGCAGATATTGTTAGCAGTTCCTTATGGTGGGCGGGTCCACCCTGGCTCGCTTACGATAAGAAATCTTGGCCGTCTTCTATAGCAAATCCTCTCGATGATGAAGTTCGTGCTGAGGAACGAATTCAGGTGCTACTGATCAACGAGGAAGTGTTGCATCCAGTCGATTTCTTACTCGAACGGTATTCGTCGATTCGAAAGGTGCAACGTGTAGTTGGTGTCTGGCTTCGGTACATGCACAATCTCCGTAACCGTAATCGCCTTTCTAATTTCCCTCTTAACAAACTTGAACTTCACCAGGCTTTATTGGTAATCGTGAAACGTACGCAGTTTCTTCACTTAGGTGAAGAACTGACTCGATTGAAAGAAGACAAACCTCTTTCAAAACCGATGAGGAAACTCAATCTTTTTGTCGACGAGGCTGGGGTCCTCAGGGTGGGCGGTAGACTCTCGCGCTCTGGGCTAGAGTACTGTCACAAATACCCAGCCTTACTACCACGTCAAGCTAAACTGACAGACATGATCATAGATGCCATGCATCGTGAAAATTGTCACCCTGGGATTAACACATTACATTATTTAGTAGCTCAGCAATTTTGGATATTGTCCGCGAAACGAGTTATTCGTAATCGGGTTTCAAAGTGCGTCCAGTGCTTTAAAACAAATCCAACTCCACTGGAACCTTTCATGAGTGACTTGCCTGCAGCTCGCGTTAATCAGGTCAAGCCGTTCTCCATTGTAGGCGTAGACTACGCAGGTCCTTTCCGGATAAAATCGGGTAAATATCGCGGTGCTAAAATAAGCAAGGCCTATTTATGTCTTTTCGTGTGTTTCACCACGAAAGCTGTACATCTCGAAGTAGCCACCGACTTAAGCACAGATTCGTTCATCGCCGCACTTAGGCGTTTCGTGGGTCGTCGTGGACGTGTCTCAACTATCTATTCGGATTGCGGGACGAATTTCGTTGGGGCGTCTAGAGAACTTTCATCGGTAATGAAGAACGCGGCTCATAATGAACAGATTGAGTTTAAATTTAATCCTCCGGCAAGTCCACACTTTGGTGGTATGTGGGAGATTCAAGTCAAGGCAGTCAAATCACACTTCTATCGTATCGTTGGTACACAATGTTTAACACTGGACGAGCTCTTCACTTTATTCGTTCAGATCGAGTCTGTACTGAATTCGCGGCCACTGTATCCATTGAGTGCTGATCCAAACGACTTTTCCGTACTTACACCGGGCCACTTTCTAACTCTTGAGCCTTTAACGTCAGTTCCTGACGAGGATCTGTCGTCACTAAACATTAATAGATTAGGAAGATGGCAACTCATACAACGTTTCCAAAGAGATTTTTGGAAACGTTGGAAAAATGAATACCTTCTAACGTTAACCCAACGCGCTAAGTGGACTGCACAATCGAAACCATTAGATGTAGGTTCTGTGGTTATTCTCAAAACCGAGAGTCCACCGTTACACTGGCCAATCGCTCGCGTTGAAGACCTACACAAGAGCCCGGATGGAGTGATACGTATTGCAACTCTAAGACTCCCAAACGGTTCTTTACTCACGCGTCCCTTGACAAAGGTTTGTCCTTTGCCAAGTTCTACCAATAATTAAAATTCGTTACATTCTTCAAGCCTTATATTTAGTAGATTAAGTTTAAGTAATTATTCTCGTTGCTGTTCATATACTTATAAGAATTTAAGTCTAAAATTATTTTTTTTGAAAATACGGTGTATTTTGGTGGGCGGTATGTATCGTCATCGCAGTTATTCTCCAATATTCTAGTCTAGTACTTGCTACCATAATACAGGAGTTCGGGGTTCGATGATTCGTTGAGCCAATAGCAAACGCGCAATGAGATAATTGCGTGTGCAAACCTCGAATCGGGTGAAGACGATATCCGCGGGTGGGGGAAGGTCGGAAAGACGTCGCGGACGAGTGAAGACCTCTCTCGAATCAATTCTCGAATTCTCATAATTTTCTACGGTGTACGAATCCAGTGGTGATCTTCGCGTGTGAAATCATAATTAATCTAGTGATTTACATATACAAACAATCAATAATTCGCTGTTGTACCTATATACAATCGCAATCTTGTGTCGTTATTATATAACGTGTAGCCGGCCGGCTCAGGAAGCCAGGAGTTGGAGAAGGAAGACCGAGGTAGGTTTGCATGTATTTGTTATTGTCTCTCAACGTATTTCTGAACCCTCGAACCTTTGGTTACTCGGCAAGTGCTCTGCTTCATGAGAACTTGACCCAATGTGGGTAACGCCACACTACTACTTGATGTAGTGCCGATTCAGTTGACTTGCCTGTACTGTAGGCGTGCTGGTTTTTGTGGATTGGGATACTCTTGAGTGCACCATTCCGTAGGTAGTTGTCGCACATCCTTTCCAGTGTTTTCAATGAGAAGGATGAGAGACTGATGGGCCTAAAAGCTTTAGGGTTTGTGTAGTCTGTTTTACCTGCCTTTGGTACGAAAATTACCTTCACCTCCCTCCACAGCAATGGTGTGTATTGGTGGGCTAGACAGGCTCGAAACAGCCAAGTGAGTATGATGACTAGCTTGTTACCTCCCCACTGTAGCAGCGCCGGAAAGATACCATCCGTCCCAGCTGTCTTGAAGGGTGAGAAGCTGTTGATCGCCCATTCGGTTTTATTAGGTGTCACCACTTCATCTGCTAGGCTCCAACAGCTTTCTGTAGGGTGCATGACCTGGTCGTTCCAACTTGGTGGTTCACACGAGGTTATGCAGTTTGGAAAATGGGTTTGTAGGAGAATATCTTGAGATTCCTCAACGTCCAGAGACAGTGAGCCATCAGTCCGGCGGATTACTCCTATTTCAGTAGGACCCTGCTTCGCGAGAATTTTCCTTACCCTGTTCGCTTGTTGGTTAGTAGCAATTTCCGTACTGAAATTCCTCCATGAGGAGGACTTCCAGTACCTTATGCGCTTTTTATACCTAGCTTTAATGGCCTTGTAGTTGTCCCAGTCCACTTCATTGTTGGTGTTCATCGCCCTGTTAAGCCTCTTCCTGACAGCTCTACGAATCCTTTCGAGCTCCGGCCCCCACCAATCATTCTTACCAGAGCGCGACAGACCCGAGACACTGACAGGGCAGGCTAGACAGAAGCATTTGCTTAGACAGTCTGTGAGTTTCGTGACTTGTTCGTCAATTTGTGTCGTACTTACAATCCTGGTGCTGATATTGTCGGCATCAAGGTTGCTTTGAAGCAGCCTGGTATAAAGGCTCCTGTTGGTTTTCCTCGGGATTCTCCTAGGTTCAGGATGTGTCGAAGTTACCTGAATGTCGAAACGAATCCATCTGTGGTCGGAACATGAGGCCTCGCTCGAGACATGCCAGTTCTGGATGAGATTCGCCGCCCGAGGTGTTGCTAGAGTCAGGTCGATGATGGTGCGGCACCCCCTACCAATGAAGGTTGGTTCGTTACCTGTGTTTATGATCTCGAGGTTGGTGGAGTGTAGAAATTCAACAAGTAGATTACCTCTGTTGTTGTTGTTTTTCATTCCCCACAGCGGATGGTGAGCATTGGAGTCAGTACAGATAATCAGCTCGAGCCCGCTCGTATCACAGAAGCGTGTGAGGCGAACTACCTCCTCTGGCGGCACATCTCCGCCATCCGGCATGTAAGCTGAAGCGATAACCACGTCAAGGTCGTCACTATCTTGGTTAGGAATCAGCCTTACAGTGCTGAGGTCTCTGGAACAGAAATCCATTAGTGGCTGTGTTTTAATGTCTTTCGAGATGTATATACAGGTCCTTACGTCATTTTGGGAGGCGTACACAAGCTTACCTCCGATACCGGAAAGTCCTCTTATGTCGCCTCCCCTGATCCACGGCTCCTGGATCAGGGCGACTGCTGTGTTAGTAACCTCCAACCACCGACGTAATTGAGCCGTTGCTGTGATACTGTGGTGGAGGTTAATTTGAAGGAGCTGGGCTTTAGAGGGGGACGCCATCTTGGCTTTCCTCCCCTCCTAGCAGCAGCTCGCCGAGGCCAAGAAGCTCATCCTCGCTGTCAATTGGAGCGGCTTCTTGGCTGGGTCCCGCCGTGATTGGCACAGGCGCACTGCACGGAACCCCCTCGGTGTTGCGGGGACCAGGTGTTGCCGTGGTGTTGGCGTTGGGACGTGTGGGTGGAGTGTTCGTGAACTTCCCCTTGGCGTCCTGGAACCGCAGGTACACCGAACCTAGCAAAAAGCTAAGTCGGCGCCCCTTGGCCACCAGCGTGGGGATGATGTCCTCCGGAACACTCACCACGACGAAAGTCGTGCCAGTCTTCTCCTGCTTGTGGACGGCATGCAGGAGCCATCTCTCCGCTTGTGCCCAGGGGTTGGACATGCGGATGCTTGCCCCTAGCGTCGCGTGATCTTCCTCCCAGAGCTCAGGCAGCATGATCCCGCACCGGACCCTCCTTGGGACGTCTTCCGGCTTCGCCACCACTAGGCCTCTGAGCTCCGGTGTATCCGCCTGTGCCAACGTGTCTCTCACCCACGTGACCGTCTCGGCATCCAGGCAGATGAGGCGCAGACTGCCATCTGTGTATGTTGGCCTCCCATGAAAGGCCGGTCCCTGAGATCCCAGTTCCCCAGTTATGGATCTCTGGATGAGCCGCTTCCTCAGGTACGCCTGAATCGCATCTCCCGTATCACGGGTGATGTGGCCAGTTGTCGCGGATGTTATGGCGATCTTAAGTTCTGCCGAGGAAGCAGCTGCGGCCGCATAGGAGGTGTGTCGGGGAGTCTGGGGGGGCGCCATCTTCAGCTTCTTGGGATCGCCCCTCGGCGACTGCGACTCGTTGAGTCTCGCTCTCTTCGCCGTGGCGGCCACCCCTCCCTTCTTCTCGCAGGATGATCCCGGGACACGGTTAGGCCCTGGCGTCCCCTTGGGCGGCAGTTTACCCTGTCGTTCCGCCCTTGGTCCCCTAGGAGGTCCCTGCCCCACTTTGGGTTTCTCGAGCGGCACGTTTCCGTGTTGTTCCGCCCTTGGCCCCCTCTGTGGTTTAGTCGCCTCTTTCGGTTTCTCGGGCGGCAGAGCAACCTGCTGCCCAGCAGACGCCAGCATCTCCCCCTGTCTCGAGGTCGTAGGTTGCGGTGAGGAGCTAGCGGCAGGCTTACTCTGCCGCTGTCTCCTCTTTGCCGCAAGTCTCTCAAGACGCTTCCTGCGCTTCCTGGTCTTGGCATCCCCTTCGCTGTGCTTGCTGGCCTCCGGATTCGGTTGCCTGCTCGCCCGGCTTGTGGGCACCTTGAGCCAGTTGTGCTCGATTTGGCGTCGTAGGTCCTCTTCGCTGTTGGACATCTGAGGAGTAAGCAGATTGTTTGGAAGTGCTGCTTTAGGTTGCCCTAAAGTAGCCTCCAAGTTAGTGTTCAGCTGAGCTGAAGTAATGGTGCCCTCCGGTTTCCCTTTGGGCGTAAGTGGATCGGTAGGTACTAAAATTGTATCCATTTATGTATGTTAAGAAAGTATTCGTCTGCCTGATTTCCCACCCTCCACGGAGCCCGCACATTTGGGAGTGCCCGCAAGCGGTGCACTAGGATTATCAGGTAGATATAGGAGCAGAGAGTTGGTGTGACGGCGCGACATCAGGAGCTCGGTATGCGTGAATGATCAGTCCACACCTCCTTGCCCCGTCAGCATGGCTTACACCTGCCCAGAAGGGGCACTCCCCACACCTCGCCAGCGACCCTCTGACGGGCCACTTGAACCATTTCCCCTCAACTGGCTAGGTTGGGAGGCTACCGTTTTAAGGGAAATCCAGACCAAAGAGGAGTGTTGCGTAGCGAGAGTACTACCGCCGACTCTCGCTTCACTCAGCCACCAGGACTCCTTCATCCCCTCGCACGGCGCTCAACTGCGTAGGTCCTACCGCAGGAGAGGTTGATTAATCTAACGGGACACCTCCCAAATTCCGTTAGATTCGAGGGCCTTTATAAAGGATCAGCACCTAAGGAGTGAAAGGATAAGGAGATGGAGGGATTATGGGTGTATAGGTGATGTGATAGGGTTTCGTCTGAAGGTTTCAGTTGCGTCTGTTTCAGAGGGAATCAGACCAATAACAGGCAGTAACCACGTGAAGGATAACAATCAGACTTGCCTTAGGGATCAACACGACCTGCACTCTCCCCTAAGGCCATTCACCAATTACTCTACCGGGACAGATAGACGTAATTAGGCAAGAGGTTTTGTTAGCACGTCTTAGGATGCGTATTCATAACAAAACCTGTCGCCCGCCCCTAAGGCGGCACCTGTTCACAGGCATGATAGATGAATCAGCAATCGCTTCGCTCATCCATAATTTTAGGGAACGTAACGACTCGACGCACATGACACCACACCAGAGTCATTTAAGTGAGCATGACACACCAATGATTTCATACAAACAGACTGTAATATTATAATTTTAAATAACATATCGACAATGCTCATAATAAATCAAAAAAATTGTTCGTAAACCCTAAATATGTCAAATAGAAAATTTAAGAATTGTTTCACTTGAGCAGCGTATTGACTTAAGAAACATTTTCATCATATATACATCATAGATACTTTCTTTTCCAGCTCACCTATATTCGCACTGAACCATACATTCACGTTAAGAAAATAAAGGAATGGAATTTCTATTTCACAACACACAGTGTTCCGTTTAGAAATATTATTACAGCTACATTTTATATAAATCTTATGTACTAATAGTTGTGAATAACTTTCTAAGAAACAAAACATGTGTTTGAATCCTCATAATAAAATATGTATAGAAAAACTTTGTCTTGAGCCGTCATTGCCGCACTTATATTTCTTAGAAATAAGCAATGACTCTTAATTAAATACTACAGTCACTCTTCTAACTTCTATTAACAATATCACATAAAGACATCGCCAATGACTGTAGATCGGAACCCAGAACAAAAACAATTGAACATCACCAAATTTGAAAATGATAATGATGTTTACATAAACCACTGTCAATGATATCGTTTATTATAACCGTTCCTTTTTCCGAGACACTATAGAAATAATTAATAAATAAATATAAATAGCTTAATAATAAATAAATTTCTTCAGACATTCACACCTATCAACTAGCCTCATTTAAAGCAACTAATGCTGCTTGTGTTACGGATACTAGATGACGGATAAATTATATTTAATAGATACATACATATAATCAAGACTATTATCCCCTAAGGATTAGTCAGAGACTAGGCAAAAGTATTCCATTGCCATAGGCCTTGCTTCACCAAGCAGTGACTGCACTCAGCGTGGTGGTGGTGAGCCCGTCGCCGCTATAAGCTATTGGATATTGTGCAGTTTTAAGTCCATTAGTCGCCTTTTACGACACCCAAGGGAACAGATGGGTTGGATGGGTGGGATTTAATAGATAAGTACGCATATATGCTCAGAAAATATAGAATACATATTATTATATAATCGTCCAATACTGGAGAACAAATGCCTGTATTCATCACACAAACCGGGGATCGAACCCAGAAACTCTCACGATGGCGATCTCTTGAGACCGGCGTACAGACCACTCGACCACGGAGGTTGTCAAAAATGGCATTTGGTCATTCGAAGGGTTAAATTCGGCGTCGCATTTCCACAGCTGATTTAATAAGGTTATCTCATTTAGAATAGGTCATTTTTTCATTCCCATCAATCTTACTAAAAATCATAAACATTTGCACCAACCACCTACCTTAACATGTCTTCATGCAAACTAATTCCGTAAAATCATCATCAGCGTTATTTCACAACCGTCAAAATGGTCCACCTCTAGGAAATTTGCCACAATTTCATGAACTTTCTTCGTGAGATCGAAGCGCAAACTCAGAGCCTATCAATTTCCGAGTACCCAACTATGACCAACTAATTAAGTCCCATATGACCAAGTTTGATGCAGTAGGACAGTTGCACTTTGGCCGTTGCTAAATTGATGTCAAGTTGAGCACCTAAGTCTGAGGGAGGAAATTGTTACGTTATGTTGAGAAGCACTAAAGTTATACTTACATAGGAACAAAAAGATGTTTCTGAAGTAAATGGAGCTTGTTTTAACCATTGAACAACAACATATCATATTTTTTCCCCGAAGGGGTAGCCAGTGGTAACCCACATTAGGTGGCGAACCTGTTACCATGCACCGGGCACAATGCGAGGCAAGCGATATTCACAATCAACTGCACATAAGTTTTATTCAAACTCAACGGTAGTACGTGACAGCCATTAGAAAACCATTTCTCCAAAGACCCAAACACTCGTCAGCTCTGTGAGCTATGTGCCCTGTCCACTGCCACTTATTTGTAACTTTATAACCTAAGTCAATGAACTTAGTTCTTCTGTGGAGCTCTTCAATCAATCACGCAGAAGCCCCATGCATAGTCTTTGGATAGCAATAAAAAGCTTAAGCTTCTTATGAGCTTGTCATTACTTATCTTAAAAAGTCAAAGTTTTTAAGCATGTTCGTTAGGCGAAATTATTTGAACAGGAAATATTTTGTAGTCCGACGCATTTGTCACAAAATTGTCAATTTATTTTCACTTTATACTTTAAACGTAAATAAGTCGTTCACACTGTAGGTACATTTAATTTATAACAAGAGCTTATAATTCAAACGTTAGATTAAGTTTATGAATTCTAAATTATATTTAAAGTTTATCTAAGACTGCCTACATAAATAATATACTTATTTCGTTTGTTTTTGTTTACATAACAAAGTCATTAGGTTAATTATATTGATATGGATTGAAAATACATATACATACAAACATTATATGTCAGTTGTCAGCTAATAGCATAACGTTGTTACAGCTTATGAGCGACTTCTGTAATCCAATCTAGGGCTGTTCCAAATTAAAATTATAAATTCATTGATAAATGAATCCTATCGAAATATTTCCCCGGTCAGCGGAAATTGAAAAACGAAATAATAAATGGACTTAATTTAATTCAATAATAATGCAATATGTTTTCAGCATGATTTGCAAAGTTTATTAAGGATTTAAATTTCGTGGTGGCTGACAAAGTGTTTCATTACCAATTTCGTCAACCCTATAACAATGATTGTGGTGTATCAAAACGAGCCTGGCATTCTATACTGAACAATCTACGCAATATTGAATGAAATCGCCTGAAGGTATGTTGGTTTGTAATTAATATTGTGGTGATATCGAGAGCGGACAAATCCTATTAACGTTCAGTAATTACTATTTGGTATTTAAAGGTTTTATTCGGTTCACGTAGCTGTTAATTTACTTATTTTTTCTATAGCAATCCGTTTCACCAAGCAGTGACTGCACTCAGCGTAATGGACTGCGTTGGTGGTGCTTTTGCTTAGTCTCTGACTAACCCTTAGGGGTTATAGTCGTGATTATATATATATGTATGTATAGGTAGGTTTTCCGACATAGCCTACCGTATTTGCAAACTGAAGTAGCGGTGGACTGGTCGTATATTATATATTTTTCTATCACACAATCACAGTCAATAATAAAATTAATACTTATTTTTTTTCATTTTTTTTTTAAGAAAGGAATGTATGGTATTATCAATTTTAAGTTACGTGGTGAAATACAAAATGACGGGCATCCTACAACTATATGAATATATTCAGATATACACACCGATCAGTTCATAGGTGTGAGTGTCTGTCTGTTGCGTCTTTGGGCTAGTTAGCACAAATTAAGCAAGTTAAAATATGCTGCATTTGTTATAGTTACTAGATGACGGACATATCCATATCCATACAAGTAGCGACATATAACTTTGGTGATGACCGTTAACCAATCGGCGCTCACCTCATCTGTAATCGGCGACCGCTGATTGGCCCTCCAGTCGTATTCCGTCTTCCTCATTGGTGCCACGTTAGTACCCCATGTGCAGCTATTGGCAGCTATCACCTCCACGTAACAGTAACACCCACTTAACAATAAAAATATTGCCGCTACTTATATATACGTGTGTATTGCTTATCTGTCTATAACCATCACAATAAAATATAAAATCAGAAACAACTTGTTTATTAACAACGTAAGTAATAATTATTATTTTAAATATTGACTCCACCAACTATATCAAACTGCATTTGTCTTACGAACCGCTTTAATTACACTAAACGAGTTTAAATTTCCTGCAACTTTCATTATTAATGTGCAATAGCTAAGTTCCGTGCCGCTGAGAAACTTCATGTTGCGTATATTGATGTTGCAGGTAATTTAGAAATATCGTTGTTCCTGCAAAAGTATACTAGAAGATGTTGTTGTGACATTTTTGAACTGATTTATAATATTATAAACAAAGACAAATTCATAAATACTCGAACAAACTATTATCTGAGAAACTTTTCGTAATCAAATTAGAGATTAAATTAAACACAGATATGATCATATAACATTAATCAATAGGTGTTTAGCTTTAAAGTACAAATCATCATCATCATCTTATCAGCCCATTCATTCATCAGGTCCTGCTCGACCCGTCCCCAGGTCTTTCCCTCGACTTGCTCGACATCGTCAGCCCATCGCATTATAGGTCGACCTCGTCGTCTTTTCCCTTGCCTTGGCCACCATTCTGTTAAACACCTACTGCACCTATCGTCTTCACACCTCGCCAAGAATCCTCGCAAAGTACAAATAAAATGATTAAAAAAACAGTTTTTGGCAATTTCTTAAGTACGTAGACCATGGTTTATATATTCTATCGTAATCGAGAATTGTTAATATGCACTTTGAAATAAAAATAGTTATTCCTCGGAAATTTTATGTCGTGCCCAATTTAGCTTCAACAACCACATGTACATTTGTTACGAGTTAGCGTTCACACCAGCGCATGCCACAACAATATTAAATACCGCACCGTATTTGTGCAGTAGCTGGTTACTTTGTGGATTGTCTTTATTTACCGAATACCGCTGCGTTAAAAATATTACATAGAGCTGGAACTCTATTGTTTATTTCTTGGCTTATTTCCACTGTTTGGTATTGTAGTGTGGTCTGGTTACATTCTTATTCATCTTTGAAAAACTTTTCTTTTAATCTTATTTTATTTCTGGTGAGAGAGGGCATTGTTTGGAGTTCAACAAAAAAGGCTATTATAAAATCCAAGATTATCTGAAGGATAAAATGGTGTGTAAATAGTTATTTGCTATCGTTCGTCATCATAGAGGCACGTTATTTTGATGGATTAATGGAAATTATGTAAAACATTTAATACTGACAATATTATATGATAGTCTATTTAAAAAAAAGTGGCTCATGAGTTTCTTGCCGGGTTCTTCTCAAGAAAAGCCTTACTCTCGGAATCCGGCCGCTTGTATCAATTAAAACCACAGTCAATGCTCTGTGGTTGTACGTGCCACAAGCGCTCGCGGTAATTAACCTCAATTTAGAATATACTTTTTATTTAATTATATATATATTTTTTAATTTACGAATTGTAAAATATTGACGTTTTTAAGAGCCAAGTTTGGCCTATGAAATAAAGTAATTTTTGTTTGTAGTTTTTTTCCTCTGTGTGATGGAAACAGGAACTAGGAAATCCGAAAATGAACAAAGTCTCGGTCATCATGTGGCGTAAAGAAAGATCGCGAACCTGTACCAGGCCCTATACCGTGGGCAGGTCGTCATTAGGTGCACAGATTTGTTTCCATTATGTCCTACGTCCAACAGCAGACGACAACGGTCTCGCCACGGGCTATAATGGTGAATAATTTACAGAAAATCAATCTCTAATAAGATTCCTCCTTGAATGTAATAAAACTCCCTCGAGCAGCAATTTGCATTTTCTACTAGAAAATCGCTCCAAAATTGCAGAAGACAATAATATTCTAATTTAATAAGTTCGGGAGATGCCGTTGAAAGTGCAATAAGCTTTTCTCGCTTCCAATGGGAACCGCTAAGGCCTTAACAACGTGAAAGGCTCCAGTGGCAGCGATTATTATTTTATTTTACGTCTTTTTATCATTCGGGACTTTGGGCAAAATTTCAGCTGGGTCGAGTGTTTTGAAAACACCCGATAGTTCTTCCGGCCCTGAAATTTTCCTGGTAGTTCCTGGAGAAACATAACAGTGGTAGCTCGCTACCACAACAGGGTTTAACTCACCAAAGATTTTGCCTTTTCCTAAAATACGGGAAAGCTAAAAGGTTTGGGTCCTTTGAAAAAGCCGGCCGTTTTGCTTTTAGAAAGTAAAAAAACCTTGATTTCATTGATATACTTTTAAGTTTATTTTGCCGCCTTTTACGACACCCAAGGGAAGAGATGGTTTGCTAGTATTCTTTTAATGAGCCGCTACCACACGACTCATTGTTTATTAAGCTGGTTAATATTGGCGTAATTGTCAAATGGCACATTCTAATCATTTATCTATAATTATCACATGCTTGATGTCACAAGCTCAAATAAATCGCTCCCGCTTCCGCTTCTATCTAAACCAATCAGTTAGCGACTTCAATATTTCAACAAGATGCAAGCAGCCTGAAAGGGAATCTTCTCTTATCCAGCGCTGAGTGCTGTGCTAATATTTTACTAAAGGTTTTTGGAACTTAGACTCCCTCAATTTTCTAGTCTAAAGTGGTAGCACTCGACCTTTTACACACTTGAAGACTCACGAATAGTTTGAAAAATGTGTAGAGGCGGGCGAGTTTTCGGAGTATTTGACTGATTACTCAGGGTTTAAGCACTTGATTAGCAAGCATGTGCGCGTTTTATAATTATTCTGGGATCCTGAGATCATCTCGTCTGGAACATAGCCGCCATTGTTCAATCACCTCTCTGGCCTAGTGGTTCACACCACGAGTGTTGATCCGGAGGTCCGGGTTCGATTCCCCATGGAGGCACAAGTTTTTCTGCTCGGTTCGCCTGGCTAGGTACCACCGTCTTACCTAAATTTGTTGTTTTAAGCATTGTTGTGTTCCAGCAATCAGAAGTAAGATAGCCAGGTCCTCGGTTATTGAAGATAACAGGTGAAGCTCGCTTCCACCTACGGCCTTATCGTCACTCACCATCAGATGAGATGAAGGCCAAGAGCTTACCTGTCATATGTAAAAAAAAGTCCGCCATTGGCACCTTGTGTAATGGACACTGAAGTTTAAATAAATAAATACATGGAGTAGACAAAGGTTAACCCACAATTTACAAAAGGTACTTATGCAACAGAGAACAATCTGTTGCCATGTACCGAAGATGCAAACATATGGCAAACAAAGTTTACAATGTAGCTGCTACAAAACAGATTATGAAGCGCAAGGTTTTCCACAAAATTTACTAACATCTGACGATGGTCGTATCTATCCGAAGAATGCATCAGTTCAAGCCAATCAATCGTGGATATCTTACTAAACATCTTTGCGATAATTTGGAAGTTGCTGTTACATCGTTTCTTCTTCGTAAAGAAAGAAAGGAAGAATATTCTCAGAGTACGTTACCTGTCTACTTTAGACGTTTCAAAGCTACGCCGGTCAGCAGCGCCGACGAGATTTCCATACATTTTGACGTTAAGTGCGCGCGTGTGGCTGTGAAACAATGTTAGCTATCTCATGTAATTGTAGCGCGCGCGTGTCTGGCGCTGGCGGCCTGCGTACCTATAAAACCGCCCTTACTCTTCAGCCCATACAACCAGTTCCTTTTAGTAAATATTAAATGAATTAAATTAAAATCAAGTGGAAAATAAGGAAAACCATTTTCTTTTTTCTTTTACTTTTGTACATACAAAGCATACACCAATATTATCATTTATTTTTATGTCAATAATAAAACTCAATACAGTTTGCTCAGTACAATACTGGGCTAAAATAAAAATAAAAGTTTCATCAACATTTAATTTGCTAGAAAGCGAGGAAAAGTGTGTTTTTTCTATTCCATCGGAAAAGCATCTTGGCTAAACGCTCTCGTAATAAAATTCTGATCGATCCCGTTTTATGGGGCCATTACATGGTTATAGTAATAATGTGCGCCATATTTTCGATTACAGCCAACAAAATTGACCTTTTAAACGTTAATAAATTTGTATTATATTTAAGGGAGCTTTTGATGAGTCATTTTGTTCACTTAGCCCGAGTCTTAACTAAATTGATTTCTACTAATGTGAGCCTAGAAATGGAGTAAATATTTGTAGTTTTTAATTTAGTAGGATTAATATTTCTTCAATAACTTCAACTAAATCCATCCCAACCTGTGTCATACTATAAGTACGCATCAAATAGGTGATATAACCCCTGGACTGACACTAATCTTGTTTTGGACGAGACACAATTGATTTTCTAATGTCAACAAATATATCTATATAAAACTCTATATCAAACTCTATATAAAACTTTGAATGAAAAAAGAATATTTCGTGCGAGCTAAATATTACTTGCGAGTTTGTAAGTCTGTAACTTAAAAAATATAATATTACCACGGGAACCCTTTAATTTCCCGGAATAAAAAGGATCTAAGATGTTGACCATACAAAATTTCGTTGAAACAGATAGATAATACCATTTTTTTTGGTATTTTCCCTCTTTTTACATCCCCCTGACTTGAGCATTTTTTTTCTATGTACAGACATTCGACCTCTACAGTTTAATTATATGTATAGATTATTACATAAAACCGTAAGGACTCCAAACGAGAAACGCAAAATCAAACTTATATTTTAAATGCCTGTGCTCGTAATTAGTTTACTCAAATTTTAATAGCAGCTGGGACTCGCTGGTTAATATTTAACTTAAATACAGCACTAACTAATTTCCGGTGGAGGGTAGTTTCACCGCATCGGCAGGAACCCATTAGAGTAACATCAAACAGGGAACATCCTGCAAGACTCCTTAAGTAACTATCGGAGATAAGTTTCAGTACTAATTCAGTCTATGGAACGTATGGAATTAGCTTAGTAATTTCATGGGATTCATAAAAAATGGCTGACCTCTTTGAATTTATCCTCTTTTCCTTATTTTAGGACTAAGAATGAAAACGCTGTCTGTCACAAATATAGGTTATTAAAACACGAGCGTGGTTTTAAAAATCGAGCCTTGGCGAGTATTTTAATACCGAGTTATGTGCAGTTACATACACTACTTTATCTACACTCATTATTCAAAGAAATAAAACAAACAATTTAATTCATTTTATTTATTGATGGCTGTCTGGAAAACATTTGCCATAGTTTTGTGCGTTTTTAAGAAAAATAAGTGTTGCATAATGAGTCCAACCTGTTTCATAATGGTTATTAAGTTACAGTTTCCATTTTTAAAATTGCGTTTTTATCATCTGTGTTAAAAAGTATGTCATTATGAGTTCGAGTCTGAGTTCATAATTCGAACATTATAAAATGAGTGTAGATAAATATTGTTAATGCACCTTACGTTTTAGTTGAAACAGATAAGCACAAGTAATTAAAAAGAATTTTGACAACCAATTTTAAAACTAATATAATTCAACATATACATCTTGTTTAACTTACGGTCCTTTTATTTCTATCTAAATCGATGTGGAAGAGCGGGGCTTCTGGCACAGGCGACAGACAGAAGCTTAACAGGAGATCCCAATTCTGTTTCATATTGTACTAGCTGTGCCCGCGACGTCGTCCGCGCGGCTATTAATTTAACGCCGATAAAAGTTTACAAAAAGTTTTTGTGTGTTTGTTAACACGCACTGTTGTTTTACAAAGTGCTCAGCATTACATTCCTACCTCTTATTAGCAAAATGATTGTAAATAGTTGAACTAAAATCTTTAATAATATTTAAATAATGAAAATTTTTTTTTTGTCAGTATCATCAGATTAATTGTTGTCATAATGATAAATCTCTGTTGTTGTTTAATGATAAATTTTACAATGCCAAGAAATTGTAAAATTACATTTTGAACGAATATGTCACATAATACTCAGTCGAGCAGATATTGATAATAACGGTTACACTCGTGCGGTACCCGTTCCTCTCTCAGGTTCTAGACTATATGTGTACCAAATTTCAATAGAATCGGTTTAATAGTTTTGACGTGAAAGCAAGACAGACAGACAGAGTTACATTCGCATTTATAATATATAATATACATCATAATATATATAATATACAGTCTTATGCTTTTCAAAATTTAAACTTTTCTTTTCTCTGCAACATAATCATGGTACACGCATATTAGGTGGAAAAAAGAAATAAGGTACACTATACGCTTGCCGATATTCAATTCACCGATAAATCTAGTGCGACCGAGTGGAAACATGCTCCACTAGTAACAAGTACCTTTAAATGGTTCCCGATGCTAAGTTCGTGCTCGCCTACACTTGAGTGCTCAACTGAGAGACAGGAAACGTGGAATTCCGTGGAAATACATGTACATTTGCATCCTGAGTTGTATCGGACAATTAAGCAGCATCAGAGTATTGTGAAGATCAATACTCAGAACTCAAGCCCTTAATGCGTTGTGATTGGTGATTAGGACACATACCTCTACATAATTGGTGTTTAATTAAATATAGTAATATTACAGAGTTATGACCACAGTGTAAACGTATATAGTATAAGGAATGAATTATTCATATGACCAACCATTACGTTACGATAAATTGCAATAAATTATCGATAAAATTTATTTTGAATTAAAAGTATTTTTAGACACCACAATTAAAACTTTAAGATGGCTATAATTACCTACAATGAAGAAAAATTTGATTGCCTACTCAGTGATTTGCAGCGGATAAAAGTTGGCAATTATATAAAATTCCTAGCTTGTAAATAAATGTACTAGAAACCTAAATAAGACTATAATTATTTTAAAATTTGGCGAAGTGAGCGAGTAACTGCTACCTTACTTTTTGTTTCTCAATGTCACAATTTCTTAAAAATTCATAGATTTTAATTAAGATAAAGTCAATTTTGAGCTTTTCATGTTGATAAAGAATAAAGCTTAACAACAATATTAATTACGATCGAAACACGCCATCTTAAAAATATTAAACTTAGTTTACGAAAGCTTAGTTATTCATGTCTCATTTAACGCAAAGGAAATAATAATTCATAACACTGCCCTACGTAATATGATTATTTCAACTTAGGCTTTAGAATAGTCTTAAGAATACCCAAGCGAATACGAGCAAAGCTACGATAATTTTAATTTAAAATCCATGCGAACTGTTAATTACTTAATATACCTATAAATTGCAAAAGCATGATTCTCTATTATAATTTATAAGGTCTTTCACGAGCTAGAGAGCTGATAAAACACAATATATATGCTTCCTCCGTAAGGGTACTTGGTAAATAAACATATTAACCGTAAGTGGCAACGCGGTCGTTGGATTTGCTTATATTCCTTTCACAAAGTACAAGCTGAAGCGAATGATAAGCTTCTTACGAAGAACCACGAGGTCTTGCTACTTGGCACCTTGTAAGCTAGGTCTGGATTTGAATATTAATTGTACACATACCTGGCATATAAGGAATTCAATATTTTCACTCACATCGTAAATGCAACAATAATATCAAAACAGAAAAACGATGGCAAAGTTAGAGCTACAAATACGCTCTTCGTTCTTGTGATGACATGAAATTAGAACATTTTATAAGTTTAACTAATAATTTACAAATAACTGAATAATATAAACATTTGCACATTATTCTGTAGTCTTTACCCTTTTTGGAGTCTAATGTGTAATTAATGAATTGTATCTGAGCGTGTTTTTCAGTTAAATTAACTGAAACAATTCACAAACATCTTGTATCTAGTAACTTGAACCGTAGATAGAAGCCAAGCTTTTCCGAGGCACGCTTCCTGAATCTTTAATTTTATTGAATTCCAATCTATCCCACTCGTGAAAACTTGAAACCAGATGCTTCTAACTGCTGCTTTATCCTCTGTGAATATTATGCGTTCTTCCCTTTGATACTGTATAAAAGTGAATATGAATCCTGCTCTTTTGTCTATTCGTTATTCGGTTGACACGCTTCAATAAAATCTGGTATGAAGTTTGTGCATGCCTTGTTTAAGAGACAATTAAAAAAAAATTACTCTGTTCTATCTAGATAATAAGTCCATGTCAACTCAGTTATATTTTTAAGCATTCTTTTCACGCTCATGCTTGAATAAAAGATATTTCATAAATGTTGGTAGCTATGAAAAAGGCAAAAAAAGATAGGGACAAGCAAGACAGGATTGAAGACGATAAAGCCAAGATTGAGAAATATAAACTACAAAACGTTGTGTAAAGATTAAGTTGACAAGGAATTATGCACTTGGTCGTACCTAGAGCTGAGTACACAGTTGTTAGATAACTCTCTTTTTGTTTTAAGGCAGCATCATTAGAGCTATCTAGACTTTAGAAACTGCTGAGTAGAAAAGTGATCTTGTATTCAGGTTAAGCTTCGAGGTTTTACCAGGTTGAGAAGTAGTTGAAGTGTACTTAAATTTTTGTTTCAATACATTTTTTTTTTTGCAACTGAACGAGCGTTGGACACACTATCCATCAACTTACCTTATACAAATATCTGTTTTAATCCATTTAATTTGTTTCATCCCTTCAAGCTTCATTACTACAAAATCCCTACATTCATCGCAGCCATTAAAATAATTGATACGTTAGCCGAGTCAAGCCATCCGAGAATTAATTTCCGAACAGAAATGACTCGGATGATTGCTCGGCTCGACTCCCATTTGTTGGTTACGAAAAACATAATAATATAATCAGGGGAAAGGGTTGCACGCTTAACGATAGTAAACCTTAATGGATTAGTGAGGTATTTATACATCTTATCTTTATGTTACAAAGATAATTGAATGTATACTTCTGAAAATGAATGTATGATAATCCAAGGGACTAATTTATTATATTGTCTATCTTTAAATCAAAACTTGGAAAATTAATATAATATTAAATCTTTAATTTTATCAGTTACAAAAAACGTCATGAATAAACTTTCAGAATAACTGGCCTATTTTTATCGTCATATTATGTTTTATGTCCATAAATTATGTCTGTTATTTCACAAAACATAGAAATGTCAAAAAACATTTATTTTTTGATCTACTCTCACGTGGTACAAAATTGTTCAACTTTCATTTAATTTTGCAATTACCCTAGAGCTCACTGGTATAATAAATTTTAATTGTTTTAATGTCACATTAAGCACTTAATGAAATACCTATTGATTGTGAAATGGTTCCACTAATTATCTTCTTTATTTTCAGATAACGTCGATTTTATTAAGCTCCTTCATAATGCTCAGGTAATATTCGTTTAATGGTTCTTCGGGAATTCACAGTTCGGTTTGAAATATTCCATCAATTTGGGCCTTTGGAAATTACGACACGGAAATTAAATATTGAAAGTTGAAATGAAATTGAAATTTAATAGATCTGATTTATTACTTCATTATGTACTTAATTGCTTTGTTTATTTGTAATGTTAACATTTATTTACCTTTTGTTAGCTCGTAATTTTGTTATTTTTCATAGCCCATTATACCAAACTACGTTTTTTTAATATATTATCACTTTCCCTGATATTACATAGGATTTGTGGTTGTAATTCGGTATAAAATCTTTTAACATAACTGTGACAGGTCCATAAGCGTACTGCCCTCCTAATGGCAAGCGAATAGCCCACGCTCTATATATACACTTTATTGCATTTAAAAAAATATGCAAAACATATAACAAAAAATATAACTGCAAAACATATAAACATTGTTAACAAATGCGGACTTATCCCTAACCTCTTTTAAAACTCTTTTTATGATGATCATTCATGGGTGGATTGGAAGACATTTCTATGTCTTCAAGTCAACCCATGCATGATCATCATAGTATTGTATTGGACGCACATGCAAAAAGATGATAACTGATCATGTCAAATATATCAATAAAAATAAAATAATAATAAATAAAATGAACTACATAAACTACATCATTATACTTGTACTAAAATAAATATATACATATTTAAATGTACAATAAACATGATGGAGTGCATTTTTCAGATTAAATATTGGGTCCTTACCTATAAAATTGGTGTTTTTTTTCTCTCTTAGTATTCTGTCTGTATCTATCAAGTTTTAGAGTATCCTTAAAAAATAATTAGGTACCTCCTCTTAAAATAGACCATATTTTTGAGCTCTTTTGATTTATTTTGATAAATTGTTGTAAGTTTAATTGTGTTAAAATTGGACACGGAGACAACTCTTTTTAAGTGCCTCCCGAATACATCATTTGATTTGCATTCACGTAAAAACGATAAATAATTTTTATGAAGTTTGATATCACACATATCGCTTAAGGTTGTCTTATGATACACGCCAAATATTATCTTTGGATTTGTCGTTGTGAAGAAAACTGAAAAAATGTTAGTATGGAAAATGCAGAGATCCCCAAAATCTCCATACAAAACACCAATTTCATAGGTAAGGACCTAATAGTAATAGTCAAGTAGTATAGTCAAGTTCAAAGATTTTGGGACACTACTTAGTTTAAGATGCGAATTGTTACGACCGTACTGGACGAAGTCGCAGGAATACATAGCACGTCAAAGTTTATACTCTCTAATAGGAGCCAAGGTATAGCCAAATGGGCAATATTACACCTCACAGGCACCTTCTATCCATTGATAACTATATAAATACAGCGAGAATTTCTCTGAAGTTCTTTAATAATAGCTCCGATTTTATTAGCTCTTACACTGGTCTTAAGTAGTTCAATCGGTGTTCCCACGAGTCGTCCTGAAATATAACCCGACCATATGGTATAGGTATTCTGCTTCAGTGGCGATGTAAAATTAAGCGCATTGCTATCTTGAGTTAATGATCTCGATTAAGCAATTCACTTTTAAAAAAATAAATGCAAAATATAGAACCAGTACATCGAACAGTAACAGGAGGAGCTTGGTGGCGTAGTGTTTAGTAAACAAAGCTACCTTCGCTATGGTCAGGCCTTGGATGGGTGATCAAAAGTTTGTGTTCTAAAACTCCTCTGTTCTTCGGAAGGCATGTTAAGCCGTTGGTTCCGATCGCTATTGTAACCGTTTCTACCTACTAACCTGCAATGGGCCAGCGTGGTGGTGTTACGGCCCATACCCCTTATGTTACTTCATGAGAACTTGGAACCAGATATTGTCTTAGAAATCGACTTTAGACGGCGACCTTATGCACGAGTAAAGTCATTTTCTAACTCAACGTTACTACTTAAAATAAAAAATACACCCTAACTGTATTTAAAGTTAGAACTCTAGCCAAGTAACTGCCTTCAATTCCATACAACAATTAAATTGACAAAAATTCTAAAGACGGTTGTTTATCTTCTGTTCCTTCTACAGCCTTACATATTAATTGTGTTTGATAAATTTTTCATTTGATTTTATTCAAATAATAACCCAAAGATCGCAAACAATCCTATCCTATTCGTAATTATACGACCCTCACTGTTGAGTAGGTATTTCAGATTTATTGAGTTTTTAACCGCCTTCACAAAAAAAGGTTCTCAGTTCACCTGTATAAATGATTATCTTGCTGAACCGGCTGAACCGATATTGATGCGGTTTTAAGAAAACTATTTGTTCCTCGTCGTCCTCAGCCTATGTACGTCCCACTGTTAGGCACATGCCTTCTTCATGGAGAAACACATGAGGAGAATGGGCTGGCCCAATGCGGGTGGGTAGGCGAAGGTAGCTTTGTCTTCGATGGAAACCAAAGCGTACAACTACGCCGCCGAGCTCCTTGTTACACGTAATAAAAATCAAACGCACGATGATTTAAAAAAAAATTATTGAGAACCGCCTTCAGTAAACTAAACTGCTGAAGAGCACTCAGTACCGGATCGACCAACTTTACAATAGTTAGTACTTTAAAATTCTACTATCCTAATGCAGCGACGCCGTTAGCTAAGCAAACGTGCACTCCATCCATTTCTAGGACTAGGTGTACCAGGTTAAGTGGTAGCGGGGCCTTAACGACCCCTCGCTTATCCACTTACCGCCGGGGTCTAAATGGACCCCAGTTGTGTTAATGGCTTTGTCTGCCGTTGGACTATTTGCGGTGGAGACACGTGATGCCCCGAAAAATTTGCCAGACAGATAACTCATTAAGAATTTATGTATGTGTAACTTTTAGACATATATGTTTTTTTACAAATAAAGTGCCAATACGGCCCACCTAATGAGAAGTGGTTACTGTAGCCTGTAACGGACCTCCTCCGATCTCCGTGTCCGTGTCTATTATTTGTAGTCGTTGACAGACGTCGAATTGAAAATAATAAAAGAGATATTTAATTGCGTGAATGATTGTGTTTGTATTTTAATATAAAAAGTACTAGAAGCCCTATAAGCTGGATGCTTGTTCTTATTTTATTTCAGCAGTTTTGCTTTTTCAACAGTAGATTATATCTATCTATTATCCACCTATTATATAAAACCGTTTATGATTCTATTAAAAATGATGTCGTATTTTAACCATTGATACAGCCCTCTTAGCACGAACACCGTAATAGGATACATATCGTGTATTTACCACGTTCACCTGTCAAAGTACTAGGGAATTTGACAATTTGGGCGTGATAAATATTATATCACGCTGCTCTTGCAACTTAGGCAGAGCGTGATAGTATATTATTATCATGAGTATCTTCTTGTTTCCAGCAGTGAGGAGTCTAAAAATGTGTGACGATAATACTATTTATTGCGATACCTATAAAGATACTACGTAGAAATATAATAATATCATTATTTATTATTTGTTCCAAGAGAAAGGTGTCGTGTTATACTTATTAATGATTTTCCTCCTGTCAACAGCTTCTATAACTCGGTAACAAATCAAAAGGCCTCGTCCTCACTATGAGATAACGCCTCGAGGCAGCGAGAGACTTATTTTTCTCGGGTGCTTTTCGTTTGGTCCAGGTCATAAGCTTTAGAAATAAAGAGAATTTATCATAACAAATTTAAGGAACAGATATCTAATCATAAGAATACAATTTACAATATAATAGACTCGAAATCGAGAATATTTACGACAGAAACGTGTAAGATAAGGATACAAAAAATATGATTCGAAAACGGGTGATTATCGGCGATTATTCATTGGCTGTGCAAAAAGTCGTCGGAAAAAGGTCGAGAGTAGCGCTTCTGATCTAAGATGATATAATAATCGAGACAATAATTGAGATGAGTCTCACACACACGCCTGCCGCCTAGCTAGCGTTAGGTACGATCCCTGATTGGAGTTGTTCTAGTCAAAAAAAGGTATCGTTACCAGCCTACATACGTCCCAGCGCAAGGCACGAACCAAATATTTAGGGGGAATTCATGTAACACCGTACGGCATCTAACGCCGGACCTATGTTCGCGTCATTCTGTACCTATTTGTGACCCACTCCATCACTTGTAGTTCGAATCGATCGATATTTAAAAAAATAAATATCGTCAGACATTTCTTTAAATATTATACATGCCAGCGTAGGTACCGTCCGGCGTTACGAGACTTCCACCTAATAGTTAATTAATATAATTTTAATCGCTTCCGCTTCTGCCTTAAATCATCTCCTCCTAGCTTATAATAGTTTTTCTCATCACCATTGTTCGATGGGCAACGTTCGCGAAATAAATAACACAAAACGTTGGACTATCCATTTTGTTTTGGACAGGTATACGATGCTTCGTGGCACCCGTAATTATTACGTCTACCCCCGTTTCGCTCTATTCCCTCAAATGGATCGCGAAAGTTGCTTGTATATTAGGTTTTTGAGAAACAGTCAGATCTTGTGACGTTTCTGTCACAATATCTGTCTGTATTTTTCTCCACAGCTTATTTAAAAAAAAAAAGATTTTCTGGATGTGGACCTAGAAGGCGCTCGTTGGCGTAGAGCTTCGTTCGCTTTGACTTTCTATATTGTAAGCTAAGCTACTTTCTCCATGGTCAGTTCTTGCATGGGTGACCAAAATTTGTTAACTTGAGTTTCCTTGCTTTGTTTAACCGTTGGTCGCGGTCGCAAGCGTTTGTGGTATAACAACCCCTGCTTTTTTGTGCTTCTCCACAAAGTCTGTGCCTAGCAGTAGGACGTATAAAGGCTAGTGACGAGGGATACGAATAAGGATGTAAACTAATAATAATAATATACTATATAAAACAACAAATGCAGCTTGCTGCGGATTCTAAATGACGGATAAAAATTCATATATTTGATAGATAAATACATGCAAATATTCAGAAGATATATTATAAATATATATAACTTCCAAGACTGCAGAAATACCTGTATTCATCACACAAACATTTTTCCCCACCGATGATCGAACCTGGAACCTCTCGAGATGGCGACGTCTTGAGACTGAACCACGGAGGTCGTCTAAGGAAGATATAAATAATATCTTCATGTATGTTAAAATATATAAATATAGCTAAATTGTTAAAAAATTGTTATTCTAATCAATTTAGAATAAAAATTAGCAATACTAAATTGCCCTTATTAAGTGCCTACAAAGTTATTTTTCAGTAAAAAAAAATAAAAAAAAAACCTTTCACACGAACTAGACGAGCTATTTTCCTTTTGAGACTGTTTCCTGGATTGGATACCTTAATAGAGTGGCGGAAGTTTCAATTTCGTTAGAGAGGACCAACTTAGGTATTTCAGACTACTGAGGCCATGGCAGTTGGTACTTCAGGAGTCTGGAACGGTGTTGAGTTTAAGTTAGGTACATACTATATCTTAAAATTAATAGGCAAGAGTCAATTTTTTGATGGCTGGTTAGGTTGGCCAGTAGGTTAAAATATGGACCAATTGCGAATACGTATGTCGTGATATGACAGCTTGTCCAATAGTCGAATTCAAATATTCCTATAGATGAATAATCATAGACAATTTAACCACAACACGGTGCTGGGATTAGTTACATGGCGGCTGGCGACACAGCTGATGTATATTGCTTTGAATTTTAATCGCAAAGTGAGGCTGACGTCACACTTTTGGCGTTTCCACTGACGCGATTGGTTTATAAATTGACTATTAAGGTTACTGTAACTCCGGATCAAAAAACTCACCCTAAGACCCCGAAGTGTTGTTTTTAGTAAATCAGTTAATCAAATAAACCTTTTTTTTACAATATGTAAAAATAGAGTCCAACTACTAACAGTCCACAGCTGGACATAGGCTCGGATCGGTCCCGCGCACGTTAGTGACTACTTTTGATTAAATCAAATAAGAAAAGTCCTCAGACATAATTTTACTGACTTTACTTTAAAGTAAAATTCAATTTTAAAAAATTAAGTTATTAAAATTTTTTAGTTTATACAACCTAAACAAAATTTAATCTTTCTAAGATTTTATGTTATCCTAGAAAGCAAATAACGGCAAAGAAACTTTATTTATTTTATGGTTAGAGTTGTGATAATGAGAAGAAGAAAATGAAGGTATATTCATCACCTAAACTTGGGGACTTATTCATATAGGGGGAAATGTAGGTCTTAACACCTCTGCCTACCCCTTCAGGGATAAAGGCGTCATAGGTCATGTTGGTACAAATCTAAAATCTAAAAGTCTTTAGTCGAGAGTAGTATGTTATCTAAACTCAATTTAAAAGCCCCTTTATTATTTGTAGATTAGTCTCAAAAGTCTCAAGTTAAAATAAGTCACAGAAAACAAAACCCTACCTGACTTTGCCCTTATGATAAAGGCATTTACTTTACGAAGATGATGATATATTTTCAACAATGGACGCATAAGTATCTCAATATTTTTTGTACATTATTACGCTAAAGCCGTAGAATTACGCATTTTATTTTTTGCCGAATTAATTTTTGCTTCGTTGTTTTAGGGAAATTGTGCTCTAAGTCAACGTGGCTTAGAGACATTTCCTTTTTGCCTTGGTTTTTATTGTATCGCAAATGTACATGACCCGCCAAGGTCGCTTTTATGTTTTGCGGGGTCAATGCACTTAAGACAGAAGTAATGGGGGGTAATTAATATTTTCCCATTAGCGACTGGGTCGATGATCGCAATTTATTTGTGTGATGTGACGAATTCCGTGACAGGACTGTTTTGATGTGATAAAAACATTTGTTTCTAATCCGAGGTCAAGAGCCGTCGAAAACCTTGTCGTTCCGGTCGTTAGGCTTTTGACGACGTACTAAGTTCTTTGAACTGTGAATATCAAAGATTAACTTAAACCGTCAAACAAATGTATTAGGCAGCGTCAGCAGAATTGGGACGGACGGGGCAACTCGTTCGAGGGGCTGCGGGTATCACGAGTTCGATTATACCGCCTGTACTACCGAGGTTGAATTAAACCTCTGTACAGTTCACTGTGAATATCGCTTGCCTCACATTGTGCCCGGTGCATGGCAACAGACTCGCCACCTGTTACATGGGGACCTAACATATCTGGCGAAATGTGGGTGATAACACCCCTGCCTACCCCTTCGGGGAAAGGGGCGTGGTGATATGATGATAATATATACAAACTATCACACTGCGACAATCAATGAGGACTGTAATGTTGATGAAGCGAAAGAAATATGCAAGGATCGTAGCAAGTGGAAGGATGTAATCTCTGCCTACCCCTGTGGGAAAAAGGCGTGACTTGTATATGTATGTATGAATCAGCCGATTTCTATTCAGGCTAGAAGATCACAAGTGAAAATTGATATAAACACCCGTTCCAATCCATTTGGACATAAACATGTCTTCGTGAACGACTTAAATGTTTATTATGTAGAACTAATATCCTTCATCGATTGCAAAAAATATCAAAGCAGAGTCGAAAAAGTTGGCTCACCCAAGATTACTCATGTATACTACAGACCTGCTATTCTGTACTATAATGTTCATTCAAGACTGTTCATTTCTTGTGATAGGATCTAGTGGAATCTATCCAACTATAAAATCGCTAATATTTTTCCCTTCTATTTGCGATAATAGTTCTTTTCAAATTTCATTTCATCTTGTATAGGTATAAAAACTTGTAATGCTTACAATATCCATACTAATATTATAAATTTGAAAGAAACTCTGTCTGTCTGTCTGTTTCGCTTTCACGTCAAAAATTTGACCGAAATTTAGCCGAAATTTGGTTCACAGATAGTCTAGAGCCTGAGAAAGGACATAGACTACCTTTCATCGCGATATGCCCATGGGAACGGATGCCATGCGGGTGAATGTTGAAAAATATAAATAACGCGTCCCAGATAAATTAAGAACAAATTTACGCCACTATGATGCTTCTAATCATAGAGTAGGAGTGCATATACAATTCCACCAATACAGGCTACTGTTCCATTTTGAAAAAATCTTTTCAGTGTTGAAAAACCTATTTATTGAGGAAGGCTATACGCAAATACCATCACACTATCTATTATTAACTATTCTACGCGGACGAAGTCGCGGGCAAAAGCTAGTGATATAATGAATGTAAATGAAATAAAGCCAAAAGTAAAACTCAACCACATATACCATTATGTTTTATTTTTATGTTTTTTTTGTCTAATATTTGCCAGAGAAACAAAACATACAAAACGATTAATAAAACTCAAACTACACACACACTACACATGTGTAACCATTACGAAGGCCAATGCCCAGCAGTGGGACGTATATAGGAACTTAGCAAACTACGCCTAATATTGGGTCCTTACCTATGAAATTGGTGTTTTTATTCTGTCTTAGCAATTTGTCCGTAACTATTAAGTTTCAGAACATTCTTATAAAATAATTGCCTCTTCTAAAAATAGACCATATATTTGAGCTCGTATTATTTAATTTGATAATTTTTTGTAAGTTTAATTGTGTTAAAATTAGACACAAAGACAATTATTTTTAACTGCCTCCCGAATACATCATTTGATTTGCATTAACATAAAAACGATGAATAATTTTTATCAAGCGTGTTCACACACATATTGCTAAAGCTTGTCTAATGATACATGCCAAATATTATTATCTCTGGATTTGTCGTTGTAAAGAAAACCGATAAAATGTTAGTATGTAAAATGCAGACATCCCCAAAATCTCCATACAAAACACCAATTTCATAGATAAGGTCCTAATATGTCGACTAGCTCAAGCAAACTAAGTCTGTAAGCTGACCCAATCAATGTTGCAAGCAGGGCAACAAGCTGACAAAGTCGTTAAACAAATGCACCCTTGCACGAGCTGTAGCTAACATCGTACTCGACGGACTGTTTCACATTATTGCACTTTAAGTCTAGGAACTTAAGGTTGAAAGAGTATTGAAAAATGTTGACAGGTTTGTATTGATTGACGTACTGTTAATTGTACAGAGCATACCAAGGATTTATAAAATTTACAAAGCTTAACTATAGAGGTAATTAGTTTAAGTACTTTAATAAACATCAATCATGCAAGGACTGTGATTGAGAATCAATAAAAATGGAGCTACAGTAACAATTGACCTTATCATTCATATAAAGGGAAAGATTATGATTTATAAGAAGTAGACACACACACGCACACACACAATATAATCCTCTTTCATTCTCATTTGTCACTCAGATCTTCTTAACTTCACCTACTGATTCTCTTCTCAGTTTACCCTAATAAAAGTCTCAAGCAAATCCACTTAGCACTTTCCCTGCACTCTATTTTCATTTTAGTTTACTAATTAATCATCAATGCTCACGCCTTTATCTATGAAGTGTTAGGCGAAGGTGTAACACAACAAATGCGTCAAGTGTTACCGAAAGAGGTCAAAACCGTGAAGTGATTTCATGAAAATCTTTACAAAAGTAAGGAGACCAACACAAAAGCCTAACCGGTTCCACTTGACTGATATAAGCCGTTCAGTCGGTAAGCTGTTCAATTTTGCTCACACGTAGCTTGCCCGGCAGCGTTGCTAAACAAATGCGCTCTCGTGCATAAGACAGTGGCCTATCTCTATAGGGCGGTAGGGCTGCCATTCGAAAGAACTTATTTTCTTTACTTACCAGTTGAAATGTTTTTCTGACCTGAACTAATTATGTCACCAGGAAAATTATGGACATGAAAGATGGCCGTGTAGGGAGATGGATGGATTATGATGATGAAGGAAGTGATTAGTGACATGATAGCAGAGAGTGGTAATAAGTAAACAGGGTAGAAGAATGAGAGATCATTGTTTTCTACAAAATATGAAATACGCGAACAAAACACTCCCTAATAAATGACCGTATTCACGGGAAATATGAAAATTGTATCACCATTTGCTAATTACATTTACGTAGACATCAGAATCTAACATCAAGAGCACACACAAGAATTGGAATTACGATGTTTGAATGTTTCCTGAATGCCACAAATTCCGTCACAGAATCAGCATTTGTAGACGCGACACTCATACACGTCTTAATAATATTGCATCCGTCAACGCCAAAGATTTACGAGCTGCTTGTCGAATGACTTATGTAACTAACAAATTCATGACTCGAGATCGTCGCGAAAGCGCGCAAATTGCACGACTAAATACATTTGCACTAATATTTTTGCAAATTATATTGCAGGTACGTTGCAGCTTTGAGTTTAAAAACTGTTTCGCCTGACGACTCGAATTTAGGGCAGGAAACTTAATTACGTTTAATGTTTTAACATAAGACTTAGTTGCTCGGGCGAAGTTTTAAACTATAAGCGTGGAGATAGTTGGTGCAATGCTTTTAATGCCTCGTGATGTTAATTGTTCTTTGCTGAACTTACATCAGTCTTGATTCCTCATATTAAATACTTCCGTTTTTGCAGGAGCGACGTTTTCTTGGATATTTTATTAAGTTTTGGTATCCTTCTGAAAACTGGTATTAGGACATGCAAACAAATTTATTTAATAACATCTGTTAGCTGCCAGTATCATATAAGCTAATTCCCAGTTAGGAAACAAAATTGCTTTAGATAATTAAAGGCAATAAACATGCTTTATTCGCGCTGTGGTTACACTATTCTCTGCAATATCTATTTCTGCGTAGTCTAATTTATGGCGAACTCAGATTCTATGATTGATATTTTGCATTTTAGAATTGTTTTTTGTACATATGTTAGGTAAGCTCTTGACCTTCATCTCACCTGATGGTAAGTGACGATAAGGCCGAAGGTGGAAGCGAGCTTCACCTGTAATCCTCAACAACTGAGGAACTGGCTATCTTACCTCTAAAAATTTTCTAATTGGCTTTTTTTTTCATTTTTATTTGGCGAAATTGTAACTGTAGCTACTAGCTAAAACATGTGAGTGACAACCCTAAGTCTTTGGTGCTTTATTTTCGACGCACGTTCCATTGCAACCAGTGTATTTGACATGATCGGTTTCGAATTTTCCTCTGAATTTTTGAGTCGGTCCCTACTTCCGATACAGCTTACTTACTTTAACATCAATAATAAAACAAGCTGTAACGGGGCGCCATAGCTATATTAGTCATTGCGCTCTTCTCTGGCCATTTTTCTCTTGGTTTCCGTTTTTAAATTTGCAGTCTGTCTCTTTTTATTTGTTTTGTTCTCGAAGCTCATTCTTACGAGAGTCAGTGCGTAGAGCGGTTGTCTCCCTTCTAACAATAATTGTACATACATATTTATGAAGTGAATCAATTTTTATAAGCTGAAACAAAGTTACAACAAATCACATTATCAGTTCCTAATTTATAACAAAGACTATATGTTTCTCAAAGGCACTATTTTGTGCCTTAAATCTTCATTTTAAATATACGATACCTAAGTGACGACCCAACTGCATTTTAATTATCCCCGGCTTCACCCCGTCACAAAGCTATACAAATAAATATTTCAACAGATTGTACCAATGGAGTATTCCATTGGTACCATCCCTTGATTACTGCATACAGTTATTACGCTTATTATCACATTATACATCTGTTACGTAAGCCGGGATCGTTAAATCGTGTAAATGCGAGGGCTACGTGAATCTGAACGTTAATGTTACGATAATCGCTTCAGAATCAATTCTCGATGCTTATCGAATATCTTTATCGATTAAGATGGGCCATTAACATTTACTTTGAATGATAATGAGGTGCGGAGATTTTTAAAGCTTTTTCAGATATTGCTTTAGATGAGAAATGTAATTTTGGTAATTTTTGAGATTTTATTACCTCCCTGCTTTCTCATTCGCCTTTTGAGGGTTAATTCGATTACCTTATTTGATTTAATCGATTAGAAAAAAATATTGGAACATCTAAACATTGTTGTTATTAGAGTAGAGCTACTTATGTGTTTTGAATAATTATATATGTCATTTAAATATCACGCCTGTATCATCGAAGGACGTCAATAATGTAGTGATTAGCACTTTGGCTTTCAAACCTACCTCCGCCATAGTCAGTCTTTGGATGGTTGACCAAAACATTGTGATCTTGAGCTCCTCCATGCTTCGGATGACAGGTTAAAGCTTTGGTCAATTGCAACCGTTTCTACCCACCAACTCGCATTGGGCCAGCGTGGTGGTGTTACGGCCCATACTCCACGTGTGTTTCTCCATCTAGGAAGGCCTGTGCCCAGCTGTGGGACATGTATAGGCTGAGGATGATGATATCTACGAAGGGGTAAGCAATAGTGTATGTTCCACTGGGGCTAACCTGTAGCCATGCACCAAGCTCATTGTAAGGCAAAAAGTATTAATTACGGGTGACCACCACTGGAAAAAGGTTTCTACAAGAATTATAATGTCACACCTTACCGTAGTAAGTGTCAACATTCATCGTTACATATTTTTACAATAAAACTATAAGCATATAATATATTTTCTATATATCTATAGCATATAGTCATTGAAATTTCACCCCAGACGTTACGATATACGGATTCTTTTTTTACAAAATTATTTCTCTTTTATTGTAGTCTTCTTATACCTTTGTAACTATTTATCTTAATATACTTCAGTGGCATTTAATTATCTGCAAGAAAATTTCCTGTTCGGTTTCCTTTTACTCACTATTTCCCGTTACTTTTCCCAACGAAGTAAGTTGTTACGTAATTGTACAAAATAAGTTCCCTGTAAAGGTATACTGTCTAAGATAAGGTGGCAGATGTGAAATAAATTAATATAATTGTGAAAGTTTTTTTTTTTATAATATTAGGTCCGTACCTATGAAATTGGTGTTTTGTATGGAGATTTTGGGGAATTCTGCATTTTACATACTAAATTTTTTTCAGTTTTCTTCACAACACCAAATCCAAAGATCATATTTGGCATCTATCATTAGACAAGCTTTAGTAATATGTGTAATATCACACTTCATACAAATTATTTATCGTTTTTAAGTGAATGCAAATAAAATGATGTATTCGGGAGGCACTTAAAAAGAGTTGTCTCCGTGTCCAATTTTAACACAATTAAACTTACAACAAATTATCAAAACAAATCAAAAGAGCTCAAAAATATAGTCTATTTTTAGACGAGGTAATTATTTTTTAGGAATACTCTGAATCTTAGTAGTTACAGACAAAATACTAAGAGAGAAAAAAACACCAATTTCATAGGTAAGGTCCCAAAAGATTGTGTTCAATGTAAGTATGACCAAAGCAGATTTTATATATTATACAAATAGATGTGAATTAATAATTTTACATATTACTTGGACTGATTGACCCCTAAAACTACATTACAAGATACAACACTTCAATAAAAATAAACAACGCAGAAATCAGGATTCATAAATTGAGGTCTTCTTATATAGTTTATAAGTAGATTTGTCAATAAATGTGCTGAAAAGTAGTAGTAAAATATGAACTTAAAAAACACAACATCTCCTATTTTTGAGAATAATAAAAAAATACTCGAAGATGCCCCTGAAAAATTACATCAAAGCCACAATTTTTTTTTACAGATAGAAAATATTGTACATTTGATTTTTATTAAGTTGTCTGTTTTGCTTATACATATATATATTGGCCATTGAAGTAACTGTTGAAATTATTATATAGATTTTTGATCTTATTTATTTATTCATTTATTAATACTTTATTGTACATTCAAGATATAAATAAGATCGAAAATCTTTATAATAATTTCAACAGTTAGTTCAACGGCCAAAATTTACGTTTGCTGCTTTCACTAGCATGAAATAAGTGTCTTAACCATAGTATTAAATTAACAGACACGTACGTTTTTTTTCAAACACCTTCCTTGACACGTGCCATCGCACCATAGACCGAAGAGTTTCTCATGCTCGTCACGTCCCTCAGATATGGGAGGTATTCGGCGCCCTTTTATCAGACTTCACTCTTTCTGTCGCCTTTTGTTGTATTTTTGGCAGGACTACAAATGGTACAGTTCATTTACATTGCCGATCTTTAATATAAAGCAATCATAGTGAGCTTTTTCAGGCATATAATGAGGGTTAAATAGAAATATGTTTAAGAAACAATGTTCTGCGTTTGAAGGAAAAATCAAGGAGGGGCTAGTAGCAGTTTGCTTTAAATAACTGTATGTGAAATTTTCGCTTTAAATAACGTTCTTAATATTGGGTCCTTACCTATGAAATTGGTGTTTTTATTCTGTCTTAGTATTTTGTCTGTAACTATTAAGATTAAGAGTATTCCTATCAAATAATTACCTCGTCTAAAAATAGACTATATTTTTGAGCTCTTTTGATTTGTTTTGATAATTTGTTGTAAGTTTAATTGTGTTAAAATTGGACACGGACACAACTCTTTTTAAGTGTCTCCCGAATACATCATTTTATTTGCATTCACTTAAAGACGATAAATAATTTTTATGAAGTGTGATATAACACATATTACTAAAGCTTGTCTAATGATACATGCCAAATATTATTGTCTCTGTTTTTGTCGTTGTGAAGAAAACTGATAAAATGTTAGTATAGAAAATACAGAATTCCCCAAAATCTCCGTACAAAACACCAATTTCATAGGTAAGGACCTAATATTAAACTGCTGCATACAATTAACTACATCGGATTACCAGTTTAGTTAAATATAATTTATTTCAAACTAACACAGCTTGCTACAGCCAACTCACCGCTACGTGGGTGACCTGAATTCAATATTGAACTTAGAATTTATACCCAGGATTAAAGCAACAGGCTTACAGCTTCTTGGGATATTGCAGCTAGAAAATATTCTAGAATATTGGTAGACTATATTGCCCTCAGCCAACGGGGACCAACGGCTTAATTTGCCTTCCGAAGCATGTAAGAGTTTGAGATCACAAAGCTTTGGTCACCCATCTACGGCCTGACCATGACGAAGGTAGCTTTGTTTACGATCGAAAGCCAAATCGTAATAACCACTACGACAGCGAGCTCCTCACTCATTATTAAGGTAAAAAGTTTAAATACTATAAATTAAAAACCTATCTTATTGAAAAATTATTTTACCCAGTAAACGAATTTTTGGAGCCATAAAATAAAATATATTTGTACTATTGCTATACTATCTATAAATTGTTATGTATTCATAGAAGTTTATAAATTAAAAATAAATAGATATATATCATTATAAATTATTGTATATATCTATTTATAGTAGTTATAAGCATATAGACTTAAATTACAAAAAAAAGAAGAAATGTACCAAAAAAAATAATTATATCCTTCTAGAGGGCAATTAGCTACACCTCATGGTAACTAAGTCAAAAGTGTAATTTAATAAGATCTCATTGTACACTTAATATGTTAATAAACTATTTGATTTGATTTTGATTGTTTACTATTATTTATTTTATACTGCGGAACAATCAAAATGTTTTTTTTTAAATAAGTACTTAAACGAAATATCCTCCTTATTCCTGTCGCAAAATAGGAACAGTCCCATTTCATGTGGGCTCGGATCAAGATAATATCTCCTTTTTCCGTTTTCTATTGTAATTTTTCAGCTAAACTTTCACCTTTTTTCTTAGCTTAAAATGGAGTTAGACAAAAAAATTACACATTCAGTCGCTTCTTGATATTCCTTACACTCGCTTGACATGAGAATTGCAGGCTGATTCTTATTTTATCTTATGATTATGAAGCAGTTTTATATAATTTTATAGAGTACAAAAGATTAGTTTGTTATTTTATATATGGCGCTGACTGTCTTTAAATCGCGCTAACGAAGTTTTTGCAGAAGCAAGATGCATACCGTGGCATCCTGCTGAAAGCTAGCCTTTGGCATCAATCAGATTTGCTACGTGCGGAATTGAAGTTGGTTGTGTGTCGCACGTGAACGGATCTTACCACGCTCAGTCAGTGTGAGACATAAAAAGACAACTCGTGGAATAAAATTCCATGACATTTCATGCCCAGCATCCCGAGACTCGTCGCGAGGTATCGATAATTTTGAATTTAGAATTCTGTTCCTTTACATCGACGTATCGAAATAAAGGAACATGAATTCTAAATTCATTAAAATAAGATGCTTAATAACTAGTTATAAAATGACAAGTTGTGCCGTGTGCACTGAGCGCCGGCCCTAAGCGCGCGCGTGTGGCTGTAAAACAATGTTAGTAGCTCCGTGTAATTGTAACCGCGGGCGGACCTATGTAACGTCCCTAATGTACAACTTCACTTTAGAACCCTAAAGCATTTATTGAGGAGTTGACTTGTTTCGCCAACATGTCGAATAAAAAGGAATAACATTAATCGTACGATTATTACATTTCCAAATAATGTTATTCCGTATTACTACTATCGCCGATTGAATTCCTCAGGCACGTAGCAACACGACGTTAGTGCAGTTAACCCGCTAACGCTATATAGTCATTTGTATTATCGTTATTACGCGCGTAATGGCGACAGGCCGCCGTAATGCCCGGATAAGACAGTGCTATAGACTCCCTGTATGCATGAAACTAATTATTAATGAAAGAGTAAACTTATTAACGTTTCCAGTATGTACAGTAATACTAATTACATCCGCGCTTATACTTCAGATGTTGTTTGTATTTCGTATTTTAAAAAAGGGAAATGACATTTAGAGACACGAAGCCTTATAATCTTTATAATATACACTTTTTTATGAGTACAATCAAGCCTCTTTATGGCCAGACAAGATTTTATAGCCCTCCATGCTGCGATCCTGGTACACATCTTTTGCTTCCTATATTGCCCCTTATGCTTAAGGGGCAGGTTTTTAAAGCCGTCGTTAGACCTGTCGTGTATGGATCTATTGGGCAACGAAAGCGATTGATGAAACTGCACTCAGCAGAGATGCGAATGTTGCGATGGATGAGTCACAAGAATGGACAAGATCAGGAATGAGTATATTAGAGGAAGTTTGAAAATAGCGCCAGTGACAGAAAAGATGAGCAATATCTTAGCGTGGTATGGACATGTAATAAGGAGGGAAAATGTCACATGCTACAAGAAGGATGCTGAGCATGGATGTTGACGGTAGAGTGAGAGGAAGACCAAACAAGCGATGAATTTAATGCGTGAAGAATGCTATGAGAATTAACGGAAGTGGATGCTGAGCTGACGAGTAACAGGAGAATAGAAGAAGAAGACATGACCCCACCTAGAGAAAGGGCAAGAAGAAGAAGAAAATTCTCATTACCAACTACATACATGCCCTTGTTGCCCTTCGGTTTCAAGTAGACTTGACCTGACCCTTTACATCGTCTCTAATTTGATCACAGCGCGTCCCCCTAGGCCGTTATCCGACTTTACCTTTCACTTCTGCCACTGCAGAGCCCTGGGCTTCCACTATAAAGAGACACGTAAGAAATAAGCACCGTAACACCACGCTGGCTCAATGCGGATTGGTTGCTAGAAACTGTCCCAATAGCGGCTGGAAAGAATTGCTTATTGTGTCTTCCGAAGTACGGAGGAGCTGACGTTATGCCAAAACGGCGTTATTTGGTTGCAACTGTAGAAGCGACGGTTGTATGGAAATCCTATCTAATCCATTGATTAAATACGGTCTAAACATGTTACAATTAACAAGGTAGTTACTTAACTTTCTAATAAACCTAAAGTCACCACAGCCCACCACACCACAACCGACAATAGACGCGCTGAATAATTGAGTTCCGGGAATGTTTCACTCCCCCGGGACCAAACACAAGGCTTCATTCATATTCATCGGATCTCGAGCAGAATATTCTAGGTTTGTAGCGTCAACTAGGATATACCCCGTATACAGGTGAAGACTTATTGATCTTAGGAGTATGGGTATATACAACCTTAAGTTTCCATTTGTCTGGTGGTTCAAAAATGTGACCTGTCCTACCTGTTAGGATTTACTTTGAATTACGGAGTGGTTATGGTTTTTCTATGGTGCCCGGTAATGGCAATAGGCTTGCCCCCATTACCTGGGACCAACTGACAAACTGTGGGTGTCTGCCAAACCCTTCGGGAATATAGGCGTTATGAATGTATGTATTCAAATTTTTTTCATTTTTAGTGTCATTTGTCTTATCCCATTTAGTCCTATAAAATTATCTGGTTCGATTTCTATGATGACCTTTCAAAATATCGTGACCTGCGAAAGTCTGAGCTGATAAAATAACCTCTGAGTCTCAAAGAGTCTGAACTACTCTGAACTTGTACATGCATGTCTATACTTAATGTCACTGCGTCTTACAACTGTTATGGGTGAAACTTCGGACCTGAATGCGGGGAAAACTCGTAGTTGACAATACGTCTGACTGTAAAACTTGGCATCGTTGGCTGAATCAGTTCAAGTGCTTCGACTTAGTACATACTCTTAAATGAAGGTTATTTTACTATGGCAGAAAAAAACAACTTGCATTGTGCTAGCACGAAAGAAGGATCAGATGTTCCTTATTATCTAGGAGTATTATAGAAGTTTAAGGCTTGTCCGACATAATTGATCATCGAGACAAGGGTCTGAATTTCCATATAAATAAATAGTCAATAAATATCTTCAAACATTCATAACTATCAAGTAGCCAAATTTTAAGCAACTAAAGCTGATTGAATTACGGATACTAGGTGACGGATAATATATTTATAATCAACCAGAATATAATCAATACATATCCAAGACTTAAGAAGAACAATGACCTGTATTCGTCATTAAACATCTGCCCCCAACTGGGATCGAAAACAGAACCTCTCGAGTTGGCGACGCCTCGAGATTTGAGAACGGCGCGGCGTACAGACCACTCAACCACGGAGGTCGTCAAATATACTTTATAGATCAATTATTCATTCATCTATAAAATGTATTAAAATCTAGACCTTAAAAATTGTGAGCAGGATCAATTAGCAATTTTCGGAAAGGCTCGAGCAACTTAATTTTATTACATTCAATGTTCATGTCACCTTATCCTACTAACTAACAAAGTTTTGAACATACATAATAATATTTATATCCAAAGACAGAGGCCCACTACAAGAACGGACGACATATTGGTAAAGGTCGCAGGAAGCGTCGAATCTTGTGCGAGAATAATAGAATATTCTTGGGTTTTGTCTTTGTTCAACAGTGAACGTCTCTCGGATAAGATAATAAATCCACGTCTCTTTGTTTTTGGAGAGAAATGACCAATGCTAACGTGGCCGTTGACGTCTAAAAATGTAATTGTAAAATTAAGTTAACTGTTAATTCAATACTGTAAATTGTTTTCACCATTTCAGGGTTCACAAACTAATAAGAAAGTCACCAACCGAGATCTTGATACCAGCAAACGTTACATGAATAGTTTTGTGTAATGACAACTCTCCACTAGATAACGTGCGGAGTAATTACCGAAACATTCGAGAGGTGAACTAACCCTACAGTTGAGTTGTAACCAACATTAGTTATAACGAGGACACGTTGCTGAGTTTCAAACTCATTACAGATGCTCGATTCAATGAAACACACAGGAGTCCTGAACATTGTTCAACTTGTGACGTAAAAAAAGTGAAATGCGACAATAACCTGAAGTCTTTGCCTTACGTTAAAAATTAAACAAATGAAAATAAGCTTTACTTTAATCTGCGACTTGCTGCTTATTTTGGAGGACAAAGTGTCAATCAATTATTGAAGTTATTGGCCACTTTGACTGATGATAACGTGACTTCCAAAAAAGCAGTGGTGATTAAAAAAAATGCAAGGTCCATGAAAAACGCTTCCAGTTTTTATTATGAAGACTGTTTCTGCCTACAGAATCTATTTTCATCGTTAGACGTTTCTGAGATTGTACTCAAATTACGTCATTTACAAAATTCATGTGATGTTTACTCCTTACAAGCGAAAACTTGAACGGAACCTCGAGGCAGTTTTGCTTGCGGTAGCAACTTTGCCTAATCAATGAGAGCCTTGACCAAAACGTATCTTCCTAATTCCAAACTTCTACCTACAAATATAGACCGAGTCAGAACAGAATCTCAAACTCCATATATTCATCTCAAGCGCCAACCTTGTTGGTATCAGGGCATTATTAGTTAAGGAACTAAGTCATAGTTTGTTATGAGTTTATCAACCGTTCATACGCCAAGTTTTGGGTGACGATAATATTTGGGGCCAGTTTCAAAGGATGGGATTATAACAGGGAATAATAGAAGAGGACGGAAGGCCGGCTAGTGAAATTACAAATGTTAGAATAGGAGTCTATCAGTTTAGATGGAGTTTCTGGTTTTTCAGCGATAACAGCCGGTGGTTGTTGTATTTCTACAACGGGTTCTAAAATAATGGACTTAAAGTTCATATTTGCTGATGCATTTTTACTTTTGAAAATTAAAACCTCTTCTTAAAGCTAAAACTGCCATTTTAGAACTGCTCAGGAGATTACTAAAATTAAGAACTCCAATTAAGGACTGCAAGAAAATATTATTGGATACCAATTATTTAAACAAAAAGTGTCTAGTCAAGAACTGTGTGATAAAAATAATCTACAGCAATTTGCAACACCACACCAAAATATAAACATTGAAGAGAGTACATTATCCGTTCGTCGGATTTTCTTCGGTATAAACACATTACATTATGACCCAAGAACGAAATAGACATCTTATTTCGTGGTAATAGAATAACAATTGCTAATACGAATCTTGACTACACACCCGATCAGACGTGACATTTGACATAGCAACCGGGTGTGATAGGCCCCAAAACGGCTTGAAACATAACCGATGCCGACGCCATACAGATGACAGTTTAACCCTGCTAAATACGATCACATAAAAACGAATGACGCTAGAAACTCCGCCGCATTAGGCACGGGGACGATGCGACCCGCGGTTGTTAACTCCGTTAATGTAGTATAATGTGTGTAAGACGTTATCGGGGGTACAAAGTGCCCCTTGCTAGTTTCCGTCCGTGACTTCATTCGTGTCGAGTTTTGCTAGTCGTTTTCTTGGGAATTGTGCGTAATTCTAGAATGAGGGGTCGTTTGTTACATGAATACAAGATACCTAAAGCCCTCTTAGAGGGAGTAGCGAAATTTCGGTCAGACAAACCATTTAACAAAGGTTTTGATGTAGGCATTGTTGAGTTATTGTATACTGTAGTAATAAGTCTGTTGTAACGTTACCCCCAGTGTAAGTTTTTATTGTAAAAAAAAATAACTTTTTATGAAATTTCAAGAATGTAAATTTCTATGATAAAGGCGATTTCACTAGTTTCTAGTGTAAGAGGTTGTGCTTTCAATCAGTATTGGTCTTCTATTAAAATTGTACTATTTAATTTCTTAAAATTTCTTTCTTTGTTTCAGGTACTGTTGGAATTAAATATCTATATCTAGTAACTACTTCTACCTACAACAGAGACATGCAAACACATAGGTACGTTAAAATAACGATATTTTTAACCCTTAACCGTCTACATGAGGCCTGTAAGGCCGCGTAGGGTTGACAATTTGTTAGAATTAAACCTTTCCGACGAAAGAGAACCCTATACTCGTCAGTAGCTGTAAGTTAAGGTACACTAACACCATTTAAAGTGGTAGTAGTGATGCCTAATTTTGTTTCGGTAAGTTATGGCGATTTGAAATTACGACGCGGCCTCTCAGGCCCCACGTCGGTACTAACGTTAGTTTTTGTTTGAGATATACAACAAAAAATGTTTGTATTTTAAAAACCTAATAACTAGCACAGGCACGTCGGGGGTTAAGCGAGTCTTACTTTTAAAATCAAATCAAATATTACTTTAGAGTCCTATTACTTAATGATTTTTATTTTGTCAAGCGCCATTTCTTAGGAAAAATCTGGAACTCAAGGTTAAAAGTTATATTATTTTAAAATTCAATCAATCACCTAACCAGTTTTACTTTTTACTTCATTTATACACCTCGAATTAACAATAGAACTATAATATTCATATTTTCTTTAAAACTTGGTGTTGTATTATACGGCCTCTCAGGCCTCACGTCGGTACTAACGCGACAAAAAGTCAAAGTGGTTAAAGGTTAAGACTTTACCAACAATTCTGCATAAAGGTAAATATAAAATTGGATACAACATACAAGGCATTACTATTATAATATACAATAATGTCTTTCAAAACAGAAGAAAATATGGAACATACTGCATATTGTAAGAGACATTTAAACATATTACACCGACGAATTAACGTAATGAACTCTCGAAACATTTCAAACATAATGAAGGTTTTGTAAACGAACTAAAGATCTATAATTTGTAGTAACAATCATAACATAATTAATAATTTAAACTTTATTGGAATTAGATTATGTTATTTAAAAGTAAACTTTTTTAATCAAAGATTAATGTATTTTTCTTAGAACGTTTCGCTAGTTAATTTTGTACTAAAGCAATTATTAAAATAAAAACTCTGCAATCGTTTGTAGCCAAATTGTAGGTAACTACTACATACAAAAAGATCTCAAATTCCGAGAAATTCCGAACTGAATTGGCTAAATTGCCACAAAATAGTCCATTAATTCCGAGAATTTAATATGGACTAACAAAAACATGGACTTTATTAAACATCAAAGACATTATAAAAGAATGAAATTTTATATACAGGTTATCTTCTGATAATGTGGGGGTAACGCCGGGAGCATAAACTAGTACTGTAATTAATTACTTTGCTATCAAAATGGGACCTCTTTTCAGAGTTTTAAAGATATTGCTTGCAAAAATAAATTTCGTGGTATTTAATAAATGGAAGATAAATGACTTATTTATGCTGTAAAAAGGTAAGAAATTACTTTTTTATACAGGATACTTTATATTAGGTAGTTTTAGCTTCAACCGACAGCTATCGTTAAGGTCGGGGATATTAAATTCACTTCTAAGAACTTTTTCTCCTGTTTATCTATTATGAATTCGGAAACCGTTTTGAACCTGAGTGTACCCGTATTGGTTATAAAGAGAACAATATTACCTCTTACATTACTTTGCCCGCTGTTACCTAACAAACGAGCCGTTAAAACAATGAAATCTAAAGTCATGTAAATAAAATCGTTTTTTGCTCAACTTGTTAAAAAGAACAAAGAATGCCCAATCAACAGCTGATGTCTTCGAAATTCGGACCACGTACTTGCTGTTAGCGACCTTGTACCACTGACCTTAAAGTCGCTTTCTCGCTGCGACCTCGATGTAGTACTTTCGCTTTCGGCCGACCTTGTCAATGCCAAACTCATTTGTAGGAAGCGGTTGTGAGAAGAAATGTGAGTACACGCAATTTATTGAGAGCCGTTATCTAATACATACTGTTCGAAATACAAGCTCTAATTAATTTGGTGTTTATTGTTATGTAAGAATAAGTTATTTTGTAATGCGATTATTTAAAGATTGGTAATGAATGTAGATTAGTATAACATTTAAAGATTTATGAATATTGTTATATGTTTTGATTTTTTGCTTAGTCACTCAATATCCCGTCCCGTGTTGGTCCGGGACACAAAAAGAATGTACCAACTGCTTTTCTTGTCTAGCATGTCGTAAAAAGCGACTAAGGGCGTATTGGCTAGCGATGAGCTAGCAACTTGTTACTGCTTTTTCACGATTTTCCATCTGACCAAACCCAATTGTTGTATGGCTAAATGTGGTCTTAAGGAACAATGTGCTCCTTGGACTCTGCTGATCCCTTCGGAGATTGCAGGCGTTATTGTATGTATGTATGTTTGTCACTCAATATGACTAAAAGTTACTTTTGTCTTGTATAGAATAGAAAACTGTTTATTTGGTACCATTAACGTGAATGAGAATGTAATGCAATAAGTTTTATTACATTTATAGATTAGCATGTAGTGTTTACTTATAAGTAGCTTTTATATTTAATGTTATAAGTTTTAATTTTTTTTTCTCAATGTTTTAATATAGAAGCTGTTAGTAAATCTTTTTTAATAAATAAATAAATCCCGGCTACTATTCTCTTTAAATAATTAGAATAATACAGTAAAGGCAGTATAAGGTCGCCACTGTTTGACGGAAAATACGCTGCATAATGTCGAGGAGCTCGATGGTGTAGAAGTTAGTATGCATTGGGTTTCGATACGAAAACAAAGCTACATTAACGATGTTCGGACCGTGGATGGGTGACCAAAACTTTGTGGCAAAGGCACGTTAAGCCATTCGGCCTGTAACGAGGCGCGCTATATCAGTATGAGCGACTCTTGCCATTTTCTGTTTTTAAACTAAGCATCTGTCTATTTTTCATTGTTTTTGGTCTCCAATTTTCATTCCTATCAGATTCAGCGTCTGGAGCGGTTATCTCGACGCCTAAATATATTAAATTGTTATAACTATCGTAATAAAATTAATAATATATTAGAGCAGTATTTTTAAAGAACTTAAATAAGTTTTCCAAGGCACTATTGTAAGTAGTCCTACCTTTTATAATATTCTTTAAGTTTTGTGTTTTTTATGAATTGTATTTTTATAAATTGTTCTAGTTGAAAACCTACCTTTGATTTATACCAATAAAATAATAGTGACAAGCCGTTATTTTCTTCATCGACCTCACCACGTCACAAGTCCCGGTGTTTTTACCCACCAACTCGCATCGGGCCAGCGTGGTGGTGTTACGGCCCGTGTTCATGTGCATCTCCTGTGTCCAGTAGTGGGACGTATATAGTCTGAGGATGACGCTGCATATGTGAGTGGGAAGGAGCTAGGTGGCGATGGTGTAGTGATTCTTAAACTTTTGCTTACTATTTTGAAAACAAAGCATCTTTAGTAATGGTCTGTCCTTGGATGGGTGACCAAAACTTTGTAATATCGAATTGCCACTTAGCAGGTGGCTATCAGTTCTTTGCCAGCTGAGCTTAATTAAACTCTAAATTCAATTAATAGTATAGTAGGCGTACCTTCTTTATTAGGCTATCGACCATTCCAATGTTCCAATTCCAATAGTGACGTATATTGAGTCAACAAAGCAGCCCATTTAAATTCTTGTTCACCATCTATTTCCTATACTTCTATTTATGGAATGACTTAACAAATATAGCAAGTTGTATTTATAAATTTTCCGCTTGATAATGTTGCCTCCGCTTAATAATGTAGGTAGGTACAGTCACAATAATGATGTACCAACTTTAGTACCTATTCATTCTATAAGTAAAAGATTTTCTGCTGTGGCACTAGACACGTAAGTCCTAGCAAAATGATCAAGAACTTTAATGGTAGGATAATTTTATGCTCATGATTGTATAGACCGGAGGTTCCCAGACTTATTTTTCTCATAGACTCTCATAGATCACTTTAAAAATTTTTCTGGTTCCGGTGGACCCCCTGCAGCTACATTTCTACCATATTCCCAAAACTCAACAAAAATGTGAAGACAACAAGGCCCCCGTCGAGTCTCCCGTGGACCCCTAGAGGTCCACCTGGACCTCTTTGGGAACTAATAGTATAGACGATGAACTGTTGAGGTTTTAGTTGTATGAAATAAGATAAACGTAAAAATAACAACAACCCGTGTTGATACCGAGGTAGGGTTAATATAGGTACAGTCACATTTTCCTCGTCTCAGACTACCTTCGCGAGAGGGTAGTCCTCTACGAGGACGCGGACGGACGCGTCCAGCGCTGGACTATGGCGGCAGGTGTACCCCAGGGTTCCGTACTAGGCCCTCTACTGTGGAACCTGGGGTACAATTGGGTTCTGCGCGGCTCGCTGTTGCCCCGCATGGAGGTCTTTTGCGGACGACACCCTCATCGCGGCGAGAGCGAAGGAGTGGGAGGAGGCGGCATATTTTGCGTCGGTCGGCGCCACTATGGTCGTCCGACGCATCCGCCTCCTGGGACTGGACGTGGCCCTCGACAAAACGAGGGCCACGGTATTCCACGCCCCACGGCGCAGAATCCCACCGGGGCTTCGTGTCCGAGTGGACGGAGTCCGGATTCCAGTCGAGGTACACATAAAGTATCTCGGCTTGACTCTGGACCCTCGGTGGAGTTTCGAGGAGCACTTCAAGCTCCTCGCTCCTCGGCTATGTGCCACGGCGGCTCGGACGGGTCCTACCCAACCTCAGGGGACCTAGCTCTGTTTGCCGTAGGCTGTACCACGGGGTGGTGCGGTCTATGGCACTATACGGAGCCCCGGTGTGGGCGAAGTGCCTCTCCCCTCGAACGGTGGCCCTCTTGCGGAGGCTGCAGAGGGTCATTGCGACTCGGGCCGTGCGAGCGTACCGCACGGTCAGCCACGGGGCAGCCTGCGTGTTGGCAGGCACGACCCCGTGGGATGTTGATGCCCTCGTGTTGGCATGGGTGCATCGGCATCGAGTCGCAGCGCGGGAACGGGGGGAACGGCCCATCCTCGAGGAGGTGAGGAGGGTCCGTACCCTGGCTCAGAGGGAGGCTCTGGGCCAATGGGCTGAGGCACTCGCCTCCCCAGCAGCCGGCCACTGGACGATCGACGCGATCCGTCCAGTGTTGGAGGAGTGGGTTGGGCGCCGGCACGGCAGCCTCACCTACCGCTTGGTGCAGATATTGACCGGACATGGGTGCTTCGGTCACTTTCTGCACCGCGTCGCACGGTGGGAGGAGTCGCCGCGGTGTCATCATTGCGACTCCCCCGATGATACGGCCGAGCACACCCTAGTAGAGTGCCCGGCCTGGCGACGGGAGCGCCGCGACCTTTGCGCGGTGCTTGGCGGGGGATACCCCTCGCTGCCTACCCTGGTCACGGCCATGGTGGGCAGCAAGAGAGTATGGGAGGCTGCCGCCTCCTTCTGCGAGAACGTGCTCTTGCAGAAGGAGGCAGCGGAGAGGGAGCGGGAGGAGGATGCTCTAGCCGCTCCTCTCCGGCCCACCCGGGGCAGGAGAAGGCGGGCGCCATAAGCCCCTCCTTCTACCTGCCCCGCGAGCGGCCGCGTGCGTTGGATGGCTTCCACGCACGCATTCCACCGGCTGCCACGTCTGGGGATCTCCCGAATATACCCGGGAATCCCCCATTGGCGCAAACCCCGACCTAGTGTCTGACTAGGTTGGGAAGCCCTGGGACCGGCTCGGAGAATTGCTTCGGCAGACCCCGGGTCGCTCCCACGGAAGGGCAAGGAGGTATATCGGGGAGTTTTAGTGGGTATTCTCGGCCGCCGCCGAGCGAGTCCCACACACGCCTTCCGCCTCGCCAGCGGTTGGTAGGCCCGTAAATGGATTTTGTCCTCGAGAAAAAAAAAAAAAAAAAAGGTACAGTCACATTAAAAACTCCATTCATACTAACATATCTTTAGAACTAAAACAGCTTGCACGGAAATCACACAATATTGACATGAATAAATTTCACTGCCACAAATAAATTTCAACTTTCGTCCTCAGCCTATAAAAGTCCCACTGTTGGGCAGTGGGCAGCAGGCCTTCCTCATGGGGATACACAAGGGGAGTATGGGCCGAAACACCACGCTGGCCCAACGCGGGTTGATGGGTAGAAACAGTCGCAATAGCGACCGGGTCCAGGCTTAACGTGCCTTCCGAAGCACGGAGGAGCACGGATCACAAAGTTTTGGTCACCCATCCACGGCCTGACCATGGAAGGTAGCTTGGTTTTCGATCGAGTATTTTAACTTAAAGTTATCTTAATAAGGACGGGCTTTTGCTGTTATGTATTATATTGGACGCCCTCCGGCGAGATGGAGTGATGATCTGCGAAGCGCTGCAGGCAGATGCTGGATGCAGATGGCCGGGGATAGGGTAAAATGGCGCAAATTGGGGGAGGCCTATGTCCAGCAGTGGACTAATGTGGGCTGAAGAGAGAGAGAGAGAAAAGAGAGAATGGACTTTTGAATGTGAGTGTACATCGGGGAGTTTTAGTGGGTATTTTCAACATTATTCTTTTTCTTGTTTGTGTTGCCCTGTTCCCAACTGTCGGCGCAACATTAATTTGATAGGCTTTCGCCATGGTCAGGCCTTGGATGAGTGACCAAAGCTTTGTGATCTCGAACTTCTCCATGCTTCGGAAGGCACGTTAAGCCGTTGGTCCCGTAAGGTATTGTAACCGTTTCTACCCAACATTCTAGCCAACAATGGGCCAGCGTGGTGGTATTACGGCTCATACTCCACATGTGTTTCTTCATGAGGAAGGCCTATGTCCAGCAGTGGGACATAACTGTTAGATGTATCTCTTAATGTATCTTATATATTAATACCACTACTAAAATAAATTTCATCACTAAGCGTTAATCTTGGTTTGATTATTTGGGCGTGAAACCTAAACGACCAGCCTACAAGTTTCATTTATCGACTTCTAACTGAAAACCCCAGCCAAGATCTTAGTAATTTATTTAAAGCTCGCTAAAAGTCATTGAGGATTGAGCAACCCATAATTTTACTTAGAAATTAATGTTCAAGAACCGAAATATGTCAAGGATAAATAGGGTAATTACGGAAGCAGACTCAATTTTGAACATTACAAATGGAGACGCAATGAAAGACATGTAATTGTAATTAAAACGGGTGAATTGTCATTTATATAGACACCGTTTACACCAATGACATCGTAAATAAAAATTGTAAATAGATAACACTAAAAACCCCCGACAAAAAAAACTATAAACAAAAAATCGTCGTATCGTCGGGGGTCCGGTAAGTACCTTCGTGTGACTTCTTGTTAGTTATACAGAGCTCCCCCGACGATACAACGATTTTCGGTTTATATGTTTCAATTCGGTTCTTTTAAATTTTAAATTTTACTATTTTATTTCATACATTTTTATGATGTGCAAGTTATGACCTTGCATTTCATACTGGTGTAAATTTGTCCTTCATTTTTCTGGCAGGCACTATTTTAATTTTTTTGCATTCACCCGCATGGCACCCGTTCCCATGGGAATATCGGGATAAAAGGTAGCCTATGTGCTTTTTCAGGCTCTAGGCTATCTGTGTGATTTTGGTTAAATTGGATCAGTACTTTAGACGTGAAAGCGAGACAAATAGTCAGAGTTGCATTCGCATTAAATATTGCTATGGTTTCTACTAAGATACGAGTAATGTCACTAGAATCTACGGAGTTTCTATGTTGAAATTTTATGGTCGACTATACAATACACTTCGTTGTAAATTAAACCATGTTTGCAAAATGGATATGAACGTCAGTAATTATTTGTACAAGCCATCGCCAATTATGCATGTGTTTTTGTTCAGTTCTTAATTAGACGGTTAATTAGCTCTTGTTATATTTATTGGACCGCGCAGTTCAAAGCGCGCGAAATTTCGCGCTGTTGAGACGCGCTGGCCAAACAGCGTCGGCTGCCGGCATTACTATATAAAACCACCCTTAGATTATACATCATCAACAACAACCCATATAGTCCACTGCTGTACATAATAATGCACACCACCACTCACGATTCTTTGCTTTTTCAACGCAATTTTATTCCTTGATTATATTTGTACAACAACCTACATTTGTATTAGAATTTCAAATTATACAAGGTAATAAGAGGTTTAAGGCCCGTATTACACAACCAAACTCAAGCGTAGATGTCTGTTTGAGCGCAGTTAAAAAGGGATGGCGTTGTGTGGGATCAATAACGCTATCCCTCTCTAACGGTGCTCAAGCAGAGATGTACGCTTGAGTTTAGTTTCGTAATACGGGCCTTAGTCTCGCTTGCACAACCCAATAAGCGTTAACCTTTGTGCTTACCTTTGAAATAACCTTTCGGGATTGGTACGCAGAGATCAAAACACGGTGTCGGATTGGCACTTACTATCCCTCTCGTCGAAGCACCAAACCGAAAACCGGTCATCTTGGCCGATAAGAAGCATAGCCCTAACCATCTGAATCTCACGTCTCCTGTCTCTCCTTTCCAGGAATAAATTGGTAAATGAGTTGGGTTTGAAAAAGGGTATTATCAGCGAGATTAAAATAGCCCAATAGTTTTGCCCAGCGTATGGCACGTCCCCTAGAGACTAAAACAATTAATTGGGCAGCCATTTAATTATTTGGTCAGCAACAAAATGGTATGCCAAAAAATTATTTGGTCAGCAGAATAACTGATTGAACAGCAAGACAATAATTTGGGTATCATTATAATTAGTTGAGCGGCAAAATAATTATTTGGGCAGCAATTTATATGTTACCGGAAATGTATAAAATCTAGGAAAAGGATCAATAAAAAAATCAAGAATGAATTAGGAAATACATTCTGATATTAGGTTAAGCTTATTTTTTATGACCCTTAAAAACAATATTTGTATCATAAAAACATATATTTAACAATATGGCAGCAAATAAAACATTTGAGTCGCTACTTGCTGCCCAATTAGTTATTTTGCTGACCGCTTAAATAACACCCAAAACATAATAGGCGAAATATGGGTGTATAACACCCCTGCTCACCCCTTCGGGGATGGAGGCGTGATGTTTTGTTTTGAGTACACGTAAAATTTTAGAAAATTATGATGTGACCTTAAAGTTTAGTCAACATGGCACACTTTTAATAATTCCCACGACCCCAAAAACTTAAACATCTCATTTCAACGGAGCAGATTACTTCAAAGCCTTTTATGCAAGTCTCATTTACTTATTAAGCTCCGTTGGAGGTATCTCATTAAAAATACAAGGCAGTCCATCGTTCGCTACGAAGCTAAGTTCTCGCAGGTGCTTTTACCTGAGTTTTGTCAAAACTGATGATGGGTTTGAGTTATTAATATGAGAATTTGTAACTGCAGCTAAAAATGATCATAATTAATAAATCTATATTTATACAAATAATAAAACTGTAGAGGTCGAATGTCTGCACATAGAAAACCAAGTCGAGGGGATGTAAAAAGAGGGAAAATACGAAAATAAAAAAATTATAACTTTTTGTTTCTCCGTCTGTTCGTCTATTTGTACCGGCTAATCTCCGAAATGGCTGGACCTATTTCAAAGAAATTCTGCATGGTGCTACCTTATATTCCTGGTCAACATCTTAGATACTGTTTATTCCGGAAAATTCAAGGGTTCCCGTGGGATAGTTAAAAAACTAGTTACCTACACAAGGGATTCATAATATATTACGTATCCGTTAAGTTACTTTCACTGATAGCTGTGAATATCAAAAGATATTTACATAAACTGCCAAAAAGCGATTTGTTTTATCTCCTATAGCAGGTGAGCTCGAAGATATTTCTTTAGGAATAGGCCACATCCTTTGTACTTTCTATTCAATGTAAATGTTCTGTATATTTTTTCTGTGTACAATAAACTATAATTATATAAATAAAAATTACAAGGGCAGCGGTAGCCGAGGTGGGACGGACGGTTACTCGTTCGAGAGGCCGCGGGAATCGCGGGTTCGTTCCCACCGCCTGTACCACTGAGTTTGAATAAAACTTATGTATAGTTCATTGTGAATATCACTTGCCTCACATTGTTCCCGGTGCATGGCAACAGACTCGCCACTTGTTACATGGGGACCTAACATATCTGGCGAAAAGTGGGTGTTTAATACCTCTGCCTACCCCTTCGGGGAAAGAGGCGTGATGATATGTTATGTAAATAAAAATTGAATAATATATTGGGTCCTTACCTATGAAATTGGTGTTTTTATTCTGTCTTAGTATTTTGCCTGTAACTATTAAGACTCAGAGTATTCCTATAAAATAATTACCTCGTCTAAAAATAGACTATATTTTTGAGCTCTTTTGATTTGTTTTGATAATTTTTTGTACGTTTAATTGTGTTAAAATTGGACACGGACACAACTCTTTTTAAGTGTCTCCCGAATACATCATTTTATTTGCATTCACTTAAAAACGATAAATATTTTTTATGAAGTGTGATATTACACATATTACTAAAGCTTGTCTAATGATACATGCCAAATATTATTATCTCTGGATTTGTCGTTGTGAAGAAAACTGATAAAATGTTAGTATGGAAAATGCAGAATTCCCCAAAATCTCCATACAAAACACCAATTTCATAGGTAAGGACCTAATAATTTATATGTTAAATAAAATTATGACAGTCATGCGGGGTATTTAAGATATGATCAATTTGAAAACACTCGACATGAAATTTACTTTTTCGATAGAAAATACGGGAGTAACTTTCTATCCTGCACTTACCTGCTTCAAACGCAGTAAAACAGCCCTCAGCTATGATTGATTATGATGAAGCTTCTGGCGAATCTATTTTTGGAGGGCAATTTTTCACGATTTTCCTTCTCTTATTTAAGTTATTAAAGAGAGAGGGACAATGAAAAATGGCCGACACATTATCTGGGTAAAGGTTTCAGTTTACGGGTCAAATTAATCAGAAGGATAGTGTATATTTGAATAGATCGCACCCGCGTCACAGCATCTGCCCTTACCGGCATCAACGGTCTTATTACCTATTTGGTTTGACATTTGAAAACATTATCCTTTAAACGGTTCGGCATATCAACTACTTGCTAAATAATGGCACTGAATATAACAAAAGGCGATAAACTAAAATAGTTATGTTAGACAAAAAATATTAATTAACTGCAAAATATGCAAAAATTGACGACCTCCGTAGACTAGACCAGTAGTCTGTAAAGTCAAGGCGTCGCCATCTCGAGAGGTTCTGGGCTCGATCCCAGGTGGGGGCAGAGTTAGTGTGATGAATACAGGCATTTGTTCTCCAGTCTTGGATGTTTACATATGCATTATATAAAATCTGAATATTTAATTTATCTATTAAATATGTATCCGTCGTCTAGTATCCGTAACACAAGCAGCATTAGTTAAAATGGAGCTAGTTGATAGGTGTGGACATCTGAAGATATTTATTTATTATATATTCATATGCACGCAAATTCGTTCTCATAGTTATGTAGCATCCAATAGTTAGTGACACTCTGGATGTCAATAAATAGGCACTACCGAAAAGTCTATAATATCTGTCACATAAAGTCTGCATATTGTTGACTACACCAAAGAGTTTCCATATTGTTGTACAATTACCTACCTGGTGACCTTAATAGTAGATTAGTAGCCAAGGGCTGAAAGGCATCAATTGCAGCCCGAGATATTTAGGCGCACGAGCGCAGTGAGGGCGCTTATAGTTCGAGGGTGCAATTGATGCTTACACCCGAGCTAACTACTCTGCTTTACATCTCGATTGTGAGGTAAGTGGAAAAAAAGGCATTACAAGAATAAATAAATTTATTTTCAAGAACTAAATTTAGCTTCGCCGTTCGATATTCAAAATTGATGAAAATAGCGAAGCGACCTCTTTTGTCACAATAATAAAAAAAATTATTTTCAAGAACTAAATTTAGCTTCGCCGTTCGATATTTAAAATTGATGAAAATAGCGAAGCGACCTCTTTTGTCACAATAATAAAAAAAATTATTTTCAAGAACTAAATTTAGCTTCGCCGTTCGATATTTAAAATTGATGAAAATAGCGAAGCGACCTCTTTTGTCATTGGGCTGAATGCATGATGTCTAGTGCCAGTAAGATGGTTAGATGCACGCGAACTTTTTGAAAGAGTTTTTTTTTAATTACTTACCGCCCTAGGGCGTTTCTAGCTACATTATTAACCTAGGGCGGTAATTGATCACTTACAACCCGCATCTGGGGTTATTAAGGACCTACTTACCGAACATGAGAGATGTAAACGTTTTTTATTATATAATTACCTACCCGGACCCTAAAACAATACATATGCTTGTACATCATGATAACTACTTAACAAGCATCGTTTGAGAACACTCACTTGAACATTCCAATATATGCTAACATACCTAATTGCGATTGATCAATTGCGAGTACATATATTAGAGCTTTATTACATAATATGATTGTAGGCGTTATATATTCGCCTTTAAATGTTACAGCTTGCTTCAAATCAATTATTGATAAGTTTACGCAATATGATAGTGTAAGGAAATGTAAATAATTATTCATTAATTGATTGTACTAGTCTAACATTTATAAAACCCAAAGAATTATAAAAAATGTGAAAAAATGAGCAACCCTCGAGTTTCTGGCTCGCTCTTCTCAAGGATGTCTGCGTTCCGAGCGAGTGGTAGATTCACTTACTCATAATTTGAAGTTTTGAAGTGTTTGTATATCTTTTTGAATTTGATTCTGATTTTTAACATAACGCTCAAGTTGAAAGCATAGAAAACTCAAGGTACAATCATTGTCAAATAGTTAGTTACATAATAATATAGAGTGTTCAAATAAATAGAAGCTAACAAAAGGTCAATAATATCGGTACAAATAAAGTTTCCATTCTGTTGTCAAAAAGGAGATTTTATTTGTATTGTCCTTTCTACATGGAAACAAATGAGGAGTATTATTGTATTAAAACAGGATTATCTAAACTAATATTATAAAGAGGAAAGGTTTAATGATTTGTTTTGAATAGGCTTCGAAACTTCTAAACCGATGTGAAAAATTCTTTCACTGTTGGAAAACTACACTATCCCCTATTGACATTGGCGATATTTCCTCCCAAATAATATGGGAATATTGGGAGGGTAAAACTGTGGACACACTAGTAATTCATAATTAATTGTTTATTCTTTTTTATAAACCAAAATGAGATATAGGTATATAGGTATTCGGCTGTCTGTGTGTCTGCTCACTTATTAAAAGTAGTTTTTTAATGTTATATATAACAATTTTGTTTTTAATTAATTTATTTAAAAAATTGTAAAGCTTAATTGATATAACTTGCAAGAAAAAGCTTCTGATTCTAAAAGCTTTTTGACTTCCGTTAATTTAGTGAAAACTTAAGTCGAGGTTAAGTCCTTCGAAAGGAAAGACTGAAATACTAGCGAGCTGTTTAGTTTTTGTATAGGTAAATTTTAACAGATCTAGGGTTGTCTAGATCTCAACTATTCACTCAAATTATAGTACAACTATTTTGTCACATTATTAATTTTTCAATGATATACACGGTGTAAAAGAACCCTTAACGAAGCCGGCGCCCACGCATTCAGACCATCAAATCTACTCACATATAAAAAATAAATTGATGGGAATCGACTTTTATTTTTAAGTGTTCAAAAAATAAACAAAAATGAACTGCGCGAACCGCCGTTACCGTTACCTTAGACAGTACCTACGAATATTAGTGTGCGTGCGGATTAGATACATTGCGCGTAGTAACTTGAATGTCCTTTCTTAACAATAATTACAATTTTTTTCTACTATGTTTCCTTGGAGGAAAATTTACAAAATATGTATAAGTTTGTTTTCATAGAAATCTCAAAAAAAAATTCAACTTTAACCTTTAATATCTCGGGAGTTATCAATGGATACAATACGTGGGTTCCGGCTTCGTTTAGGGTCTTTTTACACCGGTTATAGTACTCGTATAATTACATAATTTCCGTAACGTTGATCCATTGTCCGCTGCTATCGTATAGAAACCAATGATCGCCTTTGGGAGTGCACAGCCGGAAGTTCGATACTGCAAGGCTTCGTATGAACCATCCATTATAGCACAAAAACAGCCTAATTGAAATTACTTCAAACTTTTCAACATGTAAAACACTAAATATTCTTAATCTGTTACTCAATCAGCGTATATACTTGACGTATATACGTATATACTTGACGACCTCCGTGGTCGAGTGGTCTGTACGCCGGTCTCAAGGCGTCGCCATCTCGAGAGGTCCTGGGTTCGATTCCCGGTGGAGGCAAGACATTTGTTCTCCAGTCTTGGATGTTTATATATATTTATATATATTCAGGATATTTATATGTATTTATCTATAAAATATATTTGTCCGTCATCTAGTATCCGTAACACAAGCAGCATTTAGTTGCTTAAAATGGGACTAGTTGATAGGTGTGAATGTCTGAGAATATTTATTTATTTATTTATATATGATCTACTCCCAGGAACGGTAACATTCTAGTCCTTCAAGAAAGAACAATGCATTTAATTAATTGTTAATATTGTTAATACATATTGTTTTAATTCTTGCGTTTAGAAATAATTTTAAAAATGTGTACCTTGTTGTGTTTAAGTCTAGTTAATTTAATCAATTAATTGCAATTTGAATACAAAATATCATTTAAAAGAACACCAACATCGGTATAGTCAAATTTGCAATTTGATCAAGAAATTTAGCCATTCAAACATTTTTATAAAAATTAGCAAAGGAGCATTACCCGATTCTCGTAGTAAAATGGCGTTGTACTCGGTTTAAATGGCAATTTAATAGAAACTTTATTTTAATGGAATTAAAGATGAAAATTAAAACTTTCCATTTCTTCATTATCAAAACGAACGAATATAAGCTTCAGAAAAAATAATCTCATCTGCCTATCGTTTTTCTTCTCAATATCGGGAGGGTAATGACCAAAATTATTCGTTCTCGGGCGCGAGGCTTATTCAAATATCATTGATTAATTAAAAGCAAAGAAGGGAAAACTTCCCCAGCTTCCTCTTATTAAAAAATTGTTCATAACACTGTATAGAACGTCCAAATTGGGAAAAAAAGTAACTATGTACTTTCACATTAGAAAAGACCACAGTCAAATAACACAGCATTTTTGTAATGTTGTGTTTTAAGGAACAGGACTAATGCCTACTTGAATTAGGTCGGGTAGCCCTCAGACTGCTCCCACGGAAGGGCAGGAATGGGCATCATCGTCAACAACCTGTACTCGTTCACTTCTGTACATATCTCCCCCAATGCACACCACTCTCGATTTCCGGCCGTTCTCATCCAGCCCACTCCAGCCAACCTACGAATATCGTATTCCCATCTTCACGCAGAGCGTCCCACACTTTGCCGAGTCGCGGTCTACACGCAAGAACATTACTCCAACGGTCGTCAGTGCTACGGCTAATGTGACCAGCCCACTGCCACTTCTGTTTGCTAATCCGGTATGCTATGTCGACAACCCAAGTTGGAATGGGTATATGGGGAGTTTTAGCAGATATAAGCGAGCAGCTGAGCAAAACACGACCCAGCGCCACGATCTGTAAGCAGGATTGTTCCTAAAGATCTGGAAGCACGTGATTTTCGCTTCAGTTCTACAAGCCTAGAGGAAGCGGGTGGTTGAGCAATTAGTACGCTTTAGCTTTTTATATCGAAATCAAAGCTGCCTTCGTGATCTCAAACTCCTCCATTCTTCGGAAGGCACGTTAAGCTTGAGCCGGGCCCACCAACCCGCATTGGGCCAGCGTGGTGGTGTTACGGCTCATACTCCTCATGTGTTTCTCCATGAGGAAGGCCTATACCCAGCAGTGAGACGTACAGGCTGAGGACGACTACAAACGTCTATGAGCTACGTTAATTCCTTACCACCAGGCAGGCCATCGTCTGCATATACACCCTTACATATCTACACGCTTTTTCCCCAATAGGGTAGGCAGACATTACATTACTTTCTATGATTCTCCCACGTATCTTTCGCCATTCAAATACCTGGAAATGGCGTTTAAGCCTGAGGAAATTATATTCGAACATGAAAATCAACTCCAAACATGTAACCAATTACCAGTATACAGTTCGTGGGATCAGACAAAAGCTAATTAAAACATAAAAGGATGTAAAATTTCCTTCTGTTCAAACTACACGTTGGCCATTTTGTTATTTGAACGAACCCGCTAGTAATTAACGCGAAACACAATTTTGTACTTTACATACTAATAATAAAATGGTTTTTAATTTGTAACAACAACATGTAGACTAAAGTAAACATTATACACATTGATAATAGCGAGCGAAAAAAAACTGAAATAACGTTCTTAGTAAATTTATTATAAACATTGAAAACGGAGGAACGGTTAAAAATCTCTTACAAAAAGCCGTTCCTCTTGCCGAAAAAAAATTATTCACTTTTTAATTAACGTGAATTCTTTATGATAACTTAACACTACCAATAGGTAACCTTTAGTTAAACAATAATCTATGTAAACCCTGGACTTCCGAATTGTTCGTCAATAATAATTAATTTCGGTGTTACGGACACGGCTGTGGGTTATTAGGTAACTAACACCAACCGTATAGAACTACGATTTAAATTGTGAGCAGTAAGGATCTGAAGATAGAATTATAAGATAAATTAGACCAATATAAATATACAAATCCATACTTATAGTATAAATGCGAAAGTATTTCTGTCTGTCTGTCTCGCTTAAACGTCAAAACTACTTGACTAATTTAACCGCAATTTGGTAATCAGTCTAAAGCCTGAGAACGGACATAGGCTACCTTTTATCCCGATATTCCCATGGGAACTGGTGCCATGAATGCAGGTGAATGTTAAAAAAATTAAATAACGCCCCCCAGAAAAATGAAGGACGCCTAGAGAAATTTACGCCACTATGAACTTTGCTTCTAATAATAAAGTAGAAGAAATTTTTAAATTTCACCAATAGGGGCTACTGTTTCGATTTGATAAATTCTTTCAGTGTTGAATAGACTATTTATTGAGGAAGGCTATAGGCTACTTACATCACATTATCTCAAAGTAACTATTTTACGCAGATGAAGTCGCGGGTAAAGGTTGTTTGTCAATGACGGTCTTTTGTAATAGATCACTAAAAAACTAACGAAAATGAAAATACTAAAATGCGCCCCACCGGCCGCCTCTGGTCAGAATTAATGTGAAATTTCTATGTCGGGCTCCATTATCCTAAGCGCACGGCTGAAATGGCTAGAGCTGTTAACACCGCTCGTAAAGCCAGCCAGCGCAATGAAGATATATCGTGATAGCAGCTTGCTCTTGGAAGACTTTAAAATAAAAACAAGTTTAGGTCTGGCGTGATTATTGCACGGCGGCGAACGATTAAGCTTTGTCTTAATAACTAAAGGTGTTTGTGTATTGTGGCGTCTATGAAGAAATTGGAATGTTTGATGTGACAAAGATCTTTATTGTTAGGAAGGTTGATAAAGCACGTTGAATCATCATTTAACCTTGAGACGTCCACTGCTATGATCTAAGCCTCCTCCAATGATCTTCATAAAGATCCGTCCTGATTATCATTTCTTAATCATAATTGTTATACTATACTCATCTACTGTTATTCTATACTCATTTTTATACTATACTCATCCACTACTACTCCTCATTAGGAGCAACTAATGCAAGCCTCTGCTTCGCGCTCGATTCTTGACCTCTCATAACCATTAAACCTACGGATATTGTCCCACGCAACATTTTTCTCCTCACGATCTTTCTAAAGCTAGCCAGTTTTCCCACGGTATGTGATATTGCAAACACTCATTCATAAGATGAATTTCATTCATGGATTTGAATCTGTCGGCAATATCACAGACCGTGAACGCCAGCTTTATAATTTAAATAGTATTATCGTTCAAATACAAATAAATTAAATGGCAATTTCGTAAAGCAATGTTTATAATATTCAAATGAACGAAAAACAATATAAACGGTGTTGCTATACTGTTACTAACATTTCATAAAAGCAATCTAAGCAAAATATTTAAAGAAAAAAATATATAATCTTATTTACAAACAGTTTAATGAAATACGTACGTATTTCGTAGACGTAATGGACTATTTTCAATTGCAACTTAAATAAAAGAGCCCTTTCAAAGAACCCAAACGTGCATCGCAACGCATATGTACATAGTTTCAGTTTAACAGTTTTTTCCGCATAAAAATCAAAAGTGTCCAGCGAATGTGAACGAAAAACGATAACTGCAGGTCAGGGAATTCGGTATTCGGTATTTATATTTCCGCTCTAACGTTCACGGATTTAAAATGTCAAAAAGTGAATACGTGAAAGGTTTAGTTTACTTACTCAAGTTTGGAGTAGTTCAGTTATTTAATTTCAATTGTACTCGTAATATAAAGTTATATTTGTTATGTCCGTCGTTTTATTTTTTACTTTAATGCAACAAAGCGATGCGATGAGGCGAAAGTTGTGTAACAGGATTGTAACAAGTAGAAGGTTGTAATCGCTGCTTACCCTACCGGGATAAAGACGTAAATATATGTAATGCAACGAAAAACTATGTCTGTGCAAACGAAATTTTAAGCTCGCATCATTAACCCCTACTCATCGTTTTCATCCAATTATATGTTTAAAATTTTTGCTTATATTAAAGAAGACAAGAATTCATCTAATCTTAAAGGGCTCTTAAATAGAGTAACACAAAAAGCAATGAAACTAAAACAACAATAATTTTTATCATCGTAAAAAAATATCTAGAATGTATTACTAGAGGCATAACATAAAACAGAAGACTCCATTTAATTTACTTTACTCTCTTATTTAATTTACTTATGTACAGTTCTTTGTGAATATAGCTTGCCTCATTGGGCCCGGTGCATGGCAACAGGCTCGCCACCTGTAACATGTGGAGTAAGTGGAATACGTTATGTTATTTGTCCATTTAATTTAATTCTATTCGTACAAAATGTAAAGATTAAATTTATTCTAAATGATTTATTTTCGAAACAGTTCACTTTGAATATCTTGTACAAGTATTTTGATTTTACGTGTATATGTCTGCAAACTGTACTTCTATAGAATTACATGCCCATCGTTTGCACTGTACGACGTAATTCGATACAAAAGGATAGTTCTGTTGGCCAGTTTCCCAGATCTTCCAAACTGAGTGGTTTCAATAGGAGCACTTGCAGTATCCGAATGTCCGCAGGTCAGGTAAGGCTGGGGGGCGTCTAAAATGGTAGACGGTTGGCAAAATAGTTTCCGGATTGAATCTAAAAACAAAATGTGGAATATGTGTTCATGTTATATATTCTTTTTCAGGTTCGTTACCCCTTGCATGGTCTTGGTCTAATATCTTACAAAACAATAATACTAATATACTCGTATCTTTGTAAATATTTGGCGTTCAAAATAAACTCAAGTAATTGTAAGTTTTGATAAATTTAATAAATATTAATTAACGAGAATCTTCTTTTAATGTCAAGGGAATAGATTGGCATTTTAATATCCTAAAATAATTTCTTTATGAAGCTTTATAGAAACAATTAAATTTGAAATTACTTAGATTCGCTAATTCCAAAAATAATAGTCACCCTCAGCCTAAGTACGTCCCACTTCTGGGCACAGGCCTTCCTACATGGAGCAACACAGGTAGAGTATGGGCCGTAACACCACCACGCTAACCCGATAAGGATTGGTGGGTAGAAACTAAGGTAGAAACTAACTAACTTACTAAGGGCTTAAAGTGCCTTTCGAAACACGGAAGAGCTCCAAATCACAAAGTTTTGGTCACCCATCCAACGCCTGACCATGGCGAAGGTAGCTTTGTTTTCAATATCGAACGCCAAAGCGTACTAACTACTACGCCACCGAGCTCCTCATAATTAAAAGAAATAATACAAAGATATTAACTTTTACAGTGCTCGTAAAAATTCGTGCATTTCAAATCAGACTTCATCGTTAAAAAAGTTACTGAAAAATGTAGGAAATCAGAAAAATTACAGTGCCACTGCTAGTTGGAAACGAAATGAAAATAGAATAGTCCAATGTGAATGGAATCCGACTGAAGCAACGCGTGTAAAACTCCAGTTTGCAGTTAGCCTCTAACTGCAGAGATAAAAACAGTAACTGTTACAATTACAGTCAAAGTTCTTCAATTTTATAGTATACAAGTGACCCGTCCCGGCTTCGCACGAATGCAATATATATAATAATACATACATAAAAACATACATATAAACTCGACTATTATCCCCTAAGGGTAAGTCAGAGACTAGGCAAAAGCACCGCGAAAGCAGTCCAATGCCATAGACGTCCGCGCTTCGTCGTCGTTGTCATCAGGCTATAGACGTTCCACTGCTGGGACGGGCCTTCCCCATGGAGAAACACCAAGCAGTAATTGCACATATGCTCAGCCTGATGCGTGATGACGTTTATTTATTTATTAAATAAATAAACGTCATCACATTCGCCGGCCATACGTCAAGACGTTTGCTACTTACTTGCTGGAGTTACTAAATTATTGCTATCGATATTTTATATAATTTTCACATTATTGTAATTTTTACATAACTTTTAAAAATAAAAGTTAATTAAATAATAATTAGTGTGCGCTTGTCTACGCCACTCGGAAATATCTCCGAAATTTGACCAGGTGACTACCCACACCCACCCGTCGTACCGTCAAGTTCGTGTGCAGCCAGTTAAGTGGTACCCCATAGGCGGTTCATGGTGTGCACAGCCCAAAATAAATTCACGACCCTGACGATTTTTACTTAACTGCCTACTGCAGGAACTGCTTAACGTTTAAGTTTCTATAAAATTGTAATAAATTAATTATTCTAAAGTTGTTATTATTTTATTCTATTCTACCTAAACAAACTAAACAAAACGTTACATATTTATTGTACACAAAAGAAAAATTGAGAATATACAACATATAAAATAAAAAGACGAGTACAAAAGGTAGGGCTTATTTTTAATAGCTATATCTTCCAGCCCACCTGCAATAGGAGAAATGCTGAGAAGTAGACACAATCGCGTGTACTAAAAAATATATAATTATATATCAAATAATATATAATATATGCGTATAAATATATAAGTACATATTAAATTACATCAACAAATGATACCGATGTGAAAATACGGTAAATGGGGAACGTCAAGAAAGAATAAGTGAGGCAAATCAATAAAAATAATAAAGTAATAGTTATGTTAAATTGAGATAGTGTTTCTTAAGTCGGACGTTTTGCAGTTCTAAGTCCATTAGTCGCCTTTTACGACGCCCAAGTGAAGAATGCTCCAGCGGCTTAAACACTCAAAAGTTAAAATAAAAATCTATAAAAAACAAGCTTTTATTACATTGTTAAATAAAAGCATATTACAATTTGATGGAACATTGAAGAACATTTTTTGCAATCACAATGTATACAATTGTTACAGTTCTTATATCTTATTATAATGTAAAAGTGTATATCTACCTAATATAAGTAGTATTTTTTCAATCCAGTAAGCAAGCTTTCAAGAAGACAAGATAATAATTACATATTATACTAACGCGTAGAACATTAGCTTCGTAGCACGTAGCTTCGTAGCAATATCTACGACGTAGCTCGTAGAGCGGCATGCGATGTGTTTGCTTAATTTACAAGAAGGGCTTTGCTTAAAGCTTGTTTAATATTGTGCCGAAATATGTTTTGAAAAGCATCTTTACATATCATTTAATTTTAAAGTTATAGCCATATGATTTCTTATTGCCTAATTATACTGATTCAATGTGTGTACTTATAGTATTTATAGAATCTGGTAATATATATGGAGGAGGTTTTCAATTTTAAGAACAATATTCATCGGAGATATAGCAAAATTATCGAAAACAACTGAAAGAGCTCTCCATGCAAGATGCCACTCGTCGATCGCTGTACCGAGTTTAAATTAAACTTAAGTAATGTTTTCGAGGAGCTCGAAAGCGTAATCGTCTCTTACGGCTTTTGATATTGAAACCAAAGCTACTTTCGCCATGGTCAGTCCTGGGATGGATGACCAACTGTGTAATCTCGAGTTACTCCGTGTTGAGCCGTTGGTCAGGGTCGCTATCGCTATCGTTTCAACCACCGATCTGCATTAGCTCTTTTTCATTCAGCACTATTAAAAAGTCCATAAATCCAAACACCGTTAAAAACACTAAAATCCCAATGAGTTCCATGTAAAAGATTTAAATCCATCGTCAACATTTCATGACTTTTGCTCGTCATTTTCCATAATAGCTGTAAAAAAACATTTCCATACAGATCCCCACTCAATTTCAGCGACGTGCAAATGCATCAAACAAGTCAGATTGCGAGACGATTTATCTCGATGACATTTTTGCGCGAAAAATATTACGTTTTTTAACTTAACAACGGCTTAACTACTGCGTGATGAATTTCTGCGAACGAAATATTAATTGGCAGCTAGAAATTTATACATACATACGTACATACAATCACGCCTGTAATCCCCGAAGGGGTAAGCAGAGCCCAAGGAGCACTGTGTTCTTTAAACCCACATTTAGCCATACAATAATTGGGCTTGGTCATATGAAAAATCGTGAAAGAGTAGTAACAAGTGGCTAGCTCATCGCTAGCCAATACGCCCTTAGTCGCTTTTTACGACATGCTAGGCAAGAAAAGCAGTTGGTACATTCTTTTTGTGTCCCGGACCAACACGGGAAAATTATCTTTATGAAATAGAAATTTATCTTTATGAAGATTATAGATTCCGTTCCATATGTATCACATATCTCAATAAAATAAAATAGGGAATAGTAGAGGAAAGAGAAAGATATATCTCACTGCGTCTTAAGTAGTCGGGCACAGACGCAGGCGCAGGCGTGTGACTAAGGGACTACTTACACTCATTCAGCTCCATTCAGCGTTTTTCAATAGAAAACGCCAGGTTTTGTATGGAGGTAGTTCAACTTTCCGTGTCCGTTCAGCCACGTAAGCATCTCATATAAAATCGACGTTTTACATAATAAAACGCTGAACGGCGCTGAATATGTGTAAGACCCTTATATATACCTAAACTATAATTTTTTCCTTCTTTAGCGACTTATTTGCGATAGCGTAGTTTTCTCTTTCACGAAGTATCGTAAAATGTTTTTTTTATATTCGTATGCATGCGCTAGGACGCATTAAACTTGTAACGAGGCGCTATATCAGTATTAGCGACTCTTTGCTGTTATTGCGCTCTTTTTTATTCTGTATTCAGTTTTTAAACTAACCATCTATCTCTTTTTTCGTTTTTGGTCTCCAATTTCCTTTATATTTTTTCAGAGTCTGGAGCGGTCGACGCCTTTAAAAATATATTAAAAGCTCATATTACAAATAGAACATAGAACAGAATTTTAGAATGTACCTAAATAACTATTTTGGGGCACTATTTTGAGCCTTTAAATTTTACCAATAAAAAAGTGACAAGCCTGCCAGTCTTTTATATCTCCACCTACCACGTCACAAACCAAATATAAATGTTTTAAAATTTTGAATTTCCTTGAAAACGTATTGGGTGTGGACTATAATTCCAATACGAGCGGATTGGTGGTCTATGATTACAGTGGCAACTGGGATCGTCGGTTGAACAATTTTTTTATGTAAAAGGAGCGAACGGACGGACAGCTCACCTGATGGTGAGTGATTGCCACCGCCCATAGACATCTACAACACCGGAAGAGTTGCAGAATAATGCGTTGCTGATCTGAGAGAACGTGCTCGCTTTTTTTAACATGCTTTACGAAGCACGGAACAACTCGATGTCACAAAATTTCAGTCACCCCATGTGTTACTTTTTTCTCACTTTATGTAGAGTCGGCAAAACAAATTATCTTCCTCTGCTATTCTCTTCTATATACATCTGCTCAACTTGATTTTCATTTCTTTACTACAAAAGTAATTTAGTAAAAAATCATAATAAATCCTGAAAATTCATTACGTTTCTGCTGTTAAAGAATATAACAAATCTTGTATTCTAAATAGAATAAAGGCATTAAAATACGAGGAAGAGAAAATAATAATTTACAACCCACAAAAGCTTCGGCACTAAACCATTATAGTCACCTTAAATACGGTTCCGTCGAGTTCTTTAGTAAAATCTCAACAGCCCCTCAAAACACTATAAAATACAAAGTAAGAAGACATCGTGAGACTCGTGTACTTCCGAAGGAATTTTTAGAGCACACTTTGTTGTTCGTTCTCCTTAATGAACTTAAAAGATAGATGGCTTTAATTTATAAGATAGCTTCTTGGCGAACGATATGAGGCGGAATTTTTAGTGGAGGTTTTTCGCTTAAGATAGGAGAGCCATTTTAAGTAAATAGTTCTAATATAAATGTCTCCATTAACCTATTTAAGTTCTTTAAAGAACTTGCGTCATCTTTATCACACTTTGTATCAAGGTTCAACCCTCGTTGCATGAAAACCACATATTGATATGAATCGGGTTTTTATCTCGTTCAACTGATAAAGTATTAAAGTTAAGAAATTCGACAATTGTCCGCGATATAAACGTGTTAAATATCATATATCATATCAGATCGTCCGAGGGGTAGGCCCCACGGGGTGTTACGGCATAAAACTATCAAAATTAAAAGCTAAACAAAATGAATGAGAACTGAACAATGATTAGTAATATAAAATAATAATTTGATCTCAAAAATAACAGGACGACAAAATAAATCGTCCAGTTAATTCAAACCACCACTTTAAGCTAAAGGGTCATTGTTTTTGGAAGGTGGACATTACCTAAAACTATGGACTAGCATAGAATCAATTAACCTCATGCTACGGATCCCAGGACAATATTTGATGTTGCATACTAATTATGTTAGTTCACGTAGAGTTAGGAAAACTAGATGCGGTATTAGATGTTATGGAAAGTTTTTCTAGAGCCTTCTGGAGCCTCTTGCAAGTGTATCTACATTTTCTACACTCATATATTCATCCAAATATTAAAATTAAACAATAACTATTAAAAAAAAACAAATAGGAATTAAAATAAAATTAAAATATGATTCACCTTTGAACTTCGCCTTTGAACGTCGTCGTCGTCGTCGTCGTCAGCCTATGGCAGTCCACTGCTGGACGTAGGCCTCCCCAAATTCACGCCACTTCGATCTATTTTCGGCTTCTCGCATCCAGCTCCTGCCAGCCACCTTGCGCAAATCGTCACTCCACCTGGCCTGAGGGCGCCCTACACTACGCTTGCCGATGCGCGGTCTCCACTCCAGAACTCGTTTACCCCAACGGTTGTCGGTTCTGCGGCTAATGTGGCCAGCCCATTGCCACTTCAGCTTGCTTATTCGGTAGGCTATGTCGACAGCCTTTGAACATTTTTTTTAAAAAACCTTCAATTAATTTGGAATTTAATATTTTTAATATTATAACCAGAAAATATAATAGTAAAATACTAACCTCTTTATTACAAGTAATATTGATTGTGACTATTAAGTAGATACATTTTTGTAAATTACATACATTAAATTTATATAAATATCTAAATACTTATCTAGTTTTATAACATTTTTTATATTGTACCTACAAATCCACACTATCCTTACTCCATACTAATATTATAAACGCAAAAGTAGCTCTGTCTGTGTATCTGTCGATCTCGCTTTCACGTCAAAACTACTGAACCGATTTAATCGAAATTTGGTCCACATATAGTCTAGAGCCTGAGAAAGAACATAGGCTACTTCTTAACCCAATATTTTTCCACTGGTTAAATGAAACCGGCGGAAGCCACTTGTGTTAATGTAATTTAAAAAAATAGTAATTAAAGTAGGAATTGATAATTTTGTTATATTATTATTATTTTCGCGATACACTTAAGAATGTCAGAATGCAATAAACCATGATAGTTATCTTAGCCTTATAACTACAATAGTTTATTGTATATATAGGTTTCGTTATCTCTTCCCATAAACAACGACGGAGACTTACAATGATACTCAAAATCATTTTAGCATAATAAAAATTATATCGATTGAGTATCCATTGAGACGGGATCCTTTTATTGGCATAATGTCCATCCATCCATCCTTCAGCCTATAGTCGTCCACTGCACAAGGACCTCAAGAATTTCCTTCGACCTTCACCAGGTCGTTGGTCCACCTCGTTGGGGGCCTACCCATGTTGCGCCTCCCAGCACAAAGTCGCCACTCGAAAACCTTCGCGCCCCAACGGCCGTCAGTTCTACGAACAATGTGCCCTGCCCACTGCTACTTAAGGTTCGTAATTCTGTGAGCTATGTCGGTGACCTTAGCTCTCCGGTGGTTCTCCTCTTTCCTGATTCAATACGCAATGGCATAATGTATTTACTCATAGTATACTTTGTCATGGGAATTTGGCATAATGTTGTTTGGCATAGTTAATATTACTTAAGCATAATTTTCTTATGGCACAATATTTGTATCGCATATTTATAATTTAGACTAACGTAATTTTCCATAATATCATTTCGCATAGTGGTTTTTGGGATTAGGTATAGTCGATTAGGTACGACGACGAGCGTAGCGAGTAGGACTGTTAAGCGAGCAAAGCCAGCGTGCCGCGGCAGCGACCGGAGCGCCAAAATAGATTTATTGTTGAAAGTTATGCCTAAAATATGCAAATAAAAATTTTTTATAATTATGTGAAAAAATTTATGTCAAAATCAATTATGCATAAGAATATTTAGTGCAAGTTCCATTATGCCAATTGATATAATGCTTAGAAATTTTATGCACATAGATAGGGAACCCATTGAGACACCATTATATTGCTACAGTTGTTAATTAGCAGAATCGGGAGCCTGGTTCGTATCCGTATATTTTTAATGCTACTGCGTGATATCCGAACATCAAGTCCATTCCATTGTGTCTCTATCATCGGTGTTTCGTAATTAGGCGTCGCAGGCACCAGGGTAATATTACGGATAGTAATAATATGTAAGTCATATTAATATTAGCGCCCCCGGCTTCGCCTAACGTTCTACGTGAACAGCATACAAGGCGCTTGGATAAAATTGGACAAGTTCTCAGATATATGAAAATGTTACGTGAGGTTAATTAAATATGCATTTTTGCTACAGTGTATTAATGTGGGGCCAAAGTTAACTACTAATTCAGTAATACTATCTTTCTGTAATCTGTAATGAAGGGAAGTTAATTTTCATCTGTAAACATTGTAACTATTTTGATTTCTCTCAAATATGGTTGAGTAAAGCGATGGCTGATTCATGCGTCATGCCTGTGAACAGGTGCCACTGTCGGTGTCTGGTCAACTCATGCTTGTCTGATTGGTAGAAATTGTCTAATTAATAACATTTGCTTCGGGACAGTATGGCGCGGAAAGTAGTTAAGATAGTTATTTATCGATATGTAGATTTTTTAGATTATACTTTAGACTATGTGTACATGTTTGTGATGGAAAATGTGGTAAACTGCAGAATATTATTCAAAATAAGTACCTATTTTTTTCTTTTAAACTTCATTGACGTTGTAGTTTATCACATTTTTTAAATGATGCTAATGTAAAGGGAGGGTTGAAACTTGCTGAGTTTCTTGCCCGTTCTTCTCAGAACAAGGCCTCCTGGTAGTTTTTGTGAACGGATGGCGTAGTTTTTTCTCTTTCACGAAATATTGTAAAATGTTTATGACATTCATAAGCATGTGCTAAGACGCATCTAAACTGTATAAATGCTTTTGAATTTATTTATTTTTTAATTTAGGTTGTCCAAACGGCAAGACGTAACATTTATTAAAAAAATTGAAATTATCAAAATCATACATTACATCTATTCAAATTTAAATTGTTTATTGCTAAAGATATATAACATTATAATAGTCTAACATGAACCCTGTTAGGGCATCGCAATTATACAAGACAACTTATACACATAGTTATTGTTTTTGTGATTATTACATGCATCCTATGCTAATGTAACGACATACTACTGTGACGTGGTAGGTCGTTATTAATAAAAAGGCAGTTGCCGTCATTTATTGAGTGCAAAATAGTGCCTTAAATAAACTTATGGACTAAAAATTTAAGATTACAAACTTTTTAATTGGCTATGTAAGCATTTAAGTTTAAGACTATGATGTGAAATATATAAGCTGTAAAGTTTGCTATTAAATAAATAAATAAAATAAATTAGCTGAAACTGATAACCGAGAATCTGGTGATTTTGTATCTTTTTTAGGATAAGCTTAAAACTTGATTTACACAATACTAAATACATTAAAATAATATTTAAAATTATTGTCAGTGAGTCAACCGCTCTACACGCTGACTCTTGTAAGAATGAATTTCGAGAACAAAACAAATGAAAGGAACAGAAACTAAGAGAAAATTGCCAGGAATGAGCGCAATAACAGCAAAGAGTCGCTAATATAGCTATAGCGCCTCGATACAATACCCGCTCCCCCCTGAAAAAAAAAATTCCGCCTCGTTACACTACAATCGTTATGTTGGGACAAGCTTATATAAACTAATTATTTAAAAAGTTTTTCAAACGGCAAGCGTTTGACTGCTCTTTTGCCGGATGGTAAGTTCAGATGAGATCTAGAATGAACCCTTTTTACAGAGAAAATAAAACTATAATTGAAATAAATAAAATAAAAATTATTAAATATCCATTATTTAATAATATTTATCTAATTACACAAACTGAGGAGAATTCCCTTAATTTTGCTTGTTCTCTGAGACCTGAAAACATCCTTTAAATAAATAAAATAAAAATAAAAAAAAAAATAAAAATCATTTAATTCAGGCTTCATTCACCCATATACAACAAATCATTAACATCGATGTAATAAGAACAGTAAAAATATTGAAAATAAAATCAAAATAAGAATATAAATAACATATTAAATTAAAATTGGAATAAACATTAAAACAGGTACATAAAAATAAATATAAAGATATCAATCAAAAATTATTACTATTAATGTCTATATCGATTGCCTCCACAACCGACACTATAGGAGACATGCTTATCACAACAGTGCCGGATGTAATGACAATCGAGCCTTTCGGCTATCATTGCTAGGACGGTATTGGAGCTGGCCCTCACTCTGCGCACTAATGAAGTACACCGCTTGCGTATGGTGGTATAGAAGCAGTCGGTCCCGGCAGTGGCAAACATGCCTGAAGCGCTACAGAAGCGGGGCAGCCCCAACAGCGCCCTAAACGCATTATTAAATTGCACTCGGAGTGCGCTGATTGCTCTCTTCGAGTAAGTGGCCCAAAGAGCGCAAGTATACAGTGAGGTGCAGTAAGCACGAAATATTGTGATTTTTACCCTAACTGAACACCGAGCAAACCTACGCGCTAACATGTTCGCTCGTATCGACAATGCCCTTCTCTCACGTTCAATGTCAACATCGTCCCCGAGGTCAGCAGTCACCCAGTGACCCAGATATTTGAAAGTATTAACCCTTTCCAGGCACACACCATTGAGACATACAGTTGGTACATTCTGTGGACACCTGACACCACCAGCCCCGAAGACCATGTATTGACTTTTAGTAGGATTATATTTGAGTCCGTGCTCACGAGCGTACCTCTCACAAATCCCTAGCAGTTGTCTCAAGCCACAAGCTGACGCACTCAACAGAACCATATCATCTGCATAACTTAGATTATTAACGCATATATCGTCAACGTGACAACCAACATGACAGTCGCTAAGTTCTACAATCAGTGCATCCATATATAAATTGAACAATGTGGGTGAAGTCAATCCGCCCTGTCTCACGCCGCATTGAAGACTATATGATTCTGACACCGCTCCCGCCCATTTGACACTGTTGACCTGGTTCGCATACCAGTACTTAAAGATGTTAATAATTTCAGGTGGAAGTCCAATGCTTTTTAATTTTCTCCACAAGACATCATACGAAACCAGGTCAAAGGCCCTGGACAAGTCAAGGAAACACGCATAAACAGGCGTTTTCCGATCCGTATAATACCTGACGGTGTGCTTAAGACACAGTATTGCACTCTCTGTGGATAAGTTAGGTCTAAAACCAAACTGGTTGTCATGCAAGTTAACATATTTATTTAACCGCGTATTGAGCACACCGTCAAGAACCTTCGCAATAATGGTTGCCAAGGAAATTGGCCTATAGTTATTTTTGTCGGTAAGATCACCTGTTTTATTTTTAACTATAGGTACGACTATTGTTTTCATCAAATCCGATGGTAAGTAAGAGTGACCTACACACAAAGAATATAACATAGCCAGCAATCTAGATATGTGAGGGCCAGCACGTTGCAGGTGCTCGATGCTGAGACCATCGTGACCAGGTGATTTGCCTCGTGTCATATTCTTAATAATGCCAGCAACCTCTTTGGCTTTCACCTCAACTTCTACCATATCACCACGTATATCAGCATCGGGACCTCGATCCACCCACTTCAATGGAGACTGCACAGAAAAATGCAGTCTAAAGGTATCTGCAATCTGTTTTTGATCACAGCTACCATCTATACTCACAGCACGACCGGGTCTTATGTTGTCCTTTTTGACATGTCTCCAAAAACTCTGAAAATCACCACTTGAATGTTTCTCCGCAAGGTTATCCATTTTTAACTGGTCTTGTTGGTTTTGACACCATTTAAGACGCGACTTAAAAGCTTTCCTGCTGTTACACATATCTTCATACATTACCCCGTAACGGGGCCTGCCACATTGTACCCACTCAATAAACCTTGACCGAGCCGTCCTATGAGCAGCCGCAACATACCTGTTCCAACCCGTCACATGCACTCCAGTCTTACGCTTCCCCGTGTCCCCCCGACCATTCAAGGATGCGTCACGAAGTGCGGAAACAATGTCAGAATAAAGTCTGTCAATAACATTTCTATGATAACTGTCATTACAAAATTTGTTAGCACAAGCATCAAAGTCTATTGGATAATCTATTAATTTAAGTCTTTTATGACACTCCTCGGAATATTTGATCACCTGCTCGCTTGTTCTATGTCCCCATAATACATTATTACTGACACGAGTTTTATTATCGGGCTCCACATGTGGCAATAAGTCTAAATCACACTTTATTACCAGTGGAAAATGATCAGACCAATGAGTGTCATAATAGACTGAAACATCAGTTACTGTTTGTCTTGCACATTGAGTCACCAGGCAGTGATCTAACCAGCTACAGGTGCCGTGGGCATCACTAATGAACGTGAATGTGCCAGAATCCATACCCATAAACTCAACGTCAATACAGAACCACAGCTGTTCATTACAAAAAGTACATATCTCTTTATAAAATAACTCACGTATGTCTGCATTAAAATCACCTAACACAAAAACAGACTCAATACCATACTCATCAACAATAGTGTTCACAGCACTCAAGCAGTCCGTAAAGTCTGGTAGGTTTTCTAATGAGTTAGTTGGCATATAAACACTAATCACAATCACAAAAAGGCCATTGGTTCTTATTTTTATTGCACTTATTCGACTATTTTCACAACGCAACACTGTAACCTGCTCAAAAGCACTGCTTCTCCAAAGCAGAGCAACTCCGCCATATGGCCGCCCACGAAGAACACCTCCGGATGTGTCCATAGCTGAAGTTCCGGTGTACCCAAAACCGCTTTCGATAGTCCCCAAGTATGTTATCTCATCTGGGGTCAGCCAAGTTTCCTGAAGGGCTATTATGTCACAAGAGCGACATAAGTCACGAACACAGTCCACTGAACGTTTGATATTTTTGCAGTTAAAGCTTGCTAATGTACAAGGGCGTCTATTCATTTGTGTGTGTTCCAAGGCCGTCCGAAATATGTCTAGTTTCTAGTTCTCTCCGTCTATTTTTATAATTCACAAAACGCCTGAATACTATTCCTTGAGGCCAAAGATTTTCATTTAGGTATATTGATAACTTTGACTCGGACACGAAAAACTTGAAGGCTTTGTGGTTTAGTACCTTATTTGACACAATTTTCTCTAACGAAACTCTTTCTTTAGTTTTACTCGAAATGTATCTGACTATATCTTCTTCTGTGGTGTCAGTGTGAATGTTCGTAATAAAAACAGGAACTTTCTTTTCAGCCGCCTTAAAATTACACTGTAAGTCCTTTGCCACTCCTGCTTTGCCTGAATATCTATAATTCGTTCGTTTTCTATGATATTTGGGTTGCTGCCACTCTTCACTTTGTTTATTGTTTGTAGCTGGCAAAACATTATTCTCGTCCGTACTATTATTCCGCCGTGCCAATATGTTAACATTATTAAAGGCGTCCGAGCGCGTAGAAGCCAGTAACAAACCGGTTCCAGATTTACTTGGCGTGCGGCGTGACTCATCTGTTACGCAGTTGCCTGTCGTCCCCGTCGCTACCGCAACCGCCGGTACCGCTGTCGGCCGTTGGAGCGTAGATTTATTCATATCCACCCTCAAAATATTATTTTGGTCGTCACTTACTTTCGTATTTCTTTCATGTTCGTTGATAGTACATGGTTCATTATTTGATGTATTTTCGAGACGCGTCAGACCCATAGGGCCACTGTCCATCAACCAAGCACCGCGCTTTTTATTTACTTTAAAAGCCGACCCTGGAGGAGACAAGTAATTTTTGTTGCATAGAATTTCTTCCTTCAATTCTTTTAGTTGCTCCAAAGTTGCGTAATTGGATTTCATATCATCAATACTGGATTGCATTCGTACGAGGTCTTTTAAAAGTTTTGTGCAATCCAAGTGGTCGAAAGTAATCGGCGGTAGCTTTTCCAATTCTCGAGCCACAAATATTGGTATTAAGTCGGGTTCAGCAGATTTAAATAGGTTAATAATATCTGCAATATCACGTTCTTCCTTTCCTTTGCTTTTTCTTAAAATTTTTCTAAAATCCGTTGGAATGGAATCAAAGAGAAGTGATTTTGATTTCTTGATTTCGTCCGTTCGAAACGACGACTTACATATTTTCACCATAGTCTCTTCGTCCATCACTGATACTTTATTTTGTATGTAGGATAACATTTCGTCAATCACTATATTACACGTACTACACTTTATAACGTTCGTCATTTTACTTATATTTACGAGAACAACACACCACGCGCATCGACACCGCGCGTGCGACTGACTTTGCGTTATATCTAAGCTTACGTCTAAAACTTAAGCTATTGCAAGTTCTGAAACTCAAAACTGAGCACAGTAGCAACATAACGAAGAAACTGACCTGGGGGTACCGGTCTATTGTGTGGTATAGCGAAGTCCGTAGACTAGACTCACAAATCCCCTTATCATTCCCAACACAAATGTTTCATTATAAAGTTTTGAGGCAATCATATTCCGTTGTTCTTACTATGGCTCTGAACAAGAAACATTGAACATGCAAGGAAAATGTAAAATATTTTCTTTTTTCTACCTAAGAAAGTAGTTTTGTGACCTAATTTTCAGCCCCTATTCAGAACTATTTCTTTATGTCATATTTTAGACTACTTATATTTGTAATGAAAAATGTGGTATACTGCAGAATATAAAGCTCAGATATTTATTTATTTTTAACTTCTAAAACTTCAATGACGTTGTAGTTTATGACATTATAAACAACAACAAAAATAATGTAGTTGTAAACGGAGGACAGAAACTTGCTGAGTTTATTGCCCGTTCTTCTCAGAACAAGGCCTACTGGTAGTTTTGTGAACGGATGGCGTAGTTTATCGCTTTCACGAAATTTTGTAAAATACTTTTGACGTTCACAAGCATGTGCAAAGACGCATCTTAATTGAACAAACGATATTGAATTTCGTCAATCATGTATTCGCTCACGTCACGTGCCGTCTCGCTTTGACTCAATATACTAAAATGTGACAGATATAGAGTTTTATGTTTTTATTAACATGGCATAATTATCAAGATCTGAAATCAAGGCGGGGTTCTGGATCACTAGTAGTAACCAAACTTGCCTTTAGCTCTGATGTCTCGGGTTCATATTCCAGTAGATATTTTCGATGATGATTTTGTTTTCGAGTAGTAAATGTAAGTATAATCTATACGCGTACGCGTACAATGTATTATTGAATATCAGTTCATAGAAAAAAAATGCTTAAAGTCAAGTCAAGGGTGTAAAAAGAGGGAAAATACCAAAAAAGAAAAATGTGTCTTTGTCTGTGTTTGTACGAGTTAATCTCGGAAATGGCTGGACCAATTTCAATGAAATTTTGCATGGTGATACCTTATATCTCTGGTCAACATCTTCGATACTTTTTATTCCGGAAAATTAAAGGGCTCCCGTGGGATAGTTAAAAAATTAGTAACCGCGGACAAAGTCGAGGGCAACACTAGCTGTTGCTGTTTAATAGAATATATTTTTAACTGTCTTTAAATGAGTATAATTTTTAAAATAAATTAACTAATGTCAAGTATATCTCGCCTTCCCCAAAAAATTCGATGAAACTGTAAACCATCTACACAGGACCATTAAAGAAAAAATAATTTTAAGCCAATTCAAAAGAATATCTTTTCAGAAAATATTGTTAGTTAATTAAGAACAGTTCATTGGACCCATTTCAGCCTAATTAAATCATCCAATATTCTGAGAAATCTCTTTTATGTTTGCGTAACAATAACTGTTGAACATCGAACAATAAAATCTTTGGTTCAATGAGATCTCGACTACTGTTATCATAATTTCAAGATTTTGTCAACGATAAAGTGGCAGTGGTTATTGAATTAGCTTGTACGCGGAATTTCGCATTGTATTTCGTTTTTGAAGTGATGAAGAATTGTGTTATCAAATTTTACAAGATGTAATAATAATAGTAATAATGGTTTTAATGGTTATACCAGGAAGTTCGATTTTAGATGGATGGTCGCGTGAATGATGATACTCGTAGTAATGAGGAAGGTAGTGAAGGTAGTGAAGGTAGTGACATGCATTGGCGTCATCTATGTAAATGTAATCGCGGCGTGGACGGATCCGGCAACCTGTATCGTCTTATTCAAGTTTTTTTTAATTTATTTATTTCATCCAACTTCAATACTCAATACTCAATCATTTATTGCATTTCATAGTGTGTACAAGGTCTTACAAAATATAATTTGGATCACCATGAACCCTGTCGGGCACAACAACAATGGAGAGGTTCACACTGTGATAGTTTTTAATTTAATTATTCATTAACAATTTATATTTAATATTAAATGTATGTATTTGTATTTAATTGTTTGGTTTATCTATATTTATTTAAATATTATTCATGTAATCATTTAAAGTGTAATAACATTTTCTAATTAATAGTTCATTTAATAGCCTTATACTCTTCTTATCATTACTTTAATTTTTTATATATTCTAGTATATTATTATATGTTTGGTCATAGATAAACTTAAAACTATTTTACAGGAACTAAGCCTAATACAATAGTTAAGTTCGCCAATTATCTATCGCTGCCTAATGCTGTCTAAGCAATATGCAAAAGTGTATGCTATTGCACTTTAAATAAACATAAAATAAATGCCGTGTGGTAGCGGCTCATTAAAAGAATACTACTACCAACCCATCTCTTTTCTTGGGTGTCGTAAAAGGCGACTAATGGACTTAGAACTTAGAACGTCCAATAACTTATAGCGTCGTGCTCATCACCTGTCACGCTGAGTGCAGTTACTGCTTGGTGAAGCGCGAACTATGGCATTAGACTGCTTTCGCGGTGCTTTTGCATAGTCTCTGACTAAACCTTAGGGGATAATAGTCGTGATTATATGTATGTATATATAAAATAAATGAATTAACATACAATTGTACTTGCAAAAAGACATTAAAAACTCAATATTTACAAATGAACCTTTTACTTGGATATACAATTTGCTACGTATATTTCTGTTTTGTTGTTTAATTTCATTTTTATTTGTTTTACTCAGTACGTGTATCGGGCAAACAAAACAGTTGTTTAGCGATCAAACAAATTGTTCGCGAATTACCTCGTATTGTTTAGGGTATTTATAAAAACACGGGTATGGGAAATTTTATTGAAATTTTATTTATTGAAGGTATACTTGCACTGCCACGTGCAATAGTGGACACATTTGAGTCTTTATTCACTTGTAATAAGTCACTAATTGTCAAAAGTGTACATCCACACTAATATTATTAGGTTGGGGAAAAAGTCTTTTCGCATTATAGTATGTATAAATTTGTAATAAAATCTCTTTGGCTATACTATATGTATCTGGCTGGTTTTGGTATCATTGAAAGTTTAAATTTTAAAGAACATAATTCCAAATTCAAATTAGGAAAATGTGTGAAAAATTTGCGATGTTTATGGACCTAGTGCAGTGTCTGTGAGAGTAGCACAAATTTGGTTTAAGCGTTTTCAATCCGGAAATTTTGATGTCAAAGATGCACGTCGCTCTGGTCGCCCTATTACAGATAAAATGGATGCCATTTTTGAAAATTGAAAAAGTGGAGCAAGATCGGCATGTCAGTAGTTACAACATAGCTGAAGAACTGGGAATTGACCACAAAACAGTTTCGGCGCATTTGAAAAAAACTGGGTACACAAAAAAGCTCGACATTTGGGTACCTCACGAGCTCACTGAAAGAAACCTAATGAACCGTGTACTCATTTGTGATTCTTTATTACGACGTAATGAAACCGAACCATTTTTGAAGAAGCTGATAACTGGTGATAAAAAGTGGATCACGTACGACAAGAACGTGCGAAAAAGGTCGTGGTCAAAGGCCGGTCAGGCTTCACAGACTGTGGCGAAACCCGGGTTAACTCGCAACAAGGTGATGCTGTGTGTGTAGTGGGATTGGAAGGGCATTATTCATTATGAGCTGTTACCACCAGGCAGGACCATCGATTCTGAACTCTACTGCGGACAACTGATGAGATTAAAGCAAGAAGTTGAGAGAAAGCGGCCGGAATTAATCAGCAGAAGGGGTGTGGTTTTTCATCACGATAACGCTAGACCTCACACATCTTTAGCCACTCAGCAAAAATTAAGAGAGTTTGGTTGGGAGGTGTTAATGCATCCGCCGTATAGTCCTGACCTTGCACCTTCAGATTTCCAACTGTTTCGGTCTCTTCAGAATTCTTTAGGCAGTGTCAGGTTAACATCACGAGAGGACTGCCAAAACCACTTGTCGCGGTATTTTGACCAGAAGTCCCAAAATTTCTATAGCAATGGGATCATGTCCCTACCTACAAGATGGCAAAAAGTTATCGAACAAAATGGTACCTACATACTTTAGTTAAATGTAAATAAACTATATTAAAAAAAAATTTGAATTTTCTTAAAAAATGCGAAGAAACTTTTTCCCCAACCTATTATAAATGCTAAAATAACTCTGCCTAACTGTCTCGCTTTCACGTCAAAACTACTGAACCAATTTAACCAACATTTGGTACACAGATAGTCTAGAGCCTGAGACAGGACATAGGCTAACTTTTTATCATATTCCAATGGGAACGGGTGCAATGCGAGTGAATGTCTAAAAATTTTAATAACGCCTCCCAGAAAAATTAAGGACAAATTTAAATCACTATGAACGTTGCTTCTAATAATAGAGTAGGAGTAAATTTTCAATTCCACAATTTGAGGCTACTGTTCCAATTTGAAAAAATCTTTCAGTGTTGAATAGCCAATTTTTTGAAGAAGGCTATAGGCTACATACTATCACACTATACCAAAGTAACTATTTAACGCGGACAAGGTTGCGTGCAAAAGCTACTATTACACGTGACGTAACGTCACGTGACGTGTTATACGTGACTGTTTTTTAATAACAGTGAAAAATCGCAAAAAAATCTGTACGATCTGCCGTAAGTACTATCTACAAAAATTTTATGTGTTCACAAAGGATAGTTATAACTAAAACTATCCCTTGCTTAGGCACTATAGACAGCGACAACTACATTAAACCTAATATATTTAGGCTAATCTCTTCCCTCGGGTGCCGTAAAAGGCGACTAATGGACTTAGAACTGCACATTTGCACAACTATCCAATGGCTTATAGCGGCGACGGGCTCACCACCAGTCACGCAGCGCGGACTATGGCAATGGACTCCTTTTGCGGTGCTTTTGCCTAGTCTCTGACTAATCCTTAGGGGATATTAGTCGTGATTATATGTATGTATGTATATTTAGGCTCATTTCAAACAGCCTTTTGCATGCACAGTTAAGTCGATGTGCTTACAATATTGAGAATAATCTGTGGTACTTAAATATGTAACTACTTAAAGGGAACATAACGAGACAATAGAAACATCTATTGTTTGCGAATACCGGTGTTCGCGGTGCCTCAAGGTTTAAGTATTTAAAGTAGTATAGACGAGAATTGATCGCGCGACCTCTTATACAATGTTTTTCACTCGGCTACCGCTGCTTTGCATGCTTAGCTTAGGCCAGCTATAATACAGAAAACAAAAATCAAAGTTTTTTTTGTTTAATTTAATCATTATCTAGAATCTTTCTCAAAAACATTTCGCAAGCTTATTTTCTAATAAATTAGTAGACTACTAAAATAACCCTTCATAATTAAACGCGAATTAATTATAATATAAAATCAGTTATGAAAATGTCCAAAAAATCCATATTTTACCTATAAAGGATAACAACAAAGAAATTACGGCAAACACAAAGGAAAACTCTATCGCTCCAAAACCGGGGGGAACGACCTTCGTCTATCATTAATCACTAGGTTTATCGTCTCTCCGCTAGAGGCGCCACTGTTAATTGGAATACTTCGCACGGCGCAAATACTTAAACACGCCCGCTTGGACTAATAAGGTTCGAAGCATACTGACAAGGGACGTATGTAAACTCACCTGTAGCACTCTAATTTGAATAAAGAACGTATTTTTTAAAAGAAAGGAGGTGGCACACTTCGTTTGAATAGAACTCAAGTATTTAAAAAATAAAAGATTATAGCGCAAGTTAATTTAAATAGAGAACATTATATTTTTTATAAACATATGCCAGTAAGTATTGGCCAGAATGAGGTTGTTTCATAGCTAATTTGTCTAAAGAACGTATTTTTAAAAAGAAAGGAACACAAATTATATTTCTTTATTTTAAAATTACTAGCGACCCCGTCGGCTTTGCACAGGAGCAATATTATGTGTGTATTGTATTATTATACATATAAACCTTCCTCTTGAATCATTATATCTATTAAAAAAACGCATCAAAATTTGTAGCGTAGTATTAAAGATTTATGCAACAGACAGACGACGGGAAGCGACTTTGTTCTGTACTATTTAGTGATGTCACTATTGACCAGTATAAAGACAAAATTTGATCATAAAGTGACCGTGATCATAAAGTGAAAAATAAAGAGTTTCTATCACTGTCAAAAATCTTCACTCTTTGATCTAATGTAGAAATAGGTCAAGCAACGGACAGAACACAGTTTTTTAGGTTCTCTTTAGATCTAAGACTGCTTGTATTCTATAAAAGAATAACATAACAGCGAAAAACGTACCGAAACTAAATTTTGTCACTTCTGTCCTACTTTTAAATTTTAGGTCATTTACACCCCACGATGTACTAGCTCGAGGATACGACTCGAAAAAAATTAATTATTTTTAAAAATAACTATGGACATTCTCCAAAACATTTTGTTAATTCTTCAACAATACTGTTTAATTCGAAAAAAATCTTTTCATATAATAAATACCTACAGTCACGAACAAGAATTATGTTATTACTTTGTATTACTTATTGTTAACAAAATAGACTCTTTTTTAAGTTAGATTATATTTGGTCCTTACCTATGAAATTGGTGTTTTTTTTCTCTCTCAGTATTTCGTCTGTAACTATTAAGATTCAGAGTATTCCTAAAAAATAATTACCTCGTCTAAAAATAGACTATATTTTTGAGCTCTTTTGATTTGTTTTGATAATTTGTTGTAAGTTTAATTGTGTTAAAATTGGACACGGAGACTCTTTTTAAGTGCCTCCCGAATACATCATTTTATTTGCATTCACTTAAAAATTATAAATACTATTTATGAAGTGTGATATTACACATATTACTTAAGCTTGTCTAATGATAGATGCCAAATATTATCTTTGGATTTGTCGTTGTGAAGAAAACTGAAAAAATTTTAGTATGGAAAATACAGAATTCCCCAAAATCTCCATACAAAACACCAATTTCATAGGTAAGGACCTAATATTTTAAATTGCAATTTCTTTTTTTTTGCACAGAGAGCATGTACAGTCGAGTACAAAAATGTGTATACACATTTTAGACGTGACATCCTTTATTTCCTTCTAATAACATAACTAATAACTTCTAATAAGTACAGTTGTATCTACTAGCTACGATCTTGTTTTCTTTCGCTTTATCTGCATTTAATGTTCCATATTCGTCCATTTCGTATTAATGAATACATAAGTCTACTAGCCGTGCCGAGCCGTGTGGTAGCGGCTCATTAAAAGAATCCTACCAACCCATCTCCTTGGGTGTCGTAAAAGGCGACTAATGGACTAAGAACTGCAAAATCGGCCATTAGCTTATAGCGGCGACGGGCTCACCACCTGTCACGCTGTGCACATGTGCAGTCACTGCTTGGTGAAGCGCGGACTATGGCAGTGGACTGTGTAGGCGCAGCTTGCTACAGCGCGTAAATCATCGACGTGTGTGTGCGCGTGTGTGTGTCAGCACCAGCGGTTACTAGCCGCGCGGTCCGCGTTGCGCATTCCTATATGAATAGACACTCTATGTAAATTTCTCGATTATATTTTATTAAAGTATAGTCAAAGTATATGTTCTTCATCATCGCTTCTCACCAACATCGTCACGAAAGAGACAGCTTTTGCGGTCCTTTTGCCTAGTCTCTGTCTAACTCTTAGTTGATAATAGTCATGATTATATGTATGTATGTATTAGGTCCTTACCTATGAAATTGGTGTTTTGTATGGAGATTTTGGGGATGTCTGCATTTTACATACTAACATTTTATTAGTTTTCTTCAAAACGACAAATCCAGAGATAATAATATTTGGCATGTATCATTAGACAAGCTTTAGCAATATGTGTGTGAACACGCTTGATAAAAATTATTCATCGTTTTTATGTTAATGCAAATCAAATGATATATTCGGGAGGCGATTAAAAATATTTTTTTTTGTGTCTAATTTTAACACAATTAAACTTACAAAAATTATCAAATTAAATAATACGAGCTCAAATATATGGTCTATTTTTAGAAGAGGCAATTATTTTATAAGAATGTTCTGAAACTTAATAGTTACAAATTGCTAAGACAGAATAAAAACACCAATTTCATAGGTAAGGACCCAATATAAGTCTAATATGACGTGCAAATCTTTCTTGCACTCTCTCATTTTTAAAGCCAGTACCTGAAGTTTCCGTAGTGCGTCTCCAGTCGCCGTATCTAAAGGACTCAAACGTCGCAGATGAGAGAGTAAGTGGTCTGAACTCTGAAGCCGCGAGAACTCATTAAGACGCTTCGTCGCTTAATTTTTAACTTAAGTAAAAAATTTCATGAATTCTCCGCGACGAGCGAAACGTTCCTTGTTATTTGTTGGTGGCGTCATTGGTGGAATGAAATTTTGACGTAGGCTGACATTTACGGGTAGATATTTTTTTTTGTATAAAAACTTTTTATTCGCTACTGACAAAAAATGTTGTTGATCACAATTTCAAGTGGGCTAGTTAAAACAGTACGATTAGCTTTTCCAAATTTTCGTTACCGTGTGGCTGCGATTTAGTAGACAAGCAAGATGTTATTTGTACAGTCAGATACGTTAGTGCGTTTCGCACCAATATAGTTAACACAATATTTTTAAACAATCCCATTGGATGAGCGAGAACCTATTGACAGGTATTAAAAAACAATACCTACATGTAACTAAATTTAAACATTCTCACCTATTATCTAGATCTGAGGGACCATTTACAAACAGTTGTATATAAATAGCTATGTATTTTCGATCAGTCCGTAACAATTCACAAAACAAGTTTCGACAACATAATACCGTTGTTTGTTTGAATAAAACAAACAAGAGCATTTTCGTGAATTAATTCATCAACAGGGTATAAAGTTTCCATGAGTTCCTATTCATTTTATTGTAACTTTAGAGTTTAAATTAGTATGACGTAATGACAGCTGTCTTCACTGCTCATCAATATTGGCAATGCCTGGTAATAGACTAACTCACTACACATCTAACATATTAGAAATATGAGTGCTAATACCTCAGGCTTTCGATGTCCAAACTGAGTCTGACTGACTGAGAATATTAAAGGAGGTTATTTTTCAGATCATTTCTGATAGATTTGCTTCTATCATATGGTGCCCTAAACTTGACCGTTGAGAAGATAAGGAGCTTTAATCCAATATTTTTTTGCTTTTGATCGTTTTTAGAATTTGAGCCCATAACTACTACTCGGTAACTATTCGACGCGGGGGCACGTCGGGGGCAAAAGCTAGTATGTAAATATTTGCCTTGTTAAATATAAGCTGTATTTGTACATGAATAATAAATATTCAAAACCTTTCTGATTAGGTAAAGCTCTCTCCACTATACATGTCCAGTGTCCACCTTAACTCACCGTTTTGTACCTCCTCAGCCAATATACGTCCCTCTGCTGCCTTCCTCATCGAGACAAACACATTAGGAGTATGGGCCGTAACACAACCACGCTGGCAAAATGCGGGTTGGTGAGTAACGGTTGCAGAGCAACCGGGACCAACGGCTTAATATACCTTCGGAAGCACGGAGGAATTCAAAATCACAAAGTTTTAGACACCCATCCACGGTCTGACCATGACGAAGGTAGCCTTGCTTTCGATATCGAAAGCCAAAGCGTACTAACTACGACATCGAGTTATTCTGTATTTACTTCTCAATTATTTCAGCAAGAAATATTTAAGTTGCAATTTATGGAGATCTTCCCAGCAACATCTTGAACTATGAAGAGGATCCATTTTAAATTAAATCCAAGAAAGTGCGGGACCACTGGTAATCTCTCGGAGTGTCTGTACAAAGCAAAGCTAAATCTTGTCGGTGTATTTCAAAACAGATTAAATCTATTTTCAATTTTAAATCCTACGTTTTCAGGTACATTTTACTTCGAAGTCTGAAGCTGTATTGTAATTGCTCTCGTTTTTGTTATTTCTTTTGATTTATCTATAGGTGCCCAGCCCCCTTATTCTAAACTGTCGGAAACTAAACGAATCTCGGAATCTCTATTCCTGTCACTTTTTATTGCGGCGAATTAGAGCGAGACGGGACGTGATTTTAGTTTTAAAGAACGTTTATATCTCATTAAAAACATGGCAGTCACTTACATGAGAAATTATAAAATAAATGTAGGTATATTTGTATGTATTTTTTTTTGGCCAGTAGTTGAGTGTTACGAATAGTCCCTCAAGTCAAGTTCATATGTAGGTACTTACTTGTATGAATATCAATTTTTAAATAACACAACGCTTTGTTATTAAATAAACAGTCACTGATCATATTAATACTATTGCGTACTAAGACGCCTACGTGTGGAAGGATGCGCGTACAGTGGACGACTGTTTGTATGGCATTGGCTATAGGCCCTCCCGACCGCTTGAGTTTAGAGGCTATTCTTACAAAAGGATCCATATACAAATTTTGGTGTGCTTCTAATTATTGGATAATATTTATATATCATAAAAATTTTATATGATCGTATACTGTAGAAATACTCTTTATTGCAATTCAAAAACAAATACATAAAACAGGTTGTTAACATATGTTTGCAATGGCGGACATATCCCTAACTGAGATCTCTGCCTGTCAACCCATCAAAGTAAGTTATGAAAATAGATTATAGGGGATACAAATGCATAAAGAAGACAATATTGAAAAACTTTAATATTAAACATACCTACATAATATATAATCCTACTTAAATACAGATATAAAAACAAATACTTAAATAATTACACAAATATATACATAAATATATAGATGACAAAATGTTATGTATGTTTGATATAATCTTATCAAACATATTTTAGGCTACATTTGGATATATTTTCCGAATTGAATCCGTGTTCCGACAGTTCAGAATAACGGGACAGAAAAACTAAATAAATAAATCGAAGAACCAATTAGTCCAGGTCGCTATTGCGCTCGTTTCTGCCTCCAACCCGCATTGGGCCCGCGTGATGGTGTTACTGCCATGAGGAAGGCCTGAGCCCAGCAGTGGGACCTATATTAAGTTAGGACTGACCTACCTATGAGCTTGTGGTATGAAGAATAATGTGAGGTTGATATGAAAGAAAAGAAGTGAATGCTAAACTGACCAGTGACAGAAGAGAGTGGAAGAGAATGACTTTTTAAGCCAACCCCACGGAGTCGAAGAAGATGGAAGAAGAAGAAGACTGTAGAATAGGTATCATGAAAGCTGAACACAATTAATCAAATGAAATTCATTCATCCTCAGTCTATATCCCACTGCTGGGCACAGGCCTTCCAATGGACACATCGCCATAACGGGCCATAAAGGGCCATAACGCCACCACGCTGGCCCAATACGGGTTGGTGGGTAGAAACGGTTGCAATCCTCCCGAAGCACGGAGGAGTTGGAAATCATCAAAGTTTGGTCTCGCATCCAAGGCCTGAAAATGGCGAACTTAGCTTTGTTTTCGATATCGAAAGCTAAAGCGTACTATCAAGTACACCACCGAGCTTCTCCATTTTGTTTCAATATTTACTTGCATCTCGTATATTGTAAAGGTCCTTACACCAGTTGTTTAAGAAAAACTAACTCATATTCGAACAAGCCAGCTCCTAACGCCTATTTATTGCTAGCTACTGGCTCAGAATAAATTTATAAAATCCTGTTGAATTCCATGCTAGAAACACAAAATACAGATACAGCGAGATTATACAAATTTATTATTCTAATAACTATAATAGATCTTTACCTATGAAATTGCCGTTTTTCTCTCTCTTAGTATTTTGTCTGTAACTATTAAGTTTCAGGGTATTCTTAAAAAATCATTACCTCCTCTAAAAATGGACCATATTTTTGAGCACTTTTGATTTGTTTTGATAATTCGTTGTAAGTTTAATTGTGTTAAAATTGGACACGGAGACAACTCTTTTTAAGTGCCTCTCGAATACATCATTTGATTTGCATTAACATACAACAACATACAACAACATACATTTGAGAAACGATAAATATTTTTTATGAAGTATGATATCACACATATTGCTAAAGCTTGTCTAATGATACATGCCAAATATTATAGATGATCAAACGAACTTTCAAGTGAAGTTCGATCGATATTATATGAGTCGCTTCATTCGAAGATATAATTATTAACAACGTAGTCCCTTTATCCTACAGGCAACATTCGCACGCCTTTAGAGAGTAGTTTTAAAAAAAATAATGTCATTCACTCAGCTGTCATCTACTCGTGCTATGCTTCTCATTTCGTTTAGAGTTTCTCAAGAACAAAACTTTCTTACTGGGATTGCATGCCTCAGTTTTCCATCTGAGTCATGCTGGGTGGGGAGGGTTCTTATATCTTCGAATGAAGCGACTCATATAATATCGATCGAACTTCACTTGAAAGTTCGTTTGATCATCTATTATATTTCGTCGCTTCATTCTTTGATATAATTATTAACAACGTAGATTTTTAGAGATTAAAGATTTGTTTTATACTTCAGATATATATTAATAAATAAAACAGTTTATTGATGATATAAGTTTTAATTATTTGGTTTTGTTGCCAAACACAAAAAAAAAATGAAATTAACAAAACTGCACTTCTTATAATAATCATTATGATTAAGTAGACAAATACAATTTTAATCAGACTGATTCTTAGGAAACATTACAGCATTTGCGAAATCACCTTCGCTTATAAGCGGTCGATTATAAAAGCGAGCAAAAGCCGTAGAGTTGCTGGTCCATCCAGCTGTCTTTCTAATAGTGTCTACATTAAGTCCCGATGCTAGTGCCGCTGAGGTGGCAGCGTGGCGCGTACTATGGGCGCTAAAAGTGCCTACGTCCACGCCGCTCTCTGACAATAGTTGTTTTATCCAGCGACTATTTTTTTTTTTTTTTCTCTTTATTTGAACCAACAAACAAGTTTACAATCTCATTTCAATCATTGTTATACATTTTACATACTTTGTTCATTATAAACTCAACAGCGATGGTTACATTTTAAGTACAAACATTTCTAAATATATGCTAGACTCAACAACTCAAATCACGAATTATATAATTTAGCTAGACTATCATGTATCTCTTTACTGAAGTCAGGTGTCTCGAAGGAGGATGTTCCCAATGCCGAGAGTATCTCTGGGTCTAAGGATATTTCTGGTACGGGACTTTGAGCAGCTGCCATTGGCAGTTCTTCGGACAAGTTAGGTTGCTCAGGTATTACTTGATCAGAACATTCTGTCATGTTTGATGGACCGGCTTCCGGTTCTGCTTCGTTTTGTATGTTATTCGTCGTATCTACAACAACCATGTTTGTTTTATAAGTGAAAAAAGATATGACAAAGAAATTCTTTTAAATGAGGGTAGTGTGTTCGTACATTTAAAAAAAAAAAAATGTTCATGTATTGTCTCGCAGACAATAGTTTGTAGATAACGAGCGTTTACTTTAAAATGCAAGTAATTTCTACATAATTAAGTCATAAATATATGACCCATAATTAGCTCGCAGCTAATTATGCCTTCGCGATTGACTCGCAGTCAATCTCGAGTTAGTATGTATTATGAGTATTTCAATATTCAAATGCAACATAAAACTAAATAATTCACTTTACAAAAAAAAATAAAAAAAATGAGGGTAGAAAAAAAAACCCCAAAATTTTTCAAACTAGGTTTTTGTCAGTTTATCGAACTTACATACCTGTAACGATTTCCTCATCATCTGATGAGTTTATCTGTCGTATTCGTCGGCGTCGCGATAATTCCTCTTTTTCCTTTAGTTTCCTAATTTTCTTTTCGTAATGCTGCATTTTTTCATGTGCACTGCGCTTAGGCATTTTGAAAGCTAAGGCGCGTGCGTTCGTTGCCACGCACGAAAAAGGAATGAGAAGCACAGACTAAGAAGAGATACTACGTATCAGACCGCTCACTACAGAACAAAAATTCTCGCTGCTCTGTGATTGGTTTTTAGTCTCATATGACAGTTTTTTTTTTTTTAATCGGGTGTCATAATAATTACGCAAAGGAATACTCGATAATGTGCCGGCGTTACCTGTGGAATGGCTTATACCGTTTATACTAAGTTAAGGTAAGACATAAATAAAGGTAGGTAAAGGTATAAAATTAAACACGTATAGATTATTTATTATAGCATTTATTTTCAATTTGTTTGTAAATTTATCATATGCTTTTTTTACATCATAGGCAAATCTTTTCTTTTTTTTGTAGGCAGAAAATATAAATGCCCTTCACAATTTAGCTTATTACAGTTATTACATATAATGCACCAGTTTATAATAGCAAATCACACAATCGCAGTAATGAAATAATCGAAGTTTATGTTTTTATGTTCAGTACTTGATGAAGTCAAATGCATACATGGACAAAATCATATCTGTTATGAGATGACACGGATTTATGATACGGATTTAGTTCCAAGTACGTTTGTTTCAGTTTCTACTGTACTAAAACTGCAACTGCACCATTATTATTACAGTCAATTTTTCTCCGAATTCTTTTTTGGCAATCGAGTTGACGAGGCATGGAATGAATTGCCAACAGATATAATATCAGCGGAAACTGTCAACCAATTTAAAAACAGACTAGATAAACACATAGAAAAAGAATAACAGGATACAGGCGACTATCAGTTGTTTCAACTGTCAGCTTGTTAATTAATAATAATAATTATTATTGTTATTTTTCCTTACTTATCCATCCATAAATATTTGTTCTCCCACTTGCGAGGCTTCTTATGCATCCATTGCATGCAACTATTCATTTTCTTTTTTTTTATCCAGCAGCGCAGTCCTGGGAATATACACAATTTTTTTCTAGTACACGATCATTTGAATACTATTTTTGGGTTAACTCGGCTAATCTCAATCTTCATTTTCTTCATTGAATCTTCATTTCTGTGTACAAACAATGGAATTTAATTTATTGCTTATTCAGCAGGATCATCCTTACAATTAAGTCTCATTGTAGAATTTAATGATTCTGGTGATCAAGTATGAATTAAATGGGCAATCAAATCTGTGGCAGTATTGGTTCATTGCTTCTATAATTATAGGTTCTAACTTGAACAGAAAAGTTTATGATTGGATTTTTAACATTTTTATATTCTGACTTTCAAAGAACTGCCACAGCCTCATATAACTTTACAGTCACTATAAAATTTTTCCGTACCTACTGAATGCCCTTTATTTTCCTTAATTTTTTAAAGGCATCTTTCCAAAACCAATGATGATGTGATGTTTGGGTCACTGCTGTATGTAAAATTTTTCCTATTTTGGTTATTTTGTTTCCATGGGTTGCATCCGCATTCATACAAAAGTTCATCGGAGAACAGCACTTTCTCCTTAGTATTTTTAATGTGTTACTTATGGTTCTGCCATCTGCATAGTTAGCTGAAATTATAATGTTCATTAATTAATTACACTGATGGTTAAAAAAATATGGTAATAATGAACAATTGAAATTAGAAGCATAATTATTTAACTTTATTTGTTGACTATTGTATTACTTACTAAACTTAGTTAGCTGAAATTATAATGTTCATTAATTAATTACACTGATGGTTAAAAAAATATGGTAATAATGAACAATTTAAATTAGAAGCATAATAATTTAACTTTATTTGTTGACTATTGTATTACTTACTAAACTTAAACAGTGTAGAACAGTGGCAGAGACAGTTTTGTTGAAAACTTTTACACATATTTTCACCTGAAAATGAAAAAGCACTTATTAATATTAATCCTATGCCAATAAGCACAAAAATGAAATAAGAAAATGATAGAAATGAAATTCAGTTCAAATTTATAAGTTTCTATTAATAAACCGTTGTATAGACAGTTTACAATCAGTTGAATTATGAACTTAAATAATTCTGTTAAAGCAATTAACCAACCTTCATCTTTTTTATTTTCTCCGGAACCACATGATTACCAGTCGGCTTCAGAAAAATTTACGATGTCTCTTCATTTTCATAATTTGCCATCTAGGTGCGTACTTTTATATTTTTATTGACGAAATAAAAGATATTTTAAAAACAAAAACATTGTTCACGGTATACAAATAAATTACAGATTAGAGAGAATACGTCTAAAGAAATTAATATGGCCACCGCACCGCCAGACAGTTAAGATAAATATAACTAACTTCATCGTTATTGGCCGACTCCTTATCCAATCACAGCGCATTGTAAACGTCTGTTTCTATTAAAACAATATGGCGCTACCTCTAGCATTTCGTTCTATGAAGATTGACTGCCGTGATGAGAAGCATAGCACGAGTAGATGACAGCTGAGTGAATGACATTATTTTTTTTAAAACTACTCTCTAAAGGCGTGCGAATGTTGCCTGTAGGATAAAGGGACTACGTTGTTAATAATTATATCAAAGAATGAAGCGACGAAATATAATTATCTCTGGATTTGTCGTTGTGAAGAAAACTGATAAAATGTTAGTATGTAAAATGCAAACATCCCCAAAATCTCCATACAAAACACCAATTTCATAGGTAAGGACCTAATATTTGTTGTTGAAGAGTTGTTACAATATTGCAAGTAACATAGTACGAGTTAAACTATATTTATAAAGTTTATTAATTGTTCCAGTGTGCCTTAGTACATAAATAAATAATAAGTAATGTGAGTTTTGGAGTTTTCTTTTATCATCGGTCTATAATGTCACAAGACAAATCTTAATTTAATATCAAATCCGGCAAACACATTCAATAATGACAATAATTATATGATTGGCTTTTTTAAAAAAAGTGGCTCATGAGTTTCTTGCCGGGTTCTTCTCATGAAAAGCCTTACTCTCGGAATCCGGCCGCTTGTATCAATTACAATCGCAGAAAATACTCTGTGGTTGTACTTGCTGCAAGCGCTCGCGTAATTAACCTTACTTTAATATACTTTTTATTTAATTATATAACATTTTAAATTTATAAATTAATTGTTAAATATTATTTTAAGTGCCAGGTTTGGCCTATGAAATAAAAGTTATTTTTGTTTGTTTGTTTGACACTTTGTACATAATCTGTAACGGAGTGTTACAAAGCGGAACTCGATCCACTCCGGCCAAAACAAATTTCATCTGTTTAGCATTGCACTAGTCTCAGTGCCGAGATAGGTAGAGGATGGATGAGTCCCTTTGTGGAGATATTGCTGGGTATTGTGCAAAGCCTCTGTTCTAAATTAAATTGCAACAAAAGCGTGTCGTGATAGACAAAGAACAATGGATAACTTTGTTACGACCTTAGAGATTATTAGGGAGATTCGTGAGAGTTCGATGCCGTTAGAGGCAGGGTTATTTACGATTTGCAAGCGCTTTATTACCATAGGGAATATATACACATGATAAAACTGTAGAGGTCGAATGTCTGTACAAAAAAATAGTTTTTTCGTTTTTTGTTTCTCTGTAACGGACTAATCTCTGAAATGGCTGGACCGACTTCAATGAAATTATGCATGGTGATACCTTATATCACTGGCCAACATCTGAGATACTTTTATTCTGTAAAATTAAAGGGTCCCCGTGGGATAATTAAAAAACCAGTAACCGCGAACGAAGTCGCAGGCAATAGCTAGTCGTTATTAATTTGAAGTTCTAAACTTAAATTAAAAGTCTAAGCTACAGTGCCACAAACTTATCTGGCCCGGTAACGAGTCGCTGTTGTCGAATTTAGTCGCGAAAAGCTACTCGCAAACAATAACATAACTTGACATTGACAATACAATCATAATGGCGACACTTAGTTTCGGCCGGCAATTTTGGCCGGTAAGTGTGCCTCGCCCAGGGCTTAATAAGCAGCGCTGAGAATACACAGAATACCCACTGGTGTAGTTATACCCCGATGTATGTACCAACCTTTACGTCGGGGACTCTGATTCTGTTGAAGCAATTCTTCGAGTCATTGTAGGTCATATAATAGTAGATTAGTAGCCGAGGGCTGTAAGGCATCAATTGCAGCCCGGGATATTTAGGCGCACGAGCGCAGCGAGGGCGCTTATAGTTCGAGGGTGCAATTGATGCTTACACCCGAGCTAACTACTCTGCTTTACATCTCGATTGTGAGGTAAGTGGAAAAAAAGGCATTACAAGAATAAATAAATTTATTTTCATGAACAAAATTAAGCTTCGCCGTTCGATATTCAAAATTGATGAAAATAGCGAAGCGACCTCTTTTGTCATTGGGCTGAATGCATGATGTCTAGTGCCAGTAAGATGGTTAGATGTACGCGAACTTTTTGAAAGAGTTTTTTTTTATTACTTACCGCCCTAGGGCGTTTCTAGCTACATTATTAACCTAGGGCGGTAATTGATCACTTACGGGTTGTAAGTGATCAATTACATCAATAATCATCTGAGGGTATTAAGGACCTACTTACCGAACATGAGAGATGTAAAAGTTATAACACCGGGACTACACGCGTACATTATGTAGTATATAGATACTACTTACTGCTCGACGTTTCGGCTGGGTTACACCAACCGTGGTGACGAGCTGACTGGCGCGCGGCGTCGACTGCTCGGACGGGCTCGTGATTCTTCTTCTACCCACACATACCACTAATATCACAGTCACTACGGCATACCACACTAACAGTATCTTACAGCCCGCGGCGTACACTTGTTATACGTACGTACGTCGCGTGTATTCCCGGTGTTATAACTTTTATTAGGTCCTTACCTATGAAATAAGTGTTTTGTATGGAGATTTTGGGGAATTCTGCATTTTCCATACTAACATTTTTTCAGTTTTCTTCACAACGACAAATCCAAGGATAATAATATTTGGCATCTATCATTAGACAAGCTTAAGTAATATGTGTAATATCACACTTCATAAAAATTATTTATCGTTTTTAAATGAATGCAAATAAAATTATGTATTCGGGAGGCACTTAAAAAGAGTTGTCTCCGTGTCCAATTTTAACACAATTAAACTTACAACAAATTGTCAAAACAAATCAAAAGAGCTCGAAAATATAGTCTATTTTTAGACGAGGTAATTATTATTTAGGAATTCTCTGAATCTTAATAGTTACAGGCAAAATACTAAGAGAAAAAAAAATCACCAATTTCATAGGTAAGGACCCAATATATACAATGCAACGCGAAAGTTTCAAATCTTATATTGTAGGTCATAATCATCATCTGCATAATATTATCATGTCCTGGATACCTTTCTACATGAAGAAAGATATGAAGAGCTATTACCTATCTCGAATTTGAACAGAAGTAGGCTCTTGAATTTGAATTGTTACAAACTCAATATACAGCTTACTCACTTGAAATACTGCTAAAAAAGGAAACATTAGATATCCTTGGCGATTTAAAACTTAACACTACAATAACTTACATTAAATCGTTTTAGTTCGAAGCCTATCGCAGTTATTTCTTAACACAAGCCCAATAGCATACGATACGAAATTACATTTATTACTTATCTACACAGAGCTCAGCATACGAAATCCGCAAATCGTAAAGCGAAAAGATATATAATATGAAACGGGAAAGAAATTGGCAGATTTCAAGGCATAGTAGGATTTTGCTGAATCCATTTACAATAATATGTGCTTCGTAAATCAGCGATTTTGTGTATCGTATCTTGCGGCAGAACGAAATAGAATTTCAGTTCCTGTTGTATTTTTCAGTGAATTACTACGTAAAATATATTAAAACCGAACGTAACTGGTGCCACTGCTGGTGTCTGGTCAATTCATGCTTGTCTGATTGGTAGAAATTGCCTAATCTATGATATTGCTTCGGGTATGTATGGAACGGCAAGTAGTGAAGATAGTTATATATCGTTAGTTATGTAGATACTACTTTTTTAGATTATACTTTGGACTGTCTTTACATGTTTGTAATGGAAAATGTAGTAAACTGCAAAATATTACTTAAAATAAGTACCTATCTTTTCTTTTTCTTTTTAAACTTCAATGACGTTGAAGTTTATGACATTTTTTAAATGATGCTAATGTAAAGGGAGGGTAGAAACTTGCTGAGTTTCTTGCACGTTCTTCTCAAAACAAGGCCTCCTGGTATTTTTTGTAAACGGATGGCGTAGTTTTTCTCATTCACGAAGTATTTTAATCATGCGCTAAGATGCATCTAAATTGAATAAGCGCTTTTAAACATATATTTTTTTTAACTGTACAAATTGTACGATAGTCTTTTACTATAAACCTAAACATTTTACACGTAAAGTGAAATGATTTACTAGTATAGATATTGCAATTCACGTAGGCGTCTAAATCATTCGACTTAAGACTCTATCATAAAGCGTTACGAGGGATGCAAGTCATCATCATAGAATGCAACAACTATAATAACGCAGTAAATCCTCTCTATTTCTCCTACTATATAAAAATTTAAGAATAAAACATAGTTAATTGTAAAACTGCGCAAACACACTCGATAAGACGGAATCAAGAATTCAAGACAGCATTTGTAAAATCACACGGCTTATTAATAAATCATTAATAAGAAAATCAATAAAATTTACTAAAAATATTACTGTTTAAAGTAACTCCAATGTTTACAACGACCTTAATTAACCTCCATATTAATCTAAGCTGCTAACAGAAGCTTGTAAACAACAATGTCGCTTAAAATGAAAAAGTTCTCTCAAGGTACATTAGTTGGCGGGCTACATCTCTTACAAATTAGATGGAACTTTGTCGCAGCTTGCCTTCGAGGAAGTCCCAATTCCTCGTATATGAGAAAGTTAAATAATAACTGGACAAGAAAATTCTCTCAACTCATAGGAACTTTCGGTATAAAGGATGAGCCAAGATTTTAGTTTAATTTTCTTTCATTTTTCATTATTATTTTTTTTTTTTATTTGTCATAAATTATTTTTACGATCGCAGTAATGAGCAAATTTTACGTAGGTTTCTTTGCGATTCTAAGTTCGAATCCTAGTAGTTGTATAAATGAAAACTACTAGTATCCGTTTCTTTTGTGTTACTCACTTCTTTTTTTATTCCTTTCTTATGGTTGTAAATGTGTATTTTCCATTTAAAAAATGTATTAAACATTGAAAGGATGGATGAAAGTAAATAAATGAAAGGAATGATCCGGGTGTGAGTATTTAAAAAAATCAAAATTCAAAAGCGTTAATCAATTTTGTTCCGCCTTAGCTCATGCTTATGAATGTTACAAAATTTCGCGAAAAAGAATAAACTACGCCATCCGTTCACAAAACTACCAGGAGTGGAAATACACGATGAGGGAGACTTAAGCGAACGTTTCTCGACCAAATCAAAGGCAGGTCAAAAGTATCCATATTGCCGAAGAGTTGATAAAGCAAAAGAAACATGTAAGAATCGTAGCACGTGGAAAGAAGTAATCTCTGCCTACCCCCTCGGGAAAAGGCGTGACCTTATTTAGGTATGTATGTAATACTCGTATACATTATAAAAAGGAAAATGTGTATTATGCATAATGTACGCTGTAGGTATGTAATGTAATGCCTATTCTTTATCTTAAGTCCGTTTAACACAAGGCTTATAGTGTTTTTAGTGTACGCTCATGAAATGGTGTGATTGTTAGAAATATTCATTCGCTTCATTGAGTAAAGTCTATTCACAGTGTTGTGCACCTCTTTTGTACTTAGTTTTAAGCTCTTTGGTATACGAATTTGACACCAAAATTCCAAGTGATTTTGTCATATTTTTTATTGAGTCTTGTTTTGCTGTTGGTTCGTTTCGCACTTATACTAAATATAGTTCATAATCAGGATTACAGTTCATTATTGCATCGTAGTTACTATTTTAGTCCTTTTCATTTGGTCCTTCTCCATTAATTTCCAGTGCCTATTATTTATTTTATTTTCATTTTCGTAGTTTGAAAAATTTTGACTTTCCATCTGTCATTCACGTTTCGTAAGTAATACATTATTTTCACATATTTGAACATTATTCATTTTATTTATTTCACATCTTATTTCGTTTTATTCCACATTTAGTTCTTTATGATCACTCGCAGTATGAATAGAGCAATGGCATCTTCATCAATCCCAGTGCCTGATGTTGCCGCTGTGGAACAATCCGGATTAGAAGACAGTAGGGCACCTAGTGAACATAGTGCACATACTGAAAAGTCAAAATCTTCTTGCTCTTCATCAACTGTGAAAGCGCAAAAGGCAGCAGCTGAAGCCCTTGCGTTACGTCGTCGTCTCGAGCGGGCGAAGGAGCTCGCCGCTCGTGAACGCGAGCGTGAAGCCCGCGAACGCGAGCGTGAGCGCGTCCGTGAGCAGCAGCTAGCAGCACTTCAGCAGCAGTTAGAAGAGAAAGAGCTCGAAGCCGAACTCGCCGAAATCGATGCAGATGCCAGAGGCAGCCGTCTTGGTAGCCGCTCGAGTCACCGAAACTCTCATACCCGGGTGAGCGTAGATAGAACCGAAAAATGGGTAGAAAATCACAATCACCAACCTAATTTAAATGGAGGCTTTTCTGCAGTAGGATGTGAACGTCACGTTTCCGTTCCATCACCCGCTCATGTGGTATTACCACCTGCATCCTCTTACAACAGTCTTAACCAACAGCAACCACCACTTGTCACTAAAGCCCCCGAGGCGGCAGGCTTACCGCCCCCGCTCGTTTTTACGGAGGTTGACAAAAATAATTATTCTTTTCTTCAAGCAGTTGCCGACACAGCCGCAGCGGCGAGGGCTGTCGCCTCTTCCCACAAAACACATAAAATGGATTTATTCACGTTTTCTGGTAACGCTGTAGAGTGGCTCCATTTTAAACAATTTTTGATATTACGAAAACAAATTTTTCTGCTTTAGAAAATATTACCCGACTTCATAACGCTCTAAAGGGACCCGCCCGTGATGCGGTCTCAGCGCTTTTGATGTCTACGGAAGACCCGGACGAATTCATGCGTGCACTTGAAGAGAACTTCGCACGCCCCGAGCTCATCGTGTACAAGGAAGTAAATTCACTTAAGAATCTTCCACGTTTGGGTAGCGATCTTAAGGAACTCGGAATACTTTCCAATCGGGTACGTAACTCCATTCATACTATTAAATTATTAAAACAAGCGGATTGTTTATTTTCCCCAGAACTGTTTCATGCAGTTTTATCTAAACTAAATCCCGCAACAAAAACTAGGTGGACCGATTTCGCAGCAGTAGACGTTACAGGACGCCCTAAGCTTGAAATTTTGTCGGATTTCTTAATACGCGAGCTAGATCAACACGTTCGGTTTGGCATGTCACCCGAGTCTAGCGCGGCGCAACAACATTTTTCAACCGACAAACTTTATTTCAATAAACGTGACGCTGTCCATACTACAAACGTCTCAAAGGCAGATTCTACTAAAAGGGTAGAATGTCCTTTTTGTAAAGCGAACCACAAGATTACTTCGTGTCCTCAATTTAAAGCCTTGTCGGTGGAAGAGCGGTGGAAGTGGCAGCGTGACAACAAAGCGTGCTACCGATGTCTAAGGCAGAGTTCTCACCAGTGGAAAATTTGTAAGGTTGATCCATGCAATAAGGCTTCTACATCTGAGAGACACAGTCAGGACGATTTCAAAGCAATGTCCCTTCTGCAGGATTCGAAAGACGTTACCGATGAATCCCACAACTGGAGATCTGCCACCCCAACGTCTGGCACACCATCAGCGCCCATTTATCAACACAGGACTGGATTATTTTGGACCAATCACAATTACTGTTGGACGCCGGCATGAAAAACGTTACGTGGCTCTCTTCACGTGCCTCACGATCAGAGCAGTACATTTGGAACTCGTTCACAGTCTTACATCCGACGCAGCGATATTGGCGTTGCGAAGATTTATCGCTAGACGCGGCGCCCCATTAAATATTTTCTCCGACAATGGTACGGCGTTCATTGGGGCCAATCGCATCCTTAGAGAATTTTACGGAAACAACATGCTAGATTACGCCGCAACCAAAGGAATCAAATGGAACTTCATGCCAGCGGCAGCGCCAACATTTGGAGGATGTTGGGAGCGCCTAGTGCGCAGCGTAAAAGTAGCCCTAAACGCTACACTAAAGGCTAGGGCGCCTAAACAGGAGACATTAGCCACATTACTCGCTGAAGCCGAAGCCATTGTTAACTCTCGCCCATTGTCCCATGTCTCCACCGATCCTAACGACCCACCAACGCTCACTCCATTCCACTTTCTCATTGGAACTTCATCTGACCAGTCCCTTCCACAGACACTCGACGACGCAGAGCTGATAGGCAGGGCAGAGTGGAGAAAGGCATTAAGGTTGGCCGACCATTTCTGGTCCAGATGGGTTCGGGAGGTTCTGCCCACGTTGCAACCCCGGCAGCTGACAAGAGGAGATCCAGGGCAAGAGCTCCATATAGGAGATGTAGTCATCATAGCTGACGAGACGCTACCGCGAGGAAGCTGGCCCCGAGGTAGGGTCGTGAAAACGTTCCCTGGCAGGGATGAAGTACTTCGGGTGGTAGATGTCGCTACGATAGGAGGGATACTTCGTTGACCCCTGAAGAAATTGGTCAGGGTCACTATTTAGGGTTGCTCTAACCAGTTGGTGCAGTGCTGCACGGAGGGGAGGATGTTGTGCACCTCTTTTGTACTTAGTTTTAAGCTCTTTGGTATACGAATTTGACACCAAAATTCCAAGTGATTTTGTCATATTTTTTATTGAGCCTTGTTTTGCTGTTGGTTCGTTTCGCACTTATACTAAATATAGTTCATAATCAGGATTACAGTTCATTATTGCATCGTAGTTACTATTTTAGTCCTTTTCACACAGTAAATCAAAAAGAAAGTGCCAAAAACAAGGGAAGATCGCATTACGTCATGCTGTTAATTAAGCTGTAAGCCTTAATCGATACAGAAAAGAAAACCCTCCAATCCACTGTAAAAAATATAAGGTTCATAAAAATGGTAAGAAAATAAGCGGAACGGGAGGCAGTTAATTGTCCTTTTGATGACTTTCCCCGACATAAAAACACGCTTATCTCCGTTCCGACTCCGTAAATAATAACAGGGATTTCTTAAACAGGTTTTTGAATGTGGCAAACGCTATCGGTGCTTTGCCAAATGAGCGGAAATATAGGGCGTTAAACGGCACTGTTAAATCTCCATAATGAATTTTGCAGAGCTTTTAATAACCAAATGATTGTGAGGAAAACGTGCCGTATATTATTTTATGGTGTGAACTTTATTGTGATGCGTACCTCGTCGTAATTACATTATCAATTGGGTCATAGGAGAAGGTATAACTTGTTATTTTTAAAAATACTATTAAGTTCTTCAGGTCACTCAAAGGGCAATGGAGAGGGCTATGCTTGGATTTTCTCTGTGTCATCGAATCAGTCAAGTCAATTGGCCGATGGATGAATGGGCAGGCTTCATAACGCATAGAAGGAGCTGACCAATTCGTACGCTTTGGTTTAGCTAGATGGTGTTCGAAAAAATTTAAATACGTTTATTCAGTTTAGATGCGTCTTGGTGCATGATTATGAATGTCAAGCTTTACAAAATTTGGTGAAAAAAAACTACGCCATCCATTTTCTTCCCAATCCGCAGATCATCCTGCTGGTGTTACTGTCATACACTTTATTGTATCCTTAGAAACTCATGCATATAATATAAGCTCATTACGATTTGTGTAATGTTAGTATTTGTTAATACCCATGCCAACAAATTTCTTTATGCTTATATCCAACAGAACAACAAATACAATATCTTCGAGAACCAATGCCAAATATGAGTTATATGAATGGTATGTTACTTCCGAGAGTGGTCCCTATGTTCAAGAATATTATAAATGGTAATTAAAATAATAAATGCGACAATTTTCTTTATACCAGGGGTCGTTCCGTGCGGATGCGTCCAGTGCGTACGTCGTGGTCGACTGAACTCAGAGTTTCTTAATGGCTGACTACAGACGTAAGACATAGTGTAGATATGGACAAACCTTTTTATATTAGATTTTACGTCACTGACACTTCGATACTCTGTCAGCTGATTGTCTGTTAACGTTTTTGTTTTAGTGGGTGGCAAGTATACTAACATGTATACCAAGTGGCCTAAATAATTTGTAAGTCTAGCAATTTATTTTTACAAAAGATTATGTATATACTCTCGTCCCCTTACAAAAGATGCCTTTATCTACGTACAAAAGATTTAAGTGATCTAAATAATCTCAGACTCTGTTTACATATGATTTACATACTCGTACACACTTGCCAATGCTACTAAAAGTGTGAATCAAATATGATTCATCCGGCAGGGAATCTAATTCTGTTTCATATAATTTCAATATAACAAATTGTCGTATGAAATTATAGCTAAATCTTGTCTCTTACAGACGTAAGTCGCGCATGTAAAAAGTTTTCGTAAATATTTTATGTATTATTCATCTCATGTCGCTCACGTCAGATTTCCGAGTTTCTTGGCTCAAGGTGCAAATTTTATGTCACAAACAAGCAAAGATCAAGCGAGAACACACAACAATAGTTCCTATTTTAACGAAATGTCACTCTAATGCTGTACGAGTTTAAACACAAAAGTGACATATATGATACTGATATTGGGGTGAGAGTGCGGATGCATCAATGTTATATTTGGCACGCAGGGAGAATAGCAAAATTCTTCATGGATACTGGATTGCCTACAATTTCTTAGTCACGCGACGATTTTACTGTTTTCAGATACTGTTGAGTATCCCATCTTGTCTTTTAAATAAAATTATGATTAGTTAAAATTTCTGTGATCATGAAATCGAATTAATGAAGACCATCGAATCCATTACAAAACTATGATTTTATATCGCTGATAGGTTTTAAATTTTGTTTGGAATATCCATAATAAACTAGCTATCTAACTAAAGTAGCTCTTATTGGTCATTAAGTTTCAAGGACCTTAGAGAATTGACCTTCGGTCGACTGTTATGCTTCAGAAGACGTTAATGACACATGGCTTTACTTAAGTTTTCTACGTCCTTTGGCATACAACTATTAACTTAACAACATCTTCAGAGTATAGAAATTAGTTAACTAGCAAACACAAAGCTATTGAACTGTATCAATAATTTTTGGATTTTACGCCAGACTTTTTTTAAATTGGTTGTAGTTAAAAACTATTTTTTTCTCCTGGAATAAATTAAGTAAATAATGCAATCTGAACAAACAACTATCTCACAGGGAAATATTGGTACTACACGCATTATTTTTATTAAGCCATGCACCTTTTTATGGCTTAATAAACCTGGTCGGTAGAAACAGTCGCTATAGCGACCAGGACCAACGGCTTAACGTGCCTTCCGAAGCACGGAGGAGCTCAAGATCACAATGTTTTTGGTCACCCATCCACGGTCTGACCATGGCGAAGGTAGCTTTGTTTTCAATCGAAAGCCAAAGCGTACTAACCACTACGCCACCGAGCTCCTCACAACAAAGAAATACAAATAATAAAAAAAAGACGTGTGGCACTCGGGGACTGCCGCGGTTAAGCTATTGCATAGCATTTTGTATCAACTTAAGCAATTATAATTTTATTTATTTATTTTATTCATGCAGTATTTCTTTTTCTTTGATATTAATTCAAGTTACATTCTTTTTGAGCGTGGTGACCGATAAGAAAACAAATTATATAAACTGTTGGTAGTTTGCATATACATTATTTCGTTCGGATCACTTATAAGTAAATTAAATCATAAAATAATTATCTAAAATAAATGTTAATAAACTAATTAATAAAATAACAAAACTCATAATAAACAGTGTGTAATAGTTAGCTTCTAAATAAAACCAAAGTGGCGTCTTTGTTAAAATTAGTTCTTTGTTGTATCACTAGATGGCGCTACCTATCCTTTAAAACGCACTATTGTTTACTCTCATAGACTTATATGGTCAAACCGATGTTAATTAAAATTTGTATTCGCCTTGGACACGGTGTTTCATTTTGGTAACCACCTTGGGTTTTAACATGCACGGCCTTCAAGCCACACCTCCTTGCGCATCGGTGTGGGGAGCGTGAGGTTTTTTCGTTACGGAATTTCTGGATTCGGTCCCCGCGCTCAAGGCCCGCGATAGAAGCTATGCAATAGCTTAAAACGTTATCAATATTGTATATGCTATTAGGCTATGTATAACTTATTAAACATAGCATATTATGCTACCTATTATCGTAACTTTTTTATTTTATAAAGTATCTACATAAATATGTCAAAAAAAATATATTATACATAAATTAAATTAAATTATGTTATAGTGTTTTTTAAACTAGTACACAGAATTGTTTGAAAGTGCCATCCATCAACAATGACAAGTACTCGTTAATGTATTCCATCGAATCGCTTTTACGAGAACAGTTAAAAATGACTCCGGATATTATCCAGACATACGGAAGCGACATTAACGAACCGACGCACCTACAGTAATACTTTGTATCTATATTATTTTGTTTGCTACCTACCACCTACCAGTTGCGGTAGGTAAGGTCTAAAGGACTCAAAAATGTAGAGTAATTTTTATTGGTTTATGATATTGGGTCCTTACCTATGAAATTGGTGTTTTTATTCTGTCTTAGCAATTTGTCCGTAACGATTAAGTTTCAGAACATTCTTATAAAATAATTGCCTCTTCTAAAAATAGACCATATATTTGAGCTCGTATTATTTAATTTGATAATTTTTCGTAAGTTTAATTGTGTTAAAATTAGACACAAAGACAATTATTTTTAACTGCCTCCCGAATACATCATTTGATTTGCATTAACATAAAAACGATTAATAATTTCCAAAATCTCCATACAAAACACCAATTTCATAGGTAAGGACCTAATATTATGTTTAGGAGTAGTGTTGTGCAATACGTACATACGATATATCGATATTATCTTACATAAACAGTCTTCATTCTATACACGCAAATTGTAATCATAAGATCGCTTACATATCGATGTTTCGGTATAGTATATCTTAACTAAGCCCCCATTATGACTTGGCTGTAGTCAATTATCTCACATTAATCCATACAACATTAATATTTAATCACTTAATTCCCGTAGTGATCGGAATCCTAAGTGCTATTGCGGTCGAGATGTCGACAGTACAAATAGCAATCTAGCTATAGACAATTCTTTGATGAATAAAATTAGCAAACATAAAAAAAAGTGCACCTACCATTATAATATTTTTTCCCTTTGCCTCAAGTTTAAAAAAAAGTTTTATTGGAAGCGCACCCAAATTATAAATAATAATGGCTTGAAACACGCAATCTACATTATATCCCTATCTTTTCGGACATTTAATATTTTTATTACAGTGTAATTATCGCCATAATCATACGTTAATATTAAACACAAGAGTACACTAGTTAGAAATAAAAAAATGAAACTGTTTTTGTATCTAAAGGTTGAGTACATCTGTTTCTTTTAATCATCACTTTGAATGTAAATATTGAAGCTCCAGGCTTAGAAGTCCGATATTCAAATTTTAGGGGTTCCCCTAGAATGCCAGGCGCGCAGATAACCGTCATGACAGCTCAGGAATGCAATAAAATGACCATTCATTTTCAAAGGTGTCAAAGCAGGGCGCCTTTTTTAAATTGGAAAAAACATTTGATGGTAGGGAAGATAATACAAATTGTTTCTTTATTTAATATTAATAGGCTATGACTTTGTTGTTGTGGAATGGAATTTGTCTTAGGTGTGGGAAAATCAATTATATAGTTGTTTATAGGTGTTCCAAACTAGTTTTTTGTGTATAGAAAAAATTGGCATTCAATATTCATGTCCCTTAATTTACAATTAGTAGTTATTACTAAGAAACTACAAATAATATAAAGAGGCTTATTAAAAAGTTTTAATTTTTATTTTTAAAATGCAAATGACGTGTCAAGTATCGTAGAGATGGCTTGACACGACTGGCCAGAAATATTAAAAATAAAAAAAATGATTACAAGCTCTAGAAAGTAATAAAACTCGATCGTCCTGTTAGTGCATCCGCTAGGCTTCCCTCGCATGCACGCATTCGCGCGTGCTGCGTCCGGCGCATATGGCGCTTTTGTTTTATTCCGTATTTCGCTTACTAGCGCGCTAAAGTTTTTATTACTTACATTTATATCCTTTCGGTTTATCGATAAAAATCATTAGGGTTCTCTTTTTAAGGGCGAATTCAACCAACTTAAGATTAGTAACACGGGAATAGTAATACCAAACTGAGTTCACAGGATTGGTCGAATGTGTCCAAAGGGTGGAGCCGATTAGCTATCCTGATTTTTTAAGTTTGGCTACACGCAAATAATATTATTTTAACGGAGTACGCAGATTTTCGCGCACGAATGTGTCAATGTCTCGTTTGACATAGAGCAGATTTGACCAATCGTTTCAGCTCAGTTTGGTATTACTATTCCCGTACTACTAATCTCAATTTGGTCGAATTCGCCCTAAATAAACTTGCGAATAAGAAAATAAAATTTGAATAAGATCAGCGTGGTAAAATGTTTTGCGTCTGTGTTTGTGTGTATGTGTATGTGTGTATCTTTGTATGTGTATGTATGTTTTGATCAGCGTGGTAAAAGAAAAAAATAGATCATAACTATGTTTTATCTGTAAAATTCATACTTAGATAAATTACTTCGTAGCCAAGAGCTAAATTCTGTAATATTATTCTCTTTGAGTCTGTTGTGGCTTTCGTTTTGTTGTATTGTCATGTTTGTCTAAGCTTCGAATTGAGGTTACTAAATCTTAATCAATATAACATTGTTAGTATATTCTAGTAAGTATATATCACATCTGAGATTATAGGAATGTTTAAGTGTCGTTAATTTTATTAATCGAAAAAACATTATGTCAGACTCAAAAAATACGATATTTTTTAAGTTCTCATCCATATTAGCGACCTACGAGTACTTATGCGACACATCCTGTATTTACCCTTACTTGCAATATCCTGTAACTGTCTTTTATTTTTATGCGGGTCTCTATAATAGAGGCATTGTTTAGTTCCCAGCACTAAGTGAGGGCGTTAATAGCATCAACCGATACAGCTAGTGATGGAGGACATTGATCTTTCGATAAAATGCTTTGGACACCGACTTTAGATTTAATTAAAATTGCGATCGGTTTCCTTATGCATCTAGCATTTTGAATTAGAAGCTGATGTATTTAATTAGTGTTATTTTAAATGCAAATAGGACTTTGCGTTTAATTACAAAGGGCTTTAGAACGATTATGTATTCAATCGGTATAATGACGATAGATGACATTGTTTAGGTTTAATATGAACGCTTTACTCATATTATTATTCAATATGGTAGAAACGTGATCAAAGTTTACATCGACGAATAATTTTCGTTAATTATGCCACGTATGTTAATGATCAGATCATGACATCAAACGGCTACGCTTATGATGAAATGCTAATTACAATATGAATATGAATTGTACGCTCGGCCAAAAAGTGGTGATCCACCTTAAAGTTTGAAATCATTCTCGCGTCATCAAGCTATAAGGTTTATTTTACCTTGTAAAGAATTACTGAAGACTGGCAGCTCCATCTAACTTTCTTTTATTTATTTTTTTGGAATTTTTTCCCTATAACATGCTGCTATTACGGTTATTTTCTTTTATTATATTCTCCCCTGCGGGAAGGGTAACTTAGCCCATGGAGCCATGTCTTCATTATTTTGTGCTATATATTTACCTTCATTAATTTGTAGTATACTCATCCGCATCCTCCCTAAAAGATATCCTCATACCATCCGCATCCCCAAAATTTGTACTTGATAATTCCTCTTCCTCCTCCTATTCCTCATAATCAACAACCCTAATTTGTATGGACCTATAATGAGAGGAAAACCAAAGAAGAACGACTGCAGGTGTGAATTCTGCTATCACAACGATGTGATAGTTGAACTGACGAGTGCCAGTGGAGAGTGAAAGAAGAAGACATGTTGTGCCGACAACACTTAAATTGGGAAAATTGCTGGAATAAGAAGAGGAGGATATATTAAATTAAAATGAATAAGCTAATTGTAATATTGAAGCCCATTTGAGAATGGGCCACAATTTGTGCCCTTTCTGTACTGCTCAAATTAGCAGGCATGCACGCTTGTGACCTACGACGTAAGAATACTTTCTCAATAAGGCTTACGTCTTTTACTATGCATCTTTTGGTATAAACTTTATTGTAATGTTCGATGACTAGCAAGCTAAATCAAAAGGATTACAACTTTTTGGCACACTGTACAACACTGTAATGAAAACGAGTCAATGTGAAATTGATGGAATACTTTCAGTACTCAACTCTGTATTGTACGAGCTAACTGGCTACAGTATTATTAAGGATGACAGCATCTAGTGATTTTGAATGCTGAAACAAATTTTGCAAATGTGAGTATTCAAACAAACAAAAATAACTTTATTTCATAGGCCAAACCTGGCACTTAAAAAAGTCAATATTTTACAGTTTATAAATTGAAAAAATTATATAATTAAATAAAAAGTATATTGTAAATTAAGGTTAATTACCGCGAGCGCTTGCGGCAAGTACAACCACAAAGTGTTGACTGTGGTTATAATTGATACAAGCGGCCGGATTCCGAGAGTAACGCTTTTCATGAGAAGAACCCGGCAAGAAACTCATGAGCCACTTTTTTTTAATAGCCAAGTTTTCGAAGTTGAAGTTTTTTCTACTTATTAGAAACGTGGATCGTACGTGATTTGGAAAGGGAATATGATAGTTCTGGAGATGAGGTGCTGGAGGAGGATGCTCGGGATATCGTGGACAGAATGCCGCACGAACGTGTACATTCTCCAGGAGCTCGTTGTCACACAGTAGGTTGTTGGACAGAGCACAGTCGTGAATTCTTCAATACTTTGGATACATCATTGGGCGGGATAACAACGCCATTGAGTGGTTGTTCGTTCAGGGAAAGGAAAAGGGAACCAGATCGAGGGACCGGTCATCGCTGGGCCAACCGCAGTATGAGGCCACGTATCTCACTGCACTGGACACTAGCCGACAGGGAGAAATGGCAAGAGATCGTGCGAAGGGCTGTCTGCCTGTGTCACTAAAGTTGACACCCCAGCGTAATCACGACCGCACTGACAAAAGCGATATGACTAAGAAAAGAAAAAAATATGTGCCAAATTCAACCCAACAAGAGACTAAAATAAACATTTTATGAAATCAAATATTAGGTCCTTACCTATGAAATTGGTGTTTTGTATGGAGTTTTTGGGGAATTCTGCATTTTCCATACTAACATTTTATCAGTTTTCTTCACAACAACAAATCCAGAGATAATAATATTTGGCATCTATCATTAGACAAAGTTTAGTAATATGTGTAATATCACACTTTATAAAAATTATTTATCGTTTTTAAGTGAATGCAAATAAAATGATGTATTCGGGAGGCACTTAAAAAGAGTTGTCTCCGTGTCCAATTTTAACACAATTAAACTTACAACAAATTATCAAAACAAATCAAAAGAGCTCAAAAATATAGTCTATTTTTAGACGAAGTAATTATTTTTTAGGAATACTCTGAATCTTAATAGTGACAGACAAAATACTAAGACAGAATAAAAACACCAATTTCATAGGTAAGGACCCAATATTTCATAGATATAAAAATTATTGTAAGATTTTTAATCTGTCATCTAAAACCAAGACATAAAAAAAAAACAGCTCCATTTGGGCTACTTCATAGGTGTGAGTGCAATAATTTACATAATTTAGCACCGATTTACACAAACAATAAGTTTCAAAGCTAATACAAGCCTTCCTTAATCACTTAGATGTTAACGTAGTCCCAGTCACCAAACAAGCTCAATTTCTGCTTGGTAGATATTGATAACAGAGAACTAATAATACTAACAATTGACTAAGAGTTTAAATGCTTACAATGTAACTTGAGTTGGGAAATTCAATTGAAATTGTACAAAAGGAGGCTAGTAAGACAATAATTCAAATCAAGGCGCAAGTTTTAAAACAATGTTTAAATTGGAAAAGTTGCCTGAAGATGTAGGCTTGAAAACAGTAAACGTCCTTCTGTATTTTTAGACATTTTTAACAACCAGAGACAAATAGGAAATTATTTGGAAAAGGAAAAGTTTTCTCGACCACTTAACTTAATGCTCTTTTTGTAATTCCGAATACTTTATCCACCTATTCCTGATTGTATTTTTTTCTTTGATTTTATTTCTTCAAAAGTACGTTGTAGAAGATAATAGTGAAATTCATGTTAATGTCCTTTGTGTGTGTTAATGGATTATAGAGATATTTAAGATTTCTATCACCTTCAGTCTTTATACGTTCCACTTTCTGTATGAAATAAACACATAAAAGGTGAAAGCTATACTACAATCGGGACCTTTTAATCGGTAAATTTCAAAGAACAGACTTGAAACATTATTCAATCTGTGGATTGTCAATATAAAATAAAATGTATATATAATTTGTTACTTGTATGTATGTAAGATACATTTAATATAAATAAATATCTTCAGACATTCACACCTATCAACTAGCCCCATTGTAAGCAACTAATGCTGCTTGTGTTACGGACACCAGATGACGAAGACTGGAGAACAAATGCCTGTATTCATCCCACTAACTCTGCCCCCACCGGGGATCGAACCCAGAACCTCTTGAAATGGCGACTCCTTGAGACCGGCGTACAGACCACTCGACCACGGAGGTCTTAATTAATAATACTAATACTTTACGTTATTAATAACACTTTTCCTTTAAAAATGTATACAAATTTTCATCTGCATCGTTATTAAGCTAGTAAGCTTACAGCGATCCATAATATGAGCCTGAAAAATATTCCGTTGCATTTAAGCCGTGTTTACACAGCGTACTGATGGATTAAGGAAACATTTATTTTTATGTTCTATCGCAAGTTTTATCGATAAGCGGTAACATCCCTATACATATCACTTTACGACGGTGAACAGACGGATGCTGTGTCAATAAATGAGCGTTGGTACCCACTGTCACAAAAGAAACATCTATAGTATGCGAACACCAGTGATCGCAATACCCGCCAAAGGGTTAAAACACACACGAAAATCACTGCTTCTCTCACCTCTCAACTACACCAAAAGAGTTTGTGGGTCTCAACTTATTAGTATTTATACTTACATAAATAATAAAAAAATATTATAAATATATATATATATATATATATATATATATTTATATATATATATATATATATATATACAATATTTTTTTTTTTTATTATATTATTGTATTTGAATTTTAGTTTTTATTATCTTTATATTTTTTTCTCTTTTGCACTGGTGTCTCTTAACTCTTTATTGGCGCAATAAAGAGTTTAATAATATTACACATACGAGTCAGGCCAGGTCCAGGTCAAAAGTACCTGAAATCGCCGAGCATTCATGAGGACTGTAATGAGAGTTGATGAAGCGAAAGAAATATGCAAGGATCGTAGCAAGTGGAAGGATGTAATCTCTGCCTACCCCTGTGGGAAAAAGGCGTGATTTATGTATGTACATACGAGTAATAAAAAGTACAGCTTATCATATAACAGCGTACCTATGAAACCACCCTAAGATTGCTATTGTTTTCAATTTGAAAGCACAGCTGGATGCGCTAAACTACTAACCTCATCAACGAATTAAGCACATACAAACCCTTTAATAATTTAATTAAAAACAAACTCTTCCGTCCCATAGTCTATCAACGCAAAGCTTCTTCAAGCTATCCTAGAGGATATTATTTATATTCCTGGAGGAAGAGGAACATAAAAACTAAACGACGTACAGTATAAATCGGTCGACACGATCTTTGACTCATAAACGTCCTTAATTTACGACTGGCTGACTAAAAAAACGTTCGTTTTAAAGACATCATGCAACCGCTAAAAATTAAGTCAGTAGAGTAAGTCTATGATGCTTTTAATGAAATTTTGAAAAGAGAAACTGGTGCGTTTTGAAAAATTATTTCAGTGTTAGCTAGCGCATTTATTGGTTAAACAGCATTACGCTATCTATCCAAAATTACTATTCCACTCGGACGAAGTTGCGGGAAAAGCTAGTTATATATAGTATCAAGTTTCCTGGAGGAGAAGGCAAAATTGAAAACACCCCCATTTCGCGTGATATGTTTAAGCCTTCAATTTATTTATACACAATGCACTTCATTAACATTTAGATAACATTCGTTACTGAGACATTTGAAACTTATGTTCAAATTAATTTGGAAATATTTTAGATTAATTGTTTGTTACAGGTATGTACGTGCTACTTGAATGAGTGCAAACCGAGGAATCAGGGTGCAATGCACCACCATTGACAGGTATTTACTAGACAATTTTTATCGATCTAGAACATTAATAATTAACATTTCACTGTTGTTACCTCCACTATGTCTAATAGATCTGGCGTACCGATCCAGCATTAACATAATTGAGACGAACCCATTATAAATGGGTTTTATTTGTATTTGTTAGCAAACATCCCATAGCTCACATTCCTATAAGTATAGCCTCAATATCCCAGATGAAAGATATTATTTCTTTTGGTGGAAAATTTTTACTATTTGTCTGGCATTTTGACAATTTAACCAACAACCGAACTACGGTTGTGACTCGAGGCGATTCGGAAATAAAAATAACAAGATATCCATTATCTTGAGGTACAAAATACAATAAGAGACAAAATGTTACAAAATACAAATAAGAAAAGTTACCTTCGCTGCTATACCATGTCACACTTTGTTCAAAAAGTACTGTAATGATTCGGCCTTCATGGTGAACATATTAAAATTAAAAAAGAATATTGTTAATCGAGTAGGCCATGCTTGCTTTTTGTTTCTAGAGAGATGTAAAATGTAATTTCTAGTGTGATGAGTAACATTTTTGGTATGGAATAGTACCTATTAAAATGATCTTATAAGTCGAGTTAACAAAATCGGATATTTGCATTACATTGTCCTCAGCTTATATACGTCGCACTGCTGGGCACAAGCCTTCCTCATGGAAAAACATGAGGAGGAAACACCACCACGCTGGCCCAATGCGGGTTGGTGGGTAGAAACAGTCGCAATAGAAACTGGGACCAACGGCTTAACGTGCCTTCCGAAGCACGGAGGAGCTCGAGATCACAAAGTTTTGATCACCCATCCACGGCCTGACCATGGCGAAGATAGCTTACCGAGCTCCTCGACTCATTACATTATCATGATTATATTTTCAAAAGAGAATCTATCATCATCAGAAGAGAAAAGCAAATTCTAGCCAATAAGATTTATGTTTTAGTAATAGTTACCCGACGTAAACTGATCTTTATCACGTGGCCACAAGAATCATTTTCTATTCAAACAATTTTGTGCAGTCATTATCCTATACCTGTTACCCTGTACCTGACATGTTGCGCCGACTCCAAACAGAATTGGGAACAGGGCAGGAAAAAGAAGAAGATTATCCTATACTTGATACTTATGTAATTCAATTCAACAACCATAGTTGGTACGAAGCAGTTGGCAATTTTTATTACACAACAGCTAAATATATTACAGCAAAAACACGCGTTCCAGTTCCTAAATGAAAGGGTAAAAGTAACAAGACACCTAGACAACCATTCATCATATTGGACTGGGCGCTTTTTTGATGGGTAAATTTAGGGGTACATTTTTGACCCTTTTTTACCTTTAGTGAGTTCTGTAACTGGAACGCTGTAGCGTATACCTTTTTGGTGATTTGATCTCCACTAACTTAGGAAGACGTCGTTTTAAAATTCTATATACGGATTGAGAAGGGCCAAGCCAAAGTCAGGAGGGTAGGGAGTGTACTGGTTGCTGAGTCTCCACAAAAATGAACTCAAATGATTAAAAAATAAGATTGATTTCCATAACCAATGCCCTCAATATATCTTCAAGAATTTTCTACCAGATGGTGAAAAAAAAGTAATTCTAACGAAATGAATTATTTCGTTTCGTTTCTTTTGTCAATTCTAAACCCAATAATTGAAAACTGAAGCAAGTTAATAATCGCTATTTTAAAAGATTACCTACAATTTAAAAAAACTAGTGTATTTGAATTTTTTAATTAGCACCATATAAGTAATAGAAATTGAATGCGTTATATTGGAAAGGTTTAGAACTCTTTGAAAAATCAGATGAATACTCTAAATAGCTCGTTATTTCCCTAATGCAGAATCCAACTAAAAAATTTTTGCGTCTGGCTTCTCATGCCTAAATTATACAATGTCTATGATACCTAAAGGTCATAACACCGGGACTACACGCGACGTACATTATGTAGTATATAGATACTACTTACTGCTCGACGTTTCGGCTGGGTTACACCAACCGTGGTCACGAGCTGACTGGCGCGCGGCGTCTTCAGCAGCAGACGACGTCGCGCGTTTGGTTAATGTACGGTTTTTTGTTTGTTTTTTGTATTGTCGTTCGCCAAATTTCAACCCTATGAAAATAGGTATGAATTTCGCACGCTCTTAGGAATCCTATACTCTGTTCGTTTCTGTACTCTGTGGGACGACTTATGTTGATGACTAACATGGTGCGCGCTGGATTTGCGACAACAATGAAACGGTGACAATGATTGTTTTTATAAAATAAAGAAAATAAAGTTATTTTTAAAACATAAGTATAACTCCTTAGGTTATAACACTAAGCAAATCTTTTTTAAAATCTACACACAATGTTGAAGTATTGGTTTGAATTCGTAAGTAAGAACACAATCTTAAAATTGCATCAATTGTATGTTTGATTTCAAATACATCCAGTGTGAAATCAATGGTGTAGGCTGCATCTTAAGTGTGTTCGGATGTTGAAATATCTATGAGGCTATAATACACAATGAAGAAATCTGTAAAGAATATAAGATTTATGAAGGTTTATAATTTTTTTTTGTAAAATTCTCCCTATAAAAGGACGGCAAAGGAAACTGAGCTCATAACAGCCATGTCTATTGTAATTATGTCTTGAGTTATTTACATTGAAATGCATTTCAATGCATCTTGGGAGAGTTTGTCGTAAAATGATCGATGGCAGACACTGTAGTGTTACTTCGATGAGGTGGATTACCACGATAAACTTCTTTTTTTTTTCTAAAAAACTCAGCAATTGCATCCACACTTCCTCATGATAAGCAGTAGAGGAGTCCATATGTGAAGCTAGCTAGTGCAGCATGCTGACATACTGCCCTAGCCACCATCACCTCGCCGACCCAAAAAATGCTTTTTCGCGCCTCTTTTGAAGGAACCCATATTGTTTCACACCACATGACGCTTATTTCAATGATCCTCCACATTGCTAATCATTATTGACACTTATTACACAAAACTACACAAATTTTACGCAACAAGATCCGCTTCGTAACAATATTACAACCACTGAAATAAAAATCACGACCGCCATAGTTGAATAGCGCTAAAAACTCCGAAAGCCTTACTTATGCGTTGCGACCATAGAATATACATACGACGCAAATGCATGTATTGCGCGTGTCCGAAAACCCTGACCAAACCTCGGAGTTGGCCGCTGACTAGACTGCGCGCGTCGAAATGGCTGCACAAATAAAAAAAAATACTAGTTGTGTGATAATTGGTAGAGGGGCATCGCCGGTATTCTTTTTACATATTACAGGTAAGCTTTTGGCCTTCATCTCACCGGATGGTAAGTGACGATAAAGCCGAAGGTGGAAGCGAGCTTCACCTGTAATCCTCAACAACTGAGGAACTGGCTATCTTACGTCTGATAGCCGGAACAGAACAATGCTTAAAACATTTTTAATTTGGCGACAAATATAGATGACGGTGGTTGCTAGCCAGTCGGGCTTAGAATGCCTACCACCAACCAAACCGAGCAGAAAAACTTCTGCCCCCATGGGGAATCGAACGCGGACCTCCCGATCAACACCCGGTGGTGTGAACCAGTAGACCAGAGAGGTGATTAAATTCGAAAAAAAAATCATTTTATATAATAAATACCTACAGTCACGAACAAGAATTATGGAGACCGGACCAAGTCCCCATGGGGGCAGGACCGGACCTCCCGATCAACATTTCCCTGCATTATTTTTAGGGCTTCTCAGTCTTTTCTCTCTACCGTCTTTCTTTCCCCAGAACACATGATTCACATTATCCTAAGTTAACAATCTTATACGAGTACCTTTGATACTCTTCGATACGAGTATATTTCCAATGTCGTCCCGCACAAAGAGATCGCTTTGTTGTACAATCAGAGGTAAAATCTCTACCGGGTGCATTTTACTCCCGTTCCTAGAACGTTTGCCTTCAAAGGTGACTTGAAAAGTCGCTTTCCTTGGTAGTGGGGTGGATATTATCCTATATTCTATTTCCTAGAAACCAAACTATTATACCACATTGTGCATAGGTAGCAGTAAGCATATAATAAAGTGATTAAGTTAATAAGAGCGTATTCCTACTTGCAAGCATTTGCGGATGTCCATGCAAAACTTGCTTACGATCAGATAAACCGTAGTTCTCTTACTCACTTCATGAAAGAGTTCGTAAATATGAAATTCTTCGTTATCAGCCAGTTTTAATATCAGTTACTACAATTTCTGCCTACATGATCACGTACCAGTTCAGTAAGATCTCGTCCACCTTGCCAGTCACGAGACATAAATTTCGAAAAACGCGTTGTTGAATAAATAAAATTCCTCAGTTGTTGAGGAATACAGGTGAAGTTCGCAACCACCTTCGTCCTTATCGTCACTTACCATCAGGTAAGATGAAAGCTAAGAGCTTGCCATGAAAAAAAATAATGTAATTCGAATATAAACTCCAATGTAAAGGCTCATTTTGCCAGAAAACGTCTGCATCTATGCCCAACACTTTCCACTTGCACCATAGCTCAATATTGATTAGATTACAGTTGCCACAGCCAGTCGATCGCAGCTCAACCCTAGCCAGACGGCTAGACGCCGAGACACTAGGGGAGCGGGGCCACTGGTCTGATAAATGAAATCACTGCCACTCCATTTCAGTGCGTCGGTCATTTCTCGCTCAATTTAAACGATGTAAAACGTGGATCATAGAGGATTGACGGGTAAACTACGACAAAGTCTGTCTACATACATACATATAATCACGACAATTATCCCATAAGGGTTAGTCAGAGAGGCACCGCGAAAGCAGCCAATTGCCATAGTCCGCGCTTCACCAAGCAGTGACTGCACTCGTGACAGATGGTGAGCCCGTCGCCGCTATAAGCTATTGGAGGTTGTGCAGTCTGTATAATAATACAAAAATGTGGCTTGTGTTCTTGTGTACAGTAAATTTTCATTGTAAAAATACTTCTAACTCTCTCAATGTCAAAAATGTCACTGAAATAAAAATCTCTATGAGAAATGTCATTTCAACTAGTTTCCGGTATGGGTTCTTATCACGTTCCCTTAAAAAAAATTCTTAACATTTCTTATTTGAATTCAAAGTGAGATGTTTTTACAATAATATAATTCAGTAGGGGTACAGGATCTATATCAATTACTGAAGCGCAGAGCAAGTGGAAGTGTATTTCCTAATTGAATAATTGAAAGAAGCGAACTAAGGGAAAAATGGTCTAGAATTTTGATAATATTTTCAAACGAGAAGTAACAAGGACAGAAGATTTCAAAAGTAGTAAAAAAAATACAAAGTAAAAAGCATAAAAATAATAAGCAATTTCCAATGATTGAACCCGGAATCTGTAGATATAGTGTCACCAGCCCGCCTGGCTAGCTACCACCGTACTACTTATATTTACCGCCTTAATAATAATGTTATGCATTGTTGTGTTCCGACAATTTGAGGTAAGATAGCCAGTTCCTTAGTTCTTGAGGAATACAGGTGAAGCTCACTTCCACCTTCGGCCTTGTACTTACCATCAGTGTGACACAAGATCTTGCCTGTCATAAAAAAAATTATTGTTTCACTTAACAACTGCTAAAGCATTTAATTTAATAATTCTAATGGAAATAAAAATACGACCGCTAAGAGAAATCCCGCAAAGACTAAATACTTCGCACATAAATCCAGAAGGGAAACGTCGCGACGACAGATTTACTGCCTATCCCTTTCCGCCCTTTCAGAATGAGTGCAGTACGCTCGCATTTTTTATTATGCGATTCCCAGTCTTACTGGATAATTTTATTTATGCTATTTAGTGTTGCATTTATAAAAATAAATAGGGTTGTGTTGTCCACATACTTTCTTATGAATGATTTAAGTTCCTCGTAGTAATTTTTGTAAAATATCCTTACATTGCTGTTTCTCAAACATTTGCAAATGGTGAGAAAAGACTAGATCTATTTTATTACTAGTAGGAAACATACTCCGTGGTCTCTGAATGTGTTTATATCAGGTTTATATCACCATAAACACACATAAGACAAGTCAAATTTATTTTTCGTAAAATTGATAATACCACTGCATTTTTTCTGCCTGTCTACTACCGGGAGGCCTTGTCTATAGAAGATACAGGCAAGAAACTCTGCAAGGGTTGCATCCTCCCTTTACATCAGTTATATGTCCTCGCCCTCAGGTTATACTTCCCACTGCTGGGTACAGGCCTTCCTCATGGAGAAACACATGAGGAGTATGGGCCGTAACGCCACCACGCCTGGCTGAATGCGGGTTGGTGTATGTTGTGCTACCAAACAAAAACTTTCGTGTATTATACAATACCCTACAGGAAACACTATAAGGTAATGTACACACTACAAGATAGTGTTAAATATTATCTTAACCGCCTCTCTAGTCTAGTGGTTCACACCACTGGGTGTTGATCAGGAGGTTCGGTTTCGATTCCCCATGGGGGCACAAGTTTTTCAGCTCGGTTTGGTTGGTGATAGGGCTTCCAAGCCCGCCTGGCTAGCTACCACCGTCTTACCTAAATTTGTCGCCATAATAACAATGCTATAAGCATTTGTAGTGTTCCGGTAGTCAGAGGTAAAATAGTCAGTTCCTCAGTTGTTGAGGATTTACAGGTGAAGCTCGTTTCCACCTTCGACCTTATCGTCACTTACCATCAGGTGAAATGAAGGCCAAGAGCTTACCTGTCATGTGCAAAAAAAATCTTCTATAAGGTGACGGTACTGCCCTAGCCCCATGTCTAATGTTCGATTCGAGTGCCTACAGTGCTTAGTAAATAATTATATGACCTACCCCTGTTAAAAGTAGTGTGGTTGGCAAATACAACTCATATCTTTCTCATATCTTTATCTTTTTATGACAGCAGATAGACACACCTTTTTCTTTGTTTCATTCAGGGACTCATTAGGTGAGCAGCTTGCGTATTTGCAGTCTACTTGGAATGAAACTCATGTAAAAAATAGCTTAGTTATAAATCTGGAGTAATAAAGAAGCTCAGTCTTCTTACTTACTCCCGATTTAGACTTAACATATCTGGCGAAATGTGTTTTGATGTGTTTTGTTAATAAAGAAGATAAACGACTCTTTCCTGTATAATAATAATCGCAAATATTATCACAGCATTGCAAACCATATGAAGTCTACTTTCTACATTATTTCCAACCATCAGCCTAAAGACGTCCGCTGCTGGACATATGTCTCCCCAATGATCTCCTCAACGACCTGTCGTGCCCATATCCAGCGACTTCTTGCAGCCTTCGCCAGCTCGTCGGTCCACCTAGTTCGAGGTCTTCCTACGTTGCGCTTCCCAGAACGTGGTCGCCTCTCGAGAACCTTTCCGCCCCGCCGGCTACATTGTAATACATTGTTATGTTATTATAACATAGCTGAGTTGGGAAAATCTACTCACTCCCTGGTTCCCGATCTGTACCAATGAGTCAACTCATCACGTTTTTTTATGTATAGCGCTTGCTCACATTGTGCCGTGTGCAACAGGCTCTCCCCTGGACCTATGGACATAAACATAACAGGCGCGACGTGCATGTTAACCGCTCACCACTTCGGGGACGTAATAGTGAAATCTATTTAATGGTATCACACCAGGATTTCATACTATTTTACACTCTTTTCTCAGATTTTTATTCAAAACCATAAAACAAATCCACCCATGCAAAGGAACCAAATTTAATATTCCCCGTGTTCATAATTTAAAACTGGAGAAATACCGAAGTACCCGCAAAAGAATTTAAATTACCACTCATACAATACAAGTACCATTAATTTTTCCCCTCACGTCTTCTCGATCTGTCTGAGAGTGCAGTTAACTTGACTATATGTGCCTCAGTTTATCTCGTAACCCAACAAATCATAGTAAAAGTCGCATCTCCATTACTGTTTAAGTGTAAAATACAAAGTAGAGTGAGGTAGTTTATGGCTTTATGTTGCCATACCTTGAGGAAACCGAACGTTTTAGTAGAAATTGAAGTGTGTTCTCTTTTGGATATACTCAATACTCAAATCATTTATTAAAACTTGCGTGGAATGGAAATTCCACATAATTTTTATGGTGTTCTTATAAGTAACTAAATAAATATATTTATTGTTTATGTGCAATATGATTTTTATTTTTATCCTTTTTATTAAATATCCATTCTTACCTGTAACGATCTGATGTTTATTAATATTTTATAGGTATAATAAAGATTTTAGCCCACATCAGTGCACTATCATTCAAACCTAGTTTTACAGGGTATCTTAACTTCGTCGTCAGCCTATATATTAGGTTGGGGAAAAAGTCTTTTCGCATTATAGTATGTATAAACTTGTAATAAAATCTCTTTGGCTATACTATTTGTATCTGGCTGGTTTTGGTATCATTGAAAGTTTAAATTTTAAAGAACATAATTCCAAATTCAAATTAGGAAAATGTGTGATTTTCATTTGTTTTTCGTACCGCCAAGATGAGTGAATCTAATGAAGAAATTCGATACATTTTAAAATTTTACTATAAAAAAGGTAAAAATGCAACGCAAGCCGCGAAAAAAATTTGCGATGTTTATGGACCTAGTGCAGTGTCTGTGAGAGTAGCACAAATTTGGTTTAAGCGTTTTCAATCCGGAAATTTTGATGTCAAAGATGCATGTCGCTCTGGTCGCCCTATTACAGATAAAATGGATGCCATTTTTGAAAAAGTGGAGCAAGATCGGCATGTCAGTAGTTACGACGTAGCTGAAGAACTGGGAATTGACCACAAAACAGTTTTGGCGCATTTGAAAAAAAACTGGGTACACAAAAAAGCTCGACATTTGGGTACCTCACGAGCTCACTGAAAGAAACCTAATGAACCGTGTACTCATTTGTGATTCTTTATTACGACGTAATGAAACCGAACCATTTTTGAAGAAGCTGATAACTGGTGATGAAAAGTGGATCACGTACGACAAGAACGTGCGAAAAAGGTCGTGGTCAAAGGCCGGTCAGGCTTCACAGACTGTGGCGAAACCCGGGTTAACTCGCAACAAGGTGATGCTGTGTGTGTGGTGGGATTGGAAGGGCATTATTCATTATGACCTTGTCCTGACCTTGCACCTTCAGATTTCCACCTGTTTCGGTCTCTTCAGAATTCTTTAGGCAGTGTCAGGTTAACATCACGAAAGGACTGCCAAAACCACTTGTCGCGGTATTTTGACCAGAAGTCCCAAAATTTCTATAGCAATGGGATCATGTCCCTACCTACAAGATGGCAAAAATTATCGAACAAAATGGTACCTACATACTTTAGTTAAATGTAAATAAACTATATTAAAAAATGTTTTGAATTTTCTTAAAAAATGCGAAGAAACTTTTTCCCCAACCTATTACGTCCCACTGTTGCACGGGCCTTCCTCATGGAGAAACACATGAGGAGAATGGGTCATAACACCACCATGCTGGCCCAACTCCGGGTTGGTAGGAACGGTTGCAAGGCACGGAGGAATTCGAGATCACAAAGTTTTGGTCACCCATCCAAGTCCTGACCATGCCGAAGGTAGCTTTGTTTACCATATCGAAAGCCAAGGTGTACCAACCACAACGTCACCGAGCTCCTCGTATTTTTACTTACTAGAAAAATATAATGTTATTTCTATAATTAACTGGTACAGTTAAAATTTGAAACACAGTACTTCTACGTAATTACCCCACTGTAACAGTAACAACACTATCCCTTTGAGATGATAATTAATCTATTTCTTGGTAACCAAAAAGGTTTCGTTCCTCGTTCCGTATATGTCCCGTCAAAATTTATGAACGTGGCTACACTACGCCCGCCAGACATATACTACGTACATACAGAGCAGGCTCCGTCGCGACAGTAGATTTACTGCCTACTAACTCCGACGTCCCTCCGTGTCCGAGTATGCTCAGACGAACTCGATTCTCGATTATAAGCCGGTAAGTATAATCGAGACAATGTTTAGTACTGGAATTAGGTTATAGTTTTGTTCACACACAGTTAAGGGTTATTTCGGATTTTAGCCATGCGAATTTGAACTTTAATCTCGTTCAGGTAGGTTTTACTACACACGGTCACAGTCTTTGTCTTACTATTAATGTTAAATACTTATCATTTTGGTTACCTATTTCGTATTACATTTACTGTAATGAATTTTTATTTTTTTATCCTTTATTGCAAGTTTTTGTCATAATTAGAAAAGGAAAGCTTTAAATAGGTACAAAGTTTTATTTTTTTTCTCGTTGGCCTGGTTTATTGTTAAGAACGTTTTCTTCCAGGCGGGTGCCTGGAAGAAAACTTTCTTAGAAATAAATCCAAGAGAAAAAAAATTTTTGGTTTGACATAAATTACATACTTAATAATTTGTTAAACCACATTGAGTCTAAAAAAATAGCAATCTATAATTTATAGCGTCAAAGAACAACCAATTAATTCAGAAGCGGTAACTTGTTTCGTTTCCTATAATATACCTATAAACTATTTTATAGCGTAACAAGCTTAATTTAAATGAATAAATAGGAACATACCCAAGGTCTGTGGTTGAGGCATCTGACAAAAGGAATATCTATGTAAATGACGCGCCCTGCATAATATTGAGGTAGGCCTCAAATACATCAACTTGACGGTACTATCAGCGGCAGAAGTCATTTGAGTGACTAATAAAATTTGATCGAATTTATTCCCAAAATTTTGAATGTGAAAAAAATAGCATTTCAAGCGAATTATAGCTGATAGATTTGTATTGGATAAAAGAACGACTGTAATTTTTATATGTCAGAGTTCCACCCAGTAATGTCGCAACTGCACCATTTTGGCGTGAGTTGCATTAAAGTTCTTCCGACCGCATTTATCAAACATTCTGTTTTAATAACGTTACCGCGAGTGGATTACGTGTTATACTTAAAATGAACTCGGTAAAATATTAAAATTTTCAACCTTATTCGCAAGCTGTTATGACCCCTTTGTCATTGCTAATATAATATATAGACAATATTATTTTCTAATTACTAAAATGTGTGACAAAGGGCGAGAATCGCTTACGAAAATTTTTGTTTTAACTAACTGAAAAAAATCTAGACTGACTGAGATGCAGGCCCTATCTAGGTACATCTCAGGCAGTCTAGATAGCGATAGGTATCTGCGTATTTACCTACAAACCTTATTTTGTATTGTATCAAACATTAAATATTTTAAGATTCTACATGGGAGTATAAAAAAATGGGAAAACAGTTGACTCTTGTAGATACTTACCAGATACCAGAGACTAGATATTGAGTCGTCTTCGTCATTTTACCTTTTCCTACCACAAAACTACAGCAATGCAAGCTCATTGGGTAAGACAGGCAGTGAAAATACTGGGAAAGTGGGTACTATGACCGTAGGGGAGTTCTTATGGGACGATCCCCTGGACCATGAAGGAGTATGGGGTCACTTACTAAGGATGGCTTCTATGGATGACCGGCGGGGCCTCTCTATTGCTGGTGGCTGCACAATGACTTTCATCTTATTTCACAAGTTATCAATATACACTGTAATTATAATAAGACCTGCACTAGCCTGCATGTTAGTAAACAACCGTATCAACGAATCTATACCTGCCACTTTTTATTGCGGCGAATCAAAATGAGACTGGACGTGGCTTTCTACATCGAAAGTTGTTTAAGAAAAAAATTGTTTAAGAGTAACCTCAAAGAATATGTTTTATTATAAGTCTAACCTATACCTCCAGTGCGGTACCAGATACATCTTAATACTAACAAAGAAAATTGTACATCTCATTATAAGTAAACCCTGTGTTTGTATGAGAAATAAATTCTTTAAACCCAAAGCGTGATCTAACAGTTGAGAATTCAGGGGCTGCTCCACTTACCATCAGGTCAGGTGTTTGTTTACCAATTATGTTAATATGCTGACATTTCTAGCAACATAGTTAACTACGAATTTTTAAATTATAGTTAAAGACTTTAAGGATTCCCTTTATCACTTATGATGCGTTGAGTGACAGTTGGACACATACAGGTACACATTTCACGTAATTTAGAAAGACACGAAAACATGAATATGACATCAGTCACAAGTATCATCATCCACGAAAATACCTGCCTCTAGCTTTGACTTCAATTTAAATACCTTCTCGAGACACTTCTCTCGCCGACAGTCTTAGTGATACACATCAAATGTGAACATAATTATGAATGCGTCGATTTGTTCCCATTCAGGAGGGAGCTAATGTAAATTATCATTCGTCACTCGAGCACAGACCGTGACGTTCCTCGCTAGTGGAGGGAATTAGTCACTCACTAATCACCTTTTTGAAGGAGAAACTATTAAAAATAAATCAAAGGTTTGAGGTTGGGTCGTGTTGTGAGGCACGATCACCGTGGAGTATCTTCGAAGGAATGTCGTAACAACATTTAAAAGTTACAATGACCTAAATATCCATGTATTTATTTAGTATATAATTATTTATGTAATTTTTAGCGTTCCTGGTATAATATTTTCATATATTTTTATATTTACGCGCGCGCGTGCCCAATGCTCGCGGCAATACATTTATCTAAAGTTCGCTCACGGAATCACTCTAGCAAGTCTCTTCTAATTTTATTTTGTTGCTTTTTAAACATGTATTAAAGGATACGAATAGCAACAAGCATGGAACAACCTGGACGACTGCAAGCAGGCCTGACTTGCACGAGGTTGCAGGTCGAGCCACGCCTGTCCAGGGAATTAATCTAGGCTGCGCCTGGTAACAGGTGCAATCACAGAACACAGCCTTTTTAACATATGTGTCACGGACAGTCCGCTGTGCAGGTCGTGCATGGCGACAGAAGAAACAGCTTCCCACGTCATGGTGGAGTGTGACGGGGTAGCAGAATGCCGGGCAAAGTAACTGGGCTCACCGGGTACCCTCCGGGAGGCCATCAGCGACGTGAAGGCGCTGGGTGACTTCCTGGCGGACCTTGGATGGCTGGAGTGATACAGCATTCACCCTCCGACGCAAAACTGGCGCATAATAGCCATCGAGTTGCGGAAACTGCCCGTTGAGAAGAACAAGAAGCAAGAAGCATTATGAAGATAGGTACTTGTCGAAGATTTAATAGATACGCGCGACCTTAAAAGGAAATCTCAACATAAATTCGTTACCAACCTCATCCGTTTCAAAAGCCAATTTCGTTTATTTAGGCGTGAATAAATTCGTTTGTATGTATTTTAAGAGAATTTCTACTCTATTAATGTACCAGTCTAAAGATATATTCGGCAATAAAAGCAAGCCGATGCGTTACACTGCAGAAAATAATTCACGGGAATTCGCCTTTTTTATTTCCTATTGTTTTTCTCTGACAAAGCCGTTTTGGCGGTTTCGGGTTCTCTTGTATTTATGGGGGCATAGTTCACTGTAATAAAATATTTCTGTATTGCTTTTTAAGCAACAATGCAATTTATTTCGTTGTTCTGAGGGTCGCTTTTTGATGAGGAAGAAAAGCCTACTTAATACATACAAATGTCACTATTAAAATGGCAGTGTTTTTGCAGGATGTCCCATGCTCAATGCTCTGGTAGAATCTAATTCACACCTATCTAATAATGACAAGTGATAAATTATAACACTATGTGTAAGTTCATAACCTAACTAGAAAGCAATCGCAAAGAAAATACAAACTGGGAACTGAATAATGACGCTAGACTTTTAAGTACAATGGACTTAAAGTACCGTAAATACGTTACGAATTCGAATGCCAGAGCATTTTCACACATTTGGACATTCTTTAGTTAATGTAAAAGTTATGAACACGAAAGTTGTTTCTCTATCAAATTTAAAGCACCATTCTTTTTTATTATACCTTTTCATTATAACTAGCTAATTTCTGAAATGAACGTTTTTTTTTCACGAATTTTTCGTTTGTTTACATGGCATGGATCCAGCAATTAACGAAAATATTGCTGACTAAGTTTATTCCCTAGGAGGTTGAACAAAGAAGGTTTATTAAAAAAATTGGCATAATTTCAAAAACGTTCAGTGTTTTTATTATAAGCTTAATTACACTGAGTTTTTATGATTAAACTGTAGCAATATTTTATGAGCGGTCTCGTTGTTGTTGAAACTTGTAACACACCATTTCATATTTTATACAAAATATGTACCAACACTTTTTGAATATAATACGAGTAAGCTACCATTTTGAACGCGCGTTAGAAGTTAACACTCTGTATGTTTCTTTAGACTTTGCCAGTACGTATACATAATAAATTCAGTGCATTCTCGAGTTAGAATAATTAAAACTGACTTCAATAATTTAAGTACCTACATAAAACTGATAAAATCCTTATATAGGTGCTTGTTACATACTCAAATAATTTAAACTGGCACTAAAAATATCAAAGAATATGTGACTTCTACAAAATAACCGACAAATCAAACAATTTTCCTTATAAATCACGAAAAGCACTTTATCATATTAAATCGTAATCCAATAACCAATGATTGCCGCGAAGCTGATTGAGTCGATAACCGAATAAATTATATCAATGCAATTGTAAATGATAGACATAGGTTAGGTTAGTTGAGACAGCGCGCAGTGACGGACTGACAGTGTAATTCTATTATCTCTAATCAAAAGCTACCATATAAATTATTTACCCACTGGCAATTTTATAACACAGATGAAGCGGAGATAACTAGCTAATGAATGAAATCACGCAAAATTAAAATGAAAAATGTACTAATGTAATAGAATGTAATTTACAGTGACAAGACAGCGAGAAGACAGATTTTCAATAGTAAAAAAGTATATAAAAATAATAGACAAAATGCGTTATAATAAAAAAGGTTGCTCGGCAACATTCCGGCCCCTTGTGCGGAAAAGCACAAATTAAAATTACGTGGGGAGACGAACAAGTTTTCGCCGAGGGCGGCGCAACGTTCCACCAGTCGTTATTATGTCCACTACTCTGACCACTCCATCTTTCCCAGGGTGCAGGGCGGAAACTCGTCCACGTGGCCAGGTTCCTCGGGGCAGACTCTCGTCAACGATGAGCACAGGATCTCCAACCGCTAGCTGCACGGCTTGGTTTCCTGGTTGTCGCGGTTGTAAAGTTGGCAGAATTTCTCGAACCCAACGGTTCCAAAAATGGTCCGCGAGGCGCAAAGCTTTCCGGTATCCGAGTCGACTGCAGAGATCTCCATCAGATCGGTTGGCTGGTAGGAGCTGGGTGGATGATGACCCAATCAAAAAATGGAAGGGCGTCAAGGTGTCCTCATCATTCGGGTCTACCGATACGTGGGTCAAAGGTCGGGAATTTACTATCGACTCCGCCTCGATCAAGAATGTCGTTAGCACCTCCTCCTTCGGAGCCCTTTCACGGAGCGTGACCTGTAAGGCGCTTTTGACCGCGCGCACCAACCGCTCCCAACATCCGCCGAAAGTAGGTGCACCAGCCGGTATGAATCTCCAGGTTATCCCTCTATCCGCCGCAAAATCCTCTATGTTGCTGTGGTAGAATTCCTTGAGAAGCCGGTTTGCACCTATAAATGCCGTCCCGTTGTCCGAGAACAACATCTCCGGCGTCCCTCTTCTGGCGATAAATCTGCGCAGGCTCATTATGGCAGAATCGGCGGACAGGCTGTGGACCATCTCTAAGTGCACGGCTCTCGTTGTCATGCACGTGTATAATGCCACGTACCGTTTTTCGTGCCTTCTTCCGATGGTTACAGTAAGGGGTCCAAAGTAGTCCACACCAGTGAAAGTAAACGGTCTTCGGTGATGAGCCATACGTTGTGGAGGCAAGTCACCCGTCACTGGTATCGTTGGTTGGCTCTTCCTTATTCGGCAGAATAAGCAACGGCTTGCTACAGTTCGTACCGTGGGTCTTAGATGGAGTATCCAATATTTCTGTCTGAGCTCATTTATAACTAATTCATTATTACCATGACCGGCGTTCTTGTGGTAGTGACTAACCAACAGTCTGACAATCGAATGTCTTCCGTCCAATAAAACCGGTCGACGAACGTCTTGACTCACTCCTGTGACAGCGGCAATCCTACCAGCCAATCTGAGGAGCTGATCTTCTCCCAGTACAGGTGACAATTTGTTTAGTCGACTCTTCTTAGGAACGGGCTCAGACTGCAGGAGACACTGGAACTCTTCTTTGAAACTGTCGGTCTGAGTCTTCAACAAGATTTGCCTTTCTGCGGCTTTTACGTCGTTAACCGAGAGAGGGGCCAGAGTGGTGGACGGTGTCGTATGTCGGCGTTTATACGCCCGAAATAATCTAACGGCCTGAACTACTCTAGCCGTGGACCGTAAAAGACGGAGCCAATTGCTAAAGCGGCCAAAATTCGCGGTTATTGGCGTTGGTATAGCTGTATGTGCTACAGATAAGACTCCCACCAATTCGGATGTCTTAAGCTCATCACGAACTGGTGCGATTCTCACTGGTTCAGTGGGCCAGTCCTTAGGGGACTTAAGAAGGAAAGGGGGTCCACTAAACCAGCGTGATGATAGCGACAAACTCAAATTAACCCGTGTCGCATCATCTGCAACGTTCAAGTCGCTTGGTACCCATCTCCAATCAGAAACACTAGAATTTTCAATAATTTCGCCAACTCTGTGGGCAACAAACGGCTTGAAAGTGCGTGCGTCGCTGCGCAACCAACCCAGGACAGTCATAGAATCAGACCAAAAATGTGTTGAAGAAGGCTTTTTTATATGACTGTCTTTAATCAGCAAGGCGAGGCGAGAGGCTATTAAAGCGGCCTGGAGTTCAAGACGCGGAATTGACGTTGGCTTCAAAGGCGAAACTCTTGCCTTACTTGAAATCAGTGCTAGTCGTACCGAGCTGTCTGCGTAAACAAGCCTCCAATATGCCACACAAGCGTAAGCGAGCTCGCTTGCGTCGGCAAAGATGTGCAGCTCTCGATATAACGGTTCTGAGTTCAAGGAAGACGCATACCAACGAGGAATTCTGATAGCAGTGACCTGAGCCAGCGTCTGAAACCAATCAGTCCACTTTAATGTCTCTGAAGGTGGAAATTCAGTATCCCACCCGAACTTGGATCGCCATGTTTGCTGAAATAATATTCGACCGGTGACCACTATCGGTCCTATTAGACCTAATGGGTCATAAACGCGCATTAAGTGCGAGAGAACCTTTCGCTTAGTAAGAGGTGAGGGAAAGGTTTCCCCTAAACCAGTTCTGAAACCTAATAAGTCAAGTTTGGGTTGCCAGGCAATTCCCAGTGCTCTAATACCAACTGGAGCTGAACCAAGATCGATTTCCGACGGTTGGGAGGCTCGCAATTCTGCGGGGACTAAGTTCAATGCCTCCTGATCGTTGGATATCCATCCTCTCATCTCCAGGCATGCAGCTCTATGAACAGTCACTATATCGACAGCAACCTGCGCAGCGACAGAAACCTCATCGTGCGAGCCCAGGTAGTCGTCCATATAATGGTCTTTTAGGATAGAGTCTACAGCCTTCGGATATATATGAGCAAACTCTCTAGCATTCTTATTTTTAAGAAATTGCGCAATGAAAGGGCTAGAGCACGCACCAAAAATGACGGCAGTCATCCTGTACTCAATAATTGGTCGGTCTTTTACATCGGAACTTATCTCCGGCCTCCAAAGGAATCGTAATGCGTCCCGGTCCTCTTTACGGATTCGAAATTGTGGGAACATCTCTTTAATATCAGCGGTAAGCGCGATACGACCCTCCCGAAAACGAAATAAGATACTAAGGAGAGATTGGAGTAGATCGGGGCCGGGCAACAACATTGAGTTCAGGCTGACCCCCTCATTCAGGGCGGCAGCATCATGTACCACGCGTAGCTTGCGCTTCTGTGGGTGATAAACCCCAAAATGCGGAAGGTACCACCTAATATTAGCTGAACTATCATTATTTGGAGCTCTATTGTGAAAAGTTTCGCGATCGCATTCTTCGGCATAGCCTTTTTCAAGCATGTTTTTCATAAAGGCGTCGTAAGCTAAAGCAAACTCAGGTTCTCTACGCATGCGACGTTCAAGACTCAAGAAACGAGACAGAGCCTGAGCGTAACTATCTGGGACACGGCCTATGTCCTCCTTCCAGGGTAAACCAATTTCAAAGCGACCAGATGGCAAACGCTTAACTGTAGATTCTAAAATATCAATAGCTCGTCTGTCTTGTTTATTGAGTAATGTCTCATGTTTAGAAATACCTAAAGACTCAAGCTTGTAGTGCTCTTTAATTAAAAATTCTAAGTCAATATTTTTGGTTGCAAGCTCCTGGTCTACAAATGAGGTGTGATTGACAAACTGAATACATTTTGTTGAACTTGTTGACAAACCGTAAAGTGTCCAACCTAAGGCTGTAAGGCAGGCTACGGGCTCATTGCGAGTGCCTTTACACACAGAAAGATTTATCGACAGGTGCCAATCTTCTGCACCAATTAGAACCATTGGAGTTACATTCTCGTACGTAAGAAAATCTGATATGTTTCGTAAATGTTCGTATTTGTTGATATCTTGTTTACGTACAGATTGTGTATGTAGCGATAGCGACGGTAAGGCCCTAGCACGCTTCACCTCAAAAACCTTTTGTGTGTACTTACCTTTAATACGGAAGCTGACGTACGAGATCTCTACCTTTTTTGATAGACCCCCGACACCATTCACGTTGATTTGCTGCCGTGGTCCCGATGCTCCGATGCGTGCGGCGACACTAGCATCTATAAGTGTTGCAGTGCTGCCGTCGTCGAGCAATGCGTATGTATCGTAACTGCCTGACGGGCCGTACAACGTGACAGGTACGACTTTAAGTAACGCAGTAGGACATGGCGAGTTGTGTTGCGGAATTGTGTCTGTAGTTGAGACGATGACTTTTTCATCTCGTGTCTCGGGGCTAGAGGCCGATGTAGAAGGTGTAGGCTCGGACAAGACATCATTTGACAAGTTAACAGTAATATTATTTTTAGGCCACTGACTATCATGAAGTAAAGGGTGATGGAGTAGCTTGCATCCGTCGACACCGCACGGGGTAACTTTACACGTTTTCCACGTGTGTGGGTTACGACGAAGACATCTATAACAAGCCTTTACTTCACGCTGCCATTTCCATCTGTCATCTACTGATAAACTTTTAAACTCCGAACATAGTTTTATCATATGTGACTTTTTGCAAAATGAACAATTTTTGCTACTATTTACATTATTAAAGGTCGTAGTGGTCCCTACGACACTACTTTGAGGACTATTTACAACAAAACTATTTTTATTTACAGAATTATTTTTCGGTTGCGTAACAGTGTGTACGAATTCACGCTTGTTATGCCTATCGTATGAAGATGTTGTGTGCAAAAATGATGCTTGTTCTGGTGACAAACTGAACTTAACGTGACGATCGAACTCACGCATGAGAAAATTCGACAAAAGTTCGAGTTTTGGTTGACCTGGTGTAAAATTGTCAACAGCGAAATCTGACCACCTCATTTTTAAAGCTGGGTTTAGCTTTCCTAAAATTGTATGGAACAATTCAGGCGAATGCAAGTATTCAAAGTGGTCTAGCATACGTATTGTGTAAACACTGTTACGAACCTTTGTGGCGAACGTACCTAGTTCGCGCAAATCATTACCCAAACGAGGCAGCGCTTTCATTGAAGCGACTTCTTTAAAAATAATCATCTCCGGGCGCGCGAAGTTTTGTTCGAGCACGTAGATTATTTCGTCAGGCTCGTGGGCTGAGACGAGAAGAGCAGCCACGGCCTCTCGTGCTGGACCTCGGAGAGCTTGCTGTAAGCGCGCCACATTTTCTAAGGGAGAGAAGGAAGCTTTAGTCGTGTCGAATAAGCGTTTGAACTGAAGCCATTGAGATGCCTCTCCTGAAAAGTGCGTCAGTTCAATGCTTTTCTTTGCATTATTTTGAGAGGTAGCGAGAGCTTTCGCTGCCGCTGCGGTATCCGCCACTGCTTGTAAAATCTTTTCGGAACGCAGCTCAATAAGGCCGATGTCTGCGTGAGGAGGTGGCGGGGTGCGTGCCAGAACCTCAAACGTGTTTGTGGCCTTCCAAGTTTTGTGGTTCTGAATTGGCTCTGATCGACTGATGTCCACGTGAGTGTAGCGGGGTCGTGCTAATGTCTCGGACAAATGAGATCGCTCAGGAGCACTTTCATTACAAAAAGATAAATTACGTACCGCGTTTTGTACCCAAGCTTCTGTACGTTGTGAGCTTACTGAGTCCCGGGGGTCGGCGTCGTGCCGACTGGACCGTCGGTTGCTTCTAATCTCCACAGCTTCAAGTGCGGCAAGCTCTGCACGCAACTCTGACTCATCGACTTCCTTTTGAAGCTCTGCCAGATGTCGCTTCTGCTGGAGCTCTGCCTCGACGAGTTGCTGTTCGCGTTCGAGTTGCCGTCGTTTGGCGAGCGCTTCAGCAGCTGCTTTTCGGGCTTTAATTGTCGTCGAAGTTGCTGTCGTAGAAGCATTGGAAGCATGACGTGACGGTGCGGGTGGGACATGGGTGGGGTTGGCGGTGGATGTGATGTCAGCGGCTGAGATGGATTTGCGTGACTTTGATCGAGTAATCATGTTGAAATGAAACTATGCGATGGACTGTAATGAAACTATATGACAACTAAAAATAGCTTAAATGGATGAAATACTTAATAGGTAGCTGGAGTACTGATGAGAAGGACCAAAATGAAGCGGAGATAACTAGCTAATGAATGAAATCACGCAAAATTAAAATGAAAAATGTACTAATGTAATAGAATGTAATTTACAGTGACAAGACAGCGAGAAGACAGATTTTCAATAGTAAAAAAGTATATAAAAATAATAGACAAAATGCGTTATAATAAAAAAGGTTGCTCGGCAACAACAGACCCACAAATATTGGGTCCTTATCTGAAATTGGTGTTTTTATTCTGTCTTAGCAATTTGTCCGCAACTATTAAGTTTCAGAACATTCTTATAAAATAATTGCCTCTTCTAAAAATAGACCATATATTTGAGCTCGTATTATTTAATTTGAAAATTTTTGGTTAGTTTAATTGTGTTAAAATTAGACACAAAGACAATTATTTTTAACTGCCTCCCGAATACATCATTTGATTTGCATTAACATAAAAACGATGAATAATTTTTATCAAGCGTGTTCACACACATATTGCTAAAGCTTGTCTAATGATACATGCCAAATATTATTATCTCTGGATTTGTCGTTGTGAAGAAAATTGATAAAATGTTAGTATGGAAAATGCAGACATCCCCAAAATCTCCATACAAAATACCAATTTCATAGGTAAGGACCTAATAGAAATAATAACAAAAGATAAAATAAACGGGACCTAAAATGAGCAAACTCAATGTAGCCAAGTGGAAGTGTAGTCAATAGCGCTCCACTTCATCTAGGATAGTAGAGCTAGTACTTATAAAAAAAAACAAAAGCTACCACAAAACCCCGTACCACGTGGTGAAGCTGCTGCTGGCTGCTGTACTCTATACATTTTCTCGACATAGGTCTTTTATGGGTGACTAGGAGTAGATACTTACGGACCGTATCTGCCCTCACCTAGAGGCAACGGTAGCCGAGTTGTGACGGCGGCACTGAAGTGACGTTGATGGGATTATCAATAATACAAAAAAAAATATTAAAATTAAAAAAAAAACTAAATATCTCCGCCTACAATAACAATCTTTATCTCGTGCAATCTTAATGACAGTACTATTACAGTATATGTACAAGGTGTACTAAAATAAATTATTTACAAGTGTATGGTTATAATAAAATATTTATCATCACGCCTCTATAGCAAAGGGGTAGGCAGAAGTGTGTGACGATGGGGATGCCGATGTAAATTAAACCCTAGATGATGACACTTATTGTTTATTTAGACTTAGGGTACAACTGACCTCATAAAAAGGTAAAATCAAAAATCACTGAACATTAAAGATTATATATAAAAGGTAGGGCTTCTTACAATAAATAGTTCCTTGGAAAAGTTATTTGAACGTTAAGCGTTACAGTTTTATTAACTATATATACCTATTATAATTTTACTGTTCACAATCAAATTTATTAATAGCATGCCAGCCTAAGTAGCATGACCAGTGCGATGTGATATTTATCACGATTTTATCATGCCCAATTGTAGAAATCCAAAGTAATTTGACAGTCACACGTTCTAAAAACCCGAGACTGCTAAGAGGACAGACGCTGACTCTGATAAGAAAGAATTGGAGACCAAAACAATGTACAAGACAGATTAGTTTAAAAACAGAAGCAAAGAGAAAATGGCCTGAGAAGAGCGCAATAACAGCTAGAGACGCTAAAACTGATATAGCGCCTCGTTAGTGTAAGCACCCATAACCTCAGGAGCTAGTCTGTTGCCATGCACTGGGCGCAATATGAGGCAAGCGATATTCAAAGCAAACTGTACATATATTGGGTCCTTACCTATGAAATTGTTTTTTTTATTCTGTCTTAGTATTTTGTCTGTAACTATTAAGATTCAGAGTATTCCTAAAAAATAATTACCTCGCCTGAGCTCTTTTGATTTGTTATGATAATTTGTTGTCAGTTTAATTGTGTTAAAATTGGACACGGAGACAACTCTTTTTCAGTGCCTCCCGAATACATCATTTTATTTGCATTCACTTAAAAACGATAATTGATGAAGTGTGATATTACACATATTACTAAAGCTTGTCTAATGATAGATGTCAAATATTATTATCTTTGGATTTGTCGTTGTGAAGAAAACTGAAAAAAATTTAGTATGGAAAATGCAGAGTTCCCCAAAATCTCCATACAAAACGACAATTTCATAGGTAAGGACCTAATATAAGTTTTATACAAATTCAGTGGAACAGAAACGATTAGGAGCCATATGTTAGCGTGGTATGGACATGACTTGATAAAGAGAGGTGAATGTCACTGGATGTGGACGAACCTAGATCGAGAGGAAGATCAAAGAAGCGATGGATTGAAAGCGTGAAGAAATATGAGAGTAAAAGAAGTGGAAATAGGACAAGAAGATGCAATTATTATTGTTTACCGGAATACCTAACGAATTGTCCAAACTCGTTTGCCTTATAAATACTGACTAATATATTTGACCACAAATTGGTTAGAACATAATTATTTTCGCAATAGCAATATTAATCTAAATTTAAACTGTGAGAATTTTATTATGCAAATTAATTTGGATGAATACATTATGAAGGTAGGTATCCGCCATTAGCCTTTATACCTACTCCTGGGCACAAGCGTTTCGAAATGGAGAAACACCAAGAAGTACAACTGGCAAATTTTTTGAACAATATACTCGTGGAGGGGGTCCACGCACTGTATTCGGATCAAAAATTTTAAAAACGGTATTTGTGCAGTTTCCCTAGCGGGTCTTCGCCTGTTTAGGGCAGAGGAGCGGGCCTGTGAGCATGAGCTCTTTGCCCGGGCTTCTTCTCGAGGGCCAAACTGTCGGAAACTTAACGGAATCTCTAATGCTGTCACTTTTTATTGCGGCAAAATAGAGCGAGACAGGACGTGACTTTCCGAATCGAATCCGTGAACCGATATTTAAAAATAAAGGGGCTGGACCCCCGGTCATCTGTACACACGCCTGCCTAAGTAGCATGAGCAGCGCGATATGATATATATCACGTTTTTATCACGCTCAATTGTCAATTCCATTGTACTTGAACGTGATAAAAACCCTCGCGTTATCGCGTTGTTCATGCTAAGAGGGCTGGGCGGCAGTGAGTTTCTCTTCGCCTTCCGTTTCCCCATTTTTTTTGCACTCAAGGTCAATTTTTAAGAAGTTTGCCGGAAGCTGCACTGGCTGGAACACCAACAGGCCTTCTTGAACACCAACTTTATCTTGCAAATAAAAAACCAACTTTATCTTGCAAATAAATTTATCTTTATCTTTATTCCAATGCGTATTATTGCGGATTGAGGAGTAGAATCGGTTGCAATAGCGACTAGCGATTAGTAGGTTTTGGTCCCATTCAAGGACTGACCATGGCAGAAGGCAGACATAATTATTACATTTTTTTTTTATTCTGCTGACGCTCATCGACACTCCTGATGCATTTTACTGCAGGCTTGACCTTGTACGACAGAAATAATCATATCCCCTCCGAGTACGTTCCAATTTATTTTTGGTTAGAAAACTGTTTAAAATAGTCTCCTTTGCCATTCAGAATTTAACCTTATCACCCTCAACTTAAGAGCGTACGAAACTATTGTCGCTTCACAATTTGTGTCATTGTCATTGTCAAGGAAGTCTTCCTAACCTCAAGCAATAGCAAAATATATAATTAAATAAGCAACACGGCCATTACAGATGTGTTTTGTGACGTGAATATTTTTATAACGTTGTCCGTGGCAATGACCGCCGTGCGCGGTTCACGGTCGTTTACAAGACGTTCAGTTTAAAAACGCCTGCGTATGTGTGTGAGGTTGGACATCGGGTGTATCATCACAACTGACGAATGCACCGTAAAATTTATACACCCTATATTCGAAAATAAATATAGGAATGGGGCGTAGGGAAGGGAGGCCGCGCACTCCCACAACGACGTCTGACAACTACGCAGTCTACGCACACACCCGCGTCGGGGCGAAGAGAAGAGGGCGCTACACTCGCTCAGTCTCGCGCCGACCGCTGGAGAGGCCGGACGCATGTCGTCCGCTGCGATTCGATCGGAAAAATAGTTTTGTTCCGGACCAACCGGCGACCTATTGTGCTATCAAATATTGTGGACAAAAACTGTGTACGTGATTTTTCTTACGTGAACGGTGCGTACCCTTATCCTTGGAAGCCAACCGCGCCCCACACATGTTCATTGTTTACGTCTGTAGTTATATTAATGGTGTAGACATGTGTTTCTTTTTTTCTCTCCCCTCGGTATGCGGGGTTTAAATATACGGGTAGTTGACGTCGTATGATTCATCTGACGGTACCCACATTTAATAAGTCGTTTCTATTTCCAGATTAACTGTTGGGATTGATTGGGAGACGTTGACTTGTGTGGAAACAAAGGTTTACATTGTCTAAAGGTGAACGTTCGTGCTTCATTCAACTTGTATCTACAGGTATGTTGAACAATATTTGATCTTACGCATTAATTCAAGTGTAGACGCGTTCTTATTCGATTTAAAAATCGAATTCCGTTTTATTATTCTTTTATGGACGTGTGTTCGTATCGATTTGTATATCGTTATTGGTGATTTAAAAATCGAATTTTACTGATAACTGACTTTGAATTTGAATGCGTAGATCCGTATTTGGGTCAACGTCCTCAATAGTGCGCGCATTGAGTAGGTTGATAGGTAGGATACCTACGTTACAAATTTTTTGTGCAAACATCTAGTTGCATAAGTTTATATCCGTGCCCAATCAACGATTGTTCATTGCATATTATCACCAAGAACAGCCTTATATAATACATAGGTAACCTTTTGTTTGACATTTGATAATAGCTTGACTGCTCGCCGAAAGTCGGTTACTTGTTGCTCCTAGTTTAAATCTTGTTTTACTATGTTTACCAGAAATTTTATACGAAGAACAGCTGAATATAGGTATAGGTATTTCGGTTTATAATTGTTTCTATCAGCGTTTTATACCTACATTAGACCTACACACTTAGAGGTCATTGTAACGTAGGCAATCTTTCATACCGGAAATGTCAGAATTACTCATCATGTATAACGATGATAAATAGTATTGTTTGTTAAAATTATAAATAATTTAAATACCTACATACATGTGTGTTATCTACCATATACTTTCAAAAACCATTCGATATTTTAATACGTTTATTATTTCATAAATGCCTATGTGTAAATTACTTTATTTTATATCTATATACAATAAAAATTTTGCATTCCCTTTATCAATAATATAGGTGTTCAGTCTATATTGCTCCCTATTGTCTCTGAATAAAGTTTAAACTAAGACTTATCTAATTGCAAGGTTTGGTCAGTAAATATCAAGAATGACGCCTCTGACTTTACCTTTAGTCGGTTATCTTTGCCGACTTCCCCGTAAGGCCAAGTATATTTATTTAACATATAGGTAGGTTGATATACTTTGCAAAACACTAATTATATTTGGATGTTATTTAAAAGGTTACCAAAATTTCGAATTTTGGTCAGAAAAAAATACAAATGATCAGCTAAAATAACTAATTGGCCTGCAACTTATGGGCAGCAAATAGTTATAAATTGGTCAGCTAAATAACTAATTGGGCAGCAACATAAATGGTTTCTTTTCTGCCAAATTGTATAATAATTATATGTGTTTTAATAACACAAATTATTGTTTTTAAGTGTCATAAAAATAACCTTAACCTAATATCTTTGAAAATACATTTCCTAGGAATTGATTCTTAATTCTTCATTGATCCTTTCTCTACATTTCCGGTAACATATTATTGCTGCCCAACAAATTATTTTGCCGCCCAAATAATTATATTACTGACAAAATATTTGTTTGCTGACCAAATGATTTTTCGGCTGACTTTTTTTTTGCTGACCAATTAATTAAATGGCTGCGCAATTAATTACTTCCCATTATATTTAACGATAACATTTAATTTCATAATCTTACCAAGTTATTAAAACGTGAACGTAAGACTTGCCATGAAAGCATGAACACCGCGATATGATAGAAGTAGGTACTTATTATGACTTTTTATCACGCTTTAACTTCAAAATTTTGACACTTAAACGTGATAAAACCAATGACCTTAATATTTCCACAATGATAGGACCTATCTATTGATGACGATATTATTGCCACTAAGCATTTCCAATCAGAGAAATGGATTTCGTTTTTTTTTGTTCTATCACAAACACCCTTTTTCGCTCATTAAGAAAAAAGCTTCATCGTAAATATCAATAAATTATTAAGAAAAAACTTACCTTATATTTGAGATTATTATTTACCTTTTATGTGTTTAGTACCTACTTAACACATAGACTTAAGAACGTCTAGAACAGTTTCAGATAAAATGTAAAAGTAACATAAAAAAATAATATTGACTTTTATTATAGAATTGTTGATTCATAATATTTATAATCTGAGACATAAAAAAGGGCAATGCTTTCATTATATAAAACTACGCTATTATTACATTATTCTGACTAGCCTGTAATATGTTTTGCAATATTTAATTTTCTACGGCATGAACATTTCACATGTGACGGTTAAACCACATCCTTCGGTCCTTTCACAAAATGTCCGGAGTACTGCAATTAGGGACAATCATTCAATTAGCTAGTGCGAGGGGTGGTGTTCAAGTAGGTACGTAAATGTCACTGTAAGTCGCCTTGCCAACGGATTTATTTTACCACAAATTTCCCTAGTGTCTGCGAAATACCCGGACAAATTTTGTTAATCAATTCTGAGTCATAGTCAAAGCGACTTTTAGTCACAAATTGAATTACAGGTGTCTGCTTCACTCTTATTGCCAAGGTATACAGTCCATAAGACAGTTCCCACTTACATAATTCCGAGTTCTCCCGCTTATAAATGTTACTAGTAAACAGTTTCAGACACATTATTGCGTACTATGCTATTATTTATTAATCTGGTCCAAATTAACACAAACAACGATGTCATGAATTCTCACGCTTCAAGTAATTACACTCTCAATTAATTATTAATAAAGCCTACATTCGAATAGCAACGTTTCAAAGTTAATAAGGTTCATGAAGCATGAAACTCGTGGTCAATCGAAAAGTAGGTTGGTTTTAATTTCTTATGTCATAACGTCCTGAATATTCTCGTTTACGATCAACATAAAAATTTTATACGGTCATGAGACATGTATGATCTCAAGAGTTATTAATAAAACATCGGGTCTTAACACAGTAATTATCAACTAATCGGTTAAATGTAAAAAGACATGGGAATTGAAGGCATCAGTCACCAGCGAGGCACTTTTTCTGCGCACCTTCCTTCCCCTTTTGATTTGTTACGTAGCTTTATCCAATCGAGCGAGACCTCCGGGTTCACCTTTTATCTCTCAACTTGCCTTGCCTTTTCACAGCGCTGGGGAAGCGGGGTAACTCAAATTATAGTGGGTAGACAAATTCTCAGACTGGTATAGTCATTGGCCGTGTCGTTACATCCCCTTTTTTCTTTGTCCAAGAAGCGTAACGCCACGCAAGTTGGTTCTCAGGCGTATGCCTCGCACCGATTTAGTACTCGCGCGTTGACTCATGACTTGTGAGTAAAATTAGTCATCGTCTCTTTGTTGTATGGTGCCTCTTTAACTGACAAAGTGTCGTACAAAACTCTAACATAACTGGAAATGGTGATACGCGTTTTCCTTGTCCATCCAAAAGTTAATGACCTCTATCCAAATTTATCAATACACCTTCACTTTAAGCGCAATCTTTACATAACTTACTTAAACCTTTTGATACCTACGTAATAGAAATTAAAATAATTACCGGCCTACGTAAGTTTCTCCGTTTAACATCGATTTTATGCCAAACTTATTGGTTTTCTTCTTTTAACAATGTCAGTATGCTGCTTCAATATTATAAATTGCATTGGATAAGGATCTTATTGATGGGACCGAATTATTAGTCATATAATATTATTAGTCGTTAGAACCCCGGCAAGGTATTCATCTCACGCCCGTCCTTTTTACGACTCCGTTGTCTTCTAAATCTTCTAATCATCCTAACTATTATTCATTTTGACCCATGATCTTATTGTTAGACCCACCACGTCGGCCCCCATTATGATTACTAAATGTCTGTTTTTTGTAAAAGTAATTACAATTAAAGTTATGTTAATGACAAAAAAATTATACCTCAGCTTAATGCCGTAATCTTGAAGTCTTACTGTATCCTTATCATAACGCATTGCAATTATGTCTGCAGTTAAATGCTAAACAATGATAGGTATTTCTTAATGCGAACCACCTTCACTCATAACCTTGTTGATATCGAAGTAAAGGAACATTTCCTTGCCAGTGCTTCCGTGAAGGTTTTATATCCTTTCTTGGCACGATTGCTTCACTCGATTTGCAGTTGTACCCGCATAGATTCGTTGCAAATGGCTCTAGTCTGATCCTAATGTGTTCTCGCGTGTGGCCAAGTTCAGAGCCATTAATAAAGCCAGAATTTGTAACAGTCAGAAGTGGTACTCCAATTCTAATTTTACATGCCCAATAAATGTTGTAACGACTTCAAAATTCAAACTTGTTCCATCGTAAAGCTATAAACTAACACATCAATAGTTTTAATTGTAGAATTATGAAAATATTTTTCGGTTATGACATCACCGGATACTTGATGAATTAAATATGGTCGCAAATGGATTTCGTAACGTTTTAAATCTGTAGTTTTTTTTTTGTTTTTTTTTGTACGCTATTGTTTTACCAGTCAAATTGTTTCGTTTCACATCAGTCCGATCAGATAGACGCTTCCTGTATCACGAATTCTATCGGTCATCAAAAGAAACTTGTATACTTCAATATTGTACGATCATTGTGGTATTTTTTGTTTGCGTAAAGACATTACGAGAGTGAGATGGGGGATTTTAGTTAGGTTTTAATTGGAGTGCGAGCGAGATAGTGGTATGGTGTAGTGAAAACTCGTAAGGTAATGTTCCGACTCACGCGCACCGCGGTGTTGTTGACCGCCGCGCCGCGAAGGCCGTTCAATCGGTCATACGACTAAATGTCACGGTCGTACGCGGCGACAGGAAAAACAACGTCACAGATGAAAAAAACGTGACTCACAGGCACATAGTTTGGACAACCATATGCACTGCTAACTCGATTAGACTGTACCGTGCAAAAAAACATTTTCTTGATTTAAGATTTCAAATAATTTACTTCTAATAAAACTTTATTTATGAAATTTAATTAAAATTTGCTTTAACTGAAACGGTAATTTTATCAATAATTGTAATTAAAAGCAATAATTAAAATTATTATACTACGTCAGCCATATTAAAGCAATTATGCGATAGTAATTTTCATTAACAAACGATTTCATTGTGTCACAGCAACCTTGTTAAAGAGAATGGCAATGACATTGGCTTATATTTATCACGGAAAACGGAAGAATTGCAATGCGAGACAAATTGAGCTTCGCCTGTTGTGGAATTTGTGGAGAAATGTCAGGGTTGAACACTTTTCTAATATTTGAATGAGAAACGATTGACTTATTCAATTACTTTACAGAAAAGCCTATGTTCGCATGATGACTGGTTCATAACCTGTCTGAAGAAGTTTGGATATTTTAAATAATTATTATCTTATATTAATTTATTTCATATTCTGACCTAGGGCGTATTCTATAAAGCTCATAGTGGCCCAAAATTTTTGTGATGGACATTCCGAAAATCTTATATTCGGCAACGAAACTTTTAAGGGTTTCTCACTGTACTCTTCGTTATTTCTATTGCAAATAACTACAAAAACACACGAAATGAGAGATTACCTTCGCTGTGAAAGAAAAGTGATATGAAAAGGGGCGATGTTTTGAGCGCCAACAAAACTGGCACAACCATTCTTCACAAAAGTTTTATGCAAGTCATAACCTTAAACAATACATCCATAAAGCTTATATTAAGATTTCAAGATTATTATCGTATAGGAAAGCAGTGTGGGCGTAAAACTCGTGTTTTAAAGCTTATGAGTTATAAAATACAAACTAATTTAGTTTAGCATTCATTTTATAGTAGGTAGTAATTTCAAAGCTATTTTTAATAGTGTAACCTTGTTGAAGATAGCTAAACAGTATACAGGGCAAATCTTTCCACAGTCTTTTTGCTTTTTTTACCCTTATCAATAAACGCTATTTAAGTTTTAAGTGTTTAAGACCCCTTACCCCCAAATAAACTCAGAAGGTGTCCACTGAGTAGCTTTTGTGTGACGACTGCATCTTTATGTCAAGGACTATTGTATTAGGGAGACATATACTATCATTACGGTATTTTGATAATAATATTGGGTCCTTACCTACGAAATTGGTGTTTTTATTCAGTCTTAGCAGTTTGTCCGTAACTATTAAGTTTCAGAACATTCTTATAAAATAATTGCCTCTTCTAAAAATAGACCATATATTTAAGCTCGTATTATTTAATTAGATAATTTTTTGTTTGTTTAATTGTGTTAAAATTAGACACAAAGACAATTATTTTTAACTGCCTCCCGAATACATCATTTGATTTGCATTAACATAAAAACGATGAATAATTTTTATCAAGCGTGTTCGCACACATATTGCTAAAGCTTGTCTAATGATACATGCCAAATATTATTATCTCTGGATTTGTCGTTGTGAAGAAAACTGATAAAATGTTAGTATGTAAAATGCAGACATCCCCAAAATCTCCATACAAAACACCAATTTCATAGGTAAGGACCTAATATTATGATTCTGGATTTTGCATACGTCAAAATTTCCATTAATATCTTTGTTAAATAAAAATAATATGTTAATTCTATGAATATGTTCAATATTTCTATAAATATACATGTAATAAGATACTACATTGCCATTAAAAAAATAATCAAAACCAAAATACGATTAAAAAGTTTACGAAGAGTTAATGACGTACAAAAATGGAAAATAAATTTGGCATTTCAAAAATAATTTCCCTTTCTTCCAAGATCGTATTGTGATATTTGAACTCGTAAACTGATATAATAACGCGGATGCCTCGTTTATTACCCTCAAAATCGTATTTCTAATAATAAAATGTCTCAATTTGAGAGGGCAATGTTTTATCGCCTATATAAAAGATGCGGTATTAAAGACAGTTTTATGTTTTGTTCACGTATCATTGCACCAGCAGGCCTAGCACGGCACGAAGACAAAATGTCTCCGGGGAGTGGAGAAAATTTTGTCCATTCCACCTTCTCTTTCCCTTTAGCTAGCACGGCGTCGGGGAGAGACAAGTTTGTCTTCGGAGACAACGTTTCTCCACTCAATGCTACCAACACACAAAAAAACCTTTGACCGATCCTAAATCTATGGTTTCCGTATATTACCGGTTTTTAAAATGTATTATACAACTAAATTGACGAAACCTAACAACGTGCGTAAAATTAAGCGCTATAGTGACTTTTTAAATAATTAGTACTACGTTACAATGACATGTGACGCAGTCTGTCACATTCTAATCTGTGCATCAATCGTAAATATTTTCAAACTACATATTATTAAAAGTAATCTACAGAAATTAGATGAACTTGACAAACTTATCAATAGTTCTGCCAGTAAACCATACTCATTGAAGAAGTTGAATATAATTCAAAAGGTTTTTTGGAAGAAAGAAAATGAGTGAAATCCCGAAGAAAAAATTGTAAGTATACTGCAATTATAAATAAAAATTTTAATTCCCTATAAACATCGTTAGTTACAAAAGATAAACAATTGTAAGGGTGAGGAGCTCAGCCGCTCAAATCAAGGTGTTAGTCGACTATAATATGTCGACAGTGCATGTGAATTTATCTACTAAAACTTATTACCTAGAGAGACTACATCTGCGTAGTCAAAATTGGAGTGTTTAATGCAGAGTCTGTCCTCCTCTAATCTAACACTAAGTGAACCCCTATGTGCCATACATACATGTACATAATCATGCTTTTCAATCATTTGGGGTTAATAACTATGTAGTCTTTTAACTCTCACATTTTGTAATCAGTTTAAAAATGTAATTATATGCAATACCTAATTTGTTGTTTTTGTTTCAGAAGGTTGTTGAAGTAATGAAAGAAAAAAATTATTTGCTCAGAGAGCAAAATTCTATTTTAAAGGAAGAAAGAGGATAATTAAAAGAAACTATACTTTTATATGTTGAAAGAAGAATCAAATTAGCCTAGGGAAAAAATTGGTCCCTAAAAGACATATTGTAGGCGAAACTTCCACTCACATTAAAAAAGAAGGCTATGGAGTCTGTTATTCTGTCCACACCGTTGTACGGATGCCATACATGGCCTCGAACAAAGGAAATTATCAAATTTCAATGTTATTTTTATGATTTGGAAACAAAGAGGCTTATTATTATTATAACTTTTATAGGTATTATCAAATAAAAATTTCAGATTATCTCATTTGTATATTTATTTTTCATTGCATATTGTTGTCATTCAACACCATTATCTAGGAGATATTAATTCCCAATTCTTTCATTATGTAGCCTGTTAAGTTCTGCCTCCACTGCAGAAATGTTAAAAATGAATTGGTCGTAGACTCTGCCTGGATATCTGGCAATAATACTCAAAATCTTGCAATTCTCATCCACAACCTAAAACATTAAGATTTATGTCAAAATATATAGAATACTTGAAGCAATTTATAACTTAATAACTATATAAACATAGGTCTGTAGATTTAGGCCCACAAGCAGGAAATTCAAACCGAGATTTAATACTTGATATAGTGCCTTTTTGGACATTTTTACTACGGCCAAAATGTTAAAATTTTACTAAATGAAATTTTTAAATCTCAATTTAAATTTACTGCAAGTGTGCCTTAGGTACTTACCAATTGGGTGTTTATTGATGCGAAACCCTTGCGATTTCGATATTGTATTCTCTGGGGATGTGGTGGTGAGAATATTGTAACATGAGTACAGTTTTGCACGGAACTCATGTGCCACTCTGTGCCTCTGGCCTTCAGTCCCTGGAAATATTAACCATTGCAGTAATAATCTGAAAGAAAAAATATCTGTGTACTTATATTGTGTACCTATGTACTTTATCAACTATCATATTTAAACTAGGTACAATTTCTATTGCGGGTCGAGCGAAATACAAAAAGACTTCATGAAAACATTGCACTTACATTGAAATTACAGCATCTCAATTCTCAGCATACGCAGCTGAATTCTTTTTGCTGTGTTTCTAGTTCACTTAACACAACCATATTAAAGTATCCTCGAGACATTTTAACTATTATTTAGAGAAAACTACGATGGTATAATTAATTGTTTTTAGGTTAAGACTCTTGTCCCCACCTCAATAGTTCGAAGACTAATATCTCCCTATAATCTGTCAAAAAGAGACATAGTTTCTCCACTTTACGGCCGCCGTGCTAAGCAAGTGGAGAAATAGTCCCCTGTCTACGTCACAGCGAGAGACATAAATTATCTCCACTGGGGCCGTGCTAGCTATAGTGGAGAAACGCTTTTGTCTCCTGTCAAGTTGACATAAGCGGTGGAGAGAGATGTTTGTCCCCGTGCCGTGCTAGGCCTGCAGATGGATAGATTACGACACGAGGAGATACAGATGCGAAATACTTCCCAGTAATGGCAAGTTATGGCAATTGGAATTAGATTAAGATATTTTAGTTGACGTTAATTGTGTCATAATGATCAAAAAGTTCGAAGCCTTATTAATGCCGACTAATGAAAGCAATTCTAATACAACCTAATATTTTAAAAAGCTTACTATAAAATTTTGCAATTTCTTATTCACACTTTCATAATTTGAGGCGATAGTAAAATATTTTACCGTCGATCGTAAAAGCACTAATGCAAATGAAAATGACGTCACCTGTCGTACTATACAAATTATTTTTATTACAAAATAAAATTCATATTAACGTGTCTGTTGATGTTGTGGCACCCAAAATATGATTGGGAACAAGGCAGCCCAGTGTTGATGGTTTTTGTCTGTTCTATCAATTTTTAGGTCTATACAAAAAAACAAAATACTTTCGAATTAGTGTTACGCATGTAACTTTAGACCGTTCTAATGGAAGACGAAGTAGTTCGAAATTCGAATAGGTTATAATGTGTTAATCTTTTTTTTCTACCTTATTTTTTTTCTAGAGACGCGTAATGACAATAACTCGTGTTATCTGGCCGGAGGCACGGCGGACGTGAGTGTCCAAGTTGCCAGCACGTTTTTTGTACGCGTTATAAATAATTCTTTATAAAGGACTCTGTTTAAATAAAGAATAGTAAACAAAATGGCGTCTATTCGTGGTGCGTCTCCACGATTTAATTGTCGATTTTGAATTTAATATATCAAGCGTGTGGATTGAATTATTAAGGGCCAGGAAATTTTAAACCTAGTTAAAATCTCGATTTTGAAATTTTTAACATTTCAACCATACTAGGGGCCACTTGCAGGAAATTTAAATCTAGATTTAAAACTCGATTTAGTAATTTTTTGACATTTTATCCATAGTGAAAATGTAAAAAATTTACTAAATCTAGTTTTAAATCTCGATTTAAATTACCTGCAAGTGGGCCTAATTATAGATGTACGAGTATAAAGATTATTATTTTTAGCTTTTGTAATTAATTCTAAATTGAAATTGCTTAATTTTTTATTTATTATTTTAATTAATCGTACATTTTGATTAATTTTCGACCAGCAATGAAGTAAGCAACTGAACTCAATTTCATACGTAATGTCGTCGTCCGTCCTCGTCCTCGTCCTCAGCCTATAACTAGATGGCCTGTGCCCACTGCTGGGCACAGGCCATCTAGTTTGTCAACATCAAAACTTTAACAACACAAAGAATACGCTGTATTTATAAAAACAAACATTAAATTTTATGATTTCATAATTTACGTCGGTAGCAGATTTCCTTCTACGGACTCTACTTTCGTTATATTAAATAATTTTTTTCCTTCATAATATCAAAAAAGGTAACTAACTGACTTTATTTAAAGGTACATCATTATAAAAACCGATCAATATCTTAGTAAATCGTGAATAGTATTAAAATTTCTTCAACTTTATTTATTTTACATTTATAACAACATACAACTTTAGTAACAAGATAATACTGTATCTAACTTAAAATATTGTGACCAAAAATAATAACCCAATGGGAAAGTTTGAAATATAAAGACTAACAACGTATTGTCTTAATGTTATAATAAAAATGTATTACGATAATAATCAATCACAGATAAGGCATAGATAATTGTCTTACTTAAATTTTGTCATAGTGTAATAAGGTTTTTATCTGTATGAAGCTCACTACGAATTACTACGAAATGTTTCGGATTTGTACTTAGAAACAAAGCTACAAATTACTTTTATTGTTTTGAAACGTATAATTACTATAAAATGAAATTTTACGTATGAAATAATTTTCTTTTTTTTTTAGTACCTATTCTAGTGCTTTTTTTGTTTCATTATTACAATAGATTATCAAGTCCTTTGTTAGAAATAATATCAGTCTATTTGCCTCAATGTGAACATAAAACTTTTTTTGCTTCATTTTTAATAAACTAAACAAGCAAGTATTAAATAACATCGATTCAAAGAAAACGATATTAATATCTTTTGATAGACCCAATAAACATGTAGAATAGTCTCAAAGAGGTCTTTCTGAGAAATCTGACGCCTCTCGTCTCTTCATACCTAGAAAGTATAAGTCGTCGGTCGCCGGCTTTTCCAGAAAATTCTGTGAATCATGGACACCTATTAGAGTGATTCATTCATTATTTGGTAGAAGCGAAATTATCATAATATTGATTTTGAAGGCCCCGCCGCGTTGACTGTTTCAGTCTTATCGGTCATTGGTGCAGATTGTTTGAAATATTTAGATGTAATTTTTGAGTTGGTTCACTTAGGAAAGGAATGGTCATAGATTAACAGATATTTTATTTAATGAATGCAAACGAAAAGTAATTGTTTAAATAGTCAATTCAATAAAAACAGCTCATTTGAAAAAACTACTTTTAACCTACAAATCTATTTTCATTATTTTATAGACATTAGACGCTTTGTTAATTATCGCGTAGCAACAGTTAGTACATTATTATGACGAATAATGTTCGGTATTTGAATTTATTGTAAGTCATAAAGGCAAAAGTTTAAGGGATATTCAGTCGATATTATTATTTCAATCTGGCTGTATGTGTTCTCCCTTTGTCAAAATACTGCGTATGAAAAAACCAGTGTCTATGAACCAGTGACTTAGGTACGCACATGCCCTTGAATTGAAGTATTTACTACTGGAAATCAATATTGTTTGAGAAGCGTAGCTGTAATGAGATAATTTATGTGTTGAGAGTTCATGACAGCGTTATTTACATAGTCAGGTACGTTTATTGGTTAATTATAGTGATTGTCATCTCATCAAAGAGTATTCATTAGTTTTACATTCAATGCAAAATAAACCGAAAACTGAGAAGGACTAGGTTGTTTTTTGTTTAAATAAGCTTCTGTAATTTTATTACCTTTTTCTTTTGCGGCATAATCATTTCACTTTTATTCTATTTTATATCACAAAGTATGAGTTACTTTGAAATAGAATTAAAAACTGCATTTCTGACTCCTTGGTGTTGCATAAAAAATGTGAGTATTATTAACCTTTTTGCTTTGAAAAAACATAATTTCATATTACTGAAATTCACGAACGTTCCAAATTCAAAAGTGACACAACGTCTACCGTCAGCAAAATAAGCAGCACTAATTTATTTGTGATGAGTTGAATAACGAGTTAAGTCACGAATTTAACCAATAGTGCATAATTAAGGAAAAACGCCAACGTATCAGTGCGAACTAGGTCGGCGAACAATAAGATCCGCTCGCTGTGACGTCATGTGTTACACAGATAGCAAATGATTGTGCGATGCCGTTGCGGAGCGGTGCGAATTCAACGCCGATTCTTTGCGTGGTTACTGACTCGGTTATGTCGCAACTCAGAACATTAGGAATTTATTTATAAACTAGCTGTCGCCCGCGATTTCGTCACTGGTTACTGGTTTTTTCACTATCCCACGGGAACCCTTAAATTTTCCGGAATAAAAAGTATCTAAGATGTTGACCTGGGATCACCTTGCAAAATTTCATTGAAATCGGTCTAACTATTTCGGAGATTAGCTCGTACAAACAGACGACAGACAGAGAATTTTTTTTTTAAATATTTTTCCTCTTGACATTCGACCTCTACAGTTTGATTATACCTATCTATAGATATAGATTAAGGCTCATCAACAATGTAATTCTCAATAATTTAATTTTGTATTATTCACCCTTATTACTTTTTTGTAAATAGTATTCCAGCCTTGTTTTTTCTTCCATCTGTAAAGTCAGAAAATACTTTATTAATATTATGGTAAGCTCGATATTAAAAGTGACTATCATTGTGCCTGTATCCCCGAAGGTCCTTAACTTAAAGTTGACCTTTTTTACGCTTAGAGGGCCAGCGCGAACACCGGTATTTCTGACCAGTTTTCTGACCACTGATATGATAAGGTGGAAACATACTATTGAAACGCGACGCGACGCCACACTATCCGACGCGTGTCAGTACTAATCAATTCCATATATTTACTATGGTCAGAAACAAATAGACAACACGCCATGTGATGAAACGCTCTACCACGCGATTACATCCAGTTGATCTAGATCGCCGTGTTGCCGGGAGAGGGGGGACATACGCCACCCGACGCATCGCACGCAGTGTTTCTAGCATTATCATCTTTAAGTAAGGCGAGCTATTAGGTCCCTACCTATGTTTTGTATGGATATATTAATATTTGGCATGTATCATTAGACAAGCTTTAGTAATATGTGTAATATCACACTTCATAAAAATTATTTATCGTTTTTAAGTGAATGCAAATAAAATGATGTATTCGGGAGGCACTTAAAAAGAGTTGTCTCCGTGTCCAATTTTAACGCAATTAAAATTACAACAAATTATCAAAACAAATCAAAAGAGCTCAAAAATATAGTCTATTTTTAGACGAGGTAATTATTTTTTAGGAATACTCTGAATCTTAATAGTTACAGACAAAATACTAAGAGAGAAAGAAAACACCAATTTCATAGGTAAGGACCCAATATTTTCAGAATAAACCATACTTACTATGTCTTCTTCTTTCTCCATTTTTCATTCTCATCATCATAACTCTCTTGGTCTTCCTCTGGTAAGATTTCGCCCGTCGATGTGGCCCTCCTTATACTACGTTTCTTCCTTAGTATATATTACAACCGTAACAATACACCTAATAAGCTACACGCAAAAAAAATGGAGTACTACCCACGCGCGGACATTATCCATTAACCAGTGTTGTGCCTATCTCAAATCCATTGCATGTACTTACTAAGTAAACAAAGTTAAAACTACGCCAGATAAACTGAGGCGCAGCCGGGTGGCGCAGGTATAGGTTAGTGACCTTTGGTACTGGGGACGACGCGGCAAACGTAATATGAACTTACGGCCGGGCATACAGTGCAGTAAAGCATTTTATTGAGTGGTTTTGCTGTCTGTATTATTTTGAAGTGAGTAAATAGGTACACGTATGTTTTAATTGGATATATCAATTTACAATTATAGGCTGGTTGACTCATATCAAAAGTAATGGAAATAATGTGCTTATCACATAGTATTTAGTACGAAATATACCAATTTCTATAAATTGAATAAGGTATTGCTGTGAAAAATAAATTTTAATGTTTTATTTTCACTTTTTTTTCATCTGTTAAAAAACGCTTTCCAGCATGTTCGTGAAATTAGTTGAGTAACGCTTCATGTAAACAATTACTACGCATGGTCAAAATCCGTCAAACGCTAACCAATCAAGCATAACTGTCGGCTATGTCACGCATTCGTATTGAATTGTTTACAATAATCGTGACGCTACGGCACAGATAATTCATACACCATCAGGACCGAAGGCGTTTTTGACATTTAAGCAAAAACGTAATTTATAATTAAAAATGTATTGTGTTATAGGCTTCATAATTTTTTTTATTATTTTTATCCCAATAAAAAAGGGTCAACTAGCTTATTCATTATTAATAAAATATTTCAATGAATAAAGGTACCTACATAAGTCAAGCTCGGTTTAAAAGTTATGATGTCACTTACAATTTATACTTATATAGTCTACCAATCAGTTATCGCGACTTGATTATGAAGATGTCAAGTTCTCTTCATTCAAAAAAAGTTCATCTCTTTTATACATAATAAAACTGAGACGTCGAATAAAAGCAATCATAAAACCTCTACAAGACTTGTAACATATCGAATTGGTGTTTACCGAAGCCACTGTTAGGTATCGGTAATGAGTTGCTAGGAGACGATTCGCATGTGGCAACCCGATCGTGTTTTGTTTACGGTGAATCGAAACCAAACACCCGCGAAGAATACGTAACTCTTTCTTCTGTGAATTGCAAATATGGCCTTTATTACCACGAAATAAGATTGCCAGAACGATCAGGTGGCGCCGAGTGCATAACTTCTTTGATAATATTAATATTTTATTGTAGAATGTCAAATTATTCTTTAACAGACAGGTAATTAGGATCAAAATCTTTTGAAGCTTACAATCTAATCGTAATTTGTTTCAAGCAATTTAATTTCATAATGCGATGCAATAAGATACATTTTCTTTGCTTTAAATGTCGAAAGTAAAGCTCCAGCACTCCACCGAACTTCTAACAAAATTAGTTTATTTACAAAACTAATTTACTTTAGTAAAGCAAGCTTTAAAGATACTGTTTTAAAGTATATTTTTCTTCAACACATTTTCTGACAAAAATGTGCATAATTTTTTTTATTAATAAAAATTGCTTAAACCTTTCTATTGGTTGGTACGATATTGAAATTTTCTTTTCAGTAATTTCAATGAGCTCAGTAAATTGAGTTTCGTGTATTCTGCCAGTATTTTCTTATATCTACAGCTTTTCATTGCCTTTGTATCGAAATCTATTTGCATAATAACTCTATAGAAAGACCGCTAAAGCGAGCTATATTCGTCCTTTACAAAACGTAAACTTTATCGTTGAAATGAAAAATTTATCCATACGTGTTAAACAATTGTAGACCTTATTTTAATTAATGTATAACTCTTAATGCTATAATATGATATGTAAGTGGGAGGGAGATATAAGTCGCTTCGCGCGGTCTACCTGTATTTTTTACGGTTTCTGATTACCTGAATATCAACCCCATGCGTAATCCTGATGACTCACTGCGGTGAACCTTTGCTTGTAAGTCCGGTGCAGGTTGTCATTAAAAAAGGTTGAAACGGTTCGAAATTCAGATTGGAGATTCTTATTCTATTTTCAAATTATGTTCGGTGTAAAATTGGAAACGATTCTGTTATTCATGCCACTGGCCACAGACACTGTTTATTAGTTTAAATTTTACTAAAGAGGCTGATGTGACGTAACCTATTACACATAACAAATTAACTTTTTGGTAAATAACAGCCAATTTTATTATTAGTATACCTACCACTGAATTTGAGTGAAACTAAGTAGGTATTATAAATATTCTCTATAGGGCAAATCAGTTTAAAAAAAACATTATGTAAAATCAAATATATTTATAAAGTCAAAACTAAGTGACTCTTGCAATAAATATTAAATATTATTCGTCCCAACAAAAGAAACAAATTTTAAACAAATGGACTCAATCCGAGTGTAATGATGCTTTAATTTGACAAATGGTCAGTCAACACATTCTATTTAATATTTATTCCTTGAATAAAACCATTGTTCTTCATACTTTAACTGTGGGACATCGTTTGTGAAGGCGTTTTCCTGAACAAATTTTCCGTATTTAGTACATAGTAAGGACAGAAGATTAGTAATTGTTTTTAGTATACTAACAACATTGAATTATGATTAATTTCTAAAAATAAATGAAAACAACTATAATTTTCTTTCAACACGTTCAGTTATACCTATTTCAGCCAGTATACCCACTGCTGGGCATAGGTCTTCCTACATGGAGAAACACATGAGGAGTATGGGCCGTAATACCACCACGCGGATTGTTGGGTAAAATCGGTTGGAATAGCGACCAGCGTAAGAAGCATGAGCAGCGCGATATGACATTTATCATGTTTTTATTATGACCAATTGTCAAATTCCGTAGTACTTTGACAGGTACCTAAAAGTTATAAAAACGCGTTAATTACCATAGCGCGCTCATGCTAAGAGGTCCAACCTATCAACTAGTCCCATTATAAGCAACTTAATGTTGCTTGTGTTACAGATACTAGATGACGGACAAATTTATTTAATAGGTAAATACATATAATTATTCAGAATATACATAATAAATAATGAACATTCAAGACTGGAGAACAAATGTATGCAATCAAATTCATCACCCAAACACTTGCCTCCACCGGGGATCGAACCCAGGACCTCACGAGATGGCGACGCCTTGAGACCGGCGAACAGACCACTCGACCACGGAGTTCGCTATACCAAAGTTTCGGCCCAAAGTTTTGGTCTCCAGGAGAACGAAACTTGGTTGGTAGTACTACGAACTATTACAACAACAAGCTCCTCACAACATCCTATAAGTATTACTTATTATTAGCCCGAAGGTAGCTTAACAGTGGTCGTTCAATACACATATATTATGCATGATCACATCTTCGAACCCTACTTTTTATTCTTTTAAAGCGCGATCACAACTGCTCTTAGTGCTATTAACATCAAACTCACCTAGTAAACAGTGACCCGTTTATATTGAGAAGCATTATAAACAGAAAATATTGAAAGAAGAAATTTCTGCGGAAAAAGTCGCAATAAGCGATAGAAGGAGACCAATCGTGGTTCTTTAAAAGAGGAGTGGAAAAACTTATTTTTGTCACACCAGCTACTAAATATTTGTGCAATCTTAACAACAAATGATTGGGTCCTTACCTATGAAATAAGTGTTTTTTTTCTCTCTTACTATTTTGTCTGTAACTATTAAGATTCAGAGTATTCCTAAAAAATAATTACCTCGTCTAAAAATATACTATATTTTTGAGCTCTTTTGATTTGTTTTGATAATTTGTTGTAAGTTTAATTGTGTTAAAATTGGACACGGAGACAACTCTTTTTAAGTGCCTCCCGAATACATCATTTTATTTGCATTCACTTAAAAACGATAAAAAAATTTATGAAGTGTGATATAACACATATTACTAAAGCTTGTCTAATTATAGATGCCAAATATTATTATCTTTGGATTTGTCGTTGTGAAGAAAACTGAAAAAAATTTAGTATGGAAAATGCAGAATTCCCCAAAATCTCCATACAAAACACCAATTTCATAGGTAAGGACCTAATATGTGTAACAAAAGAGAGTATTTGGCGGAATGACGCAGTATGCGAGCAACGCGTCCAACGACTGAATAAATGCCCCCTATGCAGAGCCGATTACTTTGTAAAACTTTGGGGGAAGGCTTCCAATTTATAATGTGAATTATGAATTATCATAATATAGGTGCAAAAGTTATCGATAACCTTAGAAACAGATCATTGCTTAATATTAATATAATCTAGTTCTAGACCTAGCTGGTCAAGTCACTCCCTATTTCCGACTTGTCTAAGCCACGGTTCGAATTACACAAACGCATAATAAATCTCCTTATATAACTAACCAACCCACGCCGCTTATTATAAACACACCTTCGCACTTTCAATTTTGATCTTAAATATATTTTGCTCTACGTTACTCGATTTGTACAAGACGCTTTTTAATTCACGCGTACGGGGCGCGCAGTGTAAGACTGGTGATGGATTGTTTTGACTCTTTTTCAACTAGGTACAGTCATTGATAGAGGTGTTATGTAATCGTATTAAATATGATACAACGTTGCTCTGTAACTCTGAACTCGTAAGTAGCACATCTTTGCTTTAATGAAGGTATTAAGAGTTCGCTGGAATCGAAATCAAATTACTGTTTGACTTATCTTAATTAAGTCCTGCACAATTTTAATGGGAATCCATTTTTAAAGGAAATATTATACGAAATAAATGAGAAGTCTTGGGATAGAACGTGAACGATGAGATGAAAAGTATAGTAGTAGATGTCGAGCTGATAATCCAGAGGAAAATAAAAAGGAAAGACATGTTTTGCCGCCCCACTTCGAGTCGGAAAAAGACTGGAAGGGGGAAATATTCTATGGTAACAGTGGGTTTTGGTTGGAGAACGAATGGGTTTGGGTTTTGATGAGGAGCTTTGTGGCGCTTTGGCTTTCGATATCGAGAACAAAGCTTTCTCCGCCATGGTCAAACCTTGGATTGGTGACCAAAAATTTTTTACCGCGACTCCTCCGCGTTACGGAAGGTGCGTTAAGGCACAACCGTATTGGGCCAGTGTGGTGGTGTTACGGTCCATACTCCTCATGTGTTTCACCATGACGAAGCCTGTGTCCAGCAGTGGGACGTATATAAGCGGAGGACGAAGGGTTATGGTAGGATATGCCCAACCTTGTACAGACACTTAGATGAATCTTATTTTTGGGGTGAGTGATGAAATGAATTTAAAAAAATAACCATCGCTCATAAATCGAGACTAATGAAGACATAATACTTACCGCCACCTCTATAAACTCAAACCTTCATTGTTTGACCAAATTAAGTGCGTTTCATTTCAATAAACCGAACAAAACCATTATTAAGCCAATGGTTCGTGGGTGTTTCGACCTCTCGCTCAAATTATACAGTATCGACGTATAAATAAAAAAAGCGGTACAAATATGGCGGTAAGGTCACCGACCAGGAAAATTGAAGTGTGCAAAACCGCATTCATATTGTTTTTGAGGTTTTTTTTTAATTTTATAGAGCTGCTTTTCAGTCTTTTTATATAAATAATACTTAAAAACATCACACGTGTTAACTAGCCTAATTAAGCAGTAACGATCCACATATTAATATAATATATTATTATAATAATAAATTATATTAATATAATATATAATATATTATTATTATATTTATGTCGAAATTAAAAAATTTTTTTGGAAAACAAATGTTTGTCATTGTTGTCATTCACTCACTGGAACTCAAATACAAAACTTATTGATATAACAGTCAAGGTTACTGACTGCTCCACCATACTGTCAATTTATCATCGTAACAAAAGTATACCTAAGTAGTTATGACTTCCTTCCTTTTACATTTTACACATTCAATTTAATAAAATGTATGTTATTTGAAACAATATTTCTTAATAAACAATAAATTAAATTAATATTATCATGACAATATTCGTTATGAATATACTCGTACTAAGATCTTTTAGTTGTTTTATACGGTTTATTACGCAAGTTGATTCGCAGTTACGCACTTTGACACGTATCAATTTTATTTTAAAATTAACCCTCCTACATTCAGAATAGAGATCATTTTAATTTGAGCCGTCCAGCTTTTTAAATATCAAATAAGTACAATCAAAGCGAAAAGTGTTTGAAAAATTTTACTTCGGTTTATCCTCACATGGTTATTACTATAAGGGTGTTATAGACGGCAACTAGTCATTTTGGTGCCTACATAATTATCTTACTGCCTGAATAATTTTTTGACGAACCTTTTTGTTGCTGACCAAATAATTAAATGGCTGCCCAATATGGATATACATCACCTATTAATTGAGCAACAGCACGTGGATAATGGCCACCTGCTGTTGCTCAATTAATAGGTGAATATAGGTAATAATAATACTATTCTACATATGAAGTAAAATAATAAGAATTGTGAGAGCCCCAATTTTCCGGGCTAGTTACTCGGCCCTTTATACAACCCATACTTTACTACACTACCACTATTTATGTTCCTTTATTAGGGCCGCGTACTCAAAAGAACCTTTATAACTATGTTATGTCAGACCATCCATTTTGGCAATTAGGCCGGGGTCCACGTATGCAAACTGTATTTTGAAACGTCTTTGACTTGCTACTTTAGATAGTTGGGGCCCGTTGAAACCCGTAATGTGTAGTTTTAACCCGATAAAAACGGTTAAATATGAAGGCTTTATTTTAGTTCTTGAGCATAGGTTTTATATTTATTTATTTTATAACGTTTTCGAAATATTCTTTCCGCAGAGCATGTTAGAAAATTCCTATTGGGATGAATTTGTAAGTTAGTCTTTGATAAAGTTCATTATGATGATTAGAAATAACGAAAATAAATGATAACGTATATTGTATAAGATGGGCACGAACTTTAAACCACTACCTTTAAAGTCATTGAATTTCCCAATTTTTTTGCACTTTATGGCAAAAAGTTATGGTTGAAAATCGATTGGAGTCTTATAAATTTTGCTGTTGACTGTTCGCCTTAAATTAATATTTATATATGTACAGACTTGCGTGTGTCCATTAAACCAAAAACAATATACAAACGACCCCCTGCTAAGAAAATAAATTAACTACATTATTTATAGTTGTAGTTATAACGTAATTTGATAACCCACTTTCTGAAACACGACCGCTTCCCTGTAACGTTGGATTACAAACTACCTTACTTTAAGTTGTTTGCGCTTTGCAGAACTTGCAGAACTTGTGAGTGAGCTAGGATGAAAGCAAAATAAAAATTAGGCGGTAGTTGCTTTGAAATTAAGAAATACCTTTTTTAAAGAAAAAAGTGCCGTTTTAATCTCTTATGGGTAAATTAGTTCATACTATATTAAAAACTGCAGTGTTTCATGAAACTATACTGTTAGTTTTCTTTAAACTTGAAATATATAACAGAAACTATTAGAAACAATGGCAAGGGTAGTCATTTTATAATTATAGTGTGTTACTGGTGAAATTTTTCTTCTAAAAGCAAAAAAAAATTTTAACTTGGTAACTAGTTAAATTTTGATTTTGATTTTAGATGACCGGTTCATAATGTGCTTTGTTTATTTCATGTGTGTGCTTGTTTGAAGACGCTACATACTTTTAGAGACAACAAATAATTACGTTACATTTCATGTGTACTCTGGGGAAATCTAAATGAAAAGAGAAACTACTGTAACAGAAAAAAATTACATCGACCCTGCTACGCTGCTTCGAGTTCTTTGTAAAGTGTATGTTCTGTTTTATTGAAAACCCCAACTCCATCTTACCTAATATTAGGTCCTTACCTATGAAATTGGTGTTTTGTATGGAGATTTTGGGGATGTCTGCATTTTACATACTAACATTTTATCAGTTTTCTTCACAACTACAAATTCAAAGATAAAAATATTTGGCATGTATCATTAGACAAGCTTTAGTAATATGTGTAGTATCACACTTCGTAAAAATTATTTATCGTTTTTAAGTGAATGCAAATAAAATGATGTATTCGGGAGGCACTTAAAAAGAATTGTCTCCGTGTCCAATTTTAACACAGTTAAACTTACAACAAATTATCAAAACAAATCAAAAGAGCTCAAAAATATAGTCTATTTTTAGACGAGGTAATTATTTTTTAGGAATACTCTGAATCTTAATAGTTACAGACAAAATACTAAGACAGAATAAAAACACCAATTTCATAGGTAAGGACCCAATATCAAGTTAGGGTGGTGTTTAAATTCAAGGGTAGCTGATGCGGCTTAAAAATAGTATCAACCGCCCTCCGTGTAACATTTCTCTTGATCGCGTTTGTTTTAGTTGATGTAAAAACTTTGAGGACGTTTTTACGTCAAAAATAGGTACTAAGGCTACCGATAAATACACAAAGCTAAAATGAATATGAACTATTGGAAAAAATAATCAAAATTGTATTTGTATTATGTACCAGGTACATAATACAAATACTTTACCTGTCTCTATTTTCAAACCATATGTTGTTTGCGTTCAAACGCTGCAGAACTTGTGTCGCTAACTGTACACTTTATGACACGTTGCTAGTTCGTGAGATAGTTACGGGCGTTTTCTTCACTATATCATCTTTATTGAGATTTATAGCCAATGCTCTTACACCTTCCGAAGTTTATATTGAATTTATAGTGTCATGTGTAGTCGCTATGGATTTTCCGTGCGGTTGTACGTGTTGTTTCAGAAATTGAGATTCATGCGATCTCCATTTTCATGCTATTATCGCTATTGAGTTTTCTTTGTGACTGTAATTTTACTGTATGATTATTAGGATAGTAATAGTAATCGATTGTTAACTAAGTTTATATTGTATGACAAAAAGCGTAGATGTAACTATTATTCCATAATATAATTATTATTGACTTTATTAGTTAATGAGTGTAATAATAATTTGCAATAGAATCATCTTTCCATTTTATCCATCAGAATAATTATGTAAAAATATATTCTTAAGGCCTTTACACACTTTCTTGCGTCATCAATGAGCTTTTCAGTTCGAATTCCAACAACTGTTGAACTTGATCGTAACGGAAGACGTTAATAAAATACGCGACTGCGTAAACTTGGTGCTTTCAATTTATTTAAACTGAAATAGACCTGTTTCCGTTGCTCGTTTAACTGGGGCTTGGGAGACGAAACTCTGTTGCTTTTATTGACATTCGCTCGGTTTTGTTTTAAGTATTCAAGCTATGTTTGTATTGTTATGAGAGAAGGTGAAGTTTAAATATTTTTTAACTTTTGCCCATTAAGGTTTTCATCAATCCAAGTTGTAGAAAAGGTAAACAAAAATGCAGTCTTACCGAATTTGTTATTCAATAATCACACTTTTTACATGGACATTGGCACGTCCATGTAAAAAGTGTGAAATATAATTAACGGTAACAATTGTTGTCCGTTTCAATTGAATTCAATTACCTACAGTCATCACAAAACATTTTAGAGATGAAACATTACCTTTGTTTTGTTTACCTTTGTGGCAACTTGGATTGAAGCGTACTATAGTAATTTTTTTTTTTAACTTTTGTGACATTTAATTTTTTTTGTAATACCATATGATTATTGTGAAATCTATGCTTTTAATTACTTTTAAAAAATTTACATAGTAGTAATATTACTATCGTGCTAAATACAAAAAAAAACTTTAAATTATACAGTATTTAACGTAATATCCTTTAAAATGTATACCTGCACCGGCGGAGGAGATGCATTAGCGACCTAATGCTTCTCGAGCAGGTGCCGTCTGAAAGGGTCTTAATTCGTCGTCCCAATAAAAATGTTCGCAAAAAGCCAACGTTCTACGTTCAAAGCTTAAACGCTTTCGAATTTGGAACTCTCTGGAAAATTTTACTTTTTATCTATAAACGGGAAGTATCACCTTTTGAGTTCCGACCTTTGGTCACTTAAGGAACTTTATTTAACTCTTCAAATAAAAGAGAATAAAGATAGGTAATTATTAAAAAAAAATCTTTATAAATTCTCTTCCTTAGTACAATCAGCAACAAAATTGTTTAATATTTTAGAACTAACTTTACGTGCCAAAAAATTTAAACTTATTACTAAAAAAATTGTTACACTCCTCATGTATTTCTCCAAGAGGAAGGCCTATATCCAGCAGTGAGACGTATGTAGGCTGAGGACGATCTTTAAACATTAGTTTGATCTCTCTTTTCTTTGTATTCAATAAAAAATTCCGACCTCTTTTAACCTCAACCGCAGCAAGATTGAATTAAAAATCGAAATAATTTTTTAATTTTTTTTTGTGTCTAGTGTTACAAATAAACCGTACGCGTGTTGATGAAGAGTTTGTTCAATAAATAATTCCAAAGTCAAAGTGAAATGTACCATAATTTTAACACAAAGTTTGTAATCCAACGTAACTTCCAGATTTATTACCCAACCAATTAGTTTATTATTTAATTCCCTCGCCTGATTGAACGTGAGTATTTCTTAAATTCCCCCGCTTAATCTCTGACACCAGTCAGTCCTTCCTCTTAACCCTAAAACGTTCTCTAAATTCAACCAGAGAATTGCAGAATTTAAATCACAATACGTCGAGTGTGATATGGGATGCGGTGCCCCTGACGGGGGTATAAGGGACCCATCCCTCTACGAAATGGAAATTTCTTCATTATTTTATGAGTAAATTGAAGGACTGTGCGGTACCCGTGTATTAGATTGAATAAGGAATCAAGAACTTACCTTGGATTGAATTTTATATGAATCATATTATTTTTTAACACATACCATAAAACAAAGCTAGCTTCGCCATGGCCAGGCCTTGGATGGGTGACCAAACTTTGTGATCTCGAACTCGTACGTGATTTGGAAGGCACGTTAAGCCGTTAGTCTCGGTCGCTATTTCAACCTTTTCTACCCACCAGCCCACATTGGGCCAGCGTGGTGGTGTTACGGCCCAGACCCTTCACGTGTTTCTCTCTTCTCCATGGGGAAAGCCTGTGCGCAGTAGTCATACGTTTATAGGCTGAGGGCGACCCCTGCCTACCTCTTTGGGGATAGAGGCGTGGTGATATGTTTATGTGTTTTATGGCATAACATAAAAACATAAATCATGCTTGCATGCATTAGTGATAAGCCTCAAGTGGTAGGTACAGACTGAGATATTAACATTCAATTATCGCCGGGGGCTGGGGGGGGGGGACCCTGTTGCTATGCACTGGGCACAGGCCTTCCTCATGGAGAAACACATGATGTAGGGGCCGTAACACCACCACGCTGGCCCTTACCGGGTCGGTGGGTAGAAGCAGTCGCAATAGCGACCGGGACCAACGGCTTAACGTGCCTTCCGAAGCACGGAGGAGCTCGAGATCACAAACTTTTGGTCACCCATCCACGGCTTGACCATGGCGAAGCTAGTTTTCGTTGCCGGTTTGTGTTAAAAAATAAGTGAATCATTCACTAGCTGTTGCCCGCGACTTCGTCAGCGGTTACGATAGTTTTTTAAATATCCCACGGGAATTCTTCGTTTTTAATCGAAAGACAAAGCGTACCAATCACACCGCCACCGAGCTCCTTCAATGGCACAGTGTAAGGCAAGCGGTATTCATATTATTCAGGACGCACCTACTTATGTCAGGTTATTTTTTACTCGTATCACGATTAAAATTAATATTTTTTGCTGAAATTTCGAAAATAGTACTCAATATGAAATTAGTGCAGTTCAGGTTTAATGTCGATAATCGATATTCAAAAAACCTAGTGCGGCGTTAAAAGTTCTAACACCTTTTTGCGACCTCATTCCATTATAAAGATGACTTCACACTTTGCCAAACGAACGTCAATATTTCAAACTGATATTTTAATATAAAACTAAATGACGTATGTATCTGATATACGAGGTCGAGTATTCCTATGGTTACGCCAGCTAGAAAGCTAGTTCATCTACTTTGCAGTAAACTTTTTAAAATCTAGTGGCCAAGGGTAGCAATCTTTATGAGCTATAAAACCTCAGAGTAAACAGAACTGGAGTAGCCTTTGTCTAACATTCCCCTCTGCCAAATGCACAAGCATCGGATGCTTGCACGTTTAATAAAACTAGTTGAGCCGCCATTTTGACAGCCATAACATTGTAAACGTTGCGGCGAACAGAGCTCCCGTAAAAATGCCCGCCTGTGCTGTTTTTTGTTTTAAAAATAAATAGAAAACATCGAGTATGCTAAAAGATGGTGTCACCTTTTATTTGTAATTATAATTTTTAAGATTTTATCATTATTTACTTCATTATTTCATGTTTTAGAATTCTACAATTTCAAATTTCGAACGCAAGTCTCGTGGGGAGTGCGGCTGTGACGTTGTCAAAAGCGAGACTATTTTAAGCGTGTGTGCGTGAAATTTAAATTTGTGTGTCGAATTATGCATGTGTGCATTTGTAAAAACGGTAAAAGTTATTGTTTATATGTGCCGGCTTTGAGTGTAGTGGTAACCTCACCCCCCGCAAGAAATGACAGAAAAAAATGTTTGAGAAATTGACTAATGGCTACTCCAGTTCTGTTTACTCTGAGTATAAAACTGACATATTTGTATCGGTAAGCCATTGAATATTTATTTTCATGGAAAGAGCTACTACTAGACTATTGGGTTTTTTATCTGACAGTCTCCCGTGACTTACACTGTGCTCTGTATACGACAACAGGCGTATTGTTACAAAGGTACTTTCATGTTATATATTTGTTATGATATGTTATGTCTTACGGAAATAAATATTGAAAGTCAGCTCGTATCCCTACATCCTTTTTTCTTAGAATTCATCATGACTGGCCAGAAAGGTTAAGAAACCCAAAAAAAAAGTTTGTGAACCTTGAATCACGAGATGAATTCTGAATGAGAAATGAGTGGGTGTTTGAATTTAGGTTTTCCTTCCCTCTCTTTCACACCACTTTAATTGGAAAGGGACTGACTGATTTTAAAATAACAGTAGGCGAGGCGCTGAATCCAACATCTTTCACAGCGTGTTAATAGGAAAGTGACTGATTTTATTACAAAGCAGAGCGTATTTTAATATAAAATCGGGTTTCCATATTGATTTGAAATGAAAAGAATGGCGTTGAATTCCAAATGGACTTAAAATTGTAATAAATAAATTCTGGAGAATACCAAATTTCTTGTAGCTAAATTTGGAAGGAATAACAAAATAAAGACAATTTTGTCTGACTAGTAGAAGCTTCGTAGAAACGTTTTGCTGTAACTATAACGGTTAAGGAACTAACCCTACAACAACCCCCTATTATCCTTATTACTATGCACAGCAATATATGGTGGACCTGCACAGGGACTCAAATATATGAAACCATAGGTACATATTTACAATAAGCGCACATATCTATAATACTTACTACATTCCTTAGAATCCATTATAACTCTTCATTTTTATATTATATTTATAAATATTTTGAAGCCTAAAACTTGGGAGGGCCAAGTCATTAAGCTGTGTATTCATCGACTTATTAAACCAAATTAAAATATAACAATACAATTTGCGATTCACAAAACAAAATGAAATCGTGTCTGCACTCTGCACGCGTGTCACAACTCTTTTGTGTCAAAATAAACTCCTTCGAACAATGGTGCCGTTGCACAAACTTTTTACTGCAGATAAAACAAATGATTATGACACTTGCTCCCCTGTGTTTAGATCGCGGTTTAGATGGGGTGGTGATACAGATATGTTTGTTAGTCTCCTGGCGTAAACGGGTTTTAGCAGTAATAAGGGAAGCGCATTTTGTGTTATCGATATAATTATTTGGATTATTATGTTGTGTATTTTGTGTTTTTACTAATTTATTAAAATCTATTTCGGTAGAGAGCTTCGCTTTTGTTGCCTCTAAAGTATGGTTGAATTTACTTCAATTAATTTTTCATATACTCACGTTCTTTTTTGACTGCATAATAAGTCTATTGATAAACAGGCAATATGTCTGGAAAAAATGAAGGCATTAACTGAACGAATACCAAACGAACTCCTCAAAAAGCGCTCGCGTCTGATTTCGTACAAAACGGAAAAAAATTAGTCTGGAGCCAGTCTGAGGCGGAATATTTAAATAACGTCTGCGTAAAACAATGCCGGATGACAGTTCAACCCTCCTCTTTGTTATGCTAACGCTAGGGCTGCGATCTTGTCGATAAGTTTTATCGATATTTTCGTTCCCTTAAAAACTTCTTCATTAGCGAAAACTGGAAAATGTTATCAATTTGTGTTACAGAGCTTGCTACTTTAATACTTTGTATAAACGCTAAAACAAGGCAAAGTTGCAAACTTTACTCTTGACAGCCTCACTTACAGTCAATAAGTGTCGACGTTATTAATATAATTATTAAATTCGTTGCGTAAATAATAAAAATGTATGTCATGTTCACAGTACACTTATTTGCTTACTAAAAATTCTTAGGAATATATGAAGGAAGCAAGAAACATCTGTTCTCTGAAGTCTGAAACACTTGTTTTATTATTGGCGCAAGCATATATTTACGCTATCGCTCCTTATGCGCTGGTGATATGAGCTATTTTACAATTACCAGCTTCTGAATTGCAATGCTAATTGTCATATGATTGCGTAAACAAATTATACAATACTTTCTAACTGTATTGTATGAAGTTGAAAGTTTGTCACTTTATTATCGCATGCACCTATCAGAATACAGCCTGAACATTATGGGCTAAAAGTGTAAAGTGGCTATGCCAGCATTTTCTGTTCCTACGGGCTCTTTAACTTCTTACGAGTATTTTGTATCGAATGGTGATGAAATAAATATTTTAAATATGTTATGCGAATGATTTAACTTTTATGTGGCCTTCCAAACTGTACCTAGTATAATCCCTACACAGCACCATTTTATTAGTCTAACCAAAATTTATTTTCTTAACAGTTATATAACTTATTTAGAAAAGGTTCTATAATCATTAGCCATTATCATTGTGTCTAGGCTGTTTCCACGTCGGAAAAGAAATTCACGCACGTCGTCGCAAAGTAACCATTGTCACGTCTGCCAGCAATCATCACTTCATCATACTACCGTCAACAAACAACGCTATAAATCTTGTAAATAAGACCAGTAAAATTTTTCCCGCAAAATATTACATAATCCCGTGGAATCCTCAGGCTTTATATCGTGGGTTAAAGCTTTAAAAATGTGAGGGTAATCTGAGTTTCTTATATTATTTGTACGTAAGTAATTTTATGGTATATACTCAATGTATAATAAGGTATAATTTTTGGTATTATCCTTTCGCAATAAATTTTAATTTCTCTTCATCTTTTGCGTTTTATTCTGTGCTCAATAATAATATTCATTATGTGATCTTCGGTAATTTGCGAGTGTTAATTATTTTCACTGTTAATTCTGCAGCAAGATTTAACTCTTATTGGTACCACAGGTCAATGTATTCTTGGAAGGTGTAGAAACTTCTGGATAGGTAGGCTGTCTACTTCCTAAAATTAAATAACATCGTCTATAGATAGACTAGACACCCACCTACCCACTTAATTATATGTCTTCACATCAATCAGTAAATTAATAATGAGATGGCGAAGAACATTGACCAATTTATTGAGAACTCTGCGTCACTGAGTGAATAAGTGACGTTGAGTCTCAATAAATAACACGGTCTATGGGTGTGAATTAAGGTAGGGCAAGAATAACGCTTATAATAATTATGAACATTAGTTCTCAAGCTATCATTGTTTGGGTGTAGTTGGGTCATTTTTAGAGTTGATTGTTGATAGTGCTGCACTAGCAAGAATAAATTATATTTTCATTGTTATTAAGTCTACTTTTCCTTACCATGAAATTCAACTTAACTACAACTTGTGATAACTATTATTAGATATATTTGTCTTAAGTGGATTTTCTACGGAAATTTCCTTACAAATATGTAAACACTTTTTTTAAACACAATACGCTAGTTATGTCGTAGGAAAACTGACTAAAATTTAATATAAATACCTATAATTTAACTATTAAAAGAAGTATGGAAACGTTTTCATATTTCGTAGGTAGGTAGGTATGTATTGTAGGTAGGTATTGTTATAAGAATGACAAGAAAAATTCAGGAATTATTTTAGTTAACTTTGTAATTGACTAAATTGTAACGCTCATTTTACAGACCTTCTAAAACAGGTGGGTAATTTCTATAGCTTCAATACTTTTTTTTTTCATTTCATACTTTGTTAGAGACACAAATTTAATCGATATATTACTTATATAACACGTAACATCCCTAGGCCAAACATAGTGTGTTTAGTACGAAGGATTAAGAAGACTTTTGGTTGACGCGTGCGGCCGCCCAGTCGCCTGTGTGTTTAGGCCCTAACTGACTTGTTAATCTTTCAAAAGCTTTTTGTCTGAGACTTAAGTATGTTTTTGCAACTGTTACTGGTCTGTGTTGAGACCAGGTATAAATGTTTCAGACTGGACAAACCTATATGTGGTTTATGTTAGGAGGAACTTCTGATAAGATTGGAATATGGTTAGATTTAGATGTAAAGGATACAGTGATGCTTCGTCAGTTTTATATACATCCCACTGTTAGGTACAGTTATGTACACAGATATTCTATTGTATTCAAACCCAGCGTGTCAACTTTTTAACGTCTGCTGTGACGTCACAGCCGTAATTTTGAAACGGGGTATCTAAACTGATTGAAATATACTGATGCCGCCGATGCCACTCCACAAGTTACTAGCGAACAACGCCGATGTTTTGATTTAACAGGGCCTCTGATCCATGGTATTCTTAGTACCATTGTTGTCATACCAATATTAAAACAATTAAGATAAAAGGCCAAGGTTGTATATTGTTAAGACCTTTATCATGTTTAATAATTTCACCTTTTCGTAATTCTAATAATACGTTCTTTGTTTCCAGGTAAGCCGAACATTCCATGGGCAACTAATTGTTCAAATTACGTACGTAAGTTAACATCACTTTCTATGAAATTCATGGAATTAATAGCTTCGATTGTCCTTCGTCTGAAACATCGGCAACTTCGTTGTGGTAATTGAGAATAAATATACAGTTTCGTCTTGGGTACTTGCATTTTTTGAAGGCTAGCTTCATAAAGCCATCCAACCCATCCAAAGGCGACTAATGGAAAGATGTTAATTTGAATTTGATTCACAAATAATATAACTTCACCTTAAATGGTTTAAACAACCATTATTATTATTCTTTAGATACTATTCATTTGAAATTCCCATAGATTTAATCTGATGATAATTCTGCACACAAATGTGGTATTATATCGTAGAATCGTGTTATATCGTAGAAGTAATAACCTAATTTCTGATTATTTTATCCGTAGTTTGCATATAAGCACAGAGTTATATGAGACCGGATTTTTTTTTATTCATTGACCGTGAAAGGTCAATGCTGAAGGCACGATAACACTTAGAGCGACCGACATAACTATTTCCTTAGGAAATACTAACATTCTGAAGTCTCCATGGTCAGAAAACTAGAATAGAAACAACTATTGTTTGCGAAAACTGGTGGTCGCGAAGAGGTTAACGAATAAATCCTCGAAAATTTTGCAATCGTTCTAGCATTTCGGAACTCGCTAATGCTAAATATATATTTTTTGGCATTTTAACTAAGAACATTTAAACCAAACTCACTTAATGTAAGACAATTTTTTTTTTATGATAAGAGGGGGCAAACGGGCAGACGGCTTACCTGATGGTAAGTGATTACCGTCGCCCATAGACATCTACAACACCGAAAGAGTTGCAGATGCGTTCCCGACCCTTAAGAAGGGAATACACTCTATTTTTTTCATTTTGAAGGTCGTATTGGTCTGAGAAAATAAGTAAAATAAGCGTTTACGCACCCTTAATGATATGTCCATAACCCAAGTATTTAAGACAATTTTTATACGGAAATTTTCTCACCCGGGGCACTTTATCTGGTCTGTACTAGGTTTAAACTAGAATGTAGAACTCTATTACAAATTTGGAAAAGGAACAAATTTTTTTCGAGCCTCTGAAGGAGGACTCTACCTTCCCATGCGGGAGAAGGAGGTGGTGAATCCCTCATTGGATGCCCACCGGCCGGTGGTTGTGTCGGGCTCCTACCGACTAAACACCACCTTGCTTTAAGTATGATAAGGTTTATAAAGAGAATCGTATGTTTCGTTAAGGGGTAGGGGTGTAGCGTGGGACCCCCCCCTTGGACAAGATGGGATGACGATATTCGTAGGTTGGCTGGAGTGGGCTGGATGAGACGGGCGAAAATTGAATGCGGTGGGCATTAGGGGAGACCTATATCTAGCAGTGAACGAGTACAGGTTGTTGACGATGAAGGCTAGCTTTCGTGATTTTATATAGCCTATAGCCTTCCACACTGAAATAATTTTATTATATTGGACTAGTTCCTGAGCTTATCGCGTTCAACTTAACTAAATCGTCAGCTTTATACTTTGTGATATTAATACTAATATCACAAATTAACAGAAACATAACATTGTTACGTAAGTTACACTCTATTTACGGAGGCTTAGGTCTTACTGTTTAAAGATAAATTGACTACCTGTAGCGATTTTGTTACCAGCTCGTATATCTCTCGAGTAATGGCTGTTATGCTAATCTTTGTGCGAACGGTCGTTACCTAACTTCAAACGAGTATGGGACTAAGCACTTGTAATCTTACCAAGTTCCGTGTACTCATCCATTTTTGAAATAGTGGTGGTTAGTTAAAATCGAAGACACCTGCAAGGCAATAAGTTTGTGTAAATCGCAAGAAATCCAATGTTTTCGTAAGGCGAATGTCCATTTGTAATTAACTGGCGAATCCAACATGTAAATATTTGCTTAAATATAAATATTTTAATTAAGAAACTGGTGTCTAATGTTTTTAAATCTCCAACTATTCCTAGTATGGACTGGTTACATAACTCTTAGAAGTGAATGTTGTTAAACTGAACAATCTGTTTGGATCTGAGTAGGGCCATTGGCGTGGAGTTAGTCATACAATACATACAAAGGCTGCGTTCCCGCAACATTACATTGCTTACACTGTTACGAACACGCTTAATTTTATAGCTACTCTATTTTTACTTTTATTATACATTCTTGACTGTAAGCAGTATGTATTTTCGTATTCTATGACGAAGGGTATGATAATTTTTTCCCGAGTTCTGACCATAAACGATCTCACGTAAGCTATTTACGATTATGAGTGCTGCTCTTAATGGACGCTCGTTGCGTACACCTACCTTTAATAAAAATGCGCTGAATTATACTTATTGTTGGGAAAAGTCGTGTTATTTCAAAGAACACCTTATTATAAACTTTGTACGCTACTTTGTAGGTTATCATGATCGGCCATTCTACTTTTGATCTAGAAGACCGTATGGTAATTTTCTTTATCTTTTCACTTCAAGTTTTTTTTACTCTATTCTTCTATTCTTATTCTTTATTCAATTTTACTTATATTTTAGATAAAGTTTAAGTAAAATTGATGGCTGTCTGACAACAAATTCCTCCGTAATGATATCAATGGGTCATTTACTTATGCTCGTCTTGCGTTCGTTGCGTGCGCTCGCGATGTTCGGTGCTCGTTCGTGGACGTATACGCATACTTGTGCAACACGCACAGCCACGTGATGCATGTAGGAAATGTACTGCCTACCTTGGACTTGAAGATTTATTCAAAGGGTAACACTCTCTATGTATTTACTACAATCAAGTTTTGCTAGCTTTAGATTAGACATACAACTTTATTGAATAAAGTAACATTTTTGTTTATTTAATATTACTTAATTTCTCTGTAGTATTAATTCTTTACTGAGAAATAATAGTCTTCATATATATGTATACCTAAGAGTTACTAAAGCAACGAATCTGTTAAATATTTAATAATAGACTAATGGCTTCCCGCGCGGCACCCGTTCCATGGGCATATCTGGAAAAAGTGGCCTATGTCCTCTGGACTATCTCTGTGCCACATTCCAATTAAATCGCTTCAGTTTTGACGTGAAAGCGAGACCAACAGACAGACAGAGTTACTTTCGCATTTATTATATTGGTAGCATGGATAATTTTTGTCGACTATGGCTATCTTGTTTGTTTGACAGTTGGTAGCGATAAATTCGTGATTTGGTATTGTTAAAGTTAAAAAAATATTTGAAAAAAATTGATAAACCTTATGACCCCCGCTTTAGAGTTCAAAATAATTTATTCGTTTAAATGCTTATTAGTGCTTGCATTTTCTTCAGTTCCAATGCCGTCGTACCTACAATGATAGATCGAGTGCTTCCGTGTCTGTGTTTACTAAGAACAAGAAATAATTACGGTATAAATATGACTAAAATGGTCAGCTGTTCCATAGAAATTATAAATAGGTGTATATACCTACGTCATCTGGGTATATATATCTACATATAATAAAAGTGTAGAGGTCGAATGTCGGTACATAGAAAAAAAATGCTTAAAATCGAGTCAGGCGGATGTAAAACATGAAAAATACCAAAAAAAGGTTTTTAAAATTTTTTTGTTTCTCTGTCTGTTTGTACGGGCTAATCTCCGAAATGGCAGGACCGATTTCAATTAAATGCATGGTGATACCTTATATCCCTGGTCAGCATCTTAGATACTTTTTATTCCGTTAAATTAAATGGTTTCCTTGGAAGAGTTAAAAAACCATAGTAACCGCGGACGAAGACGCTGGTATATGAAGGTAATTATATCCTAGTATATGAAGGTCTTGAAAAATGATGTGTGACATTATCACTATAATTATGATATCCTTTAGGATATAACTTGATGTTATTTAGAATCAGCCCGAAAGTTTTACGAGCAATAAGCGCTGTCCACTATAGTTAGGCGTTATACGTCTAATTCGCAGAATGTTCTGTGAGCTCAAAATGTCTAATTCGCAATAAGTCCATTTCGCATATTGTCCAATTTTACTTGGTATATTTTTGCAATATTTTATATGTCCCATATGTCCTGTTTATTTGTATTCAAAATGAAGTTCATCTACCTTAGATCAATATATTTTATAAATCAGTGGCTTTATTAAGTGTCATAATTAACTGGATAATATATAACAGATTTTTGCTATTACACGAATGAAACACAAACCAAAACAATAGTGGCGAAAATTCTCAGATTTCTTTGACTTTGAAAATAAATTTCTTACTCGTATTGAACTGTCTGTCAATGAGACTGCAAAAGATAGATATTGCAGTTAATTTTACGTAAATTATGGAGATGGTCCGTCGAGATCCTGACAACGGGATAGCTTACCAGGGCCCCAATTCTGCTAATTTATAACTGCCATAGTAGTGTTTCAAGGACAAAATATTGAGATAAGTAAAGTCATAATTATTATTAGTTACTTGACAAATAATTTACTTCTTAAATAAACCCTCCAATAGCGTGCTGTACGTTTCACAGATAATGTGGGTATTAGCCGCCTTACTTAGAGATTGTGAAACGCAAGATGAGTGTTAACTTAGTAGTTATGTTCTAAGTAGCTTAATTAGAACTTTACTTATAAGATTGTGAAACAGGCCCTTTATAAAGAAAATTGATTTTCAGACCACGAAATGTGAAAAAAATTACCATTGAGACTGTGATTGAGACACTGATTTAGTAAAGCTGAAGAAAAAAGATTACCAGTTACCATTGTAATCCTATTACAAACATATTGTGCTATTTGTGAATTACGCACGTACATACTAATGTTTTCAGTTATTCCTAATGAGGCTTTATTACAACGGCTTAACGATCACATTATTCTTGGAACTGGCCGTAATATTAAAAAAAGCAACATTTAAAAATAAAATAAAAAGATTGCGTAAATCATAATTGAACGCTTATGTACTTTACATTGGGTCGAGGTCAGTGCAGTTTAATACAATGGTTCGCGGATTTTATATAACTAACGTTTGTACCTTACGCCTTTGTGTTAGGAGTGATTCTCGATTGACTTTTCACACCTGTTGCGTGTAACATTGATGAACATATAAATCATCACACAATACACACAAAGAATACATTAGCGCTTAATTGTTCGGATGCAAGGTAAATAAAGCAATGGACACAAAAATTTATGAAAAATATGTATTTTAAGAAAAAAACTCAAGACGTCAGTAAAGTTCGCTGAAGCTTTTATATTTACATTTGTTAAAAGAAGTTCTGTCCAAAACTACTGGAAAGGGTTTTCCCAAGAGACTGTATGGGATTCTTTAAAAATAGTATCAATAGGGTTCAGAATAGGCTGCTTCTTGAAACAAGAAACACTATGTACAGTCACGTGCAAAAATATGTATACACTTTTGACAGTTACTGACTCTTATTAGGAGGGAACAAAGACTGTCACCCGTCAAATATGTGTATATATTTTGCACGTGACTGTACATTCGAGTTCAAATATATATATATATATATATATATATATATATATATATATATATATATGCACATTTGAGAGGTGATACTCTTTATTCCCCTGTAATAAGAGTCATTTACTGTCTAACGTGCATATATATTTTTGAACTCGACTGTATGTAGCCTAAATATTTGTAGGCATTTTCATATTTTTTTCTTGTTACTTCTATTTTCTTTTTCTATGCTTCTCTTCAGCAAAATTCATTGAACTAAAGTTAAAGTTAAACTAAAGCTAAACTTAGCTTAAAATATGTTGTCTCTTTCATTAGCTTAGAAAATTATAGGGTTAGAATTAGGTACTGTGGAAGTGTAGACCTAGCGCAGTTTAGAGATTATAATAACTGCAAAGAACAATCATTGCATCTCGCTTAGGTAGCAATCGAGGAAACGAGATGCCGCAAATTTCTCTGCGTGAACTTTAATTTTTTTTTTCTTTGCTAGGCCTACTCAGAGTTTAGTCTTTATACAGCAAAAACTATATGTATAACAATGAAGTACTTAAGCCATTTATTAATAAAAATAACCGCGAGATAAACGATCCCATTTCGTCTCACAAAACAACTAAGTGTGTGTCATAGACGGCTGACATTACAATAACAAAAGATTTACTCATAGAAACTTGTTGAGCAATAATTGTCGTTGGCGCCTTTTAATAAGGGCCAATTCAGTTTGCGTAATGCGATTGTTGGTAGTCGACCTTATTATTGTATTAACACGTGCATATTAGGTAAACTGTCCAGTTCCTGCATCAGCGATAACAATAGCGGTAATATAACTAAGCTTTAAAATGCATGATCGAAAATTCGCTGAAATTGTTTTATCTAAAAAGATTTTTTTTACGAGAAAGTGATTAGTGAGTTATTTATTATCACATATATATTAGGTCCTTACCTATGTAATTGGTGTTTTGTATGGAGATTTTGGGGAATTCTGAATTTTCCATACTAGCATTTTATCAGTTTTCTTCACAACGACAAATCCAGAGATAATAATATTTGGCATGTATCATTAAGCAAGCTTTAGTAATATGTGTAATATCACACTTCATAAAAAATATTTATCGTTTTTAGTGAATGCAAATAAAATGATGTATTCGGGAGGCACTTAGAAAGAGTTGTCTCCGTGTCCAATTTTAACACAATTAAACTTACAACAAATTATCAAAACAAATCAAAAGAGCTCAAAAATATAGTCTATTTTTAGACGAGGTAATTATTTTTTAGGAATAGTCTGAATCTTTATAGTTACAAACAAAATACTAAGACAGAATAAAAACACCAATTTCATAGGTAAGGACCCAATTTTTATCGTATTAAATTAAATAATTTATACTTTTATCTTATATGTATTTAAAATGAATCATTTCGGCTATTTTTTAGTCAAACCGTTACCCAAAACTTAACGTACGAGTAAGTATAATATTATAAATCCAAACTTCTTTCGTTCCTTCGTTCTTGATGGTCGAAGAATGCAAGTAATATTCTGATTGAGATCTCCTTAGCTATCCTATATTTAGCCCGTACCACCCAAGATCCATCAAAACTTCTTGACATAAAGGGTATGCATCATTTTGACATTGGCGAGCGTTCAGTGACCGATCGTTGACTTTATATGCTATAGGTGTTGTTAAATATCCTCTTTCATATTTTTTCTGTGAGCAGCTCGATCAAAAACAAAGCTACCTTCGCCATGGTCATCCTTGGATGGGTGGCAAAAATTTTGTGATCTCGACTTCCCTGCTTTGGAAAGCACGTTAACCGTTGGTCCCGGTCGATCTATTGTGACTGTTTTTACACCAACCCGCATTGGGCCAGAGTGGTGGTGTTACGGCACATACTCCTCGTGTGTTTCTTATGAGGAAGGCCTGTGCCCACCAGTGGGACGTATATAAGCTGAGGACTGGACTGAATTTTTTTCTGTTTGAGTCAAGGCTTAATATCTTTTTAATTTTGACAGATTCAGGTGTATCGTTAGTGCTGTTGACTGTCTCTGCTTAAATCTTAATTCCAAAACAGTTCATATCTAATATTTAATACGTCTGTGACCTTAGCATCAATTCTTTGATTTAAATTCTATAACGGTTTTCATAGTAACAAATGCACATAATACAAGCAACGTTAATCGACAACCTATTAGACAAGAGGCCTTAGAATAAAATCAACAGCTTAAAAATAGCGTAATCACGTAGAGTTTTAAACATTCGTAATCCATACTAATATTATAAATGCCTAAGTAACTCTGCCTGTCTGTCTGTCTGTCAGTCTTGCTTTCATGTAAAAACTACTGAACCGATTTAATTTAATCGAAATTTGGTACACAGATAGTTTAGAGTCTGAGAAAGGACATAGGCTACTTTTTATCCCGATATTCTCTTCCGAACGGGTCCCGTGGGGGAGAAACCGCAGGAAGTCACTAGTAACCTATAAATTACGTTTCTATTTTATACTGGACTTTGTCTGTACAAGATCACATGATCACAATGTCTTCATAAAACCATCTCGCTTTTATTTTCCGAGTGTGTGCTTAAGAGTTTATATTGAAAGCCAGTGACGGCAAATACGACATAGTTGTAACTGCATCGTAAGTTGTATCTTGGTGGTATTTCGATGTGATCACATTTGTGTAAAATCGATAGTATTTTTATATTGACCTAGTAAATGATCATTATTGTTATTGGTGTCAAACTACGTTAACATTTTATACGACTATTAAATTAAAACGACACGGTTTTTCTGATTGGAAAGATTTACCTCGTCCTTTAGCCTATGTCCCACTGCTGGGCACAGGCCTTCCTCATGGAGAAACACATGAAGAGTATGGCCCGGAACACCACGACGCTGACCCATGCGGGTTGGTAAGAACAGTTGCATTATCGACCCGCACCAACGGTTAAACGTGCCTTTAGAAGCACGGCGGAGTTCAAGATCACGAAGTTTTGGTCACCCATCCAAGGCCTGACCATGGTGAAGGTAACTTTGTTTTTGACATCGACACTACATAAAAACCCCGTGATGATGATTGGCCCCAGCATAAAAATATACTTACTGAATCATAGAATTTCTTGCAAGCTGACAAGATTCACCTTGAATTATATGTTCTAGAAGTCTGCATTTAGGTTCGAAGCGAATGAAGAACCGATTGGCTAAGACTCCGACCATAATCTCCCCAGAAGCCCAGAGAATGCGCCGGTTATTTCTAGAATGTAACATTCAAAAGACCATAGAACGCTCCCTTCCGTTGTTTCCAGAACAAATTCGGGATCTTTCCCCTATTCCCAACAATGACACTGTCGGAAAACAAAGGATTCACGGAGTCACTATACCTGTCACTTTTATTGGCGCGTAACAGAACGAGACAGGACGTGACTTTCCAATTTGAATCTGTGAACCGACGTTGAGAATACGGGGTCGGATGGTCACTGATCCTTAGTAGATATAATCCACATGTTTCCTTGAGAGATAGATGCATGATCTATTTTTTTCTAACTCGTCAAAGGTATGTCAAAGATTTATGGTGCTGCCAAACTACTGTTATAAAATGTTTAACAAACATTTTCTAACACTGTTACTAACAAAAAATGTTAAGAATTTATTACATTCTGTTAGAAATTGTTAAATGATTTGAGTGCTCCTACACTGATGGATGGAATTAAAACTCAGTGGCATAGGTGATCATTAAATCGAGGACCTCTTGCATTACTAATAGTTTTCAGACTCGGCTATCGCTGCCTTAATATTAAATTGACTTTAGATACATTTCAAAATTCGGCTATTGTACAAGTCATATCACCATTGGTCTATATTTTAACCTTCTGGTCAACCTAAGCACGGATCAATGAACTGACCCTTAGTCTCCAAGAAATCTTTTAGCGTGTTAGAGAAAAAGAATTTTCAGAACATACCTTCTTTTTCTTTACAAATCCTATGATTAGCCACTAAGCTTAACTCAAACTAGGAACGAACTAAAAGCTGAGATCTTTCCAGAAAACCCTAGGATCTAACCGCTTTAACATAAAGGTAAATGTACTTTTATGCATTGTATTTAAATTACTGGCGGTTATTTCTATGAATTATGATGAGCTCATTTTTCATGTGTTCGATGTGTTGACCGCTCGCTGACCGCACGTTTCCGAGTGACTGCCCGGAATTTTCCACTAAACATACTATCCTAAACTAAAGTTTGACAATCGTTCCTAAGAAACGGTGCTATAGACCGCCCGCGCGCGACCAACCGTATTTTTTACACGACGCATCTTTCCCCATCGGCCATCTTGAATTCCTTCCCTCACAATACAAACAAATTTACCCCTTCCCCCACCACAAATAAAGTCCACAACTCTTTGCGCGTCCGAAGTAAATGTTTATACGAAGGTGAACTCAATTCTGAGAGTGATAGAGATCAGTTTGTCACGTATTGTGCGTAGCACCATTGTCGTTGAATAGAACCCTGATTCGGGACTCTGGATGATGTGACGTGTCATATTTTTTTATTTATTTTTTTAACCTGAATATACCCTTGGATTATTAATCAAGTGTGGGTATAAAATTCCTCTCTTTTGACGTTTTATTTTGATAAGGTCTACCTATTTGATGGCTTTGTGTTTCATGTACTACAATAGACATGCCTTAAAATCTTTTTGTGTTTACATGACGTGTGTTCCAAAAATACGATAATTATATACTTTGCTTTTTCAATGCCTTAATTGAAGTCGTTATATGTAAAGCCTGGTCTTTAAGGCATAAAAAATCAATATGACTCTGTTTATAGCCTAAATAAAGAGCTTCCGAAACTTCCGTTAATGTTTTTTTAGATCCTCAGAAAGAGGGTCTGTAATGCCAGCCTTATAGTATAGGAGTCAGTGAAATCTAATATTGTAGGTTCCTATTTTGGTTTAGTTTGTTTCTCGCTTAACCACAAAATTATTATAATACAGCCTTAAGTCAATTTTGGATGGATGGAAGGATGTGTACATTTGATCAACTTCAGGTAGTTGGATCTAGGGAAGATGAAACAGCTAGTAACAGATTGCCGCTCGATTCTTACGATGCTAGATCAACCGTTGTATTTAGGGAGCAATTGTCTAACAGTGGACGTCTATATGCATATTATTATAGCAATGGCTGGGTGAGGGGTAGGCCGAGGTGTATTACACACCTACACGCCAGTGATTTCGATGGTCCCACGTAATAGGGGATACGCCGATTGCCGTTACCCAGCACTAAAATCCATAACCACGCTGTAATTCAAACCAAACTTCCAACAGGCAGGAGATCTTGTCGTCCTCAGCCTATAGACGTCCCACTGCTGGGCACAGGCCTTCCTCATGAAGAAACACATGAGGAGTGGCCCAACACGCTGGCCCAATGCGTGGGTAGAAATGGTTGCAATAGTAACCGGGACTAACCTTCCGAGGCGCTCAGGAGTCGAGATCACAAAGTTATGGTCACCCATCCGAGGCCTGACCAAGGCTTTGTTTTCGACATCGAAAGCCAAAGCGTACTAACCACTACGCCACCGAGCTCCTCCGAGAAGACCTCGTACATACCACTAAATAGAATGACATAAAGTCCGAGCATAAAATATAAATATTGGGTCCTTACCTATGAAATTGGTGTTTTTTTTCTCTTAGTAATTAGTCTGTAACTATTAAGATTCAGAGTATTCCTAAAAAATAATTACCTCGTCAAAAAATGAGACTATATTTTTGAGCTATTTTGATTTGTTTTGATAAATTGTTGTAAGTTTAATTGTGTTAAAATTGGACACGGAGACAACTCTTTTTAAGTGCCTCCCGAATACATCATTTTATTTGCATTCACTTAAAAACGATAAATAATTTGTATGAAGTGTGATATTACACGTATTACTAAAGCTTGTCTAATGATTAATGATAGATGACAAATATTATTATCTTTGGATTTGTCGTTGTGAAGAAAACTGAAAAAATTTTAGTATGTAAAATGCAGAATTCCCCAAAATCTCCATATAAAACACCAATTTCATAGGTAATGACCTAATATATAAAACACTACATTTGGCTAAAACAAGGAAGACATACAAAAGTCGTGAATCTTTCTTAGACAATCGGTTTATGAGCGTGCCTTCACGTAAGCAGACTACATATAGATATATCTGTCTACTTACGTAATCAAAATGATGGTGTCACGTTTGAACCTTATGTCTAAGTTACACAAATCAATGTCGCTTACCAGCCCTAATCGTGATTTTGAATTAGCCGTTATAAAGCGTGGGTAGATTTATCTAGCAAAGTATTGATTTTTACGATTATTTGGTAATTTGAGGGTACATGTCCTCGGTAGTCCTTACCGACCCACAAGTCATGATATAGAAAGATAAACCCTATTCTGTACACAGAAGGATATATTTTGAGTATATTGACGAAAACTTCGTGTTAATTCCTCAAACCAACAGTTAATTTTTATTTTACATTTATTATTTGGATCTGAATCTTTATTTTCTTTGAGAACCCTCCTCTTAAAGTTAAAGAAAAAAATACCTCTTATTACAAATTATGACCCGTCATGCCCTCCCAGAAGCTTAATAGTCCCTTGGGTGGCATCTATACTTATTTGTCATATTCTCCTATTAAGGCAGTAATAATAACAATTTATAAAATCTTTTATTTTATTTATTAACACAGTTTGCATAGGCATATTATTGAATAGGCATATCAAATCACGGCAGCGGTAGCCCAGGTGGGCCGTCTGCCTGTAACACTGAGTTTAATAAAAATTTATGTACACACTACACAGTTCATTGTGAATATCACGTCTCACATAGTGCCCGGTACAGACTCTCTGGAAATGTGGTGTTGGAGAAGAACGCTTGGGGTTTCGTGGACCGAGTTCCGCACGAATGTCTCGATACTTCAAGAACTCGGTACCAAGCAGCGTTTGTTCTCGATAGTGCAGTCTCGCATCCTAACATTCTTCGGGCATGTTTCTCGGCGTGGCGATCAGAATATTAGGTCCTTACCTATGGAATTGGTGATTTGTATGAAGATTTTGGGGAATTCTGCATTTTCCATACTAACATTTTATCAGTTTTCTTCAGAACGACAAATCCAGAGATAATAATATTTGGCATGTATCATTAGACAAGCTTTAGTAATATGTGTAATATCACACTTCATAATTTTTTTTTAATTGTTTTTAGGTGAATGCAAATAACTAGATGTATTCGGGAGGCACTTAAAGAGAGTTGTCTCCGTGTCCAATTTTAACACAATTAAACTTACAACAAATTATTAAAACAAATCAAAAGAGCTCAAAAATATAGTCTATTTTTAGACGAGGTAATTATTTTTTAGGAATACTCTGAATCTTAATAGTTACAGACAAAATACTAAGACAGAATAAAAACACCAATTTCATAGGTAAGGACCCAATATATAGAAAGTCTTGACGTCCAAGGGAAGGTGGAAGGCACCAGACCGCGCGGAAGGTCCACACGTTGGATTGACCAGATCAAGGCTGCGGTGGGAGGTTCATTGAACGGTCGCAGTAGGATGACCTCGAGCAGGCAGCGGTGGCGAGACGTAGTGAGGCGCATCACGTCTGCCCCTTCCGACACTACTGCTGCATAGAGATCACGCTCTGTCAAGAGCGTACCGGATAAGAAGAAGAAGATAGTGCCCGGTGCATGGCAGCAGGCTCGCCACCTGTTACATGGGGAATTAACATATATGTATGATATATATTTTGAATAGCGCGGTACATATAAAATATGTATGCCCTTACTAATAAAATATCCATTCTCGTTTATCAATTTGAATTCACCATTATCAAATTGGACGAAACTATTATATAAGAGAAGATATGGTAACGTCACCTACATTACTATATCTTCTCTTCTATCCTTTTCTAGTTAAGGATTGCGCAAAAATCGTAATTTTTATGTACCACTTCCTCTCAGCGAAAAGAACTGTTATTTCTCCACTACCTTCGAAGGTAAACTTGGCTGTTCCTACTTTATTACCTTTATTCGTAATCTACAACAACCTCACGATTCCTGATGCTAGATTAGATTCAGAATTATTTATGAATCTTGATGGCTACGATAGTGACGAGTAAATCACTTTGACAGGCATTTACAAGCCACTACAGAAAGAATTTGAACTGGATATGCAAACAATATAAATTCTTCACCATAATCATAAAAACTTGTCTATTAGCAACATTCATATAAAACTGAGACTTGTTGATATATTATTTAAAGCCGCTCGGGATTCAAGATTCTGGAGTTTCAGTGGCGAAACTGGGGAATTTATAAAATGATTTTAAATAGCTTGTAAATTATTCAAAAGCTGGGTCCTTGAGGCTTAGAGGGTAGAAGGCTGATCTGAAGAAGATTATATTAACAAAGCTATTCAAGTCGTTTTTAAAGCTCACAGTGAAGTATTTCGTAATCAGTATCTCTATAAATAAATTCGATAACAACTAATTGGTAAGACGTTTCGTAATGAAACTTCTTTAATGATGATCGAACGACATTTCCGAAAGGTTTTCGAGTCCTGTATAACGAATACTCATCAATACATTACTACTTGTCATGATTCAATCTGATGAGACTTATTTCAAATTATCACGGTTACTAAACATCTTTAGACGTGTTTTAGTATACTCCTTGCTGATTTCATTGTGCAAATATCATAAGTCTCGAAAAACTAAATTAAAACTTAACATTTTTATAAAATATCACTACCTTCGATACAATACAATGCATTGCTAAGAGACTAGAAAGCCATTTAGATTCATTCAATGATGCATAATAACTGATAACTAGTTCTTCAAAATTGTCATACAAAGAAGTCTGAAGTCGATAAGTCCGCATGTAACAGGTTGCGTGCCTGTGGCCATGCACCGGGCACAATGTGAGGCAAGCGATATTCACAAACAGAAAAAATAGATGAAAACCTTTAACTGTTTAATTTAAATTTAAACTAACAGTGTTTTTTGTAATGAATTCTTTGAATTTAGTACAAATATTTAAAATATTAGAAGATAATTATTTCCCTGTCTTCATAACAAATGACACTCTATCCGACTCCTACCGCTTAATTATTAAAATCCAAGCACATAAATTTAAATTTCAATAGGTTAGAATTTTTAGTGAGGCCTCTTCATTTTGGGCAGTCCTTTGATATGTATATGGTGTTCTATGTAAAAGTATATGCATTTAAGCACCTTTCCCTCACAAACGAGGCTATTAATAACCTAACATATACTTCACTGTGGCCACTTTCAATTTTCGGCTAAAAGTTCTACAACTTTTCTGTTTTTGAGTTGAAAGTTTTTCAAGTAAAGGATGAATAACAAAGCGATATTCAACTATATTTTAATTTGAATTCTTTTACATGTTAATAAAATTCACTTTAAAATTTTCTTGCAACGGATGGCTGAAAGTAGACTGATCAAAAAGATTTGTGGATCTGAAGTGAGTGGAGGTATGGGACGAGAAAGACATATGCGAACATTTGTCGACTGAATCGAAAGCGTGCCAAAGAACGTCCAGATCAAAAGTACCCAAAATCGTCGGGCTGTATAAAGACTATAAGAGCTATATGAAGACTAATGAAGGTAGTTGAAGCGATAGAAATATGTAAATACCGTAGCAAGCGGTAAGAAGTAATCTACGTCTACCCGTATGGGAGAAGGGTGTGATTGTATGTGTGTGTGTAGGTATAAAATTCTGCTCTTCATAATTTTTGTCCTTTTTTGAATGCTTTCGTTACTTATGTATCTTCAGGACGTCGTTCGTTATGGCTTCTTTGCGTGTGTGTGAGTTAAGAATGTCGTTGCATAAAAACAGAGACCAGTCTCTTCATTAGGATTTGGTCAATTAATTGTTACCATTCTTGTAGTATTCTATAGTTGCAACTGCGAGCGATCAAGGTATTATTTTTAGGACATGGGCTAGCCTTGTATCCGATTGCGTTTTCCAGAAATCTATTGTACCGTGTACCAAATAACCATTTCCGTCCATTCATCCAGTATGCTAATGCACGAATTTGATGTTTTTTTCGATTTCGTTTGAAAGATCTCTCGCCTTGCATAATGATTCGACTTCCTGGCGGTTTTTGTCGTTTTTCCAACGTACACTGAACCGTACCCATTGTGTTTTGGATCTGACTCAGGGGTAACTCAGCAATGGACTCGTTACACGACTATATTTCGGTTCCAAATAATACACTCAAAGGGTTTTGCTCGGAGACCGTAACGAACCAACAGATGACTCATTTGTGTATGTAAATCAAGTTAAAATTCAAAAGCTTAGGTTTAACTTTGACTTTTTGAATTTCAAATTTATCCGGCCTTTTTCGATGTTTGAATCGCGGAGAGGGAATATTTGATTATTATTTTTCAACTGTCGAACGCCGCAAAGCTTTGGTGATGGATACCAGCATTAGCATACCGGATCAAATTAACTCGAAATCAGCTATACAATTTTACTTTTCCGTCTATTCCAGAAAGCGTAGATCTTGAGCAAAGCTAGAAAGTGATGGCGTTATTTGGGGATGAATAGCGCCATTTCATTCTAACGGTACAAGCAGAGATCTGAGCTTGATTTTGATTCTGGAATACCGGTTTAGGTTTCTCTAAGACTCTTCTAGTAAATTAATTAAACACCATTATTAATAAAGGCAGCGGTAGCCGAGTTGGGATGGACGGGACTCCACTCGTTCGAGAGGCAGCGGAAAACGCGGGTTCGATCTCACCGCCTGTACCACTGAGTTTGAATAAAACTTAAATACAGTTCATTGTGAATATCGCTTGCATCAAATTATGCCCGGTGAATGGCAACAGGCTCACTACCTGTTACATGGGGACCTGACATATCTGGCGAAGTGTGGGCGTTTAACTCCTCTGCCTACTGAAAGAGGCGCGATGATATGTTATGTTATTATTCATTTCTCTTTTCCTATTCGCAATTCTATCGGAGTCAGCACAACATTCTGTACGATTTCCTTTGGCCTTCTTCTCTTTCACATAACATAAAATTTCTTATTTACAGAATAAACCGGAAATTCATTTTATTTTTCTACATTTATGCATCTTCAAATTTATAATCATGCGGTATTATAATATGTTTCTATGTCTTATCATATAACACAGCCTTTCCTTTGGCCTAGCCATAAAGATGTAAGTGTATGAAATTTTGATTGTTGTGAGTAAGTAGGTATGTAATATAATATTTAACTACGTTTTTCAAATAAACCACTACAAAAGTACTACAGGACTCTTAAGTCTATTTTCCCATGTAACCTCTCAAATTTCCACAAAGGTTAAGATTAATGCAACCTAAAGTATCAAATTAAATTTTATTGTGCATAATGCTCATGCGCAATCTGGCTCCATACCAACGTGAGATTATTGATTACTTAAACAACGACTTAATTACACTTGTTTATTGACTTGTAAATAAATTGCTTGTGTTGAAAGTTCAAGCATCTTAATTTCAATAACCTCGGCTAAATGGCTTGTAAGTTTTAAGATGACGCCGCCTCTGAAGTGTCGGGTGCGAGTGATATAAAATATGTTTATTATAGTATGATTATTGTAACATTTAATTTGACAACTTCTGTTTCATATTGATTGTTGATATATTTGTTATCGTAAGAAGTTTTGTTTTTATTTCTTCTCTTTTGTCCTTATTTAATTCAATATAGCATTACCGCTTAACAGTCAGTCATTGACTTTCGCTACCCGAAGTGTGTTATGTTTATAAAGTAGGTTTACTAAAACCTTTTGAAAAGTTATACCTTTGATCATACTTAAAAATAAAAACAAACTTTTTCAGAACAAAATGTTAAGAATGCAGTAACTAGAAATGAAATGTTTTAAAGGGTTTTTCTTAAGTATTTGTGTCAGATTTCTTTGTTGAGATGTTTGTAATTATAAATTCGTATCCTTTTTTACAGCAAAACAACAAAGAAATTACTTTAAAGTAATTTAAAATGAACAGAATAAAACATATTTGCAAGTTCGCGAACATACCTATTTACTATACTTTTATTTACATATTGTAAATTATAATGATTCATTAAAATCAGTCGATTGTGTTCGCATAATAAAATATAGTCATTGAAAGCTAAGCAATTTTTTTTTCTAAATTAAGCGAAAAATATGATAGAAACCTGACGTTTTTAAAACTCCCATGAGAAATTAAGATTAATTTATTGCGATATTGACCTACATGCCAACAACGCGTTACGTAAAAGCCAGATAAATTTTTACTGAGCATAATATAAAAATTCTTATAAGGATCGTTTCATACGTACGCTGGCCGCTGGCGCTGCTGAGATTTCCATACATTTTGACGAAAGCGCGCGCGCGTGTCCGGCGCTGGTAGTTAGGAAACTAAATTTTAAATTAAGCAAACGGAAAACTGTTTACTTGGTAAGGCCTTCAATGTCTGCCATATCATCCAGCCTTCCAGCAGCTGTAATCTATTATAGTTAAGAATAATTAAAAATATAATACACGGCCTGTATGACTATCAGAAAGCTCTGTGGCATTGTTATTAGTACGCTTTGGATTTCGATTTCAAAAACAAAGCTACCCTCGCCGTGGTCAAGCCTTGGATGGGTGACAAAAACTTTGTGATCTCGAACTCCTCAGTGCTTTGAAATGCACGTTAAGCCGTCGTTGGTCCCGGTCGCTATTGCAACCACTAATGGGTCAGCGTGGACGACCCATACTCCTTATGTGTTTCTCCATGGGGAAGGAAGGACGGACGACCTGTATAAAGGACACGATTTAGTTTCTTACAAATGTCAATTCTTTGTATAAAATATAGCCGAAAAGTTTAAATGATGCCGGTCGCCAACAATATTTATATCATATTGTTTCGGGGTTCTCAAGTGGCTTCCATGGATTGGATCAACGTTGGAAGGACCTCCAGAAGGCGGACGCATGATCTGTCTAAGGCCGCGGGAAGTCGCTGGATGCGGGCTTAGGACCGGTCACTGTGGAGATCTTTCTTCTTTTCTGCTACCTTTAAAGAAGTTATTGTATACAACTCCTTGAATTTGTTCGTTTATGTTCCGCCGATGTAAATCTACGTGTATCGTAAAGGGTTAATTTTGTCGGTGATAAATCGGTGACGTCACAAGTATTAAGGTACAGTTCCATTGCTGTAGTCCTTGATAAATTACAGCGGTTTGATGGTTAGGCAGCGATAGCACTTTATTATAGAGCATGCAATAGTATGGCTAGTTATATAGTATAAGAATTTAGACAAGGTTTTTTTAATATATGGACTGCAGTAAAATGTTTACTGCATAATTTCACTTGAAAATTCAAGTGAAATTCAACTTTATTGTTATGCTGTCAGTGCTTAAAGTTTTTAGTTCTTTCTTCTATTTCTAGAACAAAAACCCTTAAGTCACGGTTGCTTCACCAACAAGAACCACACGGATTCATTCGCACCCCTAATATTCCTAAAGAGCGTATTATACCACACAATAATCAGCGCATTATTCTAACTCAGTCTGGTGTAATAAGAGGAAGATAGGCCAAGTCTAGAAATCAAACTGTTTTTTAAAGACAGTATGTTTATCGTGTAGTCTAATAGGCACTTAAAAATAGGCATACGTGAGTTCTTATGACCTGTGTTTAATTTCGGCATCAAGCTGAAAATTCAAAAGCATATTTCAGTATTTCTCGCTTAATTTTTCCAAAAATAGAAATCATTTTCCGCCTTCAACGATTCGGGACGTAACCATTTAATAATGTTTTGAAGAGCACTCGAGAGGTCTCTTTACTTGATGCCTTTTACGTTTATGGCAGTTTTCAATCTTTTATTGAGTAATTATGACGATATTATTATTTATTACCAAAGCTTCTGAGTTTTGAGTGTGAAACCACTCTTTTTCTTTATACAGTAAGTTTCCGTAGACGCTTGTTCTATCTTTTTTTACACATGACGGGCAAGCTCTTGGCTTCAGGCCACGTTAAAGCTACCCTACAAAAACAAAAGAAAGAGATATTTTGACAGAGTTTTGACGCAGATTGTCATTTTCGCAAATCGTCACTTTCGCAGAATGTCATTCACAATTGTTTCCTTTAAATTCTTTGTAAAGACGACAGTCATCAAGATTAACCTTATTTAGTTATAAAAAACAGGTGTGCTTTTGAAATTAAAAATTATGTCTGATATGCTGTCTATTGTATATTGAAGTGAAAGAAATTGTAACAACCAAATATTTTTCATCAATTAAATCTTAATCTATATTATTTTTAGGCATACAACGTTGGAATATGAAATTATTTAGTCAAAATGTTAAGTAATATCTGTAGGAATATACTATATACTTTCCTCAGCTGATATTTTTTACTTGATAGTAAACATTACCATTAAGTAAAAAGTATCATCTATAAAAAGACTAGCTTCTTTATAAAAAAATCAAATCTTGTCGATAACACAGACCACCATTTTATTACTGTGCTTCTAGCCGAGCTATCAGCTTACTAGCTTCCGCTTGCGGCTGCGCCTGCCCTTGGGAACTTTATACCGGCATAAAAAATATCCTGGTACGAGTATGGGGTCTATGTGGCGATCCTCTTAGTCAATAATATGTTATAATTTATATTAATCATTTTTTGTATACGCGTTTTGATAAAATCGGGAATAAGATCGTTCGGTCGTCTTCAGAATATATGCGTCCCACTGCATATATTCTGAAGACGTTCGAGATCACAAAGTTTTGGTCACCCATCCAAAGCGTGACCATGGCGAAGATAGCTTTGTTTTCGATATCGAAAAGCGTACTACCCACTACGCCACCGAGCTCCTTACTCCTCTCTTTTTCGTCCTACTGATCCTTAAACCGACTCTACAGCCTACTCTGCCATTTTCCCAGCCTTGGACCTCGGATACATTTTCTCCGACAAGAACAATGTCGTTGGCGAATAGCATACACTATAATAAGGAGCCTCCTCTTGTATGTCTGCTGTAAGGGCATCCATAACAAGAAGAAACAGGGCTTAAAGCTGACCCCTGGTCCAAACCTACAGCCACATTGAAGTTGCCGGTTACTCCGACTTCGGATCTAACTTGCGTGCTCGCTATCATACATCTTCTTACAAGTTCTATTAGGTCCTTACCTATGAAATTGGTGTTTTGTATGGAGATTTTGGGGAATTCTGCATTTTCCATACTAATTTTTTTCAGTTTTCTTCACAACGACAAATCCAAAGATAATTATATTTGGCATCTATCATTAGACAAGCTTTAGTAATATGTGTAATATCACACTTCATAAAAATTATTTATCGTTTTTAAATGAATGCAAATAAAATGATGTATTCGGGAGGCACTTAAAAAGAGTTGTCTCCGTGTCCAATTTTAACACAATTAAACTTACAACAAATTATCAAAACAAATCAAAAGAGTTCAAAAATATAGTCTATTTTTAGACGAGGTAATTATTTTTTAGGAATACTCTGAATCTTAATAGTTACAGACAAAATACTGAGAGAGAAAAAAACACCAATTTCATAGGTAAGGACCCAATATATACATCCAAGGCACTCTGCAATGAGCAGCTGACGTGTTCATTTATTCGCCAAAAAGCGTAAAGACAGCACGTCACTGGAAAGAACATTGTTCTTTCATACGTCAACGTTTTCGTGCGGTGTCTTTTATCATCGTGATCAAATGTAAGCTTTAAGTGGAGGCAGTTGTGTCTATTTACTACAAGATTGATGGAAAATTTTCCACAGAAAGTTCATGGGATTCTTTAATTAAAATTATTAGCATGAAAGAAATCTGCTTAAAAAAAAAATCTTACCGAGTTCGTTTGATTATGTGTCACTAAGCTAATTTCTTATTTGGTAGGTATATTTGAATTATAGGTTGAAGGTATTCAATATTATGAGACTGACACAAGCACGTACACAGCAAGGCACAGTGTATGAACACAGGAGCTTTTGTTCGTTTATTTATGAAACCGTAATAAAATAACCAATTGAAAAACTTACATGCAATATAAATCGTTCTTATTTTTAGCACAGTGTTCGTGTCTTCATACCTGTACCCATAAATTGAGTTCAACTCGTGACGTCATAAGTACAGCCTGCGCGAGAGCAGGTATCCGCTCTATTCTCGGCGGTGGTCAGTGACCAGAGAACCTTCCCGGGGTGACTGTACGACAAAACCAACAAGACCGTATCCACCAAACAGTATAAACCAGTCAAGAGCTCAACACAAAATGGTTTCTCCAACCCCATCATACGTTGACCCCTACAAATCCTTGCTGCTCTTATTTCAAAAGGCGAAATAAAGGAAATCTACAAACTGCATCGGCTCAAGTTAAACTGGTTACTGTTTTTTTATGTCCATATGTTTTCTGGTTGTTTTGTTAACCTTGAAAGAATGTCTGGTTAGTGCACCTCTCATGCCTTTTATTTATAGGAGTGTTTCTGTCTCATAATAATCTCAACATTAAGGTTAATTTCGCTTGAAATTACTTCCAACGTTTCTGTAGGTTTACAACGCCCATCTATGATTTATATTTGTTTTTTATTTCATCAATTTAACAGGTACAATTTAACTTGGCACATTCGAATAGGGAGTCCAGGCAACTCACAGATTAGCAAATTAAAACGATTCACATTTTTTTATTAATTCCACCTCACACTTTTCATATAATTTATCTTATTTTAATATATATATTTAATTTATCTTATTTTATGGCGTCTTAACCAATCATCTGCAGATGCCTCAGCAGTTCCAAATATCCTTATCTTGGCGGCAATAACTTTCGATTCGATAGCCTATTGCTTTGACTTTAGTCGTTGTTGGCACAGGGCGGGGGAATGAACCTGCTACCATCTGCACGAACAGAGTATAGAAAAGAGTTTAGTTTTTTACACAAGTGTGTTTACGTATAAATATTTTTTTAAATTCTCTCTATAAAGGAACGCCAGAGGGAACTAAGCGCTATTGGGAGAGCTAGGCGTCAAATAATCACGGTAAAAATCTTATCGTTTTTCACACCACTTTGACCACATTGACAGTTATTTCAATGATCTTTACATTGCTCGACAACACTGACAGACACATTACATAAAATGACACTGATTTTACCCAACAATATCCACTCCGAAACAATATTTCAATCATTTAAATAAAAATCACGTACGCCATAGTTGAATGACTTTGATAGCGCCAAAAAGCCATATTTTTTTTCATTATTTTTTTTTATGGTATGTATATGACAAACAAGCATATAAATGACCTGGTGTTACCAGTCACCATATAGGCGCAAAATAAAAAAAAGTACTTTAGTGCTATGAAAAAGCGAGGGAAATAGTTTCCTTAAAAAATGGTCTTCCAACGAATAAAACACTAATTTTACGCAACAAACACATGTGACACTGAAAAAACTCGCCCTCGTAATTTCCAGAAAGACAAATTTACTTCACCCTTTGAATAAACAATTCTATTTTCAACTCTACTGTGTAAACAGTAAGTCCTACAATTGAGAGAATTCTCTCAATAGTTTCAGTGATACGGTTTCTAGAAGTAAAATGAGTATAATATCAAATAAAAAGGTTTTAAAATAATTATTTTTCCATATTATTAAATAAAACTATCAGATGCCTCATCAGATTTTCAACTTAGCGTGTTTGAAATAGAGTGCTTATTAGCATTAAATTTGGTAGTTTATTCCAAATTTTAACGACAATTTTTTTTTAATTATAGTTTTTTCTTATTTTTAGTGGTTCTTTTATGAGAAGAGTCTGTATGAAGTACATGTAAAGATAAAACCCAATTTACATTTTGTATTCAATACGCTATTCTAAAGTTTTCTTTGTATTTCATTATAATTATTTTTAAAGCTCAGTATTATTTGTTAAGGGTTAAAAGCTTTTTTATAGAATAATATTGTATCGACCATTTTCGTTCCCTTTCTCTATTAAATCGTGCTATAGTTATATCATCTATACTACAACTTGTCCCGACGGGACCGAATTCCTAAAGAAAACGAAAACCCCTTTAAATCATAGCCCAACTTAATAACAAACAATATCTTCCACTCCGTAAATCAAATGCGCACGCTATTATAAACCTTGGATATTTAAAAATAAGAGTGTCGTTGTGTTTTCTCAGCAGCAAACGAAGCGAAGGGAACAAAAGTTGCCCAGCAGGTCTGTCTCGACCTGTTCCAAGATTTTTGTTATTTTTGTTTTGCATGAGGTACTGACCATCACAACAAAAGCCGTGGGCCGGTATTTTTTTCTCGTCTAAGGAGGCAATGCCTCCGAGAAAGGAATAGTCCAACGTACCGGTTCGGTGAGGTAGGATGTGTGGAATAGTTTCGTGAAGAACCATTACCGATTCTGTTGTGCCAGTGTATTCTATATTCAAATATTAAAATTTACTATTCTCGTGATTTTGTTTGTGGTAATGTTTGAATTGTGTTCTGAAAACATTCGAAATTTGAAAAGTTTTTCGAGTATTATAAAGGTGAGGAACAAAAGCAATTTACGTTAAGGGCCGGTTTCTCCACCTCTAGATAGAATACAATAACAACCTAACATACCATAATATCGTCACGCCTTTTTCCCCGAAGCTAAAGTGTAGGCAGAGTCTCTAACTAATGATAAATTCATGAATTGAACAGAATTTGTATAGTTATCTTTGATAGAATTTGTATAGGAACTTATCTAAAGGTGATAAAACCGGCGCTTCACACTGGTATTTTAAAACAATCCTCCTTTTAATAAAAGGCAAGGCGTTGACCTGTGCCAGTCACCACTAACTTTTTTAAAGTATTTTTTTATACTTTTAATAAACGAAATAAAAGTTTTATATTGAAACCCTATAAATATTTATAAATATTGTTGATTGTACTTACGCTATTGTTTTGTCTGTATAAATTATGTATTATGTCCTTGTATTTTAAATGCGTTTTAAACTGGCCGAACCGTTTTTTTACTGTTTTTAAGTTAGGAATATAGATCTCATAAACAAGGGACGTTATTACATTCCTATTCTTTATTCGAAAAAATCAAATTTTGATGCGTCACAGCATATTTATAGCAGTTATAATAGAATACCTTTGAAAATACGTTACAGTTTTTAAGCGAACAAAAGCTTCTTTACATTATTTAGTCTTTATTGAAAAAGAAATATGAATCCAGAAGATTTTATAAGCTGAAACATGTTTTATTTTACTAAGAAATAAGGTTGTTTTTAACGCGAAAAATTAAATTACTTAGACAAGGATGAGGAAAAATGTGTAAATCAAGTGCTTATTGCGTAAGGAAAAATTTCTTTATGTTCTTAATAAATATATAAGAGCGAAAGTCAAATCTGATCAACCTTTTGTACGAAAAATGTTCTTTATTTTAATTTAAATTGTCAAACTCGATGTATATTACATATTTGTATGGATAATGGATATAAAACAGTTATTACATAGTTTTATGAATGTACGAATTCTATTTTATTATATACGTTATGTTGATGCATATTGTCTGCCTTAGGGGCTACTCACACTTATTCAGCTCCATTTATTTATTTATTTAAACTTTAATGTCCTAAACAAGGTACATATGGCGGACTTAACGACAAATATCGTTCTCTACCAGTCAACCATAGGTTAAGCAGAAATTCAGCGTTCCATTCAGCGTTTTACTATGTAAAACGTCAATTTTATACGAGACGCTTACGCGGCTGAGCGGAACCGGAGCTGAACAAGTTCCATACACAACTGGCGTTTTCTATGGACAAACGCCTTCTGCATGCATAGCAGCAGGCTCCTCCTGTTATATTGGGTCCTTACCTATGAAATTGGTGTTTTTTTCTCTCTTAGTATTTTGTCTGTAACTATTAAGATTCAGAGTATTCCTAAAAAATAATTACCTCGTCTAAATATAGACTATATTTTTGAGCTCTTTTGATTTGTTTTGATAATTTTTTATAAGTTTAATTGTGTTAAAATTGGACACGGAGACAACTCTTTTTAAGTGCCTCCCGAATACATCATTTTATTTGCATTCACTTAAGAACGATAAATAATTTTTATGAAGTGTGATATTACACATATTACTAAAGCTTTTCTAATGATATATGCCAAATATTATTATCTTAAATTTATTCGCCTTCGTGTATTGCATATTATCTATACTTAGGCGAAATGATTTTGCCTATCCCTTCGGAGATATATATAGGCTTTATCTATAGTAGGTAATATTATAAATGCGGAAGTAACTCTGTCTGTCTGTCTGTCTCGCTTTCACGTCAAAACTTCTGAACCAATTTAACCGAAATTCGGTACACAGATAGTCTTTATCCGATATTCGCTTGGGAGCAACGAAGGTGCCACGCGGGTGAATGTTAAAAAATTTAAATAACGCCTCCTAGGTAAATTAACTATGAACTTGGCTTCTAATAATAGAGTAGGAGTATATTTTGAATTCCACCAATTGAGGCTACTGTTCCAATTTGAAAAAATCTTTCAGTGTTGAATAGCCTATTTATTGAGGAAAGCTAAGGCTACAATACCATCACACTATCTCAAAGTAATTATTCTACGCGGACTAAGTCGCGGGCAAAAGCTAGTGATTTCATAAGTGTTGAAAGCATATAAGCGATTCCCGTAACTATTGAGTATGTATTTTCATTATTGCAGTATATTTTCGTTAAGCTTCTGGGCAGTAAGGCATAATATATTAATCAGATACTGTCGTAAGTAAAACTTACTACAATTTACTGTCATAGCTTTACCTCAAATACTGTCGTATGTCGAAGAATCTAAACAATATGTTAAAAAAAAATTATTATATTGGGTTCTATGACCAGTTGAAGTAGATAGTAAGTGAAATTGGGATAAACGCGTATGAAACTATTAAAGTTTTCATCAATAAAGCTTATCAATTTACTGCAAAAATCAACTTAAAATCCATATGAATAGAATCTAATATTCCTTGTAATCGTAAGATTTAGTTAATCTCAATCCTCTGACAGACCTTTCGTTCGACCGGTATCAATGTCAAACACATTCCTGTAAGCTGTAACTAGAGCGGGCATTTCATTGTAATAAATATATAATCACTGATTATATAACAATTACAATAAAACGCCGATTATTAATCTGCTTTCATTGTAATCAATTTTGAATATCTATTGGTTGCTTCGGGTATTTTATAAGATCTTTTGAACTGTAAGGTGCGCTATGAAATTTTAAGGATCAAATAATACAACCTACATACCTACCTGTAACAAATAGTAATATAATTATCAAAACTGAATATTTGATAATCCATCAGTGCGAGCATAGAATTTCGATAGCTAGAATCAATCGACAAAAACATCCGTCCTTTTCACTACCTATGGTTATCTGTCAAAATTACCGATTTTTTCAGAATTTGTCGATCTTATATGTCAAAATCGAATGTTGCCCTGGTAATCTGATTCGCAAATTTTATTTGGTTTATGCATACTTTATTACTATTTTATGTAATATTACTATGTACTAGTGCCATAAACTTTTTCGGAAATCGTCTACTGTTCCTCCCAGGACAGGCTAAGCCTAGTGTGGGGACAGGGCAGTTTTTGTCATGTTTTAATTTTTAAATTTCTTTCTTTCTTTATCTATTATGTTATCGGAGTTGGTATCAGATAAATTTGTAAAGTTAAATTGCTATTTTAGTTTTGCACTTAAAGTAAAAACTGTATAATATTTTCTTGGCAAAAAGTCATACGAGTTATCGGTATCGCGTCAAATATAGGCCTCTGTGATAATAATATGTTTAAACTCATATCAAAAGGCCTATATTTTTCGCGATATCGATTGGATGGTCTTAACATCCTGTATCTACAAAACATCTTTTTATTGAATGAAACTGCTTCACTGAATATTCTAATTTTAAATATACTTTGACAATCGAACAACCATAAATATGGCGCCGTAACTTTTTAAAATCAAAGGCCAAGACATCTCGCCGTACTGCCAGTGCAGTGGCACTAGAGCCCACACGTGGCGGAACACACGGCTAGCTCCAGAAATACACAACGTAAACACCGCAATATGTTCACAAGTAATGAAGCGAACACTTGGCCGCCGCTATAAATAGATAAATAAACCATACCCGACGCTTTTGTGTTGTTTTGAAGTACCTTCCAAATTTAAAAGTTTGTAAGGACTCGAAATTTAAATATAAAAAAAGGAAAATAATTAAGATGATGCCTCCAAGCTTAAATCAATAAAATTCTTTTTAAATTTGACATTTAATTATTGTCGATGTCCATTTTTGCAACAGTTTTTAAGTTTGCATCGAACGCCGACTCGATGTTCTCCTATTTATTTTTCCAATTTAAGTTTTTCCTTTCAATTAAATTTTATGGAAGTTGATATTTTGTATTATTTTCTTGTCCGTTATGGAAAGACCTAGATATTTTCCGCAAAATAGCAAAATTAGTTTCACTCCATTAGTTCGTGCGTTAAGAAAATTCATCGCAGATTCAATTTCTGTGTAAGTCTAGAAGTAATCTAGCAAGAAATCCCGTCGTAGATAACCCTATCTGCCCGGGACTAGAAGGGCGTAAATCTTTGCTCAGATCATTATATCCTCTGATGTGATTTTAAAATATCTCTGTTTCTACTTGCTTGAACTTGGAATTCTAAAAATACGAATTTCTTGAAAATCTTATATTCCATAGGATTTAACAACTTTTATGCTTTTGTGAAATATATATATATTTTATATTTATACTTATTATGACCATTGACGGCCAGAATTCAGAATTAATTTCTTACTTATAATTAAGGTTCTTTTCATCTTACAGTTTATTATTTTAGCCAATGAATAACTACTACGCAGGAAACGTAAACTTAAACAAATACCTGACAAAGGGTTTTTCTTATTATTATTTTAGTTTCTGTTATTTTGTGACCTAATTTAAATTCATTGTTATTATTTCCAGGTAATTCCTCAGAGGTGGAACGAGTGAGTGAATTCATTTGTTTATCTTACAAAATGTTTACGTTAACATTTTGGTTTGTATTTAGATTATATTTTATTTATATAACATCGTATGAGGTTATGGCATCAATTGAGTTTACGAAGTTACTTCTAATTCGTTCTAGATACTGTATTTTTATGTATCCAGATACTTCAATTGGTTTTGACTGTATGTTACAATTCATAAAGGTTGTGACGAGATGGATGCCGATGATATAATAAAAACCCGGAGATGTCACTTATACTCGTAGTATAATTTAGAATTTAAGGCACACTGAAACAATTTATAAAAAGGTAAATTTTACAAATCACTGAGCATAAATCTTAATGATATTATCAAAGGTAGGGCTACTTACAATAATGCCTTGGAAAAGTCATTTGAAACTTTTGAACATTCATCGTTATAGCTTATTAATATATACCGGTAATTTATTATTGATACTTAATTTTTATAATTATTTGTGTCGAGACTACCGCTCCAGACGCTGACTCTGATGGGAATAAAATTGGAGACCAAAAACAATGAAAAAAAAAGACAGATGGTTAGTTTGAAAACAGAAACAAAGAGAGAATGGCCAGAGAAGAGCAAAGACAGCAAAGAGTCGCTAATACTGATATAGCGCCTGAATGATAAACTGATGAATAAATTTATGACTACACTGTGGTCCTTGGCCAAATATTGATGTGCTAATGTTTGTGTCATATTAGGTACATGACTGCTTGTAACTTCATCTTCTATAACACTTAATATTAGGTTGTAATAATAGTTGTAGTAATAATCATTTTGATCACGTAAGTAGACAGATATATCTATACGTATTCTGCTTACGTGAAGGCACGCTCATAAACCGATTGTCTAAGAAAGATTCACGACTTTTGTATGTCTTCCTTGTTTTAGCCAAATGTAGTGTTTTATATATTAGGTCCTTACCTATGAAATTGGTGATTTGTATGGAGATTTTGGGGAATGCTGCATTTTCCATACTAACATTTTATCAGTTTTCTTCACAACGACAAATCCAAAGATAATAATATTTGGCATCTATCATTAGACAAGCTTTAGTAATATGTGTAATATCACACTTCATAAAAATTATTTATCGTTTTTAAGTGAATGCAAATAAAATGATGTATTCGGGAGGCACTTAAAAAGAGTTGTCTCCGTGACAAATTTTAACGCAATTAAACTTACAACAAATTATCAAAACAAATCAAAAGAGCTCAAAAATATAGTCTATTTTTAGACGAGGTAATTATTTTTTAGGAATACTCTGAATCATAATAGTTACAGACAAAATACTAAGAGAGAAAAAAAACACCAGTTTCATAGGTAAGGACCCAATAATATATCTACATTCACGCCTACTTCCCAGAGGGGTATGTAGAGATAACAGATCTCCACTGGCTACGATCCTGACACTTACTTGTACTTCACTTAGAAACATATTCAAAAAAATTAATATTCTGACTGTTCCTTCCCAGTATATTTACAACTGCATCCTTTTTGTGAGAAGTAATATTAATTCTCTTTTAAAGAACAGTGACATTCACAATAGGAATACACGAAATAAGGGAAAGCTTCTTCTGCCGTCCTACAGGCTGCAGAAAATCAATAGTTCATTTGTGGGCCTTAGTATACGCTACTTTAACAAGATCCCTAGTGAAATTGTCGAATTGCCTTTGCACAGATTCAAGACATATATTAAAACTAAATTAATGTCTAAAGGTTACTATACCGTCAATGATTACCTAGAAGACAAAAATGCGTGGCAATAATTGTAATGTAGATACTATTTTTTAGATTATAATTTAGACTATCACCGTACATGTTTGTAATGAAAAATGTGGTAAACTGCAGAATATTACTCAAATTAGATATCTATCTTTTTATTTTTAAACTTCAATGACGTTGTAGTTTATGACATTTTTTAAATGTTGCTATGTAAAGGGAGGGTAGAAACTTGCTGAGTTTCTTGCCCGTTCTTCTCAGAACAAGGCCTCCTGGTAGTTTTGTGAACGGATGGCGTAATTTTTCTTTTTCACGAAATATTGTAAAATGTTTATGACATTCATAAGCATGCGCTAAGACGCATCTAAACTGAATAAATGCTTTTGATTTGATTTGATTTGATTTGACACACATCTTTCGCTTCCTCTACTCTCGTTACTAATTTCATACTCGTCCTTCGCTTCGCGGTTTACACTTAATAATCCAAAAATATATGTTTACTGACATTGCATCTTAGCTCATACTTGTAATCATAAAAAAGATTTAAATAAAATGAAAGACAAACTACTTCATCCGTTCTCAATACTAAAAAACCTTGTTCACAGAAGAACAGATTTTTCCCTGAAATTTAAATTCCAAAAATGCCTACAGTTGAAAATATTTAGTGGTTAGTTCAAAAATGGAACAGCATTCGCTTATACTCGTATATATTTGCCAGTTACTTTTATGACGAATGTATCTTTGGTGAAAAAGCTTGCTTAAAATAGACTTAGTGACAATTAAAGACGTTAATGGTTCGTATTATTTACTTTTTCCTTAATTATAATCCTGCAAGTCTGGCCGTAGGCTAGACTGAGACGTCACAACCATCAGTCAGCACAAATGGCGTAGCAAAAGTTCCCGCGACATCTTTTTTACGATCGCAGGGACACTCATTACCCCGGGGCATAGCAAACAAGGGCCTAAAAATTTTTTCATCAAAATTTGACTTACACCATCTGCTTCCGTGGTAATCTCGGCTTCTGTAAATATTTGGCTGTCTCCGACTTGATTGCTCTCTAGAAATTATGTTTCAACATTTTCTTTGCCTTTAATAATGACTGCGTACGTTGGAATTTCAAAATTATAATTTTTGTCGTATGTAGGTAAGGGAATCCAAGATCTGCTTAATAGTATCAGCTTTATATGACCTGAATATCTAGATTTTTTTTTAGGGAAATGTAGCGTGTTGTCTAATATGAATGTCTTTAGTATCGTTTCAGTGGAACGATACTATGCTATTCATATTATACAACAGGCTCATCCACCCCGAGCTAGCCTGTGTCTGTCTAGTAAAGGTCTCAGCAGTTCCTCCTGTGTGTGTTAACTTTTATGTGCATCTAAAGCTTATAGCTACGTGACGACGATAGAAAAGCTAATTTCTAGCCGGTCCATGCTAGAATAACCTCGAGTGTCATCAGACTTGTATGAGTCATCTACTTAACTTCGTATTTGGAGTAATTCCAAAGCAATCTTAGACTGCTGAATGAACTGTAGAAATCCAACCTGATGATCTTAAGTGCTGTTACTTTTCTTGGGATTATATTATGCGCAACACGATATCTCTTAACTCACAACAATGCAAAATCTCTAAATTTTCCTGATTGGAAAAGCCATAAAAACAATCTTTTCCATTTAGGTTCATTTACAAATGGTTTTGAAGGTAGAAAGTTATATCAGCAATATTTATGAAAACATCTTTATGAATAAAATAAATGAAGTTGAACTTGTCGAGTTGCTCTTAAGTTACAAAGAATTTCGATCATTATTATTTATTTCCCAAAACCACAGAACTGTACAAAATTTAGCTATACGTACACCGACTTTAAAAGAGACAAACTATAAATTCGCGGAACGTTCCTAACCTTAAATTCGTTAAAGAATTTCTCCAGCCTTGCTTATAAACATGGGCGATTGCGCCCTGAAATACGTTCAGAACACCTCCAACTTTGGGGGATTACGAATGAATTATTAATGTGGGCATTCACATAAAACCAGATGTTTTTTATCCCACCGCCCCTTATTTTGGTTTTAGGTAATTCCCCAGAATACCGCTTTCGTAATGCTTAGTCGTAATTACGAGGGATTCCATTATATTATTTAGGGTCCGAATTCTGATATTGATTTGGAATTTGATACAAGCATATAACAAGATCAATATCATCTGTTTTTTCGAGTACTCTTTTATCGTTTTTTTTTATTAATTTTGACAAGATGTTTTATCTAGGGTTCATTGATCATTCATATCCAATCAGATATATGTATAGGTGTCGGGGAATAATAAATATAAATAATAATATTATACTAATAATTGTAATGTTTCGCTGTGTATAAAAACAATATTTATTTTTTTATATTAGGGGATCTTTTTTTGCTTGGCTGTTATTTATTATTTTGGTAAAGTTTGTATAAGCTTGCGTAATCTACTGTTCAACACACGTCTCACTCACTCGCAGGGCGTCCCACACTATGTTTCTCGAGTCGCGGTTTTTACTAATAAACTTTCCGGCTCCAACGGCCGTCAGTATTTGTGTATAATGTGACCAACCCCTATTTTAAGTAATTTCTTATTATAAATAAATAAGTCCGAGAAAATACACACAATTATTTAATTACACAATGAATTAGAAAACTTATTTTAAGATTCATATTTATTATTAGTCTCTCAGAGCTTATATCTTTATTTTCTTGAAAATATAACACTGATAAAATATCACCTGAAAGCTTAAAACACCTATACCTTTCTCTTAATTAATAATAAATAACTTACCCTAGTTTATATCTGTGTCAGATGTACAATCACGCACAAAAATGTTACGAAAATTTCATAACAAAAACTCGCTTAATGTGTCGAGGCCAAATATATTTTTAATTGCACCCCTTATTCTGTTAGTCCACTAACTAAAACTGTGAGGGACTGTTAATTGACCGTTCTCTAGTTGGGTCGGGTTCATTAATTTTTTAGGACACCAGCGCATTACCATAGACACAATTTGTAGACATGTTTTATGTCGGTATCATACCAAAAATACGACCAGCGAACTTTCTTTATCGTTTATCTGTCCCTAAGGTCCAGTTTCATTCGTGTTTAAGCCTTTTTTGCTATGAATGTTTCATTGGTTATTCTAAGATAAAATATAGTACCATAGTAGGTACTTGCTTTGGCTCCCGAATTATTTCAGTTGGAATTTTGAATCAGATAACATAAACCTCAATGATAAGCAGTACCATCCTTAATATTAATTCTCTTACACTATTAATAATAAAATAAAAGATGTTTTCGTCCGATAAAATTCATATTTTTTAAGATATTCCTCAGGCAGTAGTTATTTATGACAGTAATGTATCGTTTACAATCATAAATATATTTAATAAATTTGTTACTTTTTAATGAGCTTATTCATCAATTATTTGACCTTAAACCTTCTGGCACTTAAACGTTTTTATTATATTCAATTCGATCAATCAATTGATTCAACCTATCACAGCTGTGTATGTGATATAAACACTTTTTATACAGCGGTGTACCATGTTCCGTGTCTGTTAATTTAGTACCTAATTTATTAACGAAGAGTGTTAAAAATATTTGTAATAAGTTGCCACAAATAATGGCCAAAGCAGCTAATTATATTTTAGGTTAAGTTCAAAACACTCTAAAGTCATGTAGTATGTTAAGAGCGACTTCAATAATGCTAATGAGAATAACATAAAAGGAACACAAATTATTAAATCACGGATGGCAGCTCACAATATTATAAAGTACTTTATAAGTAAATGGTTTGTGCTATCTGGAAGTGGTGAAATTGAACCTAAGTTCTATATTTATTTAACTATCGACCAAAACCCCAAAGACTTTCATAATCGAGTTACAAAGTAATATGAAACGTATCGTAAGAACACAACCAATTTCAGAATGTGAAAGTTCTTTTGCGTTATTTAACAAGCTAAAAATAGCTCTGATATCAAGTGATACTGAATCACCTTGGAATATACTATTTTTAAATACGAAAGGAGCTTTGTTGTAAAAATTTTTATATAAATCATTAAATGTTTTGGTAATCAGTTTTTCTGCCTATTGTTTAAGTCACTAATATACAATAGGTACTTATTAATTTCAATGTCTTGAAACTATGGGGTAATAACCACATAAAAAATTCTAAATCTTCAAACAGTTAATTTTCTATAAATTTTATTTATAACAGCTCAGTTCTTAATTTTGTTTTCATAAATGGTGACCTGTTAGCCACCGAAAAATATGTAAATATTTTGTTTCATATACTAACAGCAGTGTTTCTGTCAGATAACGGTGCCTAAATGTTCAATTAATTGGTATTTCTAGGGCTTTTCCTCATAATCAGCATCTAAAGTAATTTTGCAATCAACGTGACAAAATTTTGGCGTAGCAATATACTGAAGTTGTCCCTTTATTTTCATAATGAATACCCTTCGAGATGTCCCTGTTTTTATCACAGTGCCATCTGTTGATTTTCTTTGTTGAACTCCACCCTTTGTCCCCGGATTGGATTGAACAAGTTTCAGACTTATTACTTTACAGATAAGGTTGATTGTTGTAGTTTAATCGCATGTATAATGAAGGTATTGTCTGTAGAGGGCGCCCGTATCCGCACATGTGCACTACTCGTTAGGGCTTCATAACCACTTTTGCGCCCGCATGTACGCGCCAACATAATGTTACAGGCGTGTCAAGCTATTTCAAATCTTATTCATATGACAATAGGTATACGTAAACTGCTCGTGTTAAGTTTGTTCGGGGTATTTAATGGATTATGTAAATATAGTTTAGTGAACTTATAATTGAGAAGTTTATTGTTCTAATTGATGTTTCTGACAACTGTACAGGTTATTGGGAAGAGAAATTCGGGCATATCAATTAATTTAGGACAACATATTTACAATGTAAGTAGGTATATTGGTTCAAGTAACTTTTATTTATAGCAAAACTCTTTGGAAAGTAACTCGTTTTATCAATAAACATAGACTGCGAGTAATCAAATCCTTGGAAGTTTGAATGGTTCAATTTAGCTGATAATGTATTTGTATACATAATAATATCATAAGTCTATATCGGGTTGTCTTTATGCAGAATGGAGTTAAAGCCTTATGAATTTACATTGGCTGATTAATTTCGGTTTTCGGAGAAACAATACACCGGTCTTAGTGCGTGGACCTTTGTGGCTTACACTCGTACTATGGCGTAATTGGATTCTATGATATCCTTTAATTCTAAATTCAAATAGTATTTACGGGAACGGAGAATGGTTATAAGTATTGTTCGTGCTCTCTTCCCTTGTAATATTAGGTCCTTACCTATGAAATGGGTGTTTTTTAAAATACCCCAATTTTTGTTTGGCTGAATGGGGTCTTAAGGAACACAGTGCTCCTTGGACTCTGTCTACCCCTTCGGGGATTATAGGCGTGATTTTATGTATGTATTCTAGGTACACTTAAGACAAAATTTATTTTATGTGAACAGGCTTGTCCTTTTTAACATGGACCTAAATATATCAAGCGTAAAGTAGGTGTTAACATTTGTACCCCTTCAAAGATATATTAGGTCCTTACCTATGAAATTGGTGTTTTGTATGGAGATTTTGGGGAATTCTGCATTTTCCATACAAAATTTTTTTCAGTTTTCTTCACAACGACAAATCCAAAGATAATAATATTTGGCATCTATCATTAGACAAGCTTTAGAAATATGTGTAATATCACACTTCATAAAAAATATTTATCGTTATTAAGTGAATGCAAATAAAATGATGTATTCGGGAGGCACTTAAAAAGAGTTGTCTCCGTGTCCAATTTTAACACAATTAAACTTACCACAAATTATCAAAACAAATCAAAAAAGCTCAAAAATATAGTCTATTTTTAGACGAGGTAATTATTTTTTAGGAATACTCTGAATCTTAATAGTTACAGACAAAATACTAAGAGAGAGAAAAAACACCAATTTCATAGGTAAGGACCCAATATTTAAAATCAAAAATATTTTTTTTCCATAGGCTAAGCTAGGCACTAAAAACTACTTTTACATATTATCATCATCATTATCCCGCTCCTGTCCACTGCTGTACATAGGCCACCCCTAATGCACGCCACCGCCCACTCCAGCCAGCCTATGAATATCGTCATCCCATCTTGTCACAGGGCATCCCATACTACCTTTACCGAGTCGCGGTCTCCACTCGAGAACCTTACCGCCCCAACTGTCGTCAGTTCTACGGCTAATATCTGACGACCTCCGTGGTCGAGTGGTCTGTATGCCGGTCTCAAGGCGTCGCCATCTCGAGAGGTTCTGGGTTCGATCCCCGGTGGGTGCAAATGTTTGAATGTTTGGGTGATGAATTTTCAGTCATTTGTTCTCCAGTCTTAGATGTTTATATATATTCGGGATATTTGTATGTATTTTTCGATTATTTATCCGTCATCTAGTGTCCGTAACACAAGCAGCATTAGTTGCTTAAAATGGGGCTAGTTGATAGGTGTGAATGTGTGATATTATTATTATATGACCAGCCCACTGCCACATCAGTTTGCTAATCCATACAATTTTTATAATATTTATATAAATCACTGCCGCGAGCGAATTTGAATTGAAATCTCAATGAAGTGGAACATCTATCTATCAATATGTATTTCATTTAACTCTTGCTTGCTTCACTATTTACCTGCTGACATGCTCGCCCCTATATCGCTCTATAATAATATGGCCTTAAAGTTATTGATAATTATTAATTATTTACCTATAAATAAGTATATGTAACTGCATCTCACTTAGTATTAAAATACTTGCGTGATATTACTTCAAGGTGATATTACTCATTTCATAGAAAAAATCTATTATCCCAATTTCGAACTGTCATTATTTAACACTTCACTACTCATTTCGTACTCGTAAATGGAATGCTATGTAATTGTGAGCAATGCACAAAAATATTTCCAACATTTCCGAGTTAAAACAACCGATTAAGGAAGACCTCTCTCACCCTTCTTTCATAGACTTATCTCAGTACTTCTGGGGATGGTGTAATGAATTCCTGTGGGTCGACTGAGATGGACGTCACTTTAAAACCGAACGACGCTGACCTCACGCGACGCATTCTTTTTTATATTTAAATTTCGAATGCGCCGCGATTTATGCTTTTTAATTAATTTTAGCGAATTATTCATAACGGTTTTTTATACATGTTAAACAAACTTAAAGTAATTCATAATCGAACGCTCTGTATTATAAAACTTAATATGTGGGCTTTTTGTGGAAATTATTCTAATTGAATCACATAATTTTGTTAACAGTTAAATACTTTGTCATTTTCTTATGTAATTTAAATGCATTAAGGCCATGTAAAATCATGCTTTCAGTGATACGTCCGGTGTATTTTGCGACCGTTAAGATATTAATAATAATACTAATCTAAATATTTATACCAAATATATAAATGTTTCGAGTTAACTCATTATAATTGTATTACTGTTCCGTTACTGACTGTACCGTTGACACATTTTTTCACGTTTGTCTTTTAGCTGTTTCCTTTGACTTTAGAGCGTGCGTACAGGCAAGCGGTTGTTCATTCGAGTGGCACAGATCTTAACAGCTGTCATTTATCTGCACACAAGTGTAGGCCCGCATGTATGGACCCTTATCATGTGTTACGCCATCTGTTGTCCTCAGGGAGCCAGTGAGTTCACTGCCTGATTGAATATGGAACGTATGAAAATAACGGTCCCAACGTTCGCTTTAAATTCTATATTTAAAATAATTATCCTGAAAGAACGCTTAACCACCAAATGATAGGTTTGTACTGCGTTTACACCGAATATTGCTCGATTATTCCGTCGGTAGCGTGTTCGACACCTAAATTACGTCATTTCATTTTTCCTAGTCGATGTAAATATGAACTAAAGCTCAGATGGATTCCATTTTTGTATTATATTTGTATGCTCATTCGAATTAAAAATTTTACTTACCTTTGAAAATCGACTTGCATTTTTTTTAATCGTACATTTTTTTAATTTTGCTACATCGTATTGTGGATAAAAATGTTTAAGCAATCTGATATTTTGATTATAGGTACCTACTAAAAAATGTTCTGAAGGTTAAATATACGTTGTAATTTTTTTTTCAATCGCTCACAGTATTGTAGTACAACAAACAACTTTCCGATTACGAAACTGAGCTTTATTGCAAATCAATAACAACATAATGCTCCGCCATCATGAATCCCATTCTCTATTTGGCCAGGATATGCCGTTGTTTGAAGTGCGACATTACCCCCGCAATATAAAACATGTTTATTTAGGCTCATGTCATCAATGTTTTGTAACATAAAAGAAAAAATCTATTTAAGACGGTCTGAAAGGATATGCTCTTTGGGGCTTTTACTGTATTTGTATTGGCACTGGCAGCGCTAAGCACGAAGTTAATAAGATGATTTGATATAATTCTTAAAACAATGTAAAAACAATTCGATTAAATATCGAACATAACGAATTACTCCTAATAAAGCGATGGATGAAAGAAAACTGTACTCAACAGAGATGCGAATGTTGCGATGGATGTGTAGAGTCAGAATAATGGACAAGATCAGGAATGAGTATTTAAAGGAAGTTTGAAAGTAGCGCCAGTGACAGAAAAGATTAGGAGCAATAGGCTAGCGTGGTATGGATATGTGATGAGGAGAGATGAATGTCACATTACAAGAAGGATGCTGAGCATGGATGTGGACAGACTTAGAGTTAGAGGAAGATCAAAGAAGCGATGGATTGAATGAGTGAAGAATGATATGAGAATAAAAGAAGTGGATACTGAGCTGACGAGTGACAGAGGAGAATGGAAGAAGAAGAGAATACATGTTGTGCCGACCCCACCTAGAGTGGGAAAAGGGCAAGAAGAAGAAGATAACGAATAACTCCTGTAAAGTGGGACGTATATAAAGCTGGTGTCGATGACATGTGTACAGGCGCAGGAATTTGAAGAGGACCCAGGAAAAACAGCCTATTATAAAGCTTGTAGCAATTAGGGTTCAGGAATCTTGAATTCGAGACTTTTTCGATTGCACAAATGCACGAGAATTGGTCCCATCTAACCAACAAAACTCACAGAGGAATATGGTCACACACCTAACTGGCAATATGCTTTATTTTGAATATGGGCCGAGCGTAAGAACTACTATACTATCGAATTCATCACACATGACCTTTACGTGTCAAATAATAATATAACAACTAATGGGACTAATCATGTAACAAGAAATTGTGCATACATTTTTGTTGTTTCTCTGTCTTGCTTTTGTTTTCGTTGTTAGTATTGTTTTAGTGCTTATTACCCCCTTTATGTATGTTTATGTTTCCGCAAAGTATTTCATCTTTTGAAGAAAAAATTATAAATGTGTTTTAGAAATAATTGCTAATTGTACTTACTTAAGCTTAAGAAATAATTTCTGAGTCACTTAATTATGCAGGAAAGACTGAATCATAGTTTTTTATTATCTAAATATTATACAATTTAAATTGTGAGATAACAGGTACGACGCCATTCAAGACCATTGTTTATATAACCGTCCCTATCAACGCACAAGGCGGTGGTTGATTTAAAATCAATGTCCCGTTAGATAATAAAAATATAATGGTCGGTTGTGATCGGTCTTCGTATTATATTCAATTTAAATAGAGTCCATATGAAGTTAAGTTCGAAAATATAGATTATTGACAGTTTTGTATTTTGTGATCTGCGGTTGACTGTACAAAAGATATAGTTTAACAAAATATAGCCAATTGAATATTCAAAATATATATCATTGTCAGGTCGTATTTCTTGATACATTTCCTTGAAAAATATGATTTTCTTTTTAAATTTACAATTAATTGGAATATTTTTATGGTAAACTTTTTTAAATTTAAAATTAAGAACACAAAATGTTATCTATTTCCACAAAGTCCCGATTTTGGTGCAGATCCAATTCGATTTTTGAATTCAAGCCTTGGCGTTCCGCCTTGCAAGTAATTACCCTGCGAACATCAAAGGCGAAACTTTCCTTTTAAACTAACAACACAACCACCATCTTTGTTAAGGGCCAATTATATTCATAGATGGATGCTCACGAATATCTCACGACATATTTAAACTCTTCTAACTCTTGCTAATGACGGGCCTGATCCTTTAATAAAATTACTTCAGCCGTGGCAAGGTCTTGGGTGAATTTCGATTGGTAGTGTAGGCTTATGTCAAACGGAACGTAGATCAAAGATTGTGAGGGAAGGGTTGAAGTGCTGATTCTTAATGAGATGCCTTTTATTGGTTGGCGAAATAAATTCCTATTTTTATTGTCAGATTTATTTTATGTGAGGATGGATCAATGTCGTGTAACATGTAGGAATAAGGAGTGAACTAGATGGAAATAGACACCAAAGAATCTTGTTTAGCGTTTGAAATATCATATGAGAAGAATGGAAGTGGAAGGTCAAGGGCAGGACGTTTTTTCTATTATATATCTTACTACTTATATGGAATATGATATTGCGGCAAGTAGTGCTTTAAAAATCTAGTAGCTTTCCTAATAAAAAAAAATTAACTTGAAAAATTATCCAGAGTTGAATGCTAAAAACAACCTTTTGATGACAAACGATATGATTTAAAAATACTTAGCAAATATAAAACAGAAAATCATATTTTCATTCTTGCGTAGATACAAATACACAATAATTTAAGGTGTAAAAATTTTTAACATTGCAATACATTCAAAATTCTCCGTTTACAAGCATTTCATAAAGCAAAAGTAGCATGTAAAAAATCATAGAAAATAAAAACAAGCATAAGAATAATATTCTGAATTCTAAATAGAAGAATCCTCTTTAAGATTAATTAAACTAACGATTTACTTGAACTAACCTCGCGAGTCGAATTTAGCTAACAAATTACAGGAGCAACCAATTTTCTGAATGCAGATACGTTTCTATCACTTTCATTTCATTGATTAATTATTTAAATTTGATTAGAATGTGAAGTATTGGCATTCGCTTTTCTTTTATTACATATGTCTTTAAGGTGGAATTTGGATACGTAACAATGATTGGAAATTTGTTAATTTCTAATTTAGAATTGTTTGCAAAAGCAGTAGGCGTTACTTTTTGATAACCAAATTTTAACTATTATATTAAATAAAAGATGATGACTCTTTGAATCACTTAGACAATTAGAAATAGACATAATTTAACGTGTGTAATGTAACATAACTATCAATTTCTTTGAGCGATTGAAGTGTAAATACCCAGAACATTTCTGAAAAAAACATGGGAACTTAAAGTCGAAATAGGTACTCGGAGTATGTTTGAAATTTATAAAGAAACATTGATATTAATTGTATATTATATCAGACTCGAAAATTCAACACTAATTAGTTCATACCTACTCTTTAAGTCATCTTAAGATATAATCGAAGTCAACAATATATTACCTGAAATTGTTTGATCTTATTTCGGTGTGAAATGTGTTAGGGAAGTTATAGTTAGGCAGTCCTTTACAAATCCGGTTATCATCATCCCCGTTGCTAAAGACAAGCAAAACGGTACCTCCGAGAGCAATGCTAACTTAGCTACCCACGCACAAACTGTAACTTACTTAAACTTGTTACTGCTGGTGTAATGAATTAGGAATGCTTTGGGAAATTACACAAGTGGGTCTTAATATATCTGTGATTTCTTAGGTTAAAAGTTGTTTATATCTTTTAAGTCTTGAAGGAAATTTTTCATTTCATCTTCTGAGAGCTCCAATTCAATTTTTAATCAGAATAAATGTTTAGTCAGATTCAGAACCGTTTCAGCTGGACTACATAAGTATTTAATACACAAATCAACTAATTTAAGAGATGTTACAAGAGAATTCGTAATGGACTTAATAGAATTAGACAACATAATCCATGTCTATTATGTCATCCACATTTAAATAATCTCTGTATGTGTATTAATTAATGTTAAAAATAATGTAGAGTTTTTGTAGTAAATTATAATGTATTCCCAAAAGGCAGATTATCACCCATCTAATACGTGTTCGCCTTTCAATTAATATGTTTAATTACTTAACACGTGGAAACCCCGTTGCCATGAACTGGATACAGTGTATTCTTTATTCATTCATCTTAATACAAATGATATTCAGAATAAATTGTACTTTAAAATTATTCAAATTATTCTCAGACACAGGCAGCATCCGCACGAGTGGATACAAATTCCTTAATTCATATTTTATCAATTGAAATATTTATGTTCTTACGAACAAAGGCTACAGGATCAGCCATACTGTACCTTAATGATTTACAGTATTAGTGTCTCCAAAGCCTTCATAATTAATAACGGTATCCAATGAGATTTTGAACACACTAAATCTCACGATATACAGAGCCAAGCAAATGTAAGATTAAAATATTACGTTAAAGCAAAACTACGTTTTAGCCGACTGACTGAGTTTCGCTGACCCGTATAACAACTATTGAATAACGCTAAAAGCCGAAACCTACATCAGAAAAAGGTGAACCCCTAATTATCCCAGCCTTAGTAAAAGCGGGGAAATCGAATATACTTTTCATAAATTCAGCAAAAGCTTAAGAACCTAATTAATTTAAAACTGCTACGTACGACTATTGATAATTATTTATTAATTTAGCCCTTTTTATGTAGACGATTTCATTTTCGGAAACAAAATGGGTTTCTCCAAATTATAATGAAGTAATTAAAATGATCTAGTACCATCACATCTGAAAAGTTACTTCATTGAAACATTTATATTCTAATTGCTACAAATCCTTCAGATGACTTTCATTGTAACGTACTTTTGAATTATTAGGTTATTTAAATTATGGTTTCTGACTTCTAAAAACTATTCTGCTATTCGAATTAGTTATTTAATCTCTATTGTTATTCGGATCAACTAAACTTATTTACAAGTTTTAATTTATATTTATTTCAAGTCTATACTTTACTTCAATAGTATAAGCTAAGTTATATTGACTAAACCTCCCAGATAAAAAGGGCACTTTTTCAACTGGTAGTACAATTAGTTTGCGTTTGTGCATTATCTCTCAACCGGTGGCATGTAACTTTATTTTTAAAAGTCATATAAAGGGTAAAAGCCTATGCCCATTAATAAGGTTGCCTAGAGACTTCAATAGCTGAATCAAAAGTCTGTATTAACAATGAGACCAATTTGTTAGTTTGATTTACATAGCGATATTAAAATAATCGAATAGGTTTATCCAAATAATTGAACCGGGAATGTCAAATTATATTTTTTATTAGTATCTAGATATACTTTCGACGTAAAACTTAAAAGTACAGCGTAATGAGCAAGTGCTTTAGCATAAGTATCTAAATTATAAATTAACTTTTTATGGCTTAAATTAACCATATTGTATGCTCGTAAAACTCCAGTAGATACAGTAACACCACTTCGAGTAAGTCTGACTCCTTTGTGTTCAATTTGAATAATGAATTTCTCGTAATTTGTCTCATCTAAATCTTACACAAGGCCAGACATAACTACCAAACTTGTAATTCCATCCTCGCTAAGCACAGGTACAGAATATGCTACACCTACAGGACTGTCGTCTGCAGGTAACTGACGTTCATAATTTTGGATGTATAATTGTTATTCCAAGGCTAATTGCACAGCCCGATTTAATAAAGTGTATTGTGATGTTAAATTAAGTCGCCTTTCTGTAATAAATAATGTACTTTCTGCTACGCTGAACTGAATAAGCTTCTATTTATGATATCTATTTAAATAAAATCGAAATACCATTCACTGATTAATCACGAAATCTCAGAAACTATAACAAAAACTTAAACTTGTCAGGTAGGTTTCTTATAGGCTAATAGACATCCGTTAAAAACGGATTTAGCGAAATTTCATCCCTAAGGAGGTGAACGCTAGTTAAGTATATTATTATTAGAATGGTAACCAGTACCTTTATCAAAGAAGATTTAACTTAGCAAGATCACTGATATGAGCACTTATAATTAAATCAGGTTCTTTTAAGTTATTTTCTTCCATTCGATACAAATTAAAATAATTTGCTTCCCTTTTTATACACCTCCTGTATATTTTTATAGCTTAAGCCAGCTTTACATTTTAAAATATTCCCGTCTATTTCCTTTGTGTTCAAAATTTTGTTTAAAATTTAAATTTTATTTCACATCATAAAAACTACATTTATATTCAGTAATAACTTCAAAATTTCAAATTTATGGCCTATTTCACGTCTAAGTCCATTAGCCGTGTCGTTAAGAGAAAAAATGTTGTTTTAATTAGAAAATTCGTTAATTTGCACGAAAGCTGTTAATGAAAACGCTCTGGGTTCGCCCTTGGATGATAATGAACTTGAAATTCGAATACAATTAGTGGATTGTCTTTCATCCGAATATTATTTTGTTATTGTACAAAAGATTTCAATTCCCATTTCTAGGTTGTAAAAATCGTATCGTTGTTTTTACTTCAGAATCAGATTCATCTGTGCCATAGAAAAAACAAGTTTCTCTTTTCACAGTGACTGTATGAGATTTGGTTACTGTACTATTTAATTAAAGAAACAGAAAGATAAGTAATTGAAGGACATTTTATACATAGCATCTTTTAATTTCGCAATCATTGGGAACATGTTTTGGGTTTCAAATTATTAAAGCCTTTAATCTACAATCTTCTATGCAACAATAATACGATCAACGTCTTTAGAAACATCGACTCGAATTCATTTTGCAAACTCCACCACGTGCTTCTATTGGCTTCTAAAGCAGCAAAAAAGAAAACTTCCAGAATTTCTGTCCTACTACCTCAGAACCCTCGAACACGTACTCTGTTGCTACCTGCAATAGTTTTTGTCCCGTTTTTTCGTGTCTCAAGGCCGTGACGGTTGTTCAAACTGTTAGGCAACCGTCGTGTAGTGAGATTATGACTAATGCTAGATCGTTATTACTCGTTACTTTACTAACCGTTATCAAATTGTCTTAAATGGATATTATCATGTCTTGGAGAGCAACTGAAAATGATTTCAAATTCTTTGGGTTTCTTTACCGTTTCAGTTAACATGTAAAAAGTATACTTTTCATAATAACCCTTTTCCAAGCAATATTAATAAATGAGTTAAGATTTATATATCCACTAAGACATGTTGTGAAAATATTTAAGTTTTTTTTACCATTGAAAGTAATTGTGCTATTGAGGTTGAAACAACTACTTTTTTACAAAGTCACGGCCAACAGTCGAAACAGTCGACTAGTTAGTTAAATATTTAATATATTAGGGCTGTATTATTTGTATATTTTGTATAAATAATATATGTGTTTTGTAAATTAATAATAAAATTTTCAACACTTTCAGATTGTGGTTTACAGATATTATTACCTGGGGTATATTGTTTCGTAGTTTGGGATAAAGCTTTTTTGGGATCTGTAGTCGAAAATATTTCAAAAATTTTTGACCAAGTTTAAATCTTCAAAAATATTTTCGGTTGCTTCGTTATATAATTCTCATCTGTTCTAAATGCTATTAAATTTGCTTTTATATATGCGCAAATATTTGTATCGAAACCATATTATGATAAATTAGAAGTCTTTGCCTCTTGTATTATCAAAAGCCATTAACAAATACATTTTTGTTAAAATATATGACACGGTAGTAAGTAAATATCGCTCGTAATAATTAAAAGCAATATGTGCACATAAATGTGTTGTATTGACATCTAGGGTGTACCACAAGGAACTACACTTGCACCATTATTTTAAATGGTACGATTTAATGACTATTATCCTCATTTATAAATGCGAATGTAAGTTTCTATAATGCCTAAAAACAGCAAACTTATCCGCTTTACTTATTACTGAGAAAAGTCGAATAAAATTCAATTCATATTAAATAAGTCGCAGCGTAAAAACTTATTAGAAATATAGACTGTAGATCCATTATGAATTCATAACCACTGCTTTTATCAGCTGGCGTATACGCAACTCTAATTATCTTTGTGTCATTAATTGGAGTACACAGAGAATGAGTTTTACAGTTATTTTTGTTTCTTCAATTATTGTTTTATTTTTGTCAAAGAATTCCTGGTTTCATCAATGACTACGAGCGTCTTAATATAGTTCTAGTTAGATTGTCCTATTTTTCTATTCCAATGGTTCTGATTAATTTATTATTATCTCGTGGTGACAAGCGGACGGAAATAGTTAATGACAGAATAATTTAATTGTACGCTGATGAATAATACTTGATGTATCGTTTCTTAAATATTATAAATCTTTAATATCAGTAAAAAGTCTAAGAGACAGTTATGCTTTTGAGCTTTATATGAATAAATATTCTATTTAAAATATTTACTTCTATTTCTTAAGGTAATGTTCATAAAAATGTTCAATTTCGTATATTATGATTTTATTAAGATTCAATAGAATCTTAATAAAATCATAATATACGAAATAATAATGCTACCGCCATCTAGTGACGGGAAGACTAAACTTTTAGAAATCCTGTACAATAGTCCCCAATGTTTGTAGGTTTACCTAACAATAACAAATGCTGTATTTGTATGTTTATATTTTCGTGACAATTTAAATAGCTTAATTATTTTGTTTAATTAAACCCGTTAAAAAATTTCGGCCGTTCCGTTTTAAATTGTTACTCGTACTTGTGCATTATATGTGTATTAAGTATTATTTACCACGGTTTTTTTCATTGTTTCAGTTGGAATTCAGACTGGCTGAGGGACGAGGCGTGTTCGCCAACAACCATGCATTAGATATCGCTCAAACGATATCGAAACGTTAGTAAATTGTATTATGATTTAAAATCCTTTTTACTCCGTTGCGAACTACCAAACAATATAACAAAATATATATTTTTAAATAATGTTTTCTTCTCCCACCATTTACATACTTACGTAAACCCTTCAATCGCTCGCACATTACTCCGACAAATGTTTTTGTTTATTTATCCAGGTTTATTTATTTTACGACTAAATCGACACGAAAATATTTGTCGAATTTTTGCGACTCGGGCGGGTTTAACAGTACGTTGTTTTTCTATTTTTTTATACTCATATTCCTACTACCAAAAATATATAAAACATTTTATAAATTCGATAAATCCGATACTATGAACTCGGAAATACATACATAAATACATGTTAATCCAGTTCTTTAAATAAAGCATTTCTATCTATTCTTTGAAAATTCCAAAGGCAACCATCAAACCAATCAATAGAATATTATATCGGTAACTATCATCATTAATGATACAACGCACTTTTTCCTTCCTCGTGTTGGTTAGTAGTTGTTTTAGTGAGAACTTAGTTCGTTATTATTCATTGTCCGTAACGTCCGGAGGAGGTTTTGTTCTGTTGTGTCATAAATGCGTTGGGTTTTATGTGTTCTGAAGTTCGAATTTTAAAATTTGACATTTGAAGGATATCCACGGCCTACCTGTTTTATAACCTACATTTTTTTTAATGGCGTCAGCTAACGATTGCTAATAACATTATATAACTAAACAAACACTTCTTTTCAACTTTCGCTCAATAGAAAACTTTTGAACTTGCCCAACAAATTATTTTCATACCTACATTGTTTTAAATTTAACAGTTATACAAACAAAATTTCGTCTCTGACTGTTTGTTTAGGATTTGATTGCATAATTAATATGCGAACTCCTCCTCAAGTTTGGACTCAAATTCGATAACGTTAAGGGTTGTTTTAGAAATTACCGGGACAAACTCAACGTATGTGACGAAGATTTTTAAGTATGGCATAATTTGGTTCAAGATTTAGCGTCTTTTGTTAGATAATTACTTTATGAAAATGGAACGGTTAGATGAGAAGTTTCTAAGACAGATTCTAAACAGAATTTGGAGTTAAATTTAATTTAAGCTACATTTTAAACAGGGTAAAGATTCAAAATGACTCTTATTCTTAACTTCATAGGTTCTACAATGTTAATCTTTGTTAGTGCGTCTGACACTGCAAACTCAATGCGTTAGGGGAGTATCAATGTAAATTAACTCTTAAAAAAATGAGTCTACTCACCATCAAGAATTTCACTGTAATCATCATTGCCGACGAAATTGACATCATATTCATGACAACTGTCTTATTTGCCTCATACATATTACGACTCTCGTAACCCTTCGTAATCCACAATATGATATGCAATATTCTTCGGGCTTCCCTTACTCATTCCTTGTACCGAAGATATTTCCGTCTGATTTAATATTGTAAAATTTTTCAATTATTCTGTAAAGAGGAACCTGGATTTCCTTTCTATTCGTTCCAAAGCCTAACCAGCTTACCTTTGGTATCGACTCAGATAATTGAATAAAAAAATTGAGTCTCAGTAACCCTCATATCCGCATTATGATAACGCAATCGTTAGCCGTTCATAATTTATTGGAGCCAAGATGCTCCGTTTTTCAGAAGTTTCGCAAAGACCTTATAATTCAAATATTCATTTCGCGCGCACTGAATTTATTATAAATTCTGGTTAAACTTCAACAGTTTCAAAGTTAAATGCGTTATAGTTTACAACTCTGGGGATTAATTTTTAATAACTCTTGTCTGCGCTCATTAGGTACCTGATTTAGTGCTTTACTTCATATCTTAAGTCTTGACGTTAACTCCCTGGTGCGATACCAAACTTTCTTTAAACTTCGTCCTGGAGAGTTAAGGGATTATGCATCGCGGGTTCAACGGTGCTGGCGTATTCTAATGTGTTAAAAGCTTTGCATATGTAGGTGATTTTAGATGATGTAGGAAATGATAGATGATATAGTTTGCAGAATACTATATTTCTATAATTACCAAATTGAACTTACTCTCGCTTAGTTTTATTTACAATTTCGTACAATCAATACTTTCAAATCAAAAGGTATTTGTGGGCTATATCAGTAATAAAGGCTTCTTTATAAAGTATATAATTTGTCAATGGCTATGTAGCTATTGACTTCTTCTTATCAGCCTATGAAGTAGGTTCTCCTTCGAACGTTCATTAGTAACATTCAAAGGACTGGAGGATTTAAATAAATGAAGTGCCATTGCATTGTCTTGACAAAACAAATTAATCAATGTTGAATGTAACCATTTTCCGTATTTTAATGTAAGCGGGTTGTGTCACAGATTACTAAATGGTTGTTTCGTACTTATGTTTATTGCTTCTCTCTTTCTTTCTTTTTCTCCAGATCCTATACACCTTGCCTTTTTGTTAGGATAAAACCCACTGTTGGACATAATGTAATGTCATGCCTTTTTCCCATAGAGTTTACTTCTTCAACATTTTTGATAACGGATTGATATTTTCCGGAAACTATTCAACAGCCATTATGAAAATTCATTACTAATCTTCGTTTCTAATTCTAATTTGTAATGTTTGTATAGTAAAGTATTTGAACCCGTGCCTTTAACTTTTGTAGTATATATTATCACCAAGCTTATTTATGCCAAACGTTCGTAGTACACGCAGACTGCATTGCGTGTTACGCACTGCGTAGTATTATGTGACAGTATTGCAGAACACAACTGCAATTTATACGTAGGTACCTTACCGTACAAATATTGAGAATGAATTGCGACTGAAACATCGTAAGACATACAATTTTTACAACATGTTTTTGATAAAAGTTTATTGAACATAAAATCTTAAAACCATTTATATTGGGTCCTTACCTATGAAATTGGTGTTTTTTCACTCTTAGTATTTTGTCTGTAACTATTAAGATTCAGAGTATTCCTAAAAAATAATTACCTCGTCTAAAATAGACTATATTTTTGAGCTCTTTTGATTTGTTTTGATAATTTGTAAAGTTTAATTGTGTTAAAATTGGACACGGAGACAACTCTTTTTAAGTGCCTCCCGAATACATCATTTTATTTGCATTCACTTAAAAACGATAAATAATTTTATGAAGTGTGATATTACACATATTACTAAAGCTTGTCTAATGATAGATGCCAAATATAATTATCTTTGGATTTGTCGTTGTGAAGTTAGCTGAAAAAAAAATTGTATGGAAAATGCAGAATTCCCCAAAATCTCCATACAAAACACCAATTTCATAGGTAAGGACCTAATATTTGAATGATGAAGAGATACTTTATCTAAGATTTTCGTTCTCTTTTTAATTGTATTGTATCTTGGTTTAATTAGTATAAATAAATATCATAATATATGTAAGGATCGTAGCAAGTGGAAAGAAATAATTTCTGCCTTCCTCTATGGAAAAATGGCGTTACCTTATGAATGTTAATAAATATCTATCTTTAGACATTCACACACATCTACCAGCCCAAAGAAAGTAGCTCAATACACTCATGTCTTACAAATTTAGGTGACACAAAAATATTGAAAAAAAAGTTATTTTATTGTGCCACAGGCACGTAATAATTAGTTGTGCATAGTATAAATATTAGGTATGTTTAATCAGTCACCTAGTATCCATTATATAAGCTAACTTTGGATATGATGGAGCATATGACTAACATAATCATATTAATTTGTCGCAAGAAGGAAAATAATTCAAACATGCTATAACTAGGGAAAAAACTATACAACTTTATCTAACCAAGGAAATAAAACCTTTGCTACAGTAAGTTCTCAGCCCAACAACGTGGTTCATTAAGACAGAGTGGCATCACAACAATGATTAATCCCCAGTTATAGCGGGTGGAGTCACGTCAGGGCAGGATTACAAACGTCACGACTGCGACCCATTTAGCTTGCAAACAGCTTTCGGTGGCTACTACTGATGCAGTAGACACAGCGATGACTGTAAATGAACACATATAAAGTTGTTTGCGAGCTGGACATCACTTTAGTTCACAACAAATAAAGTTATGATGTGATAAAGGGCAGAGCTGGAGCCTAGACGATCGTTGCTTTTTTGCATGGACTCTAATCACCTTTTTAAAGTTGTAGTTCCTGACTCCCAGCAAGGGTAATATTTGCGTGAGAAATGCTAGCATTTGTGATACAATGAGAAATATTCTTAAATCCATATGTAAGCAAGTACATTACTATGAACGTTTAATTTGTATATTCATTAGTTTCTTTATCAAAAAGAAAAACAGAATGTCTTAAAAATTTGAAGAAATAAAAATTTGTGAAACTTGATTTTCCTTTTATTTAGCAAACTGTTAACATTCTTCTGATGGTATGTAGGTTTAATAGAACAATCTAACAAACCAAAACAGGAAAATGTAAGAATTTGTGCCTTGGGTGTTTTTCTCTATCACAAAACAAGGGTCTGGCAAACACACTCGGGTCGATAATATCAAAAGCCTATTAACTTTCTAAATTGGGGAAAAACGGGTATCTTCTAAAGCCTTTGACTTTTGTATGCCAAAATCATACCTATTTTTTGAAACTAGTTAAACCGATGTAAGACAAAGTCGTTAAAATCCACAAAAACCTGTTAAATGGATCAAATGCCACAAAAACAATCCAGAGTTGTAACGTGGTTTTCGAACCTAAAACGTCACCCTGAGGAACTCCAACCGAAGCTTTGAGGGTAGCGGTAATTTTTAAACGAATTGCGCGCTTGCAGCTTATCCGCTGTAACAGCATTGTGACGTAACTCAGTTAGCAGTTTATTCGAAACGTTTTGGGCTTCGCTTCTGGATTTGACTTCGGCTATCGAGATTTTGCATTTTAAACGTCAGCGGTTTGCGTCTTAATTAAAGCTAGTTTATCTTTTAGCATATCAGAGTGTGAACTTATTTTCGCTGGAGAAACAGACCTAATTTTTAGAATACAAAGACTTGATAGAGATAATAAGGCGAGCTTAAATGTCTAAAGGTTTTATTGTTGTTTCTATACAATAATTTGGTAATAAATTAAGCCAAAGTTAATCGAAGCATTAGCTTAATATAATTACTTTATTAATTATAAATCTATATTCCTTTGCATAGATGTACTAGCTCATCAGTTGATGGTATTAATTTCAGCATCATTTCCCTGAACTTCGTATAACGGCATTGGTATAATCACTACGCATTGACTTTTGCCTTTGACAAGGGAAGCTATTAATTCTATATCTTTCAATCACTGACGTAAAACACAATATTACTCGTATTAGGTATGATAAACAATTATTCTTGGCTTATTCTTCATCAATCTACTTCGCTAACCGCTACAAAGCTGACGCTTGCCTTTGATCACCAACTGTTGCTTGTAACAATAGTACCAATTTTACCTCGCATTGAACACACATTCGAGTCTTGATTGAAGCTATTGACATCGGCATAGTCACAACAGAAACAATAAATCAATGCGAAGCCTTCGGTTTGGGTAGCTAAGCGTTCTGGATTTAGTGGGACAAGTATATTTTTAAACATGTAAAATTTAAAAGTAAAATTAAAATGTTACGGAAGCCTAAACAATTCAAAAAGATTATTTCGTATGTTTGTACGCGCCTCACGCAAAATCTACAACTTGGAATTATTATTAATAATATACATTGACCTTATACTCGTAACACACAAATTACCAAAAAATATATGTACCAAAAAATGTGCTGTAAATATTTATTTGTGAAAAAATGCATTAAGGTAAGCGAGGTGAATAGAACAAGAAAAAATTATATTTTGCTGATCCCACTTTGCTATGTATGCGTGCCAGTGATGATGATGAAGAAGTATACGGCTTTAGGAAATAAAAAGTTAAACCCGTTAAATCCAACGAGAACTTACGGAAGTGGCCAGCAATGTTTTAACTGACCACTTCCGGTACCATGTTTGAACTTGGAATGCGAGTACATAAATTCGAAGCCTTTTGTACGATAATGCCAAAATTCTCTAGATTCTGCAGTTAAAATATGTTACTAAATTCAGTAGGTATAGTGTTTTATTTATTATAATGAACAATTCACAGAAGTCTAATTATGCCGCTATTAATATTAGCTGGTACTATATGTAATAATTTTTTTAGTAGACTTTTGATGTAAAAAAGTCAGTGGGATCTTTTTGACTTTGTATTTTTCCATATGCTTTCCCAAAAAATTTTTTGATTAGGTAAGTATGATTTTAATAGTTTTGAATCGATATTGGAATATGACTAAGATATTTTATCCTAAATTTCCTCAGAAGAATAGTACCACTAGTGATCGAACATCGACAATTTATCATTTCGCCTTACGAAAGCTTGTCGGTCGACTTCTTGTAAGTACACGATCACTCGTGCTGGCTTCACGCCAAGTAATTATGATCCATTAATTATTGAAGAGAAATATTGAACACAAACACCGATTTTTGGGTATTGTTTAATTATAATACTCGTATGCTCTACAAATATAACGTTATAGTAAAGATAATCACTTAATTAGCTTGCATATTTGAAAAAAGTGTTTAATCTACGTTAAAAACGAAAAACTAAGTTGGTTATTAATTGTGTTCCACAAAAAATACGTATCCATTTTCTAATAATTTGGTAAACTATACCTAGAGTTTATTAATAAAATTTTCTTTTGTGAAGTAACAAGCCTTGTGTTGATAAAACGCCTTTAAAAGGTCAATCGAACGCAAAACAACCTTTTGTTTTTTATTGTCTATATTTTGTGTAGCTTAGTATTCACGCAAAACTACGATAATATTAATTGATATTAGAGGCCTATTTCAAAGAAAATTTATTTCTGGACAACAAAATGAAGTCACACGAAAAATCAGACGATAGTATTAATAAATGAACAAAAGACAATCTTCCCATTGCGGTCGCCGCGTTTGATACCGATCGTAAATCACGCTCGCGACGGTACAACCGAAGTTAATTTTGGATTAATTATTCGTCCTTGTTTACTCAGCAGTTCTGCCGGGCGGCGCTAGAGATAAACGCTCATTGAGGTTTAATTAATATTTTAATTTTAGGCTGTAATAATGAGTTGAATTTCGACCTGCCATGATCACAAGCGTAATTTCATCGTGTTTTTGGTAGTTAACTTACTAAAATGAAAATGTGTAATTACGAAGCTCAATTTTGTTCTTTGTAACTTTGTTATCTTATGGATTACAATCCCAGTGGCTTAATTATTAAAATTCCACAAATTATCTTTACTTGTTAAATAATTCCATACATTTCATTTTGCCAATTAAAATTCGAATGTCGAAAATGAATCGGCACAGGCAACAATTATACGTTTTCAATAAACAAAAACAATATTGTGTACGTTATTGTATTGTACAATCGTATGCAGATCAAGCGTGACACTTATACTGATTTTATAACAAAGGGTTACACATCAATATGCTACTTCATCTTCCTTTTACAGATCTTCCTTTTACAAAATGTTAGTAAGTGTATGATTTTTTTTTATTACGATTCTTTTTGTTCGTCTCTTGTTTCCGAATATGAGATAACTTCGGTAGTAAATTATTCAGAAGCATTTGTTTAAGGTCTGAGAGAACGTAAAACTAGCGATGAGCTATGATTTATTTTGGGCGAGTGTTATTACTTAGGTCGAATATGCATACATTTATGGGAAAAGGTACTACGGCTACACTTTTTACGTGAGTTATGTACACATACATCCATATGATCACGACTATTATCCCCTAAGGGTATGTCAGAGACTAGGCAGAAGCACCGCAAAAGCAGTCCACTGCTATAGTCCGCGCTTCACCAAGCTGTGACTGCACATGTGCTCAGCGTGACAGGTGGCACGACACGACACCCAAGGGAAGAGATGGGTTCGTAGTATTCTTTTAAAAAGCCGCTACCACACGACACTAAGTGAGTTATCTGAAGGGCAGTATATGTCATAGAAATATAATTTATTTTCTAATCTTGTCTTAGAATATTAACAAGAGTTTTTAACTATTTTGATAAAGTTGAATAGGTCAAACTCCTTATCATTTGCTAAAGTTATGATTACATAGATATTTCTAAAATGATTGATCTGGTATTGTTGCATTTTATGATGGCGCGTAGCTACGCTCTTAACTCCTTAAGATAAAGTCTAAAGTCGAATGGCTTAATCGTCTACGTGAATTGCAAAATCTATAACTACCCCTATACCTAATAAAATACATGTGCAGCACGAATAAATGATTTAATTTGCTATTTTTTATGTAAAGTTATATTATGAGTTTATAACTTATAAATAAGTTAATAATTTTATTTTCATATTGCCGGTTTAATGAGTGGGCCACAATTAGTCTCAGAAATCGCAATGTGAAATGTTTTTGTTGGACATTGAGTTAATTAATATGTTACGCATTTTCTATACCCCAGGGGTTATTCTATCGTTCTCGCTGTCGAAAACACTTTTAACTTAATTACCTACTTGTGTTCTCATATATTTGAGAATATTAAGTTTATGGGTCTATAAAAGTAATACAACGATGAATTGATATTAAAGAAATATACTTTAATGGTATTAAAAAGCTCATGTAATCGAACGGATTACTTAATAAACATTATTTATTATTCGATTTCATTAAAAGTCTATCTATAGAAAAGCACAATATGCATAAATTCTTGGTTTTGGTAATTATATTTGTTACAAAAAAAATACTTTCGATATTTTCATGATTATTTCACTCTAAAGCACTAAAAGCAAAAAATAAATACAATGTATATCTATAACTATAGCACAGGTATAGGCATAGGTATAGCATATAAATAGCTTACATAGTTCGAAGTGAAAATTTCTTATGACACCATTTCGTGTCACAGTCTGTACACGAACAAATGTATTCGAATAAACAATTTTTGTAATGTTGAAGAGATCGTTTGAAATGGTGTCCTAGACAGTGTTACTATTTGTATAAACATCTTCGTGTGACTTCGATTACCATGACTGTTTGAAAATACGCTACCCTGTCTCCATGCTACCCTTATTTTGCACTCTAACACCAAAGCAATAGTATTAAAATTTAATGCTTCCAGAATACATAAAACTCCTACACGGCTCCTTTAAAACCTATAAAACACTCTATTTTCACTTTACGTTCAAAATACAATTGTTGAAAGACCTTACGCTTCGCCTTTGCATTTGTATTGAAAAGTTGTAAGAGTGAAGCGTTTATTTGGAACGGCTTTACAGGTGTTCGGTGTTCGAGTTACTAACGTGTTGTTTGAGCACTTAAAGAAGCAGTAAGACGCTCTTTGTCGATGGGTAATACGAGAATCAGTCCAAGAGAAAGGTTTGATTCATGAGCGGTGCGAGATAAGGTGATGTGTAACGCCTAAACATTTTTGAACGATTTAATTAAAACTAAACAGAGCGAGTCATCTCTCATATTTAAAAGGTTGCCTGGAAGATATTGCTATTAGCTATAAGGCCGCCTGTGTTGCATTGTATTTTTATCTTTACTATATTTCTGTGTTTTTATTAGTTGCAATAAAGAATTTTATTTATCTATCTTATAATCATTTAGCATTATATTCGTAATCTGTGAGAAGACCAAATCTACTAATCCACATAAAATTATAATATTACGCCTGTAAGGTAATGAACACCCATATTGTGTCAGCTATATACGTTATTAACACTGTCTGTCAGAGTAAAACAGTTGGTAACGTAGCTAATGCAAAACTGTTCCAACACCAAAAACCAATAGTTTACTTGTAGTTTTAATTTAAACTGGAACTGGAAACTTTCGAACTCAGATTTGCATTTCATTGCAAGTTATGATGAACAAACGGAACTGTCGTAGCGAATGATTGATCCTACTTAATTCATTGTTCCAGATCTAAAAATAACCATTGAAATGAGCTGGCAAGGCAGAATGCAAATATTAAGTGTATTTTACGGATACCAACATCCATTTCTGTCTTCTGTACGTGAGGCAAATGTTTTATTTTGTAAATGATACAACAGAAACCGTACTCAAGTTGGACATAATAACATCAGTATTTTATAAATGAGGTTGAAACAGGCAATATTGAGGTGAGTCAAACAAATGCACTCGTTAATGAGGTAGTAAATACAGAAAGAACATTTCAACATATTGAAAAGTGAGCTTAAATGAAACAGTAGTGTGTGACATTTATTATCAGTCAATGTTTATGTTAACAGCAAGAAACTTTGTTGAGATTTTGTTTTGAACAAATGATTCCAGATCTTAATATCTATTAAGTTGTAATGATGAATTCCGTTACTAAACCGCCTCTGCTTGTCACTTATCACTACCTTTTCCCGTCTCAGGCAATTATAGACGCAAATAATTAATACTACACTCTTCGATGAACAGAATTAAATTCTCGCTTGCTATTGTGTCATATCCCGTATAAATTTTAATGTATAAATCAATTTGAATCAAATCAAAATTCAGTTAATATGTAGGTATAAATAATTTTACATTGAATTGAATTGTTTATACCATTTCATTCTTGGTCACCCATCTGTAATAAGCAATAGTCCGGCCTCAGCCTATATACGTCCCACTGCTGGGCACAGGCCTTCCTCATGGAGAAACACATGAGGAGTATGGGCCGTAACACCACCACGCTGCGCTGGTCCAATGCGGGTTGGTGGGTAGAAACGGTTACAAATGCGACCGAGATAAACAGCTCAACGTGCCTTCCCAAGCACAGAGGAGTAAGAGATCACAATGTTTTCGTCACTCATCCAAGGCCTAACCATGGCGAATGTAGCTTTGTTTTCTATCGAAAGCCATAGTTGAAACCATTACACCAAGTCTCATCTCCATCCTTTTACCATAAAGTCAGCCATTAATTTTATCAAAAAATCGTATTTTATAAACATACTACCATTACAATATTAATAACCGTTCTACTCAAACCAAACTCGGTCCAAAGGCACCATGGAACGTGCTTCTCTCACCGCAAGAGCCTGCTTAAATTATACGAAGCCTTTAACTTTAAATTTCTCATTTTACCAGTGTTTAGACTATTTAGTTACCATAACGTTTTCCTGTTACATTTAACCTCGAAATCACGTCTGCTCAAAATTAGTTGAAATGAATTTCTGTTGTCGTAATAAATGAGGAAAATGTAACAATTACAAATATTTAACATATTTACTTAAATTTTTCAACAAACACACATAAGTGTTTAACACTCATATTTCACCAGATAGTCTAAATCCCCATGAAACACTTGGCGAGCCTGTTGCCACGCAGGTATAATGTAAGGCGAGCAATATTCACAAACAACTGTACCTAACTTTTATTCAAACTCAGTGGTACAGGCGGTGGGATCGAACCCGCGATCTCTGGAACGAGTACTGAGCCTTACCCGACTCGGCTGCAGCTGCCTGAAGTTTGTTCATATATTTATTATTAAATAGTCTTGGGGCACAAAACGAGACAGAATATAACCATTTTGCGAACACCGGTGCTCGCAGCCCTCCAAGGGGTTCAAAGTTTAAAGATATTTGTAATCGCCAATTATTATTCATAAATGTTACTTCCGTTACGACGAGTTACTTATTTAAAAGATTTTTTCTAACGATTTTGTTAGTCCATCTTGTAAAAAAACTTCATTAGTCCAGATGTTTTGGAATGAATGATCCATTCATTCGGATCTACTATCCGGATTTTTTGTTTCTTTCCATAAAGACAGTTATTTTTTTATCTCAAGAATCCCTCATGGAGAAAACACGAAATCCTTTAGTTTTTAACGTGAGTACATTAAAAGGTCGTTTTAGAAATAAAAAAACCCATTCATGACATTTAACAGTAGCTCTTCGAGTGCCCACTTGAAAGTCTTTAAAATGTTTATTATAGTAAGTTGATATTTTTCGAGTACCTACTACATCTATTCACAATTTTTTGTCTCCTAAGAGAAACCACATGAGTGGTCTCTTTTTGTTATACCCTCACTTTTTACACTGTTTGAAGTTGAGCGACAATACACAGCTTTTGAGAACATTTAATATAGAAAGTCTATTTAACAAATGAGTGTTATTGCTGTTAGATGTAAAAATATGATCGAATTGAAAAATATATTATCGTGGACATAATTTAAACGTGTTAAAATTTTTACCATATTCTGCTCTTTTATTAGTTATAATCTGAGCCTCAACTAAGAGCTTTTTCGCACAAAAAATTAAATTACAGCTTTGGCGCTAACTTTTGAAATAGACAAGCTTTCATATTTTGTTTCTCTGTTGTTTTGTCAAGTCATATTCAAAAAATCTGCAACATTTAACGAATACGACAAACGCCAAATCACGTTTTGATCGTCAACCGTTTTTGCAAATCATCAAAGAATCCAAGCGCCCAAAATATTCCCCTCGACTGCCAAACTTTTGGTAATATGTTATGCAGTTTTCGCTTGCGATATTTGGGTGTTTTGATAAAGACTGATCGTGCAACATAGATATTTATTTATCTGCGTATGAAGACCACACCGCCTCTCTGATCTAGTGGTTCACACCACCGGGTGTTGGTCCGGGTTCGATTCCCCATGAGAGTCGATGCTTTTCTGCTCGCTTTGGTTGGTAGGGCTTCTTAGCCCGCCTGGCTAGCTACCACCGTTTTACCTAAATTTGTCGCCACAATTACATTGTTATAAGCAATTATTGTGTTCCGGCAATCAGACGTAAGATAGCCAGTTCCTCAGTTGTTGAGGATTTACAGGTGAAGCTCGCTTTCACCTGTCACTTACCATCAGGTGAGATGAAGGCCAAGCGCTTACTTGTCATATGTAAGAAAAACAACAGATGCTTACTGTCTGTAACCATAATTCCAAACATACGAAACTGTTAGCAATTCGACATAAAACTTAACATGGAAGCGTTTTCATATCCCAGTAATTTTTTTATGTCTATTATATTCACGTAATATTCATTCGCAAAATATTCAACAAATAACTATTCTGCACTACATGCATGTAATGTTTTTTGTAAATAATTTAATCTTTTGAAACATACAAGTTAAGGTTTATCAAGCAATGTAACTTAAATCTTGCCTTCCCTTCAACTTTCACTGTGCTGTTATAATTAACAAGATTATGTTCAGAATTAAGCAGCCAAATTCAGAAGCAGTGAAGCCAGCCAAACAAACCCGTGTAATGCTAACAGGCGACAAAGCAAAGATACAGTCCAAACATACATCACGATTTCCCCGGGTATTATGTAAATGGCACGCGAACTACGATTCTGATTATGTATATTAATTAACGTGTATTTGCTTAAATCGCGTTTATGTGCGCGAGTTATTATGAATTATCACTCCTCTTGATTTGGGTTGACTCATTATATACCTTCGAGTACAGTCGAGTACAAAATGTGTATACACATTTTAGAAATGGGAATCTTTAGTTCCTTCAAATAAGAGTCATTTACCGTCAAAAGTGGTTACATATTTTTGGTTGACTGTACCTTCATATTGATTGGCGACAAAGCTGAAAAAATGAATTCAGTAGTTTTTACTGCATTTTCCGTTTGAATTTGCAGTTGGCCAAATGGTTTCCTCAATTAGTCCCAGCCAATTAATATGATTTGCAGTCTTAATTTCGCACAGAAAGCAAAGCACTTCACTTTTGTAGGAACATTTAGAAATGTTGTGTTGGTTGGCTTCATGTTATGGAATAGCAAACATAAGATTGAATTCTCGTTATATTCTATTATATTTTAAACGTTATTAAGAAATATAGAATCACTTCATATATTTTTAAAACGAATAATGATAATGATATTTGTTTTCTCTCTACTCTCTCTCTAGATAATTAATTACAATGGTGATAAAACACGATTATGTGTTTTAAGTGAGCAAAAAGCTGTACCTTCGAAATAGGTTCATTGATGACTAGAACCGTTAAGTCAAAGGAATCCTTTATATATCATTAGCCATTAGGTATATTGGTACAATTAACATTACGGGGAATGACACGTCTTCAGAGGTAATCGGTGCTAATTGTATATTCTCAGAGGAATTCCCATAGATAGATCTTACGTTTGTGAATTTCATAGTTTCAACTCTTAACTAGCTGAATAATAATATAATCAGTGTTTCCTTTCATTCGCTTTGAACGGCAGTGTTAGCTAAGTGAATTATGTAACCAAATCAGGTTCTCCTATGCGTCTAAATGTATAAACACACTTAATCAATAAAGAGAATTGATTGAGAATTGAAGTGAGACTTTGAATCTCTTTTGCTCAAATCCAAAGTGATTTGAAGCATTTCTTCTCTATGAGATGAGTGCTCCTTGGACTCTGCCTACCCTCTTGGGGGATTACAGGCGTGATTTAATGTATTTATGTATGTAGTATTTTTTGTTCATGAAAAATATAATACGTTGCCTTTTTAGGCATATTTCCAATATTTTTATAACGCACATAATTTAGGTACGTCACCAGCTCGGAACGTAAGTGATCATAATAAATTACTCCACAAAGCCCCAGTGACGGTTGAAAAACAGATTTTGTCCAATTATCTTTGAAGAACTGCGAATGACAAAGTGCTAGATTATGTCGAAGCTTTTTTGCTGCGTAAATCAACGCAATGTCACGAATTTGAGAGCTTTGGTAAAATGTAGGCTCCTAATTAGGAATACTTTGAGTGTAATTACGAGCGAATGTGTAGAATTTGGCATAACAAAAGTTGCACTATGAGAGTTATAGAGCTCCAATACCATATACATTTTACGAATTTAGTAATCTCATGGGGTATCTAATACTTAACTTTGTATAGCTTTTAGTTTGTTACCTTAATACATGTAATTGTATTAGTTTCCTTTGTTCTTAGACCTCAACTTAACAACTTTCCTTTGTTCATAGACCAATAGCGGCAACGAATTAACATAATTTGTTAAGACATGTGCCAGTCACATTAAAATTAATTAGATCTCTCACCTCTTGACAAGTCCTCATTGCGAGGTTCAACACGTTCTCCGCTGTGCTTTTTCCCTAAATCTATAGTTAAATTGAAATCCTTGTTAATGCAATCATTTTGAATACAAATCGGCGCGGAGTCCCGTTTTGATGATTTAAACGGATCTTAACAATAACCAGAAGTTCTTATTGATCCGAACACCTTAATATTCGCATCGACTCAAATCTTCCCGTCATCCCTGTAAACGTGCAGGCATCTTAGCTCCTCTGAAAGGCTCCATTGTTAACACGAACAATGCTTTTAAATTAACGTTTTAGGATATTACGGGCGTTTTTGTTTCAATTTACCTTGTTATATTGTAATGAATGTGGTATTCATTCTATTATTTTATGATTTCAGGTAAGTACCAGTTCCTTGGTGTCGTAAGTACATTTTAAAGTATTTCAATAAAGTATGCGGCACATTTTTTCTCTATGCGACTTATAAGTAGCAAGCTGAAGTTTTCTTTATTTGATACTGTCATTCATAGTATTTGCAATAATTTGAAATTAAACCTTATTTCACAAACAATACAATATAAGCACAATATTTGTAATTTTGTATGAAACTGGCAATAATTCATTATAACAAAAGCGATCAACTATAAGAAAGTAGTGTCGGTACACCATTTTTACCGCAAAAATCTACATTAAATTACAATGATTCTTCGAGTCGGGTTTGATTTTAGTGGAAAAGGTAAAGGAAAAGTCTTATATATTTTTGTTTTTGAAACAAATTCCAGTCCACATAATATTTAAAGGGGAAAAAAGCTTATAGGCCACTTTGTCAGTTGTTTCAAACTCACAAATCGTTTTGTCCCAAAATTAGAAAGTGACAAACTCAGCACTTGCCTACACGAAATGGTTTACCAGGAAAACCCGAATACCCTTCTTTTCTCACCGTCCCAATATTAATCTCTGCAGTGCGAATAAGTTATAAATAATGGTTTCATTCGTGTTTTTTTATTGTATGCTACAATAGGGAAATCCACATTACGCCGTAATAGTAATTTTTTAATTTGTTTTTCAAAAAAGTGTAGTGTCTAAAGACATACATAATAAAACAGTTTATAATTTTTACCCTTATGCACTTTATAGTATATTTCTATAATTCTAGGCCGATTTAGTTAAAGAAAAATCTTGTCACCTATTTCGTTCCATGAACTTATAAGTATAACTGTAACCGTAGTGTAAGTTATCATTATAATAAAATACATTTTTAGTTGCCTTAAGCAATTTCTTTGGGAAGAAGAGCGCCCCTAGCGATAAATCATTGTCATAGAAATTTACAACTTTAACGGAACTAAAAAAGTGATAATAATAATAATAATAATCATTAAACAGTAGAAGGAAACATAATGAAATTGTAGTGTATAATTATTCTTATGATTTTTTTTTTTCAATTTTATGCGCACGTACTACATAATTTTTTTTTTAATTATGGCGAAAAATCCTATTTACGGACCGTACCTACTGCTGGCTAGGCGGCAGATTAACTCATTACTATATAACTAATTATATTCAATTAATATAAACTTATCTACTAATTGAGTTTTTGGACTGATTGTTCCTTAGTCAATTTTACCGCGGGAAAATTCAAATATACCCAAAAACATTGGAGCACAAGCTAGTATATTAATACATTTAGATGAAAGTTGTAATTATCATACTATTTGGGAAATAAAAAGTAAACAAGATTCGGGAGGCATGCACAATGGCGTCACAATAGAAAGCCTGTGGCAGACATTGGTGGGGGTGTAGAGGGTCTACGATTATTGACACCAATTTCGGGACATGTTAAATAATTTTAAGAATATACTGACCTTTAATTGTGTTTGAATAAACTTTTTGTATTTGTATATCAAGAAAAAGAAAGCAATATTTGCAATGTAAATAAATTATTTTTGTAGAATATCAGTATCCTTAAGTCCGCCATGTGTATTGTGTATTTAAGAGCTTTTCCAGGCTTCGTCAACACTAATGACTGCGATAAACAGTCAAACACTGAACTAAATAATTTTGGATACCATTTTCTTAGCCTTCGTTATCACATGTAGTTCGTAATAATAAGACGACCTCCGTGGTCGAGTACTGTACGCCAGTCTCAAGGCGTCGCCATCTCGAGAGGTTCTATGTTCGATCCCCGGTGGGGAAAATGTTTGTGTGATGAATTCAGGCATTTGTTCTCAAGTTGTTTATATATGCATTGTATATTTTCTGAATATTTATATGTGTATCTATTATATATATTTATCCGTCATCTAGTATCCGTCACACAAGCAGCATTAGTTGCTTAAAATGGTGCTAGTTGTTAGGTTTAAATCATCATCAGCCTATATACGTCCCACTGCTGGGACAGGCCTTGCTCATGGAGAAACACTTGAGGAGTATGGATCGTAACACCACCACGCTGGCCCAATGCGGGTTGGTGGGTAGAAACGGTCACAAATGCGACCGGGACCAACGGCTTAACGTGCCTTCCGAAGCACGGAGGAGCTCGAGATCACAATGTCTTAGTCACCCATCCACGGCCGGACCATGGCGAAGGTAGCTTTGTTTTCGATCGAAGCCAAAGCGCACTGACCACTACGCCACCGAGCTCCTCTTGATAGGTTTGAATGTGTGGAGATATTTATTTATTTATTTACAACTGTATTCCTTCCTACTGTATTCATGGCCACCACACAGCGGGTACAGGCGGGGGCGGAAGTGACGAAATCTCCCGCCGTGTTGGCATGGCAACCGCCGGTGTTTACCCCGCCTTATCGATCCCGGCTGCGTCGCTGTTTACGCTATGCAGCGGAGGGTTAGATGCATCCAGTTAACCCTGGTTAGGGATTGTACGCTTCGATTTTATTTGTGTCTGGGAATTTTTTGCTTCTTTATCGTTTGACTCAGACGGGTGTTTGTTAATTTGTTAATGTACCCGGAAATGTCTATTGCAGTCGAATACCTGTTGTATGTTTTGAAAAATTATGTAGTGGCTGGTAAATAAATGTTTATACTATTTTAATTTACAGTCACTGATTGGTGAAGCGCGAACTATGGCAATAAACTGCTTTTGCGGTGCTTTTGTCTAGTCTCTGATTATATATGTATATATATAAGTCTCTTCTTGTTCTTGCCCTTTTCCCACTCTAGGTGGGGTCGGCACAACATGTCTTCTTCTTCCATTCTCCTCTGTCACTCGTCAGCTCAACATCCACTTCTTTTATTCTCATATCATTCTTCACGCATTCAATCCATCGCTTCTTTGGTATTCCTCTCACTCTAGGTCCGTCCACATCCATGCTCAGCATCCTTCGTAATGTGATATTATATATGTATATAAGTATGTATTTTAATTTAATTCTCAAAAATCTAGATGTTTGCCTTCAATAACCCATATGTAATGATTGTTTACAAAGAGAACTAAATAATAATGAACAATAATAATGAACTAAATTTGGATATTATCAGTCTTCCCTAGGAAATAAATAAAATAACAAAATTAAAAGTTTCCAGATTAAATTTTTTCATCAGTTTAATTTATTATTTTACCTTTAAAATAATTCTAATAACCGTGTTTCTACCGCTGCCGCCTCTTGCTAGCTAGCACGCACGTCCTTCCTCGAATCGCTTTGTGCTACTGCGAAGATTCGGAAATTATAGAATCGCCTTTTCGATAATTCCAAATTCGCGTTTAGTTCGAATTTCGAATCGCCAGCGCCGTTACGCGCTTCAGGCGTGTTTTGTATTCAATCTCCAATCGCGTGCTAGGGTGCGTTTTTAATTTAACCAATTGTTTTGTCAATCAAGGAGCATTTTCGTTCCTTTGTGCCAACACGCAAATCTGTTAATGTATGAATTTTAAATTATGTTTTGGCGACGATCTTTTTGTTATAAATATTAAAAGCTTGGGCTTTTCTTAATTACATTTTTTATTGATTCTACGTAAATAAAGTTTTTATAACTTCAATAGGGATTTTAATGATGGGAGACAGAATATTTCATAACTTACTAAATCCCGTGTTGGTCCGGGACGCAAAAGGAATGAACCAACTGTTTTTCTTGCCTAGCATGTCGTAAAAGGCGACTAAGGGCGTATTGGGTACTGGGTCTGTGATTGTGTAGGCGATGAGCTAGCAACTTGCTACTACTCTTTCACGTTTTTTCATCTGACCAAACCCAATTTTTGTATGGCTAAATGTGGTCTTAAGCAACACAGTGCTCCTTGGACTCTGCCTACCCCTTCGGGGATTACAGGCGTGATTGTATATATGTTTTTTTTATATAATAAAAAAAAAAGTAGAAGTTAGGTATTTGTTTGTAAATATATTAATTTCGTTTTCCTCTACTCGCGTTCCTTTGTATTAGAAGAATCAATGCAATTAATGTTCTGAGAATACAGTGACTTCATTATACAATACTATACATATGCCATGCGTCACATTTCTTAATAAGACACTGAGACCCTTAATTAAGGAGCAAATCATACCATTTCGGTGGCGCCTTTTGAGGCCAAGGTGACATGCAAATATTACAATATGAAAATAAAATATTACAAATGAGAGTTAAAGTAATCCATACACGGCGTAGCTATTTTAAAATCAAAATTTATTTTAACATGTTTTTCATCCAACATATAAATAAGCTCGATGAAATCGAAGAGGAGCTCGGTCTGGCTCGGTGGCGTAGTGGTTAGTACGCTTTGGCTTTCGATATCGAAAACAAAGCTACCTTCGCCATGGTCAGGCCTTGGATGGGTGACCAAATGTGATCTCGAACTCCTCCGTGCTTCGAAGGCACGTTAAACTGTTGGTTCTAGTCGCTATTACAATCGTTACTACCTACCAACCCGCATTGGGCCAGTTGTGTTATGGCCCACACTCCTCATGTGTTTCGCCATGAGGAAGGCTGTGCCCAGCAGTGGGACGTTGACAGGCTGAGGACAGATACTCGTAAGCAAGCTACCGAAGAGTTAGTGTTTGCAGTTGCCTAAGAAATCTCGTGCCTATAGCTTGGAACTTCTAACATAACAAATCACACCTCCATCCACGGTCGGAGGTGTTAACCCACCCACGTTTCACCAGATATGTGTTATTATGTGTAAGAATAGATATTTATGTGTCTAATCATTAAAACGCTGCTAGGTACCTAAATAGGAAGATTTTTGTAAATAATCATGAATTGTTTAAAATTATTGTATTTTACAACAAAAGAACGTCCATCAATGTGTACAAGCGAGACAAAAAAGTAAGTCTTTACAAATTTTCACACACGAAAGAAGTAGTTTTACTGACACTCTTAAAGAGTATTTAAAAAACTATTTCTTTTTCTCTGTCTGCCTCCATTGGGGAAAAGGATGAACATTTGAGTACGCATGCTCATCCTTTCAACGCCAGGACTGCTGATGATGATGAGCCCCATTCTAACATTGACTTGGCGACTGGAGCGCGGCGTATTGGCGCCTCCGTCTGCCAGTCCTATGCCTGCCCTTTGAATGACAATAGTCTGACTGGACAGCGGTCTTTGTCCCGATATCACAGTATCACCGCAAATTAATTAAATATTCACTATTCAACCGACCTATTGTTTCCTAATTAGATTTGCTGATAACATCTGCTTAATATAATAAACAATATCTGATCCATAATATAATTTTTTTGATAAGACATCATATTTAGGTATACGGATGTGTGTAGACTTACTATATTAGTATACGTATGTATTTTTTGCTACAAATTACATTTTGAAGTCTAATCCACGGAATTAATATCAGATTTATTTTGTAATATATTTTTAAATGACACGCATAGGGATGTTAATAAATTTCCCAATACCCGGAATGTCGTATCTCATGGTACCGATATTAAATTCCGATAAGGTACCTATTCCGGTTCATCATGAAGAAAATGACGCAGAAATGTCGATATTAAGCGATTTTTGTTTGTCTAAACGAGAGCTACTTCAGTTTTCGTCTTAGTAGATAACCATTTATTTCATAATTACCGGAGCGGCCTGGATCGTTTAATGTCGAAGAAAAAACGATCCAGTGTTGTATTGCTTAAAGCTACACCATGCTTTTTAGTAATTCATTCAAAACTACCACGATCTAAAGCTTTTCATGTTTATTGCAATATTTATTGACTGTTCCATTCAAATACCAAAGAATAGGAATAGTTCACCAAAATTTCTTTTGTTTCAGACCGCTTTTGTCTTTATGTTTTTTCTCGAATGGTCAATATTTCATTCAGTTTTCTCTATCGGGGGAAATACATAAGAAGCCTCAATTATAACAAAAATAACTACTTTACTTACTGGAGACATAAATTAATATCGGTCTTTATCGACAAAATTACGTTGACTACAGAAATAAATTAAATTAGTCGTAACAATTACCACCGAAATGCTATTTATATAAGAAAATATTCTTTAACCCCTTAAGAGGGCTGCGCGAACACTGGTGTTCGCAAACAATAGATGTTTCTATTGTGTCTCGTTTTGTGTACCTTTACAAGTTAATCAATCTTTTTGCAAAAGGAGTTAGGTAGTATTATATTCGAAACAATTCGGAGTTCAAGACCCTTCAGTGAATTATTGAATTACTTTAATTAATATCTGTCCTTTTTAAATTTAGGACATAAGGCAACCTCGACATCCTACAGTCCTTGAAATCGAAACTCCGTGGTGCAAACTCCTCGGATTACCGGTAACTAGGTATCGATAACTTATGCGAAACACAACACTAAACGGAAAGACTGCTAGACCTACATAAATTGTTTTGCAATACCAGTCTTGATCGTTATTGATTAATTGATGGATATAGATTAGATAGCGCTGAGAAGTCAGAGATTGATTAATACAAGTTTTGTAGATGGACTGTTGAATAGTCTTTCTATTTAGATGTACACAAATGGAACGGTCTGGAAGCAGAACGTCTTTTTCGTAAAATACCACCGCAAGATTTTGGTTATGTTCGCATAATGTCAAATTCTTAGAATATCTTTTAAGTCATTTTTTTAAATAAAGTCTTTAGTGCAGGTTAAATGTGAATACTAAAAATGGAAAGGTGTGTGGTGCTTTACTAAAATACCACCCTTATGCTTCCTTGATAATAATAAGAAGGAAGCTACCATGGCAAATAACTACCTACTAGTTTTTTTACAAAAAAATTAAGGCGACGCAACATAGACCATATTAAAATAGACATTTGACGTTAATACAGCTAATTTATATATCAAATAGAACATGTCTCGACTGTCATGTCCACATCATTTGTCACTTACCGACAACCCAGCTTACCCATTATCCTATACAGATCCGTTTACATGTAGAAAAACACCTGATTCTCATGTAAATTTCATTCGTAAGTCCTTAGGATGATGCAAGGTGATCGGGAATGTATATTAAACTGTGACGTCATCCGTTTACCTGTGAATATAGGGCTTCATAGACTTACAGCCAAACATTATTTTTGGGCCTATTTGCTAATAAATGTATTATTAAATTGAGGGTTTAACTTGGCCTAAGTTAAAGGCTGCAACAAAACGTAAACGTATATTTTAACGTAATTGAACAAGTTATACTAATCTACACAAACATTGTTATGTTTATACTCCCTAACAAATATATACATATAATAAAACTGCAGAGGTCGAATGTCTGTACAAAGAAAAAAAATGCTAAAAACCAAGTCAGGGGGATTTAAAACGAGGGAAAATACCAAAAACAGATTTTTTTTTTCAGTTTTTGTTTCGCTGTCTGTTTGTCCGAGCTAATCTCCGAAATGACTGGACCGAGTTCAATGAATTTTGCACGGTAATACCTTGTATCCGTGGTCAACATCTTGGATACTTTTTATTCCGGAAAATTAAAGGGTTCCCGTGGGATGTAGTATTCACGTACACCTCTAACAACCACAGTGTATGTAGCCAACATGTGACGTAAAATATCAATATAAGTCCAGAACCCAGTCATTTCGATGCCTGTCTTACCCTTCAACTCCGAACACTACAAAGCAAGCACTAGTCTGCTTTTCGTCAGAAACTGGTAAGGTACATACAGACATTAAGAGGAGGCATACTATTTAGTCTCTAGCTGGTTTATTAAAAAAGTATACGAGAGAAAAGTACAAACCGCGAAAGGAATGTGTGTATCTTCATTACCCATTAATAGTCTTTGATAATATAAAAGTCTTTATAGGTACAAAGGTATAAGGACCAAGCCACCCGAGTGAAATGGATAAAACTGTATAACAAATATGGTGACTATAGACGAATAGGTATTTACTCAATCCGTCAGCTGAGCAGTTTGTCTATGTCTCCGTTAGATCTACGTGCTGGCGTTTAGGGTTGTCATTTACATTTATATGTAGGTGTGGACGTTCGTTGTCAATATTAGTCAGTAGCTTCACAACATTACAACTGTATAATTCATATTCACAAAAATGTTTATTTGCACCCCAAAAGAAAAGATGTACATGTTTATAATACAATATACCAGAACAAACTGTTATTACCAAAGTTTAGATTGCGTAAGGTTTTTAAGACTTTTATGGGCGAAGGCATACTTTATTACAACAAGATTCGAAACAATGTACTGGAACTACCATTAAGTGCGTTTAAAAAACACAAATAATGTATCACTCAAAGGATATTACTGTTTTAATGATTATTTGGAATATGCAAGTGTTTGGTCTTAGATATTTTTTTTTTTCACTCGGTTTTGTAATGTAAGATGTCACAGTCTGAAAAGTTCTATGTATGATGTTCGTCTACTCCTTTGGGGAAAGAGGCGTGATGATTTGTTATGTTATGTGAGACTTGCTCTTGAGTCGTCTGCAGCTGTACCTTTTTCCATTTTACACGCTTTTATTAAACTCACACTGTTTGTTATGTATGTTGTCTGCGTCAAAATTTTGTTATCGATTTTTCGACCACTTTTACTAATCCAATCCACCTGAAAATTACAGACATGTTTATACGCGATTACAATGCAATCTTTTAACAAAAACAAAAAAAAATATGACCATATAACATGACTACATAAAAACCTGACCATACAATAACTTGCGATTGACAAAGTGCTCTCGGATCGCACTCTAAAAGGTAAGGTCCACCAATAGACGTGTGTTCAATCTTTTTGTAATTTAAACTAAAACCGATATAAATATTTGACAAGACTAAAAAGTAGAAAATAAAAATACTTAAAAAAACTTTTTAAAAAAAGCACGCTTTTATTTATGCGTAGGAAGTGCACCAAAAAGTAGAAAATATTTTTTTTCTTTATTCTGTCGTTGCGTTGCTTTTGTCCTACAAGTATAATTCTATCCAATTGTAGCCTCCACATGGAGCAGTAAGTATGCTTCTAGCCAACACTAATAATACAAAGTTATACAACTAACGAGGTTTTCAATCAGACTAAATATATTGGCAGAGCATTAGTGCAACCACCCTGTTAATCATTGCTAAACAGAGTTCAAAGTTGAAATTATCCAATCAATGCAAGCATAACTTATTGATTAGTTAATTTCGAGATTAATAATAAGAAACGGGCAAGTACAGTCAACAGCATATCAGATTATACACAACTATGATAAATTTCAAACGACCTTTCAATCTTAACTTGTTAGACATAAAGTATAATTTAGATTTAGGTTATATTGCAGTTTCTGATAGGCTGCCAAGTTCTTTGTACGTTTGATGCGAAATGAAATTGGAAAGGTTTTTCTTTTATTTCATTAGTAATTATTTACCTGGAATCTAACGCCAAATTGAATCTTTGATTCTATAAAAAGAATATATATTACTTTTGAAATTTTTTGTCTAGTTTTACATGTAGTTTTCGTTTCAGTGTCAGTCTTAAATTGAATATTTTGCTCTGTGAAAAGTTAATAATCAATAATACACCATAGTAGTAAAAAAATCATGTAATTTTGTCATAGTGTTAATATATTATATTTTGCGTTTTAAGCACTGTCTGTAAAATTATCTGCTCAATAGAAGAAAAAGGTATAGTAGGGGACATTTTGAAAGCACTTTGTATCACAATTTGTCGTTTACGCTGGTCCCTGAGGGGTTTTCAGGTGAATGCAAATCACATATCGTCGGGGATAGTGCAAGTCCGCGTAACTAGCATTGGATAATTCCGCGTATCTGACAAATTTAACCAATTTGAGTTTTCGCGGGCAATCCACGCTAAATAAGCTACGTATTAAGTTTTAACCTTCCCTTGTAAAACTTGATTTATTGCAAATACGCGAACTTTACGTGTGGTAAATTCGAGAATTTGATTGAACTATCCCCGACAGTATCGTACTTATTGTAAGCGAATGTTCCAAATAAAATAAATTCTTTGTCTGCTTATTACTCTGTTAATTTTAGACACACTCAGGGGGTAGTTATCAGATTATCGTAATGCTTCAATATTATTAAATATCGCTTGCAACTCAAGAAGCTAATATTAAATATACCTATCAAAAATCTTCAGATAGGGCAATTTATGTCGAAGTGAGAAATGAAATAAAATACAATTGTAGAGATATTTAGAGAGAATGCAATTTGAACCTTAAACACTACTAAAGTTAGTAAAGTTACCTCGTTACTCAGCTGACAACCCTAAGCGAAAGCCATTTTGCCGGCTTCGCCACACTAACACAGTGTTAGCGTTAGGTATCTAGTAGGAAATTCGTAGATTTTCTTAACGGAAATAGGGTTGGCGATTGAGCGTTGCAAGTGCATTAGATCTATGCTTTTTGAACGCTTTGTGGCTCTCAGAAATGTTATTTGAGCATTACCAGAGATATATGTCTCCGTTGAGAGGCGAATGTCATATTACGTAATCTGGTTTATGGACTGTATTAAGAGTAGCTTAAGGTCTAAATTCAAACTTTAGATGTATTTCTATAGAATGGATGTCACAAATGTAATTTTGATCTATTTTATGGGGATAAGGTGGAACCTTTATTAAAAGAAAATAATATAAATTACAACAGTACTCACAGTACTCTTAGTATGAATGATATAAGGCTTATTTTCGAACATAATTTCTTTATAATTTTAACTCTTGATGAGCCGTTGACAGTGCTATCATTGTCAGTGGGTCATCGCACTACATGCGTCACCTATAATGATCGTAAAAATCGCCATTCATGAGGTCATCGCCCCAGTCGTTGACCCCACACAAACCTATAGGTAATATCCATCCGGCCTACCTCAACATTGCACTGACAGGTGAATAATACACTATTGTAATTGCTTTCGCCACTATCTCCAACCGATAAAGTCGAATATTGCATACGCACAAAGCAATGCACTCGTTTCGTGGAGTTCGCTACATTGTTTTGCATACAAGCGGAAAGTTAAGTCCTAATTAAATGGTGTTAAAGTCTATTATTCTCTGTACCCAAGACAGGTGTTGGTTGAGGTTTAAAATAACCTAAAGTAGTTTAAATAGACCACAGGATGTAAACCTTCGCTTTTTATTTTCACTTTCTCGTGGTAATGAAACCTTATTCAAACTGACATTAATTGACTAGTAATGACGGTATCGCAATTAATTTCAAATAAATCGAATTATTTATTCGCGATCTAGCAAACGTTGTCGTGATTTACCTAAAAAAATAATTACGCTTTTTTACATTAACGCCGAATATCAATTTCAATTAATTGAACTTCATAAAAAAAACACCAAGGTTATCGTCAAAGCAAGCAGTTTAGTGAATTTCCTGTTAATTCATAGATCAGAAGCAAATTTAGATTTTCGTAGAAAAATTTGAACAATAACCAACTACAAATAAACAGGAAACTATAAATATAACAATCTCAAATAAAATGCCTGGGAACAGTAAGGTTATGTCAAGTATAATAGGTATTACACAGTACCTATGTACTATTTCCAATAGATTTAACCTTGCTGTTACGTTCATTTTGATTAATAAAAATGTTTGTTCCTACTTATAGTTATTATATAAAAAGAGCACAACTTTAAAGTATTATAAGAAGACACATTTTGATCGAAAAATATAAGGTTACATGTTTCGACATTATATTAACATTGTAGATAATTGACTGCATAGTGCATATAAACATGTCTCTTATTCAGACATCTTTGTGAGTGTTCCATAAAATAAATATTCTATAATGTTTATTATGCCAAATTTTGGTAAACCGATAATTCTACTTGATATTGCACAGAACAAGTAAACTATCAAGTGTATTTAGAATTCACAATCAAAAACACAAATCGACTTTACGAAACCTCAAAGATATGAATTCCAATTTCAAAACCTCATAACCTTAGTCTATGCTCTGCTCTATTGTGTCTATGATTCCCTTAAATAGTAAAAATCATTAATCACAAGAAACAAATGATGTTGCGTGTGCGTGCACGCACACATACGCGGACCCCAATGCACGCAACGGCAGCTGCAAAACTTGAATCAGACTGCTAGTGGCTCTCAAAGTTTCCGTTTCGATACGGCCGTTAAAATCGAACTTTTTTATACGAGGGTATTACTAAAACTTTAATATTGAAGTTACATCGTTGATTGTAGATTATTAAGCATAGTTTGTAAAGTGTTTTTCTCATTACATTGTTGTTAAAAATATCCTCTTTATATACATGCCATTATCATTGTTATGGAGTAAATATTGCCTTCTATTATTTGCCCAAGCAAACTCCTTTGTTGAATAGTTAGTTTTATTTACAGACTAGTATTCATATCCATAATAATATAACAACTACATTATAACTAAATAGGTATTGTAAATTATTCATATTGTTATATATGTGTTTATATTTACGTAAATAAAAATGGCTTGAAATAACTCTGTTTTCTAATCAATTGTATCTATTCGTGTTTTACAATCAATGATGCTTGTATAAATAAAATATCAACAACAATGTATTAAAATTATATTATGAAATAAACACACTAACATCTTACTTCGCATAATAATAGTTTCTTATACCTTTTTTTCTAGTACCTTTGAATTTAAATAAAAAAGTAATTTTATTGTATTCCGTTCATCAACCACTTATAAGGCAGAACAATTACACGACCAAGTTAAAAATACCCACTGAGCCGTAAGCCTGCATACTTGAGCATTACATGCTTAAGGTACTAGAATAATTAATGAAATCGAATGCACATTAACGTTCGTTTGAACTTGGTACGGGTATTGTCTTAATTTCACGTCTAGACAGACGTCGCCCTCGGTGTAATGACATTTCTCCTGCCGCCAGCCATATTGCATGATTTATGTTTTAGTTGAATTGCAATAGCCAATTTTAGTATGCATTTTTGGTGTCATAGATTACTGTTACAAATAATTAAATAAATAAAGGTGCACGTTTATTTACCTAAATAAAATATTTGTTGGAACGATCTTTACACTGTGGTATCTTTACTGAAAATCTTTTCTCAGAAAAAAAAAACAAAGATAAGATGTTTATCAATTTGTTACACAAATTTTAAATCACGAATGGTTCGTACGTTTCGTATTTATATATATATATACCTATTATTAAACATTTTTTGCTTATTTAGAATGGACTCTTAATTGCAAAAACTATTGAGTCATCTTGATTTAAAATGATACAAGTCTCCACGGAAACAGGACTAGTTTTTTCTCAAAACATAATTTAACTCTTATTCTAAGTCATATATGCGAGTACAATGAACGGAGCTCGATCGCCTTGAAAACTTGTACGAGAGAGCTATAAAAACAAAAATATTAAAAGAACGATGGTCTCTTCGTTATTTTTTAAAAATATATTTTTATATATCGTAAATCGGTTTACTAAAATCCGTTGATAATAAAAGGGAGTTGAATGTTTGAGAACCAACATTTTCGGGCTATAATATTTAGGGTTCTTTTTTGTTAGTCATCTCGCCCGTAACGTATGGGCGCCTTTAGCTGCTTGGAGTTTTTTTTTCGAAAACTTGACCCCTCAGTTATGTTTCGGCCGTTGTCGGGGACGGTTGTATCTTCGCGCTCCATTTGAATTCTAGTCATTGTGTCCAAATTAATTTTAATGTTAACCGTCGTGTTTCCGAGTAGTTAAGCGTGTTCCTAGTTTAAATTTAGCTTTTACTGTGTGTTTTGAATTAAAATTTTCGTTTATGATAGTTCTGAATAGAAGACTGATTTTTAATGAACGGATTTGGATTGCTTTGGTGAGTATTACGCTACGTTACTTAGTACACCCACGCGGAATCAGTTGTCAAGGAAACCGATTCAACGGATTTATTCGAAATTTGCATTGTTATTACTTAAAATTAAGCTCGATTTTATATTATTGCTTGAACTATTATGTAAAGAAACATTTTATAAAGGAATATATACTAATCTAAATATTGATTATATTTCCCATGGTGTTATTTTTACCACGTGAAATACCTATTGAATAATTGATTAGTTTTAAACTATGCAAAATTTAATTCAATATCCGTGTGGTAATTTTTTGCTACATTATATTAAATCTAATGTTAAAAACGTGAACAAAAACACCATATTGGCACGAGGCATTGAACTGAAAGAAATGTTTTTAATTGACCTCTGTCAAAGTCTTACTATCTTACGTGATAAAAAATAAAAAATGTTTGTAACTTCATTGCGTTTTGTCCCAAGGAGATTAATATTATTTTCTCATTTTTACTCTATATGAAGCACAAAGGCCATAGCCAATTCATGGCCACCTGGATTTACCGGCCAGGTTCACGAGGTCATAGCAATAAGAATTCAACTTTTTATTTTTAAACACGATATTTAAGTACCTAACTACCAACTGGCTACAAGGAAATTAAAGTTTCTTATTTTTTTCGAAGGTGCGGGCACGTTCGATTTTTAAATGTAACGAATTAAACAATTGAATCAAATAATTTTTAAATTAAGTTAATTTATTATTCGTGTAAAGTTCATGACAAAATAAATATATAAGTATATAATAATTTTTAAAAATCTGCTGTTACTACGTGCAAGTTTTTATGGTAAAATAATTTACGCAAATAAATAACAAATTGCACGTCTTAATATAAAACAGAACTTGTATTATTTATAAATAATCCATGAAGATTAAGTGTCATTTAATGTAGATCCTTCTTGATTTATTATTATTCCTATATAATTTATGATTGGAAAAATGAGGTTTCATTCTTCGAACTCTCGAGGTTCAGCGTCAAGTTATCGATATTTAAGAATTCATCAGGTAACAGGTTCTTGAAACTAAAATACGTTTTAGAACTCTTAGAAGTTAAATATAAAGGCTGCTCTTCCATTTTCAAGAATCTTTGTACATTTTCTACCCTTTGAGAACATTTCATTTTTGTAATGTTTTGTATGTAAATAAAAAATAGACTCGCACTGACATAAATTGAAAATTTTGCTGTGTACTTCGGAATATATTTCTAGTTTGTATGGGAACTTTTTATGTATCGTTCATTTATTTATAATTATTGCATAAATAATCTCAAAATGATGCTAATATCGTCACTTGATATTATTTAAAAACTGTAAAAAATATGGAAATTTAATTTAAAAAAGTGTTTGCGCGATTTCATCCTGTAATCTTTTGGATAAGGCGACTGAATCTTTAAGTAACGGTTTTGTTGTATTGAAAAAAGAGTTCGCATCAAATAGCGTGCCTTGGCTGGTGATGAGAGGAAAAAATAATTAGGAAATAATATTACATTAATCGATAACAAGATATTCAATACTACAGAATATTTCCTAATACAAAAGAGAACGTTTCGCGTTGTTCAAGATTGAAACGGTGAAACAGCGTTTTCTGGGGAAAATGAGTTTCGCTGTTTTTCATATTCTTAGAGATTAATACTTATCATCATAATTATACTAACTTAATTTGTTGTTAGGTATTATATATTATACCCAGAAACTCATTTTACGGGTGGGATGATCCACATTTTTTTTATAATCATAGGTCATTGAGATCCGGCTTTAATTATGATCTTAGTCCTCAGCCTATATAAGTCCCACTGCTGGGCACAGGCCTTCCTCGTGGAGAAACACATGAGGAGTATGGGCCATGACACCACCACTCTGGCCCAATGCGGGTTGGTGGGTAGAAACAGTCGCAATAGCGACCGGCACCAACGGCTTAACGTGCCTTCCGAAACACGGAGGAGCTCAAGATCACAAAGTTTTGGTCACCCATCCACGGTCTGACCATGGCGAAGGTAGCTTTGTTTTCAATGAAGATAAAGCGTACAACCACTACGCCACCGAGCTCCTCGGAGGATTAGGATCTTACAAAAAACAATTCCAAGTATTTCAACAGGTACACTAAATCAAACAAAAACCTTTTAATATGCCAGTTATTATTTTTACTATTACCATACAGTTAAATGAACGAAAAAAAAACGATAGAAAAAAATACAGAATAGCAGCGTATTTCGGACTTTTTGCTCCGTACAATTTTGGAACAATCATGTTTCAAAAATGAAAATTCGAATTGCGAAAAGTAAATAATTGACAACCGTAAACAAGCAGCTGTGGTAAACCTTTTTTAGTGGAAGGTTACTAAATAAAACGCACGTGTTTCCGAGTCTAACATATGTCAGATGTTTTAGCGATTGTGCCACACGTGTTTGGTGCCACATATGACTTATAAGTAATCCTAAAAGAAATCTCTGTGGTTGCAAAATCCTCCTAATCCTGATTACATGTAATATCGAACTAAAACCAATGAAGTATTACCTTGTACATTAAAAAGCTCAATAAAAATCGTCTCTTACTTTATGGTACAATTGCTGTAATTTAAACGAGAAATGGTTTTAAATTGCTTTGCCACCTGCTTTGCTTATTTACATCGTGTGACCTAGACGAACTTGGACGCTTCAGAAATTGACAACTTCGTCTAATTTTAATAATATTTACATCGAATACCCTGTACAGTCACGCGATTCTATGTATTCACATCTTTAACTTTGTAACAATTTTTGCTAAGGAAATAAAATTTCGTTTAATGTCAGATTTGTTTACATATTTTTGCTCGTTACTGCACTCATGTCTTATAACATATAACGTTAACTGTATTAACGTTATTTTTACTAAAGTTTAATCCTTTAATACTGTTCATTTATACTGAACGCCCGTTTCTGAAACCTTAAGTGGTATATTATACAGGTTTTCGTGACAATTTTTATTTCGACAGCAATTCTCATGGCTATCTTTTTTCATTCAAGGCAGGTGATACTGAATAGTATTGCAAGTGTCCAATATGGTGAACACTTAAATGTTATGCAATTGCAAGATTGATTGCTTTCGTTGGCTTAAAAAAATATTAAGCAAACGTATATGACTCTCCTTCTTGTCGTTTAATATGCGCCCGCATAGGGAGCATGTGAGCACTCCGTTGGCATAATTAGAACAGATAACATCATCATGAGGGCGAAACTTAAAAGACTCCGCTTTTTTGGTCATTGCCAGATTGCTGATCTGTGAACTAAGTTCTGCCATATTCTTGCATTAGGAAGGTTCAATGTTGTTTCGTTTTTGTCTTTCTAAAACATCTTTGTACATTATGTATCGACCTCCTTCACTCACACTTTTGAAATTTTAGATAAAGAAATATTAACAACTCAATTTTTTTTTATTGACCTAATCTGATGCCTCTGACGGCTATCACCGGATTATTTTAAGAAGGACAGAACTGTGATGGGTCCTCGCCTGTAGTGATGAACCACCACTGAAGGGTTTCTCTCTGGAAGGCATCCCGCCTAGAAGTCCCGTTACCAGGGAGAGTGTCCAGGGCGCTCGAGCCGGATTCGAGGCAACTAAACCTTACGAATTCGACCAAAAGTTGCTTTGTTGCTGAGCAACCAATGCTTGGTTGGCCTATCTCCGTCTGTAAATAGAATTTTGAAACCCGACTTGAGAAAATCGACATATAACAAGAGGAAGTAGGTACCTAAAAACTGTTAGCGCAGATATGTAAGCGTTGTTTTAGGGAGCCTAAAAGAAAGCAAAAAAAAATTTTTTTTCCTTTATTCCGACACAGACACGAGAACTATGTGTACTTATGTGTATAGCTGCGTCGACACGAAACCTAAAACAACGCGTGACAGTTCCTAACTATTCCCAACGCCAACCGAACGTTTTAATTTAAATTCAATTGTTCGCTACCCCTGCACTCCGCCAAAATAACTTTGCAGTTATACTACAAACTTTTGTTCGCCGCCGCTTTCGATTACAACTTTTGCCAACCGCAAATGTATGTTGGTTTTCTCTACCTACCTGCTTGTAAAACAGGTAAGTTTTTAAACGTTATCTCGTTCAAAATTGTTGTCTTATCACTAGAAACGTGTAGGTTTTCTTAGAATTCCTACATGTTGTGGCCTTCGTAATTTGAATAAAGACTGTTTGAATTAAAATATTATTTCAAAATTTTTGGAAGTTACTTCCTTTAACTGAAATATTAAAATTATTTTATTCAAATACACGTAATCCGGATCTCGTGATAATGAAATTAAGCCATAAATTAGAATTTGGGAATGATTGATTTGGATCTTAAATCAATCGTAAGTTTCCTTATGATATTTTAAAAAGAATTGACTTGAATATAAATTAATTACTGTGGGTATTTTATCAATCTGTATCTGTCAGCAAGCATAATTAAACTTTATATTTAAACCTATAGTGTTAGTGTCGTCTTCAACCTATATACGTCCCACTGCTGGGCACAAGCTTTCCTCATGGAAAGAAACACATGAGGAGTATACAGGCCCAACGCGGGTTGGTGGGTAAAAACGCTTGCAATAGCTACCAAGACCAATTACGTGCCTTCCGACCACGAAAGAGTTCGAGATCACAGTGTTTTGGTCACCCATCCAAGGCCTGACCATGGCGTAGGTAGCTTAGTTTTCGGTATCGAAAGCCAAAGCGCACTAACCACTACGCCACCGACCTCCTTGTGTTGTATAAATAATAATATCATTAAAAGTTGAACACTCCCAAATAAAACCGGCGAAATTTTAACGAATTTTATACGGTGTATTCCCAAAGTGGGTAAAGTTGCTGTCTGCCAATTAACCCAAACATAGTTTATTTACTAACAAAATCTCCTATATAACACTAGTTGCTTTCCGCGGTCTCACCCGCGCCGTAACCGTTCCCATGGGGTATAAAAAGTAGCCTATGTCCTTTCTCAGACTCTAGACTATCTGTGTACCAAATTTCGACTAAAACGGTTCAGTAGTTTGGACGAGAAAGCGAGACAGACAGAGAGAGTTACTTTCGCATTTATAATATTAGTTAGGATACAGAACCCAAAAAATCCAAAGTATCACTAGGAACCATTACAAAGACATTTTCGCGTAAAGAAGAAAATAATCTGAAGAATGAAATGTAATGAAGTGGATCTTTTTAAAAAGGCCCAATAATATCCGCGGATAAAAACCTTTGTCGTGTTAACAGATATCCTCCGAAAGAAGGCAGAACTGAATACCATCATTACTCATCGGGTAAATGCTCGAAGATGGCACTCGCGATTAATCAAATTAATTACCTTCATTTCCTAGCGGAGGATTGGTTCTTGGTACAAGTTATGAAAGAAATGACAGTAAAATGGCTAATAATTACATTGATACAAAGGATTATACAATTTATTATATTCGCTATAAAAATATTCTGGTTATTTGAAGGTTGTCTTATGTCTTGGTTGAGTGATGAGTCAGTAATAGTTTTTATAATCAAGACCATTTTTTCTCATGACTTTTATGGCTACCTCCTACCTAAATCGACCACACAAATTGGCTATAAGCTGATTTTAGTCCTGATTTAGGACCTGACAAGCTGACAAGATTGAGTGTAAAATATTACCGTAATTCTAAATCATTTTCAATAACTTTGCCAAGGTTGTAACAGTTTATTTATTGCTCGAATTCGGTTCACTTTAACTGTCACGATCGCGGGGTTCCAAATGTGTTACGTTAACAGCCCTTGACCTTATGTCACACTCGAGGTCAACAAGGCTATAACGATAGTCAATCTGGCATACATTAAGTAGCTACAGATTACCTCCGCCAATCAATCTCAAACGCATATTTTGCAAGCAAATTTTGTGTTCATTCAGATGCCACAAACTGAATTACAAGTATGAAACTGGACCTCCGCCATTCACAAGTATCTTTATTTTAATTACGATTCTCAGCAAACTTTAAGAGCCTTCCAAAATCTTTAGTTTGCAACCAAAGCAGTATTTTTTAGCAATTATATAAACTTTTTCCAGTAACCCACGTCTGCATCGAAAAAATACCCCGGAAATAGTTCCATAAGGTCCCAAAATTTTAATACTTTTATTTATACCTGCACCAAAGCCGCAGATCAAGTTCTGAAAGACGTAAATTCAAGCATCGCGTAAACAAAATCGGATAATGAACTGGTTTTGATTATGGGGAATAATATTTTTTTCAGATTTGAAAAATAGGGCATCAAGACGTTAATGGTATTTGGAAATGAACATCACGTTAAACAAAATAACAAAAGTATTTTTATAAATGTTTAATTAAACAATACTACCATTTCGTACACCACGTGTACTCATCATCTGTAACGTTTGTAGACATAACAGGAAATCAATTGTGTCAATAGGTCTCGGACATTTTCAGTCACTTAACAGACAAGGGGTCAACAGATTACTGAGAGTCCTTCTTACTTTTCTTTATGGATAGTTACTGGCATTGCTGTTGGCACGGCGACAGTGAAGTATAAAAAGTCAAGGTTGGCTTTTTTTCTTTGGCAACCGACTCTAGCTACTCATAAACGATTGATACCTCGTTTCGTCAAATCAAACCTGTAATCAAAGGACTTCTTGGAAGTGATTTGGTCTGTTTTTCATATCGCACTAGATCTTCTCATACGGATACTAATCCTCAGGTGACGTTAAGTCAATTAAAATAAACGTCGTTTTTTAATTCGTAGGGTATAAAATAAAAACGCTACATCTCATAGCTTGGACCCCAAAATTTGGCTGCGAAAAGCCTGCGTATTGCGATTGCAAAGACGCTATTCTAGCGTTATTCTGCCTACAGTATTGAGCTTTGCGCCATGTCTCTGATAACGTCAATCAGGATTCTGAACCATCGTCACGTCGGAGGAGTTGACTCAACTGAGACGGTTAAACAAAATTGTGCTGCTGGAACTGCAATAAAATGTATAAACTTGTGTTCTTATTAGCATGCAATAAGGTTTATATTTAAACGAGATTGTATACATGTTAGTGCTCGTGACTGTACTATCAGCAGCTAAGACTATATAAAACATGATTCTCATACAGTCTTCAGCCTATATACGTCCCACTGCTGGGACAGGCCTTCCTCATGGAGAAAAACATGAGGAGTATGGGCCGAAACGTCACAACGCTGGCCCAATGCGGGTTGGTGGGTAGAATCGGTCCCAGTAGCAGCTTAACGTGCCTTCCGAAGCACGGAGGAGCTCGAGATCACAAAGTTTTAGTCACTCATCCAAGGTTTGACCATGTTGAAAGTAGCTTTGTTTTCGATCGAAAGCCAAAGCGTAAAAGAAAGCCTAACCACTACCCCACCGAGCTCCTCTCATTCTCATACTTAACACGTTAGATATAAAGTGCAAAAATGGATAAAGATTTTTTTTTATTTGTGATATTCTGAGTAGACTGTATAATGGACATATTTCGACCATCATTTGTTAATAATCCTAGTAAGGTAATTTTTGTGGGATACGTATCTCAAACTTCTATTGCTTTGAGGACTGTCAATATTTGGCAAAGAAGCAATAAATGCGACACCATTTCTCATTTATTTTTAAGATTATTGCGACCTTTTTCAATAATCTATTTTTTCTTCTGTTTGTTACAGGTAAGTTTGTTGTCAACTGGCTTGCTAAATTAAGAATTGCGAAGAAAACAAAGTGTAAGTACCTAAGTGACTTGTAGTGGGCTTGGATTACCCCACAAGATTTAATTCAGTGATAAACCTATTTTTGTACATAAGATAGGTAAGTTCTTGGCCTTCATCTCACCTTATGGTAGGTAAGTGACGATAAGGGCGAACGTGAAAGGGAGCTTCACCGGTATTCCTCGAATGTTGTTGTTGTTTGTGCCCGGTGCATGGCGACAGGCTCGCGACAGGCTCGCGACCTGTTACATGGGGACCTAACATATTTTTTTTTTACATACGACATGTAAGCTCTTGACCTTCATCTCACCTGGTGGTAAGTGACGATAAGGTCGAAGGTGGAAGCTAGCTTCACCTGTAATCCTCAACAACTGAGGAACTGGCTTTCTTACCTCTGATTGCCGGAACACAACAATGCTTAAAACATTGTTATTATGGCGACAAATTTAGGTAAGATGGTGGTAGCTAGCCAGGCGGGCTTAGAAGCCCTACCACCAACCAAACCGAGCAGAAAAACTTCTGCACCCATGGGGAATAGAACACGGACCTCCCGATCAACACCCGGTGGTGTGAACCACTAGACCAGAGAGGCGGTTAAAATATATATAAAATATCTGACAAAAACGTGCTGACACCTCTAACTACCCATTCGGGGAAGGAGGCGTGATGATTTGTTATGTGCTGTTATGTTGTTATTACTCAACTAACAAAATTAAATCTATAACATGGCACTTTAAATCCCTTAATAAAATTCCGAAATAGCAGCTATAAACATAGAAGGCTTATCATATAAAAGAAGCTTTTATGGAGCTTCGAACGCTTAATACGCGGCTGCCAGTACTTGTAATATACAACGCAGCCGGCAGTAAGTTAATTACCTCGGAACTTCGTTAAGTGCTGTGACGTAGACAGTGTCTCGCAATGTACGTGTAAACGAATTACTATTCAATCATGGCACGATAACTAGCTATAAATCATACTTGGGCGGTAATAGGGAAAGAACGGACGCTGAGCGCCATTTTCTGTTTTAGCTATGTGAAATTCGAACCTTATTTTTCCTAAATGGATTTTTGAAATTCGAACCGTGAGTGAAACTTTGAATTTCGAATGGAATTGCGTTTGTGTTTAGGGTTAGTAATCTTAGTTGCGAGGCAATCATTGTTTTTTTTTAAAGTAAGTTATGGAAAATTGGTTGTTTCTATTAAGTTTATCATTACCTTCGTTCTATTGTTTATTCGTAATTTCAAACAATAAATTCACTGAAATCATGTTGAAACTTGTATAAAATTCTTTAATTCTACAGAACTGAAATTCTTTTTATTTTGCTTTTACAAGCTCAAAATGTGAGATGTTTTTACTAAAATATTCAGTCTTCTTATAATCAAAGCGACACGATATTCGGCAATTTCTTTTCATATTTGATTTCATTTTATTATATTATTAGTAGTAAGACTCAAATAAATGAATCCCTATTCAGTAGCAAAAAGTAATGCTTGATAGCTAATGGAAGTAGCGAAACAGAAAAAAGGGCAGTAATGTGATGTTATTTTATTTCAGCAGATCTTAATAGAAAATCAAAAGAAAAGATTGTTCTACAATAATAGTCCTTGTATGTATTGCTTTAGTCGACTCGAATACAGTGTTCAATATCAAATACAATTCTTAGTATAGTTATTTCAAATATGTAATAGCATGAGTTTTTCATGTCTTATCTGATAAATCAGTTATGTTAATTGCAATACACGTTTTAAAAACTCTGTGAAACATTACATCCCTAGAGTTTCTCACGCTAAAGTCAAAAAAAGGCAAACAAATTAAACTCAGTCACAAAAGACGCTTAACGCGCGTTGACAAGAAAAAAATGCTACTCAAATCACTGGTATCCATGACCGTTAAACTATTAAAACTATTAAACTACTCTATGAACCCCAACTCTAAGGTTATACCACGGTGCACCCCTATTTGTCTATGAATTCTCACGATCAGGTGCCTTTCTATTTTGAATTTCGAACAATCGCTTTGGGGTCCGACCTGTCCCTTTGAGAATTCTAAATTCGAATTCCTTTAAGATGGCCGCCGTAAGACGGCGGGTTAGCTAACGGTTACCCGCCATTGTATTTTATAAACTTTTTATTTGTATTGTGCTGACATGTTAATTCACCCTCGTTTCTTAGCGTCTTAAATTTTAAAACCTTTTAGGTTTAACGAAATCAGAATCTTCGAAATGGCTTAACAATCGATTTTAATAGAAACTTTTGACTTACCCTTTTGAGAAGAAAACAAACTTAATTTATTGAATTATTAAAAATTACTTGGTCTTTTAAGAGGTATCCATTATACTTTGTTATTATTTACATTAAATTTGTCTTAAACTTTGAACAAAGACTAGAAACAGCTCGTTCTTTTTAAAATTGGTAATCGGCATTGTTTCTTACCCATTGGCGTTCAAAATGTCCTTTGTTTAAAAGCCAAAAGGTGAAGAGTACCCGTTTCTTCGTAAATTTCTGCATTCGCATACTGCAATCACTATTTTATGCAATAATACATTATATTTTAAGAATTTGTATCGTGAGTTTGTCAATAGGGTCTTGTAATATCAATTTCACATACGTGTTCTTGAAGTCGCATCGACATTTCGTTTCTACCCAACATTACCAAAACATGGTCTAGGTAAACCTGTTTGATCAAAGGAGCCGTTGCACATCAATCGTCGTATCAGGTTCGATACCCGAATTTTTTGTGCGTGCTCCCAATTTTTTATGCTTTCTCTCCCTTTTCTCCGTGTGTTAGACAGAGATGACATGTCATGGGATTATTTACGAAGCATCACATTTCTTACCTTACGTTTCAAGGCGTTTCAGAAAGCCTTTCAAGAATCTCTTCTCGGGTGATTTGCTCCATTCGTAACCTTATGAGCGATAGGCTGACATAAGCTTTTTACGGGCCCATTGACTTTGTAGTCTTAAGCCAATGGAATAGCGTTTATTTTGACATGACTCCAGTAGCTTTGCTCAAACTGTACGCAGTTAGATGTAATAGGAAAAGGAAAATGGATCCACTTTTTAAAAACACGTTAAATATTTTTTTTATATTTTTACGTAAAGTACATAATATGATTAAAATTGCTGTAGATATTGGCATCAAAAAATATTACGCGTTCCAATTTTATTAACCTAACCCTAGAGGTTCAGTAGAAATGTGTTATGGGATTTCGTGTGTTAGGTACCGATACACAAGAAAAATATAGGTACATTTTTATAGAATATCCTGCATCGGCTGCCTGCCTCATACAATTCTCCTACAGAGGTCGTCATACAATGGTACCTAAACAATATAAAAAGTATATATTTTCACGGTCGGATAGGTCGAGTGGGCAGTGAATGACCCTGCCTACTACACCGAAACTACGCCTGACTAATTCTAATAAAATAAAATTTATTCACGTTTCAAACCTTACGTACTGTAACCAACATTCATGTTAAGGCAAACGGTTTTTGCACACCTAATTTTGCGCTTTAACTCAACCGGGTTAGGTCGAAAATTGAGGCTTAAAGCCTGACTTGTAAGGACACTTCACCCTCTCGAATAGATCTAAGGTCTGATACAAGGCGGTATTGTTATTGGCCATTGTTATAATTAATTCCCTCGTAAAGAAGGGTCGCAACAAAATATTTACGATTAAAAAGCTACTTTAGCACGGGAGCTTTAAAATTAATTATTTAAAGCTAAGTCTTTGAAATCTTAAGCCATAATACTGAGCCTTCGTTGACATTGCTATGTAAATAATATTTGCAAATGTAATTTTTTTAGTGATGTTAAATTTATCTCATAAATAAGAAATACTTCGAGATTCTTGAATTTTAATTTCTGGATCGAACTCTTATAAGGATATATTTTTGCCGTGCTGTTAATAATTAATAATATTTTTACGTATCAAACTTAACCGATATTCAATAAGCAGTAAACAACATAACTAGTTTTGTCAAGTGCGTTTTGGTACCTTGACATTATTATATTGTAATTTATGTACTTTCATAATGCAAAAACACAAGTGTACTTGTTGTTTTCTCATTAAGAACAAACCTTTATAAGAAAGAGTCACCATAATTATATTAGAACCTACTTGTGACAAGAATAAAATAATGTAATTGGTAATAAATGTTTTTTAAGGTGACACTAGTACATTTATCAGTGTTTTCTTTTGTTTATGGTCTTTAAATCCTATACAGCAGACGAAGAAATATCAAACAAGTCTAACGAAATAGGCATTCGAATCCCAACCTTTATTCAAACAGCTCTATGATGGCCGAATATGCCTTGAATTATAATTTAAATAACGACTTATTTAAGCTTAACGTTTTACCTCAAGTAGCGCAATATTACTAAGAGGGGGGTAGTAAACTCATGTAGAAGCTTAATAGCACACATTTTTTCGTACCTATAAAATTGTAATGAGTTATTCTCATACTTTCCCGTCGAGAGGCCTCTAAAACGTAATTGTCCCTCAGATTGCTTCGTCGCCGCTGCGTACAGAGTTAATTGAGTCCAAAAGTTGTGTAAATTTTGCCAAGCGCTTAATAAATGTACTAAATTTTGTTTACCTACTAACTTTTAAGTATTCAGATGACTTGGAACAGAATTGTAGAGGTATATTGTTTAATTCACTTTATTTCTAAAGTAAAATATAAACCAAATAGAAAAAAAACAAAAAAATAATATTAATTACAATACAAGCAAACTAGGTGAAAAAAAAATTAAGATAACGCAAAGGAACGAATTGTCATTAACTTTTTTTTATAATCAAAGATGTTTGGTTGCTATCGTATTATCTATTATAATATTAAAGGATATTTTTAAATTATTACCTACTTTCTCAACTTTCCCAAGACCTCTGATTATATCTCAGACTAAATATCGTGACGCCTGTAAACATAATAAAGTATAAAAGTCTTCGAGAAAAATTAATCCCGGCTCCCGGCCTAATTCGTAAACTGGAATGAAATTAAGCAAATTTTACTCTTATTCCTGTAAATTTTACCTTTATTTTTCTGTGGCTTGAGAAAGACTTTCAAATGGTATCAGAAGCTCCTTCAAAATGTTATGAGGGTGTGTTTAATTACCGAATTTTAGATTTTATGATATGAACTCTGTGAAGTGCTGAGATAAAATTGAAATCAACTACAGACTGAACTCCTTTTTTTTATAAGAATACTCAAATTTTCACATAAATTTGAGTATTCTTATAAAAAAAGGTTAACTAAAAGTGTATTCTTTTTTTTTTCAAAATAGTAAGCTAACCTTTATAAATATTTGAAGGTTTCTCCAACTCTAGATAGCTATTTTCAGATAAATTAAAAAATGGTACAGAATTTGTACCTATGGAATTATCTGCCAGATTTATTTATCAAAGTGTTATCCCGGGGTGGTGAAACTGCATAATCTTGCGATGTTCATCTTGGTAATAATTACTAAGAGTAGGTGAGTACCTTAGTAAAAACAAGTCGTCGTTAATTGGTTTTAAATTAAATTATACTTGTGATAATTTATAGTCACATGTTTTATTTAGAGGCAGCGACGGTAGCCATGTTCAGTAGTTGCTGGTTCAATCGCTTGGCATGTACTGACTTAACTTAAAAAAAAACTTGAGTACGGGGTTGTTTGTGAATATCGCTTGCTTCCCATTCTGCCCGGTGCTGGGCAACAGGCCACCTGTTACATGGGGAGCTAACATATCTGGCGAAACGTGGGTTAACACCTCTCGGGGAAAAGGCGAGATGATGGGTTATGTTCTGTATTACGTTTTATTTATTTGACAAAGGTACTAAAGTGTAAAGGTATATTGATCACTGTACTTTCCCAACTCATCCATTACCTTTTCTGTACATCTTAGCGTTTCTGTTCAGCACTCGTCTTTGATACAAAGAAGTTTGATCTGTATAATGTTGAGAATAGTCCACTTCAACTAATGACAGTTGTAGATTCCATCTGTAGTTACATGTTTGTTACGTAAGAAAAGCAGATCAACTGATTTGCAAATTAATGTTCCTTATATTAAAACTTAATTTACATTAATAATCGATTTATTAATTAAATGATAAGTTAATTTTAACATAATCTTTACTGACTAATCGCTTGTCATTCAATTAATTCAGAACAGAACGTTAGCGTGATAATGCGAGCTTTTGAGAGTTAAAGAAGACAAAACTACTTTAAATTTGCGATTATATGAGAATAAAAACATATAAAAATCTATTACAGTGAAACTTAAAACCTCCTTTTTTGAAGACGGTTAAAAAGAGTTATATAATCCTACTCAATATAACTAATCTCTTGCCTTAATTCGACTTCGCCATCTATTTAGACTCGTGCAAATCCTTAGGTATTTCTGTGTGTAAATCAGGTATCTATATTACGTCTCAATCCAAGTTGCCAAAAAGGTAAACAAAACAAAGATAATGTTTCATCTCTAAAATGTTTAGTGATGACTGCAGGTAATTGAAATGAATTGAAACGGACACCAATTGTTACCGTTAATTATATTTAAGTGCCAATGTCCATGTAAAAAGTGTGATTATTGAATAAAAAATTCGGTAAGTCGGTGTTTACCTTTTTGGCAACTTGGATTGAGACGTACTGTAGTTATTCTTTACAATTAAAATAGTGATCATTTTATATGTGTAGGTAATACACAAGGTGTTTCAAAAACCGAAAAGGGGTTATAGGGTCCCCTATACATAACGCATTGCCAAATTATGAAGACTGTAGCTTGATATTTTTAATAGCCGAAAAAAGTATAACTTTTGCCAAAATTTAAAACTATCGACATTAAAGCGCTCTACTAAAGGTTTAGTTAAGTTTATCAGTAGAAATTACTTTCTAAGTTTTCAACTCTGTTCCTAATCGTTATATCTAGTACAAGGCGGTACTTAAAATTGATTTTTAGGGGTGAATTTTCAAACACCGTGTATCTTTGCTGTATCTTTGCTAAGTAAGAGAAATGAATTAGTCATGATTGGTCATACAAAACTCCTTACAGAAATATGAAACCTACATACAAATTACAAACAAATACATTACCAATTGCATACTTCGAAATTACAAGTCTTCGTAAACGTTTGTTTCGCATCAGAATATTCCAGAAGTTCATTAATTAGTTTTATCGAGTTCTGTATCGTGTTGTGTTTGAACTGTGTTCTGAAATTCGAAAATTTCCGTCGAAAATATATAAACTTTGTATTTTAAACACGCGTCTGATTTTAAAAGATAAGTCGTAATATGTTTCGAATACATTTTATTTGATTCAAACATTCTTTTAATATTCTTCGGGTTTGGAAAACATTAACAAATCTAAATATCATGTATTCATTACATTATTTACGTCGTATTTCAATTCGGGTTGTCACTGGTTATTAAAATCAATACATGTTGCGTAATAATATCGTTGGTACCTTATCAGATTTATCTGTTTGCTCTTATATCAAAGTAAATAAGGAAGATGATAAAGCGACATGGTACTTAATTCTCTCTAATTCACAAATACTCTATACTACTCGAAAACTCTTAATTTTCTTTTAATTTGAATTAAAATTAGCTCAGGCAAAATGCCAAATCGTATGTAAACAAACTAATTATGACCTGTTTGAGGTATGTAGTGAGAAATAAACGTATTAAATACCATTCTGATTAATTCGTTAAAAACATACATTAAAAATTTTCTGTGCACCGTACATTTATCTACTGTAAATAATTTGTCTTACTGTTAATGTTTTGTTTGGCGAAGACGTGATTGCATGGTATGTAATTCACGTTAAATAATTACGGTTATTTTTTTATCTATTTGAATGTCACGGCATTTCTCACTTTAATGGTAGTGAGTGAAACTAATTTAAAAATATGAGTTAAAGATTGTTTGTAGTGATGAAATTTATAATTGTCGATTATTAATAATAATCGTATTTGAATAAATAATTTAAATATGAATTCTCGTAAAACATAAGAAAAGCTCACATATTTCCACAATTAATTAGATAAAGATTTGAAATGATAGCAATATTCGGAAACAATTCGGTAAACGATATTTGACTTTATATGTCTATATTTAAAGTACAATTTTCAACTAGCGTCGCAGATAATTTTAAACTCCCAAAAGTTTTTCAATCCGCACCGGATTTCGTGATAACCGAACGGGAAACCGATATATTATCGAGTTGGCCGTTTTCTGCGCCATTTAATCGGTTCACTCTCTGCTAAGCATCGATTTTAATTCGTTACTCGTACGAGTATCGAGATATCGGTGGCTATTCGAGATCGGCGAGCGTTATGCGAGTCGTAATGCGATTTATACGGACGACTGCCGGCATGACTTCTTTAAAGTATGCCTTTACATAAAACCTTTTCGCTTTTATAAAAAAGCCTATTTTATATTGTAAAATGTTATTGATCAATGAAATAATAATTGACATGAAGAAATAAAATGTATCAGTAAAAGGCAGAAGCGTCGGCGACAATTAAGAGCGAGATAAATGGCATTATTTCAAAAGATTACAAAATATACCATCCTCAGCGTATATACGTCCTACTGCTGGGCACAGGCCTTCCTCATGGAGAAACACAAGATGAGTGTGGGCCGTAACACCACCACGCTCTGGCCCAATGTGATTGGTCGTAGAAACGGCTGCAATAACGACCGGAATCAACGACTTAAATTCTGTAACTAAACATAGGCATTCGTCTGTTTATTATTCTCTGTGATGCTATATTGGTTTTACTATATATTGGGTGTTTTTATTCCTACCTATACCTACCTATGAAATTGGTGTTTTTATTCTGTCTTAGTATTTTGTCTGTAACTATTTAGATTCAGAGTATTCCTAAAAAATAATTACCTCGTCTAAAAAAGACTATATTATTGAGCTCTTTTGATTTGTTTTGATAATTTGTTGTAAGTTTAATTGTGTTAAAATTGGACACGGAGACAACTCTTTTTAAGTGCCTCCCGAATACATCATTTTATTTGCATTCACTTAAAAACGATAAATAATTTTTATGAAGTGTGATATTACTAAAGCGTGCCAAATATTATTATCTCTGGATTTGTCGTTGTGAAGAAAACTGATAAAATGTTAGTATGGAAAATGCAGAATTCCCCAAAATCTCCATACAAAACACCAATTTCATAGGTAAGGACCTAATATTTTGTTTGTTAGAGTGTGCTCAGTGTGCTGTGTATCTAACAGGTACAAAGGGTAATTCTATATTAATACATTATTTTTTCCGAGAAACCTATCAAAATTTTACCCCTCTAATTTAAATCTAGTAGAATGTAATCTAGCTTATAGCGGCGACGGGCTCACCACCTGTCACGCTGAGCACGTGCAGTCACTGCTTGGTGAAGCGCTGACTATGGCAGTGGACTGCTTCTGCAGTGCTTTTGTCTAGTCTCTGACTAACCATTAGGGGATATTTGTCGTGATTATACGTATCTAATCTAATCTATAAAGGCGTGTTGTTAATTAACTAGCTGCGGCAAAAGGAAACCGCAATAGCCACCACATTTATTAATATTTTATTAACAAAATATAGAAAATATGCCTAGCTTATGCTAAGATTTTAACATCAGTCATAGACGGATTCGGGATGGGTGACCAACACTGTGTGATATCGAGTTCATCCGTGCTTCCAAAGGACGTCAAACCGATTACCTTTCAGGTTATATTTCATTCAGTGTTTACCAAAGTAAAACAAAACACAATCTTACAAGAACGTGGCTTGTAGTGTAAATAGAGTACAATTTCCTAAAATACTTTAAAAGTCATATTTGTAAAGCAAATACGCAACGGTCAACTCATTTTAGTTGCCACGCTTTATCTTGATTACGATTTAATGCGATAAGGTATTAAACGGTTACTACAGCGACATCAAATAGAACCGTTCCTAAAATAGGCCAGCAACAAGTGGGCCTATTAGACCCAAGACTTATTTGACTGAAATAGTCATAAAGACTTTTCCCTTCCATACGAACTATGGTTATTTTCACACGATATTGATGCTTATTTGTAGATGTGTAAAGATAGTTTTTGTTGGTAAAAAACTTTCATACGATGACAAAATATAAATTTTTGAATCAATATTAGGTTCTTACCTATGAAATTGGTGTTTTGTATGGAGATTTTTGGGAATTCTGCATTTTCCATACTAAAATTTTTTCAGTTTTCTTCACAACGACAAATCCAAAGATAATAATATTTGGCATCATCATTAGACAAGCTTTGAATCTTAATAGTTACAGACAAAATACTAAGAGAGAAAAAAAACACCAATTTCATAGGTAAGGACCCAATATTACTAAGTAAACAAGAATGAAATGTCTACTAAGTAGGTAAATAAAACTCAAATTCGGGAACTTTCCTTTTTAACAATGACGTCACTCAAATCTGTTATAAATATACTAATACCGTCTTCTGTACTGAAAAAAGTTATTTACCGGTGAGAATTCGAGTACATACCTACGACCTATTTTGAAACGGGTCCTCAATTAGGAGCGTAACCAGTCAAGCTCTCTGTCAAACTGAACACCTTAGAATGTGGGAGACTGACACAGGTTGATTGAATCCAAAAGGGTCTTATAATTTAAGGAATCTCTTAAATTATGTATCGGAATTATAACCTGCTTTAATAACTTTCTTGCATACAAATGAAATGAATTATTTTATTAATAATAAAGTGTGTACAAAGTATAATCGATTGCGAAAAATATCTTGGGTACTTATTATTGGTAATGACAACATAAATAATTTTGTCCAGTTGTTTTTTAATTCACACGTTTTTTGCTTGTACCGGCCAGTAACCGTAGCAAGGCCTGAACCTTAACAAGTATTTAAATAAGACTAATAAAAAAGTGTCTAAGGGTGAGGTTATTTATCCGTAGTCATGGTAACCACAATAGTTAAATTTAAGACCAATAGCGTCAATGGAAACGCCAAGAATTTTGTACTCCATATGGATGCCAAACTCCCATACAATAGCATGAGGCAATGTTCTGTCTCGATCAGTAGGTGTTCCCTCTCATTCTATCACTATTTATGAATGAAGGTTATCCGTGGGATATCCTCTTTCTCTCTTTCTATCCATAGCTTCTGTCTCACCTGTCATATTTACGCCATTTTGACGCCTATACTGAAAATTGTAAAAAAATTGTGTAATTTAATATTTTAAATAAAATATTATAAAACCGGTGATGACGTGCGTTGTTTTAGGTTGTGTAAGTGAGTGGTATCCTGGATGTACCTTATCATTTCACAGGTGAGTCAATAATTAAATGAGAGTTTTTGTTTGAGAAATTTGTGTGTATTTTTGTGGGACGTCATTAGTTGTAATAGAAAGCTTTACTGAGAAATGTCAAACTCATTCATTAAAGTGATAGAATGAGAAGTAACACCTACTGATCGAGACAGAACATTGCCTCATGCTATTGTATGGGAGTTTGGCATCCATCATAATGTACAAAATTCTTGGGAAACGACAGCTTGACAAATTATTAAATTTGCGATGCTGCGCCGCCAGTCGCCATGTTACTAATCCCAGCACCGTGTTGTGTTTGAATTGTCTATGATAATTTAACGTTAGTTAGGTACATTTGAAAATTCGACTATTGGACAAGCTGTCATATAACGACATCATACGTTTTTACCATTGGTCCATATTTCAACCCACGGGTCAACCTGATCACGGATCAAGAAAACTGACCCAAAATGATTTTTAAAATTTATAACAAAGACCACTCGACAGAGGTCAACAACTTCGTATGACTTTACCTTGTTTGTTGACATTCGGATTGGTGCATTTGTCTGGGTGCATTTAAAAATAGAATTACATTTATGATTAATGACAGCCGAGACCGACAGTTTTTAAGGGGCGGCTAGCGGCATGTTTGATGGCCAGTTGCAGAGCAAATTGCATGACAATCAACCTTCATTGACTATGGCTAATTAATATAAAAAATATTGTTACTCTTTATTGGCGGCTTCTATGGAATAAAAACCTGTACTTTAGTTTTTATTCATCTTATTAAAAAGTTAATCAAAGGAAATGTTCTGTCAATGATGCAAGTGGCATGTTTCGTACTTGACTATCGCCTTTAGTTAAAGCCAGCCTAAATGTGAAAAGCTCTTAGTTCCACTCCTTTTGCTATTAAAGCATAATGTTTTAATAATAACCTTTTGTTAATTAGCTTAATGTTCTTTATAATGAAGATGTTCTAGCGATCTAGCTAAGCGACGCACTATTATGAGACATTTAATATGGACCCAAAAACATAAACATAGTAATTAGTAAGGGTTACATATATGATGAGATGAATTTTGACGAAGAAAACAGATATAGATTCTTTTGGTATATTAGTAGGATTTTGTTTATGTGGGTGTCTACACGTCTGCCTGCTCCTTCGGGCAAAGAGGAGGGATGATATGTTATGTTATTTGTTTAAAATAACAATTTTCGGAAATAATATTTTTTTTTTATTATAAGTATTGATGGTATTTTTTTTCTTGTTTCGATTTTAGTTAAAATATGTTTAGTTTTGATGACATCCAATATTCTCTCATTCTTTTTAAATTTTTACTCTTCATCCCATGATTGAACCAATAATCAATCAAGCCCAACGAACTAGTATTTTTTTTCATAAAAAACGATCCGAACTCATATCACCTGGTTCTGTCTTTTCCTGCTCTAGTCGTTTGGAATAATTAATTAATTAAGTGAATCATTTACATACCTAATTGAGAGAAATGGCATTGAGTTATTGCTCGGATTTCCTCATAAAATATCTAAAAGAAGTACAAGTAAAACTTTGCAGCTTTTTATTTAGTCATCTTGTATATAATTTGTATTAAATCCGCAAGGCCTTTAACAGACAGACGCTACCTAAGCTCGTGGCCAAGGTCGCGGCCTCTTTTCTCGTATAAATATCATGGTATCGTTCCACTGAAACGATGATAATTGGCGTGTCTGGTAAAAGCCTAACAAATGAAATTTCAATAAAATTCGGCAATTCATATTTGGACCTATAACCTTAGCCTTAAAAGAATCGGCAAGTGCACATTCCGATATATCAAAACAGAAAGAAAAAACCGACGTTCGTTAGAACCAGAGGTTGCACGAATGAGCAAACTGAGAAGGGGCGTGTAGCGACACGGCCTTTCTTTTGCTGAAATCGGTTCTTTTTAAGAAAAGTTACCTCAGAAGCTAGTAAAGGCTTTGATTTTCCATAGATAAGCTAGCTGCGTCAACAGTTTTATTGTTAGATGAATTAGATGAGGGCAGTGACGAATATATTCATATCTCGATATAATTCTTTAACTTGTTATATTTCTAGTTTTATTTGGGGTTGACGGAACATATCTTCTTCTATCACTCCTGTCAATTGCCTTGTCATCACTTACCTCTTTTCCCTTTATCATTCACAAGATCCGTAACACAAGCAGCATTTAGTTGCTTAAAATGGGACTAGTTGATAGGTGTGAATATCAGAGGATATTTATTTATTTATTTTATCCACCTATCTTTACTTCGTTATTCCTCTTCTTACATACAAATCTCAATCTGTCTGCTTCACACACGCGCGCCTCGGCTTTTGCCTCGCAGTAGCAGCGTCCGTGGTTTTGCAGACGTGTCTATGCCAGTCTATCCTCAGAGTAAACAGAACTGGAGTAGCCATTAGTCAATTTCTCAAACATTTTTTTCTGCCATTTCTTGCGGGGGGTGAGGTTACCACTACACTCAAAGCCAGCCGTTCTTACAAATGCACACATGCATAATTCGACACACAAATTAAAATTTCACGCACACACACGCTTAAAATAGTCACGTGGGGTGTGCGTTTTGACAACGTCACAGCCGCACTCCCCACGAGCTAGCGCTCGAAATTTGAAATCGCAGAATTCTAAAACAAGAAATAATGAAGTAAATAATCATGAAATCTTAAAAATTATAATTACAAATAAAAGGTGACACCATCTTTTAGCATACTCGATGTTTTCTATTTATTGTGCTCTTCTGTTACGGTCTGAAGTCGTCTGCGCAAACACAGACGCAGACAGACCTATTTGGACTTAATGGCTTCTATGCGTCTCTGCCTGGTGTCGTCGACCGTGCGGGATCAAACCCGCGACTTTTGAACGAGTAGTGCGTATTTCACAACTCTGCTAATGCTGCCCATTTATCGACTTGATTACATACATACACTAACAATATCACCGTGTACGTTTTTACCAACCCTGGTTACTGGATTTAATGAAAAAACTGGGACAGCTAATATTCAGGTTTAAAATAAAGAACCTAAATTTTCAGCTCGGAAATTATGCTGGTTAAGTTTCCAAACTGGTGGAAGCCACTGAAAGGAAAAAATTGTAATTTGCGCCCATTTACAGCAATATAGGTTAATTGGGTAACCTTGCTTTGTGTAAAATATTATTTCTATATTTTAAAAGTATTTTATGTTAAGAACAAGCAAAATCTTTTTAGCGAACGGAAATCTTATCAAAATTTTATTACAGGATTGTTAAGGTGCGTACAAACGATTAAACATATTGTATAACTTGTGTTTTAACACGTGTACCTGAAACATGTCATAAAGCAATATTGTATAACATGTTACATACGCACCTTTAGATTTTGAAGCATATCGTCATTTTCGCAAATCGTCATCGCGATAAATTTGGACACTTTCGCAGAACGCCATTTTCGCAAATGGTCACTTTTGCAGATTTCACATTTTATTCTTATATATTCACAATGTTATTCTTATATATTCCTTGAAAAGAATACAGTATATCAAGCTTAACACTGTGGCACCATATTTAGTTTAGTAGAGCAGCGGTTAGAAATTGAAAAGTTGTGTGGAGCATCAACCTAACTAATGATATGGAATTGTCAATGTGTTAGTGAATATTAGAGCCACAACGGCTTATAATATAATATCAAGTCTTTAAACGATAGTACATTCGAGGTAAAGACGATGATTTTCAGGATAAAATATTATTAAGTATAGCAATAGCTACACTATTCTACTTTAGTTTTAAGTATTTCGAGAAAAAATCGTGCTGTCAGACGACGCGGCTTTAAGGCAGAAATGTTGTCGTGAGATAGCACCATTGCCAATAGAAACCTGCCTGTACCTTATGGAAGATATGTCTATTGGAGATAAGCCTGCCCATTGCATTCTTTGTGTTTTTATTTTTATGTAACATTTTTTTTCTTGGCAATAAAGAGTATAATAATAAGGCTTTTAGAATCAATAATATCTTACACTTTAATGTATCATTGGTTTCCGTAACAAAGAACCTACGGAAAAACAGTCTTTTTTTAATATTTTCATTCTATTAACTCTGCCACAGACATGTCGAGATACTAAAGCTTTGTTAAGAATTCCAATCCAATATTAATTCGATTGAGGAAAAAACCGTTTGAACGTTAGGAATAAGCACAAAGGAAGAGCCGGTGGCGATAGGGTATGTTCCACGCATCCACTTATTTTACCTTTTCTTTTAAGTGGCAAAGAACGTTTGGCGTACAGCCAACGGCAACTTTATTTGAGTTAGATTTTTCTATCGTACTAAAATCTTAGTACTTTCCTATTATATTTAATAGAAGCTGTAAACAATAGCTCCTCATTATTTAAATAGTCGTAATAAACCGTTAAAATTTTTAAATTGGAATTTGAATTTGAAAATAGAATGAAACCGTCTAAAAACGTTTTTTTTTATGCATAAACGATTTATGGCTTATTTTCTCGTTCTTACTTACTATTTTTCCGCTAGTAACAGCCTTTGAAATTCCATAACTCCCACATCGAGCATCGGAATGGAAATTCTTTTGAAAGTAATTAATTTTTCCCGCAAATAATTCGCGACCACGCGGAATGCTTCCAATAATTTTCTATTTGTTTTGATATTGGAATTATTGAGCACGTCTGAACAGCAGTATTTGAAATAGCGACGTTATACGCAGAAAATAAAGTTCATTGTTTATTGACATAGACACAATCTAAAGATTTGCTTCGCAATTCACACAGAATATTTTGGTAACACATTTTTACTATGAATTGTGTATTTGCATCGATTGTCCAAACAAAACTTCAAAGATTTATATACCACATAACTGCGTAGAAAGATATTAATTTGAATTTTAACAAAACAAGTTTTGACTATCAAAACATGTATGTATATACACAGCTGAGTCCATGTCTCGTTTGTAGAACGCAGCCGTAACTCCTAATAATAAAACAACATTTCCGATTGGCTGTAAGATGATTGACAACATTCATTTACCAATCACAGTGACTGCCGCTCCAATGAGGGTTTAGAGTGACATTTTTGATTGGGCCAATCAAAATCTTAAACTTTTTGAATAATTATTTTTAACGCTTTTTTCTTTTTTACAGGTAAGTACGAGATATCGCGTGTCTGAGAGATACGAAAGCAATTACAAGAAAAGGTTACCCAAGGAATACGCTAAATGCTCCCCGGGGCTTATTCAATTATAAGGAAATTTATTCTTTCATCTCGTTAGGAAATAGACGGAGAGTTTTCAACACGACTCACTGCATTTTAGTTCTACTAATCACTGTACTTATGCGAAATGAAATACTACAATTTATCTAACTACTTACAGTTTATTAAAATATATGATTGTCCACTATCTTTTTCCATAAATAAGAATTCTTATTAGCACATGCCTATTATTAGATACCACAGTTGACAGAATAACTACTGAAAATTTATAGGTACACGAAATTTATTTCATAGCTAGTACTTCGTAATTTCCATTTAAAACACGCCGTTGTGTGAACACAATATACGATTCATCTAGCTTTTACTCCGATGGCTAAATAGAATGCACTCCGATTCCCTCAGGACATTGTGCCTGAGCCGGGAACCGACCCTTGAACCCCTAGCCCTCGTCAAACCGGCACGTGACTGACCCCTGATTAAATACAACGATTACGCGCGAAATGCGTGTGTGAGTGTGTACGACGCTTAGGAGCGTTTACACGCAACCGAAGGCAAAGGAGTCATAAAATAAAGCAGTAGATAAATATGGCTAAAGGCCAATGGACTTTGGCGATTTAATTAAAAAATAATATTGTTATATATTTCAGATTAAATCGTTCCATTTTTTCTTAATAATATTCTGATTTTCATTATATGCTACACATAATTAAGTTTGAGATTTTATCAGTATAAAACTTACACAGCAAGTAACAGTAAAATTTTAATAGTAATTTTAATAGTAGATTACTTATTAAGTACAATTAATTATTATATAGATTAAACATATTTTTTATGTTCGGCTCATTTACATGTAGTTGTTTATACTGAGCTAAACTGATTACTACAGTAATTACCTATAAACTATTTCGTTGCGTATAAAGTTTCGTTAAGCATCCGAAATCAAATGATGCCGCAAAACAACAGGTAAAGATATAAGTGAAACTAATGTTAAATGCAAAATAAGTTCCATAAGTAAAGTAAAGCCTCCTTTGATGAGTATCACGTTCAGTTAATTATAATATAGACAAAACATCGACTGTGCTCACAGTCAATTATAGAATACCAGCCATTATGTGTGATATATTGGGTCCTTACCTATGAAATTGGTGTTTTTATTCTGTCTTAGCAATTTGTCCGTAACTATTAAGTTTCAGAACATTCTTATAAAATAATTGCCTCTTCTAAAAATAGACCATATATTTGAGCTCGTATTATTTAATTTGATAATGTTTTGTAAGTTTAATTGTGTTAAAATTAGACACAAAGACAATTATTTTTAACTGCCTCCCGAATACATCATTTGATTTGCATTAAGATAAAAACGATGAATATTTTTTATCAAGCGTGTTCATACACATATTGCTAAAGCTTGTCTAATGATACATGCCAAATATTATTATCTCTGGATTTGTCGTTGTGAAGAAAACTGATAAAATGTTGGTATATAAAATGCAGACATCCCCAAAATCTCCATACAAAACACCAATTTCATAGGTAAGGACCTAATATGATTATTTTCATAACAACAATCTTAATAAACATAACGGTTTATATTTAAATCTTTGTTTTAATTTAAATCCAAAAACTGTAAAGCAACATCTGCTATTCTTTTTCGATACAATTCACAAAAGCGGCTTAACGTTTATTAATTTCAGTGCCATCTGTCGGTATCGCGCGGAACTATTCTTGATGGAATGGCCGCAATAAAATGTTTACTACTCTTTGTTGAATAGAGCATTGTAAATTGAGTCGCAAAGGTAACATTTGGTGGTCGTAAAAATTAGGACGATTCCGAATTAAAGATTTTTTCTTTCCGTCAAATATTTTTGTAGCTTTGTGTAATAACGGCGGGAATATAAATTCAATGGACTCTGAGAATGTTATAACTCAATGTCATTTAGTTTCTATGAAATCAGCAGTACACCTCTCTTTACTTGTAAAAATCTGCATATTAAAAATCGTTCTGTTATTTTTAAGCTTAAACCTTAATAAAAATTGATTAATACTTGGTCCCAAAACGCGTATAAATTTCATTATCTTTTTATTCTTCAGACCAAAAAGGCTAGTTAATGCTCAGAGTAATAAACAGTTGTACATTTAACATAAGGGGTGTAACCGGGATACGCTCCGTTGCTAGTATCGATTAACCAAATACCATGTTGGACCCCTTACACTGAATTCTCATTTCGTTCTGGTATTATCTCTTAAAACTGCCACGCGTCATAGCGGGTGCGATTTTAAAAGGGTGCAGAACCAATTTGTTTCGGCCCCTACTGCCCTCTCTTTCACGCTTACTATCTACATACAATAGAAAGAGACAAAAAATGTATTTTTATAAAAAACCAAGGGTTGAGCTTGAATTGAGTAATAAAATAATCCTTTGGGTTTATTTTGTAGAGCTTAAAAGTACATATACTCGGACGGCTATAAATTCTTTTGTTTTCGAAATCTCTGAGCGCGTACCTAAATTGTATCGTCCATTGTTAATAGAAAAATATGATTTCGCTGTAACCTTGTTATCTGGGAATAAAAATACAATGTTATTTCTCCTTTTGGTACCAAATGGGTACAAAGCGGCGGTTGTTTGGGAAAAGAGCGTTTGTGTCGATCGGTAAAAGAGGAAATTTCCGCGAGCGTCAGTAAAAATTTTCGTTTCATCGCTTTAGATTTATAACCTGTACTCTAAAATCAGCCTAGATATGCCCGTTACTGGACTTAAGTCCTTTTACGAGTCTCGTCACAGCTAACAGTCCGCATCCAACAAATTCGTTGGATGCGGACATCCAAAAATCCAAAAAAACCACAACCTTCGATAAAACATTGTGCCAATTATGCATCCTAGTTCTTCGCCACTCAAATTTTTCGTCCCAACGGCCATCAGGACATATAAAACTGTAGAGATCAAATGTTTATACATAGAAAAAAAATGCTTAATATCAACTCAGGGGATGTCAAAAGAGGGAAAATCCCAACAAATCAATTTTCTAAATGTTTTGTTTTTCCGTCTGTTTGTCGTTTTGTTTGTATTCAATGAAATTTTGCATGGTGATATCTTATATCCCTGATCAGCATCTTAGATACTTTTTATTCCGAAAAATTAAAGGGTTCCCGTGGGATAGTTAAAAATCACTAATAACCGCAGATAAAGTCGCGGGCAACAGCTAGTTCTTTAATAAACGTGATAACAACCAACAAAATAGTTGCCGTGAAAGCGCGGTAAAACATTGACAACTGAATTCAAAATGGCGGTGCAATACTAAAGCGAAACAATTTAATCGCGCCACTTCACCCTTCCGTCGTTTAAATTAAACCGGGGGTTAATTGATAGCTCCAATTGAGGTGTAATTTCTTTTCTACGCTTAAAATAAACGTCTGTAAAATGAGCAGTAGTATCCTTCTGTTCCTTAATGCAAATCCAACGGGTGGACCATTTTGCTAACGCGTTCTGTAATTATGTTTTCGCTAGAGGACTAGAGGCTTTCGTGTGTTGATGATATTACGAGGTTTTATTTCACAAAAAAGATCTCAATACTTTTATTTACCTCAGTTTCTGATGTCAATGAACTTTAATACAGGAAATGTGTGTAAAGGGTGCGTTATTCGATATGGATACGACCTTTTTAGTCGATATATCGAGCTCGATGTTTCCTATCAACTTCGGTCCAACCTTAGTTCCTCTATCGATTGTAACACGACCATTAGGCACGACTCGCCCCGCCTTGTTTACACGCTGTCACATTAATTTGTCCTATACACTCAATAGTTTCATTCCCTTTAAATGATTGATCAAGCCACAGGAAATTTTCTAAATCACCATTTCATTTCTTACTCCAAAAACCATTTTTGTTAGTTTTTTATCGTATTCCGTCAACACATTTTAAAATCGTTCTAGAAACGAAATAACAATATTTAATATTTGAAAAAAGAACTCCTTTTCAATCTACATACCTATTCTTGGTCAGTTATCAAATATAGTGCAATATTGCTACGATGCTACGACTACCATGCACTACTCTCACTACGTCCAAAAACGTAGCATCTGCGCTACGATATTAGAGCTGTAGTCGCTACAGGTCGTAGCAATTTCTATTACTATGCAATAAATCTAATCTTCGATAAGTCTATCATAAGTCCATAACCATTGAAATGTTAACTTTTTTTAGCTTTGTACCATTCAAATAAATAAGGATTACGTAAAATAACTTAACTCACTTTCAACCGAGAAAAATATTCAAAAAACGTTGCCAATCTAACGTTATAATCCTAACGTTATTTTATAACGTTAAATATTCAACTCATATGTGTCTCAAAATCTCTCCACGTATCCCGTGTCTACTTCGTTAGCCCTATCCTTCATTTTACGCGCTCAGCGGACCATATTCTTGGATGCGTGACAAGAATTCTGTCAGAGTCCTTATCAAGTTTTTACTAGCCCTTAAGACGATTTCTATTCAGGCTAAGAGTCTGTAATTAGCCTAAGCCGGGGTACGGGATTTTGTGCTTTATGGAGAACATGATTCTTGTTTGCATGAGTTTTGAATGTCCGTATAAGTTGTTATTGTTGTTATTATGCTTTATGGATTTTAATCTTTCTGTTATGGGTTTGTGCTTATCCTTATGTTATTTTTATCTTGTTTCTACTTTCCTAATTTTAGCTTCTTCTTCCATCCACATTAGTAGCCATATCAACACTCATTTCTCATAAATTACACAATCCATTCATATTTTTTTCAATTTTCCTCCTACGTACATGTCTAGTTCTACCCACTTTCATATCCATACAAATGTAGGTATTATAAACGATGTAATCCTTCTGTTCGGTATAAACTTTATGTTAATACCGATAAGAATTTAGTTTGTGGTTTAGGAATAGACCTTAACTACCAGGCTAACACAAGAGTTCCATCTAAACTAGTTCTAAATAAGGTTTAATTTTATTTGCACAAACTTTTTAAACAGTTCAAGTTTGAATAGGAGCAAATTATGAATCGGCTTTGTGTCTTTGTTTGCCTTTCTGCGACTACAAGTTCTATTACCGAGGGAATAGATTTGAATTTACTTAATTAACGTTAAAATTTCAACGTAAACAAGGTATTGACCGATAGAAAGTTTGGGGTTGTTAAACGAAGTGCCTTGTGTTGTTTAATTTAGTTAATAAATTTGTTTGCCAGCAAATATGTCTACGGAGCTTGGATGAGGAAAATAACGAAGTCCGTTCCGATTAACCAAGTTTTGAGGCAGTTACGGCTATGAGGCAATGTGTGCGAGAGGAAACGTACGTGACATTTCATTTGTATGCTTGCCTCAGTTGTTTGTGCATTTTGTCAACATGTAACGAAGTTGGTAAAGAATTGTATGTGACTTAATTGTTGTTCGTAATTAGAATCTTAAAAAGAGTTATAAGTGCTCAAAACATAATTCGACCTCCGTGGTAGAGTGGTCTGTATGCCGGTCTTAAGGCGTCGCCATCTCGAGAGGTTCAGATCCCCGGCAGGGGCAAATGTTTGTGTGATGAATAAAGGCATTTGTTTTCAGGCTTCTTGGATGTCTAAATCAAAATCAATATCTTTATTTTATAGGCTTGATATACAAGCACTTCAAAACGTCAATTTATGAATAAGTGAATCTACCACTTGCTCGGAACGCAGACATCTCCGAGAAGAGCGAGCCAGAAATTCGAGGGTTGCTCTTTTTTTCACATTTTTTACAATTCTTTTGTTTTTTATTAATGTTAGGCTAGTACAATCACGTGGGTGGATTATGAACATAGATTTTTAGCATTATAATCAGATTTAAGCATTATAATTCTATAAAAGTATTGTTTTTATTCTGAATATTTACATATATTTATCCGTCATCAAGTGTCCGTAATACAAGCAGCAATAGTTCCATAAAATGGGGCTAGTTGATCGGTATGAATGTCTGAAAAGATTTATTTACTTATTTATAATGTATTTAATAACGACAATACCAAGACATTTATGAGCTTAGATTTAATACCTTTTCCGTCTTGAGATAATAATGTAGCATGTAAAAGAATATGACGTTAAAGCATTATAACACTGGTTAATGGCAGCAAACGAACGGCACTAATGGATTGCCCCGAACACTGCTAAAAGGTGTCACCTTTATGCTATTTATTACTTTATTTATATTATGCCATAAAAGAGCAACGTGGCTGAAAATCATGATACCTGATAACTCCTTCGAGAATATTTGCCATCATCGCCTCCCTATTTTATAACATGTGTTCTATAAAAATGAATAAAATGCTGTTCGATTTGTTTGGCACAAATGAATAAAAAATCCTAAATGTTACTTATTAGCTAATGATATTGTTAGACCGCTATTTAGCTTTATAACTTTTATCAAACGAACAACAACTTCAGACGATACAATCACCGTAATTTATTACTGTACGTGACAGCACGATCAAGCGAAGCAGCAGCCGAAACACAACCTTATTGTATTAATATTAGCGTGAAAAATGACTTGTCTCAAAATACTAGGTATTGCACTTAGCTGTCATACCTAAAGTACGGCAATACCACCTTATATATTGCTTACAAGTCTACGCACTCGTTCGGAGTTATTTCTCTCTCTGTATCCGTGAAATAACATATTTTCTCATAAGACCAGCAATCTCTCTGCGCCGGTCATTTTTCAATGCCTGTTTGTGGAAATAGACTAAGGGGTCTTACAGACGTTAATTTTGGACGGAGATACACGTATGAAGAGAGCACGTACGGGCGGTGTATAAAATAAATTTATATTTCGGCGAGGGATCCCATTCGAGAGCTTATATCCGAGGAAACCTGTTTAATACGAAATAGTTTCAACATTCACGGCATAGCAACAAGTCACACTGAATGCATACAAAATCGCGTAGTAATAAGTTCGGAAAGCGGTCGTAATAATAATGCATAATTACGAGAAAGCATAGCGCGTGCCGTATTATGAAGGGAGAGACAGCTGCGTGCGAACCACACATCTGCCAGCCCTAACGCACACACACCTCGCGTCACACATGCGCGCTCGCCCCACCCAACGCACACAGCCGCACGCACCTTGCGTAGGGCGCTACCCCATTGTGCGACAACGCCCAGGGCTGCCCGATAACAGCTTTGTTTTTACTTGTTGAATGCTTTTGATTGATGGACACAAATGATTGATCGAGCACGCACTTAATAGATTCAACAAAAGTGGAATCTTCGGCAGGATTCAGGTAAATTTATGGTGATGTGGGTATATAATAATCGAAACAAAATAGCAAAACTAAGTCACAGTGGAATAGTGGTATCAAGGAATCGCGTCAGACGAGTTTCAATATTTGGGATAATCTTCGGTACTTATGATCTGATTTTGACATATTTTTCACTGCAAGAAAGATACCCCATTACGTTTGATGTGGCAAAGCAAATATTGCACCAGAGCGAAGCCAAGGCGGTTGCTAGTTACACATAATAACGACGTCTGTCTTTATTTCATATGTTAAAATATCTAATATGTCTAATGTCTTCAATAAGACCCTTGTAGACCTTTATTTTTAATTTTTTATCCCGTTTCAGTTAAGTTAATCGACGTTGTATTAACACCGAGCATTTGTCAGATTCGAAAATCCTTTCCGGATTAATGATAAAATGGCAGTGATGTATTTTTTATCTGGCAACAATACATTATCTGGGGTTAGGGTTGCCAATTGAATACATAGCTGCAAATGTCTGGTTGTCTCTTTCTTTTCAATCCTGTTCAAAGGGATGGCGTCGCTTTTAAAGTGATCAAATCAATTGACTATTATTCATTGTATTGAATATTGAGTGTTATTGAAATACAAAGTTTTTACTGAAACTCTAGACCCGTATGTTCTCTTCTAATCTCAGCTTATCTGATTCTAAAAATTAACGATATGTTCAATATTTAAACTTTAATTAAAAAGAAAATGGACCTAATGTCTTTGATTTCTATTAAAAACATTAGGTTGTGGTCTATTAATTTTGTTTACTACTCATACTTTTCTGTTTTTCTTTTTTCTTTTCTGTTACTCATATGTTTCTGACGGCCTGTGCCCAAAAGTGGCACGTATATAGGCTGACGACGAAGTAAGTGTAGTTCAAAATGACACCTGATTTTAATGTTTAATATTTGCTTTTTTATCTTAAAGTCTAAGGTTCAAGAATTGATAACATCTAAAATGACACAAGGTACTTTTTTCTTTCAACTAACTATTAAAAAATCCTAAAATTGTATACCTACGTTTTTTTATGTTGTTTATCAGCTATTTGTATGAAAGTAACCCAATGTTGCCTGCTCTATGTCTAAAATTTTTCTCATTATTGCTTACTTCTTATTTTTTTTCTTGTAAATGACAACCCTACCAAGTAATCTATTAAATACAATGTGCGGAGCCTTTTAGTATACAACCGCAATAGTGGTCGCTTTTACAAACACGATCTCAACTAAAATTTATGGCGCACAAAAAATGGCAAATCTTGTGTACGGAAAAACTACTTTTAATGTAATGAACATTCACTCGCTTTTCGCTTGAAGTAATCGAAAAACTACAATTTTGAATTCTTTTGTTCTTTACTTGTCTACAAGAGATATGGAGTTAGAGCCCAATATTCAATTTCGATTGCTTAGTGTTGTGTAATTTGAACCTAAACTAAAATAGCTCTTAATTATGTCTACATAAGATTTTGATTAAGCGGATCAAAGTTCGTCCTGATCTAGTTCGCCGTATGTTTAATACTTCCGATATAGAATGATTAAGTGAACATTTGCATAATCCCATAAATTCCCATTATTCGTGTCTACTATGCTCGTAATTAATCACTTGGAATTAAATTTTGTATTAAAAACTAGTTCTGCAACTTCGTATGGAATTTAGAATGAAAATGAAGAGCCCTATTTTTTAATACCCCAAACACAGCTGCAACTGCATAACAATGCAGTTTTTGCTTAATGACTACAAGGAATAATATACATAAGATTTTCATTTAAATATTAATGAATATTATAAAAATCGCCTGTCGCTATTGATTTCATATCTGTAATTCTTGGTGTAGAATTTTGTGTCGTTATCAGTGGTGAAGGTGTATTTCTGTGTTCTTTTGTTTTTATATATTTCGAGGCCGTAAAAAGTTGCAATAAAATCGACTGACAAGAAAACTCCGAAGTATCAAATAACAGCGACATAGAAAAGCAAATCTGTAAGTGGGATTGTTCCTTCGGGTTTAGTCCCTTATACCATTTTATTAGCTTTCTGTCGTATAAAACTTGGAGGGAAGGAATTCTTTGTAACAATCAGATCCGCTAAGAATTCCCGGATACGTTATTATACTTGATTCTTTGTATTTCTATTGCGGGATCATATTTTGTTTTGATCGAATCCGACTTTGGGTAATTGGGTGACGGTTGTGTTTGATCTGACAAATTCCATTTTTGAATTGTGATCAGTTGATCGCGACGGGGAGCGTTTCTTTTTTTCCCAATAAATGACATTACTGTTCGTCTGATGAACCTCCTTTGATAAATAAATGTTATACTCGCTAGATAAATATATTCTTATATTGTATGTAAGAAAAAAACCGGTTAAACAAGCACGTCGGTTGTGTATTATAATTACTTCAATAACATAATTATTTTAAATACAAAACGGTCTCGGCTGTATGGTTTAGATTCCTTTGTCACCTTGACAAAAGGTAATTGTAACAAAAAGTTGCAACTCTTTTCTGAATAAAAAAGTGTTCAACGAATAAATGTATAAATAGTTCTTTGTCTTGGATACTTTATAAATCTAGTTATAACATTGTTTATGAACAATTCAAATCAATGCTATGCAAGAAATAATTCCCCAAAAACTTGTTGGAATATATTCATTCAAATAATGAACAATAAAGTGTGATATATATTTTGATATCGAAAAAGAGTTACACTAAAGTTGAGACAGAATGATTGTGTCCGGCATGATATGAGAAGAAAAAAAAAAGTAGGTATACTAACACTAAAGCAACAGATAAGAATCTCACACAAAGTGCGAAAAGGACACAACGAAATAGACGAACTTTTCTATAAGCTCGAATCCGTCATGTAATATATCCCAACTAACTTTATGTGCCGACTACGTCACCAACAGAGCTCGCACGAGCAAGTTCGTAAGGGCGCGCACATGCCGCGGGAAGTTGAATGCATCGAGTTACTAATTGACTAAATCTGTTTTTGAACTAATGTGTCCATGTTTTGTAATCAAATCCTACAGTCTCAGTTACTCCAACTTAAATTGAAAGAGTTAAAACTGTTTATAACCACACGTTTGAATTTAATGTGGGTACAGCTTCACGTTTATACATTTGGCAGTTCAATGTTCAAAGCTACCTACTTGTTAATGCTCTCGATATCGAAAACAAAGCTACCTTCGCCATGGTCAGGCCTTGGGTAAATGACCAAAACTTTGTGACCTCCAACTCATGCTTCGGAAGGCAAGTTAAGCCGTTCGTCCCGGTCGCTATTGCAACGGTTTCTACCCACATACGTGCAATGGACTAGCTTGGTGTTGGTTCATACTCCTCATTTGTTTCTTCATAAGGAAGGCCTGTGCGCAGCAGTAGGACGTATATAGGCTGAGGACGAGGACAATGTTGTGAGATATGGGGTTTAAGACTAAACGTATTCTAGGTCCCGTGTTGGTCCCGGACACAAAAAGAATGTACCAACTGCTTTGCTTGCCTAGCATGTCGTAAAAGGCGACTAAGGGCGTATTGGATACTGGGTCTGTGATCGTGTAGGCGATGAGCTAGCCACTTGTTACTACTCTTTCACGATTTTTCATCTGACCAAACCCCAATTTTTGTTTGGCTGAATGTAGTCTTAAGGAACACAGTGCTCCTTGGACTCTGCCTACCCCTTCGGGGATTATAGGCGTGATTTTATGTATGTATGTATTCTAGGTACACTTAAGACTCAAAATTTATTTTATGTGAACAGGCTTGTCTTTTTAACATGAACCTAAATATATCAAGCGTAAAGTAGGTGTTAACATTTGTACCCCTTCAAAGATATATTAGGTCCTTACCTATGAAATTGGTGTTTTGTATGGAGATTTTGGGGAATTCTGCATTTTCCATACAATTTTTTTTTCAGTTTTCTTTACAACGACAAATCCAAAGATAATAATATTTGGCATCTATCATTAGACAAGCTTTAGTAATATGTGTAATATCACACTTCATAAAAATTATTTATCGTTTTTAAGTGAATGCAAATAAAATGATGTATTCGGGAGGCACTTAAAAAGAGTTGTCTCCGTGTCCAATTTTAACACAATTAAACTTACAACAAATTATCAAACAAATCAAAAGAGCTCAAAAATATAGTCTATTTTTATACGAGGTAATTATTTTTTAGGAATACTCTGAATCTTAATAGTTACAGACAAAATACTAAGACAGAAAAAAAAACACCAATTTCATAGGTAAGGACCCAACATTTATAATCATACCCTTGTAATAAGCAAAATTGTCATATTGTATAAGCAATTATCGCTTAAATTATCAAAATATATGATAGAATTGATTTTTTGTCATTATAAAGCTCAGAAAATACCTTAACACAACCCAACCCTCTTACCATGAAAACAGCGATATTTTTCTCGGTCAACTAGACAGTTGAACTAGACAGTACTTAGACAAGTACTATGAAATTTCACAATAAATCGTGTTAAAATAAACTCATTCTCTTTAGGAAAGATTTTTAAATTCGATATCCCGACCGCCCTTATTTTGGCAATATTAATATTACACCTATCTCAAACTTTTGAGTTCGGTACTCCTCGAATTCCGGTTGCAAGTGTAAGTTCGGCTTAAAATAGAAGCCGTTATGGCACCCTCACTCAAATCCACCTCAGAACTTTGGCATAGACATTCGTAGAACTCCGTACATTCTACGCACGTACTAATCAAAATTATTTATGGTATGCACCCTACTTCAGTGCAGCCCCTTCCGTTAGCAAGGAGGATGATAAGTGTTCGAAATTTAATTATTTTTCATGACGTGTTACAAATGTCATTAGTTTCGTGTTGCCAGTTTAAAATTTCTTTTGATTTTTTATTTATCCTCAATTATTTTGTGTTTATAACCTTTTTCTACGGTAAGTACAATTTTATCAGTTATTCAATAGATTTTCTTTACACAAACTTGAAATAGAATTATTACAATACGTTAATGCAGATTTAAATGCATTTAAAAAAAATTGAAGTTAAATACTCAATAAAATTAAGGCTAACATTTTCATACTAATAAAATTAACTCCAGTATATAACTCGTATTACATAATGTTAAAAAAGAACCCTTCACGTATCTCTATCTTTACGGTCTAAATACATTGTTTTGCCTAAGTTCAGTAACAACCTCGCTCACTCACGCGTACCCCTCTTGACACACGCACTTCACTATCGTATCTGTCCGTAATGTATATTGCCTCATTTCTACTACAAACGGATCATTAAGTAGGTTTCTTCAGTAGGCTGAGCTATTTATTTCCGTTCCCCTCTTATTTCCGTGAGAATCGGTTAAAGATATCGTAGTCCGGAACGCGCTATCAATAAATACAACGTTATTTATTGTTTGTTGCTAATTGGTGTTTTCGCCAAAGTATTGATTTTAAACTTATTTTTAAAAATTACATTAAACTGGTAATTGCCCCGTTACAAACGTGTCTGTAATAGCTACAACAGTAAAACAACAGGAATTCGTTGTAAAAATTATCAAAATAACGTTAAAACAACCCAGGTGACGTTATAACGTACATAAAAGCTGTATTTACCCCGGGGCAACGTTAACACGTTATTTTATTAAGCTAATTAGGAGATCAAATCAAAATTCCGTTTTGGTTTTTCGGAAATTAAACTAAAAAGTTACGACAGCTTCGTGTCTCGAAACGGATCGTTATCAGGAACGTTATTTCTTCGGGTTAATTAAAAACACAAATTTTATGGTATAATGCGCGATATTTACAGAAAAATATCTGTCTTAATTTAGTTTTTATACTTAACTAAATCAGGTATTTAGCCTATGTTATAATTATCAAAAACCACTTCAATTTTTAGGGGGGAAACAAACTACACGTAGTTCTTTGTTTAATTTTTATAACGAACTAGCTGTTGCCCGCGATTTCGTTCGCGGTCACTATGGTTTTTTAACTATCTCACGGCAACTCATTAATTTTCCGGAATAAAAAGTATCTAAGATGTTGACCAGGGACATATGTATGTTTGTTATACAATATAATTTATTATTAAATTTATGTATGTGTTAATGTTAATTAAGCCGCCACCAGATCTCTGCTTTGCCTGATGGTTGACTGTTAGAGAGCGACATTAGTCGTTAAGTACGCCACGTGTACATTTTCTGTAATGCACAAAAGCTTAAATAAATAAATAAGGTATCACCATTAAAATTTAATTGAAATCGGTCCAGCCATTTCGGAAATTAGCTGTACAAACAGACGAACAGACTGAGAAACAAAAATTTAAAAAAATATATTTTCCCTATTTTTACTTGACTTTATTTAAAGCATTTTTTTCTATGTACAGACCTCCTCTCACAGAGGAGGTTTATGTCAGAGGATTCTTCTCTCACATAGAGACCTCTACAGTTTTATTATACTTATGTATAGATTATTTTTTTTTCTGTTCGAAAACCCACTTAACCATTATTCTGTGTCGTTGTCCTTTCAACTCATACTTTAATAAAATCTTTTACTAACAACTTACGTCTATTCACAAGAATCTCCTCTCACATAAAGAACATTCTTTTAAAGTGGATTCTTAAATAACTTCATAACTACTATCAGTTAGGAGACCATTAACTTTTGACTTTGGACATGCACCTCGCTGGAATTACTAAGATTAAAGTTACATTCGGTTAAACTTAGAAGTGTTGGTTTTCAGTAAAATTTAGTTTAATTTATGTACAGGTATATTAAGTTAATGTTTCAGTGGAAAGATAAACTTTGACTTGAGTTTGACCTTCTCGTTCAATGAACATTTAAGGACTAGAAAGAAAGATAGAAAAACATTTATTAACCTACAAACAAACATTAAGAATAAAAAACAAAGAAAGAACAGACAAACACAGAGTACAGTAAATAATTATATAAGACTACACAATAACGGTTAATTAGGACCCGTCCTCAGCATATGCTGCATCAGGGACTGACCCAGCGCTGGTGTTCTGACCGGACCTATTTAAATATATATGTATATATAATAATTAAATAAAATACAGCACAGATGACACAAAAACTCAAAAATTCTCAAAAACAAATATAATATAAAAATAACAATAACAACAAACAAAAAGTAGGAAAACTATAGAAAAAAAAAACCGTGACTGCATGGGCAAAATCATTTGCCTACATGCAGAAGTCTGTACCATAGGAGTTTTAGGAGCCCTTGGCTACTCACACTTATTCGTCGCCATTCAGCCTTTTTCCATAGGAAACGTTGGGTTGTATGGAGCTTGTTCAGCTTCCCGCGTCAGCCGCGTAATTGCATATCATATAAAATCGTCGTCTTACTAAGTAAAACGCTGAATGGGGCCGAATTAGTGTGAATAGTTCCTTACTATTCCGAATGTGTTTAGATTGGTTAATAAATAGAATTTTGATATGTTTATGTTTTTATTCTATATCTTCTTCTTCTTCTTGCCCTTTTCCCACTCTAGGTGGGGTCGGCACAACATGTCTTCTTCTTCCATTCTCCTCTGTCACTCGTCAGCTCAGCATCCACTTCTTTTATCCTCATATCATTCTTCACGCATTCAATCCATCGCTTCTTTGGTCTTCCTCTAACTCTAGGTCCGTCCACATCCATGCTCAGCATCCTTCTTGTAATATGACATTCATCCCTCCTCATCACATGTCCATACCACGCTAACCTATTGCTCCTAATCTTTTCTGTCACTGGCGCTACTTTCAAACTTCCTCTAATATATTCATTCCTGATCTTGTCCATTCTTGTAACTCCACACATCCATCGCAACATTCGCATCTCTGCTGAGTGCAGCTTTCTTTCATCCATCGCTTTCGTTGCCCAACATTCAGATCCATACATTACAACAGGTCTAACGACGGATTTATAGATCTTCCCCTTAAGCTTAAGGGGTAATCTAGGATCACACGTTGCTCCTGAGACCTGTCGCCATTTCATCCATCCCACATTTATTCTATTTCTTACATCCTTGTCGATATCGCCATCGTTTTGAATTAATGATCCGAGGTACCGGAAATCGGAGCAAACAGGTAGGGATACACCACCTAAGGTCATGTCCGAAAAACTGGATGCCTCCCCAAAAGGGCAGAACAAGTGCTCGGTTTTCGTCCTACTAATCCTTAAACCGACACTCTCCAGCCTACTCTGCCATTTTCCCAGCCTGCTTTGAACCTCGGATACATTTTCTCCAACAAGAACAATGTCGTCGGCGAACAGCATACACCAAGGTGCCCCCTCTTGTATGTCTGCTGTAAGGGCATCCATAACAAGAAGAAACAGGTAAGGGCTTAAAGCCGACCCCTGGTGCAAACCTACAGCCACATTGAACTTGTCGGTTACTCCGGCTTCGGACCTAACTTGCGTGCTCGCTCTATCATACATCTTTCTTACAAGCTCTACATACTTCCAAGGTACTCCTTTAACTTTCATAGCCCACCGTAGAACCTCGCGGGGTACCCTATCGTATGCCTTTTCGAGGTCAACGAATACCATGTGCAAGTTTCGATTCGCACGTCGATATTGTTCACATACTTGCCGAAGTGCGAATATGGCGTCCGTTGTGCCTCGTCCAGGCATAAACCCAAATTGGTTCTGGCTCACCTCACTCTCCTCTCTCAGTCGTCTCTCAATCACTCTCTCCCATATTTTCATACTGTGTGACATGAGCTTTATTCCCCTATAATTGTTGCAGTCCTGTACATCACCCTTGTTTTTGAAGACTGGCACAAGTGTGCTATTGCACCATTCTTCAGGGATCGCTTCCTCTTGCAACATTTTATTGAAGAATAAAGTCAGCCACCTCAAACCGTGTGCTTTCAGAACCTTCCATACTTCAACTGGTATACCATCTGGACCAACAGCTTTACCATTCTTCATTCTCTGCACTGCCATTCTCACTTCATCGATACTTATGTCTTTCACCATATTCATATTCGGCTCAACCCTTTCTAACACTCCATCCCAATCGTTTTCCTCGTTCATTAATCTATTAAAATAATTTCTCCATCTATCCTTTATTTCCTTATCAATCGTCAACGTCATACCATTCTCATTCTTAACACACTTAATATTCACTACTTCTCTTTCATTCCTTTCCCGCTGTCTTACCATTCTAAAGAGGTCTTTCAGGCCTCGTGGGTTGTCCATCGCCTGGTATAGGTCGTTATATGCCCTGGCTCTTGCGATGGCAACCGCTTTTTTGGCCTTTCTTTTACATTCGCCATAGGCCAACTTTTTGACATCTTTAGAGCTATCATGCCCTTCTTCTGCCTTCTTCCATTCTTTAAAAGCATTCTTCTTTTCTTTTAGACTTCTTTGCACTTCTTCGTTCCACCACCACGTTTCCTTCTCGATCACTCTCTTCCCTTTCGTTACGCCAAAAACATTCTTACCTGCTTCTCTTATACTTTTTGCCATTTCGTTCCAGCACTCATTCACGCCGGCTTCTGACATGTCTATATCTATCATTTTCTCTATCACTCTTTTTCGAAATTCTAATCCTAGCTTTCTGTCGTCAATCATATGCCATTTAATCCTGGGCGGGGGCTTGTTGTTTTTCCGGAGATGCTTAACGCGACATACCACTTCGAGAAGTAGGAGCCTGTGCTGTGATACCAAGCTTTCCCCTGGTATTATCTTGCAATCTTTCGTTGAACTTAATCTACTCCTCCTCAAAAGAAAATAATCAATTTGAGTGGAGTGATTTCCGCTTCTGTAGGTTACAAGATGCTGGCTCTGCTTTTGGTAGTACGTATTAACTACAGCCATGTCGAAAGCTAAAGCAGTTTCGAGCAGAGACTCCCCTTCCCGGTTTCTGTACCCATACCCCCACCCCCCATGCACTCTTTCGTATCCTTCATTCGTTCTCCCCACATGTCCATTAAAATCACCACCTATATAAATTTCCTCAGTCGTGGGTATCCCTAACACCATCTCATCAAAATCCTCCCAAAATTTCTCTTTCATAGAATCCTCACATCCAGACTGTGGCGCATACACACTAATCACATTCATCACCAAATCACCAAACAATATTTTTACAACAATCATTCTATCATTCACCCTTTTAACATCAGTCACAAACTTTTTCAAATTATTATCCAACACAACACCCACACCGTTCCTCTTTCCATCACTTCCACTATAATAAAATTTATATCCTGCTCCAATCTCTCTCGCTTTTGTTCCTTTCCATTTCGTCTCTTGCAAACATGCTACATTTATTCGTCTCCTTTCCAACACATCCGCTAATTCTCTTCCTCTACCAGTCATCGTACCTATATTCCAGCTCGCAAACCTCATTCTTACATCCTGGACTTGCGTCTTACGTTGCACCCGTCCTTGATGCAACAACCCTAGCCCACTTCCCACATCCGCCGGGTGCTGCGTCTGCGCGTCGCCTCCGGGGTACGCCCTAGCATGAGCGCACGTTCTATTATACTCTTCCATGTTGTACGAAGTTTTGGCAAAAGATTTTATGACCGGCCGCCTGCCTGACGTCAACCCTCTTTGGGAACGCTATTGTGTAAAGGGAAAGGAAAAAAAGGATTGGAATACAGATGGGATGTTTTGGAGTTTTGGACAGGAGAAGGTGCAGTGGGATACTGCTATCATATGGGGCAGGAGTCAGGGGTCATGATAGCAGTAGCTTTGTAAATCCGTAAAAATCTTGAATAAATACTGTAAGCAATAAAAAAATTTCATTTCATCAATTCTGACTACATAATAGCCACTAACCCACAATGGGCCAGCGTGGTGGTATTACGGCCTTATGTATCTCCATGAGGAAGGCCTGTGCCCAGCTGTGGGACGTATATAGAATATATGAAGATACCACGTGCTGAATACAAATACAGAATGATTGATTTATATAACTAGATAAATTTATAAAAGACATAACTGGTGAACAAAACTAAATATCGCACATATACTGGAGTTGAACCCGGGACCTCAGTTATAGCGACATCCTACAGCTGTCGTTTAAACTACTACGCTACAGAGGTCGTTTGGTATATGTAGATAACATCTTGAGCGCATTCAGAAACCGTCCTAGTTACGTATGCAATTGAACTCTAAATTCTATGCACAACACAACAGGCACTATCTTCCGTCATAATGTCTCGATTGTCGTCCACAGGGAATCGAAAGCCCGATTTAATCGATCTTGCCGTTTGTCCGGGCGGACTATACGTCATGTATTATCTGCGTCCGATCCGGTCATAATTCTACCCGAGGGCCTTAATAGCTACAGATGTTGGCTGTATGACGTTTGCCCACATTTATAAATGTCAAGCGTTTGTCATCTTCTATAGCCTAGTAGAACCTAGCCCGACTTGAGAATTCAATGCAATCTTTGAAAAATATCAACAATACATTAGGCTGTACGATCCGAGGATCCTTTGCCTACGGATGTTATAAAAAGAATATGTGGACTAGGTAGGTATATCTATAGCAGGAATCAACTGATATTCAACTTTTTTTCGTATTTACTCGTTTGAGGCATTCTTGGGGCTCTCTTGTGGCATAAGAAGCCTTGCAAAGCTTTGTTTTAATGAAACTAAAATAAATTAATGAAAATGTAAATTAGTGCAAAGTAAAAAATGTGCATAATACGAATTCACTTTGGACGTAAGTCTTCGGCTTAAAATAGGAACACACAGAAAAATAGTTTTAATTTATATTCAGCCAGATCCTTCGCTGTCTCACGTCCTCGTCCTTTGCTGTAAGCTCCATTAGTATTTCACACTATTCCCGTACTGAGACCTTACCTGCATTGCGGTGAGAACTGCACGCAACGATGCCTTTGCCTTCGTTCCAACTTTGAAATACTTTATTTGTTACATGCGAATGTTAGGCGCTATTTTTCATTTTGTTTTGCTGTTCCAAATTTAAATTTTATGAAAAGTATTATTTATTACTGGCGAATATTCTTATATCAAATGATTTGTAAAAAGAAAATGACTGTTGATTTACATACACTGAAAAAAGGTTTAGATTAGAACCTTTACATTTACAGTGTTTAGTTTTCAAAGAGAATAGCAATTCTACAAAATTGTGGCAAAAATAACGTTATTTAAGGTATTTCTGTGTTGCCTTATCTTAATCTTCAAATATGTCGTAATACACGCAACTATAAATATGGTTCGTATTACAAATGCAATACAATTTAAATTTGCTATGAAATATTTTTCTACTTAAGGTCTTGCATGTCACTCCTGCAATGTTTTAAGTCAATTTATGTGCAATTTTTCTTTTCAACATCATTTGTCTGATAAAAAAATTGCATAAAGTTTCTTTGAATTTCTGCTAAACGTTTGCTTGTTTGTGAAAAAAATTATTAATTCACTTAAAAGCTTTGTTATCCTTTTATCTGTGGTTTCTTTTACTTTCATTAACTTCCTGCAAAAGAATTTAGTTTCTACAGCCACGTGTATTTATGCTATTTATTTACTTGGAGAATAGCCCTTGTATTTAATAAATAAATAATATTTTCAAAAATTCACACCTATCAACTAGCCCCATTTTAAACAACTAATGCTGCTTGTGTTACGGACACTAGATGACGGATAAATATATTGAATAGATATATAAATATAAATATCGTGAATATATATATCTATATTTAAACATCCTAGACTGGAAAACAAATACCTGAAAATTCATCACTCAAACATTTGCTTCCAACGGGGTTCGAACCCAGAACCTCTTGAGATGGCGACGCCTTGAGACCGGACCAGACCACTCGACCACGGAGGTCGTCAAATTTGCCTTTTATTTTTGTATATATATCTGTATATATGCCGATGTTTCTCGGTAACAAATAAATATTTGACTACATTTTTTCTGCAAAGTTGGTAACAATAATATAATAATATTGCTATGTAGGGATATAAATAACATAGAGATGTCTGTTCCTTGTAAGATAAATAGAACAAAATAATAAAAATCTCCGAACATTTTGCCGAGCAGTAAATATGAAAACTTCTTAACTTTAACACAACCCTGTAACTGTTACAACTTCACACTTAATTCATAGGTAGTTTGTATGTTCTCTTATTACTATACTGTTAAAGCACAATATCGCCTGTACAAAACAAAGTTGTAACGAAGCAGTATTGTGGGTGTTTCGATTAATTCCTAGTTTTGATGCTTCGATAATATAATCTACAACGTTAACAACGCGGTCAATTAGAAATTGTGATTAGTGGTTTAACTTTTGTTATTCTTTCGTCTCACTAATTTGTTTTGTTTGATCGTACAGTTGAGTAGCTTATAAATATACATACATACATACAATCACGACTATTATCTCCTAAGGGTTAGTCAGAGGCAAAAGCACCGCAAAAGCAGTCCACTGCCATAGTCCGCGCTTCACCAAGCAGTGACTGCACATGTGCTCAGCGTGACAGGTGGTGAGCCCGTCGCCACAATAAGCTTGGATGTTGTGCAATGTGTAGTTCTTAGTCTATAAGTCGCCTTTTACGACACCCGAGAGATGGGTATGGGTTGTAAAATATGTCCACAAAAACTTTTGATTTCTATTCTGAACACACAATTTAAGCTGCGTAAATGTGTTATTATAATAATGACTATGATTAACACATACCTTCTCAATGCGACATATTTCAAAATGTGTCATAATCAATAGATATTGAATTATCATAGCAACCACTAATTGTAGGTGGGTAGAACACCCACCTTCTATTACAACCCCATTCAAACAACTTAAAATGAATCTTAGGTATTAAAGTACTCGAATGAACAATCAAGAAACCATAGCTTAACGAAACATGTTTAGTAAATATAAATAAACAAACGATATAATTCCATATTCAAAAAGCATTTCCTTTTTAAATTTGAAAATCTAAACGCGAGCGCGAATTTCAAATCGCATGCTAAACAGTCACATTTCTTTTTTTTCTGGCACGAGAACTGTTCAGCCTACAATTTGAGTTTGGTATCACGCGAGCGATGGTAATAATAAAGTTTGACGTTTCCTAAATTTGAAATTAAAAAATTAATTCAGTATACTAATGAGGTTGAGAAAAATTAGAGGCCGCAAGGCCCGGCGCGTGAAAGGGACGGAGGTAACTGCCAATATCCGGTCGATCAGCTGTGCCGACGGAAACAGCTGGCTGGCTCGAGTGCTCGTCATTCACTCGAGCGATTTTTTCGAGTGACTAACGACTTTTCGTAGAGGCAATTTATTTTTTAATACGCTGGTAGACTGTATAGACAAGTAATAATTTAGGCCATTTCAAAACATTTTTTTTAGAGAAAACTGAAACCTAAAACCTAACCTAACCCTTTCAGAGGATCTGTAGCAGTCATCCTGGCGATTACTACACTATTAATTGACAAATAGTTTTATTCAAAAAGTACATACTACGCCTGAGGAAAATGCAAAGTTAGCCACTAATATTTCATATAAAAATTACATACTTATTGTACAAACAACACTGAACATACCAAAAAAATGTATAAGTCTCTTTCGTGTCGGGCCTGGGTCACAGATGATCATTATCCTTTATCCTATCTAGCTATTATTCTTCATGTATAAAATGTAAATAAGTATTTTACAATTTTAATTACAAACAGTTAAACTAATAAATTGTTAAGATTGAATGTCATCTCATTATCGATAGTCCACACCCCGCCGAACTCCAAAAAGGCTACATTTCGTAACAGGCGTTGATCAATAAACAAACAGAACTCTTAAGAATTCCTTCCACGTCTCTATCTTATTCTGTACCGTATTACTAATTTAACTATTCGTGGTTCGCTAATGCTGCTCTTAACTCTTAAGGCGTCGTGTTATAGACTATATTACCTCGGCCGTGGTTCGTTTTACATTCAGTCAAAGTCTGACTCGCAATATAACATTGAGAGGTTCTGATTAATATGTTAATCCGCGCCATGCCGTCTTAATGCAGACAGCTGTAGTTCTATGTTGCTTTACCTACTGAATGTTGTTGCCAGCGTTAAATTTTAATTTCCTACTACGACGGAGGCCGTGTCTTTGTTCCCCGTGGGAATTTCTGGTGAGTTTTAGCTAGTCCTAACATTATGGAGGATGTTGTTTTCTTTATGAAGTAGCTTAGAAAATATATAATGTACCTACTTTGGCCTTTTAATTAGGCATCATTTCAGTAAAGTACAAAGCAATTAAAATTTGAATAATGTTTGTTAAAATATAACGCGTTATACGCATACTTGAAAATGTAAAACCTGTTTTGAAAAATCTACCATCATAGAACAAAAGGCCAGAAACAACCACTGTTGTTTTTGTAGGATTAACTTTGTCGACCTCGGTGGTCGATTGGTACGCCGGTCTCAAGGCGTCGCCATCTCGAGATATAAGTATTGTATATTTTCTGAATATTTACATGTATATATCTATTAAATATATTTATCAGTCATCTAGTATCTGTAACACAAGCAGCATTAGTTGTTTAAAATGGAGCTAGTTGACAAGTGTGAATGTGTGAGGATATTTATTTATTTATTTTACTTAGATACCTTCTTTATGCTAATGCAACTATTTAGCGCCAAAATGTTTTTAATCTCATCATTATAACTAACCAAGTAATTTTTTATGCTTCATTTTGATTAAGGATCAAAAGAAGCTTTAAATGTACCTAATGCAAAAAAGAGCGTAAAACGTTATCGTTCCTTCTAAGCACTAAGTAATTCAAATTGTAACGATCATATATCGAGTGATTGATTGCAATACTTATATCGGTTACCTAATACTCTACTATGTAGTTCATGGCCTCTGCAAGGTTACCACCTGATACTTTGTTGTGGAGATTAAATTACTTATAGTTATTTATTACTGTAACACACCTTATTTGACTAAATAAGTTCACTTGTTTATTTTTGTTACCAAACAAGCTTTCGCTGATAGAGTATCAAATGAATACCATATTTTAAGCTGAACTTTTAGATGTTTTTCCATGTAATGAAGTTTCCATATATTGAAGTTTAAACTTCGTCTCCATTGAATTAACTTTCCAAAAATATGTTGCCGAAGAAAGAAGCTAATTTTGTTTAAAATGTACAAATATTTTGTTTAAGTTTATACGTATGTGTTTGTATGTGTTTATTTTAAATAAAAAATTACGAAAAATAACACAAATCATTTCATATCTAATTTATTTTCTTTACTTAGACAACGTCGTTAACTCTTATACAGAATTAAACTCTCGGAATCTCGGAATTTAATTAAATTCCTAAAACAAACAGGCGTTTAATGAATTAACCCGTTAAACAATTCATCTTCCGAAAAATTGCGTGACCTCTTATCGAAATTCTGGAACGTACTAAACGTTTTGTACCTAATTTCGAAACACTGGCCGTTATCACTATACGACAGCTATTGAAATTGAAAGTAATAAATATTCCAAATGCTATCTCTGTTCATCTAAAAATAATTAGACAGAGAGATAAATAAATTCTAAAAACAAACATATTTAATAAGACAGCCCGTTTGGTAGAAATTGCGTCTAAAAATAACAGCTGTTTATCGTCCCGCAATTTTTTCAATATAATGTATATTTTAAACATAGTTTAGCGTTAAATAGGGTATTTTGAAGACATATTTCTATAAACATTGCTTATAGTCTTGCTTAAAACTTAAATAGCGTTTATGAATAAGTGGGTAATTGTTCAAATCCGTATTCTAATGTAAGTAATATTAGAAAATAAAATCATCAGAAATACCTACGAATATCTTTTGTTCGATGTTTGTAGAACCTTATGAAGTAGTACATTAATATTGTATTAAATAATACCTCAAACCTTGGGTACTTTTACAAGCTGTAAGTAACATCACACACCAATTACAAGACCGGCATAATTACAATATCAGTTAATTTGCCAAATAAGCAAGTAGAAAATTGTTCATTTCCGTTGCTACCCAACTTGAATCCAACCCCAAATTGTAATAAACCTATATTTTATTACAATAGAAGTTAATTTACGAAAATTATGATGTGTATTCTTTTGTAAATAAATTTGTACACATTAATTACAATTACAATTGATGTTATATAGAAGGTTGTGGAAAGATGTGTTGATGGCATGCTAAAGAAAATTGATTCCAATAATGATGAAGGAGGTTCTTTGATTAAAAAGGATAAGCTTCGTCAACTAGGAGTTTCTATTTCCATAATTTACTGAAAATTCCTTTGACTTCTGATAATAAAATCTTTAGTTTTCCGTTTTTTCGGTCAGTTTTTATAACTTCCTATCATCGTCATTCATTATCCACTGTTGGATAGGCCTCTGTGAATGCACGCCAACGCCCTCGTTCCTCGACATGATAAAACCATCCAGCCCACTCCAGCCAACCTACGAACATAGCCAGAAAAACTTCCTTCATTTTCAATAATCCCAAATCCCATTTCAGGTGGACAAATGTCATTATTATTACTGTCACACCAACTGACACTATATGACGCCACAATAACTCATTTCCCGTGTTCGCAACTTTCCGTCACAACGAATTCCCGTGTGAACTTCCCCGGGCGCCCAGAAGAGTCGACAGAACTCGGAAAGTAGGAATAACTCACATTAACGAATATCGGCAAACTTCGACGGGATGAGCCGATGTACTACGCTTAGCCAATCGATTCTATGTATGTTGGAATCAGACCGGGGAATTTGAAATCGGAACATTATGGGATTAGAAATGTTTTTCGTACTAAAATTTTCCACTATGCTTACCTGATACTATCGTCGTCTAATAGGTGTAAGCCAATGATTACGAACAAGCTAATAACATAGTTATAGTACCTAGATTATTATAATAAGACTTCAAGGTTTGAGGCAGTGTATTTTGAGCAAAACGTGCTTTTTATTAAAAACTTTCAGTACATCTTCGTGTGCCGTGTAAAGCCCAGAACAAACTTAAAATTCAATTTGGTCTCATTAAGTTTCAAGCAAAGCGGCTTTATTAAAAAAATCCTATTATCCGAAATCAAATTTCATTTCATATTCCGCATAGAACCTCCAAAAAATATCCCTCTAATTAGACTATTTAGCTTAATTAAGCATGAATTTATTCCGGACTCTCGTGGAATTTTAATTTCAAACAAAACAAACTCTGAAGCACTTCGGTGTTAAAATTCTTTTGCTCCAATACTAGGGTCAGTTAAAAGTTGCACCCCAGAAGATTACCTAATACTGTAATGAATTTCGCAATAAAATCGTTACCTTCTAATAACTAGAAACATCGAAGCGCGTCAGAGTTTTATAAAGTGCTGTTAAACAAAAAATGTCTTAAAAAACCTTTTAGGCTTCGACTCCATTCATCCCTCTCCTATTTGGTTTGATATTTATGGTGACTTCTTTTTGTTTTCAGGTAAGTTCCCTGAGAAAATGCGCGGCACAATAGTCGGCCTCGCAACAGGTTGAGGTAAATGAAACCTTAGAAACGTAAACAAATAACAATTACCTTTTGAAATACGTCAATGGCTTGGTTATGTGAGCGGGAAACGTGTATTGAATACTTTGGTTGGTATATAGACCTTCTATAGTTCTTAGTTTGCGGTTTTCATTTGATTTTGTTTCGGGAACATTTATGTAAGTTTCAATGTAAATATCGGTACGTCGTTAAACTAGTACCATATACGGCCTTTCTGTTACAATACAAGAATTATATAATATAATAATAATAATGTCATTATTTTCTAATGCACAGTACATGAAAATGTGTGTACGGAAGATGCTGTATAAGTTATAAACTGTGTCGCAGCTGCTAACGCCCACCTCCAGATAAGAATAAATAAAGTATTGCACTTTATTTTATTTTTTGTTTCTCTGTCTGTTTGTCTGTTTATAGGGGCTAATTTCCGAATCGACTGGACCGATTTCAATGGAATTTTGCATGGCGATACCTTATATCCCTGGTCAACATCTTAGACTTCTTATTCCGAAAAATTAAAGAGTTCCCGTGAAATTGTTAAAAAAACATAGTAGCCGCAGATGAAGTCGGGAGCAACAGCTACTCTTAAATAAAACTATATAAAAATATAACCAGGTAGGTAAACAATTATACACTTATGTTAGATCCAAATACAAAAGAATGTATTCTAAATTGAAGTGTCGTTTAATTGTTCAATTTACAAAATTTTATAGCCAGTTCACTATCAGATGCCCTTGCTTGAAGAGAGACTCAAGAATCTCTGCTATTCATACATGTTCTTACCTACTTTCAATATTTATACCAGTTTCAGGGGTTTAGTTTGCGTTACAAATTAGAACACTGTCGAGAGTTTAGTTGTAACGTAATTTACATTTCCAAATCACAACATGCAAAGGAATTTAGATTGTTTGTTAATACAATTACGAGTTGTTGTTTCTAACGAGTAAACCTTACTTCGTGTATTTTGACGATCTAGAATGAAGTGTTCTGTATAATTGATACGTTTCGTTCATTATACTATAGTTGCTGTTTTGTCACGCTTCAAGTTTATTTATTAAGAGGAAATTTCCCTAATTGTAGGAAGTAAATACTATTATGGCACCTGTTATTACATGAGTCATAATTGGTGCTCTAAAATTCGACTTACAGGGAATCATCAAACGTACCTCGCAAGCGATTCAAATTAGACACTAAAGTTATATTAATTACAGATTACAAACAATTATTTTCACAAGTAAAGCGATTCCGAGCGATAACGTCACACGCCTCCATAAATTGCCTCCATTAAATTCAAGTGCGGATCTAAATTTGGAGATCGTTGGCAGTAATGAATCTAAGCGAATGTCTTTAGAGTTTCCTCGTGATAACATTTTTGGTGGCAGATTTACTTTCCAATCCCATCGATCAAGTGAAGTCTCGACATGGGAAGTAAGCCTGGCTGAGACTCAAATAAGGGTTTGTTTATCTTTTGTTATAAGGTTACCTAAAATTTTGGCAGAGGCTTCACCTGTGACACTTCAAATTTCAATACGTTGTATGTAGACCTAAAAACATTTGATTGATTGGTTTGCCATAATCAAAATTTTCAGTTCTCTTCTTTATCACAATTTTAGGCTACAAGGCCGATTCTTCCTTATTTATCTTAACAGAATCTCAAAGAGGAAGTGCATTAGTTACTCGTACTTTTATGTACGTACAGCAACTTAAATAAAACTGCACTAGTCAATCTTCTTTTATTACCAATAAAGTTTGTGAAGTAGCAAATATTTTGTGCTGGTTTAACTCTGCTGCGGATCAGGTGGCCAATATGAACTGTCGTCGAAACAACTAGACTCGATACCTAACGCAAACGATATCGAGTAACACTTTGAATGCAAATTCCAGACGGAAACAAAATACATTCACAGAGAAACTAGAAAAGGAAATCTTTCAAAACAACCATAAACTGCTTTGGACACCTCAGAAGGGATTAATACAATGATAGGGTTCTGATATCAGACACATCTGGTGCTGATCATCCAGAGAATTTAGTTTTGCGCGCATTAATCCGTGATTTTCGTGTCAATCACACATCCAATACTATCTGGCCCTTGTAGAACGGCCTGGAAATTCGCTTTCGATGCAAACACATAATTAACTCTGTCGGGGACAAATACAATTGGTCCTGCCCCATATACATTTGAATGATGCTAATATTTGGCTATTATCTAGCATTTCCCACCTCTGCCCAATTACTAATTTTATTGAGGACGGCTCAACATCGTTTCGCTTATATTCTCCTCTTTCTATCGCTATGTCTATGGTCTATGGCCTATACGCAGGCCCTTCCTAGCCTATTTTTTTTCACAAAAACAATCCATTTTTTCTTCGGTCTTCCTTTCCTGATCATATGCTCATTTCTTCGTCTCATTACGTTCATACCTAGAAAGTCTCCTTTCTCTTAATATATCTTTTGCTGATGCTTCTTCACCTGATATACCTATGATGTAATGTTTGTTTCATTTATTTCCGTAGTATGCTGCGAAATTTAACAGAAAACACACTGTTCTTAAATTCCGCCCATATTGGTTTTGTTCGTGCTACCTGCATTATTCAAAACAGGTCAGCAGTCAGTACTTTTCTAAAGTGAAAATTCATGAGGAGACATACCAACCGAGCGCATATTTTTCACGAATAGCACTCAGTTATGACGTCACGTATTAAATTAATATGTAAGGCTGTTCTGCTGTCACGTTAAATTTCTTGCGTATTTCAAGTTGCGATAAATTATACACATTAGCTTCGGTTGCTTGTATGTTTACCTGAAATGAAACCTTATTATTCAAAACAGTGAAATGGTACTTACATTTTGCTAAGTTTAACCTACTAAGCAGTCGTCAACTATTACAGTTGCAAAATGGAAACTCTTTGCGGCCACTGATTTTAATTTTCTTTTAATTTCAAATAATTTGATGTTTTTATTTTGTTTTTGTTGTCACTATATTTTCTAGTCTTTCTACATAATGTTACAATGGTAATAAAAATAAATTCTTTGTTAAAAAATCGGCGTTTTTGTCGATAAAATAATATAAATCTGGACACAAACAATTACTTACTTAATTAGACTTATGATGCAATAAAGAATTCTAATGAATTTTTGCACGAATAGTGCCTTTTATAGCAGTCAGCTATCAGACCATAATAAAAAAATCTTATAATAAAATGTCCTGGGATAGAATCTGGAATTTTACAGTGACCTCGACAAATCTATCTAAACACAGCACAATAATTTCCTCAAATATGTTTTCATATCATGGCTTTACGTGGGAGTAAACATGAGTTGGTGCGCGTGGACACACACCAAAAGAAACAGAACAAAATGAAATATAAGTGAGGAACGCCCACTTTCAAGAATTTCGTATTATCTTAGTAATGTAACGAGAAACTCAAATAATATTTTCCTTTTTGTATTTTAGCGAAGGCTTATGTAATGGAATTCTTTAGCTTAATCTTAGGAGGTGGGTTGTTTATCGCTGTAGTTTACATTTTGCTGGTTTTGGTATTTGGTTGTCTCTGTAACGACTATTTAGTAACGCATCACGTATAAGAGAAGATTCCAGATCATTAGAGTATAATTTCGACATGTTTCGTAATTTAATTTGATATTTACTAGAATCTCGGTAGGTATAAGTAACGGCATATTATTATAACTTTGGTGTTGACATATCTGGTGAAATGTGGGTGTTTAACACCTCTGCCTACCCCGTCGGGGATGTTATGTGTTATGTTCGTGTTGACCGTTACGTGGAGATGATAGATGGCAAAAGCTGCGCATGGGGTACTGACGAGTCACCAATGAAGAAGACGGAATGCAACTGGAGAGCCAATCGGTGCCGCCGATTACGGTTGAGATGAGATGCTGAGCGCCGATTGGCTACCGGTCAGTGTCAAAGTTATACGCCGCTATATATACTAAGTTATCTGTGTGGTTACATCTTACTTTCTCGGCCGCAAAAAACCATTGCTTACATTCCTGTGTTTTAGTTGATGGGTAAGACGTAAGATGGTCTTTATCATATTGTGATTCATCATGCTACGGGGGTTGATACGGTCACGTAGAAATGACATATTATTATAGCAAATTAAGTATATTTCTTTGTAATTACGGTCAAGTATGTCTAATACTCGATGTCCTCTTCTTCCAATTGTGAACGAAGTAAATATCTCATAAGGATATGTTCAAACGTAACATATTTTTGTGACATAAACGCGTTCGTAACATCGTAGCGTTTCGTATAAGTTATGTTATGAAATATTGACTGATGCTGGATAACATTTCTACTATTGAAAATCCAATGATATTTCAAAGACAATGCAAAACGTTTATTAATCACTTTGTAATGTATTGATCCCAAACTTTGCCACAACCGCCTAAAATACATTTTTTATTTTTTTTAATCATGCCCAACATCTAAATATATTCTTCAGACACGCTTTAATCTTTAATATTGAATGACAAGATATAAAACTTGTTCAATAAACTCCAGAAATGCAAATCTCCCGTCCTTTATAAATAAATAATGTATGAGGGAGAAGGAATTTGGGTAGAAGGGCTTGGTGTCGGTACTTTATCTATTTATAGAAATAAGGCATTATATTCATTGGACGCTTAAAATAAATGTTTGGTCTCTTATTATTTTACGTAATAAAAGATTTCGTAACGATGATTCTTATATTATTATAAGTATATTTAAAATATGATGTGTTTTTGCTACCTCGCGATAGATGGCGTTGGTTTCAACAAATTGCTGTTAATCTTATGTTTGCTTAATTAAAAAACTATAACTAAAATATCAGCCAATTTCATTAACAGAACAGTATTTTTATAAATTAAATATATACATTATTTCCAAATCGAGATAGTGATATGATGATTTTAATTAAACAAATGCAGTTTTATGTAGCTATCTAAATGTCTATTACACCGCGGAGTGCCTTATACGAAAGCAACAATTATGTGGTTATGGATATCCATAATTAATGCGCCTCTACTATGCAAATTTACCGCTCTATCTCGACTTTGTTGCCTCCAAGCCTCCAAGTATCATGGATACTAAGAGATGATGTAACTTGTCACACAGAGACGTCATAGCTTGAGATTATGATGCTACCGCTTAAACTGAGTGACAACCCCAGGGATATGGAAAGAGGGAAATGTTACACTGAAAATGTTAAATTTTAACGAATTTGAACTTTGTTCCATTTGGATTCCATATTTGAATAAGTATCTCAAAGAACAAACATTACCAAATGTGTTTGTTCCAGAGATTAATATTCGAGTCGTAGAAATGTTGGCGGTTCTTCGGACGTCTTCTATTTTTAAATATTATTTTGTCTTCCTATTAATAAAGATTTTATATAACTTCTGACATCTTCTGATAGTGATAGTCATGAATAGTCTATTATATTCCGATCATTAGTTCATGATACTTTCATTGAAAGATGTTTTCTCTATAAATAGGATTCAAGCGTATTGTCTTCGGACTATAGAATAAATATATGTATGTGACACCAAACAGAGATTTAATCGTTTAAAATCATTCATCAGGCAATTCTAAATAAGCATATAGACTTTATATTTATATCATTGAAAGCTCAGTACTCTAGCATTGAATCTCGATCTGCCAAAGATCTTTTAGAACAATTTTTCAACTTGCCAATACCAGTATATTCTTCGAAACAGCCATTACTGTCCACTCCGTACTAATGTACGTCGTACGTTTGTCGATAAGGACCGAAGGATTTGTTTTCTTCAGTATTAACGAAGATAAGTTCTTGGTTATTATTTTGATTTCAAAATAAGATATTATTCCATTCATAACACTAAAACTGATTTAAAATAACAGAATGATGAAGACACGAACAAAGAGTTCGAAAATCTTAAAAACTTAGGCCCAATTGCGCGTTCGAGAGTTAGCAACTAACCTTGGGGCAAATATATGGGCAAACCCTGGGTTAGGCTCTAACTCTCGATCGTGCAATTGGGCCTTAGGATAACAAATATTATAAATCCTAATTAAATTGTACCTATCATAAGTTGATTCATGTTTTTTTGCATTTATTGGATATCCTCTACTATTTACCTATGATTCTTAAAAAAAATGCTTTTGTAAATAGTTACGTACGTCTTTCAACGACTATTTAAATTTATGTTATTGTTCTTTTACAATCGTTGTATTTACAGCCATTTGGCTGTGACTGCTCTCAAACCACAAGAAATAAGTCTCTTATTTTTATTTACTGTAGCAGTTAAAGATCGCCTTCACATTACTTACGCGCCATGAATTATTCGCCACTCGGCAATGACTAACGAACAAAATTTGTTGCGCGTTTCCCCGGAATAACAGCTTCACCTTCAACAAGACCACCACAGCATACCCCCTACGATTCAATTGTACTAATCACGGACACACAAAAGTGCACTCTCTGTTGTCGAAAATAGAGCTCATTTTCCGACAGTCGTAGTGATTTAGAGCCAACAGAAAACCTTTAGGGTACCGTAATCTCCTCCAACCCAATCGCAATTAATGGGGTCCGAACAGCTCTCGGAAAACCTAAGCGAGGATACAAATCGACTAGACTTGTCATTGCGTCGTTTATTATTTCGTCTAGAACATCTATTTCTTACGATACTTAATCTTAATCTCATTTGGTTGAAGACAAAGCATAATATTATAAGCATATTGTTCCGTCTTAGTCTAATTTTGGAATTTCACTGTCAGAAATTTATTCTCTATTGCGGCTTCCTCTACGCCTTTGAGAGCTAATATTTGCTTTGTACATTTATTTAGGTATGTTCAAATACGTTGAGTTTAATAAATCTTGAACGATTTTAATCAACAGCTATGTCTTCATATGTTTCAACATTAATCTTTTCATGGGAAACATTTCCTGCGCAGATTTCAATTAGATCATCTAATTGTATATGCTGACCCTATACCGCTTTATTGCTTGTCAACAATGATGCAATCGTATCCAGCACTATATAAACCTGTAGCCCAAAGGGACCAGCTTCCCAAGAGATTTGTCAGTACAATGCCATACAATTTTCACTATTGTGGCGCTTGGACCGCGTCCCGGTACAAACGGCCAACTTAAATTGGGTTTTCCTTTCAAAATTACCAATAGTCATTACTTAGCGGCCCAAATTTGTATTTACTTTCAAACTTGCCCTTTTAGAACTAATGCTACGCAAACAGTTCTCCCAACTTTTCTAATTAATATTTAACGAATATTCACAAATGATTCATTGTTTTACAATTATTATGATAGTTATGTTCAACTGTTTTTACAGTTATAATATGAATTTGTCTTCATACTTCGTGCAGTTGTATTACTTTTCTGTTTATCTTCGCTTTTTTTCATGTTCTATGGTAATATATGTTTTCTTCAAGAATCTCGAAAATGGGAGCTTTTTTCGATATTTTTGCAAAATTTTGGTAATATCTTATTAGTGGTCTTAGCGTAGAAATTACAGCTCTAAGCACTGTATTATCCACTGTCATTTGGATGACCGATTAATTTCAGAAAAGCGCTGATCGTCCAGTAATATACCCTGCGGCATCGATGCACTAATTGCTACCGATGCGGTATCCCGCGTATATCCCGCATTCAATCCTGCCACACGCGTCATGCTCTAGATTACAGTAGGTACTAGTGATATAATGTTTGGAAGTCCAATTCGAATTCCCAATAGCGATCAGAGCATAGAGCTGACTGAAACAGAAGTCGCAATAAGCCCTCTGATGGAACCAAATGAGGTTTGAATCAATCTGAACCAAGATACAAAGTGTTCCAGTTTGCAAATGCAAAAGAGATTTGATTGAATATAAGATCAAAATAAAGAAGCAAAAAAATTATGTGTGTCGTTATACATTAATATGGAAGGTTGTTTAAAGATACCTAAAAACATTTTTTTTGGAATCTATTACTTTGTATATACTAATACCCATCGCGAGATTATAAAATTATCATAATACTAGTGGTTTCCTGCGGTTTCACCTGCGTGGTACCCGTTTTCATGGGAATATCGGGATAAAAAGTAGCCTCTTAAGATTTGACACAGATGTAGTAAATTTCGAAAAATCGATTCAGTAGTAGTTTTGACGTGAAAGCGAGACCGACAGACAGACTCAGATAATTTCGCATTTATAACATTAGTATGAAGTGAACACCTAAAACGTATTCGAAATACTATGGTAAGCTACAAATATATTGGTCTCTTCATCAGGCGGTAGTCTGCTAGTCCTGCGTCCCAATGTGGTGATTCTATATGCATTGGCAATGCAATCGAGCCGCCGTCAGGGGACCGAGCCCATGTAATGTATTGCACACGTTTCCGCATCGATCACGGAAATTCCACTGATAGCACCAACCACAATTAGATTATAAAGAATTTAACCAAAGCTTTGTGCCAAATTAGATAACCAAACTTTGAGTTTCTCTTTAGTAGCGAAGAAAAAGGCTTGCCCTAAGATTATTCAAAAAGTTTCTAAATCTCCTCTAACTAACGAATACCAAGTATTCTTTCGTTCTCTCATTAGAATTCGAAAATCGGACACAATGTTATTTCTTTTTTTTTCAGGCAAGACTTTTGCAAATGAAATTGTCTCCGAAAATACTCCAAGATAATGCGATGAATTCTTAGCCATCTTTAATGAACAAGAATCTTATAGTGGTTACTGGGTTCTCGCGTACAGATAATTCGATTTCTATTCGTGGTCGTCCGAACATGTTTACCTTTTGTTAAGAATAATTCCAAACTACCATAAAACAAGGGCATTCACCTCGCAAATATCTCCCCTTAGGTAGCATTAGTAAACACGGGGGAGTCAAAATAAATTTCCACCCTCACCCTAATTCGAATACGAAGTATCCCCTTACGGTTCGCCCTCCTGTTGCTATGGCAACATCGCCCTTGATAGAAAACTGCATCATGGTATAAACATTCCCACAACGCGTTTAGCGTGCATTTCGACCAAAACGTTATAGATATTTTCAGTGTTCTCTCCTTTTGACGTTGTGCCTGGCTGCTCGTAAATTCACTGAAAATATTGTGTAAAGCCTGTCTATTTATCACGTTTATAGCAAGGGCTTCGCCATATCTAAGGTCAGACGTTGTAAATGGCCAAACACATTTATGTCACCATATTTGCTAAAGTTCAATGATTTTTTTCTGTTTTTATTGGTTTATTATAATATGTTTATTAATATCCTTTTACTAAGTTGACTGACTTAGTTGACTTTATGCTAATTATTAATAAGTTTCTTTCTATTGTTTCAGGGATGCCGGTTTCCTGAAGATGGCCTCACGCACCCCGTCCCTTGAGTCGCTGCCCGGTGCTAACTCTATAGGTTCGCTGGAGCGTGGCTCCTTATCGCCCCTGACTCTTAGCGGCTCCTCGCCTCCTGCGAGCGATTCCGCCGTATGTGACCTTCGCGAGTTCGACGGCCTCGACACAACCTGTGCTATTTGCCGAGAGACATTCGTCGACCCCAAAGTATTAAACTGCTTCCACACATTCTGCCGGTCCTGCCTAGAGAGAGAGCAGACCCATCCCGACAAAGTCACCTGCGTTACTTGCCGCGTTGATAGCCAACTGCCGCCGGCGGGTGTTCACGGTCTACTACCCAATCTTGTGATAGCTGCAGCCGTTGAGCAGGACGCAGACCTCCTGCCCTCGTCTCGCCAGACCAGCTCACCCTCAGCCCGCTGCACAGGGTGCAAATCCAAAGAATCAGACGCTGTAGCTCGCTGCGTCGACTGTGCAAACTTTCTCTGCCCCAATTGCGTCATGGCTCACCAATTCATGCATTGTTTCGAGGGCCACCGTGTGCTTGCTTTCACGGATTTGAAAGATGACAAAGGTATGCTAGGAGCTACACTTACTACGAGTGGTGACAAAACCGCTTTTTGTCCAAGACATAAAAACGATATTTTAAAATATTTTTGCCGCACTTGCTCTGTGCCTGTTTGCAAAGAATGCACGATAATCGAACACCCAGCCACTTTGCACGACTGCGAGCATTTATCTGACGCAGGGCCAAAGCAATTAGAACTCATGCATCAGGCAGTTAATGAAGCTAAGACTCGGGCCACTGAAATCAGGCACGTAGTCAAAACTGTAGAACACGCTGCGGGAAAATTACAAGTACAGTACCACAAAGCTCAAAATGAGATTAACGACACGTTCCAGTTCTACCGCTCTATGCTTGAAGAGCGCAAACAAGAATTACTGAAAGAATTAGAGAGTGTGTTCTCGACGAAACAAATTGCACTAACCGTAGTTGGGCAGAAGGCTCAAGAAACAGTCGATAAAATTTATCAGACATGCGACTTCGTAGAACGCCTAACCAAATGTGCTAATATAGCTGAAATCTTAATGTTCAGGAAATTATTAGACAACAAATTGCAATCTTTAATGAGTTCCAACCCCGAGCAGAGCATGCAAACAGCCTGTGAACTCGAATTCGTCTCAAATTATCAAGCGATACAAGTGGGTGTACGTAACACTTTTGGATACGTACGTTCGAGTTCAGAAGCGAACGTTGGCCCCACTAAACAACCACCTATTGCTCGTCCTACAAATGGTTCTCTTTTAAATGGTGGTTCATCATCAAGCAGCAGCAGTGTTAATGGCAGTTCGGGAAGCCTCAATGGTGGTATCCACCTCCCGACTGGTCTCAATGGAGTTTTAGATCGCCCATATACCAATGGCCTTCTTGGGCCCACTAGCCAATCAACGTCACCATTTGAGTCCAACATCATATCGAAAAGATTCAACAGTGCCAACAGCCTTGGGCCATTTTCAACAGCTATTGGGGATATTAATTTGAATGGCATCAATCCTTACGAGAAGTGGTCCAACGGTGGATGTGATCCCCTATTCCCTACTGCCACTACCGATCCTTATTCTCTTTCGGCGGCCGCACATACTGACCCCATTCTAGATTTGACAAATAAACTAATATCTACAGCCATCTTTCCTCCGAAATCACAAATTAAGCGACAAAAAATGATTTACCACTGCAAATTCGGAGAATTTGGTGTCATGGAGGGTCAGTTCACAGAACCAAGCGGTGTGGCTGTTAATGCTCAAAATGATATCATTGTCGCGGACACCAATAATCATCGTATTCAAATATTTGACAAAGAAGGCCGTTTTAAATTCCAATTTGGCGAATGCGGCAAACGTGACGGCCAGCTTTTATACCCGAACCGAGTAGCGGTAGTGCGCACATCTGGTGATATTATCGTTACGGAGAGGTCGCCGACCCACCAAATTCAGATTTACAACCAATATGGGCAATTTGTACGTAAATTTGGCGCAAACATTTTGCAGCATCCTCGTGGCGTCACTGTTGATAACAAAGGTCGCATTGTTGTCGTTGAATGCAAAGTAATGCGCGTGATCATTTTTGATCAAGTGGGAAATGTGCTTCAGAAGTTCGGATGCTCAAAACACCTAGAATTCCCGAACGGAGTAGTTGTTAACGACAAGCAGGAGATCTTCATTAGCGACAACCGTGCACACTGCGTCAAAGTTTTTAACTATGAAGGCATATACCTTCGTCAGATTGGTGGCGAAGGAGTCACAAATTACCCAATTGGCGTAGGCATCAACGCAGCAGGTGAGATTCTTATCGCGGATAATCACAACAATTTCAACCTTACGATATTCACGCAAGACGGGCAGTTAGTATCGGCACTCGAGAGCAAGGTGAAGCATGCGCAATGCTTTGATGTCGCACTCATGGATGACGGCTCAGTCGTTCTCGCCAGCAAAGACTACCGACTCTACATCTATCGTTATGTGCAAGTACCGCCTATAGGTATGTGAGCCAGCCGTTCTGATCACAGGAGATCGGAATGACCGACGAAGAAATATAAGCGGAGAAACGACACTTTGAAACGTAGGAAATAAAGTGACGTAAGGACTGAACGGTTCTAGCCATGTGTGTCAATTTTTGTATAGTTCAAGTGACGTTTTTAACGTGAAATGGAACTTGCAAAGTTTTTGTAAGTGCAAGTGTTAATTGATTGTGGCTGTCTCGGTGTGATCATTATGACTAACGATGGGAATTCTTTATAATATTTTTTGGCATGAGATCTCTGTATGCATTACTTCTAAATGAAACTGTAATGAGATTAGTATAGTATTGACATTGTTATTCGAGTACCTATTAAATGATAGAGATTATTCCGTTGGATCGATCCAAATATTGCGAACGGTGTTCTCGACCCTTATCATTTTTTAATCTATTGAATAATATTTTTTCATATCCCACATCGTTAAATTAGGGATGAATATTAAGGGCATTTGTATTATTTAGCCCATTTGTTGGACCAATATTTTAACTATTACTTAACAAATTGTTAGGCGTTAAGCGTGTGATTTTATCGTATAAGAGAGCATCGAGCGGTATTGTTGTTAGTTTTAAGATTATTCTTCGGCACAATGGCACTTCCTGTTTTTAATTAGCACTTATTCTGTGTCGATTGAAATATAATTATGAAATTAAGTAAGAAGTTGTTGCATTATTATTAGGTAAGTGTTAAATTGATTGAGCTGATATGGACAATCTTTGGTTACTACCCCTCTTAATGTAGTTACAAAATTGTAGGGAAATATGATGTTAGGGGTTTTATCAATGACAAAGTTGACTGCGGCGTTCCTTGCGCGTATAATAGCTTCCTTGACGAAGGATGCGCTTGAGCCGCTGCGCAGCGCGGCTGATCTGAAATGTTTTATACACCTCAACCCGTTTCTTGATTCCGCCAACCTTCGCGTACACTCCATGACTTGAGTATTATAAAGCATTTTTGATGAACGATGAATTCGTGAATAATAGAAATGGTTGTAGTTATTTTAATTATGTTGGAGGACAGTTTTGTTTTTTTGATGACGTCATTACCGCCTAGTCACTGAGAGCCCACGGATCTTCACATGCTCGTGTTGTTTTAACGATTAGAAACATTTGGTTGATAATAATATTATTCGTTTTTATACAATTCTTAGTATTGGAATGTTTTAGTGATCGGACACGGTAGAAACTAGTAGAGCACTTAGAGAATGGTCGTCTCGCTAGCTAGCCTTGTTTTACATGATGATATTTCTGAGATTTTTTTAGCAGAGAAATAAGGGCACCGCGAAGTGAACGCGATTACTACTTACTGGAGTATTATAGCTTGCTCGTATACAAAATAATTATACAATTTGTTATTCTGGTAAGATATTTTTTATATGGAAACATATTTTTGTAGTAGTTGTAATATGGTGCATGTGTATCATTTAATTTTTTTATGTATTTTATGAATATTATGCTACATTTTTATTTCATTACCGTGTGTTTGAGTGTGTTAGCAGAATTATTTTAGTTCGATTTTCATTAGATTTTGGTTTTTTAGTTAATAATGATTTTTAGTATTTTTTGCTGAATCTATGACAATAAAAAGATCTGATACGGTCCGCGAATGGATTGAGGGTCATTTTCTTAATTTTTGATCTGCATTAATGTATTAGGTTATATGTTTTCGATTTGGTGATATTCCTATTCTATTAAATTAATTATCCCATAAAATTAATTGAAGACACGTCGAGAGTGAGCGAGTCGCGCGGCGGCCGGATGCTATACCTGCTTTGCAAGTGCCATACAACCATGTTGTGATTTAATAAGTGATATTTAGTATTGTTTGTAAATATGTACCATACTCTGATTATTGAATCTTATCATAAGTCTGGCAGACGTCTTGAAGGCTTCACCGATATGTCAGTGCAAGGCATTCCATTGTGTCCATTCCAACATCCAATGAATTTGCATCAATAAACTTTGCGCAATGATTATCTTGCACTGATTTTAGAGCATTTGAGAACAGCCCTTCACATATTTCTGTTTATGCATTCCACTGCGTGTAGAGCTTGCTCTCTTGACGTGTCTTCGATGAATAGTTAAATATCTTACCCACTGGATTAGGCGAAATATAACTTAACATCGCGTCTCAGAGTCCAAATTTCAGTGATTTATCACCAATGATTTTTTTATAGACAATCCTGTTCCTAGTAAATTAGAAAATACCTGAGACGCCATGCGAGTTGTTATGTTTCTCTTAACCCACTGGCGAGCAGGACTTGCTGATCGTAAGCTTATTGAAATTCACCGTCGTACCCTCCGCTTCATCTCAGTTTTTTGTGACGAATCGATTCATAAAATTTTACAAATAATTCCAAATTATGTGAACGATGATTTTTTTATGTACTAATAAAATGATTTAACGAATTTATTTATAGTGATTCGCCTTAAAAGACTGAGGTCACGATAGGTACACATTTATTTAGTTTTAAACAAGTTAGGCTTCGCTCGGGGCGTTGCTCCGCCGGCACTGCGACAATGTCGCCGGTGCAGACGTCTGCGTCAGTAGTAACGCTCCCGACTGAAGTGTCGGTAACAACATACGCTTCTACTTAATTGAGATCGTTTCAACGTATTATATTTAATTAAGTATAGAGTAGTTCATCAAAATTACTATTAATAAGATTTTCAAATTATGACAACTACCATTCACGCCTATGTAAAGCTGTGTACACTTTTATTCAATTGACAGTTAGCTATTTTTATTTTAACCAGAATTAAGTTTTCATTATAATGATTATTATTACAAACTAATTTTTCGTTCATAATTAATATTATTTGTGTTTTTGCATAATATGTAAGTGGAAAACAAATGATTTTCTGTATGAAAACATTTCATTCTTAAAATTGCATTTCGAAAGCTTGAGGACTGATAAATTGAAACATGTTTTTGTCTTTTAAATATATTTTGTCGATGTTTGTTGTTATAATTATTATATTTTTTTAATTATTTGTATAAACAATTGTTCTTTAAATTAATGTACATCGTTTTGTTTTGAATTATTTTTGTTGTATAATTGCTTTTTTTATAATAATACCAGTTCATTGCAGTTTTATTGTGTGTTTTATTTTGATTTTTCTTTTTTTGCCCGCATAGTGCTTTTGTAGTTACATAGAATTTAGTCATGATTATTTTATTCTAGTACTAAATTAATCATGACTGATACTCGATGTTACATTTGTTTGTGGCAATGAATTTATATACCTGCAGGTTGACTTTTCGTTGCCAACCACATTTTAATGTGTTTTACTCATTATATCGAGCAACTTTTGCAAAGCAAACAAAAGTGACATTCAGAAAAATATCAATCGTTCTATCCTAGAGCCTAGATAAATTAAGAGCCTTTTCTGAATTTACTATTGGTCGCAGTAAAAGTTGTTCAAATTGATGAGTGGTACAGTAAATCAAAATGTGGTCAACAATAAAGTCGCTATTTATTTACAAACATAGGTATAGTTCTGCTTGCAATTCGTATCACACAAAAGAGATTAATCCTTGGGTATTCCAAGGATTTATGCACGTTATTACTTTCAACACAGTTATAAAGAAAAGCAAAGCAACATAGAGCTTCATCTGTAGAGAATTATCATATCCAACAGAATAATCTTAAATCTATTCTAAAACACAATAGTACACCTCAGATTCTTTGCCACAAATGAAAAGTTTGGTGGTAGGTTCTCCTAGTGTGATTTTTCGTGTGAGTGCATCTTTCTAAGAGTTATTTTAAACAGTTGGTGTTGGGGAACAAAAGTTGGCATGAATTTCGTAAGTGTTGCTTAATCAGTAGGTCTTAATGTGTTCTTATAATTTTGGAGTTTATTGAGAGCTCTTAAAAGTTTTCTAATAAATATCTTAATAAATTCAAGATTTACCTAAAAATATGCTTTCAATTACTAATCTTCCCTACTCAACTATTTCTGTACAAAATATTTACAACCTAGCGGCGTGTCTACTCACTTCGATTTTAATCACAAAGTTCCAAAAACTCTGCTACGCTTAGTTGTCACTCATAAAATTACTGCAATCATCTACAATATGCACAGTATTTTGCTAGATTGCTCTCAAATAAACTTCAAGATACAAGCACGTGTTATACAAAAAGTAGTGAAATCAGAAACACCACTAATGTACCAGTACTTCAAATCTACGGTTTTAAAAAAAAAGTGCAACAATATCTGCTATAAATTTTAAAATAACATTTAAATGATTAACTAAAAATCTTAATAAATTAGATTTCATTTTATTTCAAAATGAACTAGGGTCTAAAGATACAAATGATAAAATTTGTGAATTAATAAACAGATTTAATTAAAGAGATTTGAGGATCGGGATACCTCTCTAAAAACATTTTCATCTATGAGATTATATTTTGTATAATTATCTAGACGTAGACTTTAACATAGGAGGAAGACGTAGATTCTCAGTGAATTGGGCGGTAGATCCTTTATTTTTATTAATAAACACAGCCATAAGGCACAATTATCTACATAAATACATATTCTTATGAAAGTAGGCTATAAAACTTCGTGTTAAGGACTATTTGTATTTTAAAATAAGTAAACTTAATATCCAGAATAAGCTTTACTTTTCTACGAAAATGTAGCTATTAAAAACAGTTTTAGGATTCTTTGGATACCTTCCCTCAGCAGCAGCACTGCTTTTGAAAGAATTATAAAAAATGCGCTAACCAAATCCACTATCTCCAAGTCAATTACTATAGGGAACATTTTACTACTAATTCTAGCACCTACTAGTTACGTAAGCAAAAGCTAGGCTTACAAATTGTTTATAATTTTATACTCAGCTGTTTCCTTAAGACTACAATTAAGATACAACTTTCGATTTGATTTCTTGTTCTACTGAGTTACAATGATTAACGTTAATTTTATTATATTCAGCGCAAAGTAACTCATTCACATCAAAATCACTACCAATCACCAAGTTTCAACTGCTGCTGTGTTTTCCTTAAAGCCTTTGTAAAAAGTCTTAATATTTCCCGTCATTTCAAATTGAAACTATATGTAGCTCAATGTAATCATTGATGAAATTTCAAGCCTGCCCATCGTGCCATCATTCCCGAATGGAAAGTCTCGAAATTTTATTTCAACATCATGATTGTCAGGAAGTGTATAGAAAATGTAAATATAAGATTAGATTAAAAATGTTGGTAGTATTACTAACTAGTCATAGGGTGTGCCAGAACATGCACTACCGGAGATGGAACGAACGCGTTGGAGCGATATGTGTATTTTTGTAATGAAAATTATGAGTCGACGATAGGTAACTATTTGTAAAATGTTATTTAGAATTGAGACTACGATATTAGAACGAAAATAGCGTACGATTATGACATGGCTAGGAATTGTTGTTGAAGAAAAATTCATAAGGACCTATTTCCGAATTCGTCTGGATTAGATTCGAATTATAAGATTTTACAGTAACCATATCGATAGCTGTATGTCTATTTTAACATTGTTTGAATTCTGTAATTTTGTGACAGTTAATTAAATTCACCTGTTAATGTATTCATCAAGGTAGAAAATGATGTATGAATGTTAGATGGTCGGACTGTAAGTGGTTTACAGAATGGTCACCTATTATATTATTATGTAGGCCGTCGTTGAATTTTGTAGTACTTATGTTGGCGATTGGTCGGTGCAGTGCTAGCGTCGCTCGCTCCGGTCGCATGTCTAGCCTAGGTGTATGCTGCGTTGCGATCGTCATACGCGTACATTTGCTCAGGAATTGTATTGATTTCATTATAACTATCATAAATATTTTGATAATCATTAATCTTTTTTACTGTCGCTTTTATTAATACGTATTTTAGCGGTGATGTTGTCTCATTGTTGAATTTGATTGATTCGCTAATTTAGTGAATTGCACAGAACGTTGGTATTTCACTTAATTTTTGAAGTATTTTTTCTTGAAAGAGATGTATTCAATCATTTATCTGTCAAGTAAAGTTGAGTTTGATAATGAATGAGAACTAAAATTCGTTGACGTCGTGTGCGCTGGAACGCTTGGCCAGGCAAGCAGGACTGCATTTTGTAAACGTGAAATTATTGTCCTAGCCCCTTTTGATGACGTAAGCGTTCCAGCCATTTCACGAATTATCAAAAATGTGATTGTTGTAAATTTAGGTGAAAGTAACAAAGCACACATGAGCACAAACCATCCATCCTCAAAGAATACTACTATGCTGAATGTTTAAATTTAACTCACGTTTGAATTTATGATACATTTTATTGTAAAAAAATATTTTACTATCACTTAAGTTAGTTGAAACGTTTGCAAATAATAGTATTTATTTTCACAATGACGAAAAATTTTTTTAAAGACGCGTTTTGGAGTTCGTAAGGTGTTTTGTATGATATTAAATATACTATAATATTGAACATAGGTAATATCTTTGTAATATGATTCTATGCGTTTCTTTATCCCTTGTAGCAATCGATGTCGATATAATTGTCATTTTATGAAATTCTTGCTTCGAGCATTGACCTGTATAATTGTAAGATCACTCATCTTCTAAGAATATAAATATTGCATCTTGTTCTACCCTGCGGTACTAAAGGGCAATCAATAGAGATGAACAGCTTACAGATACAGCCTCGATCCGAGTTTAATTTAACGTGTGTTAGGTAATTTACGGTATACTAAGGTGTGTGATTTTAGTTATAAATACAGTTTTACACACGGAAAGATTCCAAATGAAACTGCATAGAATATTATGATGGTGTAGCTAATGACATATCAAGTAAGGTTTAATTATTAAATGATTGCTGGTGTGGAGGTAGAGGGGAGAATGGTTAGTGATGTTGATGCGGAACTGGCGGGCACTATTGGTCTAGCTGACAATACAGTTTTGGATTATTCTCATGTTGAACGAATAAAATATTTAATAGAAAATTGTTTCGTGCTTAGTAACGCGACATATCGTCCACAAAGTGGTAACATTATTGAAATAGTCAAAATTAATAGACCAATATTCAGTTTTGAAAATTTTAAAGAACTGTTGGTTTGTGTGTTACTCTGAGGTGGTATAGAGAGCGAATATTTGGAATCTTTCTAAATCAAGCTAGTCGCCAAAGAAATTGCTTTTAGATAATTAAATGTTATTATAATATGTGTATGCACGTAAGTTAATACCTAAATTAGTTATACGACGCTTATATTGTCCACACAGAGATCGATTTTACACACTTAATGCCATCCTGCCAGATATAAGGAAAACACAATGCTTATGATGAACTAAATTTAAATTATATCCTACTTAGCATACGGAGTAGTGTGTATTTTTAGATATCGCATTGTCTATGTTAGTTTAGTGGTTAAGGCACATCTTGAGCTTTGAACAGTGTAAATCTGTCACCAATATTTTTTACATACGAATGTAGTGTTTACTGTAAATCATTTTTACGCCGTGCTTAATTTGAGAGTAGTTTAGAGGTAGGTTAAGTCATCGCTGCTCCGCTTGCTTGAGCACGCGCACCTGGTAACACGCGAGTCTGTCCGCAGGACACCCTGCGAGATCTAACGCTTGGACACTCTAAGTAAGGCCCGTCTAGGATTAAATGGCACCTAAAGTAAATGTTATATTCAGTAATCTTACTGTATAATCTACTGAAACACCATTTTGCGCCGTGGCCTTAAAATTGAAGGAATGTGTTATCCTTTTTATAAATGAAAGTTCATTTGAATTTTGTACAGACTTAAGGATTCCTTGTGTGTTTCACACATCCAATATGAATCATATTATCATACTGTTTTAATGTAAGTGCTAATAATCTCACTATTGTATCGTAACCCGTAACTAGGTTAGATGTTGCCGTAGATTTCTGTGTAGGTATCGCTTTGTACTACGTCCTAAAATAATGATAATTGTTGATTTCAATATTTCAATTCGTGCATATCCCCATTTTAACACGTTTGATAATTGTTACCTACTCATTAGTTACTTTGAGACTGTTCAAAATGTACTCTATCGAGTTTTTCTCTAAGGGAAAGGGCTGTTTTAGCAGATATTTTTGATACATTGAGGAGAATCGAAGGGAAACGATGGAGATTAATGTAATGAAGGGTGGTCGCCTCACAATACAGGGATTCTGGCGTTGTAAGGCGCACACTCGGCGGCGGTCGGAGGACCAGCGGGGAAGGCGCGGGCGCGCGAGCTCCCGTTAACACGTTTCTTCCCATACTTCGTAAGAATGGATAATTAATGTTACTGTAACGAAAAAACAATGTTGTTCTTATATAAAATGCGATGGTTTTCGCTAATAACTTGTTGTTTTTCATATATTCATAATATTTCCTTTATTTTTTGTACTCTTTAGTATTAAGATTAATATTAAAATGAAAAACTATTCAATGTTGATTACTCTAAAACCAATAATAATGTATGCATAAGAATGGTGTAAATTAGTTTCCCCGAGAGCCTTACTAGTGGAAAAGCCTTTTCCTTAGACGGTTAAAAGTTTCCCTTTCCATTTTATTGTAATATACGAATATGTGGGTAATGATGACGAAAATGCGAGGAATGATAAGGATAAGAACAACAATTATGAAAACATCTGTCTCGGCAAATGTAACCTTAATGGCAATCAGTAAAAAGGTTTGGGCAACATTACGTGGGAATATCAGTGATTCGTCGTTAAGGATGCATATGAAGTTAGATTGGCAATTGTTATATCGTCTACTAGACTTACACTACCTTTTATATCTCCTAAAATAGTTTTTACTTCCACTGTCCAAGCAGTTTGCAGTATTGAATCCTCACCGCGGATACCAATGTTAGTTCTGGCCTAGCAATGATATAAGGTATGAATAAGGTTCATCATTTCTTAGTTAGATGTATGACTCAATTTTAAGACTGATCACAGTAAAAGAAAAAAAATGAAAAAAAAAACTCCTGGATAAATTGTTTCTTATTTTAGGTAGACACTGATATCAGTTTGCTTATGATTGTGAGACACCAGTTACCAAATCGGTTTTAATGGTAGTGTTTAAATTAATGAATAGCCAAATTTTGAGAGATGGAATAATCGATTCGGAAATTGATGTCTGAAATCTGTGCCATCAGTGATCATCTTCTGTCGATACTTTTCTATATTATGTCTTTTCTATCTTTAAAGACGATGATATCGATTAATGATTGGGAAAATCAATGTAATGTTGACTAATATGATGTTGACGTTACTGTTGTAATTGACGGAAAACTAAAAAAAAATGAAAATACTATTTGTTGCCAAAGTGTTGTTAGGGATAAACGTGTAGTTATAAAAATCGGTTGTCACATGCATAATTAAGTTGTTCTTGGGTGGTTTGAAATTAAGGAGAGAAGTTGAAAAATATTTCCAATGATATATTTTTTCATAATGATCTTGAATGCTAATCGATAGTTAAGGTTTATATCTGTGTAGGAATTTAACTTAAACGTGTGGTAAAATATGTGTTTGTCACGATTCAACTTGTATGTTTTGTAGCGAATTAATTATTTTTCGATTTCGTGGTCTAGTTTGAGGTGTTTGACCTAATGGAAGAATCGCAGGAATAGTTGTGTAAGAATGGTCTTTCTCTTGAGGTACATCGTGAATCGTGGCAAATGATTTAGTTGTTTAGTGTTCATGTTATATTAGATTGTATTCGACAGCTCTGACGATCTATGAACCAAACTGATACACCTGTTTTAGCCTTTGATGCACTTTCATTGACATCAGCCCACTATATATAATTTCTTATTACTTGTATTGTTTCCATGTACATTTTTCTACTATCTCTATGAAATCCTGAATCCTTTTGTACTATAAACTAAGATAAAATCTTCGCAAGCCATAGATTTTCATTCATTGTATGAGAATTTGAATTCTTGCTAACATTAATTTAAATATTTTTTGTTAAAAAAACCTAACTTATTGCTATTTATTTCGACGTAATTTATTGTGTGTTTACGAAGCTAGTCAGCGAAGTTTCGATTAAGTTAGCCTCTAAGTTTTTGTAGTTACATGAGTTAAGTTGGTGGTAACTTTTTTCTTGATTGTAATATTTAGGGAGTTCTTTAATTTTGTTTCTGTCGAGTTAAGACGATGTCTCCTTCTAGTCACGTTTGACACTTATCATGTGTCAGTATTTCCCCTTAGCTTGGTAGCTTAGTTTATTTCCTTCCAATCCAATCCATTTTTGAGCTTTCTCTTCGATATATATTATATAATATTATATGGAAATAAGTAGAATCTCTGTTAGTTGATGGTTGTCGAAGTAATAATATTGACCGTGTACCTATTGTTTTATTTATAATATATTATATAAACTACTTCAGTCATGCCAACTTTTTCAAGTATAAGTTGAACAATGAAAAGAATATTGAAAATTATTGTAGAAACATCGTTACATTGGTTGAGTTTGGACACGTTTTAATATTAACCAGTCTCAGGAAAGGTATTTTTTTCTAATTTCTGTTTATTTTTTGTGACCGAAAAGTTGGCGTGGCTGCTTCTATTTTGCAGTTGATGAAAATTTTGATGTTACAGTCTTTGAGATGATTTCGTATTAAGCCGTGCATATTTTACGGAAAAATGAAAAAATGTTACGAAATTACATTCACTTTGACAGTTAAGTTTACTGTGTGAGATTTTAGAGTTTGTTTTGGTTCTTCCACTCATTAAAAGCAAGTCATATTTTTTGAAGGAATTGATGTTTTTACTTTGTATTTATTCGTAATCCGAACATTCCATGACGATTAGTATGTTATCGGTTATTTGTTTAATAATTTCGCATTGTGTGGGTTGGATAACAAAAATAAGAGTGACAATTCTAATACGATCGTATTTACGAATCGATCGAATATTGATACACTGATAACTCATGCATACCTACTTGTTATTCAAGTCTTACTTAAGTTAGCTTGTAAGAATTGATAAATATCTGATGATAAATTTACTTGTATGTTGTATTAAAATGATGAACACGAAATAAAGAAACTGGTTTGATATGTGCGTTTTATTTTGACCGATGTATTTCGGTCATTTCTAACTGGTGTTGAAACCTACTAGAAAGAGACACTGAGGCCCATTTGGCTGTAAATTTTAAATCTAGATTAAAACTTGATTAAGTCCTTAATCGAGAATTTTACTCAGGTTTATTCTAGAATTTCACATGAGACTTAAATAATACTACTGCAAGTGGATCTTGATAGGTACCTACAGTAAAAGGTCATTTCATAAAAAGGTAGTTATAGCATCACTATGACATATTTATGAAAACTAATAAATAATTAGCTTAATGAATTCACAAAGAAATCGCAGAGCAAAGAACGGAGCGATATGGATATTTTCAGCCACAACTCTCAACGCAGTGTCTATGGATTCTTTAGATTAATACGAGTACATGTTTAGATTTGTTAAAACAACTTTTTTTTATTTCATATTTACCTGGTAAAAGATCGATACCTAATATACCTAACCTAATAACCAAAGGCATCATTTCTATGTATTGATCCAAGTACATCAGAGATTTTCAAGACAAAATCGTAATAAACAATAAAATCCTTCAAAAACATATTGATATCAAATCAAGTCATGCTATTTCTGAAGGAATCTGATTTCGTTAAAGGCAATGACAAACAATATTTTTGGTAGATATAATATCGGAAATTGCTCCTAAATCAAAGTACCTACATAAGAGGATTTAATATACCAAGCCAATTAAGGGCTATTTTATTTTTAACTCACATCTTTTGGGACGAAACTGCCATGTACAGGGAGTAGCTTTGGTACGTCTACGAGGTCGACTGAAAATCTGATGAAGGTTGCAGATACCTGCTAAATGCAAGCAGTGCAGTAAGCGTAGTACGACCACTGAAAAACGAAAACTTACCACTTTACACTGTCAAAAGAGATAAATGAAAAATTCAAGATTGCTTCAACGACTTTTTCTGACAGCTCATATTAGAAAAAAAAACATTTTACTTATTATGTCGTGTTTCGTTGGTCGTGCTACTGAGACAGGGCCGGTTGGGATGGTAGGTACTTGTTCAGAAAACGTTAGATGAACCGTTATAATTATGTTAAAACAGTAAATTATCGAAATTAAACCATTCGCTTACGCGGTTGACAAAACAGTGTTTTATTTTCAGTTAGACACTAGCACTCTTTTTTCCTACAATAGTTTTAAAAATAGATCTTTATGGATCAATGAGGTTGTATTTTCCAACATCCTCCACATCACAAGATGTTCAGAAAACGTTAGATGAACCGTTATAATAATGTGAAAACAGTAAATTATCGAAATTAAACCATTCGCTTACGCGGTTGACAAAACAGTGTTTTATTTTCAGTTAGACACTAGCACTCTTTTTTCCTACAATAGTTTTAAAAATAGATCTTTATGGATCAATGAGGTTGTATTTTCCAACAGTACTCAACCTCAACTGCACACACATCCAATAGCTTATAGCCGCGACGGGCTTATTACCTATCACGCAGAGCATATGTGCAGTCACTGCTTGGTGAAGCGCGGACTATGGCAATGGACTGCCTTTGCGGTGCTTTTGCCTAGTCTCTGACTCACTCTTAGGGGATAATCGTCGTGATTATATGTATGTATGTATCTCTTCCTTTGGGTTTCGTTAAATACCACTAATGGACTTAGAACTACACAACCATCCAATAGCTTATAGCGGCGACGGGATCACCATCTGCCACGCTGTGCACATGTGCAGTCACTGCTTAGTGAAGCGCGGACTATGGCAGTGGATTGCTTATGCGGTGCTTTTGCCTAGTCTCTGGCTAACCCTTAGGGGATCATAATCGTGATTATATGTATGTAACTAGCCCACATTTTTACACTCTAATTAAATGGATAATGGATGGATAACTATATTAATGGATAAATACAAATAAATATTATAGATTATCGCGAATTGGTCATTCGTAGACTTACCCGTTTTCAGTGACCACTCAAATGGTTCAGTTCTATCCGCTTATGCAACCGTAGGCACTATTGTTTTAAAATAGGTGGTACACTTGATTAGTTTCTACTTACCTTGACCTTGTTACCAAATCATTGTACGTAAAACAAAGCTACCGAGAAAATAGCACACAAACTCTGCACGGTTTTCTTTCCACAATCTTAAAACAATGTAGGGCTACGCAAAGCCATAACAATTGGTGCTGTAGCTTAACTTTAAAAAACAAACAAAACAAGGACGATTCCAATTTTAAATTCTCGGAATAAACTTTTTATTGTGCTTAAACGTGAAATGGCCGTTATGAGTTGACATTAGATGAAGCACGTGAGGTGCTCACGCGGTGAGATAGGCAAGGTCATCAAACGCGTCATTACGGGAAAGCATGCAGTCTTCATGGCCAACCAGAGATGGTACTTTATTTGATTTTTTTTCTTATATTCCCGAGTTGGGGAAGAAGCACTACTTGTTGTTTCTTCGGTCCTCGCAGGTCTGTTTATAATCTAGCTGCGAGTTAATTGTTAAAAAATGGATTGCATAAAATAAAACTACATTTGTTCAGGAAAATTCTAATACAATATATTTGACAATTCATAACTTTTTTATCAAAAATCAATGACAAACAATTTAAATACTCTAAAAAGTTTCATTTATCAACACTACTTGTTCAAAAGAACGCGGGTTCGATCCCACCGACACCACTGAATAAAACTTATATACAGTTTGTTGTGGTTATCACTTGCCTCGTACTGTGTCCGGTGCATGGCAACAGGCCACCTCTTACATGGGGAATAAGAAATACCAGGTGCAATGTGGGTGTTTAACACCTCTGCCTAACCCTTCGGCAACAGAGGCGTGATGATACGGAATGATTATATATGTTACGTTACACAAGGAGCTCGGTAGCTTACTGAAACAATGCTACTCACGGCATGGTCTGCCTTTGGATGGGTAACCAAAATTTTGTAGTGTCAAGTTCCTACTTGCTTCGGATGAGCACATGAAAAGGTCACGCGGTAAGATGGGTAGGGTCAACGAACGCATCATCACAGGTAAGCATGCAGTCCTCATTGTCAGAGAGAGATTGATACTTAATATTTTTTTTAATGATATATATGTCATCACGCCTATACCCTTTAGGGTCTTTGCGCACTACACGGAGCATACCGCATGATTATGCCTATTAAAATTATGGATTTTTATATTTTTACAATGAATGTTATGCTTAAAATTATCTTAAACGAGATTAATCATAACTCAATAAATTGGTGGATAGTATCAGACAAATTCGACTAGTACTCATTACTACCAAAAAGATCATAGTTTTTTTTAAAGATACCGATACCGATCTTATAACCGGTATCCTCTGTGACAAGCGAGTCTTTTTACCAGGTTTTCCGATACTAAAAGTTTACCCGAATGTGTGGATACAGTTGTGAATAATGTAAATACAATTTAATATATTATATTCACTATATTCCAAATAGATTATGAGTGTTTTTTAAATGGTTAACAATTTTGGAAAGCTAAAAAATATAGTTGATCAGCTAAAATAACTGATTGGGCAGCAACTTATGGACAGCAAATTTTTCTAATTTGTTAGCAAAATAAAATTAGTTTTTAATTAGGCAGCAACTCAAATGTTTTCTCTGCTGTCAAATTGTTTAATATTATGTTTTGATTACACAAATATTACTTTTTAGGGTCATAAAAAAACCTTAACCTATATCTATACATATCTTAGGAATTAATCTTGGATTCTTCATTGATCCTTTTCCTAGATTTTATACATTTTTGGAAACATTCTGGTAACAATATTACTGACATTGCTGCCCAAATAATTATTTTGCAGCTCAAATAATTATTCTGCTTCACAAATTGGTAAATATTTTGCTGCCCAAATAACTATATTGGTGACAGAATATATTTTGCTGCCCAAATGATTTTTCGGCTGGCCTTTTTGTTGCTGACCGAAAAATTAAATGGCTGCCGAATTAATTACTTCCCAAAGATTATTAACATTATCTCACAATCACATGATAAAATGAAGACATCTAAGTAAATGTATGTATGAACGCGTTGAAAATCCTAAAATCAACTTCCGTAGCAGTACTACGCCGTAGTCCGTAACGCTGTAGATCGACTACAATATTTTAAAACGTCTGCTCAGATATGATTTAGACCCTATTGCGTAAGCCACAAGGCATTTCTAGATGTAAACATAAATTTGTTTAACTATAGGATTCGTCTTCCAAAATTCATGAAGTTCCTTTTGAAGTGTAAAGTAAAATATATCCGAACTGAATGAGTGTGTTTATAAAACCGAATACGCTGCGAACGAGTACTTATTTTATTTTAACGTTCAATTTACTTTCAAGTAGGCAAAACAAATAATTTCGAAGAAGATAGAATATGTTCTTATTTAATAGTACATTATGGTACAAGTGTGTAAAGTTGGTGATTACCGGTGAGGTGACACATAAAGAGCAAGTGTGTTGAAAAATATTTTTTCAATTCAATTCAATTCAAAACATTTATTCACTTAAAACATGGTATAAAGGTGGTACAATTTTTAAGTCCGCACGATTTGCTAACAGCATGATAGCATATGAATGTAATACAATAACATAATTAAACAACTTACAAATGAATTGTCAACTTTTAAAATAGCAAGTAGGTACAATTGAATATTTCATCAATACATTTTCATTGGAGCAGAAATTTTATGTCAAAAAAATTTTTTTTCTTTTAGCCATTTGTACAGTTTGCTTTTAAACATATTAATGTCCAAAGCTTTTTTAAAGGTATATACCTACATATATATTTTTTATATGCCTCTTAATCGCTCTTAATCTTAAGCTCGGTGGCGTAGTGGTAACTACGTTTTGGCTTTCTATATCGAAAACAAAGCTACCTTCTCCATGGTCATGCCTTGAATGGGTGACCAAAACATTGTGATCATGAACTCCGTGCTTCGGAGGGCACGTGTAGCCGTTGATCCCGGTCGCTATTGCAACCGTTTCTACCCACCAATGCATTGGGTCAGCGTGGTGGTGTTACGGCGCCTACACCTTCCATTGGCTTGTGCCCAGCCGTGGGACTTATAATAATAATAATAATAATAAATATCCTCGGACATTCACGCCTATCAACTAGTCCCATTTTAAGCAACTAAATGCTGCTTGTGTTACGAATACTAGATGACGGACAAATATATTTAATAGACAAATAGACATAATTATTCAGAATATATATAATATTATACATATATAATGAACATCCAAGACTGGAGAACAAATGTCTGAAAATTCATCACCCAAACACTTGCCTCCACTGGGGATCGAACCCAGGACCTCTCGAGATGGCGGCGCCTTGAGACCGGCGTACAGACCACTCGACCACGGAGGTCGTCACGGAGGTCGTCACTTATATATAGGCTGAGGACAATGGGTTCCTCCAAATGTAGATATATCATTACGCATTTTCACCTGATAATAGGTTACCTATGAAATTGCCGTTTTTTCCTGTCTTAGTATTTTGTCTGTAACTATTAAGTTTCAGAATATTATTTTAAAAAAATACCGCCTCTCAAAAAAAATTTTTGAGCTCTTTTCATTTGTTTTAATAATTTTTTGTAAGTTTAATTGTGTTACAATTGGACACGGAGACAACTCTTTTTAAGTGCCTCCCGAATACAACATTTGATTTGCATACACTTAAAAACGATAAATAAATTTTATGAAGTGTGATATCACACATATTGCATAAGCTTGTCTAATGATACATGCCAATTATTATCTTTGGGTTTGTCGTTGTCAGGAAAACTGAAAAAATGTTATTACGGAAAATGCATAGTTCCCCATAATCTCCATACAAAACGGTAATTTCATAGGTAAAGACCTATTATATTCAGTCCCCATGAAACAGGAGCCACCAGGACAGTGTGAAGCAAGCGATATTCACAACAGACTGCACTTAAGATTTTATTTAAAGTCAGGCAATTTGGTACAGGCATTGGGTTCGATTGGGATCGAATTTGGGGGGAGCTAGGTGGCGTAGTGGTCAGCGCGCTTTGGCTTTGATCGAAAACAAAGCTACCATCGCCATGGTCAAGCCGTGGATGGGTGACCAAAACTTTGTGATCTCGAGCTCCTCCGTGCTTCGGAAGGCACGTTAAGCCGTTGGTCCCGGTCGCATTTGTGACCGTTTCTGTTACGGCCCATACTCCTCATGTGTTTCGCCTGTCCCAGCAGTGGGACGTATATAGGCTGATGACGATAACGATTGGGATCGATCAGGCGACCTCCGATGATCTAGTACGAGCACCTGTACCCGGTACATGGCAACAGGCTCGCCGCTTTACCTACATTTCTTGATAATTTCATTAAGAGTGTACCGAAATTTTAGCAGTATATTTGCGTTCCTTTGATCCCTTGCTGTATTGTTATTAAAGCTATAATTATGCAAGATATTAAAGGATCATCATATTGTTTAGAAACACGATTCATTACTCGTTGTTGGCTCGATACAAAGAAATACCAAAGATACCTCTAAAAAATATAAACCCCAAGTACGGCGTAAGTGCTTCACGAAGAGTAATCAGCTTTTGAATAACAACAAAACTACTGTTTTCTATAACGTTTATTGCCTGTATTGTCGAAATGTGTATTTATTTTAATAATACGACGACCTCCGTGGTCGAGTGGTCTGTACGCCTGTCTCAAGGCGAGATTCTTGGAGATTCTGGGTTCGATCCCCGGTAGAGGCAAATGTTTGGGTGATGAATTTTCTGGCATTTGTTCTCTAGTCTTGGATGGTTATATATATTTATATATATTCAGGATATTTATATGTATTTATCTATCAAATATATTTATCCGTCATCTATAGGTAGACCGTTTAACTGAGTCCTCCCCTGCGCGGTACAGGGGCGCGGTAGTATGACGACTCAGTTAAACGGTCCATCTATAGTGTCCGTAACACAAGCAGCATTAGTTGCTTAATAATAGGTGTAAATGTTTGAAGATATTTATTTATTCACCCCAGCGCCAGAAGCTTATTAAGGGTGCACCACACCCTTAATAAGTTTTGACAATATTTAAATGTAACTCACAAGAACACTTAATCTAGTTCATAGTTATTCTATCCACGTATACATAGGAACAACATGACATTGTGTGAGAAGAGGACGAAGGTGACTCAATTTTTTCCGTGTTCAGAGAGCGGAAGGCTAGGGACCACTGGACAGCGATCAAAACGAATGGCTCCCGATATAAAGCGCGCACTCCGATTTGAGCGCTAGCAGTATTTGTTGGCTTCTTTATCTTGCAACGAGTGTGTCTCAAAACGGGTAGAATCTCGGAGCAGAGTAAATTTTAATCTAGGTAACAAAGCCCACTTTGAACAGAGGAGAAAAGTAAATTTTATCCTGTTTTGAAACGCACTCCAAGTATTTTTTTCTGACACAAACGTTAACACAAATATCGTAGTTGTTGATTACATCCTCATTAATACAGATAAAGGATGAACTTGCGTAGAAAACTTGTAGTGTCACTCGGCTAAGATGAAAACAAACAAACAACAAATATTTCTATAGTTAGTGAGTAAATCTCTGCTTTATGTAATGGTTGATCTTTACCAGGATCGATAATAATTAAGTCTGCCATATGTATATTTTAGTTTTAGTAATTAAATATTGCAGAAGAAAATCTTACATTGATTATTCATTTAAATGAATTTTCATCAAATAAACGTTACTGTTACGTTAGAAAAAATTGTTCAGCCTCGTCTGGGCACCGACTTCATAAGTTGTAAAATTTAAATATGTATTTTTCTCAGTTTTATTTTAATTAATTGTACAAACAGCAAAGTTACTTACGTATTTACCAAGGGATTTTTTTTTATTTTTTATTATTTAGTGATTTTTAGTGATTCCAAGTGCGCTCACTGGTTTTTCTGAATTTTTTTTTTCTTCGAATAATCGGGGAATATACATAAAAAAAATAAGTTTTCGTCGAATTGAGAACCTCCTCCTGTTAGAGGGTATTTAGAGGTACAGTAAAATCACAACACATTTTATTTCTGTTGGTTTTACGCCCAGATCTCACACAAAAGTGCCCATGATCCTTTATTTTATTTCCTTAGTTATGCATTTTTTTACAAGTAAATAGGAAAAAAAAACTCCTAGCGACGCAATTGAAGTAGCCACGTTATACCTTTAGATATCTTAGATCCTACACCCTACACCTGACAAACGCAGGGCGTTTCTCAAACGAGAAATAGGGTATTTCTCTAGCGGCTTCGGTTTTTTTCCCTGACCGGGCGTCCGCCATTGTGTCGTCTCCCGGCTTTTCGCGCCGATTTTCTGTTTTTGACACAATTGTTATGCATTGAACGAACGATTGAAGATTTTTATTTGTCCTTTTTCAATAAAATACTCATGCAAATTTTATGGTAAATGTCTTGTGTATTTATTGACTAATGAGGTGGAGAAATAAGGCGCTCCTATAATTCAACTGTACTGTATACTACCTACATAATTATTAACCTATCGAGCGTCAGCACGAACACCGGTATTCGCAATCAAAAGATCTTTCTATTGTGTGTGGTGTGGTTTCTGACCATTGACAGATTAAGACACATTACATGTAGCGTGTTTTTAAAATCGAGATTTTAAAAACACGCTACATACGATAATATCACGCGGGTGAAATACCAAGTGATGTGCAGGTACATTTACATATCTTATAAAGCTAGTAAAAATTATACAGTCAGCCATACAGCTTCCATAATCCAAGTTGATCCCCCGTAACTAAGCGCATCACAAAACCCATAGAGTAACATTGATGGATGCACAGACGGCCGCGAATTTGGTCCCCCTCGGTCCAAACTTCCCCTGGGAAGGGGGAGTCGGGATCAATATTAAAGCTGCGTTTGTAGTACCACGGTCAATTTCGACATGAGGATTTAATTTCGACAATATAACTGTTGGCGACAGACCTTTTATACTTATTTTTAACCTTTTTGATACTATTTTACCTTTTGACACTATTTTGTATTTTGATAGCTTTGTCTTGTATTTTGTTTTATTGTCAGTCAGTGTGTGTCAGTGTGTTAAATAAATATCTTTAGATTGTTAATCGTTGTGCTTTTATTAAGATAAATTCAGTTCACTCCTCAACAATAACACTACAACACGTTTTATGTCATATCTTTATCTAAACTAAATTTTAAATGCGAAAGTAACTCTGTCTGTCTCGCTTTCACGTCAAAACTACTGAACCAATTCAACCGAAATTTGGTACACAGATAGTCTAGAGCCTGAGCCTGCCTATATCCTTTACATAGGCAATCTTTTAACCCGATATTCCCATGGAAACGGGCGCCATGCGGGTGAATGTAAAAAAATTAAATAACGCCTCCCAGAAAAATTAAGAATAAATTTACGCCACTATGAACATTGATTTTAATAATAGAATACGAGTAAACTTTCAATTCCACCAATTGAGGCTACTGTTCCAATTTGAAATAATCTTTGTGTTGAATAGCCTATTTATTGAGGAAGGCTAGGCCTGCTGCTTGTTTTACAGATTCTTGTAACCGTAAAACAAGACGGATATATGTATTTAATAGATAAATACATATATAAAAATTCAATACTGGAGAACGAATGCCTGTATTCGTCACACAAACATCTGGGATCGAACCCAGAACCTCTCGAGATTGCGACGCCTTGAGACCGGCGACGTATCGACAACGGAGGTCGTTAAATGAAATATACATTTACTAATGATGATTTACAATAGCTGTATTTTGTCTTAAGCAGTATTTTGCTTTTTTCCTTGTGTTGTTTTGTCTTTGTAGAAATATCTTTCTTATCAAAACCTTAATATTTTTCTGTTCCGGAATCTGAAAGTATTTCCCATAAATAAAATCCTAAAAGATTATGGTAAAAGAAAGCCATCAATACAACTAGAAATATTATTGGTATGTTACCTTAATTATAAGAGGGACCGGGCAAGCCCTATAAACCAATCAAATTACAGGAACAGACAGACAGGAAAATTCAATGGGACCCGTCTACGGTTATTGATTTTCGGCAGTCCATGTGCAGTGGCGGACATGTACCCGTCGCACTTTTAATAGTTTCACCTGAAATTTGTTATTAAGCTGCAATTTTATAGGATAGGTATTACATTGATTAACTGTCCAGTAAATGGTGCTATTGCTACAGTAAATTCTGTAGTTTGATACGGCATTTTAAATTTTAAACATAGATTAAGCACGGTTTAGATAAATAAAAGGATTCCCAGAGTGGGTGGAAATGGCTAGTTGTTGCTAGTTTTTCTTCGTACTAAGTAACTTTTTCATAAACCTGTGCAGCTCCCATAGCAGAAATAAAACTTTGAATGCGTATTAATTACGTCTATGTGGGTATAATCTTAATTAGGGGAAAGGTGCCATGAATGGGACAATATTTCATGACGAAAGATTTTGAGCAAGATATGAAGCATAATAAAAAAAATATCTGTACCGTTACTATATTTAAGCATCTTTGATATTACAAACATTATCTTAATACATATTGTGCATAAAACTCAAATGAAAAAAAATAAGGTTTATGACGGCAGTCTTGGGATGGGATACCGATGAAATAAAAACAAAAATTAACAAAATTTTGACAATTATTTTATATTTTTTAATTTTATCACAAGTCTCATTGTTTGTAACAAGAACACAATATAGTATAAAATAAGTTAAAAAATCTTTACTTTTTGGCTTGTTCTATTTTCAAGTAGGGTAAAACAAAGCCAAGAGCGGGCGTAACTGCGTGTATCGGGGTTTATTTTTTTCGGAGTAGCACTAGATAAAAGTGAAAAATTTAAACGCAACCTTTCCTTGTCCACCACTGTATAGACCTATAGAAACGTTCGTTGATACGTATTGCAGTGACAGGGGGGACAGTTTTGATGTCTACAGATACTGTATAGATACGTGTGATAGCCGTCTATTTCACGTTAGATTCCACAATAGGCGCACTTACTCCGATACGTGACGAAGCGATATGAATCGATTAAGTTAAGAGAAATTAGAATACCATGATATGGGATTAATGTTGCATCAGGCGACCTATATGTTTATATCGGAGGAGCGACGACCTCCGTGGCCGAGTGGTCTGTACACCGGTCTCAAGGCGTCGCCATCTCGAGAGGTCCTGGGTTCGATCCCCAGTGGAGGCAAGAGTTTGGGTGATAATTTTCAGATATTTGTTCTCCAGTCTTGGATGTTCATTATATATGTATAATATTATATATATCCTGAATAATTATGTGTATTTATCTATTAAATATATTTGTCCGTCATCTAGTATCCGTAACACACAAATGGGACTAGTTTATAGGTGTGAATGTCTGAGGATATTTATTTATATGTTTATATGTCTATTATCTTTTTAATTATGAGCATGGAATTCTCTACCGGTACACGTGTTCCCTCCTTCCTACAGCTTGGGTTCCTTCAAAAGAGGCGTGAAAAGGCATCTTGTGAGCCAGCAAGGTGGAGGTCGCTAGGCCTGCATCCTTTGGTGCTGCCCTAGCATCCTTCGCAAATGGACTTATCTACTGCTTACCATCAGGTAGTGTTGAGTCATTTGCTGGGCTGATTATAAAAAAATGGGTCGGTAGGATATTATTTTTTTAACATTATATGTTGGGTTACTTTCACAATGGTAGTATACAATGACACATTTTCGGTATAGATAATTTTGTGCTAGGTAGGGCATTACGTTATGAACACATGAGCAAATTAAGCAATTGCTTAGGGCATCACGTTCTGGGGGGCACCAGAAACAGCACTAAAAATTAATGTTAAATTTTGCTAGCACATGTACTGATTGCTGTTTTGGTGAGCATTGCTTAGGGCATCAGTACTCTTAATACGGCACAGGTTATAACCCTATCGTAGCATGTAGGACTACCTGTTCCATAAAACCTTACAAAGTGCTGTTTGGGTGAAAAAAATAAACATTCGATAGAAATATCATGAAAATCTATATCAAACCAAAAGGCACGTCTGGCTTCAAATGTGATAAACATTTTTAGATTTATTCGACGATCAGAGGGAGAGTTCGAAATTCGAATTCTTTTAACGAACCACTCAGACGGACAGACGCCATCGCATCCCTCTGCCTTTATATTGAATTCCAAAATATCTTATATATTTGTATTTCATAATGAGCCAACTAGCCAGGGGTTTACCAGTTACTTGTCTCGTCACCAGTCTATATACGTCCTACTGATGGGCACCGGTTTAATGTAACACAATGTTTGGTCACCCATCCCAAGACAGACCAAGGCGAAAGTACTATCAAAAAATTTGGTTTTTGACCCATTCTGACAATAAATCGACTACAACTGTCAAATGCACTTAGAATGGTTTTATTATTAACGAAGTTGTGTCAATGTAAAGTTTACAGTTTACTAAAGATCCAAAGTACACAGGTGTTACAGTTATTGTTATAAAGTACAATTTTGCAGATTTCGATCTTAATTTTCAATGCAATAGAAAAATGTTTTGAATTTCGAGTTAGCCCTCGCATATAAAACCTTTTTAAAGATAAAAAAAATTGCATTGCTTCACAATTAAAACCTTTTTTTGATTAAAAATCTAAGCAAAAAGATAAGTTAGGTTACGTTAAAAATAATTTTAACATCCAAGATTTTATTTCCACCGGGAATAGAGATTCAAATTCCTTGAAATCGACGTACAAAGCAATCGATCACGGAGGTCGTGAACAACGATTAACTGTAAATAAATAATAGATAATTTCCTCTCCTTTGTATTAAAAACCATTTTTATACAGAACCCAATTAAAGGACATAGTCGCTGCGGGCAACATTTAGAATTTTTATATAATGACTCCCTTTATTCCCATTTAATTTTGATTTTCTTTGATACCCCACAAAGCTATTCAGCGTAAAAGGCAAATAAAATTCTATTCATTGGAATTAACTTTGTCGTAGGTGTTACGTAATTGTACTTATTTCATTCTGTAAAATAATTGTGTTAGAATATTGCTGACATTACTAAAACAATACCTTTATGGGATTTTGTACAAATATGAAAACCGACGCTTTATATGATTCTTTATTATTATTTTTTTTAACCTTTTATAAGATTCAATGGCATGATAACCTTATCAATTTCTACCCCACTACATCGGAAATTTATCAATTTTAACTATTAGTTATGTCAGTCCAAGATTGAAAATACTGTCGGGTACTTGATGGTACGCTGTAGACTGTACCTAACACATCTGTCACCAGCTGTACACGTCCCACAGGCCTATATGGAGGGAAACACATAAAGAGTAACATCACGCTCGGGCCCAATGCGGATTGGTGGGTAGAAACGGGAGAAACTCGAGATCAAATGTTTTGGTCACCCATCCATCAGCATCAACCATGCTATGGTGTGTTGGGCAGAGATCTTAAAACAAAGCCTCGCTCTGTTAAAAATTTAAATTCTGACATTTATAATAAGACATTTCGATATATAACATAAATTAAGTATAATGAAAAGTTTGCTATGCATTTTGAACGGTACGAAATTGGTTTTTAACAAAGAAGCAATGTAATTGAAATTTGTTAATTACTTCGATCAATTTCAGAATTGTGCGCCCGTAGGAAACTCGCGAAGTTGGCCATCCATAATTAATATTGTTCCTGGTACTTACTGATATTTATTGTGCTAAACATTTATCGAAATCACTCGAGAAGCTACGAATTCGATATCGTAGTGGTTCGTATGATCTAGATTTCGTATAGAAAACAAACTACTTTCGCCATGGTCTATCTTTGGATGGGTGGCTTAAACTATGCGAAATCGAATCTTATATTAAGCTTTACACATAAAAAAATATTGTACCTACGCCGCTTGTATTAAAAAAAGAAGATGAATTTGAATTAAAAAAAAAAAACAAAAAAAAAGAGAACCAAGCAGTAAAACAGCATTAAAGTAGGTAAGTATGAATGTGTCACCAAGAATTACCTTATTAATTAATTATACTCAGGGGAATTTCATGGTTAACATAGAAAAATCTACACGTTTTATCACAGAAGTAGTCAAATAATAGCATTATTTTAATGGAATAAGGACTATTAGATCGCAATTTGTCTTGGCGTTGGTTAGCCGACAGCCGTCGCCGGTTTGGACCAATCAGGTGTCGGTACTACCAGACAGGATAAAAGCCTTTGCTATTGCCGATACGCCATAATCACAATGCAAATAAATTGCAGAATACGTCATTTTACTTAGTAATTATGTTTAAACATCTAAAACAAGAAAAATAAATAAATAAGCAATAAATAATATTTTTTTGCGTATAAACTACGAAACAAAGTTATGAAAATGGAAATAATTGTAACTAACCACTCAACCGTCTACATAATAATTCTGTACAAATTCCTACGAGGAAAGTTTTCGTAGCTAATTACCGTTGAGTGTCAGAACAAGACAATCGAGTAAAAATCAAATAATACCTGCCTAATTAACAAATACTGCCAGTGTTCGTAGCGTTCTCGTTCAACACAAACTAGCCCCAAATTCGCTGAGATATTTCGCCGCCATTTATATTTAATAACAGCCCCATAGGGCGACCAAAATCGATACTTCTGTCTGCGGGGTACAACCCTCCGTGTTCCAACATCCCCCAAACATCTGCATTTGAAAATGCACCTTTTGTATTGAGGTGAGACTTTATGAACTAGTGTTGTATAGTTACATATAATATAAAGCAAGCAATACTGAATATGCCACTAATAATTCGAAAGAGTTTTGTGTTCGTGGATAATACCCACAGATATACATTTAAATAGATAACGCAAGCTTAACGATTCACATAGAGACCAAGCGTGTCAACTTTTGAACGTCTACTGTGACGTCACAGCCGTTATTTTGAGACGGGAGAGCTAAACTGATTGAAAGATACCGATGCCGCCGATGCCCGTCCGCCATTATCACACAACGAGGCATTTGTTTTAGTTTTTGCTGCCATTCGGACGCGCGCTGTCTAGTTAGCAGCGGCCAACCCCGACGTTTGGTCGGGGTTTTCGGACACGCGCAGTACATACATTTGCGTCATCTATGTAAATATATCTGTGATAATACCCTTGTCGCCCACTTAGTTGTGGTGGTCAATCAATACTTTTAAAATGGTCTTTTGTGTAAAATAAATTAATAAATATCTTCTAACATTCACACCTTTATGGGATAGCTAAGATATCAATATCTGAGAACTAACATTTGTAATGAAAAAAGCTTTTCTATATTCCCGTGTTTTTGGATAATAGGTAGGTAACAAAAAAATTGATACGAATATGTATCTATTTTTTCGCCATCTATTTTCCAAACCGACATTAAACTGCTCAATTTGGACTTGGTAGGTGTGAATGTTAGGAGATATTTATTAATATATATTCAGGGGAAAGAGGCGTGATATGTTATGTTTATAACCGACAATATCCCAGCGTTATTAATTACACTACTCATAAAGGTCACAATTTTTACCAAATATGATTTTCCCTTTAACTTCTAATTTCAAAAAAAAATCAAAATTCAAAATCATTTATTCAGTTAGATGCGTCTTAGCGCATGCTTATGAATGTCATAAACATTTTACAATATTACGTGAAAGAGAAAAAACTACGCCATCCGTTCACAAAAACTACCAGGAGGCCTTGTTCTGAGAAGAACGGGCAAGAAACTCAGCAAGTTCCAACCCTCCCTTTACATTAGCATCATTTAAAAAATGTCATAAACTACAACGTCAATGAAGTTTAAAAGAAAAATAAAATTTTTAAATAATATTCTGCAGTTTACTACATTTTCCATCACAAACATTACACATAGTCTAAAGTATAATCTAAAAATGCAGTATCTACATATCGATAAATAACTATCTTAACTACTTGCCGCGCCATACTGTCCCGAAGCAAATATTATTAATTAGAGAATTTTTACCAATCAGACAAACATAAGTTGACCAGACACCGACAGTGGCACCTGTGGCACCATTTATATTAACAAATCTTCAACTCCATAAAGAAAATCACGTAATCAACTAAAAGTATCAAGAAGACGTAAGATCGACTGTTGTAATTTTAGTGTAGTAAGAACTCAAAGGAATCTTAAATATCAGTGACAAAGAAGAATTAAACTTTAAAAATCACTAGTAGCTTCTCGCGGTTTTACCCGCGCGTTACCCGTTCACATTTGAATAGCAGGATAAAAAGTAGTGTCATAGGTAACAGGATAGTGTCCTTTCTCAATGTAAACTATTCAACCTGCTCAGTAGTTTTTACGTGATAGCGAGACAGACAGTTACTTTCGCATTTATAGGTAATATTAGAATTTTGCATCTAAACATAAAAATGGCGTTATAGCGTTCAGACTAACGATTTTGAGAAAAAAAAATCATTTAGTCCAAATACAAATTTTTTGCTTTGCACCTATAATTTAAAATCCCGTTCCATTTTGAATTCTGCCAGCTCACTTTTTAATTTGCTCCAAGGAGATTCAAAATAGGTCGGCTGTCGTCATATGAGTAAAACCTTCAATTTATCGATATCGATGAAGTAATCTGTGTTAAGTGCAAATTAGTACGCTGTCAGTGAAGAGTGCGAGTCGATTTTCAGTGGAAATGACTAGGGCTGGTATTAGCGTGTTATTTCAGATCTGTATTAGTTCACGTGGAGGTAATCGAAGAACTTAGTAGTTATACGGTAAAGCTATTTCGACGTTATTTAAATTTGTTAATAGAGATAAACTGATATATAATATTGTAACAAGTAGATGTATTTTACATAAAGATATTATAAATAATAATTGTATAAGAGCAACAGAATATTTGATTCGTTAATCATGCTAAAATGGCTGTCTATAGTTTACAAAACTCATAAAATATGTACTTAGTTATTTTACAAGTTAAAACTAAGAGATATAAATGATTTACTTCTATGGAAAATTAATTGTAGGTCAAGTTAACGAACTTAACGCACTTAGTAATTAGAACCTGTTTCGCTTAACAGGACTAATTTTAAATACCTTCCCGAAAAACGCCACCAGCACGAGTTCTATAAATCGATTCAAGGTGGGGACACGAATTTATCATCCTTAAATTGAAATATATCTTTTCTGAGAAAGTTTAACATGCCTGCAAGTCTCTGAAGATTAAATTCAACATGGCGGTTGAAAATCATTTAAATGACTTCAACGGCGTCTCATTGGATGTGGAGAAGTTGTTGATACACAAATATTAAAAGCGTTTTCTGATTAGAGCCACAAAGTTATATACGAAGCTCATAAGAGACCAGTTTCGCTAATTTAAATCCTATTTCCAAGTAATAAGCACCAAATAGCGAACTCTGGATATGCCGTCGAATGAACGGCTCCGCACTCATGCAAATACAGAAGTGATTTGCCAATGTAACTAAGTTGATATTTTCATTTCCGACGTTTTTAACGTGAAATGTGATTTTGTGAGTTTATTGTACGAGAGCGGAAGTTGCATATATTATATTGAAATAATCAATTTGAACAACGGGAATGGCATGGAAAATATGTTCGTAATTTATGCATAGGAGATATATAACGAAAGTATGAAAATGAAAAATGGAAAATCTTTTTATTGCATATTGACAAACTTGTCTTAATCTAGGATTGGAGCTACCGTTTATGCTAAAAGCCTGTGCCAGGCAACTCCGCTCTTCCATCTCTTAACTTACATATTATGCTAAATATGTTGTGAATGTGACGTGTGTGTGTGTGTGTGTGCGTGTGCGTGTGTCTGTGTGTGTGCGTGTATGTGTGTGTGTGTGTGTGCGTGTGTGCGCGCGTGCATGCGTGCGTGTGCGTGTGTGTGTGCTATGTATGAGTGTGTTAGTTCACGTAGATCCACCAAAACATTAATCATAGCCATCGAGCAATAACTCAACATCATTATAATTTTTAACCTGTAGCCACGACAGCATACTTTTCTTACATTCACGACAAGATTTGTGGTATATATCTAATTCCCTATTTACTCTATTATATAGTACTGCTGATCGGTTATAAAATTGCCGCTTCGCGAATATAGTATTTGTTCCTGGTATTACTACCACATTCTTTTTCCTCCTTCCCTTAGCCACATTAGGGTCATACTGCAAGCCTCCATGTACCTTTGAAACTGAATTTGCAACATATAACTTTCTAACCGACAGAAGTTTACTTATCTGATAAAGATCTTCGGTAGGAAATCTTTTCTTCTTAAAATACATTACTTTGATTAAATTGCGTTGAGCTCGTTCTACATCTATAAATCTCGTTTGTATATTGTGTATTTATCAGTCAACTAATATCCAAAGCTGAGCTGAGGGACTTGGTAGTGTAGTGGATACTAGGCGTTGGCTTTCGATATCGAAAACAAAGCTACCTTCGCCATCATACAGACATGGATGGGTGACCAAACTTTAACTTTGTGACTGGCCCCGTTTGCAACCGTTTCTACCCACCAACCCGCATTGGGCCAGCGTGGTGGTGTTACGACCCATACTCCTCGTGTGCTTCTTCATGACTTATATCACACTTCATAAAAATTATTTATCGTTTTTAAGTGAATGCAAATAAAATGATGTATTCGGGAGGCACTTAAAAAGCGTTGTCTCCATGTCCAATTTTAACACAATTAAACTTACAACAAATTATCAAAACAAATCAAAAGAGCTCAAAAATATAGTCTATTTTAGACGAGGTAATTATTTTTTAGGAATACTCTGAATCTTAATAGTTACAGACGAAATACTAAGACAGAAAAAAAACACCAATTTCATAGGTAAGGACCCAATATTTAACTTCAGTTAATGCAATATTTGAATTGTAAGCAATTTGTTAAAAATCTAGTAGAGATATCCATCGCTGTTTCAACTTATAGGGTTTAGATAAAATATTGGAAAGATTTTTATGATACAACTTAAAGCGAAGCAGTTTACTACTAGCCAAGCTGCTCTACTTTCTAGCCATATTTTAATAGATTGAAATGAAAGAAAGAAAGAAAGAAAAACATTTATTAACCAACAAACACACAATAAGAATAAAAAACAAAGAAAGAACAGACAAACACAGAGTACAGTGAATAATTTTAAAAGACTACACAATAACGGTTAATTAGGACCCGGCCTCAGCATATGCTGAATCAGAGACTGACCCAGCGCTGGTGTTCTGACCGGGCCTATTCAAATATATATAAATATAATATATAATACATATAAATATAATAATTAAATAAAAACAGCACAGACGACACAAAATTCTCACAAACAAATGGGATTTTTGTCATTGGACACTTTAGAAAGTAACAAAAGCGCTACATTGATTTAATACGTTACAGTTATTATGTGAACTTCCTATTCTCTATTTTCGTTACAAATTGGAAATTGCTATTTACTTCTACATATATTTGATTGTGTGGCCATTGTCTGTCATCATTTATATTGTTCAATGACGGAAAACCCATTTCAATCCATTGAATATGCTTTGAGAGTAGGGCAGCAGAACGTCAATTAAATTAAATATTATCTTTAACATCATCTAAAATTAAAGACACCTGTATTTTTCTAGGTTCAATATCAAACGTGAAATAATCCGAAGTAGATACAATACATACTAAATATTCGGTCCCAACTTCGTGAGCGGAGGCCGATAACTCTTCAGATTGTATCTCAACTCAACCGTATAAATTTGTCGCGATAAACCCTAATAAATCAGTTTGTCGACTTTTGAACAAAATTAACTGAATTCGCGCCTTACGGCCTGCTTGTTAAGTGTAAATACTCCAGGGAAAGTAATTTGAAACATTTTTAAAGCAATAAGAACAAGACAAATTATTTGATCAATAATTGTAAAAAAATTCAGAGATTTATTCAGTCGAAATACTTAGCAATACACTGGTGAACTCGGTGAGAATTTCGGTGGCGTAGAAGAGTTCGGTGGCGTAGAGAGCAGCTCGGTTGCGTAGAGAGTAGCTCGGTTGCGTAGAGAGGAGCTCGGTTGCGTAGAGAGAAGCTCGGTTGTGTAGAGAGGAGCTCGGTGGGGCAGAGAGGAGCTCGGTGGCGTAGAGAGGAGCTCGGTTGCGTAGAGAGGAGCTCGGTAGCGTAGAGAGGAGCTCGGTTGCGTAGAGAGGAGCTCGGTGGGGCAGAGAGGAGCTCGATGGCGTAGAGAGGAGCTCGGTTGCGTAGAGAGGAGCTCGGTAGCGTAGAGAGGATATCAGTGGCGTAGAGAGGAGCTCGGTGGGGTAGAGAGGAGCTCGGTGGCGTAGAGAGGAGCTCGGTTGCGTAGAGAGGAGCTGGGTAGCGTAGAGAGGAGCTCGGTTGCGTAGAGAGGAGCTCGGTTGCGTAGAGAGGAGCTCGGTGGGGCAGAGAGGAGCTCGATGGCGTAGAGAGGAGCTCGGTTGCGTAGAGAGGAGCTCGGTAGCGTAGAGAGGAGATCAGTGGCGTAGAGAGGAGCTCGGTGGGGTAGAGAGGAGATCGGTGGCGTAGAGAGGATCTCGGTTGCGTAGAGAGGAACTCGGTAGCGTAGAGAGGAGATCAGTGGCGTAGAGAGGAGCTCGGTGGGGTAGAGAGGAGATCGGTGGCGTAGAGAGGAGCTCGGTGGGGCAGAGAGGAGCTCGATGGCGTAGAGAGGAGCTCGGTTGCGTAGAGAGGAGCTCGGTAGCGTAGAGAGGAGATCAATGGCGTAGAGAGGAGCTCGGTGGGGTAGAGAGGAGATCGGTGGCGTAGAGAGGAGCTCGGTTGCGTAGAGAGGAGCTGGGTTGCGTAGAGAGGAGCTCGGTAGCGTAGAGAGGAGACCAAAATCAAAATCAAATCAAAAATAATTTTATTTCATAGGCTACACATAGCACTTAAAATCGTCAACATTCATAAATAGTCACATTTATTATACATAAAGTAAATTTTCACTGCCGCGAGCGCTTGTAGCAAGTACATCCACACAGCGCTTTGACTGTGGTTGTAATCGATACAAGCGACCGGATTCCGAGAGTAAGGCATTTCATGAGAAGAACCCGGTAAGAAACTCATGAGCCACTTTTTTAAAATAGCCAATCAAACAATCTATTAGTCACAGTGTTACATTTTTTAGATTAGAATAAGATAAAACATTGTTATCTCTTATTACATTAACTTGTATGAATGATACATATATTAACGTCTCATTACTTTAATGTGGCAAATTTAACTAAACATTATTAAGATAAAGGAACGGATGTCCACACATTCCTATCATCTAAATAATCCTGAACTTTGTAATATGCCTTTCCCATGAGGGTTTTCTTAATATGCGGTTTAAACCTGTGCAACGGCAGTTCAGTTACATGTTGTGGAATTTTGTTATATATTTGTATGCACTTTCCCATAAATGAGTGACTAGTTTTACGTAGTCTGAAACCTGGAACAGCCAGCCTGTTCCTGTGTCTTGTGTTTAGACTGTGACCGTCGCTGCATTTTAAAAATGTTTTTATACTTTTATAAACGTACATAATGTTTTCATACACATGTTGGGATGCAACTGTCAAAATATTTATTTCTTTAAATAATTCCCGTAGTGAATCACGAGGTTTAAGTTTATAAATAGAACGTATTGCTCTTTTTTGTAATACAAAAATGTCGTGAATATCGGCTGCTGTGCCCCATAACAGAAGACCATACGACATGACACTATGGAAGTAACTAAAATATACAAGTCTCGCCGTTTTAACATCCGACAACAATCTAATCTTTTTTACGGCATAAGCAGCCGAACTGAGCCTTGCCGATAGGGTGTTAATATGAGATCTCCACTGCAAACGAGAATCCAGGGTGATCCCTAAAAATACCGTTGTATCAACACATTGAATTATCTCCTCATTAATTTTAATTTTTGTACTGACCTGCTTTACGTTAGGCAAAGAAAATTTGATACACTTTGTTTTTTTAGAATTTAATAATAAGTTATTATGAGTAAACCAACACATTACTTTGGAAAGGGTGTTATTTACATCGTCAAAGTCTTCTACGTTTCTATTGATTTTAAAGATAAGAGATGTATCATCTGCAAATAATACCGTCTCACATAGGTTGTTTACATAGGATGGAAGATCATTTATATAAATAAGAAATAGTAGTGGTCCTAATATTGAGCCCTGAGGTACGCCCATTAGAATTGGAGCCCCTGAAGACTCAGTTTTATTTATAATCACCTTTTGTAAGCGATCACTTAAATATGATTTTAATATATTTATCGCATTTGCCGAGGCGCCATAATGGTGTAATTTTCTTAATAATGTTTTATGTTCTACACAGTCGAAGGCCTTGGAAAGATCACAGAAGACAGCTAACGCATCCTGCTTATTTTCCCAGGCATCAAATATTTGCTTCATGAGCTCGACACCCGCATCAGTAGTACTTCTACCTTTAGTAAAACCGAATTGCCTATTATGAAATAATTCGTTTATTCTAAAATGAGAAATCAGCTGATTGTAAATGACTTTTTCAAATATTTTGCTTAATGTTGGTAATATTGATATAGGGCGGAAATTTGAGGGGTCTGATTTGTCTCCAGATTTAAATAATGGAATAATTTTACTATATTTCATGAGATTAGGAAACACCCCATGGTCAATACATTTATTGAAAATAACCGCTAAGCAAGGAGAAATATTATTAATTATTCCTGAGATAACTGCCACTGATATACCCCAAAGGTCCTCAGTTATCAGTGACGTAGAGAGGAGCTCGGTGGGGTAGAGAGGAGCTCGGTTGCGTAGAGAGGAGCTCGGTTGCGTAGAGAGGAGCTCGGTTGCGTAGAGAGGAGCTCGGTTGCGTAGAGAGGAGCTCGGTGGGGCAGAGAGGAGCTCGGTGGCGTAGAGAGGAGCTCGGTTGCGTAGAGAGGAGCTCGGTAGCGTAGAGAGGAGATCAGTGGCGTAGAGAGGAGCTCGGTGGGGTAGAGAGGAGCTCGATGGCGTAGAGAGGAGCTCGGTTGCGTAGAGAGGAGCTCGGTAGCGTAGAGAGGAGCTCGGTTGCGTAAAGAGGAGCTCGGTTGCGTAGAGAGGAGCTCGGTGGGGCAGAGAGGAGCTCGGTGGCGTAGACAGGAGCTCGGTTGCGTAGAGAGGAGCTCGGTAGCGTAGAGAGGAGATCAGTGGCGTAGAGAGGAGCTCGGTGGGGTAGAGAGGAGATCGGTGGCGTAGAGAGGAGCTCGGTGGGGCAGAGAGGAGCTCGGTGGCGTAGAGAGGAGCTCGGTGGGGCAGAGAGGAGCTCGGTGGCGTAGAGAGGAGCTCGGTGGCGTAGAGAGGAGCTCGGTGGCGTAGAGAGGAGCTCGGTGGCGTAGAGAGGACTTTGGAAGGCACGTTACGCCGTTGGTCCCGGTTACTATTGCAACCGTTTCTACCCACCAGTCCGCATTGGGCCAGCGTGGTGTTATAACGACCCATATTCCTCATATATATGTGTCCATGAGAAAGACCTGTGCCCAGCAATGGGACGTATAAAGGCTGAGGAAGGCACTTGTGAATGTCAAACACTATGCGAAATGTTAATTAGCTACCAAGAGGTGCGAGGTGAAGAACGGGCAAACTCAGCAAGTTTCTACGTCCCATAACATTATTTACAAAATCAATCGTATTCATTAGCTAGTCCATAGTACATACTGTAAGGTTTTCGTTCGGTAAGTACTTGTGTAGCTGGCTTCCCACGATCTGTGATATAGGAGACGAACGCAGATTCATGAATGAATTTCATTTCATGCATCTCCATCTCTTGAATAATTGTCTGCAATATCATGGACATTGTGAAGCAAGCAATACATAGAATTAAATAAAATGAATTTATACAGTAGATAAGTAAAGTTATGACAATATTCCTTTGACTAGTATTTTTCAATATATGAACAGTCGCGAGTTCGTGACCCAAGTAAAAATACTATATTTATTTCATAATTGTAATTATTATACAAATATATTATAAAACAACAGCGGTAGCCGAGTTGGGACGGACGGGGCACACGTTGGAGAGGCCGCGGGAAACGCGGTGTCGATCGGACTTATCACTTAACATTTCATTGTAAATATCGCTTGCCTCACGTTGTGCCCGGTGCATGGCTACTGGCTCGCTCTCTGTTACACGGAGTTTTATATCTGCCCACCCCTTCGAGAATAGTCGAGATAATATTGGGTCCTTACCTATGAAATTGGTGTTTTTTTTCTCTCTTAGTATTTTGTCTGTAAATATTAAGATTCAGAGTATTCCTAAAAAATAATTACCTCGTCTAAAAATAGACTATTGTTTTCTTGTAATTATTTCATACCAATTCGTAAAATGTTGACTCCAATCATTTCTTTGTTCCTGTTTTAGCTGAACGCTGTCTGGAAAATTGTCTTATGTTAAAAGACAATGTCAATGTCTTTAGCAACAATGTCGCGAGTGGTTCTGATTTTAATTTTTCTGTAGTAGTAAACCGAGTCAGCAATACGGACAATTGTATAATGCTTCTTTCTAGAATAGAAGCATTATTTGAAAAGATTTCCTATACAACCTTATTCTATTCTGCTTACGCAAAGGAGTTTTAGTTCTACCTATGACTCTTACCATAGTTCTAAAAAGAAAATGCAACATGAAAACTGATTTCAGTTAGTCTTACACTTTTCACTTCCAGTGGATAAAAATGTACGTATAAAGAGCATATTTGCAGCGCGTGCGCCTTTAGCGCTTCGGTTATCTTTCTAGGGTTAACTCCAGAAAGATAACCGAAGCCTTTAACACGTAAAAAAATAATAAGTACTGAACAGACATACAAGCAATACTTAGGCGTACGTAGTTTCTGTACAAGTGTATATGTATACAAAGGGGGATGCATATTATGTTAGAAGAGGCGCAAAATTACCGCGCGACGCTGCGTCGTGCGTCTCAGTGTGAGAATCGCATTAGCTAGAGGTTCATTAGTTACGGCCATGCACGTACAGTTGAGTACAGAAACATGTATACACGTTTTTGAGGTAACGATCTTTATTTCCTTCGAATAAGAGTCATTTACTGTCAAAAGTGGTGACATATTTTTAGAGTCGACTGTACAGGGAAAGCAGGCAAACTGAAGAAGGTCAAGGAAGCCGCTAGATGTAGGCAGTACAGGCCTCACTTAAGGTCTTCATTATCTATTATGAAGACCTTGATGAAGCTCGGAATATGACAGTAGACTGCTTTGATAATACATACATACATATAATCACGACTATCATCCCCTGAGGGTTAGTCAGAGACTAGACAAAGGCACCGTAAAAACGGTCCATTGCCACAGTCCGCGCTTCACCAAGCAGTGACTGCACTCAGCGTGACAGGTGGTGAGCCCGTCGCCACTACAAGCTATTGGATGGCTACGCAGTTCTTAGTCCATTAGTCGCCTTTTACGACACTCAAGGGAAGAGATGGGTTGGTAGTATTCTTTTAATGAGCCGCTACCACACGACTCTCGACTAGAGGATAATAGTCGTGATTATATATATGTATATGTACGTAATAAGTACTTACACGTTAAAAATAAAGAATAACTCAAGACTTCGTAAAGTTATCCTAATATTAGGTCCTTACCTATGAAGTTGGTGTTTTGTATGGAGATTTTGGGGAATTCTGCATTTTCCATACTAACATTTTATCAGTTTTCTTCACAACGACAAATCCAGAGATAATAATATTTGGCATGTATCATTAGACAAGCTTTAGTAATATGTGTAATATCACACTTCATCAAAATTATTTATCGTTTTTAAGTGAATGCAAATAAAATGATGTATTCGGGAGGCACTTAAAAAGAGTGGTCTCCGTGTCCAATTTTAACACAATTAAACTTACAACAAATTATCAAAACAAATCAAAAGAGCTCAAAAATATAGTCTATTTTTAGACGAGGTAATTATTTTTAGGAATACTCTGAATCTTAATAGTTACAGACAAAATACTAAGACAGAATAAAAACACCAATTTCATAGGTAAGGACCCAATATTAAACTCTGTATTCCTCTTAACGAAAGCGTTCTGAAGGTGAGTGAAGTGCCTATTATGTCAGATTTAAAATTAGCATATAAATGGCTTTTAGCCGAGAACATTTGGAGGGGGTTATAAAAAAATTATGAATTCTAGTCTTAAGATAGATTTGTGTTTATTATTCAAAGTAAGCAAATATTAGGAAAAAAAAAAATTACTCGAAATTTTATTATATTAATTTTACTGTCGAATGTCTGTACATAGTAAAAATGCTTAAAACCAAGTCAGGGGGAAGTAAAAAGAGGGAAAATACCAAAAAATGTTTTTTTTTTAACTTTTTTGTTTCTTTGTCTGTTTGTCAGTTTGTACGGGCTAACCTCCGAAATGGCTGGACCGATTTTAATGAAATTTTGCATGGTGATACCTTATAACCCTGCTCAAAATCTTAGATACTTTTTTCCGGAAAATTAAAGGGTTCCTGTAGGATAGTTAAAAACCATAGTAACCACGGACGAAGTCGCGGGCAACAGCTAGTTTTAAAATAATCTTTTTTAAAGAAATGGAAGCTATTTAACATAACCGGTACTACCAGTGATGTTACATAACTAGATGAATACTGTATAATATTGATGTGCATGGGCCTATAATCTTGCTATATTTACACAAGAAGTTATGAATGACAAATTATTGGATTATGGAGTTATGCATGTATGACATGCATTTACAAAACGGCTTATAGCTATCAATTACGTAGCTCTAGAGTGAAGCAGTAGCGCTCGACCAAGTTTTGTAATAGCACCACAAAGAGATCCGTCATCAGCCTATATACGTCCCACTGGTGGGCACAGGCCTTCCTCGTGAAGAAACACATGAGGAGTATGGCCCGCCACCGAGCTCTTAAAAAAGAGATTGCTCACAAAGAGATCAATATAAATAACAAAATTTCAAATTGCACAGTATAAAATAACAACATAATTATGCTCACTAGACGTCTTAAAAATAAACCTTCTTTGTATAAGCAAAGCACCTTTTACTTAGTTATGTACCAGCTTATAAAGAATAAAGATAGCGATAATGTACAATGTTTTTATTGAACGTGAAATTATAATATTTTTCTGCTTATTACGATGTGAAATGGATTAGATCATAGGTGTCTACATACAATAACGTCGCTGCTGATGTCATATAAAGCTACAATAGGATGAATATGAGTCGCCAATTACTACAATCTCGATGAAAATGTTCCACGCAGCGTTTCCCAGCTTTATTTACATTGGGGATAATCGCGACTATTATCCCCTAAGGGTTAGTCAGATACTAGGCAAAAGCACCGCAAAAGCAGTCCATTGCCTTAGTCCGCGCTTCACCAAGCAGTGACTGCACTCAGCGTGACAGGTGGTGAGCCCGTCGCCGCTTTATGTTATTGGATGGTGTTGAGGATGGAGAATTGAGAGCAAATAAGACCACGCACTGATGTAACACGTATAATGTCTAATAGCACACACTGACAGTAAAAAAGTACAATTGTTTCTATCAAAAAGTCTGACATTCTCAATATAAATAAATCCAAAATATGACGTACTGGGAATTTGGAGTTAAGGTCCGAAAAGGTTGGTGCTGGTCGCCAACAGATGGTTTTGCAGTTCTAAGTCCGTTAGTCGCCTTTTACGACACCCAAAGGAAGAGATGGGTTGGTAGTATTATTTTAATGAGCCGCTACCACACGAACACACCACACTACTTTTTGTTATGTATGTTATGTTTTTGTAAACATAACATACATTACATTACATATCATAACGCCTCTTACCCCGAAGGAGTAGGCAGAGGTGTTAAACACGCACATTTCGCCAAATATGTTAAGGTCCTCATGTAACAGGTGGCGAGCCTGTTGCCATGCACCATTTCTAACTCATAACATAACATCACAACTATTTCCCCGAAGGAGAAGGCAGAGGTGTTAACAGTTAACACGACGTGACTACAACGTGAGGGGTGATTTATATTATCTGTTGGTTGGACTTATATTATAAATTGATTAATTTGATAAGATTGATAAGTTGATATTCTATTGATAGCGGAATATGGTCAATTATTTTACGACCTTCGTGGTCGAGTGGTCTGTACGCTGGTCTCAAGGCGTCGCCATCTCGAGAGGTTCTGGGTTCGATCCCCGGTGGGGGCAAATGTTTGGGTGATGAATTTTCAGGCATTTGTTTTCCAGTATTGGATGTTTATATATATTCAGGATATCCGTCATCTAGTCTAGTCTCTGTAACACAAGCAACACTAGTTGCTTAAAATGGGACAAGTTGATAGGTGTGAATGTTTGAAGATATTTATTTATTTGTCAGTTATAACTAGATTTATATGTATTCGTGCGAAATTAGGTTTACTAGTAATTGTCATGGTACAGGAAGGCGTACCGTAAATAATGGATATAGGATTTAAATAGGTATGTCGGGGAGTTTTAGTAGTAGTAGTAGTGTCGGCGTTTCTGGTGAGTACACACACCTACCGTCCAGCGCATCGTGGCGGGCGGTAGGTACGGTCCGTAATAGATTCCTCCTCATCAAAAAGGCCCTAAGGTGAATTTTGCGATTTGGAGGACCCTCTGTATGTGAACAGAGCAGGACTTATTGGTAGTAAGATTTCATTATATATTTTATCTACACTCATGTTATAATGTTCGAATTATGAACTCAGACTCGAACTCATAATGACATACTTTTTAACACAGTAGTAAAAACGAAAATTAAAAAATGGAAACTGTAATATAATAACCATTATGAACAGGTTGGACTCATTATACAACACTTATTTTTCATAAAATCGCACAAAACTATGGCAAGTGTTTTCCAGACAGCCAATAATAAATAAAATTAATTGAATTGTTTATTTATTTCATTGAATAATTAGTGTAGATAAAGTAGTATGTAACTGCACATAACTCGGTATTAAAACACTCGCGTGATACTATTGAAAAACTCACCAAGGCTCGTTTTTTTAAACCTAATATAGGTGGTTTAAAAAAACGAGCCTCGACTGACAGTTACATACTATTTATTACTATGACAGTTACAACTACTATTTATGTATTCTAGGCACCCTTTTAGTTAACAATTAAAATGATAGTAAGGTTAGGTTTATCGTTCGCAAACACAAAAGTTTCAGGGCGAAAATATTATCATTAATTACTCTGAACTAATATACAGTCATTACCGTACCTTCCACTCGAAGTTTGGCGTTCGAAACTCAGTGCTTTGCTAATAACAACTTTTATTGAGAAAGTTTTACGGCGCTTCTTGCACCGATTGTTTTGTTTGACATAACTGTTGTTTTAAATTAAACTTAAACGATACGACTTTAGGGTTCATGTAGACTGTACGCGTACAGTCCACTCGTCAATCCAATTACAGGTTCGAGTTGTATGAATATTCAGACGATCGGGAACGCTGACTCGATTATCGATAACTCAATGGTTCGGATGATTGAATCGGACTCGAGTGAGCCAGGGTGCCTTGAATTTTTCCCGTATTTGTCCGTTTCCGATATTATCTTGGAAGATAATAATTCTACAATGATAACTTAGTTCAGATTTACTACAGATACACTTGGGTATAATGTAAATACCTACACTAATTACCAGATACCAGATTGGCGTGTACATCTATACATATAATAAAAATGTAGAGGTCGAATATGTGTGCATAGAAAAAAAAATGCTTTAAACCAAAGTCATGGTCATAAAAAGGGAAAACGCCAAAAATGATTTTTAATTTTTTTTGCTTCTCTGTCTGTTTGTCTGTTTGTAGGGGCTAGTCTCCGAAATGACTGGACCGATTTCATTTGCATGGTGATACCTTATATCCCTGGTCAACATCTTAGACACTTTTTATTCAGGAAAATTAAAGGGTTCTCATGGGATAGTTAAAAAACCATAGTAACCGCGGTCGAAGTCGATGGCAACAGCTAGATAAGTAATAAGACATCCTGGAACTGGAATTCATAAATCTAGCTCGACTACTTTCGAATCGTAACATAACAATAAACATTGCCCCTTTCCCCGAAGGGGTAGGCAGAGGTGTCGAGACTCATATATGTCAAGTCCCCATGTAACAGGTGGCGAGCCTGTTGCCATGCGGCACAATGTCATGCCATGCAAAAGAATACTAACAACCCGTCTCTTCCCTTGGGTGTCGTAAAAGGCAACTAATGGACTTAGAACTGCACATCCATCCAATAGCTTGCGGCGACAGACTTATCACCTGTCCCGCTGAGTGCAGTCACTGCTTGGTGAAACGCGGGCTATGGCAATGGACTGCTTTTGTCTGGTCTCTGACTAATTCTTATGGGATAATAGTCGTGTATGTATTTAAGTCTTATTGAATCTCAGTGTTACAGGCGGTGGGATCGAACCCGTGAGTCACACGGCCTGTCGTAGTAATGCTCCATCCGTCTCAACTCGGCTGCCGCTGCCTTTTAGTTTTGAATAATTTTGTTCATATCTATGATACGGTGTATAATTATATTTCTAGGGAGATAACTATTACGGCTTTATCTATCTTACTGCGACTTATATAAACTAACTGGTATGCCTGTATCTACAGTCTGTTTAATTTAGTAGGTGCATTTTGACAGATGACCATTTACATTGGTATGGGAATCGATTAATCTCACTACAAACAACTGTCAAAATGCACTACAAATAACTGTCAAAATGCACCGATTAAATTATTCAGACTGTAGCAAGTAAGTAAATAAGAGGCAATTTTACTAGCATGCACTGTAATGGGGGTAGGAGTTGAATCAATATTTGAAGCGAGACCCAGAATACACAGCTGACCTATAGTATTAGGTCCTTACCTATGAAATTGGTGTTTTGTATGGAGATTTTGGGGAATTCTGCATTTTCCATACTAACATTTTATCAGTTTTCTTCACAACGACAAATCCAGAGATAATAATATTTGGCATGTATCATAAGACAAGCTTTAGTAATATGTGTAATATCACACTTCATAAAAATTATTTATCGTTTTTAAGTGAATTCAAATAAAATGATGTATTCGGGAGGCACTTAAAAAGAGTTGTCTCCGTGTCCAATTTTAACACAATTAAACTTACAACAAATTATCAAAACAAATCAAAAGAGCTCAAAAATATAGTCTATTTTTAGACGAGGTAATTATTTTTTAGGAATACTCTGAATCTTAATAGTTGCAGACAATATACTAAGACAGAATAAAAAACACCAATTTCATAGGTAAGGACCCGATATTATCCAGCACATAATACAAGCGAGACATGTAGTTACTAAAATTCAAGTACTTCATGTAGGTAATAAAAGTAGCAATAGTTGCCATCGTTTTGTTTCGTTGAGTACCTTATCCTAATAAATATCTCGTAAATCGTCGACGCGTTTAATTTCAGGTGCTTATAAATCTTTATCTTGAGTAGGTAGGTCTTCTTCTAACGGTTTCGCAGCTATCATCGGACTATTTTAAAGAAGGCAAGAACTTTGGAAGGCATCCCCCCATAGGAGGTCCCGCTTCCAAGGAAAGTCCCCAGGGCGCTCGAGCCGGATTCAGGGATCGGCAGACGTACTGAGGGTGCCTCTAAATGCTCGGACCTCGGCTCGGGCGTGCCGTGTCGAGGAGTTGCGGGGGAGCGCATGGCACGTCCCCTTAATGGGTGTAATCACACATACGTTTAGCCTGCTATGTCTGAGTTTCTATGTAACCGGGGGCCAGCCTGTTGCCACGCACTGGGCATAAAGTGAGACGTGATTCGTGATTTGAAATTAATCGTTTAAACCTCCTCCCCACCTAGCTTCTCCCCATTGTATGTATATGTTGACGGAAATTTATAAAATCTAGGTGTTGTATGTGTACAACTAGGTTACATATGAATTACACAGGACAGGTTAGGATTTCAGTTAGGAATTGTAATTCCTAGGAAATGTATAATCTGATAGTATAAGATTATTTTTTATTACCCTTAAAAACAATTTCTGTCAATAATCACTTTGTCTAAATTGAGTAGACTTTATAAATATTGTTTTTAAGGGTCATAAAAAATACTTTAACCTGTATACAATGACGGATTTCATAATTTCCGGTTACATATTACATAACAATATAAATATCAACAGGTCTATCCCCGAATGGGAAGGTAGTTTCAGCTATTATTTAATTATTTAAGTTATCTACATCTTTATCATTGTCGTGCCCCAGTGCTAATATTAGGTCCTTACCTATGAAATTGGTGTTTCGTATGGAGATTTTGGGGATGTCTGCATTTTCCATACTAAAATTTTTTCAGTTTTCTTCACAACGACAAATCCAAAGTCAATAATATTTGGCATGTTTCATAAGACAAGCTTAAGCAATATGTGTAATATCACACTTCATAAAAGATATTTATCGTTTTTATGTGAATGTAAATCAAATGATGTATTCGGGAGGCGCTTAAAAAGAGTTGTCTTCGTGTCCAATTTTAACATAATTAAACTTACAACAAATTATCAAAACAAATCAAAAGAGCTCAAAAATATGGTCTATTTTTAGAAGAATTAAATTATTTTATAAGAATGTTCTGAAACTTAATAGTTACGGACAAATTGCTAAGACAGAATAAAAACACCAATTTCATAGGTAAGGACCCAATATTAGTGGTCAGCGTGTCTTCCTGCATCCACTATCTTTTATCTGTTACAATATCAACACTCACTAGTCTCACTACCTTCTTAGCCATGATAACTGTACGAGTATGTATTTTAATATCAGTGTTTAAATGAGTTCTCGTGGTAGTATTACGTTGCTGAAGTGATATTAACTTCCAAGGTGCAAGTCATATCGCATATGATATAGTCACTCTAATATAGCAGTTACCTATCGTCTCGATATTGCGATATAAATTAGAGTTATGAGAATTGAATGCGACGTATACATTTCTCAATGTATATAAGAACAGTATGGCTTTCTGAGAGTTCTTCATTGAGACATTAAGGTCCTAGAAGACTATATGTAACTTTTTAACTTATTTTGGAATGTATGCACATGTATATGATGGCATGGCAGATATCTATACTTATAACAAAACCGTAGAGGTCGAATATCTGTAGAATATGCTTAAAACCAAGTCAGGAGGATGTGAAAAGAGGGAAAATACCAAAAGATGTTTTTTTTTTATTTCTTTGTCTGTTTGTACGAGCTAATCTCTGAAATGGCTGAACCGATTTCAATGAAATTTTGCATGATGATACCTTATATCCCTGGTCAACACCTTAGATACTTTTTATTCCGGAAAATTAAAGGGTTCCCGTGGGATAGTTTAATAACCATAGTAACCGCGAACGAAGGTGCTGGCAACAGATTCAATATGCAAGCTTTAAAACAAACGCGTAAACGTCGGTGTTTTTTTTCACTTAGCTGTTGTTCCCGGGAACTACTGTATTTGTTAGTTATTAGGTTACAAAATAAGGTGGTATTATAGCCCACACTTCTTGCATGACTTCCTGTGCCGAAAAGTGGGACATTGGCTGGTAAAGACAAGTCATGTCTACTTAGTATCGACCAAGTAATCTTGGGTACATAATAAAAATGTACTTCAAATAATTTCCAATATTAGATAATCCTTATTAGGTTAATTAGAACAAAAACAAATGACAAAAGGTCACGTTTATTATGACTTTGCACTCGCTATGGACTTTATTCGTACAGAATATGAAATTAAAGTATTTCTCAGAAACTCATCTGTATAATTGCTTCGTCAAGACTAATGAATATTCACAGGACGAGGGTTTTGCATTAAAATATTAAAAATATTACAGAGTTCTAGAAGGCCGTCTAAAATTCTTGATTTTGACGTGTATTCATTCATTCAAAGTTTAAGTTGATTAAAAATTGGGCTGCTAGAAAATGGTGTAGTACTTCAAGAGTACAGGCTGTACCACCATCACGCTGGCCCAATTGGTGGGCAGAAACGATTACTGTACCGACTGGGACCAACGGCTTAACGTCAGAATCTTCGAGGGAAACAATCCCCGGCGGATGACAAGCATAAGCGGGTGCGCCTTTTGTTATATAAAGAGGTTTAGAAAATGATAAAGCCAAATTCAAAGAAATTGCCATAGAATAATTTAGATTATGCCATTTTCTATTTTACCCCTTTTTATTTACTTATAGTGTTAATAGTCTTTCAGTAAACTGGAAAAAAAGTAAAATGTACCTATCTTTGCATTTTTTATGACGGAGAAGAGTCATGAATAACGTCGTAATAATCAAGAACAGTTCATGATTAACAATACATATTTTTTCTGAATCAAATAAATATAATTCGATGCCTTAAAACTCCCAAAAAAAATCGATTTAAAAGGTCCTGGCCCTAACGTACGTTACGAAGCACGCACCTCCTACAAAGTTTTGGTCACCCATCTAACCACAGACCAGAAAGTGCTTGTTTTCAATATGGAAACGTAGAGCGTAAGTACTACACCACCGCTTTCCAGTTAGATATTTATAATTAATTTGATTTCGTAAAAGCTTTTTATGTTGAAATTCGTAGAGTATACTTAACCACATTTGCTTAACTCATAACTTAGCACGCTTTTCGTCACTAATTATTTTCTTTGCAGTCTTTGTATCATACTCCTTTGATAAAATAACTAAATAACTGTATGTTTTTAATTTGTCGTCTTATTAACCTACATTTTCTTTCTAAGCTCAGTGGCTCATGAGTTTCTTACCGGGTTCTTCTCATGAAATGCCTTACTCTCGGAATCCGGTCGCTTGTATCGATTACAACCACAGTCAAAGCGCTATGTGGATGTACTTGCAACAAGCGCTCGCGGCAGTGAATTTTAAGTCTTTTTTGTCAATTTTATTATTAAAATTTACTTTATGTATAATAAATGTGACTATGTATGAATGTTGACGATTTAAAGTGCTATGTTTAGCCTATGAAATGAAATTATTTTTGATTTTGATTTTAAGTATACGATTTTGAGTTTCTCATCGAATCTTCCTAAATAAAAAAAAATTATGCTATTATTGTAAAAGGTTTTTTTATAGCGGGTATTGTAACGAGGCACTATAGCAATATTAGCCACTCATTGCTGTTATTGCGGTCTCCTCTGGCGATTTCCCTATTTGTTTCTTTAAAAAAAAAAACGACCAAATGTCTGTCTGTTCTGTCTCCAACTTTCGATCTAAGAAATATTGGGTCTTTTACCTATGAAATTGGCGTTTTTTTTCTCTCTTAGTATTTTGTCTGTAACTATTAAGATTCAGAGTATTCCTAAAAAATAATTACCTCGTCTAAAAATAGACTATATTTTCGAGCTCTTTTGCTAATTTGTTGTAAGTTAAACTGTGTTAAAATTGGACACGGAGACAATTCTTTTTAAGTGCCTCCCGAATACATCATTTTATTTGCATTCACTTGAAAACGATAAATAATTTTTATGAAGTGTGATATTACACATATTACTAAAGCTTGTCTAATGATAGATGCCAAATATTATCTTTGGATTTGTCGTTGTGAAGAAAACTGAAAAAATTTGAGTATGGAAAATGCAGAATTCCCCAAAATCTCCATACAAAACTACAATTTCATAGGTAAAGACCTATTATTATTATAATTGAAGTATATGCGCTGTTTTGATGATTATATATATTAGTCTTATGCACTGATTATATGCAAGCAGTTTTTATAAGTACCTAAATAACCTTACCGAGGGACTATTGTAAGTAGCCCAACCTTATATAATTATCTCTTAGTTTTTGTGTTCAGTTGTTTTTGTCATTTACCTTTTATAAATTGTTTCAGAGTGCCTTAGTAGTTAACTAATAAAATATATATTTATAAGTGACACTAACGCCTAATCGTTGGGCCTAAACGCGCCTAGCGCCTACACGCGTATGTGCGTTTCAGTGTGTTGTACTGTGTGTTTTTTCTATATAAAGGAAGAAACTTACATACAACTTTAGAACACGCGTCAACAAACAACGCTCCGTCGAGCGGCTTATGGGAACCGTCCAAGTTAGCTTAATATTCGTCATAAAATCATTCCAAAATGTAACAAATCACCGTGTCCCATCACAACTTCGAAACAAACACAACAATCCCTAACAATTCACACACCTGTCCAACCATGATCATTAGACTACGTAATGAAACCCGTTCCCCGGGCATTATTACATAATTACCATCCCTCGGGAGCTCATATTTCCGGGAATTAGCTGTGGACACCTGAATTAAATTTCTACGTTCCCAGTGTTCTTCCCAAATGTTTTAATAATGTTCCCTACTGCTGTCATGGCGTTACCCCGCGGAGCTTCCCCTATAGTATTAGTATTTTATTACTTCTATATTATGTACTTAATAGCATATAAGCAGTGATCGGAATAGGTAGAGGTTCATTGACCACAAATATTGATGTTTATATTGATGATGATTCCACAAATATTAAGGATTCCTCGGGGTTCCGACTAATTCGGATTCGATTATTATAATTGTTTATATCAATAAGTATAAAAATGGTAATTTATTCGTTTCAATAAGTAAATTATTTCGGGTTGGTCGTTTTGTTTAAGATTATATTGTAGTTAAATACAAATAGTTTATTCATTTCAATGTTTCGTTTTTTAGATACAAATAATAATATATATGATATGTTCTTTCGATAGCATATATTATGTTTCTCCGCACACAGCATACTATCGTAATTAAATAGACGTCTTGTTCTATGAATCCTAAGCAAGTACTGAAAGACTTACTATATTTATCATGGAATTTTTGGTTTAAAATTATGGCATCGCTCATAAATATATCATACTAGTGGCTTCCTGCGGTTTCACACTCGCGGCACCCGATCCCATGGGAATATCGGGATAAAAAGTAGCTTATGTCTCAGGCTCTAAACTATAATATTGGTATAGGTTAGGTACCAATATTGATTAAATTGAATAAGTAATTTTGACGTGAGCCGACAGAGTTATTTTCGCATTTTTATAATATTAGTAGTATAGATAGACTAGTTGTATACCATGAAGATATACATATATCTTATGAGTACTGATTAGTTCTGTTTCACGCCAAATCATTCAATTTTTTTTTATCTCAAACGCCTCTAATCACTTTTTTTAATTCAAGGAACTTATACCTATTTAAACGGTTTCTTTGTTGGGTTTTTATCGAATGTCTTTTTGTTTCTCACGCCTTGTTAGTTGGCGTTACGAAATACTGTAGACTTATCGTTAAATGTTTTAAATTTAATAGAAGCCTTTCACAGAAACTCGTCTATCGGTCCACTAACTTCCGATGCTGGCGTTATTCCAAATCGATAAGCTTTATCTACGGTCGGTACATAACTCACAAAAGTAAATACGCATTAAACTTCAACGAAATATATCGAAATTCAACACGGAGCTATAAACGCAAAGCGATTATTTGAGGAGGCTCCGACCGCTAGTTAAAGTCGCGAGTTCAGTGATAAGCTACATCGATTTCTCACTTCCTTATAAAGACAGAAGTAACGTCACAATAGGTCACCAGCCTACATGAACCTTATAACTGGAGAACAATGTGTTGAGTTTTTGCCGTAACTGTCTGGCACCAACGGCCAAAGCAGATCGGTAGGTACTGGTTGCTAACTACTAACTAATTTGCCTTCAGAATCGAAGAGGCTTAAGTGGGTTCTGGATTATAAATCAAATGTGCAAATAATTTATTGTGATCATATTATAATGTAAGTACCAAAAATTTTTTTTTTTTTGTTTGATAAAATGTTGCAATATTCAAAACCTTGTAAATTAATACGCGTTTAAATTTAGATCCGTTCCCTCTACATGTCTAGTTCTAGTGGTTCACACCACCGGGTGTTGATCGGGAGGTCCGGGTTCGATTCCTCATGGGGGCAGAAGTTTTTCTGCTCAGTTTGGTTGTTGGTAGGGCTTCTAAGCCCGCCTGGCTAGCTACCACCGTCTTACCTAAAATTTGTCGCCATAATAACGATGTTTTAAGCATTGTTGTGTTCCGGCAATCAGAGGTAAGACAGCCCGTTCCTCAGTTGTTGAGGATTACAGGTGAAGCTCGCTTCCACCTTCGGCCTTATCGTCACTTACCATCAGGTGAGATGAAGGCCAAGAGCTTACCCGTCATATGTAAAAATTTCCTTCGGATGAACGGAGCAAGCCAGAGTATGAGTTGGTTGGTTGATCTCAATAATGACTGGTCCTGCGCGCCCGCATTCAGCGACTTTCCGCGTCCTTCGTCAGATCGTCGGTCCACCTCGTTGGGGGCCTTCCAATGTTGCGCCTTCCAGTACGTGGCCCAAACGTGAATGGTGACGTTCTACAAGCAATGTATCCTAGTTATCGCTCTTAAAAGCTCGCAATTCTGTTAGCTAGGTCGGGGACTTTATTTCTCCTGGTGATGTCCATATTTAATTACGCAAAAATTCTAAACATACCCCATTTCATCTTCATCGCATCACCTCCGTTACAAAAACCGAAATAATTATCAATGCTTTTTAAGAAAGTGAACCTTAAATCGCTGCCGCTCATGAGCGTGCTTCCCGCTTAGCTAAGCGATCGCGCGTTCCAATTAACGAGCGGATTTGTCAAACTAAACAGAGGCGCCCGAACTGTTTATAGGAACATTCTCGCAAACAATTAAATGCTGAGAATTTGAAAATTCGTTACCTTCGTTACTGAAGCAAATTAATGTTGTAATAATAGTATCTATTTTTGTTTCGTTTTGGAACTTTTGAGTATTTCTGTAATACCTATACTTAAATATTTAAAGTTTTCTTATGTTTAGAATTAGAAATTAATAAAAAAATATTATTTTATTATTATAAATGTTCACCTTACATAATTATACATTCCAACATAAGATAGTGTAAATATATCTACGAAAGTATTCTCCGCATCGTAGCACGGGTCGTAGCATTCAGAAACTGTCATAACTACTACGATCCATGTAGCAGCTCGTAGCATATTCACAAAGAGCTTAGAATATTTACTATTAAGCTGAAATTAGACAGTTCATCAAAATTGATTAATATTTGCAATTATTTTAGAATGATGAACACCTATCTTCTAAATTGACGTTAATCACTCCGATGAATGTCAATTTACACATTTCATTTTCGGCATTTCATCGATGATGAATCGAGAATGAACCGTCTAATTTGAGTTTTACGACAGATTGAGTTCATTCTTGACCTAATCATACGAAATATTACGTGATACATCCAAATACAAGCAAATACTATACAAGCTCTGGGACTAAAATCGAACCACAAAAAATACAGCCGACAGTGTTCCATTTTCTATTATTTTGTATAGTTTGCATATATGCATAGAAAATCTTTGGTGCTAACTACAATCTCTAAGCATTTGTGTAACCGTCAAAGAAGAGAGACGCAATATGCGCACCATATAGTGCCTTCTTACTCTCACTATTACCTACTTATTTAATAATTTTATAATAATGTCTACATCTTAACTAAATAAATATTATGTAAAAAATTGGATTCTTAATTAGGATTTCCAAATGCTAATGAAAAATCCACGAAAATCCAATTTTTGAAACGCAACTTATCTAATTTATTTCGTAACTGTTGAACATATTTCATAATAATTATTATGAGAATTGGGTTTTTAAGTAGTTTGCGTAAACCATCTATTATCCTTCTTAAACATAAATAAAATTTTTACTCTTTTTACATATCCTCATAAATCATTATATTGAAAGAAAAAATATAAATTACAGGACTAGAAAACACTCGACGCTTCCGTGGTTCTTGATAGCAACCATGTCCCCAGGGGAAGATAGATCGCTAAAAGGCAAACAATAAGGGAAGTACCCACAAAGACTCTAAGCGTAAGAGCCAACCAACGTTTTATTCGTCAGCATATAACTGAATTCCCGTTAACAAGTCCTTGAATAAAAGAAGCCTTTTACCTCGAGGCCTGTTCCCACAGGACCTGATCTGGTCTCCTACAATCTTATAAGTGCACAACATCGATCGTACGCACACGAACACACTGCAAATAAAACAAAATGCATCTCCCCGAGACAACAAAGGCTTTTGTCGCCAACTTAAGCTGACGTCCACACAAACTAAAGTGCACCTTATGTAGAAGAGATAGGGTGCGATTAAAACGTTTTAAGCAAGTGTTAAGTTCAGTTTAGACTTAATTGCGTTTACGGATTTCATGGCGGAGATGAGGAGTTTTATTTTTTAATTTTGCAGGATTACCTGCTTAATAACTGGAGTTGATGTTACTCTACCAAATTAGGAGAATGCTCCGATGATTTTACGATCTATAGAAGCTATTATCCATACTTTATTGGTAACTTGTATTTTTCACTGTATTGTTTATTTTTGTTGGTGCAATAAAGAGTTTAATAAAGAGTTAAATAATATTTATTTGTCCATAGAATTACTTGTATCCGCTCTTATCTGACGTCCTCAGCCTATATACGTCCCACGGCTGGGCTCAGGCCTTCCGTGGTAAAACACATGAGGAGTGTTTTACCACGGAAGGTTGGGAGCCCAAATTGGACGGTAGAAACGGTTGCTAAAGCGACCCAAGCTCGGAGGAACATGAAAGGAAAGACCATAGAGCATCTCTCTTTGAGAATCTTAATGTTTTTGTCTATAAAAAAGCCATCCGAAGCACGGAGGCGTTCAAGATCACAAAGTTTTAGCCACCCCTCAAAGGCCTAGCCAAGGCGAAGGTAGCTGTTCCGTATAGAACTCCTTGGTGTTTAAGGACTACATTTATGTTTTCTTTTTTTGACGTATGTCAACAATTAGTTGTTCGTTTTGGTTCTGAAACAAATGTGTAAGTGAACCAAATAATTAAAGTTTTTTCCATTTATAAAAGCCGTATATATTTGTTCATCCCTGCTTATTTATAATCGCAAGATGTGTGGGGCAGGGCGCGACGCGCCAGTGATATATTCGGCACAGTAGCTTTGTTTTCGATATTGAAAACCAAAATTAATCGAATTTGTTTCTCTGTCTGTCGTCTGTTTGTACGGGCTGATCTCCAAAATGGCTGGACCGATTTCAATGAAATTTTGCATGGTGATACTTTATATACCTGGTCAACAGCTTAGATACATTTTATTCCGGAAAATCAAAGGGTTTCCATGGGATAGTTAAAAAACCAGTAACCATGGACGAAGTCGTGGGCAACAACTAGTATAAAATAAAAAGCTCTTACACTAACACCACACAACTGCAGCATTTCTAATTCAATATTAGAATTTAAAATACATTCCTCAAAACAATTTATCTTAAGTAACTATACCAATATACATACATATATCTAAACTAGCTGTTGCCCACGACTTCGTCTGCGGTTACTATGGTTTTTTAACTATCCGACGGGAACCCTTTTCTCTCTAAGTCTCGACCCGATCGGTTTAAAATCGACAAAGTTTCATACAAACTTTCATGTCCTATTTTATCCCCTTGGGGGTAGAATTAATCTTTTTTTTATTACATATCACAGGTAAGCTCTTGGCCTTCACCTGATGGTAAGTGACGTTAAGGCCGAAGTTGGAAGCGAGCTTCACCTGTAATCCTCGACAACTGAGGAACTGGCTATCTTACCTCTGATTACCGGAACACAACAATGCTTATAACATTGTTATTATGTCGACAGATTTAGGTAAGACGGTGGTAGCTAGCCAGGCGGGCTGAGAAGCCCTACCACCAACCAAACCGAGCAGGAAAACCCCTGCCCCCGTGGGGATCCTAACCCCGGACCTCCCGATCTACACCCGGTGGTGTCAACCACTAGACTAGACTAGATTTTGATTTAACCGCCTCTCTGCGGTTAAATCAAAATCCTTTCTTAGTGGATGCCTACGTCATAACTTCTACCTGCATGCCAAATTTCAGCCCGATCCGTCTAGTGGTTTGGGCTGTGCGTTGATAGATCACTATGTCGGTCAGTCACCTTTGCGTCATAAATAAATAGATATACATTATGTATATGTATCTACTTACAGCAAAGACAGCAGAGCGAGAAATATAGTATTCTATTTTGTTTGTGCAAGGAGAAAACCTTAACAAGGGGAAAATTAAAAAGTGCAAAAGAATAATTGGAGAAATCACAGACAGAACCTGAGCACTGACCGACAACGGAACGGATATCAACTTTTCTTTGAATTGTAAAATCTACAATTACAAATGGTTGCCTGGGGTTACTACTAACCACAGTGCAGTTATAGAAAGTATACACGACCCACTGTTGGGTACAGGCATTTTTCATGGAGGAACACATGAGGAGTATGGGCCGTAACACCACCAGAAGGCCTAGCACGGGCCGGAGAGAAAAAGTCCCCAGAGACAAAAATCGTCATAGCTCTCGCTTTTCTTCGTTCGCGTGGAAGCGAGAGGCAATGAGTAATTTTGTCTCCGAGGACTTTTTCCCTCCGGCCCGTGCTAGGCCTACAGGCTGTTGTTACCATTGTTTAGCGACCGGGACCAACGGCTTAATGTGCCTTCCGAAGCACGGAAGAATTCCAGATCACAAAATATGATGACCTCCTTGGTCGAATGGTCTGTACGGGGCGGTCTCAAGGCGTCACCATCCCCAGAGGTTCTGGGTTAGAACCCCGATGGGCAAATGTTTGTATGATGACTACAGGCATTTGTTCTCCAGTCTTGGATGTTGATATATATTGTGTATTTTCTGAGTATTTATATGTATTTATCTATTAAATATATTTATCCGTCATCTAGTATCCGTAATAAAAGCAGCATTAGTTGCTTAAAATGGCGCTCGATGATATTTTTTTTTTATTTAGTTTTGATCACTTATCCAAGTCCTAACTATGGCGAAGATAGCTTTGCTTTTTGATATCGAAAGTCAAAGTGTACAAACTACTGCGCCACAGAGCTCCTCATTTTAGATTAAATTTTTAGACAAATTCCAACCATATTATTATGCGAATAAGTATCTAGACATAGGAATTATGTAGTTCTTGATGTAATATGCTAATTCACAACACCAATTGCCATTTTCTGAATAACCGTTGTGATGCTGGTTCATGTATGTCTATAAAACCTTGCAGTTTGAGGTTAGCCTTACCTTGAATCTGTTATCGCCTAACATCTTCCTCTTCTTCTTTCTGTTCCTTTCCCGCGCTAGGTAGGATCGGCACAACATGTCTTCCTCTTCCATTCTCCTCTGTCACTCGTCAGGTTAGCATCCACTTCTTTTATTCTAATATTCGCATTCAATCCATCGTTTCTGTAGACTTCCTCTCATTCTAGCCCCATCCACATGCTCAGCATTCTTCTTTTTATTAGGCTGTTCACAATCTTAACCACAACGCCATCTCGTGAGCCTCATCGTAACTACCACACTACGGACCTGAGCTACACACCGAAGCTGCTGCTTCATAGACGGCGAGCAGCGAAATCCAATTCATCCCTCCTCATCACATATCATATCATTCTGACAATAAATCGATTACAACTGTCCAACGCACTTAAAACTTTACATTGACACAACTTAGTTAATAATAAAAACTTATTATTAACTAAGTTGTGTTAATGTAAAGTTTACAGTTTACCAAAGATCCAAACTACACTGATGTAAATACTTTTGCAATGCAATAGAAAAACGTTAATTAATAAAAGTCATGTTTTGAATTTGGAATTAGCTCTCGCATATAAAACCTTTTTAATGAAAAAAAAATGCTTTTAATTAAATTTAATGCCACGGGAAAATTACCTTAGTGGGGGTCAGAAAACATTTTTGTTGATTGTACATGCCCATCGGTTGAAGCTGCTTTTGCCTTTGCCCTGGTGCATTTTAAATTCGTGCTAGAACAAATAGGTAATATACTTGCTCAATAAGCTAGCTACTGCCGGCCTTCGGGGCAAAAATGCAGCTTCTAATGGTAGCTACCTCATGGGAGGCATAACGTTAAAAAAGCTGAACTGAGGAACTGGCAAATATTGAGGGAACTCTCTGGATGCTGGCAGCGCTGGACACATTGTTGAGATCCTTGGGAGAGGCTCATGTCCAGCTGTGGACGTCTTTTTTTTTTTCAATATGACAGGTAAACTAGCTAGCTGGCCTTCATCTCACCTGATGGTAAGTGACGATAAGGGCGAAGGTGGAAGAGAGCTTCACCTGTAATCCTCAACAATTGAGGAACTGGCTATCTTACCTCTGATTGCCGGAACACAACAATGCTTATAACATTGTTATTATGGCGAAATACGTAAGACGGTGGTAGCTAGCCAGGCGGGCTTAAAAGCCCTACCACCAACCAAACCGAGCAGAAAAACCCCTGCCCCGTGGTGAATCCAACCCCGGACCTCCCGATCTACAACCGGTGGTGTCAACCACTAGACCAGAGAGGCGGTTAAAAATAGACAACAAAGAGGTGGTCTCTGGGTCGACATGGTGAAGCAAGCTACCATTCACGTAAACATACTCACCCCACTCACACTATGACTCGGTGTGTCTTGAGGAGTTTGTAATTAAAAATGCTGGAAGTCAATTAAAGTTGGGCCGGCCACCGCTGCGCCCCGGTCCGAAGTCGTAATGAATCGCGTAAAATCAAACTTTGCCATTATACGGTACAATGTCACTGGTTAAGTGATTATCGACCTGTTTGATATTCTTTCAGTCGACGAATTTCTTTTTAAAGAAGGGTTTTGAAAGTTTAAACGATTGGCGCATAGAACGTACCCATTCGAACTAATCTTTCTTCATTTTAGGACCATTGTACCTTGATCTTTTGTTTTTACTACTTTCTATTACATTTTCATATATTTACCGAGCTTAATCCAAGCCTCCACTGAATAAAAATAAAAATATTGCAAGTACATTTTAGTAAGAAGCTAGGTAGCGTAGTTCGTGGTTAGCTCGCTTTCTGAAAACAGAGCTACTTTCGCCATGTCAGTCCTTCGATGGGTGACCAAAACTTTGTAATATCGAGTGTTAAACACTTTTATTGAATATGCTCTGAAACTTGAACGTATAATAAACTAATAAAATGTATATCATTATCATATACATACAAATAGATAGATATCTTTAACATTCTCTTCTTCTTTTTTCTACTCTTTTCCATGTCTCTTTTTTTTGCTCTTTTCTTTTCATTCCACTTCAAATAGAAAAGAGCAGAATTAAGTATGGAAGGCACAACGTGTCTCCATCTTCCATTTTCCTCTGACACAGCTCAACGTCCACTTCGTTTCTCCACATGTCAAAAGTAAACCAACATAAACATTCATCACCGCCATTTACTTGAAATTCGTACAGTAATAAATAATATATATTAGAGATAATGTAATGAGTATGAAAATGTAATCTGGTTTTCGATTGCGGGAATATTGGTTTGTTTATGTGGTTGCTACAATTATACTTTACTAAGACCATGATATCATCGCCCACTCTTCACTATTATACAATGTTGTACATCTACACATACTAATATGCGAGCAAGATTAGGTAATAATAATAATAAGTTCCTGATGTGTAAATTGTTTTTGCTACCTAGTTTTAATTCTTCACCATAACTTTAGTGTGTGTGTCAATGACGGGGAAGGCACTGTAGCCTGTAACTCAGTTCTTAACTTTCACGGGCTACAGGGTTTTCATATATACTGTGGACTCTGTTATGTTGAATAAATAATAATTATTGTTAAATGATTAAATATGCATTCAAAATTTTCTACACACTTATCTCGGTATAAAGGTATCTACTTTTCTAACCAAAAGCAAGCTATATTTTGATGATTTTAACACAGATGCAGCTCGAAAAAATAAAAAAAAAACAATATGACACTCGTTGCCCAAGAAAATTAACCAACGAATCAAGGAAAATGGCAACAATTTTGAAAATTTACTTTTTTTGAAGAAATCATAAATACTTAAGCTTTTTTTATCATTTTAACAGGATTTCATTTAAAATGTGTTCTTTGTTATTTAGGATTCACATTAAAAACAAAAACGACGTTATTTTTTTTTCCACATGGTTGATTCTCGGTTAGGTATGAGAGTTGGAAACAAATTTGAAAGCTGAATGCTTTGAATGTTAAATTAATAATGTTATCTAAAATCGATGTCATGGTTCCTAAGAACAGTTTTCGCAATCTCTCATTGTTTCGGATTTCTCCCCACTAAACCACTTGGATTGATCGACCTGTATAGCCACAATTTTTTCGGGTTCCATAGTCAACTATCCTTATAGTTTGTAACGAGGCGTTATATCAGTATTAGCGACTCTTTGCTCCTATTGCGCTCTTCTCTGGCCATTTTCTCTTTGTTTCTGTTTTAAATTAAGCAACTGTCTCGTTCCATTACATTGTTTTGGTCTCCAATCTTTCATTCCTATCAGAGTCAGCGTCTGAAGTGGTTGTCTCGATGCCTAACGCCTACTTCATAATATAATGTGTCCTCCCCCCTCCTCTCTTACTTTTGAACCATAAGTTAAAAAAATATCTCAAAAGTAGAACTTTATGAAGACTTGCTAGGAAAATTATTTTCAACTTGATGGGTTGAATACTTCTTGAAAAATTGTACAAAATAATTTCGGAACAATGTTTTTATATATTTTTTTTTCTAAGTTTACATATTTTACTAAACGGAATGTATCTTCTTTCAAATAAAAAAGGAGTTATTAAAATCGGTTCACGCAATACAAAATTACGTGTGCATATATGAGGTCGCTGGCATTACCTAACCGAAAGTATATAAACTGTCTAGTTTGCATTGAAGATGGCGCTGAAACGGGCGGGAAATTACTGAACCTTACACTGAGCATGGCCAGACACGCTCTAGGCCGATTTTTTCTTTACGTCTTTTCACAGTTCATAACGACAATAATTGGTTTTATTGTGTCGTTTTCTAGTAATCGTGGGCTTACACGAATATGGTGAATTCATCCATATTTTACACCGACATTTATGTCGTTACACAATGGAAATTGATTAATGCAATTATATGAACCATTCCGTCAATTGACTGTACATAATTAATTTGTTCCTAAATACTCGCTGCTAAATACAGAAGAGCACTCGGCTAATTAGCGACCGTGTCACGGCGATCACTCGTTTGATTAAATTTATTAATTATACTGCATCATTTCAATTTGGTCGTGTTTTTCGTTTAACTGGTAGCAAGTAATTTGACTATTGTAATGTTAATCTGTTATACATTGCTGGAAAGTTACGATATACTTATATGTATCTTTAAAAAAGAATAATTATACGGAACATAGTAATAGAAACTAGATTATCTTAGTCGCCTTTTACAACACCCAAGAGAGAAGATGGGTTGGCAGTATGCTTTTCATGAGCCGCTACCACACAGCTTTTAAAAAAATATTTGTGTCAATAATCGCTATATCTAAATTGAGTAGACATTATAAATATTATTTTTATGGGTCATAAAAAAATAACTATACGAATATATAGCTTAATATCTGTCTGTCTGTCTGTCTGTTAACGTTTAAATAAAACCCAAGAATTACATATTGTTTTATCCCTAAAACCAACATCTACCAGCTAACAGAGGTAAAGCCTAGCATACTCGTATACTGTGTTCAGTACATCATTTTAACTGAACATAAATATTTATTTTTATGTAATAATATTTAAAATTATTCATTTATTGTTAAATTCATTGTATAAATAGTATTCTTATTTCTATTGTTAAAAATTTTTATGTTTAAAATGTTTATTTACAATGGCAACTATTTGTGCTTTTAATATTTTTCCTATATGGCAAATCTCTTCTTCCCTTCTGAGTTGCACCTATGTGCAACGCCTTTTGAAAAAAATTCGTTAAAATATTGAAAGCGTCGTCGTCTATTATTTCAGTTTTAGTGGTCCTTCGAGCCGGATATGAACCAGCGACCGATGGATTTACAGACTATTATTTATATTATTTCCGTAACATACTGAATTCGAATGGTAAAAGCCCGAAAAAATCGTCCCATTTTCAGAAATACACTTACCAACACATGTCGATAAATCCTAAGACTTACTCTGAAATCTTAAGTAATCTTACCGAAGTTCGAGCTTTTACAGTAACAAATATAGGTAAATAATAAAAAATAATTAATATTTGTAAACTGAAACTGAAAATATTATTTAATGCTGAGTAAGCTTAAATGTTTATCGTTCTTTTAAATGTGGCTGGTTAAGAATAAAAATCAAAAAATCTTAGTAGGCACTTAAGGGAAAGCAAATCTTCAGCTACCTTAATTTGCTATTAAACAAAATTTTCCTGGAAAACTTAATTAGTCTTCGTCACAGGTCAAAATTTTACTGGGACTGTATTCGTTGATTGTCATTAATTGATAATCAACGAATTCAGTCCCCGGCAATTTATGTGTCTGAGGCATTCCCTGGGCTACACTCGGAAACATTTCGTTCAACCATCGGTAATGCAATAAAATGCAGACAGACTGCCGTAGTACGTAAACGCTACGTTTGGAAAATGTAATAAAATGTGTCAAAAATATATTTTTTTTATAAAATATAAATTAAACATTGTTATTGTTGCGAAGACAACATAGATAGGAAGGGTATTTGTATAATTTTGTAGCATTGTAGCAGTTTTGGAAAAGCCGTTATTTTTTTATTTTTGTGTATGTACAAATAAAAAAACCAGTAACCATGAACGAAGTTCTCTTACACTAACACCACACAACTGCCGCTATCACAGCATTTCTTATTTAATGTTAGATTTTAAAATACGTTCCTAAAAACAATCTTAAGTACCTAATACCAATATTAATAAATAAATAAATAAATAGATAGATAAATAAATAAATAAATACATATACATATACATATGTATATGTATCTACTTACAGCAATGCAGCAAATACCTAGCAGAGTAAGAAATATAGTATTCTGTTTTGTTTCTGAAAGTAGAAAAACCAGTAACCGTGGACGAAGTCGTGGGCAACAGCTAGTACACAATAAAAACTTAATTATTTAAAACTTGAAATTCCTTTATAATACACATCAAGTAATTTCCAATAAAGTGAAGTCAATAGAACCGCGTTGAAATTAGTATCAATATGAGCTCAACCTTAAAAAAATTCTCTCTGATCATTAGTTCAAAATTTACAGCTGGAAAAACATTACGCTAGTTTTTTAGAGTTTTTTAAGACTATTAGTAGCACTAGGATTTACTTCTGGTAGATCTAGACCTGATTACAGGCTATCTTTACGTCTTACACGCATCACTCTAATATAAACTTTCTAGCTAGGGTAATACACTCTATTCGTAATCCTGAAATCCCATTACGTTCAAAAACCTATATTTTAATTCGGAAAATCCTGCTTGCACCGTTACGTTCTATGGTAACAGGGAAGTCTGCCGCCACAAAGGCTGCCACAGGTGTCGATCGATGCGACGCGACGGCCCAACGCCACAACACTACCGCATCTGTATATAACGACCATTGACGCTACTTGCCGATAGATGGCGCTATTTGCAGTATGGAAAGGACACAATTTTAAACGTGAGTTTGAGAAATAGTGTGAATCATTGTATGTAATTGTGTGTCATATTCAAAGATTTTAGAGATTATTTCAACCAGGACTTAAGGACTTAAAAATGAATTAATAGTAGTTGCATCTCGTTAGGACCTAGAGCAGGACAACCGAAACACCATAAAAAAGATTAGGCACGCAACATGTTGCCATCATCAGTCGAAGAACAAAAAAATTAAGATGGTGGCTTTATCACAGATATTTTAATATAACATAGCATATCATCACGCCTCTTTCCCCTAAAGGCTAGGCAGATGTGTTAAACACCACCACACACCACACACACACACACCACATTTAAACACCACACCAAACACACCACACTACCACATTTGAATATAATTGTACTTATCTATATCTTCTTAACATACCTATCGAGTTTTAATGTCATGAATCTACTCTGACTTTGAAAGACTGTGATGTTAAGCCTAAAGATCTGAGGCCTAAGATACATTTTGGGTTTACACGTCAGACAATATAACAAGATGACGGTTAAAAATTTTAATAATTCCGTTTAATTAACCGGGTAACATTAGGGCCATTATATTTTGATATTATGTGTGGTCTGCAATTTATTATTTAATACAGCCACAAGTGCGGTATTCGACTCAGAGCTATAAACTAAGACAATGTGCTCTAGAAATTGCAACACGTTGCAGTGGAACAACACACTATTGAATTTGTATTTATGGAATAAAATAGCATAGCAAATATTAGGTCCTTACCTCTGAAATTGGTGTTTTGTATGAAGATTTTTGGGAATTCTGCATTTTCCATACTGAATTTTTTTCAGTTTTCTTCACAACGACAAATCCAAAGATAATAATATTTGGCATCTATCATTAGACAAGCTTTAGTAATATGTGTAATATCACACTTCATAAAAATTATTTATCGTTTTTAAGTGAATGCAAATAAAATGATGTATTCGGGAGGCACTTAAAAAGAGTTGTCTCCGTGTCCAATTTTAACACAATTTAACTTACAACAAATTATCAAAACAAATCAAAAGAGCTCAAAAATATAGTCTATTTTTAGACGAGGTAATTATTTTTTAGGAATACTCTGAATCTTAATAGTTACAGACAAAATACTAAGAGAGAAAAAAAACACCAATTTCATAGGTAAGGACCCAATATTATCTCGACTATTCTCGAAGGGGTGGGCAGATATAAAAATCTATGTACGGGCACAAAGTGAGGCAAGCGATATTCACAATCAGTTTTATATTCAACAGGCGGTCGGGATCGAACCCTCGCCCTTTAGAAGGAGTAGTGTCGTCATTCGCGACTCGACTACCGCTGCCTTAGCAATTGTAGCATAACTTTAACAATTCTGCCGCGTTATTCTAAACTGTCGGAAACTAGACGAATTACGGAATCTCTATTCCTGTCACTTTTTATTGCGGGGAATCAGAGCGAGATGGGACGTGACTTTCCGACTCGAATCCGTGAGCCGACAGTTTAGAATAAGGGGCTGAAGCCCCATCGTTGAAGAAAGATGCTTCAGATTTATTGGACGGCTGTTTGTCCAATCACGTGCGAAAATATGTTCATACTTTTAACAGTTTATGACTTTTAATACAAGCGAGTTACACATGTCAATTGATATTTATTTATGCAGTGGTTGTACAGGCGAGTACAAAAATATGTATACACATTTTAGAGGTGACAATCTTTATTTCCTTCTAATAAGAGTAATTTACTGTCAAAAGTGGTTACATATTTTTGGAGTTGACTGTACCAGCGAATGTATTCTTTGAGAACTAATAGGTAGACTATCTGCTGTGTCTTTGTTTTTCGAAGGGTTGCTAGAGAGGCAAAGCATATTTTTACGAGCAAAAATATGTAAATAAATGCAAATAAAGTGCCAGAAGGAGTCTTGATTCCTACGGTACGAATACATGTTATTGCGTATTGTATGTAATCCCGAACAATCTCTCTAATCTGTGATCCTGAACACCTGTTTGTAGATCATGTAGATGATAGATGCCGTAGAGGCCTTAGCTAGACCAATAAGATATTTTGATAGATAATAGAATATACTTTATTGTGGTAGAAATATTTGAAATAAACCGTATTCAAACCCTTAGGGCCTCTTGCCGGAAATTTAGATTGAGATTTAAAACTAGATTTAGTAATTTTTCGACATAAAAGCCATAGTAAAATTGTCAAACAATTATAAAATCGAGATTTAAACTAGATTTAAAATTTCCTGTAAGTGGCCCTAAGACACGTCTAGCCAAGATACTAAGTAAGCCTGTAAGCCATCATACAAATAGCTTCAACTTCATTGTGTGAAACGTTTAATGACCCGTCTCTGAAGTACGTACCTAGCAACACCGAGTAGTTTTATAGACTTAAGAGACGATCGATGCGACGCGACAGATCATCAATGCACACACACGAAGAACTGGCATGGGATTTTCAGGTTGCACTTTCTATACATTCCGAACCCAATACCTATGGTCAGAAAACGAGACACAATATAAAGATCTATTGTTTGCGAAAACCGGTGTTCGCGGTGATCGCCAAGGGGCTAATATCTGTAACTCTATATATGTAACAAACCGAAATCAATACTACATTTTAGAAACCCATAAAAAAATAATATGGAATTCTATTGGTCTAGCGGTTGACACCACCGCCGTGCCGGGAGGTCCGGGGTTCGATTACCCACGGTGGCAAGACTGTCTTGCTTAGTTATGTTGGTGGTAGGGCTTCAGTACCCGTCCCGTTCCAGTCCAGCAATTGGAGGTGAGATAGCCAGTTCCTCAGTTGTTGAGGAATACCGGTGAAGCTCGCGACCACCTTCGGCATACCATGGTGAGATAAAGGCCAAGAGCTTGCCTGTCAAAAGTTCAAAAAATGGTATAACAAGCAGCAAAACCACAAACAACATAAGTGTATATTTAAAACTTTGACCGTGTTATTCATAAAAAATATTAAAGGCCATAATTGCAGGAAATATAAATAGAAATTTAAAACAATTTAGAAATTTTTCGACAATTTTACTATAGCTCTTATGTCAAAAATTTACAAAATCGAGATTTAAACTAGGTTTAAAATTTCCTGCAAGTGGCCCTTATAAACCTATTTTAGTTACAGAATGTTTTGTTTTCTTCTTTCATGTTTGAAAGAAAGCGACAAATCACTTTTTAACTAAAATAGGTTTATTAAGCCTTTAATATTTTTTATGAATAACATGGTTAAAGTGTAACGACGATCGGTAAGTTAGGAAAACGACACACTCGTGCATGAAATAATCAGTTCAATCCATGTACAGGCAGGCTTACGAGCAAAATTATACACATTACAGGTGATAGTCTATACTCTATAATCGCCTCTAGTAAGAGTAACTATCAAAAGTGTATAATATTTATTTGACGACTTCCGTGGTCGAGTGGTCTGTACGCCGGTCTCAAGGCGCCGCCATCTCCAGAGGTCCTGGGTTCGATCCCCAGTGGAGGCAAGTGTTTGGGTGATGAATTTTCAGACATTTGCTCTCCAGTCTTGGATGTTCATTGCATATGTATAATATTATATATATTCTAAATAATTATGTGTATTTATTTATCTATTAAATATATTTGTCCGCCATCTTGTATCCGTAACACAAGCAACATTTAGTTGCTTAAAATGGGACTAGTTGATAGGTGTGAATGTCTGAGGATATTTATTATATATTTTTTTACGCCACTGTACCACTTAGTTTGTTGTGAACATCGCTACAATACCCAGTACCCTGGTACTCCTACTGTAAGTTATCATTGTAAAAAACTTTACTTTTTTAGTTGAGTTATGAAGCTCAATTTCTATGGGAAGTGTGAAAACACGCCCCTAGCGGAAAGTATCATAAATCACGTTTCCCATCTAAATTGAGCTTTTTAGCACAACTAAAAAAAGGGTGTAAGGTACTTATTTAAAAAATAATATACCAAAGTCTCTATACCAATAAAATGGTTATTTTCGACTGAAACCATTCTTCATTTTAAGTGCCAAGATTTTTTATCTACTTAAAATAAGAAAAGTTTGAACGAAAAAGACTTTACAAGGGGTACCTATAATAAATTATAATCGGGTCCGGCCGCCACCTTATTCTGAACTGTCGGTTCACGGATTCTATTCAGAAAGTCACGTCCTGTCTCGCTCTAATCCTCCGCAATAAAAAGTGACAGGAATATAGATTCCGTGATTCGTTTAGTTTCCGACAGTTTAGAATAACGGAGCTGGTCTAGTCCGGTTTGTCTCTGGCCGGTATGCACATAGTTTATACATTTGAAAAATTTAAACTTAAATGTGGTGCTTACTGTATACCCGCCTGAGCAAACCGGACTGGGACCGTATAACGGCCAGACCCTTATTGTCGGCATATTATTACACCACTGACATAGGTTGACCTTCTAGTGTATAACATGCGAATTCTTTCTCATTCTTCCTTTTCATCACAATTATATTGCAACTTTCAGGCATTCCTTATACACTTATTCACCACTCGATCCATCCCTATGTGCGACGCAAGTTAGAACTTTTTATTTTTCTTTTTGACGAGAAAAATGTTTCTGTGTAAGTATAATTTACCTCGTACAGTAAAAGTCGCTATAACCGCATAAGGTCAAGTCTGATTGGCACAGACATTCGCAAGTTTTACTGTCAATAAAACTGAAGCGGCCCCAGCCGATAAACAAGTACGCGATACGAGCATTCAAGGGTTTATAACCTTGGATACAACTTTATTCGGTCAAATTGAGATCCCGAAAAGGTTAGATAGCACCAGATAAGGCTGAGAATTCGATATTCAAAATGAACGAAAAAGTAATGGCTTTTGTAACAAGCTCATTTTAAAATCCTTGAGTAGGTACCAACCTACCTATTATGTCAGGCGTTCTGAGTCTATAGTACGTTTCAATCCAAGTTGCCAAAAAGCTAAGCAAAACGAAGGTAATGTTTCATCTCTAAAATGTTTTGTAATGACTGTAGTAGGTAATTGAAATCAATGGAAGCGGACAACAATTGTTACCGTTAATTAGGTATATTTACGTGCCAATGTCCATGTAAAAAGTGTGATTTGATTTGATTGAATAATAAAATTCGGTAACTCGGCGTTTTTGTTTACCTTTTTGGCAACTTGGATTGAAACGTACTATATAATAGTAGGCTCCTAATTTCCCATACAAAAATATCGGCAGCATTGCCGGGCGCTCGGAGCAATCAGGCGTCGGACGGAGGCGAACTTTGGCAGACTGTTTTGAATGATCAAATGGTAATAATCATTATTACCATTTGATCATTCAAAAACGTTGTTGAATGGGAAGGAATGATTGTGTGTGTATTTTTTGTTCAAATAAATATACGATTAATACTTTACATTTTTTTATTAAGTAATTGAAAATAGGAATAGGTACAATTTTAATGCTAGTTCAAAATGTAAACTTGGTAAATATACAAAGTTCCCAAGAAAATTACAAAACTGTGAAATGAGACATCTATGTTACTAAACTAGTACTAATATGTACTGTTAGCAGATACAGAGTAGAGGAAATTACACTCTTTGAGCAGAACCCAATATTTTTAAATTTATGAATATATTATTAACTTTTTTTCTACAATATGTACCTGAAAATTTTATATTTAGTCCATCAAGTATTACACAAAACTACAATTGGCGACTCCGACACGTTTTGTTATTGATGTTTCTGCTCGAATATTTCCCGTCATCAATCTATTAAAAAGTTTATCAACATACTTCGGCACCGGTTTTTTGTAAATCTGAAAGGATTTCGGATACGCATGCATTTCAAAGGAGATGCCGTTATTAACTGCAATGGTTTTGAAGGAAACTCTGCAGATATTCATAAGAGTACCACCGTTTGCAAGGTAATTCATAATTTCGAAAAAATACACAGATCTTTTAAAATGTATGTACAGCAAAGTACGAGAAAAATAAAATCGGTTTATTTTGTGAACATGTAGTGCCATAAGATGTCAAAATTGTCAGATGTTTTTACATTCAATCATAAAATAATGCTTCCTCTACACGTAGACAGATGTGTTCACAGACATCGGCTGAAGCATCTGCAAATAGATCGCCACAAAGCGTCCACTATCGACCTACGTTGGTGTTCCGCGGACGCAACACGTACAGTCGAGTTCAAAAATATATATGCACATTTGACAGGTGACATTCTCTATTTCCTTCCAATAACACATATTTTTGAACTCGACTGTACTACTCCAAATTTTTTCTACATAATACAGCTTAATACTCAGTTACTCATTTTCACAAGTAAGTAAAAGATAAACTACAAACAGGATTCGTCCTCAGTCCTCAGCCTATATACGTTCTATTGCTTTTTACAGACCTTCCTCGTGGAAACAAACATGAGGAGTATGTGCCACAACATCATCACGCTGGCACAATGCGGTTTTGTGGGTAGAAACGGTTGCAATAACAAAAATCACGGAGGAGTTCGAGATCACAAAGTTTTGGTCATCCATCCAAGCAAGAATTTTGTACTGTATGATGGATGCCAAACTCCCCTACAATAGCATGAGGCAATGTTCTGTCTCGATCAGTAGGTGTTCCCTTTCATTCTATCACTTTAATGAATGAGTTTGTCATTTCGTAGTAAAGCTTTCTATTACTACTAATGACGTCCCACAAAAATACACACAAATTTCTCAAACAAATACTCTCATTTAATATGTTATTTTTGACTCACCTGTGAAATGATAAGGTACATCTAGGATATCACTCACTTACACAACATAAAACAACGCACGCCATCACCAGTTTTATAATTTTTTATTTAAAATATTGAATTACAAAAATTTGTAACAATTTTCAGTCTAGGCGTCAAAATGGCGTAAATATGACAGGTGAGACAGAAAATATGGATAAAAAGAGAGGAAGAGGATATCCCACCGATAGCCTTCATTCATAAATAGTGATAGAATGAAAGGGAACACCTACTGGTCGAGACAGAACATTGCCTCATGCTATTGTATGGGAGTTTGGCATCCATATAGAGAACAAAATTCTTGCATCCAAGGGCCTGAAAATGGCGAAGGAGCTTTGTTGTCAATGTCGAAAGTCAAAACGTAAATCTTTAACAACTACGCCACTGACCTCCATACGCTCAGAGTAAACAGAACTGGAGTAGCCATTAGTCAATTTCTCAAACATTTTTTTCTGCCATTTCTTGCGGGGGGTGAGGTTACCACTACACTCAAAGCCAGCCGTTTTTACAAATGCACACATGCATAAATCGACACACAAATTTAAATTTCACGCACACACACGCTTAAAATAGTCACGTGGGGTGTGCGTTTTGACAACGTCACAGCCGCACTCCCCACGAGACTAGCGTTCGAAATTTGAAATCGTAGAATTCTAAAACATGAAATAATGAAGTAAATAATCATGAAATCTTAAAAATTATAATTACAAATAAAAGGTGACACCATCTTTTAGCATACTCGATGTTTTCTATTTATTTTTACAACAAAAAACAGCACAGGCAGGCATTTTTGCGGGAGCTTTGTTCGCCGCAACGTTTACAATGTTATGTCTGTTAAAATGGCGGCTCAACTAGTTTTATTAAACGTGCAAGCATCCGATGCTTGTGCATTTGGCAGAGGGGAATGTTAGACAAAGGCTACTCCAGTTCTGTTTACTCTGAGACCTGACGTTACATACAGTGTTGCCGCGCGAGTGTGGACGCACCCTCAGAGTAAACAGAACTGGAGTAGCCTTTGTCTAACATTCCCCTCTGCCAAATGCACAAGCATCGGATGCTTGCACGTTTAATAAAACTAGTTGAGCCGCCATTTTGACAGCCATAACATTGTAAACGTTGCGGCGAACAGAGCTCCCGCAAAATGCCTGCCTGTGCTGTTTTTTGTTGTAAAAATAAATAGAAAACATCGAGTATGCTAAAAGATGGTGGCACCTTTTATTTGTAATTATAATTTTTAAGATTTCATGATTATTTACTTCATTATTTCATGTTTTAGAATTCTACGATTTAAAATTTCGAACGCTAGTCTCGTGGGGAGTGCGGCTGTGAGGTTGTCAAAACGCACACCCCACGTGACTATTTTAAGCGTGTGTGTGCGTGAAATTTAAACTTGTGTGTCGAATTATGCATGTGTGCATTTGTAAAAACGTTGTGCGTTGTGCTGGCTTTGAGTGTAGTGGTAACCTCACCCCCCGCAAGAAATGGCAGAAAAAAATGTTTGAGAAATTGACTAATGGCTACTCCAGTTCTGTTTACTCTGAGGGACGCACCTCAAGAATCCTACTCATAAATGCCAAGTAAATGCCCAACTTTAGTTTTAATGTCAAGCATTACCAATCAAATTAGAAAGTTGATTATCAATGAAAATTCTGGGTTAGACTGTTTATCCATAATCCGGTTATGATAGACCTATATAGATTAATAAAATTAGCGGCAATTGTTGTACATTAAAATTTATTATGAATCACGTATACTCACGTTCACGTCAAAAATACTTTATACGTTACACGTTAAGATCTAATTTACCTAATTCTCTACAGACATGAGGGGAATTCGCAAAACTACCATAATATACTATCTCACTGATAGTAATCTCATGAATACGGCAATTTATTAAAATGATTACTTACATTATATAGGTACATGTAGTTGAACGAGTGTATTAGTTTGGTTGAGATGTAAGATGAAGAACTGAATATACACAAACATATTTATTACATATATCTAAGTACGCCTTTACCCCTATAGATTTTGCATGTATATCTACACATAAGCGGCATACATTATCCCTTATTTATACTTATCGAACTTGGTATATTTCGGACCCTTGTACTATATACTATATGAATGACACATTATTTGTATTACTTTTGATATGAGTCAACTAGCCTATAGAAATAGAGCATTTGGGCCTGGGGCTCTGGGGTGGGGGCTGGGCGGCCCACTCACCCGAGTACACATACACCATAAAAAAATTTAAATTACAATTGACTGTTGGTTTAGAATGCGCAATGAAAAGAGAATTTGCTTTTTGCACCAAATACTTTTCAAAGTCGTGGGCGGGAAAGGTTTCTGTAAAAATACTTGTAGAAAGTAAAAATTTACATGGTTATACGGGTTGTATCCCTTTACTGAACGCCTTGTTGAAATGTATTACACTTGCACATCAATGCAAATACTGAAGAAATATATACCGAAAACATGGCTGTATGGGCTTTGTTTCCTTTTCCTTCCCTACATGGGAGAATAAATACGAAACGAGCGACTGAATTTGCCTGTTTCTAATTTTTATCTGTGGTGATGACATTACGCCGCGTAGTATCGTTGTAGTTTTAATTTTTAAAATTATAAAACTTTTTGGTCAATAAATGGTCGTCATAATATTCACTTGATAATTTCGTATGTAAATTATTAAGATGTCTTTCTCATTTGGTACACCGTCAAGCGCACCGGCTACGACGGGACTTGGGGGAGGTTTCAACTTTGGAGCGGCAAAGTAAGTGCTATGTCCTTTTTTCAAAGGAGTTGTATCCTGTCTTGTTTGGTTTAATGATACTTTTTACATTAATCTTCCAATTATATTACATATGTAACCTTTTTTGTCCCTTGACAACAAAAAATTTCAAAATTGTCAAATTGGATACAGAAAAATAACCTCAACACATTTATTTCTTAGGCCCGCGACGCCTGGTTTTGGTCTGACCGCGACTACACAGCCTACTACTGGCCTTTTTAATACTCCTGCGACGGCTGCCCCTGCTTTCGGCAGTACTACACCTGCGTTTGGAGCTACAACGCCTGCTTTCGGGACGACAACGCCAGCCTTTGGGGCAACGTCTGCTGCTCCTACGTTCGGCGCTTCTACCACTCCAGCGTTTGGCTCGCTACCTGGATTCGGAACATCCACTGCACCTGCCTTTGGGACGACTTCCACCGCGCCTACATTTGGTATGTCTTGTTACTGATTACTTGTGATTTTGGAACAAAATATCTTACTTACCTTGTATTATAGTGCTTTACATCACAAAGGATAGAACTGTTTTTTAGTCTGTTTAATTGAGACATAGACTTAGATGTTCTAATGCACTAACTACTAAGTGTCATTGAGATAAAACTTGCATAATGTATGGACTATTGATTGGGCTGTGATTTAGAAATAAAATTATTAATCTATAATTATTAAGTATAATAAAAAGTAACATCTATTCATATATTATAAAGCTGAAGATTTGTTTGGTTTTGTTTGTTTGTTTGGTAGAATGCGCAAATCTCAGGAACTACTGGTCTGATTTCAATGTTATCTGATTAAAAATAGGGAATTATAAAAATAGGGATCTTTACTTATACTCCACTAATGTAATCAATCTCACCTCATCATCTTCATTTGCTTAAAGTTGGATGTAAATTAATTTTATATCAAATTATTTAGGTGCAACCGCAACACCTGCCTTTGGTGCAGCAACTTCTGCACCGAGTTTTGGGACTACAAGTACTCCTGCATTTGGCACCACAGGGCTTGGAACTGGAGGCCTTAACTTTGGAGCAGGCACCAACACTTCAACAGCCGGTACTGGAATGTTATAAAGCTTGTTATTCCATTGTTATTATAGCCTTTTTCTTCAAAAAGTGCATATGTGTATAATAATAATGGATAAATTTACATTCTCAATATAGTTTACAATATAGTTATCTATAATGTGTAGATTGGAACCTCCATTTAAGCAAACAAAACCTGTGTTTGATTTTCTATGTGATAATGTGTAAAGGTATTATTGTGTTTTGGATTCTATGCTAGCTAGGCACTAGGCAAGTGATATAACACATGTTATTAATGTGTTACATAAATTAATTTATAGGTAGTGATAGTCAAATAAATAGAACTTAAATACAGTTTATTATACATATGTTTTGTCATACAATGTATATTGTGATTGGCTACAGGTTTGCACCCTGTTAACATAACACATCATCCCCTCTCAGGCTCAGGAAGTGTTAACTAACACTCACATTTCGCCAGATATTATTATGTTAAGTCCCCGCTACTTTGAGACTTATATACATACTAAGTAAGATGTTATGTATAATACTTTTTTTATAATATTTTCTAGGGTTAACATTTGGTGCTCCAGCAGCAACAACAGCCAGTACAGGTCTTGGGGGCTTAGGAGGAATCGGGTTTGGGACAACGTCAACTACTCAAAGCGGCTTGGGTTTATTTGGGGCTCCCACAGCAACCACCGCAGCTAATTCTTTATTTGGTAAGTGTCTTCTAAAGTAGTTGCCAATTTTTTTTAAATATGACAGGTAAGCTCTTTATCTCACCTAATGGAAAGTGACGATAAGGCAGATGGTGGAAGCGCGCTTCACCAGTAAATAAGAAATAAACTTTGTATTTTTATGAATATAACTGGGGTCAAGCTTGCCTCAAATTAGATAATTAATTTTATGGGCTTCAATAATTATATGAGGCGAAATATACAACTCGAGTTCTGGTTACAAGTGCAAACATTCTAATAAGTCAATACATAATAATAAATTAATTTTCCAAAGTAATATTTTCTGTTTATTAAAAAGCCAAAGTGTTATATCCATTCAATTTATTAATTTACTACTTGATTGTCCTTTCTTTTCCAGTACCATGTATCCTTACCAAAGCTCTCCTTACACTAGCCCATTCACACCTATGGCACAGCCATTCCATAGCAAACCTAAACAAAATACGGATAAACTTGGACCATCATTTGAATTAAGCCCTATTGTTTGTGATAATAACACTGGATATAGAATTAAAAGCCCCAGTTGGGATTGCTACAAAAAAATATCTCCGTCATGCGGTGAGCTATTTTATATTATTTTATTTTGATCCATACACACATACATATAATCGCGACTATTATCCTAAATGTGGTAATGTGGTAGTCAGAGACTAGGCAAAAGCACCGCGAAAACTGTCCACTGCCATAGTCCATGCATCATCAAGCAGTGACTGCACTCAGCGTGACAGGTGGTGAGCCCGTCGCCGCCAACGTTTGATAAAAGGCTTTATTACACATTTTGTATATTTTTCAAATCTAGAGACAGTTTCTTTACAATATATTTATTATTTTAAACATAAATAATTTATAAAAATGTGCCTGAATTTGTATATTTAGCAAAGTAGATTTAAAATAGAAATTCATTGACAGTATTCTTTAACTCAAATAAATATCTCCAAAGCAATACTATTGTAGCAATAGATGATATTGCATAAAAAGTAGTTATCATAATTATTATTATCATCATCATATTATTGAGTTTTAATTCCTAGGGCATTTGAATTAGGCAATTATTGTAATAACTGTGAATTCATTTTAAATTAGGTTTTTCGTATAGTTTGTCTTATTAAATTAGTTTACAAATAAAAGATTGTAATTATGTATCATTGTAGATAAAATATAAACCACGATTTTAACAGTGAAATAAGTAGGTAGTCCTTTCTTTCTTTAACAATGAGCCAGTAATTAGATATTTGACAATGACAATATCTTTTGAAAACTTCATAAAAATTTTAATATTTCCCCTAATATTTCTTAGTTTTTGATTGACAGTGAAATGTGTTCTTCAGGTGGAAAAATAGGAACAACCAGTGTTACTGGCACTCAACCTACTTTAACAGGTAATTCTAAAGGGGGTAATTATAACATTGATTAAAGGACTGGGTTACAGGAATATTTTTGGTATAGATTTTTTATAGAGTATAGATTAGTTTATTAGAAAGTTTTAAAATACCTTGTAGATAGATAACATCTTCATTCACTTCAAAATTCTCCATTACACAAAAATAGAATTACAGATATAAGAATAAAAATAGGGACCATTTCCCTGTTCTTGATAGAACTGATTTGTGTGCGTGTGTGTGTGCAGCGGGGTTAAAAGGTTGTAGCTCAGTGAGTGGTTTTGTTCTCATTGTGAAAAAAGCAAAGAACTAATATTCTGCTATATCCGGTTTTTCTATTGCCTACTACTATAAGCTGGGCCCTTTCATCTTCAACTTTCGTCTTCTTCATCATTGTATTACATTTTCATATCAAGCGTTCATTAAATGTATATCTCACGCGTGCCTCACGTCACAGCTATTTAAAGCGAAGCGCGTGCTGTGAGTAGCTGTGATGCATGTTAACGGGTGGATTTCTGTCCACAAAGCCGTTTTAACTTTCAAATGTTATCACAATTATTGAACACGTCAAATGAAAATTTTATACAAGGGTGACGGCGAAAGTTGTAGATGAAAAGGCATGTGGACATATCTTACATACTAGTGGTGCACGCCAGCAGTGGCAAGGGTTTGAAATGGGAGTTATTAAGATTTAAAAAACTAACAATTTTTTGTACGAAACCAGTTAGCTGAAAATATGAAAATGCTTTTACAGTAACTGCGGTCAAAAGTGTAAATAATATTTTCACTTTTGACAGTAGTATATCTTTGCAAATGACTATGAGCCTTGAGTTATCTATAATATTTACTAACATAAATATGTAATTGGTTTTTGTGAGGTTTGGATTGTTAAATTATTAATCCTCATTTATGTATTAGCATCATTAAATAATATAAGTACTTGTAATTGTAACTAAATATTTATCATAACTAAAACTTTAAGTTGGCTTTCAGAAAGTCACATTACTAGTTTCAGGTCCAGGTAAATATGAACCAAAATTTAAATGGAGACCTGTACTTGAGTACAGTTAGAAAAGGATGGCCATTATTATTCCCATTAAGTGCTATCTCTTTCGCTTTCTCTATCACTTGATTTGTTCTGTAGTACGACCTTAGTTCACTGAACCACATATTGCATTGATTATTTGAAATGGCTCTGTACCCTTAACATGCGCCAATGAAAACGCCAATATGTACGCTTTGAAAATTCGGAGCAATATAAATATATCAGCTGTGCCGCCAGTCGCCATTTTACTAATCCCTGCATCGTGTTGTGGTTAAATTGTCTATGGTTATCCAACTATAGTAATATTTGAAAATTCGACTATTGGAAAAGCTGTCATATCACAACATCGTATGTTTTCGCCATTGGTTCTTTATTTAACCTGCTGGTCAACTTGACCACGGACCAAAAAACCGACCCTTTTATGAGTAATCTTAATATATTTTTCTTTAGGCAACATGACAGTTCAATGCCATGAATGGTTTTATGATGTGTTTCATAGATCGTTCTACTGGATATTTCATCTGCGCAGAATTAACACAACATTCACATAAGAGTTTTACATGTTCGTATTTTAGCAATATTTATTGTATTTTTCTGTATTTAATGCCAATTTATTTGTCGTAATAGCTACTCCAAGCCTAGGGCTAGGAGGCGTAGCGCCGACGAGTGGCATTGGTGCTGGAAACACGACTGATGTCAAAGGTAAGATTTACAAACAAATATTGAAACTTGCAACCTTCAAGTTACTGTTTACTACTTAAGTTGTGATGCCAATACCAACTGCCCTATTCACAAATGTCGGATCTTGAATTGATTCGGAACTTATCGTTCCGTCTCGCTATGATTCGCCGTATTAAGTAACAGATGCTTATATTAGGTCCTTACCTATGAAATTGGTGTTTTGTATGGAGAATTTGGGGATGTCTGCATTTTACATACTAACATTTTATCAGTTTTCTTCACAACGACAAATCCAGAGATAATAATATTTGGCATGTATCATTAGACAAGCTTCAGCAATATGTGTGTGAACACGCTTGATAAAAATTATTCATCGTTTTTATGTTAATGCAAATCAAATGATGTATACGGGAGGCAGTTAAAAATAATTGTCTTTGTGTCTAATTTTAACACAATTAAACTTACAAAAAATAATCAAATTAAATAATACGAGCTCAAATATATGGTGTATTTTTAGAAGAGGCAATTATTTTATAAGAATGTTCTGAAACTTAATAGTTACGGACAAATTGCTAAGACAGAATAAAAACACCAATTTCTTAGGTAAGGCCCCAATATCTTGATAGGCATTATTATTTTCGGAGTTTTCTCTTATACAAACTAAGCCATTGTTACTTGTCATGCCATTGCTTTTCTTTAAAATTATTTTAATCTCCATTGCGATTACAATAATATACTAAAAGTACAAAAATGTCCACATGGCAGCGAGAACTTTGTTGCAATTAAGATTGAAAAATCACAATATTTTTTATCATCATTACCTCAGCCAAGAGGCGTCCACTGCTGGACATAGCCCTCCCCTAATGATCTCCACAATGACCGGTCCTGTGCCTGCCTTCGCCAGATCGTCGGTCCTTGTTATTAATAAATGTATATACTTACTTTTGCAGCGGAACCACCTAAACAACAGAAGTTGCCCAATGAGTTGTCAACAACTCTGGATTCCTTCAAGCAGTTCGTTAAGAAACAGAAGGCGTTGAGCTCTGAGGTCATGCGGGTATCAATTAAACCATTACACAAAGTAAGTTAACTGTATTGAGCAGAAGTGCGTTTCTGATAATTTATCTGATAACAGATGATAAATTATCAGTTATCAGCCTGTTTTATAACAGCTACTCCTTCTGCTAGGCCTTCTGCCAGACCTTTATGAAGAAAACATGAGGGTTATGGGATTTTATAGTGTATTCACATAACGGTTTTTTCGTTATTTTGATGTTATGTATTAGTTTATACTTACTGGCGTCTAGGCGTCCCCATCACGAGGGGTTTTGGGTTTATTTCCGGAATACAGGCATAATGTTCTTCGCCGTTGGGTGTACATTTGATTAGTTTATTCTGATAATTGTATGAAATTTTACGTGTATTTATTCGTCATCTAATATTCCATCGTATATTTACATATCAGTTGCTTCACACTGTGCCCGGCGCATGGAAATAGGCTCGTTCCCTGTTATTTATTTATTTTTATTGTACACAACAATTAAACAGAAACAACACATAAATAAAATAGAATGTACAAAGGGTGTGGCTTATTCCTAAAGAAATCTATAAAATGTTATATTGGGACTTAAATATTGGGTTCTTACCTATGAAATTGGTGTTTTTATTCTGTCTTAGTATTTTGTCTGTAACTATTAAGATTCACAGTATTCCTAAAAAATAATTACCTCGTCTAAAAATAGACTATATTTTTGAGCTCTTTTGATTTGTTTTGATAATTTGTTGTAAGTTAAATTGTGTTAAAATTGGACACGGAGACAACTCTTTTTGAGTGCCTCCCGAATACATCATTTTATTTGCATTCACTTAAAAACGATAAATAATTTTTATGAACTGTGATATTACACATATTACTAAAGCTTGTCTAATGATACATGCCAAATATTATTATCTCTGGATTTGTCGTTGTGAAGAAAACTGATAAAATGTTAGTATGGAAAATGCAGAATTCCCCAAAATCTCCATACAAAACACCAATTTCATAGGTAAGGACCTAATATATCAGGCGAAATCTCGGCCTACCTCTACGGGGATAGAGGCGTGATGATAACTTAGTTGATGCGTGTATGTCATTAAATATGTATTTATTGTCCAGGTAAGCAGGGACGCGGAGGCGACGCTTCACACGGCTCTGTCGCTAAGCGGGGAAGTGAGTCGTGCTCGGGCGCACTCCCGTCGGCTGCGCTCGGCCGCCGCCGCCGCGCTCGCCGCCGCCGAGGCGGTCGCGAGGGACACTGCGCACGGTAACAATCACTATAGGGTTACCAAGAGGAAGTGAGTCGTGCTCGGGCGCACTCCCGTCGGCTGCGCTCGGCCGCCGCCGCCGCGCTCGCCGCCGCCGAGGCGGTCGCGAGGGACACTGCGCACGGTAACAATCACTATAGGGTTACCAAGAGGAAGTGAGTCGTGCTCGGGCGCACTCCCGTCGGCTGCGCTCGGCCGCCGCCGCCGCGCTCGCCGCCGCCGAGGCGGTCGCGAGGGACACTGCGCACGGTAACAATCACTATAGGGTTACCAAGAGGAAGTGAGTCGTGCTCGGGCGCACTCCCGTCGGCTGCGCTCGGCCGCCGCCGCCGCGCTCGCCGCCGCCGAGGCGGTCGCGAGGGACACTGCGCACGGTAACAATCACTATAGGGTTACCAAGAGGAAGTGAGTCGTGCTCGGGCGCACTCCCGTCGGCTGCGCTCGGCCGCCGCCGCCGCGCTCGCCGCCGCCGAGGCGGTCGCGAGGGACACTGCGCACGGTAACAATCACTATAGGGTTACCAAGAGGAAGTGAGTCGTGCTCGGGCGCACTCCCGTCGGCTGCGCTCGGCCGCCGCCGCCGCGCTCGCCGCCGCCGAGGCGGTCGCGAGGGACACTTCGCATGGTAATACTTTGTACTAATATCACCTAGTGCCTGCCGACCATGGCCGAGCAGTCTAAACTATAGTGGTACAGTTCGCGAGGTCTAAGGTGGACTTTTCATTTGTGCTCATGCGGAAGGTGCGCGGCGGAGTTGTGTCACGGAACGGAATGCGCCTGAGACCTGTTAATATACGCGCCACGCCTCTGGCCGATTGTGTCAATGACACTATCTATGTGCACTCACAAATGCAAAGTTCAGCTTAGACCTCGCAGATTGTACCGGCCAACTATGATCAAGAATCAATTCCTAGGAAATGTATTCTGAATTTATGATAGATATTAGGTTAAGCTTATTATTTTTATAGTATGCTCGGACTGCACAGATTCTATTTAGCGGTAACATCTGTCCTGTGGGAACTTCGGTTCGAATTACAGGTTATGGATGTTCTATAGTGGCTGGTAACGGCAATGGGCTTGCTCCCTATTACGGACGAACTAACGAAATTAGGTATTGGAAATGTGGGATGTGTAATGTACATCAGCCAATTCCATCGAGGATAGGTGTGTTAATATGTATGTGTATGTATGTATGTATATCAGTGAAGCAATAGAAACTATTTCACGCACTTACATAGTTGGCGCCATAATGCCTAGCTGACTCTCGCCATCCGTCCCTTTCTTACAGCTATGTTCAGGCCTTGCATTAAATCTCACATTCACTACTCGTTCAGAATCCTATCCTACATGTATAATCAAAGTACAAACGGTAAAGGTTAGTTTTAATGAGATAGAAATGTATATTTTTGAAAACTATGTGCAATATTTCTAATTTCTTTTTGTATATTCCTTAGGATTGGAACTGGAGAGTACAGCACCACCTTCCTACGTGAAAGAATTGATATCGGAGCTGGAACAACAGCTGATTACATTCAGGAGACAGATGGAAGTAGCCGACAAGCAGATGCAATCCTCTCCTAAACTACTCACTGAGCAAGGTACCTGTATACATTAGTTTACAGCGAAATTTGTACAAAATTAGTAGTTCATGTAACACATAATACTATTTTGTAACACATGAGTGTGAGTATGACAAATGAGTCTTGGCTAGTTTTTTATAGTATCACATAATCATCACTAAAGCCTGTGGTAGTCTTGATTGTGCTTTAGCGTCTTCCCAAACTATGGACACTAGCACAAAATTTGAGTTTATAAATGTATCCAATATAGGAAAAGAGCGAGCGAGTGTGGACGCACCTAATCATAAATGCCCAACTTTGGTTTTAATGTCAAGCATTACCAATCAAATTAGAATGTTGACTATCAATGAAAATTCTGGGTTAGACTGTTTATTCATAATAAAAAAAAACATAGTATGTCTCAATCCAAGTTGCCAAAAAGGTAAACAAAACAAAGGTAATGTTTGATGATGACTGGAGGTAATTGAAATCAATTGAAACGGACAACAATTGTTACCGTTAAATATATTTACTTGCCAATGTCCATGTAAAAAGTGTGATAATTGAATAACAAATTCTGTAAGTCAGCTTTTTTGTTTACCTTTTTGGCAACTTGGATTGAGACGTACTAAACAGACCTGAGCGGAATTCGCAAAACTACCATAATAAACTAGTCTCACCGTTATTATAATAGATAAATTTAAAACGTTTCTCACTGATAGTAGTCTCATAAATACGGCAATTTATTTAATTGATTACTTACATTCTTACATACAATTGATCACTTCATTACTTACATACAGTTGAACGAGTGTATGAGTTTGGTTGAGATGCAAGATGAAGAACAGAATGTACACAAACATATTTATTACATATATCTAAGAAGACCTTTACCCCTAAAGATTTAGAAAGATAGAAAAACATTTACTGACCACAGGCACAAGGAACACGCAAAATATTGGGTCCTTGAAATTGGTGTTTTTATTCTGTCTTAGCAATTTGTCCGTAACTATTAAGCTTCAGAACATTCTTATAAAATAATTGCCTCTTCTAAAAACAGACTATATATTTGAGCTCGTATTATTTAATTTAATAATTTTTTGTAAGTTTAATTGTGTTAAAATTAGACAATTATTTTTAACTGCCTCCCGAATACATCATTTGATTTGCATTAACATAAAAACGATGAATAATTTTTATCAAGCGTGTTCACACAGATATTGCTAAAGCTTGTCTAATGATACATGCCAAATATTATTATCTCTGGATTTGTCGTTGTGAAGAAAACTGATAAACACCAATTTCATAGGTAAGGACCTAATACACATACAATCACATATAAGGTCAACTAGGACCCGACGCCCCTTGTAGGATGTACAAGCTACACATAGGCGGCATACATTACCTATATAAATTAAATATCATCACGCCTTTTTCCACGAAGGGCTAGGCAGAGGTGTTAAACACCCACTTTCGCCAGATATGTCCCTATGAAGGAGGTGGCGATCATGCTCCGGGTACAATGTGAGGCAAGCAATATTCACAATGAACTGTACATAAGTTTTATTCAAACTCAGTGGTACAGGCAGAGGAATCAAACCTGTGTTTCCCACGGCCTCTCGAACGAGTACCCGTCCGTCCCAACTCTGCTACAGCTGCCTGTATAAATTAATATATTATAAATTATCTGCTTTGACACGAATATACTTTTTCGCCCCCAGAACTGACGCTCGGCATCAGGCGTATGCACGAATCACTGGTAGCGTTGGCGGGAAGACTGCAGACAGTACATACTCAAGTGGAAGCTCAGAAGGATCAGTACCTCAACCTTAGGAAGTATATACTGAAGGACCCCACTAACGTCTTTGATGCACCTACACGTAAGTATTCCAGAATGGAAAAATGTTATTGTGAGTGCCGCGAAATTTTTCAGTAAGCTTAGGCGGTTCTCTTAATGAATCGCACGACGCAGCTTTACGCGTTTAAACTTGTTTTGTCCTTTGTGTAACACAGAAAACGCATAAATGCGCGTGGAAATTTATGATGCCTACTCCTTTAAATCAATCTGCCTACTCCGATCAATAAACAAATAAAATAATGAATAATTAATAAGGTATTGATTAACAATTGTATATTGGACGACCTCCGTGGTCGAGTGGTCTTTACGCCGGTCTCAAGGCATCGCCATCTCGAGAGGTTCTGGGTTCGATTCCCCGGTGGGAACAGGTATGATGAATACAGGCATTTGTTTACAAGTCTTGGATGTTTATATAAATATTGTATATTTTCTGAATATTTATATGTATATATATCTATTAAATATATTTATCCGTCATCTAGTATCCATACAACATGCAGCAATAGTTGTTTAAAGTGGAGCTAGTTGATAGGTGTGAATGTCTGAGGATATTTATTTATTTATTTTGAATTTTCCAGCCAGTACAAGTCTAGATCAGATACTGAAGGATGCAGAGAGCTCTCGCAAGAAGATGAAGGCTGGCAATATGGCTGACATTAGCATCGGCAGCGCTGTGCTGTCAGATCCCAGGGTGGCACTAGGTACATACATATATTTATTCAATTGTTGGTGCAGTCACAAGCAAAAGTATGTAAACAAATTTGACTTTGAAGAAGCTTTATTTTCTCAGCAATAAGAGTCACAAAGTGTCAGATATGAAGACATATTAGTGCTGGTGACTAGACAATTTTTCTGAAAGAATATATTTAGTACAGTCAAGGACTTTCGATCCTTACATTTATCTTTTGCTTTATCAACTCTCAACAGATTTGGAGACAAGAAAATAGAAAATTATAAATATCACACTATTCTGAAATATTTTTCGGTAAATCTAAACTGTGTCTAAAAATGAGTGCAGTGCGAGCATAGAACTTCGACAGTCGCAATATTTGATCGACAAAAGCATCCGTCCTTTTAACTCCTAAGGGCTATCATTCAAATTTATCGAATTTTTCGATAATTGTCCATCTTAGACATGAAATTTGGCTTATCGAAAGTTATATGCTCGTAACGCTGATTCGGCCCCTCATATTTATTTATTATTATTTTGCTCTTTTGAAAAACGTGGTATTTTTAGATTATTAATCTAATATGATTTTATTATTATGTGGGTCACTGTTGTTTGTTGTGTTTATACATACATATAATCACGACTATTATCTCCTAAGGGTTAGTCAGAGACTAGGCAAAAGCACAGCAAAAGCATTCCATTGCCATATTCTGCGCTTCACCAAGCAGTGACTGCTCTTAGCGTGACAGGGTGAGCCCGTCGCCGATGTTGTGCAGTTCTATGTCCATCAATCGCCTTTTACCACACCTAAGGGAAGGGATGGGTTGGAAACTGTTATTAGTAGATATATTTCACCGATGAATTGACGTATTTTAATATTTTTCAGGAAATATACAGCAGTTGGCAGGACCAACGCCTTTTACTTATATGGGAAGTAATTTGTCACCGTTCCCTGCTCCTGATGCAAGTGGTGAGAGTCGTTATTTATTTAAAACATACACATAGAGAATGTCCAGCAGTGGACGAGCACAGCCTGTTGATGATTATGATGATGCACATAATATACTGCTACTAATCCTCACAAAAAAATGATTTAGCTCTTATTGCTATCGTATTTAGAGCCTAATCTTTTTCTGTGGGACTACGACATACCTATAAGTTCAGAGTTTCATGGTAGGGTCAATCATGAGATACTAATTTAAAACGAATTAGTCTAGTGCAGCCATACTCAAAGTGTGTTCCGCGAAACCCTAGGGTTCCACAATACCCCTGTTGGGGTTCAGCAAGAATTTTGAAAAAAAAAAACTAAATTTCTCTCTCTGACACACAACAATACAATATTTTACTATGCCGCCACCGCCGACACCTACTTGTGAGCGCGCAGTCCCTTTGATATAAGCCGCCTGACATTACGCTATAGTTGTGAATAAGCGACTTTCGACTTTAACTTCAAGCTATAAAGCCAAGATTATTTATTCCACATTTTTTGTATTTTCAATTTTTATTTTGGAATTTTTTCAACTGTCTTCTATCAAACCTGATATCTACCAATTGATGAAAAATTAAAAACAATTTCATGCCTTCCATCATTTGTATTTCTTTTTCGTTTTCATTATTTTCTAATTGTTATGTACTAGTATGTAATTTACTTAGTAAAATAAGTAATAAGTCGTAAATGTTACATAGTACTTTTCTAATACTTATTACTTAAGAATAAAGCAATATTTTAGTCTAGGGTTCCATCAAGTAATTCGCTTTCCGAAAGTTAGCAAAAAAAGTTTGTAACCGCTGGTCTAGTAATTGAATCCAAACGACATTTGATAAAACTTAGAGATATCATACTTAATACTGTGTAATGTTTTTTATTATTTTCTCAGGAGTAAATAAGTAATTGCTGTTTAGCAATAAGGCCGCCAATTGCTTTTTTGTTCTTTGTATTATTATGTGCAATAAAGTATATATAAATAAATATATAAATAATAAATAAGGATTTCTCTACTTTTTCTGCCACCAGGCGGCGCTATGTAAAAATCTGGTCCAACAGCTGTCAGATAGCACTGAGTCGTACGATTCAACATCTAGTCGTAGGTATTGGTATCGAAAATGACAATTCGCCAGCTGATCCGCGTGAGGATCGGCGTTTGTGTTTTGACAGCTCATAGACCCTTTTTTTTTGTAAAATTCTCCCATGTAGGGAAGGCAAAGGGAACGAAGCCCATACAGCCAAGTCTTCAGTATTTAATTTCTTCAGTAGTTTGCATTGAAATGCTAGTGTAATGCATTTCAATGCATCTTGGGAGAGTTTGACGTCAAACGATTGATGGCAGACACTGTGGTGCTACTTGGATGAGGTGGATTACCACGATAAAAAACTCATCACTTTTCACACCACTTGACGCTTATTTCGATAATCCTACACATTGCACATCATCACAGACACTTATTACACAAAACTACACTGATTTTCCGTAACAATATCCACTCCGAAACAATATTACAATTATCGAAATAAAAATCACGTCCGCCATTAGTCAAATGCCGCCCCATTTTTGCCGTTACAGTGCTGCCATCTGACGTCTTTTTAGAAAACCCTCATTGACATACCATACACTAATACAGTTAGTATGCGTATTGCTGGGTTTGCATAGTGCCTGTTGTATGGCTGGTTCTCTTCCTGTTGACCTAAACAAATAAATATGTACATGTAAATTGTGTACAATTGAGTTGTACATGTAAATTTGTATGTTATACCTATATTTGTTTGTAAGTATGTGTGTGTGAAGTTATTGCAAATAATGAGTTTATCTATCTATCTAATGTGGAAGATAACGCCTATTCTGTCAGGGATAACTAATATATAACGCAAACTTTAATCACATAAACCGCGACCAAACGTCGGGGTGGCCGCTGCTAACTAGTCTGGCTGCTAAATGTCTGCAAAAACTAAAAAATGGGGTGTTATATAAACGGGTAGCGAAATATTCTAATTTTGAGCAGCGTAAAATTGCAATTGATCAGCTATAATTATTAATTGGCCGGCAACTTATGGGCAGCAAGTGTTTTAAACTGGCCAGCAAAATAATTAATGGGGCAGCAGATATTTCTAATTGGCCAGTAAACTAATTGGGCAGCAACTCAAAATGTCTTCTCTGCTGCCAAATTGTGTAATGTTTTGATGGCACGAATATTGTTTTTTAAGGGTTATAAAAAATAACTTTAACCTTATATCTATTAGAATACATTTCCTAGGAATTGATCCTAGATCCTTCCTTGATCCTTTTCCTAGATTTTATATATTTCCGCTAACGTAATAATATATTTTATTATTATGTATTTTGCCACCCAAATAATTATATTGCTGACAAAGTATTGGTTTGCTGCCCAAATGATTTTTCGGATATCTTTTTTTTGCTGAAATAGTATTTAAATGGCTGCTCTATTAATTACTTCCCAAAAAATGCATCGTTCTGTGATAATTGGCGGAGAGGCATCGGCGGCATCGGTATTTTTCAATCAGTTTGCATATCTCGTCTTGGAATTAAGACGACAGCAGACGTTAAAAAGTTGACACGCTTGGTTTCAATACGAATCGCTAAAGTTGAGATATCTTTGTAAATGTATACGTGTGGTTTTATTATTGATTCACGCCGATAAACAAAACAAATGAAATTAATAAATGCTATTATGATTAAAATCTAGAATCGAATCCATTTTTTTTATTAAGTTGAAATGTTCTGTTTGAAATATCATTTAGGGCCACTTGCAGGAAATTTTAAACCTAGTTAAATTTCGATTTTGTAAATTTTTGACATAAAGAGCCATAGTAAATATCTCAATAAATGACAAAATCGAGTTTTAAATCTCGATTTAGATTTTCTGCATTAGGGCCTTAGTCATAGATATTTCAAATAATTTATGGCTAAATGATGTTCAATTTCTGTCTTATCACCTTGATCTTGTATTAAAAAATGGACTTACAAATATATACAAATACATCTTTAGCACAACACAATAAAACTTTTCACCTTTAACTTTAATTTTGTGTTTTCCAGATATTAAGTAACAAATATAACACATATTATTATCATCACTTCTCTTTCCCCGAAGGGGTAGACAGAGGTGTTAAACACCCACTTTACGTCAGATATGATATTAAGTATCAAAGAATTTTATTTATCTTTTTTGTCCAGGTCCCGGATGGCAGCCCACACCCCAACCTATAATGAACACCCCACTGACTACATCAGGATTAGCGATAAACGAGTCATCCTCTGGCTTCCAACTACAGAAACCACCTGGGAAGCGAGGAAAGCAATGATATTGGCGATAATCGCCAAAATGGGCGGGTACTTTATCAAATTAATAAAAAAACTGGTGTAATAAGTGATGTTTTGTACCTAAAGGAGGTATGGACACTTGCATTTTTAGTATAACGTAATAAACTTATTGTATCCAATCATAGGATTGTAATTTTAATGGTTTGAAATGCATTCTAAGTGGGACACATTGAACTGTAATTAAATTAACATTGAACTTCCGAAATAGTTCTTACTTGCGCCCCTGTGGTGTTTTAAACAAAATGCTTTCGTTCAAATTACTAATGTTTTTTAGATATTGATTGGTGCGAGGTCCACATTTGGTTTCTGAATTTATCTGTTACAAATTGACTATTTGAATGTGGTGGAATCTCGGATTCTCCCTTTCTAACAAACATATCCACGTGACAATGACATTAGCAGTCAATAGTGTTGCTGATAGCAAATGTCACGATTCATGCATGACGCTTAGTTTTGATTCGCCGTAAAATTATTTTTTCTCTTTAATTTCAACTCGACCATTAAACACAGGAGACCAGCAAAATATGAAATAACATAACATTATAATTATGATGTTAATTTTTAATAATATTGTAAATATACATAAGCATTGTTATGATCAGCATTACTTTATGTTTAGTAATGCAGACTTTAAACAAGACTTGTAAGTTCTATATTTTTTATAGTATATAGGTAGAGTACTGATGTTATTGAATACGGCTATCACTTAATGTAATAATTGATTAAATTGTTTGGTTACTGATTTGTTCGTTAAATGTTCCATAAATATACCAATTTGAAATATAACTTTTTACCATCATCTGTGCAATGTTTGGATCTCCCTAAGCAATAATGTTATAAAATTGCCCAAAAAAATATGAATGATCCAAGCCAAAAATATTGTTAATCCTAGTAAGCAGTTAGCGTTAAGGTGCTCACAACGTATAATGAATTAACAAGGAAGTAACTTTAATTCGCCTAAAAATATCGTCTAACAACATCTATTAATTGTCTAACAATATTTATTGGAAAAAACTAATGTAATTAACTCATCAACTGAGACACCGTTTGTAGACACAATAGAAAATAAACCTTATTGTACATCTTATCGCTAAGAGCGATGTCTTCCAGGCAACCATTATATGGATTGGTAGTAAAATGTGTGGAAGGGCACATTACACAAAAACATAATAGTAATCATTTTAAACATATAACTTTTTATAAAAATTTTGCTTGATCGAGTTGGCTTAATACCTTTTGCTGATTAGTCATGGCCTAAAAATGTGATTTCTGTAACTCCAAAAACACATATTTTTATTTAATGTAACTCCATGATGATGTAGTCTACCAAGGACTGCCTTGAGTCTTTCATCATGTTCTTGGCGTGTTCAACCACCAATTCTGATATCATCTTGGGTGTTAGCAATACCTTCAATACCATTAAGCAATTGTCTAGTTGACCCTTTTTTTATTGGGCCCCAAATGATAATTTACTGATAGCCATCACTATAAAAAATATTACAATTTTTTTCTGAAGCTAACACAATAAATTTTAAATTATAAATTACGTTTTTGCTTAAATGTCAAAAACACCTTCGGTCCTGATGGTCTATGTATTATCTGTGCCGTAGCGTCACGATTATTGTAAACAATTCAATACGCATGCGTGACATAGCCGACAGTTATGCTTGATTGGTTGCGACTGGCGTTTGACGGATTTTGACCATGCGGAGATAGTAATTGTTTACATGAATCGTTACTCAACTAATTTCACAAACATGGTAGAAAGCGTTTTTGGGAGATGAAAGAAAAAGTAAAAATAACACATATCGTCTGCTTACTGGTAAAATAACGTAAGTGCAGATGACATCGAACTGAGAGAATGAGATTTAAAAGTTCAAGTACATTTTTTACTTAATTAGAATTTCATTTTTGTTGCATGCTTCATAACAAAAGATGGATTGACATTTAAGCTTTAAGTTTGTAAACTTAAAGCAGCACAAAATATAAAGGATTTTCCAAAAAAACTTATCGGATTTTACCTGTAATTTAAAAAATAGATATAAAGTTTAAAGTATTTGCAATTCATTAGTAATTCAATTTAAAATGGAAGGCAAATAACGAAATACTCTTATTAGATTTAAAAAATGGTATACTTTGAATTAATTTAAGTAATTATTGGTAAAAAGGTTTCATTTACCACATTTTACCTGTACAGTTAAACAAAACTAACCTAACTTATAATTAAAATGTTCATACAAAAATTTACAAAACGAGGGTTGGTAATTAAGACGATGTTAGAGGTTGAAAAATCAGCTTGTATTGCAATACAATAAAAAAACGAATTTCTTATCAATATGCTTAGTCAGAGCACTTGTTCTGCCCTTTTGGGGAGGAATACAGTTTTTCGGACATGACCTTAGGTGGTGTATCCCTACCTGTTTGCTCCGAATTCCGGTACCTCGGATCATTAATTCAAAACGATGGCGATATTGACAAGGATGAAATGGCGACAGGTCTCAGGAGCAACGTGTGATCCTAGATTACCCCTTAAGCTTAAGGGGAAGATCTATAAATCCGTCGTTAGACCAGTTGTAATGTATGGATCTGAATGTTGGGCAACGAAAGCGATGGATGAAAGAAAGCTGCACTCAGCAGAGATGCGAATGTTGCGATGGATGTGTGGAGTTACAAGAATGGACAAGATCAGGAATGAATATATTAGAGGAAGTTTGAAAGTAGCGCCAGTGACAGAAAAGATTAGGAGCAATAGGTTAGCGTGGTATGGACATGTGATGAGGAGGGATGAATGTCACATTACAAGAAGGATGCTGAGCATGGATGTGGACGGATCTAGAGTTAGAGGAAGACCAAAGAAGCGATGGATTGAATGCGTGAAGAATGATATGAGGATAAAAGTAGTGGATGCTGAGCTGACGAGTGACAGAGGAGAATGGAAGAAGAAGACATGTTGTGCCGACCCCACCTAGAGTGGGAAAAGGGCAAGAAGAAGAAGAAGATGCTTAGTCATTTCTATTCTTCTGAAGAATCTTCATCCAATGCGAGTTCAGGTAGGCGGTCAGGTCCTTCAATTTCCTCTTTATTTTCAACCACTTGACTGAATTGCCATTGCAGTCTGTTGCTTTTTGATTAAGCGTTTCTTCGGCAAATTTCTTGAGATCAAAGAATTCGTCGTACTTAAACTCTTTGATTTGGTAAGTTTGATGCCATCAACATTGACTGTTGTGGTACGTCTAGCTCGTTTGAAAACCGACACATAATCTGGCATGCAATAAATTTCGCAATTATTTTTGGCAGACTCGATACTACTATGCATGCTGTCTACTTCCATGTAGCTGTGTCCAGACTCCAAAAATTTGTGCTCAATTGTTTTAAGTGTTCTATGTTCTGAACGGCAAAAAGCAATAAAGCTGTAACAAATTGATTTCTATTCTGTCCACCACAGGTATCTGAATACAGGCACACTTCAGATACGTCAAGAGGCAAACGTTTTGAGAGGTAGTGATACAAAATACTACCAATTTCAGAACTTCCTCGTCCTCATCTAGGGATCCAGGGGGGATCTAGGGGACCACTAGGGATCTATAACACAGCTTGCAGATCAAAAGTAAGACAGCAAAAAGATTTATCTTTCGTAGCTTTTCTGGCTATATGCTCATCATAATCCTTCTTAATTTGGAGTAGTTCCTCAGGTTTAGCTTTTATATATTTCGAGCACAACAAGCACTGATCTTTCTTTGGAACAAAAAAACTATAATTATAATTATTGCAAAAAAACCTATACGTTATCTCTGATACTGGTGTAGCGTTTTCTTCCTCGCATTTAGATTTGTAAAGCTGGTACATTTCGTTATAGACAAATTGGCATCTAAATACAAACGCTTTGATGTTTTTCGTATGAAGTGTGGCTCCATTTTAGGAAAAGATTCAATATGTGTCTTAACGAAATCCACAGCAACTTGACTGGTTTTGTTTGGAGGTTCTTTTTTACCTCTTTGGTCTTCGGCGTCGAACAAACCACTGATTTCTTTTTTTGATGGCATTATTAATAACTGTGGGAGAAATTGCCAAGGTGGAACAATAATATTTTTGACATAGTTGTTGTCTGACACCACTGTGAAAGAAATAACATTTTGTAGTAAATTTACGTTGTTTTTTGGTGCCTTTTATAGCTAGAACTCTTTTTGGAGGTTCTGTTACCACATTGCCTAAAATGAAATTCTTCTTTTCAGTAAAATTCAAACTCCAGTAGTGTCGACATAACGATTCTCTTACTTCTTCTGGTAAGTTACATAAAAGCATTTACTGCAGTTAATGTCCTTAGGAACTTTTGGCTTCCTCAGTTTATTATTACTTATATAAGACAAACCGTCTGATCGACGTTTCTTTGCCAAATTTATTTTCCAGATATCAGGTTTAGGTTTCATCCAGCGTTTTGTTTTTGAAATCCTCGAAGATTTTCTTTAGTAATATGTCCAAGATAGAAAGAAATGGCAAAGACCTGAGAATCTGTATCTTTTTGTATTATTTCTTTAGCGTTTATTACAGCGTCGTCATTAATATCATCCAACGTTATTTTAATCAATGCGTCTAAAATAGGAATAACGATGGCCCGTGTATCGGAATCTATTTGTACCATTTCATCAACTTTAATTTCTGCGTTATTCTCATCATCCCAATCTCTTAAGTAAGGAAGAAAATTGCTGTCCTGAAAAATACTGTCAGAAGCGCCAAATGTTTCTCCCAACAAATCATTTAATCCAGGGGTTCCCAAACTTATTAGTGCTGTGACTCCCTTGGGTCTTGGCTATTGTTTTACGACGCCCCTCAACGTAGTCGACAAAAATACTAACGAATTTTGGTAGGTAGGTACTACTCTAGTAACAGGCAATCAGGAAAACACGAATTTGCAAATTATTTTTTTATTTAATGGGAACATAGAAAAAACATGAATAATAATAAAAAGAGATATTTATAAACTGGCTGGCTTCTAATGAGATGGATGTGCTTGTTTTTCGGAGCATAGTTTTTGAAAACGGGGCTCCAGTTTGGAAATGGCCAGTCTCATTTCTTTCTCTACGTTTATTTTAGATCTGTACTTGTTCTTTATTACTGCAACTGCAGAAAAACCTGTTTCACACAAGTATGAAGTCGCAAATGGTAATAAAACCTTTAAAGCTGCAGTTCTGATGGCATGATATTCTTGAGATACTGAGCTCCAGAATTCAAACAGTTTATCTTTGGCGTATTCAAGCTTTAGGTTGGAATCACAGGACAATTCTATCAATTGTTCTTCTTCCTCTGTTGAAAGTGTCGATGGTGTGGGTGACTGGAAAGGGTTTCTGACCCAGTCGTATTGCTGCAGATTACCGGGAAAATATTTTTGAAAGTGTTCGGTTAATGAAAGCTAGTGCTGTGTAAAGATGATTTTAAAGTAGGGTCAATGATTTTTATCGATTTTTCTTGTAGAATACTTTCTAAAGCAGGGAAACAGTCAATTACTTGATCTTCTAATTTTCGTTTCCAAAAAAAGCAACTTTTTCTGAAACCCTGATTTCTGACTCCTCCCCCCCTTTTCAGACCCTGATTTTATCTGCCAATTGCAAGATTGGGTATTGTTTCCCTGCAAAGTCTTATTAACATAATTTAATTTGTTAAATATGTCACAGAGATACGCCAATTTTATAATAAAATCTGTATTATTAAAATTTTGCGCATTTTCGTGTGATTCTCTCTGTAAATACGTGTAAACCTCATTTTTTAATTCATACACACGTGCGAGAACATTACCTCTGGACAACCATCGAGAGTTGCAATAATAAATTAAAGTAGTATGCCCGGCACCCAGTTCTTCACCGGTCGAGTTTTAATGTAGTTCACCACTTTAATAATGCAATCCAACACATTACTTAATTCAGGGGTAATGTTCTTTGCCGCTAAGGCCTCCCTATGTATGACACAATGTGTCCATTTTACATTTTTAGCCTTGGTTTTGATTAGACTCTAATCTAATCTGGAGGATTACAAGCTCTAATCATTAGAGCTTGTAATCCAAAATGTGAAATAAATCAGCAGCTTTACCACCTTCACATATTTTTTTGCAGAACTACAAATCTTCACACAGATTATTTTCTTGTATGTACCGTACGTAACATATCAATTGAGCATCGTCATTACTATCTGTCGCCTCATCTAGTTGAATGGCGAATAAACCTGAAAGTTTCCCAACAATTTGCTCGTTAATGTCTTCTGCCATGTCGTAAATACGGCGACTAATCGTATTGTTTGACAGAGGAATATTTTTTAGTTCTTTAGCTGCCGATTCTCCAAGCATCACTGATACCATATCAACCGCTGCAGGTAAAATCAGTTCCTCAGCAATCGTGTGTGGTTTCTTTCATTTGGCAATACGGTGAGCTACCATGTAGGAGGCGAGCAATGCTTTTGAAGTAACTGTTGCTTTTGAAACCAAAGACATGGACTGCTGTTTCAAATCTCGCAGTTTTCTTCCAAAAAACCCTTTTGGCTTACCTTGTAAATCACTATCAGGAAGCATACTTTCAGCTGCCAACACTTTGTAACAAACAACACATTAAGGAAGTTCTACATTTTTTTCGTAATGCAAGTAAATCCGAAATCCAAATATTCGTCGTCATATTTTCTATATTTCTTTCGTTTACCTCCAGTAACATTACTGCTCTCGCCTGACTCTTCATTTCGTTTTCTATTTGTTTGAATAAATTTATCCATAATTAACCTAATAAATCTATTCAATCTAATCTGTCTAACCTCAAAACACCGGGTCCGTAATTAAACAAATCAAATGAACGATGTGATTGCGCGCTGCATCAGAAACGCGGGTCGCGGGGTGGGGCGGCGCGGTGGCGCGGCGGTGGTCAGCCGCTCTCCCGCGCTCGCGTCGCGATGATTGACAGAATGCGCGCGGCGCTCACTCAACTCAGCCGTATCGACGTAACGACACGCGACGCCCCTGGGATACTGTCGCGACGCCCCAGGGCGTCGCGACAGTATGGGACATATGGAAGCTGCGGTGTGATTAAAGGTTTATGTGTTATATGTTGTCGTTTAATAAAAATAACATGTTATGTAAAGCGTTATTTGTTATAATTATTATAACAAACAACACTCGTTTCGTGTTATAGTTAAAAACGAGCTGTTATAAAAAAATGTGTTAGGAGTTTAATGACTCAAACGCAATGTTAAATACTTGATCAAACTATTTTTTAAATTTGGTTACTATTAATGTTGTTTAACTTTTGATGTTGTTAGCCTTGTTCTACGTTCAGTTATAATGTACCTTGCTTTCGAGAACATTCTTTCACATGGGACTGAAGTCACCATGGTGTTGCCCTTGCAAAGAAATATATCATACAATGTTGGGTAAATAAACTTGTGTTCACGCCACCATTGCAGCGGACATTTGGCTCTTTCTATAATTTCCTCTTTCAAGTAGAGCTCAACTTCTTCCATAGCTTTTTTCCTAGCTGTCTGTTTGTTGGGACCTAATTTTGTCGTCAAAATTGCGCCAAATGGACATCGAAGACGATGGTGGAGCGTTACAGCGATGGATCGCATGTCTTCGTTGTCACTGGTGTGACGTGCAGCTGACAGCTCTATTAGATTTGATTTTGCCGTCTCTAATGCTCTTCTCTTTGAAACCCCATTATTTTAAAACGCGGGTCAAGTATGGTGCAACGTGCAATTTCTTTTGTTGTTTCAATATTTCTAAAACGATGTCGCATGCCATCTTTTAGTAAAATCACCATATCGGCAACCGGTTCCAAAAAGTTTTCATGGATTACATCTTACGTATTACAAATACTGGCAAGGCTTGTTGTCATGACCACGGCAAGGCTTGCAGTCAGGTAGTTTTCCCCACTCATCAGTAGTGTCACCTCTTCAAAAGGATTTAGTGTCACACAAATTTGCCGCATACACTCCCATTCCTCGCTGGTTATCACGGGGAGGTTAGTATTGCTTAAATTTGGGATGGTAGCTTTCAAGGCCTCTTCCAGTAATAAAAACCGTTCAAACATATAATAAATTGAATTCCACCGTGTAGACACCGCCTTAATAACAGTTTTGGGGGCGTTGTTATTTTGCTGGAGCATCTGGTACCGCTGCAGATTTTCCTTGGCTAGTGGGCTCTTTTTAAAATGACTTATAAACTGACTGAAAAATGACTAATATGACTTACTATTTACGTTATCCACTACTTCTTGTACTGGACGCAGTGCAATTTGTAATGTCAAATTAATTTGGTGCGCAAAGCAACCGATATGACTCCACCCCAATATTGCAATGGCACCCAACAAACCTACTAATTAAATCCCTGCGGAGCGACACAATTCACAATATCACAATACACCTCTAAAACAACAACACAGGTTAGTTAAATTTTACTATTTCACTGAATTAATGCTAAAAATACAATAAAACTAATTAATGACGTTAAGTTTCTGTGAGTGCAAGCGAATTTCAAAACAATAAACTATCACAATGAAAGGTCCAATATACAAACACCGGCTAAGTAAGACAGAGAAATAACTACAACTCGGCTCGGCATCGGCATAAACCGCCATTTCTTAGCAAGGCTAGAAAGAGATTATTATACAAAAGCTGGCTGAGTTAGAAAGAGAAGGACGATACAAGCCGGTCCGTGGCAGCTTTCGGAGCTCAGCACGGCCGCGATATTGAGTGCGTTTCACGAAAGAAATTCCGCACTTATGGCTATTGTAATAAGATCTAAAATATTTACTTTTGACTGAACTTCTTCCGCGAAACGTACGTGAGAGTTTATTACTAATGTGTGCGAGTGTCGTAGCGTATCGATGGATTGGTTCCTAGGCCGCCAAAAGCCGGCATGTTAGGCAATCTTTAGGTACTATTTCTCTGTTGCGTGCGCCTATGAGAGACCTATAGACGTGACAAGAGAACGCTTGTCTGTGTGCGTGTTGCATCGCAGGCGTCCATTACTCGAGATTTTACGAGTTAATTGAAGGAATCTAGAGAGCGGGAGCGATGATGTGTGAGTGATCGGAACTTGGCTAGTTCTTTGTATGTACCTATGTTCTTTGTATGTGCCTATTGTTTCGCGCGCGGGTTTTACAGTTATATGATAAGATTTTATTGATTGATTTTTTTATTTGTTTATAAAATGGTTTTGTGCCTGTATAGTAATGAAACAAGACAAATTTGTTTTTAGTTAGGCATTTTTTTATGCTCGCTCGTTTGGTACGGCTGTTAGGAATCGGGCACCGCCACTGCAGCTCAACATTAAAGACATAATATGCGACTTATGTCCATCGACTAGCAGGAGAAAGGGCTTCTTGATTTTATATTCTATGATCCAATTATTGAAATCATTAGTGATGTATTCGAAGAATACATCTCCATTAATTCAACCTGATTCACTGCTTCCAAGACTTCAGTGTTGTGGCATGCTGTCGGTTACATTTTTTGGTGGTCTGATGTATGGGAAAACTACCAATGGCGGGCACATCTCACCACTAGCGTTAAATGTCGCTAGTACTCTCAGGTTATCTTTTTCGTTGCCAGCTTTATTTGGTACAAATTCCGATAACCTTTTTTCCTGTTTTTGGACAAAGTGAAAATCCACTTTCATCGACATTGAATATTCTTTTGGGTTCTTCAAGCACGTCCGAGTATCACTCTTGCGCTAAAAATATTTCCAATTCGCGGAACCGCAGTCGAACAGATTCTTCAGTCAGCCTCGCACGAGCTTTGTTAAGATAAGATAAGATAAGATATCATTTAATGTTGATGACTTCTGCAGATCTAACTGATATTTCAGGGTGTCTTTTTAGAAAGTTTAGATACCATGACGATCATCTTTGAGAGGGTTCGGCTTTATTAAATCTTTAAAAAATTTTTGCACAGTATCTTACAGTTCTTGTTTTTTGACTGGAAAACCACATTTTGTTATATTTATAAGCCACTCTACAACTTTTTTTTCACCTTGTTCTCCCAGCACTGGCTCGGGGCCCTGTTTTTTTAGTTCGTCAGCCCTTCTGCCACTTAATCGATCTTAAATTGTACATCTCGGAATCCTAAATTTACGAGATGCTTCCCTGATTGGAATTTGGGCTTCGCGAATTTCCTTTAGTGCAAGCTGTAGGGATTCAGAGGTGTAGGTCACAGTATGTTTTTTGTGTTTTATGGTAGACATCTGTAATAACAAAAAAATATCTAAGCACCAACCTAATAGTCTGTGTGAAAGAAGTGGTACGTAAACTGACGTGAACTGACACCTATATTTTCAATAGTCAGATAACGGCCGCCTATTTTTCATATGATATTCAGACGGCCGCGAATCAGATTGGTTTGTTTAGCATGTTTTAGTTTGGGCCACATCATAGCTATAAATCCGTGTAAAATTATATTTCGACGGCCGTGAACTAACCATAGCATTTAAACCAATCCCATCAATAAAAATATGTTGCACAAAACGAATTTTTTTTTACATTAATAATAGGTAAGAAAGCAAACTTATTTCATTCAGTATTAAAGTAATTAACTCCCAAAATAAATGCAAAATTAAGTGGATCAAACAACTATGATCACTAAAAAACAATCATAATAGTAATAAGTAATCGTAAACTTCAAATACTTACATTTGAAGCGGGACCTGTTTTTTTTTGCGCAGCTATGCGTACGTGTGTGCGCTGGCACCGCGGCTGGCAAAATGGACAATTTATTTCCGGCACATGGAGAAAAATAACCGACCAATTTGAATAGGCATTACATTCTGCAACTATCCCACTTTTTTATGTGCCAAGCACGTTGGAAAGATTGAGATGGAATTCTTATTTTTGCTATATTTATGCGGTTGGTCTAAAAGGCCGCGAAACAACGCAGGGCCGCGATCCAGCGTAATGACCCTATTTAAAAAGTTGGAATCAAAATATTTACAATAATTGTTTAAAGAATAATCAACGTGTCCGCCGCCTCTTTCAATACAGAGTTTAGCTCGACGCCTATGATTATCTTTCACTCTGATCAATACTGAGTTTTGTGATTTGACGTCTTCAAATGCCAATATGATTTGGTTTTTTAATTCCTCTCCAGTGTCACTTTCACTCTCATACACACGTCTTTTTATTTCACTCTATAAAAACAAATCCAACGGAGTAAGATCAGGGAGTATACTCTATTTTAACGAAATTCGAAACTTCGAACGAAACTTCGCACTCTTCCTACCACGATTCCGTTCGTTTCGAATATTCGTTCGTCCGAAAATTGTTTGATGTTTAAATTCTCTAAACCTACTCTAACACCCGTATTCACAAACCATACTATGAAATCTCATAGTGCGCGCTGACGCACAGGGACTCAAAAGACTATTCATGAACAATACTTGTGTGATGTTCGGCCCTATGCGTCCGTTTTAATGAACGCATAGATCAGGTAGCTGGCCAGCTGTTTTAAGACACGCATAGCGCCCAGTTTATGGTAAAATTTCGTGTTGCTTGTTTGACGTTGGGTTTGTGCTAGTTCATTCGATATATATTTAGATCGAAACATTACATAAAATGGATTACAGTAGCGAAGAAGAATTTGATAATTATATCAGTGATCGAAGCAGAATTATTATAGTTTAGAAGAATTTAAAAGACGCTACAGGTTTTCGAAAGACGTGGTGATTTTTATATTATTACCACTTATAACAGAAGACCTAGAGAAATTAACTGCAAGAGGTCTTCCAGTGCCACCCATGTATCAGTTGCTGGTTGCATTAAGATTTTATTCGTCTGGCAGTTTTCAGGTTGGTGTCTCCTATTATTAATTATTTTAAAGCTTGAATTTATATTATTGAATTTCGATCTCTTTATTCAATCACAATATTCATTTTACAGATGATTACAGGAGACCTTATAAGTGTAAGTCAACCGACAGTTTCCAGAGTTGTAAAGAAGGTGTCTCATCTATTTTGTTTAAAAATGGGACAATTTATAAAATTTCCAAACAGTTTAGAAAGAGTTAAAGAAGACTTCTACTCAATCGCACGTTTTCCTGGAGTAGTTGGAGCTATTGACGGAACTCACATTCCTATTCAAAATCCTGGTGGGTCATACGCGGAAGTATTTAGGAAAAGAAAAAAATTCTTCTCCGTTAATACCCAAATTGTATGTGGACCGGATTTACAAATATATGACATTGTTGCCGACAGACCGGGATCTGTACATGACAATAGAATATTCCAGGCATCATTTCTCAAAAGAAAAATGGAGCAAGGCGTTATTGATGGTATACTTTTGAGGGATAGTGGGTACGGCTGCCAAAAGTATTTGTTGACACCAGTGGCACAAGCAGAAAATAATAGGGATGAAAATTATAATAAGGCACACATCAAGACCCGTTACACCGTGGAAAGAACCATAGGTGTGTGGAAGAGAATGTTTCCTTGCCTTTCTAAAAAAATAGCAACAAAGCTAACAACAACATGCCATGTCATTGTTGCAACTGCTGTTTTATATAATATATGCAGGGCTCGTGGTGTTATCAATGACAATGGGACTGAAGTTAGAAATACACAGCGCATACAACAACAAAACGCAAACTCAAACTCAAACTCAAAGCGCATAACTCACAATCAAATAGAGCTCTACTTTTTAGAAGAATGTTTATAGCAAGACATTTTTAAGTCATTTTTTAAATAAAACCAAATATAAACAATATTATCATCTTATTTATTTTTCATTTTGAGTTTTTAATAATTCTATTTCTAGTTTAAGTTTTTCTAATTGTAAATTACGAATTTTTTTTTCATATTCGAGCAGAATTGTCTCCCTCTCTATCAAAATCTTCTCCCTCTGTATTCTTAACTCGTGTAACGCCTGATCCTGTTGTATATTTAATGTGGTGCGTTTGACTCTGGCATCTGTCTCGCTTAGGTATTTTGTGGCACCTAAAATTATTTTTTAAATATACAGCTCTGCAAAAAGTATATAATAAATAATAGTAATATTTAAAGTATAGTCAAGTACCAGTTGGGGTGGAGTAAATTTCTTTATTATATAACTTCTTTTTCGGATGCGAACAAACCTTTTCGTCCATATCTGTTTGTATTTCAAGTGATGGTCTCTTTTGAGTTTTCATTTTGTTCATCGATAATGCTTAAATCATAAACTGAAACAGTATAATAAATATTTGGTTATAACAAAAAAAAAATCATAATATGATATATTATTATTAAGTACATACCTTTTACACTTATATTTTGGTCTTCTAATTCGGGCTCCTTCCCATAATTTGGTTGCTTCGTATCATCTAAAACTTAAAACCAAAATATTTTTCATATTCAGTAAATAAGAAAACATATATCTATATACTTTACTTTAGTCATACTAAGTTTCTATTGAATTTGAGTCAATCACTCCCGGTACTCTCAAATTAATAAATGGGCAAATAGTGTCAATGACATTATCAGACTCCACTGTGGTGCCACTTTCTGGGGGTCTGTACGTTTCATACTGATAGATTCTGTAGAGAGCTCCTTTTTTCTTTGTGTTTTTATATTCTCCCAGCATCTTTTTAATTGATGGCTGTGCCTTTGTGACACATATGGTTGTGAATTGTATGCTACTGTCAGCTGCTCCCAGGCCTTCTTCTTCAATTCAATATTTTTAGCGTTGGTACGCTTATCCTCAATGATAGGCCGTTCCCGCACTAAGGCTACAATCAATTCTCTTTCGGCAGAGGAAAAAGGAAGCTCTTTTGAACTGTAAAATAAATTTAAAGCGTTATTTTCGTGGTAAAATACCGCTCTACAATAGGTACATTGATAATTGAAAAAACTTTGAATAAAATATTCTTACGAACCTGACAGTTGCGCCTGATGTGCCTAAGCCTGTAGTTATATCCATAATTATAAATTCACCAAAATACGAAAAATAAATTGAAATGCAATACGAAATGCTCAAGAACTGTGTACGGTTTTGTTGTTAGCCGCTTATTTTGATTTATTGACATTTTGATTTATTGACACATGACCAGAGTGAAGTACGTTAAACAAACGAACCAATTACAGAGCTCTATTAGACGCAGTGAGTTCGCATAGTAAAGAGTCGCCTGAGTATTGTTTGTGAATAGAAAGGTTTGTCATAGGTACCGCACTGAGAAATACCTTACTTCGCACAGCGTTGCTACTTTACTTAAGCGAGTATTGTTTGTGAATACGGGTGTAATTCACGAAAGCTTCGAACGAAAATTAGAATTTGACAGTTCTTTGTACGAAATTTTAATCTCAAATTGACGAAACCAAATGTGTTACCGTTTGGAGTTCGTGAAGCCACTTTTTACTAACTTTCAAATAAAAATGTCGGCAAGAATACCTTTATTTGAGGCTGCTTTGCGCGAGGAACGTTTAGAGCGCAGAAGGAATCGTCGTCGTCTGCGCAACCTATTAAAAAGGTCAATCCCCGACATGGAGTTAGTTTAGAATTATAGAATAAGGATTGTTTGAAGATCTAATAATGATATGGCCAAGATATTATGATTAAGGGGTAAACATTGGTATATAATATAAGTATAAGCTATAAAAAATTACATTTCATAATTAAATTATTTACATATTTAATGTAATGTGTGTATTGCTTTATTGGATTATACGACTGATACTTTAGACTTTATTTGTACAAATTTGTAATGGAAAATGTGGTAAACTGCAGAATATTCCTTAAATATTTTCTTGTTTCTCCTAACATTCATAAGCATGCGCTGAGATGCATGTAAACTCAATAAAGTTTTTGAATTTGCAGTTTAAAAAAAGCACTTCAAAACATTTCGTCGATTTGAGAACAACTTGAGAAAAATAAATTTAACACATTAGAAACTTTTTCAACCTATGTTCGAAATTCACGTAGAAGTTTTTAAAATTACTTGCAGTTTGATACATTATTATTTAAAAAAAGCTCTTCAAAGTTACAAATATTTTGTGATTTTTTTTCTCTCTAACCGTTCTTGGGCAGTTTTTTTTTCATTTGTTGGTAGCAGGTTCAGTTTTTTATTAATCAATTTGATTAATTGATGTGTGTTCTAACTAAATAAATCAAAAAAAGGAGCTCTTATCCCAAAAAAATCAATAAAAGTCAAAAAATTAAGGATTGTTTTTAAAAAAACTTAAAATCTAAATATCTCCTTAACGGTAAAGTTTCGGACACCATGTCATAGGACCAAATCCATTACCTGAATAATAACCTCCTTTTATATTCAGTACGACTTTCATGTAACCCTGTATTGTTGTCGGAATTGTGAAGGAATTGAAATTAACATAGAAAGGAACAATAATTGTGTGTTGTATATTGAATTAAATAGATACCTAATTGTTTTAAATTATATGGCGCCATATAAAAATATTTTTTTATATGGCGTTCAATCAAATGTACTGTCGCAGATATTATGGAATTTCGTTAATGTAGCGTTTTCAGTGAAGTGGCTCATCGGTAAATTAACCCATCGGTCTAATGGATCTTCGATAATATGGCAGTTGGAAAATTGGTTTCGACAAAAATGCTTTCGATGACCAGTCCGACACCCGACCTAAACAGGATTGTTTGAGAGATACACTCACAAAAGAAAAAATAAAACTTGCAAAAAGATTGTAAGAAAATGCAGAGAAAGAATCACATATCAGGTTGTCTAATTCTTTCCCGTTCTATTATTTCCTCCCATGGTGCTGGTAAATCTATAGTTATCATCAGATGGCATATCGTCTCCTCTTAGTTGTAATATATTGTATAATACACCAGTCGCCACAATAATAGGAATCGCATTTTTTAAGTTCACTCTGATTCCTAGACTCCAAATAACCTCTAAATTGGGTTGCGTGCCTGATTTGCGATTCGTTATACAGAGACTCGGCTGCTGAAGGATGCTGAATTCTATCTAACGGCATCATAAAGTAGTTTCGGTTCGTGTACCCACTGTCTGCAACAAGTAGCGAGTCACCATAAGTTACGATTTCAAACATAGCATGTTTCCTAGATGCACTAAATATTCTTTCATCGCGCGAACCTTCTGGCCACCTCTCCACTAGGTCAGTTAACAAAAGTTTTGCGTCACAAATTATTGCAGAGTCAGCAGTGAAACTCGAGTCACTGGGTAAAATAAATATTTAATAAACTGTTGTCTACATATTTACAAGAGCGACAAGATAATAAATAAGAGCGTCACACTGACACACAGAGTATTCTCTTAATTTGAATTCAGGTGTGCCCACATTGACAGCAAGTAGTTTCAACAGTTTAGCGTCACAAATGGCTTGCACATTAAAAGACATATATCCTTTTCGATTTCTGTATATTTCAGCGTGATTTCCTCCTGGTGAAATAATTTTCATGTGTGTGCAGTCTAATGTACCAATAACTCTATGGAATTTTGCTACATTATAAAATCCTATTTGGGTTTCCGAATGTCAACTGCAGTTTGTGGAATTTTAATATATCTATGACCCAGAGCAGCTATAACTGCTGGTGCTGACGATCGCTGGATGACTCGATTTGCTGTTGGTCGACTCACTCCACAAAAATCACCCATGGTCAATTGTTGGCTCGCTTGCACTCGATTTTAAAGAGCTTCACTTTACCCCACCCACTCGCTGTGACATCACATTATGTTGTTTGTGTAAAAAATAACGCTTTGCGCGCGTCCACCGATTCTTTGGATCTAGATTATTTATTATTATATTGTAACATGAACGGTAAACCACGTGTTCCTTTTAATATTCTTTATCTCTAGGGTAATAAGACCACCAAAAAATGAATCGGCCTAAGAATTAATTTTATTTAATCATTTTTCTTTTGTTAAATACCTAGGTAACTGAAAATTTTTACAACGGGCCAGTTAGAAATATTGGTAATGAAAACTTTGTATTTCAATTATAGAACTCTTTGGTAACCTAATGTAAAAAATTGCATTCATTTGTCACTTGCTTTTGTGAATTAGCGGCAAATCTAAAACTCTTGTTACACGTGAAAATGAACATAGCGCGAGAAAAAAACCTGATTTATTTTTCCGTTAATCAAAGTTCAATCAACACTATTGACATCAGGCTGTTTGGATGCTGAAAATAAGTTAATCAACTTACGTGGTGAAGAAGTACAGCTGTATTTACACTCTAGAAAAAAATGTTAATTTCAATAAAACTCCATCCACATCTACAGTTCATGTCAGTTCAAAAAGATCCTTCCAGAAAAGAGCACCGCTTCGTTCAAAAAAGAAGCCAACCAAAAGCAATAAGGAATTTTTAAAACTATTAGGCTTGTTAAAATGAATATTTTGAATATTACTCAACCGGCATGATACGATAACAGCATCGAAAGTTTCGAATATCACTCATATAAACCATATGTGACAAGTTTAAACAATAACGATGAAATACGTATACCTATTCATCAAATTCAGGTGTGCCCACATTGACAGCAAGTAGTTTCAACAGAAATGAGTTGAATGGTGTAGAAATATATAAGGTAAAAAATGCAGGGATTACTGCAACTATGAAATCTTATCTTTCATTGAAAGAAAATTAATCCAAATGTGCAAAAGTTTGGGGCTGGTCACCGTCAGGAACGACCACTGTAACCAATAGAGTATTTTCTACATCAAAACCCTTTGAATAAAATATTGGGTTTTGCGGAAGATGTTTAGTGTGTTGTGTACGTGTGTGTGTGCTGTGTGCGTGTATGTATCTAACTGTGGTACTGAAAGTAACATCATGGTCCACCAAAGGTGAAACCCAGTGATACTTTGCAGGCCGCACAAATGTACAGGCTGCATTTGGTCTTACAGACCATGTCTGTTCAGTTGCTTAGAGTGTGTTCTCGGAAGTTATGATGAGAAGTGATTTTATAATTCATCCGAAAATTTCGGGACACTGCGGACCAATAATGGGAGCGTTAGTTCTTGCCTACTCCCAATATTGCCAAAATGGAGATTACCAGTTTCATCCGAAAGTCGTTATGCTCCATATGACTTTCCGATTTGAACAAAATGAAAGCGTTTAAAACGCTCACATTTAGCAACCTCCTAAAAATTTTTTTTATACCAAATGTCGGTACGCTTCCTCTTAACTGGGTAAGCCGACATGGCCGCAATGATCCGCGGCTCATCTGCTCAGTTAGAAATATTTTTGTCCTCAATCGCAGACGTCAGAAACTCCATAATTTCTAGAGAGGCTGTCAAAGTTCTAATAGACAGACCAACAGTCACAAAAAGAAAACGTAGAAACGAGTCTCCCGTTAGAAGTAAGAAACGCAGGTCAGATTCTCACGAAATTAAAAATCTTAAAAAACAAACAAGCGAGAGCTCTACAAGAAATGATGGCCGAGCTTTTAAAACCTTAAGTTCATAGGTCTTTGGTGTGACGAATTATAAAAAAAAACCCTTCGATAGGCTGTGGAAGCACGGCGATGGTCACTGTTTAATTTAAACACGAATTTTAAACCAAAACCTCGTTGCACTAAAAGTAGGTACACTTACCTTGCTTTTCTTTGCCATCCAGCAGTTTTCCTTTATTTCCAAAAGGACTCCTCTACTCCTGTCTTGGATTTGTACTATGCATCTTCTGGGAGAATATTGATGTGAAACAATTAATTTAATTGTATTTATCGAGCACACACGTCTCAGCGGTTAGTTGAAAATTTTATATCGTGAATGCAACTGCGTATCCTCCATTCTTCCAGCCGGCTCTTCCAGCTCGCTCGCACCAACTTCGCACGATTCTTGCGGGCAGGCGCCGACGCTCCGATGCATTGAGAGCGCGCGTAATTCAAATAGGAAAAAGGGTCGAGTAGCGGGCACACAACAGCATAGATTTCCGGTCAGAATTACAAACTATGGCTTTGTGATTGATCCGACAGGCTAATTGACCCGTCGGGCTGTTTGAGCCGGCGGGTGAGTTTGGTCTGCCCGTCTAATACAAATTATCTTTTAACAACAATAACAAAATAGAACCGTTTTTCCCCCGAAGGGTATAAAACGGATATTTTGGGTCTAGCCAAGGCTTGATCCTATGAGATTACACTTGTATATCTTTAGAGACATTACACGTAAATTCGTTCACATTTCCCAACGAAGTAGCACCTATGCGTGCGCAGCCTCGCCCACGCAGCGGGGTGAGACGCTCGGGGTGGAGGCGCCGGCTCGCGTGTTTTGCGCGTTCCCCAGTACTGTCTCAAAGATCGAGGGGCCGGCAAGGGCTTACCTGGGTCAAGCCTTGGCTAGACCCAAAATATCCGTTTTATACCCTTCGGGGGAAAAACGGTTCTATTTTAGGTCTGAGCCTGCGGCTTGACCCTATGAGACATGTTTGGTTTCTGCCGGCCATAGGAGCGTACTGTGAAAATAAGAGTAAGTTCCTCTGAGCGGTTACAGTCTGGATTATTAAAGAATAGAAAATCAAACTATTTTTATTTATGATATATTCATTTAATTATACTCCAAATAATAACAAATATTAATAATTCCAACACTAATGAGCAATATTTTTCTTAAAAATAACATAAGGAACTTTATAACCTGTTATAAATAATTAACAAGATTATTATCGATAAAGAAATTAAAATCTAGAGAGATCAACGTACTCAAACAGTCTTTAAAAAATTATTTAATCAATAAAATTTAATGAAAAATATTAGCGAGTGCTAAAACAATCAGATAGAAGGCGGATTTGCCCTTCGTTGACTCAGGACGAGCAATGTAAATTGTAATGTAAAGTGTAATGTAAAATAATGTTTGAAAAAGGTAGATTGGCTTCGCCAATTTCCTCTGCTAAGTACTTCGTCTAATGGAAACATTTTGTAATTACTCGAGGCTACTGCTGCTCTAATACTACCTGGATGGATGCATTAATGTCCAGAACATCAAATACCGTACGAAACCAACAGGCCAAGACACAACATGTAGCTGCTTTTACAACTCCTTTAGTTGTAATAAATAAATTAGTCAAATTGTTTCATGCTGTTCTGCAAAATTCTGATAAAGATATAAGTTTCTTGACCCAAAATGGAATGTTGATTTTGAATATGATTCGGAGTAAATTCCCAACCAGACTGACAGTAACTTGCCGAATCTGTCTTTGAGCCGAATCGAGGCCAAAAAATAAGATTCTCCCCACAATATTGCATATCATAAAGGCTAATGTGAAAAGGGTAAGATCATGAACACGGCGCCCTGTGCTTAAAAGTAGATGTAAAGCCACATGTCTGGACACTTGAAACAAGTTATCGCCTTGTCGCGGATTACTCGAAAGCTATTCTATTATTTTAGAAACATCCTAAATATCTCTTTTTACCACTGGAGCTTTACTTAATTCAATCCCTTTAATAATTCGAGCAACTAGAGGGTGACTTCCTATATTCTGCACATTAGAAGGATCTGAAAACGTGCATATGACCGATTTATGTAGCTTCACAGTTCTCGCCGCGAAATTTAAATCTTTATGGAGGTGGCAAAGAAATGTAGCCAACTGCTTTGCGGAAGGCTTATTACAAGGCAATGAGTTTTTTGAACACCATTGAAGCCAGCGATTCCAAGCTGATTAATAAGTGAGTAAGGTGGACTTTCTCCAAGAGTTTTCTAGCAAACTGATGTGTTCCAAAGGCCAATCCTCTACTAAGGAATTCCACCCCGAAATTTCCAAGCCTCCAATTTTAAGCGCTCTACCTCTGGAGGTGGTGCTTGTATTGCTAAGTCCGTCAAGTGGTGTTGAAAGTTGCGTATCTGGAAGGGGGACGCTACTGCGCGCTGTCGCAGATCTGGCCTTCAAAACGACTTCTCCCATCTGGGCGCAATTATTATATACAGCCCGGTTGCCGAGTTGAGATGCTGTAGAACATGAGGGATTAGTGCTGGAGGTACTGTTACTCCAAGTCTCCTTATTAAATCTCTGGCATTCTTCAGCTTGATTAAACAAATCCAAAGGCGCTGGCATGATCTTAGGTTCAGCCTCTTTCACAGTTGGCGATAACTCGAACACATCTGCTATATTTTGGGTAGCTTCTGGTTCAAAATCTGGTACCACAAAAGAAGAGTCGTTTTCATGATAATTCTCTTTCTCCTCTTCATTAGGAACGACAACCTCATCGTCAGTTGTCTCAGATAAAGACTGGTTACGCCGTTTTCTTTAATTAATAATAAACTACTTGATATCCTCGTTGAATTAAACTAACTATGTGCACAAAGCCATAGTTTGTAATTCTGACCGGAAATCTATGCTGTTGTGTGCCCGCTCGACCCTTTTTCCTATTTGAATTACGCGCGCTCTCAATGCATCGGAGCGTCGGCGCCTGCCCGCAAGAATCGTGCGAAGTTGGTGCGAGCGAGCTGGAAGAACCGGCTGGAAGAATGGAGGATACGCAGTTGCATTCACGATATAAAATTTTCAACTAACCGCTGAGACGTGTGTGCTCGATAAATACAATTTAATTAATTGTGAACAAGTGCATAGTACAAATCCAAGACAGGAGTAGAGTAGAGAGCCCGAAAGATGCATAGTCCAAATCCAAGACAGGAGTAGAGGAGTCCTTTTGGAAATAAAGGAAAACTGCAACTTATGGAGAATGTTCGATTTCCGCCCCAATCATGTCGGCCCACCTTTGTGCCCCTACTGCTCAAGGTAATGTAGAAAACCATTCATAACTTAAATTAGTCGACGCGGTACATAATTTATCATTAGGTTTCACTCGAAATAGTCAACAGGCGGCTGTCACTGATAAAATGTTAAGTCGTATGACGACACCTAAGGAGCTGCCTATGTTTAGAGGTGACCCTTTGGAGTGGATTCACTTTAAATGTTCCTACGAAGAGTCTACCCAGGTTTGCCAATTCACAAACGCAGAAAATGTCTGTCGCCTACGTAAAAGTTTGCAGGGTGAAGCTAGAGAGTGCGTTATTGCACTGCTGATGGGTAATGTTTCCGCTGAAAATATCATGAAATGTTTAGAATTACGTTTCGGTCGGCCCGAAGTTATCATTACAAAAATTGTCACTCAGTTACGTAAAATTCCGTCATTGTCACTGTCGTATCATAATGACATTGTGTCATTCTCAATAAAAATTAAAAATTGCGTCACTGCTGTAAAAGCCATAAAGCAGGATGACTACCTAAGGAGTCCCGAACTGACAACAGTCGTATTGTCTAAGTTACCGTGTACTTTGATAACTCGATTGGCAGATTATGTTCATATTTATCACGAAAAAAGTTTACATATGACTCGTTTGGAACTATTATCAGAGTTTTTATATTTAGAAGCACAAAAAATTTCGGATGTCGGTGTTTCTTTATTACATACATCTTTTTATAAAAAACCGGAGGTAAGTCAAACGTATAAGAATTTTCATAAACCGCAATTAGTGTTTGCACACACCAATGAAGCGCAGTCGAATGTTACGCAGAGGGAGAACACGAAATGTCGTTTCTGTTTTAAGCGCTCTAATCACGTAATTACTGACTGTCCCAAGTTCAAACGCGCTCTTCGTAAAGACAGGTGGAATTTTGTGCGTAGCAGTCGATTTTGCCCTAAATGTTTAGTGAGCGACCATGACAAGGAAGCATGTAAGGCTCCAGTTTGTGACGTTGACAATAGGCTAGTTGACAAAATTTGGAAATTAGTTTTAAATTATAGCTTAATGTCTATTTCACCCCAAAAACATCATATTTTAAGCAAATTAATTAATTTACTCAAGAATTTAGCTTGTTTTGAAATTTATTTAAAAAGTGCCGCGAATAAGGCAAAGACTGTTATGGCGTCCTACATGACGTCACTCCTCTCAAAACAATCGTCTTTGTCACAGTCAATAATTTTTATAATGAATTCCTCGTATTATAAACACTGTGTAGTGCCACAATGTAACAGCTCATCTATTAAAACGCCAAACAAATTATTCATTTATGTACCTAACAATGAACAAAGACGAAGACAGTGGTTAAAAATTGCAGGGAGGCAAGATGCTCATAGTTTTTCAACTAAATCAACATTACATTTCTGTGAAGATCATTTCGATGTAAGTAATAAACACAACTTGATGTACATCTATTTGTTTAGACGTATATGAGTACATAACCTTTAAATGTTCATGACTTGAATAGTTTTATGTGTTTTATTATGTAATGTACTTCAACTTACAAATTTCAACATAATAAAATAGAAGAAACATAGGAAAAGTTTATTTAAGTAGATTAAATATAATTTTTGTAAGTATGTCTATGAAATGTAATGATTCATCTATACTGGACTTAATATTTGATGTAAACAACAATGTTAAACCCATGTTTATGAATGAATAAATTATTATTATACCTATCCTTTTAATTTTTTTAGTTGCCAAACGATATGATTAATTATCCAGAGTATCATATTATGGGAAAAATATCTCGAGTGCGCATGAAACCAGGTTGTATCCCAAAGAAGTTTGAATGCCAAGAAGATAGAAGGAAACGGACATGCAGCGATATTGACCAACTAGATATGTTGAAAAAACAAAGGATGTCAATAATCACAGAGTGTTTAAATGAACAAGAACAAAGTAGTACACCAAGTTCATCTGTCAAGGATACTTCTACTACAAGTTCAGGTATGTAACAAACAAAACTAATAGTTTGTTGTTTGAAACAAGTATCTAGCCATTATTGTTAAGGACATAATGTTTATTTTTCAGATCTTCAAATAGTTGAAGAGAATGTACCTGAAGAATGTAAACTGACAGTGGATAAATCTGTTCAAGCTTTAGTATTCCACAAAATCAGAAGTAAATCTGTCCAGACCAAAATAAAAACAACAGAAAAAGCCTTATCACCTATAAAATCATCACAAAAACATATTTCAACATCTCCGTTCAAATCGGACACCATTATAAATTCAAGTCCTTCTGTGTCAGGCCGCAACAAAATTACAAAAAATATATTTATCGAAGCAGAGCAGTCTGATAGTGATATTTATTTATATGTACCATCTGCATCTACCACCAGTTGCTCACCTGTGAATTCTTTACAAGTTAAATCCTCTTCTGACTGTAGTGAATTTATTGAAGAAGACAAAAAGCTAGAAGCTAAAGAGACCATATTGAATACAATTAAAAAAATTGAGAAAAAGCCTCGATTATACATTGGTTTTCCAAACAAGTGTTACTATTTGATTGATATAATAAAAGATGAATTAAATATTCCCAAACATCATTTATTGTTTTGTTTAAATAAAATAAGATTAGATAGTTCACTTAACCAATTATCAGATGAGTATGGAATGACTCCATCATATTTGAGTAAGATTTTTTCAAAAAATATACCATTAGTAGCTAGTGTTATGAGGCCTTTTATTGTGTCACTAGATAGTGCAATGATTAAAAAAACTTTACCTATGGCATTCAGGCACAAATATAATAATGTTAGTTGCATTATAGACTGCCTTGAAATAGAAATAGAAAAGCCATCTAAAGCAATAAATCAAGCATTAACTTGGTCCGATTATAAAAAAGCCAACACAATAAAATATTTAATATCCTGTACACCAAATGGATTAGTTAACAATATTTCTCCAGGATTTGGCGGCAGAACAACTGACACTTGTTTAGTCGAATCCTGTGACTTTGTTCAAACATTAAACAGTGGTATGTTTATTATGGCAGATAGAGGTTTCAAACATGTAGAACAAAATATCTAAAAAAAGCTGGGATTACACTAGTAAGACCTCCTAGTGTCGAAGCAGGTGTAAAGATGAATAAAACTGAAGCAAAACTAACAAAACAGATAGCTAGTTTAAGGATACATATAGAGCGAGTTATTCGGCGTTTACGTGAGTTTTCTATGCTTAAGCCACATGCATGTATTAATTTTAATTATGTAAAAATACTTGATGACATAATAATCATAGCATGTGCCTTAATCAATATACAAGATTCTTTAATAAAATAAAACAAATGAAAGTTTGGGCGAATTCGCGGGGGGGGTTAAGGTGGCCGTTGCTGCCCTGGGTGGGCTGGTCGCCTTTCTCCTATCGGCCGCCAACGGAGGGCGCCGAGGTCTCTCCGGCGCAGGAACGAGGCGGCCGTCCACCTCCAGGCCCTCTATCTGGGCCCGGAGCATATTGGCGAATCGCGCAGACTGAGCGACCATCTCCGCCCTCACCTCCGCCACCTCGGCCCTCAGGAGCTCCACAATTTCCCCGCCGGAACTCACGGGGGACTCCACCACCACCGGAGCCGACGGTGCCTTACGGCGGCTCTCCCCGGACTCCGAGAAGGCCCTCCTCACGGCCTCGACCTCGGCACTCAGGTTTGCCATCTGCCTCTGGAGCCGCTTGTTGTCGGCCCGCAGCTTCCGGACCACCTCTGCCTCCTCCTTTTGTGCCAGGGACATCACCAAGCCGAAAAGCCTTTCGGTACCGGCCTTGATGTCTCTGGCACAGCCCCCCTTGAGGTTCCCCGACTTCCTGACTGTGTCGAGGACAACCGCACGCTCTCGCTCAGCCGCCTTGAGCACCTCTTCGGGGGACTCTCCAGCTGAGGCACTCCTGCCGACGACCTCATCGCCGGAATCCGCCCCATCGTCAGCGTCCATTGAGGCCGCCACCTGGTGCTGTTTAGGGGCCCCAGCGCTTTTACCTCCCCGCTTGCCTCCCTTCAACTTCGGCACCTTTGGGGGCGCCAGAATGGGAGGGTTTTTCATAAACTCCTCCCTCCGGAGGCGCTTTTTACGCCCTTGGCTCGGGCCCAACTGAGACCCAACGGAGTCTGTCGCAGACCACACGCTCGTCCGCGAGCCAACCACCGAGTCTTCTCCCGACCCAAGCACCGAGTCGTCCGCTGAGAAGTCGCCCGACCTCCACAAACTCGAGGTCGAGTTCGACTGCGAACGGGTCTGCCTGATGGGCCTGAACTTCAGGTAAAGACCCTCCTTCTTTGCGGCCGAGTCGGAAACACAGACGGCTCCAGCCTCCACCACCTTCTGCCCAGGAGGACGGGACTCCGTTCCCTCCTTGACACGCGGCCCCTCCAGGCTCGCTGTTCTGCTGGTAGTACATTTCACACTGACCGCCCCAGCAGGGGACGGCGAGCGCCCGTGGCCAACGGGATCGTATGGCCTGGAAGCGCCGACTGGCGCGAAGCAGTTCTGGCCCCCCCAGATACGCGGGGCCTGCCGCCGGCCGAAGCCGACGAGGTGGATTCTCCGCTATCAGCGGTACCACCCTGGGGTATTAGTTCCGGAATCTGCTTATCCATTTTTTTTTTATTCGTTTTTTACCGGGTAACGGCTCCCGTGTCTCTCCTAACCACCGTGCTAGGGACCGGACTCCCACCGGCCACTCAGCCCATCGCCGCACTCCGGAACTTGGGCTTGGGGATTTTTATTGAGGTTTACTCCTCTCGGACTGAACCTCAGTGGCCCAGTCCCCTGGTCCTCTCAATGAGGGAAACAGGTTGCCCGACGGGGCCCCGTCATACGGGGTTCCCGCCGCGCCTTTCTCCCACGCTCGTCTGCAGGGGCGAGCACGCGGCCCAAGGCCGCCATCCACCGACCAAAAAGTCCACTGGCCCCCCAATAGGGGCCACACACACCAAAGGCGCAGGCGCCACAGGGCGAAAACGCCCCCTCCAAGATTTTTTATTGAGGTTGTCTCCTCTCAACCCGGGCAAATGCCCCGCCGGTCCCCGGCCCCTCAGTGGGGTAACGGGTTGCCCGACGTGCCCCCGGAGTTCGGAAGACACGCCGCGCGGCCACATCTCAACAAAATGCACTCCGCCAGAACGGAGCGTGTTGAGAGTAGCCCCTCAAACCTGACACTGAAGCCTGTTCCCTATCGACGGGCACTGAAGCCCGGCAGCGGACCATCTGGATGTGGTCTCCGCCGCCTCAAACACGTCAGACCATTAGCCTTCCGCTGACCACTGGTTTGGGGGAAATCCAATCCAGTGGTCAGCGTAAGTTGCCCGGGGTGCGCCACGAGGAGGCTGTCTGACCAGGCACCCCTACGTCTGACTCACCTACGCTAACACCTCCGCACGTACTTCTAAAATATGTTCGTGTCCGTATTCATGGCCCTAGTGCTGACGTACTTACCGATGCTCTTTTAGATGACGGTTCCACCATCACGATGATTGATGCTAGGGTTGCTGAGGAAGCTGGACTGAAGGGACGCACCGAAAGTTTGAAAGTACGTGGAGTTTGGGACAGTAGCGTTTTAATTTGTCAAACTGAATTAATAGCGTTTAATATCTCTGGTGAGGACTATAATAGGTACAAGGTTGTAGCACGTACAGTTACTGATATAAACCTACCAGCTCAACATTTTAACCCAAATAAATTTGAACATTTAAACTCCATTAATAATTCCTTGTGTTCCGGCCCCATGAAACCTTCAATGATCATCGGACAGGATAATTATCACCTGCTATCGCCCTTAGAAATCATAGAAGGTGACCCTAATGCAACTCGAACTGTTCTAGGATGGACCATTCATGGAAAGTCAACACTGAATTCTCGTCCGCAGGAAGATACTGATACGTTATTTTTATCAGGCCTAGATGATAATAAGAATAATTTAGATCAGCTCAACGAACTTGTGGAGGGCTCATTTGCCCTAGAGATTTTAGGAACTAGTACTAAAACTCGAAAGTGCTTCCCTTCGTGCGTGTACACCTCATTTACACACTTGCGCCCTTCCATTATACAATTGCGCCCGACTTTTATACACTTGCGCCCTTCTTTTACACATATGCGCCCTTCTCTTACACACATGCGCCCATCGTTTACACGTTTGCGCCCATCGTTCACACTTTTGTGCCGTTATTTTGCACGCTTACGCCCTACCGTGAGGAATGTTGTTTCGCAATTTTTACTCTGTTGCATAGAAAAAGGTACGTCTGTGACCAACTTAAGCGGAACATATTCTGAGCTTCAAGCTTTGCACCGCTCCGTAACGTACAAAACTGGCACTTCTGATGACACCTGGGGGAGTCTTATTCGTAGTTGTAGTGTTAAGTCAGCCGAGAATGTGGTAGCCAAAGAATCAGCGTCTCTACACAGCCCTCTTACGATAAAATTGTGGGCGTCTCTACACAGCCCTCTTACGATAGAATTGTGGGAAGTAATAGCAAAAGTTGACAGTCGCCCGTTGATACATATTTCTGTAGATGTATTTGATATCGTTTCATCAACACAATTTCATTTTTTGATAAGCATTTGTCAAAACCGATTACTTCCTTTCATTTCGTAGTCCCTTGCTCCAAAAAATGGTGGCATGTGGTTCAAAGGTTAGCTGACATGTTGTGGGCAAGATAGCTGAAAGAATTTCTGCCGTGCTTGTCACCTAGAATCATGAACTTTGCCAACGGTGATCACCACCTTGGTATTCTTGTTGTCGACCGTCGACAACGACTGAGGGGGGCTATTGGCGGAGATGTAAAATGAAAAATGAGTATCCTGGACCTGACAACAGACTGAAGCAGTTGTTTATGTGACCTCGTCAACGTTATGTGCCGCAACTAGGTCGTCTACCTTCAGGCCCCGGGGGGGAAGAGATGTTAACGATACTTTTGCTACTCATACTTTTGCTACTCTATCTTTTATCTATCTTTCTGTTTATTGGTTGCTATAGTTACTGTCCGTTTTTGTTCTAGTAAAATACAAGTTTTGTATCCGATATTTCCTTTTATTTAATTGACCTCCAACTACCAGCAAGTTCACCAACAGGTTGCTTGCATTTAAAATATGGGTGTCCATTTTCATTGCAATTATAACATTTCGTGCCCTTATGAGCTTGGTTTGTTCTTATCTCGTTTTGCGCAGTTGATCTACTAGTCCTAAAATATTAACTGCCAGCACTGCTTACTTGCGGGGCCAGGCTTGGCTTATCGTTTTTTCTAATGACTTTAATGTTTCTTAAAAACACTAATAGTTTATCAGGCTCAGTAAATTGTGTAGCCTCAGCACTGGTTCTTACAGAACGATCTTCTATGCCAAACAGTATGCAATCAATAGCGTTTTTACCACTTATTTTACAACGATTTACCAATACTAATTTTTTATAATAATATTCTTCGAGTGAATCACCAAATCTGGCCTTGCAAGCAAGCATATCGGTTAACAATTGCCCGTAGTTCTCATCACTTGGAAACGCAGACATTAATTTAACCTGCCATTCAGCCCATGAAAACAGCAGACTAGGAAGTCCTTGATACCATTGTTGTGCCATCCCTACCAATTTCGGAAGAGCGTAATGTATCACTTGTCTTTCAGTCCAGCAATAAATTTTAGCACATTCATTGACTTTACAAATCCACGTTTCGATAGTTTGATTTCGTTTAGATGGATTAAATTCTGGTATCACGTTTAGGACTGGAAAACGTTCATTATTTCCATCAGTTTCCATGGCTTGAATTAATTCCTTAAACGTTGACATTAAAATATCTGTACCTGCATTCGGAATACGCGGTGAGCTCGAACTGCGCGCTCCTAATGCCTCACAGCCTTGACGATCTCGGCCGAACGCATCGCGGCCTCGCGACGCATGGCGGCCTCGCGACGCATCGTAGCCTGGTGACGCACCGCGGCCTCGCGCCGCATCGCGGCCTCGTGGCGAACCGTGGTCACGCGACGCACCACGACAATGCGATGCATCACGACCACGTGACGCCGCACATCGACCGCGTACACGACGGCGTGTACGTACTGGCGACTCTGATCCACTGCCAGCCGAGTCACTCGCAACTCTCTTTCTCAGATGCTTTCTTTTCCGACCCATTATTTCTAAGAAAAAACCCCAAAAGTACGTGTTCGAAATTTATTTCATCGTAAATCCGTTAACCAACGTATTGAAATATTATATTGTATATCTACTCAAATAGGTACAATACGAAAATATCATCAAAACGGTTCCAATTCCGGTTCCTCGTATCTCGTCTACTAATTGATATTTTGTAAATTACATTTACTCGATCATTAAATTTGTTAAGCTAGTTTGATTTTGCCAGGCAAAAAAAAATAAGCCGAAAAAAAAAAGAGTCGAAAGAGTAAAATAACGAAATTAAAACACAGGAAAATAAATGTGACTACAACAAATAACACTTAATTAAACCCTCTAATGTTAAAGTTCGTTACCTTATATGGGCGTTGAAGTCCTTTCACCGTGAACGATCTTTTTCGATTTCACGGCTGAATCCCACTTCTGATCTAACAACGACCAGAAATGAACACACAATGATGTTTAAAAGTCTTTATTTACTTTTCACAAACACTGTTTCCACTTGTTCACTCTCCTGTAACTTAACAATCACTGACTAAAAAAGATCCCCCGAGTGTTCGCGCCATCGGGGTTATAAAGGAGTTTGCCCCGCCATTTATAACCGGAAGCACGACCACTTATATTATTAAATATGGTTTATTTATGCCCCCGCATCATCACCACCGTCAGCGATCGACCAGCTGACACAACCTAGTTGCTGAATTGACCAGGCAAGTGAGCGCTTTAACTATGAGAGTTGACCGACAACCCCGGCATCATGAGCGGCGAGAGCAAAGGCCAAGGTCACGTACCCGTTCATCCTCGCGCACCCGGTCGCAGTCCAATTATCGCCAATTTCCCGTCTGCTGGTATCATCATAAGCACGGGACCAAGGCGAACAACTGCGTGAAGCCCTGCGATTTTAAATCAGGATCGGGAAACGACCCAGGCAGTCAGTGATGGCGACGAATGACTGCCAGAGCCCCACCGGTCGCCTCTTCATCAAGGACCGCGTAACTAATACCGAATTCCTAATTGATACTGGTAGCGATGTTTGTGTTTATCCAATTACCTTAGTAAAAGATAGATATAAGACCGATTTCAAACTTAGTGCTGCCAATGGTTCAGTTATCGATACATTTGGTTATATTCAATTAAATTTAAACTTAGGCTTACGTCGAAATTTCCCGTGGCGTTTCGTGGTTGCTGACGTCACGAAAGCAATTATTGGTGTAGATTTTCTTTCATTTTATCAACTTATCGTCGACGTTAGTAAGCACAAGTTAATTGATAGCTTAACCAATGTTAGCACTATAACTAGTGATGTACCTGATTGCCTCGTGTCTAGTGTGAAAATCTCGACTGGTGGTAATAGTAAGTATCACGCTATTTTATCCGAATTTCCGGAAATTACCAGACCCGCGGGAATTCCAGAGATTGTCAAACATAACACTACACACCACATTCGAACCACACCAGGCCCCCCAGTATCATGTTCACCCCGACGTTTAGCCCCAGATAAACTCAAGATAGCTAAACGTGAGTTCGAAGTCATGTTAGCCAACGGTATCGCGCGTCCTTCTGACAGTCCGTGGGCCTCACCCCTACACCTCGCACCAAAAAAGGATAACGGGTGGCGCCCCTGCGGCGACTATAGACAACTGAACGCTAGGACCATTCCGGACAAATACCCAATTCGCCACATACACGATTTTTCACACTCCCTTGCAGGATGTAAGTACTTTTCTGTGGTTGATTTGGTAAAGGCGTATCACTTCATTCCTATTGCTAAAGCTGACATTCCCAAGACAGCAATATCCACACCATTCGGATTATACGACTTTCCGTATATGACCTTCGGGTTACGGAACGCAGGGCAAACATTTCAACGGTTTGTCGACGAAATGACCCGCGGTCTGCACTTCTGTTATCCGTACTTGGACGATTTTTTAGTGTTCAGCAAGACGCAGGCCGAGCACGAGGATCATTTACGGCAGCTCTTCACCCGAATGAGAAACTATGGCGTTTTGGTCAACACCCAGAAATGCATTTTCGGCTCTCCAGAGGTCACTTTTCTCGGGTACACAATTTCCGAAAATGGCACATAACCCCTAGAGAGCAAAGTTTCGGCAATTTCAGATTTCCCCGTGCCGAAGACCGCCAGAGAGCTGAGACGCTTCTTGGGCATGATAAATTTTTATCGGCGATTCCTACCCAACGCCGCCCAGATACAAGCTCCTCTGAACGCCTTGTTGACAGGAGCTATCAAAGCCTCCCATCCGGTTAACATAAAGGGCAGTGCTCTGGAAGCGTTGGAAGCTTGCAAAAGAAGCCTTTGCGAAGCAACTCTCTTAGCCCATCCAGACACTCAAGCCAAGTTAAGACTTGTCACAGACGCTTCGGATACGGCGATAGGTGGGGTCCTACAGCAGCGAAAGGATGGACATTGGGAACCGCTAGCATTTTTCTCACGCAAGTTGAGCCCGTCGCAAACGAAATACTCTCCGTACGACCGTGAGCTCCTTGCCATATACGAGAGTATAAAATACTTCCGGTACATGTTGGAGGCAACCACCTTCACAGTCTATACTGACCACAAACCTCTTTGTTACGCTTTCCATGAGAGGAAAAGTAACTGCTCCCCGCGTCAGTATAGACATCTTGATTTCATCTCGCAATTCACCACGGACGTGCGTCACATTGCAGGCAAAGACAACGTCGTTGCCGACACGCTTTCCCGCATTTGCGAATTAGAGCGACTCTGCACTCCGCCTTAAAAAAATGAAAATACCTGGGAGTCGGACTGAGCTGTACTGCGACGTCAGTACGTCAACCCCCAGGCCTTTCGTTCCAAAGCAACTGCGTCAGCAGGTTTGTCACAGCCTGCACTCACTCAGTCACCCGGGAGCCAACGCTACAGCCAAGCTCGTTGCTCAACGCTTTGTTTGGCCCTTAATGCGCAAGAACTGCCGGGAGTGGGCGAAGGCATGTTTTGCGTGCCAGCGCTGCAAGGTAAACCGACACGTCGCGTCACCCATAGGCACGCTCGATTTACCATCAGCACGCTTCAAACATGTCCACATGGACTTGGTCGGCCCATTACCGCCAGATGGTGATTATTGGTACTGCCTAACACTCGTCGATCGTTTTACGAGATGGCCAGAAGCGATACCGCTCACCGATATCACCGCAGAGACAGTGGTCAAAGCGTTCATCTCCTGTTGGGTATCGCGCTACGGTTGTCCCGTCGAAATCGTCACAGATCAGGAAAGACAGTTTGTCTCAGCGCTATTCCAGCAGCTGTCTAAGTCGATCGGTTTCGACCATCGAAAAACAACCGCGTACCACCCACAATGCAACGGCTTGGTCGAGCGCTTTCACCGGCAGCTGAAGGCAGCTATAACCTGTCACGCAGGGGCCAACTGGACAGAAATCTTACCTTTGGTTTTGCTCGATATCAGGAGTGCCATCAAGGAAGACCTCCAGACTTCATCGGCCGAACTAGTGTATGGTGAACCATTACGCCTGCCCGGCGAATTTTTTGGCCATACTGTCACCGGTTACACAACCGATATCTCAGACTTTTCAGCCCGCATGAAGTCCTTTGCCGAGAAATTACGTCCAGTACCAACTCAGCACCACTCTTCACACAAAACCTTCGTGTTTAAAGATTTAGCCACATGTACCCACGTATTCCTCAGGGAAGACATTCTTCGTGGCTCACTACAACCGGCGTATACCGGGCCACACGAAGTAGTGAAGAGAGGTACCAAGTGCTTCACAATTCGTCTAAAGCAGGGGTTCCCAACGTTTTCTTGGTCAGGGACCACTTTGACATCGTTTTTTTCGGCAGGGACCACTATTTAGTTGTTAATTAACTAAATTTTAGTGTAGTAAAATAAACTGTAATAATCAAACTGAAACTTTAATTCAAACTCTAATATGAATTACATAAAAAGAAATAATAACATTTTAGGATAAACTTTCGTAATTTTAAATTAATGCGATTTCTGAGCTTGCATCTTCTTCACGAGTTCGGCTATCCTAGGACTGATATTGTTACTCAGAGCCACACGTAAATCATCACTTACTTTCAAACGATTTCTCGCCTTGTTTTTTAATACCAGCAAAGCAGAAAATCCTTGTTCACATAAATAAGTGGTTGAGAAAACGATAAAATAGCGTAAGGCGATTTCTCGAAGTTTAGTATAAGAAAGTGCTTTTTTACACCAAAATGACTCAAGTGAATTCGATTCAAAAGCATCCTTGCAGTTTTTGTCGTTTTGTAATTCAATGAGCTCTTCTTGGATTTCTTCTGTAACTTCACTAGCGTCCGTGCTAAAAGGGTTACGAATCATTTTTTGATCAAGATTAGCTTCTTCGTTATATTCTGGGAAGTAACGATTGAATTCATCAATCAACATATGTAAATGAGTCTTAATGTTTTCTTGAATATTTGCTGTAAAAGCGTCATACTTTTTGTCTTCCACAAGTGATTGTAATGTCGCAAACGCAGAATAATTATTTTCTTCAATTTTACGTAACCACAATTGAAGTTTGCAGATAAAAGCACGAAGTTTATCTTCAAAAATGAATATATTTGCGACATTCTCTAAGTTTTTATTTCCAGAACCTTGTAGTTGTGTATTTAATTTATTTAAATGTGTGAAAATATCCACAAGATACGCCAAGTCCATCTGACATGCCAGATTAGTAAATTGTTTCAACAAATCATTATTTTTTTTGTCACCCAGAAAAATCTCAACCTCTGCTCTCAGTTCATATAATCTTCCCAGCATATTACCTTTCGATAGCCATCGAACTTCGGTATGAAAGAGAAGTGTCTCGTGATCAGAGTCCATTTCAGTGCATAACTTTTTGAAAAGTCGTGTATTTAAGGCGCTGCTTTTAATAAGATTTACAATTTTTATGGCCATTTTTAGTGTATCATTGAGGCATCCAGGAAGAGTTTTTGAAGCCAACGCCTGGCGATGTATGATACAGTGCGTTGTAATTACATTAGGATTTTTCTGTTTTACTAATGTCGCCAGCCCGGAACGTGATCCCAACATTGCTGGTGCACCATCGGTACAGAGGGCAACGAGTTTATCCCACATAAGATTATGTTTCTCGAAAAATTCGGATATTGAGTTCATGACGTCGATACCTTTTGATGTTGTGTCCAGTTCCCGTGAAATCAATAACTCTTCTTTAATTATGTTGTCGTCGTCTAAAAAGCGAACAAATACAAGTAGTTGACAACAATTTGAAATGTCGGTCGTCTCATCACACTGCAAAGCGAAAAATGGCGATTTTTTTATTCTTGACACAAGTTGCTCCTCTATATCACTTGACATAAGCTCAATTCGAGCTTTGACCGTGTTATTGGACAGAGGTATGTCTTGTATTTTTTTCTTGGCCTCTAATCCTAAAACTTCTTCGACGGCTTTGATCAAACAAGGTTTTACGAGTGTTTCTCCAACTGTGTGTGGCTTTTTAGATTGTGCTATTAATTTAGAAATCTCAAACGACGCTACTAATAACTTTTCCGATGTTGCAAATCTCGAGCCGCTAGGCCCGAGTTTCATTTTTTTTAGGACCTCTAATTTTCCTTGAAAGAATTCAAGCGGGCGGTTAGATAAATCTGGATGTACCGTTTCTAAGTGGCGTTTCAATTTTGCTGGTTTCAACGCTTCATTTGCGAGAACGGTTGCGCATATAACGCACTGTGGTTTTATTTCCCCGTTACTTTCTATCGAGGTAAATCCAAATTTTATATAATTATTGTCATATTTTCTTTTAGGCGCCATGTTCTGAAAATAAGATACAAAAAAATGAAACCGAATACAAACCGAAAAAACAAAAGCGTAAGATCAAGTTCTATAATATGATCGTGCTAAGCTATCTTACATAAAAATATTTTTGAAATAATAGCAAAGGTAGTTTTAGTTTACATTACAAAGAAATTTAGTGACCAGCAAAAGGATTCGAATACCGCGAGCCCGCGATGAATCACCAAAAATTCAAAAATTTAATTTAGTTTACGCTTCTTTGCAAAAATGAATAAATAAAAATATACTACTTTGCCATACGTACGATTCAGCAAAATGAAATAAACAAATATACATAATACATATACGTATTGATAACGTCGTTTTCTTGATAACGACCCGAAAATCATCATTTTTAATACCCTGAGAAAGGTTAATATAAAAAAAAATTTTCACTCACCTGTATTTACGAACTATTTCAAGATATCAATTTAAGAACAACGATCAGTAAAAGGTAACTAATAAATGAATGATTAACTTCCTCACACAGTTAAGTAATATTACGTGTTATTACTGACACTGAAATAGGTAAAACAAATGACGTTGTATCGTCTTCGCAGAGACGCGCGGAGGCGGCCGGCCCCGCGTACCGCGCCCCCTCCACCCGCACTCTAACGCGCTGGGCCACGTTCACAACCTAAGTGTAGTTGTTTGGTTGTTTTTTAACTCGCTCAAAGGCTCGGAACGAGGTCGGTTGTTTAACGTCAAATTGGAACATAAAAAACTTTGGAGTCAAGTCAACTGTCATCGACTGACACAAGATACTTCGAAAATATATGGAATATGACAACCGAGCCTTGAGGCTCTGAACGACCTAGAGTGCTGCGTGCACGGCGCGGCGACCGACGGCTCACCGAATTTAGCGGGCGCGCCCGCTAAAGAATTCATTCGCGGACCATATTTTGGCTTCTGCGGACCACTGGTGGTCCACGGACCACTGGTTGGGAACCATTGGTCTAAAGGGAAAGTACACAACAGTCAGTGTAGACCGCTTGAAACCAGCCTACTTACTATTTTCCGACCCTCCCTCCACACATGATGACCTACAACCTTCCGTCCCTCCACAGTGGCAAGCGCAGGACGACACTCGCAGCCATATCGATCCTGCCACACCTGTGCAACGGACAACACGTTCGGGCAGACGAGTCCACTTCCCTGATTCTGACTCCTACTACTACTATCGCCCGTAGACACGGTCTCTGGAGGGGAGTGATGTAGGTGACATATAATACATTACACATAACACATTACATTTATTTAATTTATATTTATTTATTCCATATTTACAGTACACAACGCAATAACACTACAGTATTTAATAAACACATATATTTTATCGTATCGACATCGATGGTTTTCTATCGACAAAGTGCATCGACCATAACCCTAGCGCATCGGCGGCGGCCGCATCGCGCATGCGCGGCTGCGCGCGCATCATGTCCCGCGCTCGCGTCGCGTCAACGTCGTCCACTCCATCAGTCGAGAAAGCATCACCGCACGCGAAGCCCGCGCCACTCGGCGCCCCGACCGCTCGTAACGTGCCTGAAAACAATACGCGTGTTCAGTTACAGTGCTTAATTCTAAGTTAATAATAACAACGGACTAACCTGTTTCTGTGCCGACATCCGCTCGAACTGTTCTGTGTGTTCTCACTTATTTCTCCTTCTGTAAATTATTGTTGTGTTCTTGTAATTTCGTGTAATCGTGTCCGTAATAAACTGCAGTGTAAATACATACCTGTGTTCAGTTATTTCCACACAACCCTGCACACGATCAACACAAGAATACCCAAAATTAACAATATTGTTCGCCAACAATTATTTGTAAATTCAAATTGATAATTTTATTTTAATTAATTATTTCGAGTAACTACATCACAATAAAAGAACAACTCAACATTTAACTAAGCAATCAACACATTTACTTATTATTATAAAGTTTGTTACAAGAGGTAGAAGTGATACTTCAATATAAGAAAAAGTTAATAAAATTTTTATTTTTCCTGATTCTATTAATAATGAAAGTTTATTAGGGATTGATTTTCTTACTACTTTAAATCTCGTATTTAATTTTGGTGAATCTACTTGGCACTTTTCTGAAAATAGTAATTGTACATTTGACATGAAGTTTGAGAATGTGTCAGCTCTATCTGTATGTAGTGCTAACAATCTCCTTAGAGATGATGAGGCGACATTGCTTAATGGGGATCAGCGACTTCTTTTATCTCGTCTGTTAGCGGATAGTCAGGATATTTTTGAAGTAGGGGGAGAACCCACTCCTTTCGCTGAGCATGGTATTGATACCGGCAACCACCCTCCAATTGTAGTCCATCCATACAGGCTTACTCCTGCAAAGAAGGAACTTATGGTTAAGGAGTTAGAACATATGCTCGAGGATGGTATAATAGAGGAATGTGAGTCATCGGCTCTCTTGGTCCCTAAAGCTAATGGGAATATTAGGTTCTGCGTTGATTACAGAAAGCTCAACGCGATTACAAAAACTGATGTTTATCAAATGCCGCTAATAAATGACCTTCTGCAATCAACTAGAAAAAACTGTTTCGTGTCCTCTCTTGATATGCGTAGTGGATATTGGCAAGTGGCTGTGTGGGAAGAGGATAGAGATAAAACGGCCTTCCTAACACCATTTGGGACTTACCGTTTCAAGAGAATGCCTTTTGGCTTAAAGAACGCGCCGTCTACGTTCCAGCGTTTGATAGATAGGCTTCGTACTGGCTCTTCTCTAAAGGATATTTGTTTGTTAGCGTATCAAGATGACTTGCTGATAATTTCTGAAGGTAGCTTTGATAAAAACTTAGAAGATTTGCAAGCTGTATTCGATAGACTTCGGGTATTAAAACTTCGAGCGAATAGAATAAAATGTAGATTTGCATTAAATGAAGTTAAATACCTTGGACACATCATAACTCAAGATGGTGTAGGTCCTGATAAAGACAAAGTCCGTGCGGTCGCTGAGATGAAACCACCTACTTCCTCGCGTCATCTCCGAACTTTTATACAAACATGTTCGTGGTTTAGAAAATTTATTCAATATTTTTTAGCTGTTGCCGAACCATTGACGCGGTTATTAAAGAAGAATCAGCCGTGGTTATGGGGACCAGAGCAGACAGAAGCGTTTCAAGAATTAAAAAGTCGTTTAATATCAGCTCCTATTTTAGTTCAGGCTGACTATAGTAAACCATTCGTACTTCGTACAGACGCTAGCAACTACGCAATAGACGAAGTGTTGTTACAGGATGAGGACAAAGACAAAAGGCCTATTGAATATGCAAGTCGTTTATTATCTCCAGCTGAACGTAATTACAGTACAACCAAGAAAGAGGCTCTAGCAGTCATTCGGGCTGTAGAAAAATTCCGCGGTTATATAGCAGGTCATGAAATTATTCTAGGCAGTGATCATCAGCCGCTTAAATGGCTATTTACTCTGAAATAACCGTCGGGTAGATTGGCTCGTTGGACTCTTCGGTTACAACCTTTTAATATAAAATTTGTATACACACCTGGTAAAATTAATGTAGTAGCAGACTCACTTAGTTGCCCTCAGTGTGATGACAATAATAAAGAACATTGTAGTGTGTGTTCTGTCGTTGTAGATTTACCTACTAGAAGTCCTACAGAGTCTCGCAAGGAACAATTAGGTGATCCGGATGTCAAAAAAATTATCGATGAATTAGAATGCGATGACGAAAATTCTAGCCGTCGTTGGTCTGAGAGAGGTTATATAATAGAACGAGGGGTACTTTATCGTTATAACCCAGATGCAGATAGTGAAGTCCCTCAATTCGTTGTTCCGTTATCATTACAGAGTGAAATTCTTAAAAATCACCATGATGATGCTTTGGCGGGTCATCCGGGAGTAGAGAAAACGTATCAGAAAATCGCTTAAGGTTATTATTTCCCAGAAATGCGCAGAGTAGTCACAGATTATGTAAAATCCTGTGTTACATGTAAATTTAAAATATTTCCTTAGAAAATGTAATAATTCAGTACTATATTATAAAACTTAGCATTGTTTGGTATTACTGGTTACAAAATTAATTATAAAATGTCATAAACTATGTATCTACCCTATATATTTTACAATACAATTTTGTTATAAACAATTAAAGCTACTTTTCATTCTTCCTATATGGTTGTAAAAACAATAAAAAATAAAGTTATATGTGTAATATTCTTGTACCTATATACACATAATTGATTTTCACCCCTCTTCTATGGCAATGATGATTTGTATCTCCTGCCAGACTCTGGAAAAAGCATTTTTTTATAATTTTACTACATATCAATAGAATCAATCAAACAGTAACTAAACAAATATGTAAATAATACCTGTTGTTTATATAAACAGCCTTTTTAATCGAAACATTGTGCACATTCCTCTGCAATATCAAAAATGAACTGATGACAGATGACTACTGTGGGGGTTAATCAGATTTTCCCCTGCAGTATACTTTAGCATAGCGCATACACACTCACTTAGAACCTGAGTGCAAGTTTTGACCTAAAACAGAAGATTACTTCAAAAATTTATTTCAAGCAGAATTAAATGGTTTCACTTTTTATTTCACCAATATTAAAGTGCATTATAACTTGCCTTCATCCGTTGCGATGTGTTGGTTGGATGTGGGTGTCAGTTAGTTTAGGCATCAACCTAATATCACCCAGTTGGCAGTCCGCATTATACACTTCAAGTAGGTTACCGCCATATGGCAGTTTTGCCAGAGAATGACAGATCTTTGGTCAAGAAGTTGTTACAAATGCCTTTTATAAGGGGTTCATAAATAATATATAATTTATGCCCACCAATGCTGATTTTATGTCCTGAAAATGTAAAATAAGGCAAAATAATAACAAGGCAAAAGTAAATGTAAAACAAAGACAAAATAATAATAAAGCAAAATATTAACAGGTAATATTAATTAATACATGTATTACCCAGCTTTTCAATTTTTAGTTAAATTTAATTTATCTAATGACAAGTTAAGTTTATATAAAAACTAAGCAAATAATATTAACTCTCAGGTTCGCCATTCAATAATTGGTCTCTTCTGGTATCTGTTTGGAAGCTCTTCAGACAGGGTTGAAATGTGGATCCTTGGTCCTTGGTGGTTTGAATATAAGATTAAATATATTGGAAGCAAACCTGTCTGTGCTACAGCTTCTACAACTTCCTGCAAATTTGAAAATATTAAAATTGCAACATAAATATCACACATTTATTTCTGACCAATAATTTTACAAAGTTTCATGTCACAATCACTGAGTGTAAAATGTATAGTATTAAAATGTTTTCACCTTACCCTTAATATATTTTTCAAAGTGGCAGCAGGGATAGAACCTTCACAATAATAGAAAACAATAGCTTGCCTCCAAGATAATACTATTCCTCGTACCATAAAAACGAAACTATGATCACACAGTATTCTTTCACTGCCCTTGCCAAAGTTGTCAAAACCAGTCACTTTATTCTCTGATTCCACATATTTAAGGTGCGCTGCAACTGCCATTTCATCAAATACAATAGCACAAGCCCTCTTCATGGGGTCCCATGTCTTCACAGACTTGTCAACAGAGCTAGAATGTTATTATTCAGCCCTGGAGACATTAGATACCTATGTTTGAGTGAATGAGGGAATACAAGGGAAAACAAGCAAAATTTGGGATAGCTTTGAAAAAGCTTTGATTAAAATTGGAATTCGGAACAACCAAACCGTTAACGCAAGTCAAAAGAGTGACATTTTGATTTTGAATTAGTTGTTTATCTAAATCATTCGACTTTAGACTCTATCCTAAGCAAGTACAAGCGTAGCTACTCGCATTCATAAAATGTAACAACTTATGACTCTACGAATAAGGATTATAATTTAAATTACGTGCGCTTATATCGTTTTATCGTCTGATTGCTCAAGAAGCTTGACCAATCACACATGATTGGGCGTTTGACATTTTATAATTCACTAAGGCAAAGAGTCTTGTATGGGAGATTCTACGGGCTGTTCGTTTTTCCATGAACAGTGCGAGTTATGAAACTACAGAAGGCCTAGCACGGGCCGTAGAGAAAAAGTCCCCAGACACAAAAATCGTCATTGCCTCTCGCTTCTTCGTTCGCGCGGAAGCGAGAGGCAACGAGTAATTTTGTCTCCGTATTAATTTGAGTTGTATCTGAATTAATTGGACTTATGCCACACTTTTCAAACTCAGCTATAATATTTTTATGGGCGTAACACTGTATTTCTATCATAAGCTTTTTAAAAAGCGACGGAAATATATTTTTTGGTATAGTCGCCTGCATTCTCCCGTCGGTTTTTTTCCAATTATAAAGCGTTTGCCGCCAAGCACTTTTCAGAGGCCTGAAGAAAGCTACGTCCAAAGGTTGGGTAAGGTGCGTAGAGTTTGCCGGTAAGAAAATGAACCGAATATTACTCTTCTCACATTCTCTAATTATTTCTATTGAAAGGTGGGAGGAGAGATTATCACCTATAAGAATTTTTGTGCCAGTTTTATCTTCAAAATAGTTAAAAACAATAGTCCTTACCCAATCTTCAAATGTTATTCCGTCAAACCAACACGAACTAGTACTATTATAACGACAACCTTTTGGTCCATTTTGTCTCCACGTGTCATACACGTACTGTGCCTTATAAACTACATAAGGTGGTAGTAGGGTTCCATTTGCAGCAGCAGCCATCATAATAGATGTTGAGCCTTTTGTATGGTTCATTACTCTTTCTGGATATTTAACACTCCTTTTTACTAGAACTCTTTTTCTACCTGGGTCATCAACCAAATTAGTTTCATCATAGTGGATGATATTACATAAAGGAATTCCTTCTAGGGATACTTCTAATTCATCAAAATACTCTTTTATCACCTCTGGGGAGATTGCTGCTCTAGCACGTTTTACGTTTTGGCTCAATCTGCATGTTACTTTACTTTTATTTCGTTTTAGAAAGCATTTTACGTAGTCAGGACCAGGTATATTGTTTTTAAATCTTTTTACTACTACTCCTAAATTGTCTAAATAACCCTTGATTAGTAGTCTAAAGTCTGTTGTTTCAAGGGGATATCCCCATTCAGAACACACATTTATATACTGTATGAGGTATTCTTCTACATCTGGAGATAAAGCTGTCTGGCCACCTTGCTTTTTCATTATAAAAGTATTGTGCCTATGAAGGACTGATTTGGAGATGTTATATTTTTGTGCGATATCAAATAGGGATTGATGAGTACTATTGTACTCATTTAGTGCCTGTTCTATGAGTAGCTCGTCATATTTTTTATAATTCTTCTTTTGGCTTGGTTTATATGTACGAGGCATTATCGGAAGATAGGAATGTGAAAGGAATAGATAGCTTTATAAAATATCTATAGTTGTAAAAATATCCTAACACATTAAATCCATAGACATAAATGTAAAGGTATGACATTAAAATTTTACTAATAATGATAATAAACTTTAGTAATAATTCATCGGAAAGTTATTTATATAAATTTGTAAATCAAGTGCCAACCCTGTCTCTATAGTCCCTATACTGTTTCTTGACATACTGCGCCGTTCCTTTTTGTTAAATATGCCGTCCCTATTTACTCCACGATCGTACCAAAAAACCCCGGACGCGTGCCGAATAACCTCTTATTCTGTTAAAAAATTACTAGTCACAATAAAATATAAATTGATAGATTAAAAAGCCATTAAATGTACTTACATTACAAATACAGATTCCTAATTAAACGTGATCTCCGCAAAAAACTGTTTTAATACAGTTTAACCACAATCACTATGTAATTAGATAACTTTTACGACACTAAGGCCCAACTGCACGATCGAGAGTTAGCGCCTAACCCAGGGTTTGCCCATATATTTGCCCCAGGTTTAGGTGCTAACTCTCGATCGCGCAATTGGGCCTAAATCTACAAGCTGATCAGAATGCAATTTGGACAGTTTATTTCAACTTTCATGTCAAATAAGTGTTGCCAGTGTAAAAAAAAACTATTCTATTATACAGTCTTGCCATTTTGTAGGCTATAGTTAGTAGATTTCCAGAGATGACATCACGATTATTTCACTCCTGGTTTTTTACCTATTCACCTCGCGATTCCTATTCACCCCGTTAGACGGTAAAATCTGTTTGGTTTTCAGCCAGTTTATTTTATTTTTATTTGTACATATCTTCCGGTTAACTATTTTTCTTGTACTTAAAAAATCTTGTGTTTGCATTCGAGTAACTTGAAGAGGAGTTTTTTTTAGAGATTTTCATTATATTTATGTATTCTTCTACAGTGTAGATTCGCTCGTGATGCTTAAGCTGTTAGCAAGTTAAGCCTGTCGGGTGCAGTTGAAGGGCGAGATGGTTGACTAAAAGAGTATTTTATATTTATTAATCTTTTATTACAGAGGAACACACTGTTATAGCTCGTCGACCATGACACAAGAGAGAGTTGCCATAACATAAAAAATAAAAGATATAAAATTAAGTGTTGCCTTATATTATTTAACACACCCCCTCAACAGTTAATTTTTAACTTTATTTTATTACATAAACATTGCACCTGTAAAGTTTGCAGATACAAGTATATTCACTTAATTAAACTATGTCTAAATTTTTGAAAGTTATCTTTGGCTAATGGTTTGGTAAAAATATCTGCAATGTTATTGTTTGATTGTACATACTTCACAATTACCATACCATCAGTTACTTTGTCCATTATATAACGATATTTTATATCAATATGTTTTAGCCTTTTATTACTATCACTAGATGACGATATTTTGATTACACTTTGATTATCTTCAAAGATATTTATATTAAAATCATAGCCAAAATCAACTAACAATTGTTTCAACCAACAGCCTTCAGTTATGGCTAAACACAAAGCTATATATTCAGCCTCACAAGATGATAATGATACAGATTGTTGCTTCTTAGTATTCCATGAAATGGGACAGTTAAATACATAAAAAACAAATCCAGATGTTGACTTTCTGTCCATTATGTCTCCAGCCCAGTCTGCATCACTATAACCACGTAATATTGCATTGTTATTATACTTATATACTAATGACAATTCAAGTTCCCTTTATGTATCTTAACACTCGTTTTAAACATTTATATAACATCATACTGGCACACTGTAAGTATCTACTAAGAAAACCTACTGCTACAGATATATCTGGTCTAGTACAACATGCGTAAAGCAAGCTTCCTATTATTTTTCTACAATTATTTTCTATTTCCTTATTTTCAGGTTTATCCTGTTTTAACAACTCAAAGTTAAAGTTTTGTTCTAGGGGAGTACATACTGTTTTACAATTATACATTTGATATTTAATCAACATAGTTTTCAAATATTTTTCTTGATTAATTATAGTAACAGAGTTTTTAATGTCTTGTTTAATATTCATTCCTAAATAGTTACTTGCAAGTCCTAAGTCTTTCATGTGGAATTTATTACATAAAGAGTTTTTAAATTTTTTTATTTCAGTATCATCATTTCCAAAATATAACAAATCATCTACAAAAATCAATAAGTATATATATGTATCATTATTCTTTTTAAAAAATAAACAAGGATCATTTTGAGACTTTTCAAATTTTTCTTGTAACATGAAATCATTAAACTTAATATTCCAATAACGGGGAGACTTTTTTAAGCCATATAATGATTTTTTAAGTTTTACTATTTTATTATTATGTAATTGCATATATACCTTTTCCTTTATATCACCATGAAGAAAAGCTCCAACAACATCCATTTGGTATACTGGAAGTTTCTTTTGGACTGCTACAGCCATAAGGGTTCTAAAGGTTGTAAGACTTGCAACTGGTGTGTATGTGTCATCATCACAGTTCTTTTGTTCGAATCCTCTTGCTACTAGCCTGGCTTTGTATAATTTGTCACCATCTGTTTCTTTTATTTTAAACACCCAACGACTACTTATGACATCATCTCCTGATGGTACATTATCTACTTCTTCCCATGTGTCATTTTCCTGTAGCGTTGACATTTCTCTTTCAATTGCTTCCAACCACTTGCCTTTGTCAGGTCTTGACATTGCTGCTTCAAATGTCATTGGCTCTTCACCCATGCTAAGGAAGTTTATGTCGTAGTCTTTCATCCAATTTGGTGGTTTCCTTAATCTTTTATTTGCTTTTTCTTGTTCTTCATCAATCTTTTCACTATCGGTTTCTGATGAGCTCTCGTATAAATCACATTCATTATTCTCTTCTGTTTCAGATGGCATCAATTTTTCATCATCGTGTGAGTCTTCGTGTAAGTCTTCTACAGTTACTTCTGGGATCAATTCTGGTTCAGGTAAGTTATATTCTATATTTTCATAGTTAATTGTTTTAAGATTTCTTTCTATTGGTATTATATCTCTCTTAATTTCAATGTCATTTTTATTTGGTAGATATATTCTGTATCCTTTACTTGTTTCTCCATAACCAACTAATTTTCCAAATTCAGATTTGTAATCCCATTTTAATCTTTTTTTATCAGGTATGTGCACTGCCACATCCTTTCCAAAACTGTATAATTTTGTCACATCAAATTTAGATTTATTGTACCATATTTCATAAGGTGTCTTGTCCTTTACTCTACTTTTTCCTGTCCTGTTTAATACATAGGCTGCGGTGTTGGCAGCTTCTGCCCAAAATTCCTTTCCAAGGCCACTTTCAGCCAACATGGATCTAGCTGATTCAACTATGGTACGCATTTCACGTTCAGCACAGCCATTTTGTTCTTGGAGATATGGGATACTCTTCTCATGTCTTATACCATTTGATGTAAATAACTGTTTCAAACTTATATTATCAAACTCCTTCCCATTGTCACTTCTCATTATTTTAATTCTATGACTTGTTACATTTTCACTCTCTATGACAAAATTTTTAATATGTTGAACAGTTTCACTTTTATTTTTCAAAAAATATATTTTACGAAATTTGGAGTAGTCGTCTATCAATAGGAGAAAATACTTTGAGCCCCCAAGAGATTCACACTCCATAGGCCCACATAAATCCATATGTATAAGGTCTCCTGGCCTCTCACCTCGAGTATAACTTTTATCAAATGGAAACTTATGTTGTTTGCCTTTTAGACATGATGTACATGTTTCAAAGTTACCTTCTTCATATTTTATGTTATTTTGTTTCAGGATATTTTTGACTTGATCAATGTTCTGATGACAGAGCTTCGAGTGCCACTCGGAAAGTCCACTGCATGACTGACCAATCATGCCACAGGGAATTTCACACCTAAATTCCATTATAAACATTTTGCCTTGTCTCTGAGCAATTGCTTTAATAAAATTATTTTGAGTTATTTCACAAGTGTTCTTATTACACAACACCTTATAACCTTTGTCCATGGCAGCAGTAATTGAAAACAAATTCACTTTTAAGTTTGGTATAAACAACACATTATACAAAGTAGTAGGTATCCAGTCTGTTCCATTAAATGCACTAAGTTTTATTTCACCTTGTCCATAGGCCTTTATATATGAACCATCACCAATTAAAATGTCTTTTGGCACTAATAAGCTTGTAAAGTTCACAAACATGTTTTTGTTTTTACACATGTGCTCAGAGGCACCACTGTCTAAAACCCAGCAGTTTATGTCTTCTAAATTGTCCACACAGGTAAGGTTTATTCCTGACATTAAAAAAGCATTTTTATGATCACTGTTATTATTGTCTTTGTTTTTAAAATTATTTTTATTTTTGAACCAACAGTCTTTTTCTTTATGATTGTACTTTTTACAAATTTTACACTGGATATTGTTTGTATAATATTTGTTTTTATTCACTGTGTTATTATATCCACCTTTTGATTTACAGTCCTTTTTGTAATGTCCAAATTTTAAGCACTTAAAACATTTTCTTTCACTATTAAAACTTGTTGATTGTGTTGTTAATGCCAATTTCTCTTCATAGCTATTATTGCGTTGCTCTTCAATCATCAATCTTGATATTAGCTCTGACAATTTTCTATTTTCACAGGGTACAGAGTCCCAAGCGGATACAAAGTGCCGATAGCTTTCTGGCAATGTACTTATTATTTTTGTGATAAGCATGCTCTCTGAGATTTCACCACCTGCTTGTTTTATTCTATTTACTAACTCTTCCAGCCTTGATATATATACTGAAATTTCTTCATTTTTATTGAAGCTCGTCTCAAAAAATCTTTGTTGAAGTATATGCAGGGATGTATCTGATTTTGATTCGTATATCGAGCATAACCTTTCCCATATTTGTTGGCTTGTTTCGCAGTTAGCCACTTGCAAGATGGTTTTGTGTGATAGTTTCGTAACTATTATAGATTGTGCCTTAGCATCACGTGCCGTCCATTTTTCGTCGGCCATATTTTGTTTTTCGGTTCCGTCGACAATTCCATAAAGGTTTTGTGCCTTTAAAATCACACGGACTTGGAATTTCCATGACGTCCAATTACTTGTTCCTTCTAATTTAAATTGATTTTCCGACGTGACGTCCATTTTGTATGATACCGTTTACCCGGCGATTTTTCGTTGCAACTGCTTGACCGCGTGCACAGCGTTTTACCACGCTTTTCTCTTTTAGTCAAACCACTCAACACCTGGGCCCATAACCTGTTAGCAAGTTAAGCCTGTCGGGTGCAGTTGAAGGGCGAGATGGTTGACTAAAAGAGTATTTTATATTTATTAATCTTTTATTACAGAGGAACACACTGTTATAGCTCGTCGACCATGACACAAGAGAGAGTTGCCATAACATAAAAAATAAAAGATATAAAATTAAGTGTTGCCTTATATTATTTAACATAAGCTTACATACAATTTTGCTACAATCGGTGTCATGGTAAAGAAGGATGGCCAGACTCTAAATATTTAAAATTTATAGTGTATAGGGTTGGGTGGCTGTTAAGTGATTGTTTTTACCATTAAAATAATTTTTATATTTCTATTTTGTCAGAAAGAACTAAGTTCTCTACGCCATCCCTTAAATGGTTTTTGATGAATTTAATGAGACACGAGCCAACTTCTTGGGCTCCTTTCAGCTTCGCCTTCAACCCAGACATTGCATCGCCCTTGATCGTTAGAACCAACGAGAGCGCCAGCATTATAAACCCATAACTGGCGTTTATAAAAAAATATATTGGTTCTACGGGCATTTTCACAAATTGGCATGCAAAAATAAAATCTTGCGAACTTATTGCATTTCAAACGATTTCGTGTGTCGGTAATAACGTGCCAGGCTTTAGAAAAAACTCTTTCAGAGGGAGTTGATGTAGCTGGAATTCAAAATCGTTTTTTCATAATTTCGTAAAGGCGTACATGTGTTTTTTGTGTGTCACCATAGCAAACAATTACTTGATTTTCTGCTGATTTGAGCTTCTAGATACTTGTCTACCTCTATAATGGCACCTGCGCTGGAATTTCTTCATCTTCTGATTGCATCCTTGACTTTGTTGTCAAAGTCATCCCAAATGCTTGAGGGCGGGGCATCAGTAATATTGTCTTGCTCTTCAGACTCAGAAACGTTTTCAGTAAAATCAAACGTTTTAATAGCTAAATTTAATAAATAAATTTTAGCTCGGTCAACACTAACACCCAGTTTCCGAAACGCTAAAATTAACTAATCGGCCGTTAAATCTCTTGTCAGGTAGCAATTGGGTTGCTAGAAGCATGGTTAAATAGTTTGATTTGATCATCGTGTCAGTTAACATAGCTGTCAAATCGAGAATCGTATGTCTATCGCCATTTTGGGTTTCCGAAACGCTTGTGAAGCCGTGATCATAGATTAATATTCGTGTCAATGCTTGGTCAACTAATCGGTGCGTGATGGCGAATTAACTTATGAATATAATAATTTTTTTACGTGAATCTACATTTTCTCTTCAAATCTACGTTTTAAGGTCAAAACATATTTATAATACTAAGCTTATAATGTTTCTTGTTTTAGATTACAATTATGTCATTCTTGGATTACATGGCTTCCCAAGCTTCATTTTTCTTAATAGTAGATACAGCACTTGTACAATTATTTTCAATTATATTATTGTGTCTGGAATAAAACAACATACATCCGGATGTGTAATGTAAACAATGATATTAAACAATAAAGATTTTATAGAACGCAGTGTGTAAAGTTCATGTACTTCTGAACTAATTCTAAAAGTTTATACTTTTCCCTTTCGGTGAAATTCTTTCCTCGTGAGGCCATTTTAAACACAAAAATTTAATATGTAACTTGAAATTTGAAATTCTCCCTCGGAATATTATGTCAACAATGACAGCCCGTAACTTATTTCATTCGCTTTGGAACCAGGCATATTGGCATTTTTGACTGATAAGAATGAACTAATGAACCACAATGAGCAGTGTGGCCACAATTAAGAACAAAACCGCATGTCAAATCAAAATAATCATAGATTAGTTAATTTTGGCCTGATCAACGTTTCAGAAACTCAAATTGATTTTACATTAATGTTAAATTAATAGCAGTGTTAGTTTTTAATTCTGAAATACCATATTTTTTGAACCTTGGGTCTTATAACGTTCAAATACTTAACTTCAGCCGGTCTAAATAATTTGTCAAATATCTGCGACATACTTAAACTTTTTTAGTCGGTTACAGAAATTATGAGTGCAGAAAAGCACGTAACAATTTCACATTTCATACTATTGGCAAATTTTTAGTGTTACTACAGAAATTTGCTATTTATTATTATTTCTTGTATGAATAAGGAAAACATCTCATCCTTTACAGATAGTAACTGGAGACTTATTGCACGTGTCACAGCCAGCAGTATCCAGAATTATAGAAAAATATTCAAAGAAGTTAGCTAACTTACATTCTAGTTTTATTAAATACCCAGTAAGCATGGTTGAGCAACCATGCTTACAGGGTATTTAATAAATGGGTTTTTAGTAATTGATGATGGCATCACCAAGAATTCCGTAGACTGGGATGTTATCTGCAGTACCAAGGACTCCAACATGTGGCTAGCGCTGTTGATTGCACCCACATCAAAATAGTGAACACACCAGGTGTTCAACATCACGAAGCCTACAGAAATAGAAAATCTTACTTTTCTATGAATGTATAGGTAGGTTTAGAATTTTTTTTTAATACATAATTATATCTATAAAAAAGTTAATATAAATATGACTTATAATTTAAATATGACTTAATAGAAATGTATTGGTCCAATTTTACGATATAAATTATCTTAATTATATTATTACAATTCCTGCTTGCTGGTAATTAACGTCGAAATTTCTAAATACTTTTATGAAGATATTAATTACATATTTTTATTGTTTACTTAATTGTATGATTAAACGAACTTACCTAGTTGAACAGTAGAATTAAAAGGTGGTGTAAGGATGAGGATGGTGGGGATGGAGGCGCATCCTCCCGGGGTCCTTTGGGCTGCGGTCGCGTTTGTATCGACTCACACAGTAGAACTTCACACCCGATTGGACTTACCTACCTACATATTATCAGATGAGAATTACGTGTTACTATGGCGCTATTGATAATCTCCTATTATAGCTAAAACACACATATAGAAGATACTCTACAGAACAAAATAACTATACCCTCTAGTATAAATAGAACCCAGGCATCGAAAACTCCGCCACAAAATTTGGTGGAGGTGCTGTTGGAAAAGAAAACTGGTCTACATAATAATTGAATAGTAGGAATTGTTGTATGTTTAACGGTTGCCATTTTAATATGTGTACGCACTTTGCTTTGATGTCGGGAGGTCTCTCGTATAAACATCTATTACGAGGTGAATTCTGTGTGTTGTGAGCATTGCGTAGATTGCGTAATGCGCATATTAGAACTTTCATTTGTTTGTATAATTATCGTATTTGTTTGCGTAACTAGAAATAAAATCACGCATGGCGTAACGTAAAATAAGTTGGATTTGCAAATTGCGTACATAGATAACATAGAATTTCATATGGTGAAATTTGATTCACTAATATGTGCACTTGCGTCAAAGATAAGAAAAGGCAAAGAGAGTACGCGTTATTCTGCCAGATATGATACCGATTGTTTTAATGGGATAAAAAAGATAACGTGCGTGCGTAGAATTAGCGTAGCAAATTATTTTGTTGCCAGATAACGACAAGTTAGATTTTTTCTACAACTAGAATATAGAAAGAGGCTCAGTAAAGGTTCACGTGGTTGGGCGCACCCCGTGGGCTGGGGCACTGGATTTATTCCCCGCGGCGACACTGAGAGTAGAACAGTGGAACCGTACCACCACACCAGTTGGCAATAACGAACTCGTCGGAGGGTTTGTTGTGTAACTCTCAGTCAATTGGTACACTGGAACTCGTGTTGTGGACCACGTATCACTGCAGTTCTTGACCTACTTGTTGCGCGGAACACCCATGTGCGCTGGGGCAGTGGGTCCACGATACGGACGCCCGTGCCTTCTTGCTGAGGAGGACGGGTGGATCAAAAGAGGGCATACACTTATTTGTTGCACACCCTGTTGCACCGAGAAAGCGGTTGTTGCTTTCAGGGGGTTATTCAGTAGACCCATCTGTGTCTGTAGGGCAAGAATTGTGTAATGAAAGAATGGTGTTTAAGAAGAATGAACATCATTGATTACAAAGAAAGAACTCCCACTAGAAGGGATTGTTTGACTTCGTTCTAGAAAGTTTGACGTTCGTTGAATGTTTGGTAAACAAGAAAGAACGTAATAGAAAACAGTTGTAGAAAGAAGAAATCTACCTATTTTGGCTGCTGGCAAGAAGGAGAAGCGGTTGCTCGTTGCGTAATGCAGAATATATGCGTACCTTTGCGTTGAGTTTTGAAATAGAAAAAATGCATGGGCAAGCGTTTGCGTGTGTAAAGCTCAATTGTGAATTTTTTTAAAGAAAAGCATTACAATATGATCATTCCACTAAAAGAATAAGGGATATGGAGAAACTTAATGGCGTAATCATAATAATTTTAATTCATTATTTTTTTCCATGTATCCAAACGAGTATTTTATGTGAAAATCTTTGTATTTTCGTTCATTGTCGTTCGCATTTTCCACTTTTATATGTTGTAAAGAAATAGAGTAAAGTATAATACATAATGTTAGAAAAATATAGACTTAAATATTGAAATATTTCTGAAATATTTATCACAAATAAATTTTAGTGATATTTACTACACAGAAAATCCTAATGAGGCGTATAAAAGGTTTCTGGAGAAATATGAAATGATTTTTGAACTTTGTATTCCAGTCAAAAAGATTAAAATGTCGTATAAGGCATCTCCAAACTGGAAAACCAAAGGAATTTTGATTTCCAGCAAGCACAAAAGAAATTTATATTTTCAAAACAGAAAAAAAAATAGCCAAACATTGAAGACAAAATACAAGAGTTATTGTAAAATTATGAAATCAGTAACGCAACAAGCAAAAAGAAACGCAAATATGAACTTTAATAATCAAAATGGTAATAAAAGCAAAGCTATTTGGCAAATAATAGAAAAAAATACAAGTAAAATAAATCATATAAAAGAAACTGTGGAAACTATAGAACAAGATGACGTTATATATAAAACACCATTTGACATTGCTAATCTAATGAATGACTATTTTATAAATTTGACTAATCCCGACAAAATAAAATTAGATACTTCATACAAACCAATGAGTAAAATTAATTTAAATAGTATCTTTTTGACTCCAGTAGATACTTCAGAACTAAAGACAATATTAAAAAAAATTCGAAATAAAAAAAGTACAGGCTATGACAACATACCAATGAAAATAATAAAATCAAGTATAAACGTTATAGCAAAACCTCTGACATATATTTTAAATCTAACGTTAGAAACTGGAATATTTCCGGATCAATTAAAAAAAGGACTTGTAAAACCTTTACATAAAAAAGGCCCAAAAAATTATATGGGTAATTACAGACCCATAGCCTTACTTTCAAATTTCTCCAAAATATTTGAAAAAGTTATAGCAAATAGGATAATATCCTTTTTAAATAAATACAGAATATTAAGTTCAAATCAATTTGGATTCCAAAAAGGGAAAAATACGACGTTGGCAATTTTTAATATTTTGAAACAAATATGGACAGAAATTAATAATAAAAAATCTTGTATAGGACTTTTTCTGGACTTGTCAAAAGCTTTTGACTGTGTTGTTCATAAAATACTAATTAAACAACTAGAATATATAGGAATACGTGGAAATGCATTAAACCTGATAGAGTCCTATCTAAGTAATAGAACACAGGCGACAATTTTAGATACATATGATAAAAGCACAAAAACAATTATACGTGTACAATCAACACATGAAAAAACAAGTTTAGGAGTTCCACAGGGTAGCGTATTAGGGCCACTACTGTTTCTAATTTAAATCAATGAACTTCCCTCAGTAGTCAGTCACTTGTGTATAATGTTTGCGGATGACGTTACATTTTTTATACCAAAAGGAAATTTGGACAACGATGCTTATGTTAATGAGGTTCATAACACACTAAATGTTGTAGTAAAATGGCTGGAATCAATTAACCTTAAGGTTAATTTAGAAAAAACTAAACTATTTGAATTTAGAAATTATAAGAAAATGCCACTTGATATGAATATTAATATTGACGTGAAACAAATTGCAACAGTACATGAATGTAAATTTTTAGGTGTAAAAATTGATACTCATTTGAATTGGAAAGCTCACATTGAGACATTAAATAAAAAGATTGCAAGTGGTTGCTATGCGTTATCAATACTAAGGAATGTAACTTCAATAGAGGTGGCAAGAAATGCTTATTACGGGTACGTCTATCCCCTTTTGACGTATGGTATAATCTTTTGGGGAAATTCAGTAACTGTACAATCAACATTCATCCTACAAAAGAAATGCCTACGAACCATGTATTATATAAATAATTACGACACATTGAGAAATGTATTTAAGAATTATAACTTTTTAACTCTGACGTGTATATATATACTTGAAATATGTAATTTTGTTAAAAATAACTCTGAACATTTTTGTACAAAGAGTAAAAAGAAAAGTAATTTGAGAACCCAGTATGCGTTTGACATGTGCACATTTAAATGGTCAACTTATATATGTCGTAAAAGTACACTTTTAACTGGAGTTCAAATTTTCAATCATTTGCCAATATATATTAAATGCTTAGAAAACCCAATGTTCAAGAGAAAACTGAAAGAATGGCTACTATTAATGAATGTTATTATGATTTTTATTATGTTTGATTTTGAGATCGAAGTGGCGTGAATTTGGGGAGGCCTACGTCCAGCAGTGGACTGCCATAGGCTGACGACGACGACGACGATTATGATTTAAAGGAATATTTTAATGACAATTAATTGTATTAATTTCTATTAATATTGACATTGTACGTCCGAAATGGACAAACTGTTGTTTCTAATATAAAATGTAACACCTATTTGTCACAGTTTATACAATAAAGAGCTTATCTTATCTTATCTAAAGTATATTTTTGAAAATAACTCAAGAATTGGCTGTATGGGCGTTTCAATTCCGGTAAGGAGTTAACATCCTTATTTTAATAGTGTTACGGTTTATTTTCTAAGGGTTTGCTAATTACGCTCGTTTCGTATTCGGATTGGCTTCCGCTTCTTCGCTACGAAGTGCCAATATAAAGAACTAAAGTAAATTTTCACAGAAAAGTTTCTTTTCTTGTGCATACCTACTTTGAGTTTGTTCGTGTGAAAAATAAAGTTTTGTAATAAATAAAGTAAGAAAGAAGAGAAGATCTTGGATTTATCCATCAATACCACAAGTGGTCGACGTGGTATATACTTTGGTATGTTACTTTGTTGTTTAAAGTTACATAAAACAAGAAATCAGTTGTAACCATCATTATTGAAGGTGAATAAATTTATTCTATTTACTTTAAGTAAACTAACAATACAATTTAAGAAAAAAGTTTATGATACTAATATGCATACGTATAGTCACGCTCGCTATCCCGCAAGGAGCTGAGTTGAGCAGAGCTCTAGGCAATACTTCTTTGCACATAAAACTTCTTCAAGTTTGTGATGACTGACTATTTAATATGAAAAAGATGATTGTTTCTTTTCAGTTGATACAAAAATGGAGCATATACTTGAATCGCGGTTTCAAATGCATTTAAAAAAGTTATCTACTCTAGAAGATAAGAGTAAAACTTTATTTGCTGATCAGGAAATCATCTTGAACGATATAGTGAGATTACAGATTGCATTGAATTTAAATGTAGAAAATTTAAAAACAGATTTTAGTAATAACATAAAAGTAACAAATTTAAACAGTGATTTAATTACTGCATGCATAGACATGCAGGGCAGGGCTGAAGAAGTTCTCATTAATGTTAACACAGAAATAACAATACATAAAAACAAGAGCCACGAGGGCCAACCAACTTCATTAAAATTACTTTTACTAGATTTGCCAAAATTTAATGGTCAAATAACTGAATTTTCGGAATTTTGGGATCGTTTTGATTCTGCTATAAATTTAAGGATGTAAAAATGCTGGCTTATTTGTACAATTGCCTAGAAGGACAAGCGTTGGGTATAATCAAAGGGTTATCTACCACAAATGAAAATTACCAAATTGCTTTACAAATGCTTCATCATCACTTTGGTAGTAAAAACAAGGTAATAGATGCCCATTATAAAGCACTAAATAAAATATTTAGAGCTACCAATGCAGCAACAGACTGCAGAACAACATTAAATTCCATCCCGGGTCACCTAAACCTAAGGATACTAAATTCTTTGGGTGAAAACACTGAAGGAAATCACATAAGCGTCCTCCTGATGGGGAAGTTCCCGGAAAAGGTATTGGACGAGTTAAATGTACTCAAAGGGTCGGATTCAACACCTAAGGACATGTTGGATGGTAACGAAAGAATTATTAAAGCATAGAGTGTTCTTACACGATGGATTTACAAAGTGATACTAAACCTAGCCCTTCTACTGAAGCTCTCCATGTACAGATTGGAAACAAGAAACCCTGGGTGGGCAGATCGGAACAACCATACCAGAAGACAAGGAACATTAGGACAAATACTGGTATTCATTCACTAAAGCATAAACAAATGTCTGAACCAACTATAAAGAATTAATAAAAGAGAAGAGGAAGCCGTTGAACATTTCAATAATACAGTAAAGTTTGAAGATTGCAGGTACCAAGTTAAGTGGACTTGGGTACAGTATCCACCAGAGCTTCCAACAAATTATGGACTGGCGTTTGGTCGACTTAAAGGACTCTTGAAAAGACTTTACATGAATATGATTTATGAGTATGATTTAATATTGCAAGAACAATTAAAAGCAAACATTATTGAAATAGTAGATAAACCTGCAAATCTTTTCCAGCAAAGGTCACCACCAATACATTACTTACCTCATCATATGGTTAAGCAAGAGGGAAAACGAGGAAGGCTAGTATATGATGCATCTTCAAAAACGAGTTTAAACGAGTGTCTATACAAAGGACCATCAATGCTTGAAGATTTAACTGCACTTCTCATCAAATTTAGACTACACAGAACTGGTATAACTGCAGATGTTGAAAAAGCATTTCTTCAAGTTGGCCTTCAAAAGGAAGACAGGGAAGTTACTAGATTTCTGTGGCTAAGAGATATTTAAAAAAGAACCAACAGATGATAACATTATACATTTAAAATACACCAGAGTTCCATTTGGTATAATATCAAGTCCATTTTTACTTACTGCATCAATCAGACACCATATGTCACAGAAAGACACTTCATTATTAAAATATATTGCTGATAGATGTTATGTAGATAATTTGGTGACTGGTGTACATACAATATACAAAGCCATTGAAATTTATAACCGGACAAATAATGTATTTGAAGAACTGTCAATGAACATCAGAAAATGGACATCTACTAGTAAGGAATTCTTACAAACAATCAGAAGAGAGAAATGAAGTAAAAGTCCTTGGCTTATTATGGAGTCTGAAAAATGATATGTTACATCTTAAGTATGTTGAAAACACACTAAAAGAAAATCCAAAGACAAAAAAAGAAGTCTTAAGAACACTGGCTCGGATTTATGATCCATGCGGATTTGTTGCTCCACTGATTTTATCAGCCAAAATTTTATTTCAAGAACTTTGTAAGAGAAAATTAAAATGGGACGAAATCATACCAGATGATTTAACCTATACATGGTAAGAAAGAAATAAAAACAGCATTTGTAATGGCAAAGTCTAGGGTGACACCACTAGAAGAAAAGGATGCTTTAAAGATACCTAAACTAGAACTGCTTGGATGTCTTATTGGATGAAGACTGTTAAATTACGTTAAAAATAGTATGGCAATAGAAATCGAAAATCAATATTTATTAACAGACAGTCTTGTTGTTTTAAGCTGGATGAGATCAAACAAGTTGTAACCACCATTTGTAACAAGAAGAATCAATGAAATTAAACAGCACAAAGAGATACAATCTTATTATATTAACACAAATGAAAATCCTGCTGACTTAGCCACCAGACCTGAATTATGGCTTAAAAAGTAAAAACTGTGGTACAATGGACCAGAATTTTTACTAAGCAATGAAGCGAAATGGCAAAAGTCAAGGTCTTTGGACTACCACAAATCATTTTTTGTTGCAAAGGAGGGTCAGGATAATAATTATCCTGAACAAACGATTGCTATGGATCATCATCGTCGTTGTTCAAAACCTTACAGCTGAGGAATGTTTATTTGCACTAAGAAGATTTATATCCTGTAGAGAAGTACCACAGGTTATTGTTTCAGATAACGGTACACAATTTAAATTGACATCTGAAGTAATATCTGATTCTTTCTGCATACAGAACCAAATCAAATAGAAGTTTATTCCTCAATTAGCACCATGGCTTGGTGGTTTTTATGAAAGATTGGTTGGACTTGTGAAGAACTGCCTTAAAAGAACATTAGATAAGCATTATGCTCAGGGACAGTCAGTTGATTACTGTGGCTAAAGAAATTGAAGGGGTTATAAATACTAGACCATTGACAAATATAGGTTCAAAGCTTGAAACCGTATTAAGACCATGCGATTTCTTGTCAGAACAGAAATGTCTGAAAAGGATCTCTCTCAAAATTTAACTACAACAAAAAAAAATTAGTTGAAGGTTGGAGAAAAAGACAAATTATTCTTGAAGAATTAAAAAGCATGTTTGTGAACCAATACCTATTGAGTTGAGAAAGATATAACCATTCTCACAAACAACCTAGAGTACAATCTTTTAAGACACCATGTATTGGAGATATAGTACAGGTTAAGGGTGAGTCAAAGAACAGAAGTAAATGGAAAATTGGTAAAATTACAGAATTGATTACAGGAGCTGATGGTCAATGCAGGGTAGCAAAGGTAAAGATTGGTGAAAGTAGCTTTGTGCGCTCTATTGCACATTTGTATCCACTAAAAATTGAAGATGATGATAAATCGGTGCCGGTCGAGAACGATTCATTTAATGTGTATATTCCTGTTAAGAATCTTATAGAGGAAGAAGCAGAAGTTGGAAACGAATCTACAGATGATTTGATAGACGAGCATAGACCAGAATTACAAAAGGTTGAAATTGGAGTAGACAGCCCTCATGTTGAGATAATAGAAACTGAAGAAGCTCCTGCTCAGAATTATGAACAGGAGGAACATAATGTATCGGAAAGCGTAGATAAATCAAATGACCTTGATAGTAGACCACAACCGGACACAGCAGTTCAGCCCGAGATAGATCCCACCAGGAGGATCGCTGCTGTGCTGCCGAGTGGACACGCAACTTGGTTGCTCTTCTGTGACTGTGTTGTTGCCCGGCGGGAGTGTCGCGGAATTCCGCGATTTAACTTCATATTCAATATGTTCGAAAATAAATAGGTATGTTTAATTTCGTTTTATTTCCATTTCATTTAATAACTCGAGTAAGAATAAATTAATATTAGAGAGCGTGATTATGCAATAGCAACCCTGATAGAAATATTTGACTTATGTAAGTGGCAACACTAAGAAAAAGAAGTTAGATAGAATAGAGAACAAGAGAACGGGGACTGATAAAAGTTTGGGGGGAAGGGAAAAGTTTTCTAATACTTAGCTAGGGAGCAAGATAATCGGTAAGGAGAAGAAAAGACCGATGGAGCGGGAACCATAAAACGAGACAGGTCAGGCGAGCAGTCTGGTTTGGCTGTTAACAGAATCCCGGTGAGTTTGTTCCATATTATAACCTATTATGTGAGACGATAATTCCGTAGTTGAACAGTAGAATTAAAAGGTGGTGTAAGGATGAGGATGGTGGGGATGGAGGCGCATCCTCCCGGGGTCCTTTGGGCTGCGGTCGCGTTTGTATCGACTCACACAGTAGAACTTCACACCCGATTGAACTTACCTACCTACATATTATCAGATGAGAATAACGTGTTACTATGTCGCTATTGATAATCTCCTATTATATACCTTTAAAGCTAAAACACACATATAGCAGATAATCTACAGAACAAAATAACTATACCCTCTAGTATAAATAGAACCCAGGCATAGAAAACTCCGTCACATGAACTACACTTAGGTAAGTTCGTTAAATCATACAATTATACTATCTCCTTGTCCGAGACGGGTTTACATATTGTAGATGTTTGAAGTTGGGTTGTGAATGACCTAATAAAATAAAACTATATTTAGAAATTTATTTACCAACCTTTATTTACAAAAATAGTGAAATTTTTCGTCTGTTGGTCTTTGAAAGTTTTTAAGATCATTAACCGAGACAAATAATTGAACATACCCAGTATTCTTTGCAATGATTTTTATTATTTGGTTTATTTAACTCTCTAATTGCCTTAATTTTTTCAAATGTAATTGTCATACCATTACTGTTAAATAAATGACCTAAAAATTCAATATTTTTTGTATAAAATATGCACTTACCTATTTGGATTACATTTTATACCTGACTTTCTGGCCGCTTCTATGACTTGTATTACAGTGTTCCTTAAATTGTATTCAGTATCTGCCCATATCAAAATATCGTCCTGATAGGTAGCCACATTATTAATGTTCTTAAAGGTTTCTGATATTATTCTATGGCAAATTTCTGGTGCACAATTTAAACCAATGGCGACTGTTAAAATGCATACCTTTTAGTTTGGAAGGTACATAACTAACTACAATTCTTATCTAAGGGCAACATCAAAAAACTAGAATGGGCATCTAACTTACAAAAATACTTAGCATTTTTTTATTGAACCGATATCTCTTCCAATTTTAGAAACTTGGATCTAAGCATATTGTCAATGATTTCTTCATTTTAATAACTACAACTATCTGACTAACCCATTCAGTGGGTTCTGTAATTTTTTTTTACAATACCATTTTTCTCCAATATATTTACTTCCTTTTTAACCTTATCTCTTAGTGCATAAGGAAGCCTACGAGCTGGTGAAATAATTTTTACTGGTTGTAAAATCAATGCCATCAAATAACTGAAAATATTCTCTTAGTACATATTGATCAAAGAAACACTTTTAATTTTTTATCGATTAAATAAATTTAACTTATTAATTGCCCTAAGTAATGAATAATTCTATACTTTAAACATTATTTATATATTTGCATTTCAAAAAACATCTAATAATTATATCTATAATATTTTTTGTATATGAACTATAATAGCATTTTTTTTTCATAAAATTACGAAGTTTTAAACCCAACATCTTGTACACTCGTTAAGACATTATATTACAGGCCGCCTCAGTGTCCACCTTGAAGCTAACGGGACCACTAATATCTAATTTAACTGTGTACCACTCGAAACAATAATTTATGACCACCTTACCTGATTCTCCGCTTTCTATATCACGTTGATTCTCACTATTAGGATAAGTTATACTATCCACATACTTACAAACAGATGAAAAGTGATTGCGCTTCTTATACTTATTGCATATTTTCCCATATGCTGGACATTTGCCATATCTGTGGATGTAATTACAATATTTGCACTTTATCCTCATGTCAGTTTTCTAAGGCCTCAATTTTTATTTCTTGCTTTATAATTACTTCTTTATTAGTGAACATCTCATCGAATTTCTCATCTATCATTGATGTGGTTTAATGCTTTGTCCGAAGTTAACATTTCAATGCTTAACAGTTGTTGCTGTTGATGTTTATTTCTTATGCCGCTTACAAATATGTCTTTATTTATTTATGTATTTAAGAATTTATATCGCTCACATGTTAAGTTCAGCTTTGGTAAAGAATTTCTTAATTAAAGTAACTAAATCAGGATCTTGTTATTTAAACGATGAATAAATAGAGTTAATTTTTTTCACCGCCGACATGTAACAACATTGCTGTTTTCTTTTTATCCGTGACTTTTTCATTGCAAGCAGTTATGAAGTTTTCGAATCGATTTCGAAATTTCTTTCATTCACTCTCTGCTTCTAAAGGATTTGTACAAGAAAATTGCTCAAAAATGATAGCGTTGCGGGTCGCCATTTTCATAGAAATAAATCGCTAAATCAAATTTCTCTTTAAATAAACTTTAACTCACTATTTTTTGTCACCGCTGACACCATGTTATGGTTTCAGTAATAAATAATAGTCTAATAATCTATAATCAATGTTTTATTTATAATCACTCATTTATAGTTTACACAGTAACACAGTTCGAAGCAAAGACACGCACAGAGTACATAAAACTAAATATTATAACATAGACTAATGTAAATAGATAGATAGAGTAATCACAGAGTGTTACTTATAATAGAGTAATCACTTATTATAACACCTGCCATGTCTTTTTATCGAAATTACTGATATAAAATTACTTTTATAAAAATACTACAATAACAATGTCAATAAACTGTACTAACAAATCGTTAATAAAGTCCAGAATCTTTTTACTCTAGTTAACAATTGGTTTTATACAGTCTTCCTACGCACCAACGCGCCTGCAACTCACTACAACAGTACTAAAAATGATCCGTGTGTGTGTGCATCACAAGTGAATACTCGTGCGATGTCAAGAATATGGCGTCAAAGAGGTGGTGGAGGGAGGTGGTTCAAATTTGATATACGAGTAATCCCTCATTTTGTCGCAACGAAGACCTCAAACGAGGTACCTCACGAGTGATGGACTCATCGCTAGAACTTAGACTGTATAGCGTTAAAAAAATGTGGTATCCATGAATATGTTATTCGACGTTTATTTTTGTACAGATAGCGCTTAGTTTAAATCTTTTTAATACAGCTTATATTTCATTACGTGCAATTGTCACCTGTTCCTCCAAAAGTTTTCTTAGTTGAGCTGCCACAGATGCACCAAAAAAAATCAAATTCGTCGTCCTCGATCGATACTTTTGTGAACACTTTTTAGATCGTTCACAATTAGGTTGTGAACAGTCTTCACAAATTCACTTGCATCTTGAGCAATTTTACGAAGTGAAGCCGACGCTATGAGTTTGGGTTCTTGGTTCATTAACTTACATTGGTAATAATTTTCTTGCTGGTCTTACAAGTCTTACGGGGTTTGCAGGAGCTACAAAGCACTTTCTATATTCCATAATTATTAAACGTTTGTATAATTAAAACAATGAGAACAAATCGTATTTACCTTACAATGTAAGGTTATAATTTATTGTTTGTGACTTATGCCACTTGTGTTAGTGTGTGCGTTAGTAAATGTCATTTCTGTCATTACTGTCGTAGCAAACACATTACTGATATTCAGCCAACAGTGACGTCATTTGAAGGGCAAATGAATGGTTATTTATTTAAAGGCTCAACTATTAATAATCCATTATTATTTTCGCTTTCTAACTATAGGCTTTGATCAGCAACCTTATTCCTCGAAATGGTTTTCACTTTATGACAAATAAAAAAAATTAGACAATCCCCATTACTGAAGTTTACCCATGTTTATGAAATGTTGAGAAAAAACAGACTATGGTTTAACCACCCGAAAAACAATAAAGTGAAGGACCACTAAAAAACTTGCAGTGCTATTTATATTTCTTTTTAATCATATCATGTCTCTTTTCATTTTAAGGAGTGTTGCTGATCGATTCGAAGTGTCCAAATCTACATACTGTTTAACACTCAATAAAACATGTAAACGTATTCTTGAGGTGAACAAGACTTAAGATTATTTGTTGGCCATCCCGAGATCGTTCACAGTTGATAAGAGAAGGATTTAGAGGAATTAACGGTTTTGATGGTAGGTATAAACTAATTTTTATTATATATTTAAAAATAGGTGTTGTGACCATACAATCATGATTTATTGATTTAAAAATATATTACTTAGTTTACCTATTACCTTTTAAAGGTCTATTCAACAAATTAATATTTTTTTTAATATATTTTAGGAGTTATTGGGTGCATTCATGGAAGCCATATTCGGATTACAGGGAGTGAAAGAAAACTATTCACAGATGTATACGCAGGCGAACCTGTAGGCCTAGACAAAGTGCCTTTCTATTGACGATTTCCATAATAGATATAGAAAGAAATGTATGGGACTGACAGTTCCGATAGATAAGTCACGTGATTCCATCAAGCGAGTAGCAAAGTGGTAGACAAGATGCTTTCTACTGTGTCTCTATTCTATCATACGTCATCATTCTATTTTGACAGTAGAATAATCCTATACAAAGTGGTAGACAAGATGCCGTTTTTGACAGAACAAATAGATAAGTTTCTATTCTACTAATCGCTAACCAAACGATTCCTCGAACCCAATAGAAAAGCGTAAACCTTTGAGTTTCTTACTTATGCTTCGTGTGTCGTGTTTTAATTATAAGTTAATATGCATACTTTAAGGCTTTTGTGGGCAGCCAAAAATGACGAAATTTGGCTTAGACGGCAGAGGAGACATGAAAACCGAAAACGTCTTGAAAAAGATAACTTCATGCCAGAAAACTTATTTGTTGAACATTTTACACTTAAAAGGAACAAACGAGTTACCATTGGAGATAACAGTAAGTAAGCAAAGCTTTTTTATTAGGTACTAAATAAAATAAAACTTTAATTATGTAACACTGAAATAAATAACTTTAAAAATTGTAACAAGATATTTCTTTCGTAGGTCTTGTGTGCCCTTAGTTTTTCGCCACGGGCTCTTATCAGCGAGTAGTTGGCGTCACTCAACACATGAATTCTACCAACGCGGCAAACTGCTGTGGGCTTCTCTTTGTCTAGATGCCATCCTAAAAAGGAACAAACATAGATTGTAAACCCTTTTCACTTTTTAACGACAACACCAGAATAATAATAAAATTACTATGTTCACGAACGTTATAGCACTTTCTTTCTTGCACTGTTAAACATTACACTCAATTTAAATTATTTATCATTATTTAATAATTACCAAATAATTACCACATTCAGAAACTATTTTCAATATCGGATATTATGGATATTATCGTCCGCGCGCCTTGATGTCGGACCCTTGCAACGGCGGCGCACGCATGCGCAGAAGCGCGCACCGTGCGACGACTACCGAGGAGAACCGAATGAGGACGAGAGGCAGCGCGCGTAGTAAGTTTGACGTTTCTTCGATAGAAAAACCACGGACACTTTTTTTTTCTTTCTACTGTCATGATGGAAACAACGATCTTGACAGTAGAAACATCTTGTCTAGCTATCTACGATAGAAAACGTTAAGTCTATTGCGATTGTAGAAATAGAATAGATACGAAGCGATGGCATTTTATCTAGGCCTACTGGGTCTATACATGATAGTCGCCTCTTTGAAAAATCTGATCTTTTTCAATAAGTTTTTTTGGCGAGTCTTTTATTTTGGGCTATTTAACGTACAGATTAACAATAAACCTCATTGTGGGCTTTAAGAGTAATGGAAACTTATCTAACCAACAAAAACGATTTAATAAGTTGCTGAATTAAATTGGAAAGAGGGCAGGATAATTATGAAGTTGCTGAATCAGGTACGAGTGGTAATTGAAAATGCTTTTGCCTTGTTAAAGGGCCGATTCCGTACACTGAAGCATATGGAAACAATCAGATTAGATTTAATTTGCCTACACATAGTATCAGCATGTATCTTACACAACATATGTATTTTGAAAGGAGACTCAGCAGATGACATAATAAATGTTAGTGAAGATATAGAAGAAGAAACAAATAATTGAAACAATGAGCCTGAGCCATTGAGCCATTCAGGGAGCCTTAAACGCAATGAAATTATGAATCAGTTAGTGCCTCCAAATAATTAATTTCAATTATTGTTATAATAGGAATACCCTTGTAAACTATTTATTATTTTTAAGTATTCCATTTTTTTTTTCAATCGCATTAAACATCCTTAATAGTGTGAAGTTTTGATTCAAAGCTTAAGTTTAAGTGGGTACAAATCGACAATGTCATAATCTTACCCCGATTATTATGACTCCCTCCTAGTAGACTCTTGAACATATCAAAATCGACTTTCTAAGTGTACTCATTCTGCCTAATATAATAAAGACATTTTGAGTTTGGGATGAGTTTAATTATTTAAATAAATATAAAATAAAAAAATATTTCCTTTATACACTTAAGTAAATCCTGAATGTAAAAAAGAAAACAATATTTTATTAAAATAGTGTATTTAAAACATAAAGATATATCTGCTAGAGACAAAGAAAAAAAATATTTATTTTTTGGAACCTCCAAAAATAAAATCTTCATCTTTTTGATAACAAAAATAAAATAATAAACTTTTTGGTACAAAAATTAAGCAATCAACTTTTTAGTACGAGTATAACAATGAAATAATCAAATTTTATCAAACAAATGGTACAAACCAGATATTAACAAATCTCAATAATAACATTCACTTTGACCAAACTTTGGCATAGCTAACACACTAATATGGGTCCTTACCTATGAAATTGGTGTTTTTATTCTGTCTTAGCAATTTGTCCGTAACTATTAAGTTTCAGAACATTCTTTTAAAATAATTGCCTCTTCTAAAAATAGACCATATATTTGAGCTCGTATTATTTAATTTGATAATTTTTTTAAGTTTATTCGTCCTCAGATTCGTCGAGGAGAGTACCGGTGGGGGAAGAGGGTGCCTGTGGGGTTTCGGCTTGCGAGGTGGGCGGCTCCGTCTCCATTTGCGTGCTGGCGCCTGGCTAGCTCTGCCGTTGGTGTTGGGGTGGGGTGGTGGAGAATCTGCCCTTAAGATAAGATAAGATATCATTTATTGTTATTCTGTGTACAAAAGGTCTTACAAGAAATTAACAGATCAAAACAGATTACCATTTTCAGGCGTACAATAATTGAAAAATTTAAATAGTACAAAAGTGATTCATAAAAATAATAGTAAAATAGTAGAAACAATCGTCAGAGGTCAAAAAAATTACTTTTACACATTTATTATATTATATTTAAATTTACATTTATTTCATTAAAATATTCATTCAGATTATAAAAGCATTTTTTTGCAGCCATTCTTTCAATTTAATTTTAAATAGTCTCCCCTCCAAAGACTTAATGTGCATTGGTAGGTGATTAAATATTTTTATTCCAACAACATAAGAACTCTTGTCTAATAGGTAGTTTGAGGAATTTACAACAGCAAGGTTATATTTGTACTGAGAACGCAGGTTGATTTTAGTTTTGGACATTTTAACAAAGCACTCATCTCGTTGTCTTACAAATAGGCATATCTCTAGTATATAAATACATGTCAATGTTAGGAACCCCTTAGATTTAAACACAGTTCGCAATGATTCTTCACTTTCCATGTTGTAAATAATTCTAATACATCTTTTTTGTAGAATAAAAGTAGATTGTAAGTTCACCGAATTACCCCAAAAGATGATGCCATACGTTAACAAAGGATTAACATTTCCTTTTTTGTCACTTCAGTACTTGTAACATTTTTCAAGATAGAAAGGGCATAACACTGGCCAGAAATTCTTTTATTTAATTAGTCAATATGTGATTTCCAATTCATATGCGTGTTTATGTTCACTCCCAAAAATTGTATACTGTTTACAATCTCATTTAAATCCAGAGGTGCTCTTTTGTAATTCCTAAACTCAATTAACTTTGTCTTACTTAAATTTATTTTAAGATAATTGTTAAATTATTTTAAGATAATTGATAATTGATAAAAGCCAATTTATTGTAATGTCAAGAGTACTATAAATATTATTAATAAGAGCGTCATCATCTCCAGAGTCATTAGAAAAAAATATGGTGGCGTCGTCCGCGAACATTACACATAAGTTTTTAGTCAGTAAAGGAAAATCATTTACGTACAATAAAAACTACTTACATACATTACATATAAACTACTACTTGCGAACTTCGAACCTGACATACACAGTCCCCAGCATGTATGCCAGTTTCCTCTCCCTCTCCATCAGGGCTGGTACAATGTCATCCGGGACTCCGACGATGACAAAGGTTCCCGCTTCTTGAGGATGTGCAGCGTATACTACCCACCTCTCGATTGCCGCCCAGGAGTTAAAGTATTGGAGGCTCTCCCCAATATCCTTGGCCGTTGCTTTTTCCGGTATTAGGATACCGCACCTGGTTCTTCGGATTACCTCCGATGGTTTGCTCACCTTCAGAGCTTCCCATGAGGAAAGCTTCACACCGTCGACTGCGGTCTTAAGCCACTTCATGGCTTCCGTGTTTGAGCAGCCGACCAGCAGTGACCCATCGGTGTAGGTTGGTTTCCCTTGAAACACTGGTCGTTCATTCGGCGGAGGTTTGTGCTCTCTGATGAACTGCCTGAACTTGTTCATCAGCAGCTCTTGAACCTCGTCGGCCTGAGGTCGTGAAAGATGTCCCACGTTAGATGTAGTTATCGCCGCTATAAGCTCCGACTTGGTAGCCGCGGCGTAGTTCCTTGGGGGAGTCGCGGTGCGTAGCTTCTTGTGCTCCCCTCTGGGCGTACTCGTCTCGTCCAAAGTTCTTCTCGAGGCCTTGGTTGCTTCCCGTCGACCAAGCCTGGTCAGGTGAGCTAGCGTTCGCTACCGTATCGAACATAATCGTCTCGGCAGCGGTGTCGCGCGCCTGCTCTTCGTTGAAGGGCCGTCGTTGATGAGCCGGATTGCTGTTGCCGCTTTCGCATTTTCCGTCTATAGGCGGCGCTAGGACGGTGTCTGGGCCTCTTCCCCTTGCTGTCCGGTTGCTGGGAGTGCTCGACATTGTTAATAACAGGCCTTTTCTGTTGCAGGCCGAAAAAAAAGGAGTGGTATTGTCAATTTTTGGATACTTATTTATAATTTATTTTGTTTTGACTTGTCAAAAGTGTATTTGATGATATCAATTTGATTAAGTGATATTGAGTTTGAGTTTGACTTGTATGTTCAAACCCCTTCACTGGATTGCCATTACGTATGAATACATTACTGTTTTTGTCCAAGAACTCATGTTGTTCTTCAATATCTATAGATGCTAACGAGGTACTGGAGAATAGATCATAGTCAAACATATCAACGTAGTTTTCATCGTAATATGTCGTAACGCTATTCTTCCCATAGACGTCTGTATGTCCAGACTTTTTTAAAGAGGAGAAGTGTCCAGTGCTACAAGTGGACCGTATGGATGTGGTAGACCAGATTCTGTGTTACTCTCCTCTGGTAAGGAAGGAGAACAAGAGATAGTCGCCAAAGCTGCGCGAGTCGATTCTGCATCGAACATAACAAAGCTTTCTTCATAAAGTTCAAACGTTTCATATGGGCTTTCTATAAAGTGCTAAGTGTTTTGCGGCAGATTGAGGACAATGTGGAATGGATCCAAAACGCCCTTTTGGATATATCAGACTACAAGAAGCGTCTTATTACGGCGTGATTGTGGTAGCACTAGAAAAGTTGTCGATATGGTGCGATCATTCACCGTTACCAGAACTTTGCCATACTAAGACCTCTTGTCGCTTCTCGACACCACCATACAGACTGTTTCGCTCGCTGTTGGGCTTGGTGTATTGGTACATGTACAGTATGTAATTTGGTGAGTATTTCATCTCTCATCATACTTGGTATGTAAATTCTGTAGTTATAGGCTATTAGATCATTAATTATATTTAAGTTTTCTTTGCTTTCATGATAAGATTTTAATTATTTTTTATTGCCATGCTTCTTTTTCTATTGTATATCTTTGCTGTGTAGATGTTAGAGTTGAAGACCAATAGTATGTAGGTTTCCATATACCATTGTAATTTTGTTCCAATATTTCACCCATGCCATACTGAGATGTATCAGCAGTGACTCTAGTTTGTAGTTTTGGGTCATAGTGAGCTAGTATTGGCGATGGTGTAAGTAGTTGTTTTATCTTTAGGAATGCTTTGGTATGTTTGTCGGTCCACTCTAATATAGCATCTTTTTGTCACGTGATGTAATTATTCATAGAATGAAACGTTTTTATATTGTTGTCTCACTCTTGTCCTAAGGATGTACTTGAATCTGTCACCAAGCTTGTATCGTCCATTTAGTCCAAAATTACGCTTCCGTCAACAAGTCTACTGTTTCTTTTATATCCAAAACCCATCACATCAGGTGTGGGGTTAAGGTGTAAAAGGTCACAAAAAAAACACCGTGTCGGAGTCGCAAATAAATAATAATGGCCGAGAAACGCGAAGATCAACCGCTTCCACCAAGAAATATCGGCACCGGCGTGCTCGACCACATGAACACGCGGTCGCACAACTTGCCATTGGCATGGAAAAACTGGCTTACCAAATTTAAAATCTACTTAAAAGCGTTATAGGAGTTCTTAAGAATTATGAAGGTCACTTAACATTAAAACATGATTGTCAGCCAGCCATTGATGATAAAGTAGAAGATTGCAAACAATTTACTATTTTTATCAGATAGAGTTATTATTCCTATTTCATTGAGAAAATATTTCCTACAGTTATTACATGAGGGCCACCAAGGTATTAACAGTTGTAAAACATTAGCAACACGCACAATTTATTGGCCAAATATTAATTAAGATGTAGAAAATTATATAAGTAACTGTGAGATCTGCCTCACATTAAGCAAAAGTAATCCAAGAGAAAGTTTACTTCATACTTTAGCGGGACATTGTGCTGGAAATCATTAGACGCTACTGCTGAACGAATGCCAAGATCCTTGAATGGTGTTTTAAGCCAACCAGCAATTATCGTTCTGAAAGCTGCTTTAACTTGACCCCTGGTAGTAATGAACAGACTATGTAAATCTTTTTGAGCTTTTCTTCTTTCTTTAGACAACTCAATCAGGATAAGCACCCATTTAACAAGACTCAGAGATGGATCACCCGAGCAAGTTAATTGCCAACCTGATTGCCTTTTACGGTGATTATCTGTTTTGGATCCAAACAATGGCCAAAATACGATCGTAGATTCCTTATGTTCATAATGCTGTTCATCGATACCAAGAAGAGTAAGATCATGTACGAGTATCCGGCGCCCCGATGCTAATAGTAGGAGTAACGCTGCATGGCGGGAAACCAGAAAAATACTATGTTTTGGTGGCACATGGTCTCTTAACCACCCAAACAAATCTTGTACATTCCAAATATTAGATTTGTCAATTAATGAAGAACACTTCTTGATATTCAATGCTTTTAGCATGGCTGTGATCAATGGATGAGATGATCGCTTTTCCTGAATCGGATCTGCTATCAACTAAAAGTAATAAATAATACAAATAATACTAACATAATCCTTTATTTCAGATTTTATACAAAATTTGGCATGCCTGGAGTAGTAGTATGCATTGATGGGTCTCATTTTCACATTTTTAGTCCAAAAAGATATATAGAACATTAATTTTATTTTAGAAAGCATTTCTACTCACTTTATGTGCAAATGGTGAGACTTGCAGTACTTATACTTAATTATTATGTTATACATTTGTATATTCTTCTACGTTTTAGATATGTGACAGTGAATGCAGAATTTTAAATGTAAATGCCAAGTATGGAGGTGCTACCCATGACGCTTTTATTTGGGAGAACAGTCAAGCTAATAGGTATATCCAAGACTTAAACCAAAATAATGAACAAGAAAACTAACATTAAAATAATGCCTGAGATTGATCTAACATTTCGTTTTCTCTATTGATAAATGAAAAAAAAACAATTTATTTGAAAAAGATGTTTGTAGAAAATGAAATTGGAGAAAAGAGAAATATTATTAAAAAGTTTACTTCAGTAATTTTTCTAGCATAAGAAAGATTATTTCTTTTTTTTACAATGGTTGGGGACTTTCAACACGAGACCCCTGATTCAAAATAATACTGAAAAGATAACTACCATTTAATTCCTAGTACTTAGAACATGCATATTTTTATTACAATATGAAGAATGATATGAGGATAAAAGTAGTGGATGCTGAGCTAACGAGTGACAGAGGAGAATGGAAGAAGGAGACATGTTGTGCCGACCCCACCTAGAGTGGGAAAAGGGCAAGAAGAAGAAGGAATTTATTCAATATATAAAAAATTTATTTGCAGGTATTTCTGGATATCCACAGAGGCCTTGGTTAATGACACCAATCACGGATGCTGCTGATGGTACACCAGAGGCAAAATATACTACCATCCATGAAAAGGCCAGAGTGGTCATTGAAAATACTTTTGGGAGGCTAAAAAATAGGTGGAGATGCCTTTGTAACGATCGCACATTACACTATACCCCTGAGAGATGTGCAACTATTATAATGGCGTGTAGCGTTTTACACAATTTAGCCTTAGATTTTATGGTGCCTGATCCTGAAGAAGATTTGAGTTCTTCCGGATTAAGCACACCAACGTTTTCGTCTTCAGAGGAAGCTTACCGCGAACAAGGTTCAAGGGATGACTTGATTCGCGGTAGGGCAATAAGAAATATGTTGGTAGATAGAATTAATAGACTTCACATTTAATTTTTATTTGTAACTCTGTACCTGCAACTCTGTACTACAGGTACAGTTAGAGAATAAAAAATTTAGGCAATGAATAGAATTTGAACAAAAATTATGATGATCAATTTATATTTAACAGAATTTATAAAAAGCAATTGTTGTTAATAGTTATAGCAAAATAAATTTTATTATGATATATACAAAGTATTTTTTAAGAAAAATTTGTGAATGAATAGTGACTTTTTATCACTATACATATGAACTCTAACATATGTAAAGTAATACAAAGTCACTATTTATTTCTTTTCCCCAAATATGCAACAACAACTTTTAATAACTCTTTCATAAACTCCAACCATTGAGCTTGCAACTGAAGCTTTACATCACGCTGTCTAATGCTCTCTCGTTCTAATACTCCTGCGATTCAGTCACGCTCTCTTTCATACTGCCTAGCAGAACCCTCACACTCTTTAAATATTTTTATAATGGGGTCATCAGCCGTTTTTAGTTTCTTTTTTGGCGGTTTCCACTGGGCGTCTTCTGGAGCTGCTGTAGGTGGTAGAGGCTGTGCGGGAGGAGGAGGTGGAGCTACTGTAGGTTGACTACTGGTTCCAGGCGTATTCCATGTATCTGAAAAATTAAGGGTTTAAATATTCTGTTAGTTTTAGTTATGAATTTAACTAGCTTTTGTTAGATTTTATTTTTAAGTATTAAAACTACGTACTTACACGTACGTACTGCGTAAACTACTTAGTTACGTGTTGTAGTTAGTACCTAAAGTTAAACCCAAATTAATTAAAAACATACCAACCTTTAGGAATTGGAGTATACTCCAAGGGAACCTCGTCAACCATCAATTCATCTACAGTCTGGGTAGTTGGTAGTTGTAGATGAATACCTGACAAACTATCTTCCTCCCCACCACCTTCCTAGTTTAATTAAAAACAATAATAATCATTTAGTGTCCTGTATTGTATATGTAGTGTATTTTGTTTTGTTACCAAATTACTGCTCTACAATGTACATACAAAAATCATTAATGCTCCTAAATAACATAATAACATAAGTTCAATGCCATAGTTTAATTACATTATGTAGTAATATAAGAATTATTCATGATGGTGGCTAAAAATAAAAAGCAAGAAATGAACTCAAACACCATCCACAGAAGAATTTTAAGTGTCACAATACTAACAAAAAACAGCTTAAGTGGTGACCCTTTTTTATAAGTTCAGGATTATTAGTAGTTGTACAAAAGCAAACTGTTGACCATATTCAGTCACATTATGGAATTTAATATTCACATTATTTATCTTTTATTTATTTTTTTTCAAATTCAAATTCCCTGAAATTATACCAATTGTCTTTAAAATTTTATAAAAGATGATAAATTACACCAAATCACACCTGTACGAATCCAGCTTCTTGTATGGGCATCCCAGTAGCAGCCTGCACCCCAATTATATTCATGACCCTGTTTTCAAGGTCTGTTAATGCTAACTGAGGCGCTGGCCCACCACCTGTACCCTGAGCAGACCTACTTATTTTTGCCCACTTCTTTTTAGTGTTATTTTTGAAATCACTCCAAACCTTAAGAAACAAACATCACACTAATAAAAAGAGAAGTATGCCCAGCACCAACACCACCAATAAAATTCGTGAATGCAAATTTTAATTGAGTAAAGTAAGAAACATGCATGAAGATTATAGGGATTAAATAGACTTACTTTTCTCCACTTTTCCTCAGTTCGAGAGTCCCCCGTGCCACCACTATTGAGCATATCAGTCAACTCCTTCCATTTTTGCTGCAGATAGTGTCTACCACGAGCACCCGCGCTAGGTTTTGACAAATCTCCATGCCTAATATAATATACCATATTAATTGAAAATATACTTTTTAAATTTTTTATGGATCAAATCACGCACATCTTGTACACTAACTGTTTTTAAAGATTCTTTTTATAAATGATTAAAACGCAAAAAGGGAATTTTATTTTAAAGTACCTAGTTCGGAGAGAAATCTAAGATGTGCATTAGAGTAGGTACTCATCATCTATTTTTAATCCACCATTTGCGACACTGGCCCAAATATATCATTGATTATTAACAAATATGCTTACAATAAAATCATAAATAAATTAGATTTACTTACTTTTCCATAAATTCTACCATGATGGTGTATTGCGGGTGGCTGGTTCTCATTTTAGACGATAAATAAACAATATAAAACTTTTATTGTCAAGAAACAAACACAAATAACTATATCACAAGTTTACTTCAAAGTTCAAAACTACTTCAAAACAAAGTTGACCTCGAATGAGCTTCGCGTCAAAAAATCTCAAGTGTTTACGTCGTCCGTTCAGAAACACAGGCTCAGAAAGCTAGTTTCAATAATAAATTTGATAATTTTACCATTTATTTTTACTAATTACTAACTTTTACTACAGTTTCTTTGTATTGCATCATAATTTAAACAGTCTATAAGGTTTTAAGGCCCTTAAATCACTATGTTTTAAATTAACTAAATACTTAAATAGTTTTTGAACGAAACGTTCATTCAATTTTAAGATCTTTCGTTCATCAGAGACCTTCCTTACTTTCGTTAGTGTGACGTCACTAACGTTATCGTATCGAGGTCTCGATACTATTTCGAAAGTGCTTCCGACTTGGCTTGTATTCCGTTTTCGTATCGACAACTCGATACGTTAACGATACGAAACCTACAAATATTCGTGCTAGGGATACTGAACGCATTGATGAAAGATGCTTGCGGATCTCTTGAAGCGTACTATCGAAGCGTTCCGAGGGATGACTTTCGAATGATCTGTAGCGAACAAGTCTATCTGGGGAACTCCCCAATTTTGAAAGATTCGTATCGTTATCTCTTTGTCGATATGCCAATCTGGTAGAGGTCTTCCTCTTGACAAGCTGTCCGCCACCGAATTGTAGCGACCTGGTAGGTAATATGGCAAAAGAGTCACACCCAATTCCTTTGCTAGTAACAGTAACTTCTTTGTGAGCTCCAAAAGCACAAAAGCAAAATAGACTTCGTGCCCCCTTGATTTCTGAGATATGCGACAACCGTCCTGCCGGACTGTACCATTACAGACTTTCCACGCACTATGTCTTGACTGCTGTATAGAGCTTTTGCCACTGCATATAGCTCCTTTCGGTTTATGTGCCAATTTCTTTGTTGTTTTGTCCACACACCCGAAAGACACCAATAGTCTATCTGGATGCCCCATCCAGTATCGGAGGCGTTTGTTGTTATAAATCGTGTTGCCTCCGATGTAAAGATCTTCCCAGTCTTGTTGATATTTTTGACCCACCAATGGCATTATGCCTGCACAGGACCGGGTATCTTGTTCATTCGAGAAGGATAATCTGGTGACAACCTTCGAGCTGCTCTTTGCATGTGCCTGGTACAAAGGCGACCCAGCGGAACTACATGGGAAGCGAAACCCAATCTGCCTATTATTAAACTGGCTGTTATCCAACACGTCCTTCAAGTCCTTCTAGTTCTTTTCTTATTTTGACTACTGTTTCGGTTGGCAAAATTGATCGATTTATAGCCGTGTCCCATATCACACCTAGAAATTCTATCCGTTGTGTTGGTATTAGAACAATTTTCCAGATTGACACACCATCCGAGGCTCTGAAGCAATTTGAGGCAGAATAGTAGCTGGCTTTGGATCGGCTTCTTCGCCCTGTCTTCTGTTTCAGACAGACGCCCAGACAGTATCCCATCCCATTCCCTGAATCCTATTTATTATAGAAGGTGGGCCTAAAATTAGGGCTCGGGCGAAGGCCCAGTCTAGAAGCTTGCGCCTGATTTATCTGTACCACTTTTCTGACAAATGGTCTGCTTCCGGGTCAAAGCAACGCACCAGACTAACAGTAGGTAGAAATGTTACCTTATTCAGAATATTTGCATTTGAATTTTAATGAAGCCGACTGATAAACATGTGGTCCCGGAGAAAATAAAAAAATATTTATGTTCATAATTCAACTGATTGTGAACTGTCTTTACAACGGTTTATTAATATAAACATATAAATTTGAACTGAATTTTATTTCTATCATTTTCTAATTTAATTTTTGTGCCTATTGGCGTAGGATTAATAAGTGCTTTTTTATTTTCATGTGAAAATATGTGTAAAAGTTTTCAACAAAACTGTCTCTGCCACTGTTCTATACTTCAAATTTTAGTAAGTAATACAATAGGCAACAAATATAGATAAAATTTATGCTTCTAATTGATAACATTATTACCATATTTTTTTATCCAACGGTGTAATTAACCAATGAACATTATAATTTCAGCTAACTAATGCTATGGTGGTATGGATGGTGTGGATGGTAGAACCATAAGTAACACATTTAAAAAATACTAAGAAGAATGTGCTGTTCTCTGATGAACTCTTTGATTGTATGAATGGGGATGCAACATATGGAAGCAAAATAACCAAAATAGGAATTTTTTTGCATACAGCAGTGACCCAAACATCACATCATCATCGGTTTTGGAAAATTGTCTTTATAAAATTAAGGACATAGATTCAGTAGGAAAGGAAAAATTTTATAGTGACCGAAAAGTTATATGAGGCTGTGGCAGTTCTTTGAAAGTCAGAATATAAAAATTATTTTAATTCCGAACCAATCAAAAATTTTCTGGTCAAATTAGGGCCTATAGTTATAGAAGCAATGACCCCAACTGCCACAGCTTCAAATGCCCACTTAATTCATTCTTGATCACCAGAATTATTAAATTCTTCAATGACACTTAATTGTAAGGATGATCCTGCTGATCAAGCAATAAATTTAATTCCATTGTTTGTACACAGAAATGAAATAAAAATGAATATTGAGATCAGCCGAGTTATCCCAAAAATAGTATTCAAATGATCGTGGACTAGGCCTGTCAACAAAAAATTTGAGTACATCCCCAGGACTGCACTGCTGGATGGTTAGTGCATAAAAATATGTATAAGAAAATTAATAGTTGCTTGCAATTGATGCATAAGAAGCCTCACAAGCGGGAGAACAAATATTTATGACTGGATAAGTAAGGGTAAATAATTCGGAGAAAAATCAACTGTAATACCTATCCATTGGTGCAGTTGCAGTTTTGGTACAGTAGAAACTGAAACAAACGTACTTGGAACTAAATCCGTATCATAACAAAATTATCATCTCGATATGATTTTGTCCATGTTGTATACATGACTTCATCGGTACATCGGGTTCATAAAACATAAACTTCGATTATTTCATTGCTGCTAATTGTATGATTTGCTATTATAAACTGGTGCATTATATGTAATGAGCTAAATTGTAAAGGGCACATTGGATAGGAAAAGTAAGGAGTAGGTACCTGGTGGCGGTCTTCGATAGCTATAGCGTCTGCGCTGGTTCTCTTTTCCTTGATTTATCCAATTCTAGCGTAGTAAATAGGATCGCTCACAACACAACACAACACTAGCACTGTTTTTCACTCGGTGTTGAGTAAGTTCACTGATTTGCAGAAGTATCAGAGATGCATGCGAGAGGTGGCCAGCCGGCCGTCGTAAGACACGACCGTTTGTATCGAGCGAGCGGGGGCGAGAGAGAGAGTGGCATAGTGACGAAGAATGAAAAAGGGATAGTAAATGTGACGGTATTGTGTGTGTGTGTGCGTGTGCGTGAATGTTTGCGTAAAAAATATGATAATATTATGAGCGGCGCGACCACACATATATTTTCTGCCTCCAAAATAGAAAAGATTTGCCTATGATGTAAAAAAGCATATGATAAATTCACAAAGAAATTGAAAAATAAATGCTATAATAAATATTAGGTCCTATGAAATTGGTGTTTTGTATGGAGATTTTTGGGAATTCTGCATTTTCCATACTAATTTTTTTTCAGTTTTCTTCACAACGACAAATCCATAGATAATAATATTTGGCATCAATCATTAGACAAGCTTTAGTTATATGTGTCACACTTCATAAAAAATATTAATCGTTTTTAAGTGAATGCAAATAAAATGATGTATTCGGGAGGCACTAAAAAGGAGTTGTCTCCGTGTCCAATTTTAACACAATTAAACTTACAACAAATTATCAAAACAAATCAAAAGAGCTCAAAAATTTTAGTCTATTTTTAGACGAGGTAATTATTACAGACAAAATACTAAGAAAAAAAAAAACACCAATTTCATGGGTAAAGACCCAATATACGTGTTTCATTTCATTTATACATTTCTTTTAGTAGAAGGATAAAGTATAAACCATTCCACAGGTAACGCCGGCACAGTATCGAGTATTCCTTTGCGTGATTATTATGACACCCGATTAAAAAAAAGAACTGTCAAATGAGACTAAAAACCAATCACGGAGCAGCGAGCATTTTTGTTCTGTAGTGAGCGGTCTGATACGTAGTATCTCTACTTAGTCTGTGGTCATGGAGCAACTGTCAAGTCAACTTCATAAAACACGATTAGTAGTTCTAATTAGTAATATCTTTCGAATATGAAAATCTCCGATGTGTCGCATGTTATGAGCAAATACGGGATCATTGTTATAGCGGGATGCCAGACCAGCCGATTGAATCTTTTATTTTGAACTCTCTTCTACAAAATTCTAAATCTGCCACGGAGTTACTTAAAAGCTGAGTTGCTAGACGGACCTTCATTTTTTTTCATTGAAATATGCATGGACTTTTGAGATTTTAGTTCTCAGGTGCAAACCTTCGCTTTCTTGCAGCGATAAAAGCAACTCGATAGATAATTGTAATTGATTTTTCCATCGTATACATAACATACTTTCATTTCACCAAAAGCCACCATTGCGAATCAATTTTATCGCACGGCAGGCATATAAATGCATGAATAGAACTATTACTAACTTAAGATTGTCTACATTTGTCAGTTGGCAGCCGAGTATTGAAAACATCATGAAATTTGCATCTGGTCCAAAGCAAGTTATACTTACTACCTTTACACCTACTTCTTCACGTTTTTGGATGCATGTCCTTATTCAACCATACTTTATGATGTCCGTGCAGTCCGGCTAGCACGACCGCCAAACAAATAGTAATTTAACTAAAAAAGATCATCTTCACATGACAAAAAAAAATGTGTTTAAAAATTGCTTTGAATAGGATAGACTGAGTTTTTTTTATAATAGAAATGGCAGATGTTCCTGCCATTTCTATCACGGTCTATGATTCGTGACACTTTGAACATTAGTTGCGGTTTTTAAAGGTTTTATAAAATCTAACAAAGTAATGAAGTTGTTCATTAATAATTTTAATATTTTCTCTATAATGCCAACATAGTATCCAATCATTTTTGTTGTAGTATCGTACTAACATTTGGTCGTTAATACAATGAATAGACAGTTTCGGTTGATTTAAATTCATCTTTAATTCTTAAATTAAGCCTAAACCTGCTCTTTTCAGTCTTACCATCTTTCTGAGTATCTCTTAATATATTTTGGTTTTCAGAGTCTTCGAAACTTACGTCAATTCCATCGGAGTCACTATGTTGACTATAGGATTCAGATACACTGGTCGTTGAATTTGATCGTGCTTTACTTTCTTTTTAACCAATTTAGGTGCTTTAGGATCTAAATTTTCTTAAATTATACTTTTTTGCATATTCCTTTTGCTTTTTTGTGTTGTTGTTATAGGTATTTTTTGGCAGAGATTTAAAAAGATTTGGCATTATTGTTTTTTGCATTCCTTTGTACTTGTAATATTACTTCCTGAAGGCCCAGGCATTGCTAGTAAAACATTATCTCTGGATTTTGCTTAATCTTTAAAAAAATATGATTGAAAAACTAATGTAGGTATTCTAACTAAAGTTTTATAAAAATAACAAATAGTACAACAAGATACCAAAAATACTTATTATTTATTCAGTTACAATTTTAAGGATATTTGCCAAACAATATTATACAATTTCTATAATATATATCTTACTGTTTACAATAAAAACAAGGGCAGGTTGGTTCTGGTTCTGTTTGATCAATCTCGGTATATGGGTACTGTTAGCGACTCCTTTTTATACCTCCTTTTTATACTTTATTTTTACATGACTTTGAAGGCCTTGTTTTTGTATTGACATTCTGTGACTTACTGATCTGTTGACGTTGCTATGTGGTTGTATCCTATAGTTTCTTTATATAATAATATACCATTTTACAGCTCTACTGGTGTTTCCCTCATCCTAGTACTCAGTCCACCTCACTAGTTATCATTTGGTCCTTCGAGCCGGATAACATTCTCGGTCACATTCCGGACAGTTATCCGCAAGCCTCTTCACGCTTTAAGTCGGTAGAGCGCAAGACGTCTCAAAATGACGAGCTTGCTAAGGCGTATTGTATCTTTGTGAACGACGTTATAGCCAAAGGTTATGTCGAAGATTGTGACCCTGAAACGTACTACCACAAACATTCACTTGACCCTTCCTCGTTCGTACCTGATATTAACATGCGTCGGTACCTTCCTGCCTTCCGGGCGTCTCATCCGCACAAAAAGAAAACCCACGATGCGTTAACGCTCCTTAACGGTGTGTGTTTGAACAGGCGTTTGTTACAAAAGGTCTACTTACCTTTTAAGTCTCTCGTTATCAGGCCCCGTCTTCCTGTGGTCTTGTTTAATGTTCCTCACGTCAAAACAGTGATATCTCAAGAGGACGATATCTCAAGATTTGCAAACTTAAAATGCCAAACACGTCGCTTTTTAGAAAGTGTCTGCACCTTTCACCGAGTAAAGCCCGTTTTCGGCAGGGCGCACATATTTTTAAGTGCAAATATTCTCGGCTTGCTCTTCCAAATTCAAAATTTTTTCTACTAACCTCACCTTCATCTCTTTCGGTACTCTCTCTCTCAGTCAAAGATGTTCTTTATTCAAGCGCAGATAAGCGGAAGAAAAGAACGAGTAAGAAGGATCCAACCCGTGCCCAAAAACCGCACCGCAAGACTTGCACCCATATTCGACGGAAGAATGGACTCCTGGATCAGGTCTGCGCCTGGGATGAGCAAACGCAAAACATCCCTAATAATCCTGACCGGCGGCGGACACCGTATTTCCCGTCTTCTCTCTATTTAATATCTGCACATTGTTTCTCGAGTTGTGTTCCGACGAAGAGAGCTTATGATGCTGAGAGGCAAAACGTCATTCAAGACCCTATGATACCAAATAAAGATTTCTTTTTTTCAAGACCTTTTGTTTGTTGCCAGAAGGAAGTTTCCAGACATCTCAGCTGGGAGACTGCACCATTGAACAGCTCTCACATTAAACAAATAAGAAAACAAATAAACAAAGAGTGTGCTTTGTGGCACCAATTTTGCTCCTCGAAGGGAGGGTAATCATCGGAAGCCGAATGCGCCAGGTCATTCTCAGACACAGGCGGCCAGGTCATCCTCAGACGCAGACCTTCGTTTCGATTGGCGCCGCATTCATTGACCAGTGTGGGCATGGTGACTCCGAGTTACCTGCATATATTGAACCAGTAACCTTAGTGAAAGTAGAACAAAATTCGAAATTCTTTTGTGAAGGTGAGGTGGTCGTCATTCCCTACGTGGAGTATGGCCACTGGGAAGGGACCTAACGGAGTGGTTTGCGTGGTGGATGTCCTTACCAAAGGGGGTACACTGCGCAGATCAGTCCTTATGCTTCCGCACTGGGTTGACCGTAGACAGTCAGTCGCTACCAGGGTGTAGTGTTCCACTAGGGGTGGGAATGTTAGCGACTGGCTGACATCAACCTCCTTTTTATACTTTATTTTTACATGACTTTGAAAGCCTTGTTTTTGTATTGACATTCTGTGACTTACTGATCTGTTGACGTTGCTATGTGGTTGTATCCTATAGTTTCTTTATATAATAATATACCATTTTACAGCTCTACTGGTGTTTCCCTCATCCTAGCACTCAGTCCACCTCACTAGTTATCAGGTACATATAGGTACTAAACAGGTATAACAAAATAAATATGTAACTCTTAGTTCTTATAATTATCTATAATTATTATTAATATCTCACTTTCCCGGTGGTTAGTACTGCGTACCTTGCAGGTCCGGATACTGTATTTTATATTTTATCTCGTCCCGTTGGTCTTTTCTCAAATCTTTGATATCCTTCAATATAGACTTTGTTATTTGTGCTTAATAAACTTCTTAGGTATTGTATATATTATGGTTATACCATATACTACCACCAGGTAGTTTTTGCCCTGTTACATGTCAGAAAAAACGCAATATTATCATTGTTATGGACTAAATAAGGGTACCCATGTCAACTAAGCAATAAAGAAAGATTATAAAAACCTAATGATTTCAGGAGAGTTGATGATTTACACAATATAATTACTAACTCATGTCAAACTTTCATCAAGTACTATTTATTTAGATCATAAATATGATGATTCTACATTTATTGTTATACACAAACACCCATTACTTTGAAATATATGTAATTAACAGGGATAAAGGAATTTTAGTATAAATTTATTGAATTTATGGAGAGGATAAGCTTTGTATCCACCCACCAATGACAAATCTCGACAATTCTTACTGAAAGACTATTATTTATAGAAACACAAGTATTAAAGCTTTACAATCCATTCGCGCGCGACGCGGCGTAGCGAGCGCACATACTGTGACCGGTCCGTACTCTCGCGCGGCGTTCCTTTTTGCGACTACCCACATCTTATTTACTTATGATTTAATAATGGATGAAGTGAATCTTTGTATCGAGCAAAACAGTAGAAGTGATTTGAGTGAAGATGATTTGGAAAAAAGCGATATATTTTTTGAAGAACAAGTACATCAAGACTTCGAATGGGATAACACGGGTACCGATATTTTACCACAGGATACCCGTCCAGATAAGCGATGTAGGAAGGATAGCGACGAAAATGAAGAAGGTTTTATAACTGTAACAAGGAGAAGACCAAAACGTATAGCGCGAAGTGATTCTTTTATCCTTCCATTTGGAAGTACTGGGACTAAAGAGACGGGAATGCCTTATGGACATGATGACGACATTTTTGAAATATGTATGAGTTCAAAAGAATTATTGCCAAAACAAATAGCCATGGCTAAACTTTTACAATCTAACAAAATGCAGAACATTATAAGAATTAAATACAAAAATCCTTACAAAGTATATACAATCAAGAGATGCAATTTCACAAGAAAATCGCCCTTAAAAATCGTAATATTTCCGAAGATAAAATGACAAAGTCTAAAAAGGAAAAGAAAAAGAAAACTGAAGATAAAAAACGACAAGATATTGACAGTGATGAAGAAATACTGAACATGGAAAATACACAAAATTTGAGGGAAACAGTTAATATACAAGAAAAGTCACAAACAAAATCAAGATCATTTTCGTTAATGAAGATATTACAAAAGGCAAAAGAAATAATTATATCTGAGTTGACACTTGAAGAAAAAATTAAACAAGTGATAACATGATCTATGAAGAATTTAAACTCTTTATTAAGCAATCAGTGTGTACTAGTGATGTTATAACTAAATTAATTTGTTTGTTTGTAAATGGGAACTACAACTAATCTTTATACTGTGAACATAGTTCAATGGAACTGTCAAAGTATACGTCCTAAATTGGTAGAATTTGAAGCTTTACTCAGTCAAGAAAAAGTACATATTGCAATTTTAAGTGAAACGTGGTTAGATGAAGAAACACCTCTACGTATTAGTGATTATAATGTGTATACACAGGACAGATGGGATTCCTACGGGGGAGTTGCAATAATTACACATAAATCTATCAAAACTCAGACATGCCATTTACATGTTAATAACTCAGGTATAGAAGTATTAGAAATTAAAATTTTAAATTGTGTAGGCTTGCAGAGAATTATATCTGTATATTGTCCATCGTCGGTCTCAACGTCTTTTGCAGATTGGGATGGTTTATTTTCTAATGAATTTAATAAAACTATTATTGCTGGTGATTTCAATGGTCATAATATTTTGTGGGGGAATAGAAATGATACAAGAGGAGGTTCTATTGCAGATTCGTCTTTCGATAACGGTTTTATATGTCTTAATGATGGTAAGCCAACTCGAGTTAAATTAGTTAATGGGGCCTTACAACAAAGTTCACCCGATATCACATTTGCGTCTTCAGACATAGCCTTTCAAATGTATTGGAGTATCACCAATGAATGCTTAGGAAGTGATCATCTTATCATTAAGGTAACTTTGAATTACGAAGATAATTTAACTTACTCTAAAAAGCGTAATTTTAAAAAAGCTGATTGGAATAGGTATATATTGACAGTTGAAAACATTTTTTCTCAGAATAACTTGCCCTCAAGTAATGCTCAAGCGATGTACAATTTTTTTACATAAAAAATTGACTTGGCAACAAATCAATGCATCCCTATGATTAAATTCTGTAATAATCCTGCTAGTAAATTTAAACCAAAAGTGTATTGGTCTCCTCACTTATCTGAATTAGTCGCAAAACGAAGATTGAGTCTTAAAAAATTCAGACGCAATCCCACCCCTCAAAACTTAGAGCTGATGCAAAGAACAATAACGGAAACTCAACGTGAGCTTAGAAGAGCGAAATCTAACAGCTGGAAACAATTTTGTAGCGGTATTGATGAATCTGTTTCAGCCTCTGATTTATGGAAGCGAATGAGGTGGATCAAAAGCATTAAAAACAAAAAATATTATGTAGATGACCAACAGAAAGAAGATCTTTTGCGCACGCTAGCTCTCGATTTCGTCTCCAACTCAATGCCCGTTTTTAATTCATCCAACGAGACCTTGGAAATTCCTTTGTCTATGAGAGAACTTGAAGTGACAATACATAGAAAGAAAAGAGACACTGCTCCCGGAGATGATGACATTACTTATTCGATGATTTCGAACCTTCCCCTTGTGGCAAAAAATTTTTTGTTGGACATTTATAATAAGATTTTGGACACTGGAAACGTTCCCGTACAATGGCGCCACATTAAAATTGTACCAATTCCTAATGCAAGTAATACATCTAATTCAGTAGTAAAACTCAGGCCTATATCACTCATATCTTGTCTTTGTAAAATATTTCATGATGTATTAGGAAAAAGACTGGAATCGTTCGTGGAATCTAAAAATATTATAGCGCATGAATCAACAGGTTTTAGGAAATCTATGTCATGCATTGACAGTTTAGCGAGACTTACAACTACAATACAGATAGGTTTAACAAAAAATATTCCAGTTGTTGCCTGTTTTTTAGACATCGAAAATGCCTATAACAATGTTATTGTTGAAAGGGCTGTTAAAAGTTATGTAGATATATCTGGGAATTTCTTAACGAAAGATATTTAACTATAAGAGATGAAATAGACGATTCTAAAAGTATTACTAGATGGACTCATATAGGATTAGCCCAAGGGGATCCCATCTCTCCGCTATTATTTAACATAATTACTTCGATAATTTGTTGGACTATAAGACAAGTGTATATATCTCAATATGCAGATGATTTCGTTTTATATGCATGCTGTGATAATTTAAGCGACAGTTTTTCACTATTACAAACCTCCATTAATGTAATCATTAGTTTACTAAACCAATTAGGTTTGCAATTATCAGTCTCTAAATCTAAATATTGTGTGTTAAGTCGTGGTCGTAGAACACAACGAAACACCCTAGAAATTAATAACTGTCGAGTCGAATGTGTACCAAATATAAAATATTTGGGTTTTTGGCTCGATTCGGCATTAAGATGGAAAAAAACATTTGAATGAAATTTATGAAAAAGCAAACAAATTTTTAAATATCCTTAAAATCTTAGCAGGTTCGGGATGGGGCGTTCATCCAATACATCTTCGACGCTTGTATATTTCATTGGTACGCAGCCGAATTGACTATGGATGTTTCTTTTATGATAACAGTGCAAACAGTAATATTTCTATGTTGGATAAACTTCAAAACAAAGCTTTAAGAGTAATTGGTGGTTTTATTAGAACTACACCGATTCATGTGATGGAGAGTGAGCTTTGTCTTCTTCCACTAGACTTAAGGAGAAAATTTTTAGGCTATAAATACTGTCTTAGATCTATGTCATGGTCTAACAATAGAACAATTAGTCTTTTACATGAACTCAATGCTCTTAGATCCAGTAATTATTGGAATAGAAAGAAAAATCTATTACTGCAATTAATATTTGAGGAAATTAAAGAAGAAAATATATATAGTACACCACGTCTTGAAATGTTTACACTATCAACTTGGATTTCTCAACTTGAATTAAAGAATATTGTAGCCAAATTGGATTGTATAGAGATTGCAAAATCTAAATTAAATAGTAATATGTTAAGGGCAGTAGCTGTGAAAGAAATTAATGAGAAATACAACGGATGGAGGAAAATATATACAGATAAGAGCACTAATGTTGTTGGCGCCTCATATTTTGACCCACAACATAATAAATCTGCTAGCTTTCGGATAAATTGTAACATTGTTATTATGACAGGAGAGTTAGTTGCCATAAATAAAGCACTTTCTTATGCGGAAAACTTAGATAGTGTTAACATCGTTATATTGACAGATAGTAAAAGTGCACTCCAGCGTATAGCTCGCTGCTGCTCTGGATACAGAGGAGTAGCGACAGCTTATGCTATTATAGACCAATTGTTACGCATTCAAAATAGCAATAAAAATGTTATACTGCAGTGGATCCCAGCTCATATAGGTATTTGGGGTAACGATGAGGCTGACCGTCTGGCTAAGCTTGCACTTCTAGAAGGAACTACAAAAGATATAAAACCTTGTAGTGCGGAAGTTTTATTAAATATAAGATTAAAATCCAAAATTTATGGAAAGAACATTTCGATAGGAGATCTTGTGAAAAAGGAATCTGGTACAAAACATTACAGTCAGAACCTCCTCGGGTTCCCTGGTTTATTAGAGCATGCTTAAATAGACAACATATTGTTACAGCTCACAGGTTACGGTCTGGTCACGTTCCATTAAAAAAATTTTAAATATCTAACGAAATTAACAGAATCCCCAAATTGTACTGAATGTGGAGTAATAGAAGATGTATATCATTTGTTAATGGAGTGTGAACGGAATCGTCACCTGAGAGACATAGTTCATAATTCGCTTAATACAAATAAAAATGATGTAGGTTGCTTGATTAACCTCTTGGCGGATCCATTTTCAGAAAGAGCTAAATTTATATTTAAGTTTGTAAATTATAGTCTTAAGTTGATTTAGCTATAGAGATTAGGGTACAATGGAGCTGACATGTTCGATTAGTGATCAAAGCTCCTAAAATGAAATAAAGAGAAAAAAAAAAAAAAGCTTTACAATCGGTTGAATTAATAAGAAATGTATCTTTAACTGACCTTTTTCTCGGGCTTTTATTAGTATTTTATAGGTATTTATAAAAGTGCCGCCGATAACATATAAAACCAGCCGGCATGTACAATTTTTATACGCTCTTCAGTCTATAACTTCGAGCTATTTGATAATCCCTTGATTTTAATATTCCTGAAATAAATTCAAGGACTTCTCTTTTCGAGAGCTCAGTAAATTAGAAAAATCACAACTTGCGCGTGAGGCCTTTTCAGATTTTTTTTTTTATTATAGCAATGGCCTATTGAGCCTTCAGCTTAAAACGATAAAAACAGACAATAGAAACTTATTTAAAAAAAACTGTTACAAAATATAAACTAAACAAACAAAATAAAACATGAAAAACGAAAAGATAACTACGATAACAATTGGAAGGGAAAAATAATAATTATAATGATGAGTTAACAATAACTACTTCATACTTAAATGGAACAAAATAATAACAATAGAAAAGAAAATGACAAATAAGGGTCCGAAAGTATTTACATAAAAGTCATATATAGTAGGTTATAAATCAGTACATTTTAACAAGCTTTGCAAATTCGTAGGGAACTCATTATTATTAAGAATATCTATACAAGAGCATATAAACAAAAGACGTTGAACATTGAATTTTGAACAAGTAAAAAACAAATGTTCAAGATCGCAGTTGTCATATTTACAGTATAAACAAAGAGAATTGTTACTTAATTTAAGGCGATGAAGATGTGATGGAAATTTACAATGACCAATTCTTAACCTACATAAACTAGTGATAAAAGATCTATTTACAAAAGGCACTTTTTCAAACCAAGCTTTAGAGCCAGGTACAGGGACAATTTCAGCATGCCACTTGCCTTTCAACAGTCGAGTATGGTCTAATGAATGAGACCATCGCTTAATCAAATTCTGCTTCAAGCATACAATTAAATCGGTATGAGGAACTTTATACTCAGATATTGTAGAAATGCCCGAAGCAAAACGAGCAAGCTTGTCAACGAGCTCATTTCCGAAAATGCCAGAATGTCCCGGTACCCAACAAAATTCAATCTCAATGTGTTTATCATTAAGAGACTTAACGAGATGCCTTAGTTCGTAAATAAGATAATTAATATTATTACTTATGTCTTTCTGCTTTAGCGCTTGTAAAGCACTCATAGAATCACACAGTATTATAAATTTACAATGTCGGGAAGAATCAAAATTATGTACAATGTATTTAACAGCAAAAATCATACCTAAAATTTCAGTTGAAAAAACTGAAAAATGATTATTATTACACAAGAAAACTTTACCAAATTTATTGTACGAGTCATAAAAGGCGAAACTAGTACGGTTGTCAGTTTTAGAACCGTCGGTGTAGATTTTAATATAATCGCTTTTCTCATCCAGGAACTCATAAAAGTCATGTTTGGTACCAAAGCGAGTTAGTGTAACATATATATCACCCAGCATTAAGTGAAAACTATAAGCAAAGCAAGGAATTAAGTGAACCCAGTTAACAACATCTTGGAATTGAAAATTTAGATAAGCAATGGATTCACTGATAGTAGGAAAGGCCGGCATAGAAACAACATTGTAATCTGGAATAAAAAAGTCTTGTAAAAAACGATATACAATAACATTATCTCTAGAGGCTAAGTTCAAACAAAATTTTTCTGTTAAATACGTTCTTCTAATGCTTAAAGGAGGTATCCCTGACTCGACTTCCAACGAAGACATCATAACTCCAACGACAATTCTTAAGGCCTTGTTCTGTAAGACATTCAGCTTACGCAGTGATTGAGTAGAGGCAGTAGCATAAAAGATGCATTCGTAGTCAATCTGACTGCGGATCAAAGGAATATACAAATTCTTTAGAATTTTAGGGTCAGAACCCCAATTGACTTAAACTAAAGACCTCAAGATATTTAAGTAGTTCAGCTTTTTTATAGACATAACTGATATGTGGACTCCAAGTTAACTCAGAGTCAAGCATGATGCCCAAATACTTAACCGAAGTTTTAAAAGGAATCAGAGAGCCATTATAAAAAATACGAGGATTATGTATGCAACAATGTGCAAAGATCATTACGGAACTATTTGTAACATTAACTTCAAGGTCTAGAGTATTAGTAAAAAAGCTAGATAAATCAGCAAGACATTTATTGATTATACGCTCTCCTTCCAAAACATCGTCACAGTCTAAATAAATTACTAGGTCGTCAGCATAAAAGGAATATTTTACATAGTTAGGTATAACTTTCATAAAATTTACGAGACATAAAATAAAAGCTAACGGAGAGATTACCGAACCTTGAGGAGTGCCCTTATAAGAAGTTCTAGGACCATGCACACTGTTATTTACTCTAAGAAAAACAGAACGACCATTAAGAAAGTTGTATATCCACGATAGGACCGCGCCAGGAAGACCAAGCGTTTGTAAAGTAAAAACTAAATATTCGTGCTTAATATTATCAAATGCGCGTTTGAGATCCAAAAATACCGCCAATGTTATTTTATTCTTCCTGAAACTATTTTGAATATCACCTAGTAAGCCACATAAATTATACATTGTGTTCTTGGCCTTCCGGAAACCAAACTGATAGCTAGGTATTAAGGATAAACCATTCTATACGATTTTAAACCATGGTTTCAAATAGTTTTGCAAAGCAAGATGTCAATGAAATTGGTCTATGAGCATCCAGACTGTTATTATCTTTATTGGGCTTTAGAATGGGAATTACAATTTGAGTTTTCCAAATTGGAGGGATAACGTTACCTAACCACAATTGATTGTAAATATTCAAAAGAATTGCTTTAACGAATTTGGGAAGATTTTTAATAACTGAATATGGAATGTATGGGCCCGGTGAAGTATTTTTCTTTTTATCCAAAGAGGCTTCAAATTCATAAAACTCAAAACGATCTCCAATCCATTGGGCTGAATCTGCACCAGGAGACGAAAAACATGAATCTAAATTAATATTCGGCTTACTATTATGCTAGGTTATTTTACTTAAAAAATTGCAAGCATTGGAAGGAACCGCAAGAAAATGATGTGATTTATGATTTATGATTGATGTATTTGTACCTAATTTTGCAAACTTAAATCTCCTAACATTATCCCAAATAATTTTTAGAGGAGTCATCCTATTAAATGAATTGCATAAATTAGACCAGCTGTTTGATTTCTGTTCGGATAGAATTCTTTTCTTTTTAGCATCAGTTATATATGTAGAATACCGGGAGTCAAAAATAAAAACCAGCCACTGAATTTGAATCCGTTTATTGCGGTACGAACCGTTTAAAACAAAATTAAAAACCCCATCAACCCAATAGCGTGCGATCGTCTATTCCACGCGTTCGTCGTCCTTCTCCCTCTCCCTTGCGCACCTCTCGCTCTCTCACTCACGCCTTCGTTCAATAACCGCTCACACACATCTCACACTTACGTTCAGAAACAATCATTCCCACATTCGGCCATCCTGACAGTATGTCTGCCCTCAGACATCATTAAAATTACAGCATAATAAACTTAAGATCTTAGATTAAGAACAACGTTACATAAATGACAACATAGGTTCACCATACAAGCTATATGTATAATAATGACATAGCAAACACATAAAACATTTCAATTTTACTCTTATATAATCAAACCAAACAACTGTAATAGAAACAAACAGTGGTTATAATATTTAAACCTTATAAGTAAACATTGGTAAACACAAACAACTGTTGTACCTACAACATACTTAAACAATAAAATCTTACTTTAGGAAAAACAAACTTACTAAATTGACATTTATTCATCACACATTCACTTCATTATATCTCAAACGTACTTACCGAATAAATCATTCATCATGCAAGTTGTCAGGCCAAGGTTTCATGAAGTCTGCAGAGGTAGAGGTCTTATTAGAGCCTTCAGTAGATGAGTCTACTTTTTCCACATCATACCGGTGGTTCCTCTTGACTTTTACTACTCTATAAGGCCCCAAGAACTTTGGTTTCAGCTTTAACCCTGCCCCAAACTGAGTCCGCTTGATAGCTACTATGTCACCCTCTTTGTACTTCATAGCTTCCTTTCTTTTCTTATTATAGTTTCTTGTGTTTTCTTCTTGCACATGGAAAATGCATTCTTTGGCCTTCTGTCTGAGTTGGTCTCTCCCTTCCATAAATTGATCTCTCTCTTCCTGTAATAATAAATTGTAGATTTCTATGTCCTCCTTACATTTCATCTTCACACCTACCATGAGTTCAAACGGTGTAGTGCTTGTACTCCTCTGATAAGTACTATTCAAGGACCGTTGTAGTCTGCTCACATGTCTATACCACAAGGAAGGACTTTCAATACAGAGCTTTGTTAACACTGAGATGATGGTTCTGTGAATTCTTTCCACTTGACCGTTACCCCTTGGAACTCCAGTGGTGATAGTGATGTGTTGAATTCCTTCATTTTGACAATACTGCTCGAAATCTATACTCGTGAAAGCTGTACCTCTGTCTGTAATTATGCGGCTTAGGTTTCCAAAGTGTTGCTGTTGAATCTGTAATTTATCTATTACCTCTTTGCTAGTTGTGCTTTTTGTAGGGAATATCCACACAAATTTGGTAAATGCATCCACCATTGTGAGAATATAGTTGTACTGCTTCTTTGTTTCCATCATAGGGCCAATGTGGTCCAAGTGAATGGTATGCAAAGGTACCTTACCTTTGTCTATTGCATGTAAGAATCCTTCTTGTTTACCTCCTTTCCTGCAAGCTAAGAGGCATGGTATGCATGATAATATAAAATCTTCAACCTTTTTGTTAATATTTTTGATAAAATAATCTTTACTTATTAATTCAGTAGTCTTCTTCTTTGAAAAATGTCCATTAGAATGGGCTTTTTGAATTATCTCATTCTCCATACTTCTTGGAATCACAAGCAGTCTCTCTGGACCTTTATACAGTAGACCATTATGAAGAAAATAATTGTCATATTGTGATCCGTCTTCAAGAATCTTCATAATAGCCCTCATACCTTCATCAGCCTGTTGTGCTTTCTGAATGTTCTCATGAATACTTGTGACCACTGCGACATAGGGATTCCTGCTCAAGGCATCCGTATGAGCCATTCTCTTGCCAGACCGGTGCTGCACAACATAATCAAATTCCTGTAACAAAAGAGACCATCGTGCAACTCTAGTGCATAAATCTTTCTTCTGCAAGGTAAGTTGAAATGCTTGACAATCAGTGATGATCTTAAAATGGTTACCATACAGGTAATGTCTGAATTTCTTTACCCCTTCTATGATGGCAAGTGCCTCCAGTTCATAACTCGTGTATTTCTTTTCTGCATCATTGGTTTTGCGACTCATGTAGTAAACAGGGTGCAGTTGATCATCTTCAGCACACCTTTGCATAAGAATCGCCGAATATGCCAACCTTGATGCGTCTGTGTGTAACTCAGTGTACAAATTTTGGTTAAATATTTTTAAAACTGGTTCTTGTGACAGTTTCTCTTTCAGCATGTTAAAAGCTTTTCTCTCAGCATCACCAAACACAAAGTTTTCATTTTTTCTTAATAAATCTGACAACGGACTTGCAATGAGTGCAAAATTTTGAATGTACTTTCTAAAATAAGAGGCTAAACCAACAAAACTGTGTAATTGCTTAACTGTTTTGGGTTCCGGAAACTTCTTTACTGCGTCTGTTTTCTCTTGGGAAGGTCTCACTTTTCCATCTTCAATTTCATGTCCAAGGTATGTAATGTTTCTCTTTATTAAATTTGCCTTTTTCCAGTTAATCTGTAGACCATACTCTGAAGCTACATTGAGCACAAGCCTCAAACGTTCTACTGCCTCTCTCTCATCCTTTGCCTTACAATTCCATCATTTAGCCATTTTGCTACTTGCTTTTCCACAATTCCTTGCTCCTTCAGCGACAGTCGTCTTGGACGGTGATTCACAGGTACATCATCTTTTAAGAAAATTTTCAACATAATAGGAGCTTCCTTAACTTGTTTAGGGCGATAAACCCTCAACCATCTGCAACACTTCCTGTTTAACTTTATCACCAACCTGACCTACAACATCAACACAACATGGAAAACAATTCAATTTAGACAACCATACTTCGTTCTTTGGCTTCATCCACACCGATCCACCGTCCATAACCATTACAACACCATTGAGAAAATCGTTACCTAAAACTAATTTAAATGGCATACAGTCTCTAGATATTATGTAGAAAGGGATGTCTTTATAATTGTTTCCGTCAACCACTATATCGGAAGTAATAAGCCCCATAGTTTTCACTCGCGAGAAACCTAACCCGGACAACGTAATGTTATTGTTTTTGTCACAAACCGGGTAACCTAGCTCTTCATACTCATACACAGTGCACGACATAAGATTCACGTCACTCCCGGAATCGATCAAGGCACTTGTATTTTTCTCGCGTATTTTGACTAATTTTACGGGTTTTCGTTGCACCGAGATTGTTTTGTTTACACTTTCGTTGTTGACATTCGTCGTATAAACGTCATGTTGGTCAGAGTCGTACGCCATCTTGCTGCCACAGCCAATCATAGCCGTTTTCCTGTCATGGCTACCAATACAACAGGAATGGTGACCGTCGTTCTCGTAGCGCGATTGGTCGCCTACTCGTACGGTGCTGCCCTCTTCAGCCGTAGTGATGAAAATTTGCTTCGTTGAACTCGCAGAGTGGCCAACCTTGTGACTGCGTTCATGCCAATCTCTGCCGGAGATACCCGAAGTAGTGGCTTTTGACCAATCGGGAGCGCCCGAAGATGGAGTTTTCGTTGCAGCGGCGGATGTCGGTCTCGGTGGCGCCGCCATCATGGTTCTTGTTGTCGCAGTACGTCTTGAAGGACACGCTGACGCAATATGGCCGCCGAACTCATTACAATTGAAGCATTTTATGCCCCGTTTTTTGTAAGGATAATCTTCGCAAATATGCTTCTTTTCTCCGCAGCTATAGCACCTGACATCAAAACTGCTCCCCGCGCTTACCCCTGGCTTTGGATATTGCATAATCATCGGCTTACGTCTTGTTTCTGCCTTCATTTTAGCTTTGACCTCTTCGTAGATTTTAAGTTTGTCTTTCAACTCGCTATAAGAACTGGCACCGTACAGCATGACCTTGTTGATTTCAGCGTCTTCTATACCATCTATCACGTATTTTACCGCTACATAGTCGGGCATTTTCCCACGGCGTCCTAGCTCCTTCATCGTTAACGTATAGTCAAGACATGATTCACTAGCTAGTTTTTTGCGTGCGCTCATCATTTCGTGTATCGTTTTCGCGTCTATGGCGTCTGGGAATTCCTTAGCAATAGCATTCTTGAGCTCCTCCCATGATTTAAATGTTTTCTCCGAACGAAGCCACAGCGCTGCCGTGCCTACCAGAGATCTGCGTGCCATCAGCAGCTGTTGATTCGGTGACCAACCGAATATTTCAGCATTGTCTTCAACGTCAAGAATCCATTTTGTTACTGCACACGTACCTCGTTGCCCACTAAACTTTTGAATCATGTCATCGGACATGTACAGCGTCGAGCCACGCGGAGCTGGGGTCGGACTGTGGTCATCGTCCATACTGTGATGCCTACTCACTCGTCGTTTCGCCATCGCAAAATCGTGCTCGCTGGCGTCTTCGTAAACTTCGTCTTCGCCGTCGTCGTTTTCAGCTCGCAAGACAGTGCCTGCTAGAGATTTTTTCTCAAGCGCTGCCGTGTCGGTTACACGTTACACCGCCCTGTCCGCCATTCTTTTTTGCCCGTGCGTCGTTGAATTAAATTTTTTTTTATTTTTGATCCCGGACGAGCCCCCAAAATTTGTAGAATACCGGGAGTCAAAAATAAAAACCAGCCACTGAATTTGAATCCGTTTATTGCGGTACGAACCGTTTAAAACAAAATTAAAAACCCCATCAACCCAATAGCGTGCGATCGTCTTTTCCACGCGTTCGTCGTCCTTCTCCCTTGCGCACCTCTCGCTCTCTCACTCACGCCTTCGTTCAATAACCGCTCACACACATCTCACACTTACGTTCAGAAACAATCATTCCCACATATATATAATATAATTAATATAGTTATATAAATAATATAATTTTCCAATGTAGGATATTTTTTGTATGAATGTAACGCAAGTTTCGATTCATTAACTGCTCGTGAACACACATCATTCCACCAAACCGCACATTTGCGTTGCGGTTTTGACTATTTTGAAGAGTGGCAACTTTTATAATTTTTTTTAGGAAATGACAACAAAACATTGCAAAGTGTCGCAATGAAAATATTGTAACTTTGTAACGGATCGGAGGATATAGAAAAGGAGGAAAAATTATCAAAACATAGCTGAAAAAATATAGACCAATTTATTTTATTAAAATTTATTCCGGATAAACAGGCAGTCGGGTCTACGGGGAGAACAGTGGTTGAATTTTGACTACCTAAGGAATTAACATTTTTGTGATGACTATGGGGACTGCTATACAAAACGCTGATAAAAATAGGGAAGTGATTGCTGCTAAGAAGATCATCATGAATGTGAAATGTACAAGACGAACTTACCGCTGGAGAAGCAAAAGCCAAGTCCAAGACATTACCATTTTGACTAAATGGTGCGAAAGTTGTAACTGCAAAGTCATTCAGGCAAATTAAGTTATGAAGATCTGCAAAAGATTCAATTGATTTACCTCTATTGTCATTAAATCTTGAGCCCCAGGCAATATTATCAGCATTAAAGTCGCCTGCAATGAGAAAATGTCTATTTTTTATATGTAAAAATGATTTTTTAAGCATTTGTATATTAAATTTGCCATTAGGAGGAGGTGGAATATACAGACAAAGAATATCTACAAAAATAGAACCTATTTTAACTGAAATCAAAATGTTTTGGAAGTGATAATTAGATGGAGTATCAATAAATCTATGTATTAGGTTGGGGAAAAAGTCTTTTCGCATTATAGTATGTATAAACTTGTAATAAAATCTCTTTGGCTATACTATTTGTATCTGGCTGGTTTTGGTATCATTGAAAGTTTAAATTTTAAAGAAGATAATTCCAAATTAAAATTAGGAAAATGTGTGATTTTCATTTGTTTTTCGTACCGCCAAGATGAGTGAATCTAATGAAGAAATTCGATACATTTTAAAATTTTACTACAAAAAAGGTAAAAATGCAACGCAAGCCGCGAAAAAAATTTGCGTTGTTTATGGACCTAGTGCAGTGTCTGTGAGAGTAGCACAAATTTGGTTAAAGCGTTTTCAATCCGGAAATTTTGATGTCAAAGATGCACGTCGCTCTGGTCGCCCTATTACAGATAAAATGGATGCCATTTTTGAAAAAGTGGAGCAAGATCGGCATGTCAGTAGTTACGACGTAGCTGAAGAACTGGGAATTGACCACAAAACAGTTTTGGCGCATTTAAAAAAAAATTGGGTACACAAAAAAGCTCGACATTTGGGTACCTCACGAGCTCACTGAAAGAAACCTAATGAACCGTGTACTCATTTGTGATTCTTTATTACGACGTAATGAAACCGAACCATTTTTGAAGAAGCTGATAACTGGTGATGAAAAGTGGATCACGTACGACAAGAACGTGCGAAAAAGGTCGTGGTCAAAGGCCGGTCAGGCTTCACAGACTGTGGCGAAACCCGGGTTAACTCGCAACAAGGTGATGCTGTGTGTGTGGTGGGATTGGAAGGGCATTATTCATATGAGCTGTTACCACCAGGCAGGACCATCGATTCTGAACTCTACTGCGAACAACTGATGAGATTAAAGCAAGAAGTTGAGAGAAAGCGGCCGGAATTAATCAACAGAAGGGGTGTGGTTTTTCATCATGATAACGCTAGACCTCACACATCTTTAGCCACTCAGCAAAAATTAAGAGAGTTTGGCTGGGAGGTGTTAATGCATCCGCCGTATAGTCCTGACCTTGCACCTTCAGATTTCCACCTGTTTCGGTCTCTTCAGAATTCTTTAGGCAGTGTCAGGTTAACATCACGAGAGGACTGCCAAAACCACTTGTCGCGGTATTTTGACCAGAAGTCCCAAAATTTCTATAGCAATGGGATCATGTCCCTACCTACAAGATGGCAAAAAGTTATCGAACAAAATGGTACCTACATACTTTAGTTAAATGTAAATAAACTATATTAAAAAATGTAATGCGAAGAAACTTTTTCCCCTACCTATTATATATTTATCTTTTATGGCCACTGCTACACCACCATGAGGTTTTAGCGAATGCAGGTGTGTGAGTAGTGGTACTTAGCTGAGAAGCGGTGGGCACGAAATAATAGTCCAGCCGTAGGTAACAGCAAATACGTTTACTACACTGAACACAATCACAATATTAATAGAAGGAGAACAGAGCACAACAGATAGTCAACAACACAGCAACAGTAACAGATAGTGAACTACACAGTTTGATAGCACTTAGAAAGCGTGTTAGCGAGCGCGAAACAATAGGCAAAGCGTGGAGCAATCGGGCGTGCGCCCGGCGTCAAGATAGGATTCTGACTGGCTATGGAAGCGACACGCGGTCTGCGCAAGACGGGCCGAGAACAATAGGCCGCGCTCGGTGATTGCGCGCGTCCATTCTATGTGGACGACAATCAGCTGGTATACAATGTTGACGGATGATTGTGTACAAGATAAAGTGAACTTATGAAATCTATAATTACTTGACTGTATAGTGTAATGTGTTATATATTTAAATGTAAATAAACTGTATATATACATTAACTTAGTTTGTACATAACATATTATTTAATATTTTATACTGTACAATATATATTAATATAATATGTATGAAGATTATGTGGATTTAGCCCACAAGGTAACACACAATAATTGAGTAGCCAGGTATTTTAAAAGTCTTGGAAGAGTTTAACCATGTCTCATTAAACAGTAATATATCAATGACACTGCTGTGTGATGAGATGAGATATTTCAATTGATCTCCTTTTTGGGCTATGCTACGGCAATTCCAGTGAACAATATTGAGGTTACACATATCACTAATATTTTTATTATCCATAAAATTATCCTGAGAAATTAGAAATCAATAGTTCTTTAATGAGTTTGGATGAGATAGGATTTTCTGACCCTTTTTTATTTAAATCTACAAGAGTTTTAGTTAATATACTAATAACATCATCAGAGTTCAAAATGTCAGTATATAGAGCACGTTTTTGAGGCATATTAAGCAGTCTTAAATTATTTACACCAGTGGAAGTAGGAATACTAAAATGGTTAGTTGAGTTGATAGGAGATGAAACAGTAGGTGTCTTGATTTTAGATGCAACAGAAGCATAAGTTAGTTTCCCTGAAATTTTGTCTTTTAATTCCTGATTTTTGCAGATTTAATAGGGCAAGAATTGCTGACCGCTGAGTAACCTTCAAGACAATTGGTACATTTCAGGTTGTCCTTGTTATCACATAATATGAAAAAGTGGTTACCTGAACATATGGAACAGATCTGTTGGCTTTTACAAGAACCTCTACTATGTCCAAATTTATAGCACACAAAACACTGGCGTATGGGTTTAACATATTCTGCTTCATCAAACCAGATAAATTCATACTTGACATGGTCAGGTAAGGAAGAGCTAAGGAAAGTTATTAAAACTGTTGGTGTTGGTGAGAACGAGCCATCGGAGTTCCTACGCATGAAACGCTTCACACCAATGATCTCGGAACTGGACTTCAGGTTCGCAAGAACATCCTCTTCAGATAGTTCCTTTGGTGCTTTAAGTATACCTTGACTTTCCAAGTGGTCATATGGAATTTTGGCTTGCCAGCTCTGGCTCTTTAATAAAGTCTTCGATAGAAGAAACGAATTTGCATCTTTTTTATTATTGAAAAAAACCTTTATAATGTAATTTCCTACTGGTTTCACATACATGATACCAGCAGTAGTCTTTAATATACCATTGGTTTTAAACAAATCCAGTTTGGTATTTTGAGTTGTTGATGAAATTAAAATTGGATACTCTTTTTTCTTGTCTTCTGTGTATACATGGGTGTAGTCTTTAAATAAACCTCTACGAGTCGAACCGAAATTTGCTGCCATTTTAGTTGGTGGAGAATCTTCTCCATCAATTTTTTTTCTTTTATATGCGGACTTCCCTCCACTATCTTCATTCATAGCTTTACAACACTACTTTATACTACTTAGCAATAATAAGCAAAAAATTTAGCTAAAAGGGGCGTATTAAAAAGTAATTTTGAAAAAGATTTCAAAAAATGCGCCCTACACTTTAAAGCGTTCCCGTCCTTTTTTTACACATACCAATACCGGCCTTTTCAGATATCGATGCACAGAGTATAGAGAAATCCGTCTCGACCGTAGCTGCCATAGACGAGGCAAAGATACACTCGTCCGTACATCCAAGAATATGAGTAATGTTTGTTTGTTTATATTATTTGCTAAAAATACTTTTCAAGGACCCCTTTTCATTTGAAATTACGTTGATTCATTGCTTGTATTTGAATATAAAAATGCAAGCGCATTTATCCTCAACGAGAAATTTATTAATTTATTAGAAATTTAGCCACCATTATTATTATTACCTTTTTTAAAGAGGATTTTATATGAAACCGACACAGAAAAATTTCACAAAAAACTTATTCGAGAAGGACGCCGGTTGATTGATAAAAAACTATCTTTGTATATACTGACTAGCCTGTTTTGATACGCTAAACTCTATGGTTTTGTCTATGAACCACGATTGTTTGGGCGTTAACATTGGCGCAAGCAGGAGCGACCCACCTGAAGCCAACTTCACAGCGTCCTTCACAACATAAAAACATTCGAGGTCATTCGAGATCCGACACATTCGCTACATTCGCAGATTCATACATTCTTGCTGTAATGTAACTAGTTAAAATAAAAGTATTCCTTAAATAAAAAGATCTCATTGGAAAGTACCCAGTATACGTCCCTCAACATCTGGTCCTTCAAGAACCGAACATCATCAAGAAATTACCTAGAGAAGAAACATTATTGAAGAGAGAAGCGGCTGAAGATATTATAACTACACGAAAGAAGAGGAATTGTTGGAAGTCCAAAGGCAAGGTACCGGTAAAGACATTCCTATTTATTTCCATCCCATCTAGCTTTGTGCGTTAATACTGTGTAAAATTCTTCCGATCGTAATAATTCGCGGGCGTACGTCGTTATTAGTTTGCCTTTCATAGGCCGCAAAAATGAGTGAGGACGAAATTGTTAAATTACCCGCCGATGATAATGTCAAATTAAATCGTAAATCTAAATCGCTTAACCCATTAAGGGACGAAATTTTATTTTTCTCACTATTACGGTTTTCACTAATATGGTTATAGTTTGTTTAAGCAATGTTATTTATAGATAATTATTTATTTTAGGTATATTTGTCATTTATTTTAAGTTTTTGACTGTGACCATATGGTAACGCTAGGCCCTAACGCGTACAAAAATTCTATTTACCGAGGAAGGTATTTTATTATTGTTGTTTTATAATTTATTTGAAATAAAACAGTAAAGTGGGTAAATATTATATTTGGTATTTAACTTTAATATAATAGAAATGTGAACTTACTAGAAATCACAACTTTATGTGATATTTTTCAAAACAATTTACGCAGAGACCAACATCACACTTTCGACAATAAACTCTACCCACTGTTTTGCAATCATCTCATGCACACCTACGCCTTTTTTCCTGCGTTTGCGGAAAATGGTTCATACCATCAAAGCGCATCCGCTAACCACTTTTCCTCCGGATTTCTTGTGGAAGGGCGGCCACCAGACTTTGGTGGATTTTCATATTTTTGTTAAACTGCGAGACTTGTTTGTCACTCTTACGCATCAGTATCCATGCTTTAGTTATTCTTACGTCAATCAGCCACGTAAATATTGTCCACCACCACTTTTTGCCCCTAATACCGCTGCGGTAATTGTTGATGTTCGCATCCATCAAATCAGTTCCGCCCATATACTGATTATAGGCGCCAATTAGGTGTGGCCGAGGGACTATGATTTTTATATGCTCCAGTCTAAAATAGCGCTCGGCAAAACTGTAGGATTAACGCTATATTCAGCGAATGCCACCGTCACCACGGAATTGTCCATTCAGCGTACTACAACCACATCGCCCTGGGTAGCATACTCGTGAGAGCCTCTGGCTCGTTTGTTCATAGTATCTACTTTTGCTATTGGACATTCCTTTGGCAAACGATTTTGCCTGAGAGTGCCAGTACCGCCATACCCCCTACTTTTCAAATAAACTAGGAGTGGAATCCCAGTAAACAAATTGTCAAAATAAAATGACAGTTTTTTCATAACATCTGGCAAATCGTCTATCATGGAAATCATAGGCACAGTGGTTTTGCCAAAATCCTTTTCAAATTGTCTGCCGTTAAAATTTTCTATTATTCCTCCATCATCTTCATCCGCAGAATCTTCGTCAGTGAACTGGGCCACATCTGGAGGCTCTATAAATATGGCCCGAACCATCTCTTCTTCATCATTTTCCAATGCGTCCAAAATTTCAGCAATATTCAAACTAAAACGTAAAAAACAACAAACATTGGAATAAGTACCCATATTGAACTAGCGTGACCATACGGTCACAGGCAATAAATATCCATGTAATTACCTAAATATGGAATGTACAACAAAACAAACACAATATCCTTATAACTTGAATATTAATAAATATTATTCATAAAAAAAATCATGTCATTATACACATAAAAAATAATAAAATAATACTTACTTTTTTCGACCCGCCATTCTTGAGAAGTTTTAGTAAGCGCTGTCAAAAGTTTCATTTTTTACCGCCATTATTAAAATTAAAAATAACTAAATGTCATTTGTCTATGGTAGATGTGTGTGGATACACATAGGTAATATTGTTTCAGAAAATAATTAAATAGTTTTTTTTTTAATTGACGTATCATTACACGCTGGCTACTGTTACCATATGGTCACACTAGTACATAATGGGTTAATCCGATCGGTGTTGTAGTAAATTCGCGTATTATTGAGCTTAAAAAACAGCGTAGCACCATCAACTCGGGTAGTAAATTAGGGTATAAATTCGTAAATATTACTTTTTCGGCTTAATTTGGTGCCGCGCCAATTTAGGTACCTTTCGAGAAACGTGCTACGGTCCGCCATTTTGCATAAACGGCCAGTGTGCGCGCGGCGTTCGGCCACAGCAGACGTTTGAGGTGCGTAAAGGTATATTTTACCCGGTAGCGACTATTAGTGTCTCATTTTTTTTTAAACTACTTTTGGTTTTTGTTGTTTTAGATTATCAAGATGCCGTATTTTCCTCTCGGTGAAGAGCAAATAGAAGAGTGTTTGCTTTTAGAATACAGTGATGAAGAAGATGTGTCTGAAATTGAAGACAATGAAGAGTATAGTGAGCATAAAAGCCATTCGGAGCAAGAAGGAGAAGACATACCGGGATTCTCAGGTATGTCAACATATAGAGAAGAGGACATAATACCCGAGCCTCTTATAAATATACAAGATCATCAGTATTTGGATGACGTGACCTTTATATAAAACGTGGTAAATTTACCGGAAGAGATAAAACTACCCATTGGCAAGTTTTGGAACCTCCACAAAATGTTCGAACGCGATCGCATAATACACTCGGCGTCAAAAAAATCGCACCTCCACAAAAATAACACTCAAGCGTAATTAACCCTTAAAATACGCATGCACCCCTATTAATATTGATGTCATTAAAAAGCCCAATAAATTAACTTAAAAACGTAACCCATTTGATTTCATTTGATTTCAGCTTGGTACCACGAATATGACTTTAACAAAAAGTTCAATTTGGGCTCGCCGAAACAGGCACTAATTGCGCTACTCCTGAAGGGTATAAAAGGCTCGTTACCGGCCCTACGAGTGTCATTCGTTATCCAGACATCAAAGAGGACACACGGGAAGACTTAAAGCAAGAAAACCAAACTTGAACATGGATACCACAGCTGAAGAAGCCGCCCAAGTGGTTGCACTGCTGCAATCAGGAGTGCGACAGAGTGAAGTCGCTCGGCAATTGAATTTGAGCCGATTTTCGGTTCGAAGGGTGTACCAGAGGTTCTTGGAGACCGGTGGCTACATCCGGAGACATGGTTCTGGTAGACATCGCTGCACCTCGGAGAGAGACGACCGATTCATCGTGTCGAGATCTTTGAGGAATCGGTTCTCTAATGCTGTGGAGTTGCAACACGAGCTCCGGGCAACTCGTAGAAGAACCGTGAGCGTCTCTACGGTTAGAAGAAGATTGAAGGAGAAGAAAATCACACCACGTAGAGCTGCTACGGGCCCAAAGTTGACCGCAGCGCATAGGCAAGCCCGCTTGCAGTTTGCTCGCGAACACGCCGATTGGACCTTGGACCAGTGGAGAGCTGTACTTTTCTCGGATGAGACGAGAGTGAGTCTTTTCTGCAACGATAGACGCAGAAGAGTGTACAGAAGACAGGGAGAACGATTCGCGCAAGCATGCATCCAAGAGACGGTGGAATATGGGGGCGGTTCCTGCATGTTCTGGGGAGGCATGTCAGTCGCCGGCAAAACCGACCTTGTGTGCGTCTCCAGGAGTGGAGGTGCTCGCGGGCAGGGGTCGCTGACTGCTCACCGCTACATCACAGAGATCCTGGAAGAGCATGTGGTCCCCTATGCCGGTTTTGTTGGCGACAGGTTCATCTTAATGCACGACAACGCTCGCGCTCACACTGCAGCAATTGTGCGTGCGTACCTTCAAGAGGTTGGAATCTCTGTGATGAAGTGGCCAGCGAGAAGTCCTGATCTGAACCCGATCGAGCACCTCTGGGATCATCTTAAACGCAAGGTTCGATCCCGAGATCCCGCCCCCACGACTCTCCAGGAGCTCAAAGCTGCAGTATTGGAAGAATGGGCCAGTATCCCTCAAGAACAGATCTTGAAGTTAGTGAGATCCATGAGGGACCGCATGGAAGCTGTAATCAGGGCAAGGGGGGGTAACACTAGGTTTTAGGTTAAGTTTCAGCAATTTTTTGTTCTTTTTTTGTAATTAAACTGTGTTTTATATCAAGCTTAAAATAAAGATTTTCTGTTGTTTTGTAAACTTATTTTTTTTTTAAATTAAATTTAATGTTTAATTTATTTTTTGTTTTTTTTTAATTACTCCTTTTCATTACCCTTTCAATGATACCTAAGATCACCCTCTTAATTAATAAATTGAGTTGTTGGTGAGGTTTAATTGAGGTTGAAATATTTTTTTCAAAAGGTGCGATTTTTTTGACGCCGAGTGTATTATTTTGCATTTACCTGGTCCAATTTGTGAAGCTTAAAATTGTGCTACAATTACAGAGGCTTTTAGTCTATTTTTTACTGATAGCATGAGACAAAAAATTGTTGAGTACACTAATATATGTATAGAAAATCTGAGATCAAACTTTGTCAGAGAGAGATATTGCATAAGGACAGACATTACAGAAATTAAAGCTCTTTTGGGGTTACTGTATTATTGTGGAAGGCTTCGAAGCGGGCACCTCAACACGAAAGACCTTTGGGCTACAGACGGCTCTGGTTGCGATATCTGTTTGGTAGCAATGTCACGAAAGCGCTTTCATTTTCTTTTGAGATGCTTATGTTTTGACAACATTCGTACGCGTGATGCAAGAAGACAGGGAGATGAACTCGCGGAATTTCGGGAAATATTTGAAGAGTTCAAAGTGAACATAAAGAAATATTTTTCACTGGGAGAACATGTCACCATCGATGAAAAATTGGAAAAAACACGAGGTCGATGTTCTTTCCGCCAATACCTGCCAAGTAAACCAGGGAAGTATGGAATCAAAATGCTTTTACTGTGCGATGCCCGTCGGTTTTACACTGCGAGTATTGAAATTTATGTAGGCAAAAATGAAGGCATTTACGATCAAAGTAATTCTGCGGCTGATGTGGTAAAGCGTTTAGTGGAGCCTATATAAAACTCTAACAGAAATGTTGTGATGGACAACTGGTTTACCAGTTTTCCACTTATAAAAGAGTTACTCAAAGATTATGGATTGACCGTTTTAGGAACCGTGAGAAAAAATAAGCCTCAAGTGCCACCCTTTTTCATATCTACCAAAGGAAGAGAGATAAATAGTTCCACTTTTGGATTTCAACCTGATTGCACTCTAGTATCGTATGTGCTAAAAAAGGGGAAAGTTGTACTCTTGGCTTCCACGATGCATCATGATGCAATAATTGATACATCTACAGGTGACGCCCAAAAACCCGAGATGATTACGGATTATAACCGACACAAATGTGGAGTTGATGTGGTTGATGAGTTATGTGGGACGTATTCAGTGTCACGCATCACGAAGAGGTGGCCTATGGTTTAATTCTTTGGCCTTATGAATATAGGTGGCATAAATGCGTATGTCATCTTAAAATCAAATAAAGAAAATTGTGGCGATTCTGTATTACCAAGAAGAGATTATTTGAAGGAACTGGCTTTGTCGCTTGTTATGCCACAAATTAGGGTCAGATCTACTATGCCAATGGTTCTATACAACCATGGGGTCGCAGACGACAATATTAAAACCAGTTCGGTAGTGAAAACTATTTTAATATACGCAGAACAAAGAATCACAAACACAATGCAGCCTTACTAAATTAATGAGAGACTACGCTAGCGCGATGCCACTGCGCTTAGCGCCATCTCTGGGTGACAATCGGTACTAAATTTATGAGGAAACATTTTTATAATAAATTGAACATTTTATGATACATTACGATTGTACATTTCGCCCACCATGGACAGAATGCAAGAATGTCCATTACACTAGAATCAACTACACAATGTTTGCAAGTACGTAACAATAAACAACGCAGTATGAAAGTATACATACATTAAAACTAATCTTTGACCGGCAATACACACAATTTGGATACAGGTCTTTTTATAATATTATCTTTGCACCTCAAGCTTACTACACGTGTGATATTGTCCAAACCAGGGTGCTTCTGCACTATGATTCCATATAACCATTTAGCAGGTGGCAAATCATCTTCTTTTACTAAGACCACATCTCCTACTTTAGGCTCTGCAATATGATGAGCCCATCTATACCTATTCAGGAATTGCGTCAAATACTCTTGTGACCACTTGCGCCAAAAATCTTGAACCATTCGTTGCGTTAACTGCCATCGTTTAAGACTACTAAAAGATGAATTTTCGTAGTTGTTTTCTGGCACCAGCACCAGCGGCTCGCCAATTAAAAAAATGACCAGGTGTTAGAGGCACAGGGTCGGAAAAATCATTGGTCAATTGACTGAGTGGTCTCGAATTAAGACAAGCCTCTATTTGTGATAGCACCGTATAGAGTTCTTCGAACGTCAATGTGGTGTTGCCAACGACACGTCTCAAATGGTGCTTCGTTGATTTTACTCCCGCTTCCCATAGTCCACCAAAGTTGGGAGCATGAGGCGGGATAAAATGCCATGTGGTTCCATTATTGCTAAGCCAATCTACGATTTCCACAGCTACTTGTGACCGTTCTACAGTGAACAATTGTTTAAGTTCTCGCGCAGCACCGACAAAATTAGTTCCGTTGTCACTAAATAAATCGGAGCAGTGACCTCGGCGTGCGATGAATCTCTTAAAAGCCGCGAGGAATCCCTGAGAAGTTAAATCACTCGCCACTTCCAAGTGTATGGCCCTAGTGGCCATACAAACAAAAAGACATATATAGCCTTTGTATGCATGATGTCCTCGTCCTTTAGATGTACGAATGCTAATAGGACCAGCATAATCTACACCACTTTGTCGGAACGGTCGAGTTGGTGTCACTCTGGATGCTGGAAGCTGACCCATTAACTGATTGTTCTTATGAGAAGCGTGACGAACACAAATAACACATTTACGACAGAACAACCTTGCTTGATTTTTAACGTCCAATATCCAATAACGAGACCGCAAGTGGGTAATCATCAGTTGAGGACCGCCATGTAATGTTTTATCATGAGCGTCCTGAATAAGAAGGCCTGTGAAATGCGTTTTAGCGGGAATGATGATCGGATGCTTCGTATCTTCACTGAGCCTCACTGAACTTCACTTTCATGCCTCTGGACGCGCAGTCCGCTGGGTTGCATTTGGTTGAAACATGTGACCATTGTTTACGTTCTATAATTGACAACACTTCAGATACCCTATTTGCTATGAACGTTTTCCATTTGCTTGGATGATCACTTAACCAAGCTAACACTACAGATGAATCTGTCCAAGCATGGATATTGTCTTTTGGTATCTTTAAAACTTCCCCTACCTCGAGTAACAATTTTGCTAGCAAAACGGCGCCACACAATTCTAATTTGGGCACAGACAATTGCTTGATAGGGGCGACTTTAGTTTTTGATGTTATTAAATTGACCTTGACGCCACCTTCTTTGTCTACAACTCTTGCATAAACTACAGCCGCGTATGCATCATTAGAAGAGTCACAAAATCCATGAATCTCAACTAATATATCACCTTTTCTGGTATCAATCCAACGTGGAATTTTAAAATGGCTGAGCTGAGGCAATTCACTGTAGTAATTATTCCAATCCCTTAATAACTGAGGGGGTAATTCATCATCCCAATCTATACCGGATACCCAAAGCCGTTGTATGAATATTTTTGCTGTTATTATCACTGGTGCTAACCACCCCAGGGGATCGAACAATCTTGAAATATGTGAAATAACCTTTCTTTTTGTTACAGGTGAGCAGACGGGATTCCAGTTGACGACATACTCGAAGACATCGGCGGACCGATTCCAGGTAAGTCCTAGTATTTTGATCACTGTATCTATTTTTAACTCTAAATTTCCTTCTTCCTTCTTCTTAGCTACCTCTACTAACACTTCCTCTCTATTGCTAGACCACTTTTGTAATATAAATCCTCCCTTACCCAGAATTTCAGTAATATTCTTACATAACCCAATTCCCTCTTGTACTGTCTCACAGCCTGACATCAAATCATCCATATAAAAATCATTGAGAATTCTTTCAGATGCTTCGGGACTTAATGTCGATTCATCTCGAGCAAGTTGCTGCAACGTGCGAACCGCCAGGTAAGGAGCAGATGCTGTACCAAATGTTACTCGCAATAATCTAAAATGTTTGATTTCAGATTCTGGATTATCACGCCAAACAAGACGCTGGAAATCTACGTCTTCTGGAGCGACCTTCACCTGCCTATACATCTTAACAATATCTGCTACAAAACATACTGGATGACGACGCCAACGCATAATAATATGACGTAAGTCAACTTGTAAGCGGGGACCTACCAAAAGATCGTAATTTAATGAAATTCCGTTTGTTCCAGGGCAAGACGCATCAAAAACGACGCGTAGTTTTGTTGTACTTTTGTCTTCCCTGATGACAGCATGATGTGGCAAATATACAACTTCAGATTTATATATCTACTCCTCGGGTACGTATTCCATATGGCCGAGTTTGATGTAATCTCTTATAACTTCTGTATATTTTAATTTAAATTCTAAATTCTTGGACAATTTCTTCTCTAACATATTAAATCTTTTTGTTGCAAAAACTCTTGAATTACCTAGTTGACAGGTTGAATTTTCACGTAACGGAAGTTTTACTGTATAACGGCCACTAGAATCTCTCCTAGTGGTGCTAGCATAAATTTCTTCACACTTGATCTCTTCTTCCGTTAGAAACCGTTTGCCATTTACAAACGGCTCTGATTCAATTTCCCAAAACTTTCGCAGTAAGTTATCTTCGGACACCTGAAGATGCATACTAAATACTCGTTCATTTTTAATATTTTTGTTTTCAGATTGAAGCTTACCAGATAGAATCCAGCCCAACGTAGTATTTTGCGCTACGGGATGCCCTACTGGACCCTTGATCAGACCTTCTAATAATATTTGACAGTAAACTTCTGCTCCCAACAATATGTCTATTTTATTTGGGATGTTGAAATTAGGGTCTGCTAAACATAAATCTGGCAGCGTTGACAACAGATGAATTTCAGTCTTTTCTTCTGGAAGAAAGGCTGTTAATTTGCTGAGGACATGAGCTTTGACATCAAGAACGAAATTTGGATCGTGAAGTGATTGAATTTTTAAATTAACAGTATATCTTGAAGTCAATGACTTACCACTTCCTATTCCCGATATTGAACTTTTGCTTGGAAATTTCTTAAGCCCCAAAAGTTGGACTGCAGACTCCGTAATAAACGAAGCCTGTGAACCTTGGTCTAGTAGAGACCGTAAAGTAATATCGAAACCCGATCGCGATTGAGCTCTTACCAGTGCTGTTGCCAGTAAAACTTGTGTCCTGACATTGGCAAAACATGTGGTCACAAGTGTGCTTGATTGGTTCTGCGTTGAAGTTGTTGCCGTAACAACATTATCTACCGATTGTTCCACATTGTCGTTTGATTGTGGACTGTAATTTATGTGTAATAAAGAATGATGCCGTTTTTTACAAATTTGACAACTCATTGGATGACGGCATAATGCTACCGAGTGATTAGCTCCTAAACAATTGAAGCATAATCTTTTAGTTTGGACAAAATCACGCCTAGTATGAGTATCCTCTTTGGCAAACTTTTTGCAATTTGCCAATTTGTGATGTTCTGTGCAGTAAGCGCAAGGTGTGAAACTGACATGAAACGATTTGTTATTACAAACAGGTTGGTTTAAATTATGGCGAAATACATTTCGTGTGGACTTAGTGTCTAAAAACTCTAATGCTCTAAAGCGTTGTTCTAAAAAATCTTTAAACTGACTTAACGTTGGCAAATCGCTTTTCGATTCTGTTAGCTTAGCCTCCCAATGTTTACGCGATTCAGAATCTAATTTATTACAGAGTATATAAATAACAATGATATCCCAGTTATCAGTTCTGATGCCTAAATTTTGCAAACCATTTAACGTTTCATTTGTTGTATCTAAATATTCTTTTAGCGCACCAGATGATTCCGAAGTGATATTTTTAAACTCATAAATCTCTTTAATATACAATTTGAAATGTAACGTTTATTACTGTAACGATCAATCAATTGTTGCCAGCATATTAAATAGTTATCGCTCGTAATAGGGATGTGCCTCAATAGTTGATCAGCCTCACCGCTTAGATAACCTTTAAGATAGTGAAGTTTCTGAACATTGTCTAAACTCTTATTATTGTGTATAAGCGACTCAAAAAGATCATGAAATGTAGTCCATTCCGTATATTTACCAGAAAATGTAGGTATGGATATCTTCGGTAGCTTCACATAGGATCGATCAACTTTTGATGCTTGCCCCTCTGTACTTACTGGTAGAAAATTATTTTCTATTACAAATAAATCTAACTGTTCTTTTAATTCCGACTTATACTCCGTGTACAATTCTTCTGTTAGCTCAAACAATTCAGTTTTACAATAGCTAGAGTTTTTATAAGAATCAGATGGAATTTCACTAATAATCCTTTTATGTGTATCTTTAAACATTGACCAATACTGTTCCAACGACTCTAATCGCGTCTGAACATATGACTTTGTAATTCTTCCCTTTGCTGTTTTTTTATAATTTACTTTAGCTTTACTAATTTTAGTATGTGTATCATCTTGAATCGCGCAAAATTTATCCATTTTAACAATTAAATAATAAGCACAGAAACAATAACTTAACGACAATTTATAAAAGACAGTTCAAATTAAACATAAACTTCTTCAAATAAATTCACTCAGAAGTTCAGCAAATTTCCTAAGTCCCACTCTTCATATAAAATTCTCAAAATTTTGCTAAGTCCAATCTTCATACAAAATAATCAAAAAATTTTCTATGTCCAGTCTTCATACAAAATGCAACAAATTTTTTTTAAGTCTTTTTCGATTAAACACTTGGGAAAAAATCGGGCATAGGTTCCCCGTATGATCACTTTTTATTAAATTATTCTAAGTCCCAAACTACTATGAAATAATTTCAAAGTTAAATTTCATCTTGCAATACAGTTCAATTTTCTTTACTTTATTATAAAACTTGTAAAGTACTCACGTCACAACACTTCACTTACTGCTACGTCACTCGGCTTACTTCACTGCGCCCAGTGATATGCTTGATATGGTGTCACCAGTACTCCCAGCTACGTCACTCTTGATATGATGTCACCGGTACTCCCAGCTGCGTCACTCTTGATATGATGTCACCGGTACTCCCAGCTGCGTCACTTCCAATGGCTTCCTCCGTACGCCCCAAGCAGCGATCCACTGCCTATAGGTGCGCTCTTCTTCACAACATCCGGTTCGTATCGGACCATATACAACCATGGGGTCGCAGACGACAATATTAAAACCAGTTCGGTAGTGAAAACTATTTTAATATACGCAGAACAAAGAATCACAAACACAATGCAGCCTTACTAAATTAATGAGAGACTACGCTAGCGCGATGCCACTGCGCTTAGCGCCATCTCTGGGTGACAATCGGTACTAAATTTATGAGGAAACATTTTTATAATAAATTGAACATTTTATGATACATTACGATTGTACAGGTTCGGTTCAAGCGTTCTGCCTTACCATTATGTTGCGGTGTGTAGGGTACACTATAATCAATTTTTATTCCCTTTTGTTCACACAAAGACTTAAACATATTACTAGTGTATTCACCCCCATTGTCAAATCTAATTACAGATATTTTATAACACTTTTCTTTCTCCGTACTTCACTTTTACTTTTTATATGATAAACTTTTGTATAATGACTGTAGTCATCCATAACTGTCAGAAAATAGAACATTCCATCCCATGTACCAACCTCTAAAGGTCCACACACATCAGTATGTATAATTTCTAACAACCTGCTTGCCCTTTTTCTCTCAGTTTTAAATGGAAATCTTGTTTGCTAAACAATCTAGTGACTTACTTTCTTCTTCACTCATATTTTCTATTTTTATGCCATCAACATGATAGTATCTTCATAAAATGTTTCCCAGGATGACCCAACTTTTTATGCCACATATATCTTTAAATAAGCAATGACTCTTCTGTGCTATTCCATAATTTATAATAAAACAAACATCATTCCATTGTAATGAAATCTAAGTGCAAAGGTTCACCATAACGTCTCATGTACAGTTAGTAGTTAATAATAGGATTGTTCGTCTGATTGTTCGTCTTCACCTAAAGTTCGGTGATATGGATATGGCGCGAAAGTTAGCGCCACGAACAAGGCCCCTTCGTCCAAGTTCGCCGTAAGGGTATCTCTTCTGCCGGCAGGCCCCACACTTCACAGATGTGTGTGGGTACAACAAGACTCTGTACCTGTAGAAGAGCTACCAGGTATCTGATAGGAGAGCTATCAGTTACAGGTGCAAGCACCTATTCAGAGTCCTTCATTGGATTACTGAAAGTTGGTAACCTCAAATCCTATCATCACAAACAGTCCCGCAGGACACACACACAATTAAGTTAGTAATAATTTAACCCTAAGCACTTAGCTTTCAACAACTCGTGTCAGTCTCGTTGGCTCCACAACTTTACAGCTATCTAGCACTGATTCTACTTTATTAGAGTGTCACAAACTCACAAGTATAAAATCTGAAATAGAAAATATTTTACAAGGGAACTTTAATATATGCAAAGCTTTTAATCACAACCCTAAATCAAAAGCCATCAAATATAGCGAAGAAGTAAAAGCATTTGCTTTGACTGTCCATTTTTATTCACCACGGGCATATGAATTCCTAAAAACTGTTATCTCATTGCCGCACTCAACAACTCTATGGCGTAGTATCTGTTCTTTTAATTGCGATGTTGGTTTTTTAAACGAAGTCTTGGAATATTTGAAGGTTGAATTACCAGAGAAGCCACATTTAAAGAATGTTGCATTAATTTTTGATTCAATGTCTTTGAAGAAAGATATAGCGTATGCATCAAAACTAGGGAAACTTTTTGGATATGTTGATTTAGGAAACATTCCTATAACAACTGGCTTCTGAAGTTCTTGTATATCAAATAGTCTCTTATTCTAACTATTTCAAATGCCCAATTGGATATTTTTTTACCCCAAATAGTTTATCTGGTGAACTGCTTGGCCAGATAACGCATTCGGCACTCATACTTTTGAATGAGATTGGAATCACGGTGCGATCCATAACATGCGATGGTGCTAGATGTAACATAAAATCTTTAGAGACTTTAGGCTGCTGTTTTACTGACGACGATTTCAAACCGTATTTCCTTCACCCAAATGGCGTTAGCAATGCATTCTGTTTATTAGATGCTGCACATATGCTAAAGCTAGCTAGAAATGTCTTTTCAGACTACACATTGACTACGCAAGATGGAGATGTGTCATTTTATTTTATCAAATCACTTCACAAGGTTCAAGAACAAAAAGGGCTAAAATTGGCTAATAAAATTACAGGTGCACATGTCAATTTCCAAAATAAAAAAAAGGAATGTACGCCTTGCAGCGCAGATTCTTAGTTCCTCAGTCGCTGATGCTATTGATTTCTTGCGCAACAGTGGAGATCCAAATTTTTATGGGAGCGAAGCTACCTCAAATTTTATAAGAATTATGGACAGACTTTTTGATAATATGAATAGTCGCTCTCCATTTGCGAAACATTTTAAATCTCCTCTTTCTCACTATAATAAAAATGCGTGGAAGAGCTTTTTTATCCACTGCACAAAATATTTTAAAGATAATATAATAATAATAAAAAAATAAAGATATGAAAATCGGCACCACACCTATTTTGCAACACACAAGAAAAACTTTTTCTCTGGGTTTTCTAATAAATATGATATCTTTACAAAGTCTTTTCGAGGTATTGACGTCATTGCCTGAAAATCCGCTAAAATACCTTCTCACATTCAAGTGTTCACAAGATAATTTGGAGATATTTTTTTCTCTTATTCGTTCAAGGGGTAGAACTCAAGATAACCCAAGTCCTCTCGAGTTTCGGTACATTTTGAGAAAATTGTTGTTCCGCAATTCCGTTCAACCCAGTGTCCGTGCTAATTGCGTTGATGACACATTTAATACCAACCATGTCATTGACTTTAGAAATAATACTAGATCTTTAATTGAAAATTTTAACTCCGATAAAAATGACGGGGTTGATTTTATCAGCAACATAGTTAGGAATTTAGAAAGTCCGCAGCAGAGTCTCTACCAACAAAATGTCATTTATTATATAGCAGGGTTCATAGTTAGTAAAGTTCTGCAGAAAAATTTGTGTCCATATTGTCACGATATTTTGACCACGAATCTCCATAATGAGCATGATTATTGCATTGATGTGAATCGATATTCAGCATTTACATCTTTTATAAATCGACTAAAGTTGTGTTTTGCATCAGATGCTGTTAACCAAATAGTTGTGTACTCAGATCAACTTTTTAAACTTGCCGCTTTGACGGGTCAACTTCAAGTCACAAACATTCAAAAGAAGTTAATTATAGTCGCTTTGCAAAAGTTTCAGCCTGTTATACAGAATATGTTTGTTCCAAAGCATCCGATTACCGAATCAATTATTTGCTCTGATTTGCATGAAACAGAACTTTTAAAGTACATAGTAAATAATTTTTTCCAACTTCGTACATCGTCTTACCTCAAAACTCATTCTCAAACACTTTTAGGGGATATTCGAACAAAAAGGCAAAGGTTACACAAGACCATCTTATTTTCACATGTATGAACATCTAAATGAAACCTTTTGACTTTGCATTCGATATGATGGCCTATTATGAAAGAAGAGAAAACAAAATAAAATGATATTTTTATTTATAAAAACCTTAATTTAGATCGTCATCAGCCTATATACGTCCCACTGCTGGGACAGGCCTTCCTCATGGAGAAACATGTGAGGAATATGGGCCGTAACACCACCACGCTGGCCCAATGCGGGCTGGTGAGTAGAAACGGTCACAAATGCGACCGGGACCAACGGCTTAACGTGCCTTCCGAAGCACGGAGGAACTCGAGATTACAAAGGCTTGGTCACCCATCCGCGGCCTGACCATGGCGGTGGTAGCTTTGTTTTCGATCGAAGCTAAAGCGCACTGACCATACGCCACCGAGTACAGAATTTAGACCAATTAATTTGAAAAATAATTTTGTACAAGTGACGTCCGCATAGCAAAATTTTGGGCATGTTGACTTGGTGGTGTTATTTCAACCTGATTTTCTTCTATGAGTTCATCTTCCACCACATAGTCTTCCAGGTCAAGAGTCATGTTATGTAGAACAACACATGCCACAATTACCTTTAGAACTTTTTGTAGTTTTAATTGCATTCCGGAATGTAGACACGGAAACCTTCTTTTTAAAACTCCGAAGCACCTTTCAATTGTGTTTCTGGTAGTAATTTGGGCCTTATTATAGGCTTCTTGCGATGCAGTGGCAGGGTTCAGGAATGGTGTCAATAAATATCTAAGACATGGATATCCACTATCTCCTAAAACAAGATATGAACCAAATCTCCCACTTTCAAAATGGGCAGCAAGTGGGGAGTCGTTCCAAATAGTAGTGTCATGAACAGAACCTGGCCATCGGGCAATAATACTTCTAATTTTTAAATTGGCGTCACAGATAGCTTGCACGTTCACAGAAAAATATCCTTTTCTGTTCCTAAATAGCTCGGCTCTATTTCCTCCCGGAGAATTAATTTTCACGTGCGTACAGTCTACAGCTCCAATGACCCTTGGAAATCCAGCTAAGTCGTAGAACCTCGCCGCTACTGAAGGTCGTTCTTCCGATGTCGGCATTTGAACGTATTGTGCTCTTAGGGCGCGTACACATAGAACATCCGTTTTACAGGTCCGTTTAAACGTATATGTTATTAGCGTATGTAGTTGTATGAGCGAGTTCATACAGAATACAGTATTCCGGATCCAGTAAAAAATACCGATCCGACAAAATAAGCAGCAATCCGTTTTACAGGTCCGTTTAAACGTATATGTTATTAGCGTATGTAGTTGTATGAGCCAGTTCACACAGTATTCCGGATCCAGTAATACTATACTAATCCGTTTTATCGGATTGAAACCGCACGAGGCTTTGCACGGGGGTGCGCGGGGTGCGATGTGCTACACACAGCCGCCATTTGCCGGTTTCATTCCTAGAGTAGTGCACTAGAGTAGTGTCCAGTGCTATCATAATCATGGCAAGCAAGGCGTTTGAAAAATATGTTGAGCAAGAAGTTTTGATAAATTGTGTTGAAAGTAGACCAGTTCTTTGGGACAAAACACTGGAGATTTATAAAGATAAAATTGCAAAAACCGCAGCTTGGCGCGAAATATGCGGTATTCTAAAGGAGGATTTTGAAGCTATGGAACAAAAAGAAAGACAAGAATTTGGTAAGTATTTATTTTATATTTTATATTGTAATGGAGACATTGTTTTTTATTTTAAATAGATTCATTCTGCCAAGAAACTGACCCAGATTCGGACACGAAATAGTTTTCGAATTCCGTTCGAACTGAATTTGCAGTTCGACCACCTCGTAGCGTTTCATCATCAGGTAGGCTATTGAAATGAAATGCTTCAGATTCGGATGTGTTGCCATCCTTTAAGCCCTCTTTTTCCCTTACAAAGTTGTGTAGAACGGTACATGCCTTAACTATCCATATAGCTGTTGTTTTGTTGACGTCTAGAGGCCGGTGGAATACCCTCCACTTATTAGCAAGAATACCAAATGCACATTCAACGTATCGTCTAACTCTGGTCAAACGATAGTTATATATTCGCTTATTTACGTCTAAATGCGTCCCGCTAAATGGCCTCATTAAATTTTCGTGTAAACCGAAACCTTCATCGCCGATTATGACGTAGGGAACTCTCGTTTCTGAGCCTGTTATTAATGGGCAAGGTTCTGGTATTTGTAAACTACCATCTAGCATCATTTTCCAAAATGTCGACTCCTTGAATATTGATGAATCGCATTCTTTTCCATACGACCCAATACTAACATATAGAAAACGATAGTCAGAGTCTACGATCGCTAATAATATGATGGAAAAAAAGTCTTTGTAATTTAGGTACATTGAGCCACTTTTTGATGGTTTTCGAAGTCTGATGTGTTTACCGTCCACTGCTCCTAAACAGTGGGGAAAATTTGCTTTTGTGTCGAATCCATTTGATATATGCTCCCATTCACTCACTGTTGTAGGAAGTCGCATAAACTCGTCATTCAAGTTGTTCCATATGCATCGTGTAACTTCCTTAATAATGTTGCTTATAGTTGACACACCGACACGAAAGACGTAATAAAGTTCTTGAAATGTACACCCAGACGCTGCATACCTAAAAAAAATAAATTAATCAATTACTATATTATTACACATATATTGACTTCCCATACAAAGTAACGTTAGTGACCAACAAATTTTGTATGGAAAGTCGAAATTTTTATGAGTGTTGTTAGCAAAGTCGTAAATCAAAACTCATACTTATATATATATAGTACATAAATAAAATAAAATTAAACTGAACTGAACTAAATTATAAAATTACCTAATTAAAATAAATTGATTTAAACATTAGTAATACTTTTTTGCTTCCCATTATTTACTGACCGATTAGTTCTTGCACTGTCAATTTGACTTATCCACTGACCAATATGGTAATTAATTACTGACAAGTCTATTCTACCTTCTTATTCGCCTTTCACTTACTAAGCTATTGACAACCATCTTATATTATTATTTACTTGCTTCAGGAAAATATGTTATAAAAAAATGGAATTCGACTAGAGATGCCTGGATACGAACATTGAGTGAGAAAAAGAAATTGAAGAAATCTGGAGCTGCTGCCTCAAATACCAAGCCTTACAAATATCACAATCAAATGTTATTTTTGAAAAAAGTTGTCACCCCAGGTGATACACACGAGAACGTCCCTGCTAATGCTAATGAAACAAATAAGTCAGACAACATCACGGAAACAGTAGAAAGTAATAAAGACAACGAAGATGAACCTGATCAGATTACGGAACAAAATGGTAGTGACAGACAAAAGGAAAGACAAAATTTAGCCCCGCCGAAACGCAAGGCAATCAAAAGAAATGTGAATGAAGTAGACGCCAAAATGATTGAATACATGAATTATCAGTTAAAAAAAAGTTAAAATGATTTTGAAGATCCCAATTTATCGTTCTTCAAAGGTATTTTGCCGCAACTGGCTTCACTTAATGGCGATCAAATTTTAGAATTTCAGTCTGGAGTGATAAACATTTTACAAAATATTAAAAATAGAAGATATGGTCAGTCAAACTACGAGTGGCCTCCATATTCACAAAGTTCTAGCACTCCTCACTACCACACCCAAGGTTATTTTAGTAGGCCACATCATCTTGACTCTACACCATCAGTAGAAGTTTCGCCATCAGTAGAATCTACATCCAGCCAGGAGTCAGACTTGCCAGATCTGTCTATGTTTTGAAATAAATCTTCATTTTTGTAAACCTTTTTGTCATTTTAAATTTTAATTGATAATAACAAAAATTAAAGTTCTTACCTTAAAAATATCGCTAGTTTTACTTCAGGGCACAAGCTTTTCCTCCAGTTTGTGTCTTTCTTTTTTAAATCCTTTTCTAATCGTTTAAGAAGGTCATCAAAAGTAGAGAACGCACAAGAACGCACAAGAGCACCACGACAAAATCTTTGCCTTAATAGTGGATGTATCCAATAACGCCGGGGCTTCCTCCGCCGCAGACGACGATAGTACCAATACAACACGACAACGTCCATTCTCGTAAAAAGTAGGCGATACACTGAAGAACGAAAGTCCAGTAGCGTCGGATCTGTTAAAATCGGTCCTGTAAATGCTGTGTGAATATTACCTCCAGTAGCGTCGGATCTGTTAAAATGGGCCTTGTAAATGCTGTGTGAATATTACCTCCAGTAGCGACGGATCAGTTAAAAAGGATCCTGTAAAACGGATGTTCTATGTGTACGCGCCCTTAGGCAAGCCAAAGCACTGGACACCCGTTCTACTGCACGACAAACTGTCGCCTTGCTAACACCAGCAGTATCTCCAATGACGGCTTGGAAACTTCCGGTCGCAAAAAATCTCAGGGTTAATAGGAGCTGTAACATTGGCGAAACACTGCTTTGCCTTTGGTTCCTTGATAAAATAAATCGTTTTATTTTATGAAAAATGACTCTTACAGTTTCCTTGGTAAAGCGAAAACGATTTTTGAACTGCTCCTCGCTGAGGGTTACAAAGAAATCTGTCCGACTTCCAATAAGTTGTCGCCTCCGTGGGCGCCTAATTATACGGGGTTCTTCCCTGGAAGACAATGAAGATTCGTCACTAGACATTTTAAATAATAAATTAAGACGAGTATGTTTAAATTAAAGATAATTAAAGATAATGCATGCGTACACATACACATACCCATACATTACACGGACAGAACAATATTTTTTGTGTTTTTAACTGGCTTAAAAAATTTACAAATTGTTTACTTTATACCGCCCGTCAGTCAATCAAAATTTAAGATGACAAACTTTTTAATTGGCTATGTAAGCATTTAAGTTTAAGATTATGATGTAAAATTTATAAGCTGTAAAGTTTGCTATTAAATAAATAAATAAATAAATAATTGTTTTTGAGGTTAACGTACTTAAGCACAAATTGAGTAGTGTAATTTGAGTACTTAAAAAATGACACAAATTTTCTTTGATGAGAGAGAGTTGAGAACTGTCAAACGCTTCAAGAAACGCAAAATTCTATTTGAGCATGACTTAACAGCTGCTACTCTCAAATTTAAGAATGCTCACGATGAAATACTCAAAATGTACTTAAGCATATTGTAGAAACAAAAATTCGTTTGATTAATACTTAAGTAGAGAATGAGACGTTCTCAACTATAAATTCTCAATACAGAAACCGGCCCTAAGACTTGAGTAGATTGTAAAATTTTTGATACCCTGCATAGTTCGAATTGATTTTCATTTTCTGATTGGGATTTTTTGTATTTATCGTGGCAATTTTAGATGAGGTGTGAGAGGGATAAAAAACATAACTAGGGGTTAATAAACTCATCTTCATAGAGAAGTTCTGTATGCAAACTCCAGTGTTGTATATAAGCTTCTTGCGTTAAACCGAGTATGGAAATTGAAGATTTGCTATTATCTTGGGGTGTGTCCCAAAACACCGTTACTGTCTCTCGTGGCAAGTACAATTTAAAATCAAAAATTTCAAATTAAATTCTAAATATTATGAAATATAGGCAGATACAGATCGCGCCAAACTTCTAGTCAGCTCTGAACAACGCACGATTCGCGTCGCAGTAGCGTAGAGGGACGTAGGCGGGGAGCGGGATGTAGACCCGCCGCCCCACCGCTGCCGCGGCACCGCTGTTGCCCTGTGCGTGCCGTGTGTAGTGTGCGTTCTCTGCTCGTCCGAAGCATACACACGTAAAAGTATTCGTCGCAAAGTACAGTCGGTTGGAGTTGATTTAATTGTTGGTGAGTTTTTCGTTTTTATTTTGTTATTGAGTTTGGTTATTGTTTTTTTTTGTTATTGTATAGTTTTCGTTCTTGTTGACATTTTGTTATTGTTGAACTTTCATTGTTGTCTTTTCTTGGTTTTGTTTCTTGCATAAGAAAACTAATCAAGAAAATGTCTAATCGCAATACCGTTTTACGGCGACAAGCCAGAAAAATTATTTATAATGTTTCGCGATTCATGCAAAAAGAATCTGAAGAAGGCATCCAAATTAATTTAAAACACGTGCAAAAAAGAATCGCGGAAGCAACAGGAGTATCAACAAAAACAGTGCACAGAATAAATGCAGAAGCAAATAAGTCAGACTTATTAGCAGTGTTTCGTACTCCTGGAAAGAAGAGGTCAGGAACAAAAAACGTAACTGGTATTGACAATTTTGATTTAGGCGTGATAAAAAGATGCGTTCACAATTTTCACAACACGGAAAAGGAATTGCCAACCGTAAAAGTACTTCTCAGAAAATTAAAAGCGGACATTAATTTGAAAGGTGCTGCAACTAGTCTACGAAGGATATTAAAAAGTTTGGGATTCCAGTGGAAAAAACAGAAGACAACAGGAAACTTATGATCGAACAAACTGGTATACGTTTGAAAAGGATTGAGTTTTTACAAAAAAAATAACGCGCTATCGTGAGGAAGGAAGACCTATTATTTACACGGATGAGTCCTATGTAGATTCCACACGTGAGCTCCAAATCTTGGGGCGATGGTTCCAAAGAGGGGCTCAAAAAACGAATATCGAAAGGCCAACGAGTAATTATTTTACATTTCGGCTCAGAGGCCGGTTTTGTATCCAATGCGCTCCTAATGTTTAAGGCGGGAACAAAGTCAGGTGATTACCATGATAATATGAATTTTCAAAATTATGAAAAATGGCTGCGAATCCAGTTAATACCAAATTTACCTCAAAAGTCTGTTGTTGTAGTTGACAATGCGTCCTACCACAACAAACAAGAAGACCACTGCCCAACGTCTAATGCCAAGAAATCAGATATGCAGACTTGGCTTCGCGAGAAAGGGATTAATTTCAGCCCGGATATGCTAAAGCCGCAGTTATACAAAATTATTTTGCAAAATAAAGAAAAAAATAAGAAATTCAACATTGACCGTATCCTTGCGGAATATAATCATACGGTTTTACGGCTCCCACCATATCATCCGGATCTTAATCCAATTGAAATGGCTTGGGCAGCCATAAAGGGTCATGTTGCGAAAAAAAAACATAAATTGGAATACTGACCATGTGATGAGCTTAGTAAGGGAAAAAGTAGACTCAATGGGAGAGTCGGTGTGGATGGCACTATGCACCAAGGTTTTTAACCTTGGTGCATAGTGCATAGAAGAGATCTACAAAGGAAGTGATCACGTCATCGATGATTTAACAAATGAGTTTATTATCTGTGTTGGGTCCAGTGTCACGGAAAGTGATGATGACGAGACAGATGAAGAGACTGATGAGGAGACAGATGAGACCGATGATGATAGTGAAGTTCTGCCGTCCACGAGCGCATCCACTTCATTTACACACTTTATACAAGGTGTAAAGCCATTACCGAGCCATTAACGAGTACCATAGGCTGTATTCATTTTCAATAAACGAAAGCAAAGCCACGGTTAAAGGTAGTAATATATTTTATGTAAGTGATAGACATTGGATGTTCCATTTAACTTAATTTTATGTTAATCTTAGTTTGTTTTCAGTAAGATCTTTTGTTTTACCTTCCAACTTAAAACTGCATAACATTAATTAAGGAGCTTAAAACGTAGGTACCAATTACGTATTATGTATAAGGTCAAGTGGTAAGAGGGACACCGGGGGAAGAAGGACTAGGAACTATAACTAGAGAAGTAATGCATTTATGACTGTGAGATTTCCGTCGATAAAACAGAGAACGTTAATAGTTTTAACAGTTTTTAATAGAGGTCGCTACATTACTCATAAGCCTCGAAAAATTAAGAAATGTCTGACAGTTGAGAATTTGACTAGCTCAAAGTAGCCACGTTATTTTAGAAAGCAGTTATATCTCGACTAAAGGAGTGCTGGAAATAATTTTACTGGAAAAATACACTGAGAAAACTGTAAGTCCTACTTTGTATTAGTTATTTTAGTTTAAAAGCATCCAATATTTTGTTTCTTTTGTTTGAAAATCCTAACCACCAAAAACCTTAGCAGGGGTAAGAGGGTCACTATTGGCGGTGAAAGAGGAACATATGTTTCTCTTTCCCCATGTCAGGTGAGATACACATTTTGAATAATTACAATAACGTGTATTTCCAAACTTCACATTTGAAGAGCTGCTCCTGAAAATGATTAAACCTGGAAAACCGTCTTTGGCAACCAAAAGAATAAAAATAGCAACTGGCGCAGAAGTAATCACTAATGATCATGTGTACGAAAGATATAAAAAAATTTTAACAGAAAAAAGAGAAGCTTAAAAAGCAAGAAGAAAAGAAAGCAAATATAGAAAAAAAGAGACAAATGAAAAAAGGGACGAGCAAGAATAATAAAATAGGAGCAGAGAAAAAGAATGGGGAGGATAGGTATAACAGAGTAAATATTAAGCAGACTGATATAGATATTTCTGAAGCGGATATTTCATTGCCAGGTCCATCAGGTCTTAAATTAAAAAATGGCTTAAAAAAAAACCACAAATACCACAAAGAAAATAGTTCCACAAAAGAAAAATCTCGTCATCTTCATCATGTACCAGCGTATCTAACTGCATGAGCGTGCATAGTGATTCCGATCTTATAAATACGACCGATGAAGAATATGATATAACAAGAGATTTATACACAGACAAATTTTACATTAATCGGCAGGAACAAAAGAATAAAACTTTTAGCATAGATAAGAAAAGCAATGTAGTGGAGAAAATTTATGGGAAATCGGATAACCAAAGCAATGATAAAGAGAAATTTACTGATGAAATGGATGAACTGATTAGCTTCCTTGTTCATATATTACATATTATGCATTCTTGTAGTCTGGACCTACGATAAACAATTGTATTTTTAATTATAATTATAATAAATTATTATAAGAGATAACTAATTTATTTGTAGGCATCAAAGTCAGTAACAATATTAGATTCGTATACATTAAATTATCTTTGACGTCTTTACGTCAGCTAAAACATTATTTAGAAAATTCAATTGAAATGCACTAAATATCTTTGCAAACTCACATGTGTACTGAGATTCCTTAAAATTAGTTTTTCTTGGTTTCAAATAAGAAAACTGAAATTATACACTGTTAATACAATAAACGTTTCTAAGCCTTCTAAGCAAACATATTTAAATACAAAACTTTATATCAAAATATTAACATGTCTCTTACGGGTTTTCATTATTAAGATCTTGAGTTCCCACAAAAATGAAAACAATGTTTTTGGAGCAAGTTATTCTGCTAAATTGGGTTTCAATATCAAACATTGCATTGATCCCAGAAGCACGTTAATTTAATGCATATCTCATTAAATTGTGCAGCATTCACATTCTTAATCTCAAATAATTAATATTCGTCTCATATTTCATTTCATTCATATTTAACACAAATACAAATCCAGTCAATAAAAGTAACTCAATAACTAGCGTTAACTGAAAAACTTACTTGTCAATATTGTTGACAGTAAAACGTTTCAAATATGTCAAATAGGTGTTCACAATAGGAAACTGCCTGCCAAATTCCAGGCAGAAGTCGGCCACGGGTCACGTCACGTGACCGCTGACTCGTTGGCAATAGGCGGTCATAATACAAAAAATCCAGGCAGTTCAGTTTACGGCGTAAACTGCCTGGAATTAAGAGCTTATAATACGGACCCAGATCTATTGAAAATAAAGTTAACATTTATTTTTTTAGCTGTTTGATGATTTTCCATAATTTATGATAAGACTTTCACAAATAAATCAAACACCTTTAAAAGTTGTGATGGTATGCAATTTAAATAAATTTGATAAAACCAACATATTTTGAAGGCAGGGCTCACCCATGTCGCTTAAAGATTATATTACATCTACCATATTTATTATTTAAATTTGATTTCAACTTACATGTTGCCACTGCTGCACAGTCTTACAGCACCCCAACTGATTGAGCTCGCTGCTAAGACTCGTCTATAACTCCCTCACGACCGTTTCCGCTTGATTTCCTTACAGATAGTATGATTAAATATTTAATTAGCATTTGTTTGATTTTTTTTTGTATTCTTTATTTTTTTTGTAAAATTCTCCATAAATATAGGGTTAGCAAGGGGATCTATGTCCATGCGGCCATGTCTTTAGTTATTATAACTTCTGTATTAACACTCTCGCTTTTTCAATTAGAGTTCTGTTGAAACGTTCTAGTTTTCCATTTTGTTGTGGAGTGTAGCTCATGGTTTCTGTTTACAGTAATTCTGAAATTCTGCATTAGTGTACTCGCCACTATTACCATTAGTGTTCATCCATTAGTGTACTCGCCACCACCACCATCACACCTTAATCTTGAGATTTTCTTATTAAATTTTGCTTTCACTAAATTGACATAATTTTGAAAGAACTGTAATTCTTTACTTTTTGTTTGGAGCAAGTAAACTATGGCTGTAGTCATCAAAGAATGATAACACATATTTGTCATATTGTCATGTGTGGGTGGATTAATAGGACCACATAAATCTGTATGTATAAATTTTAAGACAGATTTTGTATGCCGTGCTTTCAAGTTTGTTCTAGTTATTGGCCTTTTAAACATGGGTCTCATAATTTCTTGATTTCACTTGTTTCAAAGTTTATCAAATGTTTTGCTTTTAGCATTCTGATTTTATGTGTTGAAGCATGTCCTAATTTCTTGTGCGATGTTTCTTGCTTCCACTTTTTCTCTCTTTATAACTCTAAATCTGATTCTGTATAGTTCTTTCATGTCTTTTGTTATCACCTTTTCTCCATTATTTTTACTTTTCCTTTTGAAAATTTACAGCGAAGCCATGTTTCTCTACTTTATTGACAGATAATAGATTACACCGTAACTGAGGTACAAACAGCACATCTTCTAGTGTTGCTTCGGCTGTTTTTATGTTATTTATTCTATAATAAAAAACACTTTCACCTTCTTGAGCTATTGTAATTTTAATTGGTAACTCGTAATCTGTAACTCGTGAAAATGTTTGAGATCATTGATTAGTTAGATGGTCAGTGGTAAATCTTAAATGTGTAGAAAGAAAGAAATTGATTGCTCTTGACTTTTCTTCCACTTTTAATATATTTTCATTCTGCTTTTATGTGACCTCTTTTCCCGCAGTTATAGCAATTGAAGGGAAACCTTTGTGAATTATTCTTCTGTTACAGTCTCTGAATATTTTTATTAAAAATTCTCTTCTTATTATTTGCCTAATTTGCCACATTGTTATTATTACTCGCTTCACTTAAGCTTTCTTTGTAATTTTTTTTTCTTCTTCAAGTAAGCGGCTTTTTACAAATTCTATAGTCAATGTATCCGAGTACATTTTTTCAATGGCGGTGAACACATTTTCAAACGATGAATGCATGGACAGCAAAAGGTAGCAAATTATTTCGCTATTACTCGGTTTAGCGTCCGATTCCATTAGCTCACGTAGACATTTGTCGAATTTAATTAAGAACTCTTGTAAAATATCCTTGTCATTATATATCTTGAGAAGCAACCTTTTTCTAAACATTGACTAAGATGCTATGCCTGTTCTTTAGAAAGTTCTTTTGAGTTTTTTTATTATTTCTCGAGGTGTTGTGTTGTCTTTTATTACTTTAAGATGGCTGTCTGCATTGTAGTAAAATACTTTTAGCTTTTGCACAGTTCTTTGTGTCTATTTTGTGTTCCTCTTTGATCGTTTCTAATAGTTCGTGTTCTTCTAATATGGTATTTACCCTAAAATACCAGTTCTTAAAATCAATTCCTGCAAATGGGGTTACGCCTAATTTGTCTAGATGTGATTCCATTTTTATCTCTACTAATTTCTTTTCTAAGCAGGTTCTTTATTTTTCGAGGTTATCCTTATAATACCTGGGCCCATAACCTATTATTAGTTATGGTTTCTGAATGATAAAACTTGGTTCTCTTAATCAATACTTTTATTACCGACACACAATACAGTAATCGCTACACAGACAGGACCCTGAACGATAGAAACAGGAAGAGATCAATTTTTAAGATTATATAAGATTACGATCCGTTTATCAACAAAAACCTGATGAACCGACTCCAAGAAAACGCCATAACATTTTGGTCAGCTGGCAAGGTGATGGCGTCAGTTTTTTGGGATGCTAAAGGTGTCATCATGGGCAAAAGGTGAAACTATAAACTCGGCTTATTACTATTACCCTCTTACGTCGTTTGTGTAAAACAATCAAACAGCCAGGATTACTCAGCAAGAAAGTGCTGTTCCATCAGGATAATGCACGCGTTCACACGTCTGTTGAATCTATGGCTGAAATTCGTAAATTACTAAATAAATTAGTAAGTTACTGCCCCATCCCGCCTATTCCCCTAAATTCCCCTAACTTCAGACTTTCATTTATTCCCAAACATAAAAAAGCACCTTGGAGGTCAAAATGTCTCGGAGGTCACCTTGCAGGATATTAATTTATTTTCAACGTTTTGTTATTTCCATTTTAACACTTTGTTATCACGGTGTATGTTGGAAATTAAAGGAAAACTAATATATTTTACGAAACAATTATATTATTCGACTTACTTCCATTGTTCTTCTTTAAAGACAACCGCTGTCATAAAATTCAAATAAAATATAAAAAACAAACTAAAAAGAGGTTTTTAACATTGACATTTGTTGGAAATTAAAGGAAAACTAATATATTTTACGAAACAATTATATTATTCGACTTACTTCCATTGTTCTTCTTTAAAGACAACCGCTGTCATAAAATTCAAATAAAATATAAAAAACAAACTAAAAAGAGGTTTTTAACAGTGTACACTATTTTTTAAATAAATTTATCTTTTTACTGAAGTGATAAAAAAACATCATACCGTATACCTTTTTTTGTTACATTATTCTATAAGAAGAAATAAGTAGTATTTTCATTAATGTACACTTCATCTAAATGGTGTACCACCAATGCATAGTGCCTTGGGTGGGTGGCAAGCCTCAGAGTAAATAGAACTGGAGTAGCCATTAGTCAATTTCTCAAACATTTTTTTCTGCCATTTCTTGCGGGGGGTGAGGTTACCACTACACTCAAAGCCAGCACACATAAACAATAACTTTAACCGTTTTTACAAATGCACACATGCATAATTCGCACACAAATTTAAATTTCACGCACACACACGCTTAAAATAGTCACGTGGGGTGTGCGTTTTGACAACGTCACAGCCGCACTCCCCACGAGACTAGCGTTCGAAATTTGAAATCGTAGAATTCTAAAACATGAAATAATGAAGTAAATAATCATGAAATCTTAAAAACTATAATTACAAATAAAAGGTGACACCATCTTTTAGCATACTCGATGTTTTCTATTTATTTTTACAACAAAAAACAGCACAGGCAGGCATTTTTGCGGGAGCTCTGTTCGCCACAACGTTTACAATATTATGGCTGTCAAAATGGCGGCTCAACTAGTTTTATTAAACGTGCAAGCATCCGATGCTTGTGCATTTGGCAGAGGGGAATGTTAGACAAAGGCTACTCCAGTTCTGTTTACTCTGAGTGGCAAGCATATTAAGTTTAGCAGCAATTCCAATATCATATGCGATGCAATTCAGCTATCTTTTTTAATACGTGCAGGTCATTATCCATTCCACATAAGGCTTTTATTGGAGAAAGCCCGCGATATGAAATATGTCAATTGACAGAATAATTTTCTATTTAGTTACATAGTTGATTTTGTTGTATGAATGTTTTTTATTTTTAGTTCTTCGGGTAAATATGAAACTAGTGTTTAATTGATGGCTTCATGATACTTATAATAATATATAATAATTAAATCTTTACATATATATAACTTCCTTTGTTTCGAATGCGAATTTATAATTTTTTTTAATTTTTTTTTTTTTTTTTGTAAAATTCTCCCATAGGGAAGGCAAAGGGAACGAAGCCCATACAGCCATGTCTGCAATATATATATCTTCAATAGTTTGCATTGAAATGCTAGTGTAATGCATTTCAATGCATCTTGGGAGAGTTTGGCGTCAAACGATCGATGGCAGACACTGTGTTGCTACTTGGATGAGGTGGATTACCACGATAAAAAACTCATCACTTTTCACACCACTTGACGTTTATTTCGATAATCCTCCATATTGCACATCATCACAGACACTTATTACACAAAACTACACTGATTTTACGTAACAATACCCACTCCGTACAATATTACAATCATCGAAATAAAAATCACGTCCGCCATAGTTGAATGCCGCCAAAACTCCTCTTTAATTTTTTTTTTTTTATTTATAATTATTTTTGGACCAATCGCGATTGTACAAAATACTTAGTCGATGGACCAATCGCAAATCGTCCACTGGTCCAACGATTTAGTATTTTCACTGTGTTTAGTGGTTTATTTCAGCTAAATACAAACATTGAAAGGTAAAAGATTGTTTTTAATAATATTTTCAGGTTTATGTTGAATATAAATCATAAAATAAGAATAAATAACTTACCCGTTACTTAGGCGGTGTTGTTATTGACTTTAAGTTAAAGTTAAAATATTTAGATTAGGTACCTAAGACATTTTTATTTACTTAATTATAGCTACATAATATTATTATTGTTATACAGTGTGTCTGGCCACCGGTGTCCGACCCGTTAGGGTGTAGTAATATGATCAATTTTATCGACAAATGCATTGTTATCCGAATTCGAACAAAAGTGCGAGCATTCGGCGTTGGTGGGTTTGGAAAACTTACAGAACTCGCAGCGTTCCCGTTACATAAACAAACTGAATGTCGGCGACATGCTGGCTTGAAAAGTAATCGTCTTCCATTATCGGCTACGTCGAAGATCTGAACTTAACCAGTCCAGCAGCAAAACGTAACAAAACGAAACAAAAAGTTCAACAAAACAACAAAAACGTAACAAAAGTGTCAATGATAACAAGGGTGCACAGTTGCAGTACAGCGAACAAGTGTAATCTCAACGCGTAGCAAGGGACGACTAACTTGTTGATGGGACCAGATCGACTATTGTCTTGGTGCTCCTCTCTTTCACACTAATGTAATTTTGTATGTTTGTCCTGCTCGCCCAGCAAATTTCACTTACGTTCTTGAAGGACATCTGCTCAAGTAGCTCGCTGAGTAAAAATTCTTAGAACTATTAATCCGTTTCTTTTATGAACCCTGGTCACGTGGTATTTTATCACCTAATCTATCTGTGCTAAATTATTAACTTGATTTTATACTTAAGTGTACTTTATTTTAAATGCTATAGGGATAAATTAGGGGCATCTATTATCGAGATGAATTCAAGTTTGATAGAATCATATTCAATTAATCATAACGCCTCGAATAGTTGACTTATAGCTAAGATATTAACATCAGTTTTTAGGTAATGACTTAGTGCATCTAAAAAGTAGAAATAAGGTATATATAAATAATTCTTTTTTATGCTTATAGGTCCTGTACATCGGTAGATATTGCTAAATAAATGAATCCACCCGGACTCTAAAACAAAAAAAAATTATAACAGCTCCAATTTTAATAGTATGGATAAAATGTTTTATAACAGTGGATTTGTCGAAAAAATTGATCATATTACTACACTCTAACGGGTCGGACACCGGTGGCCAGACACACTGTATATCAGTGCAGTAATTTATTGTTATTGCCTTTTAGATTACAACAAAAACATGGAACTAGAACCCGAGAAAATAGACATCGAAAGCCTTCCAGTTATTGAAGTTTTACCTGAGAATGACTTGAATGTACAAACCAGCGATCGAATATCTTCAACTGCCACCGCTCCAAGACCCCTCAACAGCCGCTCCATGATGATCTCACACAGGTATCCCTCGATGATCCTGCAATATTGGTAAGCGAAACTAAGCAACCTTTAGAGAGGTCAACTGAAATACATCACGATAGTTCCGTTGTAGTTTCCAAATCGTCAAAAGTGATACTCCTCAGTAATGAACCCTATCATGACTTTTGTTGATGAATAAAAAGAAAAGGCACAACAAAGCCACAAAGGAACCAAGTGCGTATAAACGCAACGTAAGTAAAGAAAAGAGAATGAAAAGCGAAGATTATTTAAGGTTATAGACGAGACGGAAATACGAAAAATAGTAAGAAGTTTAAGTAAGGATAATTCACGAGGCCAAGCTGTAAACGTCAACAGTGAAAACTATGGACGCATGATCACTGAATATTTTTTACCAAATTTGCGAACACATCCATTCTACTCGACGCACACATGGTTTCAACAGGATGGGGCGACTCCACATACAGCCAGAAAACTGCACACAACTTCCATCTTACCAGAAATTTCTTTGTGCCAAAAAACGGTGCTATCCAATCGATATGGAATATTCTGAGCGAGGAGCCTGTATCAGGTAAATATGTCTTTTTTACACACTTTTACAAAAATTTTATGAGTTATTATGCATAATATTAAAATAGTTCTTTATTTTCCAGGCTGCAAGCTCTTTTAACCGACTACAAGTTCGAGCAACCAAGGGCTTAAAATGACCTGGAAGTGGGGTATTGACGGGTCTTCATCGCAGAGTAATTACAAGCAGCGGTCTTTGGATCCTAAATTTGACGATTCTTCTGTGGTTATGATTAGCGTCGTTCCTCTTCGAATGGTTGACGAAACAGACTTGATTGTTTGGGAGAATCCTACTCCTTCTTCAACTCAGTACTGTCGACCAGTAAAATTTACGTTTACATAAGAAACATCGGACTTCGTGAAAAATGAAACATCGCAGATGGATAAAGAAATTGAGGAATTGGTTCCTTCCCGCTTTGGAGATATATCAATATCTCACGAATTACACATGACGATGACAGATGGCAAGGTAGTAAATATTGTTGCAGAAGTCCCTTCATCAGCGTCATGCCCCATTTGCTTGGCAAATCCAAGCGAGATGAATAATTTAGACCTTGTAGCCACGAAACCAATTCGGGAGGATATATTTAAATATGGAATTTCTTCGCTGCATATGAAAATTCGATGTATGGAGTGTCTGCTCCATATATCGTATAACATGGATTTTGAGCGATGGAGTGCACGAAGAGAACATAAGGTTCTGAAGCAGACCAAAAAAGTCACCACACAACGAGAACTTCGAGAACAGATGGGATTACTGATTGATATTGTCAAGCAGGTATTTATTTGCTTTAATTAGATAGTAGTATACTTTAAAAAAATACTGAGATGTTATATTTATGTATGTTTATACTTTACAGGGCTTTGGTACCACAAATGACGGTAATACTGCAAGGCGCTTTTTCTCCGACTACAAAATATCATCCAAAATAACTGGAATTGATGAAAAATTAATATTCCGTTTTACAGTAATACTTCAAGCTCTGTGTTCAGGATTGAGGGTTAATACTGAAAAATTCGCCATATATTCCAGAGAAACTGCAGAGATGTATGTTGCTCTCTATCCCTGGTACCACATGCCAACCAGTGTCCACAAATTATTGATGCATGGTGCTGACATCTGCAAGCATTTTTCTGTATTGCCCATTGGTAAGAAACTTTTCAATTTCTTAATTATCCTATTGTTTCTTTATACAGGGTGGGCCATATGAGTGTTGGCGATTTAATTCTTCAATTTCTCGGAAACGCCGGACGCGGGGCGGCGGGGGGGTATGTTGTTAGCTGCGTCGCTTCCTGGAAATTTAGTCGCCATGGAGCCGTACACGGGAGCGCAACGTGCATTTTGTGTCCGAGCATATTACGAAAACAATAAATCAGTGATTACTGCACGACGTTTGTATCGACATGAACACGGTTTACGCGATTTAAGTGGAGTTCCAAGCGCCAATGTGATACGGAAATGGATCAGAATGTTTGAAACAACTGGCTCAACAATATCAATTACGGCTCGTGGTCGCGCAGTTTCTGCAAGATCAGCCGACATTGTGGAGCGTGTTCGTGTTTCAGTTCAGCGAAATCCGCAACAGTCAACACGTAAGAGAAGTCAGTCTTTAGATATCAAAAGAACGACATTGCGTCGAATTTTGAAGCGTGATTTGCATTTGAAGGCGTATAAAATTCAGATAGTCCAAGAATTAAAGCCAAATGATGCCAATAACCGACTTAACTTTGTCAGATTGATGCTCGAGCGGTTCAACAATTTCAACAATGTGATGTTTAGTGATGAGGCCAATTTTCACCTTAATGGCCATGTGAACAAACAAAATTGTCGGTTCTGGTCCGAGACTAATCCCCGGCGCTTGCATGAACGTCCACTTCACAGCCCTAAACTTGTTGTGTGGGCTGGGATAACGTCAACCGGTATTATTGGGCCATACTTTTTTGAGGACGAAAGAGGGCAAGCAATGACGGTGAGAGCTAACAATTATTGCAACATGATAAGAGACTTTTTGGTGCCAGCTTTGCAAGAACTTCAAGGCAATACCTCGAGGATGTGGTTTCAACAGGATGGGGCCACATGTCATACGGCTAGGGCATCCATAGGGCTGCTGAAAAATGTTTTCCCCGGAAAACTCATATCACAAAGGGGGGATATTGAATGGCCACCACGTAGCCCCGATCTTTCTCCTTGCGATTTTTTTCTATGGGGCTACCTCAAATCGGTAGTCTACGAGAATAATCCGACCAATTTAGAGCAGCTGAAGAGGAACATTGTTCAGGAAAGTAACAAAATACCGAGAACAACTTTTCAACGAGTTTTCCAAAATTTGCGACTTCGGTTCCAAGAGTGTCAAGCAGCCGACGGAAGTCACTTGGACAATATTATTTTTAAGTCTTAAAAATTCCTATTTTTCTACTTTTTAAAAATACAAATACATTTTTGTTATGTTTCGTAGTTTTTTTTTTATTGAATATTGAAACCACCAACACCTTTATGGCCCACCCTGTAGTTTTGTTTCATTTCACTGATTGTGTTCTTTTATTTTCAACAGGAATATTGTCCGAAGAAGCATCTGAAGCTCGTAACAAGGATTTCAGAAATGTGAGAGAAAGGCATACTCGAAAAACAGGGCGAGCAGAAATAATGCAGATATTTTACACAGTCTTTTGATTAGTTCAGATCCTCACATTTCTCGTACCAGACTTAAATTTTCGAAGTCAACCCACAAGGAGCTGTTACCTGAGTAGATGGTTATTGGGCATTCTACTCCAAATTCCGCTTCGCTCCATTTGGAGTAAAATCCCAATAACCGATGTCGGCTGAGAGAACCATGGTAAGTATCCCTCTGCGAGTCCATGGTAAGAGCACGCGTCGACATCTCCCCTAAACTGTTCAGCTGAGAGAACCGTGGTAAGTATCCCTCTGCATGTCCATGGTAAGAGCATGCACTGAACAGACTCCTAATCCTAACCGATGTCGGCTGAGAGAACCATGGTAAGTATCCCTCTGCGAGTCCATGGTAAGAGCACGCACCGACATCTCCTAAACTGTTCAGCTGAGAGACCCGTGGTAAGTATCTCTCTGCATGTCCAAGGTAAGAGCATGCACTGAACAGACTCCTAATCCTAACCGATGTCGGCTGAGAGAACCATGGTAAGTATCCCTCTGCGAGTCCATGGTAAGAGCACGCACCGACATCTCCTAAACTGTTCAGCTGAGAGACCCGTGGTAAGTATCCCTCTGCGAGTCCATGGTTCGAGCACGCACTGAACAGACTCCTAACTACCTAATTTGATATATCTTATCGCTATCTCCTATCTAAAACTTAAGATCAATAAGCAATGCTTACCAGTTACCTTTGCATAACCTTTACCTCGGCTCCCATTATTAAAGTAATAATCATGGTAGCCTACAAAATGTACATATACCTCAACTATCATAATCATATAATGCATAATTATGGTAGCCTACATAACAAATAACAAGTGTCCCTCTGTTAGTCAATAGCTCGAGTACGCACCGACATCTCCTAAACTGTTCAGCTGAGAGACCCGTGGTAAGTATCCCTCTGCATGTCCATGGTAAGAGCATGCACTGAACAGACTCCTAATCCTAACCGATGTCGGCTGAGAGAACCATGGTAAGTATCCCTCTGCGAGTCCATGGTAAGAGCACGCACCGACATCTCCTAAACTGTTCAGCTGAGAGACCCGTGGTAAGTATCTCTCTGCATGTCCATGGTAAGAGCATGCACTGAACAGACTCCTAATCCTAACCGATGTCGGCTGAGAGAACCATGGTAAGTATCCCTCTGCGAGTCCATGGTAAGAGCACGCACCGACATCTCCTAAACTGTTCAGCTGAGAGACCCGTGGTAAGTATCTCTCTGCATGTCCATGGTAAGAGCATGCACTGAACAGACTCCTAATCCTAACTGATGTCGGCTGAGAGAACCATGGTAAGTATCCCTCTGCGAGTCCATGGTAAGAGCACGCACCAACATCTCCTAAACTGTTCAGCTGAGAGACCTGTGGTAAGTATCCCTCTGCGAGTCCATGGTTCGAGCACGCACTGAACAGACTCCTAACTACCTAATTTTATAGATCTGATCACTCTCTCTTATCTGAAACATAAGATCAATAAGCAATGCTTACCAGTTAGTTACCTTTACAAAACCTTTAAGTTACCTTTAGTAAAACCTTTACCATTACCTCAGCTTTCGTTATTATAGTACATAATAACGAGGCCTACATAAGAATTAGAAGACATCAAATACCAGTAGGTGAACTAAGTATGTGATGCCTGTTTTTTTTTTTTGTGAAAGGAATTTAGGGTGTTTATTTATTTTATAAAGATATGTTTTTTTATACATCGAATACATCAAAACTTATGATAGTTAGAGGTAGAGCTGAACGCTGGTGTGGGTAGAGTTGGCATCGATTTTTCATGAAGTCTTGAAACTCGAACTCGGCATAACGTAGACCGTAGATCAACTAAAACAATAAATATAATTTGATTAGAAAAGCAAGTTTGACAAATAATTTCTTAAAAACAGGTCTCTCTAATCTATAAATTACTTACTTGCTTCTTCACGTATTTTGAGTTTAATGATGCTCGATGCACGGCGTCCTTCACCAATGATTTGGGTACCTAAGGTAAATAAACATATCATTGTATTATTGTTAAAAAAAACTTTGTAAAAAAGTGTCAATTTCTCAATGTAACATTCACGTATAATTAATTAACAGACAGACTTTATTATACTCGTACATATTTGCACAAATAAGTTTTGGTCTATAAAACATGCTTAAATTTAAGAAAATTAAAAATAATCGATATTATGTAATGTGAACATAAAAAATGTTTTGTGAAACATAAAAAATTATTTAAAAATATATATATTTTTTTAATTTGATTTTAATTACTGAGCTAGTTCTTTTCTATTTAAATTACCAAACATTGTGTTGTATGACCACCACGTGGGGGAAATAAATCAAACACGTGGATTATCTATTTAAATTTGATAGTAATGTGGACATAAAAATATTTTTTAAGAGATAAAATAAATGAATCTGTAAAAGATGAAAAAAAAATGTAAATATATTAAAAACGTGGCTTATCTAATAAAATTTATCGGTAATGTCGATAAAATATTCTATATAGTAAATATTAAAATTTAAAAAATATGTATTTTTTCAACCAATTATTACGCTGATTTTAATGTCTTGATTAGATTTTCTTGATATTAATAAACAAGCATGCTGCAATATGAATACCACGTGGTGGAAATATATATATGTAAAACACGTGGTTTATGTATTATGCAGTGTTTTTACAAGAAAAAAATGTGTTTACAGATATGTAAATAAAATTAAGTACTTACTTGATTTCCGTTCGCCATAAAATCAATAGGTTTTCACTAAAGTTTTATGAAAAAAAATTTAACATTATTTTTTTACTATTACTGTTAGCCTGTTTGCAGAACGAAGCGTTGGCAAATGAACGCGAGCGTGGGAAGGGACAAACGCAGTGTCGTACGATATTTGCGTAAAAAAGTGATGTGCGAATGATTTGATATGATTGAATACTATTGTTTTTAACCGAATAAAATCAATTGCTCAACATTTTCATATATTAAAACAATTTAAAACATGTATTATTTGAATACCATCCCCTGTAAAAATATAATTACTTACAATTTAGAATATCAATCCTACTAATAATATGGATGTAATAATAACTTAATAAATCATTTTGAAAATCTTATATAAAATTGTTTATCTCCTGAAGTGTTCATGAGGAAGGCCTGTCCCAGCAGTGAGATGCATAAATGTTGAGGTCGAAAAAATGTTGAACCACAATATTTAAGTGAAGGTGCCCATTGCTAATTGTATAGAAAATTATGTATTTTTTTCCATTATAGAGTAAACAAAAAGTTAAAATTAAATTATTGATAGTAATTTTTAATAGACAAAAATATTCGGAACATCAAATGCATTTTCAATTAATCGATTAACAACTCGTATTTTAGTAATGTTCACATCCCTAGGCTTAAAAATGCAGGCGCATCAGTTTCGCAATGCACATGCGCGTTCGATATTACTAGAATTATTATAATGAAATACTGAATATTTTAATATGATAAACTGCAAAAAGTCGTAAGTATGTGTTTATTTCATTCCAATTATTGTCTTATTTTATGATGACGATGAAATAATTTTATTTAAAAACCGCGATCGGTACATTTATTCTTTAATTATTTTCAATAATTTGAAAGTGCTATACCTAAAGTACTCATTCAAATAATTCCTCCGAGACTTCGAACAGAATTTACAATGTGAGTATTATTTTTTATTATGTGTATTTTTTAGCCATCAGACTTGACTGTTGTCATCAGTCACACTTGTCTGACGATAAAAATATGTTATTTTAAATGTTGAACTTTTTAGCAGGTCTGACTCCGAATACGAAGCATCTATCATTTCCGAGCCGCCGAAGAAGAAGCTAAAACAACCATCGAAAAAACGAGTGTCAAAAGCAGAGGTAACTTCGGTGCCATCGTCGGCTGCCTTCGGCTCTACCTGTTCTCGCAAGTATGTTTTCGAAGTACTTTAACATCTATTCAATTCTGATTTTTTTATGATTTAAAAATAACATGTAATTAGATTATCTGTATATAATGAATTATTAAAAATTTTAATAAGTTAAAGTCGTAATACACTAAATACGATATAGGTAAAGTAGCGCTTTGATCCACAAAATCTTTTGATTTATGACTAACCTAATCATACTTTATTCATTTACAGAACGAAAACCGACCTATTCAACATACTGCGGTCAGAGGAAGCTGCTAGCAGCTCCAAGAAGCGGACCGCGGCGACGTCGAGCTTCAGCAGCAGGGTGTCGACGGGCACCACTCGACGCACTGCCAACACATCGGGGGAATATTTTGTAGATTTGAAAATCTACAAAACTTCAGACTACGCATCTAATCCCAGCGATGTGAGGTACAAGACGGCGCTTCTCACTGTAAAGTTGCAGTGCGAAGAAAATTCACCCCCTTGGGAATCTCTTCAAGGGTTACTCGCCTCCTCGTGGACAGTGTTCCAAGACTCCGAGCCTGTCCACTACTCCGATAAAATTAATTTTAAATAGTGATTTATGATGAATTTTTTATTGTGAACATAATTACTAAATAATTATATTAATATTAATCTTATTTCTGGTTTATTCTTACTTCGTTTGTACATACATAGGTCACAGATATATGAATATATACGTTTTTAAATTCCTATTCTTGCTTAACTGATACATAAAATGCCTTTCTGTGCTACATGTAACTTAAGCATTTCTAGTAAATCGTGGATAGGACACTTAAGAAGTAATTTGCATAAAACAAAGACTATCACCACAATACATAGTGATGGTGTAGAAATAGTTACAACCGCGTTTCGTAATCGTATCATAACTTATAAAATCATTGCATCCAATGAGCCTCAAATGATGTCAATAAATACCTTTTTTGATGAAATGCGCATTAAATTAAAATCACTCATAGATGAGAACATTATTAAACATACTTGTGTGAAGATTAATTTTGAATTATTTGGAATCTTTTTGTCATTTAAAAATAACTCTCAAGAAATTAAATCTTTCACAACAAAAAATAAAATCCTACTATATAACTACGAATTTGATAAATTATTTCAAGATACAGTAAATTGTTTTATGAAACAAGTTGAAGAATTTCAGCATCGCGACAGTGGTTGGTCATTTTTAAATAATTCGTATCTTGAGGTTAATATAAATAAGTACCAACCACTATCGGGTTCCAGTTACATTGAGTTACCTAAATTAATTAAATCTAAAAAGGCTTGTTTGAATATTATGAATAATGATCATTGCTGTTTTTTGTGGTGTATCACGGCCGCACTGTATCCCGCTAAAAATCATCCTGAAAGGGTTTCATCTTATCCTGATTTTAGAAAAATATTTAATATATCTGAGATGAACTTTCCTGTTAGTTTTAACGATATTAAAGTCTTTGAAAAGAATAATCCACGTATAAAAGTTATAATTTACGGCTTAAAAAATAATAAACTTGTAGTTGGGCCATTATATAAATCTATCTTTGATAGAAGTAACAATGACCGAATCATTCATTTGCTGTTTTTGGAAAATGATGATAATAATCATTACTGTCTAATTAAGGATTGTTCTAGACTTTTTAGGAGTCAAATTACTTCGCATCATAGTAAGATATATTTTTGTGAAGTGTGTCTTATCTTTTTTAATACTGTTAAAGAACGAGATAATCACTTGTGCAGCGGTGTGGTCACAGTGTTGCCTGAAAAAGGTTCGATAATTAAATTTAAGAACTACGACCGTAAACAAACTATACCATTTTGCATTTATGCTGACTTTGAAACTATGTTGCTACCTCAGTCTGATACAAGTAGCGGTGATAACACGACTACTTTGCAACGTCATCTACCAGTTGCGTTCGCGTATTATATTGTTTGTAATGATAATTCGAATCATAATCGTTACGTAAAGTATAGAGGCCCTAATTGCGACGAACGTTTTGTTGAATTGATTATTGAAGACGTTAAAAAGATTTACAATGTTTTGACAACAAATACGCCTATGATCTTTACTGAAAAAGATAAAATTAATTTCTCTAGAGCTACACGTTGTTACATTTGTCAAAACTTCGTATTTTCTGATAAGGTTCGCGACCATTGTCACCTCACAGGCCGATACCGAGGCGCTGCTCACCCCTTTTGCAATTTACAATATAAACGAACATCATTTGTACCAATATTTTTCCATAACTTGTCAGGCTATGATTGTCATTTATTTATTAAAGCGTTAAGTGATGTTCCTGGAGATATTAAAATTATCCCAAAATCCAAAGAAAACTACATTTCGCTAACAAAATTTGTAAAAGTTTCTAATGACCATTTTTTTCAACTACGTTTCGTTGATTCATTCAAGTTTTTAGGAACAAGTTTAAGTAAACTAGCTGATACTTTAAAACCCCACGAATTTAAACATTTAAAAAAATACTTCCCTGATGAACATAAGTTTGAATTATTAACTCGTAAGGGTGTTTATCCCTACGAATATATGAATTCATGGGAACGGTACCAAGAACAATCACTACCTGAAAAAAAATATTTTTATAGCGCTCTAAATGGTCAGCATATTTCAGAAGACGATTATAACCACGCGAGCTTGGTTTGGTCCACATTTAACATTTACGATTTAGGTAATTATACAGATTTGTACTTGAAAACAGACGTGTTATTATTGACTGATATTTTTGAAAAGTTTAGACAAACTTGTAAACAACATTACCAATTAGATGCCGCCTATTATTTAACAGCGTCAGCCTTATCATACGATGCGATGTTGTATTCAACAGGAGTGGAATTGGAATTAATTGATGATTTGGAAATGATACGCATACTCCAGTCTGGAATCAGAGGCGGCGTAAATCTTTTATCTAATAGATATGCTAAAGCGAACAATGTGTATATGTCAGATTACGATCCGTCTAAGCCGGATTCATATCTTGCATATATTGATTGTAATAACTTGTATGGGTATAGTATGTGTCAATATTTACCGTTGTCTAACTTTCGATTTCTAGAACAACACGAAATTAGTAATTTAGACATACCACGAATTCCTGACAATGCAGATGTGGGATACATTTTACAAGTCGATCTTTGTTATCCTAAAAATTTACACAATTTGCATAACGATTTACCGTTTTGTCCTGAGAAATGCATTCCTCCCGGCGGAAAGAGTAGTAAACTCATACCTAACTTGTATGACAAATTTTCGTATGTTATACATTATGTTCATTTGAAAACTTGTTTGAAACACGGATTAATTCTAAAAAAAATTCACCGTGTAATAGCATTTAGACAAAGCCCGTTTTTAAAGCAATATATCGATTTAAATACTAAATTACGTCAGGAAAGTTCTTCAACTTTCGAGCAAGATTTTTTTAAATTAATGAATAATAGCGTCTTCGGAAAAACATTAGAAAATAATGAAAATCGTGTCGACGTTCGGCTTGTAAACCAATGGGTGGATCGTTGTAATAAAACTAAAAAAAGAACAACTGCACAAAAGCTCATTGCTCGACCAAACTTTCACAGCTCAAAAATTTTTACAGAAAATTTAGTCGCTGTTCAATTAAATCCGGAGAGAGTCGTTTTAAATAAACCCATATATATTGGTTTCACTGTATTAGAATTATCAAAAAGCCATATGTATAATTTTCATTATTCCGTGGTAAAGCCGTTCTATGATACAAATGTACGAATGTGTTACACGGATACCGATAGTTTTATTTATCATATACAGACTAGTGATTTTTATGATGACATAAAAACTGAATTTTTATCATATTTTGATACTAGTAATTATTGTGAAAATAATCAATTCAATTTACCTATTCAAAACAAAAAAATCCCAGGTTTGTTCAAGGATGAAATGGGTGGTAAAATTATAACAGAATTCGTAGGTCTTCGTTCCAAATTATATTGCGTTAAAACTGAAAGTAGCACAATTAAAAAAGCAAAGGGCACAAAGAAAAATATTGTAAATAAATTAAATATTAAAGATTATAAAAAAAGTCTGTTTGAAGATGAAATTGTCAGAAAAACAAATATTTTGTTTAAATCCATTAAACATGAAATTTTTACATGTGCTGTAAATAAAATAGCCCTGTCAGGAAACGATGACAAAAGAATAATATCCAAAGATAAAATTTCGACAAGAGCTTGGGGTCATACTAGTTTATTTAATTTTTAATAATTTTCCCCTCTGTGACCTATGTATATATTCATAAATTTTAAATCTGTTTTTACTAATCTTTAAATAATTTAGATATAATTGTGCTATTATTATGTAACGAGTTCTATAATTAAAGTGTATTTCATTGTATTTGTATGCTTTTTCTTTAGTTTAGAATAAACTGGTAAATCATATTTGAATATTGTTTAATTGAACATTCCAAATAGAACAGATTCCCTAAAAATTAATGTATACAACAATTTGTATTAATCATACATAAGGAAAGATGTTGTTCATAGTACCTACGTAGGCACTTTTATTCAATAATAACATATGGTCTAAAGCGTGCAAGTTCAAACTTGAACGATTCTCGTTTACACTGTATCAGATTGCATGACGTGCGTTCTCGATAAATGTGTCGCAATTATTGTAATTAATTTAAATCTATTTTTATTACGACTACAGCCCGGTGTGATAGCGGACGTGCTCGGACATTTTTAGTCTCAATTATCGAAGGATATTTAACATGACAACTGTAAGTAAACTTAATTAAAAAAAAAATAATAATAATAATATTCTGATATGCACTACATTTTTGAGGCTTTGTTATTAATAAACTATTTCTTTTGTTACAGAACACGAAGAATCAAGAAAAGTTTTCTACCTTATCAGATGACGAGTGCACTATTGTGGACTCCCTGGAATATTCTGATTTACCATGCGGACAAAATCCACTGGAAGGGTTTACGGAATACTTCTTACGGACGAATAATCTTGCAGAAAGTACAACAAAACCAACAACAAGGATTCAAAAATCCAAGTGTAAACGGAAGAGCAGTGCAACCAAATCTTCGAAACTGTGTAGCTCATGCTCAACACATTCATTTGTGATCAACAGTGCGCCCAAGAAAGGAATTCGACTTATCAAACTTCAAGTTATTGATTTGGACTCAACGCAACGAATTAGTGACTGTGTACAAGATGACTATAATATTTTGTTAAATGCTCAATACGTAGTGAAAGACGTTGGTGACGAAATAATGGACCAAACTGAGAGAATAATTAGTAACATATCAAAAAAAATATGTGGATATAGTTATACAAGTTGTTTTTAAAATATGACTTAAAGCATGTAAGTAATTTTCCCTTGTCTGTCGACCGGGCATTCTATCGCCCGTAACGCATAACCGCACATCTGTCTTTCAGCTGACGGACGCCGACAGATAGGGGGAGTAAATTTTTTTAATTTATGTAATAATTTTCAAAACTCTCAACATACCTCAACTCTTTGTACTTATGTAATTTACCATATTAAATTTATTGTATGTTGTAATGTATAATCGTGTTAGTTGTCGTGTTAAATATCCTAGATTTAATTAATTAAAATGTAATTATGCTAATTTTAAATAAACGGATTGTATATTTTAAAATGCAGTTTATTAATTTCCCTATTATTTACTTAATGATTAATAATGATTATGATGTAAGATTTTGTATAGAACTTTAGTGATTTATTAAATTAAAAATACAGATGTGATATAAAAAGTATCAGAAAAGGTGAAGTACTTTTTTCTTTAAATTATTAACACAAAAACATAATGCATACTGTTTTATTTAAATATATTTCTTTTAAGTTTTGAAGTAAAAATAAAACATAATTTAAACAAACATAATTTATTAGAAATTAAAGAACTATATTATTGTCGATACACCATTTTCTAATGCATAAAACATTTCGCAGAGCACAATATTTTACGTGGTTAAAACAATTATATTGAGAAATATCTTTACAGTAAAATTCTGTCAATGATTTTAAATTAGGTACACCTTTTTCAGATATATCTGAAATATTTTCGTGTCCACATAAATCTTGCACCCATTTCACTTTTTCTTGACCTTTGACTAGTACTTTCCGATCTTTTAGATATTTTTTTATAATTCTTTTGAATTCTATATAGTTAACATGACCTTCAGACCAGCGTATCCCTCGATTCCGTTCTATCCACCCAACATGTTTTCTTTCTTCAGGTGTGAGAGTTGAAAAGGAGTATGGTGATTTTATTAAAAAGGTTTGAGTATGTACACCTGTACCAATAACTAGCTCTTTAACAATAAATTCATTCTTTGTATTCTTAAATCCTTGTAGATCTAAAATAACTATGTCGTTATTCATGATATTTTTTTAACAATGTTGCTTAAAGGTTTATATTCAAATATGCAATCGTTCAAAATAAGACAATACGCTGCTGTCTGATCAGGTATTTCTTGATCCGCTTCAATTTCAACTCGAACGTCTATAGACCCTTTTAAACTTTCTTTCTGTCTTGAACAATCCACAACAAACATAGGGGCAACGTCTTTAAATTCTTTTAAACTCATCAAAGGTTCTGGTCGGCGTCCGTAATACGACTGTTGAAATTTTGCATATTGTTCGTATAATAAAGAAAATCTCCCTTCTGAAAAACTGATGTTTAATCCCTCATATGGGTAATAATCGGAATTTAAGAATACTCTGATATCTCGTATATTGCAATGATCGAACTCAGCCATGGATTCATTTGCTTGATGTTTTCGATTTGTTTGGAAACCGATTACTACAAACCGTGGTTTTTCTATCTGAGAGGAAGTTTTAATTGACCAAGTATGTTTCCGAGTTTTAGGTAAAAGCGGATATTCGTAAAGGTCCCAGTTTCGAAATGCTAATGTAATGGGGCGATCTTTTTCTAACAGCTTAAGTAGATTTATTCTTTCTCGATCAGAAACCCTTACGTGAGGTACTCGCCATACAATTTTAGTGATATTAATATCTTCCACAACTTCTCCTTTATTTAATTTCAGGGCATTGATATTTGTATTATTCCTCAAGATCACTAGCTCGTGTTTACAGTTCAATATAATTTTTTCATAGTCTTCAGCAAAACCCAACACTTTATTCAATGGGATAGAAACAGAGAAGGTTCCATCATTAACAGTTCCATTCGTTGCCCATCCCCAAACACGAGCACTTTTTGATTCATTTTCACATAAGGAAAGATAGGATTTCATCGTTGTAGTGATACCAGCATTTTTTATTTTGTCTATTTCTACCCCGTTTAATTCATACCTGATATCTTGAAATAAAAACAATATTGGATTATTTATGAAATTAACATTTGAAACTTTTTCCTTAGCATTAGTAGCAGTCGTTTTGTACACGTCAACTTTGCCTTCAACATATAACGTACTTTGTGAAGGCAAAATGTATAAGTCTTGTTGATTTATTGGTATACGTATTTCATCATTCCTGTTGAAACTTGTCACGTAAGGTTTGTAAGAATGAAATTCGAAACTTTCAACACTGTTGTCATGCACAGTTGATTGGGATACATTTAGTATACTCATTATAACAAACCAATTAACTTGAGAAATGCTTTATTTTTTTCCGTCAATTTTTTTCTTGACTGTTTTTTTATGGGTCTTGCTTTTTTAAGAGTTTTTGTAGAACTGACTCGCTTAGGAGCTGTACACAGGTTTTTATGAAAAATTAGCATTTCTTTTTAAAATGTAAATATAGTTGTACTTCTTCACCACGCAAATTGATTTCTTTATTATCACCGTCTAATAGTCTTATATTTAAAGAACTAATAGAGGTTTGACTAACTGGGAAATATATCAAGTTAGAGGGTATTTCAATTATTCGATAGCCTGGTGGTACGTTAGGCACGAATTCATAAATGATATGACTTGATTTACCGTTTACAAATGATCCGCTTACAACATCACATTCAATGCGTACAATAGTTGTTGACAAAATGCTGACTGGATACTGACTCTCGTTATTTATATTGGCTTTTAGTGATTCCATTCCAAAACCTAATATCTTACCCAGTGAATTAATTTTGTTAAAATGGATATCCTTAGAACAAAAAATTTTAGTTTTGAGTGTATTATTATTGCAACTAATATTCAATGTAGTGCCTTTAATATTTGTTTTTAAATAATCACATAAATCTTGTAACTCATAGGAGCCTTCTGGAACTTCGATGGTCTCATTTTCTCCATAATAGAACTTGTTATTCCTCTTGTCTATATTAGGAATTGAATTGAAGGTAGAAAAACATAAAAGTCCGCATTCATAATCTCCAGATAATTCTATAGTAGGCGAGTAGTTAGTCGTTAAACAGGACCCCCTTCCAGTTATTGACACAGTGAAAGACATTGTTGTACTGATATTTTTTTTTATTTCAAGATTAATTTAAACATTTTTTTTTTTCCAATACTTTTTTAAAAAATTTAAACAAAGATGTCCGCAATTTACAGTGCTAAATTTCTGTTCTTGCACAAAATTATAGTAAATATGACAATCTCTTAAATAATTGATTAATTCTATAGGTGGTTTCAGATTACCAAAACTGTTATAATATTCACAATATTTTCCTTGTTTAACGTATGCTACCCAATGTGTTCCAGGCTTTTGAGAAGTATCTAAATTTAATATTGCACATTCAATCTTCCTTGGCTTTACAGGTAATGTATCTCTCATAAAAACTCCTCTAAAATAAGGAATGCCACTCGCATACTTCAAAATATCTAAATTAGTTAGGGCTCGATTGGGTAGTCGATCAATTAGTTTTTTGAAGGTGTTAAATATAAACCTCTTCCTTTTTTATAAGACTTAAGATATAATCCTTTTCCTAGAACGACAGCTTCCATCATTTTATTATGTCGTTTAGACTCCTCAAGATTTTTTTGACCCACTTTGTAATCATTGACGGCTTTAGCTATGCCAGCTGCCCCTCCAGCTAATGAACCCAAAGCTGATAATCCAGCAAAAATGGGAATCAAAGGTAAAATCCCACCGGTCTTTGGAACAGGAATAACACGTGGCAATCGTATTCCTTTCTTATTATTTAAAAGTTTTTTCGCAGCAGAATGAGCATATTTTATTGCAGATTGATTGTCTTTACAATTTAATTTTTTTGCTTGTGCCTGAATTTTTTTCACAATCTTCATAAAAGATTTTACACCGGCACCGGCTTTAAGTTTTGCTTTCATTGCATTTTTAACAATCCAAGATGCTATTTTTTCACCTCTTTTACTATCTTTCGCTTTTAATCTTCTTTTAGCCATATTTAATAGTTCAAGATCTGCTTTATGTCGAACGTTTATATCCTTGTTATTATATGCTATATCGTGGTACATACACGCCTGATCTAATTTATTAATACCGCGATCGCCTCTAAGCAATCGTTTCTCAAGTTTCGTTCCTGGGCCGCAAAATTGATATCCAGGTAAATGCAGCTCGACCGGTAATTTGTTTATTAAGCTGTTTATTATACCACTTCCTTCTTTCATTGATATTTGTGTACTGGTTCATATATTATTGTTTAACGTTTATTTATATTAAGATATGAGTTGGCTTTTATTTACCCAGCTATTTTCATCGTTACTTAAACCTAACCATTTCACAAAAAGTCTATTTCCTTTTCTCTTTATTACTTTCTCAATGAGGTATATATCAGGAAATTTAGTTTTTTGTAATTCATATTCGTAAAAACAACCTAAAATTAACTGTTTACGTCTATCTTCTATTTGATATGTTGGAGGGTTAGTGTTATTAACTTTTTTAATTACAAAGATTTCAGATGACCAGTTAGGAGTATAACCTTTTGTAAACTCTCCTTTGTACTTACTAATACGAACAAAATCGCCTACATGCAGTACAGGTTTTCGAATAGTCTTGTAGCATCGAGAATTTAAAATATTAGATCTTGCTATCATCTGATTTGATACGTTAACATCTACGGGTTTGAATTTTGTAATACTATGTATAGTATTATTGTAGCTTTGTACAACTGAACTCAGTTGTTTATCGAACCATTCGTATTTACCATATAGACTGAATAGCTTATATAGATTAGATTTTAATGTTCTAATCACCCTCTCAACAATAGCTGCTTTTTTTACAGAATAAGTTGAGTAATGGTTAATTTTGTACTTGTTCATCATTTTCTTAAAAACATCATTATAAAATTCTTTTCCTGAATCCGTTTGCAAATTAAATGGACATCGTAATGATTCTATTAAGATATTTTCCATAGCACTAGTCACATCATTTTTATTTTTAGATTTTAAAGGTTTTACCCACACATATTTCGATAAAGCATCAATTACTACTAAGATGTATTTATAACCTTTATTAAAATTAGCGTATTTTTGAAAGTCTATAAGATCTCCTTGCCACAAGTCGTCAATTCCTTTAATAATCGTTTTACGACGTTGAAAGTTTCTTCTTGCTGCCTTATGAAGTTCATTGACTATGTTTTGTTTGCTCATTTTTGTTTTGCGCTATTTTGACGATACGATCTATTTCACTTTTGTTGTAGTATGTCAAAGCAAATCTATCTAAAACAGCCTTTTCAAGACCTTTTAGGTACACTTTGACATCAATTCCAACTTTTTTTATTTCTTTATTCAATTCTTCAATTTGTCGATCCAGGTAAACTTTATTTACAGCTTCATCATCCCTTTCTGGAACCGGCAATCCTATTAATCTTGAAGAGTTGAAATCAAAGTCTCCAGTTTCTGATTTTACCAGTGTGTTGTTTAGTGTATCAAGGTATTCAGAAAATCTCAAACGTTTATGAACGTGATGACCAAATTTATCTATATTCATAGCGATGTTGATCTTTTGTGTTCTACACATAGACTGCATACATTTATAATGAAATTGACCTTATATTTTTCTTTTTCACGATGCCAGCCTCATAAAGCTCCTCAATTATTGATAAAATCTCATTTTCTAACCCTGTGTTACCAGCATCTTTGGATGCAATAAGTATTTGTAAGCGTTCTACTAGCTCATTCGGATCATCCCAATAAACCAAATCTGTATTCTGTTTAACTTCTTTTAAAAGACTAATGCCTTCTCCTTTTGAAAGACTCTCGGTACTTGTGCATATATTTTTATCTAATTTAAATAACGGTCTTATAATATTCATGTACTTAAAGCCTTTATTACTGTTAATTGGTTTTTTAGCACAATAATTTCGTCTATGAGCATTTGTATTCACTAGAAGAATTTTGTAGGTTTTCAAGTCGTCAATTGTTATTACATCCAGCTGAGGTGTTTTTTTATAAAGCAATTCTACCAGACCTCTTGTTTTTTCAAAATTTTGATTACCAATTTTCAGAGAATCATCTTCATCATAAACACGTGTTTTTCCCAGCATTAGTCTCCCGCGTTCATATCTTATTCCAAATGGAATATTGTATTTAACGTTATCTGAAGAAGAATATTTATTATCTTGTGGAATTGGAGACGATTGAAGCGATTTGAATGAATTTTCACTTATGTTATGTTTATCTTCTGGTATTAAAGTAAGTCTTTTATCAGATTTTAAATCAATTTCATTATCAGAGTCCTCCTCTTCGGTAATAGTTCGATCTGAAGCTTCGTTTGAAGAAAATGAGAATTCGGATTCATTGTGTTTAATTTTTTTCAGCGGAGTTATATTCTCTAAATTATCCGGTAGTTCATCTTCATTATTTTTTTTCGTTAACTGGTTTAACGGGTTTGTTATTGGCTTGAATATAGTTTCCAATACTAAATTACTGGTATTTTTAGCATCTTTTATCATTTCAACTTTTCTTTTCACAGCATTTGCTGACTTTACTATTTGTTCTTTTAATTTTTTTTCCATTATGGAGTATTCTATTCACTTCTGAATCAGAAATGAGAGTAATGTTTTATCTCAAAATCATCACTTTTAATATTTGTCAATATTTATAAAGGTGTCAAACATCATTCTATAACACCCATTGTTCCGCTCACAATCTTTATTTATCACGACATAGCTGTAAGGTTTTTCCCACACAACTGAACACATTTCTCGAAACTGAGACCACGACATGTCAGAACCAACATGTTCGTCATAAACATGTTTTAAATTTACATCATCTTGTTTGAATAAAACAATCAGATTTGAATTATCTCGCACAAGTTGTTTCGGTATCTTTGTATATGTTTGATTTATATAAAAGCAATCAATATTTTTATGTCGTCCCATAGCAAAGTAATCTCGAATGCTATTTTGATTTTCACAGGCTACGTCATCAAACATTATAATAGAGTCAGGCAAAGCTTCGTGTGGGCTTATGATTTCACTATTATGATTATATTTAAAAAACGAGGTGTTCGGAACCATAGCTAACACGTTTTCTAGAAATATGTATTTAGGTTGATATAATGATTTCGAATAGACATAAAGATTCTGAAAACGAGGACCATCCTTGTGCAATAATAAGCTTATTACCATGTTGGTTTTGCCGCAATTTGACGGACCACAAACAATACAACGGATAGTATTAGGTAGTAAACTACCATGGCGTTTTGGGTCATCTGATGATGGCGCACAAATTAGTTCTAAATTTAATTGAGGTTTTTGTTTAATAAATTTCATTTATAAACTTCTATGAACTATAGCACTGATAAAAATGATGTTAAATCGCAATCTCATCTTATTTAAACAACTACGCTTGTGTTTTAAAAATTACCATCCAATCAAATACGGTATTATGATATTTGATAGGCATTGGGTAATTTATATTTTACGAAGAGAAATACAAGAAATGAAACACTTCGCGGTTATTGGGATTCTACTCCAAATGGAGCGAAGCGGAATTTGGAGTAGAATGCCCAATAACCATCTACTTACCTGAGGCAGTGGAATTACTGCTGAATGACTCAGTGGGCCCTGACATCGAGGAAGAGGAACTTTTGCAGATGGATGCGGAGAATATACCAGATCCTCTGGCGTAAGAGCTGGTTGAATGTAAAACAGTCCTTATTAGGACTATAAAAACAGCTCTTTTCAGAGCTACATTTTTTCTAGTAGTTTCATTTCGACTTAGATAAACCTTAAAAATTATCTCTTTATGTTCATTGTACTGTTATATACATGAAACAAAACATTCCCAGATAAATTAAAAAAAATTTTTTTGATGTCCATAAGTTGCAAGTCTGCAAGTCGTGATTTTTTTTTTTTTAGGTTCAGAATGACTTGAACTTTAAGACATTATTATCCAAAGTTTGATCAATTGTAATCATTACGAGAAAAAAATAAAACATACATTTTTCCATACAAAAAAAGTAACAATATTTTTTCTCTCGAAATCTATGAGTTTCAAGCGAAAATGCTATAGAATAAAACGTGTTTGTATTAGTGTGATCTACCTTAGAAAAAAAAATCAGGTCGCTATTTTTACTTTTGGTCCAATGTCCACTGATTTTCAATTTGGAACCACTGTGCGACGCGGCGAACGTTGTTGCGGAGCGGCGGAGGCGGTGTAGTAGGGTTGAGCCAGCCCAGCCAGGTAGTTTTTGTTGTGCGTTTGGTGTGGATTGTATTGCAGCGTAGAGTACAAAATGGCTGATGAGTAGTAAAAGGACGACAACATTCCCGGTGCAGCCTTCAGCGCGCACAGTCCGTTCCGTACTTTGCGCCTCCGCTCAATTTACGAAACTTGACTTTCGCTTAAGCTTATCCGGTCCGTGTTTAGCACGATTTTCGCTATAGCACGCAGTGCGTAGAAGTCCTTTTAGGCACCTACGTGCTGTTTTCATAGCGCCGACAGTGTTTGAACGCATTTTTATTCACTTTTGCGGCTAGTTGATACCTTACGGTGACAACGAAGCTAGCCGGCGTCACCCGAGAACGCTGACAGGGCCCTTAAGACCCCGTCAATCTCGAAGTCCCGATCCCACTGCACTTGGGTTTATCCCAAGGGTAACGGAGTTTAGTCCAGTATTTCATTGATATCAAATAGTCAGGTCATATGTTTGTTTCTTACTTGTACTTAACTAATATTTATGAGCAGAAACACAGGTTCTAGATTTCTTTATAAGACAACCTATTTAACCTAAATGTGCCTTTATTGTGAGAAGAAATAAAGATCTCATTATTATCTTTCAGAAAGTGATTACATATTTTTGTCACAAAATGTTCTGAAGGAGAATAGTAATAACTACGAAATTGAAAATGGTATGTTAACTTTAATTTTCATGCAGGATTTTCATTCAGTATCCTATTTGTTTGTAAAATGTAAAAGCAGTAGTTTGAAGTTTTACTGTTTGTAGATAAAGAAACCCTTACTACCCGTCAACCTGTGCAAGTACAGGATATGGAAGTTGAACAATGTCAGAAAGGTATGTTTAACATTTTATGTTTACTAATTTTTCTATTTAACTAAGTAACTATAAAAGATTAATTTAAACTCGTGATATTTGCAGTAAATAATTGGTCTTCGTGGAATCCAAAGGCATTGAAATCAAAGTTCAAAGTTATCAACCGTAAAAATACCTCTCTCTCTCACACACTAATGGAATATTACCTGTTTATGAATATGATCTTTTTGTAAATTTTGACTTGTGTTTGTAGACCCCGTTTCTAAATTATGTGCGTGTTTAGCAGTACTTGTTTTGGTTTGTTTATTAGCATAACTAATTGTGAATGAATTGAAACAAAAAAAATGATATCTTAAGGACCCGGAATTTTAGGTAGAGCACCATAACTAAAAAAAATACAAAATTTTACCCAGTTTTTCCTCTATCTCAAAGAATTTTGTTTATTATTCTTGGGAATTTCTTAACATACTTCATTTTAAATGCTAGCACAGTTCAATAACTTTGAAATAAGGCCACTTTTGTGTATGTAGACCAAATAAAATCGTAAAAAAAACAATTTTAATAAACTCTTAAAAATAGGAGAAATTAAATTTTAAAATAGCTCTCATTCAGAGGGATGCGGGATGCGACCCCCCTTTGTATGGTTTTTTGTCGATAAAATTTAACATAAAGTACGCTGGTAAAGTATCGGAAGTCCGATCCCTAACACACTGTATATTTACATAAATAATTGATACTATCGGAGTAAACATTACCTTAGCCATGTCCCATGTTCGGTTAATAATTACGATTATACAAATCTAAGATATGTTAAGTAAGTTCGTGCCTAAAGTATAGGTTTAATTATTTAGCTTTCCATAATCTGTACTACCAAACCAGATGGAATAAATAATTCGAGAACTATGTTTTGGTGTTTCTGTTTTGAAGGAAGTTTGTTTTGAGAGGGTGTGTGTTGCAGACTCTTTGGTTTGCTAAGTAGGTTTGCATATATATTTTTAGAAGCATATTTTTTGGTTTAAAATGGATATGTGTCAGTGTCAATTTTATTATTGTTCATGTAAAAATCTAAAATATATGTTTAACATTAAAATATTGGTTTCTATATAGACAACAGTAAACCACTTGAAACAGTTGTGGTCCTTCGAGCCGACCCAACATTCTTCCTCAGGAAAGCGATAATGGTGATGTTAGTCTGCTTCAAAAACCTGACAGCGTGGAGAGAGTTTTAGGTGTCACTTGGAGACCTGCAGCTGATAGTTTTGGTTTCGATTTAAGTTTTAAAAAACTAAACAAAGATGTAGTCAACGGTGTTCGAAAGCCTACCAAGCGTGATGTGCTGAAAATTGTTATGTCTATATTTGATCCACTTGGTATGCTATGTCCTTTCACTATTAAAGGAAAGATCCTTTTACAAGAACTGTGGAGAAGTAAGAAGGGCTGGGATGAACAAATTGATGACGTAATTTCACAAAAATGGTTCAGTTGGCTCAAAGAGCTCAAAAAATTAGAGTCTTTTTCTGTTCCTCGTTTCTATGGGTTTACTGGAAAAGACAACATAGATCTCCACGTTTTTGTCGATGCATCTGAAGAGGCCTACGCGTGTGTAGCGTATTTATGCAGATATGATGAGGTTGTATTTGTCGCTGCAAAGTCTCGAGTCGCACCACTTAAGTGCACGACGATACCTAAGCTTGAATTACAGGCAGCGCTGATAGGTGCACGACTTGGTCAAACGGTATCTAAGGAACACTCTCTTGAAGTCAGGAAGAGATATTTTTGGACAGATTCTAAAACTGTTTGGTTCTGGATCAACAGAAATCCCAAGAAAGAAAAAGTATTTGTTTCGAATCGTTTGGCCGAGATTGATGAATTGACTAAGTGTAATGAGTGGAGGTGGCTCCCTGGAACGGTTAATGTGGCAGATGAGGCGACTAGAGCCAAGGATACTCTCAACGGCAGATGGATCGTCGGCCCCGAGTTTCTCCGCCTCCCGAAAGATAACTGGCCTCAATTTCAGCCAGACCCTACAAATAATTTGGATGTTATGCATCTCAAAGAAACTTCAAACCTTAGGAAAGTAATTTTAGATGAGCGATTTTCAAACTGGCGTCGCCTAGTTAGGAGCATGTCCTGGGCTTTGTTGTATATAGATAGATTTATTTTCAAACGTTCAGTGCATACGTCTTTGACGCCTGACATAGAACACCGTGCAGAAGTGATAATAATCAGACAAGCTCAAGCAGATATGTTTGGAGACGATATTAGTAGACTAAGGGCAGGAAATAATCTGAAGTTTTCTAGTAAATTACTTAAGTTGAACCCTGAAATAAACGCTGGTGGATTGCTTGTGGCAAGGAGTCGTCTGGAAGCTGGGAAGCATCTTTCTGAGCACCTTAGAAAACCCATTATTTTAGACTCGAAACATAACGTTACAAGATTGATCATAATATATTACCACCGCAAGCTTGGTCATCATAATTCTCAGACCTTATTAAATGAGTTGCGTCAGATCTACTATATTTTCGGACTTCGAAATGCGGCGAGAAAATTGACACGAGATTGTGTCACGTGCAAATATTTGAGAGGTCGGCCTGGGCAACCGATGATGGCTGCTTTACCGGAGAACAGGCTGCAACATCATTGTAGACCATTCTACTTTTGTGGAATAGATCTTTTTGGTCCAATGACAGTTACTGTAGGCCGCAGACATGAGAAGCGCTGGGGTGTCATTTTTACGTGTTTTAGTACTCGAGCAGTGCATATAGAGTTGGCCTCATCCCTGTCAACTGATTCTACAATACTAGCTATTCGTCGAATGGCAGCTCGCCGCGGATTTCCTTATCAAATTCATTCGGATAATGGCACAAATTTTCGAAGTGCGGACAAAGAATTACGAAAGGCTGTTCAGGGTCTACTTCATGGAAATGATATTTCAGAGAGAGTCAATAATCTTGGTGTCAAATGGACTTTTAACCCTCCTGATGCAGCACATATGGGTGGAGTTTGGGAGAGATTAATTAGGTCGATTAAAACGGCCCTCTCTGCTACATTGCACACTTTGTCTCCAAAAGAGGAAGTTCTTCTGACATTGCTAATTGAAGCGGAAAACATTGTAAATAGCCGACCATTGACTCACGTATCTTTAGATATTAATGACGAAGAGGCTCTAACCCCTAATCATTTTTTGATAGGTTCCTCCAATCCAGTACCGTCTCCCGGACTGTTTTCAGATGATGACCTACGGTTAAGGAAGCAGTGGAGATTGGCTCAACGTTTAGCTGACAAGTTTTGGTGTCGTTGGGTACGCGAATATCTGCCTAACCTCCAACTCCGTCACCGATGGACGTCAGATGCAGGAAATCAGGTTAAAATAGGGGACTTGGTTGTTATTGCTGATCCAGCCTCTCCTAGAAATGTTTGGGCAAGAGGGAAAATTGTAGGGGTCACTCCTGGTCGTGATGGTCGAGTGCGCATGGCAGAGGTGGCCACCAAAAGCGGTGTTTTACGTAGACCGGTTAATAGGTTGGTTATTCTAATGAGTCTGCCACCCCATGATGGGTAGCTGATAGCGGGGAGGAGTATGTTGCAGACTCTTTGGTTTGCTAAGTAGGTTTGCATATATATTTTTAGAAGCATATTTTTTGGTTTAAAATGGATATGTGTCAGTGTCAATTTTATTATTGTTCATGTAAAAATCTAAAATATATGTTTAACATTAAAATATTGGTTTCTATATAGACAACAGTAAACCACTTGAAACAGTGTGAGAGGGAGGTACTTTGTGTGTTGCAAAGGCGCCCTATATTTTTAAAAATAAATTTATGTAACACGCACACCCTCATTCTCGCTCCGTCCTCTGAGCCCCGACACCTCCCCTGACTCTTGCTTTACCTGACTAACCTGGGAAGCGAAGGTATACCCAGACAGGGAAAACCGTTACAACCTAACAAAACGTTTGGAAACCGCATAGTTTCACGTTTCGGACCCGTGAATTGGTATCCAAGATCGTGCGATATAACGCCGCTTGACTATTTTCTGTGGGGATATGTAAAGTCTCTAGTTATCGCCGATAAGCCCAATACGATTGATCACTTGACTTGACTTTCACACAAACATTTCTGATGTCTCCGGGGCTAAACAATAACATTCTAGCTCAGTTGACAGTCTGTGAAGACATGGGATCCCATAAGGAAGGCTAGTGCTATTGTATTTGATGAAATGGCATTAGCAACGCGCCTTAAATATATGGAGTCAGAGGATAAAGTTGAAAGAGAAAAAGCTGTATGATCATAGTTTAGTTTTTATGGTACGAGAAATTGTATCATCTTGGAGGCAAGCTATAGTTTTCTGTTTTGTGAAGGTGCTACACCTTCTACCACTTATCACTTTAAAACATATTAAGGGTAAAGCCGCGTATCCACTAGGCCAAATTTTTACCATGTGTTTTTATGGCCAGAGACACCGCACCGCACCACGAATTCAATAGAAGGATGGCATAAGGGATTAAATAGAAAGGTGGCAGTTAAACACCCAAATATTTAAACAACATATCAAAAAAATAAACAATTTCACAAGAATTTTGGATGATCCAAGCGCAGGTTTATTATAGCGATCGGTGCACACGAGAAAAACGTGACATTCAAATAGATTCACGCATAAATAAAATTGTAAAGGATCTCACTGATGACAAAATTGACGAGTTCCTGAGACGTCTCTTATTTATAGGTTTACAACAAAAGAAAGTACAATAGTTGCAAGTACAAATAAAACACGACATTCGTCAAAACAAAAAGTGAGGACAGGCATATTTAAACTTGAAACAACGATTTACGAAGTTTTGGACCTAATTGACATTTTTATTAAAAATCTAAATATAAGAACACAAAACAAAAATATTGCTTGAAACGAACAAAACACAATAATGTCATTGTTGATGCATCATCGACGAAGAGGGCACACAGACGTTCGCTCGACACAAAGACGGCTCACTACTTTTAAAGAAATTTACTAATTATATTCATATGACAAGCAAACTGGAAGATATTGAGTCACAATCACTGCTAGAGGATTGCAAGAAATACAAACATACTCCAAATAATAGAACAAGAACTTTATTTAAGCATCTTTGCATCTACGAGGGTGGATTGAAAAGTAGTCGGCCTAACACTGATCCATTTAGTTCTAAAAATCAAATCTACCCACATTATTTAGTCCAATTCAGACCTGTTAATTGTGTGAAGTTTGAAACGTATGAGATAATTAGTTTTAATTTTATAAATTTATTAACAAAGCAATCTGACATCATTTTCGCAAATGGAGCAAATCGAGCAGCGTGCCGTCATTAAGTACCTCCATAAGAAGGGGCTGTCATCAAAAGCCATCCATGATGATATGGTCAGTACATTAGGGGATTGTGCTCTTTCATATTCATCCGTCAAAAAATGGATTGCAGAATTCAAGCGTGGTAGAGAGAGTGTGCAAGACGAACCCCGCTCTGGAAGGCCTTCGACATCCACTACTGACGAAAATGTTAAAAAAATACTCGACTTAGTTATGGGAGACCGCAGATTGAAAATTAGAGAGATAGCCGAGATTATAGGCATCTCTTATGAACGTACTCAAAACATAATAGTCAACGTGTTGGGTTTCCACAAGGTGTCTGCGAGGTGGGTTCCGCGACTGCTTTCAGTTGAGCAAAAAAGGATGCGATTGACTATTGCACGCGACTGTTTGGAGTTATTTGAAGCTGATGAATGTGATTTTTTTAATCGTTTTGTTACTATGGACGAAACATGGGTTCATTACTGTACACCAGAAACAAAACAACAATCAAAACAGTGGAAAAGACATGGTTCACCACCCCCCAAAAAGGCTAAGTCGATTTTGTCGGCAAGTAAGGTGATGGCTTCAGTATTCTGGGACTCGAAGGGTGTGATTATGGTTGATTATCTTGAAAGGGGTCAGACTATAAACTCTGATTATTACTGCACCTTACTACGTCGTTTACGAGAGGAAATAAAAGAAAAACGTCCAGGAATGATCAGAAGAAAAGTCCTGTTTCATCAAGATAACGCTCGTGTTCACACGTCTGTTCAATCAATGGCAGAAATTCACAACTGTGGCTTTGAACTGTTACCGCATCCACCTTATTCACCTGATCTAGCACCGTCAGACTTTTTTCTGTTCCCTAACCTAAAAAAGCACTTGGGAGGTCAAAGATTTTTGACAAACGACGAGGTCAAAGCAGCAGTAGACGCATATTTTGACTCTAAGGAAGAATCATTTTTTTTCAACGGGCTAAATGCTTGGAAGAGAAGGTGGCAAAAGTGCATTGAACTTGATGGTGATTACGTTGAAAAATAAAAATATATTTCAATTATTATATATTTATTTTCTTGGTTAGGCCGATTACTTTTCAATCCACCCTCGTATATTACTTTTTACTTACTAAGCTTATTAACTCTCATAAGAAGAGGTATAACTATCACAATTAAATTCTTAGTAATTGGATTGTATGAGCTTTGTAAAAACATTGTCATTACATTGCTAACTAGTGTTCTTACTCAGGTTTTGTTGATTTACCTTTTGTATAAAATAGCAACCTCCTATCTACAATTAATAAGATGAGAGCCATGAATGTTATCAGTACAATGCTCATGTTACTCTTCCTGTCGCTCAATAAGTGCCAAGTGCAATATAATATTAACAGTTCTGTGGTTAATAACATTGAAAGAATAGAGTTGACAGGGAATACTTTTTACCATTTTCATGCTGCTTCGCCTCAGAATATATCAGACCTGGTAGATGAAGTATTTAAAATCAAGAGTGCTCAGATCTCTAAGACTAATAAACCTAACACACTTGATGAACCAAGCCACATGAATTCTGAGTTAAAAAGAGCCTTTCCGCAATCAACTAAATTAGCATCCACACAGAGACCTGACCCAATGCCAACCAGTAAGTTGTCAAGGTCTCTCACAGGGAAATCAGAGACAACTTCAATCATGCCAGTGCAGAGAAGTTCACTATACAGTACTAATCTTATGCAGGAGACTGTCAAGTCTGATTCAACTACTAACTGGTACCCAAGTATACACATTAAAAACGCAACACAGTTGATAGTGTCAGATGACTCAAAAAAGAGAATTAATATTGATATCACTGGAAAGTTAACTGAGTGCTTCCCTAATTTGGATGATCGTTCATTCTTCATAACTCAATCTGATTATATAATGGATCTCATGAGTAAAATCCAAGCATACCATAATTATGATTTGTCTGAGGTCCATATGGAAGTGTACATAATCCTGATCCTAAAATATATAAATGATGCTAGTAGAAAATATTCTTTGAATGATCAATGTCTGATTACCACCTTTTCTTCCTTCAGTTCCTACACTATCAAGGAAATGTCCCGCAATGTTAAAGGTTTTATAACCACTCCAGCCTCAAGAAAGAAGAGGGATGTGAGTGAAGATGAATATCTAACTAGCATTCTGACAAAGACTCAGGGAAATTTAATAAAGGATTTAACTGACTCAGGTCTGATACTCAGAACCCAACAAGATGTCAAGCAGGTTATAACAATTGACAGAAACATAAAAAGCATAGCAAAGTTTGATCATTTACTTTCAATCAATGACATGCCACTAAGGATACTTTTCCATCCTTTGTTAGACTGGCCTGAGGCACTGTCAGAAAAGAGGCTAAGTTCAAATAGCCTAGGTCTAAATGGTCTGACTATGACTTATCTTAGATCAAATAAGATCACTTCCCTAATGAAGAGGTGCTCCAATTTATTGACATGGAAAGAAAAGAGAAATTTTAGACTAAATTCAGTGCACTTTGTCAATGTAGAGGATGGTAAATTTTGTGTCATAAATGCTTATTGTGAGAATAAGCTATACAAAAACTACACATGTAGACCCTCAGAATCAGATTCTGATCAGACATTAGTAATCACTAATATTGAACAGGAGGTTTCACAAATGATTCCAAGAAATTAACAAGCCTTAAAGCAATGCTGTTGAAAGACATAAAAGATTATGAAATAGAGACCCAGATTGATGACATTACTATTTGCTCAATTAAATCAGTTTTGGAAAAGGAAGGTTGTGATTCAGCAAGTACTCACTTTGGTTTGGTGAATGTTTATTATCTAGAAAATGGAAGGGCAATCATTAGTCCTTTAATCCAAAAAGACCTAAAGTTGCATTTCAATTCATCAAATATAGATTTCTATGAATGCTCATCTCCTCTCTGCATCCCATATGGGTCGAATGAATGCTCTGGTGATATTAATTATTGTTCAAAAGTTGCCAAATGCAGGCCTGGATCCATTGATAAGTGTAAGATTTCTCAAAACCTATTAGGATATAAATCAAAGAAGTATAATAGCACAGTTCTATTCAAGTTCAGTTATTGGTCTGAAATGACATTTCTGGTGGATATGACACCATCTTCCAAATATTATGACATTGATTTGATTAAGTCCAGGAATTGTAGTGTCAGTATACAATGTGACACTTTAAAACTCTACTTGAACTCATCATGCTTGATGAGCAAAGCAATAATATCTACAGGCAATCATGATTCTTACTATAGTCTCCACAATTCCACAATTAAAGATATAATTCTAAATTACAACACAATAGGTCATGGCATGACTACAACCATTTCAATTTATGACGATTATGGCAAATTCTATGAGGGTGACTTAAAATGTGAAAGCATCAATGTTTGCCAATTGATACAGTGTACAATTTGTATTAAATATCTCATAAATCCGCATTGCATGAGCAATGTTTCAAAAACTCTGATCATGATGATGTTTGCTATGCTTTCTTCAATCTCGATTGTTTCCACTTTTTACTTTTTTGCAAAGGGACCCAAACTCAGTAAAAGAGCAATTATAAAAGGAGGATCCAGATTAATTAACATTATGAAGAGGACAAATAGGAAACTTAAAAACTCACTAATCAATGTCAAGGATGCTATAATGGATGATCTACCTCCAGAAGAGGAGAGCTTCTTACAGACTATCAGGTCAGAAGGAAATGACACCAGACAAGAGATCAAGAAAGTGACCTTGAGGACTAGACCAAAAATAACTAATCTAGCAATGATTTTCATATTCATTGGTTTCAACTATAAACTTGTTGAAAGCTGTGTGGATAGTACTACTCTAATCACTAGTCAAAATGATTGCACTATTAATCAGAGTGGCAAAATGACTTGTTTAATCAAATCATCAGTTAGAATCTCTGGAGCACCTCTAGGCCAAGAAAGCTGCATAAACATAAATGGTCATAATGGAGAAGTGATGAGCTACATCTCCATTAAAACTGAATCCATAAATAACATTTGCTAAAAGAACTATCTATATCACACAGCTCCAATTTCTGTAGTTACTAACTCTAAAGCATACTGCCCTGGCACTGACCATTGCTCTAATTGGGAGGAGTGCACCAAATTTATGAGAGAAGATGAGTTAAAGAAAGTTTTATTCCCTTCCACGATTAACATACTATCTAAATTTGATTGCTCAAAACCCAATGGATGTGCTGGAAACGGCTGCTGGAGGTGTGATAATGGATGTCTATATGCATCAGCAGAAGTTCACATTAAAGGAAATCAAGTTTATGAGGTCTCCGACTGCCCTACATGGATACCCTCTTTGTCTTCTACTATTAAATTTCATGGGGTAGAGAACATGAATGATTTCCATATTAGACTAACTGGAGACATGCCTCATGAGGAACAAGGAATAAAGATATCTCTGATCTCTCAGTCTGAGCCCATGATAGATCATGATTTTTGTATCCTAAAAACTGAATCTCTCTCTTATCTCTCTGACTGTCAAAAGGCATCTGAATTAATAACAGGTTCTATAGGTGAACTAAGATGTCCATCCAAAGAGAATGCCCTTAGCATGTCCAATAAATGTTCCATGGCTTCATCTCTAATCACTATGTCACCTTTAAATTGGGATTATGTGATTAAGAATAACCAAGTAGACTTAGACACAATCATTAAAGGTCAATCATTACCAATAAATAGAGGTAGTGTGATTATAGACAGTTTACAAGATGGAACAACAATCATGAGACTAACAGCCAGTTCTATTTTTGAGATACAGGTTGACACTCTAGACTTGAATCTATCTATTAGAAAAGAAAGGGCCTTATGCTTTGGAAAATCTGTTAGAATTGATGGCTGTTATTCATGTGTTAGTGGGGCAACTATCTCAGGAGAAATGTGGTCTTCTGTGCAAGGTGCTGTTGGTTTGATAACATGTGGAAGTTTTATTTCTATTCCTGTGGTCTTAAGTAAGGACTCTGGTTCAGTTAATAAAACTATTCTGCTAGATGTTGATATACAGGGAGAAGAATGTGAGCTCAGTTGTAACTCCAACAAAGTGAAGCTCGAAACCAAAATCATGTTAGTCAAACAAGTGATGTTGAATATAGAAAATAAGGATGGAACAATAATTTCAAAAAGTGGCATTAGTAGTGGGTCCACAGAATTTCTTACAAAGAATTTGAAATTATTTATTCCTTCAATTTCCATTGGTAGCATGATTTTCCTCATTTCAATTATTTGGTTTCTAATTTCTTGTAGAAGAGAAAATAAGCTAACCAACATTCTACCAATAACAATCAAATACCTTTAGGCAGGAATAAACCAACCTTGGTTGAAACAACACTGGGGTGGCTAGTCTCTGGGTCTATAACGTACACTAACAAAAATAAACAAAACACTCATCATACAGTCCACTGCCATATGTTAACCAATACTGAACTAGATCAAAGTCTCAACAAATTCTTCGAACTAGAACTCCCCGCTATTCAACAAGCCAAATATAAAGCTGAGAATGAGTGTGAGGACGTTTTTGTAAAAACAACCTTTCGTCAATCAGACGGTAGGTTTGTGGTGACAATTCCTTTCAAAGAAGATCCGTCATGCTTAGGGAACTCTAAGGACCAAGCATTGATTAGGTTTAAATCACTTGAACGCAAATTTAAGCGGTATCCGCAGTTCAGAGAAAAATATATAAGCTTTATGAAAGAGTACATAACATTAGGCCATATGTCCGAAAACACAGAGCCGTTCAGGAACGGCATTCAATATTTTTTGCCACATCATGGCATTCTACGAGAAGATAGTTTAACAACAAAACTACGCACTGTATTTGACGCGTCAGCTGTCACAAGTTCAGGTAAATCATTAAATGATATACAACATATTAGTCCACCTTTACAAGATGATCTGCTAAGCATCCTGATACGATTTCGACAACATAAGGTTGTGGTTACAGCTGACATCGAAAAAATGTACAGGCAGATCCTAGTCACTGAACATCAACGTAATTTGCAACAAATATTATGGCGTTCTGATACTAAAAGGATAGGATATATAAAGCAATACAAATTAAATACTGTCACTTATGGGACTGTCAAGGTCATTTAAGTGAAACAATCTTGCATGACTTCTATGTTGACGATTTGGTGACCGGGAATGACAGCAGTAATACATTGATAGATACATGTATAGGTATAATTAAAGTTCTAGAAAGTGCACAGTTTCACCTTCGCAAATGGCACTCGAATTGCCCAGATATACTTAAAGAAATACTAGGTGAAACTTACACCAATGACGAATTACTCAATTTAGGAAAGAATGAATTTTCAAAAACTTTGGGTCTACTATGGAATTGTAAAAATGATACCTTTTAATTCAGATCAACTATTACAAATGAACAAAATTCTAGTACAAATAAACGTAATATTTTATCAACTATAGCTCAAGTATTTGACCCATTGGGCTTAGTAAACCCATGCATGTTGCAAGCAAAGCTTTTATTGCAATCAATTTGGGCAAAAAACATTCCATGGGATTCACAACTACCATGTGATATAGTATCCCAATGGAATAGTATTATACAAGCTTTACCGGACTTAAACAATATTGAAATTCCACGGCTTGTTTTGTGTGATTCATTCATAAACGTGGAATTACACATATTCACTGACGCTAGCATCAAAGCATATGCAGCGTGTGTCTATGTGCGTTCTGTAGCTAATAACGGGAATGTTACAGTAAATTTACTTTCAGCTAAAAGCAGAGTGGCCCCACTGAAACATCGCTTAACCATGCCTAGATTGGAGCTTTGTGGAGCTCTCTTAGGAGCGCAGCTAGCAAAAACAGTTACCAACTCATTAAGGCTGAAGGTTAACCGTGAATACTACTGGTGTGATTCAACGATTGTTTTGGGTTGGATAAAGACCAGTAAGAAAAATTTAAAACAGTTTGTTTACAATAGAATAACCCAGATTACTAAATATGCAGATTCCTCATTATGGAGTTATGTCCCAACAGATTTGAACCCAGCCGACATAGGTTCACGCGGTCTGAGTGCTCAACAATTAATAAGATCATCTTTGTGGTGGGGAGGTCCCTGCTTTCTACATCAGACTGATATTCAATGGCCATTACAACCTCAAAATTTAAATGTCGAAAATTTACCCGAAACAAAGTTTTCCTGTCTCGTTTCTACCGACGAATCTTTTGAGGATTTTACAATCAAATTCTCTAATTACGGCAAGCTTCAACGTGTTACAGCGTACATTAACAGATTATTTATAATATACGAAACCAAAACAAAAAACTCCTTGGTCTCTTAACAATACCCGAGTTAAATCTGTCTAATCAAACTCTGTGTAAAATTGTACAATCAAAAATGTTCCATAAACAAATCTCAATATTAAAAACAAAAGGTTGCTTACCTACTAAAGATAGAATTATTAATTTAAACCCGTTCCTTGATAAGGTAGGGCTATTACGAGTTGGTGGACGGCTTTCAAACACTAATTTTGAATATAACACTAAACATTCATTACTGTTACATTCATCTCATCACATTACAAAATTGTTAGTAGAACATCACCACAGACTTTCGTTACATGCTGGGCCGCAACTACTACTGGCTATATTACGTCATACGTACTGGATATTAAATGGCCGTAAACTTGTAAGAAAAGTAACGCATAAATGTATTAAATGTTGTAGATTCTCAAACAGAAGGTTTCAGCCTATTATGGGTAACCTTCCTGAGCAAAGGATACAAGCTGAGTATCCTTTCTGTAACACTGCTGTTGATTACGCGGGACCAATCTTGATAGCGGATAGGAAAGGTAGGGGATGTAGACTGAAAAAGGCATACATATGCATATTTGTATGTTTAGCAATACGAGCGGTTCACATTGAGCTTGTCACTGAGTTGTCTTCACAAGGTTTTATAGCGTGTCTAAACAGATTTGTTGCTCGTCGGGGTAAACCTATTAATATATTCTCCGATAATGGTACTAACTTTGTTGGGGCCTGTAATGATTTAGCAAAATTTCTAAAATCTAGTAGAGATGAAATTGTTTCTGCAACCACTGAACACAGTATCAATTTTAAATTTTGCCCAGCTTATAGTCCTCATTTTAACGGCTTAGCAGAAGGATCGGTTAAGTCGGTTAAACACCATCTAAAACGTGTTTTATCATTAGCTCATCTAGACTATGAGGAAATGTATACACTATTAGTGCAGATAGAATCTATTTTAAACTCCAGACCTCTTACTCCACTTTCCTCGGACCCAAACGATTTGATCCCTCTCAGCCCCGCACATTTCCTTATTGGACGACCACTAACTACATTGCCTGCACCCCAGGTTGAAACAACAAATATAAGCAATGTCAGCAGATATAACCGTATACAGATACTTAAGGCACATTTTTGGCAAAGATATTATAAAGAATACATTACAGAACTACAAACAAGGAAAAAATGGAGCAAACATGGGAGTCAGCCTCAACTTGGCGATATGGTCCTGGTGATAGATGACAGACTGCCCCCGTACAGATGGTTACTAGGCAGAATCGTTGCAGTCTACCCAGGGACAGACGGTGTCAATAGAGTGGCAGATGTCCGTACCACTTCAGGTACCCTCAGCAGAGCCTACAACCGGCTGTGTCCTCTCCTTACATTGGAACAAGATATTCCAAGGGCGGCAGCTTGTTGATGCATCATCGACGAAGAGGGCACACGACGGCGCGAGAGAGAAAGGAGCATATAGCCGCCTCGCTCATCGAGTTACGGCGGTGGCCGACGGCTGCCGACGGTGGCGCTCACGCAACAAGAACATTCTCTGGATCGACGCGCTCCAGTCTCCCCGCGTCATTTATTATTTTAAATCACTATCGATGTATCATATTTTTCTAATACAAGTTTATATTTTTATCTAACTTTTTAATTTCAATAAAATTGACGCGTTATCCTGATTCGAACCGTCACCAGTCATTGAGTCGAAAATAGCTTAAACGTAACTTGAAATCGTTATATGTCAATTTATATTAGGTCCTTACCTAACTACTACTAAATTTTTTTCAGTTTTCTTCATAACGACAAATCCAAAGATAAAAATATTTGGCATCTATCATTAGACAAGCTTTAGTAATATGTGTAATATCACACTTCATAAAAATTATTTATCGTTTTTAAGTGAATGCAAATAAAATGATGTATTCGGGAGGCACTTAAAAAGAGTTGTCTCCGTGTCCAATTTTAACACAATTAAACTTACAACAAATTATCAAAACAAATCAAAAGAGCTCAAAAATATAGTCTATTTTTAGACGAGGTAATTATTTTTTAGGAATACTCTGAATCTTAATAGTTACAGACAAAATACTAAGAGAGAAAAAAACACCAATTTTATAGGTAAGGACCCAATATACAGTGTGTATATTGGGATATATTGTATATTGTGATAAAGTGCACAAACGAAAATGGGTGAAACTAGACCACAATTTGTCGATAAAAAAAATAAGAAAAAAATTATTAAAATTAAATTGTATTTAATATTGATTTTTTATATTTTTATTCTCTTTTTTACGACCTTTTGTGTTTGTAAAATTGTAATTTTTTAACCACTGCGTGGATTTTGTTTAAATAAAAACAATAATGATCCCAAAAGATTAACATTGTATGGTAAGTAAAAAAAAACAACATAAAACCAGTCACCACGAAGAAAAAAAATGTTTTTTCACTAATTTTGAACATAAAAGTGTTAAATTTTGAGTAAATGTTTATTTTTACCAAATAATGCCCCCTATAACAATTTGTTTTTATTACCTCTTATTAATCCAGATCTTATAACCTTTTCAACAAAAAAAAAATCAACATTCTATCTCTAATACATGCTTAGTTACGAAACTTTTATTGAAGGGCCTGCGAACGTGCCGCTTACGTCATTGCTCAGGTAGAGTTTTTTACATTGTGTTCAGCTATTCACTATCGCGGAACAAAGAAAGGGTGCGGGAAGGGAGCGCGTTAGGGACTTTAAAACATGTAGGTGTAAGTCTCAGTGGGTCTCAAACGCTCGCAGTTAACACGTGTTTTTTTCGAGATGCCGCTATTAACTGAGTTTTCTCCGCGTGAAGTCGCAGATATTCATTTTTATTACGGAATGTGCCGAGGAGTGGCAAGAGCTGCACGTACTGCGTACATAGCTACGTTTCCGAACCGTATGCAGCCCTCTGCTCGGAATTTTCAAGAAATACATAGAGTATTTAGTAATGTTGGTCTTGGATTAGGTCGAGAACATCGCGAACAAGCCGTTGTCATTGATACGTCGATTGAAGAAGCTGTGTTGAATGATGTGTTCGCTGATCCTACAACAAGTACTAGACGTCTTGCTGCACGTCATGGTATTTCTAAAACTGCAGTATGGCGCATTTTAAAAAAAGAAGGACTGCACCCTTTTCACTATCAGAGAGTGCAACACCTCCATGAAGATTTTGATAGGCAGCCAAGGTGCGTCATGTCCGCTTGGATTTTAAGAAAAATTAGGGACATCTCTGATTTTTCCCAGCGGATTTTGTGGACAGACGAGGCAACTTTCACACGAGCCGGCATAACAAACTGTAGAAATTTGCACCGATGGCGTCACGTAAACCCGCACCTTAAGAGACCGTCTACTTTTCAAGTGCAATTTTCAATAAATGTGTGGGCGACGTTAATTGACGACACATTGATTGGGCCGATTATTCTGCCAAGGACATTAAACGGCGAACGGTGTTTGTCCCTTTTAAGATCTTCCCCTTCTGTTAGAGGATGTGCCGCTGGCAAGAAGAAGACACATGTTTGTCCAAATGGACGGATGCCCTGCTCACTACGCCAAGATTGTGCGTAATTTTCCGAATGAAACCTACCCCAATGGCTGGATAGGTCGAGGAGGACCTGTGGGATGGCCAGCACGCTCACCTGACATGGCACCACTAGATTACTTTTTATGGGGTGTGATGAAACAACGGGTGTACAGCACTACCGTTAATACGGAGGCCGAACTTCACGATCGCATTGTGCAATGTGCGGAACATATCAAAAATGACCCCAACATGGTCCGCAGGGCTACGCATTAGATTTCTTTACGTGCGATGATGTGCTTGCAACAGCGTGGTGGCCATTTTGAGCATTTAATGCAATAATTTGATAAAAAGTGTTTTTTTAGATTTTTAGTAATAAATACTTCTTGTGATTTGTTTTTCTTGTTTAAATTAATTTTATTTACACTGAAAAAATTTACCTTAAGTTTAAAACATATTTAAATGTATTTAAATAAATCCCAATTTAAGAAAAGCTACCTCAGCGTTTGACAAAATGGCAGCGGCGTGGGCGCCAGGGGACGGCGCGTTAGCAGGCCTCTCAATAAAAGTTTTGTAACTAAGCATGTATTAGAGATAGAATGTAGATTTTTTTTTTGTTGAAAAGGTTATAAGATCTGGATTAATAAGAGGTAATAAAAATAAATTGTTATAGGGGGGCATTATTTGGTAAAAATAAACATTTACCCAAAATTTAACACTTTTATGTTCAAAATTAGTGAATAAAAAACATTTTTTTTCTCCGTGGTGACTGGTTTTATGTTGTTTTTTTTACTTACCATACAATGTTAATCTTTTGGGATCATTATTGTTTTTATTTAAACAAAATCCACGCAGTGGTTAAAAAATTACAATTTTACAAACACAAAAGGTCGTAAAAAAGAGAATAAAAATATAAAAAAACAGTATTAAATACAATTTAATTTTAATAATTTTTTTCTTATTTTTTTTATCGATAAATTGTGGTCTAGTTTCACCCATTTTCATTTGTGCACTTTATCCGGGGACACACTGTATATTTTTTTATTTTATGGTTTTAGGCATTGATGATAACCCTAAACCGAAATCAGATCAAATGTATCACCTCTGGATCGTTTGGACCATTAAAGGTAAAGTCAACCAGGTTCTTCTTTGCAGCGACTGAAAAAATCGAATGGGCATTCGTCTGCACTGCAGCGCCCCCAATGGGCGGATCGTGTGAAGGTCTGGTGCGGTCGATTAAAACTGCTCTCTCCGTCACCTTGTAACACCATATTTTTATTGCAGTAGCTCCTAAGGTAGTCTCCTTTGTGGTAGTTTCCTTTGGTATCATTCCAGATGCATCGATAAATTCTGCATTGTTGTGGCAGTATGCTCCGGTGATCCCTTTGCCTTGTCGATCTATGATAATTTTGCATAATGAGCTGTCAGGGTCCCCATTTCCTTTTTATTATTTTTCTTCAAGCGGCACTATTGTGCTCGCCCTTTTATAGTATTTTTTTATAATTTACACACATCTCGACCTGTTTTTTTGGTAGATGAAATTTATCTAGGACATGGATGTCGGAAGCCGCCACCATGCCATCTTATAATTAATATTTATATTAATCTACTTGACATAACTTTCACATTGTATGTCACCAAGTGTCGTTGATAAGGGGTATCATGAAGCATGACATGTTCCCCTAGGATTTTTGTGAGTTCTACTGAAGTCAAACTTACTTTAAAAAGAACCCCATCTGTATCCGGTGAGTAAGTAAACCGAGAGCCGCTAGCTCGGACGATATTTTAGAGTGGTGGAGGAGGCATAAGACGGAATATCCTATTTATCCAATATGGCTCGTGATTTTCTTTCAATACCGGCAACCTCAGTACCTGCTGAGAGGTTGTTCTCTAAAGCCTCATTGGTAATTAGAAAACATAGAAATAGGTTAATTAAGTGAAGTCCGCCAGATGGTTACTTTTTATTAATTCTTGGGCAAAAGAATTAGTTTTAAGTTACCATACGGCATAGCTGCTTTTGTTTTTATCGTCATAGTTTACTTATACATATAGTACATTAATCAAACTGAACAACTTTACTATGGAATAGGGCCAAGTCTGAAATAGTAACAAAATAATCGATAGTTAAGTACATTTTGCAAGGAGGGCAATGAACTTTTAGTGTTAAACAGCTGATTAGTAAAAGTTGTTCAGTTGGTCTGAATAACTATTTAAAATATAGTTATTTATTTTGGAATCATCTTGTATATTCATACTTTTAATAGTTTAACTAACATGGTACAAATTAATAGAAGCGCATGGAAATAAATACACTTGTTTTAATAATTTTAAATCTGTAGGAAGATATCTTTAAACTATTATAACTACATACAGTCCCTGGCCAAATTATTAGACGCTTTGTATTTTTTTTAGTAATTTTATGTTTCTTACGTGTTTTTATGCAATAATGGTATATTTAAACTACAATTTTTATTTAAAAGAATTGTTGTAGACTACATTTTTGTATTTATTTTTAATATATGGCAACACTGTGTTGACAAAGTGATACATGAACGTAAACAAGTACAAACCTGTATCAGTCGCGATCGGAATCGAGACAGGTACGGACGTGTTTCTGTGGCTTTATGGACTGTAATTGTTTGTTTAACAGTTTTATACTACTCAGTTATTAGTTTATTTTGTATGCAGTGTTTTAAAAAAGTAATTGGACTATTTTCATTATGGGTAGAAAAGGCGATCTTTCACAACTTAAAAAAGCTGAAGTGAAGGCCCTTGTGATGGTGAAAACATTTACAAACCGAGAAATATCACGAAGATTGGAAGTTTCTGAAGCTAGTGTACGACGCATAAAAAATAAAATTGAGTCAGGGGAGGAATTAAGCCCGAAAAGAAAGAAAAGATGCGGTAGAAAACCAATTTTCACTCCACGGTCAGAGAGAGTTTTGAAGAAAATTTGTCTAGAAAACAGGTTTGCTACCACAAAGGTAATAAAATCACAACTCCAGGATGCTAGCGTAAATGTTTCTGAGCGCACTGTTCGAAGAAAATTGAAAGAATTAGATTTCAAGGCCTGTCGCCCCGCCAGGAAGCCCAAGTTAACAGCTGCAATGAAAGTAAAGCGCCTGAAGTGGGCCAAACAATGGCAAGACAAAGATGTGGACTTCTGGAGATCGGTAAGATACAGCAATTAAATAAAAAATTGATACATTATTATCATTTTCAGTTAAATAAAGCAAATAAACATGGAAGTTTATATATTTTCCCTATTTTTGACAGGTCTGCTTCAGTGACGAAAGCACATTCGAAATTTTGCAGAATAAAGCTCAGTATGTGCGTCGTCGTTATGGAGAAAAGTTTCATCCTGATTGTGTCGTCCCGACGGTTAAACATCCCACCAAAGTGATGATTTGGTCAGTCATCAGCGGCAAGGGCACTGAACGTCTGTACGTCGTCAAAGGAATAATGAGGCAAGATCAGTACAAAGAAGTATTACAAAATCGGTTGATTCCGCAGCTCAGAGAATGGTTTCCAAATGGGGAACCATTCACTTTCATGCAAGATGGAGCTCCCTGCCACACTGCTCGGTCTGTTAAAGCTTTTTTGACAGAAAAAAGTATCCCTCTGTTGGATTGGCCGGGTAATAGCCCTGATATGAACCCGATTGAAAATGTGTGGGAGCTGATGAAAAGAGAAGTGGCTAAAGATGTGATTACCAACAAAACCCAGCTCCTAGAAAAGATTATCTATGTGTGGAATCATCATCCTCAAATGCAGGAGACAGTACAGTCTTGTATTGATAGCATGCCGCGCAGAATTAAAGCTTTGATAGCGGCTAAAGGTGGCTCAACTAAATATTAATTTATTTATTAATTAACTAACATTAATTTCACTTTTCTTTAAAACTTAATAAACATGTGCTTTTCTAAATTAATGCTGTTTTATTCATGTCAAATAAATTAGTTATTGATTGGATAATATAAAAATAAAAAACAAATCAATTTAAAATAATAAAACGGTACAATATCACCCGGTAATTATTGCATAAAAACACGTAAGAAACATAAAATTACTAAAAAAATACAGTGCGTCTAATAATTTGGCCAGGGACTGTAGAGTCAGTTAAAAAAGTTCGTTAGACCTACCTAGGGTTGGGATATTCTCAAGAGTATTCTCCTCCGCGAGAATATTCTAGAGGATTTCCCAACCCCATTTTGGTAAATTCTCTAGAACATTCTAGCAATCTAGCAGAACCGAGGCACCACCCTGGTATTGAGAAGTGACCCAACTGGGACCCCGCCTACTGTAGGCAGCAGGGGTCGAGGCGGTATCGCTGCAGAGTTATGTGGCTGTCTAGTCATTTAATAAGGTTTAAAATCGAACGGTACGCCCCTCGCCCCGAGACCGCTGCCGTGACTCTTAAGCAGTGAAAGCAGTACCCACTCGCTGCGAACTGTGAACTCAGGGCTCAAACCATTACTCTGCCCAATGTTAGAGTTGCAGAATCCACAAGATACTGTTTATTTAGGGAATGCCAAAACGCTGAACGTATACATGTCGCCGATAACATACGTAAAAGAGTTTTAAGTCATTACAATGTTTATCCCTTCTTTGCATGGTGAGGGAAATTTCAATCATAATATTTAGACAACAAAAAAAGGTACTCAAAACCCTTGTACTGTAAATTTGTTGTTGCTGGAAACATTTTAAGCGACTATTGCGTACAACAAAACGCAGTTGTCAAAAAATAGCAAACATCACTGTTAATTACCAGGCCTAGAACTTGTCATTCCGCTGTTTGTTGTGACAGGAAAAAAGGAGCGAGATTTTAGTTTGTTTTATGGAAATAAACGGATATATAAAATACAGTAAAAGTGAAAATGAGTGGAAATAAGGTTTGTATTCATGTTTTTGTTGTTTTATGTACAATTTATATCAAAACACTGTGAATAAATTTCTCAAAACTATGTGATGGAAATTTACATCTCTATGCAGTAATTTCACTTGTAATGTATGGCAAACATTTTTTTGTAAATCTTTATTTTATGTTGTTTTTTAGGGAAACTTGAATGAAAGAGATATTGAAGATTATCTTAGTAAGTTACAAGGCGGTTGGCTCTCAGAAGATGACCTCGATGACCAAGATTCCGATGATGAAAACCGCGATTCTGTTGAAGTTATAAGAGTGTTGCAGGAGGAGAACGACGATGATGATGATGATGGGGATGATGTGGATGAAACTGCTGACATTGATCCTCCTCTTGTAGAAGCAGAAGATCAAGAACCCTCTCACCCATCAACTTCATCTAATTTGCAGTCTTCATCCAGTTTTTCATTTGACAAAAGCTTGATTTGGAAAAAAAGGAATCTGGTGTATGACACAGATAAAATTACTTTCTTGGGGAGTTCTACTGCTTCAGGTGGTCTATCACACCTAGAAACTCCATATCAATGTTTTAACTATTTTATCACTGAAGATTTTATCAAAACATTAGTAGCGGAGACAAATTTATACATAATACAGAGTGATCCCAGTTCATCTATAACAGTTACAGAATATGATTTGTATAAGTTCTTTGGTATATTATTGTACATGTCAGTAATCAAATTTCCTAGCACAAGATCATTCTGGTCGCCAAAGTTTGGATATGAGCCCATTTCTTCAACAATGCCACTGAACAAGTTTGAGAAAATAAAGTTATCATTACATTTTAATAACAATGATCTTCACAAACCTATAGGTCATCCAGAACATGACAGGCTTTATAAAATCCGCCCTGTTATCAAGCATCTCAATGAGAGGTTTGCCACAGTGCCAATGGATCAAAGACTTTCTGTGGATGAACAGATGTGTTCTACCAAAATAGGGCATTTTTTAAAACAATATCTGCCTAAGAAGCCCCATAAATGGGGCTTCAAATTATATGTTCTCTGTGATTTGATGGGATATGCCCACAAGTTTGAGGTATATTCTGGACAAGAGAATACAGAAAAGCTCACAGATGAACCAGATCTTGGTGCAACAGGAAATGTTGTAGTTCGTTTACTTCGAGGAGTGCCAAGAAAGCAAAACCATATCATATACTTTGATAATTTTTATATCTTCATCTTTGCCTTTGGTAGTTTTTTTTAGCTAAATCAGGCATTCACACAGTGGGAACTGTGCAACAAAACAGGATTCCAAATAATAAACTTCCAGAGAAGAAAAACTTCATGAAAAAATCTGTGCCCAGAGGTAGTTTTGAGGAAAGAGTGTCTGTGCATGATGGTATAGATTTGAGTTGTGTGGCTTGGAAAGATAATAAAATAGTAACCCTGCTATCTTCTTATGCTGGAGCATTGCCTGTAACTAAAGTCAATAGATATGACAGGACAATAAAAGGAAAAATTGATATTACTTGCCCGTTTATTGTCCAAGAGTACAATAAACATATGGGAGGAGTAGATCTCATGGATAGCTTTTTGGGCAGAAATCATATAACAATAAGGTCTAAAAAGTGGTACTTGCGTATATTTTATCATTTATTTGATCTAGCTATTATAAACTCTTGGATTATATATAAAAAAAATGCTCAAGAAAGAGGTGAACCCAAAAAGAGTCTACTTACAATGGGCCAATTCAGAAATGAATTGGCCTTTGTGCTATGCAACAGAGGACCCACCAAAGACGCTAAAAGAGGTCGTCCTAGTACCAGTTCACTAGAAGAGGAATTACTATCAAAAAAAAGAAAAGGTTCTCCAGCACCACCACCTCCAAAAGACATAAGAAAAGATGGTGCTGAACATTGGCCAACAGTAGGTTGGTCACTCCGGTCCAAATTTCCCAAATGTAAAGGCTATTCCACAATTTCGTGTAGTAAATGTGGCGTCAATTTGTGCTTAAATAAAAATAATAATTGTTTTTTAAATTATCATAAAGAATAAAGAAGATTGAGTAAACAATATTTTTTTATTTATTTAGTACTGAGCCAAATATGTGACAATGCATGATGATGTAAATTTCCATCATATTGTTTTTTACATAATACATATTTTTATTTACATTAGGATTTTTTTAAATATTTTTCCTTTAATCTAGAGCATTAATTACATCACCCTGATTTATTTTAAAAAAATAGCAAAAATCATGCAAAGAAGGGTTATATACCACGAGAATCTCGCATATGTGCCTATCATTTTGGTAGAAATGCATATATATGGTGACTTGTATACTGCTGACTTTGCGTTAGACTACTTTAATCCCAGGCAAATCGAATACATTATCATCATTTTGACTGATGGCTGTAACAATTATCAATTTGATAATATTCAAGAGCTACCAGACCATTGGGTGCATTATTGGATAGGCATAAGCAAACAACAGCATCAACAGATGTTACAGAATACACCAAGACTGCAATATGCGCAGAGGTAGTCTCGCCCTTACAGCTCTACTGAACAAATTACGGACTGGAGATTGCAATGAGAGGCTCTCTGCGTTGTTCCAACTTCCTAGACGTACGTTCGAAACGCTAATGAATGTGGCTAGGGAGATTTTAATATCATAGTTTGTGCCCTTACATTAAGGGATGGGGCACATATCTAAAGAAGATGTAGCAAGAAAACTCTACAACAGCAGAAGGATTATTTAGAAATACAGATTCATCAGGCAGTAGTAGAAATGCAATAATAATTGCTGATGGCACTTATATATACACGCAAAAAAGCTCAAATCATTTCTTAAGAAAAAAAAACATATAATGAGAGGCTCTCTGCGTTGTTCCAACTTCCTAGACGTACGTTTGAAACGCTAATGAATGTGGCTAGGGAGATTTTAATATCATAGTTTGTGCCCTTACATTAAGGGATGGGGCACATATCTAGAGAAGATGTAGCAAGAAAACTCCACAACAGCAGAAGGATTATTTAGAAATACAGATTCATCAGGCAGTAGTAGAAATGCAATTATAATTGCTGATGGCACTTATATATACACGCAAAAAAGCTCAAATCATTTGTTAAGAAAAAAAACATATATTAGGTCCTTACCTATGAAATTGGTGTTTTGTATGGAGATTTTGAGGATGTCTGCATTTAAAATACTAACATTTTATCAGTTTTCTTCACAACGACAAATCCAGAGATAATAATATTTGGCATGTATCATTAGACAAGCTTAAGCAATATGTGTGTGAACACGCTTGATAAAAATTATTCATCGTTTTTATGTTAATGCAAATCAAATGATGTATTCGGGAGGCAGTTAAAAATAATTGTCTTTGTGTATAATTTTAACACAATTAAACTTACAAAAAATTATCAAATTAAATAATACGAGCTCAAATATATGGTCTATTTTTAGAAGAGGCAATTATTTTATAAGAATGTTCTGAAACTTAATAGTTACGGACAAATTGCTAAGACAGAATAAAAACACCAATTTCATACCCAATATAAGGCAATGGAGATGAAAATGAAGCGAATATTCTTCATCTTTCTAATCGCTTGCTTTGATTTCAAGTAGAAATGCAAAATAGACCTTCCAACTCTGGAGACAATTGTTTAGTAAACTGGAGGAAGAAGAGGAAGAAATAGAACCTGCTCCAAAGAGAAAAAGGAAAAAGAAAATACTAAAAAAATGGCACAGTAATTCCAGCAATACCTATTTTACTACTTGCGGTAAGGGAAACTGATGAAGAATTTTTTTTCTAATTCTCAGGAGGACTAACTGATATGAGGATGATTATAATCACGACTATTATACCCTCAGGGTTACTCAGAGACTAGGCTAAGGGTTAGTCAGAGACTAGCACCGCAAAAGCAGGCCCATGCCATATTCCGCGCTTCACCAATAGATACAAGAATGTTTTGATTTCGAGCTACAAGGATGTTTTGGTTTCGAGGTATACGATTAACAAGCGATTTTAGTGTTGGATGTGGTGGTGGCAGTGATGTGGGCAACCATTATGTTGAAGCCACATATCACAAATGTGATTGAGTGGTAAGTCGTCATTCATTATTTTGGGTAAATCTATTTTTAAATAGTTTTCAAATTGTTTTCCATTAAAATTTTCGGGAAGAAAGTAAGGCCCAATGAAATTATTTGATATTACATAATAAAATACTGCAGAGACGGGACTGCAGATACAGGACTGCAGATACAGGACTGCAGATACAGGACTGTTTTTTCGGTGAAATTTTCTTTCTTTAAATAATGTTAATGGAATTGCAACACATGGAAGCACAGCAAGCTAAATGGAAACTCTTTGTATCTAATTATCAGTTTTGAAAACATACCGTTAAAAAACTAGAAAAAAATAAGTACATGATATTGAAAAATCTGTCCTATCCTTAAAAAAAGGATGATATAGAACTGACATGCTTATGTCAATGTCAAGAGCGAACAAGCTAGTTAAACAGTGTTTTCCTAAGTGCGGTAGAGATAGCTATACTATTTTCTGTCCTTATTAGAGTTCGTGTTTTTATTTGTCTGACACGTACCGTATGTGCCAAACAGTAATGTGTGTTTCTTTGTGTCGTCGTGAAATATTACGTTTTGGACTGTGTTTACTGCTTAATCATACTTGTATTTATTGTGTTTTACTCCACTACCTTTATAAGTAATGGTACAGTGTTGTATTATCGGCTGCAAAAGTCGCAGTGAACGAAAACACGAAAACATAACGTTTCACACGTAAGTCCCATATTTCATCGTTTTATCTAAATCACTAAGTGTACTGTTACTAGTTACCGCTTATTTACATTAAATCGTGTACAAAATAGCGTGAAAAATACGATAAATAGAATAATGAAAATTTGTTGCTTTATCGTATTTGCCGACTAAGAAAACATGTCAACGAAAGTCAAGGGAGGCTGCCATTTTAAGTGTTATCTGAATTTAGCCGGGTTTTATGCGTTTTAGGGATACCTGTCGAAGAAAATGTAAATTACCCATACTTAAAGGGAAATATTTAAAATTAGTTATTTTAAATATTCTTAATAGATTACCTGCCATTTTTTACAATTTACTTGATTTATACATAGTTCTTTGTTATACCAATTATCGCAAATAATTGTTTAATTGGTAAATTCTGCACTAAGTCACTTTTTGAAACATGACTATCTTATATATTAATTAGCCCCATTTAGGTTGTTTGTGAAATTGCATATTTATAAATTAATCCTGGGTGTGATAAGAACTCCTATGGATTCTTTAAGTAAGATTACATTTGGGTTATGCCGTCTGTTAGAAAAGTATGTAATCTATGCTTATTATTCACAATATTTTTTAAATAACAACAAATAATTGTAGATTTTCTACGTTGCACGTTTTGCACACTAGAAACATAGCCTGGTACATTAAAAATATTTTTAAACTTTATTTTGCCACTAGGCGGGAATCGAACTATCACCGTATGCTGGACTGCACCCTTATACAAACATTATAATGCTAATATTATTTATCTATATTGAAGGTTCCCTAACGATGAGAAAGTGCGTGATGCATGGGTTAAAGCGACTGGTAGGCTAAATTGGAAGCCAACCGCAAACACGCGCATATGCTCTAAGCATTTTGAGACCCGATTCTTTCGTAAGACCCTACGCAAAGTATTTTTGGATAAAAGTGCATTTCCAAAATTGTGGATACATGTAAGTTCTTTGATTTCAACATTTTTTTTTTGAAAAATAGTTTAAAATAAATTCTTATGTATTTTTAAACAAAGAACTAAAAGTGGCTAGCTCATCGCCTACACAATCACAGACCCAGTACCCAATATACGCCCTTAGTTGCCTTTTACGACATGCTAGGCAAGAAAGAAAAACAGTTGCTACATTCTTTTTGTGTCCTGGACCAACACGGGTCGGGACGGGATATATACTTATATTTGTTCATAATACGTCTTTGGCATGATTTTCAACTTAATTTGTGGAGAATGTTGTGGGTTCCACAATCGCTTTTTTTTATATGTATTTTAATCTTAAGTAATATTATTCTACTGTGATAATGTTTATTCTCCCAAGAAAAATAAAATAAAATAAAAAATAAATAATAACAACAAAGTGGTTTTATTTTTCCAAATATGTTACTGCTTATTTATTAACATTATGATTATTGGGAAAATGTTTATTAGCATAGCAACATAGTTTTGACACATACTTTATTTCTATCCTTTACGGGTGTACGCGTATGTATGTTCTATATCATCCTTTTTCTAAGGTCCTATCTTTCCAAAACTTTACTAAAGCTGTCATTGAAACGATGCCGTTCAAAAACTAGGAAAACGAAGTATATTGATTCAGTGGGTGTCTTAAATTTATAAATGTTTTATATTTTTTAGAAAAAAATTGAAAACTATTTGGAGTATCCAACTAACAGGTAAGCTAACATTAATTTTACCTAAGTATTAGAAAAAAGTAATATTTTAAAAACAATAAACTTTTATTGCATGTATTTAATCTATTTTTTTAGGAATAGGGAAAGGGTGGGAGCATACCGCCTCGATTCAAATTAATTTATGCAAAGCATGTTATTTTTTGTTATTATATGTTTTTATTGATAGTACTTCCAAATCTTATCAATAACAAATAATACTGAACTTCCAAAATATCCTAAATTAATGATATCAAGTATAAATAAAATAACAGGTTAACATTTTACGGTTGTAACATTACTATCGGATGGAAAAAACCGTCACGTTTCGATTGGTGAAGAAATCATAAAGGAAATCATAGAAGGAAAAAAAACTGGAGAAAGAATTAAACAACATACACAGGATATAATTATTGAATACGAACTTGAAGAGAAGAAAACAGTTATGGTAACCAGAAACAGTTACCATAACTGTTTCTGGTTCGAATGTAAAAAAAAGCAGTGTCATTATCGGATATGGACTCGCACTTTTGCCTAGGTCACGGTCTACATAACCTAGTAGTACAGGATGGAGTAAAAACTACCACAGAAATAAATAGCATTGTTTCAAAATGCAAGAAAATCGTAAAAAGTCTTAGATGCAAACTCCCAGAACGTAAAAAAGATGCAGATGGAGAACAAAGACGCATATTAACCGGTATAGACGAAGCTGGAGATATAGTTGATTTAGACGAGATCAGCCCTTTCAACAAAGACACTGAGGAATATAATGAAAACGCAAACAACTTTTCTGTAACTTCAATAAAAACCGCTACCCCAACTAGATGGCATAGCATTCTTGTAATGTTGCAAAGCATACATAATAAATGTAACAGAAATCCTATACACAGACTCCTCGTCAGACTTAACAAATCTGATTTGAAAATTGATGACTCCGGAGTGGAAACTTCTGGGTGATTTAATAAATTTTTAAGTTTTCAAGATGCCGTTAATATAATGAGTACATCAAACTCAGTCACAATCAATATTGCACTGGTTTTTAGGTGTGAAGTCGAACAACCATTGAAACAAACCGGGGACGACGAGGTTCTTATAATGAGCCGGATGAAAAGAAACATGTTGGCGAAATGAAATCACCGCTTTCCTATTAATAAATTGACTGTTGCGGCTGATCTTCTCGATTGCCGTTTCCAAAGAATGTCAGCAATTGACAAATACCTTGATGAAAGAGGAGAAATGAGAGTGTCTTTTATGTCTGCATTTGTGAGAGAACACGTCAGGGGATCTGATATTTTACAAGAAACGGCAAATGATGACAGTGAGTCAGTTTCCTCCGACCTAATAACTAAACCATCCACATCATCTTCGTCAAACTTTCTTTTGGCTTTGTCCCAGAATTAAACAACTCCTGGTAGTAGCGCTAGCGTAGCTGATGATCCTGTGGTCGTCGAATGTTGGAAATACTTTGGTGGATGCGACCCCAAATATGTGCTCGACGGAAACATAATTCGTTATTGGAAGGAAAAGAAGAATAGTTATCCTTGGCTATTCAACTGCGTTAGGGCTATAATGAGCGTTCCCGCCACAAGCACGTCCAGCGAGCGAGATTTTCAGTCGCGGGACTAACCATTACGGCAAAAAGGTCACGGTTAAGTCCCAGTTCCGTAGACGAAATTGTATTCATACATGACAATTATGACATGTGTAAGAAGCAAAATCTGCAATAACTTGAATCTTGCTCATCAGATTTTTCTGTCTTTTATGTACTATTAGTTTAAATAAATAAAAAATTTAAAATGATGAGACGTCTTTTTTCTATACTTATTTTGACCATCCACGCCGATTACACCGATGACGCCGCCGCCGCCGACAATTTAGACGCCAGACGCCGCCGCCGGTCAAATGACCATCGGCGCACATGTCTACTAAGTACCTCAAAAATTTTGAGTCGATTTTCGCCAGTCTTCTTTATACAGGAGCAAGTCAATAAAACTTTGTGGCAGCCTATTATACATTTTTATACTGATGAAATGATGAAAAAGGTGTCGTTCAAAAACTAGAAAAAATTAAGTACATTGATTCAGTGGGTGATGAATAAGATGCCGTTCAAAAACTAGAAAAAATTAAGTACATTGATTCAGTAGGTGATGAAAAAGATGGCGTTCAATAACTAGAAAAAATTAAGTACATTGATTCAGTGGGTGATGAAAAAGATGCACTCAAAAACTAGAAAAAATTAACTACATTGATTCAGTAGGTGATGAAAAAGATGCCGTTCAATAACTAGAAAAAAATAAGTACATTGATTCAGTAGGTGACGAAAAATCTGTCCCCTCTTTCCAAAATTTTGTAGTAACTTTGAAATTGTGTTACTAAATCTGTAATTGAAACAATGCCGTTCAAAAATTAGAAAAAACCAAGTACATTGATTCAGTGGGTGATGAAAAATCTGTGCCTTCTTAAAAGTTACACATAAAATGTTGTGGAAGTTATTCAAATGGAAAAACAAATCTCACAGAAATAGTTGTATATCGTATGTTTCGTATGTCGAAATCAAAGAAAGTAATTTCAGCGCGCCAGGTAAAAGGGACTTGTAAATGTAGGTGTAAGTGTTCCGATAACATTCAGAATGCAGATAGAATCGATAAATTTTACCACTATTGTCAACTTGGCAGTATGGACATAAAACGTGCTTATACAGGACGTCCCACGGCCATGCCACATGCAGGGAAAGTATATTAAATATTGAAGATATGATGTTTTACTTAAAGAAGACATCATTTTATTTTATGTGGAACTGCAGTCATAGATTTATTTAAAGTGCATGGTGATTTGAAAATGCATGGTGATTTTTTTCACATTTCGCGAGTTCGATTCCCGGTAGAGACAGGCGATTTTGAATAAATCTATGAATGCAGTTCAACTTCTTATAAAAAATAAAATGATGTCCTCTTTCAGGTAAATATCCTACCTTAAATATTGAAAATACTTTCCCTCCATGTGGCATGGCCCTGGGACACACTGTATATATTCATGTATACTTGAAGTTAAACCTAAGTACAAGTATACTAATGCCAAAAACCCTAGAAAACCAAACTCTGCTTTTTCTTGACGTTAAATAACGATAGAATACGTTCTTTATGAACACATTAGATACTCGTATCACTCGAATGTTCACGGTTTCGTAGATATCGACTTGAGAGGAAAACACACAAACAGAAAAGTTGTTGTATACCTACGCTTGTACAGGGCATAAGAGACCATATTAATTCGATTCCTAGAACAGAGTCACATTATTTAAGAAAACAAACTAGTAGGAAGTTTATTTCTAAAGGTAAAACTATAAGGTAAAGATTTTAATTTAGGTCAAAAAGAAAAGAATGCGAATATTGGTTGTATCTTAATACATTTATGATCATAACGTGTTCAAATAGCCTGAAAAGCATTAAAACGTGTTATTTTTGTGAAATCTTGTGATTCCGACAGCAAATTGTTCGCGGAAACTTTCCGTATTGAATTGTCAATTTAAATGTCAGATTCTCTCGATCCGATAGTTCTAAATCGCTTTGTTTCAAATTCGAGCGGAATGCGCGTGTCCGCGCTTGCTGAATGCCCTAGCTAGATGCGTTGCAAGGTCAAACGGATTTGTTTCGAAAAGAATGATATTCGGATGCGAAAAGTTTCCTAAGTTTCAAATAACCCCGCAGAAAACATTCAAAACGTTAACAACGTATTTGCGATCGCTACTTTTACTTACTCTTCGTGCTATTTACGTGCTGTGTATTACTGTTACTTATTAACACTATGATGGCAAATCGACAGTATTCATCGCAACATATTGCCGACATACATTTCGCATACGGTTATTGCAATGGAAGTGCCAATCTTGCCTTACAAAAAACAGGCCTACACCGAGACGCCAAACATTTATCGACGTGCATTCAAGGTTAGCGGAAAGAGGCATACAGAGACCTGTTAATGGACGCGCTCATTTGATATCACAAGAAGATGAAGAAGAAGTACTTAGGCTAATAGCCAATGATCCCAGACTAAGTGTCAGACGCATTACTGTGCAACTGCAGCTATCTAGGTGCAGTGTATGGCAAATTTTAAAACGAGAAGGATTACATCCCTTTCATTTTCGACGGGTCCAAGACATAATCGAAGAAGATTATGCAGCTAGATCTGTATTCTGTTTGAGGCTTGTTGCGAATCCAACCTCTCTTTAGGTTTATTATTTTTTTTTATATTCTTTTTAATATTGGATTGATGTTTTGATATGATGTTGTCTCTTTTTTTCATTATTGGCGAATACATCTTTTTGTGCAAACATCAGTTTATTTTTATTTTAGCAATACAGTCCATTAGTTTCCTACAAGGCTTAATCGAAGTGCAAGACACAACCGTCGTTTTCTGCAGAAGATACTGTGAACTGATGAGGCTAAATTCAGGCATTACGAATCACCGAAATGATCATCTCTGGTGCTCCGTGAACCCAAAAGCGGTGCGCCAAAGCTCATTTCAAACTGAATTTTCAGTGAATGTGTGGGAAGGCATAATCAACGATCGTTTTATAAGGCCCTTGGAATTGCCTCCAACATTAAATGAAGCTAGATTCCTGGAGTTCCTGCAAACACAATTTGCAGATAGTCTCATGGAGCTACTTCTGTCATACCGGCAACATATATGGGTCCAGCTTGATGGTGCACCCGCCCACTATTCTCGAGCAATGAGAGAGTATTTAAATACCCATCTTTCCCCACCGCAGCGGTGTGGTAGCTTGGCCACCTCGCTCACCCGATTTGACCCGTTTATATTATATTTTGGGGGGTCACATGAAGCAAAAGGTGTACGCTAATGTTCCCAACAACAGAGAATAACTCGTCGCAAAAATAATTTCAGTCGGCGAAGAAATAAGAGCCGATTTTGACATGATTAGACGCTCATCACGCCAGGTGGCACAGAGAGCTTTAGCTTGCCTACAAACTGGAGGAGGAGGTCAAATTCAAGTCTTGCTTGATCAGGAATTTCTAATGGCCATTTTTTTAAGGTTGTAGCCTAAAAAAATTCACGCTACAACGTGCAGATGCAGCTTTGCAATCCCGAAGCATGAGATTGAAATGAAAGGCGCAATAAAAATCATAGTGTGTCGAAGGTGAAATTATTGATTAATTAACGTATGGTAAAGTAGTTTACTAAAAAAAGTAAGTTTACTAAAAAGGTAACAATGATTGTTATATTATAGAATTGAAAGATTCAAAAAAAATATTTTTATTTCCATGGCGTTGACTTGATGGAGTCAGCCAATATCAAGTGTTCTGCTTAGAGTTTTTGTTTATCCAAAGTGTTAGGAGTGCATGCACAAAGTAGTTAATTCACCCATATAGCCTAATATGAAACTAAAAAATACAAAATAAAACAACAAAGACACCTTGATAACTAATTTATGATTGATGCAGGTTTTTCTTATTTACTTCTTATTTATTTAAATTTTTTGTTATTTATTTACACCCCTAGTCATAAACGCTTTTCAAGTTTCATCAATTATTTATCATAGTAAAAGACTTGCTTAAAACTTAAATAGCATTTATGAATAAGGATGACCAGTAAGGCACACCAGAACCATAGCAATAAGCGCCTTGAAGAATTCCGTCAGCAGAAAGGGAATAAAGCTGGAATTAATTAGACCAATCCCAGTCTACAGTATTTTCGAATTTACGGGCAACAGTAGTTGCTTTATCTGATCCAAGAACTTAAAGGAATGTCAGATTTTGTTATCCAGAGAATAACTCTATTCCTGGAGCCATATGGCATGACAATTTGTTAGTTAATGCAGATGAAATTATTCTTGTAGATTATTATAATGAAGATGGTTTATGCACCGACATAATGGCAATAATGCCTTATTTAGACTTCAGAAAAACACTCCTAAAATGGTTGGAGGTCCATTGGACCACAAGTTTGTAGGGAAGAATTCTCTACTTTTAAAGGGCGAGATCTTGGTGACCTTCATGGAGCCAGAGTCTTTGGATATCTTGCCGAGAGTCACCTCCTTTGTTTCATCACATTCAAACTTAACTATCATTTTCTTATACTTTTTGATTGTGGGTGATTTAATGTTCACATATTAATTAAACTTTTTTGCAGACTTCCCACAAGTACTAATACAAAGGATTCAGGCATCAAACGCCTAAATACAAATATGAAACTGACATCTTCAACATTACATGGCTTTTTTGTTTTTTATTGTTCACACATTAATTAAACCTTTTTTTCAGATTTCCCACAAGCTCTAATACAATGGAATCAGGCATCATACGCCAAAATACAAATATATAACTGGCATTTTCTGGCTGCCCAATGGACAAGACCTAACATGATCTTGTATGATATATGGCTTACCATCTTATTGCGTACATTAAGGTTTGCAATAAAGATATTGAGTATTGACACAGAGATTTTTCAGTGCAGTCTTCAGGCATGATTAAATATTAGGACAACATATGAGCACATTAATTAAACTCAAGTTTGTTTTCAAGTAAACTAAATACTGTTAAAGTAATTTCATAGAGACCCCAAACCACAATTATCAGACACAGCCAACTTATAAAGGAATACACAAACCCTTGAGGTTATGTTAAGACACTCCAGAGTAAATCACAGAATATTTTTGGCTGGATTAATATATACTGCTAGGGAGAATTCCACAACGTGTCAATAAAATTATATTTTAACAATTTTTACTAACCTACAACACCAAATCATTAGCTTCTGGAAAAAGCTTCTTTACAAGCTCAGATTACAAAACAAAGTTGTAGTGACAGCGTTAAATTGATTTGCAATTTGTAGAAGAATTATATTATGTCCAATTCCAAATGCAAAGAAAACAATAGTGGAAAATTAAATTAACAACAACTATCCACAAAGTAATAAACAAATAACTGGTCGGAACTAAATTGAGTATGGAAACTTTTGTTCGATTATTTAGATATGCAACATCACTGTATTTAGGATTAAAACAAAACAATACTGCTATTATAACTTATGAGAATTTCAAAAACAAATTTAATTATTTAAAGAGTGACAGCCATGACGAAACCAAAATTCAAATAAAAATCAAAGAGTATACAATAACTACCTACGTAATAAAAACTCATGATATGAATGATTGATTGATTGAAGGAATGAACAATGAATGCCACGTGCGAATGATACAGATTACATAGATGATAACCGAATGGCAATGCCAGACATTTTTTGTTGGGACGGAAGGCAAGGGAGACTTAACTCATACAGCTGTATGATTACTACCTCCTTTACACGTAAACAGGCCAGTGTTGCCGTTTTAGCGACTTCGTCGCTAGATCTAGCGGAAATTTTAGGTCTTTAGTGACATTTTTTTAAGATTTAGCGACTTAAAAAATTCTAGCTACTTTTAGGGACTTTTCGATAAGTGTTGATATTTAATACAAATTATGTCTGAACTGGGTAGGTATCGTAACGGTTTCTAAGAATAAAACTACTTTTCAGCTATCACAGATCACATCACCCGGGAAATTCCCTACTATAATCACTCACTCTCTAATAGCAATCACGAGTCACGAGTCATCTCGCTCTAGTGCTTAGATTAAGAAGAGATACTAGATTAAGCTACCCAAATAAACCAGTAGCTACATGTCATTTTCGTACAAAAAACCGGTGTTTTATATTTGGCCTTCTCCTAGATCGATTTATCAAAATATATGTGCTTTTAAGAAAGAAGATGTACGCTCAAAAGTATAGAATAGAGTGGGAACGACAAGAAGAGTTTAAAAAGTACCTATAATAAATGCTTGATTTAAAAAAAAATTATTACCCCACATTATGTCTAGGAAATTTTGTAAATTTTTAGCGACTTCTAGCGGTTTTTTACATGTAGTTTTTTTCAATATCTAGCGAGTTTTTCAGGAAAGTTTTGCGTGTTTGTGTTTTCCTAAACGGCAACACTGAAACAGGCGCGTCTGCATATTCTCGTCCGCCGACGATCTGGGTTCGTATTATGAAGTTTTTAAAATCCAGGCAATTCAGTTTACGGCGTAAACTGGCTGGTTCTTTTTTGGTATTATGACATGCTTTTAGCTGACTAGTTTCTGGATGGATTATTTGTCTCTGCCTGGCTATCAAATAATTTCAATAACGTTCAAAAATCAAGCTAATAAGTTTGCGATAAGTTACGGTTTTAATTTGAATCTTAAAATTGTGTTCAATGTGTCTTATATTGACTTATTTCCATGACGAATAAGAAGAAAGTAATAATGACATAAAATTTTTATTTGATTTAAAAATATTGACCAAAATAAGGATAAGATTACTTCACATGATATTCAATTTTAACATTATGTTCCTAAACGAAACTGTCATATTTTGCTTTGTACATAGAGTAATATTTAATCGTAGACTGGACACTTCATTGAAATGTGAGCTACTTATGATTTTGCAATTTTCTTGAGTCATGAAAATTAAACGGTTTTATAAGCAAGACAAAAATTGAAATTAAACATGACTGTTTTATAGATATTATGTTTTTAAATAGAATATAAAGAACTAATTTTTATTTGTAAACGTGTTCCTGCTCGTGACTATACTTAAATTGGAACTCGAAATCTTATTAAAGATCATAAATACATAGGTAGCAGTTTTGTAAATAATAAAAAATGTGAGAAATAAATTATCATTAAAATATACATTTTTTTTTATTATTTTTTTAAATTTGTCCCATTTTCCGAACTTAATTTTGAAGTGATAACTACATGCAGATTCTGCTGCTTTTTGATGGTATGCAGTCTGATTAGCTTCCTTGTTCATATATTACATATCATGCATTCTTGTAGGCTGGACCTAAGATAAACAATTTTATTTTTAATTATAATTATAATAAATTATTATAAGAGATAAAAAATTCAGTAAAACTGTATAGCTATATAACTATTTGTAGGCATCAAAGTCAGCAACAAAATTGGATTCGTATACATTAAGTTATCTTTGACGTCTTTCTGTCAGCTAATACATTATTTTGAAAATCCTATTGAAATGCACTAAATATCTTTACAAACTCACATGTGTACTGAGATTCCTTGTATTTTGTGTACTTTGGAGTCATAATTAGTACACTTCCGAAACACAGACGACATTTATCTGAGTCGTCACAAATGCTCGCGCTTGCAACTTATTTGCTTCTTGTTTTTCCATCATATTATTGAACCAGTTGCGAAAAAGGGTAAAACTACAAGAATCTGTAAGATTAGAAAAAGTTTTATGTATTGAGATCTAATAAAATGACTGAAATTATACACTGTAAATACAATGAACGTTTCTAAGCCTTCTAAGCAAACACATTTAAATAGGTACAAACCTTTATATCAAAATATTAACTTGTCTCTTACGGGTTTTCATTATGAGATCTTAAGTTCTTACAAAAATACGAACAATGTTCTTGGAGCAAGTTATTCTGCTAAATTGGGTTTCAATATCAAACATTGCATTGATCCCAGAAGCACGTTAATTCAATGTATATCTCATAAAATTTTGCAGTATTCACCATCTTGAACACAAATAATTTATATTCGTCATATAATTCAAATTTATATAACACAAATACACAAATCCAGTCAATAAAAGTTACTCAGTAACAAGCGTAAACTGAAAAGCTTACTTGTCAATATTGTTGGCAGTAACAACGTTTCAAATATGTCAAATAGGCGTTCATAATAGGAAATTGCCTGCCAAATTCCAGGCAGAAGTCGGCCGTGGGTCACGTGACCGCTGACTCGCTGTCAATAGGCGGTCATAATACAAAAAATCCAGGCAGTTCAGTTTACGGCGTAAACTGCCTGGAATTAAGAGCTCATAATACGGACCCTGGTCGTCTGATTTAGCGTCGGTCGATGCGTCTGGCGCAAACCCGTTTGTTTTCGGCTTTTGTGGTACACAACCACGCGTTTCGACTGGCAACGCGTCAGTTTTTGTTTTATGAATGCTTTATGGACTTTCTTGTCCGTTCTTTCATTCTTATTTACATGTAAAAATGACTAAAATAAGAAATGTACATATTTCTGGAGCGTTGCTTCCGCCGAGCACTCAGAGTAAACAGAACTGGAGTAGCCTTTGTCTAACATTCCCCTCTGCCAAATGCACAAGCATCGGATGCTTGCACGTTTAATAAAACTAGTTGAGCCGCCATTTTGACAGCCATAACATTGTAAACGTTGCGGCGAACAGAGCTCCCGCAAAAATGCCTGCCTGTGCTGTTTTTTGTTGTAAAAATAAATAGAAATCATCGAGTATGCTAAAAGATGGTGTCACATTTTATTTGTAATTATAATTTTTAAGATTTCATGATTATTTACTTCATTATTTCTTGTTTTAGAATTCTACGATTTCAAATTTCGAGCGCTAGTCTCGTGGGGAGTGCGGCTGTGACGTTGTCAAAACGCACACCCCACGTGACTATTTTAAGCGTGTGTGTGCGTGAAATTTAAATTTGTGTGTCGAATTATGCATGTGTGCATTTGTAAAAACGTTGTGCGTTGTGCTGGCTTTGAGTGTAGTGGTAACCTCACCCCCCGCAAGAAATGGCAGAAAAAAATGTTTGAGAAATTGACTAATGGCTACTCCAGTTCTGTTTACTCTGAGGCCGAGCACCAGCATACGTGTGGACTGTGTGGACGCTTTGTGCTGATCCATTTGTGGATGCATCAGCTGATGTTTGCGGACGCATCTGTCTATGTGTAGAGGAGGAATTCTATAATGATGGTTGTACACTCTTAAATGGCACCAAAACAAATTACGCTACTTTTAATTACATTGCAAGTGATAAAAATTCAATGATAATAATATAATATCCTCAGACATTCACACCTATCAACTAGCCCCAATATATGCAACTAATGCTGCTTGTGTTATGGACACTAGATGAAGGATAAATATATTTAATAGATAAATACATATAAATAACCTGAATATATAGAAATATATATAAACATCCAAGACTGGAGAACAAATGCCTGAAAATTCATCACCCAAACATTTGCCCCCTCAACCACTTAACCACGGAGGTCGTCAAATAGGTAACGGACTTTCGATGTCGGAGCGAACTTCAACTACAGCATGATATCAGGTTATCGGAGCAAGGACCTTGAAAGTCTGAGCGTAATATTACTTCTATGCAGGTTATATTAGGTATATCGCCTCTTTTATCTACCCGCTTAATGTGCTTAACAGATGACCAATCCAAATGGGTCAGAGGGGAGAAATCCTAAATTAAGAGAAATGGTTTGGTGTGTTGGTCCGTGTACGAAGGCCTGTGCCCAGCGGATAAATGATGGTCTCATCTCATGCTAACTTTTGTTTTTATTCTTTGTTGGGAGCAAGGGCGGATCCAGCTTTGGCGTCAGGAGGGGGTCACATAGTCGTGGTCAAGTCAATAACTTATAATTTAATTTTGATAACAATAGATACAAGTAAAAAGTAAGTATTTTAATAATGTACGTAAGTACTATACTTAAAAATATTTATTCTTTATTGTACACTTGAAAATGATCAATTCGTTAAACAAGGGGAGCGATCACCGAATGGTAAGAGGCACATTAAATCTGATCTTGAAATCTGAGAGGTATCGACTGATGAAGTCCACGCTCCGTCCTGAAGCCATCCAAATTCAGAACCCTGAACACTTTCAACTCGAACTGCAAAATCGCTTCGATTGCCTGGAGGACTGCACAGATGTGGACACATATAATGACAGGTACGTGGAAACGTGGGTGAAAAGTTCTATGAGCCCAGTCGTACCAAAAGAGGAAAGAAAATCTCCGAGCAAACACTAAAGCTGATGGCGGAAAGTTGATGAACGATGTGGTTCTGCGGTCATCAGATGATACTCTTTATGCCGGCAGCTCAACAAACAGATCTCGAAGTCACTGACTCGCGACATATGCCCATTTAATACTGAGCGTATAAAAGAAACCATCGAGCGGGAAAAAAGCTCCAAAGTTTTCGCAAGAGATCTGTGACTTGGACAGAGTCTGCTGACGAAGTTGAAGACAGAGGACGGCAGAACTATTGCATCCCGACCTGAGCTTTTGGCGGAGATTGAAAATTTCTATGGACAGCTTTATGCGACATCGAGCACTCCTGTCACACAGGCTACAGACCCTAGAGCCAAATTAACCCGAAACTACACCGAAGACATCCCGGAAGTCAGCCTGTACGAGATTAGTTTAGCTCTCAAACAGCTTAAGAACAACAAGGTACCGGGTGATGATGGAATTACAGCAGAGCTTTTAAATTCCGGTGGAAGAGCGATTCTGAAAGTTCTTCAGACGCCAAGTTTCAGAGGATCAATTTTAGTATAATTATAATTTATTTTGATTTTTACTTGTCAAAAATGTATTTGGTGATACCAATTTGATTAAATGACTTTGAGTTTGAGCTATTTAAATCCATCATACTCGAGGGAAAAACGCCAAAAGCATGGCATGTGGGCATGGTGTCACTGTTCTTCATTCTTGACGAAGGGCCCAATTGAAGAACTACAACTCCTTAGCCATGTTTACAAGCTGTCGAGAGTCCTAACGAATCATCTCGCGCGCAGGCTTGACGACTTCCAGCCTCCCGAACAAGCCGGATTCCGAAAAGGTTTAGTACCATAGACCACATACATACGCTGCGGCAGGTCATACAGAAGACCGAAGAGTATAACCTGCCATTGTGCTTAGCTTTTGTGGACTATGAGAAAGCCTTCGATTCCGTCGAAACCTGGGCCGTGTTACAGTCGCTCCAGAGGTGCCGAATAGACTATCGATACATCCAAGTGTTGTAGTCATTGTACGAAAACGCCACTATGTCTGTTCGTCTTCAGGACCAGAACTCAAAACCAATTCCACTCCAGCGAGATGTGAGACAGAGCGACGTCATATCGCCGAAATTGAAGGACGTGTTTAAGCTTCTGGACTGGGAAGGACATGGCATCAACATAAACGGTGAGTAAATGACTCACTTTCGTTTTGCTGATGATATCGTGGTCATAGCTGAGACCCTGGAGAAGACCTGGAGGTCTTACTCCTGTGAAGGTTAGAAGCTCTACACTGGAAATTGTTGACGAGTATGTATACCTGGGTCAAGTAGACCAACTAGGTAGGTCCAATTTCCAGAAAGAGGTCAATCGACGAATCCAACTCGGCTGGGCAGCGTTCGGGAAGCTACGCAGCGTATTCTCGGTTCATCTACCGCGGTGTCTTAAGACAAAAGTCAAAACTCGTGCGTGTTGCCAGTGATGACTTACGGTACTAAGACGTGGCCGCTTACAATGGGGCTCATAAGAAGGCTCAAGGTCACTCAAAGAAAAATAGAGAGGGCTATGCTTGGAGTTTCTCTGCGTGATCGAATCAGAAACGAGGAGATTCGCAGATTCGGAGAACCAAGGTCACCAACATAGCCCACAAAATTGCGAACCTTAAGTGGCAGTGGGCAGGGCACATTGCTCGTAGAGCTGACGGCCGTTGGGGCGGAAAAGTTCTCGAGTGGCGACCACGTACTGGGAGGCGCAACGTAGGGAGGCCCTCAACGCGGTGGACCGACGATCTGGTGAGGATCGCAGGAAGTCGCTGGATGCAGGCGGCTTAGGACCGCGAGTTGTGGAGATCATTGGGGGAGGCCTATGTCCAGCAGTGGACGACAATAGGCGGATTGATTGATTGAAATATTGAAGGTATGTAATTACATAAAATCTGTATGGTAACAAAATATATAAATAAAATCATTATGTTCAAATAATGGTCCACCTAAGTCCTGGAACCGGCTCAGGGGGGGTCATGACCCCCATGACCCCCCCCTTGGATCCGCCGTTGGTTGGGAGAGGGAGAACCTCCAGAGGCTCAAGCCGGAGGCGAAGGTGTATACGGTGTGCCAGAAAAGAAAGAGTTAATTCAAAATCAATTAGGTCCTATCCTCAGAGTAAACAGAACTGGAGTAGCCTTTGTCTAACATTCCCCTCTGCAAAATGCACAAGCATCGGATGCTTGCACGTTTAATAAAACTAGTTGAGCCGCCATTTTGACAGCCATAACATTGTAAACAGAGCTCCCGCAAAAATGCCTGCCTGTGCTGTTTTTTGTTGTAAAAATAAATAGAAAACATCGAGTATGCTAAAAGATGGTGTCACCTTTTATTAGTAATTATAATTTTTAAGATTTCATGATTATTTACTTCATTATTTCATGTTTTAGAATTCTACGATTTCAAATTTCGAACGCTAGTCTCGTGGGGAGTGCGGCTGTGACGTTGTCAAAACGCACACCCCACGTGACTATTTTAAGCGTGTGTGTGCGTAAAATTTTAATTTGTGTGTCGAATTATGCATGTGTGCATTTGTAAAAACGGCTGGCTTTGATTGTAGTGGTAACCTCACCCCCCGCAAGAAATGGCAGAAACAAATGTTTGAGAAATTGACTAATGGCTACTCCAGTTCTGTTTACTCTGAGGTCCTACCAGGTATCCTATCTACATTTAGGGATGTAGCGATACCATAAAATTATCGATACATACTCAACAATAGTACTTAAATCATTTTTCGATATCAAATAATTCCTTTGCTGTCCCTTTATAGGGAGAATTTGACTAAAAAAAATTACTAGTATCGGAAGATCCCTATAAATACCTAAAATAGCTAATATAGAGCCAGCCAGCTAAGAATTAGAACCGCCAATAGAGCCAGTTGAGAAAAACCCTTTATTTGAATTAAAATTAATCATGAGCTTATTAAAATTTATTTATAGTTAACTACGATTTTATTTTTATTCCTGGCCATGAGGTCATTGGTACAATCATTTAGTAGCGAAGCCAGCTTGCATTCGTCGTTGTTATGGACACTTATTTCGATGCACCGATCCAAATTCTTCTCCAATTTCTTCATCAGTCGTGTATCTTTGGCATAGAACTTGCTCACCAACGATATCAGGTTACCTACATCAAAGTTATTACTGTGATTCTTATATCTATTAAATAGAGCTGTTAACACCAGGAGCCGCCATACGTATCTGCTGTATCAATTATAATAATACCGCCGTACGTATCTGCTGTATCAATTATACGGGGCCCACCGAGGCCCCCAAAGTGTGTAAGCAAATTAATAATAAAAAAATAATAACTAAAACCTTCCCAATATGCATTTTATTTTCGATTGTGAGAAATCTTTACACTTCCTTAGGGCCCATAAAAAAAATTATACTGTGTCTGCCAAGGCACGATACGCTTCTGGTTCAATCATTCAACATTTTGCCTGCATCGGGCACTAATCACTTCCATTTGCTTAAAGGAAGACAGGGACAACATAGGTGCCTCTGCTGGGCATAGGTCTTCCTAAGTGGAGAAACGCGTGAGGACTGAAAAGCCGTTACCTTACCTCGCTGCCTCAACGCGTATATTGGTGGGTTAAAATGTCACAATAGCGACCGAAACCAACGGCTCAGCATGCCATTTGAAGGACGGAGGAATCCGAGATTCCGAGATTTAAACTTTAATCCATATTTTGGAATAATGCCTTAGGGTTCTGACCTTTGTTAACTTTCCCCTTTTCAATGACGCCATTTCGCTTTAGCACACACGCTATGAGGCACTCCCCGTGAACAGGCGATTCTTTTTTAGGTGACAATCTTTTCACTGTTCTTTTGTCATTTTTCTGGACCTCTGATAAACATTCGCTCATGTTACGCTTAAAATTTTGCACGTGGATTTTCAACTCTTCGGGTATAGTCTTATAAGACCAATCAGGATCTGTTTCTTCCGTCTTCCGGTTAGCTGGTTAAAAAATATTAAATGTTACTGTTAATAAAAACGTTTTTGACATTTAAGCAAAAACGTAATTTATAATTTAAAATTTTGGGGCCTAATAAAAAAGGGGTCAACTAGCCTATTTAAACATGTTTTACTTTTTTTCATCTGCTAAAACACTATCTACCATGTTCGTGTTATTGCTACGCATGGTCTAAATTAAATCCGTCAAAGGCCAATCGCAACCAATAAAGCATGGCTGTCGGCTGTGTTCTGTTTACTCTGAGGCTGTGTCACGCTTGTTTACCAAAATCTTTACCACAGATAATTCATAGACCATCTTAAGCGAAAGCGTTTTTGCCTGTCAAGCAAAAAAGTAATTTAAAATGTATTGCGTTAAAGCCCTAAAAAAACATATAATTTCTTTATGGTGGTAGTTAACAGTAATGAATCATTTTGACGACCCATACAGACCACTCGACCACGGTAGTTTGTATGCCGGTCTCAAGGCGTCGCCATATCGAGAGGTTCTGGGTTCGATCCCGGTGGGGGCAAATGTTTAAATGTTGAATGTTCTTCCAGTCTTGGATTTTTATAAATATTTCTATATATTCAGGATATTTGTATGTATTTATCTATTATATATATTTATCCGTCATCTAGTGTCCGTAACACAAGCATCATTAGTTGCTTAAAATGGGGCTAGTTGATAGGTGTGAATGATTGAAGATATTATTATTATTATTTGGGGCCTAATAAAAAGGGCCATCTAGCGTATTGGCTAAGTGATACAAGCCTTAGCTACATAATAAGGGCTTTAAAATTTTCTTACCATTTTTCAATCGGTTTTTACTCTCCACTTTCAAGTTGCGTGTTATAATAGAATCTTTATTGATATAAAAGTCATGGATAGCTTCAACCCCCATCATTTGATTCTTCCGTAAATCAGGAACTTTATTGGTAATCTCCGATTGAATGCCATTCAGTATAGTGAGCAGTATAATTATTATGGGTAACATTGTAACGGACCGCATTATTCCAACCCCAACAATGCACTTAAATTGTTAGTTGGAAATAACGAGGAGAAATATATTTGTAGCATTTATTTTTATGTTTCGATAAGCCCAATTAGACTTGTTATTTCATTGTGATTACAAAAATAATTGCCTATAAATAAACTATAACCAAAGGAGTATGTTGTTACCTAATACACTCAGTAAATAAAAACTACTTGCATATATTGCTTTTGCAAATATTAATAGTCCCATGAAATATTTACGAGAAAATGATGCATGTGTTTTTTACGCCATATTTAATAAATATTTTATTTTATTTATTGTTCCCTACTTAATGCTACTCGCAGACCGAGATTCTAACAGTGTTAACGTGCTAACAGGCATTAACAAATGATAACATTTGTCATTAATAAAACAATGTAATACTTCATATACAGTATATTATACAATTAAATTACATTTAATAAAATAATGTAGTAGCTATTTACATTTTCTCCGTTGTAGATACATACAGAAATATGTATTTTGATAATTTATTACCTATAATTATTTTTTAAACCTCAATATTTTAATTCTGATTTAAAATATATTCATTTATAACAATAATACTCAACAAGAGATTATGAATAACTATTGTATTAGTTACTATAAATAAAGGAAACAATGTCATAATTTACATTATTATTTCGTAAAATAACTATTACAAAAACTATTACAAAAAATTAAGATCTAAAAGATATCTTTTCACTATGTCACTATATTGTACTATAAATAAAATAATTCGGCTAATTTCAAACAGAATGTAAAAAAAATCTAAAAATAATCCTTAAGAAATTTTAATTATATATACATAATATTTAAATGCATTATAATTTCACCTAAATTATAACTATAATATACTTACATGTCTCACATTTATTTTCCAACGGTTTATTCTTTTTTATTTTATTATTTTGTTTTTTAAGAGCATATTTGCTTAAGAATTTTATATTAATAATGTGCACTGCGTTAGCTGGACACAGTGGAGATCGAATTCGGCAAGAAAAAAAACATGTTAAATGATATGAGAAAATAATCGATTAATTAAAAAATTACACGATGTATGGACACGTGATATTACAGTTGCGCATAAAGCCGTCTAACATTTTCTTTCATTATTATACACATGATATAAGTGTTGGCAGTCGTAAAAACTATCTTTATGTTTGGCTTTGGTGATGTCATGGATCTTCTAATTGGCCGGTGTTACTATATCTAGAAAAAAATATTTATTATTATTGATTTGAAAAAACAACGATACGGTTTGAAATTAAATTAATACATTGTATGTCGTTGACACGTGTATATTATAAATGATGCTTTTTTTTACTTTACCAAAGTCTATCACCCTTACTAATAAATAGTTATTCTTTTTTTTTTTTCGTCAGACATACAGAAGACAGTAGTTGTCAGAAAGTGATAAAACATTGAATAACTATTCCTTCCTTATAACTCACTGACTGACATAGTAATGTAACAACGCACAGCGCAAACTACTGGATGGATCGGGCTGAAATTTGGCATGCAGGTAGATGTTATGACGTAGGCTTCCGCTAAGAAAGGATTTTCGAATAATTCTACCCCCAAAGGGATAAAATAGGGGATGACAGTTTGTATGAAACTTTGTAAATTATAAAACCGATCGGGCTAAGACTTCGCAAGCATAAAGCTACGATGACGTAGGCATCCCTTAAGAAAGGATTTTGATAAATTCCACCTCTAAAGGGATAAAATAGGGGAAGAAAGTTTGTATGAAACTTTGTGAATTTTAAACTAATCGGGCTGAGACTTTGAATGCGTAAAGCTACTATTACGGCATCCCCTAAGAAAGGATTTTGATGAATTGGCTGGGCGCGCACGCGGCGCAGAGGGGCGCGGCGCGCGGCGACGCGAGCGCCGGCAGCGGCGCGCGCGCACACACGCACGTGTAGTGTGTATACTGACCTTGGCTGGGCGCGCACGCGGCGCAGAGGGGCGCGGCGCGCGGCGACGCGAGCGCCGGCAGCGGCGCGCGCGCACACACGCACGTGTAGTGTGTATACTGACCTTGGCTGGGCGCGCACGCGGCGCAGAGGGGCGCGGCGCGCGGCGACGCGAGCGCCGGCAGCGGCGCGCGCGCACACACGCACGTGTAGTGTGTATACTGACCTTGGCTGGGCGCGCACGCGGCGCAGAGGGGCGCGGCGCGCGGCGACGCGAGCGCCGGCAGCGGCGCGCGCGCACACACGCACGTGTAGTGTGTATACTGACCTTGGCTGGGCGCGCACGCGGCGCAGAGGGGCGCGGCGCGCGGCGACGCGAGCGCCGGCAGCGGCGCGCGCGCACACACGCACGTGTAGTGTGTATACTGACCTTGGCTGGGCGCGCACGCGGCGCAGAGGGGCGCGGCGCGCGGCGACGCGAGCGCCGGCAGCGGCGCGCGCGCACACACGCACGTGTAGTGTGTATACTGACCTTGGCTGGGCGCGCACGCGGCGCAGAGGGGCGCGGCGCGCGGCGACGCGAGCGCCGGCAGCGGCGCGCGCGCACACACGCACGTGTAGTGTGTATACTGACCTTGGCTGGGCGCGCACGCGGCGCAGAGGGGCGCGGCGCGCGGCGACGCGAGCGCCGGCAGCGGCGCGCGCGCACACACGCACGTGTAGTGTGTATACTGACCTTGGCTGGGCGCGCACGCGGCGCAGAGGGGCGCGGCGCGCGGCGACGCGAGCGCCGGCAGCGGCGCGCGCGCACACACGCACGTGTAGTGTGTATACTGACCTTGGCTGGGCGCGCACGCGGCGCAGAGGGGCGCGGCGCGCGGCGACGCGAGCGCCGGCAGCGGCGCGCGCGCACACACGCACGTGTAGTGTGTATACTGACCTTGGCTGGGCGCGCACGCGGCGCAGAGGGGCGCGGCGCGCGCGCACACACGCACGTGTAGTGTGTATACTGACCTTGGCTGGGCGCGCACGCGGCGCAGAGGGGCGCGGCGCGCGGCGACGCGAGCGCCGGCAGCGGCGCGCGCGCACACACGCACGTGTAGTGTGTATACTGACCTTGGCTGGGCGCGCACGCGGCGCAGAGGGGCGCGGCGCGCGGCGACGCGAGCGCCGGCAGCGGCGCGCGCGCACACACGCACGTGTAGTGTGTATACTGACCTTGGCTGGGCGCGCACGCGGCGCAGAGGGGCGCGGCGCGCGGCGACGCGAGCGCCGGCAGCGGCGCGCGCGCACACACGCAGCGCGTGCACACGCAGCGTCCGCAGCCCCAGCAGTGATGCTAGACACACCAATTAACATCATGTTCGTCTACTGCTGCAAATCATACCAGTCTAATATACATTATAAGTGTTTTGTCAGTCTTATATAATATTGGTTGTACCCCCCAGCCTATATCGTCCCACTGCTCACGCCTGCGGCACAAGCCTTTCATGAGAAGTACACGCTTAGAGCAAGGTGGTGTTTAGTCGATAAGAGTCCGACATAACCCCCGACCGGCCGACCGATTCACCACCTCCTCCCCCCGCATGGGGAGGTAAAGACCCTCCTTCTGAGGATCGGAAAAAAGAGGCACGGAGGAACTCGACCACAATTTTTTGGCCCATGACCCATCCATGGGCGAAGAATAGCAAAAATAGGTAGCTATTATTTTCAATATCGAAAGCTAAAGCGTCTGAGCTCCTCTGAGCATCAGCTATACATAAGTGTCGCCAAACGCAGATATGAGAATCAGGACGTGGTGATGGTATGACAATTATGCTATGTTTTTGTGTTGTTAAAAATTTGCTTCTATTGTAGACAAATAGCTACTATCAAGACAAGCGTCGTTAAATCCACAAAAATAGTTCAAAAACGTTTATTCAGTTCAGATGCGCCTTAGCGAATGCTTATGAATTTCATAAGCATTTTACTTTCGTGAAAAAGAAAAACTACGCCATCCTTCGCCAGCCATAAGAGTAACGCTTACATTATTTACAACTAGCTGTTGCCCGCGACTTTGTCCGCGGTAACTATGGTATTTTAACTATCCCACGGGAACCCTTTAAGTTTCCGGAATAAAAAGTATCTTAGATGTTGACCAAGGATATAAGGAATTACCATGCAAAATTTCATTGAAATCGGTTCTGCCATTTCGGAGATTAGCCCGTACAAGCAGATAAAAAGAAAAAAAAAACTAAAAATCATTTTTTGGTATTTTTCTCGTTTCCCCCCCTGACTGAAACCCCTGACTTGGTTTTAAGCATTTTCTTTTGTATGTACAGACATTCGACCTCTACAGTTTTATTATGTGTATAGATAGGCTTTAAGACACTTTTTAAAAAGCATCTCAAATTGTTTATTATACCATAATACATACGTAATTTGATTATTAAGCTATTGCATAGCTTCTATCGCGGGCCTTGAGCGCGGGGACCGAATCCAGAAATTCCGTAACGAAAAAACCTCACGCTCCCCACTCCGATGCGCAAGGAGGTGTCGCTTGAAGGCCGTGCATGTTAGAACCCAAGGTGGTTACCAAAATGAAACACCGTGTCCAAGGCGAATACAAATTTTAATTAACATCGGTTTGACCATATAAGTCTATGAGAGTTAACAATAGTGCGTTTTAAAGGATAGGTGGCGCCATCTAGTGATACAACAAAGAACTAATTTTAACAAAGACGCCACTTTGGTTTTATTTATACTATTACACATTGTTTATTATGAGTTTTGTTATTTTATTAATTAGTTTATTAACATTTATTTTAGATAATTATTTTATGATTTAATTTACTTATAAGTGATCCGAACGAAATAATGTATATGCAAACTACCAACAGTTTATATAATTTGTTTTCTAATCGGTCACCACGCTCAAAAAGTGTAACTTGAATTCATTGATGTATAATACACTAGATCTGTAGTAACCGCGTCAAAGCGTAGCCACTAGGCATATGGCCACAGCCATATACGAGGCTTATGTCAGTTAGTGCTCTGTGAGACATCAACCAAGTGAATCGGGAGGAAAAAAAATTAATTATGGGTAAATGTGCAGTCAAAACGTGCGAATCCAGGTCCCAAAAACATAATAAAACCATGGATGTTACTTTCCACGCGTGAGTTTGTTTTTATATGCTCATATTTACGTAAAAACTAATTAAAATGTAAAATGTTTTAAAATTGGTCCAGTGCTGCCATTAAAAACTCATTTTTGGTTTCCCATATTTATGGGAGAATGTTGTAATTCATGGAATCAGTGATTTTATGTAGGTTGTTAAATAGTAACAATGTTGCCTAAAAATGCAGCAAGCCGGGATAGGTGGATTAAAAATATCAGATTGCTGCGGAAGGAGACAGACTGGCTTCCAACAAAATCGACAATCATTATGTTCGAAGCACTTTCCTGATGAAGACAAAATATGCCGCAAAAGTGGTCGTGTTTATTTGTCTCATGAGGCAATTACAATCGTTATTGTAAATGATGCTTTTATCTATACTTAACAAAGGTAAAGTTTGCGATCTTACGAGTTTATGACGTTGCAGGGAATAATCTCTGGATCTACCGACTCGATTTTTTTAATTATTTTACAAAGAGAAAACTAAGTTATCTGTTCATATTATCAGCAGTTTTGAATTCTTATTTTTAAAGTCAATCGTCAAGTTATCAAAGTATATTACGACGTGTTTACTCGTATGGTCGCCGATGCATGGCAACAGACTCGCCACCTGTAATTTTGCATAATAAATAATAATAATACGAAAATCTCTTTTATTTTATTACCAAGCATAAGTAACATTTAATTTTGCTAAATGAATTATTTATAAAAAAAAATTATTAACTATTTGCATTGCTCTCCAGCCCGTAATACCTAATTATCAAAACACGATATCTTTAAGCTTGATTAAATACATCCAATAAGAAATAATAAATATTAATATAATTATTTAAAAATAATATATATTATTAAAAAATAAAAATGGGGTAAAATTTCACGAGCAGGGAACACTTCCACCATTGTACTTTGACCTTGCGATATGTCTAATCCAGTCTAATCTGAGCGAGACGGTACATTCACTGCGCTGTAGCTTTTGTGACTTGCGTAAGTGGGATAGATATATGTTTATCTTTTCAATGTTTAGTGGTTTCAAAGCTACGTCGTTGAGTTTCGGAAACGGCTACGCTTTTTTTGACGCAATTTAATGCAGTTTGCAAATCTAGTGTATTATACATCAATGCTTGAATTAATATCAAAGAAAAAGAAATACTGCATGAATAAAATAAATAAATAAAATTATAATTGCATAAGTTGATACAAAATGGTATGCAATAGCTTTACCGCGGCAGTCCCCGCGTGCCACACGTCTTTTTTTATATTTAAAGTTCTCTATTTTCTACGAAATTGAACATTATAAAGTTAATATGAACCAAAAAGCCGCCTAAACGCTATATTGTCACGTAATCATGAAATCACAGACTTGTAATTTATTTTTTGAAAGTAAAATTCCTAATTGGAACGGTAAAGGGAACTAATTCCACACAGCCATTGTACTAAATTGGAGGTTATTTTATGGTTTTAACTAAAACAATTTTTTTTGGCAAAAACGCGGTTGAAACACGTCATAAACGCGCTATTAAAAGCAAATAAAATTATAAGTGATTGTGTGGGTAAAACTAGCTAGGTCCACTAGATAAGACGGCAGCTGGCTGTCTACGGCCAACACTTTACCTACAAGCAGGTGACGTCACCGTGCGTTTTCAATCACGTGGTCGAGCATGAAAATTTAGTTACTTGATTAATGATTTAATAAGAAAATCGTAACTATTTTTAAATAATGTAAACTTATAAACTAACAAGTTCGTTCTAAATTTTCAAAGTAGTCTAATAGCCTATTCAAACAATGACTAAATTGATATTACCTTTCTACTAAAATGTTCTAAAGGCGTAGAGCAGCTGCATTCAGTGACATTCTTTATGCTTTTCCAGTCCAGAGCCACGGTGTTTACTTCCGCTTCAAGCTGCGAAAAGCTGCCAGGGATCGAGTCGCCCGCCTTCTAAAATTTATTATAAAAGGTAAATATGATTGTCAACCTAACACAACCGCCTCTCTGGTCTAGTGGTTGACACCGCCGGCCGTGTGTAGATCGGGAGGTCCGGGGTTCGATTCCCCACGGAGGCAGGGGTTTTTCTGCTCGGTTTGGTTGGTAGTAGGGCATCTCAACCCGCCTGGCTAGCTACCACCGTCTTACCTAAATTTGTCGGCATAATAACAACGTTATAAGCATTGTTGTGTTCCGGCAATTAGAGGTAAGATAGCCAGTGCCTCAATTCTTGAGGATTACAGGTGAAACTCGCTTCCGCCTTATCGTCACTTACCATCAGGTGAGATGAAGATTTTACCTGTCATAGTTTAAAAAAAAAAAACAAAAAAAATAACACAACAAGCATTAGGGTACTGTTTAGAGAGATCTTCAGTTTGTTTTGCTCCAGCTGGCAACGTGGCCTGCGCTTATTATAAATAAATAATATAAATATCCTCAGACATTCACACCTATCAACTAGTCACATTTTAAGCAACTAATGCTGCTTGTGTTACGGAGACTAGATAGATAACGGACAAATATATTTAGTAGATATATACACATAATTATTCAGAATATATATAATATTACACAAATATAATGAATTAATGAACATCCAACACTGGAAAACAAATGTCTGAAAATTTATCACCCAAACACTTGCCTCCACTGGGGATCGAACCCAGGACCTCTCGAGATGGCCGCACCTTGAGACCAGCGTACAGACCACTCGACCACGGAGGTCGTCAAATGTGCGTCAATATGTGCGTCAATATGTGCGTGAAATATGAAAATAATTTATTATTTTTAAAAACAAACATCACCTCGGTAATTAGTGGTATCTTGTTTGGCTTCGCGGGCGTCTGGTCCTTCAATGGGTGATCATGGTTCGCACACTCCAACTCAGAAAGAGTGGCGCCAGATTCGTATAGCAATCTGGAACAAATTTTAAAATTGGGTCCTTACCTATGAAATTGGTGTTTTTTTTTCTCTCTTAGTATTTTGTCTGTAACTATTAAGATTCAGAGTATTCCTAAAAAATAATAACCTCGTCTAAAAATAGACTATATTTTTGAGCTCTTTTGATTTGTTTTGATAATTTTTTGTAAGTTTAATTGTGTTAAAATTGGACACGGAGACAACACTTTTTAAGTGCCTCCCGAATACATAATTTTATTTGCATTCACGTAAAAACGATAAATTATTTTTATGAAGTGTACTATTACACATATTACTAAAGCTTGTTTAATGATAGATGCCAAATATTATTATCTTTGGATTTGTCGTTGTGAAGAAAACTGAAAAAATTTTAGTATGGAAAATGCAGAATTCCCCAAAATCTCCATACAAAACACCAATTTCATAGATAAGGACCTAATATATTAGATGTTAAAACGAGCTAATTTAGAGTTTACCATACAGAAAAAAGATCAAGGTCAATAAAACATTGATTGAAACCAAACCAATGATACATGAATGATACAATGATACATTTAGTTGTTACATTACTGCCGATACTCCTCATGTGTTTCTCCATGAGGAAGGCCTGTGCCCAGCAGTGCGACGGACGTATATAGGTTGAGGACAGATAGATGTTAACATCAACTAATAGTAACATAGTAAATAGACCAACTTGTTATCAATCTGCAACGCTTCAGTCTTGTTCTCAATCTCAACGGTGTCAGCCTCCCCGTTCTGGTAGTTAACGACTGCAGTCTGTTTGTTCTTGTCAGAGCGCCTCCCAGAAAGGAGGTTCTTGAACGTCGATATTCTCTGTATACAATTATAATTTTATTAAGAATTATTTATAACTAGCGGACTATGTCTACAGCATTGCACAGAAACTTGGAAATATACGAATAAGCCGCCTATTCTCAAATTCTATCAGAGCGAGTTACTCCGTGCTTCGGAGGCACAGATGTAGGTACATTTATATAGATAACGCAAGTGTAACGATTTGTATTTGACCTCCGTGGTCGAGTGGTCTGTACGCCGGTCTAGGCGTCGCCATGTCGAGAGGTTCTGGGTTCGATCCCCGGTGAGGGCAAATGTTTGGGTGATGAATTTTCAGGCATTTGTTCTCCAGTCTTGGATGTTTATATATAATGATATATATTCAGAATATTTATATGTATTTATCTATTAAATATATTTATCCGTCATCTAGTGTCCGTAACACAAGCAGCATTAGTTGCTTAAAATGGGGCTAGTTGATAGGAATGTTTGAAGATATTTATTTATTTATTGAACCCAGCGCGTCAACTTTTTAACATTTACTGAGACGTCACAGCCGTAATTTTGAGACGGGATATCCGAACTGATTGAAAGATACCGATACCGCCGATGTCCCTTACTACGATGACTAATTATCACACAACGAGACATTTTTTTTAGTTTTTGCAGCCATTCGGACACGCGTTGTCGGGGTTTTCGGACACGCGCAGTACATGCATTTGCGTCATCTATTTAAATGTATATCTGTGTTCGGAAGGCACGTTAGCCGTTGGGGATTATTTTTAACAACAGTATAAAGGCTTATTTTTAATTTTCAATGTTTCAACACCTTGACAAGACTAGGTGGCCAACATCTCAAATAACAACATTTGTTTTACGAGTATTATTTTATCCTAACTCAATAAATTACTTACAAATGATTATCTAAGATTTTATTGCACTGTCGTGACATTTTTAAGTCTATAACCCATTCATACGGCTCACACAGAGCTAACAACGATCAGATGTGAATTTAAATCGCAAACTAATGTTTGACAAATTATCAAAAGTCAATAATAATAATAAAAGTAGTAATCAAAGTGACACTTGCCCCGGGTATTTAAAACCTCTGTCTTCTCCTTCGGGGATAGAGGCATGATATATTTATGTGTTTGTTTGACAATCAGAGTACCTTCTTTCCCTATCACCTGTGATCTTACCTTAGTAAGATAGTTTATGTGATGGTCTAAGGCGGAACAATGCTCGACGGCAGCTGGTAACATATCGGCTAAAGGCTCGCGGGGGTGGACCCCGTGCTCGTGCCGACAGTACATGCCGCGCCAAAACCTGCAAGAGAAATGTACAGTCTGAAAATAAACAATGTCTATCCAATCGCATCCGCGGATAACCTTATTTTCAACTGTAGGAAAATGAACGAATAAGTGACCCTTCGCACACGGCGTCGTAGTGTAAGCAATTGTATTACGCGCGTCCAACGAGAGCAATGACCCTTCGCATACCGGCGTCGTAGCGTAAGCGTAGCGTAATATTGTATTACGCGCGTCCAACGAGAGCAATGACTCTTCGCATACCGGCGTCGTAGCGTAAGCGTAGCGTAATATTGTATTACGCGCGTCCAACGAGAGCAATGACCCTTCGCATACCGGCGTCGTAGCGTAAGCGTAGCGTAATATTGTATTACGCGCGTCCAACGAGAAAAATACGAGCGCGTAAATTTTCTAACATGATGTAGGAGAGGCGCGGGGCGAATGGCGCCTGCGAAGGAGGGGACGACATTGGCCGTTCGTCAGCCTCCCATTCAACATCTATTTTTACTTTTTACTTGTATCTTATTCATAATTGTATGTATGAACAGAGAATAAAAGCTTATTTGAAGACCCGAATATATCATTACCGTAAATTAGGCGGTGTTGCATCGAATAATATGAGAAGCATATTGATATAACGATAGGCGTAGCGCACTGGCTTAAAAAGTATTCAGGCGTCTCAGCAGCCTGCAACCATAGAGGTAGCATACCTGTGAAAAAACTGAAAAGTTTTCCGCGTGGCGCGCAAGGAATAACAATCGACAATCGATTCACTCACGACACACGCCATGATTTCAACTGACACCCTAAATATATTTTTTTTTATATTCAGTTTTACGGCTCTGGTTGCAGGACCTTTTGAGCCACACGTTAACAGTTGAATACTTTTCTTTAGAAGTTTGCATTGAAATGCTAGTGTAATTCAGTTTGCATTTCAATGCATCTTGGGAGAGTTTGGGTCAAACAATCGATGGTAGACACTGTGGTGTTACTTCGATGAAGTGAATTACCTACCACGATAAAAATCCCATCGTTTTTCACACCACTTGACGATTATTTCAATGATTCTCCATATTGCTCTTCATTATTGACACTTATTACACAAAACTACACAGATTTTACGCAACAAGATCTACTCCGAAACAATATTACAACCACTGAAATAAAAATCACGACCGCCATAGTTGAATGCCGCCAAAAACTCCTCTACACCCTAAATAATACACCTACGCAACAATCCGTTTGTTGAAAACAGCAAGTCTCGTACGCGTAGCGTAGTAACGATACGCCTACGCTTACGACTCGTATGCGAAGTGCCTAAGAGGACTGAATTAAAAGCAGGCCACAATACCAGCGGACGGGCGAGCACGGGCAAAGCGTAGTGATGAAAACTATGATAAACTAAGCTAAGATTTGGCGGAGAAGGGTTCGCTGGAATCGTTTGATGTTTCGTTCGCATCGCAGATGTATTATAAGCTACGTCTGCGATGCGAACGAAACAAATGAATGGTTTTCGTTCGTGGTACACAACCAAAGAACGAAAAGAGGTGAAGCGATGCTCGTTTGTTTCGTTAGCCGGCCAGCTACAGTCCTAATTTAATATGTGCATTTTGACAGATGAGCTTTATGGACCATTTACATTGGTATGGGAATTGATTAATCTCACTACAAACAACTGTCAAAATGCATTACAAATAACTGTCAAAATGCACCTTTTAAATTATTCAGGCTAGCAATGTCGCATGCGCTTGCAATTATTCCCAGAAGTCCCCTCTAGCAGTGTCCTTCGAGGTGACAACTGAGAATTTTCCTCCAAGTTGTCACACTAATTTTCCCAATTATTCACTTCCGATTCATACCAAAGGGGACAAGTGGTATTTTTTTCTCAATTGTCACCCGTAACTCCAAACGGTTGATATTTAATAAATATGCGGATTTTTTTTTGTTATATACTTATGTATAACGTTTTATTTAAGACAGGACAGTATTATTTACGAACAAAGAAATGGATACACATATATTATTTGTCTTAGAAGAGAGCAGATTCTTACTCAAAACTAGTCGAAGTGGACGACTGGGAAGGAGTCGTACCAATTCTCATCCCCTTAGAGTCACACTGTGCCTGGTGCATAGCAACAAGCTTACCCCTGTTAGCTCTGCCCAGCCAGGGGTAGAGGTATGATTAAATGTATGTTTGCAATAACAACACTCACCTAATGCTCTGTGCATTGAGATCCGGCTTCAGTACGTCAGGGTGCGCTTTAGGGTTGTACAACGGATTCTTGTACTCGTTCAGATGGTTCGCCATGTAGCCCCACAGCGAAAACGTTCGTTCTGATAACCTAAAACAAATATTGGAAACTTTATATAAGTGTATCATTAAGTAAGTAAATTATAAAATTCAAGGCTACGCAAAAAAATTATGCGTTTCCTATGGAGGCTAAGATTTTAATATTCTTCTTATATTGTTCTTCAGTCCAGCATTTTTCCAGGCTTATGCCAGGTTGCTATCCTGCTACGCCTTCACCACTTTGCTAGGTCATTTTACTAATTTATTAAGGTATACACAACAGATAACATACAATAATAACGCTGCACACAATAGTAGTTATTTCTAGTGTCCGACCGAAAGTTCGGTTTCGGTTTCGGTTTCGGCCGTGTTTCGGCCAAAAATCTAGTTTCGGCTGCAGTTTCGGTTTCGGCCAGAATTGGCCGAAACTTTTGCCGAAACCGAAACTGATTTCGGAAGTTCACGCACGTTCACGTTCGCCAAACTTCGTTTCTCGCGGCAACGCGATGGCGGACTCTAGCGGCCCTGTTCGGGAATTTTCGTGCGCCGTTCGGTAGCTGCTCTGTAGCAACAAAACCTAGTCAGTGCGTTACTGCCCGACGCAAACATTCTTTAGAGGTTATATTTTGATGGAACTGATGTAAGTTTTGTTTCGTTTCTGGTACTTGAATGATTTATATAGTTAAGTTAATTAAATTTTGAGTCAGTAACTTTGTTTTGTTGTTATTAACAAATTAATTGATGTAAAAAAGAGATTGTAAATTAACAATTTGAAGCGTTTATTTTGTTTAATTACGTTGTATAAGTAAACTTATTTCAAGATTTTTCATTCCGATGACCTATTGATGTAGTTTTGTTGTATTAAGGTTATTAATATCGTTTTATAATTGTTTCAGGGTAAAATGTTTACTGTAGTTTAGTAGTTACTTGATTCTAAATTAAGTATGACTGTCCTACTGTGATCTTGGTATCTTTGTTAATTCTAAATGTATGATTTTTTTATTATCTTTGTTGAGACTGGAACTAAGAGTGTAATAGAAATTTTAGTACCTAATTATACCTAACAGAGATTTATGATTCTTCTAAGTATAAATACAAACCAAAGTATTAATTAGTAAGATTTTAAAATACCAATACTTAGTATAATGGGTAAAATGCACCAAATTTCAGTATTTTAAGGTATTTTATATTTGGCCACAAGAGTTTCGGTTTCGGTTTCGGTTTCGGCCGAAACTCAAGCCATGGCCGAATATTCGGTTTCGGTTTCGGTTTCGGCCGGAAAACCAGTTTCGGTCGGACTCTAGTTATTTCACACACTAGCATGTAACTCAAAAACGTGTACACAAAGCATGATATAATATAGCACACATAAACAAGTTGTCAGTTAAATAAATAAAAAGGTAAAAATTACAAGTATATTTTATGGGGGCGGAAACAATCGATACAAAAATAAAAATATCGGCACCAAAATGTCGGGCTAAGCTAACCGAGGATCCTTTTTACTGAAAGTTTTAATGTGGTAATATGCTTTCTGGTCATTTGGCATATTCTGTAGGCCTTGCATGTACCGAAGAATTGACTGAAGAAAAATTGTTTTGCAACGCGAGAGGCAATGAGTAATTTTGTCTCCGGGGACTTTATCTCTCCGAAAATTGCTTTCACTTAAGTGCAGTTAAGGCAAAATGTGCCGCGAGGAGCAATCATTGTTTAATCATTGATATAGTCCTTACCTGAGATCTCGCCGATCCTTCTGACAGTTCCCGATGAAGGTGCCGTACTGGCACGCATGCGCGTGATCATGCAGCGTCAATAGGAACCTTTCGTTGAATTGGAATGCCTGCGCAACGTCATGTTCATTAAAAAATACAGTTAGTCGATTAGTTGCCTAGACTACATGTGTAATTTATAATGTTTTTTAAATGATAGCAACTTCTACAGGAATCGCAGTGTACATTGATAATTATGTGGGAATTAAGCTCGCCGCTGCTCAAAATCCACAAGATAGTGGATGCGTTTCATATTCACGCAGTCAAAAGCGCGCCGTTCGTGTATCGAAATTGAGACGCGCTGACCAACGGCGCGTGCAGCTGGCGGTACAATGAAACCAGCCTGGGGAATACATACGACTATTATCCCCTAAGGGTTAGTCAGAGACTAGGCAAAGGTACCACAAAAGCAGTCCATTGCCATAGTCCGCGCTTCACCAAGTAGTGACTAGACTCAGCATGACAGGTGGTGAGCCCGTCGCCACTATAAGCTATTGGATGTTGTGCATTTTTAGGTAATGCCTAAGGAATAACACAATATTATCTATTGGTTAAGCTGACGTCACAGATTTTGGTATTACCATTGATGCAATTGGCCAAGATTTTAAATGTTTTATAAACATAACTACCAAAAAACTGACCATTGCACACAGATGAATTTCACAGGAATCAACCTACATGAAAAGACCTGTAGATAGCGAGACTCACCTCAGGCCTCTGCCTCAGTAGTTGCCAGGTGCAGTCGAGTAGCTGGGTGAAGACGGGCGACCTCTCGCGACCGTCACACGCGATGTGACCGCAGCGGGCGGTGAACTTGTGACCAAAGGACAGCCAGTCCTTCTCTATGAGAGCCTGTTACAGAGAACATTGTTTAACTCGAATTCAAACTGTTTCGGTATGTGGCACAGACTATCATTGCATCTAAACGTGGTGACCACGATTTTGCTATGTCAGCAGATTCCGTCACACCACGATAAGATGCAATGACCTAGGTCCTAGGGTAAACGCTGGCCAGACTAGTATACAAGGACATGTTATATAGTTGTAAGGTACTGCTCTCTCCGAAGTCCCCGATGCACTGCTCCGATAATCCACAGCGTCGGAGCATGGGCACACAAACTATTGCAGACCATAATGTTTAGAGGATGTTTGAATGTACCGCCAGTGACAGAAAAGATAGAGGGGAAATAGGAAGAATGTTAAGTATGGATGTGGATGGACCTAGAATTAGAGGAAGACCAAAGAAGTGAGGGATTGAATGTGTGAATTCTGATATGTGAAGAAAGGAAGAGGATGTTGAGCTGACGAGTGACAGAGAAGAATGGAAGAGAAAAACACGTGGCGGCTCCATTTAAAGTAAGAAGAATGTAGCATAAATGCACTGCCAATGCTATCAGCGTGACTTTTACATTGACCTAAGTTGGTGTACAATAAAGACTATTTTCAAGATTTTTTTCATTCACATTCACAAATGGATCCTTTAGGCTGACAAATATTATGGAGCCTGAGAACAGCAATAATTGTGTTCAATTCATTATGCGGGGGTAATCAGTCTAAATGAGAGTGTATGGAGAACTCAGAACCTAAGAGAGATTGCGAAATCTCTTCATATAGCGCTTTCGCACTACGTCCGATCCGAATCCGTGAAAATATTGGTCTAGAAAACTCTGACCGAATTCGGATACCTACTGCTTACGCACTACTCTGATATCTGATACAGCTTTTGATTTTACTTCATTTTACGTGGATTTTTTTACCTTAATTTTACGTTCAAAGATCTCTGGTAGTTTTCGAGATATAATAGTTTTTCGTCGCGATGACTTTAAATGATTATATGTTTGTATTTTAATATAACGTCCATTAATTGCACTTTTATGAGTAAAAATATCTTCTTCCTAACTTTGGATTGAGATTTTTATCTAAACTTTAAAAATTTGCTTTCATCAGAACAGAATAGAGTTTACAACCTTAATAAAAAAATTAAATAGGTTTTCCATAGCTTCCATAGTTTCACAAACTGCCCAATCTAAGAAGGAAAGAAATCGGATGACGGAGATAGGATATAGTAACATAGAAATAGTTCTTCGGCTACGAAGGATGCTATTTTTACTGATTCTAGATTCATCAATTTTAGACTATATATTATACAGGGTGTACATGATCATAGAGCACCTTTGAAATGGCAAATACTATAAAATCAGGACATTCAAATGCAAAAAGAATTTTTTTCACTTTCCGTTTCGGTGTTTTTGTCGTTTAAAAATTTCATTAATTAGGTGCACCAATTTGAATAAAACTACATAATTCCTATAGTATCAATGATTTAAAAAACTGGAAAATTTGTATATTTTTTATCGCATGTTTAATTAACGAAATAAACGGCAAAATCGATTCCAAATTTTGGTATACTTCACCTTAAACTCAGCTGATGGTTCCGCCATGTTTGTTTGTTAACGTCGCGCCATATTATGATAAGTACCTGACCAAAACTGAACTTAAGGGGAAGCGCTTTTTATTAGAAATTCCGAAACGGAGAGTGATAGATATCCAGAAAATTCTGTTTGTATTTGACTGTTCTGATTCTATAGTATGTGCCATTGCTCCCTGATCATGTACATCCTGTATAGTCTAAAATTGGTGGAATTCAATTTTTTTTTCAACTTTCATGATAACCGGTAATATAACCCGGTCTGAATCTCCGCAAACAAACTATACTTAACCGTTGATGGTGAGGTAGTGCGGCTCGAGCAGGAGTGCGGCGAGCGAGCACACTTGCGCGGTGCGGTCCCACCCGTCGCTGCAGTGTGCGTGTAGCGGCCTGAGTCGTGTGACGTGCGCCAGCTGTGTACCTGGTAGCCGTTGATGGTCCGGTAGTGCGGCTCGAGCAGGAGTGCGGCGAGCGAGCACACTTGCGCGGTGCGGTCCCACCCGTCGCTGCAGTGTGCGTGTAGCGGCCTGAGTCGTGTGACGTGCGCCAGCTGTGTACCTGGTAGCCGTTGATGGTGCGGTAGTGCGGCTCGAGCAGGAGTGCGGCGAGCGAGCACACTTGCGCGGTGCGGTCCCACCCGTCGCTGCAGTGTGCGTGTAGCGGCCTGAGTCGTGTGACGTGCGCCAGCTGTGTACCTGGTAGCCGTTGATGGTCCGGTAGTGCGGCTCGAGCAGGAGTGCGGCGAGCGAGCACACTTGCGCGGTGCGGTCCCACCCGTCGCTGCAGTGCACACACACGCTCACGCCGCCCTCTATCGCGCACGCTATCCACCACGATGTGTCTAATATAGATCTGGTGGGAAAGAGACAAATTATTTTATATTATTATTTATTTGAATTTTAGTTTCTTAAGGCGAAGGGATAGGCAAATGTTCATAATGAGGTGTTTTTGGTACAGTAGTCTGGCAAAAATACAGCACAAGGGATGATCAGATTATTTGATGTTATGACATATATCATAAACTTGTTCGTGACGGTCCAAAATACTAGTAATTATTTATAGCAACATATGGAGAGCATTCAATTTATCATAATTTATTGAAATTTCTTTTACACTTTTTTCTTTTAACGACTTTTCTGTTTATTATCAAACTCAGTTTACATATCCGTTACATTAATACCTAGTCTCCGACGGTGAGTTTTTTTAGAAATGACCACGAATTTATTAATTGCAATGATTTTCCTAGTAGCGCCTACTAAAATATTATAGTTGCATAATTGTACATTTGCTGGCAAAATTTCGTAGGCGCTTTTGCAAAGAAATGACATCGTTGCTAAGCAACGGTTAATTATTAAACATTCTACATAATTATTATTTGTCTAGAGCAAAATATTGATAATACACTAGAGTAAGTACCACCCTCTTTAATTACCTGGCCTATCCTTGTCATAATGTAGATATTTGTACCTTCAGATCTGTGTGCAATAACAATCGAGCTACCAAAAATTACTTCTCACTACTAAAATGCACAGAGTAGTGGCCGATACAGAGTCTCCGCAGGGAAGATTGTATTATTAATAGAAATGGGTTTCTCTAATGTTTTCTTTAGACGTATGCTCTCTAATCACTGGCTGATAGTGAAATTGTCACATAATTTAGTGTTTATAACAAACGAAGAATAATGATACACTTTTACTACGTTTTTCTTAGCTTGCCTTCTTGTCTGTGGAGATCATATCTGGCGATCGATTTTCGACCACTTCCCGACATCCGATTGAGTTGAATTTTTACATACAGGCTTGCTCCCAGTGCCAATACAATATTAAATAAAAATATATAAAAATAAAATAAAAAAGGGTTACATAAATACTACTACTAGTATAAAACGTTTTACTAATGGCCTAAAAAGGGGAAAATAAATATTTTGGTTAAAAGAATTTTCGAAAATTTTACTTAATATGATAAATAATTATATCACTAGGCAAATCACTGATTCGCACCACGTTTAAATTTTCTAACATCATTTTACGATAAAAATTTTATTTTATGAAATAATCGCTCCGAAAGTGAAAAAAAAGTTCCACCCTTTAACTTTTGAACCATAAGTTCAAAAAAAAAAAGGTAAAACTTTATAAGTACTTTCTATGAAAATTATTTTGAACTTTATAGGTTGAACAGTTTTTGATAAATTTTACAAAATAATTTTTGAACTACATTTGTGACTTAACGATATATGCAAGCTTTTTAATCATTCTTTTTTTATTTGAAAGACGATATGTTTTTTATCATAAAATATGTAAAATGAGATATAAATCATTTTACATATTTTATGATAAAGAACATATCGTCTTTCAAATAAAAAAAGAATTATTAAAATTGGTTCACGCAATCAAAATTGTGACGGATGGAAAACTACGGAACCCTATATTGAGCGTGGCCCAACACGTTTGGTGGGATTTTATTATAAAATTGTTAACATTCTCCAATAAATGCACAGCAAGTTCATTTTTGCTTCTAGTATTTTAATTATGGCATTCATTGTTTATCTTAAATGTGTGGTTATGTTTATAAACATATTTTATATTTTCACAGATGTATTCGGCTACAGTTAATATATCAATTTCCCTGAATAACTATCTGAGTGAGTCTCGTGGTTTAAGCTTGTAAATGGCTCATACAGCTTGTTTTTGTAAAATAAAAATATTCCCAATATCAGCTGCTGACTCCCATAGCAACAAGCCATACGACATCACACTATGAAAATAACTAAAGTAGACAAGTCTTGCCATTTCAACGTCAGATAATAGTCTGATTTTCTTTACTACAAAGGCAGCAGAGCTATGAATTTTTTTTTGCAATTAGATTTATATGAAATACTTTTGCACGTCAATATTTTTTTCCTACTAGCACTTCGACGTGAATGGCCTGTTGAGAAGAAGTGCCGCAAGAAACTCAACAGTTAGCTTTTTTTATACAGCCATAGTAACAAAAGGAATTTAGAACATTTCAAATATTGAGACGCCACAGTTAATATAACAATTTCCTTAAATAATTCCTTGAGCGAGTTACGTGGTCTAAGGTTGTAAATGGCACGAATGGCTCTCGTTTGAAGTACAAAGATAGTCTGAATGTCAGCAGCGGAGCCCCACAACAGTAGACTATACGACATTACGCTGTGAAAATAGCTAAATTAAACAAATTTCGCCGTTTCAACATCTGTGAGTCGCCATATTAGATCGATAAAGTCATCCGTTCTTTTCACTCTTAAGAGTTATCTGTCAAATTTACCGAATTTTTCAACAATATTGTCAATCTTAGTCGTCAAATTTGGCTTATCGAAAGTTTTATGCTCGTAGCGAAGGTCAATATGTGTGGATTCCACTGTAGGCGTCAATATATCGTAATGCCTAGAAATAATAATCATTTACGTTAATTAGTTTAGCCACAGTGACTGTTATTCAATTTAATTAAAATTTCGTTACAAAATGCTCTTTATTTCCTTATTGGTATTAATCCTTATCAAAATAAATAACTTTATGTTCAAGACTGGTTCGATACCTTTATATTACTTTTGAATCATTTAATGACAGTCCGTTCGATAGTTCTCGCGATTTTAAAAATGTATACCTACGTCCCAACCGGCCTGCGTGTATATGATGACGTCATACGATGTTTCATGCTTGGAAGCGGAACTAAGATTTTTAGATAAGTCTAAAATCAAAAATACTGATTAATTTTGAATGAAACAAAAACTAGTGTAGGCTTGTATTCATACAACCTATAAAGTAAAAAAATTTAATCGTAACATTTTCCATTATTAAATGTATTTACTTGAGACGTCATATTATTTTACGATTTCTATCAGTAAATGTTATGTTTCTATTGACAAAAAAAAAATCGGTCAAAACTATATAATGTAATTTTTTCAGTTCTGATCCTAGTTGCACAAACAATTACAGTAATGATGATACAAAAAAAGAGACACTAAAATTCTTTAAAAAGAAAACACATTTTAGAGACAGATCAGCAAGATACAGTATCTAAAAGACAAAAAAGAATTGTACATGTTCTTCTGGTTCTGGCTGTATAATAAAATTTTTGTGCGGATAAGAGCACATCAGACTACCACAAAATAATTTATCGATAGATAATGAACTCAATTCTTACACAAAACATTGAGTTGGAAATCAATTGAGAAAACTTGATTTAATTTTGGATCGTCTGACATGCTGGAAACTGGATACATGAACTGAGGCGATCCCATCACTATCAGGTTATTTCATTTACGAACTATCAATTGTACATTTTAATTTTTTTAGAAACCCTTAGTTTTCTCTGTCGATGAAATTACTCTGTGATAAACACTAGCCGTCATAGCTATCAAAACATGGCGCTACGGTGCAATGTGCTTTGTGACGCACCTCAAGTTTTCAATAGATGTCGCTGTCGCTCAATTTCGATTACGCCAAACGCTGAAAGTCATTTGCCTTACCTTTCGCCTTAATATCTTTACTTTTTTCCATGTCGCACTGGTGTCTCTTCCCTTTGAATACTAAATCTCACACACCTGTGATGTCCTCCTTTGCATACCATTTTAAATGACCTGCATTTGTGTTTTTTTGTGCAATAAATAGTTAATAAAAATATTATCAAAAGCATTCCTATACAAGACGGGGTAAAGATGGGTTGAAAATGTTCTCTCATGATGATTTTATTTTTAGAAATTCCGTCCGCTTCTACTCTTATCATGTAGGAAAGGCAAAAAATATATTTGTCAAAAACGATATAGTAAAATATGTAAATACTCAAACTTATCAAGGATTGCAGATTGATGATAAATTCAATTGGTACAACCATGTTGAGTACGTATGTCAAAAGTTGAGGCAATTCCTAAGTAACATCATTATCCTAAAAAGAAGAATTCCTTTTAAAGTCAAATTAATGTTGTATAAATCATTAGCAGAATCATATATCCAATATGGTTTATGCAGCTATGGTTGTACCTTTAAAACTTATTTAGATAAAATATACAACCTTCAAATTAGAATTCTAAAAAATATAGTTTCAAAAAAAATACGCCGTAAATTCCATGATAATTATCTAGGACTGTTCAAGCATTGAATCTAAATTGAGTATAGATTGGTAGTACATTCTACCAATCTATACTCAATTTAGATATTCCATTTTAAAAAGTACGTATTTCAATGTAGAACTTCAACAAGAAATAAATCACCCCATGTGTACTCGCGCAATAACTGATCGTAAGTTGCTTACAATTCGGGCAAACAACGTGTACGGCGCACGGACAGTGCGGTATATGATTCCACGTTTTATAAACGAACTACCGCCCACTTTACGTGACTCCCTAAATAATAAAAATATTAAAGATGTTCTCAAAACACATTTTCGTGAGAAATTGTGTAATTAAATGATACATTCACTCAACTCTTTAAGGGGAAACATGACTAAGTATTGCTTTGAACTTAAACCAATTTTTTTGTTGTTATCTTGTTTTTCGAGTAGAAACCAAGATTGTTATAATTTTGTTGTAACTTTCAATCAGACCAAATGAAGAATTATTAATTATTGTATACAAAATCGAATCAAGTCGCTCTGTCATAAACCTTTGTGGTTTTTATCTGCGACTTTTGTTCTACCTGTTACATTATGTTTTTGTATGATAAATAAATAAAAAAAAAAATGTATTAAACTAACTTGATATGTTTCAGCCATCCAGAGGATTCTAGTCCGCTTAAAAATGAAGACATACTAGGTGTGTTTTGTTCACATGCTGAAAGAAAATAGGACATATTAGATTCAACAACAGGAGTGGTATATATTTTTAATATTACCTACATAAACTATTACTTAGAACCACTTTTTAACAAATGGCAATAAGCTTGATTGCTATAATAGAGTTATACATACAATAGCTCACAATTGAAAATTAAGATATGATATTTATTGTGCTTTGTAAATCAAAATAAATTAAATATTAATTACAAACATTAGCTTATTAGCTAATATTAATTTTACTTAATGATGAACACTAAAGTTTAGTTTTGTTTTGAAAATAAAATAAAATATACTATATTGAGAATAGGAGCCAAGCTGTAGTTTATGCAGGCTCCACTTCTTTCTATGTGCCTATAAGCTCTGGTGTCCCATAGGGTTCCCGCTTGGGTCCACTTCTTTTCGTTCTTTATATCAATGATTTTATCAGATAGTCTCCACAACACTAATACCCTACTTTACGCAGATAGCACAAAAATTTATGAAAGACAATCGTCTCTGTTGCGAATTATTTTAAAATTCGAAACTTGTTGTAATGAAAACAGTTTGTACTTGAATACTAACAAATGTTTTACAGTAACATTTTCGAGAAAGTCAAACCCCATCTTATTTGATTATAGCTTAAATGACAAGGTTATGACGAGAGTGTCAGAGATTCGTCATCTAGAAGTGACGCTAGACTCTAATTTAACTTTGGCACAAAAGTTAAATTAGAGTCTAGCGTCACTCACATTGACAAGATACTTAAAAAGGCTTACAAACAATTGGGTTTCATGTTGCGCACTAGTAAACCGTTTAATAATCCTCTTACATACAAACTATTGTATAATGCGTACGTCTGCAGCCACTTAAGAGTTTGCTTCGGTCGTTTGGCAACCCATTTTCAATACCCACGTTGACAGAATCGAAAGAGTACAACGTAAGTTTATTAAAGCTCTGGACTATCGCATGGGTCGTATGTTTGAGGATTATGAAACATCCGCAAGGCATCATAACATCCCGCTCCTCAAACAGCGTTGAGATCTCCGTGACGTTTCATTTTTATAGAAGTTAATTAATAACCTCATCACTGCCCCTATACTCTTACAAAAAAATCCGATTCATATCCCCCGTGTGTAAGGTAGGTACTGTCGTAAAAAAGTCCTTTTCTCTTTTATAATTGCAAAACTCGTTACAGAAGTAACAGTTTTACCAGACGTTCTTGTAAAACACATAATGATAAACTGCAAGAGGTTATATTTCACTTAAATTTAAAAGTTTTTAAAGAGGAATCTCTAAAAATTTTAGCTTCAGAAAGATGAGATGTGCTTTTGTCATACTGTTTATTGTTTGTGGTGTTATTAACTGACGATACTATGTATTAATAAGGTATTTTAATTTAGTCATTTTGTATCAAAAAAAGAAAGAAAAAATAAAACATGATTGTGTAAATGTAAAAAAAAATCTATGTTAGGTTTGAACTGTTCTTTTTTTTTTTTGTTGTTAAAAAAATCTGTTAAGTACCATTTTATTTTAGAAAACTATAGGTTTTTAAGTATATCTTTTATTTTGTCAGATAACATGTGTAACTGTTTGTTTCTTATTAAATTAATAAAAAAAAATATGTCTGTTTACCTTCAACTAGTTTCTGAAGACTCTTGCGCATCACATGTATATTGCCAATACCACTGAACTGAAACTTAATGTTCTCGTAAAATGCTTCGTTCTCGTAACCCTTGCCGGCCGCGCGGTTCACCATAGCGTTTATCTGTAAGAGTATTATACTTTTGACTTTTGGTATAGTATAGGTTAGATTAAAGTACCAATGTGTACAATTATGTAGTGATTTTTCCTGTGGGATTCCAGCCATATGCGTCCCACTGCTGGGCGCTGGGCTTCCTACTTGGAGAAACACATAAAGATGCCGTAACACGGTGGTGTTACGTGGTGGTGGTGTTGGGTCAGCGTGGTGACGCTGACCCAAAGCGGATTGGTGAAAACGGTTGCAATATCGTCCGGGAACAACGGCCTAAAGTCCGCACCCATCCAAGGACTGACCATTCCCAAAGCGTTCGAACTACTACGCCAAGGAGCTCATCTTGAAACAAAGTTTTGAACAGTCATCTAGGTCCTTGAAAACATAGAGACCAAATCACTTACACGACCCAGCTTTTTCCCTGAGATTTCGCTGTGTTGAATTAGGCGTTGTCCAAAATTTAAATAAATAAGGTTTTTACTGAGTACGGTTATAATAAAAACTCACCCTTGGCCGTGTGTCCACAACATACATGTATCCGCAATTTGGATTCGCTCGGCGGATAAGGTCGAGCATCTGTTCATCTTCCATACACCTGAAAGCAGTAAGTACAATAATAATTATACAACCACACAATAATAGAGAAAGGGATGCTCAAATGGTTTAGGGTCCTTTTACACGGACTGGCTCGGAGAGAGTTTTTTTTGTCACGATTGAAACAGTGTTTTGTATCGTTGCAATAAGGTTTATTTTTACGTTATCTCTTATAACTCCATCTTCATCTAACTTAAGCGTTCTTCTATCTATATTAGATTATGTGATTTCATATGATGCAAACAAAAAATAATTTGGTCCTCAGGCTTTATAAGTCCCACTGCTGGGCACAGGCTTTCCTACAAGGAATAACACATGAGGAGTATGGGCCGTAACACCACCACGTTGGTATACAGTACCTCGCAGAAAACCCGCTCAAAGGTTGGCTGCACCTCGCTATGGCCGCTTTGTTGTGATGGAGGTACGCGAGCGCCGGGAGCCGGCCCCGGGACCTGAAGCTGGCACTGCCGAGCAGGATGGCCGTCGTGGCTTTAGCCGGCACGTATATTTCACTCGGATACGTATCGCAAAGCTGGAAGAAGAGAGGAGATTAAAAATATATATGACAATAATGGAGCTGATTACATTATGAAAATATTGGGTCCTTACCTATGAAATTGGTGTTTTAATTCTGTCTTAGCAATTTGTCCGTAACTATTAAGTTTCAGAACATTCTTATAAAATAATTGCCTCTTCTAAAAATGGACCATATATTTGAGCTCGTATTATTTAATTTGATAATTATTTGTAAGTTTAATTGTGTTAAAATTAGACACAAAGACAATTATTTTTAAGTGCCTCCCGAATACATCATTTGATTTGCATTAACATAAAAACGATGAATAATTTTTATCAAGCGTGTTCACACACATATTGCTAAAGCTTGTCTAATGATACATGCCAAATATTATTATCTTTGGAATTGTCGTTGTAAAGAAAACTCAAAAAATTTTAGTATGTAAAATGCAGACATCCCCAAAATCTCCATACAAAACACCAATTTCATGGGTAAGGACCTAATATATAGACTACACATAAAATGCAATAATACACTGACGTGGTTAAAGCAGTGAACGGGTAAAAGCGATTACAGTCATCAATTGACATCAAATGACAAATATGTAAGTTGAAAGAAATAAGTAAAAGAAATTAAATTAATACCATAAAAACCTTATTAAAGTAATCAAAGGGTTCAACACACGTAACTACCAAACCAATTTGAAAGTAGGCCAAGCTAAAGTACCTATTGTATATTTATGAGATATTTCTACAAAAGACTAAACATTACTTGAATTTGAAAGTAAAATCAATCTTGCGCTGTTTTCTCTTAACAATCAGTTCAAAGCCACATCAAAATATCGAGTCAATAAAAGATATTGTAAAGTTAAGACAACTATCTCGAATCTCGATACCATTGGATTTGGCACAATTAAAAGCGATATAGTATCGTAAATACCTCATAGTCCTTATTAGCGGTACACAGCACCCATTGGTCATTGGGCACGTTCATTCTTTGGAATTCAGTCTGTATGTCAAAGAAGTTCCACCCCGCTGACTTGGGCAGATCGTCTGGTGTAGACTTGTAGTGGAAGCAATATAACTCGTCGATGTGTACTGGGAAATAAATAGGATTACATTATTAATTAACGATAAAACAAAATAATAATGATCTTGGGGTCCGTTTTCAGCCTATATATGTCCCACTGCTGTGCAAGGTCTTTCTCATGAAGAAACTTGAGGAGTATGGGCCGTAACCGACCGTAACCAGCCGTAAGATTAACACACTGGCTCAATGCGGGTTTATTTTGCGGTAAGAATTAGTATTATTAGTAATTCGTTGAGAGATTATTATCACTATTATACCAGTGCACAATAGCAAAGAATGAAAAATGAATGCAAGTAAAATTGAGAAAAGAGCAAAAAGAAGAAGAGATTTCAGAGCAGAAAGAAGAAGAAATGTATTACCAGGTTGACTGAGCCGCAGCAACGTTTGGTGCATCTCGTGGCAGTCTCTCTCTCTTGGTATGACGAAGAACACAGACTGAAAGGTCTTGGTGCGTACCAGCAGCGGGGATCCAGTTGTGGTGATAGGAAGACGGTCCACCGACGAAATGTGCATTAGGAGTATCTGGAAAAATATGTACATTATTAGAGTGAGTACATCTTAAAAGTTCTAGTGTGTAATTAATTACTGAGGTATTCAATATTTTAAATTAACCTGTCACAATAAGAAAATTCCATTTAGCGAGCAATATCATAGCAGATATTAATAGTAAAAAAAAAGAACCGCAACCTCTGTTGACAGTAAAGTAAAGACTATTTCTGTTTATTATAATGTATATAATCTGCCTGCGTCAGTAAAGACTATTACTGTTTATTATAAGGTATATAATTATTTAAAACTTCTAAACTGGGCTATTTTTAAATTTGTATACAAAACTCTCAAAAAAGTAAACTGCTAAAAAAAAATTGCTCCCCTAACATTAATTTACGACAAGAGACTGTTAATTCATAATATGATCACAAAAAGAATTTCTATATAATGTTACCCAGATGTTAACATGAAAAATCTTCATGATAACAGATTAATTTCCAATTTATACACACTATTATTGTTAGCAGTTTATAACAATATCTACTTGCGTAGGTTTGAACCAAACAATTTTTCCTCTTACAAATTGCCGTAATAAAAACAGTGAAAAATAGCGAAATGAAATTCCTTCTGTTGACTTTTCTCCGAGGCCACAGATGTGAAGTGCTTATTTACTACAGTTATGGTCCCCAGTGGAAACGCTGCGAACACTTAAAGATGATGATGCGGGCATAATACAATGTCCAATAAATTCCTGTTATTTTAAAAGTACGATGCGAAACATAGTAAAATCCATACTAATGTTATAAATGCGAAAGTAACTCTGTCTGTCTGTCTCGCTTTCACGTCCAAACTACTGAACAGATTTAACCGAAATTTAATACACAGATATTCTAGAGCCTGAGAAAGGACATAGGCTACATTTTATCCTGATATTCCCGATAAAAAAAATAACAACTCCCAGAAAAATGAAGCAGAAATTGACGCCACTATGAACTTTGCTTCTAATAAAAGAGTAGGAGTAAATTTTCAATTCCACCAATTCAGGCTACTGTTTCAATTTGAAACAATCTTTCAGTGTTGAATAGCCTATTTATTGAGGCTACATAAATACACTATCACACTTTCTCAAAGTAATTATTATACGTGGACGAAGTCGCGCGCAAAAGCTAGTATTTTTATATATTAATGGATTGGTATCCCTCGTGTAGTGTTGAGGACCTCCTTGCTACCAAAGTTTTAAAAAGCTTTGGTTTCAAATTGTTTATAAAATTATTAGTGTTTAATCCATATTTAAGTTTGTTAGCCAAATTTTCCTTCAATTTAAATAATTATATTTATAACAGTCCATTATATTTAGTCATGTTATCCTTTCCTTTCAAAGGAATCTAAAATGTTCCACCAATTTCAAAACCAAAACCTAAAATAGAAAAGATATTCGCCCTTGTTCTGCCTAATCAATAATTTCCCTTTCCGTTTTTGCTTCCGAGAAAAGGGCAAGACAAGGCTTATGATGACAGCCCTTACAGGGTATATCCATCCTAGACCCTTGTCTTGATTAATCAGTATTTCTCACGTATTCTAATGTTTCTACAAAAATGTGTCTAGAATGTCCTGTGACACTAATGCGGGTCGTCAGTTTGTTCTCTCAGCTTTGCCTCAATCCCAAGGGACCGTTTTAGTGAGAATAAGTTGCCTTGCCTATATTCTACACAAGATTCATGTTAGTTATATTGACCTAGATTTGGATAGAAAAACAATGAAATTACTTAGGTATATGGAAAATAAAACATGCAAAAAAAAAATATATAAAAAGAATTGACACATTTTTGGAAAAAACAATTTTTTTGTAAAAACCGAAAATTGAGTTTTTGAGAAAACAAAGCAGAAAACATGATTAATTCTACTTACGTCTAAATTGAGCTCTGTGCACCAAAACAGGAGTGTGATACTAAAACGCTTTTGAAATGTATCTAATTATCACTGATAAAACACTGTTAGAATACCATTGCTAACTCAAAAAATTAGGACCAAATGTAGCACAGAGGAAAATCGGTCAAAAAGTGAATAATCTACAATACTTTCACAGTAGATTAAAGAGAATGCAAAAAAATTATTGACGACATTCAGAACTTCGTGACGCCTGTACCTTAATTCCATGTTTACTCACAAACATACATACATACATATAATCACTACTATTATCCCATAAGGTTTAATTAAAGACTAGAAAAAAGAACTGTAAAAGCAGTCCACTCCCATGGACCGCGCTTCACCAAGAACTCAGCGTGACAGGTGGTGAGGCCGTCGCCGCTAAGTCCATTGATCGCCTTTTACGACACCCAATCCATCTCTTGGATTGGTAGTATTCTTTTAATGAGCCGCTACCACACGCCAAATATACAATCGATCTTTATTCCGACAAATATTACAGCTTTTCTCTTGCTACGATCCTGACATTTATTCAACATTATCCTCTTTTGGAGTCAGATCTATGTGCTTTATAGGTTGTAAATTGAAACGGTTTTAAGGATAATAATAAAAAGATAATCACATACCCATGTCTCTTTTCTCATCTCATGGTCCACGAAAATGAGATGTGTGGTCGCGAAGTACAGTGTGCCCTTCGATGGGTTCCGGAGATTGTACTTGTCCACTAACTGCACATTTTCCAACTGAAACAAATAAAAAATAATATAAGCCTAACAATATTTTTTTTCCATTTTTTTTTAAGAATCTTGTCGAAATGGCAATGCCTGATACAGCTTTGTTTTTTCGATCGAAAGCCAAAGCGTACTAACCACTACGCCACTGAACTCAATGAAAGGACTTCGGTCTAATTACACTTAGCTAACTGACTTCTAATGTGAGACATAAATGAAATAAATTTTCTGGAATTTACTGACATTATATATTTTAAGCAGTAAAAAGAGTACAAAAATATGTCAGTCAATATAACACTTTATATACAAGAGAGTACAGTCGAGTTCAAAAATATGTATGCACGTTTAACTGGAAATGATTCTTATTGGAAGGTAATAAAGACTGTCACCTGTCAAATCTGTGTACATATTATGGAACTCGACTGTACCTAGCAGATTTAAAAACCAATTAACAGATTGGCTGTGCGAATAAATAAATAACTTTACATCAAAGCAAATTGTACCCCGAAAAAAGTCGATTCTATGTGACGTAGAAAACGTTGGAAATATTTATAGCAGTGTTCGGAGCTTTAATATTGAAACACAAATAGTTTCCAAAATGTCTATCTCTGATGTAGTGACTGATAGTCTGTCTGACACGGCTAAATTCTTCGGAATTCCCTTTTAGCCATATTGGCTAAATTAACTAAAATGTTTCACATTCAATTATTTCTCTAAACGCCAACCCTCACATAGTTTCTGAACTTGTAGAAAGTTAGTATAATAGCTGTAAATGTTATGAAATTGATTATAAAATATATTTAACATAAACATGTAAAAGTTATAAAGTTGTGAATAGAAGCGGAAACGATCAATAAGTGGTATATGAATAGGGTTATTTTGAATTTTGAAAGTTGCCATAAGGCGATATTTCTTCTACAGAAATTCTCATATAAACAAAGAGAAAAAATAGATACTTCTATATTTCTAGTTACTTTCACCAAAATTACATTGTGGAACAAAGATGAATTAAGAATTTGGAAATTTATAAATGCCAACATATCTAAAGTAACAAATACGAGAAAATGTACCTATATGTTATATCTAATGCTGTGAATTATGGCTCCCTCCTTTAATGTCTGGTATTATTGATTAAGCCCTGCTTGCTGCAGCTAATAACTTTCTTTACACCTAATAAAGTTTCCTGTAAGTACTAGATGACTAATGAAAATAACGATTAATCCTATAAGTCTTCTAGACAATACGATCACTAGATAAAAATAATCCCCTGCTGTATAATCTTCATGATTTCGAAATAGAGTAGCTTATACATGAAAACACGAAACTTTTCATAAATAAATGACTACTAATCATAACCGAAGCCACATTCTAGAAGGAACATTCATAATTAATAGTCAATAAAGCTGCGAACTAGGGCACTGTAAATAATACCTACATAATTCAGGAAAATTGTTTGTAGTCTCAACAACAGCTTTGATTCTAAATGGCCCCAAGCTAATGAAGGCTAGGGAGCAAATCTGTATAGCAATTTATCATAACAAAATGGCTCTCTTATTAATATTAAATTGCCCAAAAACAAGCTTTGAGGCTTATGTTTCTATTACATATTGTGAATAAACAATAACTTTTACATACAACAAGCTACCATTCGAAGTAGAAAATACAATCTCGTTTCGTCCAAATTCAAATACACAGTCTGAATAATTTAATAGGTATATTTTGCCTGATGAGCATCATGGACCATTAACATTGGTATGGGAATTTAGACTGTAGGTGTAGTATGAATTATACAATAGATATTAGTCAAATATTTGACAACCTCCGTGGTCGAGTGGTCTGTTCGCCGGTCTCAAGGCGTCGCCATCTCGAGAGGTTCTGGGTTCGATCCCCGGTGGGGGCAAATGTTTGTGTGAACAGGCATTTGTTCTCCAGTCTTGGGTGTTTATATATGTATATTATATTCTGAATATTTATATGTATTTATCTATTAAATATATTTGTCCGTCATCTAGTATCCATAACACAGGCATTAGATGTCTAGTATGGGCCAGTTGATAGGTGTGAATGTCTGAAGATTCTACTGAAGTCAAGTAGGTAAATACCACCATGCTTCACAATTCCCAATGCGGTTTGGTAAAAACGATTGCAATGGCGACCCTAAACATACAAGGAGTAATCTTGGATTTAATACATCTGCCTATTCTTATGGCAAACAAAAAATACTGATACTTTATAATTCCCAAATTTCAAGACGTCTTTTTGCCTATTCTTACTCCCATGAAAAGTGATAAGTAATAAATTAGTAATAAGTAGCCATGTGTAGGAAGTGTATCCTAGAAGACAAGTTGGGTAACTTCCATTGCATTGAATGGTTTTAATTAGTAATCTAATCAAGCATACAGCCAAGGTCAGTGACTAGTCACTTACTAGTGATTACATGGCGAAGGGATTACTCGTGTGTAACTGACCTAATGCCTTAAACATGTTTATAACCTTATTGAAGAACCCAAAGCTCTGTTATTTTCATAAAATACTGCACTATTTACGCCTTTTTCTCGATAAGTAGAGGTCACAAGGACAGACACAAGGAAGGACAGATCACAATTTGATATGATCCTGGCACACATGTTCACTTCATACATGCCCTTCTTGCTAATAAAGTATTTCTCCAGAACTTTCAAAAAGAATAGCTTCAATAACCAAATAGTACAATTTCAAAAATTAAAACAATAAGTTTTACTTCTTTAATCTGATGGAATGACGTTCAAGGGTATCGATCTAAGGTTTCGATCGACTATCGTTCATGCTTTGACGGGAAGACATTTAAAAGTAAAATTCGCTCTTTCAAACTATGTTATTAATTCATGTTTGTTCATTTTGTTTAAATGCATTATAGAGTATTATTTTCTCAGGTATGTTGATTTTAACAAAAAATTATGTTCTTTGTAACAAAATTTTTCAATAATTTAAATTTTACGTAAAACATGTTATGTATAGCACATCCGAGCCCTTTGTAACTTGTTGATGGAATATAAATAAATAAATAGTCTTTCTAATACCATATTCAGACACAAGAAGGTTCTCATCCCTAATTCACAAAAGCGTAACATCACTCCAAGTTACAGTTAACTGACTGTTAAAAAGGTCTTAGGATTATGAATGAACAATGTCAGAGGTCGTTGGAAGGTAGCGCAAGCGAGAAAAAGATGAGGTAGGTAAATTGAATAAATAAACTTTTCAAAATTATTATCCTCTACGAGGGTTAGTCAGAGACTAGGCAAAAGCACCGCAAAAGCAGTCCACTGCCATAGTCCGCGCTCCACCAAGCAGTGTGTGCAGTACATATTGTGCTCAGCGTGACTGGTGGTGAGCCCGTCGCCGCTATAGGCTGTTGGATGGTTATGCAGTTCTAGTCTAATCCCACTACTTTAGAATACTTCTATCGCCGAAGTCCAAAACGTTCTAATACTCGAATCTTCATACTAAGAAAAGCTTATAGCCGTAAAGTGTAAAATAAAAAAGATTCCTAAAATATTACGTTTTCCCATTTTCTTATTCTGTGCTCGTAGCCCCGCGGCGTATCATTTTAATGTCGGCTTAGCAAGTTACCAAGAAGACGATGCCGCCTACCATTTCAAAGCTATAAAATTATACTTTAACTTTGGAAAGTGCTATGCTTTCAGCGTTTTATACCTGTCATTTGTTACGTGGTTTATGTCAAAATATTCTCAAAAAGCAAGAGTTAGAAAAAGCTATGTAATATTTGAAGGGTGTTATTTAAACGGTTAGCAAAATATTCGAATTTTAATCAGCGAAAGAATACAATTGGTCAGCTAAAATAACTAATTGGTCAGCAACTTATAGACAGCAAATATTTCTAAATTGGTTACCAATATAACTAATTGGTCAGCTACTTATGGGCAGCAGTTATTTATAATTTGTCAGCAAACTAACTAATTGGGCAGCAACTTAAATTGTTGTCTCTGCTGGCAAATTGTTTAATATATTATGTTTTGATAACACAAATATTGTTTTTATGGGTCATAAAAAAATAACCTTAATCTAATATCTATCAGAATACATTTCGTATGAATTGATGCTTTTCCAAGATTTTATAAATTTCTCTAATAATTATTTTGCAGCCCAAATAATTATCTTGCTGTCCAAATAATTATTCTGCTGAACAACTCATTATTATGCTGCACAAATTATTATTTCGCCGGCCAAATAATTATAGACCTGACAAAATATTCGTTGATGATTTTTCGGCTGACTTTTTTGTTGCTGACCAAATAATTAAATAGTTGCCCAATTAATTACTTCCCATATTTAAATCGATGGTAGGTAATGGATTTTTTAAAACATCAAAAAAACATGTTATAATTTTGTAAAGGGTTCCTCCTGGTAGATAGGGAACTGTTGCCAGAATTTGACATAAGATTCATCAGGCATGGTAAACACCTAAACTAAATATATGATTTATTTTGACTTTGAAATTCGGCGTCTTTAGTAATTAAATTGATAAGACAAATATTCAAAGCAAAATTAACTTTGCCATACACTAATGAATTGTAAATGGTCTGGTAAAATTAATATTGTTATACCGGTTTTACCTCTCTATGCATGCACGTAACATTAGTTCCCGCTTCATTAATCATACATGTTCACAAAAGGCTTACTTTCTGGGCTTAGAATAATTAATCTAAGTTACTAGGTATCTAAGAGAATATTGGCATAATAATGTACACTTGAATATGAGAGTGGATGGTAATGCAGAGAGAGGAAGACCGCAGAAGAGATGGCTAGATTGTGTGAATGAGGACATGGCTAGAATGGGAGTGAATGTTGAAATGGCGTGTGATTGGGGAGAGTGGAGGAGAAAGACTCGTTGCGCCGACCCCAAATGAAATTGGGAAAAGGGCAGACTAATGAATCTAATGATGATGAATGTACGTACACTTACGAACTTCTAACATAATTGTGCCACTGTTGCATTAAATACTAGTAACCGATAGAATAATTTGGTGTTTCACTTAAGGCGATTAGTATCGTCAATGTCCTTGGACGTTGGGACCCTGTCATTATGGCTAGTGGTATGCGAAGTCGGGCGTCTCGCCGAGTGTTACGCACGAAAACACCGATCAAAGAATACGTAGGTACAGAGTGCACTCTATACATTACAGCCTATTGAGCTTAAATTTGGTTGATAATTTTTATTCCTATATTTTAGTTGTAGTTGATTTTACCGTGGAAAAATAAATGTAAAACCGATACATTTATTTTTCCATGCATGTATAAAAATAAATAAGACCTAAAACTTTACTTATAATTTGTTTTTTGCATTTGCATTTTTTTTGCAGTTGCATTTGTTGACTTAAAACAGCCGTAAAGTTGAGTTTTCATCAACACGAAAATTGCTAATTCAACATTTTGTTAGGTTGGAAGCGGATACACATATTGAACCGATATCTTAATAATTTACAATACTTGTATTAAGTATAAAATATCTTTGTTTTTTGATCTATATTAGTGTTGCTGCTGGGCACAGCCTTTATAAAAAACAACATTTATCAAAAACCATACTGAATCAACGCACACAAACAAAAGGTAAAGCGCGCTCGCCCGTAAAAATTTGGTAACGTTTGAATGCTAGCGCACGAGAACCGCCCGCGCCCTCGCTGCCACTCGCTTAAACAAACGTCCGGAAATCTCCTTTTGTGTGTTCATGGCCAAACTGATGAGGCTGGCTGGTCGAAGACCAGAGACAGCTGTCATTTACGGTGACGGGACTGACACGACGGTCTTTTGTTCTGGACGTGACTTGACGGCGACGAAGACAGTCTATTTTACCTATATTAAATGGTTTTATTTTCGCCAAGACTATACTTATGTTTAATAATTTATAAAAGAAAACAGTGTTAGATTTTAAAAAGATATAAAGCATTTAAAGACTATGAAATTCTTAATTAATTGGTGTAAAAATATTTGCAAATGATGTGTCCGTTTAGTAGCAGTAGGGAATCTAAAATACAAATCGTCATTTTGTCTAGACTTTTTTGTTTTGCATAAAACGATGACCTAAAGAAAAAACAAAATACGAAATGTAGTATGTGACCTGATGTTTCACACATATTTATTTCATATTATTTTGACCAGCGATAAATGAGGAGTAGGTCTTGGATTCTGGGCATTTTACGGCACTAATCGCCTTAACATACTGAGGAGATGAGCAGTACCTCGCATATTTCAGTATAAATTATGTACAGAATGATCAACCCAAATGGGTCAGTGGGGAGAAATCCGAAACTATGAGACCTAGCAAAATCTGTTGTTAGGTACCATGACACCGATTTTAGATAGATTAAAAAAAATACAGCTCTCAAACCTAACCGGGCGTTTTGTTGTTTTTGATGTTGATGTGAGTCGTAAATCACAAACAACACATTTTAACAGAAATCCTGTTAAAATAATTAAAAAAAAAAATATGACTTTGAGGCTTGGAGAGTTTCTTAAAAATAAATCCTGTATAAACAGCACTATAAATTATCTTTAAAAAAGGCTGACAGATAAATCCACATGTGAAGAGAGCTTGAGCTACGTGAACGTGTGCCAGTAGGTAATTCCATGATTTGGCAAATAAATAATAAAAGCAGATAGTTTTTCAGTTTACCGATTTCCTCTGGTACTCGTTAACGCCCTTTTCTAAGTTGGTCCCCATGTTATACCCACTAGCTAAAACTAAATGTAATGTAACTATAAGAATTATATCCCTCTAGAGACGGAATTGTCCCCTTGTTATTTGTGTCGGGCTATTGTAGTAGTCAGGGCAATCGCACAAAAATTTTTTTTTTATACCCCAATACCTATTAAAAATCCTCAGTTTATCAAACTATTTTTTGAATTTAAACCCTTATGTAAGGAAATTACGTACATTTTAAGAGGACAAGATACCTGTGTAATCCAGGTGCTAAAACCAGTACATTTAGGGCTCATCCTCTGAATCTCATTGTCTTATAGAAAGGGATGTAGGAAAATAAGCTTAGCGGCGAGGGAGTACGGTATCCTTTTGTGTGGCGAGGTTGACAACCCGTCAAAGCACAAAGGAATAACTCCGAGGTATGTGGAACTTTCCATTATCCCGGTAACAGTAGTAGATTAAATGGCTACGTGTTTTGTGTTTACAGTAAGGTAATATTATCCTTGCTGAACATAGCTGTTCACTGTTATGTTTAGAAATAAAACTAAAGTGGTGATAGTGAATTTCTTTAAAAACATTAAATAAGTTGAATTTCTTTAAAAAAATTAAGTTAGTGGCTACGTAGTTGCATGTCGTACCGTGCTTGTTATTGGATGGACAACCAATAATAAAAAGTGTGACGCAACTCGTTATAGTAGCGACGAAGCGACTATTGATTCAAATGTGCCAAATTTTTAATAAGGAACTTCACCGATAATAGTGATGAAGCTAAATTCTGTTCATCCTAACATGTGTCCTGTTAGGTAAGCAATCTTGGCATTAATAGATAAAAATAGGACAAGGATAATCAAGGACAAGGATGACTTTAAAAGTACTGTTAAACAAACGCTGTCTAATCACATTAAAAAACTATAAAATTCCAAATAAAGAATTCCAAAAAGGTTTTATAATAACTGTGGGACATTTGAAAGACATTAGGAAATATGTAAATGCCGAAACACAACGTTTCAACCTAAATATCAACCTATATGAAGAAGAATTTCAGAAATTAAGGACTAGTTAGGTACATAGTACAATAAAAATAGTCACCCGCAATCCTCATTAAACAGAGCACAATAACGTTTCAGGTAAATAAACATGAAACTCTTTGTCAGTTTGAGTAATTAATTAGACATTTAGTAGAATACCACGGCGTAGATGAGAGACGACATCAAGAACGTTCCTGGAATATAGGCTGGAATAAAATAAGTTGTAAATATTTCGTAGTGTCTGGTCTATTAGTAAATAGAGTTCTTTTGCAAGGATCCTGGTTTCGGAATAGTTATGAATCAGATTAATATTTTTCTAAAGCGAAATGTAATGTTTATTCAAACAATATTAATGCAGGACAGAAAAGAACCACTTATCACGAAGAAAGAAAGATATTGGAATCATTGTATAATTTCTGTCCACTTTTTGGTTTGTCCCTGAAGTCTTAAATTTTGTCCCACAAATCCATTGAGTACCTACCCGGGGCTATTCATCTAACAATAACAGATATAAAATAAATCTATCAAATAGATTTACTAGAAGAAATATAAATTGGATGTCTGGAATAAATTCTGGACCACTCAATATCTATTTAAAACGAAGTTCGGAAGAAATCAGAAAAAATCGGCGAGACCAACTTTGAGAAATAAGGTCAACCTTCATGTGATGGGTGTAATGCAGATAATGATTAAGGATTTATCAAAAATATATCCCAATGGTTCAAATGGGTAGCAAACTTGAAAGTTTAAAAAGGGCTAATATTAAAACAATAATAGGCATGATCAAAGCATAAAAGGCATTGTTGCCAACAGGTAGGCAACAAGCTTTCAACTTGTGATATTAGAACATAAACCTTTCAGATGAAATCTGGGTTTTAAAACAGGCCTACGACGATTTTGTTCTAAACACCTAACATTTAATCTAACTAACATTTTGTTGTAACTACTACTATACCAAACCAGAACATTTAAAAATTTATGAATAGTGGCACTGGTTTTCTTAAATTATTAGAAAACATTAAATATCGCTTCAAAATTGAAAACCGTGCCATTCAACTTAGCTGGCTTCCCACAATCTGTCATATTACAGACATTTTTTCATTAATCTGCGTCCGTCTGTCTGTAACCTACTATCGATATAGATACTTACTTATAAAAAGCTTTATTGGAATAAAAACATTTATGAAATATTACTAGCGTCAATTAAAGCCGATGAAGTTGATTCTTGAACAACTCGTTAAAGTAATACAGATTCAGAACGTATTACAATTCTCTGTTGAAATTTTTTTTCACAATCACAGTGAAATAATTTTAATTTTAACGTCATTCATCTTTATCAAAGAAAATACAACAGAAATATATTTCTCTTTTGTGTGACATTCTCAAACAATGGTTTTAGTTAGTTTATTTTATCATCCATGGAAAATAACCGTGATCGCTATCACTTTCAAAGCCACAGACTAGCCATCGAACGCCAACCTTCGGTTTGTCTTTATTATTTGAGTAGGTAAATCCCTGAGCGAACATAAACAATCCACTTTAGCTTTTTCCAGATCAAACAGAAACATCACCTACTCACTATGAAGGGAAAAAGTCTGTTGGTCACACATATTACATGAATATTAGATATATGATACTATTACCCAAATGACCCGAATAAATATAATAGATACGCTATTATGGCCCAATATGACAATAGCGTTACCTTCGAATCTTCGATCATTCTTTCCATATAATACTGCCTTTTCGTTGTTATTTGCTCAATAATGTACCGTTGGTTACGTTTCTGAAATTGGGCTGGAAACCCCTTTGGCTCTTTATTTTCAAATAGAACGACAATATGAAGTATACTTAAGTACGAGAAAAATATTTTTCTAAAAACTCGTATTACAATATATTTACATTGGCATCCTTTAGTATGTCTAGCAATTTATTAAATACTAGCTGTTGCCCGCGACTTCGTCCGCGGTTACTATGGTTTTTTACCTGTCCCACGGACACCCTTTCCGGAATAATAAGTATCTAAGATGTAGACCAGGAATATTAGGTATCACCATGCAAAATTTCATTGAAATCGGTCCAGCCATTTCGGAGATTAGCCCGTACAAACAAACAAACAGACAGAGAAACAAAATAAATATAATTAATTGGTATTTATTATTATATAGATCATCGGAGTCATTATAGTGAATGCTATTTCTTTTAAATGCATAATACCTTTAAACGATTCGTTAAATTTAATTATCTTTTCCTAACACCATACATTACTGTCCGGACTCAATACCATTTGTACAACACCAAACTCATCGGTATGCAGACGACATTGCGCCGTTATTCCGTGATCAGTTCGTAACTTCGGACTGGTTCCGATGTTGGTTTTGCTGAATTTCAGGATTATCTGTGTATTTGCGATCAGATACCGAACTCTATTCTTCATTAAAAAACTTTCTTTTTATGTAGATAGGAATCTACTTGTAATAATTTTATAATTAAGAATAAAATAGTTTATCAAAAAACCAATTTTAACTTCACAATTTATTTACACTTACTCTAGTACATACCTACTATATTATCTAAACAATGAACTAATAATCTAATCTTTAAAACCCGATTTAGGTCATGCTCCATTTTTTGTAATATTGCAAGTAATTTACCGAAGGAAGAAGAAATGTGTATTTGAATTTAACGAGATTGCGTTAAATTAAATAAAAAGCCTTAAAAAAAGAGACAAAACATCAAATTGTCATCTCGTAAGGAACCTTTTTTTGCGTCAGATCAAATTAGAGGAAAATTTTTGGTACGAAGAAAAGCCACAATTACGTCACACGGTAGGTAGGTATAACAACAATGAATGATATTATGAAAATATAATGAGATTTTAGAAAACAATGTCGTCTCGTATTTTATTCATTGTTTTGATTAAGCCAGAAAAGCATTGCTGTATTGAGTTACATTTGAAAAAAAAATCATTCCTTTCTGTAAAATTCGAAAAACAAATCATAAAAGGATCATCTTACTTATAAAAAAATTGATAGGATCTTATTTCTTATGTACGAATAATGCATATTTTCATTTAGTACAGAACAGCAGTATTTTCTTATTAAAACAAAGAACATTTTGGAGATTAAAAAAAACTTGTACTTAAGTTAGACAACGTGAAATCTAAAAGGCATCTGAGGGCAGTTGAAGCTTATAACACTTCGTTTGTGCAGGCAGAGCCTTTGTTAATATGGAGTGTCTACAGTTCCAACACTTGCAACACTCTTTCTATTTTCCAATACTTTTTATTCCAATTCTTTTTTATTCCAATACTTTGATTTTGTTATTAAAACAACCTTTATCCTCATTGAATCAAACATCCAAATGAGTATCCAAAGCCTTACAACCTAGATCTCCAGGAGAATAATTTTTATATAAATTTTGCGAGTAAATATCATCATAACACTTAAACAGACTCTAACATTCTATCACTGTCAACTATTTTAAATGTTCTAAAAGATAAAACGTAAATATATCAAACAAAATTGGCCCAAGGATTGCGTTTACATTACGGATATGTATTTGTATAATGAAATAGAAATCATTAATAACATTTTGGAAGTAAACGTATGTATTATTTATTAGTGACTTAATTTCAACAAAACCATTAAATTAAAATAATAGTATTTCCATATCTGAATTCTCCAACAATGTTATAAAAATCAAACAAAGTGTTTCATTTTAATCTAAGAAAATAAAATAGAAGAAAAACCATTTCAACTTTATTACTTTCTTAAAATACAAAAACAACAAAACGAGAATTAGTTAGCAATTCTTGAGATTCTAATTCAGGGGAAGTTTTATCAGAAGAAACCATTTTGTTAGATATTCATAAGTGGAAAAAGATCAATTTGGCATTTGTTGCAAATAAACAGGAAAATCTCTGATTTACGTATTTTTATTGTTCTGCAACACTGTCAACAATAACATAGTGCTTGTTAAAAAAAAATTGTAGTCAGTTCAAGGACAAAGGCACTATTTACATAAAAAATATTTATAGCCATTGAGTTAGTATAATTACAACTTTATTCTATATTACTTTTACGAAAACACGAAAGAAATTGTACACTCCTATTGTTATTATAAGTTTGGAATCGTTTTACAGTTGAATATAACACTAAAATTGGCAACTAGCAAAGACTCGTTAATTTAATACAGAAAATAAAGTAATTGCTCAGAACTTGGTTCAGTTCATAACTTGTCATTTTATCGGTAATACTAATGTGTTTGTTTGATTTGTTATAGACCAATTTTCTCATGATTCCATCTTTTCCAATAGTCGTGTTCTTTGAATTGATTTAATTTTTGATTCGATATACAGTAACGTTTGGATTAGCTTTCTTGAGAAGAGATAAATTGCTGATTCTTTTAGAAGTGGCCTAACATACACAGTAGAATTTACTTGGTTGTAATACAGCCTTTGTACGGAATTACGGGAAATGTACAGTATCGATTGAAACGAAACCCAATCATAGAAAGTCGGTGTGCGTACCACGTCGGTACTAGCGGCTACGTGAGGGGTTATTGTAGTGATTATCTGAATTATTCACAAGGGAAGGTTGGCATATTAGTCGGTATATACTACGACTAACTTTTGCCGCGACATCGTTCGCGGTTACTATAGTTTTTAACCATCCCACGGGAAGCCTTTAATTTTCTGGAATAAAAAGTGGACAGTGGTCAATGGTTGACTGGTAGAAAATGATTTTGGCATTATTTCGGCATGTACACCAAATGTGCTTAAGTTTTAAATAAATAATAAATAAATAAAATGTATCTAAGAAGATGACCATGCAAAACTTCATTGAAATCGGTCCAGCCATTTCGGAGATTAGCCAGTACAAACAGACAAACCGACAAACAGACAGAGAAACAAAAAAATTTTCCATCGGTTTTAAGCATTTTTTTCTATGTACAGACATTCGACTCTAGTTTTAATATACGTATAGATAACAATAGTTATGAGCTAAGTGTATATATTACTATTCTCAAACAATTGCTATATAATTATTAATGAGCTGCTATTGGTTAACTAAAATTCCAATTATCAATCTTAAGTTTACTGTTCGTACTTCAGTATTAAGTAAGCTTATTTAAATCAAATGTACGTGCTACCCATTTAGTTCCCTCTTTATGTTCTCTTAATTTTCTTTGTTTCGTTTACGTTTATTCCACAGACGCTGTTTAAAGATAACCTTTACCTTTAAAATAAAAATATTTTTCGATATAAGTAGGTATTCCAGACGCTCATGCAGAAAATATGATGCAGGAAGAAAGAAAAAATGTTTATTTCCTATATACGATTACAGAACAAAATCTAACATTCAGCAATGCAGAGAGGAACATGATTTGACTAACTTCTGCTCAGATTTTTTCTTTCGATACAATGTAATATCCTTATATGAAACTGTGTCGATCCGCATCAATTTTTTTTTTCAAAATGACTCATTTCTATGGGCAACTCACGCTTGACCAAAAACTTACTATGACATTTTTTTTTTCACAAAAAAGAATAAATCGTTCCTAAGGGCCTTTCTCTGTATCTTCTGTGGTTTTGTATTTCCTCACACTGTCCTAGTAAAAAAAAACAACTGTATACTAAAATTCCGAAGTTCATCTTCCCTGAGAGTAATTTATTTTAATGAGGCCTCCGACAGGCCAGCCTTTAGCTATTATCGGGCACACCGTACTATCCTAATGGTACAGAAGCCATTATTAGAAAGGAAATATGTGTGTAATGTGTTGTGTTGTTTGTCTTTGTATAGTCAACCATAAAATTGATTTACTACAGTTTACAAAAGAAATTCCATCCAAAAATCAAACACATTATTAATGTTCGTATGTGATACTGACATGATTTGTATACCGCAATTCAATCAGTGCATACTTAGTGCATAAGCTAAAAGTGCAACATTAAATTCTTTTTTCAAAGCAATACATAATAATTTCTACTCTGTTAAAAATCACAGTGAACTAAAATCTGATCTTATACATTCACACCTATCAAATAGCTCCATTTTAAGGAACTAATTCTGCTTGTGTTACAGATACTAGATGTCGGATAAATATGTATAAAGTACAATGGACAGTCTATATTTATTTAATTGCTTTCCCATCAAACAGCATACGTAGGTTGTCCCAAAATCTCCGATTTGCCAATAAGCTTTATAGGCACCTGAAGGAACACGATTGCCGCCTACATAAAGTGCTTTACGTACTTAGGGTTGTGTCCTTTTACCTTCATGAAGGAAGTTAACATTAAGGGTGGGTGAACAATAGTAAACATACTACAGACAGTAGAGTATCGTAAAATTGTAATCAGTATGCTGTGGCACTGCCAACCTCGACGTGAGCGACGAGTCTTATAAAACCAGGTTGCCTTTACAAGTGTAAAAAATTTCCAGGATAGCTTACATAAAGTTGAGTTTAGAGCTTATTTTTTTATGTAAATATTGCCGAAGTGTGATGAAAGTTGACTTTGTAAATTTATAAATCCCCCTAAAAGATGTCAATCATTAAGAATCGTAAGATCTGTAGAGCCAGTAAGCAGCAAAGAAAAAAAACCATGCCATTCGAGAACCTACTGCAATAATCATTGTTCAAACTGTTCCAAGAAGGCTGGTCAAATTACATTTCTGGATACATTGTTAATTCTTGGAGCGAAATGAACACAAGGCTTTCTGTCCCCAGATGCCGCTTAGAATTCTCCCAGAAGAATCTACCCAAATAGGCATAAATGACCTCTATCGACAGACGTTACTACATTACCACCGAATCGTACCTCACCAAGGTAACTTTCGTGAGAAGTAATTAAGGTATGCATGTCACACCAAAGAACAACATAGAGTGATTGATTCTATCAGGTCTCTTGTCACATCACGATCAAATTATTTATTATTTCAATTCATGAAAAAATAATCGATCGAATCAAAATAAATCGATTTGCTAACAGATACATTGGTCGTACAAGATTAAAACTAGAAGAAAAGGAAATAATCAATTGGGCATCAGTTTAATTAATTGGTCCACAACAAAAAGGTCAGCCGAAAAATCATTTGGGCAGCAAACAAATATTTTGGCAAAATAGTTTTTCGATAAGCATAATAATTATTTGGTCAGCAGAATAATTAGTTGGGCAGCATGATAATTATTTGGGCAGCAAAATACAGGGTGGGCCATATGAGTGTTGGCGATTTAATTCTTCAATTTCTCGGAAACGCCGGACGCGGGGCGGCGGGGGGGTATGTTGTTAGCTGCGTCGCTTCCTGGAAATTTAGTCGCCATGGAGCCGTACACGGGAGCGCAACGTGCATTTTGTGTCCGAGCATATTACGAAAACAATAAATCAGTGATTACTGCACGACGTTTGTATCGACATGAACACGGTTTACGCGATTTAAGTGGAGTTCCAAGCGCCAATGTGATACGGAAATGGATCAGAATGTTTGAAACAACTGGCTCAACAATATCAATTACGGCTCGTGGTCGCGCAGTTTCTGCAAGATCAGCCGACATTGTGGAGCGTGTTCGTGTTTCAGTTCAGCGAAATCCGCAACAGTCAACACGTAAGAGAAGTCAGTCTTTAGATATCAAAAGAACGACATTGCGTCGAATTTTGAAGCGTGATTTGCATTTGAAGGCGTATAAAATTCAGATAGTCCAAGAATTAAAGCCAAATGATGCCAATAACCGACTTAACTTTGTCAGATTGATGCTCGAGCGGTTCAACAATTTCAACAATGTGATGTTTAGTGATGAGGCCAATTTTCACCTTAATGGCCATGTGAACAAACAAAATTGTCGGTTCTGGTCCGAGACTAATCCCCGGCGCTTGCATGAACGTCCACTTCACAGCCCTAAACTTGTTGTGTGGGCTGGGATAACGTCAACCGGTATTATTGGGCCATACTTTTTTGAGGACGAAAGAGGGCAAGCAATGACGGTGAGAGCTAACAATTATTGCAACATGATAAGAGACTTTTTGGTGCCAGCTTTGCAAGAACTTCAAGGCAATACCTCGAGGATGTGGTTTCAACAGGATGGGGCCACATGTCATACGGCTAGGGCATCCATAGGGCTGCTGAAAAATGTTTTCCCCGGAAAACTCATATCACAAAGGGGGGATATTGAATGGCCACCACGTAGCCCCGATCTTTCTCCTTGCGATTTTTTTCTATGGGGCTACCTCAAATCGGTAGTCTACGAGAATAATCCGACCAATTTAGAGCAGCTGAAGAGGAACATTGTTCAGGAAAGTAACAAAATACCGAGAACAACTTTTCAACGAGTTTTCCAAAATTTGCGACTTCGGTTCCAAGAGTGTCAAGCAGCCGACGGAAGTCACTTGGACAATATTATTTTTAAGTCTTAAAAATTCCTATTTTTCTACTTTTTAAAAATACAAATACATTTTTGTTATGTTTCGTAGTTTTTTTTTTATTGAATATTGAAACCACCAACACCTTTATGGCCCACCCTGTATATGTTTCCGGAAATGTAATATATAAAAACTAGGAAAAGGATCAATAAAGGATCAATTCCTTTTAAATGTATTCTGATAGATATTAGGTTAAGGTAATTTTTTTATGACCCTTCAAAACAATTTTTGAGTCATTAAAACCTATAATAAACATTTTGGCAGCTGAGAAAACATTTGAGTTGCTGCTCAATTAGGTCTTTTGCTGACAAATTAGAAATATCTACTGCCCATAAGTTGCTGCCCAATTACTTATTTTGCTGATCAATTCAGAAATATTTGCTGTCCGTAAGTTGCTGACCGATTAGTTATTTTAGCTGATCAATTGCTTTTTTTGCTGGCCAAAATTTGAATATTTTAATTAACACCCTTGTGAAAATATGTATACAACCAGCTCTTAGAATTAAATTCTAAGATTTTATTCTGTTGACACGGGGCTTGTCTTTTAAGGAGAGACAAAGGTGATTGATATGAATCTTCCATTCATTACGAAAAGATGTGGGTAGGCTATGTCATTGTACTGAAAAATTGGTAGATATGATTTATGAAATTCAGTTAGATATAATACAACTTAAGAAAGTCACGAAGGGTTACCAAGTATTCACCAGAGGGAGACTCGGTACTGTGTCGTCTGCGTGGGTATTTCTATTTTAACTTGTCCTACCGTAAATCAGCAATTTGTGTGGAACGGTTGCAAGGGTATACTATGATCCCTGTGAAGATTGCAACAAGATACAATGAATCTTACAGATATCTTATGACATTTATTTGCAAGAAATAATTGCATTATATAATCTGGAGCTCTTCAAGACGCGAGCAAACCTATTTCCGAGCGCCACCTTAAATGACTAAATCGCTTCCCGTCAGACGATTAGCGGTCAAGCGAAAGTCTATATAATATAAAAGAGAGCGAGTTAATAAAAACATGTTAAAAAAGCATACCAATAAACCTAACTAATAATCACCAACCCTTAAGGACAGCTACATCTGAATTGCTCTTCCCATTAAGGGGGTTTGGTGAAGCTGTGACCGTGATAAATGAAGCCAATCCGGCAGAAACGAGTCTGTGGCCTTGGAAAATTATTTCCAGAAATGTTTCAGCCTTTTTCTTTTTGAAATGGTGATGCAGTATATGTATGAGATTGCTCAACGTATAAATTTCACATGTGAGTTAGCAATAACATAAAAAATAATTTATACAAAAGAATTTCACCTTCAGGGTGTCTTTTGATGTTAAATCTGAACGAACAAGGTCGGAGCAGTTAGTCAATTGGTAAACAGCCTTTCTTAAATAAAAAATCCAAAGGTGGAGCGCAGACGACGGACTATCCGAGACAAACTTTTTAGTCTGTGGAAAATAGAACATATTGAACTATATGCACATGACGTGCAAAAAGTCCGCCGCACCAAGGCCGCACCAAAAGTCCGTTGAAATCTGACAGACTAGGCCGCACCGCGTCTGTAACTATATGCAGTAAAGCATATGAGGTGTGAAAAATCCGCGAAGGATCTTTTGCAGTATATTATAGAATTTTTTTGTGACGCAACTCGATCTCACAAAAAGTATGTCGTCTGCGTTACACCTTATTTTGCCATTTATTTATTCATTTCATTTCATTTATTTGCATAAAACACAGTATAATAGGTGGTATAAAGGCAAATTCATTAGTTCACATGTTTTGCTAATTCGTCAATAGCATGCAAAATAGTCAGAATAAAATCTAGACTTTTTTTTTAAGAATGTTATACATAAAATAGTCAAGCAGCTACATTGACAATTATTATTCAGTTATTCATAAAAAAATATACATACAGATGTCGGTTATTATTCTTAATAGTTACAAATAGTTTATGCCATATTATGCTAGGGATCGATACAAAATTAATATCAGTTCAGTATGAATCAGTCCAAGAACTCCTTTAAAGCGTAAAAGTTTTTTTCAGTTAACCATTTCAGTAATTTTTGTTTGCCAGATTCTTCCGATGTTATGCGTAAACCATACATTCAAGATCTATAATTAAGGTAAGTATACTTTATACATACGAACCTTCTGGTGAAACACGATTTTTTCCGTAATATTAAACTTTCGCAGTTACAAAAACTGTGACACCACCAACCCTATTTAGTAGAAAATACCTTGTTAACTTATTATTTCATAAACCAGATACAAATCTAACGCGATTTGATCCTTCTACACATCTTGTCATAAAACCATAAATTGGAATGAGATTGGAGCCGATACTAAAATAAAGATACGAGCAAATCGACGCTTTCAGAATATCAACTGACACCTGATACATGATCGGGCGGGTAAAATGAACTCGATCACTGACTAAGCTATACCGGTAACTGGAATACGGCACATTTTATTAAGATTAAAACCAAATGGTTTTTGGAATATTGGGCGCTACTACCCTACAGTATGTATACATATAATATTATCAAACAGAAAAACACAGTCAATTATAACAATAATTAAATTTTGATAAAACTATTTATTATAAAATTCCAGTCTATGGTATGTAGTATTGGTTAAGAGCACTTTTGCTTGTACATAATTTAAGTTTTCTTTTAGCCTCGTTCGCGATGTGCTTTCAATTTTCATTAACCCAACAGCGTTCTGTTTTTTTATGTTATGAACTTATGAATTTTTTACCGGATTGATCTTGCAATTATTTCATGTTTTTCATTTTAATTTTAGTCGTTTTTATGTTCACAATGAAGTATGTTTTAGCATTACAAATAATTATTAAAAATTAGAGGCGTAATATTTCAAATACTGATAGCCACCATGCTATAACTACGACGAAATAATAAATAAATATTATAAAAAGACTTACTCATTATTTTCTGATGATTGTAATTTGTAAATATCGTAATGCATAAAGTCAACTTACTGATGTTATTAATTCTACAAAAATAAATGTTGTGTTTTTTGTTTTAATAGTTCGAAGGAACCCGTATCACTGAAAAAATCAGAAAACCTATGGAGGTCTGATAAAATTAATTAAACCGGCCTAGCCTCAGGCACGAACAAATATTTTCATTTCGTTCCGTTTCATGTTATTTATCCCACGTTTTTTGAGCTCAACAGACGCTCCTGTTTTTGAATGAACGTTACAGAATATTAGGATAAAACACGAAAAAAGCTTCGTTAAATCTATATCCATTTCCTTGCTATAGACAAAAAATATTTATTTTGGATGGATATCGATGTTCTTTTCACAGATGGTGTGGTGTACTTTTATGAGCTAATCCTCTTCAAAGGTAAAATGTTTTTATGTAATTTACATCAAAAAGTCCGTCAACTGAAGTTATAAAGATGACTTAATATACTTTATCGCTAAATTAGTTGTATTTTATTTTACTTCAGAAAAGAAATATTTTCCTAAATCGAGAACGTCTAACAAAGTATTGTAAAACTTATATCTAGATAAGTTAAAATTCCGGCGATTTCTGGTATAATCTCATTGCTTTGAATGAAATTTTAAAATCTGTGTATATAAAACGGTTTAGGCTCGACATATTATTAATCTTGGTAATCACTCTTTGATCTCCGAAATTCAATAAACCTTTTGCCCGCCAAATAATGTCGCCACAACAGATTCCCAAATTGAAAACTGACAGCACCGTCCCCACCATTTAGTACAAAAAAGATTTAAATCCCCTTCCAACATTAAGGGCCTGTTAAACAATCGATGAGTAAGTTCTGAATAGCTTACTTGGCAGTTCAATTGACATAAATTTCATAATTTAACTGTCAAATGATCTGCCAAGTAAGCTACTCAAATTACTCATCGATTGTGAAACAGGCCCTAAGTAAAAGTATCTACAAGTAGTAGCACAGTAAAACACCAAGTCGTAAAAATTTATAGCATGTTGTAGTCAACCCTTCAGACTGATAGCGCTTACAATAATTACGTCTTCGCTTCGCCGTTTTATCTTGTACATTACTCTAATCCCAAATTACTTTTTATCGCTTGACACTCCAATAACGCGGGCGGCGCAGGTCCGGTCGTTGCGGAGATCATTGGGGGAGGCCTACATACAGCAGTGGACGTCTCTAGGCTGATGAATAAATGTATGCACTACAATAATATTTGAAGGAAAAATATGAAGTAGCATGGAAAGTTTTTTACATATATAGCATAGTGTAGTTAGTATATAATATAATGATGCAAGGGAACAAACAAAATCGTCGCGTCTGCGCGGTAAGCTAAAAATTAAGGATCAGAGTGACAAAATACTTCTGGAGGATCTGAAATGACACCTCATTCATTAAAATTGGTCAGTAGTTAAGATTTGTAATGTTCTAGAGGTGATTTTGCTCATTTCATTCAACTTGCATGGAATAAAAATATAATCAAATGTTTTATTTTATTTCACTTCAAAAATGTTTTCTGACCGTTGAGAGGTTATAATGTTGCTAATCTTACTATTACGACCTCCGTGACGTAGAAGATACTGGGCGATAGAAGGTTCTGGGTTCGATTCCTAAAGGGGATAAATGTTTGTGTGATGAATACAGTTATTTGTTCTTCTAACTTAGATGTTTACACATATATATTATGAATAAAATTATGTAAATACTTAACACGAATAAAAGTATATAGTATATTATATAACTAACTATTGTGTATATTTATTTATGTTTCTCCATAACACAAGTCGTAATAAGCTGATTTATTTGGGATAGGTAAATATTGGAATATATTTATTTCTTATTATTTCATATGTGTAAATATTCTCAAGGTCTATCACACAGATTCAACCAAAAACAATTACTACAATAAAACACGAATAAAAGATACGCTGCACTGTTTTTAAACGAATAATTTATTTTTAATTCGTTGACAATGACAATATATATATTTTTTTATTTTTTCTTACCAATTGCCGGTTTGCGCTTATCTCCACCTTTACCATTCTTTGTAAACTCATCCACAATTTTTTGAATAGGGCTTAGTTTCTGATCGGCAAGCATTAAAATTTGTAAGCGGCGCTTGTTCAAAATATCAATAGTCTTAGCTAGACAAGACTCTATGCTATCTGCACCTTTCATTAATAAAGTGCAAGCTTTAAGAGCTTCCTGTGCTGAGTACCGACCATCATCGCCAAGCAGTTTCAACTGAGACATAAAACGAACGTTGGAAATACGAGCTTCTTGAATGCGATTTTCCACTTGTCTTTTACCACATTCAATAGCCGTGTCTAAAGATTCTTCGAACTGTATACGATGGTTTCTTAGGCGGGGTGCATAACTACACATCTTTAGCTGCTTAATTTCATAATCAAGTGTCTCTTGTTCTAATAGTGCGTCTATATTATTTTGAATATTATCAACCCATTTGCAGAAAGGATAAAGATCTGGCGCATCTAATGACAAGAATTCTGCAGCGCCAGCAGGTAACTTATCCACAAGATCGTATACTGCTTCAAGATGAGATGCCAGTCTAGATTCATGATATTTTAATTCAGCTAAACGGATATCACAGGCGGCCTTGACTCTCTCCTTACGAATACTGTGAGAAATTAACTTCAATAAATGTCGCATATGTAAAGCTCGCGCTCGCTCATCTACCCAAATTCTAGCTTGTTGCCTTAATTCGTTAAAAATAGAAACCAAATTATTCTCAAATGATTCAAGAAAACCATTTCGCCAATTCAAAAGATACCTTTCTTGTAATTCAGTTTGTAGAATTGCCCGAGGTAGTGGCAAAGATAATGTATCGACTTCTAGTCTTGGAGAGTGAGCTGGAATTAAAGTTGTGGGATCCGGTATTTGAGTAGAAGGTCTAGGAAACTTCTCAAAAAAACAATTCAATTCTGACATTAAAGTATTAATTAGTGGGTCTAGAAAATTCAAGAAATATTCCAGTTTACTGATCTCAGTCTCATTGTGTTGTTTGTGCATATCTTCAGTTCGATCAAGCATAACGACAACAGCTTCATATTGTTGTTGTAGCTTTTCCGGGTCAGGAGCGGACTTCAGTTGTTCTAAGGCTATATTAAAATTAACTTCGTTGGCCAGTTCAATAGCATCATTATTAGTTGATAAATCTTCCACACAAGTCACTGTCAACTGTTGAGCTAGGGCAGCACGTCCCATGTGAGCATCCCAAAGGTGACCCGAATCATGTAATATGATGTAAGTCTCTCGCAGTTGTTCGCCTAAGGAAGATAAGCTTTTCTGTATTTTTAAAGCATCGCAACGACTTTTTTCAGCCAAACCAGGAGAATCCAACCTACTTTTTTGAAGATTAACAGATAGTCGTTGTAAGATTTTTTCAACCATATCGCGGGCATCTGCTGTCTCCTCCAAATGAGAATATAGTTCAAGATAACTAGAGCACCCTAAATGAGTGCGCAAGTCACTCAGTTTTCCAGAGAACCCACTGAAAACCTTCATTACAGCATTTCTATATGCTTGCACCAAGAGTGATACACATTCATCAAACTCCTCCACCTCGTTAATAATATTATTTCCTATGGAACCTTCCGAAGCACCGCGTTTTTTCTCATTAGGAATATTATTTTGAATTGGTGTTCTCTCATCTAGCTGCCATAAAGCAGTGCTACGTCTATATTCCTCGATAGGAATTCCCAGGCAAACCTGGTTATAGTTTGACTTTACACGAACAACACATTCATCGGCTTGTGCTCGAAGCTGAGCTTCAAGTTCTATGTAAGCTCTCTTATTACTTAAAAGCTGTTGATTGACTTCGTATGCTCGTTGATCAAATTCATGAAGCAAATCTCTTGGAGTACAATGACCAATTCTCACAAAGTGTTGAAATTGTTCTTGCAGTAACTTCCTTATTTTATCAGCTCTCTGGCATTCCTTTGACATAGCTTCCTGTTTAAAAGTCGAAAGAGCATCAATTCGTTGGGCATATATCTCACTGATAGTATTTAGTGTCTTTGCACGGAGCTCGGGGGACTGAGGATGTATATTTATATTTTCAACATCACAACCCATATCAAGATCATTCTGCTTGATATGAGATAGTAAAGTCTCAGCCAGCTTACGAATATCTGTATTAACAGTTTCATTAATAAGTGCTGCTTCTTTAAACATATTATTTATGAGATTTTCGTGGTCTTGTTTTCTCTGTTTTAAATAATTTTCCAGAACAGGACCAGAATGCGTAGGAACCCAATCATCTGGCAATGTAGCCACTGCGGAGATATCATCCGTACAACCAGGAGCTGCAACTATAATTTTTCTTGTATTCGGTCTGCAACAGCCATGTCCAACAATTCCATACTTACTAGACCCACTGGACTCACTAGATATGCTGTTCATAATTTTCTCTGTGTAAATTTAATAGTAATAAATAAACATACATAAATGTCATCAATGACATCGCATTCAAATGAAATCCAAAGAGAAACGCCATAGTTTTATTTGCATATTGCGAAGTCTACAGTTATTTTATTACAAGATTACAATATTTTAGATATTTACATAGATAAATAACGAAATAGGGAGGAAATGTACTGTCATTAGATGAAGTGAGAAAGAAAGAAAGTAATTTAAACACAGAGAAAATGAATCTAGACTTGACACACGGAATAAAACAGTTTTTGTTTTGTGTATTTAAATTTAAAGCAAACTTCCCAGAGTTCCCAGTGTAGTAGCTATGTATATTCTTAATCTATGTAGAATACCGGGAGTCAAAAATAAAAACCAGCCACTGAATTTAAACTCGTTTATTTCGGCACGAACCGTTTAAAACAAAATTAAAAAACCCCGTCAACCCAATAGCGTGCGATCGTCTTTTCCACGCGTTCGTCGTCCTTCTCCCTCTCTCTTGCGCACCTCTCGCTCTCTCACTCACGCCTTCGTTCAATAACCGCTCACACACATCTCACACTTACGTTCAGAAACAATCATTCCCACATTCGGCCATCCTGACAGTATGTCTGCCCTCAGACATCATTAAAGTTATAACATAATAAACTTAAGATCTTAGATTAAGAACAACGTTACATAAATGACAACATAGGTTCACCATACAAGCTATATGTATAATAATGACATAGCAAACACATTAAACATTTCAATTTTACTCTTATATAATCAAACCAACCAACTGTAATAGAAACAAACAGTGGTTAAAATATTTAAACCTTATAAGTAAACATTGGTAAACACAAACAACTGTTCTACCTAGAACATACTTAAACAATAAAATCTTACTTTAGGAAAAACAAACCTACTAAATTGACATTCATTCATCACACATTCACTCCATTACATCTCAAACGTACTTACCGAATAAATCATTCATCATGCAAGTTGTCAGGCCAAGGTTTCATGAAGTCTGCAGAGGTAGAGGTCTTATTAGAGCCTTCAGTAGATGAGTCTACTTTTTCCACATCATACCGGTGGTTCCTCTTGACTTTCACTACTCTATATGGCCCCAAGAACTTTGGTTTCAGCTTTAACCCTGCCCCAAACTGAGTCCGCTTGATAGCTACTATGTCACCCTCTTTGTACTTCATAGCTTCCTTTCTTTTCTTATTATAATTTCTTGTGTTTTCTTCTTGCACATGGAAAATGCATTCTTTGGCCTTCTGTCTCAGTTGGTCTCTCCCTTCCATAAATTGATCTCTCTCTTCCTGTAATAATAAATTGTAGATTTCTATGTCCTCCTTACATTTCATTTTCACACCTACCATGAGTTCAAATGGTGTAGTGCCTGTACTCCTCTGATAAGTACTATTCAAGGACCGTTGTAGTCTGCTTACATGTCTATACCACAAGGAAGGACTTTCAATACAGAGCTTTGTTAACACTGAGATGATGGTTCTGTGAATTCTTTCCACTTGACCGTTACCCCTTGGAACTCCAGTGGTGATAGTGATGTGTTGAATTCCTTCATTTTGACAATACTGCTCGAAATCTATACTCGTGAAAGCTGTACCTCTGTCTGTAATTATGCGGCTTGGGTTTCCAAAGTGTTGCTGTTGAATCTGTAATTTATCTATTACTTCTTTGCTAGTTGTGCTTTTTGTAGGGAATATCCACACAAATTTGGTAAATGCATCCACCATTGTGAGAATATAGTTGTACTGCTTCTTTGTTTCCATCATAGGGCCAATGTGGTCCAAGTGAATGGTATGCAAAGGTACCTCACCTTTGTCTATTGCATGTAAGAATCCTTCTTGTTTACCTCCTTTCCTGCAAGCTAAGAGGCATGGTATGCATGATAATATAAAATCTTCAACCTTTTTGTTAATATTTTTGATAAAATAATCTTTACTTATTAATTCAGTAGTCTTCTTCTTTGAAAAATGTCCATTAGAATGGGCTTTTTGAATTATTTCATTCTCCATACTTCTTGGAATCACAAGCAGTCTCTCTGGACCTTTATACAGTAGACCATTATGAAGAAAATAATTGTCATATTGTGATCCGTCTTCAAGAATCTTCATAATAGCCCTCATACCTTCATCAGCCTGTTGTGCTTTCTGAATGTTCTCATGAATACTTGTGACCACTGCGACATAGGGATTCCTGCTCAAGGCATCCGTATGAGCCATTCTCTTGCCAGACCGGTGCTGTACAACATAATCAAATTCCTGTAACAAAAGAGACCATCGTGCAACTCTGGTGCATAAATCTTTCTTCTGCAAGGTAAGTTGAAATGCTTGACAATCAGTGATGATCTTAAAATGGTTACCATACAGGTAATGTCTGAATTTCTTTACTCCTTCTATGATGGCAAGTGCCTCCAGTTCATAACTCGTGTATTTCTTTTCTGCATCATTAGTTTTGCGACTCATGTAGTAAACAGGGTGCAGTTGATCATCTTCAGGACACCTTTGCATAAGAATCGCCGAATATGCCAACCTTGATGCGTCTGTGTGTAACTCAGTGTACAAATTTTGGTTAAATATTTTTAAAACTGGTTCTTGTGACAGTTTTTCTTTCAGCATGTTAAAAGCTTTTCTCTCAGCATCACCAAACACAAAGTTTTCATTTTTTCTTAATAAATCTGTCAATGGACTTGCAATGAGTGCAAAATATTGAATGTATTTTCTAAAATAAGAGGCTAAACCAACAAAACTGTGTAATTGCTTAACTGTTTTGGGTTCCGGAAACTTCTTTACTGCGTCTGTTTTCTCTTGGGAAGGTCTCACTTTTCCATCTTCAATTTCATGTCCAAGGTATGTAATGTTTCTCTTTATTAAATTTGCCTTTTTCCAGTTAATCTGTAGACCATACTCTGAAGCTACATTAAGCACAAGCCTCAAACGTTCTACTGCTTCTCTCTCATCTTTTGCTGGAATCAAAATGTCATCGATAAATATAAGAACAATACCCTTGGCTATCATTTCCCGAAAGATACAAGTCACAAATCTCATGAAATACTGCGGACAAATTGACAAACCAAAGGGAGCTCTAGTAAATTCAAACTGTCCGTGGTGTGAGACAAAGGATGTATACTTAATTGACTCTTCACTGACCTTTAAATGAAAAAACCCATTCTTCAAGTCTAAAACACTGAATACCTTAGCATCTGCCACTCTGTCTATGAAATCTTCAATTATCGGTAATGGAAATTCATCTCTAATTATCTTTTTGTTAAGCTGTCTATAGTCAACACAAATTCGAATTGAGTTATCTTTTTTTCTTACTAAAACCAAAGGACTACTATATTCACTGTAACTTACCCTTACAATTCCATCATTTAGCCATTCTGCTACTTGCTTTTCCACAATTCCTTGCTCCTTCAGCGACAGTCGTCTTGGACGGTGATTCACAGGTACATCATCTTTTAGGAAAATTTTCAACATAATAGGAGCTTCCTTAACTTGTTTAGGGCGATAACCCTCAACCATCTGCAACACTTCTTGTTTAACTTTATCACCAACCTGACCTACAACATCAACACAACATGGAAAACAATTCAATTTAGACAACCATACTTCGTTCTTTGGCTTCATCCACACCGATCCACCGTCCATAACCATTACAACACCATTGAGAAAATCGTTACCTAAAACTAATTGAAATGGCATACAGTCTCTAGATATTATGTAGAAAGGAATGTCTTTATAATTGTTTCCGTCAACCACTATATCGGAAGTAATAAGCCCCATAGTTTTCACTCGCGAGAAACCTAACCCGGACAACGTAATGTTATTGTTTTTGTCACAAACCGGGTAACCTAGCTCTTCATACACAGTGCACGACATAAGATTCACGTCACTCCCGGAATCGATCAAGGCACTTGTATTTTTCTCGCGTATTTTGACTAATTTTACGGGTTTTCGTTGCACCGAGACTGTTTTGTTTACACTTTCGTTGTTGACATTCGTCGTATAAACGTCATGTTGGTCAGAGTCGTACGCCATCTTGCTGCCACAGCCAATCATAGCCGTTTTCCTGTCATGGCTACCAATACAACAGGAATGGTGACCGTCGTTCTCGTAGCGCGATTGGTCGCCTATTCGTACGGTGCTGCCCTCTTCAGCCGTAGTGATGAAAGTTTGCTTCGTTGAGCTCGCAGAGTGGCCAACCTTGTGACTGCGTTCACGCCAATCTCTGCCGGAGATACCCGAAGTAGTGGCTTTTGACCAATCGGGAGCGCCCGAAGATGGAGTTTTCGTTGCAGCAGCGGATGTCGGTCTCGGTGGCGCCGCCATCATGGTTCTTGTTGTCGTAGTACTGGTAGTACGTCTTGACGGACACGCTGACGCAATATGGCCGCCGAATTCATTACAATTGAAGCATTTTATGCCCCGTTTTTTGTAAGGACAATCTTCGGAAATATGCTTCTTTTCTCCGCAGCTATAGCACCTGACATCAAAACTGCTTCCCGCGCTTACCCCTGGCTTTGGATATTGCATAATCATCGGCTTACGTCTTGTTTCTGCCTTCATTTTAGCTTTGATTTCTTCGTAGATTTTAAGTTTGTCTTTCAACTCGCTATAAGAACTGGCACCGTACAGCATGACCTTGTTGATTTCAGCGTCTTCTATACCATCTATCACGTACTTTACCGCTACATAGTCGGGCATTTTCCCACGGCGTCCTAGCTCCTTCATCGTTAACGTATAGTCAAGACATGATTCACTAGCTAGTTTTTTGCGTGCGCTCATCATTTCGTGTATCGTTTTCGCGTCTATGGCGTCTGGGAATTCCTTAGCAATTGCATTCTTGAGCTCCTCCCATGATTTAAATGTTTTCTCCGAACGAAGCCACAGCGCTGCCGTGCCCACCAGAGATCTGCGTGCCATCAGCAGCTGTTGATTCGGTGACCAACCGAATATTTCAGCATTGTCTTCAACGTCAAGAATCCATTTTGTTACTGCACACGTACCTCGTTGCCCACTAAACTTTTGAATCATGTCATCGGACATGTACAGCGTCGAGCCACGCGGAGCTGGGGTCGGACTGTGGTCATCGTCCATACTGTGATGCCTACTCACTCGTCGTTTCGCCATCGCAAAATCGTGCTCGCTGGCGTCTTCGTAAACTTCGTCTTCGTCGTCGTCGTTTTCAGCTTGCAAGACAGTGCCTGCTAGAGATTTTTCCTCCAGCGCTGCCGTGTCGGTTACACGTTACACCGCCCTGTCCGCCATTCTTTTTCGCCCGTGCGTCGTTGAATTAAATTTTTTTTATTTTTGATCCCGGACGAGCCCCCAAAATTTGTAGAATACCGGGAGTCAAAAATAAAAACCAGCCACTGAATTTAAACTCGTTTATTTCGGCACGAACCGTTTAAAACAAAATTAAAAAACCCCGTCAACCCAATAGCGTGCGATCGTCTTTTCCACGCGTTCGTCGTCCTTCTCCCTCTCTCTTGCGCACCTCTCGCTCTCTCACTCACGCCTTCGTTCAATAACCGCTCACACACATCTCACACTTACGTTCAGAAACAATCATTCCCACATCTATGAATTCTATTCGAGCCATGCAAACGACTCGGGTTCTTTCGAAGCAATTCCCAAGACGTCGACCTATTTAGGGACTAGAAACGGGGATGTGCGGTTTACATCGCACACAATGAATAATAAATTATATTTAATCTTAGGTCTATACATTTAATGGCCTGGTGTAGTACTCCACTGTAACAACGACGCGACAACTGATATATGAAATAAAGAGTGTGAGTTCAGACAACCACCGACTCGATCGTCATCCGTTATCATCTATCAATTATCAACTTAAATCATCAAAAATGTGTGTAATCTAAAGACCCCACAATGTATGTGCTAGACAATCATTAAATATGAAGCATCTAATATTAACCGTTTCTTTGTAATATTTGAGATAAAAATAAATCCAATAAGCTTCGGTCAAGAAGCTATCAATACGACTACGTGAGTTTCATTGTCTGGGATTTAATACTAGCCTACGGTATTAACTTTTCTGATTCGTGACTGGAATAATTTCCTGAAATACAAAAAGAATTGTATATTTTTTTATTGAAATTGATATAAAAGCACCTGGGGTGTAAGGTACACCCACTTGTATTAGGAGCTTTTCAAAGTTTGCTTTTAGATTTGATCATGATGGACGAACTTAAATTTAGTGTTATAAAATGTAGCACAATAGGCTAGTTGACTCATATAAAAATGAAAATGATGTGTCATTCACATAGTATTTAGTACAAGGGTCCGAAATATACCATGTTTAATAAATATAAATAAGGGATTACTGTAGAAATTCAATTTAAATGTGTTTTATTTTTACTTTTTTTTTCATGTGCCAAAAACGCTATCCACCATGTTCGAAAAAATTGTTGAGTAACGCTTCTTGTAAACAATTACTACGCATGGTCAAAATCCGTCAAACGCCAGTCGCAACCCATCAAGCATAACTGTCGACTATGTCAGGCATGCGTATTGAATTGTTTACAATAATCGTTACTTTGCGGCACAGATAATTCATAGACTATCAGGACCTATGGCGTTTTTGACATTTAAAACGTAATTTATTGTGTTATAGGATTTAGAAAAAAAAAATTATTAGTTTTTATGGCGATGGCATTTGGGGTCCAGTAAAATAAAGGGTCAACTAGCCTATTGACTAGAAAATATATTTCAGTAATAATAAATTGGATTGAAGTTGGAAGTTGGACAATTGACGACATTTCAATATTTTAAGGTGTATATTTTATTATTCTAAATAAATCTAGATAAAAAATTAAGAGACACGTATTTTTTTTATTTTTCAAAATATCGACTTTTTCATTCATCTTTTAAGTTTAAAGATCAGCTCATTCTAAAATGTTGTAAGCGCCAAATGACGTCATTCATACGGAGAAATAGCGTTTTGCTTTTGCCTATGTTTAAAAAATAGTAACTGACGTGTCAACGTCGTTTGACTTTTAACCGTCAAAATTGATTAGAACTTTGTTAAAAATTTATCAATTTGCTCGAGAATTTTAGTTTGATATTTTTGTTACACCATGAAAGTGAGCGTAGGATTTCAATTCGCTGATTTCAATCAAATTTGTTGACATGGCCACAGATTATATAGAAATAACAAGGCCATGACATTAACTTTTTTCCAGTTTCCATTTTTGCAAGGGGGAATCATTATTCCTCCGTATGATTTACGTCATGCGAACGATTTTAGTTTTTTCAGTTTTTATCGAAAAGACGCAGTCGCAACCAATCAAGCTTGTTTGTCAGCTATGTCAGCCTGTGTCACGCATGCGTATTGGATTGTTACCCAAATCGTGACCGTGACGTGACGTGATGATGGACTATGAATTATCTGTACCGTAAATAGATAATTCATAGTCCATCATCATAGACCGAAGGTGTTTTTGACAGTTAAGCAAAAACGTAATATAAACTTAAAAAAGTATTGTGTTATAGGCCTCAAAAAAAATATTATTTTTTATTGTGATGGCTAACAGTAATGAATCATTTGTGACCCAATAAAAAAGGGTCAACTAACCTATTATACCCCTTAGAAAAATCTGTTTGAGAAAAATAATAAGATAAAAGACAAACAAACCATTTGACAATCATAATATTTTAATTAAAATTTACTAAAGTATGATTTGTTCAAAATGCCCCCGATCTTGTTGGAGAAATGCTATCGCTCGTATCGCGACTTGTGTAGCTCGTCTAAGCATCTTCTCTATATGATTTGTTGATAAAATTGATCAAACTTTCCGACATTAAAAGCTCCGACACCGGCACCCAAACACTGTTTATATAATTAAGTTACGGGTAATACCAGAAGATATAGTAAACCTATTACATAGGAGAAATTATAAAAGTTCCTTCTCTAAAACATAAAATTTTGGCGAAAAGAATTGTAACAAAAGGAAATGTGAAATAGGTGCCTGTTATTTAGGTCAATGTTAATATTTCATTCCTACACAATGGGACCTAAACACAACCGCAATCAAAAGCTGTGGAACAAATATCCTAGATTGTGTTCGGTCCTATCACAAAGTATTCATTTGATCATCCTTTGGATTAGAGTTTTGAGGATATGATCACAGCCAAATATAGCTTGAAATAGGTAATCGTACATACGCGCAATTAGGCAAAGTAGAGGGATATTATAGAGTTCCAGCTTTAAAACAAACCTGTAACAAATATTCCATAATTAGTTCCATTGACTGTCAAGAGATGGCGCTAGTAGTATTCTACAGCACGGTAGCCGCCGCGGTCCCGCCGCATTGAATATAGGTTCGGCATACATTTTCGTGTCAATGCAACCTGCAGCCTGCAGGTATCAATTCGCTCCATAGAGGCTCTCAAGCATTTGAGTCCTGGTAGGGCATTTGGAGCCATCTAGTGTTGTACATACTACTCTAATTTTTGTGTCACGGTACCAAGCTCGTGAGTCCAAGCTGTTGGGCTACGTTGCGGGGTCCACTTTTATTTGTACTTGTAAATACAGATTCAACACTAAGACTTATTTCCCCTGACGACAACATCATCGCAGACCCGCGTCTTCCTAGAAAACTACATACCTAGAAACCTCATTTTTAATTATATAGGGCTCAACACTAATAATCCAAAGAATGTTACTATTCTTGATACACATAGCTAATAATAGCCCTGTCAAAATGCCATTCACAGTCTAGTTTCATTATTTCGCACAAACCTGAAAATTGGCATGAATGTTAGAAACCCTTTTGCTACTAGCAATTTGTAAAAATCCCAACAATCCGAAGGGTGAAAAAAAATGAACTCAAAATATTTATTACATTCACAGATTAAAAAAATTGAAATTATATTTAATAACGTAAGAAATTGAAAGAATTTCTGAATGTTGAATATTTTCACAGAGTAATTTTAGAAATTAATTATGTTTACAGCAAAGTTCATGAAGAGTATGAGGAGCCTTCCACAATTTGTCTAAGATTTATGTGTTTACCAATTCATATCACAACGATTTATTTTGATGTCCAAAAACATGGATGTTATTGCTTATTTTGTATAAAATCAATAAAATATGTTTACTCTGCGAACAACACATAAAAGAAAAGAAAAAAACACCATCAAGAAAATTTTAGTTTGCAAAATATCTTGTAATATCTACTATTTGGCTACTTAACATATTTATCTGGCGAAATGTGGGTGTTATTAACACGTTTGCCTACCCCTTCGCGGAAAACGCCTCTATCACCCAGTTGCAGAAACGAACTTTAAAATTTAATGTCGGCATTATCCCTAATGCTCCATTAAATTTATTTATTGAAGTGTCAAAAGAACACCTTAGCGTAGTTTTTACGTTGCAAAAAACGACATTAGCACCCTATCAATGCTAAAGAGACATTAGCTAGAACTATTTTGTGTTCCAATTTTAAATTTAATGAACTTTAAAGTTTTAATGTCTCATTACTAAATGTCGTCTTTAAAAAATCTTTGTGCAACTGAGCGTTAGTCTGGGGGAGTAAGCAGAGGTGATTACACCCACAAAGTAGTAAAGATAAATAATATCTTTATTAAGTTATTAAAGATAAATTTTTTTATTTACCTATTATTTTTAATTTATTTGGAATGATCATAACTTAAGTCATCGTCATTCTTTGACGACCTCCATGGTCGAGTGGTCTGTACGCCGGTGTCAAGGCGTCGCCATCTCGAGAGGTTTTGGGTTCGATCCCCGGTGGGGGCAAATGTTTGGGTGATGAATTTGCAGGTATTTGTTCTTCAGTCTTGAATATATATATATAGTCTTGAATATGAATATGAGTCTTGAATATATATATATATATATATATATTCAAGGTATTTATATGTATTTATCTATTAAATATATTTATCTGTCATCTAGTGTCCGTAACACAAGCAGCATTAGTTGCTTAAAATGGGGCTAGTGGGCTAATGGGGCTCCTCATGTGTTTGTTTCCATGAGGAAGACCTGTGCCCAGCACTGGGACGTATATAGGCGGAGGGCGAACCTACTAATAAGTCGCCCAGTACCGCAATACCTTTAATTTGGTTCAGTATAAGTCCATTGATTCTTACTTTGACAATCTTAGTTATTTGTTCTCCAAGTGATGTTTTAGATTTTATGTCAGATGAAAACGACCCCATACTCACGAAGGCTCGAAACAAAACGATGAGAAGTCGATTAAAATTATACTAAAGTCTCAAATTTTTCATTTTGCAAGGAGAACAATTTTATCAATAAATTAGTGACGGCCAGACCCTGCCAGTAACCACATAAATTTATCGTCAGTTATACATACATCAGTCAGTGTTACTTATTGATGAACACAAGCTGTGGATTGGGGACTTACCTGAAACAAAATATTATGAAACATTAAATAATTAAAATTAAATAACTGTTACATCAAACTAACAATTCTAGTTTCATAATAAAATATGAAGAGAACAGAAAAATAGATTTTGGTTAATAATTTAGTCAAACAGTAGTAGAGCAGTTGCGTGACTATAGTGAGCTATTAGTTACGATAAAAACTAAAATTAATGATGCAACTATCACGATTTTTTCAAAAACAAAGAATAAAACTTACCTTGCTATGTTTTAATAGTATGTTGTTTTAATAGCAGGTAAAACTCGTCATAGTAATAATATAACAAAATCGTTAGAAGGCTTTAGTTTTAATGATAACTTCAATGTTTTATAGAATAACATCTATACATATAATAGGTTGGGGAAAAAGTTTCTTCGCATTTTTTAAGAAAATTCAAAACATTTTTTAATATAGTTTATTTACATTTAACTAAAGTATGTAGGTACCATTTTGTTCGATAACTTTTTGCCATCTTGTAGGTAGGGACATGATCCCATTGCTATAGAAATTTTGGGACTTCTGGTCAAAATACCGCGACAAGTGGTTTTGGCAGTCCTCTCGTGATGTTAACCTGACACTGCCTAAAGAATTCTGAAGAGACCGAAACAGGTGGAAATCTGAAGGTGCAAGGTCAGGACTATACGGCGGATGCATTAACACCTCCCAGCCAAACTCTCTTAATTTTTGCTGAGTGGCTAAAGATGTGTGAGGTCTAGCGTTATCATGATGAAAAACCACATCCCTTCTGTTGATTAATTCCGGCCGCTTTCTCTCAACTTCTTGCTTTAATCTCATCAGTTGTTCGCAGTAGAGTTCAGAATCGATGGTCCTGCCTGGTGGTAACAGATCATAATGAATAATGCCCTTCCAATCCCACCACACACACAGCATCACCTTGTTGCGAGTTAACCCGGGTTTCGCCACAGTCTGTGAAGCCTGACCGGCCTTTGACCACGACCTTTTTCGCACGTTCTTGTCGTACGTGATCCACTTTTCATCACCAGTTATCAGCTTCTACAAAAATGGTTCGGTTTCATTACGTCGTAATAAAGAATCACAAATGAGTACACGGTTCATTAGGTTTCTTTCAGTGAGCTCGTGAGGTACCCAAATGTCGAGCTTTTTTGTGTACCCAGTTTTTTTCAAATGCGCCAAAACTGTTTTGTGGTCAATTCCCAGTTCTTCAGCTACGTCGTAACTACTGACATGCTGATCTTGCTCCACTTTTTCAAAAATGGCATCCATTTTATCTGTAATAGGGCGACCAGAGCGACGTGCATCTTTGACATCAAAATTACCGGATTGAAAACGCTTAAACCAAATTTGTGCTACTCTCACAGACACTGCACTAGATCCATAAACATCGCAAATTTTTTTCGCGGCTTGCGTTGCATTTTTACCTTTTTTGTAGTAAAATTTTAAAATGTATCGACATTCTTCATTAGATTCACTCATCTTGGCGGTACGAAAAACAAATGAAAATCACACATTTTCCTAATTTGAATTTGGAATTATGTTCTTTAAAATTTAAACTTTCAATGATACCAAAACCAGCCAGATACAAATAGTACAGCCAAAGAGATTTTATTACAAGTTTATACATACTATAATGCGAAAAGACTTTTTCCCCAACCTAATAATAAAACTGTAGAGGTCAAATGTCTGTAAATAGAAAAAAATGCTTAAAACCAAGTCAGGGAGTGTAAAAAAAGAGGGAAAATACCAAAATTTTTTTTGATATTTTGTTTCTCTCTGTTTGTAGGGGCTAATCTCCGAAATGGCTGGACGATTTTAAAGGAATTTTACATTGTGATACCTTATATCCCTGGTCAATATCTTAGATACCTACTTTAAAGGGTTCCCGTGGGATAGTTAAAAAACCATAGTAACTGCGGACAAAGTCGCGGGCAACAGCTAGTAATAAATATAATAAGACACTAGACTATCAATATAAGTAGCGTAATTTAATAACTATAGATAATAATGATTATAGATAAAAAAATAGTTTCTTAAATGTTTACTAGACATGAAATTTCAGTTATTTAAAGTACTTGCTCTAATTAAACTATTTCACAATTTGATGGCATTCGCTGAATCTTGATCCCACGTCTGTACTGTATACTTCACTGAAGTTCACCAAAACAATATTAAATAAGCCCTAGTAACTACTAGACGTTCGTTCATTAGATATTACTTCAGCTGGAAGACGGAAATCAAGAACCATTATTAATAATCAGAATGTAGCCATAATAATTAGAATCCGGTCCTTTGTTAAAGCTTTGCTTCGCGTGAATGTTTAAATTAAATTAATATTGCCCGCTCCTATCTAGCTGTTGTTAAGTGCATATTATTATTGAACTTGAACTATTTACAATGTCTAGACACGTTGTGTAATTATAACTAACATTTGTATTTAGAATAAATAATAATATGTTTACAATTTACACGATTACTTTTGTTTGTATACAAACATACGTTTATAGTAGCATCTTTATCCCCGTGGGGATAAAAAAACGCTATCGTTCTGTATCTTGTAAAATAGAACCTACATAACTTTCTGCCCTTTTCACAATCATCGGAAACAATTGAATCACAGCATCTGAAAACCCGTCACTTTTTATTGCATCAAAGCGAGACGGGCTGCGAAAATATGGAATCCGATCAGCAAATATATTATATAAAATCTGGAGAATATTTTATAAAGAAGTACTACACACATACTTTTTATAGAATAAAGTTCAAGAGAAATATCGTAAAGTCTAAAACAGGCAGCTTTCAAATAGAAACATCTATTTCAGGACCTCCATATGAGCCTCCATATAATGATCTGATATGTTATAAAGAATGTTACTGCAAAAATGATGGTTTTCGTATATCGCAAACCCAATTCCTCCTTTTTCCGTGTTCTTATTACTTCTTATTGAATCAGATTGCTCCACTTCGTTGAATCTCCAGTCAAGTGGCAAATACAGTATTGAATAACTAAATCTATTCACTAGTTCACACACCAAATCTAGCTGAACTTAATGAATAGACAAGTATCAGATGACAAGCATATTTAAATATATACTTAACTGTATATACTTTTAACCGTCACTCTGGTCTAGTGGTTGACACCACCAAGTGTTGATCGGGAGGTCCGGGTTCGATTCCCCATGGAGATAGAAGTTTTCTTGCTCGGTTTGGTTGCTACTAAACCCGCCTGGGTAGCTACCACCGTCTTACCTAAATTTGTCACCATAATGCCAATGTTTTAAGCATTGTTGTGTTCCGGCAATCAGAGGTAAGATCGCCGTTTCCTTAGATGTTGAGGATTACAGGTGAAGCTCGCTTCCATCTTCGGCCTTATCATCATTTACGATCAGGACAAGAACAAACAACCACATACAGTCTAATTCTGGACAATTTAACAAAACACATCTCCACGGTGGTAAAATGTCGGTTAATGGTCAAACTAATGCAATTGCAATCCCTAAGTAACTTATTTATAATTACAACAAGTCGTTCCTTCTCAGGTTCTCAGCCTATACACGTCTTAGTGTTGGGCACAGGCCTTCCTCATGGAGAAACACTTGAGGAGTATGGGCCGTAACACCACCATGCTGGCCTAATGAGGGTTTGTAAGTAGAAAGAGAAACAGTTTCAATAGCAACCAGGACCAACAGCTTAACTTACCTTCCATAGCACAGAGGAGTTCGAGATCACAATGTTTAAGTCACCCATCCAAGGCCTAACCATGGCGAAGGTAGCTGTGTTTCGAAATCGAAAGCCAAAGCGTACTAACCACTACGCCAACGAGCTCGTCTACTACAAGTTACAACAAGTAAGTACACACAGTATTTTTAAGGGTAGTTGAACTAGTACCCCATTAAAAAGCTTAACACAGATCATCTATCATTATCATAATCATAAGGTCGTTAAGATTCCTTTTTGCGGCGAACACCTAATTTCTTTTTTTTTTTGTTAATTATAGTCGTCCACATCGACTTCAGCTACCCGAACTTAAGCAAATTTTACACCGTGATTAAGTACTCCTTTGAAAGTAAAGGTAGCCCAGAGTGACTGACAAGACTAGGTAAATTTTACATACATAAACATACCATCATGCCTTTATCTCCAAAATTAAATAAGGTATAGACAGAGGAGTTAATCTATTTCGTGTGAAAGTCTATTTAACAAAAACCTGTATTATGCTCAGTTCCTTAAGACGTTTGGTACCTAGATAGTTAATTACTAGAAACTCCTACGTAAAATAAAGAAATTGAAATGACTCTGATTTTACTGAGACTGAACTAATTGGGACTCTTCTGTTCTAAGAATAATTCATTACATTTGAGCAAATTTATTGTTAAATAACGTATTTAGAAGGCACATTGTTAGGATTATGACAGACAAGAGTTTAAATACTAATCAGCGATAATATACAGAATGTAATCATATCTTCGTCTATTCTTTTTCATTGCAAATATTTTATTGCTCAACAAGTTGCCTACGTTTTGGTGAACTTTTAATTGTTATTCTGTTTATTTAATTCATATACCGTCTATCCACAAAGAACGAAATTAATGTTAATTGAAGGGAAATCTATTATTGGTCATATCGTTATTTATAAATTTAAGATAATTCTGTAATCGCTGTTGGTTTTCTAAATAAATAAATAACATACTCGAAGGGGTAGTCAGAGGTGTTAAAACACTCACATTTCGCCAGATATGTTAGGTCCCCATGTAGCAGGTGGCGAGCCTGTTGCCATGCACCGGGCACAATGTGAAGCAAGCGATATTCACAATGAACTGTACATAAGTTAAATCCACCTTTTTATTTATATACAACATGGTCAATAAGAAACCATCCAATACTAGCGTATAAGTATATTTATTTCACTGTGTGAGGAATTTGTTTAAAAAATTTCATTATGAATAACTTCCTTCAGATTACTAAAACAAATAAAGGTCGAAGAAAGGAATTCAAATATTAATGTTCACGATTGTCATCTTAACGAAGACACCTAGTTAGAAAAATTTAATAAAAAGATATCTTTGAAACTCAAGCATCAGTTTAATTTAAAGTGAACTCATTGATCATTGTTATGAAATTAATACTCCAGATAGACTGCGCGGAGCCGATTTTGTGTATTATGTCTTTGAAATGACAAGTAAAAATTGTCATAGCTAAAAATCCAGTTCTTATTTCACTTCTATTTAGATTTAGATTTTTTTGGGATATAAGATTTCTTACAAGTAATATTCAACTAAACAATATAACGCCTCTACGAATTTTCTTTTACTTCGGTGTTTCAGCGACTGTTTAATATACAATGTACATGATCAAACTCAGAAGTTAATTTATGAAATCAGTCTCATTTTATTCTTCATATTTAGACAAGGGTGCAACAGATAACTTTCAATAAAGTTTATAAGAACCGTTGCTACGACCACTCCGAAATCGATGTACCTTGCATAGGGCAAGGTCGTAGGACTAGATTAAGGTTATAATTCCAAAAGAAAGTACAAAAGCATTACGCATTCAGTTAAGCATTGACAAAGGCTTCATTCATCAACAATTTTTATGCCACCTTTACTTTTACGGATTAATTTAATCATGACATCTATTTCTTATCTTACGCTATTTCGGTGTTTTGTAACGAAAGGGATACCAGATTACATTGGATTAGGACAGAGGCTGACTCATCATTCAAATGTGTCCCTCTACAAATTTCCCGCTTACATAAGCTACTATAGGTCCGAGTTCAAATTCATAAGCAGATTTTAATCCCCACGTGGGACATTTACACACTTTACAGAGTAATTATAAACAATGATTACATATTTTGAAATGGTGTTTCTTAGATTGATTTGAGATTACACAACTTTTCAAAATTCTTAAAATAGTCTCCCAGTATATTTCTTAGGGTAGTACTGCAGGTATATTATCATGTACTAAAGACCTTACCATTTAAAATACATTATAGAGGTGACAACCTTCGCTTATACTTGTATCCCTACAAAAGTTTTACTGTCCGCTTCTTCGCTATACTTATTATTAAATTTTTTCGACATATCACATTCACAGACAAATTCTTTTTTACTCTGTAGCTCCTCAAGTGCTCTTTCACGTCATCTTTTACACATTCAAGGAAATCTAAAGCTACCGTAATAATTAGTGGAAGACCAGAGTGAAAAAACCAAGCAAGCTATAAAAAACCTTTACAAACAAAAGTATTACATCACTATATATCGATTGTTTGCACGTAACATCAAGCTGCCAAGCCAAAGCAGTGTCGACCCCGCTAGGACAGTCCAATAAGGTCAGGTCAAAAGCACTTTCAAGCTCTGTCTTTAAATTTATAAGCCAGATCTAAATATCAAAGGACAAATTTAATATAAAAGAAAACATCCCTGTAAAACATTCTAAAGATTTCATATTTAATAAGGTCTTCTGTGTAAATTAAAATTTCATTATTATTGTTTGTAATAGTGGATTTAAATTCCTGGATAATTTGGGGCTCCTTGAAACTGAGAAAAAGCAGCTTTGTAATGTATAAATATTTAATGAAGCAGGATAAAAGGTAGTTTCAAGTTTATGCTTTAACAAAGACTAAAATTTCTTAAGATAAAAAGCTTGGTAATGAGATCATAACTTAATATAATATGAATTACGATTTTTCTTACATAGAGAACCTCAGTCTTTAGAGAAAATGTTTTTGTACAGTATAAAACATAACGCTGGTATCGAGACTTCATAAGTGAGGTCTGATACCCAACACAGACGTGTATAAGCTACCGTATATAACCTACATGTTAATACATAAGCTAGTTAATATTTAATTTACCAAAAGCATCTATAGATAGGACAAAGCATTTAATTTTAAGCCTTGATGTACTAGAACCAGTAAGCTAGAAGATTAAATAACCAACCGTATCAGTTATTGAATGCGAATCGAGCGAAGCGTGTGAATATAAAAGGTATCTAATCCTTTTAAAGAATAGTAATTAATGCGAAGAGTTGAATAAGAAAGCAATGATTTATTCAGGGTTTGACATTCAGACAATGGCAAATCTCACGCGCCTCGAGATTCACGTGATATCTCAGAAAATCTTTTAATCGTCAGCTAACACTCTGGTGATACAGAGATTTCTAGTTAATAATATTTCGAAAAAAATTTATAATATGTAACCTATATTGACATTGACAGCACTATAATCATTATAATGTGAAGAGATTTTCCGGATCGATGACTCGAGTCACCCCTTCACTTACACTGCGCCGTCGTTTCTACTTGATTAATTTTAGAGCCATATTTTATTTTCAAGTGTGTAAAGGGTTTATTTTAGAACCACCTTTCAAAGAAAGTTCAAGGGATTTACTGGGATTTATATATATGGTCTGCTAGCCCGCAATGTGGGTAGACTGTGAAAAAGGTTAATTATACAAACAGAGACCTCTCCATAATTGGAAATCCTCTGCATAAAAACCTCTGCAATAGGTATAGCTGTAGCTTTCAACATTCTATAGTGCGTGTGATGTTTAAAAAAGTGATTGAGTCCCGACTTTTGAAAGGCTAGATCAACAGCCTTTCAAAAGTCGGGACTCAATAATTTTTTTTGTTTTAAACTCACACACAGCCCCCAAATTAAAATTACTAAAGAGTTGAGCTCTCATTCAGGTGAAATGTAAGTAAAAAAGTATTTTCTTTTCAGTTAACTTAATTATTATCTTTATCTTTTACTTTATTAATTCATATTTTATTCACTGAAGAAGAAGAAACTATTTGCCTTTGTACTGCTTGTTTAAAACTCATACCAATTCAATCTAAATATCTATTTTCACTAGGAGTTATCTTAGCTCCAAATTTATTAGCATTCCATTCAACAACTTTCTTCAAACTCATTCCATCTGAAAGTTTTATTTAAATTACTGGTTGAAATAAATCATCCAAGTTTCATTATTATGACCAAAATTATTTTACCTAAGAATTTTTCCCGAGGTGTATACGATAACTCTGAGGTAACTATTTACTTATAAAATAATTATCATTTGAATGAATGATTACGTCCATTATATCTTGATTTACCATCAAAGCTAATTGATAGCGTCAATATTCTTATTAATATCTCTAATGGTTTGCCTAACTGGTAGACAAGCAATAAATGGGATATATAATGTAAAACCATCTGAATTCTGAATTCTACATTAGAAAGAACATTTTATATTACATATGAACTTCGATTCCCAAGTTAGGCTGCTTTCCGTATTTGACGGAGTTCAATTTCACAGTTCCAGAACATGTACAAACTGTCACAAGTTTATTGTGCCAGTTTCAAAGTCTTGACACGGGAATGTAAGGAATATAATATGATCTGTTTCTCTAAATGTGTTGATGTTATGAGTTGATTTTCATTCTCACCTTTCATTTCTGGGTAAATCAATCTTCAACATCTTACATTATGGTTCTTGATAGATTGCATTATTTTCACTATTAGCTTGCGCAGGCGAGGGATTTAAGTCCGCGGATTTTTATCCGCTAAAATAGATCGCTTACAACTGCTAACGCATTCGAGGGAAGTACCGCGTACAAAAAGTCCCCCTAATAACCGCGACATGCAGAGAGCGGACCGGATAAAAATACGAGGGAGTTCCCGAAAAAATTAGGCGAAGCAACGCACATGGGCTATGGCGGACTTAAGTCCGCGTAGTGCGCTCCAGAGTCCAGAGTGACGTGCGCGATGATGTGGCAATGATCGCACACCGTGTGCGTTGAGTTCGGGGTTAATCTGCGGCGGACTTTTTATTCGCGGAGCGTACTTTTTTCTCCGCCGCGGAGAAAAGTCCATGGCCTGCGCAGGCCCTATATCAAAGTCACTGCAAAATACAGTAATATTTTTATTTTTAAACATCTGGGCGGTTGTGCCCGGTGCTAGACCCGCCCCCTGTTACATAGGGACATAAATATTTGTATAACGCAAATGTCGAGAAACTTATTGAACAACTTTATGCAAAGTCGATAATTTTGATAAATTAGGTAAGTAAGGTGTCTAAAATAACTTCTCCAGTGAAAGGCCGAATCTAGCAATTTCCGACAGATATCAACATCCTGATAGATTAGATCGGAAACGTCCCGAGTACGTATTGAGAATACATTTGTACTGTCGAGTGACATAGGACATGTTTATCAGACAAACGTTAGTTGCCGAAGCGAAATTGCCAAACGGAAACATCACCCGGCAAGAAGTGACTAGCTAATGTCCTGTTTTTAACGAAAAGGAGATGATGAAGATAAACCCGCAATGGATTAGAGTGGAATGTAGATGCATAGGTAGTGTCTCAGTGTCTGTTATATAGTAATATAGGCGCTATAGCAGTATTAGCGAGTCTTTGCTCTTATTGCGCTCTTCTCTGGTAATTTTCTCTTTGATTCAGTTATTAAATTAAGCAACTGTTTGTCTGTTTTTTTCATTGTCTCCACTGTCTCCAATTTTTCATTCCTATCAGAGTCAGATTTGGAGCGGTTGTGTCGCCGTCTATTTTATATTATAATTTGTTGGCTGTATCAAAAAGTCGAAACTAATAATATATACTCAATAATATATCTTTACCAAGGCACTATTGTAGGTAAAAGGTAGGGCTACTTGCCCTACCTTTTATAATAGTCTTCAAGTTTTGTGTTCAGTTATTTGTCTTATTTACCTTTTTTTAAATTGTTCCAGTTGTGCCTTTTTTAATTTACAATAAACGAATAATGACAAGCCGTCCAATTATTTTTCCGTCAGCATCCTCATCGCATAAAAGGTTGCGAAGTTTAGTTGTTCATAACAACTAGGTATTTACCTACTAGTCTACTACCGGTTTCCACAATTATAATAAAGTTATAAAATAAGTAACTTTTATAACAATTTATACGAATTAAATATTTGACTTAGTTATAATAATTTTCCTCTGAACTTACTACTACCGCTTATTTTTCTACATTACACAATAACAAAATCTAATGTCTTGGTATCTCGAGATGCCATCCTAGACTTAAAGGGGTAAGAAAAATTACGGCTTTTAAGAGTCTAAGTTAAATTGCGGACAGACAGCTTACTCCCTCACCCTAGTTCAGCAAAGGCTCAAACTCTATGTAGGTATAAGGGCCTTATTCTAAAACCTGGACTAAGCTTAGATTAGAAGAAAGCTACTTGTATGTACGCTTTTGATAAATAACTACTCAACCCAAATGATAGACAAGATTCGTAAAGGTTTAAACTTAAAATACAATCTCAGATTTTTTCCAATAGATAGATTACATAAAAACTCAACGATTCCTCTAGTGTGCCTTGTAAAACATCACTCCCCACACTCTATCACCATTTCACTGTCCTGTCTCAATTTAATTTGGGGTCGGCGCGTCATTTCTTCCATTCTCTTCTATCAAATCTTTATGTAACAATGTATGTATAAAACTTGACTTGAAGCCTCGAATTACAAAACGCCACATTAATTCTGTTTTAGTACACCTAAAACAATATGAAAAAATAATATGAACTTATTGTTATAACCAAATTTAGTAGGCATTGCTGAAAACACACTTTATGCGAATAGAGCTAAATAAATAACAATTAGGGGCGTTTAGCTCCAAATACTAAATAAACACCAACCTAATAAAGACTTGTTTATTTCTTGCAAGATTCTGAAATAGGTCACCTTTGTAAGCTTTTGTACAATACCGTTCTTTAGCTTAATTAACACATAACTATACTTATTTCCTTGCAATTGGACGCCTAGCGAAAAACGGAGATGATATACGTAAGTTGGTTGGAGTCCTTTGTGTGGCCTAGATGAAAACGGCCGAAGACCAGGAGCGGTTGCGTGCCATACGAGCGGTTCCTGCTTTAGCTATGATAGAAGACCTATGTTCATGTCTAGCAGTGAACGTCTAAAGGTAAATGCTATATTGCTGCTAATAAACCATCATTTGGCAAGGAGATTGAGCCCTGTCCTTGTTGGGACATGCATGTTTGTGTGACCACGTTTTGGTGGGCACATTTCAAATTGGGAACCTCATCCGGTCATCTTTATGCTCAAGTTACCAAAACTAACGGCTTTCGAAGCACAGAGGAACTCTATACAAAGATTTGGTCACCCATTCGAGGACAGAAATAGCTTTTATCCAATACTTACCAATAGCCACAGCGCACGAACTACGCCCCACCGAGCTCCTCTTCTAATATTTAGATAGCGTAATTATATTATATATTATTGTTTATCAGTGACATGCCGTCACAAAGTGTCCATAAATAACTTAAGCGCATAAGCTGCTTCTTTTGGGCTAGTCGCTGATCTCGTCACAAATGTGAGTGTCAATAGTTATATTATTACTTTATAATAGAAGTGAGTTTCACTTATTCAACATTTTGTCGTTTTAACCGATAATACAAATCATTAATGAGAAGATACCCACTCTAAATTCTTGACTTCATTTGATGCTAATTATAACATATCCTATCGATGTATTCAGCACAGTAGAGCGAATGGTAAAGAGATCCTTGGGAAAGCACTGTCAGCATAAATGGGTATCCGTCCGATCATTAATTCTTGCAATGTAGCTGAGTTGGGAAGGACGGCACCACTCTTCAGTAGCCGAGAGTTTAATCCCACCACCTGTACCACTGAATTTGAATAAAATTCAAGTACAATTGAATGTAGATTTCGCTTGCCTCACATTGTACATGGGGACTTACCATATCTGGCAATATGTGGGTGTAAACACCTATGCCTACCCTTTTGGGAAAAGAGAGAAACTCGTTCACTAGATGATATTCAGCGATCGTTGGAAAGATAGTAGGCATGAGTGGAGCCCAGTGGCTAATCTAGGCGGTATTGGGACACCCATAAAAATCCCCTATTACCTAATAAGAAGGGTCTGCATGCTATTTTGCGAGACGTCAGAAAAACGGCATCTACTTAAGACCAACTTGTACTTCTCCAAAAGATACACAACTTTCTTCATCAAATCAAGGAAAAATCACTGAATATTTTAGAAACTACTTTTACGATCTCTACCCGTTTTGCCGGGATTGCCCGAGATAGCGAACACTTGTGTCGCAACCTAGTCTGAAATATAAGCCCAAATAAATATTGTAGTAAAGTTCATATTATTATTCACTTTAATCAAAATTTTAGTACGTTGATATAGGAAAATAATGTGCGCATGTAAATTAGCGCAGGGTATTCCCAACTGTATATGAACATAATAATACCCTCTATATACTTGATACATCAAATCTGTGTTCCGTTTCCATTGTTAGCTTTTGATATGCGCGCCCCATCCATCGGAATGACATAACAAGAATAAACAAAACATGTTCGCAACATTTACTTTTGTAAAGGTGAGTTTTTTGATTCATAGTCATAGTAAGCACAATTGTTAAATTCTAGACCCATAGCGTCAATGGAAACGCCAAAACTTGTGACGTCAGCTTGACAAAATGATAATATTGCGATGAAAATTCGAAGAATATACCCAGAATCGTGTTGTGATTAAATTGTCTATGATTATTTAACTTTAGTTATGTTTGAAAATACGACTATTGGCCAAGCTGTCATATAACGACATCATACGTTTTCGCCATTGGTCCATATTTTAATCTACTGGTCATACTGACCATGGATCAAAAAACTGACACAAAATAAATAAATATACTCAGACATTCACACCTATCAACTAGTCCCATTTTAAGCAACTAAATGATACTAGATGACGGACAAATATATTTAATAGATAAATACACATAATTATTCAGAATATACATAATATTATACATATATAATGAACATCCAAGACTGGAGAACAAATGTCTGAAAATTCATCACCCAAACACTTGCCTCCACTGGGGATCGAACGCAGGACCTCTCGAGATGGCGACGCCTTGAGACCGACGTACAGACCACTCGACCACGGAGGTCATCAAATGTATCTCTTTTGTTTTTCCCTCAGACTATGCAAAGAAATATCTTGGGGATATTGTTCAGCTTTTGTTTTGCCCCGGATTAGCAATCCGCTGCCCCGCTTTGACAATATCCCGCGATCATTCAGTTTATTGACTACTTTTTATTGTCACAAAACGTCCAAATCTATTTTGAACTTTTATGATTAATCGAGTAATTTATTCGACTACACAAGTATAGCTATAGATTTTATTATGTGAGATGGATTTTACCCATGTATGTTGGAAAACTGCATGCCTATTTGACAATTAATGCTCTAATCATTTATAAATAGTTTTTCTAATTTAATTATGTTTAAACTTTTTCATTATATTTATGCTTTTACTGTAGCGTAAAATACTTTTGACAAATCATATTTTCATCGCAATTCGAACAGTCGGAAACATTCACTTCGCCTTAAATGTTGAAGCCTGTTCCACTATAGAGTGTTATGTATATAGATGCATAAAAATACAAAGAGAACACAATGCGTTAAGCTTAAAATGTAAAATCATCAAAGTATAAATTCCACCAAATTTTCACATTCTTTCTTTAAAAGAAGAAGACAAGAGATTTTTTACGGCTTCGGCTTCGCATCTAAATTCTAGAAGTCGTTATAACGGATCGAACATATCTTAATGCGTTCTTATCTTCATAACTGGTACCCCAATGATCTACATAGAGAGAAATTGGATACAATAACTACAAGGAAAATTCAGATATTAGTCAACATAGCTCACCTTCTCCGTCACAGCAAGGCCCGCATATTCCTCGGATGAAAGGCAGTCGCCTTTTAGCCAACTTGCAAAGCGGCCCAGCTCGCCCAGCATGTTGGAAGGAGTTAGCGAACTGAGGGCCATGGCAACTACTTATACAGTTCACTGCGCCAGTATTACACCATTACTTTTTCTAATAAATCCAACTAAACTTGTCCATGTCCAATCAAAAATATATTCTTACCATCCCGAAAAAAGTTTAAGTATACTTCCAAATCGCTAAAAGATACCAATCTTTTTACCAAGGATTTGCAACTCGTAAAAACGACAATGAAATCAGTCCCCAGCCAAAGAAAAGTTTTCCAATTAGCGCACCCACAGAGAAGTAAACTATAACAAAAACGTCAGATTGCGGTTAAGTGTATGAGCTCTAGGGCGCCGTTGAAGCGACTGGCGGTTTAACCGAAATATTCGGATTTAAGAAACTGGAAATTCGCTGTACGCGATATTATACTTTATAGTCCTAGTTTATGTACCATTTTCAAATGTCAAGGGGCAGAAGTCGCCGAGCATGCGCGCAAAAAGTAGACGGCAGCTGATTCGGCAGTCAAAGCGCGATAACCGATATAGGTTACGTTCTTCTATAGCTCAAAACACACGTGTTTCTTATAAAAAAACTGACGTAACACGTGCTGAAAAAACGGGAATGAGAATGCATTCGCAAAAAACACTTAAATGAAAATTATCATGTAATAGAAATATTATCTCATTTATTTCAATAGTTTTTACAAAATACAGAAAGTAGGTTTCCACTCGATCTAATATAATAACACTAAACCACAACCACTAACAGTTACTTGTTTCTGTTGTGTTGGAAGAATTGATAATATTATTAAGTTAATATACCTAATAAGTAGGATAATAGGATTATGTAATAGTTGTAGTTACTAGTCAATAAGAAGTTATTTAGACACTCTATCTTGTATGTATTATTGATAATATTTTATTGATTAACAAAAAGTAAGTAATTAAGTAAGTAATTTATTATTTCATTACAAAATCTGATATGTTCAGACATCATTAGAAAGCTTTCTTTACTTAATGTTTTGTATTTTTGTTGTAATTTGTGACTGTTAAATGGAAAAAGGGCCTAAAGAAGAACATTGTTAAATAGTAAATAACAGCATCAGAAATGGTATACAGCAAAGAAACCCTTGTATCTTTATACAATTAATAATTAAGCTAAACACACAAATGCAGACTCATTCACGCTTAGAAATTTAGTTAGAGTACCTATTTTTAAATTTTATTTAAAAAAATTTTTTCATAGGAAAATTTACAATTAACATGTAATTCATGTAAAAATTAACATGAGGATAACAAGAATGAATGAAGGTCATGCTTCTTTCAAGAACTTTTATTTAAAACTTATGGCTGATTTGACAAACTTCCAATGTGCAACTGAATTCATACTTTAAAAAAACTATCTGTTAATTAATTGATTAGTAGCTTGTTCAGAGACGGTCAAACTAGACTTTAAAATCAATATTAAATAATTATGTTGTTGTAGTTTTATTAAATTCAATTTGTATTTCCCCCATATAATGAGAATTTATAGTAAATGAGTTTGCTAATAAAAAACCAATCAAACTGGCTCCTAAGATTTGTTTATAAAATTGTGTTGACCGGTAAGGTACCTTCATATTCTTAGCAGACAATCTCTTCTGTAAGATTTTTGCCGTATAATAATAATAGAATAAAATAAATAATTACATATGAATCTCAAGTCTGTAACAGTACTTTACATTTGAAAATGCACCTAAAATGGTGATAAAAAAATGCTACATTTATAATTGTATTTCATGATATTATTCATACAGTACTAATGTTACAAAAGAGAAATTATTTGTTAATAAATGTACTTTCTATTCTTTAAAGCATTCATAAAACATGGTGGCAGAACAGTTAAACTGAAAAATAATTATGATATTATCATTAACATTGTAGCATAGCACTGTAGATAGAGCAATGCTTGAAAAAATAGGTAGTTTAGAAGGCAATTGAATAGGTGGGTAGTTGTTGTCATATAGCTACTATGCATTTAAAATGTCAAGGGTTAATAAAAAAAAGTATAAAAAATACTACAATAGTTCATTTATGCCATGTAACTAAAGCTTACCTTAGGAGTTTTGATGATATCCATGATATCCATTTTAAGCGAAAATCGATAAAATAACCAAATACACTTCACAACATATGTTAAAAAATTACTTATAATTAGAATCCAAAAAACTTTAAGACATAATACTGGGAGAGTAAGCTAAGAAAGTTTGTTAATAATTTATGTATAAGTACACAAATACGTGAAATAAATCTAAAAACTCAAAAAACAAACTTTTATCTCGATTTGACAATTCTCTGATGACAGTGACAGGCTGCTGATAAAAGATTGGTGTCTTAAATAAAATTCCTCATGGATGGCAAAGATATCTAAGCCGTAATTTATGATTCGGATTTAAAAATTTGTGATTTAAAGATCATTATTGTTGATGTGGATGCACAGACTAATAATAATTCTATGTGGATATCGCCTCGTAATTTATACCTCGGGAAGAGTTGGACACTTTAATATAGAAATAGGTTTGATGTTTAGTGATGTTATAACCGGATCCCGATAAAATGCAAAATGGCGATGTATAATACGTAACATTAATGTAAGGGGCGTAGTTATGATATATTTTATTTACTTTCTACGTTCCTTTTCTTATTAGCCAACTCCACGCCGCAAAAAATAAACGGTGCCCGAAAAATACTGACCCGGCAAAAGAAATGTATAACTTAACCCTTTACCGTTTTGCAAGGAGAATTTTAAAACACGAACAGAAATGTCAATGTCACTGTCACAATTCATTTGATTGATTTGTTTTTCTCATTTGTGACTTTGCCTGCTGTGTGTCATATATTCCGATTTTGTGTGTAAAAATCAAATAGTAGATTGTTTTCTACATTTGCAAGAAAACAATACTTTTATTCAAGATCTAAACGAACGTTATAATTGTTCAAATATGACCTCTACTGTTCCAGATGATAGAAATGAGGAACGACGTCGCCGTGTACGTATATTTAATACCTTAGACTTATTTATAATTTATCTGATAAAGAATTCGCTTCATAATAAAATGATTCATTGGTTTTCATTGTCTAATGTTTGAAAAATTGTTGTACAAATTCATGGTCTACTTGTTATTTGGGTATTGGAGCTTTTGCTTTTGTTTTGGTTTTATTGATTTGTTGAAAACTGTTTAACATTATCGCGGAAAATTCCAGAGTTGTAGGTAGTAGGTGGTCTATGTCTGTATAATTTAATTAGGTGGTGTTCATTATAACAGTCTAAGTGTGTTTGCACATCAGACTAATAATAATGAAAGGTCAAAACAAAGAAAGTCAAAAATTGTATCACAATGTTTTGGTTTGTTTTGGAATATCTGAGGAATGATTTTGATTTACAAACTGCCTCAATAAATATTCAATTAAACATACTCTATTTTTATAATAAGTAATATATGCATGCAGGTACTCCTTGGTCCTCTGCCTGCTGGGTTTCTAAGAGCTGATGGAACCACAGACAGTGTGGATGCTGACTATCAGGCTGCGCTTGCACTACAGCAGCAGCTCAGTGGATCTACTGTAAGTACATGCAAAATACATAACTTTAAAAGCTTAAACATTAATTTACTTAATGAAAGAAATGAATTACCATTTTATATATACTTATTGATAAAAATATTTATAATAATCAAATCCCGGAGTATTAGTTGTAATCCCGAGGAAAATCCATATTAACATCAATGTTTGCGTTCAATGAACTTAAATAGCTCTATCTATAGAATAGAATTACACTTCATTGCACAATAATAAATCAAAAATAATAAACTAATAATCATTATTGTTACAAAAAACACAAATATGTGTGGTTTTCCTTGTAACAATAGGTATACCACTACAGTAGTTTACAAATTACTTATACTGTCTGAATTACCTTATATTTACTTCATTATCAAAAACTGTTTGTGATTGGATTTGAGCTCTAGACTTAAAAAAATACTGGATTATCGAAATGAATTAAGCTAAATAGTAAATAGAAGACCCATTTATGAAATAATATATTTCCATGTAAATTACTTGTTACATGAACTCAATCAATCATTATTTGTATTACTGTAATGTTACAACATTACATAATCATGAAATGCTCATATAAAATAATGTTTATCAAGTTTAACTGCTGACCACAGCCAATGTGAAAAATACATTTGGAGTATGTGTCATAACACCAAAATATTCCATGGATTAAGAGGTTTTTTGTAATCAATGTGTGTCTGAATCACAATCAATCAATGTCTATCATCAAGTCTCTATCCCTGATGGGGTAGGCAGAGGTGTTAAATACCCACACTGAGATTGTTAATATCTATTTATCATGATATGTATGACCAATTGTCCACCAATTTTACCACCACCACCACCAGTTAGCAGAGCAAGGATAATTGATGTGAGTATATGGAATGTTGTTTTTATTTTACAGCTGCCTCCAGCAGGGCCACCTCTCACTGCAAGGTTAAGCATAACCATAGCACAAGCAAAACTTGTCAAAAACTATGGTAAGTTGAAATTGTTTGAAAATTATATTGCTTTATTTCAGATTAACTTGTGTGCAGACAAATAAAAATATATTATAAGAGCACCTACCTAATATTATAAGAGCAGTTTATACTTTAGATTATTTTTGAGAAACTGTTTGAAAAAAGACTGAGGCAGGTTTTCACCATCTCCATATTACCACTATGCATCAGGTAAATTTAAAAAATGGAATAGAATTAAGTAGTATTTATAGAATTTAATCTTGTGAGTTGATTTTTTTATAAATAGCACAACAATAGATCAAAACTACCTGATGGTAAGCAGTAGGAGAGTCTGTTGGAATGGCAACATTATTATTTTATTTGTTAGTTTTTGTTAACATAACACTGGTTTTGTATCTCTCTCTCTCATCGACCCTGTGTTCTAGTGAACGTGTTAAAGTGAAGCTCTCATGTTTTATTAAATAACCCAAACCAGCACCATCAAAATTACATACAGTCCGCTACAGAGTCCATTTGCTGAGATAGGTAGGGCCACACAGGACAGCAGCCTTAGCCACCCCCACCTTGCTGGCCCATTAGGTGCCTCTGCACGCAACCCATGTTATAGGATGGAGGGAATACGTATGCCAGAAGTGAATTCAATGCAGATGTGCGCCCAAAGAAGGAGTTTCTAAATCTTTTTGTCCGCCCTCTTACCAGCACTCTTAGCATGAACACTGCATAACAATTTATGGAATTAGCAGTTTAGGCGTGATAAAAACGTGATAATTATCATATCGCGCTGCTCGTGCTACTTAGGCTGGACTGCATCTGAAGGTATTGAAACAGACGTAACATTACATATCATCATCATCGGTAACAGAGTACCGAAAGGATACGCAGAGGTTGACCCACATTTCGTCTGCTATGTTTGACCTTCTGCGGCCGAGCTGCTAGTCTCTCAAACACCGTAAAGTAAAAATATCGTTACCATTTGGCAATATGACGTGATGTAGTGCTGTATCGCTCAGTACCTGCTTTATATGATCCGGCCTATTGAATAGTAACCACTCTACGGTGCACACTACTGTCTGTCAGATGTGAGTACAGCGATAAACGTTGATTCTATTAGACGTCACATTACAAACATATGTATACTTTCATAGTATATTTTAGTCGTAACACCAGTAATATATCTATATTGACATTGTTTAACAGACTAATTTTAAGAGTGTCAACCAAGTTTAAGTTCTCGGGGTCGGGTTCGATTTAGGGGTCAATTATAGTATGTTGCGTATTTTTTTTCCATAGTTCGCTCATCACGATCGTTAAGAGAAAAAAGTGTGACAATACAATATCTATACATATAATAAAACTGTAGACGTCGGATGTCTGTACATAGAAAAAAATGCTTAAAACCAAGTCAGGGAAATGTAAAAAGAGGGAAAATACCAAAAAAATATTTTTTTAAATGTTATCTTTCTCTGTCTGTTCCTCCGTGCTTCGGAAGGCACGTTTAGCCGTTGGTCCCGATCGCTATTGCGACCGTTTCTAACCACACGCCCGCATTGGGCCAGCGTAGTGGTGTTACGGCCCATACTCCTCATGTATTTTTCCATGAGGAAGGCCTGTGCAGCAGTGGGTCATATATAGGCTGAGGACGACAAGCTAATCTCCGAAATGGCTGGACCGATTTCAATGAAATTTTGCATGATGATACCTTATAACCCTGGCCAACATCTTAGATACTTTTTATTCTGGAAAATTAAAAGGTTCTCGTGGGATAGTTAATAAACCATAGGAACCGCGGACGAAGTAGCGGGCAACAGCTAGTTATGTAATATTCAAATGTATTTACCAGGCCTTACACGCATGGACCCTTATGTGCGCCTGCGCGTCGGCCACTGCATTTACGAGACGCACACTGACCCCAGCGGTGGAAAGACTCCCAGGTGGAATAAAGTAATTCATTGGTAAGTTTTATATTGTATCATCAAAATTTTAAGCATCAAGCCTTTCTCTTCCATTCTCTTTTCGGTATCACTCGATGTATACCGCTCACACCTTAAATATAAATAACTGCTGCTTCTATGTTTAAAAACTAATCATCCTTTGAATGAATGTGGTCTCTGAAATACCAGAAATACATAAAACTATGCACAAAAAAGAACAGGGTTTGATGATTTTAAGATTAAATTCAGATGGATGATTTTATTTTCGTGTTATCATTTTGATATTGCTCACATTGGCGACATAGAATGACGACATTCGAAGGTTGGCTGGAGCCTGGATGAACGGCCGGAAATCGTGAGCGGTGGCGCCCATCAGGGGAGTTCTATATCCAGCAATAGACAGGAGTAGGCTGATACATACATACAACAGGCCTGTAATCCCCGAAGTGGCAGGCAGAGTCCAAGGAGCACTGTGTTCCTTAACACCACATTCAGCCATACAAAAATTGTGTTTGGTCAGATGAAAAATCGTGAAAAAGTACAAGTGGCTAGCTCATCGCCTACACTATCACAAACCCAGTACCCAATACGCCCCTTAGTCGCCTTTTACGACATGCTATCAAGAAAAGCAGTTGGTACATTCTTTTTAGTAGGCTGATGATGATTAATAATTATGGCAGCTATCATTATTTTACATTCTTTTGTTTGGAATATAATTGGTACATATTAGGTCCTTACCTATGAAATTGGTGTTTTGTATGGAGATTTTGGGGATGTCTGCATTTAACATACTAACATTTTATCAGTTTTCTTCACAACGACAAATCCAGAGATAATAATATTTGGCATGTATCATTAGACAAGCTTTAGCAATATGTGTGTGAACACGCTTGATAAAAATTATTCATCGTTTTTATGTTAATGCAAATCAAATGATGTATTCGGGAGGCAGTTAAAAATAATTGTCTTTGTGTCTAATTTTAACACAATTAAACGTACAAAAAATTATCAAATTAAATAATAGAGCTCAAATATATGGTGTATTTTTAGAAGAGGTAATTATTTTATAAGAATGTACTAAAACTTAATAGTAACGGACAAATTGCTAAGACAGAATAAAAACACCAATTTCATAGGTAATGACCCAATATTTATCTTGTTGTCATCAGCCTCTTGCCGCCTGGAGTCAACTCTGTGTACTTGGAGATTTTCGATGAGTGCTCATTCACGATGGATGAGCTAATTGCTTGGGCCCACATCACTATTCCACCAGCTGTGCTCAATGTAAGTATCAAAATTTATACTTTAACTTTATTTGTACCTATTACTCTACTTCTCTATTGGTCTGATTAACAAGCAAATGGTTTAACCTAAGTTTTAAATTATCAGCATTTCATCCCACAGCTTGACATAAGCCTCTTCTGAGTTGTGCTAATTCGAACGGCTATTAAAAGTTTCACCAATCATTTGAATTTTTTCTCTAATTGCTATCTGCACCCTGGGTAAAAATAACACATCATCACGCTTCTTTCCCCGAAGGGGTAGGTGTTAAATTAAACTCCCACAATTCGCACGGTGGTGAGACTTTTGACGTCCACGGAGCACGATGTGAGGCAAGCGATTTTCACAATGGGTAAAAACGCCTCTGTAAATTAAACATAAAACACTTGAATCCCCAATCAATATTCATTTATGTATTTTTTAAGTTCAATTGATATATTATTATAACAATATGTTTTTTAGGGCGAGACCCACGAAGACTGGTATCCATTAAACGGCAAACAAGGAGATGGTTTGGAAGGCATGATCAACCTGGTGCTCAGTTATTCCGTAAGTATCAAAGCCTTTTCTTATGTGGTTCAATCGTTGAACTAGTGCGACTTTTTTCTTATTAGTTCAACTTCTCCTGAAAGTTGAACTTCTTAGACAAATAAGTTGTACTCATACATACGTACAAATAATCACGACTATTATCCCCTAAGGGTTAGTCAAAGACTAGGCAAAAGCAGTCCACTGCCATAGTCCGCGCTTCACCAAGCAGTGACTGCACTCAGCGTGACAGGTGGTGAGTGTGAAAGTTGTACTCACCACTTTTTATATCATACAGTTGAATAGATATGTTTTTAATCTAGTTTAAAAAAATACAAGAGATAAATATTTTATGACACCAACTGAAATAGTTATTCATAAGGATCGAATTTTGCTTGGTGAAGCGCGGACTATGGTAATGGACTGCTTTTGCGTCGCCGTTGCCTAGCCTCTGACTAACCCTTAGGAGATAATAGTCGTGATTATATGTCTGTTTGTGTGTATCAAAGATTAAACAATATAGTATCTGAAAACAGAATAGGTCCTCATCCTATATACGTCCCACTGCTAGGCACAGGCCTTCCTCATGGAGAAACACATGAGGAGTATGGGCCGAAACACCACCACGCTGGCCCAATGCGGTTTGGTGGGTAGAAACAGTCGCAATAGCGACCGACCAACGGCTTAACGTGCCTTCCGAAGCACGGAGGAGCTCGAGATCACAAAGTTTTGGTCACCCATCCACGGCCTGACCATGGCGAAGGTAGCTCTGCTTTCGATCGAAAGCCAAGAAAACAATGTTACGTAAATGTTATCTTACGTGATCTCTTCTTTTCCCTGCCCTGTTCCCAATTCTATTTGGGGTCGGCGCAACATGTCTTCCTCTTCCACTCTCCTCTATCACTCGTCAAGTCAACACTCACGCCCATCCTCATCAAATCATCATTCACACAATCCATCCATCTTTTCTTTGGTCTTCCTCTCCCCACACGCCCATCCACTTTTAAGTCCATAATTATCTTACGTGGTATGTCCTGTAATTTGTCTCCCTCCATCGATAGAAAGAGATCACACTATTTTTTGTTGTTCCTTTTGTATCCAAAAGAGCTTTCTATTCTACTATCCTGTGTAGGTCGGGCCGGCAGCTGTAGCAACGTTCCCCCCAGTGCTCGTAGTTCCCAGCACTGGGATGGGCTACGCCGCCATGCCGATGTACCACGCGCCCGCGGCCATGCAACAACCACAACACCCGCAGCAACAGGCGCAACAACCGCAACAACAACCGGTCACGGCTGAACAACTACAGCAGGTAAGTTTGAACACTTCACGTATCGTCGCTGCGCGTGCGAAACCGCGTATGAGCACTTGGTTGATACCGCATATGTTTTTTTTTTAATTTCATTTGTGTGAAGTCTTGTATAAGCCCATCGACGCTTAGAATCGGTAGGCGTGATATTTAGATTTGGTACGCGGTGTCGCACGCGCAGCGCCGTTATTAGTTACAGATGTCATATCCATACTATATAATATTATAAATGCGAAAGTAACTGTTTGTCGGTCTCGCTTTTACATCAAAACTACTGAACCGATTTAATAGAAATTTTGTACAGACTAGACTCTACAGCCTGAGAAAAGACATAGGCTACTTTTTATCCCGATATTCTCACGAGAACGGGTAAAGCGCGAATGAAACCGCGGGAAGCCAGTAGTTCTACATACGGTAAAAAAGTTGAACACACTATTAAATGAATACTTACAAAAAAGAACACGTAACACGGTGACCATTATGTTAGTTATTTATTTTAAAGTAACCAAAGCATGACAATGGTTTCTACTCACAAATCTACATTGGGCCCGTAGTGGTGTTTCGGCCCCTACTCCTCAATTATTTTTGCATGCAGTAAAGCCTGCGCCCAGCATGTGGACACACGTAATTTAACTCCTTTGGGGTCACCGCGTACACCGGTGTTCGCAAATAACAGATGTTTCTATTGTATCTCCTTTTCTGACCCAGTGGTCTAATAACTAGTCAGAACTACAGGGTGAAATCGAAAATAATTGACAAATTTTAATGGGGGGTTCTAGTGCTATTAAACAATATATTTGTGAGGGAGAAAAAAAAATTTAAGTTGTAAAAAAAATCTAAATTTTCAGTTGCTTTTACTCGAAACTGGTAAATATGCATATTAAAAACATAAACCATAAAAAAATTACATGTAGAATGAATATAAGAAAAATATTACATTAAATTTGATACACGCTTTTGTTTACAAACGCAACTAATAATTGCGTTATTGTATTTTCTTACATAATGTTTCTTACATAATTACGATTTTAAATGTTACTATACCGATTATTATAACGTTTAAAATGTCCTGTAAAATTTTGTCGAATGATTTCAATTTCAACCTGTAGTTGCAAAAATAAATTTTGATAGTGATTTAGTAGTAGTTTATGAATATGTATTGTTTTATCTTTTACAGATTGAGGAAATGTTTCCCAGCATTGATAAGGAAGTGATAAAATCAGTGCTGGAAGCGAACCGCGGAAACAAAGATGCCACAATCAACTCCCTTCTTCAGATGTCGGAATAGAGTATATTAAACTAATGCAGATACCTACTTAGCTTACACGGGCTGTGGCATTTCAGGTCAGTTCGATAATGGTGCTATGAAAAATGTTAACGGAAAATGACTTTTAAAGTCATACTACTAAGGTCTAACTACACAGAGTGTGTTTAAACAGCGATAAGTTACTCGTATAAGCCTGAGCATTTAGAAGAAAATTTATTTGTAATCAGTAACAAAAGAATGAATGAAGTATCACTTGCACCTACTCGATATAATAATCTATAATACAAGGTGATTTTATAGTCACCTGTAAAATTTTAACATCATGTTTCACTCATCAATATAAACATCTCTTACTATGGAAACATTAGTATAATCTAAATGTTTTCCATTATTTCACACCTTTTCGTCGAGTAACTTGTATGTTTTAGTATGGAACAGTTGATTAAATATATTTCTATTACAATCAGCGTATAGTTCAAACGCACTCCGTTTACATAGAACCTTGTTAAAAAACACGGAATCTATTATTGAACATACAAAAATCGATATAAAGATGCCGTCGTCTTATCAAGTCTGAGTATAGATATTCTCATTAATATGAATATGCTTTTAAAGACATATTGAGAGGTGATATATGTTTTGATGCAAAAAATAAAAGATTATTTTCTAATATTGACCTGAAATGCCATCGGTCTTGAATAGAATCATGCTAAGTATAATTCGTGAATGTCATTACATTAGCTTCCAAAAAATATACCCATAAATAAATTTGTACAACGTCACTCACTGATATATTATCTACATCCTTCTTGTATGTAATTTTCTAAGCCTGCGTGAGTCTTCGCAAACACCATAAATCTATAAATATTTTATTTAGAAAAACTAAGTATAATTATTTTAAATAGTTGTCAAAAGATTAAAATTATATATTTTTTCCTGTACTATTGCTATCTTTGCAATATTCGACCAATATATTTAACAGTGCTTTTAAATAATATAACCTTTCTTTCTGCCCGCAGAGCCAGTTATAGTATTCAAAATGTATAAGAAATCTTCATTATATTATAGTTTCAAATCAAATGTCTCCAAGTGTAGTATTTCAAATACACAAATACACGTTATATAGCATAAATATGTTAATTAAATGCACCAAGAGCAGAACCTCATCAATGTAAGCATTTTAGTCCAAATGTAAATATTTGCATGGCAACACAACTACTACCTATTCAATTATTATGGCAATGTTGCAAAATATACATTCCTAAACGATTTTGTTCCGTTTTAAGTAGTTAAAAATATGCTATCATTTTATTTTACCTTAATTTAATAAATAAATAAAATAATTATAACTCACACAATGAATCAATGTTTTATATTTTCTTTTTTTTTTTGCTCAAAATAAATTTACTATTTGTTGTTATTTTTAAATGAACATAAAAAGGTATAATTAGTCACTGTAGTGTATAGAAACAAAATGTCAGTGTATTGTCCTACATAGATTTTTATACCTATATGCATTGGCACGGGCTAGATATATAATTCTAGTGAAAGGCTAGACTAAGCGAAAAATTCACCAAAGTTTAAAAATTAAAAATAAATGTTAAAGTATTATAATTTATTAGAAAATTATGGGCCCATTGGCATCATAGTAGAAAATACTTTTGTGTAAATCATGTTCCTGATCTTATATTCTTTAATAAACAAATCAAAATAGATCCAGAGATTGTTAATATAGGAGTATGAGAATAAGAATGAATTTTGCGCAGAATATTTATAAATCTTTTTTTACTGTACTTTGTGACATCAGTAAACCATCACAGACACTTTAAATTCAAAAATTGGGTATTATCAAATCAAAATGACTAATGAATATTTGCTATTGAAACGATGTTATTTTCTTATCAATCATTCCTAATACGAGTATTCGTTCTTATACATAATCTCAAGTCGTGTAATTCATTTAAAGAAAATGTTGTATTGTAATAAATGAAATCCATGAACAGCTTACCAGCTAAGTTTTGTGCCAAATTATTTGCCATCGGATACTATTTCGCTTACAAAGTATCTTATTGTTGTATTTATTTGTAATTATACATTATGAAATAAATTATTGATTATTTAACGACAATAACACGATGTTTTATTTGTATAAATTGCACTTATTTTTACCTCTTGTGTGATATTAATATTCTCTGCATGGGTGTCATATTTATCTGACAGAAGACATGCACGATGTTGTGTTCCATTCATGAAATGAGTGGTAGTTTATTAGGAAGTGTTATTACAAAAATAAAGGTGACCTGTGAGGTGAATAAAGGCCTAACCTTTTTCTATTATACACTTCAGTGTATAATAGAAAAAGGTTAGGCCCTGCAATTATGTGAACTGACGCTAACCATTCTTCAGGTTTATTATAATTATGTCGACTCCTTAATATTTGATAGCGAAATATTAATATTGAAGAGAAAGAAGAAAGACCTGTCTCCAGAGGTGTTGCGAGGCGGCGAGCAGTTTTACAAATTTAAACGTTATTTTCATTTATAATAATGAAACTTTGTACCTACCTATTGTTTGAGAAATCCGCTGACGTCGAGGTGCTCTTGACTCGATCGATCGAAACTTTAAAATTTAGGATTATATTTCTCTGGGCAATATAATAACTAGTGAAAATTTACTTAAAATTTATTATATATGCCATAGGTCGAGAAGCAGTCTCTTCGCGGAATGACTGGTTAATCCTTGCTTTGACCAAAGCCTTCGGGCTAACTCCGAAATAAATTCCAATTTCGGAGTATTTTTAGGTAAACCTAGAATTTCCTAACTTTCAGTCAAACGTCCAAAGGAAAATAATCTGTTTGGGCTTTGCCAAGTCGACGCTAGAAGCGACTGGTAGACTCGGTCAAACGTTGACTGTACTTATAACACGTTTATTTATTTATCAGAAACAAATTATTTTTTTAAATACTTTTTACATAAAAACCTTAAATTTCCTACACTAATACAGTTGTCTTAGCAATAAAGAAAATAAAGTAACATGCGTGCGTTGTGCACAGACAGAAAATAGAAAAATAAACAATTGGAAAAGGTAATTGAAGGTCTTGAATCGCAGGCTACTACAGGTGACTACGCACACCTCCATACACCACCACCACACGCAATAGATGGCGCTGTGATAGATCGCATGTGCGTGCGTAGTTAAAAATAATATTGGATTAAAAAACTAACTTAGTCACCACTCACTGAAGTGACAAAACACCACTCGCTCACTGTGTAAACTCACTGAGTTTGAATAAAACTTATGTACAGTTCATTGTGAATATCGCTTGCCTCACATTGTGCCCGATGTATGGCAACAGGCTCGCCATCTGTTACATGGGGACCTAACATATCTGGCGAAATGTGGGTGTTTAACACCTCTGCCTACCCCTTCGGGGAAAGAGGCGTGATGTTATGTTAAAAATCTAAAAATAGCAAATGTGGTATATTTTTTTTACTATGACAATAAACAACGTGTAACTTGTAAAAATAATTTGTTTTATTACACCTATAATAACAAACTTTTACCTAATTGAAGTTTGACTGGTCAAACCCCTATTTCATTAAATTGAGTTTTTACGTTTGCCTGACCAAATTAGATTCTCCTAAGTTTGAAGAAAATTCTCAAGTCAGAGGCCGCAAAACTTCATTTGTTTGGGCTTTGACTAAGACTTCGAGTCAGACCTGAGGATTGACTAGTCAAACCTAAGAGCGCCGGACCTTCGAGGGTTGACTGTAACATATATACATTATAAACAACAAATACATTCAAGTAACTATTTAACACCAGTTTTCTTTTTCTGTTGTACTTCTTCCACTCTTTCCGCTTTTCTTTTTATCTTACTAATTTTCCCAATGACCCCTTTAAACCTGTCATCCTTTTTCATTAGAGATTTATTTACTTTCTTGAGATTGTCTTTGATTGTAGCGTCTAAGTCATCATTCTCCCTCTCGCTCTGTTGTTTAGAGCTATCTCTCTCTTCTGCTTCCTCCTTCGCCTTTATCTGCGACTGGATTGCCTTTATCTTTGCCAGTTTTGCTTTTTTAGCTGCTTTTATTCTCTTTCTACGCATCTCCTCCAATCTGTTGAATAGAAAAGTATTTATTTTACACTGTTAACAGAAATTAAAATATACTATAGCCGGTTTTTGCTTAAAACGATTTCTTGCATTTTTAGTCATCTATTGGATGTAACGGCAGTAGGATGACCAAATATTTTACTTCGTAATGAATTAGTTAATTATTGTCGTCAATAATTGTCTTCTGTAACATGGGTTCCTTCAAGAGAAGCGTGAAGAAGCACCTAATGGGCCAGCAAGGTGGGGGTGGACTACGGGTGGACAGGACTACTATTCTCTGTGGCCCTAGCTATCTTCGCAAAAGGGCTTTCCTACTGCTTACCATCGTGGTATTATCATGGTGGTGCTGCGTCAGTTAGTCAGTCAGTAAAAAAAGAATGAATTATGGTTTCTTGCAGAACTGACGGCCGTTGAGGCGGAAAAATTCTCGAGTGGCGCAACGTTGGTAGACACCCCACGAGGTGGACCGACGATCTGGGGACGGTCGCGGGAAGCCGCTGGGTTTAGCAGCGCAAGACCGATTTTTATGGGTATCTTTGGGGAGGCCTATGTCCAGCAGTGGACGTCATAAGGCTGATGATGATGGTTAAAATAACCAAGATATTGTAAAAAGTTTACCTTCTAAACGTCTTCTGAATTAATTGTAATTTTCGAGACCATCATTGCCAAGCTAGATTGCTGATAACAGCATGTAAGGGGAAATTCGAATAAAAACAAATGCTTTGAGCCGTGGTAACGGCTCATTAAAAGAATACTACCAACCCATCTCTTCTTTTGGGTGTCGTAAAAGGCGACTAATGGAACTGCACAATATCGAATAGCTTATTGTGGCGACGGGCTCACCACCCGTCACGCTGAGTGCAGTGACTGCTTGGTGAAGCGCGGACTATGCCAGTGGACTTTTGCGGTGCTTTGGCCTAGTCTCTGACTAACCGTTAGGGGATAATAGTCGTGATTATATATATGTAAGTAAAATTGATTTAGCAATTCTCACCCTTGTTCCATAGCGTCAGGGTCGACTCCAGCTTGAATCCAGCGCTTGACGCGGTAGTTCCGCTTCCGTTGCTCAAATTCTTCGTTATCCAGTTGCGCTTCTTGCTCCCGTCGTGTTACGCTCACCGTGGTGAATACTTTTACCGCTTCATCATCTAGAAATTAAAAAAAGCTAAATTAAATCAAAATCCAAAATAACTTTATTCCATAGGCATATTTATTACATTTTACATAATTATTTTACAAATATAAATAATAAACATGAGTATAATATTAATGCTCATTACCGTGAGCGCTTGTAGCAAGTACAACCACAGCGCTTTGACTGTGATTGTAAATGAATAAATAAGTTTATTTTATAGTATCATGAATTCGTAATTTTTATGCTACTGGTGTGGCGATCTCGTATGCAATTTTTTTTTGTCAGTACCGAACGGATATTCTGGTATAGATATAATGATCTACTAATGGTTCATGACTCCACACTACCTGATGGTAAGCAGTAGAGGAGTCCATATGTGAAGATAGCTAGAGCAGCATACTGACACACTAGCCCTAGCCACCCTCACCTTGCCGGCCCAAAAAATGCTTTTTCACGCCTCTTTTGAAGGAACCCATATTGTAAGAAGGAGGGAATACGTTACTATAAGACAAATCTCGTTCTACTATTTGCAATATTCTCTCAAACATCAATTTTGTTGTGATTGCAGTGAAGGATGAAATATAATCATGAATATTACCATTGATTTCATACTCCGTAAGTTTGGTCTTGATTTGGTCTTCTATTTCTCCAAGCCGCAGTAAATCATAGGGAGTTATTAAAGATACAGCCATGCCAGATCTGCCGGCGCGCGCCGTACGTCCTACCCTGCGAATGAAAATATATATATACCTACATGAAAATTGATATTAGGTAATTTGTTGTTGTAAAATTCTCCCATGTAGGGAAGGCAAAGGGAACGGAGCCCATACAGCCAAGTCTTCAGTATTTAATTTCATCAGTAGTTTGCATTGAAATGCTAGTGTAATGCATTTCAATGCATCTTGGGAGAGTTTGGCGTCAAGCGATCGACGGCAGACACTGTGGTGCTACTTGGATGAGGTGGATTACCACGATAAAAAACTCATCACTTTTCACACCACTTGACGCTTATTTCGATAATCCTCCACATTGCACATCATCACAGACACTTATTACACAAAACTACACTGATTTTACGTAACAATATCCACTCCGAAACAATATTAAAATTATCGAAATAAAAATCACGTCCGCCATTAGTCAAATGCCGCCAAAAACTCCTGATATTAGGTAAATACAGACTTGACAAATTGTTGAATTTGCGATGAAAATTCAAAACAATTTATATCAGCTATGCCGCCAGCCGCCATGTTACTAATCGCAGCACCGTGTCGTGGTTATATTATATAACTTTAGTTACAATTGAAAATTCGACTATTGGACAAGCTGTCATATCACGACATCATTCGTTTTCGCCATTAGTCTATATTTCAACCTATTGGTCAACCTGACCACGGCTCAAAAATCTGACCCTAAGTATGCAAACTCGTACAGTTTATTATGAATATCGTTTGCTTTACACTGTCTCTGGTGTGTGGCAACAGTCTTGCCCCTTTTACATGGGGGATTATACAATCCGGCTTTCTCAAATTCCTCTTTGACGTGGACGAATTCATTTCCAAACCGTAACTACCGCTTGCTTTGCGGTAGGCTTCCCAAGCAGCAAAATTATCCTTAAGTGCAGATATTATAGGCCTTCAGCACTTATAATGTTCTCTTAACGGTTCTAGTATTTGCTGCCATGCTTATAACAGCAAACATTGAGTAGGTTGGGTCTTATAGCATAACTGATCTTATACGTTAACTTAAAATTACTTAAAAGTCAAAATTTCGGGTGCAATATAAGCTCGAGTGACCTATAAAAGTATCGCAACGGCGTAATCGCACTCAAGAGAAGATAAACTAGTAAGCATTACTTATAACTGTTAACTAGAAGCATTATAGAACTGCTATAAGTAAAGTACGCCAATAAGAGTGATAAACAGAACTAAACATACTGGAAACTATTTGCATTTATTACTTGGTTTTATAAGGGTTTATTAATTTCCCGTATACAACAACTATTATGAAAATGGAGTGGTTTTATAGTGGTATAAACCAATATTCTTACAATCGCAATATAATTATAATGGTTTATTGTAATATATTTAATAGCCAAAACTATATCCATGGTGTCCTCTACGAGAATATATTGGTTCATAATGGTTTTGCAAATACTTTTTTAGTCTCATTACGGACATTTTTATTTTGTGTTGTCTTATTCGTTCTATTTACCTTTGTTTTGAAAAAAAAGGATATATTATACAAATGGAAGCGTCTAAAAAGAAGTGGTAATTATCTTTGTATCGAGCTTTGTATCTGGCGAAAAACGTATAGAAATAATAGAAGGTTCCGTACAAAATTTATCCTGTGAAATCCAGTGAAAAAATGATAATTTTGTACAAAATGAAGTTTTATCGATTAAAAGCGATTTAAATGTAGACTTTTAAGATTATATTGGTGAGGAACCTGTGCAAAATGACGAAAGTAACATTGAAGACTATTCCAATTTTCAGCTACAAAGCTTCTTAGAAAATGGGCTATAGAATACATACGCGGCATTAAATTCTTTATTAGAAATTTTGAATAAGAAGATTACAATAACGATAACTTTCGGGGCAAAAAATATGGACAAAATCACAAATCAAACTCACCGCTCCTCAAGCTCAACATAGATGGATTAACGACTTTCCTGTGTGTGACTTTCGAGATGCAATGAATCCGTCATTGCATCTTGTTGACCTGAGAGTTATGAAAAGACTACTAACGGGTTGGTGTGGTGGCAATTTTGGCTTGTACTCACTAAATGGAGTGCACGGGACTCGGAGAAAGTTGATCATTTTTTATTTAATGCAAAAATGCCTACAGAAATACATCAGTCTGTTAGATCATTGGAGGTTTTAAAATTCTGGAAAGGTTCAGAATACCGGACCTTTCTTTATTACCTTAGCTTTATAATTCTTAAACAAGTTTTTAGAGATGAACCTTATTTACATTCTCTACATTTGTATTGTCAATATGTTCCAGTAAAAATATATGAAGTTTCAAATTGTATATGGCAAATACTTCCTCTCTAGCAATATTTACAATCTCTCGCACTTAGTTGATGAGGTAAATAAATTCGGAATTCTACAAACTTTTAATGTCGTTTGATTATCTCTTCAGTTCCTTTTTACTGCTAAAGTACTCACTGATCCTATTAATGGGTTAGTAATAAACAAACGAAATAATCAGAGAGGTGACAAAGTATAAATGAAAACAAATCATTCATATTAAAGTATTTTTATTTAGAGTTCTCTAAAGAGTAGTAATAGTACTATTGGTTTTACATAATGGTTGTTTTTTAACGTACCTAATGTCATACATAATATTAGTATTGAATTTACAATCATAGAGGTATTTTAATCATTCATTTTTAATAAGTACCTAACTTAGATATTATTTATCACAATAATAAGTCTTTCGATATCCTATAAATTACAGTAAAACAAAATTTTAAAGCTCGAAAATCCCTCTTAGTCAAAAAGCGATCGACGTCCAGATACATTACTATTTTCTGTGCCGTCACTTAAACAAAAATATTAATAAAAATACATTAAAAACTAATAGAAATATGTAATACCCATCCGGTTATAGAAATTTTTAAGGAACTCTAATTCCAAGCAATATGGCCAAGCAATGGTTATAATATTTACCATTTTAAAACAAAGTACGCCTACAACGGTTTGTTAACGTATTTGAGAAAACCAACTTTGTAAAAATGGAGACTTTCTTTGTATGTCTCACTGACACCAAAATTATTTTTATTTTCGACTTAATAAAAATGCAAATTTGAAGGGGCGCGTAAAAATTTTGATAAAGAACTTATTATAATTCACTGAAAATATACGTACGCCATGCACATTCAAACATATGACAGCAGTACATTTGATAACTAACACTCTACTCGTAATTAATATTCTTAATAATATATATAATTGGAAATGGATCTATAACTTACCTTTAGTAATATTAATCATTAAGAATGTGTGGAGCAACATTCACAACTCTTGGTATCAGCTTGTAAGAGATTCACTGTGTATGTTATTGTCGTGTTTGGTTCCATAAGGCGCTGATAGTTGTCTTTGCGGGAGCAAGTAGTTCTAGGTAGTCCAACTATAAGGTCTTTACTGTCATGTTTGCTCCCATTAAGCGCTGATAGTTAACTTCACGGGAGCATATAGTTTTACTTATTCCCACTATAAGGTCGTTATTGGTGAAAGTGGTGTTTACTAAGTGTATTGTAGATATTTAATTAGGTAAACTAGGCCTATAAATTGGGCCCTTTTCCGTGGTTATAATTGCTTACTAATCCGTTATAATCCTAATGAAATGGTGGTTCCAGGACAATTACTAGAGCACATTTTGCTGCTTGGGTTGTAGGCAATACTCCGAGCCGTTCCCAGGGCATCTCGACCTAGTTAAGCGCTGGCTGCTTTATAAGCAACATTATCAGTCATGTTGGTATAGAACCCTACAAAATCAACCTTCTCATGTACCCAGGTGGGACAGTGTTAACTTAAGTAGATGCCATATAGTCTTATAGAGAAAAAGGAGTCACCAAACTGCGACACATGCGAAGTTATTGAGGACGTGCATCACTTGTTGATGAAATGTGTTTATAATCAGAGAGAGCGACAGGCATTGATGACACAGTTAAAGTTAAAGCCCAGTGACATTGGTGTGATGCAGCAGATCTTGGCATAAACAATATCTGATGCGGCTACCTTGGTCTGGTGGTTCAAAAAATCTGGTACATTGTTTAGGATAGTATTTGTTTTATTTCCTATCATTAGGGTACGATGGGACTGACATGCCTAAAAGGAAAAAACTGAACACCTACTTGATTGAAAAATGCTATTATACATTAGGCGAATTCTTTAACAGCCAATAATGTTAAAGTTGATAATATTTCTTGTTTAGTGTTTTTGTGTAATATGTTTAATGACCTTAGTGTAATATTGATTTAACTGATATTCTTATTCTACTAATTTGATTTGATGCTGTAAGAATTTTCATTATGTACGAGTAATGTTGCAGAGCCTGCAAAAGGCAAGTTGTGAAGAACCGTATTATTATAACAACTAATGTATGTACACTTAGTTCGCAATAAATAACATTGACTTTGATTAAAAGTCCCTAAATAAAACAGAAAAAAAAACAGTCATGTTTTGTGCGTTTCGTCACTTGCCTGTGAACATATTCTTTCGGCTCCAACGGCAGCTTGTGATTGATGACCAAGTCCACGCTAGGTATGTCCAGACCCCTGGCGGCGACGTTGGTAGCAACCAGCGTACACTTGAGATTGCTCCTGAACTGCGCGAGAGCCGCCACCCGCTCTCTCTGCCGCATGAAGCCGTGAAGGCATACGTTGTCCATGCTTATTGCGTTTAACATCATTGATAGGACTTGGCATTCTCTGGAAATAAAAAAAACTATTGTTAATAATGAATATTATAGTTACCTATTGTTTTTACCATTAACCCCTTTGCAGGCTCCATGAGCACCGGTGTTCGCAAACAATAGATGTTTCGATAGTGTCTCGTTTTGTTGACTTTAATGTTTGAAAATGAAAAAGTAAGAATACAGAAAACTTTGACTATAAAAACAAGCCCAGAACATTCGAAGAGCGTAAATGAAGCCGCTCACTCATCTCAATTCGCAAAGTACCTAATTAGATTCGCGACAATGAGTGACGACGTACGATTCTTATTCATCAGATTTTATTTACCATCGTATTAGGAATGCAATGATTCTTGTCCTAATTCCATTCATAAAATAATTAGTTTATTGGTGAAAATCGTTCCTATAATAGGTGCCTTTAGCGGCACTGACTGAAAGAAGTTTCAGTGCAATTTAACAAAATGAACTATAGCTTGCTGTTATGGTCATGATCAACAAACTTACTTTTTAGTGTCGGTAAAAACGATAACATGTGAACTAGGCTTCTGTTCCCGATACTTTCGCAACGTCTGCACTAAGTACACGTCGCGAGCGTACGCCGGGCACACCACATACCGCTGGTCAAGCGTCGACACTGTGAGCTGAGGGTCCGTTTCTGCCCATATTAGGAGATTCTGTAGAAAAAGTTTGAAAATTTCATAGGCAATCATGATCTATACTGTAGTAAAACTATAGAGGTCAAAAGTCTGTACATAGAAAAAAAAATGTTGACCAGGGACCATATAAGGTATCACCATGCAAAATTTCATGAAATCGGTCCAGCCATTTCAGAGATTAGCCCATACAAACAGACAGAGAAACAAAAAAATTTAAAATCATTTTTGGTAGGTATTTTCCCTCTTTTTACATCTTTCTGATTTAGTTTTAAGCAATTTTTTCTATGTGCAGTCATTCGACCTCTACAGTTTTATTATATGTATAGATGTGCCCTCTGACACTTAGGTACCTCTAGCAGGTCCCCCCATTCTAGAATATTGTAAAAAGTGTGATAAATAATTACACCAAAATATAATTTATTTATATACCTCCTTGTTCAGCTGTATCAGCTTTGAGTCTCTGACATCTTCTGTTATTGTAGCTGAAAATAACAAGTTTTGTCTCCTCTGTGGTAGTGCATTGAATATTGTTTCCAGGTCTTCTTGAAAAGATTCGCTGAACAATCTAAAATGAAAAAACAGTGTTTTTGTGTGATTTTATTATATTTTATTTAGTAACAAGATAACACTTTTTATATTTACCTGTCAGCTTCATCCAGAACCAAATATTTGATTTTTTTAAGTGAGAATGTGTCACAGCCACTTATATGGTCTGCTAGTCTGCCTGGCATGGCGACCACAATGTGTGGCCTTTTTGCCAGCTTTAAAGACTCTTCGAGTTGGTCTGAGCCTCCAGTTACTATGCATACTCTAAGTTGTAATGGCTGTCCGAGGATACTGAACTGTTCCCCTATCTGAAAGTATATCAAAGTATGTAGCTCACAATATAAAATACTTATTTACACCACATAATTTACTGGCATATGAAATGAAAATCATATCCAAGTAAATTTGAATATTCTACATTAATCATACATTAGCTGTTGCCCTCAACTTAGTCCATGGTTACTAAGGTTTTTTAACTATCCCATGAGAACCCTTTAATTTTCCGGAATAAAAAGTATCTAAGATCCTGACCAGGGATGTAAGATATCACAAAAAAACAATATATAACCTAGCAGTATGGCCAACAATTGTGTCATCTAGTTTTAAGTATTTTCTTTGTAATTTACTTTCTGGTGTATGCAAGAGTTTTATTATTATTATTAACTGGTATTTTCAATAGCATATATAAGGCCAGTAACCATAACAATATCATTTCTTCCTCCTTCCTTCCTTCCTAAGTAGTAGAGATTTTAGCTCTTCCAAGCTTTAAAACTTACTAAGATCTTAGCATATAGGTGCACCTTTCATTTAATTGCTTTCCTAATCATAGTTATAAAAAAATTTACTTAAGACAAGTCAAAACATTACACAGAAGTTAATATATCAAGTATTTATACCACCTATTACTGTTTTAGTATGTAAACCAAGTCAAATGAAAATACTTGTATGAAAACTTTCCATCTACTCTATAAAATCTAAGTTTAAATGGAAGGAAATGTTACAAAACTCACATATAAAACATGTATGTTACTTTGCAGAATTCTAATAACTTAATAAAAAATATCCGTAATCTTATAGCTTTATGATATTAAAAATTTATTAAAACAATACAGATGCTTTATTATTTTTTATAGTGTTATTTACAAACCTGATATGCCAGTTCATGTGTAGGAGTAAGGATCAATGCAAATATACCATATGGATCTTCCGCCAAGTTTTGTAATATTGGTAGTGCGAAAGCAAACGTCTTTCCAGACCCAGTCTTGGCTGCTCCAATGCAATCATCTCCAGACAGGATTCCTGGTATACAGCCTTTTTGAATAGGTGTCGGAGTTTTAATACCTAAAAACATTTTTGAAGTCAGATTTTCTGTAAAAATAGTAAAAAGAATATTGAATGAAAGAAATATACACACCAAGACTTTGTAACTTTTTGAGGAGCCACGATTTTACACCAAGTTCAAAAAATTCTTTTCCTTGTTTTTCATCCATTGCAGATTATCGAAGAAAACACTATAAATCACAAAAAAAATTAAGATAAACTAAATAAATAGCGAGGTTATATTGTTTGCAACTTGAAAATTAACACACGTTGACTACTTAAACACACACACAAATTAGAGAGAATATATTTGTAGAGTACACACATTAAACTTAATTTAGATCAAGTCGAAGTAAGACCAGAAAACAATTTAATTTGTTTGCTCGAGAGTCAAGCAAGATAAGTTTATCATAAAACTTTTAATATGTCAAATTAAATTGTCAAAAAAACGTGAACATGACATAAACACGTCAAAAAAAAATACTGAAGATTTATTAGTCTGCACGGACAAATTTCCTTCACCATCACAGTAACAAAAAAAACAATCCGGGAGTTTTTTGGCGCCATTGTACTATGGCGCATTTGATTTTTGTTTCAGTGATTGTAATATTGTTTTCGAGTGGATTTTGTTGCGGAAAATCAGTGTAGTTTTGTGTTATAAGTGTCTGTGTTTAAAGGCAATGTAGAGAATTGGTGTGAAAAACGATGGTATTTTTATCGTGTTAATATACCTCATTGAAGTGACACCACAGTCTTTGCCATCGATTGCTTGACGCCAAAATCTCCCAAGACCCATTGAAATGTATTTCTCACTTGCATTTCAATGCAAATACTGAAGATATAAAAATACCGAAAACATGGCTATATAGGCTTAGTGCCCTTTGCCTAAAAAAACATCCCTCCGACTCATTCATTCACACACATATCATCCGGTCACCGGTATGTCATTGTCACCGGGAGGTCACTCACCGTATCTCTCTAATCTGTGCTCACCGGTAACAGACCGTAGTTGTTCATTCATTTCATCCCCCCGCATTCTTCTAATTCACGTACTCGATGTGTGCACGCAAGTTTTATTAAAATTAGTAATTTCCGAATTAAACTGGGAATGTGTTGTTAGAATTACATATGTAATAACGTATTTAATACAGTTACATACAAAGTTATTTAATAGTTTTTTTCTGTTTAATGTAATGAAACAAGAATAATTTTTCAGTGTCAAGATATTTTGTAATAGTTGCGACGATCCACACTTGCAAACTTGCTGATATTTTGTACTGTATTGTGTTGATTGAAGGTAAGTGAGCATCATCATCGTTAAAATATAAATTCACTATACATAAAATAAGTTCTAATCATTTTGGTTTGTTGACCGTCGTAATTGTTTATTATAACAAACAATTTATCCATAATCAACATTTTAAACTCTGACCAATATTCAACTAGAAAGTTAATTAGCGGTAGCCGAGTTGGGACGGACGGGGCACTACTCGTCCGAGAGGCCGCAGGAATCGCGGGTTCGATCCCACCGCCTGTACCACTTTGACTAATTTATATGTACAGTATAGTTCATTGTGAATATCGCTTGCCTCACATTGTGCCCGGTGCATGGCTCTTTCGTACTTCCAAAAGAATACTTAATAATAACTACTGCTGTTCTAATTATAACACACTACACTGACAGCTATCAAGTAATTAGATTATATTTTAAACCCTTTCCTTTATCACAGCAGCAGCAGTCATGGGTGGATTCAAAACAGTTATGTCTTTGGCTGTACACAATGGAAAGGTTGGATTGAGGAGTAAGGGGAATGTAAGTAATACAGTTATTTTATTTATAATAGGTTGGGAAAAAAATATCTATTCCTATGCCCCATTACGGATGATGTGAAGCAAGATCGGCATATTAGCAGTTATTACTTAGCTGAAATACTGGAGATTGACCACCTAACAGTTAGACACATTTGAAAAAAATCTGGGCACACAAAAAGCTTGATATATGGGTGCCTCACAACCTTACAGAGAGAAATCTCATGGGCTGTGTACTCATTTGAAACTTACTATTGAAACATAATCCCAAAGTTTCTACAACACCAGTATGACACTACCTACAAAAAGGCAATAAGTTATCAACCAAAATGGCACATACCTATTTTATTTTAATTTAATGTAAATAAACTTTTTAAAAATTGCATTGAACTTGTCTATAAAACATGAATAAACTATTTCTAATATATCTCCTTAAATAGTAATCTCCTATTTACCTAATATATCTCCTTATATAGTAATATAATGTTTTCTTAAGCTTCAGTTTTTATATAGTTTTTACATTGGCAATGTAAATGAAATTAGTCATGTTTGTTCATATTTAATTTTGTGAGTGAAAAATATTGAAAACACCTATTGGTATTTTAATATTCAGAAAAGAGAAGTAGTTAACACCAAACTTTTAAATCTTATGTTATAGACACTAAGAGATAATTAGGACTAAAGTGAATCACATCCTTTTTTCCTCCACTTTATTCAAGTTAGATCCCTGGGGCTGATAAAGTGCATAATTCAACTTATTATTTTATCTTCGTCTTCACTAGTGACTATAATTTATTTAATTACTAAACTACCTATTATATTAATTTAATACATTACTAGTAATTGTGCTTATTTAGGAAAACAAGAAAAAATAGATATATTTTATTATTTATTTGTATTATTAGAACACCACTTGATTTATTTATTCTTTGCTAATGTTTTTCTGTTATTAATGCTGACACGGAAATAAAAGTAAAAAAAATAAGAAACAATTAGAAATACTTAAAAAATTTAGACAAATAAAGTATACACTATTGTGAACTTTCCCTCTATAATAAATTCTCTCATAGATGCACACTATCGTAAATGTGTTCCATAAAGTGCTTTGAATACATTTGTAGAATGAAGTTCATTTGTATTAATATTTTGGGCAATGTGTCTGTAAAATTCTGCATTAAATTCATCATTTCTTAAAAATAAACATAGATTTGTGCATCTGAGAGATAGTAGCAGCAATGCTGCTCTACTCACACTGGTCATAACCATACTTAATCAATCCTTCGCTTTTAAAAGGCATTATGATCTCTGAGTGCTTGCTATGCGGTATATGGGAGAGACATTGAGCTTAGCTGAAATTGGTACTCTCGTACCGCCTCTGTAGTCTCGGCATTTTGAGATATTGGATTGTGTTACTATTGAGTTTTAACTGAGATTGCGTTCGAGAGTAGGCTAGCAGGTCTTCCCTGTTTTCTTCGCCTCTTCCCTATTTTTTTAACGAAGAGAAAACTATCTACGGACGTACCTACCGTTGGCTGAGCGGTTGGTCCTGTCTCTACATCTTTTCCCAGTGATCCTCTATTGGAAATTAGCTAAATCAAAAATAATGTATTCTCTTGTCTGAAATATTAGGTCCTTACCTATGAAATTGGTGTTTTGTATGGAGATTTTGGGGAATTCTGCATTTTCCATACAAATTTTTTTTCAGTTTTCTTTACAACGACAAATCCAAATATAATTATATTTGGCATCTATCATTAGACAAACTTTAGTAATATGTGTAATATCACACTTCATAAAAATTATTTATCGTTTTTAAGTGAATGCAAATAAAATTATGTATTTGGGAGGCACTTAAAAAGAGTTGTCTCCGTGTCCAATTTTAACACAATTAAACTTACAACAAATTATCAAAACAAATCAAAAGAGCTCAAAAATATAGTCTATTTTTAGACGAGGTAATTATTTTTTAGGAATACTCTGAATCTTAATAGTTACAGACAAAATACTAAGGGAGAAAAAAACACCAATTTCATAGGTAAGGACCCAATACTAGTACCTCAATTGAATGCGAATACGAAACAAGCATTTTAATGCACCTCTTCATTATTCACTGATCTCGTGAATTCACTATAATCTACATAAAACAATAATTATGGTAAAGCGCATGGCAAAGTTCAAACAATAATAATAATACGATATGACGCAACGACCACGCAGCCATAGTGCATTTAACAGCTGACAAAATCACGTGTCGGCTTAGTGATTTAATAATTCAGGTCAATACACTATCTTAATTGTACGTGCTAGACATATAGATTCGATTTGATAACGAACATTTTTTTTTATTGTTGAAGTATCCGGCCTGAAGGACCAAAATTCATAGTAACCACAATTAAAATTTCTATTAATTCAACCCTAATTTATGTTATTATTAAACAATAAATAAACCTTGGATTTATGTAATAAATATTTTTCTATACCGAACCAAATTAGAATTTGAATACTGATGTGAATTTCTTTCTTTTTCTGTGATCAAAATAATCTTAGATACTTTGATTGGGGTTAACGTACTAGTGTAATAATATACATAAGGATAGCAATTACATCACACATTCATTTTGGAATCTAGTATCTTAGATAGCGATAGAAAATGGACTTGGACAATGGACAACGTGGATACCATTACAATTTTATAAAATCTCAGGTACAATAACCTCATCTTTCACTATAAAATCTTAAATTGCCTACCTAATCCCCTTACAATAAGGCACATAGTTGAATTGTAAAGTTTTACTATTGGAGCGGAGTTAACCTTCTTGATACGTGTCTAAAGTCCAAACTAGTATATTCTAATAGTTTAGTAATGCAATACGAATAATGTTTTGCTTGGATGTTTACAGGAAAACAACGCTTTTAAGAAAAGTCATATCTATAAAATGCATTATCTTTAATGACAAATCGAATTAGAAGGTTTTACGATTGGGATATAAATCACAGATTGTTCTGTGATATAAATAGCTAACAAAAGAATGAGAACCATTTATAAGTTAACCGTTTTAAAAGTCTGTTTCCGCTAAAAATTCTTACTCAATCATTTGTGATGATTATGACCGCTCAAATATGAAATAAGTATTAATTTTCTCAATTCAGAATCGAGGATACATTATTGGTATCCTCGATTTTGAAGTGAGTTCTTAGTTATAAAAACATTGAACCTCATCCCCATGCTCAATGATTACTTTAAACTGCAAAATGAATAAGTAGTAACTTATAGTAGATACATACTCGTAGATAGGTTTGTCACCTGCGTTTCAACCGGCAATGTTCCAATTGGGTACCAAATTACGCGCAACGTAGAGGCTAAACCACTAAGGGCAAAATAGACATGCATGCATTTGCATACCATATTTTTATATATGGATGTGTAAAATAAGACAACCGTTTAGAATTTAATGGATGAGAAGCCTCTCACTCAGTAACCTATATATCTTAACCATGTCCTTGTAGAAGAGCGTAAAAAGTGGGATGGCAACGTTCGAGCGATACTTACTTATTGCAAGCGTTTAAAGTCAACGATATCTATTGAAGACATTGCTAAATTGCTCCCAACGAGATGTGTGATAGAAGATATTATTAGACTATGTACTCTTTCAACTCGTTGACTGACCTTTGAAAGTGTATTTATACATTAGACTTCGAAGTTCGAATAAGACGATAAGATAATATAAGCAATTAATGCTGTAGTAGCACCAACCCGCATTGAGCTAGTGTGGTGGTGTTACATCTCATACTCCACATTTGTTTCTCCATTAGAAAGGCCTGTGCCCAGCGGTGGGACGTATATAGACCGAGGACGAGAACAAATGCTGTAGTACCTCAGAGTAAACAGAACTGGAGTAGCCATTAGTCAATTTCTCAAACATTTTTTTCTGCCATTTCTTGCGGGGGGTGAGGTTACCACTACACTCAAAGCCAGCCGTTTTTACAAATGCACACATGCATAATTCGACACACAAATTTAAATTTCACGCACACACACGCTTAAAATAGTCACGTGGGGTGTGCGTTTTGACAACGTCGCAGCCGCACTCCCCACGAGACTAGCGCTCGAAATTTGAAATCGTAAAATTCTAAAACATGAAATAATGAAGTAAATAATCATGAAATCTTAAAACTTATAATTACAAATAAAAGGCTCAGAGTAAACAGAACTGGAGTAGCCTTTGTCTAACATTCCCCTCTGCCAAATGCACAGGCATCGGATGCTTGCACGTTTGATAAAACTAGTTGAGCCGCCATTTTGACAGCCATAACATTGTAAACGTTGCGGCGAACAGAGCTCCCGCAAAAATGCCTGCCTGTGCTGTTTTTTGTTGTAAAAATAAATAGAAAACATCGAGTATGCTAAAAGATGGTGTCACCTTTTATTTGTAATTATAATTTTTAAGATTTCATGATTATTTACTTCATTATTTCATGTTTTAGAATTTTACGATTTCAAATTTCGAGCGCTAGTCTCGTGGGGAGTGCGGCTGTGACGTTGTCAAAACGCACACCCCACGTGACCATTTTAAGCGTGTGTGTGCGTGAAATTTAAATTTGTGTGTCGAATTATGCATGTGTGCATTTGTAAAAACGGCTGGCTTTGAGTGTAGTGGTAACCTCACCCCCCGCAAGAAATGGCAGAAAAAAATGTTTGAGAAATTGACTAATGGCTACTCCAGTTCTGTTTACTCTGAGATAAAAGGTGACACCATCTTTTAGCATACTCGATGTTTTCTATTTATTTTTACAACAAAAAACAGCACAGGCAGGCATTTTTGCGGGAGCTCTGTTCGCCGCAACGTTTACAATGGTATGGCTGTCAAAATGGCGGCTCAACTAGTTTTATTAAACGTGCAAGCATCCGATGCCTGTGCATTTGGCAGAGGGGAATAGACAAAGGCTACTCCAGTTCTGTTTACTCTGAGTGTAGTACTTTAATTTTTGTATGAATACCGTACTTATCTATGGTATTGCTCGTTTTTCTTGAACCAATTATTGATCTTTAGAATCCGGAACGTTCACGTAAGTTGCATGCACTGAACACTCGTAATTTTCTTACAGTCCAATTATACAATACCTATAATACGCAACAATGAACTCTATCAAAAGCGCATAAGGATCAATTACAAAATAACAAGACCTTGACCGTGAGCTGCATTGAAATCGGTCAGTGAAGTAGATTGTATGCGGCGATAAATATTGGTTCATCGATCGATTGTATTATTTATCTAAAAATGTATAGTACCTATACTTATCACACTGTAAATTATGAGCTTATGAGCCTGCAAGCAGAACAAATATGCATTTTAGCATTTTTAGTATAGGGAGCCGTGATAGGAGATTGCTGAGTGGTCTGCCTGCATGAATCTTAAATTGTTCTTCCGCAAAGCATCATAGCATCTGCTTTGATGGGATTAATACAGTCTGACCTAGCCCATCGAATCAGTTAGCTGAAGTGGCAGTGGGCTGGTCTTCTTACCTAAGCCGAAAACTGACGAGTTGCGCGATGCATGCCAAACATTAGACATAGACGGTAGTTAATAAAAATTCTAAAAACTATTGTTCACACTTCTGTTACTATTAAATATCTAATAGGTAAAGGAAGTTAACAGTCGATCAGAAGAGTTTTTTAGGAAGCGTTATTTAAAACAAAAGTTAAGGCAGTTAATTAAATATAAATTAAATGGTCTGTTTTTTGTTTTTTATGATATAATTATACATTTGTGGTCTGATAGATAGGTGGTTATTTTTCTATAGACAAAATGTATATATTTCAAATATGAATAATGTCTATCCGGTCCACTCGCGCACGATGCCATGACAGCAACACATGCGTGTCTGTTCGCATACGAGTACTTAGATTTTTTACATACACATGTGTGTACGTTAAAATCCATACATATATACATTTTACTAATGGCGCGCGCGCATTAGCAAATTTAGTTAGATAGTTTCTAAAAGTGCGAATTTTGTAATAAAAAAATCCAACCAATGTCTTACCTTATCGAGGGCTTACGTAAAATAGGATAGTATTATCTGACTAAAATAGTATTAGTTTTGTTATTTCTAGCATTAATTACTATTAGATATTATAAAGAAGCTTATTTTATTGATAAACAACGAATGTTATTCAGATAGTAACAATGAATTTGATCGCCGTTATCGTTATCAACAATGTCATGTATTACTGACAAGATTCATTCATTATTGTTTCCGGTCTGCTAAAAGCAATAAAAAATTTGGCGATGCAGAGTTGAAATTTTTTTTTTATAACTTTTAATATTTGACCATGAATATTTTTTTGGATCGACGGGGATTATTCATGAATTGTTTATAATAATTTTTTGTTGCAATTATCACACTTGTTCATCATTTTAAAAACACGTACGACTGCACTGAGTGTCAAACGACGAAGCTAATTGACCGAAAGCTAATTTGACCAGGCTATTTTTTGAAATAATACATAGTATAATCCATAATACATTGCTATGTATTATGGATTGTGTAGGTGTTCCTACACAATGCAGCCAGCGGCACTGGCGGCCTTGCCGCCTGACAAAAGAGCCACCGCCGCCGACATTAGGCTGGTAGTAGGAGCCATTATATTTACAGTAAAGGCGATCGTAGCCACCATAACTTAAGCAGTGCTTGTTTACCAGCTATATTAATAACAATGAATCTTGTACGGTCTCAGGTTTCGTTCCGTCCTCTGCTGACATGCGCTCCCGTGGCGATGATCGGATTTGACCGCAGTGCGCACACGCAAGATATCACCAAAAACATCCAGTATATCAGCAACGAAAAAGTCAAGCTGACAGCAGATCCTGAGACTATGAAGTGAGTAGAATTGTGTTCAAATCACTCTCGCCTTTACCAAAGAAATACGGGCTCCGTGAATTGCTGGAGCTGAACTAGTCTCCACAGAAGGACGCGTAGGTAGATAGGCATAGATAGATCATAAACTCGCCTGTCAATAGTAGCTCCGTAATAGTATTTTTCCCTATCCGATAGCGCACGGAGGACACTTAGGTAAGTTTCTCTTTGTAGGATGGTTCTACCGAAAAGGCATGTGAATGCAATGCTCGACACAGAGGCACCCTTATAGTTGTACCTCGGACCAAAGAGAGATCTTTGTCTCTTGCTTCTTTGTTCGCTCAATGAGTAATTTTCTCTCTTGGGATATCTGTTCCGTGCGTGCTTGGTAAACTTAAGCATTTTGCTAGGCCAGTCATGCTCGATAGCCCACCTTAGGCGTATAAAAATATAATAATAGCTGCTTATTTAATTTTAATACAATAGTGTTCCGACAATGACGAATCAGAACAAAATAATTATACTAACAAAGTACAATTTACACATTTTATAATTGTAAAATAACTCTTATTAGGAGCTCATAATAGTGCCTTATATGCTATTAATAACCCTCTATTATGTTGGGGCTCTTACGAAGCCTGGAAAATCTCTGTTTCAGTATATGTTGTTACAGTAACCGTTTCTTCCCACCGATACGCATTGGGCCCGCATAGTGGGACGCATATAGGATGCTATAATGAAATAATAATAAGTAAATAATTTCTTCAATTTTTCTTTTCAAAAAGGTTGGACAAGCAAATCAACAAGCCAATCTGCGTGATGATCAACTGGCTGCTGGCGCGACAGAAGCACGTCATGAAGTACGCGTCGCTGTACCTCGATCAAGGGTTCGACGTGCTCTCCGTGTCGTGCACGCCGTGGCAGCTCACCTGGCCTACCAAGGGATCGCAGGTGTGTAGCGGTTATTGATCATTCTGGACAACTGGTCATCAAACCGATCTGCGTGATGGTCAACTGGCTGCTGGCGAGGCAGAAGCACGTGATGAAGTACGCGTCGCTGTACCTCGAGCAAGGGTATGGAGCGGTTATCGATCATTTTGGCCGGACAACTAGTCAACAAGCCGATCTTCAAGATATCTGTCTATCTAAAAACCCCTGCCTAATGCTAGTCAAAATAAGTGTCAACTGTCAAAAATTCGTGAGATGAACGAATTTGGATAGTTCAAAGTAAACATTTTATGGTATTTTCACATAACACATACATATCGCGCCTTTTTCGTAGGCATAGGTAATAACACCCACATTTCGCCAGTTATGTAAAGTCCCCATGTGGCGAGCCTAGCTGGTGGTATTTTCACATTCATTCAAGAAAATTCAAAGAAGGAAATAATTTATACGTTTTCTAAACAGTTTTCTTTCCCCGAAAGTAGGAAAAATTGTGTCAAATACATATAAACAACTATTTTGCACCACTTTTTACATTGTAGTGTTTTAGTGCCTCTATGAAAGAGATAAGAAATATTTTGGAGTATTCATTGTGTCTCGAGATAGTCAACAGCTTCACGGACCCACGATTAAGTCGATTAACTAATCCGACTATTCGTCGTTACTCGCGTCTTAAGGATGCCTGTACACTCAATCGCGTGCAAAGGTCAAACTACCATGACTTGTGACTGCAATATTAATCACATAAACAATGCATGCACCTCACTTGAACATGACACCTTTGGCTGAATAATGAGGACACAAGTATAGGGTATAATTTTTATTGCATTCGGGTTCGCCGTATAACTTATAAGAGATGTCTACCAATTCGCATTGGGCCACCGTTGTGTTCCTGACTTACTCCTCAGTGCTTTATGTAGGAAGGCCTATGGGCCTGCAGTGTAAATAAGTGGGAACTTACACACAGAAGTATTCGTCACCTCTCACTACTGGCTCATAGGCCATTTTATAGCCCCGCCATTCTCCTATAAGGGTAATTTTTTTCCACTTACTTCGGCCCTTATCACGATTCCGTGGTCCTTACCAAAGATATGCATTTCCTAGATGACGCAAATGCATGTACTATGCGTGTTCGAAACCGCTGTGTGGGCCGCTAACTACAGTCTACGCGCGTCCGAACGGCTGCAAAACTAAAAAAATGCCTCGTTGTGAGATAATTGGCAAAGCCAGAGGCATCGGCATCATCGGCATCCTTCAATTAGTTTGAATCTCCCGACTCAAATATACGGCTGTGACTTCACAGTAGACGTTACAAAGTTGACACGCTTGCTTTCAATACAAATCGTTAGATTTGCGTTATCTATGTTAACGTATATATGTTATACATTTAAATAGATTACCTTACATATTTCTTTGGCTTCATCTGCTTCCATTACAGTCCTCATACTTGCTCGGCTAGTTCGGATTACTTTCACCTGGCTGTTCTTCAGAACTCTTTCGATTGAACAAAGAAATGTTCGCCTAATAGGTCTTCCTCGTTTCATATCTCTACTTACTGTAGCGGAAGGATTCATGAATTGGGACAGCCATTTCATGAATCCTTCTGCTACAGCTCGCAGCGGCGTTCTATGGACAGATAGTTCGGTTCTTGCAATGAAAATTATTTATGTACTTGGATCACATTGTAGCTATTTTCTCTACATTCCGGGAGCATATAGCTCTATTAAACAAAATGAGGGGGAAATTGCGAGCCCAATCTCACCATAAATATGGGAAAGTGCCAGCTTTTTCTGAAACAGTTAAAATACTTGGAGCGTGTGCAATGCCTAAGATTTACATTTGTTCTGCAGTTGGTAGCCGAGGACCTGATTAAGCTGATGGCGCACAACGCCAAGGAGCAGCCACTCGTCATCCACGGCTTCTCCGTAGCAGGGTACATAATGGGCGAAGTTTGTGTTCACGTCATGAAGAATAAGGAATTGTAAGTTATATTAACAAAAATATTTATTGCCCAATACTTTTTGCTGGCTGGTAGTCGTGGATGAAATGCTCGGCGGTTGTGTTCTAATAAAAAGTCAACCACATTTTATCCGAATGTTAAACTTCTACCCTAAATTATCGTTGTAGGTGAAGTGTTTAGTTAAATAAAAGGGTTTCTTATTTGCCGCTTGCCAGTTTTTAGGTAACTGAATAAGCATTCGTCTGTGGAACAAACAATATTGAACATGGTCAATTTTTGAACATAGAATTTAATGAGCGTTATTTCATTGGTAAAAAGCGATCTCTATTCGAAATCTGTTTGAAACCTCGCCAATTTATTAAAGATATGTTTCAATCATTGTGTGCGTAGGTATATAAACAGCCCAGTCAATTGCTTGACAATCAGTTTATTTGCACAACCGGCCGATCGCTCCTTGGATGATGATTCTTCACTAAGTATTGCATCAACCAGGCTTAGGCCACTTAAAAACTGTAAATGTAAAGTGTTCTTAATAAATTTGTGGGATTTTGATATTGCTTAATAGTAACAAGTTTAAACATAATTATCATCACGCCCTTATCCCAAAGGGGTAGACAGAGGTGCTAACACTCACATTTCGAATGATATGTTAAGTCCCCGTGTAACGGGGACCCAGTCTATTGTCATGTACCAGGCACAGAGTGAGGCAACCGATATTGACAATCGGTGGGATCGAATCCTCTTGAACGAAGAGTGCTATCTGTCCCAACTCGGCTACCGCTGACAAACGAAATCTATACATTTAATAAAACTATAGAGGTCGAATGTCTGTACATTGAAAAAAAATACGTAAAACCTTGTCTGGGGGCAGTAAAAAGAGGGAAAATACCAAAAAAAATTTTTTTTTTGTTCTCTGTCCGTTTGTCTGTTTGTACGGGCTAATCTCAGAAATGGTGGACCGATTTCAATGAAATTTTGCATGGCGATCTCTGGTCATCACCTTATATCTCTGGTCAACATCTTAGATACTTTTTATTCCGAAAAATTAAAGGGTTCCCGTGGGATAGTTAAAAAATTATAGCTAGTGATATATAAATGTCTATATTCCTCCATTGAACCGTCTGCATATCAGCCTCTTAGAGGAAAAAAAACCTTGAAGGTGCCAGTAGATACTAAGTATGGCTATTTCATTGAAGGTACCAGCCAGCCCTGGACCGCGTAGTAGCACAAGTGTGGGACTCCGCGGCCGACATCAGCGAGCTGAGTATAGGCGTGCCCGCCGCCGTCTTCCCGAAGAACAAGATCATGCAGAAGACGCTCCGGGCTTATATGGAGTGAGTATACTGTTGAAGGTACAGCCTAGACCGACTATCAATATAATCTACTTGATTTTTCTATTATATTGGGTCCTTACCTATGAAATTGGTGTTTTTATTCTGTCTTAGTATTTTGTCTGTAACTATTAAGATTCAGAGTATTCCTAAAAATAATCCCCTCGTCTAAAAACAGACTATATTTTTGAGCTCTTTTGATTTGTTATGATAATTTGTTGTAAGTTTAATTGTGTTAAAATTGGACACGTAGACACCTCTTTTTAAGTGCCTCCCGAATACATCAACTTATTTGCATTCACTTAAAAACGATAAATAATTTTGATGAAGTGTGATATTACACATATTACTAAAGCTTGTCTAATGATACATGCCAAATATTATTATCTCTGGATTTGTCGTTGCGAAGAAAACTGATAAAATGTTAGTATGGAAAATGCAGAATTCCCCCAAATCTCCATACAAAACATCAATTTCATAGGTAAGGACCTAATATTTATTGATTATTTATTTTAGTTACTTTTGCCTTTTAAAGTAAAAACTGGGTGCTAGTTTCTTTCCCATGCCGGTTTCAATTCTATTTGGAGTCGGCGCAATTTGTTTCCTTCCATCCTGTATTGTCATTTTGTCATTAGCCATATTTTATTTGTCATTACCCTTTCTCACCATATCATTATTCACAATCTATCTATCTTGATCTCTTGGTATCAGGAATCACGGTAAACTGAGTCAGATTTTGCGTGTTTAATAAATATTTTGTATTTTATACAAAATACCGTTTTGAAGACGTCGAAAATAATGAAACATTGACTTTGTAAGTTTTATACGAATATGTACGTAATTAACTATCAACCCATCTCTTCCCTTGGGTGTCGTAAGAGGCGACTAATGGACTTAGAACTGCACAACCATCCAATAGCTTATAGCGGCGACGGGCTCACCACCTGTGACGCTGAAAGCAGTCACAGCTTAGTGAAGCGCGGACTATGGCAATGGACTGCTTTTGCGGTGCCTTTGCTTAGTCTCTGACTAACCCTTAGGGGATAATAGTCGTGATTATATGTATGTACGTAATTTTTTATGAAACATAATTCCCAACGCGTTGATCGGATCAGAGTATAATTCGCCTTCATTAGGTATTAAGTTCTATTCCATATTACAAATTTATTACAAAATATGACATAATTCGTAAAGAATAAGGTTCATTACATGAATGCGTGTTTGTATGCATACAGACCAGTGTTTGTCCTACAAATGACACATTTTATCATGTCAGTATCGCAGGATTATTATGCACCATTTATCTTTGATATAATTTATGAATGATCGGTCGCTAAGAGGATTCTTTACGCGTCAACAGAAGGAAGAACAATAATACCTAAGATAATGATCCCTGCCTACTGACTGTTTCAGACACGAAAATATTCTTTGTATAGAAATTAATGAGAATGTGACGGAATTATTGCCCACTAGGGCCTAGTGGGCAATAATTTGTACAGTTGCCAATAGCATCAATGCACATCAGGAATACTGAGCTATATTAACACTAGAATACTGTAATATAGTCCTTTTTTTACATATAATAGGCAAATTCTTAGCCTTTTTCTCACCTGATTATTAGGGTCATAAGTTTCAATCTCCATTTCAAAAAATTAACCTACATATATCTACTCACGTAAAGACTAATATCGTTCTCTTCGAGTCAACCCCTTTTTGCCCTTTTCCCACTGCCGAGTGGCGTCGTCAGCGTGGCATATCATGCAAAATGTTTGCTTATTTGAAATTAAAATAGTCCTTAGCCTATATACGTCCCACCGCTGGGCACAGACCTTCGTCAAGGAAAAAAACACAAAGAGCATGGGCCGTAACACCACCACGCTGGCCCAATGCAGGTTGGTGGGTAAAAACGGTTGCAATGGCAACTGAGGCAACGACTTAACGTGCCTTACGAGTTCAATATCACAAAGATTTGGTCACCTATCCACTGCCTGACCATGGCGAAAGGTAACTTTGTTTTCCATATCGAAAGCCAAAGCGTACTAACCACTACGAGTTCCTCATGAGCACCACTCAGTTTAGAATTTAAAATTCTAAATTAAAACGTCTTGTCAGGTACCACATGAGGACATTCCACGACGCGGCGACCATCCACTACATCCGTTCGTCGCAGCTGTTCCACACTAACTTGTGTCGCGCGCCGGCCCTCTTCCTACTGTCAAAAAGCGACCCCGTGGGAGCAGAGAGGAGCAACCGTAGCGTACATGATAGTTGGGTCAAAATGGGCATTGAGGTGAGAGACAATTTAATTATATTTTTAGTAAACGTTTTCTCACTGAATCATTTTTGTATTCGAATGTCTATATCGAGCATTTCCGCATTCGTAATGTAAAAAATCTTACACAAACATGGAAGGATTTAGAAGAAACATAAACATTGACCGTCTTACCACAAAAGAAAAATTGAACAGTTGTCTATCACTTGTTTAACTAAACACTATTTAAAGGTTAAGTACGCGTTTAACGCCTGTTTAAGTTTTGTTTAGAAGATTTTAAGCCGCGTCTAGCTCTAGACAATTGTAAAACACGGTATTGTGGTAACGTTTTTTTTAAACATATCCTTAACAGATGTTTAAGTTTTTTGTGGTAAGACGGTGAATATCCACTTGCCTTGCGCATACAGGGTGAATGTCAACTAACTCGCCATAGTTTCATTCAACTCCAGAATATGTAACCACTTTTGACAGATAATGACTCATAATAGAAGAAAATAAAAATTTCACCTCCAAAATGTGTAAACAAATTTTTGTATTCCACTGCACCTAAACATTTTCAAGCTAAATGTTAGGATTTAAAATCTCTTCATATCTCTCAAGCTGTATATTATTACTGTCTTTATAATTTGTTATTTAACATTGAAGAACATCATCGAATGGTTATTTAATTTTTTATTTCATTGGGGAAATGCAACTTTATCTAATTTATCCTTTTATTGTATATAACTAGATGTACCTTAGAATATGTGTCTACTTTAGAGCGTTAAGTAAACCGTTTGTCCCAGTTGCTATTGCAACCGTTACTACCCACCAACCCGCATTGGGCCAGCATGGTTGTGTTGCGGCCCATACTCCTCATGTGTTTGTTTTCATGAGGAAGGCCTGTGCCCAGCAATGGGACGTATATAGGCTGAGGACCAGTATGAAAATATGCTGGTCGGTGACTGAACCGTCAATTGGGCATCAAAGAATATTTTTTTGTCGGAAACAGTGCAACGGTATGCTGGTGGGTGACTGAACCGTCAATTGGGCATTTTGTCTGCTGGTCGGTGACTGAACCGTCAATTGGGCATTTTGTCTGCTGGTCGGTGACTGAACCGTCAATTGGGCATTTTGTTTGAAACAGTCTGGAAACAGTGCAACGGTTATGGAAAGCTTCGGTGCAATGGGCAGAGATCTTAATACATCATTTTTTATTCCCACAGTGCACATGGAAATGCTGGGACCGTTCGCCCCACGTTCAACACTTCAACTACCACAAGAAGGAATACCTGGCCGCGCTCTTCGACCACCTAGATTCCCGCGGAATGCTCGCGCAACCCGAGAAATTGCGGCAGAGGTTATAACTCCCCTCTTTAGTAGCTTAGAAGTAGTTTTTAAATAACCAGGACTATAGTAGTAAATTTTAGCTTATGTAATTATTATACACTACTTTAAAACATAATATTATTTTTAGTTCTAAGTTCACTTTTTCTTTTAAACAGTCAGGCTAAAGGTTTGATCAACTTTTTATTTAAAATTTTAATCCTGTAATAATATTATTTATACTGTTTTTAGTGTTGATTTTTATGTACAGTGCAACCTGCAATAAATTGTTCACACTCGTGTTCTTATTGTGATGCGGTAAGGTTTATATTTGAATGATATTGTATACATTGTATACATCATATCCATCATATCCTATTATCATAATATAATGTAATGTTTGTGCTCGTGACTGCACTACACATAATATTTTAAATGCATGTAAGTCTAAAAAGATTTTGACAATTAGTGTAAAATCAAAACATTTGGTTCCAAGTAACTAGGCAAATTATTAGAATTTTTATAAAAAAATTTGCTCAAACTGTACATAATGTATATATATATTTACATGTGTATAAATTGTATTTACACACTATTTATTAGAAAATTTATAGTAATTGGATATTTTCATTATAAATATGTATTAATGTTCCTAGATTATTATTCTGTGCTATTTATACACCAAAAACGGGACGTGGAATATAAATGTTAGACTTACAATGAGGTTGCTCAGTGAATGGGTAAATATCGATATCTCTAACAGATCAAGCCATTTTTCCATATGTTTACTATCGAAATTGGTTAATCAGGAAAGGCATTGATGTTAGTATATCCTTAATTCATGAAGTACTTTTGGCGTAAACTATTTTCAACTTAGTATCAATTCACAAAATTTTAATGTCGAGCTATTTGCTCTGTAATAAATAAAGATATATGTTTTATTTAACTCAAACCTATTTATTCCATGAAATTGACATACGAGCATAACGACACTATTGATATTATGTCAGAATTATCGATCACACACCTCTATATCAATAATTTATGTCGGAAATCTGTCGAATAGGCCCTATACTAAAGGGCCTAAAAAAACACGTCATAGTTTTGCTATTTTAATATATTACTGTTCAGACTTGAATCTAAAATAGAACAAGGACCTATATAACAAAACTATTTTATTTCTATTAGAAACAATACAACTGGAGCATCTAATGAATTGAATAGGTTAATTAGAATAAGCAGTACAGATTAAGAAATGTTCAAATAGCGATCACAATTAAACGATATCCAACTTTTAAAAAAACTCGTAGAGATCAATTTCGCATGACTGTTTCACGTTTTGTATTTGATGGGTTGGATCCACAAGCAGTCGCAAAGAAAGTAGCTCGGGTGTTTGATATTTTGATATAAATATACAGAATCACATAAAACTAAATCGGTTATAAAATATACTTCGCCTAAAAAAATATGCAATTTCATATAATCTCCACTCATTAGAGTGCAGCTATTTTTCTACTTTAGTTCAAAAACATCAGAGTTAAATACGACAAAGTACAAAATGTTTACCTACACTTAAGTAGAACCTTGTGGCACTGAAAATCTAAAGTTGTTGAAGAAATTAGAAATTTATATTAATTCAACATTAGCGTTATTTTGTCAAAATTGGTTCCGATTTCAAAAGGATGATCCGTCTTTTTTAAATGGAACTTTAAGAGTGAGAAAAAATCAGAAAATTAGTTTAGTGTTTACTATTTACGTCGGGTAGGCCGGGAATGGCGTTACAAGTAAGCTTTATTGGATTACGGTACCATGACAGTCGTACTAACATTTGTCCTAACTGTTAAGGAAATTATATGTATATTATATTGTGAAAATAATCGTTTTTTGACAAATAAAAAATTTTCTTAACCCTTTTGAGGGACAAGCGAACGCTGGCGTTCGCGAACAATACATTTTTCTATTCTCTCATTTTGGTTCAATTTGAGAAGTTAAGGCTATTTCCAGATTCCAGTTCCAGTCCAGCTTTCAAATTTCCATTTTATGGAAAATGGAGATGTGTATTTTCAATCATAATTTCTAAAACAAATAGCCACTATTTTTAGAATTACCACCTTGTTCGAAGTTACTTAAAACTTCTATATTTTTCAGTAGAAAAATAAATTTTCTGAGGTAGAGCAGGTGCTAAAGGATGTTGAGTGTGCAAAATATGAGGACCGCCTTCTGTAAATAGTTTGCTCTGTAAAAGATTGCTCAGAATACCATTCCAACGATGTAACACACATAACCAAAGTCTTAAGTCAAATTTTCAGTCACATAGTAGACAATGCTATAAATAATCTGACTTTCGACTTTGGCTATGTGGGTTACATCGTTGGAAAGGTATTTCTGAGCTAAATAAACGTTAAAATGGCACGTAGTTCCAAACCTTAGTGCGTTCCGAGTAATTCTATATTACTCGATATCCCAAGGGGTCCGAATAAAAAAAAATGGATCAAGAAATCTCCTGGCAACATTCAGTATCATAATCTTTTCTGAGTTTAAAACCATTTACAGAACATTTTCTCATATTTTGCACTCTACATCCTTTAGCACCTGCTCTTAGAGTTATTTTCTTTTTCAAGTTCTAACTCTGCCAAATTTCTTTAAATTCGGTTTAGTAGTTACTTCTTAAATGACCAACTAGATATGGGAAGCGTTTTTTAAATTGTATAATTAGGCGGTTCCTTTTTCAGTTCACTATTAATAATCGAGTATTTTTGTTTCTTAAATTTTGGATTTAGATTTTTTGTAAACACTACAAATTACCCAAAATAATGTACGCCACAGTTGAAATCTCTAGGAGCACACTAGCTATTTATAACTTTGTTGTCTTTGACCATAAACCAGCAATTCTAAATAAGAAGTTAATTAAGAGTATTAATAAAGTATAATTAAGTAAAATATTTTTGTAATACACTTGGTACACATAGGCTCAGTCTGTAAGAATTTAGTCCATAGACCCATGAAAAAGGAATGAATAAACTTTTGTTATGCATGCACACACTTTTATTTATATATCCCATACTAATTGAATCCCAATATTTCTAAGCTTTTCTTATAAGTAAAAACTAAATTAAATAATGCTAACATGTATTACTAAAATTTTTACAATGGTTCTGACATTACTTTAGAGTTATAGAGAGATTTTTGATCAAAAAGAGAACTTTTAGCGAAACTGATTAGGGTCTTAGAAAAAATTTTAGTTTCAATTATTATGGTTCAATTTAAAACTTTAAAATGACATTTATGAAGACGTCATACATCTATCTATTCTCACTTTCTTTTAAAAAATTGGTTATCACGTGACAGGGGCAGTTATGAGTGTTGCTGTTTGTATATACCTACTTAGCTCAAAATTATTTGATTTGGTGGTTTTATATCAATTTAATGTGTATGTAAAATAATTTGGTGAAATTATTCTCATATACGGGACTGCTTTTTTCGGTCTTTCGAGACCCGACCGCATATAATATATAAGTAAATTTAAAACGGTATATCAGTCGTGTGGTAGGGGCTCATTAAAAGAATACTACTGTGACGGGGTGAAGCCGGGGATAATTAAAATTCAGTTGGGTCGTCACTTAAGTATCGTATATTATAATGAGGATTTAAGGCACAACTGAAACAATTATATAAAAAAAGGTAAATTACACTGAACACAAAACAATTTCACGTTTAACACTAAATATTAGGTTGGGGAAAAAGTCTTTTCGCATTATAGTATGTATAAACTTGTAATAAAATCTCTTTGGCTATACTATTTGTATCTGGCTGGTTTTGGTATCATTGAAAGTTTAAATTTTAAAGAACATAATTCCAAATTCAAATTAGGAAAATGTGTGATTTTCATTTGTTTTTCGTACCGCCAAGATGAGTGAATCTAATGAAGATATTCGATACATTTTAAAATTTTACTACAAAAAAGGTAAAAATGCAACGCAAGCCGCGAAAAAAATTTGCGATGTTTATGGACCTAGTGCAGTGTCTGTGAGAGTAGCACAAATTTGGTTTAAGCGTTTTCAATCCGGAAATTTTGATGTCAAAGATGCACGTCGCTCTGGTCGCCCTATTACAGATAAAATGGATGCCATTTTTGAAAAAGTGGAGCAAGATCGGCATGTCAGTAGTTACGACGTAGCTGAAGAACTGGGAATTGACCACAAAACAGTTTTGGCGCATTTGAAAAAAACTGGGTACACAAAAAAGCTCGACATTTGGGTACCTCACGAGCTCACTGAAAAAAACCTAATGAACCGTGTACTCATTTGTGATTCTTTATTACGACGTAATGAAACCGAACCATTTTTGAAGAAGCTGATAACTGGTGATGAAAAGTGGATCACGTACGACAAGAACGTGCGAAAAAGGCCGTGGTCAAAGGCCGGTCAGGCTTCACAGACTGTGGCGAAACCCGGGTTAACTCGCAACAAGGTGATGCTGTGTGTGTGGTGGGATTGGAAGGGCATTATTCATTATGAGCTGTTACCACCAGGCAGGACCATCGATTCTGAACTCTACTGCGAACAACTGATGAGATTAAAGCAAGAAGTTGAGAGAAAGCGGCCGGAATTAATCAACAGAAGGGGTGTGGTTTTTCATCATGATAACGCTAGACCTCACACATCTTTAGCCACTCAGCAAAAATTAAGAGAGTTTGGCTGGGAGGTGTTAATGCATCCGCCGTATAGTCCTGACCTTGCACCTTCAGATTTCCACCTGTTTCGGTCTCTTCAGAATTCTTTAGGCAGTGTCAGGTTAACATCACGAGAGGACTACCAAAACCACTTGTCGCGGTATTTTGACCAGAAGTCCCAAAATTTCTATAGCAATGGGATCATGTCCCTACCTACAAGATGGCAAAAAGTTATCGAACAAAATGGTACCTACATACTTTAGTTAAATGTAAATAAACTATATTAAAAAATGTTTTGAATTTTCTTAAAAAATGCGAAGAAACTTTTTCCCCAACCTATTATATTATAAAAAGGGTAGGGCTACTTACAATAGTGCCTTAGAGAAACATAAAGTCTTTGTTATAAATTAGGAACTGATAACGTGGTTTGTTGTAACTTTGTCTCAGCTTATTAAAATTGATTCACTTTATAAATATTTAACAATTATTGTTAGAAGGGAGTCAACCGCTCTACGCACTGATTCTCGTAAGAATGAGCTTCGAGAACAAAACAAATAAAAAGAGACAGACAGCAAATTTAAAATCGGAAACCAAGAGAAAAATGGCCAGAGAAGAGCGCAATGACAGCAACGAGGCGCTAATATAGCTATGGCGCCTCGTTACACTACCAACCCATCTCTTCCCTTGGGTGTAGTAAAAGGCGATTAATGGACTTGCTGTATGCTCAGACTGTAGAGATTCTAAGTAGTATGTGACTAATGGACTTAGAACTGCACAACATCCAACAGCTTATAGCGGCGACGATGGGCTCACATCACCTTTGGTGAAGCGCGGACTATGGCAATGGACTACATTTACAGTGCTTTTGCCTAGTCTCTGTCTAACCCTTAGGGGATAATAGTCGTGATTATATGTATGTATGTGAGTAACAACACGTACACTGTTTATGAAAAAAAAATATTCTCAAAAGCATAAATAATGTATTTTCTAAAGCTGACAGTACTCTTTAATAATAATTATGTTAAATAGGCGGTCTTCTTATCGCTTAAAATCATTTCTTCCCGATTCCAAATAAATAGATTAATAGTGGGATTCCTGAAGTACAGTCAACTTCATAAATATGTAACCTCTTTTGACAGAAATTAGGACTTTCATTACAAGGAGATAACGATAAATTTTTATGAGCTCGGTGGCCTAGGAGTTAGTACGCTTTGGCTTTCGATCAAAAACAAAGCTACCTTTGCCATTGTCAGGCCGTGGATGGGTAACCAAAACTGTGATCTCGAGCTCCTCCGTGCTTCGGAAGGCACGTTAAGCCGTTGGTTTCTACCCACCAACCCGCATTGGGTCAGCGTGGTGATGTTACGGTCCACACTCCTTGTGTTTCTCCATGAGGAAGGCCTCTGCCCAGTAGTGGGACGTATATAGGCTGAGAACGAAAGAAAAGATCACCTATAAAATGTGTATACATAATTTTTGTACTCGACTGTACATAAACGGCATTTTGAATTGCCTGTTTCTGTTGCATAGTATGTTAAAAATCATATTGAGTATGTTAAAAATTATTCTAAAATATTTAAGAAGGTCTGTAATACTGCAAAATGTATTTTATTGCGTAATAAAATTAATAATTCTAAAAGTAAAATAAAAGCAACTTGGAATATCATTAATAAAGAGACTTGTAAACATAAATCAGAAGATAAAAAGTTCTGTTTAAAATTCAATGATTGTATTGCTACCACAAATAAAGATGTAGCCGACGTGCTTGAATCTTTCTTTTCTAATATAGCAGTCACAACCACAAAACTCTTAAATTCTAGTACCGATCATGCTAAATCATTACTTGAGTCAAGTATTAAAATATGTGAAAATACTTTTAACTTTAATTACGTAACTCCACTTGATATTTTCAAAACCTTTAAAGAACTTAATATTAAAGAAACAAAAGATCTATGGGATATATCAACAGACCTTTTAAAAATAATAATAAATGAAATATCACCTCATTTAGCATATATATTCAATAAATGTATTGATGAAGGACAGATTTGATGAAACATAGTAAAATCATTCCACTATTTAAAGCAGGCGATAAGAGTGATCCATCAAACTTCCGACCAATTTCTATTCTACCTGCCTCTCCTACCTGCTGCAGTAAAATCTTTGAAAAAATTATATTTAATCAGTTGCTATTACATTTTAACGTAAGCAAATTATTACATGAAAAGCAATTTGGTTTCACTAAAAATAGATGTACTACGGATGCGGGCGTCGCTCATCAAACATATATTTGACGCATGGGAGAACAAGCAAGATGCAATAGGTATTTTCTGTGATCTTTCAAAAGCGTTTGATTGTGTGGATCACCAAATTTTGTTAGTAAAATTGATACATTATGGAGCTTCGGAAACTGCTATACGCCTTATACAATCATATCTTACGGATCGAATACAAAAAGTTAACATAAATGGTACTAATTCTTCCGGCGCACCTCTGCATATGGGAGTGCCCCAGGGCTCTATATTGGGCCCCTTATTATTCTTAATATATATTAATGACTTACCTTACTTTGCTAGAGACCTTAGTGAGATAGTTTTGTTTGCTGATGACACTTCTTTGATTTTCAAAACTGACAGACGCAATAACGTATCTGACGAAGTAAACAATGCTCTCTCGCAAGTCTTGCATTGGTTCAATAGCAATAACCTTGCACTTAATTCTAAGACAACAAAATGTATTAAAATTTGTATGCCTAACGTAAAGCAGATCGATACTCAAATTTGTATAAAGGAGGAACGTATAGAAATAATTAAGTCTACAACTTTTCTTGGAATTACTGTGGACTCTAAACTGCAATGGGGTCCACATATTACGTCTCTAGCAGAAAGACTAAGTTCAGCTGCGCATGCAGTTAGAAAAATAAGGCAGCTCACTGATGTTGAAACGGCGAGATTAGTTTATTTTAGCTATTTTCACAGCGTAATGTCGTATGGTCTACTGTTGTGGGGCTCCGCTGCTGACATTCAGACTATCTTTGTACTTCAAAAGAGAGCCATTCGTGCCATATACAATCTTAGACCACGTAACTCGCTCAAGGAATTATTTAAGGAAATTGATATATTAACTGTGGCATCTCAATACATCTTTGATTGTATAATGTATGTACCTACGTAAACAATATGATACTTTCCTTAAAAATTCTGACTGCCATAGCCTCAACACCAGAAATAAGCATAAGCTCGCCGTTCCAAGCCTCAGACTTCACAAGACTGTTAAATGTTTTATAGGAATCAGCATAAGAATGTATAATAGGCTGCCACAAAGTTTTATTGACTTGCCCCTGCATAAATTTAAGTCAACTGTTAAAAATTGTTTATTGAAAAAGGGGTATTATAAGATAGAAGATTATTTTAAAGAAAAATTCGTGGCTTCTATAATTTGCTCCTCTGCACATACTTATTTTACAATATTTAAAATGTTCTAAATTCCTTTTGTTATTATGGCTGTTTAAAAAAGGCTAACTGTTGAGTTTCTTGCGGCACTTCTTCTCAACCGGCCATTCACGTCGAAGTGCTAGTAGGAAAAAAAATATTTACGTTCAAAAGTATTTCATGTACATCTAATTGCAGAATAAATGATTTCATTTCATTTCATAGCAAAGGCGACAGCCCTGATTATGCATTGCCGAGTTCCGTTTTGGAGAGTAGTAGTAAAATGATGAATGGGTACCATGATAGCAATTGTCTTGTGTTAACCTATAAAAGGTATCATCATCTACTCGTTGCTATTCCTAAGCCGGGTCCGTTGCAACATCTTGCTGTGTTTTGCAAAAACATGCCATGTAAATGGGGGCGCAAAAGGGGTGTGGTTTAATAACAAAGCACCCCCTTCTCGACCCCGAATACATCGAATCATATTTATGTTGTAATAAAAAACCTTTTTAAGGTATACATGGTGTTCTATGTGGCAAATACTCTGATCATCTGATCTCTTACCATTGGAAAATACATGTAGCTACTTTCATTGCAAATTCCTTTAATTAACTTCCTTATTATATGACCTTATTTCAGCAGTCGCTCCAGATTAGGGCCGGTGTCCATTGAAGCTGTGAGATGAGGAGATATTTACGAGAGATGATTGCAATAGTTTTAAAATATTGGTATTCATATTGCTAGTAACATTCCCATGGTGTTATGTTTTTTCTTTCTTTTTTTTGAAAAAAAAATCTGTTTTATTTGTGTTTTTTGCTAACACAAAATTTTAACACTAAACAAATTACATATTTTATAAGTAACATAATCATAATGATACAGAATTTACAAAGCTATTGGTATTCAAAAATTTACCATTAAAATCTTGATACCTAATTAAACAAATACATTTTAGCTGTAGTTACCACGTAAAAAATGCAGTTCAGTATTGATTATTCAGAAGGGCGCGTAAAAGTTCAACGAACTGCAGCCGTGGATAATATAGATTTGTCATCTATAGTAGCACAGTGGACGCGCGACCCACGCGAGACGAGCAGTCAAACCAAACAACAGTGTATTCTTGAAACTCAGCGAAAGAGTACGCTTGTTATTATTTATTCTGTTTATTTTACCGGTCAGTTACTATGTTATTTTGAATGTTAATTCCTGTGTTGTGACCGAATAGTTGCTAACGAACTATTAAATATACAATGGTTCCAAACACGGGCGTTGGAATAGTTTTAATATAATTATAATATAGGCAGAATGTGCTACATGACATGACCTTACCTACTGTTTCGTCCGGTGAGTAATTTTGTACTCTTATTTAATGCAACTGCAAGTTAATTTGAATTTCTTTTGAACTTATAAAAAAAATATGTACATTCTACATTAGTACATTATTATAAATTCAGCGTTTTATTTATTTAAATAACATGGTACTGTATTTTAGGAATGATAGATGGAGGTGTTTTATTCAAAATTTTTGCTTTGTAATGTTTTTATTAGGATTACTTGGTGTTTTTTAGTCAAAGGACCTAAAGGAACTAGACCGAGGATAGGGTTACCATTTGGTAAAACAGTCCCGAAGAAAACCAGCCTTTTTTTTTAAATTCCGGAAGCCTGAATTACTAACACTATGGACTTATTTACAGTTACAATGGAACTGTTCATTGGATAATAAAGGCTGATTGGACGTTAATTATTAAGCTAAAAAATGCGAATAATAATTGCCGGTCACACTAGGAGCAAAGTCTAAAATTCAGAACGGATGGTAACCCTATATCCATTGGCTCTACTTTATGACATTTTAATATAAAATTACACTAAGATCCTTATTACATCTATTAAGAACCGTAAAGAAATTATATCTACGATAATACTAAAAGTAGCTAAAATTTAAAACGTCGAAACAATATTTAAATCGCGCGTAAAAGCGAATTCTCTAATGTGCAAAGGTTCTAACGTTTATGAATATAATTATGACTGATAAATGTCATTTTAAATTCAGTACAAAATAAAAGGGTCTTGTTGATTGGTCCGTTTATCATTGACGACAACTACGAACTATAATGATTAAGACAAGTGGTCACTTATTGCTTGGCAATTTTGATATCATTGATAGTGAACGTAACATTATATTAACACAAAGTACTATGTATAAGGTCGAAATCTTAGGAGCTATGAAAGTTCAAAATACCCATAGAAATAATTTATTAACGATTTTTCGGTACTTAAATATTTTTATAAATTTTGCCAAGTTGCCACTGTACATAGCTCATATCAAAGGTTTTGCTTAATGAGATCTTGCAGTTATAAATCTTTCTTTTATGATTTTCCCAAGTAGAAATTAATTTCCTCTTTTATGCTTACAATTACAGGATATAGACTTGTATGGTAGTACTTATTGAAACCAAAATGGGAGCCTTCAGGCCAGCAGTAAGCCAAATATTAAATGGATGTATATCTCATGTAAGTTTCCATTTGATATTGTTATTAAATATCACATTATACATTCATTATATATACATTCGTCACTATATACGTTTATATAAACACAGCCCTTTCTACATGGGAAAACACGTGTCATACATAAGGAATACAACCACGCTGGCAATGCAGATTGGCGCGTCGAAACGGCAATTATGATCATTGGCTTCCGAAGCAGAGGATCTAGAAATCACAAAGTTTTGGACAACCATCCAAGGACTGGTCATGGCGAATACAGCTTTGTTTCAAAGTTAATAACTTATAACTTCCTCGGAGCGCATCTTTTCAGTTACGCTCCAGATAGCAGTAAGAAATATAAAAAAAATATTCCGCGAAACGCACCCACTTTCAGGCGATTCAAACGAGTCCAAACTTGATGGCATTGTATCATTTAATTGCAGAGTTCCTTTACCATATTTTTTATTGGTATCCAATTTTAAGCTTAGGTATATGCTCAATATCCTTCCTGAATTGAGAACGACGAATAAAAGAAGGACGAAAGAATATGTCTTATAATACCTTTGATATTACAAAACAGCCTAATATCTAGATTTGTCATTAATTCCAGTGGTCACGGCATCCCGTGTCGTGCGCGCCGACGTATTGCATAGCGCGCACGCACTTCTCCAAGCGCTCCGTCCACTCGCATGCGCTCACTGATAACTTTCTGTACATCAGCAATGACGCAGTCAAACTCAAAGTGAACCCAAAGACGATGAAGTAAGTACTATATTTGCGTTTATTTTTATACCTGCGTATTCGTATTTTATATATCTATATTTCCTAATAATGTTGGTAATGTACAGATTGACCCTTTTCTTATCAAAATAAATAGAAACTCAAATGGCATTTTTTCAATGAATGGTGTTTTATAGGGACAGAAACCGATACTCACCTTCAGCCTACTGGACTATAAGGTCTTTTATTTGCCACTACAAAAATGAAACTATGTGTCCGCACCACACTCCTGTTTGCTCCCAGTTTCAGAACATAAATTAAAAAATGGAATCATGTCGGAATTATCTGTCACTTAGGGGAACAGGGGGAAAGGCGCTCATTGGGTAATGACTCTCACCACTGTAACTCTGTCAAAATGAACATATCAACACGCTACGTCCCGTGAAGTACCTTTAGAGGGCCTCTAGCAGACAGACATGCAATGCTAGCGGCCAGTCAATTTATCTCATGTGACCGAGAAATGCGTTTTTTTGTTTTCGCCCGCGCTGATCTAATTTTTCATTCGGTGGTTTTTATCGGTAAGTCTAAAACCTTAATGCTTATTTAATTATTAACTTAACTTTTCTCACAATAAACCTTTCCTTTTTGTGATAAACTTTCAACAATTCCTTTCTTTATTTCAAATTAATTTCAATTCCAATCAATCGTTTGGGGTAATACCGCTCATAGGAGGAATAACATATAATTTATTTTTAGATATACCAAGAAATTGTCAAAGGACCTCAACCGGTTTGGACCTCAACAATCACTGCATCAGCCAGCTGCACTCACCAGATAGATACATCTATGATTTACGTGTCCCAAATGAAGTTTGTCTTTTTATAATTTATCTTGCCTCTAATAATAATTATTATTTTATTTTATGTTATACTTATTATAATTGAAGTTTATTAGACATCGAAGAATTAACTAATATTTTTAAATTGAAAACGGCTTTATATTCATCACCTCGTACCCTGGGCGGCATTACCCACAGTCTGGGTTAGATAGATAGATATATAGATAAAATTCTTTATTGCAACTAATAAAAACACAGAAATAAATATGGCCACTAAACTGTTTACTCTGAGCCACTAAACCACTTAAACGTGTTTTTTTATCCTTTCCTACGAATAGGTCAAAGATATATGCTTTTGTTCTTAAAATGTTGATTACTCTTTAATGAAAGCGTGTTACTTTTATTAATTTTGATTTATAATAAATAATTTAAAAAATATTCGAGTTTTTCCTTAAGTGAACGCCATTCCCCCTGCTTCCCCTAATTGGTCTGGACAATTTCTAATACTTAGGATTTATTTTGTAAACAAAAATGTTGGAGGACAAAGTTGTTTAGTTTCTTGCGCGTTGTTCTCAGGACAAGTCCTCCTGATAGCCAGTTAACAGCTGGCATTGTTTCCGATGATCACAAGAGTATTTCTAAAATCCTAGATCGAGTAAATCTTATGTTTAATTTAGACTAGACAAAGAAGTGCGTAAGCCTCTATGCATCATAATGAACTGGCTGCTGGCGCGGCCCAACCACGTGATGAAGTACGCGTCGCTGTACCTCGAGCAGGGCTTCGACGTCGTCTCCGTGTCCTGCACGCCGTGGCAGCTCATGTGGCCTGTCAAGGGCTCCCAGGTCAGTCCACTTTTGAAGGAGATTCCATAGAAGAAATCTTGACAAATCTAGCAGCGCGCTAGCTATAACACAATCTATAAGACTTCCCTAGTCCCGTATTCTCAAGAAAGGAGTTCACAGAAGGAGCTATATTATACATTAATGTATATTTTTTCTTCAATTTTTTAAACTGTTGTAATTTGTCCATGCTTCTTTTTAGCGGATCCTATTTTTAAATGTCTCCTTAGCGTTGTTCGGGGGATACTGTATTTGGTTGCTGCAAAATTAAGTTAGCAGCGCTTTTCATTATTTCCTTTAATGGCTGCCTGGCGCAGGGCAGGAGGTTAACTACGCTGTCGGAGGGGCAAAACGTAACGATATAATTTGTTTTTTTTACCGAATTACGAAGTGTGGCGTCCGTGGTGTGGCCGCTTAGCCTTCTATGACCGTATTGAGCTGACCTCCCCTAAGTCGTGTCTCAATTTGAATTCCGTTTAAATAGATTCCAAGACACGTTTGTTTCTGACAGTAGAGAATAGCGGCGTTCCGTTGGTTTTTCGACGGTTGAGAATAGTCTACCTACGTCTAGAGTTCTTACTATACAACCCAATATAAAAAAAAAACTTACTCCAATTGTTGACTGTTTCTTAGGTAATACTAATACCTTACAACTACACATGTTTCATGAATTAAAATTAGATTAGAATCTGTGCCTACCTTATTGTTTTTGGTACTTGTCATATAGCATATCTCACTCTCACAATAGGCTAGTTGACCCTTTTTTTGAATTCGGCCCCAAATTATTCATTACTGTTAGCCATCACCATAAAAAATAATAAAAAAAAATTTGAAGCCTACATATCACAATAAATTATAAATTACGTTTTCGCTTAACTGTCAAAAACGTCTTCGGTCATGACGGTCTATGAATTATCTGTGTCGTACAGTCACGATTATTGTAAACAATTCAAAACGCATGCGTGACACAGTTTGACAAAGCCGACAGACATGCTTGATTGGTTACTGGCGTGTAACGGAAGTTGATCATGCGATGGTTTACATGAATTGTTACTTATCTATTTTCACGAACATGGTGGATAGCGTTTTTGGCAGATGAAAGAAAAAGTAAAAATAAAACATGTTAAAATTGAATTTCTACAGCAATCCCTTAATAAAATTTATTGAACTTGGTATATTTCGGACCCTTGTACTATATACTATGTGAAGGTTTATTAACATTTTCATACATATTCTCCAGGTAATCGGTAGGGCGCTACTAGACTTTATGGCGGAGAACAATCACTCACCGATGGTGATGCACGGGTTCTCTGTCGGCGCCTACGTGTGGGGCGAAGGGCTGATTTACGCCATGAGGGATAAGGAAAAGTGAGTTCTACTACCTTCACATAAGTGATGTTTTCACATAACACAATTTCACATATCTGCAGGCTTGAATTCATCCCAGAAGTGGAGGATATAACTACCATGATTTGCCTATTGTTTACTTTATTAATAAGCGATACATAGAACGTCCTGTTAGGTAATTTTTTTAATGAAATGAAGGTAATAAGACGAATAAAATATTCATATGAAAGGAAGGGACCAAAAATGTTACCTGTGTAATAAAAAAAAATCAATATCGATATTTTTGTCATCGATAGTCTTGATTTTCCTCAGGAACAATTTTATTTTTGAATATGTAGATAAGTGCCTTACATATTTCAATTGGTTACAATCCCTAGAATATCAGACGTATGATTATTATACCCATACGATGTGAAATTATTCAAAATGATAATAAATATTATATCAGAAATTTTCTTCTTACTCTCAATATTGCAGATTCCAACCAGTGATCGACCGTATGAAATCTCAAGTGTGGGACTCGGCCGCCGACATCCCAGAGATCCCGGTCGGCTTCCCCTCCGCCGTCTTCCCCAAGAACATGTTCCTGCAGAACTCTTTTAGGGCTTATATTAAGTAAGTTATGACTTTTATAACGCACCACCCATTTATACTCTGTCCATTTTGACAAAAAGGAAACAAAGAATTTGTGGTTGTCAAACGTTTTTGTCCAATTCTGGGACAAAAAATATGAGTTGTATTTTTTATAATGAAATAGAAAAGGAGTAGCCATACTTATTATACCAATATCGCCATTGTATTCAAACATTATTTATTTGTGAAATGAAGTAATGTTTTACATTTTGGTATAAGTTAAGTGTATTTTAAAACAAACTTTCATTGCTATCATCCAAATGATACTAAATACGAATGGAAATATAACAATTTAATTCAATGTGTCATAAACATGTCATGATCACAGAACACAAAGTCATGATTGTTCTTCTTCATTTGGAAGTATTTTAAAAGCATGATAAAAGTTTAAGAATACCTTTCATTTTAGGTCTTTTTTAATAGCAAAAATTAATTAGTAATCTAAACTTACGTTAAAAAAATGACATTGATGTAAAAATACAGAAAATTCATGAAGGAGACTAGTAATTATTTAATTATCGTAATTAAAATTTCTTGTAAAAATAAAACATTATAAAGTCGTATGTTTTCGATAAAACCCTTCGGCAATGAACTAATGACATCATGGTTTGTTTACATTTTGTCTCAGACCAAAATGGACAGACTATAGAAACTTATGAAAATCATGTACACTTTTGCAATATCGGTATGGGTTTAAGTAAGTGTGAAGATGTAGGTAAAACACTGCAGCAGAATTTTAACCGAGCCTAGGGAGGATCTCCTCCCTAGCTGGTCGGCTTAAATTCTGACGCGATGGCGTAGTGGCATAGAAAACAGAACTACTATCGCCATGGTCAGTCCTTGGATATGTGACTGTAGTGTATGCGTTTTATTCATCCCCTCTCACTCACACAGAAAATACGGTCTCGTTCGCACAACGTCAGAGGTACGACGAGCCACCGACCTGCGAGAGTAGACGTGTTGGTTAGTCTGTTCATTAAGTGCGTGTACGAGCCTGTTTATCCCAATAAAGGACTGGTTTTACAGTGACCAAATCTTTGTGACCTTGAGTTCCTCCGTAATTCGAAAAGCACCAATCAGTATTTAGTCATTGTGGTAGTGTTACAGCGCCGCACTCCTCTTGTGTTGTCCAAGATGAAAAGCAAGTGATGTTTCTACAAATATACTTGTAGGCTACTCTCCTACTCACGCTGATATTAAGTCGTATGTATTTTGCGGTCTTCATGTTTTCTCTCCCATTCTCTAGTTCTTCTTCATCCTGGACTCTTTAAAGTTAGTATAGTGTGGTAACGTGTGTGACTTTATATAGCAATATATTTTTACGAATTTTGTCGTATTTACAAGATTTGCACTTATTATTTACGTGATTAACTCGCCCGCTGTACCAAATACTGATGACGGGCTATAGAGCAAAGTTTGAAGTGTCCTTGAAGAATAAAATCCATATCCAAGGTATCCGATAGAACCAAAGAATCAGCTTTTGAAAGAAACTCTTGATTTAATAAAAACTTCTTCAAACTTGAATGACGAGTCTCTAATACACGATTTTGTTCTCACAGATACCACCTAAAGACGTTCTACAAGGTGGCTACAGTGCATTACGAGGGGTCGTCAAACATCTTCCACCAGACGCCTTGTAGGGCGCCGGCACTATTCCTGCTGTCCAAGAACGACCCTGTAGGCGCCGAGAACAGCAACAGGGGGGTGCATGACTGCTGGGTGCAGTTGGGCGTCGAGGTATGTATTACTTTTGCAGTTCAATAGTATATTGCATAACTAGGGAACAAAGTAGTATGAGAAAATTAATTAAAGAGATATCTCAGGAAACTCATTTCACTCCATTCATTTTATAGTTAGTGCTCATATCACATTGAATATTTTTGTTCGATTTCTATGAATGATACATGTTCTAAGTTCAAATCTTATTCCCGCCCGCTATATAAATAGTTCTTAACAAAAAAGAGCTAATTCACCCATCCACGGCCTGACCAAGGTGATGGTAGGTTTGTTATCGATCGAAAGCCAGCCTTAACAACGTACTAACGCACTCTTCCCCCCCCCCCTTCCCCCGACTAACTGTTCTGTTGAATCTTCTGTTCAGTGCACCTGGGTATGCTGGGACCGGTCACCGCACGTGCTACATTACTTCCACCATCCGAAGGAGTACCTCTCGGTGCTATACCAGCACTTAGACAAACATGGCCTCATCTCCAACCGCGATAAGATGAAGGCTAGACTAGAGGCTGCGTAGTACAAAGTTGTATCTTATTACGTTCATATTAAGTACCAAATCTCTTAAACAGTGAAACAGATAAAATGAAGGCAAGACTTGCAGCTGCGAGTTCCAGCAACAAGGTTTTGTTGGAATGGAGTTCCATTCCACAAATTTCTACTTTAATAATTGAGACATAAAGATGAAAATGAACTCTGCGCCAGTGTGTGTTGAGCCTAAGTTGCCCTGTTGACTAAATTATGTATGTACAGTTTAGAGTAACCAAAAAAATGTTCCTGACAGCACCAAAAATGTGTACACGTTTTATAATAAAACTAAATAAAGAGTGGACATATATTTTGGTTCTTTATGTACAAATATACTTGTAGTAGGTTTGTACCTATTTTAGTTCTAAGCTTAGAACACATACTTCTGCTTGTTATTATAACAATAAACTTTTATTGTTTTTTTTTTGTGTTATTCATCAATTATTTTCTATTGGTAAGCCTGAAACTTATCTACTTTTTACAACAAACATATCCTTGAAGACTACAGACCACTTTACACTTAACTCAATGATTACCTAATCTAAAGTCTGTTCATCGTTACTTGTCCTATTTGGTAAACAATCTTGAAACTACTTTTAATTTAAATAGCTCCTTAAAAAATCAGCTGATATATAAATACATTAAAAAGGTTTTAGTCTGTAATAACGGTGTTTAAATAAAGATTGTTGACTGTTATTATATTATTTTTAAATTAGTGATTTCGTAAAAAAGTAATGCCAAGATTGTTTACCAAATAGGACAAGTTAGACATTGCTTTATATAGCCGAGATTTTATTCTAGTCTAGCCCAATGTGAGAACTAAAGGCTTGTTTTTGGGATCTAACCAATAACCATACGGTCACGGAGGTCGTCCTAGTCAATTATTTTAACAAGTTGAATATAGATCTAGCAGAATCCCATGGCATTTTTAAAAAACATAAAATTATGATTTTGATTTATTGGTTAAAACCTCAGAGTAAACAGAACTGGAGTAGCCATTAGTCAATTTCTCAAACATTTTTTTCTGCCATTTCTTGCGGGGGGTGAGGTTACCACTACACTCAAAGCCAGCCGTTTTTACAAATGCACACATGCATAATTCGACACACAAATTTAAATTTTACGCACACACGCTTAAAATAGTCACGTGGGGTGTGCGTTTTGACAACGTCACAGCCGCACTCCCCACGAGACTAGCGCTCGAAATTTGAAATCGTAGAATTCTAAAACATGAAATAATTAAGTAAATAATCATGAAATCTTAAAAATTATAAATACAAATAAAAGGTGACACCATCTTTTAGCATACTCGATGTTTTCTATTTATTTTTACAACAAAAAACAGCACAGGCAGGCATTTTTGCGGGAGCTCTGTTCGCCGCAACGTTTACAATGTTATGGCTGTCAAAATGGCGGCTCAACTAGTTTTATTAAACGTGCAAGCATCCGATGCTTGTGCATTTGGCAGAGGGGAATGTGAGACAAAGGCTACTCCAGTTCTGTTTACTCTGAGGTTAAAACTAAATTATGATTTTGATTTATTGGTTAAAACATAAAATTATGATTTTGATTTATTGGTTATCTATCAAATGACTTACGATGTGAATGATATAATTATTAGTAATAAAATTAAATAGTATCAAGATCTATAGTCCTATTTCCCCAGTATTCCCATCTACAAATTTTTTTATCTACATTTTGCCATGAGATTCTGGTACACACAATTATACGACTTTTATGCATAACATAATGCATTAATAAGAGGAATAGTTATTAAAAAATAAAACACAATAATAACATAAATATCATTTCAGATAAATTTTAATATCTAGTATTAAAACACCTTCACTTCAGAATATCTCTAATATCATTAGATTTAAACTTCTTCCTCTTATTCTTTCCTGGAGTTTTATTAATTTTCTGTTTTGGCAACTTTACTCTTTCACGAGCCGCCATTTTTAGTCTCATTGCACGTTTGCTTTTCTTTTTCTCTAGTTTCACGTTTTGTCTATGAATGTCTGCTTGTGTCCTTAGTTTATGGTTATTTCTCATTTTATGCTGTGTGCCTTCTTTGGCTGTTAAACCAGCATACTCGTCAACATCATCACTTTGAGGCCTTCTAACAAATTGCCCGATGGCTTTATTCTGGTCTTTGTTTCTGTCTTGGTTTATATTTCTACCTTGGTTTTGGATTTGACCCTGATTTTCGCTATGATCTGTATTCTTCTCTGTTCTTCGTTTCTTCATGTAACTCTCGTCAGGCGCCGATTGACTCCTCCTTTTTCTATTTTTATATGCCTCATTGTTTGCGTTATTTGTGTTGTTTGTGTTCTTCTTTGTATGCGCTATAGGATTGTTAGCTATGGATTTCTCTAACCTTTTCTTTCTAGCATTTAGCGCAGTCCTATCTTCAATTGAGAATGAAACTATAGGTCTCTGAAAGCAAAAAATCGAATTTCACATTTTTTTTTACTCGTACATCTTATTTAAATAATTAAGAAAAACACTGACTGTAAAATGTTTACCTTTCTATTGCTGTGTCATAAAATTTTTGATAATTGACCTCGTTACAGCCAAACGAAAACTATTGAAAAGCAAAATACCTAGCCTAAATCATGGTTTCGTTTTTTCTTTCTTCTCCTATTTAGTTAAGTGTGTGCTAAGGGTCACGGTCATAAGAGATCCCTTTTTTCTACGATTAAGTTTAGTAGGTACTATTTATTTTTTAAAGTCGCCTATCAAAGGTCTACATACTGTGGCAAAATTCCACAACCAAACTAAACCAAAGCCAAACCAAATGCATACCTTCGCTGTAAAACCAGCTTCTTTCGAGTGCACAAAACACTGGATCATCCAAAGAGAAAACGGATGAAGTCGTACGAACTTAGCTCCACTCAAGTTTTCTCTAGACAATGGACTTGTTATAAAATTATTAGAGAACTTACGTTGTTCTTATCAAAGATGTCCGGGTTGTTGTTCAGCTTTCGCAGGCAGTTGAGCGCGTCCTCGTGCCCGGTGAACATCACGAAGCCGTAGCCTTTAGACCTGATAAGTTACCGTTACAATAATAAATAAAAAAATCGTGTGGTAGCGGCTCATTAAAAGAATACTACCAACCCATCTCTTTCTTTGTGCCTTGTAAAAGGCGACTAATGTACTTAGAACTGCTCAACCATCCAATAGCTTATAACGGCGACAGGCTCACCACCTGTCACGCTGAGCACATGTGCAAACACTGCTTGGTGAAGCGCGGACTATGGCAGTGGACTGCTTTTGCGGTGCTTTTGCCTATTCGCTGACTAACCCTTAGGGGATAATAGTTGTGATTATATGTATGTATGTACACGCACACCTATATAGAAACAATAGTTGCATTGAGGCGAAATTTGTAAATTTATCATACATAAATCTGATCCAACAAAAATAGAACTTAGAACCTCAGAAATGAGATTATTCTATAATGATGTTACAAATTGTGGGAATGGGAGACTATTAAAACATAACACCTAAACACTCATGCCGGATTGCAGACTCATGTAATAGGTCTTTACCTATGAAATTGCCGTTAAGTTTGAGAATATTCTTAAAAAATAATTACCCCCTCTAAAAATAGACCATATTTTTGAGCTTTTTTGATTTGTTTTGATAAATTGTTTCAAGTTCGTGTTAAAATTAGAAACGAAGACAATACTTTTTCGGTTTGATTTGCATTCACTTATATAAATATTTTTTATGAAGAATGATACATGCCAAAAGTTATTATCTCTGGATTTGTCGTTGTGAAGAAATCTGAAAATGACATTTTTTTAGATTTCTTCACAACATTGGAAAATGCAGACTTACCCAAAATCTTCACACAAACACCAATTTCATAGGCCTATTATTTACTGACCTAGGAGGTTTTGGAAATCACTTTTTAGTACGCACATCAAGTGTATGGGATTTCCTAGCGGCACATGCGTCTGCTCCAGCCTACGGTTGTATGAGTTAGTCTAATGAGCCAGCAAAGAGGTGGCAGGTGGCAGCACAAGAGGCTCTGTTTGATCTTACATCCATGTTGAGTTCTTACCGTCATCAGCATAAATATGCGTTCCACTGCTGGGCACAGGGCTTTCTACAAAGAAACATAACGGGCATGGGTTGTAACACCGTTGCGCTGACTGGTGGTGAGATTGGTGGGTATTTGATCTTAAAAAAAATATAACTTACTGATGCTTCCCGTCGTTGGCAGTCGGGCTCCGCAGGTCTCGCATGACCCTGCACTCTGTGATGGTGGCGCGCCGTCCCGCAGCCTCTGAGCAGATGCGACGAAGACGATTGTCGTCGTATTGGGGCGGTAGGTTCGATACCACTAGTCGGTAGCGAGACACGAATCTGGAATTAAACTGTTTATTGCAACAAAAACACACATACAGGTCAATAAAAATAGTATGCAAAGGAGAACTTTCTCTAATAGAGCGATCTGAAAGCAAATCCATCACAGGTTTGTGAGATTTAGTATTGAAAGGGTCACCAGAAAAAAAGTAGAAATTAAAAAAAAATTAACATTTTACATAAACCTAACATATGCTGTGATTGAAGCAGGTAGATTGATTTTTGCTACTTGCATCGTAAATGTTCCTAATTACTTAGTCGTGGACGTGGATAAGCCATTCTCAGGAAAGTCGTTCGTCCCCGTAATAGGTTACTTCAGGGCTCAATCAAAGAGTTGTAGAAATAATGGAACCAACATTACTAAAAATATTTTCGTTCGTATAAATAAGTCCAAGGTACTGCGATTTTGGCGGTCTCTCCAATCCCTGTCCGGTTACTCTCGACGGAACACGTTTGCCAGTCTGTTCGGAGTTCCGATATCTGGGTTCAATCTTGCAGGATAACGGGGAAATAGATCGAGACGTCAAGCAAAGAATTAGCTCAGGATGGATGAAATGGCGACAGGTCACGGGAACTACATGCGACCCACGCATTTCCCCTAGATTGAAAGGGAAAATATATAAAACCATCATAAGACCTGTTGTTATGTATGGATCGGAATGTTGGGCTATGAAAAAGATGGATGAAAATAGATTGCATGTGGCCGAAATGCGTATGTTAAGATGGATGTGTGGGGTGACGAGGATTGATAGAGTGAGGAATGAGTATATCAGGGGATGCCTGAAAGTTGCTCCAGTGATAGAGAAGTTGAGAGAAAAGCGGCTGTTGTGGTGTGGGCATGTTTTGAGGAGAGAGAATGAGCATGTAACGAGAAGAGTTATGAATATGAGAGTGGATGGTAATGCAGGGAGAGGAAGACCAAAGAAGAGATGGATAGATTGTGTGAATGAGGACATGGCTAGATTGGGAGTGAATGTTGATATGGCGTGTGATAGGGGAGAGTGGAGGAGAAAGACTCGTTGCGCCGACCCCAAATGAAATTGGGAAAAGGGCAGGATAATGATGAATGATGAAATAAGTCCAAGGTAAAGAGGGAATGTCCATATTATTATGTACGTTTCGGGTTGTTGACCTCATTTCAATCTAGTGCCACAAACTTATTTGACTCGGTGGTCAAAATCGGAACTCAGTGTCGCCATTATGATTGTATTGTCAATGTCAAGTTATGGTAATGTTTGAGAGTTGTTTTTCGCGGCCAAATTCGACAACAGCCACCCCGCCACCGGGGCAGATACCTAAGTTTGTGGCAGATCGCAGTAGTATATAGTACCTACTTCGATCACTGTTACTTATTGCCGTCGAAAACACTGACTGCCGCACTGAAGAGCAAAATTTTTTTCAATATATAAACTACATGGAAGTTGTAGCATACATAGGCGTTATCATTAGACATCAAAGTTAAAAAAATAACAATCACCTACAACAACAATCTACAAATCGTCCCGAACGTTCCTCTATAAAACTCCGTTTGGACACGCCACCTCACACAACGAAATTCCTATCCCATTCTTTTCAAGTGCAAGCTGTTCGATTGTGGAACTCTCTTCCGGAGAATATAAGGTATACTCAGACTCTGAAGTCCTTTCAGAGTCAGGTAAAGAGTAATTTTCTGGATCAGCTTACTCAGACTAGCTGTTAGCCTGTGTTTATCTTCAGGATATTATATAGTTTTATTTTTATTTTTGTGTAGTGATATTGATCATATAATTATGTATATATTATTATAATATATATATATTCATTTATTTGTTGCACCCCCACATGTTTTTTTTTGTTTTTTTTTTGCTATTGTCTCTCAAACAGGTTGCCTGGCAGAGATTGCTGTTTAGCAATAAGGCCGCCAATTGCTTTTTTGTTATCGTATAAGTTCTTTGTATTATTATGTGCAATAAAGTATATATAAATAAATAAAATAAATAAATCACCTGTTCAGATTTTTAAGCATCTGAGTTTTGCTCCGCTCGAGCGCCAATCGTTTGGACATGTCGGAGGCCGACACGCCGACCGCAGCTTTGGTGCCCGCTACCACCACTACACAGCAAATAAAAAAATAACAAGTTACAACAGACCACAATTCTAATGCGACACTATTCTGCAATTTGATTTACATGAAATACTTTTGCACGTCAATTTTTGTTCCTACTAGCACTTCGACGTGAATGGCCTGTTGAGAAGAAGTGCCGCAAGAAACTCAACAGTTAGCCTTTTTTAAACAGCCATAATAACAAAAGGAATTTAGAACATTTTAAATATTATAAAATAAGTATGTGCAGAGGAGCAAATACTGTCCCCGCTGCTGCCTCCGGCTACCCCTTCGGAATAGTGGCGTTACGATATGTTGTGCTTATTATTACTGCCACTACCCTACCCACTGATACTCCCCGATTTACCCTGCTTTTCCCAGGGAGCTCGGGACCTGCCAAAACAATTCTGCGAACCTGAGTGGGAGTTAGCACCTCTGCTGCTCACTTCGGCGATAAGAGCGCGATGATAAATACGTATGTATGAGTGGCAGATTAGTACACTTACCGCGTGGCCACCACTATCCAACAAATACGTTAGTGCGGAATCAACTAGCAGCTACTACATCTAGGGATTAGTCTGGAGGTGGAGATGGTTTCTCTACTGCCAGATAAGTTCCCGGCATTGAATCATGTTTAAACTTTGCTCTTGAACAACCAAAAATGCTGCTACAATGTCAATAGATTTAAAAACTACATCTTTAAAATTGAGTTGCAAAAATCCAACGGGACAAACATGAAAGTGAATTAAGATAAACCTGGTAAAATAACTAGCATAAAACTTATCAATCTTCAGACCATTGCAATAAGATTCAATTTCAAACAAATGCTGTAGAACAAAAAACATGTATTTTAATGATACTGACCTCCCTCTTTCACTAAATAAAGATTCCTATTATCTTTGGGTTGCTTCTTGTTCCCCTGCTGCAAGTTTTCCCTCTTGAGCGCAGGTTTCACCTGCAACACCTGGCCTTCCAACCTAAGCTGCTCTGGAGGTAGAGCGAGGAATCTGTCCGCGTCTTCTTTGTTCTGTAAAATCACATACCATTAGGCGTTTACCAGAGAGACACTGTCTGGTTAAGTCCTAATGGTATAGCCGAGCGTAGGGACGAAAAGTAGTAGGTAAGCCACCGCCACCACTGGCCGCGTCTGTGTGGTAATGGCCTTATATCACAGTGTAAAAAGAAGGTTGATGTAGCGTCCAAACACAGTGCCCAAGGTGCGCGGTAAATGACAAAGCTGCCGACGCCTACAATAGACTTACCAGAAATACATCGTTATTTCAAACATATAATGCTACTATTAGTTTTAAGTTGTTATGTAACTAAACAAAATATGAATATTATTGATAAAAATACTTACAGTGAACTTGATAAACCCAGAGCCTTTAGAGTGTTCAGTGAGGCGATCCATGCAGACCAGAGCGTAGGTGACGGGTGCAGTCTGCTCAGCGAACTGCCTCAGCTGATCATTGTCCACGCTGAACGGGATATTGATCACGAACACGGTACATCCATCCTCTGCGTCATTTAGTTTTACACTGCAATTTTATTGTGGTGGTTTCAATTTTTCATAAATCATAACACTAAAACACTTTCGTAACAATAAAAAAAATGCTTTTTACTACTGGATAGTGGATTGGATAGCAGTTTTTTTTATTACATGAGTTTCTCTATAAATCTTGCTGTTTTAGATATACCTTCTTTTCTAAATTAATAAAATTATTATTGATCAATATATACAGTTATTGAGTCACCATGCATTTAAAATGCTTTTGTCATAAAATACATGCAATGATATTCTAATAAGATATCCAATTGCATATATTTTTGGTTCACATAATCAATAGCAGACTTTATAATCATAATTAATTAAACTACCGTTTCCTTTCATCTTGAGTGCTGATTTGGCTCTGATCATCATCATCTTCTTCATCGCCATCAACATCCTCATCATCTTCACCCCCCTCAGATTCTTCATCACTGTCTTCTTCACTTTCTGACTTTATGTTTTTTTCGTCATCATCACTTTCATCAGATTCACCTGATAATGAAGAACATTTTATCATCATATGCTGTATCCAAGAAAGGTAGACAAATAGATTAAATCACATGTAAATATCTAATAACAAAAACAAAGAATAATTCTATAATATGTTAAAGTGGAGTAATATTCTTTTGGTTCAGTCAGATATCCTTTAGATCTGGATTGTGACCAATTTTATGATCATCCTCATCCTAACAAAGGACACAAATTACACAATAGGTACTCTAAATCATAATCCTTAGGCTTTGGAATAAAATTCAAATTCAAACAGGTATTTAAATATACCATGGTTAAATCTGGATAAATTGTAAAGGGGAACAACACTAAATGATCTAAAGTTCCTCTCACCAATCATCATTACCAACATAGGATAGGGGTATCTTGTATTTCACCATGCAGTAAGGTTTGTGCTCAGCAGTGGGATGTGCTTATGATGAATTTAAACTAAACTATCAATTGAAAATAAATACTTAAGAAACAGTTTTACATTATAACAAAGATTTTCACTATGTTCCTACTTTTTGCTTCCTGTTTTAAGTCATCATTAGAGATGTTTAGAGATGGCCCATCATCATCACTATCAGAGTCCTCTTTCTTAACAGCGTCTTGCATCTCTAGCTGCTGATTCACTATATGTTGCATGTACTTGTCCTTTGCTACGGCCCAATCTACTGATATTGGTCTTCCTGTGTAAGAAAACAAACAATTTTTAAGAGCCCATAGATAAAATATTGTGCAAATTCTACTGCTATTTAAATAGAAAAAAAAAGTATTATAATAAATATAAATTGTGTGACTGCAAGCAATGTAAGTCATGACTACAGTCAAAACAATAATTATATAACTGTATTACCTAAAAATGGTTTCATGTTTGTGCTTAAGAGAGCTTTCTTAGCCATTGGAACATTCTTGAAGTGAACAAATGCACAGCCCACAAGTTTTCCATCTGGTTTCTTGAGCAATTTTACTTCAATTAATTCACCAAAAGGTTGAAAATGTTCCTTCAAAGTTTCCTCAGTTGCTTTGAACGACACATTGCGAATTATGAGACGAGCATTACGATTGATCCTTGTTTTGTCTTTTGTAGCATTTGGTTCATTATTTGGAGTCTCTTCTTCTGTAATAGAAATAAATAGTTAAATATTCACTTCAATTTATGATTAGTATTTCACTTTTATTATTAACACAAAATTTACCTTTTATTTCAATTGTATCTTCACTTCCTGCACTATTGTTGATGTTCTTAAACTTCTTCTTAGGCTTCTCATCATGCCCTGTTTCAACATATTTATGTTTGGGTACAGCCCAATCTACATGAATAGGTCGATCTGCAAGGAATTAAATAACATAACATAACACTGTTAAACAACAACTGGGAAATAATTATCAAGAGTAAAAATACAAAAACTTTAAGAAGCATTGTCTTTACCCATTGTAGCGTCGTGCATTGACGTGTCGTCAATGTCACAATGACAGCGCAAATTTTATGTTTTAATGTTTAAAAAGTTGGGTCAAAGATATGAGTTTGGGTCTTCATTCTTTGGGTTTTCCACAATTAAAAGTTTTTTCGCCACATAAGGCTATTTTCATTAAGGTGGGTTCGAACCTGGGTCGTTCCTACTATACAACGGTCATATTTGTTTTTAACTTAACGTTTCATTATGTTTTTTCCACAAAACTAAAATTATAACTGTGAATGTGAGTTCCGGCAAGGCTGTATGTCTTAGATTCCTTTGCGTTCCCACAGACAGATTCGGTCAACCAATAGGAGGGCTTGTCAGATCCTGGTTTGAGTGAAAGTAGGTTCGAATTGGTATCGTCTTCCCGTTCGGTTCTTTAATATTTTACGCGTTCCTTGTGGTGGAAATCATATTGTTTTTTAGTGCTACGTGTCTGGAAGGCATAGTAAATACGTCGTACGGTCGTCAAGTGGTGAACTCGTGCACGCAAACTGCGGTAAGTGTGCGATTCGTTGGGGACCGTCAGTGACTTGCGTTTTCAGCAATTAGACATTTCAAGTGTTTCTTTCAAGCAATTTCAGTGTTTACGTGCGTCCTACGTGGATTATCGGGCATACATGATTCTGCTCATGCCCCATTCAACCGTCGGAGTAACGGTAAAAAAAGTTAAAGTTTGTGAGGATACCTTCGAAACCGAGTGATAATATTTCGTGTCTTAATTTTCTAATTAAATACTAGTCTGGTATCTACGATAACCAGGCATATTATTCAAACATTATAAAGCTTGAATACTGTGTATTCCTTTTAAAACTACATAGCAAATACTATCAAATCAACTTTTATAAATTATTGCAGGTATCTCTGTAATTTAAAATTTATATTTTAAAATACAAAGATATTGTTGTACTATAAAATGGTTCAACTGTCAAATAAATAGAATATTATAAAATAAACCTATAAACAGATGAAAGAAGATAATAACATAATCATAATAAGAGATACTTTTCCAAACAGGCTACCTACACCCCGGCACCCTTGGCCGGTCATTATTATTTCAGCACTTAGTTTCCGATGAATAGTGGCTAAATAAATAACAAGTATTACATGGCGCCCGAACATTTTGAGTGGTAGCACTGTGGTTTATACCCATAGTCTGGTCTATTTTCGCTCAGATTATTGTATTGTTGTATGAATATCTCTATTGTACGGTCAGATGTTATTTGGTGTTTCAACATAAGTTTTGCTGCTTTGTACTGTGTTAAGTGCTTTTATTGCTGTTGTTTGTATGCTTTCCGCCTTTTTGAAGAAAATATAAAAAAAAAATTTTGTTATATTTTGTTAATTTTATTTTGTTTTGCCATAGTAATCCCTGTAGTTTGTTTTGTCTACTAGGGTGATATACTATAAAAGTCAATGGTTTATTTCCTTAAATATTAAAGTGCAAGGTAGTACATTGTATTTTAAATATAAAAATACAAAGTGATACATTGTATTTTAAGATATTTTTTTTATTGATTTTGGTTTTATTTTTGCAAAACAAAAATGGAACAAAGACCAATAACTTTTAATTTGCTTTTAAAAGATGAATTGGAGTATGAGGTGAGGGTTAGAGGTGATAAACCAGCAGATACTGTCGTGGCTCTAAAAGCTCAAGTCCGAGCTCTTAATAAAGATTTTCCCTCTGATGAAATTTTAAGTATTGATGAGGATGTTTCCTCAGAGTTGAAGGTTATTCACAAAAAGTTGGATGACTTGGACAAGCTGATAGCCTCTTCCTTGGCAAGGGCTGGTTCCCTTAAATCCTTAAATAGAATTCAGGCTTTAGCTCATCACTTGTTCCATAGGCTGGGTCGTCTCAATTTGGACGATGATTTAGACAGCAATTTCTCTACCTTATACAGCTCTTTCCAAAGCCGTTTAGGTAATATATTAGTAAAAATAGACAAAATTATGTTTACTTTCAAAAGTAGTCTCTCTGAACCAGCTGGTCAACAGCCTATTCAATCTAATCCAGTAGATGTACAATCCTCAGAAGGTAGCTCAGCTGTGTTTAAGCTTGGGGTAAAATATGATGGGAAATCTTGTGTGAAATCATTTTTACAGCGCCTAGAGGAGCTATGTTTGTCTAGGGGTGTCTCAGACACTAAATTGTACTTTTCAGCGGCAGAGTTGTTTACTAACGAGGCTTTGTGTTGGTATAGGAGTATTAAATCAGAGGTTAATAATTGGGGGGAATTGAGGTTATTATTGTTAGAGGAATATTTACCAACTGATTTTGACCATCGGTTGATGCAAGAAATTAGGTCTCGCACCCAAGGCTCTGAGGAGAGTATAATAAATTATCTAAGCATAATGCAAAACTATTTCAGTCGTTTGTCTAAGCCTATTACTGATGAGGAAAAATTAAACATAGTTCTCTTCAATATCAGACCCTTCTATACTTCCCAGTTGGCTTTGAATCCTGTGGAGTCCTGGTTGGACCTAAAGAGGAAATGTAGACTTCTTGAAGGTGCAAGGGAAAGGTGTAGTAATTTCAGTGAACCACCCATTGTTCCATGTTCCTCTTTGGCTCCAGACTTGTGTTACAATAATAAACAGAAATTTAATCAAAATAAAGTTTCAGCAGTATTAATAAATAAAGATTTTTGTCTTCGTTGTCGTGTCAATGGGCATACTCTGAAAGGTTGTAGGGCTCCTAAGATAATAATTTGTTATAGTTGTGGTAAAAGGGATGTAACTGTCAAAAATTGTCCAAATTGTTCTAATACTAAACAAAATTTTATTGAAAATTCAAAAAACTTGTAACTGTGAACTGTAAGAAATCAAATAATAGAAATACAGTTAATATTAATAAAAAAGTTCCCTTTAAAACATATAAAACAAGGATTTTTTATAACAAAAATATTCATTCCTTCAATTCTAAGGGTGGCTATTCTACAGTTCACACAATAAAAGGGGATGTTCGCCCCTATCTAAAAGTAAAAATATATGATTTGGGATTCAGAGGTTTGTTAGACTCGGGTTCTGAGATTTCAATAATAGGAAACAACGCAATAAAATTCTTTAATGGTCTGGCAAAAATACATAAATCAAATAATTTACAATATATTAAAACAGCTAATAGTTCTTCTTCTCCTGTGACTGGTTATATGTATCTGCCGGTAACAGTTGATGAAAAAACTTGTGTCATAAAATTTTTCATTGTTCCTGATGTGTCCACAGATTTGCTTTTTGGTCTCAATTTCTGGAAGGAGTTTAATATTGCTCCAGATGTATTGTCACTGTTGAAAGGTGGTGAATTTTTGTCCAGTAGTGAGCAAGTGCATACTGTTGTGGCTTGTGAGAAAGCTTTGCATGATTTGAGCACATTGTCTGGGGTTGAGCAAGCGCAGGCTATGGAGGTCATATCTCAATATAAAGAGATTTCTGCCGAGGTGAGGGGTCTAGGCAGAACTCATTTGGTCAGCCACAAAATAGATACAGGCGATCATGCACCAATAAAACAGCGTTATTATGTGGTTTCTCCAGCCAAGTTGAAAGTGTTGAATGAGCACTTGGATCAGATGTTAAAGGATGATGTGGTGGAACCTAGCAGCAGTGCTTGGAATAGCCCTGTCACTCTGGCCATGAAAGCTGATGGTTCTTCTCGGTTTTGCTTAGACAGCCGAAAGCTTAATTCTATTTCAAAGCATGATGCTTACCCAATGCCTTATATAAGCCATATCCTCGATCAACTCAGGAATGCTAAGTACCTCTCTTCTATTGATCTGAAGTCTGCATACTTTCAAGTCCCTTTGGAAGAGAGTTCAAGGGAAAAGACTGCTTTCACTATCCCGGGTAGGGGTTTGTATCAATTCAAGGTCATGAGCTTTGGTCTTGCTTCTGCTCCTGCTACTCAGCAGCGTTTGATGGACAGTTTGTTTGGTCCAGAGTTCGTTGGTCCAGTGTTCAATAAATTTGAAACTAATGATAAAAATGTCAACAATAATAGAGTATTTGTATATTTGGATGACCTGATTCTCATTTCCTCTTCATTCCATGACCATTTGGACCTTCTCCACAAAGTTAGAGAGACATTGAGGCAAGCTAACCTCACAATTAATATGTCAAAGTGTCAATTTTTTCGTAAACAATTAAAATATTTGGGTCATGTTGTTGACGAGCATGGTTTGCGTACGGATCCAGGCAAGGTGAAGGCCATTGTCGATTTTCCCGTCCCCACTTGTAGAAAAGAGCTAAAACGCTTCATAGGAACTGCCTCATATTATAGACGCTTCATAAAAAATTTCAGTAACACCGCGGGTCCTTTGAATGCGCTCACGTCGACCAAAAAGAGTGCTCCGCCGTTCAGATGGTCGCCAGAGGCTGATAAAGCGTTCAATGAGTTGAAAACGGCACTGTCTTCTGCCCCAGTGTTGGCTTGTCCAAATTTTTCACAAGATTTCATTGTGCATTGCGATGCATCTGATTACGGTATCGGCGGCGCGCTGTCACAGATTATGGATGACAATTTAGAGCATCCAGTCGCATTTTGCAGTCGTTCTTTGTCGCAAACGGAGCGTAATTATTCAGCCACAGAGAGAGAGGCGTTAGCAGTTGTACACGTTGTGGAATGTTTTAGGCCATATTTAGATAATGGTCGTCCTTTCAAAATTATAACGGACCACGCAAGTTTAAAATGGTTTCTAAACCTCAAAAACCCTACAGGTCGCTTAGCGCGGTGGGGTTGTAGACTTTCGCAGTTCAATTTTACTATTGAGCATCGTAGCGGTGCGCAAAATATCGTACCCGATGCACTTTCGCGTGCAGTCCCTGTGGCTGCATTAAATATTTCGTCCTCTGACGACGTTTGGTACAACAATATTGTTCAGCGTTGTACTAATAGGCCTACTGCCTGCCCAAATTTCCAATTAGTGGAAGGCAAGTTGTTGCGCTTCACTAAAAGTAAAAATAAACTTTCTAATGATTTTCAGTGGAAAGAAGTAGTACCATTAGAGGCCAGGGAGGCCATAATTGTTGAAAACCACTCTGTACCTACGGCGGCTCATTTAGGCGTCGCAAAAACATATAAAAAATTAAAATTGAGATATTTTTGGCCTAATATGTACAAAGACACGGTCGAGTTTGTCAAAAAATGTAATACATGTAACGCTTTCAAACATAGTAATCTGTCCACACCCGGTTTTATGGGTGAACCTAAAATTTGTTGTCGTCCTTTCCAGTGCATCAGCATTGATTTGGTTGGTCCACTGCCTTTGTCCCGTCAACAAAATACCTTTCTGTTGGTCGTTGTTTGTATATTCAGCAAATACTGTATGTTGTTTCCTCTGCGTAGAGCTACGGGAAAAGTGATTGCGCAGCGCCTGGAGGATAATGTTTTTCTTATTCATGGTATCCCGCAGACTGTCATGTCCGATAACGGTTCTCAATTTGTTGGTCAGGAGGTTAGGGCGTTGTATGAAAAATATAATATTCCACAGGTGCATTTGGGCCCTGTATACTGTCCCCAAGTAAATACCGTGGAGAGATACAATAGGACGGTTATGACGGCTGTTGCCTCTTTCGTAGAGAACGATCACAGAACGTGGGACGTAAACATTCATAAAATTCAATTCGCATTAAACACTTCCGTGAACGAGGCGATAAAATATACGCCGTTTATGCTCGTCCATGGTAGGGAGGCGGTTGCAGATGGCAATGTTTATGGCGAATTTTGTGATTTGGATGAAATTATCGTGTCACCACGTGAAGCTCTCCAGTCAAATTTGGGTCATTTGAATGTCATTTTTAAGGAAGTTCAGTCCTCGCTTCTCAAGGCGCACCAGCAAAACGTCCAAAATTATAATAAAAAACGGCGGGATATTTCGTATAATGTGGGCGATTACATATGGAAGCGTACATATCGAAATAGCGACGCCAATAAATATTTTTCTGCTAAATTAGCGCCAAAATATGAATTATGTAAAATTGTTCGGAAGCTTTCGCCATTGGTATATGAGCTTGAAAACGAAAATGGCAAGTCTATCGGTAAATGGCATATCAAGGATTTTAAAATTTTAGATGTGTCATCGGATTGATGTAAAATCCGCTCGCCGTGGGTCTGGCGGCTGTAGAATACCCACCCCACCGTTCCACCTGGTGTGTCGTAAAAACCGACTATAGGTTACACTAATGTCATCAGATAGTGACGTTATTGCTTGTTTCTCCCAACGTTCTATCGTTTTTTTTTCCGACTACATTCGTTGTTCGTTAACACTATATAAACGTGTTAAGGTTCTTTTATAATTGTTTAACGGCAAAATAATTCTGTTTATTTTGTCTATTTAAAAGCATGCTACTGTTCGTTGACGCAATTTCAACGCGTCAATGTTCTATAATACAGTATGTAGGATTGTTATGCTATTAGAGCTAGAGTTTATGTAGTCTAGTTTTCATTAGCATATTTCTGGTAAAATTGGATAAGTCTGTTTTATGCGTGGATTCGGGAGGACAAGCAATATCTAATATGGGGTGTTTGAGGGTTCGCAATGTCACCTGGCGGACACGCTCCATAGTGTAGTGGGAGATTGTGTTGTCATATAATATGTTTGTTTACTCAATTCATTGCGGGAAAATTTTGCACAGTTTGGGTGCTTTTATACAAAGTTACACGCTGAGCGGTAGCTTATATTTGTTTACCTTTACCTTTGCTGGTATTGCGTAGAGGGATTCGGGTTTGACGTGGGCGTCAAAGGCGAATTCACTACGTGAATTCTTACCCGGGAAGGGGGATATTGTAGCGTCGTGCATTGACGTGTCGTCAATGTCACAATGACAGCGCAAATTTTATGTTTTAATGTTTAAAAAGTTGGGTCAAAGATATGAGTTTGGGTCTTCATTCTTTGGGTTTTCCACAATTAAAAGTTTTTTCGCCACATAAGGCTATTTTCATTAAGGTGGGTTCGAACCTGGGTCGTTCCTACTATACAACGGTCATATTTGTTTTTAACTTAACGTTTCATTATGTTTTTTCCACAAAACTAAAATTATAACTGTGAATGTGAGTTCCGGCAAGGCTGTATGTCTTAGATTCCTTTGCGTTCCCACAGACAGATTCGGTCAACCAATAGGAGGGCTTGTCAGATCCTGGTTTGAGTGAAAGTAGGTTCGAATTGGTATCGTCTTCCCGTTCGGTTCTTTAATATTTTACGCGTTCCTTGTGGTGGAAATCATATTGTTTTTTAGTGCTACGTGTCTGGAAGGCATAGTAAATACGTCGTACGGTCGTCAAGTGGTGAACTCGTGCACGCAAACTGCGGTAAGTGTGCGATTCGTTGGGGACCGTCAGTGACTTGCGTTTTCAGCAATTAGACATTTCAAGTGTTTCTTTCAAGCAATTTCAGTGTTTACGTGCGTCCTACGTGGATTATCGGGCATACATGATTCTGCTCATGCCCCATTCAACCGTCGGAGTAACGGTAAAAAAAGTTAAAGTTTGTGAGGATACCTTCGAAACCGAGTGATAATATTTCGTGTCTTAATTTTCTAATTAAATACTAGTCTGGTATCTACGATAACCAGGCATATTATTCAAACATTATAAAGCTTGAATACTGTGTATTCCTTTTAAAACTACATAGCAAATACTATCAAATCAACTTTTATAAATTATTGCAGGTATCTCTGTAATTTAAAATTTATATTTTAAAATACAAAGATATTGTTGTACTATAAAATGGTTCAACTGTCAAATAAATAGAATATTATAAAATAAACCTATAAACAGATGAAAGAAGATAATAACATAATCATAATAAGAGATACTTTTCCAAACAGGCTACCTACACCCCGGCACCCTTGGCCGGTCATTATTATTTCAGCACTTAGTTTCCGATGAATAGTGGCTAAATAAATAACTAGTATTACACCATAAATGGTTTCTTATGTGTAGCAGTTAGAGCTTTATTAGCCATAGGAACATGAGTATAATGCACGAAACCACACCCAACCAGTCTACCGTCAGGTTTTCTCAATAATTTTACTTCTTCAACTGTCCCAAACTTTGAAAAATGTTCTTTCAAGCTCTCCTCTGTAGCCTTATAAGAGATGTTTCTTACAATCAACCTGGCATTTCTATTCACTCCATCTTTGTACTTAGTATTTATGTGGTCACCCATGCCGCTTTCCTCTACGTTTTCCATCTTGTGGAAGAACTTGAAATCTAGTAAACAACCACACGTGTGCTCAAGTACAACATAACCTATATGTCCAGATTTTGACGAGGACTTTTCACTTTAGACCATAAAGCTCTACTGAAAATTTACTTTTTTTGTATTTTTCTTCATATACATATTTAAACTGTATTTAATGTGCTTTCTTCGCTTTCTTCTTGTACCAAAAGAAAAACACACGGCAAAACTAATTTTGGCTCAGCTGACACTGACAGCAACTTTTTTTTTTTTCAATTTTACGGCTCTGGTTGCAAAACTTTTTGAGACACACGTTAACATTAGAATACATTTCTTCAGTAGTTTGCATTGAAATGCTAGTGTTATGCATTTCAATGCATCTTGGGAGAGATAATACACAAAACTACACTGATTTTACGCAACAAGATAAACTCCGAAACAATATTACAATCACTGAAATAAAAATCACGTCCGCCATAGTTGAATGGCGCCAAAAACCGCAACATATTTTTTTAATGGTGTATTCCAAAACGAGTGAAATCTCTGTAGTGGCTTACAGAGATTTCACATGGTGCCATGGTTGGGCGCTATTCAACTATGGCAGACGAATGAACAAAAATACCAAAATTTAAACATAAAAATAGCTGGGCATATTTAGTTGAATCTTCATTGTTGGTTTGGTTGGATACTTTTCATATAATCGATGGACTGATCTTTTCGGATACCTAGTATTCAAATGAATAGATAGAAACCCATTCAGTTAGAACCGATATTTTATATATTTGTATGTAAAATGCAATTATTTTAATAGCTTAAATTTAATAGATCGAAATTTAAAAAATGTTTGTACATACCACGGTTTGTGCCTTTCCATGTCCCTACCCCTACACTATTTTGACAAATGTCAACTATAGACAGCTCCAAGCCAACCCCCATAAGGAGGCTTTGGCGGCATTTGACTAATGGCGGACGTGATTTTTATTTCGATAATTGTAATATTGTTTCGGAGTGGATATTGTTACGTAAAATCAGTGTAGTTTTGTGTAATAAGTGTCTGTGATGATGTGCAATGTGGAGGATTATCGAAATAAGCGTCAAGTGGTGTGAAAAGTGATGATTTTTTATCGTGGTAATCCACCTCATCCAAGTAGCACCACAGTGTCTGCCATCGATCGTTTGACGTCAAACTCTCCCAAGATGCATTGAAATGCATTACACTAGCATTTCAATGCAAACTACAGAAATAAAATACTGATGACTTGGCTGTATGGGCTTCGTTCCCTTTGCCTTCCCTACATGGGAGAATTTAAAAAACAAACCAACCCCCATAACAGCCCCTGGAATCACCCATACAAAACCTTTTGCCTTAGTGAATGACAGGACCTGCACTGTGTTATCTGTATTTTTTGTAGTTGTTTTAAAATTCTTCTACATTGTGAAGGCAAAGGGAACTAAAACCACCAGTGTCCTTTTTCAGTCATCATTTGTACTGAACATTAATGTTTATTTGTATGAAATGATATTTTAAATAATTTTTTCATTTGTTTTTTATGTATAAATAATAATTTAATTTGTATAGTTTATAATTTCAATGTTTAAAATATTTATTTACAATGGCAACTATTTGTGCGTTTGATATTTTTGCTCTATTGCAACTTTTTCTCTTTGTCATCGTTTTTTTTCGGAGCATATTTCATTTATATATTTCGTATTTTTCCTTGTTTTATTTGTTTTACATTTGTATATTACGGATTTCATCATCTGTATTGTATTGAGCAACTGCAGATCCAGTAGAGGGTGTGCTGCAGACAACAGAAGACGGTCAACAAACTTAGTATGAAGAAAATCTTTATAACTTTGCAACTCATATTTTGGTAAGTGCCTACAGATTTCGGTATGCAATTATTAATATTTCATTTCAAGTCAGCTTCCCGCAATATAGTTGATGAAAGATAATAGCTATCATTTTAACGCTATTATTAAGCTATTATTTTAATTTCTTACAGGCAATGGCAGTTAGACGCTGTTCCATCTCTGGATGCAAATCTACAAGGAAATCACAGATTTTGTTTGAATTTTCCTTTGAGAAACATATATCTGAAGCATGGAAAACCATTTTGCGCCCAAAATTCCCTGGTATCAAAATATAACGCAGCTTCAGTGTTCTTTGCCAGCAGTGGTGTTGTATACTGCATTTTGAATGAAAATACATACATTAAGGCCATTAAAGAAAAAAGTGTGGCATACCCACAGTATTCACTGCATTTCAAATAGACAGAAGAGAGCCTGACGAGCCAAATTTCATATGTAAGTTTATTTGAATTTTAATACACTGATGCAATATGAGGTGCTTTCAATCATCATAAATTTAAAACAATGTCTTCTTTACAGAATTAGAAATCACAAAAGATGATAATTCATTCATTGTTTCTATCAGTTATATTATAATATTAGTCAAGAGCTGATTTTAACAATAGGGGTTAAAGTATGAAATTGCCGTTTTGTTTTAACTTTCATAGTATTTTAGTCTGTAACTATTATGTTTCAGAGTATTTTAATTTAACCTCCTCTTAAAACAGACCATATTTTTGAGCTCTTTTCATTTGTTTTGATAATTTGTTGTAAGAGTTGTCTCTGTGTCGTTTTAAGTGAATGCAAATCAAATAATGTATTTGAAGGCAGTTAAAAAGAGTTGTCTCCATGTCCAATTTTAACACAATTTAAATACATCATTTTATTTGCATTCACTTTAAAACGATTAATAATTTTTATGAAGTGTGATATTACACTTATTTCTAAAGCTTGTCTAATGATACATGCGAAATATTATTTTACTGGATTTGTCGTTGTGAAGAAATCTGAAAAAATTTTAGTATGGAAAATCCAGAGTTCCCCAAAATCTCCATACAAAAGACAACTTCATTGTTAAAGACCTATTATTATGTTCACAATAAAGGTGTTATTTATTATAATGCTCACTTGTAAAACAAACTGAATAAAACCTTGTTTGTGTAGATGTAATTAAATAGTTCATTTTATTATTTCTCAGAATGAATTTCATACATTTTTAGTTGGTATTCAGGCACAGTCCATTCACATGTATTTTTTTTTTACACATCCCTAATCTTTTTGTAAGAATGAGAGTTAGTTAACATTAAGCAAAAAATTGTTTCTCGTTATGTTGTAAATTTAAAGTTCCTTTGACTTAACCTGTTAATTATATTAGAAAGTAGGTACACATTCATATGTTACTATTTTTACAGTTTTTAATTTAATATTTAGAGTTTTTAATATTTAGAATAATTCTATTTACGTCATATTTTAAAATTTTCAGATGAAATGACAGGTGCTGCTGAGTCCAAAAATATACATCTTATCTTAAACCACTTTAAAGGTAACAATATAATTTATTTATCACAAAATTAACTTGTGTAGTAATTTCCCTTCAAAGAGAAAAAAAAATCTTCAAAAAACTCCTTGGGCTGTAGTAAAACAGTCTTGCTGACAGTTAATATATATGTATTTATGTCATCAACATCCTCTATGTTAACACTTTATTATATGTTTTTTTCAGGGAAGGGAACCTTACCTGTGGTGTGGTGACAACGTGATAATGTTACATAAACGTTTGCTGCTGGTTCACCAGTCTCCAAGACGATGATGAATACTGTACTGCTATTCTTCGACCAACTTTTCGACAGCGTAAACGGGACTAGGCCCCGCCACCACGATGCCGGGAAGATGCGCGGCGCAGTCAAGGATATTGGTTATGTATGTCGAAAACTTATTGCTTAATTTAAATGCCAGGCTTGCAAACGCTCTTTTTCATATGACAAGATATCCGAATTGCATGCTTGGATTGCTCAGAGAGAACGCAAAACTTTGTTGACACAATCTTAAATACCCCTCGGCATCATTTGTAATGCTATTTAGATCCCTTATTGAAATTATTAATAACTTTAAGGAACATCCCCATAGACCTGACTTACAGACAGAGAAAAAATATTTTACAATTCGACCAATAACAAATGGCTTGTATGCCGCGATCATCATACTAATGTATTGAATCTCTTTGTAACTATAGTTTGTAAAGTACAGATTCCACTACTTTTGTACAGTTATAAACAACATTTTTAACGATTCGTTTTCCGAATCCCACATCAATATTAAATCAGCTATGCAAACCTTGGCATTTGATATGCTTAAACGGTTTTCTAAACGCCACAATAGACAACGTTGTGGAGATCCTTGTGGGAAGCCTTTGTCTAGTTCCAGGCATTTCTAGGCTGGAAAAATGATGATCAAATACAAGATTTTCATTAAATTAAGCCTTGAAAAATATATAATATTTGGAGTTTCTTTGCAGAAAGGCAATTAAAAACGGGAACTTCTAAATGTTAAAGTAAAGATAACACATCCTTCATCCAAGGTGCCTATAAATAATAATAGCAATAATGTAAAATAATAACAACATTCTTGAGTAAACCTTAGCTCTCTAAATAATTTATTTTTCAGATTCGAGATCGTCAGTTCATCACCATAGCCTGCAAAATCCTGCATGATCATTTTGCAAAAAAGTACGTTTTTATAAGGATGTTATTTAAACGGTCAGCAGAAAATGCAACTGGCCAGCTAAAATAGCTAAATGGTCAGCAACTTATTGGCAGCAAAAATGTCAAAATTGGTCTGCATCATTAAATGTTTTCTTTGCTGCCAAATTGTTTAATATACATTTCGATGACACAAATATCATATCAGACACAAATGTCATAAAAAAATAACCTTAACCTGATATCTATCACATACATTTCCTAGGAATTGTTCCTTGATCCTTCATTGATCTTTTCCTAGATTCTATACATTTCCGATAACATATATATTGTTGGTCAAATAATTATTTTGCAGGCCAAATAATTACCTTGCTAACCAATTTATTATGCTGCTGAAGTGCTGACCAAACAATAATTTTGTTTTGTTGCTGAACAAAAAATTAAATGGCTGCCCAATTAATTACTTCCCAATATAAAGAGTAAAAGTTATAAAAAGGGAAGTAATTAATTGGGCAGCCATAAAATTTTTTAGACAGCAACAAAATGGTCTGCTGAAAAATCATTTGGGCAACAAGCAAATATTTTGTCAGCAATATAATTATTTGGCCAGCAAAATTATTAATTGAGCTACAAAATAATTATTTCAGCAGCAATGTACAAAATTGGTAATGTATAAAATCTAGGAAAAGATCAATAAAGGAGCAAGGAACAATTCTTCGGAAATGTTTTTGATAGATATTAGGTTATGGTATTTTTTTATGACTCAAAAACAATTTTGTAGTCAAAACATATATTAAGTAATTTGGCAGCAAAGAAAACATTTAAGTTGCTGATAAATTAGATATAGTGGCTTTACATATTTCTGGAGCTGTATTAGTTGCTGACCAATTAGTTATTTTAGCTGATCAATTGTATTTTTCTGCTGACCAAAATTCGAATATTTTGCCCCATCTACTTGCTCCAAAGAATGTAGTAACTAATACAAATTTTCTATTCAGATTTGTGACTGCGATGATTAAAACGCCAAAACTATATCTTTTATCGTTTTGTATTTTGTATTTAACATTATTGTTTTGTATTTAACATTTTGAATTTTATAATAATGATTTTATTTATGTTCATTACTAACCAATTTATTTCTTTATAAAATCGAAGTTTGTTTTATTGAATTTTTTCAAATTTACTTAAAATAAATTTTTGTTTTAGAAATAAGTTTATATATACCTTGTGATGAAATAAAGTGTATTGATTTCTATATTTTTGTAGTAATAAACTATAAATATAAATTAAAAGGATTTTTATTTTTATGCACCATTCATTCCTCAGTGCTGTGCTATTAATATCGATAACCACAGTACTATCGATATCTACGGTTATTTAAAGTCGATAATATCAGTACAACCCTATCAAAAGGTCCTGTCAATGTCATTTTTTCACTAAAGCTTGTCATTTCTAGGCCTGTTGCCCATCTGTCTTTAGACGTATTCTCTCTAATCTGTGCCCCATAAACAGCTGATTGACTGTCAACAAGTTTGGAAAATAGTAAAAATATTTTCATGATTATTTACTATTGGAGAAGAAAATGAATTGTCGCAGCATATTCCGTGCGTATGACAAACTTATTCGCCCTTCTATATCACTTCGTGCGTATGGCGAATATAAGATTATAAAACGACCAGATCCCAGAACTCTGAAAATGCCCTCACCGGGCTCTGCTCCTAGCGTAATGGAGATATTAAAAGAAAAAATACGTTTAAACGGACCAATAACAGTAGCGGAATATATGCACATTGTAGTAACGAATCCTACGGAAGGTTATTACATGAAGAAAGATGTAATAGGAGAAAGTGGCGACTTTATCACTTCACCTGAAATCAGTCAACTATTCGGAGAGATTTTAACTATTTGGTTTTACTCCGAAACGCAGAAAATGGGTCCTGGCAAGCCTATCAACATTGTAGAACTGGGGCCTGGAAAGGGAACCTTATTGGTTGATTTTTTAAGGGTAATATATATAGTTAAAACTTTATTATATAAATACTAGCCTTTTCAAAATTTAAATTTTAGAAAATAAGTTACTTTGAGTGTAATGCAGTTCATGCAATATTTAATTTTAATACTAATAAAACAACTGAACATTTTTTACACAGGTTCTGAGTCGACTAGGCTATGCAAGTAAAGACCTTAGTCTTCATTTAGTGGAGATTTCTTCAACAATGCAGAATGTCCAAGCAAACAGATTATGTATATCCCACAGGGCAACTGAAATTGATAGCCCACACAATTATGAGGTTACACATCTTATTATTTAATTTTTATACATAGTGTTTACAGAATTTGCATGAAGTGAAATAGTATAATTATTACATATTCAAAACTTCTTTACATATGCAATCAAATTTATAACTGATATAATAAAATATAAGAAACTAAAATCATACAAAATTATTTCCAGGGTGAAACTATAGATGGTATTAAAGTTTATTGGTATAATGATTTGAAAAAAGTGCCAAATGAGTTCTCTTGGTATATTGCTCATGAGTTCTTTGATGTTCTTCCTATACATAAGTTTGAAGTAAGATTTATGCAATTTTTTCAATATATATTATTTTTAAGTAATGCAAATTAATAAGTAAATTTAAGTAATCTAACAAAGACTTTTTATATAATCATAGAAAAAAGAAGAAGGTTGGAGAGAATTACTCATTGATATTGACGAGATGGGAAAGCTATATTACCGAATATCTGGCCAAGAGACTCAGTCAATAAAAGTACTTTTAAGGCCCCCCTTAGATTCTGGTGATAGGACTGAGATTGAAATCAGTGCTAGAGGTCTTGGTGTTGCAAGACAACTTGCACAAAGGGTAGATGAATTTGGGGGAATTTGTTTGATTGCTGATTATGGGCATGAAGGTGAAAAGGGTGATACTTTTAGGGTAAGTGGTAGTTCTTTTCCTTTTTTTTTTTCCTTGAAACTAGAAATAAACTATTATTTTATTTTGTACTCACGAAATTTGACAAAAGCAAGAAATTTTGACATTTAATGGTTTTACTTGAGAAATAATACTTGTTTTTAACTGCAATGGGCATTAGTTTGGTAATTTAAAAAAAAAATAGATTGAACCTTATTATAAGGTACTTCGAGGTGAAAACTTGGGAATGTTTCCGAAACTTTGGAATATTTCAGGAAAACTACCAGAAATATTATATATTATATTCAGAAGTAATAACTTCCAAAATTACCAGTAACTTTCGAAGTTTTAAAAAACGATTATTGATTTAAAAACTGGGAATGTACTATCCAAAAATGGATTTCAGACCCACCTTAATGTCATTTTGCTGTACCTAGCATTTAAATTCAAGTTAATTTCACCTGTAGACAGGTTTCCTTGGGAATGTACGTAAAAACGTCGTTAGTGACATAAACAGTTGTAATCGAAATATTGTCAAAGTGGGTCATTAATCTGCTTCTTCGATAGTACCTATGTGTTTATTATCAGTATCATATTATTTGACTGAATAAAACGAAATTATTGTATTTTTACCAAATTTGAAGTAAAAAAAATATATATTTTGAAACCTTCTAATGTTGCCGGAAGTTTTCGGAAATACTTCCATAGAATGTGAAAGTTTCCTGGAAGTTTTCAACTCTAGGTATAATAGCCCCTGCACTATCACACTTTTAAAGATAATCCTACCAAACTAGTATTTAGAATTTTAGATCAAAACTAAATTTATTTATTTTACAAATTTTTCAATTACTTTTAGGCTTTTCACAAACATAAAGTAGTAGATCCATTACAAAACCCAGGTGAATGCGACCTCACAGCTGACGTAGATTTCGGTCAATTAAAACTTGCTGCTGAAAAGTCACTTACCAGCGATAATTATGCTGTAGTGGTGGGACCAGTTACTCAAAAAGATTTCCTCAGAAGATCTCAGGCAGAAGTCAGGTTGAAGGTAATTCTTTTCTTTCAAGTGAATAATATTGATATATTTAAAAATAAATGAATCCCTTGCAATTTTATTACATTGTCAGCAAAATTACCATTCTGAAAATATTTAAATAATTTCTGTGCTTTAAGTCTAACAAGTTGCAAATCTGGAGTTTTATACTGGAGTGCTGTACTTGCTACTACTTTTTCAGGTTCTAATGGACTTTGCAAAATCAGACGAAGAAAAAGAAAAGATCAAAACTGCCTATGAAATGTTAGTAGACCCAAAGAAAATGGGAGAAAGGTTCAAATTCATGGCTTTTTATCCGTCCATAATGGGGCCGGTTCTTGATAAATACCCTCCATTAGGTTTCACTGAACCTAAATCATGAGATGTTTTATTATTTATTGTACCTACATTATTGATAATGTTTTGACGATAAGACAAAATTATGATGGTATTGTAGAAAATCTCTAGAATATTTTTCTGTAAGGAAGTTTTATTATTATAGATAAAATGTTTGATTATAAATGTTTTATGTTTTTTTACAGTAGAACCCTAACAACACTATTTTTACTATCCATATATCCATAAGGCTGCTCACCCACGTACACGTACTACTTTTTTGTAGGTCATAAAATCGCAACAATTTTTTTTGTGAGCGGCTCAAACAACACAGCCGTGCGTTACTTGCGACTTTTTGTAGCCGGTAGAAGTATTGAATTCAGATTGACGCTTCGATGTGCTTTGACTCTGCCACTTTGCTCTACACGACTATGCACATGTACCATACCATTCAGCGTTGGTTGCGCTCCGACGCGTGAATTCTTTCGAATGCTCACGAATTAGAGCCGTACCATTTGTATCTTTGTTGATCTTAGTAGAACTGCGTAATATGCTATGGAGATACGTAATATGTTGTGAAAACAAAAAAAAATATTATTTTTATGGTGATGGCTAAGTTAGCTAACAGTAATGAATCATTTGGGGACTCAGAGTAAACAGAACTGGAGTAGCCTTTGTCTAAAATTCCCCTCTGCCAAATGCACAAGCATCGGATGCTTGCACGTTTAATAAAACTAGTTGAGCCGCCATTTTGACAGCCATAACATTGTAAACGTTGCGGCGAACAGAGCTCCCGCAAAAATGCCTGCCTGTGCTGTTTTTTGTTGTAAAAATATATAGAAAACATCGAGTATGCTAAAAGATGGTGTCACCTTTTATTTGTAATTATAATATTTAAGATTTCATGATTATTTACTTCATTATTTCATGTTTTAGAATTCTACGATTTCATATTTCGAACGCTAGTCTCGTGGGGAGTGCGGCTGTGACGTTGTCAAAACGCACACCCCACGTGACTATTTTAAGCGTGTGTGTGCGTGAAATTTAAATTTGTGTGTCGAATTATGCATGTGTGCATTTGTAAAAACGGCTGGCTTTGAGTGTAGTGGTAACCTCACCCCCCGCAAGAAATGGCAGAAAAAAATGTTTGAGAAATTGACTAACGCCTACTCCAGTTCTGTTTACTCTGAGTTTGGGGACCAATAAAAAAAGGTCAACTACCCTACTATTTGGAAGTAAAGGTTAGAATCCTTTACCTTCCTATTATTAAAAAAAATGTAGAGTGGTGACAACATAGTAACTTAACAATCCTTTATGCAATAGTTCAATTTGATTTATAGTTCAATTATACATTTCTAAGTTCACTTAGAAATGTATAAATATCATTTAAATAAATCCATAATATTTGGTTTATACCGACGAGATAAATAATTTTAGTGGCAACTTACCTTTATAGAACATGAAGAAAATAGTAGCGGAAGTACTAGTGTTCGATGAGTGTATTAGAAACACCTTCGCTAAATAAATACTTAACTGATTCATTTTGAAATAAAAAATCGTTTATTTATTTTTAATTAATTATAAATTTAATAGTGCCCAATAATATATTAAAGATCAACAAGATTTTTGCATTTTATTTCATTTAACAATTTCTGAAGTATCGAATCCACCAATCAAATAATCGGTTCTTTATGTTTCGATACAAAAATCAATCTATTTCAACAAGAATAATTGCTGACTATAGTCGTAAAGTACCTGTAAGGCGAATTTTGGGTGAAATGGCGAAAATACGTTATGGTAATTATTCTAATAGAGATTTTCTTATAAACTTCTTTCTTTTAAAAGTGTTGAGTGATTGAGAATGACACTACCATAGTCTGTGGACACTACATTCTATTTTACTTGTGAGAAGATTACCTCCACGGTATTTTCCGGTTTTCCAAGGCACTAAACAGTCGATCATCTGCGATGAAATTGCAAAGCAGAGTTTTTGTTTTTAATATCAGTTTCATAGCAAAAGACATATTATTGAGCCATTTTGCATATTTATGCCATTTTTATTGATTATCTATCATCGGCCCTGTTCATTGCTTTTATTTTTATATGAGTTTCCTAAAGAAAATTAACACGCTGCGTTGTTAATGAAATGTCAAAATTTCAGTGGACCGCAGATTTATACCGACATCTGAGAAGATTTTGATTCTGTTGTGATATTTTTAATGAAAAAACTGATGTTATTCATGAACTTTTTTGTGTATTCTAATTCTTCATCGTGGAATCGTATTGGAGATTTCTTTGTTTAGTGTCACTGGATGATTTAACAGTTTCGAAAGTGAAGGTGAGGTGCATTTTCTTTTGTTGTCAGCTATTTATTCGGTCGCGCGTGTAATCGTCGTTTGCGCTTAGCAATAAGTTTATATGAGATCAGAGTTTACAATTACACTTTATTTGCTGATTTTATAAGTGAAGAATTACAATCTCTCAACTTACTTCATGGTGCTTCTGTGTTATTATTTTATTTCTTAGGAGTCTTTCTCTCTGAATAATAAATAATTTATGTGTATGAGATAAATTAGACAAAATTATGACAGGCAAGGCTGCATAAAACCCAGTAAGTTTCCAAGTTTTATACAGGTTAGGTTGACAAGTGTCTGTTTTCAAATATTTTCATTATCCCCTTCAAAGTCTTGAAGGAAATGCTAAAAATTTCACATTATAGCACTGTGTTTACCGTCTGCTCTATTGTGAAACTGAATTGTTGACATTCAATGGTTGTAATCCATGGTTGATTGTTTACAACAGTACAATCAATGATTTTTTTATTTCATCAATAAACCTTTAATAATTTACCATAAATTAGAGTCACATTTTTGTATTAAATTCCAGATATACCTACTCCTGCATATTGTATTTTAAATACGTTTTGATATTTTGCATGAATCTTGAGTTTTTTTTTTATTTTTGTACACAAAAGTAATTGAATATAAAATAAAAAATGAGAATTCAGAATATTAAATGTTTTAAGAAAAAATATTCCTTTAAATTATCTTTATTTTTGCTGAAGTGTAGAAAAATTTGATTAAAATGAGATGTGGTAAAAATATAAACAATGGCTTCAACAAGTGGTTTCACCCGCGCTGTACCTGTTCCCATGGTAATATAGAGATAAGATGTAGTTTATGTCCATTCATAGGCTCTAGACTATCTCTGAAATTTCGATTGTATTTGATTCGAAAGTTTTAATTATATCAACAGAGACAACATAGACTGACAGTTGGACAGATAGGCAGAGTTACTTTCGCATTTATAATATTAGTTAGGTTGTTAATGTGGGTAAGGAATAATTTGCATGAAATAAAGTATTTCACTCATTTTATACCTATAACCATGATTTAAAATATTAAGAAAGTCTTTCTTTTTTTGTAATAAATAAATACTAAGGTTCATGTACCTAATGATTACACTATGATATAAATGTTTTTTTTATGAATTGTTACTATTTTATTAAGTAATATTTTTTTTTAATAAGTTTTTATGTAAAATTCTTTCCCAAAAATGCTTATAAATTACCTTTAGGTTCATTTTGGCAACCCTTTAATTTGTCTTAAAATTTCTTTTCTTAATGAAAGTTTAGAAAAAGTAAATGGTTTTTGTTAATATTTGGAAATGTGTCAGAGTTGCCTAGAGTTATATTATTTATATTTAAAGAATGGAGTTTAAAAAACAATGGATTAAATATATAATATAAAGTACAATGTGTTATAGTAATCTATAACATGTATATAGTTTTGTCTCTTTAATGAAACTGTGATGAATGTTACATTGGTTCCCACATTTTTAATTCAACAGGTTTATTAAGACATTTTACCAATAATCTCATTATTTTTCTGTAAATAATAACTGTTGATTTGTGTTACATAAAATAAAACTGACTCACTCCTAAGTGTATTAGGTCCTTACCTATGAAATTTGTGTTTTGTATGGAGATTTTGGGGAATTCTGCATTTTCCATACTAAAATTTTTTCAGTTTTCTTCACAACGACAAATCCAAAGATAATATATTTGGCATCTATCATTAGACAAGCTTTAGTAATATGTGTAATATCACACTTCATAAAAATTATTTATCCCTTTTAAATGAATGCAAATAAAATGATGTATTCGGGAGGCACTTAAAAAGAGTTGTCTCCGTGTCCAATTTTAACACAATTAAACTTACAACAAATTATCAAAACAAATCAAAAGAGCTCAAAAATATAGTCTATTTTTAGACGAGGTAATTATTTTTTAGGAATACTCTGAATCTTAATAGTTACAGAGAAAATACTAAGAGAGAAAAAAAACACAAATTTCATAGGTAAGGACCCAATATATATATATACATGAAGCTGCATCCAGATTATATAATATGTTTTATTATAACATTACAACATTTATATAACAGTATTGTAATATAACGCAATGTTATTTATCTTGTGGATGTGCAGTTGAGTACAACATGTATATGTTGCATTCAGAACTCTTCAACCAGTCAAAAGTACTTTTGACTGAACAGTTAGTCAAAAGTGGTTTTGAATGAAAATTAATGGTTAGAAAGGCAGGTACGCACGCGTTATGCATAAATGACTATATCCATAATTTTGTGTTAGGTTAGGTTATTATTTTTAAGACCCTTAAAAACTATATTTTTAAGGGTCATAAAAAAATTACCTTAACCTTAAATTTTCAGACTAAAGAACTTTTGACCAATCTATTCAGTCAAAAGTCCTTTTGACTGATTTTGCTAGTCAAAAGTACTTTTGACTGATTTTGATAGTCAAAAGTACTTTTACTGGTTAAAGAGTTTTGACTGCAACATATACACATTTTAGAAGTGACAATCTTTCTTTCAATAAGAGTCATTTACTGTGGTTACATGTTTTTGGAGTTGACTGAACATATAATCTGTATGCAGCTCAAGATTTAAGGTATTTCAATACAATATTTGAACTGTACTTGTTTAGGTTGTGGCTGGTGATCTTGGCTGGAAATGAGCTCACCACCACCAGTGCAGTTAGAAGTTGAAGTTGGTGACGAGTCTATGGAAGAGGATTCCACAGAAATGATTCCGTCTGACAGGTATTTTTTATATATACCTATAATTTTTTTTATAAAATAAATAGTATTTTTAACAGCAGAATATTTTTTGAAAGTGGTGATTTATGGCACAGTCGACTTCGTCTTGAAAAGGGGATGTTCTATTGACGTGCAATATGTAATAAATTTCATTTTAATTCATTCATTCATTTCATTTTCTATGGAGCTTGACTTTGATATGTAACATAAGAAATTTGAATGTGCCATTTAATAGTCAAGTTCTCAAAAAAAATATATCATTTTATATAGAGCAGGGGGCATCTTTAAATTAAAATTGATTAGCATATTTATTTTTCGCCTTTTGGCCCTGGCTTAAATTATTCAAAAGAACAGCAAACCTGAATCAATGGTAGTGTGACAAATAATACAATGCTATGGTTATTTATTTTTAATACTATTATTAAAAAGTGTTCTAAAACAGAGAGACTAAGTTATCTAAGTTAATATGCAAGTAACGATGATTTGTTCTTACTCTACATATACCTAATAGCCTAAGCCTATTAAAAAAATGTAATTAGTAAGTACACGTGTTAAGATGCGTTGTGAATACCGTCAGCCAATAATTGGGTTCAATGTCGCCTCGCCAAGGTTCTCTTTAGGACAGAGGTAACTGGTTCGCTATTCTCTGATGGCGCTCAGCCAATATCCGGCAAAATGCAATTTCACGCTAAAATAAGTCTTAAGATTTTATTATAATACGAATTTTCAAAATATAAGTATTTTTTCAAAGGTAAACTTATCATTTATTGTTTTTTTATCAATTATATTAGCTTTTGCGTAACAGTATATTGAAGCAGTTTAAATAGAATCAGACTAGAGACCTAGTGTAAAAAATAATGCTATCTATCTATCTAGTTATTCAACTCGTTATTCTCAGTTATTCAAATCTAATACCTATGCAACTTTTTGATGAGTAGGTTAATCATAATTAAGCAAATTTTAAAAACTCTTTATTGCACAGAAACAAAAATACAGATCATAAAAAAACAGAAGAATGCAAGGCAGGACTTATCTCTCATAGGGATGTCTTCCAGTCAACCTGTCACAGGTGTATGATATCTCATGTTGTGAGAGAAGCGACACCAGTGCACAAGACAAACACAAAAAAGATATATAAAAAGAATATATTAACCCTACTTCTAGACAAATAAAAAGGTTATTTATAATTATAATGTAATAGTAATAAAATATTAATACCTTGATAAATACAGGTAGATTGTTAGTTGATAGTGCAGGTTTATGTTTATGTATTTATTTGCGATGTGCCTCACTCTGTAAGTGCCGGCAATTAGAGGTAAGATAACGAGTTCTCAGTTGTTGATGAATACAGGTGAAAATTGGTTATCATAATGTAAAAAAATGCCCTGTTAGTAACGCCTCAATTATCGTCTTGTTACATAATTATAATGTCAAAGACTGTTAATTTCAAAATCTGAAAATAAAGATGTGTTACATCCTCAGAGTAAACAGAACTGGAGTAGCCTTTGTCTAACATTCCCCTCTGCCAAATGCACAAGCATCGGATGCTTGCACGTTTAATAAAACTAGTTGAGCCGCCATTTTGACAGCCATAACATCGTAAACGTTGCGGCGAACAGAGCTCCCGCAAAAAAGCCTGCCTGTGCTGTTTTTTGTTGTAAAAATAAATAGAAAACATCGAGATGCTAAAAGATGGTGTCACCTTTTATTTGTAATTATAATTTTTAAGATTTTATGATTATTTACTTCATTATTTCATGTTTTAGAATTCTACGATTTCAAATTTCGAACGCTAGTCTCGTGGGGAGTGCGGCTGTGACGTTGTCAAAACGCACACCCCACGAAACTATTTTAAGCGTGTGTGCGTGAAATTTAAACTTGTGTGTCGAATTATGCATGTGTGTATTTGTAAAAACGGTATAAGTTATTGTTTATGTGTGCTGGCTTTGAGTGTAGTGGTAACCTCACCCCCCGCAAGAAATGGCAGAAAAAAATGTTTGAGAAATTGACTAATGGCTACTCCAGTTCTGTTTACTCTGAGGTTACATCGTATAAAAAGTTTTGTTTCAAGAAAAAATGAAATGGTGTTTTCATTCCTAGATTTAAAAAGTCATACTGTACCCTGATTTCTAACTGGTAACCTCAGTAGCTCTTGAATTCAAATAATTCCCTACGTCCAGTCCATCAAGCCAACATACACACACATACACATACACACACATACACATTTACATACGTTATACTTGACATATACATTTTACATATATAAAGTATAACGTATTGTATAACTTAAGCAAATTCTAGTTTACCCTGATCCATCGGGAATCAGTGTTACAAAGTAAAACATTACAAACACTTTAGATTGTTCTACATAACATGTTACGTATGTGCCGTTCGTTGACCCTTCTTTATAAATTATAATACATAACTAATATCTACTACACTTTGCAAAAAAAAAAACCAAAGGAATATGTCCTTAGACTTATATAATAACAATAGAGCTAATAATATTCCGTTTATTTTATTTTATTTTATTGTAGGTACAGTCGAGTTTAAAAATATGTATACACGTTTGACAGATAATGACTCATATTTGAAAGGAATAAAGACTGTCATCTGTCAAATGTGTATACGTATTTTTGAACTCGACTGTACTATAGGCTCTTGGCTTAGGGCCGAAAGTGGCTGAAACTGCGGTAAGCGGACAGACCGCGCGGGCCCGCGCGGAGTAATTTTGTCGGCCGTTAAAACTGAACTGTTTTGAATCTCGTAACTGCACTACTCTATTATGAAATATTGAAATGTGGATACACGTATTGGATGGGCGTGTAGGAAGAGAAAGGCCGAAGAAAACATAGATTAGGTGATCGATGATATGAAGGGAGAGACATGGCGAGTGATAGGAGAATGAAAGAGAAAGAGACGAGAAAGAGACGAGAAGAGCTGACCCCCGTTAAAATTGAGAACAGAGCAGGCGAATGAAGATCTACAAAACCAACGCCCATCCCTACAGTACCTACCGTAATTGTTTCATGGCTCAATATCGCGTGTTTCATCGAACGATCGTTTTTATTAATCTGAACTGTACCACAAAATTCTAATTTAAGTTCGCCAATTTTAATGTATAACAATTGCGCGAGTTTTCGTATCTGGGTTAAAGAAATAACGTCACATCTCACAGCGTATCGTTATACTCGTTTTATTAATGTGATTAAAAAGATACGTTGAAATAATTCTACGGTTATCGCACTCTGGTCTTATGATTATAATATTATTTAATACTAGCCCGCGACTTCGTCCGCGGTTACTGGTTTTTTAACTATTCCACGGGAACCCGTTTAATTTTCCGGAATAAAAAGTATCTAAGATGTTGACCAGGGATATAAGGTATCACCATGCAAAATTTCATTAAAATCGGTCTAGGCATTTCGGAGATTAGCCCGTACAAACATGCAGACAGAAACAAAAATTTTTTTTTTCATATGTTCCCTCATTTTAGACTTGATTTTAAGCATTTTTTTTCTATGTACAGACATTCGAACTCCACAGTTTTATCATAAAGTATAGGTATGTATGTACATACCTATAGATTATCGATATTTGTGATGGAAAAGCAAAGATTTTCTTAAAGTATAGTTTTTAATTATTACCTATTAACATAGGTTCCAGGTTCGAGTTACAAGACGTTAGTCAAATCATGCTCCAGTGTTTTTTCCCGTATTTATGAACACCTGTTTCTTCCAAAAGTTATGCACTGGTGTTAAAACTTACATTTCACCTGATTAGTTTAGACACTTAGGTCTCTATGGGCGTTGAAATAGAAATAATAAAATAATACCAATGGAAGTGAAATTAGTACAAAAATTCATTATTGTGTTCCGGAATCTTCTTAGCATATTATCATGTTATTCTTCATATTGATGTATCGACTTTTGCTCGACTTTTTCGGAACATTGAAATTTCTATCAAAAAATAGATTTGTCGTCGTTGAATTCGTTATGATTTGCGGAGGAATTTTGCCAAACTCCTACGCAGTCTAGTTGGGCCTGGGGCAATGAACCTAACGCCGTTATCATTCGTTATACGAACATAACCCAAAATAACGACACTATTAAAAAAAACGAATCCACTTCGTCGTCTTCAATGCGGGGAACACGAGACTACACGCGTAGCAGCTCTCGAAACTATAAAAAATACTGTGGAAATAAAAAAAGTAGTCATACTACCTTGTGATGTGATTCATTCGTTAATATTGTTGTCAAATATAATTTCTGGTGAATCTTGAGTTTTTTTCCATTGCATAATCAAGTACCGTGTGTAATAATAATTAAACCTTGGTGTCCCAGACGACATTCCGGCATATCAACAATAGATTTTGCTATTGTGTCTCGTTAAAGAATATTTGATAACGATGATTAAAAAATAATCACCATGTCATTGGGAAAGAATCAAAGAGAAATAATGAATATTTTCTCTTTAAGCAGTGATGGCAATCATTATATTCTTTCACTATTATCACAAGAAATATATTTCTTTTTTCATTAGTGCATTCAACCCAAATCAGTATATTGAATGCCATAATAATCAACATTCCATATAAGGAATTGAGGAAACAGAAGTGCATTACCTTTGTTGACAGGCCTTCAAATTCTCTTATCAACATTTTCCTAATAGGGGTGACATTACAAATAAGCCCTATTGAACCCTATGACTTGCACAACAGAATCTAAATTTCAAATTACTCGACTCAATTGATTTGCGTTTTTTTTATAAATAACCTATGTTCGTAGCGGTGGCGCGATGCCAAATTTGCAATTCAGTACATTGTTTAGTGTTGTCTAGACTAGAGTGGTGTGTAAAAAATTATGCAAAAATCGTAAATATAATAAAAAAAATCAAACCAAATATTTGAAGTCAATGTGAGAAAATAGTTGCACTTTGTGTTGTACTCAAATTTATTGTGTAGAATGTGGTTGTTATATTCAACTTCGGTGCGATAACGTCAAATTCATTGCCAAATTATGTATATTTGATTTCAGGCATATGTTACAATAATATTTCAATTGTATATTTACTTCCTCGTTTATTATATAATATTACTTATTATTAGTTACATAAAATAGTGACAACAGTATTTCTTCAGCGACTTAAATCTAGATTGGTTTCTTCTTTAAATTGAAGTATAGTAGCTGCAAGCCGTTATATTAAACAATGCCATAGAAAGACCAACTTAAAGTGAAGCGCAATAAAGTGTGGAATAATGAGTGAGGAATCGATGGACAGGTTTACGTTGCCCGCTCGCGCTGAGGCCGTGGTGGAACTATGGCGCATCAAGCTGACCGAGGGGGTGCTGGCTCCGAGCCACTTCCAGGACCACTGGCGCGTCACCGTGCCCAGGGTCTACTCGCCGCAGCCGAACAGGACGTGTTTAGGTAATTATTTAAAAAATAATATAATTATCATCACGAATTTTAACCCCGAAAGCGGATATGCCAACTTTGCGCCTGAAATATTGAAGTACACATGTAGCAGGCGAGGCTGTAGCCATGCACCGGGTCCACTGTGAGGCTAGCGGTTTTCTTCTTCCATCACTTGCCATTTCTACACTCGCTCCCTTCCTAGCTATGGTCTCGTTCACACAAGCTTCCACTTCCTGCATACTCTTATATTCCTAGCTTTCTGATCACAATTCACATTATCTTATCCTTACCATTACCTTGTCTCATTACATGGCCATATCAAGATATTTTTCTGAAATGGATGTGTATTATTCACACAGTATTGTATAATATGATTGACAAGATAAACCGAAAATTGTGATTTCATTGCCAATAGATAGCTTATATATGGTTCTACATTTATATATATACTGGTTGTATTAGGAAAAAGGAAGTAAAAAAAAATCATTTTATTTAAATATATCCATTACTGAACTGGAAATAAAATTTTGAAGACACGTGTATTTTCTACTTAGGTAATATTTAAATATATTGATACGGCTAGTGATAAGGATAAAGGGTTTTCATATAAAGAAATTTATTTAATTACGAAATAAATTAAAGTACGGTTGCCGCCGTATATCCTGTCTTATTTCTTGTGTAAAAACCTGCATTATTTTTAGACATCTGCCTATCGCTTGCTTTGGGGATATAGGTATAGGCGTGATGATATGTTATATTGTGTCTCTTTAGCTCTAAAGACGATCATAAAAATGATATCCATCGCAAAATATATTTCTCAATTATTGCTTTGAAATATTTTAATATTTCTTTAAAACGATTTCTTACTATTTCCACGACATATCACGCCTATATTCCCAAAGGGTTAGGCAGATATTAATCTGCTCATGCACACATTTTTCCTGATAATATCATATTATGTTTAAGTCCGTGTGGTAGCGGCTGAGCCGTGTGGTAGCGGCTCATAAAGAATACTACCAACCCATCTCTTCCGTACTTAGACCTGAACAACTATCCAATAGTTTATAGCGGCAACGGGCTTACCACCTGTCACGCTGTGATAATTTGTATGTATGTATGTTTAAGTCCACATGAACAGAAGCCGAGCTTGTTACAGTTCAACGGATACTTAAATAAGCGGTATTTAAAATAAACTATTTCCAAATATCAGCTCTGTATCATCCCAGTCTGATGCAGCTTATGCTGAAGTCGGGTCTTGAATAACCTTAAATAACCATGTAAATTTTGCGTATCCTTAGTATTTGGTTTACAGCCAATAAACTTTTCTTTGAACTCCTTTTTATCTTCCAGATTGGTCGTTCGACGAGGAATTAGCAGTGCGACTGCTGATATACCCTTTAGAGCAGTTCATCTGGGGTCCGAGCGACGGGTCGAAGCCGGCGCCGCGGCGGTCCACGCTCTGCGGACGCGTGTTCAAGCAGGGCGAGCCGGCCTACAGCTGTCGGGAATGCGGTAACGTTACACACACCATCACGCCTATATCCCGGGAGGTGTAGGTAGAGATGTGTTACACGCCCACACTATGCCTGTCATTTTGTTGGTCCCGTAATAACCTATTGCGCCTATGACCAAAATTCTAACATGTAGGACATATGTAACATACCTCTAAATAGAATCCAAACACTAGATAACGCGGTTTCGGATAGTAGATGACATATAAACATTCATAATAAACTTTCATATAAAATATAATCGTGTGGTAATTGAGTCGTGTGGTAGCGGCTCATAAAAAGAATACCACTAACCCATATCTTTCCTTGGGTGCGTAAAAGGCGACTAATGGACTTAGAACTGCACAACATCCAATAGCTTAAAGAGACGACGGGCTCACCACCTGCCACGCTGAGTGCAGTCACTGCTTGGTGAAGCGCGGACTATGGTAGTGCACTGCTTCTGCGGTGCTTTTGCCTAGTCTCTGAATAACCCTTATGGGATAATAGTCGTGATTATATGTATGTAGGTATAAAATATAAACATTCAAGACTAAAGAAAAAGTACTGTATTCATCTCATGTCTATGAGGGTGCTTTTCCACCAGAACTAAGTCAGGTAGCCAAGCGGTACGCGTTGAAAAATAATCCAAAAGAATTGCGCCATTTTAGAATTCACGATATGCGAAATAATCCAATTGGTCTTTTTTTGCCACGCTTAGCTAATTAGCTACCTCATCATACATCATCTCAAGATCTCATTAAATTCTATGCTTAAGGGTATGAACCCTTAAGCATAGAATATAACTGTGACCTGTATCGTTTTGTTCCAGGAATGGACAACACATGCGTGCTATGCGTGGAGTGCTTCAAGGTGTCTGCGCACAGGCACCACAAGTACAAGATTGGCCAGTCCGGCGGCGGCGGCTGCTGCGACTGCGGCGACACCGAGGCCTGGAAGAGGGATCCCTTCTGCGAGTTGCATGCCGTTAGTAATTTTTATTTATTTATTATTATTATTTATTTAAAACTTAATCTATCTTTACAGGTTAAACCTAATGCGATAGTTAAGGCAAAGACAACTACACTTACATGTATACTTTTAAATAAAATGGTGTAAACATCTACATACCTACCTATAACAAACAGTGTACAATGCTGTCCTAGTGAATTCACACAGAGAGCAGTGAAATAAGTCGACGCTGTCAGCAATTGCATTGAGGGTAACCAATGTGCGTGAAAGCAGACACTCTCTTAACAGGTTGGTTCTCGCGCAGTGCACCGCCAGTAAAGGCGGGCGTCGTCGTCGCTCAACATACCTATCAGGGACCCTAAACGATATAATCCCCAATATAGCTGGGTGATAAAGTTTACCCCTGATTAATTTAAATAAGTACACGGCTAGAGTGAGATGCCTACGTACACGCAACCATATTTTTTCAGATATAAATATCTTATAAACTTATTTTGGACCCTCTCCAACATAAGCACATATTAAGCTTCATGTGGTGCCCAAATTACTGAGTTACCTTCCAGCTGGCTTCTCACGAGTGCACCATACAATGCAACTATAGCTCTCATGCCTGTAAACCCGTGGGCCCTACGTAGAATGAACCCCAAATTCCTATATGCCTTTTTACAAATATTGACAATATGACTACGGAATATTAAATCAGCCGCAAGTAGCACTCCCAGATCTTTTACTGTGGATACTCTTTTCAGCATCTCTTTGCCTACGCTGTAATCATGATAGGGTTTTGAGATCTCGTGAAGGAAATCGTCAAACATTTGGAAATGTTGAACTGGAGCTTGTTAATAGACAATATGCTTGTTCGCTCGCGTTAACAATGCAGCAGTTTTCAATGTTACTGTAGGGTAAACAGGAGGAGCTCAGTGGCGTAGTGGTTCAAACGGTTTGGCTTTCGATACTTAATCCATGTATGGTGTATGGTGACTCTTTCATCTCGAATTCCTCAGTGCTTCGTAAAGCACGTTATGCTGTTGGTCCCGGTTGCTATTTCAACCGTTTTTATCCACTATCCATCTCGTTTTAGTGCACAGTTGTGTTAACTCACTATTCAACGAAATAAAGTATAATAAGTAAAATGCTATTTGTCTTTAGTAATATAGCTCTGGTTACAGGCGCCCGCCGACGAGGACCAATCACAGCACGCCGTGAGCGCAGACGTCGTCGAGCGCATGAAGATCGTCGCGTCTGTCGTTCTGTCCTACTGCTTGCGGCTGTTGACAGATGACCATGCGCCTAGCTTACCCAATGATCTTAGGTACATGTTGATTTATTTATGATGCCTATATCCCCGAAGGGGTAGGCAGAGGGGCCTATTACTGTTACCGGGCCTATATAAAATTCATAACCACTCTAATTGAAGACAGCCAGGATTGATGCTATTATATAAAACGCGTTTATATGACATACCCCCCTGATGGTAAATAGATGAGTCTATAGCAGGAGCTAGCTTAAAAAACAATTTAAATTAAGACCTTGCCATCACATCTCCTTGTCGGCCCGTAAGATGATACCTTTTCACGCCTCTTGGAAAGGAACGCATTAAAATAACGCAACGCACGCAAAATAGTAACATTTCTTTTTATTTAGCTAAAAAATTATTATACTAGCTATGGATCGGTCAAGACATTCTTCAAAGCAAAATGTTGAGGTTGATGGAATCTTTTGTTGAGGTGATATTAACCTATATTTCTTGTTTCCCAGGTTGAAGGACACTGAGAAGGATCTTCTACAAATATTGGACTCTCCTGACTGTTATTGCACAGTTCTATACAATGACGAAACTCACACTTTTGAGCAGGTAACTTTACTTTATAACATAAGAGGCCCTTTGAAGTGTATGATAGATAAATGGGCGTGTCTTGACTCAACACCTTGGTAAGCAATTGGAGGATCCATTTGCGGAAATAGTTAGGGCAACAGAGAACAGAAGCCCTAGCCATCTCCACCTTGCCCATGAGGTGCTTTTTCACGCCTTAATAAAGAGGAAAGTGTGTTACGGATCATAACAAGTGGAGGTCGGAAATCTCCGCCTTCCCTACGAGGAGAAATCATGATTGTATTAATACATACATACATAAGTCACGCCTTTTTCCCACAGGGGTAGGCAGAAATTACATCCTTCCACTTGCTACGATCCTTGCATATTTCTTTCGCTTCATCAACTCTCATTACAGTCCTCATGCATGCTCGGCGATTTCGGGTACCTTTGATCTAGCCCTTCTCTAGAACGTCTTTAATTTGGTCGAGAAACGTTCGCCTAGGTCTGCCTCGTCCCGTATCTCCACTCACACCCGATTCATATATCCCTTTAGTCAATCTATTTTCATCCATCCTTTCCAAATGTCCAAACCATCTTAGCATACCTTTCTCTTCGTCTCCTTTACCTTACCCTTCTCTATTTTATTAATGTCTATAATTAATTACTCTCAGGTAATCACCACTCTGACTCGGGTGATGAAATGCTCCCACCGCGACTCTGTGGAACTAGTGACACTAATTGATCGCGAGGGTCGTGCCCTAGTCAAATGCAACTTATTCCAAGTCTGCGACAAACTCAAAACTGATATTGAGGTGTAAGTATTTTTTTATATAATTACCTATAATTTAATAAGGAAATATTTTTTAATTCTCGAAGGTTAAATTACTATCATTTTTGATTCGTTGCCAGAAATAATGTTTTAAGGAAGTAGAAACAACACTATTATAGTTTAAAGTATATAATAATAGCACGCACTTTATTATAGTGCCAAGTACTATTACTATGGCACATTGTCTTTTCTAAACTATTGGCTAATATATGGCTGTAAAACAATTGCATGTTAAATATAATTTTATTTTTTTAATATGCTTGTTACTAATACTTACTACAGAGTTTTGAGTTGTTTTTCTACTGCATATAATTTTTTACTAATATCTTATTTTATAAAGAACGGAAGAAAATAATTCCATGCTTAGTGAATGTAGGTCAACCTAGAGCCAAAAATTTTAATGGTTAACTAATTTTGAATTGTAATATCAACACACATTAAGATCAATATTAATTGGCTATCTGACACTTGTTACAAAAAATTAAATACCTGTTAGATTTAAACGCTTTTCGTATGATTATAATGTAGTATTTGTATCGTTAAAAAAATTAAGTACACATCAGTTATACATATACCATATTTATGTTCTACCTTTTGATTGTGATACAATTTTGTGAGTTGTGCTTTAGAAATTTATCAAAACTATTTTTGTTATTTGCCATGTAGCCAATTGGTTGATTGTTAGGTGCATCAGCGATTGACTAGAGTAAAGCACAGTCTGTCAAGTATAAGTTAGCAGCTGGCGTAAATGGAACAAATTACGGCTCTCCATTTGTTGAAAGTATCTAGAATAATTGTCCCATGTTTCACCACTGGCCTGCCAAGTTATACTTCACAAGTTGTGGCGCATGAGTACAGTCAAGTATAAGTTGGCAATAAGCAGACACATTTTGACGGGTCTCCGCATGGTCGCCTCAGTATAATTGTCGTGCGAGTGGGTCTGGCTTGCCAAGTTATGCTTGCGTGGTGTGGGGTGGTGTGACAGCGTGTGACGTGTGACTGACAGCTGCACGGCGATGTTCGAAAGGTTCACGTCGCGGCACGGGCCCGGCCTCAAGGTGCTGGTGGTGCACGCGCACGTCGTCGCGCACCAGACCTTCGCTATGAAGCTGCTGCATTGGTGAGTACATACCCTTATTACCTATACTTAACGTTTTAAGAGTCGGCCGTCAGGTTGGCCAGTAGGTTAAAATATGGACCAATGGTGAAAACGTATTTTGTACTATAAGATGGATGCCAAACTCCCATACAATAACATGAGGCAATGTTCTGTCTCGATCAGTAGGTGTTCCCTCTCATTCAATCACTATTTATGAATGAAGGCTATCCGTGGGATATCCCCTTCCTCTCTTTCTATCCATAGTTTCTGTCTCACCTGTCATATTTACGCCTAGACTGAAAATTGTTACAAATTTTTGTAATTTAATATTTTAAATAAAAAATTATGAAACTGGTGATGACGTGCGTTGTTTTATGTTGTGTGAGGGAGTGGTATCCTGGATGTACCTTATCATTTCACAGGTGAGTCAATAATCACATATTAAATAAGAGTATATGTTTGAGAAATTTGTGTGTATTTTTGTGGGACGTCATTAGTTGGAATAGAAAGCTTTACTACGAAATGTCAAACTCATTCATTAAAGTTATAGAGTGAGAAGGAACACCTACTGATCGAGACAAAACATTGCCTCATGCTATTGTATGGGAGTTTGGCATCCATCATAAAGTACAAAATTCTTGACTACAGTTAAATGACCATAGAGAATTTAACCACAACACGATGCTGGGATTAGTAAAATGGAGGCTGGCGGCACAGCTGATGTATATGGCTTCGAATTTTCATCGCAAACTTGACAATTTGTCAAGCTACGTCACACATTTTGACGTTTTCATTGACGCTATTGGTCTACATTTTAACTTTTGTGGTTACTATTACTACGGTTTAAAAAACTCACTCTTAGATCCGAACCACAGAACCAAAGCGAAGTCTCTGTTCGAAAAGTTCCACGCTATGCGGTTTGAGTAACCTTCTCTTTCTAACTGCAGCTAAGCAGAGATCTACATTTATGTTTAGATCTTTAATACGGACCTAAAACTTCATTTGTTTATTGTTTTGAGAACAAGGCACTGATGAAAATGTTGCTAAAATCGAACGGCGTTAACGATCGCGTTCAAAGACTCCCTATAAAAAGTGGCAGAGGGCCGGGCTCCTTGTTTGAAGAACTGACAGCCATTAGGGCTGAAAGGTTCTCTAGGGGTAGCTGAAAATTAAAAGTGGAAGCTTGCAGTACGAGATCAATTATTCTGAAGATCTTTGAGGTGGCTAGCCCAGATGTGAGCGTCTAAGCTGACATCATAATGATGCTTCACAAAACCCACTTTATATGGTGTGAATACAATTTGATACAAGGTTTACAATTAATTCAAATTCTTTGTGATTTTAATTTAACGGTGACAACAATTTATTTTTATAACTGTAAGAAATTTAATTACTGCTCCTACAGGAGCCACATCATATAGTTCCTTCATGTCACAGATGTTCATGATGTTAAGTCACAGTTATAGTATTATTGTACCTTAATCCAAAGTAATGGCTTATATTTACCCAATACCGCACAGGCTTCAAAACTTCGTAAGCCAAGAGCCAAGCCTTCGTCAGGCAGTCAGCCAAGTGGCTCTAGGCGAAGAGACTTGGGGCGGAGCGTTCGGAGGCGCCATACTTGTAGGGGGTGGCGGCATCGTCGGTGCAGTCATGCAGAATGACTTCCGCATGTGGAAAGCGGCTAGGACCGCCTGGCATCGACTCATGATAGCTACAACCTTGATGGACTATTCTACTAAAAAGTCGATGGCGATATTGTTCACTAAGAATTATGGTAAGTTTTTGTGACTAAATTGACTCATAGGGCTCGTTTATGGACGTCGAGCGGCGCGGGCCGCCGAAAAACAAACATTCGGCGATGTTTGGAACATTCAAGCAGAAGAGTATTTGCAAGCGTTTGTTTGAGCTTTAGCGTCAAACGCAGCGACCAGCGCGGCGTCGGACGCGGCGGGTGAACTAGCAACTTAACAAGTTTGGCAACGGGGAACGCGGCGGGTGTGGCGGCGGGCGACGCCGCGAGAGACGCTGCTTCAAACTTCAGTGTTATGTATACAACGCTACGTACGCGGCGGATGAACTGGCGGGCGACGCGCCGCGGCAATCCACGTCGTACGCGACGCTTGACGCCCCGTGTTTCCTTAAACGATTCCCTACATTTCTATACATTTGATTTAGCGCGTGCCGCTTGACGCGCCGCGTGTCCTTAAACGAGCCCATAAACATTATTGTAGTGCGATCTTAGTTCTCAATTGGTTTGAACTTGAGATTCAACACCTTAAGGTTGAAAAGTGACTGGAATATTTAGATGTTTAGTTCTTCCTTTTATGCTTAATACTTCGGACCCGAGCCGTGCATGTGCAGTCACTGCTTAGTGAAGCGTGGACTATGGCAATGGAGTACTTTTGCGGTCCTTTTGCCTAGTCTCTAACCCTTAGGGGATAATAGTCGTGATTATATGTATGTACACCTGACCTAAAAGTGCTTATATTAAGAGAATATCCCGAAAAGATCCTCTGTACCAACAAGTAGAATATTCTCAGGTACATTTAAAAAAGTCTGTCTTATTTCTTGTAGAAGTTTTAAACAATGTTGAATTGAAAGTCTTCGCCTCTTTGTTTCAGGTTCAATCTTAAAGGACTTTATCCGCGACGACCACGACCACTCATTCTCAGTATCGTCGCTGTCGGTACAACTGTACACGACTCCCACTCTCGCGCATCACCTGATCGCGCTTCACGACGCTCTGTTCGTTGTCATGAATACTTTTGTCAGCGAGTGTAATCGTCGTTGCAATAATAAAGTAAGAAATTTATTAACAGCTAGACAATTTTAGTTTTTGGTAACTGTCACTTACATGTTATGAGACGCTTGTGTTTTAATTTCGAATAATACACTAACATATTTTATCTCCGAGTGGAGTGGATTAATTGAAATAAATATAATTAGCGTTTAAGTTATATGTTTTATGGGAAACATTATCCATAGTTTTCTTAGTTTATAATAAAAATAGCAAGTGAGTTGACTTTCTTGCATGATTTTCATTATGTTACACGTTCTATTTTTTATATTTTGTCTGAGTGTAGATTAAATCATATTTCATATGGTATTGTTTTTTGATAGATAATTAAATAAAATTAACAGGGCCGGTTGGAATTCGACCGAAACCACGTGTCAATGGGATTCAAGCGCGCGCAGTTCATCCTCTACGATGTGAAGTATCTCCTGAGTTCGGTCCCGACGAGTTTCGACGACAACCTACGAAGAGGATTCCTGCACGGATTGTCTTTAATGTTGAATTTGCTGGTCATGATGCAAGGAATGGACTCGGTTATTAGACAGGTTAGTAAAATACATTGCTAGTTTTTAAAATTACAGATAAAGTAAATATAAACAAAGTCGATATTCGTTTCTGGCACGTGTTTCTGACTTCTTTAATGTTTACGTGTCGAAAGGCAAACCACTTTTAGTTGAGCTATTTTTCTTGTTTACACCACAGCTTGTCTTAAAAGTTATCTTTCGTAGATTTTTTTTAAACGCTAACGTTTTTGAATCGACATTTTTAAAGTTAACACTTGTTTTTATTCCTGGGCGTATTGGGTACTAGGTCTGTGATTGTGTAGGCGATGAGCTAGCCACTTGTTACTACTCTTTCTAGATTTGTCAACTGACCAAACCTAATTTTTGTATGGCTTTATGTGGTATTAAGGAACACAGTGCGGAGTCCAAGACTCCGCCTACCCCTTGTGTATGTATTTTGTGTAAAATGTTGCGAGTGTCCCTTTTTTCTAAGTCAAACTTTATTTTTAATATCATCCAGGCTGGCCAGCATATGGAATACGAGCCGGAATGGGAGTCCGCCTTCAACCTTCACGTGAAACTAGCGCACAGCATCACTTTATCTTTGGAGTGGTGCTCCGCCGAGCGCGCCCTGGCTGCCTCCGCATATCGCATGGCCTTGAGGCGGCATGCCGACACGTACACGCCCCCGCCCAAGGTCGTCAGAGGTAAGAAGAAAAAAGAAAGAAATTGGCCTTATAAAAAAAGAACCACTGGTATAAACATCTACAAGGGTATTTGTAAGATGTTGATATGACTAGTGGTAGAAGAGAATAGAAAAGAAATAAATCAGAACATCTTATTCTCTATCGATTAAAACCACAGTCAAAGCGCTGTGGTTGCAATTGCTACAAGCGCTCGCGGTAATGTTCTTTCACATATATTAAACTTTTTATTTAATTATATCTAAATTGTAAAATATTGACGTTTTCATGTGCGAGGCTTGGCCTATGAAATAATGTTATTTTTGTTTGTTTGTTTGTTACAATATATGTCTTACTACTGTGAAGTTCAACTTTTTAACATGTTAAAGATGTGTTTGGTAAAGAGTAATAAATCTATTATTGTAATGTAATCTTCCAGAGCTAGGCAACCAAAGCGCAGCAGTGATACCATACGACGTATCCGTGGAGCCGGTATCCATCCATCGGCCATTATCCCGGTTTATAGCCGGCCTGCACCTACAACTACACCGCCACGGGCTCACGTACCACAGCCGTGAATTCGACAACCCTGAGAAACCTAAGCCCTCGCCTGAAGAGTTGATCGGTGAGTTTTGCACTGGATCAAATAAAAATTAAATACCCACAAGTCTACTAGCAATATTTTTGTGATAATAATGGGGTTGTAATTCGGGTATGGGGTCCACATATTACGTCTCTAGCAGAAAGACTAAGTTCAGCTGCGCATGCAGTTAGAAAAATAAGGCAGCTCACTGATGTTGAAACGGCGAGATTAGTTTATTTTAGCTATTTTCACAGCGTAATGTCGTATGGTCTACTGTTGTGGGGCTCCGCTGCTGACATTCAGACTATCTTTGTACTTCAAAAGAGAGCCATTCGTGCCATATACAATCTTAGACCACGTAACTCGCTCAAGGAATTATTTAAGGAAATTGATATATTAACTGTGGCATCTCAATACATCTTTGATTGTATAATGTATGTACCTACGTAAACAATATGATACTTTCCTTAAAAATTCTGACTGCCATAGCCTCAACACCAGAAATAAGCATAAGCTCGCCGTTCCAAGCCTCAGACTTCACAAGACTGTTAAATGTTTTATAGGAATCAGCATAAGAATGTATAATAGGCTGCCACAAAGTTTTATTGACTTGCCCCTGCATAAATTTAAGTCAACTGTTAAAAATTGTTTATTGAAAAAGGGGTATTATAAGATAGAAGATTATTTTAAAGAAAAATTCGTGGCTTCTATAATTTGCTCCTCTGCACATACTTATTTTACAATATTTAAAATGTTCTAAATTCCTTTTGTTATTATGGCTGTTTAAAAAAGGCTAACTGTTGAGTTTCTTGCGGCACTTCTTCTCAACCGGCCATTCACGTCGAAGTGCTAGTAGGAAAAAAAATATTTACGTTCAAAAGTATTTCATGTACATCTAATTGCAGAATAAATGATTTCATTTCATTTCATAGCAAAGGCGACAGCCCTGATTATGCATTGCCGAGTTCCGTTTTGGAGAGTAGTAGTAAAATGATGAATGGGTACCATGATAGCAATTGTCTTGTGTTAACCTATAAAAGGTATCATCATCTACTCGTTGCTATTCCTAAGCCGGGTCCGTTGCAACATCTTGCTGTGTTTTGCAAAAACATGCCATGTAAATGGGGGCGCAAAAGGGGTGTGGTTTAATAACAAAGCACCCCCTTCTCGACCCCGAATACATCGAATCATATTTATGTTGTAATAAAAAACCTTTTTAAGGTATACATGGTGTTCTATGTGGCAAATACTCTGATCATCTGATCTCTTACCATTGGAAAATACATGTAGCTACTTTCATTGCAAATTCCTTTAATTAACTTCCTTATTATATGACCTTATTTCAGCAGTCGCTCCAGATTAGGGCCGGTGTCCATTGAAGCTGTGAGATGAGGAGATATTTACGAGAGATGATTGCAATAGTTTTAAAATATTGGTATTCATATTGCTAGTAACATTCCCATGGTGTTATGTTTTTTCTTTCTTTTTTTTGAAAAAAAAATCTGTTTTATTTGTGTTTTTTGCTAACACAAAATTTTAACACTAAACAAATTACATATTTTATAAGTAACATAATCATAATGATACAGAATTTACAAAGCTATTGGTATTCAAAAATTTACCATTAAAATCTTGATACCTAATTAAACAAATACATTTTAGCTGTAGTTACCACGTAAAAAATGCAGTTCAGTATTGATTATTCAGAAGGGCGCGTAAAAGTTCAACGAACTGCAGCCGTGGATAATATAGATTTGTCATCTATAGTAGCACAGTGGACGCGCGACCCACGCGAGACGAGCAGTCAAACCAAACAACAGTGTATTCTTGAAACTCAGCGAAAGAGTACGCTTGTTATTATTTATTCTGTTTATTTTACCGGTCAGTTACTATGTTATTTTGAATGTTAATTCCTGTGTTGTGACCGAATAGTTGCTAACGAACTATTAAATATACAATGGTTCCAAACACGGGCGTTGGAATAGTTTTAATATAATTATAATATAGGCAGAATGTGCTACATGACATGACCTTACCTACTGTTTCGTCCGGTGAGTAATTTTGTACTCTTATTTAATGCAACTGCAAGTTAATTTGAATTTCTTTTGAACTTATAAAAAAAATATGTACATTCTACATTAGTACATTATTATAAATTCAGCGTTTTATTTATTTAAATAACATGGTACTGTATTTTAGGAATGATAGATGGAGGTGTTTTATTCAAAATTTTTGCTTTGTAATGTTTTTATTAGGATTACTTGGTGTTTTTTAGTCAAAGGACCTAAAGGAACTAGACCGAGGATAGGGTTACCATTTGGTAAAACAGTCCCGAAGAAAACCAGCCTTTTTTTTTAAATTCCGGAAGCCTGAATTACTAACACTATGGACTTATTTACAGTTACAATGGAACTGTTCATTGGATAATAAAGGCTGATTGGACGTTAATTATTAAGCTAAAAAATGCGAATAATAATTGCCGGTCACACTAGGAGCAAAGTCTAAAATTCAGAACGGATGGTAACCCTATATCCATTGGCTCTACTTTATGACATTTTAATATAAAATTACACTAAGATCCTTATTACATCTATTAAGAACCGTAAAGAAATTATATCTACGATAATACTAAAAGTAGCTAAAATTTAAAACGTCGAAACAATATTTAAATCGCGCGTAAAAGCGAATTCTCTAATGTGCAAAGGTTCTAACGTTTATGAATATAATTATGACTGATAAATGTCATTTTAAATTCAGTACAAAATAAAAGGGTCTTGTTGATTGGTCCGTTTATCATTGACGACAACTACGAACTATAATGATTAAGACAAGTGGTCACTTATTGCTTGGCAATTTTGATATCATTGATAGTGAACGTAACATTATATTAACACAAAGTACTATGTATAAGGTCGAAATCTTAGGAGCTATGAAAGTTCAAAATACCCATAGAAATAATTTATTAACGATTTTTCGGTACTTAAATATTTTTATAAATTTTGCCAAGTTGCCACTGTACATAGCTCATATCAAAGGTTTTGCTTAATGAGATCTTGCAGTTATAAATCTTTCTTTTATGATTTTCCCAAGTAGAAATTAATTTCCTCTTTTATGCTTACAATTACAGGATATAGACTTGTATGGTAGTACTTATTGAAACCAAAATGGGAGCCTTCAGGCCAGCAGTAAGCCAAATATTAAATGGATGTATATCTCATGTAAGTTTCCATTTGATATTGTTATTAAATATCACATTATACATTCATTATATATACATTCGTCACTATATACGTTTATATAAACACAGCCCTTTCTACATGGGAAAACACGTGTCATACATAAGGAATACAACCACGCTGGCAATGCAGATTGGCGCGTCGAAACGGCAATTATGATCATTGGCTTCCGAAGCAGAGGATCTAGAAATCACAAAGTTTTGGACAACCATCCAAGGACTGGTCATGGCGAATACAGCTTTGTTTCAAAGTTAATAACTTATAACTTCCTCGGAGCGCATCTTTTCAGTTACGCTCCAGATAGCAGTAAGAAATATAAAAAAAATATTCCGCGAAACGCACCCACTTTCAGGCGATTCAAACGAGTCCAAACTTGATGGCATTGTATCATTTAATTGCAGAGTTCCTTTACCATATTTTTTATTGGTATCCAATTTTAAGCTTAGGTATATGCTCAATATCCTTCCTGAATTGAGAACGACGAATAAAAGAAGGACGAAAGAATATGTCTTATAATACCTTTGATATTACAAAACAGCCTAATATCTAGATTTGTCATTAATTCCAGTGGTCACGGCATCCCGTGTCGTGCGCGCCGACGTATTGCATAGCGCGCACGCACTTCTCCAAGCGCTCCGTCCACTCGCATGCGCTCACTGATAACTTTCTGTACATCAGCAATGACGCAGTCAAACTCAAAGTGAACCCAAAGACGATGAAGTAAGTACTATATTTGCGTTTATTTTTATACCTGCGTATTCGTATTTTATATATCTATATTTCCTAATAATGTTGGTAATGTACAGATTGACCCTTTTCTTATCAAAATAAATAGAAACTCAAATGGCATTTTTTCAATGAATGGTGTTTTATAGGGACAGAAACCGATACTCACCTTCAGCCTACTGGACTATAAGGTCTTTTATTTGCCACTACAAAAATGAAACTATGTGTCCGCACCACACTCCTGTTTGCTCCCAGTTTCAGAACATAAATTAAAAAATGGAATCATGTCGGAATTATCTGTCACTTAGGGGAACAGGGGGAAAGGCGCTCATTGGGTAATGACTCTCACCACTGTAACTCTGTCAAAATGAACATATCAACACGCTACGTCCCGTGAAGTACCTTTAGAGGGCCTCTAGCAGACAGACATGCAATGCTAGCGGCCAGTCAATTTATCTCATGTGACCGAGAAATGCGTTTTTTTGTTTTCGCCCGCGCTGATCTAATTTTTCATTCGGTGGTTTTTATCGGTAAGTCTAAAACCTTAATGCTTATTTAATTATTAACTTAACTTTTCTCACAATAAACCTTTCCTTTTTGTGATAAACTTTCAACAATTCCTTTCTTTATTTCAAATTAATTTCAATTCCAATCAATCGTTTGGGGTAATACCGCTCATAGGAGGAATAACATATAATTTATTTTTAGATATACCAAGAAATTGTCAAAGGACCTCAACCGGTTTGGACCTCAACAATCACTGCATCAGCCAGCTGCACTCACCAGATAGATACATCTATGATTTACGTGTCCCAAATGAAGTTTGTCTTTTTATAATTTATCTTGCCTCTAATAATAATTATTATTTTATTTTATGTTATACTTATTATAATTGAAGTTTATTAGACATCGAAGAATTAACTAATATTTTTAAATTGAAAACGGCTTTATATTCATCACCTCGTACCCTGGGCGGCATTACCCACAGTCTGGGTTAGATAGATAGATATATAGATAAAATTCTTTATTGCAACTAATAAAAACACAGAAATAAATATGGCCACTAAACTGTTTACTCTGAGCCACTAAACCACTTAAACGTGTTTTTTTATCCTTTCCTACGAATAGGTCAAAGATATATGCTTTTGTTCTTAAAATGTTGATTACTCTTTAATGAAAGCGTGTTACTTTTATTAATTTTGATTTATAATAAATAATTTAAAAAATATTCGAGTTTTTCCTTAAGTGAACGCCATTCCCCCTGCTTCCCCTAATTGGTCTGGACAATTTCTAATACTTAGGATTTATTTTGTAAACAAAAATGTAGGAGGACAAAGTTGCTTAGTTTCTTGAACGTTCTTCTCAGGACAAGTCCTCCTGATAGCCAGTTAACAACTGGCATTGTTTCCGATGATCACAAGAGTATTTCTAAAATCCTAGATCGAGTAAATCTTATGTTTAATTTAGACTAGACAAAGAAGTGCGTAAGCCTCTATGCATCATAATGAACTGGCTGCTGGCGCGGCCCAACCACGTGATGAAGTACGCGTCGCTGTATCTCGAGCAGGGCTTCGACGTCGTCTCCGTGTCCTGCACGCCGTGGCAGCTCATGTGGCCGGTCAAGGGCTCCCAGGTCAGTCCACTTTTGAAGGAGATTCCATAGAAGAAATCTTGACAAATAATCTAGCAGCGCGCTAGCTATAACACAATCTTTAAGACTTCCCTAGTCCCGTATTCTCAAGAAAGGAGTTCACAGAAGGAGCTTTATTATAAATTAATGTATATTTTTTCTTAAATTTTTTAAACTTTTATAATTTGTCCATGCTACTTTTTAGCGGATCCTATTTTTAAATGTCTCCTTAGCGTTGTTCGGGGGATATTGTATTTGGTTGCTGCAAATTTAATTTAGCAGCGCTTTTCATTATTTTCTTTAATGGCTGCCTGGCGCAGGGCAGGAAGTTAACTACGCTGTCGGAGGGGCAAAACGTAATGATATAATTTGTTTTTTACCGAAAAACGAAGTGTGGCCGCTTAGCTTTCTATAACCATATTGAGCTGACCTCCCCTAAGTCGTGTCTCAATTTGAATTCCATATAAATAGATTCCAAGACACGTTTGTTTTCTGACAGTTGAGAATAGCGGAGTTCCGTTTGTTTTGCAACGGTTGAGAATAGTCTGCCTACGTCTAGACTTCATTACTATACCACCCAATATATTTTCAGAAAAACTTACTCCAATTGTTGACTGTTTCTTAGGTAATACCTTACAACTACACATGTTTATTTTCATAAATTCAAATTTGATTAGAATCTGTGCCTACCTTATTGTTTTTTGGTAGGTACTTGTCAAATCTTGTCTCACTCTCACAATTACAGGTAACCTAAACTAAAAAGGTTTATTACCATTTTCATACTTATTCTCCAGGTAATCGGTAGGGCGCTACTAGACTTTATGGCGGAGAACAACCACTCACCGATGGTGATGCACGGGTTCTCCGTCGGCGCCTACGTGTGGGGCGAGGGGCTGATTTACGCCATGAGGGATAAGGAAAAGTGAGTTCTGCTACCTTAACATAAGTGATATTTTCACATAACACAATTTCACATATCTGCAGGCTTGAATCCAAGAAGTGGAGGGATTAACTACTATGATTTGCCTATTGTTTACTCTATTTTAATCGATATTATAGTACGTCCTGTTAGGTAATTTTAAGTTTTAGGTAAGACGAATAAAATATCCCATTTTTTTATATGAAAGTGCCTTTCATATTTCACTTGGTTACGTCCCTAGAACATCAGACGTATGATTATACCCATCTTCTTCTTTTTCCTGCCCTGTTCCCAATTCTATTTGGGGTCGGCGCAACATGTCTTCCTCTTCCACTCTCCTCTATTACTCGTCAAGTCAACACTCACTCCCATCCTCATCACATCATCATTCACACAATCCATCCATCTTTTCTTTGGTCTTCCTCTCCCCACACGCCCATTCAATTTCAAGTCCATAACTTTCCTGGTGACATGATCATTCTCCCTTGTATGTCCATACCAAGAAAGTCGTTTTTCTCTCAGTTTATCAGCGATCGGGGCAACTTTCAGACTTCCCCTAATATATTCATTCCTCAATCTATCCATTCTCGTCACACCACACATCCACCTCAACATTCGCATTTCAGCTACATGCAATCTTTGTTCATCCATCCGCTTTACAGGCCAACATTCCGATCCATACATGATGACAGGTCTTATTATAGATTTATAAATTTTCCCCTTCAGTCTTAGCGAAATACGGGGGTCACACGCAGTTCCCTTAACCTGCCGCCATTTCATCCATACGATTTGAAATTATTCAAAATGATAATAAATATTATATCAGAAATTATCTTCTTCTCAATATTGCAGATTCCAACCAGTGATCGACCGTATGAAATCTCAAGTGTGGGACTCGGCCGCCGACATCCCAGAGATCCCGGTCGGCTTCCCCTCCGCCGTCTTCCCCAAGAACATGTTCCTGCAGAACTCTTTTAGGGCTTATATTAAGTAAGTTATGACTTTTATAACGCACCACCCATTTATACTCTGTCCATTTTGACAAAAAGGAAACAAAGAATTTGTGGTTGTCAAACGTTTTTGTCCAATTCTGGGACAAAAAATATGAGTTGTATTTTTTATAATGAAATAGAAAAGGAGTAGCCATACTTATTATACCAATATCGCCATTGTATTCAAACATTATTTATTTGTGAAATGAAGTAATGTTTTACATTTTGGTATAAGTTAAGTGTATTTTAAAACAAACTTTCATTGCTATCATCCAAATGATACTAAATACGAATGGAAATATAACAATTTAATTCAATGTGTCATAAACATGTCATGATCACAGAACACAAAGTCATGATTGTTCTTCTTCATTTGGAAGTATTTTAAAAGCATGATAAAAGTTTAAGAATACCTTTCATTTTAGGTCTTTTTTAATAGCAAAAATTTATTAGTAATCTAAACTTACGTTAAAAATGACATTGATGTAAAAATACAGAAAATTCATGAAGGAGACTAGTAATTATTTAATTATCGTAATTAAAATTTCTTGTAAAAATAAAAAATTAAAAAGTCGTATGTTTTCGATAAAACCCTTCGGCAATGAACTAATGAAATCATGGTTTGTTTACATTTTGTCTCAGACCAAAATGGACAGACTATAGAAACTTATGAAAATCATGTACACTTTTGCAATATCGGTATGGGTTTAGCTAAGTGTGAAGATGTAGGTAAAACACTGCAGCAGAATTTTAACCGAGCCTAGGGAGGATCTCCTCCCTAGCTGGTCGGCTAAAATTCTGACGCGATGGCGTAGTGGCATAGAAAACAGAACTACTATCGCCATGGTCAGTCCTTGGATATGTGACTGTAGTGTATGCGTTTTATTCATTCCCTATCACTCACACAGAAAATACTGTCTCGTTCGCACCACGTCAGAGGTACGACGAGCCACCGACCGGCGAGAGTAGACGTGTTGGTTAGTCTGTCCATTAAGGACTGGTTTTACAGGGACCAAATCTTTGTGACCTTGAGTTCCTCCGTACTTCGAAAAGCACCAATCCGTATTTAGTCATTGTGGTAGTGTTACAGAGCCGTACTCCTCTTGTGTTGTCCAAGATGAAAAGAAAGTGATGTGTTTCTACAAATATACTTGTAGGCTACTCTCCTACTCACGCTGATATTAAGTCGTATGTATTTTGCGGTCTTCATGTTTTCTCTCCCATTCTCTAGTTCTTCTTTATCCTGGACTCTTTAAAGTATAGTGTGGTAACGTGTGTGACTTTTTATAGCAATATATTTTTACGAATTTTTCGTATTTACAAGATTTGCACTTATTATTTACCCGATTAACTCGCCCGCTGTACCAAATACTGATGACGGGCTATAGAGCAAAGTTTGAAGTGTCCTTGAAGAACCAAGAACCAAAGTATCGGCTTTTGAAAGAAACCCTTGCTTTAATAAAAACTTCTTCAAACTTGAATGACCAGTCCCTAATACACGATTTTGTTCTCACAGATACCACCTAAAGACGTTCTACAAGGTGGCTACAGTGCATTACGAGGGGTCGTCAAACATCTTCCACCAGACGCCTTGTAGGGCGCCGGCACTATTCCTGCTGTCCAAGAACGACCCTGTAGGCGCCGAGAACAGCAACAGGGGGGTGCATGACTGCTGGGTGCAGTTGGGCGTCGAGGTATGTATTACTTTTGCAATTCAATAGTATATTGCATAACTAGGGAACAAAGTAGTATGAGAAAATAAATTAAAGAGATATCTCAGGAAACTCATTTCACTCCTTTCATTTTATAGTTAGTGCTCATATCACATTGAATATTTTTGTTCGATTTATATGAATGATACATGTTCTAAGTTCAAATCTTATTCCCGCCCGCTATATAAATAGTTCTTAACAAAAAAGAGCTAATTCACCCATCCACGGCCTGACCAAGGAGATGGTAGGTTTGTTATCGATCGAAAGCCAGCCTAAACAACGTACTAACGCACTCTCCCCCCCCCCCCCCCCTTCCCCCGACTAACTGTTCTGTTGAATCTTCTGTTCAGTGCACCTGGGTATGCTGGGACCGGTCACCGCACGTGCTACATTACTTCCACCATCCGAAGGAGTACCTCTCGGTGCTATACCAGCACTTAGACAAACATGGCCTCATCTCCAACCGCGATAAGATGAAGGCTAGACTAGAGGCTGCGTAGTACAAAGTTGTATCTTATTACGTTCATGTTAAGTACCAAATCTCTTAAACTTAAAGTGAAACAGATAAAATGAAGGCAAGACTTGCAGCTGCGAGTTCCAGCAACAAAGTTTTGTTGGAATGGAGTTCCATTCCACAAATTTCTACTTTAATAATTTAGACATAAAGATGAAAATGAACTCTGCGCCAGTGTGTGTTGAGCCTAAGTTGCCCTGTTGACTAAATTATGTATGTACAGTTTAGAGTAACCAAAAAAATGTTCCTGACAGCACCAAAAATGTGTACACGTTTTATAATAAAACTAAATAAAGAGTGGACATATGTTTTGGTTCTTTATGTACAAATATACTTGTAGTAGGTTTGTACCTATTTTAGTTCTAAGCTTAGAACACATACTTCTGCTTGTTATTATAACAATAAACTTTTATTCTGTTTTTTTTTTGTGTTATTCGTCAATTATTTTCTATTGGTAAGCCTGAAACTTATTTACTTTTTACAACAAACATATCCTTGAAGACTACAGACCACTTTACACTCAACTCAATGATTACCTAATCTAAAGTCTGTTCATCGTTACTTGTCCTATTTGGTAAACAATCTTGAAACTTCAACTGATATATAAATACATTAAAAAGGTTTTAGTCTGCAATAACGGTGTTTAAATAAAGATTGTTTGACTAACTGTTATTATATTATTTTTAAATTAGTGATTTCGTTAAAAAGTAATGCCAAGATTGTTTACCAAATAGGACAAGTTAGGATGAACAGACATTGCTTCATATAGCCGAGATTTTATTCTAGTCTAGCCCAATGTGAGAACTAAAGGCTTGTTTTTGGGATCTAACCAATAACCATACGGTCACAGAGGTCGTCATAGTCAACTATTTTAACAAGTTGAATATAGCTCTAGCAGAATCCCATGGCATTTTTAAAAAACATAAAATTATGATTTTGGTTTATTGGTTAAAACAAAATTATGATGTTGATTTATTGGTTAAAACATAAAATTATGATTTTGATTTATTGGTTATCTAACAAATGACTTACGATGTGAATGATATAATTATTATTAATAAAATTAAATAGTATCAAGATCTATAGTCCTATTTCCCCAGTATTCCCATTTACAAATTTTTATTTCCAATTTTGCCATGAGATTCTGGTACACACAATTATCCGACTTTTATGCATAACATAATGCATTAATAAGAGGAATAGTTATTAAAAAATAAAACACAATAATAACATAAATATCATTTCAGATAAATTATTTATTTTAATATCTAGTATTAAAAAACCTTCACTTCAGAATATCCCTAATATCATTAGATTTAAACTTCTTCCTCTTATTCTTGCCTGGAGTTTTATTAATTTTCTGTTTTGGCAACTTTACTCTTTCACGAGCCGCCATTTTTAGTCTCATTGCACGTTTGCTTTTCTTTTTCTCTAGTTTCACGTTTTGTCTATGAATGTCTGCTTGTGTCCTTAGTTTATGGTTATTTCTCATTTTATGCTGTGTGCCTTCTTTGGCTGTTAAACCAGCATATTCGTCAACATCATCACTTTGAGGCCTTCTAACAAATTGCCCGATGGCTTTATTCTGATTTTTGTTTCTGTCTTGGTTTATATTTCTACCTTGGTTTTGGATTTGACCCTGATTTTCGCTATGATCTGTATTCTTCTCTGTTCTTCGTTTCTTCATGTAACTCTCGTCAGGCGCCGATTGACTCCTCCTTTTTCTATTTTTATATGCCTCATTGTTTGCGTTATTTGTGTTGTTTGTGTTCTTTGTATGCGCTATAGGATTGTTAGCTATGGATTTCTCTAACCTTTTCTTTCTAGCATTTAGCGCAGTCCTATCTTCAATTGAGAATGAAACTATAGGTCTCTGAAAGCAAAAAATCGAATTTCACCATTTTTTTTACTCGTACATCTTATTTAAATAATTAAGAAAAACACTGACTGTAAAATGTTTACGCTTTAGGAGTTTTACCTATCTATTGCTATGTCATAAAATTTTTGATAATTGACCTCGTTACAGCCAAACGAAAACTATTGAAAAGCAAAATACCTAGCCTAAATCATGGTTTCGTTTTTTCTTTCTTCTCCTATTTAGTTAAGTGTGTGCTAAGGGTCACGGTCATAAGAGATCCCTTTTTTCTACGATTAAGTTTAGTAGGTACTATTTATTTTTTAAAGTCGCCTATCAAAGGTCTACATACTGTGGCAAAATTCCACAACCAAACTAAACCAAAGCCAAACCAAATGCATACCTTCGCTGTAAAACCAGCTTCTTTCGAGTGCACAAAACACTGGATCATCCAAAGAGAAAACGGATGAAGTCGTACGAACTTAGCTCCACTCAAGTTTTCTTTAGACAAAGGACTTGTTATAAAATTATTAGAGAACTTACGTTGTTTTTATCAAAGATGTCCGGATTGTTGTTCAGCTTTCGCAGGCAGTTGAGCGCGTCCTCGTGCCCGGTGAACATCACGAAGCCGTAGCCTTTAGACCTGATAAGTTACCGTTACAATAATAAATAAAAAAAATTTGTGGTAGCGGCTCATTAAAAGAATACTACCAACCCATCTCTTTCTTTGTGCCTTGTAAAAGGCGACTAATGTACTTAGAACTGCACAACCATCCAATAGCTTAAAACGGCGACAGGCTCACCACCTGTCACGCTGAGTACATGTGCAGTCGCTGCTTGGTGAAGCGCGGACTATGGCAGTGGACTGCTTTTGCGGTGCTTTTGCCTATTCGCTGACTAACCCTTAGGGGATAATAGTTGTGATTATATATATGTATGTACACGCACACCTATATAGAAACAATAGTTGCATTGAGGCGAAATTTGTAAATTTATCATACATAAATCTGATCCAACAAAAATAGAACTTAGAACCTCAGAAATGAGATTACTCTATAATGATGTTACAACATGTGGGAATGGGAGACTATTAAAACATAACACCTAAACACTCATGCCGGATTGCAGACTCATGTAATAGGTCTTTACCTATGAAATTGCCGTTAAGTTTGAGAATATTCTTAAAAAATAATTACCCCCTTTAAAAATAGACCATATTTTTGAGCTTTTTTGATTTGTTTTGATAAATTGTTTCAAGATTGTGTTAAAATTAGAAACAAAGACAATAATTTTTCGGTTTGATTTGCATTCACTTATAAGCAATGAATATTTTTTATGAAGAATGATACATGCCAAAAGTTATTATCTCTGGATTTGTCGTTGTGAAGAAATCTGAAAATGACATTTTTTTAGATTTCTTCACAACATTGAAAAATGCAGACTTCCTCAAAATCTTCACACAAACACCAATTTCATAGGCCTATTATTTACAGACCTAGGAGGTTTAGGAAATCATTTTTTAGTACGCACATCAAGTGTATGGGATTTCCTAGCGGCACATGCGTCTGCTCCAGCCTACGGTTGTATGAGTTAGTCTAATGGGCCAGCAAAGAGGTGGCAGGTGGCAGCACAAGAGGCTCTGTTTGATCTTACATCCATGTTGAGTTCTTGCCGTCATCAGCATAAATATACGTTCCACTGCTGGGCACAGGCCTTTCTACAAAGAGAAACATAACGGGCATGGGTTGTAACACCGTTGCGCTGACTGGTGGTTAATTTGGTGGGTATTTGATCTTAAAAAAAATATAACTTACTGATGCTTCCCGTCGTTGGCAGTCGGGCTCCGCAGGTCTCGCATGACCCTGCACTCTGTGATGGTGGCGCGCCGTCCCGCAGCCTCTGAGCAGATGCGACGAAGACGATTGTCGTCGTATTGGGGTGGTAGGTTCGATACCACTAGTCGGTAGCGAGACACGAATCTGGAATTAAACTCTTTATTGCAACAAAAACACACATACAGGTCAATAAAAATAGTATGCAAAGGAGAACTTTCTCTAATTGAGCGATCTGAAAGCAAATCCATCACAGGTTTGTGAGATTTAGTATTGAAAGGGTCACCAGAAAAAAAGTAGAAATTAAAAAAAAAATTAACATTTTACATAAACCTAACATATGCTGTGATTGAAGCAGGTAGATTGATTTTTGCTACTTGCATCGTAAATGTTCCTAATTACTTAGTCGTGGACGTGGATAAGCCATTCTCAGGAAAGTCGTTCGTCCCCGTAATAGGTTACTTCAGGGCTCAATCAAAGATTTGTAGAAATAATGGAACCAACATTACTAAAAATATTTTCGTTCGTATAAATAAGTCCAAGGTAAAGAGGGAATGTCCATATTATTATGTACGTTTCGGGTTGTTGACCTCATTTCAATCTAGTGCCACAAACTTATCTGACTCGGTGGTCAAAATCGGAACTCAGTGTCGCCATTATGATTGTATTGTCAATGTCAAGTTATGGTAATGTTTGAGAGTTGTTTTTCGCGGCCAAATTCGACAACAGCCACCCCGCCACCCCGCCCGCCCGGGGCAGATACCTAAGTTTGTGGCAGATCGCAGTAGTGTATAGTACCTACTTCGATCACTGTTACTTATTGCCGTCGAAAACACTGACTGCCGCACTGAAGAGCTAAATTTTTTTCAATATATAAACTACATGGAAGTTGAAGCATACATAGGCGTTATCATTAGACATCAAAGTTAAAAAAAATAACAATCACCTGTTCAGATTTTTAAGCATCTGAGTTTTGCTCCGCTCGAGCGCCAATCGTTTGGACATGTCGGAGGCCGACACGCCGACCGCAGCTTTGGTGCCCGCTACCACCACTACACAGCAAATAAAAAAATAACAAGTTACAACGGACCACAAATCTAATGCGACACTATTCTGCAATTTGATTTACATGAAATATTATTTGCACGTCAATATTTTTTTTCCCACTAGCACTGACGTGAATGGCCTATTGAGATGAAGTGCCGCAAGAAACTCAACAGTTAGCCTTTTTTAAACAGCCATAATAACAAAAGGAATACGATATGTTGTGCTTATTACTGCCACTACCCTACCCACTGATACTCCCCGATTTACCCTGCTTTTCAGAGCTCAGGGCCTGCCAAAACAATTCTGCGAACCTGAGTGGGAGTTAGCAAGAGCGGGATGATAAATATGTATGTACGAGTGGCAGATTAGGTCACTTACTGCGTGGCCACCACTATCCAACAAATACGTTAGTGCGGAATCAACTAGCAGCTACTACATCTAGGGATTTGTCTGGAGGTGGAGATGGTTTCTCTACTTCCAGATAAGTTCCCGGCATTGAATCGTGTTTAAACTTTGCTCTTGAACAACCAAAAATGCTGCTACAACGCCAATAGATTTAAAAACTACATCTTAAAAATTGAGTTGCAAAAAACCAACGGGACAAACATAAAAGTGAATTAAGATAAACCTGGTAAAATAACTAGCATAAAACTAATCAATCTTCAGACCATTGCAATAAGATTCAATTTCAAACAAATGCTGTAGAACAAAAAGCATGTATTTTAATGATACTAACCTCCCTCTTTCACTAAATAAAGATTCCTATTATCTTTGGGTTGCTTCTTGTTCCCCTGCTGCAAGTTTTCCCTCTTGAGCGCAGGTTTCACCTGCAACACCTGGCCTTCCAACCTAAGCTGCTCTGGAGGTAGAGCGAGGAATCTGTCCGCGTCTTCTTTGTTCTGTAAAATCACATACCATTAGGCGTTTACCAGAGAGACACTGTCTGGTTAAGTCCTAATGGTATAGCCGAGCGTAGGGACGAAAAGTAGTAGGTAAGCCACCGCCACCACAGGCCGCGTCTGTCTGGTAATGGCCTTATATCACAGTGTAAAAAGAACTGAAGTGATTAAAAATATACATCGTATATCACTGCTAAACACAGGCTTCGCCAAGGATTAATCCTCCAGGGGTTTGGCCAGTCTTCCACCACGCCGACACACCACTCAACACAGGTTGATGTAGCGTCCAAACACAGTGCCCAAGGTGCGCGGTAAATGACAAAGCTGCCGACGCCTACAATAGACTTACCAGAAATACATCGTTATTCCAAACATATAATGCTACTATTAGTTTTAAATATAAATATTATTAATAAAAATACTTACAGTGAACTTGATAAACCCAGAGCCTTTAGAGTGTTCAGTGAGGCGATCCATGCAGACCAGAGCGTAGGTGACGGGTGCAGTCTGCTCAGCGAACTGCCTCAGCTGATCATTGTCCACGCTGAACGGGATATTGATCACGAACACGGTACATCCATCCTCTGCGTCATTTAGTTTTACACTGCAATTTTATTGTGCTGGTTACAATTTTTCATAAATCATAACACTAAAACACTTTCGTAACAATAAACAAAATGCTTTTTACTACTGGATAGTGGATTGGATAGCAGTTTTTTTTATTACATGAGTTTCTCTATAAATCTTGCTGTTTTAGATATACCTTCTTTTCTAAATAAATAAAATTATTATTGATCAATATATACAATTATTGAGTCACCATGCATTTAAAATGATTTTGTCATAAAATACATGCAATGATATTCTAATAAGATATCCAATTGCATATATTTTTGGTTCACATAATCAATAGCAGACTTTATGAATCATAATTAATTAAACTACCGTTTCCTTTCATCTTGAGTGCTGATTTGGCTCTGATCATCATCTTCTTCATCGCCATCAACATCCTCATCATCTTCACCCCCCTCAGATTCTTCATCACTGTCTTCTTCACTTTCTGACTTTATGTTTTTTTCGTCATCATCACTTTCATCAGATTCACCTGATAATGAAGAACATTTTATCATCTTATGCTGTATCCAAGAAAGGTAGACAAATAGATTAAATCACATGTAAATATCTAATAACAAAAACGAAGAATAATTCTATAATATGTTAAAGTGGAGTAATATTCCTTTGGTTCAGTCAGATATCCTTTAGATCTGGATTGTGACCAATTTTATGATCATCCTCATCCTAACAAAGGACACAAATTACACAATAGGTACTCTAAATCATAATCCTTAGGCTTTGGAATAAAATTCAAATTCAAACAGGTATTTAAATATACCATGGTTAAATCTGGATAAATTGTAAAGGGGAACAACACTATATGATCTAAAGTTCCTCTCACCAATCATCATTACCAACATATAGTGGTGTCTTGTATTTCACCATGCAGTAAGGTTTGTGCTCAGCAGTGGGATGTGCTTATGATAAACTAAACTATCAATTGAAAATAAATACTTAAGAAACAGTTTTACATTATAACAAAGATTTTCACTATGTTCCTACTTTTTGCTTCCTGTTTTAAGTCATCATTAGAGATGTTTAGAGATGGCCCATCATCATCACTATCAGAGTCCTCTTTCTTAACAGCGTCTTGCATCTCTAGCTGCTGATTCACTATATGTTGCATGTACTTGTCCTTTGCTACGGCCCAATCTACTGATATTGGTCTTCCTGTGTAAGAAAACAACAATTGTTAAGAGCCCATAAATAAAATATTGTGCAAATTCTACTGCTATTTAAATAGAAAAAAAAGTATTATAATAAATATAAATTGTGTGACTGCAAGCAATGTAAGTCATGACTACAGTCAAAACAATAATAATATATATATATATTTCTTTCATAGAAATTCTGTAATAAATGAAATATCAATTTCAAAATAATTTACTATTAATCAAGTTTTGCCAAAAATCATTTGTCTATATTCTGTAATTATTATGATATAAAATAAACTGTATTACCTAAAAACGGTTTCATGTTTGTGCTTAAGAGAGCTTTCTTAGCCATCGGAACATTCTTGAAGTGAACAAATGCACAGCCCACAAGTTTTCCATCTGGTTTCTTGAGCAATTTAACTTCAATTAATTCACCAAAAGGTTGAAAATGTTCCTTCAAAGTTTCCTCAGTTGCTTTGAACGACACATTGCGAATTATGAGACGAGCATTACGATTGATCCTTGTTTTGTCTTTTGTAGCATTTGGTTCATTATTTGGAGTCTCTTCTTCTGTAATAGAAATAAATAGTTAAATATTCAGTTCAATGTATGATTAGTATTTCATTTTTATTATTAACACAAAATTTACCTTTTATTTCAATTGTATCATCACTTCCTGCACTATTGTTGATGTTTTTAAACTTCTTCTTAGGCTTCTCATCATGCCCTGTTTCAACATATTTATGTTTGGGTACAGCCCAATCTACATGAATAGGTCGATCTGCAAGGAATTAAATAACATAACATAACACTGTTAAACAACAACTGGGAAATAATTATCAAGAGTAAAAATACAAAAACTTTAAGAAGCATTGTCTTTACCCATAAATGGTTTCTTATGTGTAGCAGTTAGAGCTTTATTAGCCATAGGAACATGAGTATAATGCACGAAACCACACCCAACCAGTCTACCGTCAGGTTTTCTCAATAATTTTACTTCTTCAACTGTCCCAAACTTTGAAAAATGTTCTTTCAAGCTCTCCTCTGTAGCCTTATAAGAGATGTTTCTTACAATCAACCTGGCATTTCTATTCACTCCTTCTTTGTACTTAGTATTTATGTGGTCACCCATGCCGCTTTCCTCTACGTTTTCCATCTTGTGTAAGAACCACAGATTAGAGAGAATACGTCTAAAGACAGATGGGCAACAGGCCTAGAAATGACAAGCTTTAGTGAAAAAATGACATTGACAGGACCTTTTGATAGGGTTGTACTGATATTATCGACTTTAAATAACCGTAGATATCGATAGTACTGTGGTTATCGATATTAATAGCACAGCACTGAGGAATGAATGGTGCATAAAAATAAAAATCCTTTTAATTTATATTTATAGTTTATTACTACAAAAATATAGAAATCAATACACTTTATTTCATCACAAGGTTTATATAAACTTATTTCTAACACAAAAATTTATTTTAAGTAAATTTGAAAAAATGCAATAAAACAATCTTCGATTTTATAAAGAAATAAATTGGTTAGTAATGAACATAAATAAAATCATTATTATAAAATTCAAAATGTTAAATACAAGTCAATAATGTTAAATACAAAATACAAAACGATAAAAGATATAGTTCTGGCGTTTTAATCATCGCAGTCACAAATCTGAATAGAAAATTTGTATTAGTTACTACATTCTTTGGAGCAAGTAGATGGGGCAAAATATTCGAATTTTGGTCAGCAGAAAAATACAATTGATCAGCTAAAATAAGTAATTGGTCAGCAACTAATACAGCTCCAGAAATATGTAAAGCCACTATATCTAATTTATCAGCAACTTAAATGTTTTCTTTGCTGCCAAATTACTTAATATATGTTTTGACTACAAAATTGTTTTTGAGTCATAAAAAAATACCATAACCTAATATCTATCAAAAACATTTCCGAAGAATTGTTCCTTGCTCCTTTATTGATCTTTTCCTAGATTTTATACATTTCCGATTTTGTACATTGCTGCTGAAATAATTATTTTGTAGCTCAATTAATAATTTTGCTGGCCAAATAATTATATTGCTGACAAAATATTTGCTTGTTGCCCAAATGATTTTTCAGCAGACCATTTTGTTGCTGTCTAAAAAATTTTATGGCTGCCCAATTAATTACTTCCCTTTTTATAACTTTCACTCTTTATATTGGGAAGTAATTAATTGGGCAAAAAATTAAATGGCAATTTTTTGTTCAGCAACAAAACAAAATTATTGTTTGGTCAGCACTTCAGCAGCATAATAAATTGGTTAGCAAGGTAATTATTTGGCCTGCAAAATAATTATTTGACCAACAATATATATGTTATCGGAAAAGTATAGAATCTAGGAAAAGATCAATGAAGGATCAAGGAACAATTCCTAGGAAATGTATTTGATAGATATCAGGTTAAGGTTATTTTTTTATGACATTTGTGTCTGATATGATATTTGTGTCATCGAAATGTATATTAAACAATTTGGCAGCAGAGAAAACATTTAATTATGCTGACTAATTTTGACATTTTTGCTGCCCATAAGTTGCTGACCATTTAGCTATTTTAGCTGGCCAGTTGCATTTTTTGCTGACCGTTTAAATAACATCCTTATAAAAACGTACTTTTTTGCAAAATGATCATGCAGGATTCTGCAGGCTATGGTGATGAACTGACGATCTCGAATCTGAAAAATAAATTATTTAGAGAGCTAAGGTTTACTAAAGAATGTTGTTATTATTTTACATTATTGCTATTATTATTTATAGGCACCTTGGCTGAAGGATGTGTTATCTTTACTTTAACATTTAGAAGTTCCTGTTTTTAATTGCCTTTCTGCAAAGAAACTCCAAATATTATATATTTTTCAAGGCTTAATTTAATGAAAATCTTGTATTTGATCATCATTTTTCCAGCCTAGAAATGCCTGGAACTAGGCAAAGGCTTCCCACAAGGATCTCCACAACGTTGTCTATTGTGGCGTTTAGAAAACCGTTTAAGCATATCAAATGCCAAGGTTTGCATAGCTGATTTAATATTGATGTGGGATTCGGAAAACGAATCGTTAAAAATGTTGTTTATAACTGTACAAAAGTAGTGGAATCTGCACTTTACAAACTATAGTTACAAAGAGATTCAATACATTAGTATGATGATTGCGGCATACAAGCCATTTGTTATTGGTCGAATTGTAAAATATTTTTTCTCTGTCTGTAAGTCAGGTCTATGGGGATGTTCCATAAAGTTATTAATAATTTCAATAAGGGATCTAAATAGCATTACAAATGATGCCGAGGGGTATTTAAGATTGTCTCAACAAAGTTTTGCGTTCTCTCTGAGCAATCCAAGCATGCAATTCGGATATCTTGTCATATGAAAAAGAGCGTTTGCAAGCCTGGCATTTAAATTAAGCAATAAGTTTTCGACATACATAACCAATATCCTTGACTGCGCCGCGCATCTTCCCGGCATCGTGGTAGCGGGGCCGAGACCCGTTTACGCTGTCGAAAAGTTGGTCGAAGAATAGCACTGCAGTATTCATCATCGTCTTGGAGACTGGTGAACCAGCAGCAAACGTTTATGTAACATTATCACGTTGTCACCACACCACAGGTAAGGTTCCCTTCCCTGAAAAAAACATATAATAAAGTGTTAACATAGAGGATGTTGATGACATAAATACATATATATTAACTGTCAGCAAGACTGTTTTACTACAGCCCAAGGAGTTTTTTGTTGATAATTTTTTTCTCTTTGAAAGGAAACTAATTGTAAATTACTACACAAGTTGTGATAAATAAATTATATTGTTACCTTTAAAGTGGTTTAAGATAAGATGTATATTTTTGGACTCAGCAGCACCTGTCATTTCATCTGAAAATTTTAAAATATGACATAAATAGAATTATTCTAAATATTAAAAACTCTAAATATTAAATTAAAAACTGTAAAAATAGTTACATATGAATGTGTACCTACTTTCTAATATAATTAACAGGTTAAGTCAAAGGAACTTTAAATTTACAACATAACGAGAAACAATTTTTTGCTTAATGTTAACTAACTCTCATTCTTACAAAAAGATTAGGGATGTGTAAAAAAAAAAATACATGGGAATGGACTGTGCCTGAATACCAACTAAAAATGTATGAATTTCATTCTGAGAAATAATAAAATGAACTATTTAATTACATCTACACAAACAAGGTTTTATTCAGTTTGTTTTACAAGTGAGCATTATAATAAATAACACCTTTATTGTGAACATAATAATAGGTCTTCAACAATGAAATTGTCTTTTGTATGGAGATTTTGGGGAACTCTAGATTTTCCATACTAAAATTTTTTCAGATTTCTTCACAACGACAAATCCAGTAAAATAATATTTGGCATGTATCATTAGACAAGCTTTAGCAATAAGTGTAATATCACACTTCATAAAAATTATTAATCGTTTTTAAGTGAATGCAAATCAAATGATGTATTTAAATTGTGTTAAAATTGGACATGGAGACAACTCTTTTTAACTGCCTTCAAATACATCATTTGATTTGCATTCACTTAAAACGACACGGAGACAACTCTTACAACAAATTATCAAAACAAATTAAAAGAGCTCAAAAATATGGTCTGTTTTAAGAGGAGGTTAAATTAAAATACTCTGAAACATAATAGTTACAGACTAAAATACTAAGAAAGTTAAAACAAAATGGCAATTTCATACTTTAACCCCTATTGTTAAAATCAGCACTTGACTAATATTATAATATAACTGATAGAAACAATGAATGAATTATCATCTTTTGTGATTTCTAATTCTGTAAAGAAGACATTGTTTTAAATTTATGATGATTGAAAGCACCTCATATTGCATCAGTGTATTAAAATTCAAATAAAACTTACATATGAAATTTGGCTCGTCAGGCTCTCTTCTGTCTATTTCAAATTCAGTGAATACTGTGGGTATGCCACACTTTTTTCTTTAATGGCCTTAATGTATGTATTTTCATTCAAAATGCAGTATACAACACCACTGCTGGCAAAGAACACTGAAGCTGCGTTATATTTTGATACCAGGGAATTTTGGGCGCAAAATGGTTTCCCATGCTTCAGATATATGTTTCTCAAAGGAAAATTCAAACAAAATCTGTGATTTCCTTGTAGATTTGCATCCAGAGATGGAACAGCGTCTAACTGCCATTGCCTGTAAGAAATTAAAATAATAGCTTAATAATAGCGTTAAAATGATAGCTATTATCAACTATATTGCGGGAAGCTGACTTGAAATGAAATATTAATAATTGCATACCGAAATCTGTAGGCACTTACCAAAATATGAGTTGCAAAGTTATAAAGATTTTCTTCATACTAAGTTTGTTGACCGTCTTCTGTTGTCTGCAGCACACCCTCTACTGGGTCTGCAGTTGCTCAATACAATACAGATGATGAAATCCGTAATATACAAATGTAAAACAAATAAAACAAGGAAAAATACGAAACATATTAAATGAAATATGCTCCGAAAAAAAACGATGACAAAGGGAAAAAGTTGCAATAGAGCAAAAATATCAAACGCACAAATAGCTGCCATTGTAAATAAATATTTTAAACATTGAAATTATAAACTATACAAATTAAATTATTATTTATACATAAAAAACAAATGAAAAAATTATTTAAAATATCATTTCATACAAATAAACATTAATGTTCAGTACAAATGATGACTGAAAAAGGACACTGGTGGTTTTAGTTCCCTTTGCCTTCCCAATGTAGAAGAATTTTAAAACAACTACAAAAAATACAGATAACACAGTGCAGGTCCTGTCATTCACTAAGGCAAAAGGTTTTGTATGGGTGATTCCAGGGGTTGGTAAGAACTTGAAATCTAGTAAACAACCACACGTGTGCTCAAGTACAACATAACCTATATATCCAGATTTTGACGAGGACTTTTCACTTTAGACCATAAAGCTCTACTGAAAATTTACTTTTTTTGTATTTTTCTTCATACACATATTTAAACTGTATTTAATGTGCTTTCTTCTTGTACCAAAAGAAAAACACACGGCAAAACTAATTTTGACTCAGCTGACACTGACAGACAGAACCAGGGTCTGACATTGACAGTGACAGCAACTTTTTTTTTCAATTTCACGGCTTTGGTTGCAAAACTTTTTGAGCCACACGTTAACATTAGAATACATATCTTCAGTAGTTTGCATTGAAATGCTAGTGTTATGCATTTCAATGCATCTTGGGAGAGATAATACACAAAACGGCTCAACTGTACATTCTTGGCCCACGAATCGTAGATTGAGATTATGTTAGGCCTGAAGGGATCTAAGGTAGGGACTTTCTCCAAAAAAGGTGAGCCTGTGGCGTTAATAGTTTTTGAGATATTAATTTTTTAAAATTTGAGGTTACCTTTATCAAAAATCGTAAAAATGCACTACATACACACACTTAACACTAATCTTGCACTAAATAACACTGTAATAAACAATTTATATAAGCTACCACGTCTTTTTATCATAAAATACGAAAATTATTGCATTTTAAATTTGAAATTATTAAAAGTGAAAAATAAACAATTGACCACAGATAATTTTTTTTTTGTAAAATTCAATAGTTGAATGGCGCCAAAAACTCCCCACAGATTAAAGTGTTTTTGTTTTGCACTCATTTTCTATAAAAGATAAATCAAAAAGAAAAAACCCCATTAAACCCACAAAACGTTATTACCACCGATAGAATTATAACAGAAATAATATCGCTGTAAAACCGTCTCCACGTAGTTTGTCTGTCTTACCCCTAGAGTGTAATTTAAAAACGCGTAGGCGCGGAGGGGCGAGGCGGCCCGCGAGCTGAGGGGCAGGTGGTTTGTAAGCCCGCCGCCGCGGCTGAGGCTGGCCGGCACAGCCGGCCAGCAAGCCGAAGCTGCGGTGGTGGGCGAAAACCATCTGCGACGATAAGGTCGCGTGGGACCGCCGGGGCCACGCAGTGCCGGAGCCGTGACAGAAGCAATTTTAGGGCGTTTCTCACTTTGCATCATGCAACATTTGCTTTTTGTTTTACATGTGAAAGCGAATTGGCTGTATAGGGCTTGTTCTCTTAGCCTTACCTTCAAAAATTATTTACAAAAAATATCTACAATGTCTATATAGTCTATAGTCCACAATACTTTTATTTAAATAAAATTTTATTTATTTTATTATTTTATAGGTAAATATTACAAATTTAGACAGTATTTTAAAGAAAAAAGTTTTTACAGTGTTATTTCGTGCAGAATAAAGTGTTCAGTGTGTTTATGTGATGCTTTAATACGACTTTTACGAAAGGTTATCTCAAAATTTAAAAAAATTAATATCTCAAAAACTATTATAGCCACAGACTTCCCCTTTGGGGAGAAGGTCAAACCCCCCCTCCCCCCTCCACCTCATCCCAAAAATCGTGGGCCAAGAATGTACAGTCCTTCCCACAAAACTACACTGATGGTACGCAACAAGATAAACTCCGAAACAATATTACAATCACTGAAATAAAAATCACGTCCGCCATAGTTGAATGGCGCCAAAAACCGCAACATATTTTTTTAATGGTGTATTCCAAAACGAGTGAAATCTCTGTAGTGGCTTACAGAGATTGCACATGGTGCCATGGTTGGGCGCTATTCAACAATGGCAGACGAATGAACAAAAATACCAAAATTTAAATATAAAAATAGCTGGGCATATTTAGTTGAATCTTCATTGTTGGTTAGATACTTTTCATATAATCGATGGACTGATCTTTTGGGATACCTAGTATTCAAATGAATAGATAGAAACCTATTCAGTTAGAACCGATATTTTATATATTTGTATGTAAAATGCAATTATTTTAATAGCTTAAATTAAATAAATCGAAATTTAAAAAATGTTTGTACATACCACGGTTTGTGCTTTTCCATGTCCCTCCCTACCCCTACACTATTTTGACAAATGTCAACTATAGACAGCTCCAAGCCAACCCCCATAAGAGTTTTTTGGCGGCATTCAACTATGGCGGACGTGATTTTTATTTCGATGATTGTAATATTGTACGGAGTGGATATTGTTACGTAAAATCAGTGTAGTTTTGTGTAATAAGTGTCTGTGATGATGTGCAATATGGAGGATTATCGAAATAAACGTCAAGTGGTGTGAAAAGTGATGAGTTTTTTATCGTGGTAATCCACCTCATCCAAGTAGCACCACAGTGTCCGCCATCGATCGTTTGACGCCAAACTCTCGCAAGATGCATTGAAATGCATTACACTAGCATTTCAATGCAAACTACTGAAGAAATATATACTGAAGACTTGGCTGTATAGGCTCTGTTCCCTTTGCCTTCCCTACATGGGAGAATTTTACAACAACCATCCCCCATAAACAGCTGATTGACTGTCAACAAGTTTGAAAAATAGTAAAAATATTTTCATGTTTATTTACTATTGGAGAAGAAAAATGAATTGTCGCAGCATATTCCGTGCGTATGACAAACTTATTCGTCCTTCTATATCACTTCGTGCGTATGGCGAATATAAGATTATAAAACGACCAGATCCCAGAACTCTGAAAATGCCCTCACCGGGCTCTGCTCCTAGCGTAATGGAGATATTAAAAGAAAAAATACGTTTAAACGGACCAATAACAGTAGCGGAATATATGCACATTGTAGTAACGAATCCTACGGAAGGTTATTACATGAAGAAAGATGTAATAGGAGAAAGTGGCGACTTTATCACTTCACCTGAAATCAGTCAACTATTCGGAGAGATTTTAACTATTTGGTTTTACTCCGAAACCCAGAAAATGGGTCCTGGCAAGCCTATCAACATTGTAGAACTGGGGCCTGGAAAGGGAACCTTATTGGTTGATTTTTTAAGGGTAATTAATGTATATAGTTAAAACTTTATTATATAAATACTAGCCTTTTCAAAATTTAAATTTTAGAAAATAAGTTACTTTGAGTGTAATGCAGTTCATGCAATATTTAATTTTAATACTAATAAAACAACTGAACATTTTTTCCACAGGTTCTGAGTCGACTAGGCTATGCAAGTAAAGACCTTAGTCTTCATTTAGTGGAGATTTCTTCAACAATGCAGAATGTCCAAGCAAACAGATTATGTATATCCCACAGGGCAACTGAAATTGATAGCCCACACAATTATGAGGTTACACATCTTATTATTTAATTTTTATACATAGTGTTTACAGAATTTGCATGAAGTGAAATAGTATAATTATTACATATTCAAAACTTCTTTACATATGCAATCAAGTTTATAACTGATATAATAAAATATAAGAAACTAAAATCATACAAAATTATTTCCAGGGTGAAACTATAGATGGTATTAAAGTTTATTGGTATAATGATTTGAAAAAAGTGCCAAATGAGTTCTCTTGGTATATTGCTCATGAGTTCTTTGATGTTCTTCCTATACATAAGTTTGAAGTAAGATTTATGCAATTTTTTCAATATATATTATTTTTAAGTAATGCAAATTAATAAGTAAATTTAAATAATCTAACAAAGACTTTTTATATAATCATAGAAAAAAGAAGAAGGTTGGAGAGAATTACTCATTGATATTGACGAGATGGGAAAGCTATATTACCGAATATCAGGCCAAGAGACTCAGTCAATAAAAGTACTTTTAAGGCCCCCCTTAGATTCTGGTGATAGGACTGAGATTGAAATCAGTGCTAGAGGTCTTGGTGTAGCAAGACAACTTGCACAAAGGGTAGATGAATTTGGGGGAATTTGTTTGATTGCTGATTATGGCCATGAAGGTGAAAAGGGGGATACTTTTAGGGTAAGTGGTAGTTCTTTTTTTCCTTGGAACTAGAAATAAGAAAACTATTATTTTATTTTGTACTCACGAAATTTGACAAAAACAAGAAATTTTGACATTAATGGTTTTACTTGAGAAATAATACTTGTTTTTAACTGCAATGGGCATTAGTTTGGTAATTTTAAAAAAATAGATAGAACCTTATTTTAAGGTACTTCAAGGTGAAAACTTGGGAATGTTTCCAAAACTTTGGAATATTTCAGGAAAACTACCAGAAATATTATATATTATATTCAGAAGTAATAACTTCCAAAATCATGGATTTCAGACCCACCTTAATGTCATTTTGCTGTACCTAGCATTTAAATTCACCTGTAGACAGGTTTCCTTGGGAATGTACGTAAAAACGTTAGTGACATAAACAGTTGTAATCGAAATATTGTCAAAGTGGGTCATTAATCTGCTTGTTCGATAGTACCTATGTGTTTATTATCAGTATCATATTATTTGACTGAATAAAAAGAAATTATTGTATTTTTACCAAATTTGAAGTAAAAAAAAAATATATTTTACAAATTTTTCAATTACTTTTAGGCTTTTCACAAACATAAAGTAGTAGATCCATTAGAAAACCCAGGTGAATGCGACCTCACAGCCGACGTAGATTTCGGTCAATTAAAACTTGCTGCTGAAAAGTCACCTAGCAGCGATAATTATGCTGTAGTGGTGGGACCAGTTACTCAAAAAGATTTCCTCAGAAGATCTCAGGCAGAAGTCAGGTTGAAGGTAATTCTTTTCTTTCAAGTGAATAATATTGATATATTTAAAAATAAATGAATCCCTTGCAATTTTAATGTAATAAAATTGCAAGGGATTCATTTATTTTTTCAGTCTTTTTTATTTAGTCAGCAAAATTACCATTCTGAAAATATTTAAATAAATTTCAATGTGCTTTAAGTCTTAACAAGTTGCAAATCTGTTGAAGACTTCATAATTTTGTATACTGGAGTGCTGTACTTGCTACTACTTTTTCAGGTTCTAATGGACTTTGCAAAATCAGACGAAGAAAAAGAAAAGATCAAAACTGCCTATGAAATGTTAGTAGACCCAAAGAAAATGGGAGAAAGGTTCAAATTCATGGCTTTTTATCCGTCCATAATGGGGCCGGTTCTTGATAAATACCCTCCATTAGGTTTCACTGAACCTAAATCATGAGATGTTTTATTATTTATTGTACCTACATTATTGATAATGTTTTGACGGTAAGACAAAATTATGATGGTATTGTAGAAAATATCTAGAATATTTTTCTGTAAGGAAGTTTTATTATTATAGATAAAATGTTTGATTATAAATGTTTTATGTTTTTTTACAGTAGAACCCTAACAACACTATTTTTACTATCCATATATCCATAAGGCTGCTCACCCAGGTACTTCTTTTTTGTAGGTCATAAAATCGCAACTACTTTTTTGTGAGCGGCTCAAACAACACAGACGTGCGTTACTTGCGACTTTTTGTAGCCGGTAGAAGTATTGAATTCAGATTGACGCTTCGATGTGCTTTGACTCTGCCACTTTGCTCTACACGACTATGCACATGTACCATACCATTCAGCGTTGGTTGCGCTCCGACGCGTGAATTCTTTCGAATGCGCACGAATTCGAGCCGTACCATTTGTATCTTAGTTGATCTTAGTAGAACTGCGTAATATGTTGTGAAAAAAAAAAATATATTATTTTTATGGTGATGGCTAAGTTAGCTAACAGTAATGAATCATTTGGGGACCAATAAAAAAAAGGTCAACTACCCTACTATTTGGAAGTAAAGGTTAGAATCCTTTACCTTCCTATTATTAAAAAATATGTAGAGTGGTGACAACATAGTAACTTAAAAATCCTTTATGCAATAGTTCAATTTGATTTATAGTTCAAAGTACTAGTGTTCGATGAGTGTATTACTCAGAGTAAACAGAACTGGAGTAGCCTTTGTCTAACATTCCCCTCTGCCAAATGCACAAGCATCGGATGCTTGCACGTTTAATAAAACTAGTTGAGCCGCCATTTTGACAGCCATAACATTGTAAACGTTGCGGCGAACAGAGCTCCCGCAAAAATGCCTGCCTGTGCTGTTTCTTGTTGTAAAAATAAATAGAAAACATCGAGTATGCTAAAAGATGGTGTCACCTTTTATTTTTAATTATAATTTTTAAGATTTCATGATTATTTACTTCATTATTTTATGTTTTAGAATTCTACGATTTCAAATTTCGAGCGCTAGTCTTGTGGGGAGTGCGGCTGTGACGTTGTCAAAACGCACACCCCACGTGACTATTTTAAGCGTGTGTGTGCGTGAAATTTAAATTTGTGTGTCGAATTATGCATGTGTGCATTTGTAAAAACGTTGTGCGTTGTGCTGGCTTTGAGTGTAGTGGTAACCTCACCCCCCGCAAGAAATGGCAGAAAAAAATGTTTGAGAAATTGACTAATGGCTACTCCAGTTCTGTTTACTCTGAGGTGTATTAGAAACACCTTCGCTAAATAAATACTTAACTGATTCATTTTGAAATAAAAAATCGTTTATTTATTTTTAATTAATTATAAATTTAATAGTGCCCAATAATATATTAAAGATCAACAAGATTTTTGCATTTTATTTCATTTAACAATTTCTGAAGTATCGAATCCACCAATCAAATAATCGGTTCTTTATGTTTCGATACAAAAATCAATCTATTTCAACAAGAATAATTGCTGACTATAGTCGTAAAGTACCTGTAAGGCGAATTTTGGGTGAAATGGCGAAAATACGTTATGGTAATTATTCTAATAGAGATTTTCTTATAAACTTCTTTCTTTTAAAAGTGTTGAGTGATTGAGAATGACACTACCATAGTCTGTGGACACTACTATTCTATTTTACTTGTGAGAAGATTACCTCCACGGTATTTTCACGGCAGTCAATCTTCATAGAACGAAATGCTAGAGGTAGCGCCATATTGTTTTAATAGAAACAGACGTTTATAATGCGCTGTGATTGGATAAGGAGTCGGCCAATAACGATGAAGTTAGTTATATTTATCTTAACTGTCTGGCGGTGCGGTGGCCATATTTATTTCTTTAGACGTATTCTCTCTATCTCTAATCTGTGATTTATTTGTATACCGTAAACAATGTTTTTGTTTTTAAAATATCTTTTATTTCGTCAATAAAAATATAAAAGTACGCACCTAGATGGCAAATTATGAAAATGAAGAGACATCGTAAATTTTTCTGAAGCCGACTGATAATCATGTGGTTCCGGAGAAAATAAAAAAGATGAAGGTTGGTTAATTGCTTTAACAGAATTATTTAAGTTCATAATTCTACTGATTGTGAACTGTCTATACAACGGTTTATTAATAGAAACTTATAAATTTGAACTGAATTTCATTTCTATCATTTTCTTATTTCATTTTTGTGCTTATTGGCATAGGATTAATATTAATAAGTGCTTTTTTATTTTCAGGTGAAAATATGTGTAAAAGTTTTCAACAAAACTGTCTCTGCCACTGTTCTACACTGTTTAAGTTTAGTAAGTAATACAATAGTCAACAAATAAAGTTAAATAATTATGCTTCTAATTTAAATTGTTCATTATTACCATATTTTTTAACCATCAATTTAATTAATTAATGAACATTATAATTTCAGCTAACTAAGTTTAGTAAGTAATACAATAGTCAACAAATAAAGTTAAATAATTATGCTTCTAATTTCAATTGTTCATTATTATCATATTTTATAACCATCAGTGTAATTAATTAATGAACATTATAATTTCAGCTAACTATACAGATGGCAGAACCATAAGTAACACTTTAAAAATACTAAGGAGAAAGTGCTGTTCTCCAATGAACTTGTGTATGAATGCGGATGCAACCCATTTAAACAAAATAATCAAAATAGGAAAAATTTTACATACAGCAGTGACCCAAACATCATATCTTCATTGGTTTTGGAAAGATGCCTTTAAAAAATTAAGGAAAATAAAGGGCATTCAGTAGGTACCGAAACATTTTATAGTGACTGTAAAGTTATATGAGGCTGTAGCAGTTCTTTGAAAGTCAGAATATAAAAATGTTAAAAATCCAATCATAAACTTTTCTGTTCAAGTTAGAACCTATAATTAAAGAAGCAATGAACCAATACTGCCACAGCTTTGATTGCCCATTTAATTCATACTTGATCACCAGAATCATTAAATTCTACAATGAGACTTAATTGTAAGGATGATCCTGCTGAATAAGCAATAAATTTAATTCCATTTTTTGTACACAGAAATGCAGATTCAATGAAGAAAATGAAGATTGAGATTAGCCGAGTTATCCCAAAAATAGTATTCAAGTGATCGTGTACTAGAAAAAATTATTTACATTCCCAGGACTGCGCTGCTGGATAAAAAAAAAGAAAATGAATAGTTGCATGCAATGGATGCATAAGAAGCCTCGCAAGTGAAGGAGAACAAATATTTATGAATGGATAAGTAAGGAAAAATAACAATAATAATTATTATTATTAATTAACATGCTGACAGTTGAAACAACTGATAGTCGCCTGTATCCTGTTATTCTTTTGCTATGTGTTTATCTAGTCTGTTTTTAAATTGGTTGACAGTTTCTGCTGATATTATATCTGCTGGCAATTCATTCCATGCCTCGTCAACTCGATTGCCAAAAAAGAATTCGGAGAAAAATCGACTGTAATAATAATGGTGCAGTTGCAGTTTTAGTACAGTAGAAACTGAAACAAACGTACTTAGAACTAAATCCGTGTCATCTCATAACAGATATGATTTTGTCCATGTATGCATTTGACTTCATCAAGTACTGGATATAAAAACATAAACTTCGATTATTTCATTACTGCGATTGTGTGATTTGCTATTATAAACTGGTGCATTATATGTAATTACTGTAATAAGCTAAATTGTGAAGGGCATTTATATTTTCTGCCTAAAAAAAAAGAAAAGATTTGCCTATGATGTAAAAAAAGCATATGATAAATTCACAAATTGAAAATAAATGCTATAATAAATAATCTATACGTGTTTAATTTTATACCTTTACCATTTATGTCTTACCTTTCTTTTAGTAAAAAAAATAAAGTATAAACGGTATAAGCCATTCCACAGGTAACGCTGGCACATTATCGAGTATTCCTTTGCGTAATTATTATGACACCCGATTAAAAAAAAAGAACTGTCATATGAGACTAAAAACCAATCGCAGAGCAGCGAAAATTTTTGTTCTGTAGTGAGCGGTCTGATACGTAGTATCTCTTCTTAGTCTGTGGGTATTTTCCGGTTTTCCAAGGCACTAAACAGTCGATCATCTGCGATGAAATTGCAAAGCAGAGTTTTTGTTTTTAATATCAGTTTCATAGCAAAAGACATATTATTGAGCCATTTTGCATATTTATGCCATTTTTATTGATTATCTATCATCGGCCCTCTTCATTGCTTTTATTTTTATATGAGTTTCCTAAAGGAAATTAACACGCTGCGTTGTTAATGAAATGTCAAAATTTCAGTGGACCGCAGATTTATACCGACATCTGAGAAGATTTTGATTCTGTTGTGATATTTTTAATGAAAAAACTGATGTTATTCATGAACTTTTTTGTGTATTCTAATTCTTCATCGTGGAATCGTATTGGAGATTTCTTTGTTTAGTGTCACTGGATGATTTAACAGTTTCGAAAGTGAAGGTGAGGTGCATTTTCTTTTGTTGTCAGCTATTTATTCGGTCGCGCGTGTAATCGTCGTTTGCGCTTAGCAGTAAGTTTATATGAGATCAGAGTTTACAATTTCACTTTATTTGCTGATTTTATAAGTGAAGAATTACAATCTCTCAACTTACTTCAATGTGCTTCTGTGTTATTATTTTATTTTTTAGGAGTCTTTCTCTCTGAATAATAAATAATTTATGTGTATGAGATAAATTAGACAAAATTATGACAGGCAAGGCAGCATAAAACCCAGTAAGTTTCCAAGTTTTATACAGGTTAGGTTGACAAGTGTTTGTTTTCAAATATTTTCATTATCCCCTTCAAAGTCTTGAAGGAAATGCTAAAAATTTCACATTATAGCACTGTGTTTACCTTCTGCTCTATTGTGAAACTGAATTGTTGACATTCAATGGTTGTAATCCATGGTTGATTGTTTACAACAGTACAATAAATGATTTTTTTATTACATCAATAAACATTTAATAATTTACCATAAATTAGAGTCACATTTTTGTATTAAATTCCAGATATACCTACTCCTGCATATTGTATTTTAAATACGTTTTGATATTTTGCATGAATCTTGAGTTTTTTTATTATTTTTGTACACAAAAGTAATTGAATATAAAATAAAAAATGAGAATTCAGAATGTTAAATGTTTTAAGGAAAATATTCCTTTAAATTATCTTTATTTTTGCTGAAGTGTAGAAAAATTTCATTAAAATGAGATGTGGTAAAATTATAAACAAATAGTGGCTTCAACAAGTGGTTTCACCCGCGCTGTACCTGTTCCCATGGTAATATAGAGATAAGATGTAGTTTATGTCCATTCATAGGCTCTAGACTGTCTCTGAAATTTCGATTGTATTTGGTTCAAATGTTTTAATTATATCAACAGAGACAACATAGACTGACAGTTGGACAGATAGGCAGAGTTACTTTCGCATTTATAATATTAGTTAGGTTGTCAATGTGGGTAAGGAATAATTTGCATGAAATAAAGTATTTCACTCATTTTATGCCTATAACCATGATTTAAATAATAAGAAAGTCTTACTTTTTTTGTAATAAATACTAAGGTTCATGTACCTAATGATTACACTATGATATAAATGTATTTTTTTATGAATTGTTACTATTTTATTAAGTAATATTTTTTTTCATAAGTTTTTATGTAAAATTCTTTCCCAAAAATGCTTATAAATTACCTTTAGGTTCATTTTGGCAACCCTTTAATTTGTCTTAAAATTTCTTTTCTCAATGAAAGTTTAGAAAAAGTTAATGGTTTTTGTTAATATTTAGAAATGTGTCAGAGTTGCCTAGAGTTATATTATTTATATTTAAAGAATGGAGTTTAAAAAACAATGGATTGTAGTAATCTATAACATGTATATAGTTTTGTCTCTTAATGAAACTGTGATGAATGTTACATTGGCTCCCACATTTTTAATTCAACAGGTTTATTAAGACATTTAACCAAAAATCTCATTATTTTTCTGTAAATAATAACTGTTGATTTGTGTTACATAAAATAAAACTGACTCACTCCTATGTGTATTAGGTCCTTACCTATGAAATTTGTGTTTTGTATGGAGATTTTGGGGAATTCTGCATTATCCATACAAAATTTTTTTCAGTTTTCTTCACAACGACAAATCCAAAGATAATAATATTTGGCATCTATCATTAGACAAGCTTTAGTAATATGTGTAATATCACAGTTCATAAAAAATATTTATCGCTTTTAAATGAATGCAAATAAAATGATGTATTCGGGAGGCACTTAAAAAGAGTTGTCTCCGTGTCCAATTTTAACACAATTAAAGTTACAACAAATTATCAAAACAAATCAAAAGAGCTCAAAAATATAGTCTATTTTTAGACGAGGTAATTATTTTTTAGGAATACTCTGAATCTTAATAGTTACAGACAAAATACTAAGAGGGGAAAAAAACACCAATTTCATAGGTAAGGACCCAATATATATATATACATGAAGCTGCATCCAGATTATATAATATGTTTTATTATAACATTGCAACATTTATATAACAGTGTTGTACTATAACGCAATGTTATTTATCTTGTTACACAATGTGGATGTGCAGTTGAGTACAACATGTATATGTTGCATTCAGAACTCTTCAACCAGTCAAAAGTACTTTTGACTGAACAGTTAGTCAAAAGTGGTTTTGAATGAAAATTAATGGTTAGAAAGGCAGGTACGCACGCATTATGCATAAATGACTATATCCATAATTTTGTGTTAGGTTGGGTTATTTTTTTTTTAAAAATATTTTTTATTTATTTTTATTTAAAAAAATTACCTTAACCTTTAATTTTCAGGCTAAAGAACTTTTGACTGATTTTGATAGTCAAAAGTACTTTTACTGGTTAAAGAGTTTTGACTGCAACATATACATATTTTAGAAGTGACAATCTTTCTTTCAATTAGAGTCATTTACTGTGGTTACATGTTTTTGGAGTTGACTGAACATATAATCTGTATGCAGCTCAAGATTTGAGGTATTTCAATACAATATTTGAACTGTACTTGTTTAGGTTGTGGCTGGTGATCTTGGCTGGAAATGAGCTCACCACCACCAGTGCAGTTAGAAGTTGAAGTTGGTGACGAGTCTATGGAAGAGGATTCCACAGAAATGATTCCGTCTGACAGGTATTTTTTATATATACCTATAATTTTTTTAATGAAATAAATAGTATTTTTAACAGCAGAATATTTTTTGAAAGTGGTGATTTATGGCACAGTTGACTTCATCTTGAAAAGGGGATGTTCTATTGATGTGCAATATGTAATAAATTTCATTTTAATTCATTCATTCATTTCATTTTCTATGGAGCTTGACTTTGATATGTAACATAAGAAATTTGAATGTGCCATTTAATAGTCAAGTTCTCAAAAAAAATATATCATTTTATATAGAGCAGGGGGCATCTTTAAATTAAAATTGATTAGCATATTTATTTTTCGCCTTTTGGCCCTGGCTTAAATTATTAAAAAGAACAGCAAACCTGAATCAATGGTAGTGTGACAAATAATACAATGCTATGGTTATTTATTTTTAATACTATTATTAAAAAGTGTTCTAAAACAGAGAGACTAAGTTATCTAAGTTAATATGCAAGTAACGATCATTTGTTCTTACTCTACATATACCTAATAGCCTAAGCCTATTAAAAAAATTTAATTAGTAAGTACACGTGTTAAGATGCGTTGTGAATACCATCAGCCAATAATTGGGTTCAATGTCGCCTCGCCAAGGTTCTCTTTAGGACAGAGGTAACTGGTTCGCTATTCTCTGATGGCGCTCAGCCAATATCCGGCAAAATGCAATTTCACGCTAAAATAAGTCCAAAGATTTTAATATAATACGAATTTTCAAAATATAGGTATTTTTTCAAAGGTAAACTTATTATTTTTTTTTATCAATTATATTAGCTTTTGCGTAACAGTATATTGAAGCAGTTTAAATAGAATCAAACTAGAGACCTAGTGTAAAAAATAAAGCTATCTATCTATCTAGTTATTCAACTCGTTATTCTCAGTTATTCAAATCTAATACCTATGCAACTTTTTGATGAGTAGGTTAATCATAATTAAGCAAATTTTAAAAACTCTTTATTGCACAGAAACAAAAATACAGATCATAAAAAAACAGAAGAATGCAAGGCAGGACTTATCTCTCATAGGGATGTCTTCCAGTCAACCTGTCACAGGTGTATGATATCTCATGTTGTGAGAGAAGCGACACCAGTGCACAAGACAAACACAATGCAAAAAGATATATAAAAATAATATATTAACCCTACTTTTAGACAAATAAAATGGTTATTTATAATTATAATGTAATAGTAATAAAATATTAATACCTTGATAAATACAGGTAGATTGTTAGTTGATAGTGCAGGTTTATGTTTATGTATTTATTTGCGATGTGCCTCACTCTGAAAGTGCCGGCAATTAGAGGTAAGATAACGAGTTCTCAGTTGTTGATGAATACAGGTGAAAATTGGTTATCATAATGTAAAAAAATGCCCTGTTAGTAACGCCTCAATTATCGTCTTGTTACATAATTATAATGTCAAAGACTGTTAATTTCAAAATCTAAAAATAAAGATGTGTTACATCGTATAAAAAGTTTTGTTTCAAGAAAAAATGAAATAGGTGTTTTCATTCCTAGATTTAAAAAGTCATACTGTGCCCTGATTTCTAACTGGTAACCTCAGTAACTTCTTCAACTTCAATTCAAATAATTCCCTACGTCCAGTCCATCAAGCCAACATACACACACATACACATTTACATACGTTATACTTTACATATACATTTTACATATATAAAGTATAACGTATTGTATAACTTAAGCAAATTCTAGTTTACCCTGATCCATCGGGAATCAGTGTTACAAAGTAAAACATTACAAACACTTTAGATTGTTCTACATAACATGTTACGTATGTGCCGTTCGTTGACCCTTCTTTATAAATTATAATACATAACTAATGTCTACTACACTTTGCAAAAAAAAAAACCAAAGGAATATGTCCTTAGACTTATAATAATAACAATAGAGCTAATAATATTCCGTTTATATTATTTTATTGTAGGTACAGTCGAGTTTAAAAATATGTATACACGTTTGACAGATAATGACTCATATTTGAAAGGAATAAAGACTGTCATCTGTCAAATGTGTATACATATTTTTGAACTCGACAGTACTATAGGCTCTTGGCTTAGGGCCGAAAGTGGCTGAAACTGCGGTAAGCGGACAGACCGCGCGGGCACGCGCGGAGGTATTTTGTTGGCCGTTAAAAAAGATTTGGAACTATTTTGAATCTCGTAACTGCACTACTCTATTATGAAATATTGACATGTGTATACACGTATTGGATTGGATGGGCGTGTAGGAAGAGAAAGGCCGAAGAAAACATAGATTAGGTGATCGATGATATGAAGGGAGAGACATGGCGAGTGATAGGAGAATGAAAGAGAAAGAGACGTTGCGCCGACCCCCGTTAAAATTGAGAACAGAGCAGGCGAATGAAGATCTACAAAACCAACGCCCATCCCTACAGTACCTACCTTAATTGTTTCATGGCTCAATATCGCGTGTTTCATCGAACGATCGTTTTTATCAATCTGAACTGTACCACAAAATTCTAATTTCAGTTCGCCAATTTTAATGTATAACAATTGCGCGAGTTTTCGTATCTGGGTTAAAGAAATAACGTCACATCTCACAGCGTATCGTTATACTCGTTTTATTAATGTGATTAAAAAGATACGTTGAAATAATTCTACGGTTATCGCACTCTGGTCTTATGATTATAATATTATTTAATACTAGCCCGCGACTTCGTCCGCGGTTACTGGTTTTTTAACTATTCCACGGGAACCCTTTAATTTTCCGGAATAAAAAGTATCTAAGATGTTGACCAGGGATATAAGGTATCACCATGCAAAATTTCATTAAAATCGGTCTAGGCATTTCGGAGATTAGCCCGTACAAACATGCAGACAGAAACAAAAATTTTTTTTTTCATATGTTCCCTCATTTTAGACTTGATTTTAAGCATTTTTTTTCTATGTACAGACATTCGAACTCCACAGTTTTATCATAATGTATAGGTATGAATGTACATACCTATAGATTATCGATATTTGTGATGGAAAAGCAAAGATTTTCTTAAAGTATAGTTTTTAATTATTACCTATTAACATAGGTTCCATGTTCGAGTTACAAGACGTTAGTCAAATCATGCTCCAGTGTTTTTTCCCGTATTTATGAACACCTGTTTCTTCCAAAAGTTATGCACTGGTGTTAAAACTAACATTTCGCCTGATTAGTTTAGACACTTAGGTCTATATGGGCGTTGAAATAGAAATAATAAAATAATACCAATGGAAGTGAAATTAGTACAAAAATTCATTATTGTGTTCCGGAATCTTCTTAGCATATTATCATGTTATCCTTCATATTTCTATCAAAAAATAGATTTGTCGTCGTTGAATTCGTTATGATTTGCGGAGGAATTTTGCCAAACTCCTACGCAGTCTAGTTGGGCCTGGGGCAATGAACCTAACGCCGTTATCATTCGTTATACGAACATAACCCAAAATAACGACACTATTAAAAAAACGAATCCACTTCGTCGTCTTCAATGCGGGGAATACGAGACTACACGCGTAGCAGCTCTCGAAACTATAAAAAATACTGTGGAAATAAAAAAAGTAGTCATACTGCGTTGTGATGTGATTCATTCGTTAATATTGTTGTCAAATATAATTTCTGGTGAATCTTGAGTTTTTTTCCATTGCATAATCAAGTACCGTGTGTTATAATAATTAAACCTTGGTGTCCCAGACGACATTCCGGCATATCAACAATAGATTTTGCTATTGTGTCTCGTTAAAGAATAATTGATAACGATGATTAAAAAATAATCACCATGTCATTGGGAAAGAATCAAAGAGAAATAATGAATATTTACTCTTTAAGTAGTGATGGCAATCATTATATTTTTTCACTATTATCACAAGAAATATATTTATTTTTCCATTAGTGCGTTCAACCCAAATCAGTATATTGAATGCCATAATAATCAACATTCCATATAAGGAATTGAGGAAACAGAAGTGCATTACCTTTGTTGACAGGCCTTCAAATTCTCTTATCAACATTTTCCTAATAGGGGTGACATTACAAATAAGCCCTATTGAACCCTATGACTTGCACAACAGAATCTAAATTTCAAATTACTCGACTCAATTGATTTGCGTTTTTTTTATAAATAACCTATGTTCGTAGCGGTGGCGCGATGCCAAATTTGCAATTCAGTACATTGTTTAGTGTTGTCTAGACTAGAGTGGTGTGTAAAAAATTATGCAAAAATCGTAAATATAATAAAAAAAATCATACCAAATATTTGAAGTCAATGTGTGAAAATAGTTGCACTTTGTGTTGTACTCAAATTTATTGTGTAGAATGTGGTGGTTATATTCAACTTCGGTCCGATAACGTCAAATTCATTGCCAAATTATGTATATTTGATTTCAGGCATATGTTACAATAATATTTCAATTGTATCTTTACTTCCTCGTTTATTATATAATATTTTCTTATTATTAGTTACATAAAATAGTGACAACAGTATTTCTTCAGCGACTTAAATCTAGATTGGTTTCTTCTTTAAATTGAAGTATAGTAGCTGCAAGCCGTTATATTAAACAATGCCATAGAAAAACCAACTTAAAGTGAAGCGCAATAAAGTGTGGAATAATGAGTGAGGAATCGATGGACAGGTTTACGTTGCCCGCTCGCGCTGAGGCCGTGGTGGAACTATGGCGCATCAAGCTGACCGAGGGGGTGCTGGCTCCGAGCCACTTCCAGGACCACTGGCGCGTCACCGTGCCCAGGGTCTACTCGCCGCAGCCGAACAGGACGTGTTTAGGTAATTATTTAAAAAATAATATAAATATCATCACAAATTTTAACCCCGAAAGCGGATATGCCAACTTTTCGCCTGAAATATTGAAGTCCACATGTAGCAGGCGCACTGTGAGGCTAGCGGTTTTCTTCTTACATTTTCTTCCATCACTCGCTATTCACACAATCAATCTATTTCTTTTTCGAGTTTCCACTTCCTGCATACACTTATATTCCTAGCTTTCTGATCACAATTCACATTATCTTATCCTTACCATTACCTTGTCTCATTACATGGCCATATCAAGATATTTTTCTGAAATGGATGTGTATTATTCACACAGTATTGTATAATATGATTGACAAGATAAACCGAAAATTGTGATTTCATTGCCAATAGATAGCTTTTATATGGTTCTACATTTATATATACTGGTTGTATTAGGAAAAAGGAAGTAAAAAAATTTTATTTTATTTAAATATGTCCATTACTGAACTGGAAATAAAAATTTGTAGACACGTGTATTTTCTACTTAATATTTAAGTATATTGATACGGCTAGTGATAAGGATAAAGGCTTTTCATATAAAGAAATTTATTTAATTACGAAATAAATTAAAGTACGGTTGCCGCCGTATATCCTGTCTTATTTCTTGTGTAAAAGCCTGCATTATTTTTAGACATCTGCCTATCGCTTGCTTTGGGGATATAGGTATAGGTGTGATGATATGTTATATTGTGTCTCTTTAGCTCTTAAGCCGATCATAACAATGATATCCACCGCAAAATATATTTCTCAATTATTGCTTTGAAATATTTTAATATTTCTTTAAAACGATTTCTTACTATTTCCACGACATATCACGCCTATATTCCCAAAGGGTTAGGCAGATATTAATCTGCTCATGCACACATTTTTCCTGCTAATATCATATTATGTTTAAGTCCGTGTGGTAGCGGCTGAGCCGTGTGGTAGCGGCTCATTAAAAGAATACTACCAACCCATCTCTTCCGTACTTAGAACTGAACAATTATCCAATAGTTTAAAGCGGCAACGGGCTTACCACCTGTCACGCTGTGATAATATGTATGTATGTATGTTTAAGTCCACATGAACAGGGGCCGAGCTTGTTACAGTTCAACGGATACTTAAATAAGCGGTATTTAAAACTATTTCCAAATATCAGCTCTGTATCATCCTAGTCTGATGCAGCTTAGCTCGGGTCTTGAATAACCTTAAATAACCATGTAAATTTTGCGTACCCTTAGTATTTGGTTTACGGCCAATAAACTTTTCTTTGAACTCCTTTTTATCTTCCAGATTGGTCGTTCGACGAGGAATTAGCAGTGCGACTGCTGATATACCCTTTAGAGCAGTTCATCTGGGGTCCGAGCGACGGGTCGAAGCCGGCGCCGCGGCGGTCCACGCTCTGCGGACGCGTGTTCAAGCAGGGCGAGCCGGCCTACAGCTGTCGGGAATGCGGTAACGTTACACACACCATCACGCCTATATCCCGGGAGGTGTAGGTAGAGATGTGTTACACGCCCACACTATGCCTGTCATTTTGTTGGTCCCGTAATAACCTATTGCGCCTATGACCAAAATTCTAACATGTAGGACATATGTAACATACCTCTAAATAGAATCCAAACACTAGATAACGCGGTTTTGGATAGAAGATGACATATAAACATTCATAATATACTTTCATATAAAATATAATCGTGTGGTAATTGAGTCGTGTGGTAGCGGCTCATAAAAAGAATACCACTAACCCATATCTTTCCTTGGGTGCGTAAAAGGCGACTAATGGACTTAGAACTGCACAACATCCAATAGCTTAAAGAGACGACGGGCTCACCACCTGCCACGCTGAGTGCAGTCACTGCTTGGTGAAGCGCGGACTATGGTAGTGCACTGCTTCTGCGGTGCTTTTGCCTAGTTTCTGAATAACCCTTATGGGATAATAGTCATGATTATATGTATGTATGTATAAAATATAAACATTCAAGACTAAAGAAAAAATGCTGTATTCATCCCATGTCTATTAGGGTGCTTTTCCACCAGAACTAAGTCAGGTAGCCAAGCGGTACGCGTTGAAAAATAAACCAATAGAATTGCGGCATTTTAGAATTCACGAGAAGCGAAATAATCCAGTTGGTCTATTTTTCCACGCTTAGCTAATTAGCTACCTCATCATACATCATCTCAAGATCTCATCATACCCCACCCTTAAGCATAGAATATAACTGTAACCTGTATCGTTTTGTTCCAGGAATGGACAACACATGCGTGCTATGCGTGGAGTGCTTCAAGGTGTCTGCGCACAGGCACCACAAGTACAAGATTGGCCAGTCCGGCGGCGGCGGCTGCTGCGACTGCGGCGACACCGAGGCCTGGAAGAGGGATCCCTTCTGCGAGTTGCATGCCGTTAGTAATTTTTATTTATTATTATTATTTATTTAAAACTTAATCTATCTTTATAGGTTAAACCTAATGCGATAGTTAAGACAAAGACAACTACACTTACATGTATACCCTTAAATAAAATGGTGTAAACATCTACATACCTACCTATAACAAACAGTGTACAATGCTGTCCTAGTGAATTCACACAGAGAAGTCGACGCTGTCAGCAATTGCATTGAGGGTAACCAATGTGCGCGTAAGCAGACACTCTCATAACAGGTTGGTTCTCGCGCAGTGCACCGCCAGTAAAGGCGGGCGTCGTCGTCGCTCAACATACCTATCAGGGACCCTAAAAGATATTATCCCCAATATAGCTGGGTGATAAAGTTTACCCCTGATTAATTTAAATAAGTACACGGCTTGAGTGAGATGCCTACGTACACGCAACCATATTTTTTCAGATATAAATATCTTATAAACTTATTTTGGACCCTCTCCAACATAAGCACATATTAAGCTTCATGTGGTGCCCAAATTACTGAGTTACCTTCCAGCTGGCTTCTCACGAGTGCACCATACAATGCAACTATAGCTCTCATGCCTGTAAACCCGTGGGCCCAACGTAGAATCAACCCCAATTTCCTATATGCTTTTTTACAAATATCTCATTATATCCCACCATTCCCAAGATGAAAAGGGTGGGATACATGAGTGGATAGAAGGGGTATACGCCATATTTTTTCAGATATAAATATCTTATAAACTTGTTTTGGACCCTCTCCAACATAAGCACATATTAAGCTTCATGTGGTGCCCAAATTACTGAGTTACTTTCAAGCTGGCTTCTCAAGAGTGCACCATACAATGCAACTATAGCTCTCATGCCTGTAAACCCATGGGCCGTACGTAGAATGAACCCCAAATTCCTATATGCTTTTTTACAAATATTGACAATATGACTACGGAATATTAAATCAGCCGTAAGTAGCACTCCCAGATCTTTTACTGTTGATACTCTTATCAGCATCTCTTTGCCTACGCTGTAATCATGATAGGGTTTTGAGATCTCGTGAAGGAAATCGTTAAACATTTGGAAATGTTGAACTGGAGCTTGTTAATAGACAATATGCTTGTTCGCTCGCGTTAACAATGCAGCAGTTTTCAATGTTACTGTAGGGTAAGCAGGAGGAGCTCAGTGGCGTAGTGGTTCAAACGGTTTGGCTTTCGATACTTAATCCATGTATGGTGTATGGTGACTCTTTCATCTCGAATTCCTCAGTGCTTCGTAAAGCACGTTATGCTGTTGGTCCCGGTTGCTATTTCAACCGTTTTTATCCACTATCCATCTCGTTTTAGTGGACAGTTGTGTTAACTCACTATTCAACGAAATAAAGTATAATAAGTAAAATGCTATTTGTCTTTAGTAATATAGCTCTGGTTACAGGCGCCCGCCGACGAGGACCAATCACAGCACGCCGTGAGCGCAGACGTCGTCGAGCGCATGAAGATCGTCGCGTCTGTCGTTCTGTCCTACTGCTTGCGGCTGTTGACAGATGACCATGCGCCTAGCTTACCCAATGATCTTAGGTACATGTTGATTTATTTATGATGCCTATATCCCCGAAGGGGTAGGCAGAGGGGCCTATTGCTGTTACCGGGCCTATATAAAATTCATAACCACTCTTATTGAAGACAGCCAGGACTGATGCTATTATATAAAACGCGTTTATATGACATACCCCCCTGATGGTAAATAGACGAATCTATAGCAGGAGCTAGCTTAAAAAACAATTTAAATTAAGACCTTGCCATCACATCTCCTTGTCGGCCCGTAAGATGATACCTTTTTCACGCCTCTTGGAAAGGAACGCATTATAAAATGTAATTAGTTCATTACATTTTATAATAGTTAACATTTCAACTGCGTAAATAGTTAACATTTCTTTTTATTTAGCTAAAAATTATTATACTAGCTATGGATAGGTCAAGACATTCTATAAAGTAAAATGTTGAGGTTGAGGGAATCTTTTGTTGAGGTGATATTAACCTATATTTCTTGTTTCCCAGGTTGAAGGACACTGAGAAGGATCTTCTACAAATATTGGACTCTCCTGACTGTTATTGCACAGTTCTATACAATGACGAAACTCACACTTTTGAGCAGGTAACTTTACTTTATAACATAAAATGCCCTTTGAAGTGTATGATAGATAAATGGGGGCGTGTATTCTTTTATATGAAAGAACAGCAATTGACTCAACACCTTGGAGAGTCCATTTGCGGAAATAGGGCCACAGAGAACAGAAGCCCTAGCCAACTCCACATTGCTGGCCCATGAGGTGCTTTTTCACGCCTTAATAAAGAGGAAAGTGTGTTACGGTATCTCCGCCTTCCCTACGAGGAGAAATCATGATTGTATTAATACATAAATACATAAGGCACGCCTTTTTCCCACAGGGGTAGGCAGAGATTGCATCCTTCCACTTGCTACGATCCTTGTATATTTCTTTCGCTTCATCAACTCTCATTACAGTCCTCATGCATGCTCAGCGATTTCGGGTACCTTTGATCTGGCCCTTCTCTAGAACGTCTTTAATTTGGTCGAGAAACGTTCGCCTAGGTCTGCCTCGTCCCGTATCTCCACTCACACCCGCTTCATATATCCCTTTAGTCAATCTATTTACATCCATCCTTTCCAAATGTCCAAACCATCTTAGTATACTTTTCACTTCTTCTCCTTTGCCTTGCCCTTCTCTATTGTATTAATGTCTATAATTGATTACTCTCAGGTAATCACCACTCTGACTCGGGTGATGAAATGCTCCCACCGCGATTCTGTGGAACTAGTGACACTAATTGATCGCGAGGGTCGTGCCCTAGTCAAATGCAACTTATTCCAAGTCTGCGACAAACTCAAAACTGATATTGAGGTGTAAGTATTTTTTTATATAATTACCTATAATTTTAATAAGGAAATATTTTTTAATTCTCGAAGGTTAAATTACTATCATTTTTGATTCGTTGCCAGAAATAATGTTTTAAGGAAGTAGAAACAACACTATTATAGTTTAAAGTATATAATAATAGCACGCACTTTATTATAGTGCCAAGTACTATTACTATGGCACATTGTCTTTTCTAAACTATTGGCCAATATATGGCTGTAAAACAATTGCATGTTAAATATAATTTTATTTTTTTAATATGCTTGTTACTAATACTTACTACAGAGTTTTGAGTTGTTTTCTACTGCATATAATTATTTACTAATATCTTATTTTATAAGGAACGGAAGAAAATAATTCCATGCTTAGTGAATGTAGGTCAACCTAGAGCCAAAAATTTTAATGGTTAACTAATTTTGAATTGTAATATCAACACACATTAAGATCAATATTAATTGGCTATCTGACACTTGTTACAACAAATTAAATACCTGTTAGATTTAAACGCTTTTCGTATGATTATAATGTAGTATTTGTATCGTTAAAAAAATTAAGTACACATCAGTTATACATATACCATATTTATGTTCTACCTTTTGATTATGATACAATTTTGTGAGTTGTGCTTTAGAAATTTATCAAAACCATTTTTGTTATTTGCCATGTAGCCAATTGGTTGATTGTTAGGTGCATCAGCGATTGACTAGAGTAAAGCACAGTCTGTCAAGTATAAGTTAGCAGCTGGCGTAAATGGAACAAATTACGGCTCTCCATTTGTTGAAAGTATCTAGAATAATTGTCCCATGTTTCACCACTGGCCTGCCAAGTTATACTTCACAAGTTGTGGCGCATGAGTACAGTCAAGTATAAGTTGGCAATAAGCAGACACATTTTGACGGGTCTCCGCATGGTCGCCTCAGTATAATTGTCGTGCGAGTGGGTCTGGCTTGCCAAGTTATGCTTGCGTGGTGTGGGGTGGTGTGACAGCGTGTGACGTGTGACTGACAGCTGCACGGCGATGTTCGAAAGGTTCACGTCGCGGCACGGGCCCGGCCTCAAGGTGCTGGTGGTGCACGCGCACGTCGTCGCGCACCAGACCTTCGCTATGAAGCTGCTGCATTGGTGAGTACATACCCTTATTACCTATACTTAACGTTTTAAGGGTCGGTGGTCAGGTTGACCAGTAGGTTAAAATATAAACCATTGGCGAAAACGTATTATGTCGTGATATGACAGCTCGTCCAATAGTAGTAGTAGTTTTACAATAGTTAAATAACCATAGAGAATTTAATAACAATACGATGCTGGGATTAGTTAAAAGGAGGCTGGCGGCACAGCTGATGTATATGGCTTCGAATTTTCATCGCAAACTTGACAGTTTGTCAAGCTGACGTCACATATTTTGACGTTACCATTGACGCTATCGCCACTATTGTGGTTACTATTACTACGGATTAAAGAATTCACCCTTAGGCCCGAACCACAGAACCAAACTTAAGCGAAGTCTGTGTTCGAAAAGCTCCACGCTATGCGGTTTGAGTAGCCGTCTCTTTCTAACTGTAGCTAAACAGAGATCTACATTTATGTTAGATCTTTAATACGGACCTAAAACTTCATTTGTTTATTGTTTTGAGAACAGGGCACTGATGAAAATGTTACTAAAATCGAACGGCGTTAACGATCGCGTTCAAAGACTCCCTATAAAAAGTGGCAGAGGGCCGGGCTCCTTGTTTGAAGAACTGACAGCCATTTGGGCTGAAAGGTTCTCGAGGGGTAGCTGAAAATTAAAAGTTGAAGCTTGCAGTACGAGATCAATTATTCTGAAGATCTTTGAGGTGGCTAGCCCAGATGTGAGCGTCTAAGCTGACATCATGATGATGCTTCACAAAACCCACTTTATATGATGTGAATACAATTTGTTACAAGGTTTACAATTAATTCAAATTCTTTGTGATTTTAATTTAACGGTGACAACAATTTATTTTTATAACTGTAAGAAATTTAATTACTGCTCCTACAGGAGCCACATCATATAGTTCCTTCATGTCACAGATGTTCATGATGTTAAGTCACAGTTATAGTATTATTGTACCTTAATCCAAAGTAATGGCTTATATTTACCCAATACCGCACAGGCTTCAAAACTTCGTAAGCCAAGAGCCAAGCCTTCGTCAGGCAGTCAGCCAAGTGGCTCTAGGCGAAGAGACTTGGGGCGGAGCGTTCGGAGGCGCCATACTTGTAGGGGGTGGCGGCATCGTCGGTGCCGTCATGCAGAATGACTTCCGCATGTGGAAAGCGGCTAGGACCGCCTGGCATCGACTCATGATAGCTACAACCTTGATGGACTATTCTACTAAAAAGTCGATGGCGATATTGTTCACTAAGAATTATGGTAAGTTTTTGTGACAAAATTGACTCATAGGGCTCGTTTATGGACGTCGAGCGGCGCGGGCCGCCGAAAAACAAACATTCGGCGATGTCTGGAACATTCAAGCAGAAGAGTATTTGCAAGCGTTTGTTTGAGTTTTAGCGTCAAACGCAGCGACCAGCGCGGCGTCGGACACGGCGGGTGAACTAGCAACTTAACAAGTTTGGCAACGGGGAACGCGGTGGGTGTAGCGGCTACAAACTTCAGTGTTACGTATACATCGCTACGTACGCGGCCGATGAACTGGCGGGCGACGCGCCGCGGCAACCCACGTCGTACGCGCCGCTTGACGCCCCGTGTTTCCTTAAACGATCCCCTTCCTTTTTATATACATTTGATTTAGCGCGTGCCACTTGACGCGCCGTGTGTCCTTAAACGAGCCCATAAACATTATTTTAGTGCGATCTTAGTTCTCAATTGGTTTGAACTTGAGATTCAACACCTTAAGGTTGAAAAGTGACTGAAATATTTAAATGTTTAGTTCTTCCTTTTATGCTTAATACTTCGGACCCGAGCCGTGCACGTGCAGTCACTGCTTAGTGAAGCGTGGACTATGGCAATGGAGTACTTTTGCAGTCCTTTTGCCTAGTCTCTGACTAACCCTAAGGGGATAATAGTCGTAATTATATGTATGTATATATGTACACCTGACCTAAAAGTGCTTTTATTGGGTTCTTACCTATGAATTGGTATTGGTGTTTTTATTCTGTCTTAGCAACTCGTCCGTAACTATTAAGTTTCAGAACATTCTTATAAAATAATTGCCTTTTCTAAAAATAGACCATATATTTGAGCTCGTAATATTTAATTTGATAATTTTTTGTAAGTTTAATTGTGTTAAAATTAGACATAAAGACAATTATTTTTAACTGCCTCCCGAATACATCATTTGATTTGCATTAACATAAAAACGATGAATAATTTTTATCAAGCGGGTTCACACACATATTGCTAAAGATTGTCTAATGATACATGCCAAATATTATTATCTCTGGATTTGTCGTTGTGAAGAAAACTGATAAAATGTTAGTATGTAAAATGCAGACATCTCCAAAATCTCCATACAAAACACCAATTTCATAGGTAAGGACCTAATATTTAGAGAATATCCCGAAAAGATCCTCTGTACCAACAAGTACAATATTCTCAGGTACATTTAAAAAAGTCTGTCTTATTTCTTGTAGAAGTTTTAAACAATGTTGAATTGAAAGGCTTCGCCTCTTTCTTTCAGGTTCAATCTTAAAGGACTTTATCCGCGACGACCACGACCACTCATTCTCAGTGTCGTCGCTGTCGGTACAACTGTACACGACTCCCACTCTCGCGCATCACCTGATCGCGCTTCACGACGCTCTGTTCGTTGTCATGAATACTTTTGTCAGCGAGTGTAATCGTCGTTGCAATAATAAAGTAAGAAATTTATTAACAGCTAGACAATTTTAGTTTTTGGTAACTGTCACATACATGTTATGAGACGCTTGTGTTTTAATTCCGAATAATGCACTAACACATTTTATCTCCGAGTGGAGTGGATTAATTGAAATAAATATAATTAGCGATTTAGTTATATTTTTTATGGAAATCATTATCCATAGTTTGTTTAGTTTATAATAAAAATAGCAAGTGAGTTGAATTTCTTGCATAATTTTCATTATGTTACAGGTTTTTTTTTTATATTTTGTCTGAGTGTAGATTAAATCATATTTCATATGGTATTGTTTTTTGATAGATAATTAAATAAAATTAACAGGGCCGGTTGGAATTCGACCGAAACCACGTGTCAATGGGATTCAAGCGCGCGCAGTTCATCCTCTACGATGTGAAGTATCTCCTGAGTTCGGTCCCGACGAGTTTCGACGACAACCTACGAAGAGGATTCCTGCACGGATTGTCTTTAATGTTGAATTTGCTGGTCATGATGCAAGGAATGGACTCGGTTATTAGACAGGTTAGTAAAATACATTGCAAGTTTTTAAAATTACAGATAAAGTAAATATAGACAAAGTCGATATTCGTTTCTGGCACGTGTTTCTGACTTCTTTAATGTTTACGTGTCGAAAGGCAAACCACTTTTAGTTGGGCTATTTTTCTTGTTTACACCACAGCTTGTCTTAAAAGTTATCTTTCGTAGATTTTTTTTAAACGCTAACGTTTTTGAATCGACATTTTTAAAGTTAACACTTGTTTTTATTCCTGGGCGTATTGGGTACTAGGTCTGTGATTGTGTAGGCGATGAGCTAGCCACTTGTTACTACTCTTTCTAGATTTGTCAACTGACCAAACCTAATTTTTGTATGGCTATATGTGGTATTAAGGAACACAGTGCGGAGTCCAAGACTCCGCCTACCCCTTGTGTGTGTATTTTGTGTAAAATGTTGCGAGTGTCCCTTTTTTCTAAGTCAAACTTTATTTTTAATATCATCCAGGCTGGCCAGCATATGGAATACGAGCCGGAATGGGAGTCCGCCTTCAACCTTCACGTGAAACTAGCGCACAGCATCACTTTATCTTTGGAGTGGTGCTCCGCCGAGCGCGCCCTGGCTGCCTCCGCATATCGCATGGCCTTGAGGCGGCATGCCGACACGTACACGCCCCCGCCCAAGGTCGTCAGAGGTAAGAAGAAAAAAGAAAGAATCATTGCTTATTGGCCTTATAAAAAAAGAACCACTGGTATAAACATCTACAAGGGTATTTGTAAGATGTTGATATGACTAGTGGTAGAAGAGAATAGAAAAGAAATAAATCAGAACATCTTATTCTCTATCGATTAAAACCACAGTCAAAGCGCTGTGGTTGCAATTGCTACAAGCTCTCGCGGTAATGTACTTTCACATATATTAAACTTTTTATTTAATTACATTAATTCTTAAATATCTAAATTGTAAAATATTGAAGTTTTCATGTGCGAGGCTTGGCCTATGAAATAATGTTATTTTTGTTTGTTTGTTTGTTACAATATATGTCTTACTACTGTGAAGTTCAACTTTTTAACATGTTAAAGATGTGTTTGGTAAAGAGTAATAAATCTATTATTGTAATGTAATCTTCCAGAGCTAGGCAACCAAAGCGCAGCAGTGATACCATACGACGTATCCGTGGAGCCGGTATCCATCCATCGGCCATTATCCCGGTTTATAGCCGGCCTGCACCTACAACTACACCGCCACGGGCTCACGTACCACAGCCGCGAATTCGACAACCCTGAGAAACCCAAGCCCTCGCCTGAAGAGTTGATCGGTGAGTTTTGCACTGGATGAAATAAAAATTAAATACCCACAACTCTACTAGTAATATTTTTGTGATAATAATGGGGTTGTAATTCGGGTATCATGATTAAGAACTCAACTCAAGTCGAAAGTTTTCGACCAGGACGTCCTCCTGTCATGACTTGCAGAACCGAAACGTGGACATTCACGGCTTGACTAGTCCACCAAGCTTAAAGTCCGAAAAGACCGCATCAGGACTAATGTAATCCGACTGAAAACTAAAGTGTCTGACACAGCCCACCGAATCAGCAAATTGAATCGGCAGTTGGCTGGTCACATCAGTCGTAGAACTGGCCGTTAGAGCTGTAAAGTTTTTGAGTGGAGACAGCGACTCGATGAATGTAGAGAGGGACGCTCTTTGACAAGATGGACTGGATGAGAACACATTAGCGGAGGTTTATGTCTAAACATAACATATCATCACGCCTCTTTCCCCGAAGGGGTAGGCAGAGGTGTTAAACACCCACATTTCGCCAGATGTGTTAGGTCTCTAGCAGTGGACAAACATAGGTTAATAATGATGATAATGATTTAAAAACAGTTTCATAAAATAATATAAGTATTGACTCTTGCTTGGGTAATAATTTTTCTTGTTTTCTCAGGTAAAGTCCAACTTTTTAATTTTATTATTTACTAATAAAGTCCAATATGGGTTAAAAGACAATATTTATTTATAACTGCCCACACATAATACGTTTATTTATTTGTTTGTACAGAACCGGTCCTTCAAACGATGGCGATGATCGCGCAAGTGCACGCTGGCATGTGGCGGCGGAACGGCTTTGCCCTTCTAAATCAGCTGTTCTTCTATCACAACGTCAAGTGTCGCGCGGAAATGCTGGACAGGGACGTACTCATGCTGCAGGTATGTTTTTTGGGATTTTAAAGTTAATTATCTGTAAAAAGCAATGCAAGCCGCCGCCGAATTGATCCGTGACGCAAGTACTGTGTTTGAATAGAATTTAAGTAGAATTTGTCGTGAATATCGCTTGCCTCATACTGTGTTCGCTGCAAAAGATAGTCCCCTATTACATGGGACGTTTAAAATATGAGTCGAAATGTGGGTTTTATCAAAGGTGATAAATCGGTGATATCGCTTGCCTTACATTGTGCCCGGTACATGGCAACAGGCTTGCCACATGGTATAGAGGCGTGATGATACCCTCTATTTTATGTTTTATTCAGGAGTAAGAGGAAACTATTCTGCTACTAAATATGAAATATTGAGTCTCACGTAATATGGCCCAAGCATAAAACATTTGTCACCAGAAAAGACAAATATTTGCTCCAATCTAGACAGAAATAGGTTATTTTAATAACGATATTATGTACACTATTTTCCCACAGATAGGCGCGTCCTTGATAGAGAGCAATGAGTTCATAATTCACGTGCTAAACAAATTCAACTTGCTGGAGTGGGCCAGTGCCGGCTTTGAGCAGCGCGGCATAGAAGATGATCAGCTCTGGCATACCATTAGTATGGTGGAGGAGTTTCTTACGCTGCTTATTACAGGTATGGTATTATTGTCGTTTAGGTTAGAGTTAGCCTGGTAACCGAAACATAATATGATTTTACTATTATCGCTATGAACTATCATGGCTCTATAAGTATTTATGATACCCTGTCGTGTTTGTGGAAAGGCTGAGACTTGACTTCGTCAATTAACATTCCAGTTTGAATTAAACTTAGATACAGGGTGTTCTGGATATCACCTTACAATTGTGCCCTCTATAACTGTCTACTGATCATTAATTTTATGGGCCAATTAAATTATATGTATGCAACCATTCGCGAGCCGTTATGTGCCAAATATAATATATTAGGCATAGGATGAAACATTGAGGAAAATTGGTAGTGCGTGGCAGTCTGAACAGAATTATAATATTTCCCATTTACCAAATAAATATACCAAAGCTAATGTTTTTCTTTTTGCTGTTCAGTGGTGGGATCCCGCTGGGTGCCCGGCGTGGGCAAGGTAACCAACGAAGACCGAACCAAGAAGGAAATTATTCAAATGCTTTGCGTAAAGCCAATGCCGCATTCAGAGCTCAATAGGTATGTCTTATCAAATTTATTTACTGTAACTCTGTTGCCTTACCCTAGTTCCAACTATGAACTGTTTTGTACAATTCAGGAAATATTCTCGTCAAACTTAGTCTGTAAATTTTTCAATACGTTTATGTTATTGTTTGTGAAATACAATAGAAGGAGTAATGATTCTTGCGTGTTTTACTGACTTCATATCATTATAGGGCATACCTAATTGAGTTTTTCTATTGTTTCGTTTTGGACAGCTAGGTGTTTAAGCTTTCAATATCTTCCTTCTAGATCTTTACCAGAAGACCAACTGCACGAAACAGGATTAGAAGCAGTTATCCACGAAGTAGCAGACTTTATAAAGCCCTCCGGAGGCAACAACCGGGGCGTGTACAAACTGAAGCCGCATCTGTACGATGAATACGACACGTTCTACTACCATTACACCAGGGAGGAGCTGTCTAGGAGCGAGGAAGAGCAGAGGAACAGGCGGAAAGCTGCGGGTTAGTGACACTAGCTGTAAGGTATCGCTATGTTCATTTATTTATTTCACTTTCCATCCTGCTCTTGACCCGCGCTAGGTGGGTGTCAACATGTCTTCCTCTTTCATTCCCCTCTGTCACTCGTCAGCTAAGCATCCACTTCTTTTATTCTAATATCATTGCTTTCAACTCGAACTTCTTCTTTTTTCATTTAATTTACATGTGTTTCCATTTTTTATGTAGAAGATTAGTTGTTTTATTACTTTAGATACTAAAATTGCAGTTAACTGAAGCAACTGAGTTGTAGTAGACGATTGAAATTTAATAAAATGTGATTTTTTTTATGAAATACTTTTTCTTTCCTGAATATTGAAAATATTGTCTATGACAGTCAGGCTGCAGAAGTGCTTAAAAAAACATCTACGTTTTATCAGCTATCCAACAGGATATATTATCATTAGAATTCTTAGAAAAAAACTGAGATGAAAGGCCCCAAGTAGTAGAAAACCATAATTCTACTTTGGTTAGACCTGGTTAACCCTGTATATGAGTATAAGTATATATAACCAACCACTATGCAATACATAGATTCGAAATGAATTTACTGATAAATGGATGAACTCTTATGAAGTTATCTGTCTGTTGATTTATCAAAAACTCTGAAAGTGGTCAAACCGACCCTGTTGTTCTTGGTTGTTTGCCTTTTACTGGCGTTTGCAACAGTAATTGCATACAAGATGGTAAACTTTCGCGTGGCATTGTATATAAAAGTAACACTAACGGGACTACACGCGACGTACATAATGGTGTATATAGACACTACTTATTGTCCGACGTTTCGGCTGAGTTACACTAACCGTGGTGGCGATCTGACTGGTGCGCGGCGTCGTTTGCTCGGGCGGGCCCGAGATTCTTCATCTACCCACACATTATTAATATTGCAGTCACTTCGGCATACCACGCTAACAGTATCTGGGTTGATTTGTAAAAGTACATTCCGCGGCGTACACTTGTCACTGGATTTAACGCTGATGACAATTTAAACCCGTCCTCCCGATTGAAATTATTCGCGCGAGTCGCGTCGCGTATCGAACCACGCACGCCACGTTGCGTGTAGTCCCGTTGGTGACTTTTATAACTTTATATACTTATATAGTAACTTTTATATAGTAATATTACCGGTAAATGTAACAAAATTAACAGTATATGACACTCAGGTCTTCAAGAATGCTGCCCGCCGCCGCCACTGCCTCAATTGACGCCAGAATTCAATTTGCTAGCGAGCTTGCTCCAAAGCGACGCAGCGTTGCATGTGTTGAGGACTGTTCTGGAGCGGGCAATTGATCTACGCGCTAGGACCTTCTCGGAGACTCAGGTTCATAAGGTAATTAATGCAAAAAAAAATATAATTATCTGAACATTATTTTATAGTATTTTTTTATTATTATTAGTAATTTCAGAAATAGTTTCAATTCTCATCTGTATTTACTTATTATTGTGGGGGACTTATAAACGACTTATTACGATTATAAGTAGGCATTGTATTGCATTGTATTGCACTCAAAATATTAACCTTTTTTAGATTCATAGTAAAATAATAAATAATTTCAACACACTTGCTTATAAAGTGGCTAAAATTACACCGCAATTAGGGTCATAATGATACCTGCTGTGATTCATATTGTGACTTTTTCATTACTATTGTTCACTAGTGAGTTATAGATTTGTTTAATGTTGATTGAGTTGCTTTTTCTTAAAATTTTTCGGTTCCAAAAAGATTGATCAGTTTTCTATGTTCATTTCAGAACATCCAATACATTTGAATACTTTTGGATATTTTCGGATACTTTTTTTTACGGATGGCACTTAAAGGCGAGACTGTTTTCCTCAACTTTAGCAATTTCACAAGATGGCGCTACTGATACCCTATGATATCGCATGTTCCGCACTTATCGAAAAATTTCGTCCTACCAGCCAACACACGGTCAAGCAAACACTACAGGCTTATTAATTTTTTTGAAAAGATGACGTGATTTCTCACTGTTTTTTTTTTCGTTTCTGACGTTCATAAGTATGCGTTCTTGATGATTTCAGGCACTCCACCTAATCGGCTATGCCCTTCGTGACGAAGAGAGCGGCCACTACGAGTTCCTAGCATTCGCAGAGAGTGCGGCTCGCAGCGGACTTCTGACGCTGCTACAGAAACTCATCGCTTGCCCCAGGGTCGAAGCCCACAAACAGCTGGCTAAGTGGGCGCTTGCTAAGATGAAGTGAGTCTACCATAAGACATCGTTACCAGCCTATATAAAAATATAATAATAATATCCTCAGACATTCACACCTATCAACTAGCTCCATTTTAAACAACTAATGCTGCTTGTGTTACGGATAAATATATTTAATAGATATATACATATAAATATTCAGAAAATATACAATACTTATGATCACGCCAGTGTTTGATGATGAGGAATGAGACCCAAGGCTTCGAAACTTCGAAACTTTATTTCCAAATAGGTACAAATATACGTATTAAAATATTGAAGTTAAGATTAAAAATAATAGATGTGCGATCGCCGGGTACTCAAGGCATAATGGCCGCTGCCGGCCCGAGTGACGTCTCTTCTGACGTCACAGTAGTGATGTCGGCGTTAACACTTATATAAACATCCAAGACTGGTGAACAAACATCTGTCCCCACCGGGGATCGAACCCAAAACCTCTCGAGATGGCGAGGCTTTGAGACCGGCGTACTTGAGACCACTCGACCACAGAGGTCGTCGTATGTACGTCCCAAACTGCTCGTCACAGATTAACATGGAGAATTAGATGAGCAGTATAGGCCGTAACAACATCACGCTTGCCCAATTGGTGGGTAAAAACGGCTTGCAATAACGACCGTGTCATCCGTCGCACAGAGGTTCTTCCGAGATCACAAAATTTTTGTCACCCATCCAAGAACTGACCATGGCGAAAGTAGCTTTGTTTTTAGTATTGAAAGCCCATACTCCTCGTGTGTTTCTCCATGAGGCGGACCTGTGCCCAGTAATTAGACAAATATAGGCTAAGGACAATGTAACTATGACACTTTTTATTCCAGCGATTTAAAGAGATACGGGACTTGACAGTCCCCATAGGACTGTTAGTTTGTGTACACAAATCTTAAATAAGACTAACGTTTACGACCCTGCTTCTAAAGTACACTCCCTTCTCCCCCTCTCCCCTTCTTTGAAATCTGAAATATTATTAATCCTCCACAGAGCTCTTCTGGGACAAACTGACGACAATATCGGTGATGGCGAGAATATGGAAGCGGATGAACAAGAGAAACCGGCATCTACTGAAGCTGCAGGTAATATTTTGGTACTGAAAAACCCTTGCAATTAAATGGTTCAATTATATTTATTATTTAATTGTCTTGCAGACAACGAGAAAAGTCGCCGTGCGAAGTTAGCAGCGGAACGTCGCGCGAAACTGATGGCGCAGATGAAGGCGCAAATGAACAATTTCATATCGAACCACGCCACTCTCTTCGAGGAAACTGTTACTGAAGTAGGCTATTAGTCATACATACCTATTTCGTTTATTCAATATCAGTATTTTTATGCTCTTATAAACCGTGCCAACCGTTCGCTAGCTACCAGGCCTTGTTGGAAGAGTGGACAGAAAAACTGCAAGGTTTTCCTCACTTTATTTTATTTTTCTTATGATCGTTCGAAACCAAATGACAAGATAATTTCAACTGAATTATATACTATAGCGCCTAAAGTCTGTGAAGTAAAAATTTTTTTTTCATGACCATATTATGAAATTAGATTCTACGATATAGAATAGAATAAAATTTTATACAGTACACACATAGTAAGAAATTACATAGAAAATAATCAAATATAGACAAAGAAAATACATAATGACATATTAAACAATACAGGTTATATGGCATCAGAGAGAGAGAGTAATTGGCTGCGTTTCAGTGTTGTTTATATAATTGTTAGTCATACAAACATTGTGTTATAGGTCATGCAACATTAAGTTTTGATTTTTTTAAAATAAATGTATTATTTGTAGGGAGGTAGCGAGCCGGGTGCGGACGCGTCCCGAGCGGAGGTGGCGGCGCTGTACCGCGGGGCGGCGCTGGGCGCGTGGGGCGGCGGCGTGCCCGAGCCGCCGCGCGTCTGCATCATGTGCCAGGAGGAGGTGCGTACAGTGCGTACACGACACGCGGCGTGCTCGACACATCCTGTACGCGGGGCGGCGCTGGGCGCGTGGGGCGGCGGCGTGCCCGAGCCGCCGCGCGTCTGCATCATGTGCCAGGAGGAGGTGCGTACAGTGCGTACACGACACGCGGCGTGCTCGACACATCCTGTACGCGGGGCGGCGCTGGGCGCGTGGGGCGGCGGCGTGCCCGAGCCGCCGCGCGTCTGCATCATGTGCCAGGAGGAGGTGCGTACAGTGCGTACACGACACGCGGCGTGCTCGACACATCCTGTACGCGGGGCGGCGCTGGGCGCGTGGGGCGGCGGCGTGCCCGAGCCGCCGCGCGTCTGCATCATGTGCCAGGAGGAGGTGCGTACAGTGCGTACACGACACGCGGCGTGCTCGACACATCCTGTACGCGGGGCGGCGCTGGGCGCGTGGGGCGGCGGCGTGCCCGAGCCGCCGCGCGTCTGCATCATGTGCCAGGAGGAGGTGCGTACAGTGCGTACACGACACGCGGCGTGCTCGACACATCCTGTACGCGGGGCGGCGCTGGGCGCGTGGGGCGGCGGCGTGCCCGAGCCGCCGCGCGTCTGCATCATGTGCCAGGAGGAGGTGCGTACACGCATACGTGGGAGTGGGACGTGGCATCATGTGCCAGGATGAAGTGCGTACACGCATACGCGGGAGTGGAGCGTATGCATTATGCGCTAGGAGGAGATGGATATAGTGTAGTGTATACGCACACACGGAGTGTAATGCATCATCGATTAATCTAAAATTTTATATAACATAATATCATCACCGACGCGACGGGGTGGGCAGAGGTGTGAAACATTCACGTTTTGTAAGATATAATATGTTTAAGTCAAAATGTAATAGGGGCAAGTACCCGACAGGCAAGTCGGTTCGCCATTTACTGGGCAGCCGATGTTAACCCGTCATCGTATTTGCAGGCGCGCGTCGAAGCGACAGCAGTCCCTCTAGTGCTGGTGGCGTTCGTGCAGCACTCGAGCGTGCTGGACCGCACGCGCGCGACGCGGGCGGGGGGCGCGGGGGGCGCAGGGGCGGGGGGCGCGGCGGAGGCGTGGCGCGGCGCGCACCTGCCGGCCGGCGTGCGCGCGCAGCCGCACGTGTCCAGCTGCGGCCACGCGCTGCACGCGCGCTGCTGGCGCAAGTACGTCGACAACGTGCTGGACAAGGAGAACAGGAGGTTAGTGCCCTTATATTGTTTTTATACTTAACTAGTGGCGCCCCGCGGTTGCATCCGCTCGGGATCCGGGGATATCGGGATAAAAAGTAGCCTGTATACTTTTTCAGGCTCTAGACTACCTGTGTGCCAAATTTAGATGAAACCGGTTCAATACTTTTCACGTGAAAGCGAGACAGGGTTAGAGTTACTTTCGTATAAATATTAGTAAAGATTCATAATTCCCCTATTCATTCTAAGCATGGTCATTACATTGGCGTATCTTTTCTTCGCCCTTTTCCAGTCTTACTCTTCTGTCGTCCATAGTCCACCTTCTTAATTAAAATAGGTGGACCGCGTAAAGTATTTTTTCCCATGATTCATTTTTCGTATCCTTCCACAGGCCATACCGTCTTCGCCAACCGGCTGCGTTCGACGTCGAGAAGAAAGAGTACCTATGCCCTCTTTGCGAGCGGTTATGTAACACCGCTTTGCCTCTATTACCCGCTCCTCCACACCCCAGCGGCACTCCGCCTCCGCTCAGCGAGGAAACGTTCTTCGAATCCGTCAACTTGATACTCAAGCTCAAGCACCAAGTATCGAGCGAGTCGGTCCATGTTTGCACGGAGACTTGTGAGGAGATGCACTGTCAGGCGCGAGCTAGGAGTGTAGGAGCGATGTCGTCGGATATGGAAGATGAGACGGCGGATGAGGCGGAGGTGTACGTGTCCACGCATGCGGAGAATCTCCTGCCTAGTGAATTCAAGGTCCACCTTGAAGGGGAGGTACCAGTGTATAATGATCAGACCAAGTCGCTCATTGAGAGCTTTGCTATGGTAAGTTATTTATAATTATACTGATTATTCGATTATGCTTAACCAACAATTTTTTTATTTATTTATTGAGCAGAACTAACGGTCTACATGACATATAGACTGTTCTCAATTACATTTATAAATAATTTTGAATATTTTATTTAATAGTCTGTCTAACACTGTTTAATCATTATATCGGGCGGAATGTAATTGTTACCTTTGCCTACATCGAAATTTTAAACTTATAAAACTAGTCTAATGATACTTTATCTTTTTTTCTTCAGATAATGCCATCCATATGCGGCCAAAAGAACTCTAGTGGTATGTCGTCCATCGCAGCTCTATACCGCGCCACTGCTTACACCATAATGAGTACCGAAGCAGTGCTCAGCGCCGAAAAGAGACCTTTGCTTGGCGATCTACCTACAAGGCATAAAGACGCCCTACAAATACTGATTAGGCTCGCGGCAGCCGTACCTTCGATATGGCAGTTCCCTAAACATCTAGCACACCACGCCTTATCATCACTCAATACCCTTGAGTTCACTTCCCCACTGTCCCACGAACCATTTGGTACACTCCTTTCCCTAGTCCTCACTGTCCCGTCAATGTTCTGCGTATCCGCCGGCCCAGCCCGCCCCACACATCTCGCAAGGATAATTACCATTCAAGCATTGAGAGCTCACATCACTAGAGCTTTACTAGTCATGGATATATCTTCCTGCAAAGGTGAACCAATGGAAGGACAAGAAGACTTCAAGAAAACCGAAGATTTAGAAAACTTATTACCTTTAATTAAAGAACTACGTAAAGGAGAGTTAGATAGAGGCTTGAATGCGTTAGAAGTCTGGAACATGATAAAGAGACAGTGCAATGGATTCCTTAGAAATTGCTGTCTGTTCTACCACTTCTTGAGCGATATTATTCCGCCTACGGAATTGACAGTCCATGGAGGAGACACATGGGATTCAATGTGCGGGTATTTAGATCTACCAAAGACTTTCGTAGAGCTGTTAGATAAACCTTTGGCGAAGACCAAAGTTCTAGAATGGGGTAACATGCCGACAGAGTGTATGGATCCCAATATTGTGCTTGAGCCAAGTGAGCCTCCAAAATTGATGCCTTTGCCAGATGACTTCTCGGAACTTATGAATGTTGTTTCGGAGTTTTCCTGCCCGAACTCGGAGAGGGAAGATAGTAAATACCCTACTATGTGCTTAGTGTGCGGCAAGATACTATGTTCGCAGAGTTACTGCTGTCAGACGGAAATACCAAAGGTGAGAGCTTCTGACTTAATTTTTTCGGTACTTGTTACAGATTTGACTTTTTTTAAATTTTGAGATGGATGTGTGGAGTTACCAGAATAGGTACAATTATTAAGAATGAATATGACAGAGGAAGTTTGAAAATAGCGCCAGTGACTGATAAAATTAGGAGTAATAGGTAAACATGGTATGGATATGTGATAGGGAGTGAAGAATATAACATAGCTAGAAGAATGATAGATAGGAGGTATATTAAAGTGGATGGATCTAGCATGAGAAGAAGACCAAGACAGCGGTGAATTGAGTGTGTGTGGTGTATGGAAGAAGACATATTGTGTGGATCCACTAAGAGAGGGAAAAGGGTAGGAAGGTAAAGGGAATAAGCCCTACGTGGATTGACCATTAATCGGTCATACCTAAAAGACTGCTGATAAATTAATAGAAAAGCGGTTTTCATGGTGGTATGGTTTGTTGCACAGAGAAGTGGCCTGGTGACGATCATGTCACCAGGAAAGTTATTGAGCATGTACGGAGAAAACCGGAGAAAATATGGATAGACTGTGTGAATGTTGATATGTCGAGGAAGGTTTGTGGTGAAATGGAGAGTGATAGTACCGAACAGAGCAGGAGACAGAAGGATGTCGTGTTTAGGAGAAAATGGGATCGCCTGTTTACCGTGTCAAGTAAGAAATTGCGTGTGTGCAGTGGAACCGCAGCAGCGGCACGGAGCACGTGGGCGCGGGCGTGGCGCACGCGCTGTGGTGCGGCGCCGGCGCCGGCCTCTTCCTGCGCGTGCGCGACTGCGAGCTCATGCTGCTGGGCGCGCCGGCGCGCGGCGCCATGCTGCCCGCGCCCTACCTCGACCACTACGGGGAGACCGACCAGGTGACGCACACACACACACACACTGCGAGCTCATGCTGCTGGGCGCGCCGGCGCGCGGCGCCATGCTGCCCGCGCCCTACCTCGACCACTACGGGGAGACCGACCAGGTGACGCACACACACACACACACTGCGAGCTCATGCTGCTGGGCGCGCCGGCGCGCGGCGCCATGCTGCCCGCGCCCTACCTCGACCACTACGGGGAGACCGACCAGGTGACGCACACACACACACACACTGCGAGCTCATGCTGCTGGGCGCGCCGGCGCGCGGCGCCATGCTGCCCGCGCCCTACCTCGACCACTACGGGGAGACCGACCAGGTGACGCACACACACACACACACTGCGAGCTCATGCTGCTGGGCGCGCCGGCGCGCGGCGCCATGCTGCCCGCGCCCTACCTCGACCACTACGGGGAGACCGACCAGGTGACGCACACACACACACACACTGCGAGCTCATGCTGCTGGGCGCGCCGGCGCGCGGCGCCATGCTGCCCGCGCCCTACCTCGACCACTACGGGGAGACCGACCAGGTGACGCACACACACACACACACTGCGAGCTCATGCTGCTGGGCGCGCCGGCGCGCGGCGCCATGCTGCCCGCGCCCTACCTCGACCACTACGGGGAGACCGACCAGGTGACGCACACGCACACACACACACACACACACTGCGAGCTCATGCTGCTGGGCGCGCCGGCGCGCGGCGCCATGCTGCCCGCGCCCTACCTCGACCACTACGGGGAGACCGACCAGGTGACGCACACACACACACACACTGCGAGCTCATGCTGCTGGGCGCGCCGGCGCGCGGCGCCATGCTGCCCGCGCCCTACCTCGACCACTACGGGGAGACCGACCAGGTGACGCACACACACACACACACTGCGAGCTCATGCTGCTGGGCGCGCCGGCGCGCGGCGCCATGCTGCCCGCGCCCTACCTCGACCACTACGGGGAGACCGACCAGGTGACGCACACACACACACACACTGCGAGCTCATGCTGCTGGGCGCGCCGGCGCGCGGCGCCATGCTGCCCGCGCCCTACCTCGACCACTACGGGGAGACCGACCAGGTGACGCACACACACACACACACTGCGAGCTCATGCTGCTGGGCGCGCCGGCGCGCGGCGCCATGCTGCCCGCGCCCTACCTCGACCACTACGGGGAGACCGACCAGGTGACGCACACACACACACACACTGCGAGCTCATGCTGCTGGGCGCGCCGGCGCGCGGCGCCATGCTGCCCGCGCCCTACCTCGACCACTACGGGGAGACCGACCAGGTGACGCACACGCACACACACACACACACACACTGCGAGCTCATGCTGCTGGGCGCGCCGGCGCGCGGCGCCATGCTGCCCGCGCCCTACCTCGACCACTATGGGGAGACCGACCAGGTGACGCACACGCACACACACACACACACACACACTGCGAGCTCATGCTGCTGGGCGCGCCGGCGCGCGGCGCCATGCTGCCCGCGCCCTACCTCGACCACTACGGGGAGACCGACCAGGTGACGCACACACACACACACACTGCGAGCTCATGCTGCTGGGCGCGCCGGCGCGCGGCGCCATGCTGCCCGCGCCCTACCTCGACCACTACGGGGAGACCGACCAGGTGACGCACACGCACACACACACACACACACACTGCGAGCTCATGCTGCTGGGCGCGCCGGCGCGCGGCGCCATGCTGCCCGCGCCCTACCTCGACCACTATGGGGAGACCGACCAGGTGACGCACACGCACACACACACACACACACACACTGCGAGCTCTTGCTGCTGGGCGCGCCGGCGCGCGGCGCCATGCTGCCCTCGCCCTACCTCGACCACTATGGGGAGACCGACCAGGTGACGCACACGCACACACACACACACACACACTGCGAGCTCATGCTGCTGGGCGCGCCGGCGCGCGGCGCCATGCTGCCCGCGCCCTACCTCGACCACTATGGGGAGACCGACCAGGTGACGCACACGCACACACACACACACACACACTGCGAGCTCATGCTGCTGGGCGCGCCGGCGCGCGGCGCCATGCTGCCCGCGCCCTACCTCGACCACTATGGGGAGACCGACCAGGTGACGCACACGCACACACACACACACACACACTGCGAGCTCATGCTGCTGGGCGCGCCGGCGCGCGGTGCCATGCTGCCCGCGCCCTACCTCGACCACTATGGGGAGACCGACCAGGTGACGCACACGCACACACACACACACACACACTGCGAGCTCATGCTGCTGGGCGCGCCGGCGCGCGGCGCCATGCTGCCCGCGCCCTACCTCGACCACTATGGGGAGACCGACCAGGTGACGCACACGCACACACACACACACACACACTGCGAGCTCATGCTGCTGGGCGCGCCGGCGCGCGGCGCCATGCTGCCCGCGCCCTACCTCGACCACTATGGGGAGACCGACCAGGTGACGCACACGCACACACACACACACACACACTGCGAGCTCATGCTGCTGGGCGCGCCGGCGCGCGGCGCCATGCTGCCCGCGCCCTACCTCGACCACTATGGGGAGACCGACCAGGTGACGCACACGCACACACACACACACACACACTGCGAGCTCATGCTGCTGGGCGCGCCGGCGCGCGGCGCCATGCTGCCCGCGCCCTACCTCGACCACTATGGGGAGACCGACCAGGTGACGCACACGCACACACACACACACACACACACTGCGAGCTCATGCTGCTGGGCGCGCCGGCGCGCGGCGCCATGCTGCCCGCGCCCTACCTCGACCACTATGGGGAGACCGACCAGGTGACGCACACGCACACACACACACACACACACACTGCGAGCTCATGCTGCTGGGCGCGCCGGCGCGCGGCGCCATGCTGCCCGCGCCCTACCTCGACCACTATGGGGAGACCGACCAGGTGACGCACACGCACACACACACACACACACACACTGCGAGCTCATGCTGCTGGGCGCGCCGGCGCGCGGCGCCATGCTGCCCGCGCCCTACCTCGACCACTACGGGGAGACCGACCAGGTGACGCACACACACACACACACACACACACACTGCGAGCTCATGCTGCTGGGCGCGCCGGCGCGCGGCGCCATGCTGCCCGCGCCCTACCTCGACCACTACGGGGAGACCGACCAGGTGACGCACACACACACACACGCACATACACACACGCACACACACACACACGCACGCGCACACACACACACACGGTAACGCACACACACACACACGCACACACACACACACACGCACATACACACACGCACGCACATACACACACGCGCACGCGCACACACACACGGTAACGCGCGCGCACACACACAAACACACACACACAAACACACTCACACACACACACACACACACACACACACACACACAAAACAATTAGCAATTGAATGCCAATCGAATGCGATCATACTTAGATTCATCGTGCTTTAAAGCGCTAAGGAACTAGGCCAATAATGTCAAGGCCAGAAAATACCTTTCTTTCTAGTAACAAATATTTCATAAATCATTTCAGGGTCTCCGTCGCGGCAACCCGCTGCACCTATGCCCGGAAAGGTACGAGAAACTGCGTATGCTCTGGCTGAGCCACGGCCTCCACGAGAGGATAGCGCGCTCGCTAGACACTAACATGCTGGTGACGGCGCCTTGGCAGAACATGTGAGGTCCGGCTCCCGCCGCCGGGGCAGTCTCCTTTGCTCTGACTGTTGAGCGTAGGGGCCGGCAGTATATCATCGCTCGATTTGAGGCGTAGATCAACGAAGAATCTGTGGGATCCACCCCTTTCGTTGTGGTGTTAAACGCGAATGGACTTTAAAAGATTGCGACGAGAACTTGTCGTTTACACACCTATTTCAAGTAACGATGCGTATGATCGAAAAAACCTTGTGTTGATACAAGATTTTTTACCCTTATCTATGAACATTTACGCGTAAATAAGCGTACTTGGATTATTCAAAATGGTAGTAAACTGGAAAATTGGGGATCTCCCCATTTTTATGCGTGCACGCTAATATGGACTAATAAACGATTTCCAAAATAAAAAAATGTGGGATCTACCAATTCCTATCGCTTGCTTTGACGCATATATGTGTCTATATCACCCCTGTCATTGACATTTTAGCAGTTACCAAACTACATATTATATGGGTTCTTCCCATTAAAGATTTATTATGACTATGACACGTATTTTCTTGTTCTCTAGAGAAGAGATTTTTAGAAGTGAAAATTATTTTGAGCGCTTTATCTAAAATTGAAGGCTTGTAAATAGGTGTACCATCAATATCTTTGTAGATCGTTAAAATCTGATAGTATTATTATAGGGCATTATGGAGTTTGAGTTCGAATTTTTCAAGTCGTGATGTCATTGATACTAAACAGTTGCAGATTATCTAGCGTGGTGTTGCCGAGAATATCAGTTAGTTTAGACATAGTTTCGATTTGTTTCTATATCACATTTTCAGAAACACAATTGATTTTATAATTATATGTTTTTGTTTGTTAGGTTTTACGCTTACTCTACGTTGTTACTGATTCGTTACAAGCAGTGTTTGTTAGTTTAAATATCAGTTTAGTTTAGCTTGTCTTATTTGTTGACGCCTAAATATAGAAGGTACAACAACATGTACAACATGTATTGTATTATGAAAGAAATCCTTCCGCGTGTAATCAAAATTAAACGGATTTGTCCTTATGAGCACATATCCCCTTGTTTTATGGAAGAAATTTCGAATTTTAGGTTTCGATGTACATGCATTTACATAATAGAGCGAACGCATCGTAAATTGCTTAGAATATTTTTTGTAATTCAACTCCCTTATTTCTTACCTTCACTCTTATTGTCGTTTTAGAAATATATTTTTGATACTTTAATTACTTCAGAAACGTTTCTAGATTCTATCTTTTGAATAAACAAGTCATCCCATGTTACATGGGGACTTACAGTTTACACATATTATATCAGCTGTTTGATGAATCTCTATTCCTTAACCACTTATTACATCTGCCTTCTCCTTTGGGGATATAGGTGTGATGATTATATTAAGTTGTTTGCTTATTTCATTTTAAAAAGCCTTTTAGTAACATCCGAATACTCGTTTATGTGCATGTAATTCGAACCTAGACAATTTGTACCTAATTGACAATAGAAGTATATTGTCTTATGATTCAGGAGACAAAAAATGCTGCATCATTTTCATATAACTGTATTTATCATTACAATAATCCTGACTATACGTTTTGACAGTTTAATAACTCAAGATATATTAATTAGGTACTTGTAATGACTAAACCTAACATAATTATAATAGACGAAGGCTTTTACTATTTTACATAGTTGTAATACGGGTCTTACGTAATGCAAGTCCACTAAAGTTCCAATTTCATTATCATAATTTTAGCGACTGGATAAATAATACAGTAGGTATCATTTATTGTTTTTTTCCTCGCTGCTTTGGTGAAAATTCGATCATTCGTGATTTGCGGACGTAAAAATATTATTGAGAGGTTTTTGCAACGTTTTTGAAGTAGCAAGCATCTATTTATTGGAAACCTGTCTTAACAAATTACCAATAAGTCGGGTTTTGCATAACCCGAGATACTGGCTAGATAAAACGATTTAATCTATATATATCGGTTAAACCAGTTAGTATTTTAGACGTGAAACTGAAATTTGTCTACTGGGATGCTTACATTGAAGTTATTGTTTATACTCTGCCACTATACCAATAACTTACATTGCGTATGACTCGTGATACTAGTATAAAATAGTTGTAATGTAAGGAAAGATTGTCTTAAAAATATAAAAGCACATTCTTTAGCTATAATAACATGTTTAACTTCGACTTTTTTAATGGCTTCTAGTTTTTTTAAACTATTATTTTTACTTTGTGAACATTTGTTCATTTTTATACAAAATATTGTTTGGGTTTGTTCGTGTTATAATAATTTCGCTTTCACTATATTGCATGTATGATAATAATATGTCAAACACTGCCATTATACAAAAATGGTCAACATATTAAAAATGGTTGTATGCGTACCTTAGGATATATTAGTGTTGTGCCGAAGTCGATAATTCAATTATCGAGAGTAGTTTACAGAAAAATAATAATAATAATTGGTGTATTGGATATTCTCTTTCGATTGATCTAAGCAATATGCTCTGAATGGAGTGTTTAGAAACAGTGAATTAAAATGAATGAATGATGATAAATTGTTACTACTCTTTCACGATTTTTCATCTGACCAAACCCAATTTTTGTATGGCTAAATGTGGTCATAAGGAACACAGTGCTCCTTGGACTCTGCCTACCCCTTCGGGAAACACAGGCGTGATTGTATGAGTGTATGTGTGAATTAAAATGTGACCCTAATTGTACTTGCTTTCTAATCATAATTGATATTAGTAAAAATGCAAGATGTGCCACTTCTGATGATATTTGTCTAATGCTATGTTATGAACCTACATTCAGAGCAATCATAGGTTATAGGTAGGCTGTATATCCGATCTCGATTGAATATATTGTATGTTTATCGTATACTCTTTATCATATCAGGATATTTTTAACGGTAAAATTATTATGATTGGGCTTAACTACGATTCGCAGGCCAGAGTCCCGAGAATAAACATCGATATTAAACACATCTGAATCTTCACTACTTACAGACTGTATGTCTGCCGGGTATAAAGGGCGTTATTGCAACACCATATGTAACGGTATTTGCACAATATATTAATACGCAGCTAATTGTAATATAGGTTATTTTTTGTAAAGAATATTGTTTGTGATGTATACCAACTTATGTGATCCTTAACACTTTAAAATAAGGTTGAAAATTATACTTTTGGAGATCTAAAAATAATGATATTATTATTTTCATTTCTTATGAAAAGTTTATCATCATAACATTTAAATAAGTTTGAGGAAATGTTTGTGTACTTTTAAATATTTTACAAGCATTATATGTAAACTTTAGTCTCTAATAAGGATGAAAAGCTAATGAAGTTATATTAGATCTAATATTATATTGTTTTTGTGACTGTTAATCCGTAACAGTTTTCGGAAATAGTTAATTTCGAAAGTGGCTAATAAAAATAACAATTTGTACTTTCAATATTAGGTTTTCATGCTATAATTACTATATTTGAGAGCACAAAATTAATGAGATATATATATCAAATATGAATAAGAGAAATAATATATTTTTTATTATAAATTTCGCGCGCAATGTACGCGGGTAACAACATATTTTGGAGTCAAACGTAGAAATTTGTTATTGCAATGAGCTTAATAAATTGTGTTTTATTATATAATTATTTGTCTTGTGCAATCTTATATGTCATATTAGCCATCTAAAGTGTGTTTTTGTTAATATAGTTAGTTCATTATAGTTATTACTAATTAATTAATACAATTCTACTTTACTGACCTTATGTATACATACAATACAGTTAAATATAATACAAGCTTCAATTGCAATGTAGTTTTGAATTTAATAAAAGGAGATTACTTAAAACCAAATAATAAGTACCTATGTGATTAGACTAATTGCATACTGCGTATTTTGAACTCTATTACGTGGTAATAAGTGTCCCCTATCAGTATGTAGCTCCTTGCCACTCCTTGCATGCAATTGTAAATAATAGTTACGCCATTTGGTATGTATAGGTTAGAAATAGATTTTCTTATATTTCCTCATGCTCATCTAATAATTTGATATCCAAAGAAATCTATTTTACTGTAATTTTGAAATTAAAGTAATGTGACGATGGTGAGGAAATTTATATGTGATATATTATATCGGTCCGCGTTTGCGCAGTAGCACTAACATTAGTTTGTCTGACTTAGTGTCCTCATATTGTCCACTTCCTAATATGGTTGTTATTCGTAAGCGATCCGCCGTTTTAATCATATTAAAATTATTGATATGAAATAAACGATTGAAAATATTTGCTGTTTTATTTGCAATACTCTAACTGCCGCCCCAAAGTCTTTTATTAGCATTAATGGTTATTTAAGAACAAAAATTAACACTGATTTCGATACATATAAAGACGATTTTTAAATTAGCTTAAATTACGTCCCTGAGTGCGGCCGTGTTTTCAAATTCCATCCCGTTATATGTATATAAAAAACAGAATAGATAATGTAATAGGAAAATCTATATACATAAAGTAGAAAAAAAATATTTCCTTTATACATAAGAATGCAAAAGTAGAATTTGACCCCGACGTGATTTGAACACGCAACCTTCTGATCTGGAGTCAGACGCGCTACCGTTGCGCCACGGAGTCTGTTGATGTTGCTATGAAAATACCGATTGCTGTATGCAACGACGAATAATTTGTATCAGTGCCTAAAAAGCTGCTGTATCCAAAAATAAGGAAACATTATGTGGAATAATATTCCGTGAAAACCATTTTTAAATCAAGATCATTAAGCCAATAGATTTCGTTTCTACTGTTGTAAATTATGCAATATACAGGTGATCAATCCAAATGGGTCAGTGGGTCGAAATCCGTAACTTTGCGGCTATGAGATATTGCGAAATTTGTACTTGGAAATCATGACATCGATTTTGGACAAATGAATAATGGCAATTAAATTTTTTTTCATCTCTTGTACAAGAGATGAAAAAAATCTTGGAATCAAACCAAGTCGAAATAAAAAAAAAACGTTTTTGTTAGTGTGAGTCATAAATAACAAAGAACACATTGAATTGTAATCCTGACACAATAATTTATAACTCAAAATATTTATGAATTGTGCAGGTTCATATTAAGACATACCTAATAACGTAGATTTAATGTTATGACCATGAATTATTTTATTTTTATTATAAAATAACAAAAAAAAAACAAATATTTTAACTTAAATTTTATTTTAATAATTTAATGTAGACATACATTACCTATATTATACACTTTTTGTTTTAATATATTTATTTGCCAATGTATCCAAGACAAATTTAAGTTTTAAGGCAAGACCAGAACAAGTAACATGTTATATTTACTTTGTGATATAACACCGTCCACAGTTTGTTATAAGTTTTACAACATTGAAGTGTAAATTATATACATGTATATATATTTTATTATATGTATATATATATTCTGGTTATATAATCTGGACTCACCTTTACATATTTTCCATAGGATTTATTCTCTCGCTTCTGGATACTGTACAGGATTATTATTAGGATGCATTAAGGATCATATTTGAATGAGATATACATATTAGTGCTCGTGACTGTAGAATAACAGAAACAATAACTCAAAATAATGATACGAAAAGAAAAAGTAAGATGAAATTACACTTTTTTCTACAGAGCAAAGAATATCCAGAGGTGCGGCCACAGACATTCCGTACTAATTGAATGTTCTATTTTTTAAATAAAAGGGTAACCCCTTTTATTTGTGGTTTTTGAAAAGCTTTGCCAATGTTATATTCTGTAACTTATTCCACTAATCAAAATATTTTTAATACAATTTCAATACTACTTAACTACCCTGACCTACATGTAGAATTACCAACTTTTCAGGCGACTGAGAACATCGAGTTCAATAACTTTCACTCCTAGATGAATAAGTAGGATGTGAATTCTAAATGGACACGGGTCAAGTATCCCAAACAGAATTTCCATTATATTCTCGAACAAGAGATATAGATATACTTACGGACTAGCAAACGGATCTATTCTTTTCTATTTCTTTAGGAATATCTTTCAAATATCTCATTTTTGTCGATTATTTCGAATTTTAACAGACAGGCAATAGTATAAAAAATATATCACGAGCCTTTATATTCACAAAGGTCATTCAAATATTTTCTTGGGTAACATAACAATATATGTTTTAAATTGTAATAAATGGTCTAAAATTATAATACGAGCATACAGAATATTTGAATTAATTAAAAGTAAATTAATATATACAGAATGGATGAAACAAAACTTTTAATCAAACATATTTTTTAGAGCCAATCCTGAATAATATAATTTTTTTTTCTGATATAAGTAGGTATTTAGACATTACATTAGGTAATATTATTATGATAGATAGATAGAGAAACTTCACTATAAGTCCATCACTAAGAAAATTGTACTCTTTGTGTACTTACATTAATATAAATATTTGTTTTATTTGGCACAATATATATATTACAATAGAAGTACAACTAAAACATAGAACACAAACTTGTGTGCCTATACACATTTTTAACCTTATAACAATCGACGTAAAGAACAAAATCATGTAAAAATTAACAGTGTTCGGGACTGAGCACTACAGACAGATAGACAGATACTTTGTTACAGTAATTGAATGATTTCATTGAGATCCATTTGGAATCGTATATGAAATTTAATAATATTTTTTTGTTTTATGCTTAAAAGTATGGATTGCATTTCAAATGCATTATGGAAAAAATTATCTTAATTACATAATTATGTCTTTATTGACGTAAAAAATGTAACGCAAATTTATCGACAGAAATCATTTAAATAAAAAAATATAGAAAACTGTCATCTTTCAAGTATACCGCCGAAACTTTTAATTTTGTCATTCAAGATAACGCTCTAATTACTGCTACATAAAGTGAAAAACTGTCAAACAAATTGACTTTATGAATCGTGTGGCCTTTTACATACTAACATTTTATCAGTTTTCTTCACAACGACAAATTCAGAGATAATAATATTTGGCATGTATCATTAGACAAGCTTTAGCAATATGTGTGTGAACACGCTTGATAAAAATTATTCATCGTTTTTAAGTGAATGCAAATCAAATGATGTATTCGGGAGGCAGTTAAAAATAATTGTCTTTGTGTCTAATTTTAACACAATTAAACTTACAAAAAAATATCAAATTAAATAATACGAGCTCAATTATATGGTCTATTTTTAGAAGAGGCAATTATTTTATAAGAATGTTCTGAAACTTAATAGTTACGGACAAATTGCTAAGACATAATAAAAACACCAATTTCATAGGTAAGGACCCAATATTCAACCTTGAAGTATCGGACATAAGAGCTAAATTAAATTTATACGACAGTAACATCCTTAAAATTAAAACAGATAAATATTGAAAAACTAACAAAATAATATAACATTGGTAATGTAAAACCACAATATAGTTTCACACAAAGTAATGGAATCTTTAATACATTGATTACTGGCGATGTATGGTGCACATTACTCAATCCAATCTATAAAATGGATACAACAAATAAATTGAAAAAATGTAGCTGGACATTATATTTTACGATGTAGCACTTACATTAGACAATGTATATTTATTTTCTCAAGAAATGTATACCTACTCATTTATACTCAAGGTGTAATTTAATTAACATACTTTTATAACATTACTGTTTGGAAAGAAAGCTGCACTCAGCAGAGATGCGAATGTTGCCATGGATGTGTGGAGTCACAAGAATGGACAAGATCAGGAATGAATATATTAGAGGAAGTTTGAAAGTAGCGCCAGTGGCAGAAAATATTAGGAGCAATAGGTTAGCGTGGTATGGACATGTGATGAGGAGAGATGAATGTCACATTACAAGAAGGATGCTGAGCATGGATATGGACGGACCTAGAGTGAGAGGAAGACCAAAGAAGCGATGGATTGAATGCGTGAAGAATGAGAATAAAAGAAGTGGATTCTGAGCTAACGAGTGACAGAGGAGAATGGATGAAGAAGACATGTTGTGCCGACCCCACCTAGAGTGGGAAAAGGGCAAGAAGAAGAAGAAGACTGTTTGTAAACACCTTTGGTTACTATTTAAAATTATATAGTACAGTCGTTTTTGCCGATTCATTTTCTACCTTAATTGGTCAATAAAGTATGGAAAGTTGAAAATAATCACGCATAAGTATAAAATTTACCCAGGCCCGATAAGAATCAGGCCTATCTCATTTTTCATTATTATTATGGCTTATGTTCATCTTTTTCATACTGTGCTGTGCAGAAAACGACGCTCTGTTTTTTCTCAGGCGTAAAAATAAACGAATTTTTGTAGGTTGAGCTGTAACATGACTACCAGATGATAAATTAAATCCGGGGGCATCATCCCAAAACACCCAGACTTGGGACGATCTAGAAAAGTAAGTTTTCTTATATCTTTTTTATACTGCGCCTGAGGCAAAAACAAAGCATCATATTTATACGTTAGCCACTAATATTAAAAATAAAAATTACATATAACAATGAGATAGGTCTCTTTCGTGTCGCTAGGTAAACTGACATTCTCCTTTATGGACGTATTGAAAGAGTGATTGATACTATGGGGAGCTGTTCCGTGTATATTTAAACATCCATATTTTATAAAAAATCTTATTGCAATACAATAAATGGTTATTTACATTAGTAGCTGCTCAATAGAGGACGCCAATAGGACCGTCGAATAAAATTACACCAACCTAGAATGTAACGTTACGTGTTATACAGATTCACTTAAAAAGGGATTTGGATGGAATATGCAAATAGAGCTGTATACTGTAGGCATGTTTATCATATGTAATTATCTATTTACAGTGTTTTAAAATAGGCGTCTCGAAGAATGTGACTTTATTCTGTGTTATATGAAGAAAATCACTGAACATTTCATTGACTTCGATTTTATTTATCATTTAGAGGCTGAGATAGTTTCTTAAATCCATTTATCTTTACATAAAATAATTATAAGCTATAAACTTCTAGATAGAAAATGCCTTTTTAAAATGCGAAAATTATAAGATACAACACTTAATTCAATATTTGATTGATTATAATTTAGACGTAAGTAATAGAAAAATAACATTTTAGATGGAATGGTGTACACACAGCGTCATATGTGTGGTAAATTTTTTAGTTTGCTTAATATGACCCTGACTGTACTCTCAGCAAGAAAGGTCTCTTAACAATTAAGTACCAATTGTTGATTAATAAAAATAAATAAATAAAATCAGTACATAATTGTTGTCCGACGTTTGTTGCTAAGCATGCCTTAATCAGTCTAGCTGCATAAACAGCTGTCGTGGTGCGCGGGCGCATGCCGACTTCTCTGCCTCGGTAATGTTACAACATTGTAACTCTGGTCGCCCTGCAAAAAGCGATAGATGTATAAAATCTCGTGTTAAGGTCTCTATACCGGAGCATACTATGATCGTCCTGGGACCGTTTCAGGCTAAAAGATTTTTATAGGGGGAAAAGGCAGAGAGTTTTGTGTAGTGGACAGATCCCTTTACAGTTATTCTCTATATATATATATACACATAATAAAATTATGAGGAGGGTTCTGACACTAAACGGGTGTCTTTATTATTATCGTTAGAACACAAGTTAACATCGTCTTTACACGAATGTTCAGACTGGATAATACGCTTATTTTACTTTTTACTGAAGTACTAAGTACTTAGCTTTATTATATTAAATTGTAAGATAATTTAATTTAATTTATTATTTAATTCAATGTAGGCGGTTTTAAGCACTTATTGATAAATCTTACCTCTACACTAATGACCCTTAAAGGTTGTTTTGAGTAGAGTTTATGTGCTAGTGTCATGAATATTGACTCGACATTGTCACACTCGGAGTCTAGAAGAGCAGATGTCTCAAACAGCTGAAAGAAGAATAAAGCTAAGAGAATTCAATGGTTTAAAACAAGTATTACATGTAGGTTTCTTACAAAATTTATCTTGCAAAAGTCGTTATCCCTTGGCGGGCACCGCGAACACCGGTATTCGCAAACGACAGGTATTTCTATTTTGTGTACATCAAACCAAACCAAACTGGTACGGACTCTAGTCTTCTCGATCTTCTCGTATGGTGCTGAGACATGGACACTGAAGGCTGCTGACCGCAAACGCATTGACGCCTTCGATTTGTGGTGCTGGAGAAAGATGCTCCGTATCCCTTGGACAGCATTTCGGACCAACGTCTCCATATTGCATGAACTAAACATCTCATCGCGACTGTCATCGGTGTGTCTACATAGGATTCTTGAATACTCCGGTCACATTGCAAGGAAAGCCAGTGAGAATCTTGAGAAGCTTATTGTGACTGGAAAAGTTGATGGGAAAAGGCCTCGTGGACGCAGCCCAGTCTGTTGGTCCGACCAAACCCGCACCACACTTGAAACTACAGTGCACGAAACCCTCCGTGCCGCTAGCAACAGATGCTACTGGAAAACATCTTACGAGAAAAGTGATGCAGAAGGGAGTTCACGACCCTCATCAGTGAGGAATCCGAGACAAGGAGGGAAATAAATCCAAAGAGATCATACTAAAATTAATAAATTGGTAAATTCGACACTATTAGCCTTTGTCTTTAGTAAGATGACCAAAATTTTGAAATTTTAAGGCGGTAACTAATCGTTTCTACGCACCAACGAACTCGCATTGTGTCAACGTGGTGTTATGGGCCATACTTCTATGTGTTTCCTCATGAAGGAAGGCATGTGCCCAGCACGAAATAATTAAAGGGTTCTCACAGGCATGCCATACTTGTCTGCTGCCCTTTGCGCGTACGTGGTCGCCAGTCGGGACTCCGGCGTGCCACAGTCACATTTGTTCCCCACGAGCACTCTGGGAGAGTTTGTGAGCCCGTGCGACTCGACTTCCTCCATCCAGCTTACTATAGACTGAAATAGAAAATTGAATTATACTTCGTCCTAGTCCTCAGCCTATATACATCCCACTGCTGGGCACAGGCCTTCCTCATGGAGAAACACAAGAGGAGTATAGGCCGTAACACCACTACGCTGGCCCAATGCGGGTTGGTGGGTAGACACGGTCGCATTAGCGACGGGGACCAACGGCTTAACCTGCCTTCCGAAGCACGGAGAAGCTCGAGATCACAAAGTTTTTGTCACCCATCCACGGCCTGACCACGGCGAAGGTAGCATTGTTTTCGATCGAAAGCCAAAGCGTACTAACCACTACGCCACCGAGCTCCTCACACAATTATCATTTGTTGATAGTAAAAAGTTAGCTACGTGCTTGAAAGAAGATTTGAGTTCGAGCGCGACCACGCGCGTCTACACATGCATGGCTACTATGCGACAACCTAACTGGCGCGGTTTCGCACATCCTCGAGGAGAAGTGACGTCAACTGCTTGTAAACAGTAAATGTTTGTCGAAGTTTTTAGAGGACTCCCGAGCGAACGCGAGAATGTGTGCGACCTAACCCCGAGCATACGCCAGCCGATGGTGTCGATTTCCATGCAAAATTCGGCTTTATGCTTTTAAGATACGGTACTGTTATTAATTAAATTGCAAGAGGATTTTTTCTCTGAATTGCCGTAAGAATGTAGAGGAAATAATCCCAAATTTGAGAGATGGCGGATAGACATGCTTAAAACATTTTTTGAAAATAATAAACAGTACAAAATGCTTTCATGTGTTTTTCATTATGAATTAAATAATTTGCAATAAATGATTTAATTTTAGTAATTAAAATTAAATCACTGGTTGCAAACAACTTAATTGTCAATGTTATAAATTTAATTATTTACATTACTTATACACAATTCATAACTTTGCCTTATTTAAAAAAAAATAAGTAGCAGTTCCAATAAACATTTTATGTAATTTCAAGAATGTTTTTGTAATAATTCCATTAAATCTTTTATTAATTAGGTAACAATTTAATTTCATTATATTGTGAAATAAAAACCTAAATTTGTTACCTCTGCCCTTTGGGTTGAATAAAGTGACTAAATAGACAATACCACTTTAAATAGTGAAGGGGTGGTGTGAAAATTACCAGGCCATGGCAGAACGATGTTTTCGATATACTGATCAAGATTCTTGATGGTTAAAACTCGACTATAGGAAAAAACTATATACACAATATCAAATATGAAAAAGTAAGTTATACATGTGTAGGCTTACATGGAAAGTCTCTGGTTTGGTAACGTCATACACTATAACAACAGCATGCACATTCCTGTAGTAATGCTGCACCATCGACTTGCGGAACCGCTCCTGCCCTGCCGTGTCCCACAGTTGAAGCTGGAATTTGTTAAATATGGTCATAAAAGCAGTACCTACAGCAGCATAGAGAAGAGAACCAATAATTCTAGTAAGGGATACTGGAGGCCTAAACACATGTACTATGTAGAACTATGGGTAACTATTGTAGAAAAGAATATTCAGAATATATATAAGAATATTAATGTAAAATGTATATACTAAACTGAGTATATAAATATATACAATATATATACATAAGATACAATAAAGTCTATAAATAAATAAATGCATACATTTATAAATTAAAATATAGTTGTCCTGCAATTTTTAACATTTGGATAGGATGAAAAATTTCTATAAAATTTGCAATCCTACCCAAGTATGTTCCATATTATCATCAATTGAAACATGAAATAACCTAACAGTTTTAAGGATTTTTTTTTATTTATATAAAGTTACCTTGATATCTTCATAGCCAATGCGTACAGTTCTTTCTCTGAAGTCGACCCCTATCGTAGCTTCAGATTTATCTAAAAACTGCCCTTCGCAAAAACGATAAGTTAGACAAGTTTTCCCAACCCCAGAGTCACCAAGTACGATTATTTTAAAAACTTTCTTCTGTACCAAACCTGGTATTGTATTATTTGTGGGCTCCGACATTTCAGATATTTCAAACTAAACAAGTAAAAATTATTAGCAGTGAGAATTACTGGATTTATAAATATTTTGATACATGGTTTCTTGTAAGACTGACAAATTAAAAACAACACAATATTTACCCATTTGTTTATTATTGTATAGCTTCGACAATTTGTCGCCTAATAAGCCAATGGCCAATTGGGTTCTTTTAACGTCATCTTTAATTAAGAATACATATATATTTTTTTAGGGTGGTTAGCAAATAATTCCAATTATGGTTAGCAAAATAACTAATTGGTCAGCAACTTATCGGCATCGAATATCTCTAAATTGGGCAGCAACTTATGGGCAGCAGATATTTCTAATATGTTAGCAAAATAACTCAAATGTATTTTCTACTGCTAAATTGTTTAATATGTTTTGATGACACAAATATTATTTTTAAAAGTCTCAAAAAATAATCTAAACCTAATATCTAACAGAATACATTTCCTAGGAATTGGCTAGTTGACCCTCTTTTTATTGGACTCCAAATGATTAATTACTGATAGCCATTACCATAAAAAATAATAAAAAAAATTTCTAAACACAATAAATTTTAAATTACGTTTTTGCTTTAATGTCAAAAATGCCTTCAATCCTGATGGTCTATGAATTATCTGTGCCATAGCGTCACGATCATTGTAAACAATTTAATAGGCATGCTTGACATACCAGACAGTTATGCTAGATTGGTTGCGACTGGCGTTTAACGAAATTTGACCATGTGTAGTAATTGTTTACATGAAGCCTTACTCAACAAATTTCACTTAGTGGATAGCGTTTTTGGCAGATGAAAAAAAGTAGAAATAAAACAAAAAAAAATTTCTATAGCAATCCCTTATTTATATTTATCGAACTTGGTATATTTCGGACCCTTGTACTTTAAACTCTATGTGAATGACACATTATTTTCATGACTTTTGTTATGAGTCAACTAGCCTATTGATCCTTCATTGATCCCTTTTCTACATTTTCGGTAATATATATAAATATTGCTGCCTAAATAATTATTTTGCAGCTCAACTACTTATTTAAATGCCCAATTAATTATTCTGCTGACCATATTATTATTCTGCTGACCAAATAATGAAATGGCTACCACTTCCCAAATATATAAACAATATCACATAGAACATGAACTATGTGGACACTATAAAGTACCTAAAAATGACAGTACAGGTTTCAGTGTTGACACTATAGAAAAAAGTTTTAATTGGTAGAAATTCAATAAGATCAAAAAGCATTTTGTGCCCAAATGTTGGACAAATTTATTTCGTTTCCGCCTAAAGGTTGAATTTGATGTAAGAATTTTTCCTCAAAACATAAAAGATATTTTCTTTTGATTTTATAGTCCAGTCAGTAGTTTTAATGTAATATAAATGGTAACCGTGGCTATCAATCATAGTAGAAATAGTAGTTTTTGGAAATGTCGGATGGACAGAGGTTCATGACGGTTGCTATGAAAAATAACGGAATTCTTCGTAAATATAGTAAAATTTTCAGCAATTGCTGTGTTTTTAGATGTATTTAAAGTTAAAATATTTATTAGAAGCATAAGTAATCCAAATTTCCTATAGTGACTAAATTTCTAACCTCCAGAATTGATATTGACTTGGATCAAACTCATCAAACAGTCTTTCTTGTAATTGATGTAAAAAATACTGCTAAGAAAGTGTTTACCTTCTGGTTAATTGGTTATTGGACTCTGTATTAGTTCTATCTACGTGTAGCTATTGGATTTATTGGAATAACGGAGTTTGTGTTTACGACCGATTATGTGGAAAACGATTGCTTTGTGTGTAAAATGTGTATAAATCAGTGTAATTTAATTACAAAGTGTATAAGTGGTGTTTGTGCTCGGATGTTACCGTGGGATTGAGATGTCCAGGCTCGTCGATTACTTCGTTATAGTGGGATTCGACCACGAAAAAGAAAGTAAGTTAATAATAAAATTGTTGCCTTTCCTTGCAATTGTTCTGTGCTAAGGCTCGGGCCCGGAAATGTATTTATGTACCAAAAAAGTTTTACATATTGTATGGAGTAAAAAAAATACTAAAATATTTAAAAACATTTATTCTTACTTAAGACACTTTTATACAGTTTGAATATTACTTGAAAAGTAGCATATAAAATCAATTACTTTGCAAACATTCTGCAGCTGTATATCAAAATTTTAAAAAAAATCTATATTACGAATGAAATCTAGTGAAATTTCTTTTTTTCAGCACAAATTCTTGACCCTAAGCTTACAATTCTTTGTATTATGAACTGCATAGAAATGAAAGTTTGAATAAGCTGATAAAATTCAAGGCCTTTCATTATAATATCATCTACTGATAAGATTAAGAAGAATTCCCTTCCAACTAGTTAGAGCCATTTGAAAAAAAATTGCATTCAGTTTTTGTAGAGTTGGGTAACAACTGTGTTAAACGATTCATCTTTATTTACACAAAATATCACAATATTAAAATTTCAGGAGAAATTAAAACATTTCTGTGTCTTCTTATTAGAGGACCACTGGATGCAGAAAAGACTTTAATTTTTTTAATTGTTAAATTGCAGGTTAAAAAAATTATATGTTAGTAGGTGCTTCATTCCATAATATTGATGCTTAAAAACAATTTAGTTCATCTTTACTTTTTTATTAAAATATTGTACCTAATATAAATTACAAATTATTTTCAATTTATTATCTAGTGAGTACCCATTCTCCACTTTAATTGTCTATCACATGGACAAGTACCCTCATTCATTAATTAAGGGCTCCAATATTATTACCTTATCACATTCATTGACATGATTCACAAGTCATTGACATGGCTTCTCAGAGCAGTAATTATATCACAGTTCCTGGTTCATTGGTATATTCATCAGTAAACAAAAATAATAACAATCTTTTCAGACAATGGTGTTTTTATTGCATTTTAGTGTTATTTATCTGATCTACAAAACAAATTAAGAGAGAACAGTGAAACAGTACATACAGATACCAATACTTTATAAATAACTTACTGCATAATGTATATTTTAGATATTGTGTTCTATAAATAAAGTAAATAGGTATATTAATATAGAAAAATGGTGACTTTCCTTCCTTAGTTTAGTATCTAACAACATATTATAGTCTATCATAATACACATAATTAAATAAAAGTTAGAGGCGACTCATGGACTTAAAACTGCACAACCATTCAATAGCTTATAGCGGCGACGGGCTCACCACCTGTCCGCTGAGTGCAGCCACTGCTTGGTGAAGCGCGGACTATGGCAATGGACTGCTTTTGCGGTTCTTTTGCCTAGTCTCTGACTAACCCTTAGGGGATGATATTCGTGATTGTATGTATGTAGGAAAAAAATTAAATAAATATTAAAGTAAATCACTTCATTCCTTATTGGTCATGAATATTTCTTGCCTCACACTGTGCCTAGTCTATGGCAACAGCCTCACCTAAAATATTCCTTATGTTAGTTATGGTTCCATTTTTATATATATGTATATAGCAAGCTGTAAATAGCAATAGTAATTATTAATTTATACCTACTCAGTATGTTAATAGTGATGCTAATTAGCCATGCTTGGTAACACATGAGTAAAATTTGTCTATTCATTTGAATTTGTAATGTGTATTGCAAGTGTGGTTTTATAATAAAAGTGTAACTAGGTTTTCAATTCAAGTACATTAAATTTTTTATTGAACTTGTTTTTTATTGGTATGTATAGGATGAAATAAATTATTGTTTTATCAAAATTTTGTAAATTTCAATATCAAATATAGATTTTAACTTGATAATTTTAATTGAGGATGTATCTATCAGCAATAATTATGATTGCATACTACATAGGGCATATATTAGATTTTCGAAGTTATAAAACAGTAGGACTGTAATTGAAAAAGAACAGTGACATTCACAATAGGAATACACGAAATAAGGGAAAGCTTCTTCTGCCGTCCTACAGGCTGCAGAAAATCAATAGTTCATTTGTGGGCCTTAGTATACGCTACTTTAACAAGATCCCTAGTGAAATTGTCGAATTGCCTTTGCACAGATTCAAGACATATATTAAAACTAAATTAATGTCTAAAGGTTACTATACCGTTAATGATTACCTAGAAGACAAAAATGCGTGGCAATAATTGTAATGTAGATACTATTTTTTAGATTATAATTTAGACTATCACCGAACATGTTTGTAATGAAAAATGTGGTAAACTGCAGAATATTACTCAAATTAGATATCTATCTTTTTGTTTTTAAACTTCAATGACGTTGTAGTTTATGACATTTTTTTTTATATGTTGCTATGTAAAGGGAGGGTAGAAACTTGCTGAGTTTCTTGCCCGTTCTTCTCAGAACAAGGCCTCCTGGTAGTTTTGTGAACGGATGGCGTAATTTTTCTTTTTCACGAAATATTGTAAAATGTTTATGACATTCATAAGCATGCGCTAAGACGCATCTAAACTGAATAAATGCTTTTGATTTTGATGATTTTTTGATTTTGTCATTACTGTAATTTTCAAATTGAAAATATAGACAAGAATCATTTAATTTTATAGTAAAATTTAACAAAGGTATATGCACTGTGTGTCTTATTGTCATTATGGTAGATTTCCCCAATATTAATGATTTATTATTATCAATTATCAGGCAGGCAGTTGGTACAACTGATAATGCCTGTATCCAAGTAAAACTATATTGTATTTCCTTATTTTTCATTGATATTTGTTTGTAAGTAATTTTATTTGCAAAATAAAATTTTATCATGTCATAATTATAAAGCATAGTTCCTCTTTGTGTGGTCTCGCCTTAACTGTTTAATAAAGGTAAGACTCATGGTGAGTGCTTGTTGTTAAAAAACTAATTATGCTCTGGAGGACAAAACAAATTAATAGTTGGTCACAAAATTAATAGCAGTTGATTATATACTAAATAAAGGTCCACTTTTAGGTACATATGTACCTAAAAGAGGACCTTTATTTGTTATTGCCAAAAGTAAATAATGCAATCATTGTTTCTTCTACTCTCAATATGGATATTTTCAGATAGAAACATGCTCTGATTTGGCAGGATCCAACTAAGTACTTACAATGGATGCCAGCCAACACTTTTATTTATTTATTTAAACCACTTATAACATTATAAAATTACATACATACATACAATCACGACAATTATCCCCTAAGGGTTAGTCAGAGACTAGGCAAAAGCACTTCAAAAGCAGTCCATTGCCGTAGTCCATGCTTCACCAAACAGTTACTGCACTCAGTGTGAGAGGTGGTGAGTCCGTCGCCCCTATAAGCTATTGGATATTGTGCAGTTCTAAGTCCATTAGTCGACTTTTACGACACCCAAGGGAAGAGATGGGTTGGCTGTATTCTTTTAATGAGCCGTAAGATCCTTATCTTCTGTTAGTCTCGTCCACAGCACTCTCGTCCACAGCACTCATCTATTCTTCTGACGCCAAGAATGGTTTTTTCTATTTTCTTTATTTGTTCTTTGGTTTGTGCCCAAGTTTGTGCCTTGTAGGTGATTATTGGTACGATACAAGTATGGAATACCTTTTTTTTCATTTGAGTGCTAATATTCTTATTTTTGAAAATATATTAAAGTTGCCACTATCTTTTCCATGCATTGGTTATTCATTGAATAATACTTACCTGTATTAATAAGAACGCTCATCTTGCTTGGCGTTGGCCAATCCTACCACCTGTGCCACTAGTGAGTTTGAAAAAAACTTAGTACAGTTTGTTGTGAATATTGCTTGACTCACACTGTTGTAACAGGCTCGCCACCTGTTACATGCGGACTTACATGTCAGGCGACATGTGGGTCCTCAGTCTCTGCCTACTCCTTCGGGTAAAGTGGCGTGATAATATTATAATGTAGAAGAAAAACGCTTCTTTTGGATGCCGTCGGCTATAGAGAGCTATTAACTACTAATGGCTACGGTTTCACCCGTTCTGTACCCGTTCACATGAGAATATCGGGATAAAAAGAAGCATATGTCCTTTCATAGGCTCTAAACTGTCTGTGCACTAATTTTCCATTAAATCGGTTCAGTAATTTCCACGTGAAAGAGAGACTGACAAACAGACAGTTAGACAGAGTTACATTCGCATTTATCTACGGACCGTACCTGCGGCTGGCTGGGCGGTAGGGTGCTGATACTACCGAGTATTCATGTGCTAGTAAAAGTTTGTATAGCTACAATTAGATCGTATAGTCTATTTCAATGTCAGTCTTAAAGACCAGCCATATTAAGTGATAACGTCACAGTTTGACATCTAAAACATGGATAGTCTTTGTGGCTAACCACATGATAAGTACTCTCGAACTTTGTTTCATTGATGAAAAATGTTTATTGTTAATTGATTCTATCAATAACTTTGAAGTCGTGTGGTGGCGGCTCTTTAAAAGAATACTACTAACCCATCTTTTCCTTTGGGTGTCGTAAAAGGCGACTAATGGACTTAAAACTGCACAACCATCCAATAGCGGCGACGGGCTCACCACCTGTGATGCAGAGCAAATGTGCAGTCACTGCTTGGTGAAGCGTGGACTATGTCAGTGTACTGCTTTTGCGATGCCTTCTCGTAGTCTCTGACTAATCCTTAGGGAATAATAGTCTTAATTATATGTATGTAGCAATAACTTTTTATCTATAGGTAAAATAAAGGTTTATTACAGTTTAAAGAAAATATTTTTTATATTCTACGTGGTTTTACGACTATCAAAAAAATTTACAGAACCTAGTGTTAAAAGAACAATAACTTGCATTGTAGTCTTGTACTTTTTTATTCTGTCTGTTTGTTCTGTCACAACAGTCCTACACGAAGTCACTTTCTACAGGCGCGGGCGACGTGTTTCAGAATAAATATTAATACACTATCAGCCGCATGTGATGTTGTGATCATCTGATTATATTTAAGTACCTTGCCGTAGTAATTGTCGAAGTAAATGTCATGATTTGTCTAGGAAAATGTCGTACAAATGTGACACAGTACTAAAATGATGAGCTATTCCTGATGTTGACTGTACTTTCCCTTAACATCAACAACGTTTAAAAATATGTCATAAACGTTATTAAAGTTTTAGAAAAGAAAAATACGATGCAACATCTTCGATAGAGCGTTTGGTGGTGCCGTGACTGAAAAGATTAGATGTTTGAGTTGCATGGCGTGCTGTGCTCATGTGACAAGGCGGTTTGAGTGTTACAAAGGTAGCTACAAAAGGAGGTATGGATGTGTTTGGCTGGGCATAGAATGAGGTCATGAAAGCGATGGATTGAGTGTGTGAAGGGTATAAGGGCTAAATAAATATGTGTTAATGACAGAGGAGAATGGAAGAAGAAAACATTTAACGCCGAATATAGTGTGATAAGAATTAGGAGTCATATACTCGTAATTCTTTGATTATTGAAGATCTTCTAAATAGTAGTGAAACAGATTATGATATCAAAGCAGACACGACCCACAATTTTAGATTGTGTCTGAATATGTTTGGCCTTGACGCCCCGCACAATATAATCTCAATAGTAACGACGCCCCAACAAACATTTAAGTCACATAACAGCAACTTGTTACGGCAACAGGCAATTTAAAGCTTCAAAATATTTGTATTTCAGCTGACGTGAGAGCATTATGTTGAATAACAGAGTTTCTGAACAATAATAATTCTATAAGCTTGATAAATTCTGTATACGGTTGATAATCTATATCCAAACTGAATACTGGTCGTAAGTAGTACTGTTAAATAAACTATATTCAAATTAAAGCAAATGAGACAGCTTACATCTGTATAGTAGCCGGAGGCTTTGCATTGCTCTGTTTAACTTTGACAATCATTTCAATTATAAAGATTATTTCTGTATATGCGTTTTGTTGTTTGCTGTAAGTTGCACAATACATTGAATTATTCTTAGTATACAGAAGCTGGATATTTTCTGATTTTTAAGCTTTTATGCAGCAAACGATTGCATAAATTGTAAATGAGTACGGTCTTTTACCTAACTTTCAGCGATAGAAGCGCACAACACCTCTATATCCAGCTTACAGCATTAACGAATATTAATTCAAGGTTTTTATGCAGATAGTACCTGATTATTGGAGGAATCAAATGGTTCTATCTAAAACGAGCCAATTATATGTGTTGCGGCACTGCATGAACTATCACAAAGATCAAATAAAAAATGCCTCAAATTCATAGAAAAAAAGAAAAAGAACGGCAGGGATAAGAAGAATGTGTTTAAAGGAGTACCACATGATAAAAAGTTATATCTGTTCAACAGCAGAAATAAATCTAGCAATAAGTGATACCTATATACCGCGCCCAAGCATGAGTGGAATTAATGGAGAGGGTTCCGTATGTCAATATTTTGAACAAAGCGATTCAAGTTCTAGTGGTAAAAATGTTGTTAAGACATGGAAATAAGCCATTAATGCAAGTTGCAAAAAGGTCAATCGACAGCAGTGAAGTGGGTTGTTTAAAAAAAAAATTAAGGGTATTGGACTCAAACCTAACTACCCAATACTAACAAAAAGTAGACTTTACAATATAGTAAACTTGGAGACATATATAATTTCACATAAAGATCGTGACAAATATTTTACAGCTACGGAAGGAAATTATAGAAATGAAAGAGATATCTGAAAAAAGTATTAATAGATTTGAAAATCTATCCGAACTCTTTTAGACTCCTCTAAAATCGTCTTATATGAATATACTCGTATTCCAAGCTAGTTTACCTGACGGGAACCGTACAATAGTCGATATAGACTTTGATAAAATCAGTCATAAGTTGTTGTTCACCTCATAAAAAAATAATCTATATTTTATTCCTCTGTTACATACATTAGAAGCATAGTTATAAATTTTCTGCCATTTGACTTAGTAGGTATAGACATCTCTTGGAAACGATCGATGTAAAATAAAACGAAGTAAGTTTTTATTAAGTATAAGTTTGTTTTATTTGCAATCAAACACTCCAATAAATAAACGAGATATTAAACTTATATGGAATTAGTGGGTATTTAATATGGTTATGCGCACTTCGTCCCATTCGCACTTCGTTCCGCGTTCGCAGTTGGTCGTTTGATATGTTACTTTGACCGTTGTCATGTGACTGTTCGTGCTATGAGTTTCAAGTAAAGGATGTTCTGTCACTGCACACGTACTTTCGGAATCAATCTGTAATTATACAAAACATTATACAAAGAAAAAACAAATATTCAATACCATAATTTTTCAACATTTAACGGTGAAAGAATTTTTAGTATTGGTCAGGTAGCAATTTCAATTAAATATTAATTCTAAGAATCTGAATTCAAATCATGTTACCATCAATTAACTGTTAGAGGAAGGATCATTCCTCGAAGAATTATCTCATAAGTGGCATGGTAACTCAACATGACACGGACATCATGTTTTTTCCAAATGGTCCCCAATAAACTGTGTAAAAGTTGACATGTGGGTAATTTTAGAACTGTTTTTCAAAAAAGTTATGTTTATTGTACTTTTAACTATATTATACCTGAATAAATAGTCACAAACGAACTATTACACAGAAATAAGCAAAAAAACCACTGAACGAGCGGATCTTAATCAAGATAAACATATCGCCATTACCTAACCTTTTTTTATAAAAAATAATGCAAAATTACTCATCAAACACATAGATTCCCGAAGTAAAAATACTTTAGGTTACCAACAATATAGCCTCATTATTTTCCTGTACTAAAATTTTAAGAATGCATGGAAAATATTTTACTTATAAAAATAATAATTAACTATAAAGTAGTTTATCGTGTGGCCCATGAAAATTTTAAAATAAAGTTATATATATATTCACCGTAAAGTAGCATGCGTTTACAAATTCACTTCTAATTCATGGAATACGTAATATAAAACTACTAACCAGTTTTCGCTGTTAACTGTTGTAAATTTACTAGAAATCCAAATCACACTCGCAAAACTGTCATTTTCTTAATTTTATTTGCACTATTTCTTTATAAGATTACAATTTACACCTGAAGTCTTAATATAAACTGAATATCTGAGGTCAAATATTACTTGCTGTATAATTAAGTCACAGGTGCTGGATTAGAGGTAGTTCAGCATTAATTCAGAAGATATCCAAACTGTTGTACATTTATTCAGATAGTATGTGGCCATTAATCAGCGGTTATTCAAATTAAAGCAAGATAAAATGTGCCCAAACCCTTTGAATATCGTCTCTATAAGCGTTTACACAGACGTTATTACCTCAACCCATGCAGCTTAAAGTCAGTCGAATTGCTTTTATACAAAAATTATTCAGCCAATAAATGTTTGTTGGGGCAGCCGTCTCAAGAGTATAATATTTCAGTGCATATTGTATTATAAATATATTAAATACAGTGTTGTGGTTGCTGATAGATCTAGATATGTCGCGATGTCTACCTTAAACAGGATGTATAATGTATACATAGGGTATTTGATGTTGTTTTATTTTAATAAAAGTGCTGATCACGTTCAAAAACGTATTGATGTGACACATGACAGGCATTATTACTTACTTTGGATTACAAATGTACATTAGAAAGTTTGAGAGATTCACTAAACATAATCTTTTGGATATCGTTACAAACAGACAATAATATGTAATATATAATACTAATCATAATCACCAATCATTGGGGCTTATTATTATGGTTTCCCGCGGTTTCGACCGCGCGGTACCCGTTCCCATGGGTTATCTGGATAAAAAGCAGACTATGTCCTTTCTATTTGCGTACCAAATTTCGCTTAAATCGGTTCAGTAGTTTTGACGTGAATGCAAGACCGACACACAGACCGCCTCTTTAGTCTAGTGGTTCACACCACCGGGTGTTGATCGTGATGTCCGGGTTCGATTCCCCAGAAAATTGCTCGGTTTTGTTGGTGGTAGGGCTTCTAAGCCCGCCCGGCTAGCTACCACCGTCTTACATAAAATTTTCGCCATAATAACAATGTTTTAAGCATTGTTGCGCTCCGGCAATCAGAGGTAAGATAGCCAGTTGCTGAGGATTTACAGGTGATTTACAGGCAAAATATAAGAAAAAGAAGTAAAAAAAAGACAAGTTACTTTCGCATTTTTAATATTAATATAGATAGAGCAGCAGAATCCAAATTATCAATTTTTATAATTATGGTTAAATAGGCTTGTTGACTTATAATATCAAAAGTTATGAAAATGATGTTTAACTCACATAGTATTTAGTACATGGGTCCGAAATATACCTTTTTTATTATTTTAATGGTTAACAGTAATGAATCATTTGGGGCCATTAAAAAAATGGTTAACTAGCCTTTTTTGTTTGTATACGTCAGGACGGTGTAAATGTCAAAAGTAGTTTTTGGTTATAGCAAAATAGATGTATTTAATGCAGTTTCAATGACCTATGATATCATATACGAACCCCACAACATCTTCCAGTGATATCGCTTATAATTATAATTTTTTTTATATTACCACATCGGTATACAAATTAGTACGTACCTAGTAACGTGGCGAAGGGTAATGATTCACGATTGAATGCATAATTACAGTAGAGGATCAATGACTGCTTCGTATATTCGTTTTTTAGGTTATAAAAGAGATTATTCGTGAAGACCCGCCCTAATTAGGTATCCAGAGGCCATCCCCGAAATAGGTCAGCTTCACCATAAAGTTCAGCCCATTTTCGGATGTTTTATTGACGATGTTTCAGTCTCTTTGTTTAGTAAGTCTATTTGGGTAAACTGTCTATTCTTTGTTATACTGTTATTTCAATAGTGGTTGTAATTGCAAATGAATATTATATTGTTGTTTGATAAATCGACAGCGATAAATATTTAAATATCAATTGACCATGGATCTCCTTTATTTATTATGTCGTACAACGTGATGAAATCATATCGCGCTGCTCTTGCTACGTAGGCTGATGACGACATAAGTCAAAATCAAACGTTTGAAGTGCCAATAAAAGCGCATATTCTGCTTTATAATTATTGTGTATGTAATAAAAATAATTGTGATCACTTGGTTTCGGATCATGCAGAGTACTCTTAAACATTTTTTGCGACATTCATGGTTTCGTCACGAGTATAGATGGTATTTCTGTAAACAGATTTCCATTGATGTCATCGTGAATACATTCCATCAGTACGTTAATGACCTTTCTCTCTCATTAAACATCAATCAAAATAATCCCTTTAAATAAGTAAATCCCTTTCAATCGAATGTTAATTCAGTGAGTTGTAGTTGTGAGATGTTTAAATTGGTTTCCACCTCAAATAGCTCAGTTGGACACTCGCAATGACCTATAGATAGGCATTGCGTATTTGACAACCTGTTACGTCATCCCATTGTCATTAGTGCAATGAAGATCAAACGAATAGTTCGTTGCTATTCCAAAATAACTCTTGTGACGGGTGCTTAAGGTCCGTTGTGTAGATGTTTAGAAGCCCCTAAATTCGTATTGCTCATATCTCATAATATATTATATCGTAGTCATAAAAAATTACCCACTACTTTATTGCACGTTCGTATAAACGGATTAGGCTAGTCTTCCTTCTAGTAAAAAATAAGAATAGTTTTTGAATTTACTCGGAAATGCAATGCAATGTTATTTTGGTAAATGTGATTTATTTATACCCTATGAAACGTAAGTTTTTTACAGTTCTCATCTTGTCTTTAATATTGTCTTTATCTTATTCTTCATTAATGTATAAAGATGAGGTAAATCGCGCCTACATCCTAAGCTTCTGCCGTCTTCTGTTAGTAATTTCGCTGGTCCAACGTAATATGCAACAAGCCTATTTCTGTTATAGAAAATCCATAAACCACTGTGCATTTTTATTTTGCATTAACATTTTAAATTATACAAAAGAATTTTATCATCATTTTTGTATGTTATTTTTTGGATCCCACGAGAACGCAGTCGCGGCGAAAACTAGGAAAGAAATCATATTACCTGGGAACGTGCAAAGTCCCTTATAGCTATGAGCTTTATAGCCACGTTCTATCGTCTCGGTGTACTAACCTGCGCATACGCCGGTGCATACAAACCAGTCCTCTAACCTGATACCCACCGGTTAACCTTCTGGTTATGCAACCGGCCGGGATATCGCCGTCGCGTTTATTTACCACCAAAAATGCGAACTACGTAAGAAGTAAGTGCTATTTTATAGATTCCCATGATTTTGCGAGCACATTTTTTATTTAGTTCTTATCTTCATACTTACTTCAAACGTTCATTTTGCGTTGAGATAACATTCACGCAGCAAGATTCCTTTCTCTTTTTAAATAATTAATCCTCCTTTATCTATTATTATTAGTTTTAAGACAAAAATGAAACTGCTGCAAAACGTAAACTCTCGGTGAAACATAGAAAAGTCTTATTTTCTTGTCTATCATCTCGCCTTCTTCGGTAAAAATAGACATATTGGATTTAAGATGTTATGATTATAAGAATTTTTACAAAAATAGCCAAGGTAAGGTAATGTAGTGTGTATGGTGGGACTGGAAGGGCATCGTTCGTTATGAGCTTTTACCGCCGGGAAAAAGTATCGATTCTGATATCGACTGTCAACAGCTGATGAGATTTAAGCAAAATATGAGAAAAAGAGACCGGATTTGATCAATAGAAAGGATATGGTCGTCCATCACGATAACGCCAGACGACGTAATCAACCTCTCAGCAAAAACTGAGAGAACTTGAATGATGTGATGGATGCATTGTTACATGTGATGTGACAATGCATGCATGTAAATAAACTAAAAAATTTACTTGAACTTGTCTATAAAATACGAAAAAACTTTTTCCTGGACCTAATACAATACGCTTATTATTTGTTTTTTATTACTTATCAATACAAAAATTGTGTGCTTCTCTTGTCTGTATTTCACAAGGTAGAAAACAGGCATGGGGACTTGACATATCAGGCAAAATGTGGGGCTAACACCTCTGCCTACCCCTTCGGGGATAGCTGATAATGATTGGTCGCGCCAATATGTTATAGAATCTTCGATGATCATAAAGTGGACTGTATTTTTGCGTGGTATATACAACTGTAAGAGAAATGTTAACCTGACCTGCTGGAGCCTTGGTCCAAGCTTGCTAATTATCTTTATCAACCAACCTCCGAAGACATTGTTTGGAGATGGCGTGATGATGAAATTCTCTCTTCAATTGTATTTGCGGATGGCACAACGCATTTACAAAGACTCAATGTCTGATTAATGCGGTTGCGGGTTATTAATTTATATTATTTTCTAAAATCGAGTAAAATAATTTTCAACTCGCGCGGGGCGGGAATTTTTTTTAATGGCAATGCATGCAAGTTAGGTGAAAGAAGTATGTACCAGATTTATATATTTTTAATTTGGTAATTTAATTAATTGGCGTAACCAATGATAATTGATAATAATAATATGATATGTACCTACATGCAAAGTGTGTCTATCTATACATATAATAAAACTGTAGAATTCGAATGTCTGTATATAGAAAAACAAATACTTAAAACCAAGTCAGGGGGATGTAAAAAGAGGGAAAACACCAAAATGTTTTTTTTTTCAATTTTTGTTTCTCTGTCTGTTTGCACGGGTTAATCTCCGAAATGGCTGGACCTATTTTAATGAAATTTTGCATGGTGATACCTAATATCCCTGGTCAACATCTTAGATACTTTTTATTCCGGATAATTAAAGGGTTCCGTGGGATAGATAAAAAACCAGAAACCGCGGACGAAGTCGCGGCAACAGCTAGTTAGGAATAACGCACTATACGCGCAAGGGGTTGTCCGTTTAAATTCGCGCCTGAACAGAGTTAATCTGAATGTCGCTTACTCTGATATGTCTCGATTTTTTTGTTTTTTATTTAAGAATGTGACAATATGTATTATTACACCGCATTTACAAGAGCATAATGCATTTTGTAATCCGTAATCAATCGTCTATAGTTTGTATTAGGTATAATATAATAATTAAAACTTTCCTCTCAGGCTTCCCGCCTCGCAACAGATTTTCGCAACCACTTGTTTGTTATTTTTAGTCAAATTTTAACTTTGCATTTTTTGTGCTTCGCCTCGTATAGAATGTGTAATTGTATAAAGTGTTCTCGGAAACTCATTTTGGTAGCAAACACCGATGCCGCGTGACCAGCATATAGCTTACAATCTCTCGCTTATTTCAATGAATAAAAAATTAGAAGATGGTATTTTAACACGCATAAAAAATGCACGAAATTGAACTTAAATACGAAGATTTTAAGGCAACATAATTTACGTGAATGATTATTTGGTTTTTATTTAAACTGTACTAATAACAATGCAAGGATAATACGATTACGGTTCTAATCAATTATTGGGGTACACCTACATGCTGTATCATGGTGGTAATTATATATTAGGTCCTTACCTATGAAATTGGTGTTTTGTTTGGAGATTTTGGGGAATTCTGCATTTTCCATACTAAATTTTTTTCAGTTTTCTTCACAACGACAAATCCAAAGATAATAATATTTGGCATCTATCATTAGAACAAGCTTTAGTAATATGTGTAATATCACACTTCATAAAAATTATTTATCGTTTTTAAGTGAATGCAAATAAAATGATGTATTCGGCAGGCACTTAAAAAGAGTTGTATCCGTGTCCAATTTTAACACAATTAAACTTACAACAAATTATCAAAAAAAATCAAAAGAGCTCAAAAATATAGTCTATTTTTAGACGAGGTAATTATTTTTTAAGAATACTCTTAATCTTAATAGTTACAGACAAAATACTAAGAGAGAAAAAAAACACCAATTTCATAGGTAAGGACCCAATATTTATTATTACCGGCTCTCCTACCACGTCCGAAATAGGATAACAATGAATTAAAACACAATGTATAGTATTTTCAATAATCATTTAACTGCGATTTTCTATTATATAAAGGGTAGGAGGTAGATGATATCCCATTAGTGCGCAGAAGATTCGAACAAAACCACTGTGCCCTACCCCTCTTAAAATATCGGGTAAAATGTCTCCCTTCAAGCCCTCCTCTGTCTACCCCTTCGGGGATTCAAGCTTGATAATACGCTATGTTCGTTTTTTCCATTACTCACTGCGACTCTGTGTCACATGAGAGCTATTTAAAATGATAGAAGTAATAAAACCGACCTCCTGGTCCCTAACTTAATTTAAATTCTACACTGGCGTGCGACGAATATATTTTTAATTATTTTGTAAATTAAAAATCGTCTGGCTTTTAGTACGGCGAAATTTTAGGCTGTATCCTTAATTACAGACGTTGATGTCTTGTCCCTAATATCCTTTGTGGTCGCGAACATGTTTATTTTAATGAAGGGCATCGCTTGCAAATTGTCATCGTTAGCATTTTAATATGCTCATGAATCCGGGACAGAAGTTGTATAATTAAGAGGAACGAATCTCTTAAGGGATGGCGAAATAAAATTAAGGGTCTTACGGTGATCTTAAGTAGTTAGTTTCTTGTAAAGCAAGAAAAAGTAAACTTAATCATTAGTTTTCACACATTGGAACTTTTATATGACTGATAATGATATTCTTATTTTACTCGAGCTTTCCGAATTTAATAGATTTTGTTAAAAAATACAACTTTGTATAATTATATTATTTACATTCTCTAAACTCCTATGAAGTCTATTTAAATAAGTTCGTAAAATATGTACTAGGGATGTAACGAAAGTGGGTTTTCCGGAACCGGAGTCGGAATCGGAGTTTTGAAATTTGGTTAATCGGAACTGGAAGCGGATTATAGGGATGACCGAATGAAATAAAATAAAATAAATTAACAAACATTAATAATAAAATTACTGGGTAGTACCCCGTCAAATCTTTAACTTTTATGAAAATCTAATTTTCTTTAATTTATTATTATAGTATTAGGTATTTGATTTTGCCATTTTTAAATAAGTAAAATTAAACAATAGCTTTGCAGCTACCGGGTCATAGATCCAGTTTATTGATTGGTATTTTGTGTCCATTTCCCATCATAATTAATAATCAAATGGCTTCGACCTCCGATTTAACATCCGTTTCAACATTGATGTATATAACACTAGATCTGTAGTATCCGCGTTAAACTCAGAGTAAACAGAACTGGAGTAGCCATTAGTCAATTTCTCAAACATTTTTTTCTGCCATTTCTTGCGGGGGGTGAGGTTACTACTACACTCAAAGCCAGCACAACGCACAACGTTTTTACAAATGCACACATGCATAATTCGACACACAAATTTAAATTTCACGCACACACACGCTTAAAATAGTCACGTGGGGTGTGCGTTTTGACAACGTCACAGCCGCACTCCCCACGAGACTAGCGCTCGAAATTTGAAATCGTAGAATTCTAAAACAAGAAATAATGAAGTAAATAATTATGAAATCTTAAAAATTATAATTACAAATAAAAGGTGACACCATCTTTTAGCATACTCGATGTTTTCTATTTATTTTTACAACAAAAAACAGCACAGGCAGGCATTTTTGCGGGAGCTCTGTTCGCCGCAACGTTTACAATGTTATGGCTGTCAAAATGGCGGCTCAACTAGTTTTATTAAACGTGCAAGCATCCGATGCTTGTACTTTGGCAGAGGGGAATGTTAGACAAAGGCTACTCCAGTTCTGTTTACTCTGAGGCGTTAAAGCGTAGCCACTCGGCATATGGCCACAGTCATATACGAGGCTTATGTCAGTTAGTGCTCTGTGAGACGTCAACCAAGTGAAGCGGGACGAAAAAAAATTAATTATGGGTATATGTGCAGTCAAAACGTGCGAATCCAGGTCCCAAAAACATAATAAAACCATGGGTGTTACTTTCCACATGTTAGTTTGTTTTTTTATGCTCACATTTACGTAAAAACTAATTGTGAAGTGTTTTAAAATTGTTTCAGTGCAGCCATTAAAAACTTATTTTTGGTTTTCCATATTTATGGGAGAATGTTGTAATTTATGGAATCAGTGATTTTATGTAGGTTTTTAAATAGTAACAATTTTGCACATTGCCTAAAAATGCAGCAAGCCGGGATAGGTGGATTAAAAATATCAGATTGCGACAGGAGACAGACTGGCTTCCAACAAAATCGACAATCAATATGTTCGAAGCACTTTCCTGATGAAGACAAAATATGCCGCAAAAGTGGTCGTGTTTATTTGTCTCATTAGGCAATTACAATCGTTATTGTAAGTGATGCACAAAGGTAAAGTTTGCGATCTTACGAGTTTATGACGTTGCAGGGAATAATCTCTGGATCTACCGACTCGATTTTTAAAATATTTTACAAAGAGAAAGCTAGGTTATCTCTTCATATTATCAGCAGTTTTGAATTCTTATTTTTACATTTTACAGTACATCAAGTTATTAAAGTATATTACGACGTATTTACTCGTGTGGTCGCCGGTTTTGCATAACTTTTGCATAAAATGTTGTAATAATCTTTCTTATTTAAATCTTTTTTATTTTATTACTAAGCATTAGTATTATTTAATTTTGCTTAAAGAATTATTTATAATAATCGACACGTCTTACACTCACGACAATTTTTTCTAATACTTTTTTACTTCATTTTTAAATAAGTATTTGCATTGCTCTCCAGCCCATAATATCTTATTACCAAAACACGATATCTTTAAACTTGATTAAATACATCTAATAAGAAATAAAAAATATTAATGTAATTATTTAAAAATAATATATACCTATTATAAAAAAATAAAAATGGGGTAAAATTTCACGAGCAGAGAACACTTCCACCATTGTACTTTGACATTGCGATATGTCTAATCCAGTCTAATCTGAGCGAGACGGTACAGTCACTGCGCTGTAGCTTTTGAGACTTGCGTAAGTGGGATAGATGTATGTTTATCTTTTCAATGCTTAGTGGTTTCAAAGCTACGTCGTTGAGTTTCGGAAACGGCTACGCTTTTTTGACGCAATTTAATGCAGTTTGCAAATCTAGTGTTATATACATCAATGCGTTTCAAAAGTAACGGAACCGAAATCGGAACGGAATGTGTGATTTTAATCGGAAGTTCCGATTTATCGGAATCGGAAGCGAAGCTTGTATAATATGTACCCTCTAAATTCCTGTTGCATTGTCCTAAATGTAGAGTAAATGAACGTTGCTCATTATAGGTCTTTGGCGTCATACTACTCTGTGGTCATACTTGCGGCGTTGACACGTGATATTTATGACGATATTAACCGCTTTATTAATTTTCTAGTCGTTATAGATATTTATGTTGCTTTAATTAAATTACTTAATATCTCATTTTAATATTTCCTTTGAAATGTTTTGGTACACAAAATATAAGTAAAACTCCATGCTAAATTTTGCAATTAATTAATCGCAAGCTTTAGGCTCGATTATAACATTTATAACTTCATAATAAAATTTGTATCAAATATTGACCAGCTGATCAAAATATTTATTCATATTTTTTTTGTAGGTACAGACTATAACCACATACTTCATGTTGATTGCTTTGTTGAATGGTAGAGAATCGAAAACTTAACTAAACATGTTTGTTATATGAGAGGCGTTTTTTAAGAATTTGCTGGTGTAATAATTTAACCTGTTGTTCTTCAGGGGGCGGCCTGAGCAGCGGCGTGATACTCCAACGGTTCCCCGAGACCAACTGGGACGACACACCTTTTCACGACGGGATAGAATGGGTGAGTCCCCTGTGAACTCGGCCTACAGTCTGGTTTAAAACTTCTTAAGCTCAACGACACGGCCTTTTTTCAATATAATGGACCCCTTACACATAGGGCGAACTTCGGCGAATGTTCAAATGTGGAGGGCTATTCGTCTACATTTTTTGTCGCTTTGTCGCTATACAAAGCATCAAAGATACACGAAGTAAGGCAAATGTAGACAAATAACCCTCCACACCCGAACATTCGCCGAATGTGAGGAGGGGCCATAAAGAATACAGTCCACAAAAATTATTTGGTAATCCAGTAGTGACGCTAATTAATTGGACTTACTGCTAACAAGAACAATCGGAGTGCCGAAAACTTCGCTTTTCTCCACTCGCTAACTTATATACTAATCTATACCTGACGCCCTGTGCGACAAAAGCTGGACAAGTATTGTTAAATTGTTAACTAGATAAATAATTGTATAGTGTCTAAAAACCACGCTAACTATTCATCCATCCCGCTTGTATCGATTACAACCACAGTCAACGATGTACTTGTACTGTCCTGTTGATGTACTTGTTACAAGCGCTCGCGGTAATGAACTTTAATACAATGGTTTAATTTAATACTGTAATTTTAAAATAATTTATAATAAACTATTTATTTGTAAAATGCATAATAATGTCAAATGTTGGCGATTTTAGGTGCCGAACTTGGTCTATGAAATAAAATTATTTTTGATTTGATTTGATTTGATTAGTTACTGGAGGCCTTGTCCTGAGAAGAACGTGCAAGAAATTATCCTGCCTTTACATTTTTGTTTAAAGACGTAAAATATTTATCATCCCAGAGAATTTTAATAAAACATTCTTTAGCTACGTAATCTTATCCCAAATATTTGTCGTAAAAATACTTTTTATTGTGTAAACAGATAAAGTCCATTTTACTTTGATTCAGTTTACATCTTGATCTTTATATCGCTATGTAGATGCCAATACTATCTTATCTGTTTCTTAAAAGTGAATTGGCCATTGGTCAATGTCTTGTTTTAAACGTCTAAGGCCCGTATTACAGAACCAAACTCAAGCGTTGATCTCTGCTTGATCGCAGTTAAAAAGGGATGGCGCTGTGTGGGATCAATAGCGCTCACTTAACAGTGCTCAAGCAGAGATCTACGCTTGAGTTTAGTTCCGTAATACGGGCCATAGTGTTACTATTGAACAAAAGTTTACTGTTACAGTGAAAACGAGATCTATTTACATTAATGCAGATTATTGTTTCAATGACATTTTATCATTCAAATGTGTGAATAAACCTTATTCGTAATTGTTTTATTCCAGATATAAGCACGACATTACCATAAATCACAATTAACTTTAAATTTTTAACAAACTAAAATCATTACGACCTCCGTGGTCTGTACGCCGGTATCAAGGCGTCGCCATCTCGAGAGGTCCTGGGTTCGATCCCCAGTGAAGGCAAATGTATGGGTGATGAATTTTCAGACATTTGACCTCCAGTCTGGGATGTTTATATATATTCAGGATATTTATATGTATTTGTCTATTAAATATATTTGTCCGTCATCTAGTATCTGTAACACAAGCAGCATTGAGTTGCTTATAATGGGACTAGTTGATAGGTGTGAGTGTCTGAGGATATTTATTTATTTATTAACAACTGTTTTACTCTCAGAATTAGGATCACTCTAGGAAAAACTAGGAAAAAGGGTTGTGCTACATCTGGTTGCACCAAATAGCTCTTTCCAATGTTTCTGTCCTTTTCTATACCACTCAGAACTGTCATTCACTAAAGCTAGAAAGAGTATGAAATGCGTGCGCTTCGTTGAGTCGGTCGGCATAATGAAGCTCAACCTAAAGTCCTCAAAAATTTTATTTTATAAAAAATATTTTATATTATTTTGCATCGCAGTTTTGTCAGCCACAAGGATGGGCGCTGTCGACGGAGCGGTCGGAGCCCCGGTTCTACGTGTCGGTGCTCACGGACGTGGACGCCAACAGGCACTACTGCGCCTGCCTGTGCTTCAACGAGACCGTCGCCATCACGCCCACCAAGCCCGCAGACGAGGTCAGTATACACATCCAGGAGTTCCCTATTGGCATGCGTGCTCTCTCCATCTTACCACATGAATTCCTTCAAAAGACTTGACAAGGTGGAGGATAGGCTAAGTCCGCACAAGGTCAGTACTCTATGGGAACTTGTTCATATGGCTATAATCTTGACGACAAAGATAATTTGCATGTACTTTCTGTATGGAGTGCGCTTTCAAGCGATGTATATGCGGATAACTCAAATAGTGCTATAAAATGTATGTAATTTTTTCTGTATAAAGATAAATCATAAAAGAGTTCGTCTGGGAACTATCTCTTTATGACGCATTAGGTTAATTTAAATGTCAAGCAGGTACGAAATGAGGTGGCTTTTAACAACAAACTTTCTATCATGGTTTATATTTTCCCTAAAGTTTTGATAGACGCTCTTGGTATTGGCAGTTCTCATTAAGTATGAGAAAAGAACATTTGCTTGATTGCCTATGGGTGAGTTTTTTGATTCGTAGTCATATTAACAACAATAGTTTAATTCTAGACCAATAGCGGCAATGGAAACGCCAAAATGTATGACATCACCTTGACAAATTGTTAAATTTGCGATGAAAATTCAAAGCAATATACATCAGTTGTGCCGCCAGCCGCCATGTTACTAATCCCAGCACCGTGCTGTGGTTAAATTGTTGTAAACTATAGTAATATTTGAAAATTCGACTATTGGACAAGCTGTCATATCACTACATCATACGTTTTCGCCATTGGTCCATATTTTAACCTACTGGTCAACCATAAACATAATAATATGAAATTCCTTTTCAAAGGAATGTAACCCATAAAATTTTAAGGTTATTGATTAATTAACTGGCTTGTGTATATCGAGTGGTTCTTACTCGGGACATGTGTTTAGGTCGTACTAATATAGTCTACTTTTGCACTCTTCGCTTGCTACTCTTTCACGAACTTTCATCTGACCAAACCCAATTTTTTTAATGACTAATTGTGGTCTTAAGGAACACAGTGTACCTTGGACTCTGCCTACCCCTACGGAGATTGCAGGCGTGATTGTATGTATGTTTTATGTAATATAGTAGAGGTTGTTTTTTAAAATGTTCATGTCGCTGCCATTCAATTAAATATCAAAGTAAAATGTGGAGTCTCTTCCCGTTCCTCTGTGCTCTGGTCATACAAACAACGTCGCTCCAAACAGTCACGTTTTCATTGACATATCCAGAGATACGCTCGACATTGACCATTGAGTAGGTGTCACCCACTAACACACAACGGACACGTTTCCTCCTGATAGCGGGTCCGTACCCAACATATTGTGCGAGGCTCTGTTTCTCTTAAGAATTGGGTTTAGATTGAGCTGTAGCGCCTGCAGAACAATTTTTGTCTTAAGACTTTAATGCGTCAGTAATTCAAAATTCTGGGGTAGATACATAAATCGACCTATTCGAATTTTTTACCATCCTCCATTCTACTCGTGTGTAAGGATAAATAATTGGAATTGTTTGAATGCGAGTCCAAGTCGAATCTACGAGAAGGGCAATAGGCTGTTACAGCCTGTAGTCCAAATCTACCTTTTCGATCTAATAAACACCCAAATACACAAACCATAAAATGTCACAATCAGGACCCGAGACTGCTAATTTACAACTTTAGCAATATACTGGCAAAAGTGGCTCAATGGTAAAAATGTTGGCCATTTCGTAGACCGCTAAATAATTTGGGGAAGTAATTAATTGGACAGCCATTTAATTATTTGGTCAGTAACAAAATGGTCAGCCTCTTTCGGTTCTTTTTGTTTTTGAAACACTTTGTATAATATGTTACCGAAAATGTATAAAATCTAGGAAAAGCATCAACGAAAGATCAAAAATCAATCCCTAGGAAATGTATTCTGAATTTGTGATAGATATTAGGATAAGGTTATTTTATTATGCCCCATCAAAACAATATGTATCATCAAAACATATTAAACAATTTTGCAGCAGAGAAAACATTTTATTTGCTGCCCAATTAGTTATTTTGCTGACAAATTAGAAATATCTGCTGCCCATAACATGCTGAACAATAAATTATTATTATTTTTGCTGACCAAAATTCGAATACTCGGCAAACGGTTTGAAACGGTTAGTTTAAATAACACCCAATAATTTGCTTTAGCTTTAGACCACGAAATGTCAAAAGTTATATCATTGAGACACAATTACCATTTTAATGCTACATAGTTATAAATTACAGAAATATACAGGTAACTCGACCAGGCACACGAATTACACATGGTTTCAGTCAACAGCGATCTATTTATGTCATAGTAATATCCGGCTATAACAAAGTTAGTTTGTAATAAATAATTAATCCCGTTTCAGTAATGAATGGCGTCCCTGTTTAGGCGCCTCATATTTATTTTATGCCGATGCTTTCTTTGAATGTAGATCGAGTTTGTTTTTATGGCACGTATCCGGTGTTTGTGTGGTGCATTCTGCCGTATTCGAAATTATTGTGGAACTTTGTGGTTATATTACTGTTAGAATATTCAGTTCCTGTGTCTTTGAAGATGGCGACAGCTTCGTGGCGTGTGCCATGTATTCTTTATTTAGTATCTGATTTTCTGTTGTATTCATAATCATTATCAACTTTTATACGGTCCTACTGCTGTTTTAGGCCTACATAGAAATATAAAGACTAAATTGGCATATTGCTAAGTCATTCTCTTTTATTCGTTTCTTTTAAAATTTATTGAGCTTAAAGATTAAACTACATAAGTACATACATATATCACGAATATTGTTATCTAAGAGTTAGTCAGAGAATAGACGAAAGCACCGCAAAAGCAGTCCACTGTCCGTGATTCACCAAGCAGTGACTGCACATGTGCTGAGCGTTACAGGTGATGCGCCCGTCGCCGCTATAAGCTATTGGATGTTTGTGCACTTTTACGACACCCAAGGGAAGAGATGGGCTGCTAGTATTCTTTTAATGAGCCGCTACCACGCGACTAAACTAAATAGAACTATGTGAGCTACAACTTGCAGTTAAGGGTAACTAAACTTGTTCCGCATTCAGAGAATTTTATAAACAATGAAATGTTATACCTAAAGTGTATATTTCATAATAACATCGTAACATTCCACCCTAGTCACCCATTACCGGTCACGGCTTATGCGAGCGCACACGCTACACCGAACCACTGCTTGGCTGCGTTAGGGATCACTCAGAATGGGAATCGGACCAAGAAATTGTTTATTTCAATAGAAATACTATTATTTTCATTTTTTCTTGCCTAAAGGTGCATTTTAACCACTGGAATGTTATCAAGTATGTGGCACATTTAGTGGTTACTGTAGTCTATTGACGTTGGCGCAAATCATCACACAGCTAAATCAACCAGTATTTAAAAATAATCAAATTCGATTTGAATCTTGAAATTTTCTGATACCCGTTTCAACCCTCTGCACAATCAAACAACTTTTTTAATCGAAAGAACCTTTGTCAAATAGCAATTAAATTATCTGCTTTATTATTAACACCACAAAAATTTAACAGTAAAATTAACGTGTCTCTGTGTCTTAAATGCTGTAAATAATGAGACTGTGAGCCCTGTAGCGACTTGGCCGGTTCACACTTGGCCGGTTGCTACGCAGGCGCAGGGACGCAAGGGAGCGATGTTGTCTAGCAGGTGCCTTCTCTGGCAGGAAGTGGTTCTGTTTCGCTAGGTTCACATCTAACAAACTTTGAAGTTATCAAATTTTGTTTGTTATACTCTTATTTTGAAAAAATCCATTGGTTTGGGATAAGCATGCAACTAAAAGAAGGTCGTAAAACCGTAAAAATTACCGTAAAATTCGTACTCATTAAAAAAAATAGTAAAATTTGTACAAAGTACAAAGGTGTTATTTAAACGGTCAGCAACATATTCGAATTTTGGTCAGCTAAAATAACTAATTAGTCGGCAACTTATGGGCAGCAAATATTTCTAAATTGTTTAGCAAAATAACTAATTGGTCAGAAACTTATGGGCAGCATATATTTCTAATTTGTCAGCAAAATAACTACTTAGGAAGCAACTTAAATGTTTTCTCTGCTGCCAATTTGTATAATATATTATGTTTTGATGACACAAATATTGTTTAAGGTAAAAAAAAATATCCTCAACCTAATATGACACAATATTTGTTTGCTGACCAAATGATTTTTCGGCTGAGTTTTTGTTGCTGACCAAATAATTAAATAGCTGCCCAATTAATTACTTCCCTTGACTTAATAGTCTATTCCGCGTTTCTTGTTAAACCTATGATGAGTTGGCCATCTCATGTTATTTAAAACTTTTTACCTATAATTTTTCTTGACTCTGTTCTAGAAAGTATTGAATAATTTACCCCACTCATAAAACTACTTTCCCTCTAGCCCTCTGCAATAAATATGTAAAAGGACGACGTGGAACAGATGTGCATTAAATATAGAGAAAATACATCGAAAGCGTAGATTTCAAACGTTTTCATCCTTTTATAATGAATCATTAGTAACATAATTAACTTTCTATTTATAATACTAAAATACTGCCTTATTTATAGAAACATGTTTATTGTAGTAACGGGCTTTGTCCGACGGTAAAATTACGTAGAACTATTTGCAGACATGACATAGGTGATGCCTGATGCCTAATGCTTAGAAATTTGCCTTTAACATGGGTTATTATTATGCTATACATCCCTAACACTTATATTGTTAGAAGTATTATTTCACTGCAGAACATCAAAATCCCAGGCTTTTGAGCAAGGACTGATAAGAATAACCTCAGTTTATTTCGTAGTTTAACGTCAAGTTAGTAGATTACCGTTAGTTAGGGGAGAAAAGGCATTTATTCACCACTTTATGATAAGCGCTCACATGCGCATTGTTGGTGGGTGATATTTAATGGTACATCACAAACAACACTGAAACTGAATTAGGTTACTTGATACAGAATTATGAACAGAATTTTGTGTAATATCGTAGTGTAAAGTGGCCCTTTATCATCGATTCCCGAAATAACGTGAAAAACAAGCCCTACCTTCCTTTATACATGGGAGTGTGGCGTAATTGGGTAAAGTTACACCCTAATACACAAATTGAGGAGCTCGGTGGCGTAGTGGATAGTACGCTTTGGCTTTCGAAAACAAAGCTACTTTCGCTATGGTCTGGCCGTGTAGGGTGACCAAAACTTTGTGATATCGAACTCCTCCGAGCTTCGGAAGGCACGTTAACCCGTTGGTCCCGGTTGCTATTGCTACCATTTCTACCCAGCAACCCGCATTGGGTCAGCCTGATGATGTTACTTCCCATACTTCTCGTGTGTTTTTTTCCATGAGGAGGCTTGTGCCCCACAGTGGGTAGTATATAGGCTGAGGACGAGGATGACACCCTAATATGCCTGTAAGTGTACTGTGTCTATATCATGGTTTTTAGGTTCACACTCTTTCTTTTTAACATGTAAAGCTTCATAGCTACTTAACTACCTTATAAAAAGTAAGAATTTATATTCTAACGAATGTGACAAAGTTTTTACTACTTTTTAACTATTATTAATCCAATTTTGCGTGTAGTTTTTACGTGAGCTATGCATAATATTCGTAATCGCATGCTGCGTAATGCTTATAGGGTAAATGTACCAATAGCCACTTTCTGAACTATCTCGACTTTGCAGTCCTGCCACGTAGAAACTACATGTGTTAGGAAAGCAGCAATTACTTTAAAATGTACAGAATTACTTATTCTTTTTTGTAAAGAGAAATTCTTTAATAACTGCAACAGTACAAAAACTAACGAGTCAGTGCTGTCATTTTTTTAATGCAGTGTATAATCAGAAATATTTGGGCACAAAATATTTTATTTTGCTATTTGTAGAAAAAAAGTATACCTACCCTGTTGTCTTAAAAATGACGGGTATTGGGATAGTGGTGACATTACCAGCGTCTACCCTAAAATCTTCCTTCTTATCAACTCGGTATGCACGGTTTTTGTACACCGTTTAAAATAATTCCACGGTAAGTGCTAAGAATTTAAAGAAATCGCATCACAATCGCAAATCGCGCATCGAATAATAGTGGCTGAGGTAAATCAAATATTTGCTTGTAATATGCAACGTAATTTTAATTAGTAATGCGTTTAGTAGGCATTGTCTGCTTTTTGTCTGCGTGGAGTAGAGTGCTGGGCTAATAAATATAGTAAAGAGAATAAATCGCATGGGAACTCATTTTTTATTGAAAATTTAAAATATTCATACTTCTAAAATGTTTACACTAAAATGAAATCAATAATCTCCAAAGCTCTTATACTTACTTTGTCTTAGGTCAAAAAAACTTTCTTAAATTTGTGCACCAATATCACAAAGAAAATAGTAGATTATATAACAAGCGACGAAAGTAGTATTTTTACGGCGAGGGCGCTAGTTTGAATCCCTAACTGCGCTAAGGATTCTAACGTCGAATCCTGAGCGCAGTGAGGGATTCAAAGTACCATCGCCCGAGTTAAAAAATACTTTGCTCTCGAGACATATGTATACGCTAATTTTCATCCCCTTTCTATGAGAAAATAAATTAAAGACTCACTCATTTCACCAATTTCGATAATTTCGACAATTACGATAATTTAATTCATTTATTTCACTCATTCATTACATTTTATATTTATCTATTGCCCACATTTTAGTTCGATTTCTATGAATGATATGCTGATGCTAAAAAAGTTCTTAACAGAAAAGAACTATTTTGTTCCCACTTATCGAGGAGCAAAACGACACTTTTCGAATATAAGGGATGAAAAGTAATTCGACATCCAGTGCGTTACGTTGCTAACAATTAGTACATGATTCATTTACCGCACCGCACGTAATACAAAGATTATGGCCCATTTAGAAGTCTTTTTCGATTTAGGGACCAAAAAGTAAATAGAGTATAGTTGTTGCATTTTATGACGGCCCGCGGCGGATGGCTTCGCTCTTAATATCTTAAGATTAAGTCTAAGTCTAAATATTTATGCACCCTTGTGAATTATATATGTTATTCCTGTAAATCCTATAAGTGACCTGTATTTCGTAGACATGTTTGATCTCAAATCTGATACGTAAATACCTTCCGTGACTGATGCTAATATTGCGCATGAACTTAATTTCTGTCCTTATTCAATGGGCTTGGTACTATTTTGGGTGTAACGACTTGTTTCCGTGTCAAAACCTTATAGCTTACCCTATTTATTTGAACTTAAATAGAGGTCGATAGCCGAGTCGAGAAATGGCAACACTCTTGTTTAAGATACAATTATCAAGCCTCTATCCCGAAGAGGGAGGCAGAGGTGTAAAACACCACATTTCCCTCATATAGCTCGTTTTTATATAAAACCTAAGGTAAGTATGGTTTATTATGAATATTGTTTGTTTTATACTAAACTTTGCATGCCGCCAGTTACATGGAGACCTAAATTATCAGGCGAAACGTAGATGGAAAATTTCTGTCTAGCCTTTTGAGGATATCAACGCGAATGTTATGTACCGTTTACTGCAGAGTTTGTTGCATCAGGGTCCTGTTTTGAAATTTGGTAGTTAGTATCTTTACCTTATACACCGATAAGTACAGGCAGACTGAGAACAAAGGTACCTAGTCGGCGCAGGTTTATAAAGAAAGAAAGAAAGAACGAAAGAACGAAAAAAATATTTATTGACTGAGAGAAGCTACATTTTCTTAAAACAAAACATACAATAATGGTCAATTAGGACCCGACCTCAGCATGCTACACCGATTACACCTTTGCAGCGCTGGTATTCTGGTCGGGCCTATAAGGGTTAAAACAAAAGAAACATAATAACAAGATAAATCTTAATAACTAACATATAATTTAAAATAGGTAACTGAGTGGGCTTAGTTCCCTTTGCCTTCCTAACACGCGACTTTGAGGTATGATTCTTTTAGCTGTAGTATCAATAAATAACGTGCGTCAGTTCCAATATACAGCGAAGTTCCATAGCAATAATGATTCACGGCGCAATCGTTGCGTATCGCCGGTTCGACGGTCGTACGCGCTTTTTATACGACCTAAAGACATGACGTCATCTGTTTCATTATGTAGCTTCGTTCAACAAAGTTTTATTGATAAAACAGGATTGAGTGTGTACAGGTACTTTTACAAGCACGTTGCCTCGTAAACAGGCGCAGAGAAAAAATAATGTACATCGATGTGACTTTCATTATGATTGGGCTATGTCACTTGCGAACCAGCGCTACTAGCATAGAACTTTCGATAATACAAATTTGACGTTTAAGATCGACAATTGTCGAAAAATTCGATAAATTTGACAGAAAACCTTAAGGAGTGAAAAGGACGGGTGCTTTTGTCGATCAAATATGGCGACTGTCGAAGTTCTATGCTCGCACTACAGACTTGACTCCAACTCGGGATGAAAATCATCAAAATCAATTATAATAACTTGATAAGTTGAGATAACTATAGTCCTGGCAAAATTCTATGTTTCGTATCTTGTTCGTTCAGTTCTACATGTGTAATGAAATAACTGTTCACTAAATAGCTAAAAGTTATTTTTCTGTTGAAATTAAGAGAAATGTAGGAATTCTCGATAGAAATATAAGTTCTACCAGAGTTTAACTGCCAAAGGATCAGTGTTAAATCGCAAATTTATTGGCGAACTTAAGACTTAGTTTTGTGGTCAGAGAAGTTTCCAAAATTCCTCAAGTGTACTAAAAGGGTCAAAATTGCTTAATCTTTACAGGGTTGTCTCGGATTCGTTTACTCAATTGAGGAAGTGATGCGTCAACGGTTACCCATTCCACGCAACGACAATGCATAATGTGGTACAATTTTATATCATGATGATACATTACCTCAACAGAGGTTCTCAAATTACTCATACCACATATTCTACCGATTGCTCTCGGTGTGCAAGCATTATTTGTAATAGCTCTCTACCTAATATAAAATAAAATATAATTTTAGTAAAATATACAAACATATAATCACGACTATTATCCCATACGGGTTAGTCAGAGACCAGACAAAAACATCGCAAAAACTGTCCATTGCCATAGTCCGCGCTTCACCAAACTGTGACTGCGCTCAGCGTGACAGGTGGTGAGCCCGTCGCCGCTATAAAAGCTATTGGATGGTTGAGAACTTGTGTAGTTCTTAGTGCATTAGTCGCCTTTTACTACACCCGAGGGAAGAGCCGCTACCACAAAAATTATTAACATAATTATTTAAAATATTATTAATGACCTAGTTTTCTCTATTACGAAATATTGTTAAATGTGACTATATGACGCATCTAAATTGAATAACAGCTTTTGAACTTTGAATTTTATTTTTAATTTTAAATTTATTAAAGAATAAAAAATCGGGAAAATTTCATGAGTAGGTAAGAAACACTCCTGCAATTTTTAATTATTGTACTTTGACATTGCGATCTGTGTAATTCAGCCTAATCTGATCGAGACGGTAGTCACTGCCTGTATAGTGCTTGCGACTTGCGTAAGTGGGATAAATATAATGTTTATCTTTCGAATATTTAGTGTTTCAGAAACGGCTACGCTTTCTTTGGCGCAATTTAATGCAGTTTGCAAATCTAGTGTTACCATAATATACATCAATGCCTACATACATATAATCAGACCCTTCGCTATACTTAAGTCGGTTTCCGTCATAAAATAATTCCTGCATTGCTTCTTAAAAATACGCGCCCATTACGTGTGTTATATAGTACTAGATAATTATATAGAAAATAATGTTCTAATTCTAATCAAGGACAGTCGGAACATTTATCTAAAGCACTTAATTCTAATTGTTCAGACATGTTTTGAATTGTTTCTCTGAACCAATTTTATGCTACATCTTGAACAGGCTGATCCAGAAGTAAAAATCGTTTAAACATCCGCTTCAGAATGAGATCTATAATAAACAGCTGGCTCGAGTTAGGGTTACCACTTGTTAAATATTAATCTATCATGTCTGTATGCTCTTCAATATTGTTGACAAGTTTTTGTTTACAGGTCAAATTCAGATTAAAATCGAAAGGGCATGTAGGAAGTTAAAAATGAGAGTAAGAGGAAGCGAAGGATGTGTGCCAGGATCGTAGGGAGGTGAGATCTGTCTGTAATCTCTGTCTTGCCTCTCTCTCTGTTTGAATGACTTGTTAGTTGAATTTAGTTTTTATTTAACTAAGAACGGTGTTTTCTTTAATGACATTTAAATTGTTAGGTTGGTAGCCCTATGTGATAGATGGCGATAAATATGTCGGCACCCGATGTAAAATGTAATGTCTGACGGGGTCAACGGCCTTGAGCTAAGACGGATTGTTAGTGAAATGTTCGCACTCGGCTGTTGTGTAGTGTGGTGAGGATCATGCGTGCGAGTGATGCACAAATTCTTTAGCTTGATTGATTCTTTCTAAAACATCTGACCTCTTGGTGTTTTTAAATAGAAGTAGTGATATGTAATATCAGGCATTATTGATGACATGTCTTATAAAATACTATAAAACGTATAAAATGTGACATTATACTACGAAATTGAAGAAGAAAATCCCTATAATTTTCTTCTTGTTAATAGAGTAGAACCCTAACGGCAAGTACAGTATGAATTTCTATAGATAGTACTCGTATATCGTAGGTCAGTACTGTGTTACCTATTATAATCTTACGCAGTGTCTTTGTTAAGAATTCATTCATTTCATTATAGTTTAAAGGTTTTTTTTAATTCCAACGCAAGATTGTGCTTCGGCAATAAAAACTAGAATATCTTCATCCCCATTAATCATAAACTGGTATTTATACGTTTTCCCATACCCCAATACAGTACAGAAATTATAGTCAGCAGCTCATCAAATTCTGGCTTTGGATTTGACACTCTTATCCTATAGCAGTAAAGTTCAAAATCGGTTTAATGACATACGTTAATGGATAGCTTGGTATAGAGTTGGTTGTACATTTAATTGAAGTATACAGGGCCACCATAATGCCGTCTGTATACGGTAATATAAACAAAAGAGAGATGCTTAGAAACATTTATGTGAATAAAGAAAAGATTTTCTTTATTTCCCAAATAGACGGTTAGTTTTGAAAGCAACGAAGCTCGTTTGATGTGTTTTAGGAAAAATAAAACTAGCTACTGTTTTTCATCATTTGTTTGAAAATAATGCTTTTCTACAGACATTTCAGACTGAGAGAGTGCAGCAACAGTGCCTGGATGTTGATTCTACGTACCGATAGGTATATATCGGCTAGGGTTAGGGTATATACACACAAAAGTTGATTGTCTTTTGGTGACTTTTATTTTTCGCCAATGTTAATATCGAGACTGTAGTAGGTGTAAGTTGAGTCACACATACGTGTGAGTTTGGCGGCACTGATTCTGGGTGAATTTTGTGAAAATTGTGATATATATGATGAACAGACCTCTAGTACTTTATTCCCGCAAATCTTTCTGTGTGCAATGTAGGTGAATTACAAGCTTGTGTGCGTGCGCTCCGGAGCGCATGAATGGCGTTGCTGCGATTTCGTTCACTGTGCATTTATTTAGAAACAGCTTTAAATTTAAATCGGTCTAGTGTATATTTTTTATACAGATTTAATTTTAAAGTCAAGGCCTCATTTGTTTACACAGCATCCGCAATAAATCATTTTATACCATTGTTATTATACCTTCTGACTGATACAAGTAAAAAAACAAAAGTATTCACATAAAGAAGTAATTTAACATAGGTACTCGGCGTATAATCATAACGGTCTAGCGTCTGACTCGACTGTTTCCACAAAATTGTGTGATGGCATTGTTATTTATGAGGCATTTTGTCTTAATAAACATAACACAATGCTTGTCTAGACACAGCATGTCTCACGACCCAATTACTCGTGTTGAAGCTCTGTGTCTGTATGTTATAATAAAATAGGCATAATTTAATTAATTGAGAGGCCAACACCGCCAATTACGTACACAATCTAGTATATAGGTAAATCTTTGTCTGAAAAGTCATGAAATAATATTACATCTACAAATTGGGTGATAAAAAGTGATTATGATAATATACAATTATTATTGAGTATTGAATTAATCAACTAGTATGTTTTATAGTAACTATATGCAAGCTGTAAAGATCTCGATCCCAAACTTTGAACCTTTATAGAACTAGCACATGTTCGTAATAAACAAATACAAAATATCCTTTTAATTTTCTTCGCTATCTGTTTATTTCTGCCAATTATAATTATAATTTTATCTTCGTTAATAATTATAATCACCTCATTCTTGGCATTTAGGTCAATTGAATGTGATTATATTAACAAATTATTTTAATTGAATCGTAATATTAAAGAAAGATATTTTTAGTACAAACGGGTTCTAGACAGTTTTTTGCGCATTTTTGACAAATTGCGTTTATTGACCGTTATCTTCTAGCAGAAAATGTATGGGATAAGTTATGTATGCATATGTTTTCACTTAGTTTATCTTCTTATTCCTCCTCTTTTACTTCTTTAAGTAGGGTCAGAACAACATATCTTCATCTCCAATGCTCCTTTGTTGAGCTGACGAGAGCGTCAGCTCAATATCAACTTCCTTCCAAATAAACTTAACTTTTTTCTATTAAGCGATATCTAACCATATTGATTATCAAACGATATCTCTTCTACAAGGGCAGGTTTCCGTATGTATACGATTGACTTTACAATAAAATTCTGGTTCTGGGGAAACCGAGCCAGATGTTGAAGAAGATCATCTATGCAGGGAACTAAGTATAAATGTACTTATGATTTGAAACTATTATTTCTTTTATTATTAATGTTTTTCAACATTAAAAGTTTATTTTGCGCAATCTCCTATTTTTATAAAAAAAATTGTTTCATGTTTTATAATAAAAGGCACATGAAAATTTACTGTGCAGTAAAAAAAAATAACATTTGTTATTGTTATTTAGAACCAATAGTTATATGAAAACAATAGAACTTCATAATATTTTTTATTTAAACCCGATGTTATACGAGGGTGGATTGAAAAGTAATCGGCCTAACCAAGAAAATAAATATATAATAATTGAAATATATTTTTATTTTTCAACGTAATCACCATCAAGTTCAATGCACTTTTGCCACCTTCTCTTCCAAGCATTTAGCCCGTTGAAAAAAAATGATTCTTCCTTAGAGTCAAAATATGCGTCTACTGCTGCTTTGACCTCGTCGTTTGTCAAAAATCTTTGACCTCCCAAGTGCTTTTTTAGGTTAGGGAACAGAAAAAAGTCTGACGGTGCTAGATCAGGTGAATAAGGTGGATGCGGTAACAGTTCAAAGCCACAGTTGTGAATTTCTGCCATTGATTGAACAGACGTGTGAACACGAGCGTTATCTTGATGAAACAGGACTTTTCTTCTGATCATTCCTGGACGTTTTTCTTTTATTTCCTCTCGTAAACGACGTAGTAAGGTGCAGTAATAATCAGAGTTTATAGTCTGACCCCTTTCAAGATAATCAACCATAATCACACCCTTCGAGTCCCAGAATACTGAAGCCATCACCTTACTTGCCGACAAAATCGACTTAGCCTTTTTGGGGGGTGGTGAACCATGTCTTTTCCACTGTTTTGATTGTTGTTTTGTTTCTGGTGTACAGTAATGAACCCATGTTTCGTCCATAGTAACAAAACGATTAAAAAAATCACATTCATCAGCTTCAAATAACTCCAAACAGTCGCGTGCAATAGTCAATCGCATCCTTTTTTGCTCAACTGAAAGCAGTCGCGGAACCCACCTCGCAGACACCTTGTGGAAACCCAACACGTTGACTATTATGTTTTGAGTACGTTCATAAGAGATGCCTATAATCTCGGCTATCTCTCTAATTTTCAATCTGCGGTCTCCCATAACTAAGTCGAGTATTTTTTTAACATTTTCGTCAGTAGTGGATGTCGAAGGCCTTCCAGAGCGGGGTTCGTCTTGCACACTCTCTCTACCACGCTTGAATTCTGCAATCCATTTTTTGACGGATGAATATGAAAGGGCACAATCCCCTAATGTACTGACCATATCATCATGGATGGCTTTTGATGACAGCCCCTTCTTATGGAGGTACTTAATGACGGCACGCTGCTCGATTTGCTCCATTTGCGAAAATGATGTCAGATTGCTTTGTTAATAAATTTATAAAATTAAAACTAATTATCTCATACGTTTCAAACTTCACACAATTAACAGGTCTGAATTGGACTAAATAATGTGGGTAGATTTGATTTTTAGAACTAAATGGATCAGTGTTAGGCCGACTACTTTTCAATCCACCCTCGTATTTATAAATATTAGATGATCTCATCTTTTAGCCAGAACAGAAAATAGTGGTTAGTTTTCCCAGTTGTGACAAATATTTGTTTACATGCCTCCATTAATATAAGCTAACTGTTCCGTCGCCATTTTTGGTAAAATTGAAAATCCTACAACCGAAAAAGAGCAATCCACAACAGACAGAAAAATTTAATATTTTCATATTTGCTAAGTACAAGAATACTTTTTATTTGCTATTTACGCAAGTAGAATTACTACTTACATTCTCCACATTTGTTTATTACTTCTATAAGCAAAAACTTGTTCATCGATACAAGCCATAATAATATCTATTTTTACGCCCGCCGGTAAGAAGTTCTGATGTTAGTACACAAACGATGAGTGATTTCTTCACATTGCTCTTTCTTAACAGTACAATAGCAGTGCTTTATTGGCTGGCTACGTAGTTAGCGATGCCTACGATAATGCCTGAATTATGATACACAGCACGCACTGCGCGGATAGATGCCTTTGCGCACGTCCCAAGAATTTCAAATACACATTTTTATTACGAATTTAATCAAACTATTCCATATGATAATTTGCGTAACGGACACGATACATAAGTTATTTGTACAATTTTACTATTTTTACGAATCAGTGAAGAAGTTGTAAACGAATTAATGGTATTGATTTGTTTAATGCATTTTATAGAATTTGCCTGCATTTCTTTGTCTTGTTCTGTGCCTATACTATATCACCATGTTGTTTGAATGATGATATGATATGTGGGTGTGATTCATCATCATTCACATCTTCGGTTTTCCTCTCGCTAATTCTCTATTTGCCCGTCTACCTTTATGTTCATAACTTTCTTTGTTCATGCGATCATTGATTTCTCCTCATAACAAGTTTATACCAGGAAAACCGCTTTTGTCATAACTTATCATCATACTTCACTCTATGCTTCCCGACACTACACAAAGCGCCACCGCAATATACGCCAAGAATTTGTCTGGACTCCTATGATAAAATATGGATTCCAATAATCCTCTTTTAAGCAAAGGATATCCGCCAAAGGTGGTTTAAAGCTTCCTTATTCTCTTCCCATCCTTCATCCCTGACGATTTAGATGTTTATTTCTGTCTGCGACTTAAGTACGGTGCAATAAAACTGTTCGTCTTAGTTTTATAGCGAGCGTTCGTATTAAGTAGAGTAGAGACGTATTTGTTAAACCATATAGTAGAGTATGTCTTATTCTGTTTTTGATATGCTCCGTCTGCTGTATCTGTATTGTAAATTATATCTCTATGCCTAATGGACGGGTATATCGTTATATATCTTTTAATATATCGTTCTTTTCTTTTGCCTCCTCCTGCTCTTGTAATTAACGAAAGGTTGGCATTGTTTTTTAAGTGTTAAGTGTATCTAAAATTTAACTAATTAAAAGAATCGCATGTCATCGTTTTCGTTAATAGGATAAAATCGTGAGCAAATGTTTACGGTTGGTAATAAAGATGCTTTTGTTTGAGGAATGAATCGAGTTTTCTCTTGCCGTTTAATGCAACTTGAGAAGCTGAATTAGCTGAACAGTTAATTTACAGTTCGAAGACATTCTCTATTTAATCTAGGAAAAAAACGATATAGGTATAATGACTTAAGGGTTCTTTTACAACAGGTCAGAAGAGACTCAGCAGCCCAAACGGCCGCTGATGTGGTTTTTTGTCACTACACTTCTACATAACATCAGGAAAAGTGGAGATGTGGAGACATACTCCGGCTCTACCAAAAGACTTTTATTTTTTTTTAAACTTCTGCCCCCGTGGGGAATCGAACCCGAGACATCACTTAACATCTTTTCATGATTCGTACATCCTAGAGTAAACCATAGTGCTCAATCAACGTTTTTCAAACAGACTTTTAAAACTGTAGAAATTGATTAATCTTTAATAATGAGAACGCTCGGTAACTTCGTGCCTACGAAGTGCAATCTGAGCAATGTTCCTCATCGCTGAGTCTTGATTACATACCTACTTATTAAACGGTTATTTTGTTTTACACTTACGTGTGTTTTGCGTGAGTAAACACATTTGTAAATACACATTAGCATTATCAATTCGAAAGCATGTTCTTTCGCGAGGTTAATGTTAATTGCCTCGTAATGGGTATTGACGTTTGTTTCATAATTCACTCGCTTTTGTAATCTTATTTATTAATGAATTCCGTTAAAGATTATGGAGTATGCGTCTCAAATACGAATTACTTAATTGTTTAAATATATCTGTTTTCAACACGGACATAGACTGTAAACGTGATTATTAGATACCAGGATCGTTTCGAATATAATAAGCCTGTTTTCCCTTTTTTTATTGAAAAAAAAAATTACAATAATGTTCCTTTTATATAAATGCAGAATCATTGAGAATTGTTATCTTAAACCATGAACTTGGGCAAAGATATACAATGCTGCGTAACTCTGAAATATTTGCGTCAGCGCACGTGGGTAAACATCTTACAATGACAGGGTCAAGAGTTTGCGTGTGGTCTTACCAACTGCTTATATTTGATTATTTAGACTAGATTCTGCATTTTTTTGATAAAATATTAGTTTATTAATGTTTGTATTAATAGTTTGTCTTATAATTTATTATTCTTCTTTATATGCATATTGTCTGTAATTTTTCATAGAATGTTTAAAAGTATAGTTCAAATAGATTTGGTCTTATTAACCCGAACATTTAACTGAATGTTAGCAGTGTTGGCAGAATGATGATATATTAATTATCATCATTCTGACAGTCGGGAGACGAGACTTAGGCCGCCCTCAAGGATTCCTTTTACAATTGGTCCTGCGCTGCCCGCATCGAACGACTTCCCGCGACCTTCATAAATTAAGGTCATAAATGAATGATTCATAAATGGACCAATTCGTTAATACTAATATATTATTTATATGAAATATGTAACGGGTTTGTTATACTACACAATATTTTATCACGTCTTTGCTCCCTCAGGGGTAGGCAGAGGTGTTACCACCTACTTTTCGCCCGATATGTTAAGTCTCCATGTAACAAGTGGCGAGTCTGTTGCCATACACCGGGCACAATGTGAGGCAAGTTATTCAAACTCAGTGGTACGTCCCAACTCTGCTTACGCTGCCTATAATACTAACCCTAGAAAATACAAGAAATCCACTAAACAGATACCTCTCTCTCTATTTCTCTTCGCTCAAGATACACAGGTCCTAAATACACTATGCATATCAACCACATAACCCAGGCCAAACATTGATTACGAGACAAAATATACGTTTATGGGTATTTAGTATTGGGTCCTAGGTCTGTGATTGTGTAGGCGATGAGCTAGCCACTTGTTCCTACTCTTTCACGATTTTTCATCTGACCAAACCCAATTTCTGAATGGCTAAATGTGGTCTTAAGGAACACAGTGCTCCTTGGACTCTGCCGACCCCTTCGGGGATTGCAGACGTGATTGTATGTATGTATGTGTATTTAGTACCGCTTCCTTATACGCATTAATAAAGGGGTCTTATAAAGAATGATTGTCAAGTCAATTGTTTATTATTTATAAACCAATAAACAGACAATTTGTAGTATACCTCCGGTAAATAATTACAAAGTTTCTGGAAGAATATATGTTTAGATGCTTAGTATGAAATATTTTTACACGAAATTCTTCACTATGTTCTGCAATAATTTGACACTAAATTAGCTTGAATTTTCTTTTGCGCAAAATTTTATTACATAAATTTTCTCTTGGAACTCATCGTAACATCGCAATCAAATTTTCTCTCGTCATTCTGGTGCTGTATTGCTAAACCCACCGACGTCGAGTCGGACGTCGCCGTCGTTCCCAGTCCCGCCGGAAACAGCACCAACTCGATTAACGGATCATAGACGATTGCGATTCATTCGAATAATTATTGTCCGTTCATGTGACAATTACAGATTGCACTGTTTAATTTGCACTTAAGACGTGTTAAGCGTCAATTAGAAATGCTGTGCTGTATGTTTATATTGCATGTTTTTAGAGATAATTTTAAAGATGAAATTACTGACAACATGCAACGAAAGAAACTTATTTGACCTTTTATATGTAGAATGAGACTGCCTCTCTGGTCTAGTGGTACACATCACCAGGTGTTGATCGGGAGGTCCTGGTTCGATTCCCCATGGGGGCAGAAGTTTTTCTGCTCTATTTGGCTTCTAAGCCCTACCACCTAGCTACAAGTCTTACCTAAATTTGTCGCCATTATAATGAATGTTGTAAGCATTGTTGTGTTCCGGCAATCAGAGGCAGGAGGAATCATAGCCAGTTCCTCAGTTGTTGAGGATTACAGATGAAGCTCGCTTCCACCTTCACTTACTATCAGGTGAATCGACGAGCTTACCTGTCATATGTAAAAAAACCGGCCATGAGCGTGTCGGGCCACGCTCAGAATAGGATTCCGTAGTTTTCCGTCCGTCATAATTAGTGACTCCACTGCTGCACTGAGTTGAACAAAATTTATTTATTCTTGGCCGGTTGTATATATGGTTAAGTCACAAATTTAGTTCAAAAATAATTCTGTAAAATTTAACAAAAACTGTTCAACCCATCAAGTTCAAAATAATTTTCCTAGAAGTACTTATAAAGTTCTACTTTTGAGATTTTTTTTATATCTAGTAAGTAATCTCGCTGTAATAAAAGTTATAATTTAGGTACTTATCATCATCATTCTAGGCTTTATAGACGCCAAACTGTAGCGCAAACTTATATAATTACTAGACCAATTTTATAACAGATGTAGAGAGACGGCTCACTCCAAATCGTGACCTATGATGGGTCCATAAAAAAGGCAATGTAAATCTTTGCTCATATTCTTATTTACGTTTTATTTGGCCATAAATTAAAATCAAATACGTTTTATAGCTGACTTATATACAATATAATGAATGTTTCATATACTTCATACTTTTCATATTTATATACGCGAAAAAAAAAAGTGCAAAAACAATGGTATACGGAAGTTATACTTCGCGTCATTACCATACGAACAAAGCAGGTAAGTGGTGATTCATCCATACGCATCACCACGGCGCGGCGGCGCAGAAACAGTTGAGAGATGGAAGTGTATGATTTATAGCAGAACTATTAAAATTTGAACATGTTATATTACACATAACAAGTACAGTTGATAAGTTTTGTTAAGATCGGCTGAAAGATATTAAGAATAGCAAGAATATCTCAAGAATACAGCAAGAATATCTCAAATTACCAGTCTCGGGAACCTAACCCTGTATTTGTCTTACTTTACCGCGAGAGGGATTGTTTTCCGCTTTTGTCAATTACTCAGAAACACGCAGAGTTTTGGATGCAGTACTTAAGGCCCCTTGTTTTACTGAAACTTTGCTCTTAGCGAGTCATATGAAACGAACACACAGCGGCAAAACGAGGCAGCATTATATTTAGGAAGGTAAAGGATGGCTTTGTTTAATTCACCCTCCCTTATGGAGGATTATTGGAAAACTACGGACACTAGCGTAATCCTCCTTAAACGACTGGCGAATTACTTAATACCCGCTGACCCTCTTTTGACCAATCCCTGATAATCAACTTATGGCGGATTAACTAAACTTTGTTTGGATGTTTGAAGTACTCAATGACGTAACTGCCTCTTCAAATTAAAGGATAATACTATGTATTGGTTGTTACTCTGTTCCTTCTAACTTGTCCTATTTGGTATAAACGACCTTGTCATGTCTCTAACGAAATTTCTCATTAAAAAAATAATATACTTAATACCAATTGTAGACTAAAACCTTTTGAATATATTATCAGTTGATTTTATACGCTGATATTTCAATAAAAAGAAGGGACAAGACTGTTTCCTTAATAAGACAAAAGTTTTAGAATGAACAGATTTTAGTTTTTAGTACAAAGATTTTATTTTAAAAAGATACGTTAGGTTTTCTGGAAGGAAATAATGCTCGAATGTAACTGATCTATAAATATACATTAAAGTAGCTATTTATTTTATATTTTAATATCAATCGGTTTCAGGACGAAGAATCCCTGGAGTCGTCGAGGCCGGTGTCCAACATCACCCACCACAGCATCATGTACGCGCCCAAATGTCTCGTCATCGTCTCCCGCCAGGATTACATAGACACTTTCAGAGTGAGTACATGCTTCATATTCTCTGATAATTATTCTAACGTCGTTTATGCTTACTCGTATTTGGAATTTTCGGTGCTGGGAGGAGCTAAGTGTCGTAGTGGCTAGTACGCTTTGACATTCGATATTGAAAACAAAGCGACCTTCGCCATGGTCGGGCCATGGATGGGTGACCAACGCTTTGTGATCTCGAACTCCTCCGTGCTTCGGAAGGCATGTTAAGTCGTTAGTCTCGGTTACTATTGCAATCGTTTCATCCCAGCAATCCACATTGGGCCAGCGTGGTGGTGTTGCGTGGTTCTGTTGTCATGAGGAAGGCCTGTGCCAAACAGTGGGACGTATATAGGCTGAGAACGGACGGATTTTTTTTACGAATTTTGTTGTAACCGCTCTCAAAAATTAACAAAACGTATTTTTCTCATTTAACTTGAATGGTCCCACTAAACAGCTTGCCGTTATACATTCTATGCTCTGATTTTCCTTTTTTCCCTTTCAATATTTAAATAACTTTGTGATAATGATTTTTTAGATGTCACACGATCGATCGATAGATATAGATACCCGCATGGCTGATCTAGAAGGATTGATTAATGTTAAGTACAAGGATTGATTGATTTAGTAGAGAATTTCTAGATATTTACTGTTTTATTGGTGCTCGTGATATAGTCACGAGCACCAATATGTATACAATCTCATTCAAATATGAACCTTATTGCATCATAATAAGAACACAACTGTATACATATTGTTCCAGATGACTGTAGGTACGTGCATTTTTCAACATTCTGTCTGCTGAAGAAGAATTGTCGACTTGTCAGTCAAACCATTTACCTATACACTCGTTTTTCTTCTCTAGAGATATTAACGTTTTTTCTTCTATCGTCTATACTCCATTATATTTTAAGTCTTATAAAGCAAATTAAGATATGTTTTATGTTTCTTTTTCCATTTCAGAATTGCCTAGGTATAATCTACACAGTATGGGTGGAGAACCTCGGTGTGCCTCTAGAGACATTAGTCGGTAACCTGCTAGGCTGTGTCCTGGTGCCGCCGGCGGGCGGTCCGCAAGTCCGCTTCAGCATCGGCGCGGGCGACCGCCAGGCGTTGCAGCCGCCTGCTGCGCCGCCCATGCCTGTCACGCACACTTCTGTGCATATGCTGTTGAGGCTGCTAGGTGAGTTAATAACATTTAGATTCATTGTTATCTACATGATCCTATCTCTATTGACGCTTATCTCATATGAATCGAAAACACACACAACTCCAATAATCAGAAATTCTGTTCGACTCGATCCAAATGATCAGATCAAAATACGATAGAAATGGTCCAATCAATAAACTAGAATAAACTTTTTTATCGAAGACAAGAATTTTACCAGTCTAAATTTATTGTAATCCGCAGGTATCCACAACTCAGTAACGCTCTGGTGCGCCGTGATGAGCGAGCACAAGGTCCTCCTCGTATCGCTGGCCGCAGCCCGCCTAGCCGCCGCTTGCAGAGCCCTCGCCGCCCTCATGTTCCCCTTCAGATACGCGCACGTATACATTCCACTGCTGCCCGCTGGTCTAGCAGAGGTGCTAGCCACGCCAACGCCATTCCTCATAGGAGTACATTCCAGTTTGAAGGAGGAAGTTTCTGAATTGGTATGTTTGGCTTCAAATTAGTATTTGCACAATGATCATGTCTAATTCCCACGTTGGTAATTCCAAGGTTGGTGGTTTTACACTGGACATTGTTGACGAGTATGTTTACCTGGAACATGAAGTCCAACTAGGTAGATCCAATTTCCAGAAAGATGTCAATCGACGAATCCCACTCGGCTGGGCAACGTTCGGGAAGCTTCCTGAGCGGAAAATATCCTGAGTAGCTACCGCAATGTCTCAAGACTAGTCTTTAATTCGTGTGTGTTGCCAGTAATGACATACGGTATACAGTACCCTACCGCGGCGTGACATTGGGCTTCATAAAAAGGCTCAAGGTCACTCAAAGGGCAAGGGAGAGGGTCACCGACTTAGCCCACAGAATTGCGAACTTTAAGTGGCAGTGGGCAGGGCACATTGGTCCTAGAACTGACGGCCGTTGGGGCAGGAAAGGTTCTCGAGTGGCGACCACGTACTGGAAGGCGCAACGTCGCAACGTGGGTAGACCTCCAACGAGATGGACCGACGATCTAGCGAAGGCCGCAGGAAGTCGCTGGATGCGGGCGGCGCAGGACCGGTCGTTGTGGAGATAGATCATTGGGGGAGCCCTATAGACTGATGATGATCATATTAATTTTAACATTCATGCTAGCTAGGCCATATCTTGGTCAACTTTTTTTCCAAAAATAGGTTCTGCAATCGTAAGCCTATATTTATTCCAATTTAGATATTTCTTTCGCTATCTATCTATCTTCATCAAATACCGTCCTCATGCACGGCTCACAGCCTAAGTGATACATGCAGGAAAGGCCTGTATGACGCCTTCCAGCATGGAGAATAATGCGGATTTTTGGGTAGAAACGGTTGCAACAACAATCGAGACAATCGGCTTAACACCTTCCAAAACAGAAAAAAATTAAAACAAAGTTTAGATCACCTATCGAGTTCCAACCGAGAATAATGAAAATATTTCAGTGGCCTTTCAGATCATTCTTATATATTTTAAATATTTCCTAATTGCAGCTGGACGTAATAGTAGCTGACTTAGACGTGGGATCCCTCCATATCCCAGTGGGAGTGAACATCCCCCATCCGGAAGGGAAGCTGCTCTCCTCTCTTCAAGAGTCCCTCGCTCTCGTCCTCCAGCCAGAGCTGAGGGCGGCGGACTCGGCCTTCGCCCCGCCGCCGCCCGCCGCCTCCATCCCGCAAATGCTGGACAAGGAGATCAGGGCGGTCTTCATGAGGACTCTGGCGAGGTTGCTGCAGGGATACAGGTATTGCTGGTTTTCTATTTTTAATAATGTGTTTTTTTTGTTTTATTGGACAGTTTTACCATCTGTGATAGAGTTGTCTGTCTTATGATTTTTTAGAAACATTTGGAGGTGCTGGAAGCGCCGTCTTTTATGTTTTTGTACATATTCAAACACTGTTTCCATACCGCCTTTAGCCCACATCTCCAATTCAACATTTATTTAATTCGCTAGTAGAGAAGTACCATCTATCTTTATTGAATATGTTATTGTTGAATTGTTGTGCGCTTATTATAATACAACAATTTGTTTTTATATATTCTTTTTTATTTGGTAATGCTAACTTAACTACCAGAGTTGGATTGATCCGAATCTTATCCATTTTTTAAGGTCGTGTAAGACATGACATGTCAGATTGGATAGGAGGTGGACATGAAAATATTTGACAGATTGATCCGACTAAGCTGGTTAAAATTTTAGGTGCCGGTTTCAGTCGCGATTCAAGAAGTTAACCGGGCCTAAATGTTAAAGTTCCAAATTAATGATAAAAAAAACAATGATGTGTTTTTTTCCCCTACAAAAGTATACTCTAATATTCTATATATTATTTCCAGGCACTGTCTAACAATAATCCGGATCCACCCGTCCCCCGTGCTAACATTCCATAAGATGGGCTTCCTAGGCAGCCGAGGTCTGTCGCAGTGCGATTTTGCCGTCCGCCTGCTTGATTCAATGTTCTTCAACGGATTGGTCGCAGAGCGGGGCCCTCCTTGGAGGCCTACGGATATATGGGACGAGCTTGTGCAGTAAGTGATCCTATGACTTATTATATTATTATTATTTATTTAATAATTAGTTTTTATTGGTTTTAATGTGGGTGTGGTTGCCAGTATGCGTAGGCGCGTGTATGTGTGAGAGAGAGCGTATGTATTTGCAAATATGAGATTAAATAGAAGAATTTAATACTACCTGTCCAACAGTTATTTTAAACGCGATTCGAGTATGACTCGTGATATTGGAAACTGAGTCTTATTAAACCTATATGTTCATGCATAGAACGAAACGTGCATTTTTATTTTTTACCTATAGCAAAATTGTGATTTTAGGCGTCTCACATATCTATATAAACTGTGTCCCCGTTTTCCGTTTCCTGTATGCTTTTCTATGCACTTTCTTACGACACGCATTATAACAAAAGGTATAAACGGTTTCAAGAAATCATACAACTTTCCTTTCTCTAGACATCCTATCAAACCGCATCATCATCACAAGCGTAAACACTATATGAAGATTGGGAATAGTCTTTTTATTGCTGTATTTTTTAGGGGTACAAGTCTCATTCCAAAATGTTTTTATTTCAGGAATCTCCCGGAACAGTTACGGCTTGAGTCTCTCAACCCTGAACTGAAGTTGCAGCACATACAGGAACTAGCCATGCAGTTACACCTTAATGAGAATCCTAATCCACAGGTAGATACATAAGATACATAAGTATTTATTAACATTCCTCATGGATCTTCTATTGGTAATAAGGCCTTTTATTGGTTTTTTGATAGTTGAGCATTAGGGGACAGAACCAGCTTTCGACAAACATAGATTCGGTGAAATGTCAATGTTGGCACTTCCGTATTTTCCTTCGAGAGTATTAGGTGGCATTAGCGTGATTATGCCTGTTATAACCGTTCGTTATTGTCCTTTACAATAAAAATTTCAGTAATGCAATTTTACTCACTTTCGACATCAATTTGTTGTTTTCTGGTGTTTGTTATGCAACCGTTTCTACCCACCAACCCGCATTGGCCCAGCGTGGTGGTGTTATGGCCCATACTCCTCATATGTTTTTCTATGAGGAAGATCTGTGCCCAGCAGTGGGACGTATAGACTGAGGACTTTGTTATGTTTTTTTTTAATAATGTATAGTAGATGGTATAGTACAATTGTTGAAGGTGCTCTATCCGCAGGCGTACCAGCAGCGGGTGCTGCGGCCGCCGGAGGGCGCTTCACACCGCATCCACCAGCCGCCGCTGCCGGCGCTCGACGCCGCCAGGGTGCGGCACGTGATCGCGGACGCCGCCGCCAGGCAGGACGCCAGGTCACATCACACACAGCGGGTGCGAGGCCGCCGGAGGGCGCTTCACACCGCATCCACCAGCCGCCGCTGCCGGCGCTCGACGCCGCCAGGGTGCGGCACGTGATCGCGGACGCCGCCGCCAGGCAGGACGCCAGGTCACATCACACACAGCGGGTGCGAGGCCGCCGGAGGGCGCTTCACACCGCATCCACCAGCCGCCGCTGCCGGCGCTCGACGCCGCCAGGGTGCGGCACGTGATCGCGGACGCCGCCGCCAGGCAGGACGCCAGGTCACATCACACACAGCGGGTGCGAGGCCGCCGGAGGGCGCTTCACACCGCATCCACCAGCCGCCGCTGCCGGCGCTCGACGCCGCCAGGGTGCGGCACGTGATCGCGGACGCCGCCGCCAGGCAGGACGCCAGGTCACATCACACACAGCGGGTGCGAGGCCGCCGGAGGGCGCTTCACACCGCATCCACCAGCCGCCGCTGCCGGCGCTCGACGCCGCCAGGGTGCGGCACGTGATCGCGGACGCCGCCGCCAGGCAGGACGCCAGGTCACATCACACACAGCGGGTGCGAGGCCGCCGGAGGGCGCGCAACACCGCATCCACCAGCCGCCGCTGGCAGAGCGAGACTCGATAATTTTGCAATTTAAATCTAACTTATTAGGAACCTCTGCGACCTTCTTATTTCTGAGATGTTAACCACTCAAAGGGCACGGGACACTAAACGGGACAAAATAGAAAAACCTATAGCTCGCGGACGCCGGTGTTCACTTGCCTCTTGGGGCATGTTATTCTGACGACCTTCGTGGTCGAATAGTTTGTACGCCGTTTCAAAGCGTCGCCATCTCGAGAGGTTCTGGGTTCAATTCCCAGTAGTAGTAAAATTTTATATAATGAATATAGGCATTATTCTCCAGTCTTGGATGTTTATATTATAAATATGTTATGAGTATAATTCTGGATATATATTTGAAATTAATATGTATATTTATTCGTCATTGAGACTTAACTCAAGCGAAATGAGGATGTAGCACCGCCTACCCCTTCGGGGATATAGGCGTGTAATTTGTATGTAAATTTATCCATCGTCTCCATTCATAACAATAACGTAAGTTTCTATCTGCAGGTTGTCAGTGCTGCGACTGCCGCAGCCGCGGATAGTGCCGCCCGCGGCGCCGCCTACCGGTGCTTCAGAGTTGGGACAGATGCTTGTTACTAACTCTGCTAGGCGACTAGAAGTAAGTGTGTCTATTTTTGCATTACAATTTTAAAAATAAAAATTTACTGGCCGTTTAGTGGTCAGTAAGTTTGCCAGCTTAATCGAGATTTCCTGGCTTCAGGACCATTAAGAGGCAGTACTTCCATTTAAAGGCAGTGTGATAAACTCATATTTTTTACTCGTGACTTTCTCTTACTTATATTATAAGGGAAAGTAAATTTGGCAGCAAAATAATTATTTGGTCAGCAGAATAATTAATTGGGCTGCAAAATAATTATTTGTTATCGGAAATGTATAAAATCTAGGAAAAGGATCAACGAAATATCAAGAATCAATTCCTAGGAAATGTATTCTGATACCAATCCAACCATCCAATAGCTTAAAGCGGCTCACCACCTGTCACACTGATTGCAATGGCCTGCTTTTGCACTGCTTTTGCCTAGTCTGTGACTAACCCTTATATTATTCGGGATATTAGTCCTGATTATATGTATGTATGCAAAATTTATGTTCTTGCACCACCTGTCACGCTGAGTGCAATCACTGCTTGGTGAAGCGCGGACTATGGCAATGGACTTAATTTTGTCTAGTCTCTGCCTAACCTTTAGGGGATAATAGTCGTGATTATATGTTTGTCTGTATGCAAAAGTGAAGTAATCTTCGAGTGTTAAAACTCTTGCACTTTGAGAGAGATATTATAAGCCCTGAATCTGTGTGTGCTATAGAAAAATGAATAAGGATGTTTAATGAATGTTTTGCAGGTGGTTCGCGGTTGTGTGTCAGCTATATTCGAGTGCCGGTACGCGGACGCTCGCAAGTCGTTCCCGGCCGTACTAAGGGCGCTGCGGGCCCACGCCGCCCGCTCCGCCCTGGTGCGGGACCTGGCGGCCAGGCTGCCCACCAACAAGCATCTGCTGCATCATCACCAGTTCGAGCTCGTTGTCAGGTAGCCACAGAGTGTGTGTACTGGTACTCTGGACCGTACTAAACTCGCAAAGGGACCGCTTCGCCCTAGTCCGGGATTTGGTGGCGAGGATGCCGTCAAACTAGCATCTTCTGCATCATCACCAACTCTAGCTCGTTGTCAGTAACCAAAAGTAGTTTCAACCGTACTAAGGGCCATACTTAAGGCATTGAGGGCTTGCTCCGCCCTAGTCCGGGACTTTTGGCTGAGCCTACGAACCATTGAATGTTAAATGCCGCGCTAACAACCAACCTCTTATAAAATGTACTGAAGTTGGTCCTTCGAACCGAGCGGGAAACGTGTGTGTGTACTTCTCATGTGTTTTTCATGAGGAACGCCTGTGCCCAGCAAATAGACATGTGTAGGCTGAGGACGAGGAAACAGGCAAACTGCCTACCTGACGGTATGTTGTCATAGTCCCCTAAAATATATATACAATTCTTCTTGTCTAGGGAGCTTGGTCCTTCTTAAGAACGTCCTGATTTGATCAAGCTTCACCTAGGACGTCCATCATCCGAGCAGCTGCGTGCGTTGGATGGCTTCTTCGTTCGCATTCTACCGGCCGCCACATCTGGAGATTTTCCGAATATGCTCGGCGAGTCTCTCATTGGCGCACACCCTGACTAGGTCTAGTCTGAAAACGGCTCGGAGAATTGCTTCAGCAGACCCCACAGAACGGCAGAAATGGGAATATCGGAGAGTTTTAGTTGGTTTTTCTCACAATGGAACTGTTTGGTTCCCACACATTCCTACCGCTTCAGCAGTAGATACGGTCCGTAAATAAGATTTCTCCTATCCAAAAAAAGCCGTCCACTACTACCAACATAGCTACTTTTTTTTATCATTAACTAGGTTTTTTTTGTTACATGGGGACTAAATTATCAGGGATATGTAGATGTTTATACCTCTGCCTACCCCTTTAGGGCTATATGCGTTATAATATGTACGTATGTGTTTATTCCAGGCTAATGAACTGCGCCCTGCAGTCGGCGACGGCGTTGGACGAGCACTCCATAGCGGCGGCCATGTTGCCGCTCGCCACGGCCTACTGCAGGAAACTTTGCACTGGCGTTATACAGTACGCTTATATGTGTATACAGGTTAGTTAGAAAACCCTAACTATAGTTATTTATTTAATCATGGCTTTTTTGTTTTTATTTTTGCGACCACTTTTGCTTTTTCCGGGTGTGCTCTATGTATGTTAAGAAAGTATTTAAAAAAATAGCATGTTTATCCGTTGGGATATTTTACTCAAATTGTCCTGAACTGTCTTGAATCTTGTCTTGGACTAGGTAATTGGTGTGATTGTAACACTATATTTATTTATAGATTTTTTGAAATTACGCCAATTGTACATTGTTGGATCTCGTTTTGCAAAGAACAGACAAAGTCAGAAAATTTTCCTGTCAATGTTTATTATAAGATCAATACTTTATTTCTAAATCGTTGCCAGTATCAATAAAAAAGCGTATACTAACAGGAACACGCAGTATGGACAAGTCAACAGTTTTGGGAGGCGGCCTTCTACCAGGATGTACAGAGAGACATAAAAGCGCTCTACCTGCCCAGCCCCACGCACCACCCGAGGGTGCCTAGTCCCAGGTAGGGTCAGTTGTTATATACACACACTGCAAGATAGGTTATACATGTTGACCTTGCGACCGCCTCGTTAAATACACACAGACATTCTTACGTGGAGGGGCACATGAGTATAGACCGTACTCCACCACTGTTACCCAATCTACGGTAAGGAACGACCACAGCGAATTTAGACCGCCTCCATGTCCAACGTAATTACACGGTGTCGTATTTCGGATTTTTTTCTATACATTGTGTACGAGCAAGCAACGTACATTTTTGTGCTTTCGGGCGACCTACTTGTTGACGTACGCTAATTGACAATTAGCTGCCGCATTTAGAAGCCTTCATAAACATTAATGGTTACTTAGAACAAAAATTTAACACTAATTTCAATACACATATACGATTTTTATATTCGATAATAAACATTAGGTTATATGACGTCTCTGAGTAAGGCCGTTAGATTCAATTTATTTAAGAAGAATGACAGGTAAGCTCTTGGCCTTTATCTCACCTGATGGTAAGTGACGATAAGGCCGAATGTGGAAACGAGCTTCACCTGTAATCCTCAACAAATCATACCTCTGATTGCCGGAACACAACAATGCTTATAACATTCTTATTTTGGCGACAAATTTAGGTAAGGCGGTGGTAGCTAGCCAGGCAGGCTTTGAAGCCCTACCACCAACCCAACCGAGCAGAAAACCCCCTGCCCCAGCTCCTGCACTCGGTTCCCCAACCTCCCGATCTACACCCGGAAGTGTCAACCACTAGACTAGAGAGGCGGATAAAAACTATTACTGGTTACTTTACTGAAACTTCGGCAATCTTTTTCTTGGGCTCAACATCCCAGCATTACTACTACTTACTAACTACAGCTACCTGCTCATCTCTTGTATGTACGGTGTCCGTGGATTACTATGCAGCCCAAACATATATATATATATATTTACATACATTCAATCACGTCTGTAATCCCCGAAAGGTTAAGCAGAGTCCAAGGAGCACTGCGTCCACATTTAGCCATACAAAAATTGGGTTTGGTCAGATGTAAAATCATGAAAGAGTAGCAACAAGTGGCTAGCTCATCGCCTACACAATCACAGACCCAGTACCCAATACGCCCTGAGATGCTAGGCAAGAAAAGCAGTTGGTATTGGTACATTACTGATATTTACTTCCATATAATAGCTATGTATTCATTTACAGCACGGAAGATGAGGACTACATATCTCTGCTGAAAGCTCAAGAGCCGAGCGCGCTTGAGATCGCAGCGGAACAGATGAGGCTATGGCCTAGTTTGCCACAAGGTAATATATTTATATATATTTTTTAACTATTCCTTGCCCCCTTACAATTGCACAGTGCATGGCATCAGAGTCACCCCCTATTATTTGGAAAATGTGGGTGTAAACACCGCTGCCTAACCCCGAGGATAGAGGCGTGATACAAAAATAAATTCATTCGTCATTTTTTTTTGTAAAATGCTCCCGTAGGGAAGGCGAAGGGAACGAAGCCCATACAGCCAAGTCTTCAGTATATATTTCTTCAGTATTTGCATTGAAATGCAAGTGTAATACATTTCAATGCATTCTTAGGAGAGTTTGGCGTCAAACGATCGATGGCAGATACTGTGGTGCTACTTCGATGAGGTGGATTACCACAATAAAAATCTCATCGTTTTTCACACCACTAAACGATTATTTCAATGATCCTCCATATTGCTCATCATTATTAACACTTAATACACAAAACTACACTGATTTTACGCAACAAAATCTACGCCGAAACAATATTACAATCACTGAAATGAAATCACGTCCGCCATAGTTGAATGCCGCCAAAAACTCCCATTGTCTTTTTTTACAGATAAACAAAGAGAAATTATATCGAGCGAGGAATCAACTCTATACAGTCAAGCTATTCATTACGCAAATAGAATGGTTTATCTTCTTCTGCCGCTAGAGGGCGCAGGCCGGCGAGCGGAAGCGAGAGGGGATGATATGGATAGAGCTAGTAATAGTATTACTAATAGGTTTGTACACTTATTAATATAAATTTAACTGCGACTGCATTAATTACCACAGTCAGCAGTCTAAATACGTCCCACTGATGGGTATGGCTTTCCTCCATGGATAAACACATGAGGGGATGTAACGGCATTTATCTTTAGTGTTGAGTGGGCATGACTGTTACGTGATAGCTGCCAATAGCTGCGCATGGGGTGCTGACGTGGCACCAATGAGGAAGTCAAAATACGACTGCAGGGCCAAAGAGATGCTGAGCGCCGATTGGCTAACGGTTAACACCAAAGTTACATACTGCTACTTGTACGGGCTGGCTCAATGTGGATTGGTGGGTCGACACGGTTGCAATAACGACCGGGACCAACGGCTTTCAAAGTTCACCAAGAACTATCCATGGCAAACGTTTGTTTTTAATATCGAAAAGCCAAAATGTACGAACCACATCAAATGTTTAAAGTGCAAATTGCATTCTAAAATGGGTCATTTTCCATTATAATAAAATTTATATTGCATTTTCAGTGTAGCAGAATCTGATAGCGCTGATGCGGAGTCGGGCTTCGAGGAGGCGGACCCCGGAGAAGCGGGAAATAACGTCATAAAAATGGTCTCAAGATTTGTGGACAAAGTAAGTCAAATAAGTAACAGTAACACAGATAAATAATTATATACAAAACATATTGAAATACAGTATACTATTTCTGAGCTCATAATAAAAAAATAAAAACCATTAGTACCTATTTTAGACCTTAGTCATTGTAAGACTTTTGTCCTCAGCGTAATACGTCACCACGCTGGCCCAATGGCGGGCAGAAACGGTCGCAATAGCAACCGGGACCAACTACTTAACGTGCCTTCCGAAGTACGGAGGAGCTCGAGATCACAAAGTTTTGGTCACCCACCCAAGAACTGTCTATTGCGTTACGGTCCTCCTATACTCCTCACGTGTTTCTCCATGAGGAAGGCCTGTGCCCACCAGTGGGACGTATACAGGCCGAGGACGAGGACACTAAATATTAGTGATTTCAGAACGAGGAAGTACTAAAATGATAACATATTTATGCTTGTGACTGTACGTGTAGATGGTGACGTATTTCCCATAGTGAGCAAGTATGTTTGTCCGCAGGTGTGCACAGAGGGCGGCGTGACGGCGGACCACGTGCGTTGTTTACATCAGATGATTCCCGGTGTCGTGCACATGCACATGGAGGCTTTGGACGCGGTGGCGAGGGAGAGCCGGCGACTGCCGCCTGTGCAAAAGGTAATACACATACACACTCACACGTCATCACCTCTCTGGTCTAGTGGTTGACACCACCGGGTGTAGATCGGGAGGTACGGGGTTCGATTCCCCACGGGGGCAGGGGTTTTTCGGCTCGGTTTGGTTGGTGGTACATCTTCTAAGCCCGCCTGGCTAGCTACCACCGTTTTACCTAAATTTGTCGCCATAGTAACAATGTCATAAGCATTGCTGTGTTCCGGCAATCAGAGGTAATGAGGTAAGGTAGCCAGTTCCTCAATTGTTGAGGATTACAGGTGAAGCTCGCTTCCACCTTCGGCCTTATCGTTACTTGCCATCAGGTGAGATGTAGGCCAAGAGCTTGCCTGACATATTTAAAAAAATATAACACAGAAAGCAATCTCCATTCTACAGTAATTAATCAAGATGGAACGGCGATGCGAGTGCCAGGCTTAAGTTTTTACACATGCCACGTATCAAACTATATTACGAATCAAAACAAATCATAGGTCCTCAAAAATATGGTCTATTTTTAGAAGAGGTAATTATTTTATAAGAATGTTCTGATACGTAATGGTTGCGGACAAAATACTAAGAGAGAAAAAATACACCAATTTCATAGGTAAAGACCCAATATATCGACGACCTCCGTGGCCGAGTGGTCTGTACGCTGGTCTCAAGGCGTCGCCATCTCGAGAGGTCCTGGGTTCGATTCCCAGTGGAGGCAAGTGTTTGGGTGAAGAATTTTCAGACATTTGTTCTCCAGTCTTGGATGTTCATTATATATGTATTATATTATGTATATTCTAAATAATTATTTGTGTTTATCTATTAAATATATTTGTCCGTCATCTAGTATCCGAAACACAAGCAGCATTGTCTGAGGATATAAAAAAAATATATATAATGTAACAATCTATTTCTTTGCCCCTGTCTCGATACGTCAATCTGTCAGAAGTGTCAAACCGTACTTATTAGATTGTAAGAACTATAGCATAATTTATTTCTGGGGCAGAGACCTTAATGATGATATTCCCCGCTAGCCCCGCATCATCGCTCCAACATTAATATGCGGAGAGGCAGTTGCCGGGCCCGCGCTGCGAGCCTTCCTCGTGGCTGATGGAAGATCGGCGCCTTTACTGCCGGCGGAAGGAGCCCTGTTCCTGACCAATTACAGGATCATATTTAAGGGGACGCCTACAGATCCGTTCGGTAAGGAATATACTATACTAACACTCAGATATTATAAAACTCAGATATTTTTTACTTTGTGCTAGCTAACTTTAGTTCAAGGGTTACTCCAAATGAAAAGTTAAATTGTTAAATAAATAATTTTACATGTTATCATTTATTATGAGTGCTAAATTTAAGGAAACAAGTGGTAAATTGAACATTGCCTAAGCATGAATATTTAAGGGTACTGCTGAAATGATTTACACAATAAATCGTCATAACTTTTAATACAATTTTGAAAAAGGTTGTAAATAGTGAAAATATGGACACGTTTGACGTATTTTATTTTTCTTCCGTAGTTTTTTTCAGTAAGTTAAAAAATGGACCAATGGCGAAAACTCATGATGTCGATATATGACAGCCTGCCCAATAGTAGAATTTTCAAATATAACTAAATTTAAATAATCATATAATCTTTTTAACCACAAAACGATGCTAGGGTTAGTAAAATGGCGGCACAGCTGATATATATTGCTTTGAATTTTCATCGCAAACTTAACACTTTGTCAAGCTGACGTCACACATTTTGGCGTTTCCATTGACGCTTTCGGACTAGATTTAAAATGACTAGGGATTAAAAAACTCACCCTAATTATGCTTATTTTCATTCCGTAGCATGCGAGCAAACAGTAGTGCGTTCGTTCCCGCTATGTTCGTTGACGCGCGAGAAGGCAATCCGTACGCACTACTTGCCGCACTTAGAGCAGTCTCTACAAGAGGGCTTGCAGTTGAGATCGGCTACCTTCCAGCTTATAAAGGTATTTGTTACTGGATATTTTGGTTGTATTGGCAGTTGTAAGGCTGGTTTCGTATTGGCGCCGGCGACCGGCATCATTGGCCAGCGCGTCTCAGTAGCGCGAGATTTCGATGCATAAACAATAATTCATGTCAATGAAACACTGTTACTATCTCGTGTAAATGTAAGCGCGCGCATGTGGCTGGCGTTGGCTGCCGGTGTGACTATGAAACCACCCTAAATGTCATTTCATTTCTATGCTCAATTTTTTTTTATTCAAAATTTCTGACAAAATGTTGTTTAGATCATGATATTCAAACATCGGAGGTATTATTATACTGAATCACGTATTTACTTATTTTCATGATTGTGAAATTGAAACATTTTCGACTAACAAAGATGTAGAAGGTGAAAATAGTAATATGGAAGTGCATTCAATAAGCGTGCGCATTATCGCATCAAAACCTCATTTATAATTGACGAAACAATGGATAGTGTTAATTTAAAAAATATCAATGTAGGTAGGTGCTAAAATAATTTTGAATTGAAAAAGGAAGATCATATTTTGAATTATGGTTCTAAATCTGAAATTTGACCGCTACAGGTGGCGCTGGACGAGGAAGTAAGCGGTGAGCAAGCGGAGGCGTTCCGCAAGCAAATAGCGCGACTGCGGCACCCGGCGCACCCGCTCATGCACTTCGCGCTGGCGCCGCGCGCGCCGCCCGCGCCACAGCAGCTGCAGCCCAAGCACCACACGCTCAGGTGACACACACACACACTGCGGCACCCGGCGCACCCGCTCATGCACTTCGCGCTGGCGCCGCGCGCGCCGCCCGCGCCGCAGCAGCTGCAGCCCAAGCACCACACGCTCAGGTGACACACACACACACTGCGGCACCCGGCGCACCCGCTCATGCACTTCGCGCTGGCGCCGCGCGCGCCGCCCGCGCCGCAGCAGCTGCAGCCCAAGCACCACACGCTCAGGTGACACACACACACACTGCGGCACCCGGCGCACCCGCTCATGCACTTCGCGCTGGCGCCGCGCGCGCCGCCCGCGCCGCAGCAGCTGCAGCCCAAGCACCACACGCTCAGGTGACACACACACACACTGCGGCACCCGGCGCACCCGCTCATGCACTTCGCGCTGGCGCCGCGCGCGCCGCCCGCGCCGCAGCAGCTGCAGCCCAAGCACCACACGCTCAGGTGACACACACACACACTGCGGCACCCGGCGCACCCGCTCATGCACTTCGCGCTGGCGCCGCGCGCGCCGCCCGCGCCGCAGCAGCTGCAGCCCAAGCACCACACGCTCAGGTGACACACACACACACTGCGGCACCCGGCGCACCCGCTCATGCACTTCGCGCTGGCGCCGCGCGCGCCGCCCGCGCCGCAGCAGCTGCAGCCCAAGCACCACACGCTCAGGTGACACACACACACACTGCGGCACCCGGCGCACCCGCTCATGCACTTCGCGCTGGCGCCGCGCGCGCCGCCCGCGCCGCAGCAGCTGCAGCCCAAGCACCACACGCTCAGGTGACACACACACACACTGCGGCACCCGGCGCACCCGCTCATGCACTTCGCGCTGGCGCCGCGCGCGCCGCCCGCGCCGCAGCAGCTGCAGCCCAAGCACCACACGCTCAGGTGACACACACACACACTGCGGCACCCGGCGCACCCGCTCATGCACTTCGCGCTGGCGCCGCGCGCGCCGCCCGCGCCGCAGCAGCTGCAGCCCAAGCACCACACGCTCAGGTGACACACACACACACTGCGGCACCCGGCGCACCCGCTCATGCACTTCGCGCTGGCGCCGCGCGCGCCGCCCGCGCCGCAGCAGCTGCAGCCCAAGCACCACACGCTCAGGTGACACACACACACACTGCGGCACCCGGCGCACCCGCTCATGCACTTCGCGCTGGCGCCGCGCGCGCCGCCCGCGCCGCAGCAGCTGCAGCCCAAGCACCACACGCTCAGGTGACACACACACACACACTGTATCAGCCTAAGTACCGCTTGACTGGCTTGACTGGTACACTCACCACACCACCTGTCGATGCACTTCGCGGGGAGCTCTTAGTATACTCCCGTGACGAATGCGGCCTCCTTTCAGACTCAACTTACAACTAATAGTGGCATGGATTCTCTCTTCTTTCCCCATAAACAATAAACGCCCGCAAGACTCGACCCCTTTAAAATCCCCTTGTAAAAGAGTTACAAAATAAAATTTACATGGGATTGACTTTTGGTTTCGATTGATAAATAATTATAATCAAACCAAAAACATTTTCGTAGCCATAATCCAGTCTTTCCTTTAACGAATTTCGAAATCTGTAGTACCTAATTCATTACGAATAGATATATTTTTTTCCAGAGGATTCGCCAAGAAGACGCTACTAAAGACTGCGAGGAAAGCGGGACTTAAACCAAAGCCGTCGAAGCGGCAGAAGTACGTGCTGCCGTCAGCGGACGCGAGGTCGTTGACCTCGCCGCCGCTCATGTCCTCGCTCTCGGCTGATACGCTTTCATGTTAGTATATACTTTGTGACACATTCTCTCATAATTTTCAGGCCTATAAACCATATACGCAGAGGTATTAAGTAAATATTTTTAGCACTTGTGCGCTCTCATTATTCTAAAATTCAATTTTTTTTCCTGACGCGTATCCTACACCTTATTTGAAAGTTTTTGACTATCATCTTTTTTTAATCAAACCCTTATGCCACTTAAGTAATGCCGTTTTCCAATTTGGCTATTGTTGCCTTATAGTTATGTATAGCATTTTGCAAATCAACATACAAATATGAACATTAATTAAAACGATAATTTCGACTTAGTTTGAGTTATACAAAAAAATACACTAGCGGTCATTGTTAGTCAATAAATGCAAAATCCTGACTATATTATTTCCAATATGTTCCGATACCTATAGCTTTTATACATTCCGCCATGGCAACATCCAATATCTTCTATTCATTTATATGTGCTCCGTTCATACATTTATTTATAATGTATTGTATTAGTTTATATGTGATTCGTTAATGAGTAATTTGTCTGCAGTAGAAGAACTGGAGTTGGCGAGCGAGAGCGGCGAACCCGCAGCGGGCAGGACGTTGGAAAGGCTGCGCGAACGTGCGTACGCGCGCGACTGGGCGCGATTGGGATTGGCTGCCAGTCCCTTCAGACTGTCACATGCTAATGCCGTTTATACGCTCTGCAGAAGGTAGGATACTATTGTCTTTACATTAATTGTGTTTTCTCAAGTTGAAAATGAAATTCTTACAATATGACATGACAAAAAAACGGCTTTTCAGTGCTTTGTTGTGACCTTAGCAGATAATAAAACGTTTAGTATTTCATTTTATATAATAGCATATTTTTTCCATCTCGTAATAGTAATTTATTAGGTATCAAGAATTTTTACAATAGTTGTTGAAGCCCTATGAGCAGTAATACATGTGCCAGGAGGCTCTGCTCCTTGTACAATTAACTTTACAAAATTCTCTTAGCTCGGACATTAGTTAATACGATTTAAACATAATCCGTACACGCGCGCTCGTGCTTAATGCCATGTCTCAAGCATGAAACATGCATTCAATGTGACGAACAATAATTTGGCTCTGCAGCTATCCAGCTGTCATACCAGTGCCAGAAAATGTGGGTGACGAATCTCTTCGACGCATCGCCCGCTGCTACCGACAGGGGCGATTACCAGCGCTCACGTGGAGACATCCCCGGACGCACGCGCTTCTAGCCAGGTACTTCACTATTTCACTGTGATTCAATTCAATTTAATTTATTTGCGAATGTGGGTACATTACAATGGTGTTAATATAAAAATAGGAACAGCCAACATCTAACCTTTCGGTATGCAAATCACTGATAAAAATACGATTCATAATATTAATCATTACATATATATAAGCAAACAATCAGTCAAAATGTTACTACTTATTAAGATTGTCTAAAATTTTATCGTACATAAACAATAATAAAAATAACCATATAACATTCAATTACGAGTAGGTAGATACAACTCATAAATAATTCATGATTAAAAAGTGCAAATGTCAAAAAAATAATATAATTGAAAAAATGTAATGTCAATAAAATATAGGTAATATTAAAATTATATTTATGTTAACTTGGTAATAGCTTTATCACATAATGTCAAACTCAGAGTAAACAGAACTGGAGTAGCCATTAGTCAATTTCTCAAACTTTTTTTTCTGCCATTTCTTGCGGGGGGGTGAGGTTACCACTACACTCAAAGCCAGCACACATAAACAATAACTTTTACCGTTTTTACAAATGCACACATGCATAATTCGACACACAAATTTAAATTTCACGCACACACACGCTTAAAATAGTCACGTGGGGTTTGCGTTTTGACAACGTCACAGCCGCACTCCCCACGAGACTAGCGTTCGAAATTTGAAATCGTAGAATTCTAAAACATGAAATAATGAAATAAATAAACATGAAATCTTAAAAATTATAATTACAAATAAAAGGTGACACCATCTTTTAGCATACTCGATGTTTTCTTTTTATTTTTACAACAAAAAACAGCACAGGCAGGCATTTTTGCGGGAGCTCTGTTCGCCGCAACGTTTACAATGTTATGGCTGTCAAAATGGCGGCTCAACTAGTTTTATTAAACGTGCAAGCATCCGATGCTTGTGCATTTGGCAGAGGGGAATGTTAGACAAAGGCTACTCCAGTTCTGTTGACAATTATTTGTAGTGCATTTTGACAGTTGTTTGTAGTGAGATTAATCAATGTCCATACGTATGAGACGTTAAATCGTTGCATACAGTTTCTTGGAATTTCGCGGTGCAGCGGCTAGGCCGCTCGTTCACGCGGACGCATATAATTAAATATGTTCATTGCTGTTTTCTAATTTTTCCGTTCAATAATGCATATTAAGAGAAAATCTTTCACTACTGACCATATAATACTTTCTCAAATATAGAATTAATTTATACCTACGGTTTTGTAATTTTATAGCCTTGTGCGTTTGTTTAGATCATCGGCGCCCCACCACAAAGGCGTGATGGGCATGCTGAAGGCCACGCACCAGACGCCCGGCACGATACAGACGGGAACTGAAACTACCTCAAGTTTAGAACAGGTAAATTAGTAAGAAACACCACATGTTTCAAATAGGTAGTATATTCACCCTCAGCTCATAGGTATTTGAGACTTTTTTCAAGGAGCTACGATAAACGGCTACACTTAAAAAAGTTATTACTATTTTTACACCTAAACGAGTGAAAATATTGTTTAAATGCATTGATGAAAATAACATGTTTAGAGGTCTGGTCCTAAGTGACGGCGGACTGCGTAAGCGGATGGAGTGACGTATTTAACAATTGTTCGACACGTTTGAACGTGTCCGGAGTGCGAGCGGGCGCATTTTTTGCGTGGATAAAATACGGTCCGCAATCCGCTGTACGCGGCGCGCCGTCACTTAGGACTTTTCTTCAACTAATAAGTAAGAATACGCTGATAGTAATGTAGGTATTAATGACCGTTGTGATCTATAGGAGCGATACCTATCAACGCTAGTGTCCTGCACGCCGGGCGCTCGCGGCGCCCTGGAAGACTCCAGCCTAAGCCTGGATTCGCTCCTGCTGGCCTGCGACGACGCTCCGCCCGTCATCACGCCGCTGCTCACCAAGGCGGCGGGCACGCTCGGGTAACTACCACGGCCTTATACGCTTAGTCTGCGGCTACAAGACTCCCGCCTAAGCCTGGACTAGCTCCTGCTGGCCTGTGACGACGCTCCGCTCGTCATCACGCCAGATATAACCCTATAGGAATATAATTATATAACGAATCATAGTTATAGGAAAGCGTCAACTACTTTTAAGGACATTGACCAATCCTTTTTCATAGATTGTGACTCGCAAACGTAATATATTAATATAGTTATGGAATGCTGAAATAAAAGAAGTGAAACGTCAAAACTAATCCTTATTATAATGATTAAAAACACTATATAAACGTAATAAAAAATGGGTGTTATTTAAACAGGTAGCAAAATAATCCAATTTTGGTCAGCAAAAAATACAACGGGTCATCTAAAATAAGTAATTGGTAGCAAGTTATGGTCAGCAAGTTATTGCCAACGAATATTTCTTAATTGGTCAGCAAAATATGGGCAGCAGATATTTCTAAATTGTTAGCAAAATAACTAATTGGGCGGCAACTCAAATGTTTTCCTGCTGCCAAATTGTTTAGTGTATGTTTTGATGACGCAAATATTGATGTCTCTTTGACCACGATTAAAAACGGACTTAATGTATTGTTGGTGTGTGCAGGGTGCTCCGCAGCAGCGGCGGCAAGGGCGGCGCGGGCGGCGGCGCGGCCCCCGGCGCATGCGCGGTGGGCGCGGGGGCGGGCGCGGGCGCGGGGGCGGGCGCGCGGCACTTCGGCCGCTGGGGCTCGCTCAAGGACCGGCGCCAGGCCTCGCACCTCGACCTGTACGCGCCGCGCCAGAGGCTCTCCACGCCCGACGTCGACGCAGGTCACTACCATATTATTTTACACTAAAATTGTCAGTTATAATGCTTTTATAGTCACGATTATTCGAGTTGAAACATGATCATCTTTATACAGATTTCATCTGGACCATGCATTCTTTGTTGCTACTTATTTCAATCGTTTTTATTTGCGCGGGGCGGCTAAAACAATAGCTATAATTTGTTTATATTTTTAAACCCAGAAAAATAACTGCATTTCATTTGATGCGAAGTTCCAGTAGAGTCCGAAATTCAGATTAAGGGAGAATCGAGTCGATGATCTTTCACATCGATGAACCGCCGCATCAAAAAGAAATGGTCATATTGTTGAAGGCGTTTGCTTACTCTGTATATAGAATTCATAGTAGTGGAAGTCCAATAAACTTGTAGTGTGTCTGTTGATTGTTGTATGATGTTTTAATGAAACACTGAAATATGCTGGTACAGGTTTGCTTCTGACTTTGTGCTACAATATTGATTTGTTACAAATTATGATAAGTATGTTGACGTGCGTTAGCGCAACCTAACCGGCTGCTCGATGCTTTAGTAATGTTAACTGGAGTGGGAGCGCTCCTGCCGACCCCGCACCTTTACAGAAACAAACAGTCACATACATAGTTGTATAAAAATACATTTTACATAAAGACCTCGAGTTTTCTACATTTGTAGAATTGTCTAAGCAATTTTATATGATATTTAACAGAGTGTGCAAAACTACATTAATTATTGATTCTTAAGAAAATTTGTTACATTTTTCTTTTTTTTTTTTTTTTTTTTTTCTCTTTATTTTTTTTTTAGGACTTTTGTCTTTACAGATATGTCAGTCCTATACAGACATAATACAAAATATCACAACAATTGATGTAAACTATGCTAGGCATCTATTAACAATATTACTGTCGTCGCGGCGGGCACATAAAGTCATACAACATTTTGGCGTCCCCAGATGTTGGATGAGCCAAAATGCTGTGAAAAATGCCAACGTCCATGTTGACCACATCTACATTTTCAAATAAGCTCCGCCTCTGTTCATGGTATCGGACACACTCCACCAACAAGTGATGGACATCTTCAATCACTCCGCAAGTATCACAGTTAGGGCTATCTTTTTTCTTCATGAGGTATCCAAACTTGTTGGATGGATAGTGTCCTGATCGAAGTCTATTCATTAATATAATGTACTGCCTATGAACATTTGTGTTAAAAAACCAAGGTATTCGAAGAGGCTGGCATTGTATAGTTTTGTACCATATACCCTTTTCTTTCGAGCGCTTATCGAAATATTCCTTCCAATTAAGGGAGCAAATATTTTTGTACATCTTTAAACATTCGGAGTAAAATGGTTTAAATGAGGCAAGAGACGAGTATGAAAACAAATCCAAGGGACATAGCTTGTTGTCTAGAACAAGCCTCTCTCTCTGTCTCTCTCTGTCTTCTTGCCGCGATGGACAGCTGTCCCCCACCGCGCCAGCGCCATGGTGTATGACGTCATATCGATGGCGTCAACAGTGCCTTTCTGCGGTAATGACGTTCGTTTATATCGGCAGCGTCCGGCGAAGCGCCTCGCCGCACGGCCGCCTCGCTGTACGTGGTGTCGGAGAAGGGCTTGGGCGGTGGCGCGTGCGGCGTGGAGCTGGTCCCCGTGGAGTACCCGGAGGCGCGGCACACCAAGCACGCGTTCAAGAAGCTGATGCGCGCCGCCGTGCCCTCCGCGCCGCCGCACGCGCCCGACGAGCCCGGCTTCCTCAGGTACACGCACACGCGCACACACACGCACGCGCACACACACACACACGCACGCGCGCACACACAGACACACACACACGCACGCACACGCGCGCGCACACACACACACACACACACACGCACGCACGCACGCACGCACGCACGCACACACGCACACACACACACACACACGCACGCACGCACGCACGCACACACACACACGCGCGCGCGCGCGCACACACACGCACACGCTGCCACAAGGATCGAGCTTTACAAATAGTATGATTAAAAATCTAAAAAACCCACGTGTTTAAAAAGAGCGAAATAACCAACGAACAACCATGTGGGGCTGAACGAGAGGTCACTCAGAACGTGGGGCGCACCATTGCAACTTACACTTACGATCTATGTGTATATGAAGGTATTCCAATTTCCATTAAATTGGTGCACAAAACCTAAAAGTTGTTGAAATTTCGACCTGCTCGTAGAAAGTTGAAAGTCGTTGCAAGTTGCATTGTCACCTGGTTCTGAACTATTCCCAAAGTTTCAGCCCGATAGCTAGTCCAGAAGTGCCTCGAAATTGAGTTACAAAAATCCAACCTGATAAACAAAGATACAAAAACAAACAAGAAAGTGAGTTAACAAAAACGTTGTAATATAAATACTACAGTGATTACGTTCTGCTGACCAGGTTAATCGAGGAGTCGGGGTGGCTGTGGCAGCTGCGGCAGTTGTTCCAGCTGGCGGGGGCGGTGGTGGATCTGCTAGACCTGCAGGGATCCTCTGTACTGCTGTCGCTTGAAGACGGCTGGGATGTTACTGCACAGGTTTTATATTTGATATTAACAACACATAAAATGTACACGTACCGTAATTTTTTATACATGCAACGGGAGTGATTTTGACATTTTGACATTTGTGACTATTGTATAATACACGTAAATTTTATTAGGTTGTAGAACATATTGATGTAAAGGGAGGATGGAACCCTTGCAGAGTTTCTTGCCTGTATCTTCTCTAGACAAGGCCTCCCGGTAGTGAACAGGCCGAAAAAAAAGTAGTGGTGTTGTCAATTTTAGGATAATTATAATTTATTTTGTTTTGACTTGTCAAAAGTGTATTTGATGATACCAATTTGATTAAATGAGTTTGAGTTTGAGTGTTAGAAGTTAATCAAAAGTGATAGGAGAGAAAATGATTTTGCCCCAAACAAGAAAAGTATCGAGGTAGGAGAGGGTGATGTGACATTTTTTGCCGTATTCTTTCCTATGGTGAAATGCAGAGTTTTCTCATTCCACTCTTTATACAAACAAAATAATAACAAATAAATTATATCTTGAATTACACACTCATTTATATCTTCATCAGAATTTTACTTATTTTTACGTTTTAACCGCCATCCTGCATGCCCGCATATTGGACTATTCGGAGTTGCCAACATTTCTGTTTTTAACGTTATTATTTTCTGCTTTATATGTATACAACATAAAGTGGATGATTGTTATAGTTTCTAGACTACTGCCTAAAAATTCGTGATAAACCTTCAGATATCGTCCCTGGCCCAAATCTGCCTGGACCCGTATTACCGGACCCTGGAAGGGTTCCGCACCCTGGTGGAGAAGGAGTGGCTGGCGCTGGGTCACAAGTTCCAGCAGCGCTGCAACATTGCGCCCACTCCACAGCAGGGGTTTACACCCACTTTCCTTATGTTCCTGGATGCTGTTCACCAGGTTAGTGAAACGAGTCGCTACCTATAATAAATAATATAGTAATTAATTGTTATTAAAATTCTTCATTTCTGCCTTCGAGTTTCTGCCTTCATTTCTTGCTAACAACTATCTACATGTGGATTAAAGCCTACGGCCCCCACAAAATCATTCATTGTCCCTTGTAATTCGTCTTATAATTAAACCAAATATTATACCGGAAAATAGTGCTATTAATAATTATGATTTTTGGTCTACAGTGATGCTATAGTTTTCTCTTCATAAAGGGTTTTGACTCCTTTTCCGCTATAGACAATTATGAGAGCGACCAACTATAGCATATTTTCTCGCTCAAAAAACGTGCAATGTTTATTCATATTCAGGTATAAATACAAAAATGTTTAGCTATACTGTTCACATCACCGGCAATTACTCGCTTCAATAGTTTGTCGTTAAACACGATGCTCGCTGGCCGGTCAACTCATCGTTGATGACGAAAACACTCACTTCCCGATAATTGTTAACTTTAATTGTTCTATATCTACTAGTTCCTGCTCTGACAACTACCTTCTTTGAATAGAAAATGTCACTATGACTGCCAACGTTACAAATATGCGTGTTATAGTTGCAGAAGCAGTTCCCGCTCTCGTTCGAGTTCAACGAGTACTACCTGCGCTTCGTGGCGTACCACAGCGTGTCGTGTCGGTTCCGCACCTTCCTGCTGGACGGGGAGCCGCAGCGGGTGGAGCTGGGACTCGCGGCGGCCGATGACAAGCGCGCGGACACTAACAGACTGGTAACATATTCTTAATCATTTATCATTTATTTCGATCAAAGTCAAACTATTTATTCAGTTTTGGAATTTTTTTATCACCTATTTAGCCCCATTTTAAGCAACTAATGCTGCTTGTGTTTCGGACACTAGATGACGGATAAATTTATTTCATAGATAAATGCATATAAATATCCTGAATATATACATATATATAAACATCCAAGACTGGAGAACAAATGCCTGAAAATTTATCACCCAAACATTTGCCCCGGGGATCGAACTCAGAACCTCTCGAGATGGCGACGCCTTGAGACCGGCGTACAGACCACTCGGCCACGGAGGTCGTCAATTTACATACTCTCATGAATCAACCCTTCAACCTAAGGGTCAGCTCTAACAGAGGCGCGACGCGGCGCGGCGATACACGACGCCGTGACACGTAAAATTGTCACAATGAAATTTTTATCTTTACGTGTAGTAAATAAAGCATATTTCAAGTCGCTCCATTATAATGTTCGCGCATCGTCGCGCCGCGTCGCGTATCTGTGTGAGCTGACCCTAAAAGTGAAACTAGTTATGCTCTGTAACTCGAGTGGACACACAAAGAGATAGGTCAAACTACAGGTATAGTTTGTAATATTTATTACATTTTTTTTAAAGTAAATTGTACACAAAATATAGTTTTGAAAACTCAGTATTTGTCATAATGAAGAATATTTTTTCGAAATATAATAGAAAATAATTCTCTTTTTCTTATTTTAATGTAATTAACAGGGAGTGGAGACATGTGCGGGGGATGAGGAGGCGGGGACTACTGGCCATTCGTTGTTCGACTACATTGACAGACACCACCAGAAGTCACCCATATTCTACAACTTCTTATACACGCCTGACCTCGATAACCCGGTAAGTTTGTACGCATTCTACGTAGCTGAGTTTTTATATAATATTTACACAATAATATATGATGAAGTTACCTTATTAAGTGCATCGTGTACAACATTATTTTTTCTTATAGCGGAACGTCGACCGACGAACCAGAATTTATAAAAGCTTTCAATAATTTTATATCTTTTTTTAAGGAAACAAACAGTATACAAATACTTATTGTTAGAAAGAAATAAATTGTACATAAACCAATAAAGTTTCCACCGATCAGTATATTTTACCCTTTATGTAATTTTAAGGCCAAGAATCAGTTAAAGAAATAAGATAACTATCTAACACTAATCTTTCTAACTCTTTCTATGTAAGCTTTGTGTAAAGTGACATTTTATTGACCGACTATAGGCCAAAAAATTACTGAAAACACCTTTTTTTGTGAAATTCAAAAATAATAAGCTAGTTAACTCATATCAAAAGCAATGAAAATAATGTGTCATTCACATAGTATTTAGTACAAGGGTCCGAAATATACCAAGTTCAATAAATATAAATAAGGGATTACTGTAGAAAATCAATTTAAATATGTTTTATTTTTACTTTTTTTTTCATCTGCCAAAAACGCTATCCACCATGTTCGCGAAATTAATTGAGTAACGCTTCATTAAAACAATTACTACGCATGGTCAAAATCCGTCAAACTCCAGTCGCAACCAATCAAGCATAACTGTCGGCTATGACACGCATGCATATTGTATTGTTTACAAAATAATCGTGACGGTCGGACGGAATCGTGACGATAATTCACAGACCATCAGGACTGAAGGCGTTTTTGAGATTCAAGCAAAAACATAATTTATAATTTTAAATTTATTGTGTAATAGGCTTCAGAATTCTTTTTTAATATTTTTTATGATGATGGCTATCAGTAATTAATCATTTGGGGAACAATAAAAAAAGGGTCAACTAGCCTATTGACATGAGCTATGCCATACAACTTTTGCTTAAGAAAATATACATTGTTGGCAATTACTTTCGCCCTTAGGTACTTCGGCCGGTGTCATCAATAAGTTGCCTCGAAGTGTGGCAGTACTACGTGAGCGAGGAGCTCAGCCACGGGGCGCCTTACGACCTGGAAGTGCTGGCGCCCGCGACGGAAGTGGAGCAGGAGCAGAGGCGGCTTGTTACCGCTGGGTACGGAGTTTGAATCCTATCTATCTATAGTTATGAAGTTTGAGGTGACACGAGGGTTTTCAAATATCACGTTGATAGGATTTTGTACGATGTTTTTTACGATTTTTATACTTTTATAGTCAATTATTTTTTTTAAAGATTCTGGACCCGTTATTTTGAACCAAAATTATGGGACCAATATAATACTTGAACTCGGTAATGTTACCAGCAAAAAAAAATTGCCAAGTCAAACTCTTTTTGTGTTTTGAAGTAAGGATGGAATTTGCGCCAAGTTTTCTTGTTTCCTAAGAAAATAAAGAAATACATTTTTGACCTCAAAACAAACTCAGTCTATTGAAGACAAGTAAATAAAGAAAAGCGATTTTTACAAATGGTCACTTTAGAGAAACACATAGTTCGTTTGACATGTTTAAGTCCCCATATAACAGTGTGAAACAAGCGATACTCACAAAACATTACTCACGATTTTATCCGCAATGGTCATGTTCAAAGAATATTTTTGTTTCTCCAGCTACGACAGCATATCTCGATGCATGCCAGACGCGTTCACGGGGCTGCTGGAGCGGATCCGGCAGCTAGAGCTGGAGTTGGGCCACTTGCCGCAAAAGTGGCGCGTGCGCATGGACCAACTCGAGCTTCCCAATACCCTGGAATTGCAGGTAACACTTAAGTGGTTTTACATTACAATTTTTATTACAATTATTTTACATAATTGGTAATATTCAGCCACATTTGCGCGGTAAAGGAGATCGACAATATGTTTTTTGTTAATTTTATTATTACGTGTAAAGTATAGGTGTGTCTTGCACCTCTGCCTAATCCTTCGGGGGTATAGGCGTGATGTATGTGTAAGAGGCGATGGACGAATAAGCTGATATAAAAATAAATGAAGTAGATGTTGAGCTGACGAGGGACTGCGGAGAATGGAAGAAGAAAACGTGCGACCCCATTTAAATGGTAAAAGGACAAGAAGAAGAAGACGTGTATTTTAAAAGAATGTATTTTGCTACTTGAATTCAAATTTGCCTACTTACTGGTATAAAGGCGTGATGATTTCGTAAAGTTGTGTTGCAGTCAGTTCAGATAGAACGGAAAAATCCTCGCGTAAGCTCGGGTCTTCCGACTTGAAAGCGTGCGCGTGCCGATTGTGTCGATATTACTACTGCTCCTACTCTACTATCACTATTGACTATGGATCTATTAGTAATGAAACTAGTAATTACGCGAGGATCTTTCCGTTCTGTTTGAACTGCCCCTTAAGGATTGGGTGCATGTGACGTAGCCAGTGTTCGTGTCGTGTAGCGCAACTCGTCGATGTCGTCGGTGGGCGTGCGGCGCGCGGCGCTGGCGTGGCACCGGCGCGGGACGCGCGGGGTGCTGGCGCGGGGCAGGCTGGCGGCCGCGCCGCCCGCGCCGCCCCCCCCGCCGCACCGCTGGGCGCCCGCCGCGCACGCCGCGCCCGCGCGCTGCGACCACTGCCAGGACCTGCTCTGGGGGCCGCTCAAGGTGCGCACACACACAGGCGGGGACGCGCGGGGTGCTGGCGCGGGGCAGGCTGGCGGCCGCGCCGCCCGCGCCGCCCCCCCCGCCGCACCGCTGGGCGCCCGCCGCGCACGCCGCGCCCGCGCGCTGCGACCACTGCCAGGACCTGCTCTGGGGGCCGCTCAAGGTGCGCACACACACAGGCGGGGACGCGCGGGGTGCTGGCGCGGGGCAGGCTGGCGGCCGCGCCGCCCGCGCCGCCCCCCCCGCCGCACCGCTGGGCGCCCGCCGCGCACGCCGCGCCCGCGCGCTGCGACCACTGCCAGGACCTGCTCTGGGGGCCGCTCAAGGTGCGCACACACACAGGCGGGGACGCGCGGGGTGCTGGCGCGGGGCAGGCTGGCGGCCGCGCCGCCCGCGCCGCCCCCCCCGCCGCACCGCTGGGCGCCCGCCGCGCACGCCGCGCCCGCGCGCTGCGACCACTGCCAGGACCTGCTCTGGGGGCCGCTCAAGGTGCGCACACACACAGGCGGGGACGCGCGGGGTGCTGGCGCGGGGCAGGCTGGCGGCCGCGCCGCCCGCGCCGCCCCCCCCGCCGCACCGCTGGGCGCCCGCCGCGCACGCCGCGCCCGCGCGCTGCGACCACTGCCAGGACCTGCTCTGGGGGCCGCTCAAGGTGCGCACACACACAGGCGGGGACGCGCGGGGTGCTGGCGCGGGGCAGGCTGGCGGCCGCGCCGCCCGCGCCGCCCCCCCCGCCGCACCGCTGGGCGCCCGCCGCGCACGCCGCGCCCGCGCGCTGCGACCACTGCCAGGACCTGCTCTGGGGGCCGCTCAAGGTGCGCACACACACAGGCGGGGACGCGCGGGGTGCTGGCGCGGGGCAGGCTGGCGGCCGCGCCGCCCGCGCCGCCCCCCCCGCCGCACCGCTGGGCGCCCGCCGCGCACGCCGCGCCCGCGCGCTGCGACCACTGCCAGGACCTGCTCTGGGGGCCGCTCAAGGTGCGCACACACACAGGCGGGGACGCGCGGGGTGCTGGCGCGGGGCAGGCTGGCGGCCGCGCCGCCCGCGCCGCCCCCCCCGCCGCACCGCTGGGCGCCCGCCGCGCACGCCGCGCCCGCGCGCTGCGACCACTGCCAGGACCTGCTCTGGGGGCCGCTCAAGGTGCGCACACACACAGGCGGGGACGCGCGGGGTGCTGGCGCGGGGCAGCGCACACACGCGCGCACACACACACAATCGTATAATTTACCAGAATGGTTTTATTTTTAAATATTAAAAATAATGCTTGTTTTAAATGACTGTTTAGAACCAAATGACAATGGAATATATAGTAAATAGTTGATTAGTAGGCAAGGGCAGTAAGGCATCAATTGCAGCCCGAGATATTTATACTGCAGTCCTATACTTCGAGGGTGCAATTGATGCTTACACCCGAGCTCTGCTTTACATCTCGATTGTGAGGTAAGTAAAAAAAATCGGCATTACAAGAATATTTTTTTTTATTACATCTTCATCATTTGCAGAACTCATGATTTTTTTCTAATTAGCACGTATTTCCAAAAAAAAGATAGGGCTTTTCTAGCTACATTATTAACCTAGAGCGCTAATTGGTCACCTACGAGCACCTTTTGGGGGGAATAAGGAGCTGCTTACCGAATATGAGAGAAGTAAATGTAACAACCGTAAAGTTAAAATCTCTTGAAAATGATCGCTGACAGGGTAGACTGTCTACCTGAATCAATGTTGTAAATTGCACCTAAAATAAATAATGACTAACATTTAGGTTGAGTAAGAATTACTAACAAAATATGAGTGTCTACTTGAGATAAAATAATAAATAAGTAAATGCGTGCGCGCAGGCGGGCGTGCGCTGCGTGGACTGCGGCGCGGCGTGCCACGAGCGCTGCGCGGAGGTGTTCGCGCTGCCGTGCACCAAGTACAAGGCGCCGCCGCCCGACCAGCGCGAGCGCGCCGCCACGCAGAACAGTACGTATGCGACACCCAGCGATCGATACGTCTCAGTCATGTCTAATAGGTGTTCGCGCTGCCGTGCACCAAGTACAAGGCGCCGCCGCCCGACCAGCGCGAGCGCGCCGCCACGCAGAACAGTACGTATGCGACACCCAGCGATCGATACGTCTCAGTCATGTCTAATAGGTGTTCGCGCTGCCGTGCACCAAGTACAAGGCGCCGCCGCCCGACCAGCGCGAGCGCGCCGCCACGCAGAACAGTACGTATGCGACACCCAGCGATCGATACGTCTCAGTCATGTCTAATAGGTGTTCGCGCTGCCGTGCACCAAGTACAAGGCGCCGCCGCCCGACCAGCGCGAGCGCGCCGCCACGCAGAACAGTACGTATGCGACACCCAGCGATCGATACGTCTCAGTCATGTCTAATAGGTGTTCGCGCTGCCGTGCACCAAGTACAAGGCGCCGCCGCCCGACCAGCGCGAGCGCGCCGCCACGCAGAACAGTACGTATGCGACACCCAGCGATCGATACGTCTCAGTCATGTCTAATAGGTGTTCGCGCTGCCGTGCACCAAGTACAAGGCGCCGCCGCCCGACCAGCGCGAGCGCGCCGCCACGCAGAACAGTACGTATGCGACACCCAGCGATCGATACGTCTCAGTCATGTCTAATAGGTGTTCGCGCTGCCGTGCACCAAGTACAAGGCGCCGCCGCCCGACCAGCGCGAGCGCGCCGCCACGCAGAACAGTACGTATGCGACACCCAGCGATCGATACGTCTCAGTCATGTCTAATAGGTGTTCGCGCTGCCGTGCACCAAGTACAAGGCGCCGCCGCCCGACCAGCGCGAGCGCGCCGCCACGCAGAACAGTACGTATGCGACACCCAGCGATCGATACGTCTCAGTCATGTCTAATAGGTGTTCGCGCTGCCGTGCACCAAGTACAAGGCGCCGCCGCCCGACCAGCGCGAGCGCGCCGCCACGCAGAACAGTACGTATGCGACACCCAGCGATCGATACGTCTCAGTCATGTCTAATAGGCTAGTTCACTCATAACAAAACTAATGGAAATAATGTGGCATTCGCATTGTATTAGGTCCTTACCTATGAAATTGGTGTTTTGTATGGAGATTTTGGGGAATTCTGCATTTTCCATACTAAATTTTTTTCAGTTTTCTTCACAACCACAAATCCAGAGATAATAATATTTGGCATGTATCATTAGACAAGCTTTAGTAATATGTGTAATATCACACTTCATAAAAATTATTTATCGTTTTTAAGTGAATGCAAATAAAATGATGATGGGAGGCACTTAAAAAGAGTTGTCTCCGTGTCCAATTTTAACACAATTAAACTTACAACAAATTATCAAAACAAATCAAAAGAGCTCAAAAATAAAGTCTATTTTTAGACGAGGTAATTATTTTTTAGGATTACTCTGAATCTTAATAGTTACAGACAAAATACTAAGACAGAATAAAAACACCAATTTCATAGGTAAGGACCCAATATTTAGTACAAGGGTCCGAAATATACCAAGTTAGATATATATAAATAAGGGATTGCAGTAGAAATTCAATTTAAATATGTTTTATTTTTACCTATGCCAAAAACGCTATCCACCATGTTCGTAAAATTAGTTGAGTGACGCTCCATGTAAACAATTACTACGCATGGTCAAAATCCGTTAACCGCCAGTCGCAACCAATCGAGCATAACTGTCGGCTATGTCACGCATGCGTATTGAATTGTTTACAACAATCGTGAAGCTGAGGCACAGATAATTCATAGACCATCAGGTCCGAAGGCGTTTTTGACATTTAAGCAAAAACGTAATTTATAATTTAAAATTTATTGTGTTATAGGCTTCAGAAAAATATTGTATTATTTTTTATGGTGATGGGTATCATCATTTGGGGGCCCAATAAAAAAATGGGTCAACTTGCCTATTAACTACCATGATGAACTGGCTTAAGGGCTTGCTTAAGGGGCAGGATGTAAAGGTTAGGCATCTGATTTATTTGCGCGCAGCAATTTATAATAGATTTCAAATGTTTTTAGAAAAATATTTAAACTAAATTATTGCACATTTCCAAGCGTTTTTTTTTTAAAAGACTATCCTTTATTAAAAAGAAAAAAATTGAGAAATATCGCATCTAAAGTAATTTTGAAATGCCATTAAATTTTTAAGCTATTGCATAGCTTCTATCGCGGGCCTTGAGCGCGGGGACCGAATCCAGAAATTCCGTAACGAAAAAACCTCACGCTCCCCACTCGGATGCGCAAGGAGGTGTGGCTTGAAGGCCGTGCATCGTCTAACGTCGTTTCAGTTCGGCAGTCTTCGACACGGCGTTAAGATAATAAAACCCACATATATTGTAAAATAATAAAAAATATTTAAACAATATAAACTTTTTTTATTTATTTAATAATAGAAAAAATTGTTTTCTTATCGGTCACCACGCTCAATAAGTGTAACTTGAATTAATATCAAAGAAAAAGAAATACTGCATGAATAAAATAAATAAATAAAATTATAATTGCATAAGTTGATACAAAATGCTATGCCAATAGCTTTACCGCGGCAGTCCCCGAGTGCCACACGTCTTTTTTTAAATGTAATTGATCGCTAAATCGAAAAATAAGTTTTGAACTATCTTTTTACAAACGATCGATGTAATTGCTTATACATTTTTGCATATTAGGCAATTAAACTGACGCTGTAGGAGAAATTTAAAAAAACTTAGTTATCCTGATAGAATGTACAAATATCCTTCTTTGACCTGGCCTGTTCCCTAAAATTCTATTTGGGGCCGGCGCAACATGTCTTCTTCTTCCACTCTCTTCTTTCACTCGCTATGTGAAAGAAGAGAGTCTATCACACTCACTCCCATCCTTATCATATCATCATTCACACAATCCATCCATCTTTTCCTTGGTCTTCCTCTCCCCACACGCCCAAATAAAAAAAAAATTACAAATACCCTATTAATCGAAATGTTTTCTCAGTCAACTATAGATATTCCCTGAAGTTTCGTCTAACTAACATACATATTTGTAATAGTTACCTGTACCACTGAGTTTGAATAAAACATGTACAGTCGCGGTCAGATAATGTTTACCACCCTAAGTATCACAATTGCTTGCATACGTTGAAGTCAAAAAAGTCGAAATCACGAAATTTCTATTTTGATTGATCATAGATTATACCCAAAGATTATACCTATATTTTTTAATAACACATCAACGACATTTAGATGTGTATGACTAAGTTAAATTATAAGTATCGATAACTTTTTAAAGATAACTTTTCTTTAATATTTCAGTTTTTTTTTTAAATTATAAATAATTTTAAAATAGAAACTCAAACAATCTTTATTTTATTAAATAAAATATTGTCATCTTATTTTTAAAATTTCTGCTTATAATTTCACTTTAGTCCGAATGACGATCAAACAATCATTTTTGATAACTGCCATTTCTTTATTTGTCTTTTCCATACTTCATATTGCTTATTAATTTTCAAAGGGTAATAGGTTACTTGATATGTCATAGACTTAATTGAAAACAGAGTGATAAAGAATCTAATTTGAAAACTGATAAACATTTTCTGCGTGACCGCGACCGTACAGTTCATTGTAAATATGGCTTGCATCCCGGTACATAACAACAGGGTCGCCACCTGTTACATGGGGTCCTAACATATCTGGCGAAATGTGGGTGTTTAACACCTCTGCCTACCCCTTGGGGGGAAAAGGCGTGATGATATGTTACGTTGCCTGATAGCTGGTTGCGGTTCGATATGACTGTTTTTGTGTAATGATCAACTTACCATTCGTTCGTTTCGTTAGGCGTGTCGACGCTGCAGTCGTCCTCACAGCAGTACTACGACCAGTTCTCGTCCAACGTGGCCGAGAACCGCACGCATGAGGGCCATCTGTACAAGCGCGGCGCACTCCTCAAGGGCTGGAAGCAACGGTAAGTAAACTCAGTCTATATTTAGTCCTCCATTTAAAAAATCTGTTTAACTGAAAAGAGAATGTGAACATTTTGTCGGGAGTATGTTTTTTTTATTATTATTGATAAACTAAACAGTGAGATGTTAAAATAATAAATAATTTATACTAGCTACGTCATAGCGCGCTACGATATCAAGTATTCGAGGAATCTGCGAAAAGAACGATAGTAAATAATAACATTCGAGTCAAATTGATACTAGATCTACGGGCTACAGCAATAAAGAATATAGAAGATTACCAAGCCTGAATCACGATGAGTTTCCAAGACAGATTGATGTATGTACAAGTTCCGACGAATAACACCGCGGACCGCGGTCCCCGAGCGTACACCTGGCTCGGCGGAAGATCTTCCCTTTTCGCTGAGAAGGCGGCGTACCATTCCGCACTCCACAAATATACAAAAAAAATTGTCTATTTAAAACAAACTTTTTTCAGATGGTTCGTGTTGGATTCCATAAAGCATCAGTTGCGATATTACGATGCTATGGAGGATTCGCACTGCAAAGGTTTCATTGGTGAGTAAATCAAATCAAATCAAAATCTTTATTGCGCTCCTTAAATATTTACACAGTTGACAATTGTAATTGTAAAGTGTTTGAGTTAAGTAAGTGAGGTGCTCGGTGGCGAAATGGTCTACGCTTTAGCGTTCTATATCGAAAATAAAGCTACCTTCGCAATGGTCAGGCCTCTAATGGTGTCCAAAACTTTGTCATCTTTAACTCCTCTGTGCTTCAGAATGTAAGGTCTCGGTCGCTATTGTAACCGTTTCTGGTGCTATGTCCCATATTGCCCATATTGCTCATGTGTTTCTCCACGAGGAAGGCCTGACCAGCAGAGGGACGTATATAGGATGAATACGACGACGAAAGTTATTTCAAAAACTAATGACTCATCATCATCACTGGGGCTACATGGAAAATATGGGTCATAGCCAATTAAGACTTCAATTATATAATCGGCATTGGATATGAGCCATGTTGATTGATGAGAAGAATCAAGTACATTTACTAATAATTTATAATATTGGGTCCTTACCTATGAAATTGGTGTTTTTTTTCTATCTTAGTATTTTGTCTGTAACTGTTAAGATTCAGAGTATTCCTAAAAAATAATCACCTCGTCTAAAAATAGACTATATTTTTGAGCTCTTTTGATTTGTTTTGATAATTTGTTGTAAGTTTAATTGTGTTAAAATTGGACACGGAGACAACTCTTTTTAAGTGCCTCCCAAATACATAATTATATTTGCATTCACTTAAAACGATTAATAATTTTTATGAAGTGTGATATTACACATATTACTAAAGCTTGTCTAATGATAGATGCCAAATCATATTATCTTTGGATTTGTCATTGTGGATAAATCTCCATACAAAACACCAAATTCATAGGTAAGGACCTAATATGTAGAATACCAGTGAAAGCATGAAAGCCTAGCGCTGACCGTATTTGCGCCGAAGTCGAAAGTAAGGTATCACTGGGCGTGCGTAGCGCCGATTGGCTCTCCAGTCGCATTCAATTGGTGCCATGTGCACTTGTGCAGTTATCCTATATATATATATTGTATTTCGAAGCGCTTAATCCACTATAAACAATGATAATAAAATTTATTTGTCGTGGTAGATCTTGCGGAAGTGATCACGGTGATGCAGGCGCCGCCAGCGCCGGGCCCGCCCAAGAAATGTGACGATAGATCATTTTTTGACGTAAGTATAGCAACGTTATTATATGTTGATTCACTAATTAAATATGATTAAATATTGCATTGTTGCGGGCTCACGTCGCTCACACAATCTCACGGGCAAAATAATAGTTGTGAAAAGAGCTTTCCGATGACAAATGTCTAGGTACATCTCCCATTGGTCTCTATTTTAACTATTGAGCTAACTATTACTACGGATCAAAAAACTCACCCTTAGTGAATAATGTACTGTTCAATAATGTCTCTTAATTTTCCCCAGTTGCGCACAAGCCGGCGTACCTACAACTTCTGCGCAAGCGACGCCAACGCTGCGCAGGAGTGGATCGAGAAGTTGCAAGCTTGTCTGCAGTGAGGCGGCCAACAATGCTCGACAGAAGATAATACTCCCATTCAGAGTCCCGTATAGTTCTATCATTATTGTTAGAAAATTCGTCTTTGTATACTTTATAGTAGTAAAGTGTACAGTTATTGACTATGACAGAGTTTGTAAAGAAAATTTTAGAGCATGACAAATATGACAAGATAATAATTATCTATTGCTTGCAATTGGAAATACTCTTTTTTTTAAAGTCTTTAAATGTAATTCTTTATCAGACTCTGAAGGTTCGACACAAATATAGTATATTCGACGTAGGACTTCATATGAAACAAGTTCTATAAAAATTACGTGTCATAAAACTGCGATCTCGACTCGGCATAGAATTGCATTGTCTTTGCAATGCAGTTATTTATATATTAGTTAGATTTAATATAATAATTGTCGAAAATAGTGTAGAGAGATATTGTTACGTTGAGTATTTGTAAATATTTTATCTTATTATTGTTGTGTAAAGTATTTTGTTTTATTGTGTATTTGCGTTCATCGTCGTTGCAGATTTGGAATTGTTTGTAGTGAAAAGGTATGTCCGAGAACTGCCACCGAATATGATCGCACTAAAATGAATGCAGCGCATAATAAGATACACTAAACTGTGGTTTATGTAACTTTTGTATAAGTTATGTGCACATACTACTTTATCTACACTTATAAACATGAAAGCTAAATATAACAAACAAAAATATGTGTCAAAATTATGTGTTTGAGATTTTAATTTATTCTATGTTAAAATCCATTCTTGATTATCACAAGAATGAAATAGAAACACATTTTTTTTTGTAGTTAACCTGTTGTGAGACGCTGCATTCTATTGATTCGTTCTTACATCTAATACTCAGAGCAGACTCGGACACCTTCGCTAGGTTTAATACAAATGGCTATTGTTGCTTTTATTGAAATACTCCACGTTAATATTCTAAAGCAATAGATGTTACGATAGCAAAGAATTCCATACTATTTATCCATTATATTTAAAAAAACTGTGTATTTATATGAAAGTAATAGAAATATGCAAACATTTAAGTTTTTGTAATGTTTCATATATTTTTATTGCTCAGCTGCTAGCATGGGTATATGCGTTTAGTTGTAATTATACACAAATATACATTTGTATTATTAATTCTTATTATCAAAGATATAATTTTTATTGCGGGAATCTCGTTGAGCTCAATGAGAGCCCATTATTGTTACATACTCATTGATCGTGCGTTTTGTAAATATGTGAGTTATTTTGTTGGACATATCAGCGGACCCGGAGGCACTTACAATATAACGTGGCTTTGCTCGGAAACAGAGACTAATGTGCCAAATGCTTAATGTGCACACCCTGCTTATCAGGGCGGTACTCCACTAGTTATGAAATTATTTTGTATTGCATCTAAGACGAACATTTCCATTATTAATTATTCATTTAATAAATAAAAACCATAGAATTGTATATCTTGGAATACTAGAAAAGTTTTCTGTTAGTCTTTTTGTCTCTTTGTTTGTACGTTTGGATTTTTGTAACTAAATATCGAGGCACTTCCGGACGAGCTATCTGGCTGATACTTTGGATAGTTCAGAATCCGGTGACAATGGAACTATCAACATTCTACGAGCACTTTCAGGTCGAAACTTAAATTTTTAGGTTTTGTATGGAGATTGGTGACTACGCACAGCGCCATTAATTGGTGTTAAATCACTCATTAATAGATGGCGCTATGAGTAGATAAAAATAATAATATTAGATTAAAAATACCACGTTTTTAAAAAGAGCCAAATAACAATAGGCAAACTATAATAATATAATGCATGCATAGATCGTCAGTGTAAGCTGCCAAGATGCGCCCCCACGTTTTGAGTGATCCCTCATTCGGCCCCGCATATTTGCTTATTATTATTTTGCTCTTTTTAAAATGTGGTATTTTTTAATTATTTTGAATATGTCACATTTATTTAATGTTAATAATTTATGCGAAATTGAACTCTAATAAAAACTATTGCACATTATTGAAAAAAACAAGAGAATAAAGTGGCACCAGCGGTGAAAAAAAGGTTCAACATTAATCGCGAATTCGACCAAAAAAATAACATTTTTTTTGTTCTGTCATACTTTATCTTGATTGATTACTAAGGAATGAAAGTTCGTCCTAGATGCCTAGCAAACATTTTCTTTATAGTTTGCGTAACAAAAGTTACGCTTAGTAAGCTTCCAGTTGCCTCGTTTGTGTACTCAGTCGATAAGTTATACCGACACAACATACCGAGGCGTATCCACAGTAGTGTAAGCTTCGCTTAACCCGTCGATGTTAATATATAAATAATTGTGATGCCTATTGCTGTACTGTATACCAAATTCCCAAGTATTTAGTACAATAATATTCCCTAGATTACCTCTTATAGTGTCACAACATAATCTCCTATGTACAGCAGTAGGTTAAGCCAATAACCGTGTAACGTGCACTGCGTACCATCAAATAAACAAGATTTTTAAACAATATGTTGTTTTTTTAAATTAATCCTTATGAGAAACATTTTATTAGGAGCTTTAATAATAAAAAGGCATTATCAGTAAAATAAAAAATGGGTCAGTATGTAGATCTCAGAATTATGAAGACAATTTTAGATTTAATATTATAATGGCTTTATATATTTTTTTACTCCTATGGTAGGTGTCTCTAATCGTAGGAAATCTTATTAAAACTATTAAAAAAACTAAAAAATAGTAGTATTATATGAGGTAAATTCTCTTCTATTTAACCTTTGCACCAAGGAAAACGGCAACCATTTTAAACACCTTCACTTAATTTTTGAAACATAAAAAATTGGAAAGGCATTCAAAATCTTAAAAATGTGTTCAATATGGCTCATGAACAATAACAATGAAAAAAAATCTACGGCGGCTATTCCCAAGAAGAGATTTTGCTATATCTCATAGTTTCCGACTTCTCTATACTGACCCACATGAATTGATCGTTCTAAGTTGACGTAGGTAGTAAGTAAACAATCTTGGTATATCTTTTGAAATAAATCAATAATCTACACATCAATAAAAAAAAAGATAATTTCCCACAAAAAACCATTGACAATGTTTCTAATAACGGTCAAATTGAAACTAATCCTACTAACATTGCAAACATTTTGAACAATTATTTCATAGACCAAATTAATTATCAACAGTATGGCTTTCGTCGTAATAGATCTACAAATATGACTATTTTTGACCTATTAAAATTGACTATGGATTCTATGGATAGCAGAGAAAAAAATTGTGCTTTATTTATGGACATGTCCAAAGCTTTTGATTATGTCAACCATAGTGTGCTCCTACAAAAGCTCTACCATTATGGTATACGTGTTATTTATTGCCTTACAACTTTTAAAATCATATTTGAGTAACAGAAAACAGCAAACTTCAATAAATAGAATATCCAAAAACACACTGATGGAAGAGGAATACTTTTCTCTACATAGAGATGTAGAGTATGGGGTCCCACAGGAAACAATACTAGGCCCTCTATTATTTCTAATAAACATTAACGACTTACCAGCCAATATCGAGTACCCTATGACATTGTATGCGGACGATAGCACAATTATTATTAATTGTAAAAGTGACATGACATACGAGAATGAAATAATAATGACATTAACCAATATAATTAAATGGCTTGACAAAAACAATTTAAATGTTAATATTGATAAAACTAAAATAATGCATTTCCGACAATTTACGCGATTACCTAATCTAAATATAAAATATCAAAATAATATAATAGAACCGGTTTCAACCACAAAATTTTTAGGAATAGACATTGATTATCAAATGAACTGGATGGAACATACAAATAATCGTTTTTAAATAGGTATGTCGCAAGAAGAGATCAATTTTTAATGTGTGAGTGAGTACCTATTAGTTTTGTATGCTCGGATTTTCAGTATATTTTAAACAAAAATCATATAAGCTTTTTATGAACACGCAATACTCATGCAACCAATACTGAACAATTATGTATTATTACATCAAATAAATTATTTCACATATATGCAGTGAAATATTTTTTTTTTATGAATAAATAAAATATGGACTTAAATTCCTGTTGGACGGTTATATAATCTTCTGTCTTTTGTGTACAATAAATAGTTAAATAAATAAATAAATTAATAATCAAAGGTTATAAATTGTAATGCACGTTTATAGTAATAGTTCTTAATTATGCAATACAAAAAGATAGATATAACAATAATATTACGTAACAATTATTATCGTCAGTGTTATCGTCGTGTCAAGAATCAAACAAACAAAAAGAGAAAATTACAGTAGAGTTCAAAAATATATTTGCACGTTTGACAGTAAATGGCTCTTATTGCCAGGGAATAAAGTCTATCACCTGCCAAAACTGCATACATATTTTTGATCTCGACTGTACCTACCTCACTCTCATAGTTGATTCTTGAAATTTATTCACGTGCATTTTCACGACAGGATAACGCAAGTACACAACAATTTTGTGAAAAATGTTGTAAGAGACTGGCAAAGAGAATATAGTCACTACGTTTTAGAGACTGGCTGGCGTGCTTATTCATATGACGCCATTTTTGTTTTTTCTGTAGCGGAAGTGAGAGGGGGGGAATGGGAAGTAAACGTGTACGCCTCGCAAAATAATGAAATGGGGTTTAAAATATTAAGACGTTCTATCACTGAAAAATATTGAAATTTGTGAGACCAATATAAAATGCGCTTACTAAAAATTTAATAGAAAGCGGCTGTTTATAATTAGATTTAAAACGTTCCATTTAGAATTTCAATGCGTTAAGAATTTTCCAAATATCTGGTTAATTTGAGTTAAAGCCGTTTAAATAAAACCAAATAATCATATGTAACAATTTTTATTTTACCAATATTAATAATATATTAACATATGTGGTCCAAAACCACCCTCTCTCTGACAATAATATAATACAAAGAATTTCCACAGAGGTTTATGAACCCATAACAAATAAACAAGAACTACTGCTACCGACATGTCCGTACGTCAAGAAGATCCGCGATTGGATTGAAACTCGCAGATTACATTTACAACAATAAACGAGGTAAAAAAGGAAAAGAAAAGGTAAACATTTTCATAATATATTAATTATAATCTAGCCTAACAACGGGAGGGCGTTGGCGGTCGCTACAACCTATGTTACAAGGAGCTAAGGGCATTCACAATTAGGCCCGCGGCGCACGAGCGCCCGCCCGTCATACACACGCATTATACATTATATACAATGGGAAATAAATATTCTATATGCACGACGAGAATATGCAATCGTGTATGTACATGACACCTACAGTGCGGCGCCGCCCTTATATATCACATAGTGTACATTCCCACTATCTGTTTGGTCGCCCACAATATTTATACCGGCTTCACTTTTTGGCTTAGCAAGGCTTGCACAGGCGTCGTCGACGCCGGATGCCTTCACCCTAACGCAAGTTATAGACAAAGCAAAAAAAAACATAAATATTTCCATCTCTGTCACTTGGCGCGAGAGAGGTACAAATCTATATTAGCCTAATCTATAATCGTATAAAACTCGCGAACACCGCTCGCCAACGTAATACCTTCAAAGAAATAATTATTGCGTTGCTTCGCGGCTCTCAATAAAAAGCTCTTTGTAAACGTCACTAAATGTTAGAAATAAACATATTTGGTTACCACATCGTACCTAAAACAAATACATCAAAATACCGTGAGCTGCACCGTGTTACATCGTATAACTCTACGCGCCCTGCGACGCTTGCATCTGGCTATTTTCCATGAAAGTCCCAAGCCTTCAAAGTATGTAATAAATTGCGTCTTCACAGAACAGGTCCCAGTAGTAATACTCAACTTTACACTTTAAACGTATCAAAATTTGGTTCCAAAAATTCCCAATGTTAATTTGTAAATTCACAAAAGCAGTTTAAACACTTCGAAAATAGGGGTGAGCGTTCGATGTAGAACATGAGTGACGCGCTATCATAAGACGGCCTACACTAAATATGATTTCGTTTACTTAAATAATTTAAAATGTACTTAAACATCACTGTAATAACATAATGACTACTTGGTGACTCGCACTTATAAAACGTAACTAATTTTATAGGGAATCTGCCACGTGGTGAGCGTGACTCAGCCATAACGATTAGGGCCCTGATCCAACAATTAGCTACCATTACCAGTAGCTAAGCGGTGTGCGGGGAAAATAGACCAATTGGAATGCTTCGTTTCACGTAACTCGCAAATTGGCCAATCCCATTGGTCTACTTTTCATCGCACACCGCTTAGCTACTTAAGCTCTCCTGGAAAAGCACCCTTATGATGTTAACAATAAAGCTAATGATCCCACAACAAGGAAACTCATTTACTGTATATTATGGATACTTTCTTGATAAGTGATCCTGCATATGTAATTCTAATAATAACATTTTTACAATCCCAAATCCAAGTAATACAACTGATTTAACATATTCATAATTATTAAGCAGGATTTTACCATAAAATTAAATTGACATTACAAAATTAAATAATTTGGGTTCAAACGACAAAACGGTTTTTAACAGTCTGTATTATATATACTCTGATGAATTTTAAATCTTTATTCTATAAAATTATAGAATGACTTTTAGGCTTAAGTGTTTTCCGCCAAACATTTGAATGTGATTTGATTAAACTTATACAAAATTATATAACTGAACTGTTGATCTTTTGCTAAACTTAACATCAAAATTAAAACGTAAAAAAGCCAGGTTACCGTTAATGTAGTGAAATGTATGGCGTGTTTAATTGTGTTGGTTGTACGGAAAGTGTATGTATATATCTATTACATCACTGGAAATATCGATAGGTTTATGTCGTATATTTATGTACAATTTTCCACTGTGCAAACAATGTATTCTTATTTGTATGAAATGTTTGCTAATCTGTGTCGAAAATATGTACACTTTAAGCAGTTTCAACTTATTTTAAAGGAAATTTAAGGCTTTTACAACAACCACAGGTGTACACATTTTTCGAGACACTTTCACGGATATCTTATATACAACATAGAACATATCATCACTTACACCCCAAAGGGGAAGGCAAAAGTGTTAACACCCACACTTCGCCTGATATGTTGTACAAGGGGCAGGCCTGTTGCCATGCGCGCGGTGTAAGGCAAGCATTCATAATAAACTGTATTTAAGTTTTTTGAAACTCAGAGGTTCAGGCTGGGATTGTACCGGCGACTTCTGGCACCAAAAGAGCTGTGTTTTATGCTATGAACAATAAGGTGAAGGTCAATTGATTTCTGCTAAAACAGCGGTACTATGAACATTTATGATGCAATAAATGTTTATAGAAAGAATAACGTGGGTAAGCCATTTTAAGGAAAGTCGTTCAGAATTTTAGGGCACAATCAAAGATTAAAAAAATAATAAACGGAATTGACGGTTATTAAAATAATTGTTTTACAATAAATAAAATACGACAAAATTCCGCTTTAACCAATCAATTCGCGGGAGCGAGTCACAATAGCAAAATCTATTGTGTTGGCAAGCCGGAATGCCACCGGGGACTGGGAAAGTGAAAAAAAAAACTTAGTCTGCAATTTCAAGGAATGTCCATATTAATATTTACGTTTCGGATCGTTAACCTCATTTCAGTGTACCTCTGATAAAAGTTTAAAACTATTGAAGGTATATTTGGTATGTTTCCTATCGATATTTCCCGTGGTCCGGCGGCGCGGGCGCTAGTGGCCGACGGGCTCCACGTAGTTGGCGGGGTAGAGCCCCACGCGCCCGTCCTTGCGCCCCTTGCACCAGCCCTGCTCGTCTTCGTCCTCTAGCTTTTCGAATAGATCACCTGGAACAAGAGGAGCTGCTGAGGATTTGTGTGATCTATTACAACTATGACATTTGTTAATTTATCTAAAGCTATATACTTTTGACGACCTCCGTGGTCGAGTGGTCTGTACGCCGGTCTCGAGGCGTCGCCATCTGGAGAGGTCCTGGGTTCGATCCCCAGTGGAGGCAAGTGTTGGTGATGAATTTTCAGGCATTTGTTCTCCAGTATTGGATGTTCGTTATATATGTAATATATAATGTATATCCTGAATAATTATATGTCTATCTATCTATTAAATATATTTGTCCGTCATCTACTATCCGTAACACAAACAGCATTTGGTTGCTTAAAATGGGAATAGTTGATAGGTGTGAATTTCAGAGCATATTTAAAAAATAAACTACTTTTCATTACTCATTTAGTTTTTAAAACAATTCTTAAAACTTTAATATGAATGGATATTCAATGGTCAAACAAGACAGCCATGCAAGCACTGCTGCTTTCTAGTAAAGGTAAGATACTGATATCCGTGTAGATGACACACCAAACAAAAATATTATGACATGACCAATTTTAAAATACAGGCGAATGAAACGTGTGTTGAAACCTGTGCCTATTAAACAGATCCTAGACGCCCCAGACTTACGTGATTTTAGCAAAGCTAATTGTTTTTATGGGATAGGGGACAATCGAGCGACAGATCACCAGAATTTTGAGGATTATTAGTTATAATGTCTTGTTAAAAGGTATATATCGGTATCCACTAGCCTGAAAGTGCGGCCGTTTCTCAGGTATTCCGAAGTAAAGGTATCAAAAAATACGGGCTTAACAATAAGGAGTTATCGATCTATCTAAACTACGTCATAGTAGCAAAGCTGATTTCCACATAATATGTTTTAAGGATACGGAATTTATATTCATTATTCCCAAACGCTCTTGGGGCCGTTTCTTCTCCCAGACACCTTAAATAGCCCAGTCATATAAAACAAAAATTTAAATGCTATATGATAAGCTGGAAACTTGTGTAGTTGTGCCTTTTCGTGTTCTAAAGGTTGTCTCAAAAGTTTAATAAAATCTCGTGTCTGTGTTATGTATTATTCAAGGTCAAATGTAAAAAAACCAGACAGAGTGTAGTCACTGCTGGTGAAGCGCGGACTATGGCAGTGGACTGCTTTGCGGTGCTTTTGCCTAGTCTCTGGCTAACCCTTAGAGGATAATAGTGGTGATTGTATGTATGTGTGTATGTTCTCAGTGTATAAGTTTGAGGGAGTTGGGCGTGATGATAGGCTGTGTGTGTGCGCACCTTGCCGGAAGCTGAGCTCGTCGCTCTCGGCGCCGGTGTAGTCGTAGAGCGCGCGCACGGGCACGCCGGGCTCGCCCGTGTCGGTGATGATGATGTCGGTGATGATAGGCTGTGTGTGTGCGCACCTTGCCGGAAGCTGAGCTCGTCGCTCTCGGCGCCGGTGTAGTCGTAGAGCGCGCGCACGGGCACGCCGGGCTCGCCCGTGTCGGTGATGATGATGTCGGTGATGATAGGCTGTGTGTGTGCGCACCATGCCGGAAGCTGAGCTCGTCGCTCTCGGCGCCGGTGTAGTCGTAGAGCGCGCGCACGGGCACGCCGGGCTCGCCCGTGTCGGTGATGATGATGTCGGTGATGATAGGCTGTGTGTGTGCGCACCTTGCCGGAAGCTGAGCTCGTCGCTCTCGGCGCCGGTGTAGTCGTAGAGCGCGCGCACGGGCACGCCGGGCTCGCCCGTGTCGGTGATGATGATGTCGGTGATGATAGGCTGTGTGTGTGCGCACCTTGCCGGAAGCTGAGCTCGTCGCTCTCGGCGCCGGTGTAGTCGTAGAGCGCGCGCACGGGCACGCCGGGCTCGCCCGTGTCGGTGATGATGATGTCGGTGATGATAGGCTGTGTGTGTGCGCACCATGCCGGAAGCTGAGCTCGTCGCTCTCGGCGCCGGTGTAGTCGTAGAGCGCGCGCACGGGCACGCCGGGCTCGCCCGTGTCGGTGATGATGATGTCGGTGATGATAGGCTGTGTGTGTGCGCACCTTGCCGGAAGCTGAGCTCGTCGCTCTCGGCGCCGGTGTAGTCGTAGAGCGCGCGCACGGGCACGCCGGGCTCGCCCGTGTCGGTGATGATGATGTCGGTGATGATAGGCTGTGTGTGTGCGCACCTTGCCGGAAGCTGAGCTCGTCGCTCTCGGCGCCGGTGTAGTCGTAGAGCGCGCGCACGGGCACGCCGGGCTCGCCCGTGTCGGTGATGATGATGTCGGTGATGATAGGCTGTGTGTGTGCGCACCTTGCCGGAAGCTGAGCTCGTCGCTCTCGGCGCCGGTGTAGTCGTAGAGCGCGCGCACGGGCACGCCGGGCTCGCCCGTGTCGGTGATGATGATGTCGGTGATGATAGGCTGTGTGTGTGCGCACCTTGCCGGAAGCTGAGCTCGTCGCTCTCGGCGCCGGTGTAGTCGTAGAGCGCGCGCACGGGCACGCCGGGCTCGCCCGTGTCGGTGATGATGATGTCGGTGATGATAGGCTGTGTGTGTGCGCACCTTGCCGGAAGCTGAGCTCGTCGCTCTCGGCGCCGGTGTAGTCGTAGAGCGCGCGCACGGGCACGCCGGGCTCGCCCGTGTCGGTGATGATGATGTCGGTGATGATAGGCTGTGTGTGTGCGCACCTTGCCGGAAGCTGAGCTCGTCGCTCTCGGCGCCGGTGTAGTCGTAGAGCGCGCGCACGGGCACGCCGGGCTCGCCCGTGTCGGTGATGATGATGTCGGTGATGATAGGCTGTGTGTGTGCGCACCTTGCCGGAAGCTGAGCTCGTCGCTCTCGGCGCCGGTGTAGTCGTAGAGCGCGCGCACGGGCACGCCGGGCTCGCCCGTGTCGGTGATGATGATGTCGGTGATGATAGGCTGTGTGTGTGCGCACCTTGCCGGAAGCTGAGCTCGTCGCTCTCGGCGCCGGTGTAGTCGTAGAGCGCGCGCACGGGCACGCCGGGCTCGCCCGTGTCGGTGATGATGATGTCGGTGATGATAGGCTGTGTGTGTGCGCACCTTGCCGGAAGCTGAGCTCGTCGCTCTCGGCGCCGGTGTAGTCGTAGAGCGCGCGCACGGGCACGCCGGGCTCGCCCGTGTCGGTGATGATGATGTCGGTGATGATAGGCTGTGTGTGTGCGCACCTTGCCGGAAGCTGAGCTCGTCGCTCTCGGCGCCGGTGTAGTCGTAGAGCGCGCGCACGGGCACGCCGGGCTCGCCCGTGTCGGTGATGATGATGTCGGTGATGATAGGCTGTGTGTGTGCGCACCTTGCCGGAAGCTGAGCTCGTCGCTCTCGGCGCCGGTGTAGTCGTAGAGCGCGCGCACGGGCACGCCGGGCTCGCCCGTGTCGGTGATGATGATGTCGGTGATGATAGGCTGTGTGTGTGCGCACCTTGCCGGAAGCTGAGCTCGTCGCTCTCGGCGCCGGTGTAGTCGTAGAGCGCGCGCACGGGCACGCCGGGCTCGCCCGTGTCGGTGATGATGATGTCGGTGATGATAGGCTGTGTGTGTGCGCACCTTGCCGGAAGCTGAGCTCGTCGCTCTCGGCGCCGGTGTAGTCGTAGAGCGCGCGCACGGGCACGCCGGGCTCGCCCGTGTCGGTGATGATGATGTCGGTGATGATAGGCTGTGTGTGTGCGCACCTTGCCGGAAGCTGAGCTCGTCGCTCTCGGCGCCGGTGTAGTCGTAGAGCGCGCGCACGGGCACGCCGGGCTCGCCCGTGTCGGTGATGATGATGTCGGTGATGATAGGCTGTGTGTGTGCGCACCTTGCCGGAAGCTGAGCTCGTCGCTCTCGGCGCCGGTGTAGTCGTAGAGCGCGCGCACGGGCACGCCGGGCTCGCCCGTGTCGGTGATGATGATGTCGGTGATGATAGGCTGTGTGTGTGCGCACCTTGCCGGAAGCTGAGCTCGTCGCTCTCGGCGCCGGTGTAGTCGTAGAGCGCGCGCACGGGCACGCCGGGCTCGCCCGTGTCGGTGATGATGATGTCGGTGATGATAGGCTGTGTGTGTGCGCACCTTGCCGGAAGCTGAGCTCGTCGCTCTCGGCGCCGGTGTAGTCGTAGAGCGCGCGCACGGGCACGCCGGGCTCGCCCGTGTCGGTGATGATGATGTCGGTGATGATAGGCTGTGTGTGTGCGCACCTTGCCGGAAGCTGAGCTCGTCGCTCTCGGCGCCGGTGTAGTCGTAGAGCGCGCGCACGGGCACGCCGGGCTCGCCCGTGTCGGTGATGATGATGTCGGTGATGATAGGCTGTGTGTGTGCGCACCTTGCCGGAAGCTGAGCTCGTCGCTCTCGGCGCCGGTGTAGTCGTAGAGCGCGCGCACGGGCACGCCGGGCTCGCCCGTGTCGGTGATGATGATGTCGGTGATGATAGGCTGTGTGTGTGCGCACCTTGCCGGAAGCTGAGCTCGTCGCTCTCGGCGCCGGTGTAGTCGTAGAGCGCGCGCACGGGCACGCCGGGCTCGCCCGTGTCGGTGATGATGATGTCGGTGATGATAGGCTGTGTGTGTGCGCACCTTGCCGGAAGCTGAGCTCGTCGCTCTCGGCGCCGGTGTAGTCGTAGAGCGCGCGCACGGGCACGCCGGGCTCGCCCGTGTCGGTGATGATGATGTCGGTGATGATAGGCTGTGTGTGTGCGCACCTTGCCGGAAGCTGAGCTCGTCGCTCTCGGCGCCGGTGTAGTCGTAGAGCGCGCGCACGGGCACGCCGGGCTCGCCCGTGTCGGTGATGATGATGTCGGTGATGATAGGCTGTGTGTGTGCGCACCTTGCCGGAAGCTGAGCTCGTCGCTCTCGGCGCCGGTGTAGTCGTAGAGCGCGCGCACGGGCACGCCGGGCTCGCCCGTGTCGGTGATGATGATGTCGGTGATGATAGGCTGTGTGTGTGCGCACCTTGCCGGAAGCTGAGCTCGTCGCTCTCGGCGCCGGTGTAGTCGTAGAGCGCGCGCACGGGCACGCCGGGCTCGCCCGTGTCGGTGATGATGATGTCGGTGATGATAGGCTGTGTGTGTGCGCACCTTGCCGGAAGCTGAGCTCGTCGCTCTCGGCGCCGGTGTAGTCGTAGAGCGCGCGCACGGGCACGCCGGGCTCGCCCGTGTCGGTGAGCGCGCCCCCCGACTCCTCGTCCCACTCGTCCTCCTCAAACGGGTTGTCCTGCTTCGTTGATTCCTTCGCTGGCGATGTCTTGTTCGATTTCGGCGCTGAGGCTGTCCCATTCCTGGAGTTAATGGAGTTGTATGAATTATTATATTTGAAACCGAAACACAAATAATATGGAAAAAAAAATTGAGCGTCTGTATGTCTTTATTTGACAATTTTGCTATGACAGTCTAGCTTAGTTTAACTGCGCTGAACCTGTCAAAATTTGTTACATATTGAATGAAAATTTCACACAATAAAGTGATATAAATCGTTACATAATCGTCGTGTTTTGGCTCTTATGCTAGGTAGAACAAAACATCTAAATATGGAAGTTTTTTTTCGAATGTTATTTATTTTGTAAGAATTTGGTCACTATATAAACGATATAGTTCTACAAGGAAATTACTAAGATTAATATATTATTACTAGGCTTCAAAAAATAATTGCATCTCTCTTTTACACTACTCAACATATTTTTAAGTTGTTATAATTAAATTTACAACTTTTAATTAAATGGTTATGGTTTTAATAAAATTTACAACTTCAAATAAATATTTATGATGATATTCATGAAAAGAACTGATATATCAATCATTCCTACTTCAATGAAACAATACTATTAATGAGCTACATAAATTATTCAGTCGATATAAACTTTCACAACTAACGTCGTGGGTATTATTTCTTCGCTCATATCCGTAATAGTGTATCTGTCGCGAGCACCGTCGGGGCGCAGCGCCAGGCGCAGCAGCGGCGACCCGCGGTTGGACGAGCAAGGAGTGGTACACGCGAAAATCTCCAGGCGTTGTATACTGGCGGGATAGAGGAAGGATAAGGATAGTTAGGATAGGGGAGGAGATTATCTTTGTAAGGAGTGTAGGTAATAAAAAAATGTTTATAAATCTAGCTCACGCTTTGGCTCATTGTTGATATTTTCTCTTTGAATTTTTGGTTTACTTTGAGCCACAATAACTATTATAATAACCACAATAAGTATTATTATAATTTTATATTATCCATATACTCTTCAGATTATGCAGACTATAAAAAGTTGACAAAGTTCTGCAATTGATTTTCAACCTTAAAATGAAATACTGGCATTGCAGAAATTATTAAATTCACGTACGTTACTGCAATCGGTGCACTGATGGTCTTCTTGTCTATGGTATTGTTCGCTGTTCCGTTGTTCGTGGGCGCGGTGTTGTTGGCGACGGGCGCCGGCGGCGGCTCCGCGTGGTTGGCTCCTTTGCTTGCCTTGTTGTTACTTATTGGCGGCAACTCCTACGACACATTGACACTTTACTTTTTAAATCAGGCAAAGGAGTTCATGTTAGGGTTTAATTATTATCAATGTTTTAAGTACTTTATTGGCTTTAATTCTATTGTGTATCTTTAGATATATAAAAAAGAGACTATAATAATAATATAGTACATATTATCCATATGTTATTAATTAATATTAAAGATAAACATGCGTAATGCATTGAAGCAAACTCCATCCATGCAACATCGATAAAAATAAATAAAAAATGTAAGAAGCACACATAATAACTGTTTAGATTAAAATGAGAATGACCTCATGCCCAAAATTCTACAGCTTTGGAAGGATCTCGTTCCCGTACTGATCATGCTGTATTTCTAGAGGTTATTTCTAATGCATTCTCATTTAAATCCCGTGAGGGCCTAACCACAGCATACAAGCGGCGTCGTTTCGGCGGTATCGAAACGCTTTACTTACTTATTTTGAGACAACAGCACTGTATGTCGTGCTTAGACCCCGTCTCGGTTTCCTTATAGGTAAGTGTATCGTTTGTGTCGAGAAGAGAAATTGTGAGACAACATTAGCGTATTGGAGTATATGCAAAATTATCCTAATTGTGGTTTCATTAGGGTGCTATCTAAAAAAACAGGTATTTTGTACTGGGTGAACATGAACAAGTGAAAACTGATCAATGAATGGAAAAAATTGGAAAGACGTCTTCATAAATTCGTTCTCAAAATATTTCTTAATTTTTTAGGGGGGGTTTTTGATTTAACAAAACAGATTTTAAAAGCCAAATTGACCAGAACGAAATTGGACAAATCATTATTACAAAGAACAACAGTAGTATTTGGAAATGACCAGTTGTATTGAGAAGTTATACAGTTGAATTTCGCATACGCTAGTGTTGGCTCAGTATTAAACGTACGTCTTCGCTGACGGGGCGCTGGTTGAGCAGCGTGATGGGCCCGGTGGGCAGGCTCTCCTTGGACTTGCCCTTGGCGATGTCGCGAAACTCCTCCGTGTACTCCTACACACACGCACGCGGTAAGCGGAGACGTTGGGAATTCACGAGAACGAATTTTGGTTAACGGAATTGTGTATCATCAGCCGAAATATCTGTTAATACCCCTTTGAGTATAATAAGCCCCCCTTTGAGTATGAGTATTGGCTTGGAATATTGTGTATTTTTTAATAAAATATGTAGGTGATTAACATATCTGCCTACGCCATAGGGGATATCTTTCTATCTTCTTAAAAAAATCAGAAAAAATGTCTGTCAATGTCTTTGCCTCGTCCTTCCAGGATAGACGAGACGACATTCATGTAAATACGATATAGATATATACAATAGTAATATAAATGCATCCTTTCTAATTTATAACAGTAAATAAATAAAGAAGTATGCTATGTTATGAAACCCTTTTTAACAGACGTTTATGATACCTTATTTTAATTAGACTATAAAAATATTCGCATTGAAATAGTAATTTTAAGATACAAATTCCATTGTAACTGCAGAGTATGTATTACGTGTTCCCAACGCCTCAACTTATGCTAAAGGCAAACTCAAAATAAAGTAAATCAAATTAATGAAACAATAATGTCACATCCATCCAAAGCTAGTGTATTAATGGACATGTCAAGCTAATCTGATCTCTGTTCAACAGCAAGAAGGACCATGCGATTAGGTTATATTGAAAGAAAATAGAGCAACTAAAATTCTAGACAGTTTGAAACCTTCCCCTGAATCTTTATGCTTGCCGTATAAAATATCAATACTACAAGATAAAAGTATTCACTACTAAAATTACTAACATTGCCTTTATTCTTTCTGTAAAAATATCGAGGTACTTCAATATGAACTCTATCTTACTAAATACAAGAACTATATTTAAAATTAGTTGTTACATTACTATTTCATTTCCATATTTTTGGCATTCACCTGTAACTTTATTTCATATTTTCATAAATTTGCCCATTACCCTCTTTGATTGAGTATCCAGTTTAATAACGTTATCTTCTTCTATCTGCGGTTAAACCAACAAATAGAAAAGGACACGAGACTTGGTACATTGCTTCTGTGAGATGGTAGTGAGTGGCAGTGCTTGGCACATCTATATTCAAAAATGAGCTCAATCTCCATCCATCACGGTGTATTTTCGTGCTTCACCGAGAACCAGTGCATTACATAATTTTTCACCACTTGTAGTGTTAGCGTGGATATAAAGTTCTCTTGCTGTGACTTTTTTCAATTCGTTACCATTCTGTTTGTTTCAGTGTGGTCAATTCTCCAGTGAGTCGATGTTTTTGTGAACATTTTGTGTCGAATTTGAATTGTCGCTGAGTTGGTGCATCAAGCGTGAGTCGATTTCAGCCATGAACTGAACCATGACGTCAAATCGGAGTAGGTAGCTAGTTTTGTAATAATTTTACCGACTAATAAATTACAATTTTAGGTGCATAAAACGTTGTAATTCTTAATATAAAGTAATATTTTGTTCAATTTATTCTGATATTCATTTGATACTTTAATTAAGATGCGTAAAATATTTTGGATCAGCATTAAATAATTATTATACTGGAATAATTAAAAGCATACCCTAGAGACGGATACCACTTAGTCGTATTATATCTGAAAACAATACAAATGTACCTAATCGAAGTTTTCAAAAGTTCTTGAAATTAGGTTCACTAACTACCCAACTCCGACTGACTCACTTGAACCACACAAGTGTTCGTCCCACACTTCGTACCGTCAGCGGGTTTCTATAGAAGCGCGTGCCTCCATACGTGGAGCTGCCGGCCTCTGAGGGTGCGACTTTGTCTGAGCCTGAGCATATCGCGGGCAGCGCTAGGCGCAGGCGCCGCACCGCGCGCGCCCACGCGCCGGGCAGGCGGCGCGACGCGGACGCGACGCGCGACGGCATCGCAGCTACCTGCGACACGAGCGTCGCGACGCGCGCCGGCACGAATTTGTAACGGACCGGCTCCGACGTGGGTGACGGTTCGTCCTTTTTAAATTGCGGCGTTTTCAGTATTCGTTATTAGTTTCACAATTTTGTGCCGGATTTCAATGTGCGAAAAAAATATATATTTCTTTTCTTATAACCCTGTTCATATAATTCGTGATTGCAGAACAAGTAATCCTTGTATTCGGGTTTATCAGCTAATACACAAATAGTGCTTTGACTTTATTTTCAATTTATGAATACTAATACAGTTTTTTCTTTACTCTTTTTGACAAGTTTAATTAAACAAGTAATATAGTAAACCTAAAGAATCTACTCTAAGAGCAAGCATATATATAGTCTAGTTTCGTCAAAATAAATAAGAAGAGAAATAAACAAATTCTCATGCTCCACATCTGAGACTAGAAGACTAAGATGCATTTAACCTATACAGAAAGCAATCTATCGTTAATAACAATGCAAGTAGGGTTTACTGAAGGTAGGCAGCTCTTTCTAAACTAAGAGCGTTTTGGGAATGGACACTGGATAAATATAACTTCTATGTAAGGATTAATTCAAGTGATTCAAATTTAGCGTATGTTAATGGATGTTCTGATAATGTTGCTAGTTTTACTCTGCATTCAATGTTCAACAGAAAAATAATACAGAAAAAAAATCATTAATTGAACGAAAGCTTCGGTTAAAAATCGAAATGTTTTCGTTAAAAAAACATCGATAAATTAGAATATGGGAAGTAGATATAGATTGACATGTCTTTATCCTATACAATAAAAAAAATACTAATATTCAAACAAAAATCAAAACAAATTGTGTCTATTCCCAAAGCGGTTACAGTTATAATGTCTACAAGTCGATATGGCCATTTATAAGACAATTATTAAACTTTAATCAGTGGTATCAAACCACTATAATAGAGATAAAGGAATTCTCAAACATTTTCTCGTTTTCACAGTGATCTAATGTATTTATTCTGCGACGATGTTTAATGTTTCTTGACCAAATTTGCTCTACGTAAGTGCGTAAAACCTAATCGGATTCTGTTTGTAATGGCTTCGTAAATTTTTATTCTCGTCTTAGTTAGGATTGTTAAGTATTACTAATGTTTGTTGGAGATTAAAGGTTTATTTCAGAAATAAGCCTTTTATACAGTGGACTTTTTGCTATATTTTTTGATTTCAAAATTAAGCTATAAAATTAAAATTATGAAAAAAAAACAGTAATATTCTATTTGAATTATGAAATTACAGCATTTGGTGCGTAAGAATAACACACCAAAAAAGTGGGATTAACAATAAATTATTTTCATTTTTTTTTTGTATTGTAATTTAAGAACCATATCGACTTGCGCCAAGAGCAAGGCGGTTAAAGAGAAAAGGGGGGTGGGGACGTGTGAGGAGAGCGGAGGGGAGGGCATTACCTCGAACTGCGGCCACGCCATGGCCATATTGACGCCGTGGTTGTTCGCCCACCACTTGAGGTCCTTCTGGTGGTCCGCATTGTTTATCGTGTGGTGGAATTCTTCGTATATCTGTGGTAATCTGAAAAGCAAATGATATGAATTATCTTAAGGGCATAGCCGAGTTGGATGGATGACACTATCCGTGCAAGATGATGCCAGGTCGATCTCCACCGATTGTACCTTTGAGTTTGAATATTAACTTAGGTAAGTAGTTTTTTTATAAATATCGCTTGCTTCAAACTATGCCCGATGCTTAGCAACTCTCCCCCTGTTACATGGGACTTAACATATCAGACGAAATTAGGATGTTAACAACTCTGCCTACACCTTTGGGGATAAAGGGGTCAGGGATATTTATGTATAAGTACGCCTTTGCCAACAATTTCAAATGTGTAATACATTCTTTTTTAAGTGTGTACAATAAAGAGAAAGAACAATATCGCAATGGTTCAACCTTAACCATGCTGGATATGCTGGTGTGACCAATACACCTGAGACACAACTTGAATACATATATACATAGTCACGACTATTATCCCCTAAGGGTTAGTCAGAGACTAGGCAAAAGCACCGCAAAAGCAGTCCATTGCCATAGTCCGCGCTTCACCAGCAGTGACACCGCCGCTAATAGCTGTGGCCGTAAGTCCATTAGTCGTGTAGCGGCTACGTCATGAGCGCTACGACATCAAGTAGGTAACCGCGAAATGGTGAAAAGGACGATAGTGAATAATAACATTGGAGTCAAATTGATGCTAAACTTACTAGCTACTCGTGCTAGAACTTACTGGATCGTCGGAGTCACCAGTGTGGGGTGCGGGAAGGCATCCGCACCCTCAACGAAAAGGGACCGCGATCCCCGAGCGTACACCTGACTCGGCGGAAGATCTCCCCTTTTCGTTGAGGGTACGGCATGCCTTCCCGCACCTCACAGTCGCCTTTAACGACACCCAAGGGAAGAGATGGGTTTTTTAATGATCCACTACCACAAGGCTCTCATGTAGGTAATGTACGCGACAATGCCAGTGATCATTTAGTGAGGTTAGCCACAGAGTAATCAGACGTTAGTGACGTTGTGCTACCAGTACGAAGAATCCCAATGTTTACAGAATGGTAACATTACGCATACGCTGCACAAGCAACTCTGGTCTGTTGGGTAGTTTTTTGTTCTAATTTTGAAGGAGAAACTCTATTCTTCTAATCCTGAACGAACCGGGTATATGTGAATCTGTGTTTTGTCTATAGAAAACGTCAGTTTTGTATGGAACATTTTCAGCATTCCGCGTCCGTTCAACCGCGTAGGCATCTAATATAAAAAAGATTTACATAGAAAAAAGTGGAATGGCGCTGAATAAATGTGAGTTGTCCCTTATACAGTTCCATTCTTTAATGCAATTTTCAGTTGCGAATTCTAGTTATGAGATGTAGTAATACTTCACCTCAAAATGTAAGTAACGGAACTAAAAAAGGAAAAGAAGACGGCAGCGGACTGTACTCTGTCATCTCATACATATAGTGATGTACTCACGAGGGCTCCTGGCTGATGTTGAGGCACTTGTGGAAGCTGAAGAGCACGTCCTTGAAGAAGGTGAGCCGCTGCGCCTCCATCTGCTGGCAGCGCTCGAACACGGCCGTCATGTCCTCGATGTACCGCGGGTTGTACGCTGTGATCTCGGTCAACGCCGCTTGGTACTTTTCCCGGTTCTTTGATACCTCTTCCCGACATTTGGATACGCGTTCTGCCATTTTCTTAACCTGTAATGCAAGAAATATCTCATAAGTTTATGTTGGCTTCGTTTGATTTTTATGTTTGCAATATCGGAAGCCTGATAGAGGAAATACAAGTTCAAAATTTTCAAAGCAAATAGATACTTTTTTGTCAAAACAAACTTCACAAATAGAATGTTATTTTAATTGATTATTTTTTTATTTTAGTCTCTAGCGATCTTCCTTAACGTCCATTATAAACCATAAAAGTATTTTAAATATGAATCATTTAAAAACAATCTTTAAATTTTACTTTAAAAAAATATAAAGTCACAATAAAATTTTGAATATTTTGCTTCATTTGGTAAATATTTGGCCAACTTGTTTAATATACGTGGACAGGTATGCAGTGTCATATCATTACGGAAGGACGTTTATATTTTTATATAAAATTTTTGGTAAAGCTAGGTGTAGAGACAAGCGAAAAACATGAACGGTTTGTAACGATAATGGTAAAAACATTTGGGAGCCTTATATTGCTCATTCGATGTTCAGAGACTTAGGAGGGGTGAAATGTGTAGTGTGGATAACTTGTTACGGGGAGTGATCGCTGCAGGTCCGGGCGGCCATTGGAAACAACAAATTATGGCTCACGGATCTTTACTCCAAATAATCTTATAAATTACACTACAAGTAGGTAATACTTGAAGATTTGAAAAACAGATGATGTTTTTTAAAAATTTCCTACCAGATTTCAGCAGGCATAAAAAGTTTCCGCACTATAAAATTTACAGCATTTAAAACCTCAGTGGTACTTAAAGGATTTCCCATTTAACCCTTCCGGCGGCGCCTACGCCCCGCAAGATAATTGTGTTACGTTCAGAGAGCGAGTGCGTTCGCTAATTGGAGTTAGGCACGCTTAACACTGGATGGGTGGACCAGGCTTATCAAATTAGTGCGGTTCGTGGGTCGTGACACTGTATTTGCGGTACAAAACAAACTGGTAGGGTAGTAGGCTGATTTAGTTACTGGGAAACGGACACCACAGTTTTAAATACTTTGGTTTGGGGATTAGTAAGCGTTGCGGTAGAGGTTCTACTATAAATATATAGAAATTTGCCAAACAAAGCGTTTTTTCTGGTCAAAGGGATAACTACAAAAAACGAACACGCATAACATTAGTAAAATAAGGACTGCACGGTACTCGTTCGCACATACACGCTTACCAACAGATTCCTCTGAAGCGATGGAAACATAAACAAAAGAATGTCAATAGGGTATAAAAAAAACTGGACAACAGGCCAGCGTCTCGTTTTCAACAACAATACGCTATAAAAATTGCAATGTTATTCCTAAACAGAAGTTTCTTTATACTTATAAGATAAAAAGGCAATAAGTGCATTTTATATGAAATAGTGAGAAGTAATGTTAAAAAAGAGATTTGATATTTGTTTTTTTTGTAAAATAGTACTATTTATTACATAAATGATTTACACTTAAATGTATCAAATATAAAAGCCGGAGTTCATGATAACGTTCAAATCATAAAATATCAAGATTAATCTGCCTAGTACCTATGAAACATTACGTAACGCACGCACACAATACAGCATGCATGCGTGTCAGCTTCCAGACAGCGCGGCTCAGTCGAAGCATCATCCATCACTGGGCCTACTCCGGCTGGCAGGGCTGTCACCCTAATGAGAGACCCGGCCAATTATTAATTACGAAACTTGCATTCTATACAACTGTCAATAATGATTTTTGATAAATTTGGCTATTAAATTATTGTTGATTTTAGTGATTTCATATAAATTTGGCTATTAATAAACCTAATTGAAATTTAAAATCAAATCCAAACAGTTTGAAATTCCATAAAATGTATCTTAAAACAATCTCACCCAAAGATTTATAGTTTTAAGTGACATAAACATGCGGTCCTTTGCTTTTGTTATTTATGTAACTAGATGACTTGAAAATTATGTTACCATATTATTATTTTTTAAATGTCAAATGAAGAAGCTCAACTCAATAAACCGTGTTAAATTTAGAGAAATTTAAGTTGTTACATAATATAAATGAGTTCCTTGGATCTTCGGTATCAACGCGTGTCGCCATCTGTGGGATCCGGAGTTCGGGTCCCGCTAGAAGCGGATGTTTGTGATATAGAACATTTCCACCTCAGTTTTACCTGATATTTCTATCAAAAATATACATTCCTATCCATTGCCCCAGATCCCAAAACAAAGTCTTTTACAGTGCTTCCCAAGGCTAGGCTAATTGAGCATAAGAAGTAACCTTAATCTTTTTAAAGCCAGTGTAAACCCTACTGTCCCTGGTAGCCAGTTGGGATTGTATTGGCGCACAAAAGGCTCGCTCCCGGCCTTCCGACGCGCGCTTTTATTAATTACCAAATCAGACGAAGGGACATTTTTCTTTACACAGTTCGAGCGATAGCCATATTATTACTTAAATAGCTGTTAAATTGCTTACGCTTTATGTGTTTATCAATGATCGTTGTATTTAGAGACACTTAAACAATATACTGTATGAAGATCTATTCTATACACACAATTAATTTCCGATCTGTATTTCGGTGTGTGCGGTATTTCCTCGTTTTTAAAGGAAGGGAGGTAAGTCAAAAAGTGATATTACATAATTAACAGCCAATAAATAACGTTATCATCACCCGAAGGAGGTAGAGATTAGCATCCACATTTTGCTCGATATGTTTTGATTTTTTATGTGACAGGGGCAATTGCCATGTATGTATTTATTTAAACTTTAATGTCCATTACAAAAGAAATGTACATATGGCGGACTAATACAGTATTCATAAAAACTTAATTAATGTTATTCAAACCCAGCAGTGGCACCAAATTCATTTCCATTACCGCAATGAAACAGACCATTTTATAAGATACTCTCATGACACTGTGCTATCATTACTGATTTTTTTCATTTTGACTATCGCGCGGCTAGCGGCATAACAGAAGCGGCTGTAATATCTTGTCCTGACTAGACAAAAGCCAGTACGTGGCGGGGTCGACTGAAGTTTCAAAATAAAAGTGTCTTCGCTGACGACATGACGTCCAATTTCCTATGTCGCGCGTCGTCGCGCCGCACTGTCTCGTCGGTTTCTGGGTCAATGCGAATAGAACGTGCCTACGAATTCTGATGTACATTTAGGTAAAAAGACCACCAATTGATATCACCTACTGCGATTCGGTATTACTACTCTTTCTGTAATGTTTATCGTGAGATTACATTTATCAGTGAGGAACAACGTAACTAAAAAAAATTACTTTAAAGTAATCTTTTTGGTGCTTACTCTGTGTTTATTGCGTATAAATAACATTATATATTACAGGGTGTAATAAAAATATAATTATCTACTTATTTAAACAATTCCATATAATATTCAGTCCCTATCTGTTGTATTCGTTATAAACATTCCCTCTCTTTTAAAAAGATAACGGCTAAATTGAAAAACTCTACGACAATAGTGCCTATAAGCCTATTTTATGTATACCTAAAAATTATTTTATCCCAAACATATCCCCAAAAGATCATTTATTTTATTATTATTGAACTTGGTGTTCCATTATCCATTATAGCATTTAGTTTCATCAATAGTCTGCAATAGACTAATCCTGAATAAAGCATTCGGAGGCTACTGTTATTTCGCTGTTCAGCAGACTCAGACTCACAAATAGTGTTTGTCTCAATCCGACAAATGTTTACTTCCACCAGATATGTTAACAAATAAGTCTTGTTTAACCATTAAACCTCCACAATTCTTTCTTTTCTTTAGTGTAAACAGAAAGTTTTTCTTATGTAAATGTTAGTTTACTTTATGTAAGGCTTACTTGTTTGTAGAAAATAATGACTGTTATGTTTCTTGAGAAATAATCGATCTCGGGTACATCATGGCTTTTCTGTATTCCAATTTTATTCTATTCCTATTTACCTGTCTGGAGACTAATAAAAGAAAGACGTGGTACAAACGCTTAGACGTGTTAAATTTTAGTTACATATAAAAAAAGTTCTTGACTTATTGTTTTTATACCGGTTTGGAGAAATAACACTTACTTCATATGTATTGTAGGTATATCTATCCGTTACCCTTAAAGCTTAATCCTATAACACAAGCTTTACTTAGGTCTAGGCTAAATTGGTGCGAGTGTAAAAAACACACATTTGTCTGTTTTTAACAAACAAAATTTTTTTTTTCAAACTTAACAAACAACATAGGCAAATAAATTATTTTTGTTGCTTTCGGTTCAGTGGTTTCCCCGAGAATACCAGAGAAATCTCCGCTCCCACTGTATCTGGCCGCGCATTCGGCCCCACCGCAAATTTTATGGAAGTCAAAACGTTTGAGAAAATGCGGAGGAAGAAATTGGCGGTTTACACATTGAACTAGTGAAGAGTATGAGATCTTGTAAGTTAACTAACATCGCAATTTACATTTTATTAGTAAAATACTCTTTTTAAACGGAGAATCATGCCTCGTGTGCCCCACCCGCTGCACAAGGGACCAACTCATGATTGACACCAGCAGTGCTGTATGTGTTTAGGACATACACGATTTAGATTCAATCGACACGCAATGAATTAAGACACGCAATGAATAAGAGCATGTCTATGATTGCGTGGATCTGTAACATTTATATTACAACATACACAGTGTCTTCCGAGAGTCGGCGAACGGGACGCTTGTCAAAAGACAATTATTTGGTTGGGCGTCACTGTTTCATATTTATGGCGATATAATGAATCGAAACTATTCAAATTAATATTGATATAATGTAAAATGATTTTAAGATAATAATAACTCCTTTTAATGGAATTAGGTACTACGAAATTAACGAAGTTGCTACACTGTCTAAACTGTATACTATGTAAGTGGAAACGGTGCCAACGGCACAATGAGCGCATGGGAACACCATGGAGAAATGTGAAACGCCAGGAATAAGTGCCGACATTGACACAATCGCATATGGCTAGTGATATCTTTGTTTATGTCATGTCAGGGGAACTCTATTGATGTTTATTTTATATTCATTGTAAAAAATGAATTATTTTAATTTTAAATAGAACGCGAAAATAAAATGTTATAATTAAACCTATGCGCTATCAATCCACTAACAAATTAAAACTTACATTTATTTTTTTTATATAAAAAGTATTTACAGTTAATTCAGTTTGGTAAACACACGTTTCTAGTGTTACGTATGTTGTCCTAATTTACAAGAAGGAAATAAAAAATAGATTAATAGTCTACCAAATAAGCTCTTATACTTATATATTCAGGACACTATCTTCCAGCCTCTCTCTATACCATACTACTATCTTAATTGAAGAAAATTATATCGGAGTAATTAAGCATTGGTTTTTAGAAAAAAAAATCATAATACATATGTATCTACATAGAGCAAGAACAAACAATCAGAACTGTTAACTGTAAAGGAATATCTAACATTTCAACGTTTTGAATGTCTTCATTGATATCCAATAACACAGTAATTCATGAACTACACTATATTAGTACAAAGAAATCAAATATCTTATGTGGAATATTTTATGAGAACTGTTTGTATGTAACAAAAAGGTAATTTCACACGCGTACAAATTTAATAAGCATAAGAACAGGCGGGTGGCGTCGAAGGTGCCCCACATATTTGTTACATAACATACAGCGAATGCGACAAGGTTGCAATTCCAAACAGCATGTATAGTAAATGAAATACTTGGAACCATGTACTGATATGTGATAACATTTTTGTCAATTAAGTAATGATAGGAATATAAAGAGTGACGTCACGATGAACAATACCTGGAATTAATCTAACAGTGGAAATAGTGATACACTGTTTTTGACACAAAGTGTTCTGAGTTAACAGTCAGCGTAACCTACAGCACTATACAAAACTGTAAAATTGTGTGACTATTAATCGTACCTATCACCTATGTTGTTCAAATTTATCATCAATTTTGTTTTTTTTTTTTCTTAGAAACGTTTTGGATCATAAACTCAAGTTAAATTTATCACACAGCAATTCACGTTCAATTTAGTTTTAAAAATAATAAACTTACTATTCCTTGAACAAAATTATATAACAATAAAAAGGAACTACTTCAAAACACGAATACGAAAAGTTGCAATGTAAAATAGTTCTGTAAAGGTGCGTACAAACTATGTAACATAACATGTTATAATAACATGTTATTGATATGTATAACAATGTTATCTTAGTCACGTGTACTCAAACTGAAGAATGACAAACGACAAAGGATAAATAATATTTTTATATTTGTTATCTGTAATGTGTACAGTATTGTTTTATGTTGCAATTTTCAATAACAAGGTTACATAATGAGGACGTGTTATAAAACACAAGTTATATAATCCTCCTCCGTGGTCGAGTGGTCTGTACGCCAGTCTCAAGGCGTCGCCATCTTGAGAGGTTCTGGGTTCGATCCCCGGTGGGGGCAAATGTTTGGGTGATGAATTTTCAGGCATTTGTTCTTCAGTCTTGGATGTTTATATATATTAATATTTGTTCAGAATATTTATATGTATTTATCTATTAAATATATTTATCCGTCATCTAGTGTCCCCGTAACACTAGCAGAATTAGTTGCTTAAAATGGAGCTAGTTGATAGGTGTGAATGTTCGAAGATAATTATTTATTCGGAAATTATTTATTTATTCGAAATAATGTTACATTGTTTGTTCGCACCTTTAGATACAAAAGTTATTTGATGTCTCTTTGAAAGGTACTACCAGCCTTCAGTGTGGAAGAAATGAGGAAAATTTTAAAATACTCGTTTCTTTGACGACATTTCTAACACGAACCGTACATTTTCTATACAGTCTTATGTTTCATACTTTTACAATTCAAAGAGAACTATTTTGGGTTTATCTAAAATATTATCATTGAAGATTTTGTAGTAATTTTTTTACCTTGGCTCAATTATCGAGTAATAGAAATACGAAATAGTTAGTTGAAATTCAATCAAAACACCATGTTGCTACATATATTTTTGTTCGTTGCAATAAATTACGTACAAAAGTAATTGAAGAAAAGAAACTACACTATTTACCAGTCATAAGTAAAAGGACAATTCGTTTTATCTCGATAAGTGCGATAGATAAGATAGAGTAACAGGTTTATATACGAGTCAGTACTACAAAAGACGTGACACCCTTATCACTGACATATACATTTTATACACGACAGCTCTAACTTACAATATAATTTTACGTAACTGTTGAAGCAAAGGGGATTTACATTATATTGCATAATGTGATAAAAGAAACAGTGAAAAAAGTGCTAATCAAATAAACATACACGGTCATCATCATGATAAGCCTACATAAGTCCTTTTAAATGGGCCTTCTCTAATGCCACGTCCCCCTTTCTTCGGTCTGGCGCACCCAGCATGGTAATAAAATGTAATTCAATTTAAATTCGATGTTACTGTACTTCACTACTCTCTAAACATAGACACTAGCTTCGGACAACACCGTGTTTCATCTATTCAATCCGACTTTGTTGGGTATGTCAACATTAGCATAGGACTAAAGTAAACTCTCCTTGGAGCACCGCAATGCTTTCTTTAGATCAGGAAATTTACATAAAGCTGATGATAGATCTTCTGGTGACCTTACTTACTCTTTCATCGAATTGGAATATAATTTAACAGTTAATGTACGTTAAATTACAAGAGGCAATCTCGAAGACCAATCAATCATTAAGATGTAACAATCAATCCATTTCTCGTGTAACATCTAATATTTGTACGAAAATCGAAATAGTTCGTGATAAATTAAAATTGGAAATCTAACGAGGTGCAAATGAATTCTGAAGAATTATCGCCGCATTATAAGTTGTCGGCATTGAACTAGTTGGATGTCGAGACTAATTTATGATTAGAAAATAACAAGTATATCCCGATAACAATGGATGAGAATTGAGGACTAACCAAATTGACTTTATTGATTGTTTGATTACGAAATCGGTTGAGAGGTATCAAAACAAAGAGGCAAGTTTGTTGGAGATTGATCCATTATTTCTCGGCGGCGGAAAATACGGTTTAGTCTCTCTAAGCAAAAATGTGCTATTAGTTTCACCCTGGCATTAAACGAACTAGTTCGTTGCTAAGCTCGTAAAAATACACTATCAGCATTCTTGATTCCAAGAAGTAAACAAATTTTAACTCTCAAAAACGCAGATGTACTTAATAGAACAACTACATCAAAGTATGTTTCCAGACTTTTTGAAAAATTGATTGACGTTAGTAAATTTTTTGTAAATTTAACTAGTCTGTATTTACTTAGTTAAAATACAGAATCTTATCAACTACACCGAAGCAAATGTTTTGAAATGGTAATTATAAAACCATTGCATCAACTACATAATCTTTCATCAAATGAGTTCATTGGCAGTCTGGCCTTTAACCTTAAGCAAAATGTAACAAAATTAAAAGTAAAATGGCACTAAGACAAATCCTGAACAAAATACGGTACAACGCTTTAGGCAAATAAAGATAATAAAGAATGTAATAAAATTCTAGCATTCAACAGAACCATTATACGATACCATGATCTTAGTGTCGACATCGCGTAAGATAAGGACACTTAAGTAGAATAAATACTTAAAAAAGAATTTTACTGACGCACTTGAGAAGACAGAGGGTCTTCACGGTCGACAGAACCACAAAGGGCCTATCTACCCTTAACTGTTCGCCTGGCATAGGGGACGACTCGGCTAAAGAAAAAAACATTTTTACCTTAAAAATTGGACATCAGATATCTTTGTACAATTGTTTGTAAGCCACAAACGTTGTAGGTAGCTTTACATACAGCTGTTATTAAAATATTTTTTCGTGGTATAAGTAAACAAATTCGTATGGGGCAATATACATCAGCTGTGCCGTCAGCCATCTTCCTAATCTCAGCATCGTGCTGTGGTTAAATTGTCTATGATTATTTAACTTTAGTTATATTTGAAAATTCAACTATTGGACAAGCTGTCATATCACTACATCATACGTTTTCGCCATTGATCCATATTTTAACGCACTGGTCAACCTTAGCACGGATCTAAAAACTCACCCTTATACTAACTAAACATTCTTCAAGAATAAAGTATCAGTTTAAAAATTACACTATGATGAATTTAAAATTTTACATAATGTAAGGAAGGTTCAAAAAGAGCATATTAAAAGCTATACACGTTTACGTATCAAACATTAGGTATGTTTTTGAATATAATATTTTTGAAACACTTAAGTTGTATACATGTGACCAACTTTATTTTTAGCCATTGTCTACTGAACTTCTCTATCATTACCTTGTGATATTCATTTAGGTGTTTTAGAATCTTTACTAAGCATTATGGTAACTATTCAAACAAATAGACGTCTGTCTAAGTTCTTCTAACGGCGTCGTTTGTGTGATCAATGTGCTTTTTGTTTTAGTCTCAAAACAATGGTAATTTACCAAATGATATATTTTGACAGTCAAGTCGTGATTTATTTTGACAGAATAAACAACAGTTTGATCTTACATTACGTTTCATTAACGTTTATTGTTTTATCTTATGAAACATTCTATTTTGTATTCGAAATTGGACATGCAACCAAAATTTCTCTCGTGTGATCCACGTTTTATTTTTAATTTGTAACCGTAATTAATATGTTAATATAAGTAATATAATAGTTAAATATATATATTTATATCATTATACATGAAAAGCTTTAAAGGAATATTTGTGGCGATAATTAACGGACAAGATCATAAGAAGCATTGATTTTTATTTAACACGTCTAAGATTATTCGCACTAATAAGAAGTTATAAAATTCCATAGACATGTTGACTTTTAAATTAAGAAATAAATTGGTGCAATTAGAAATAGACTAAGTAAATTCCAACACGCACTTTTCTCACCTTTCTTCCTATGTATGTACTACTATTTTTAATTGTCACGTCATGTTCATTAGTAGAAAAATACTAGTAATTTGTGAAACAAGTCAATGCTCCTAGAACAAGAAGTAGAAAGAAAATCACTGTGAAATTAGTAACAGTTTTCAAATTACATAAGCATACAAGTAAACTGTATTTTCATACGAATACGAGCGTGGCGGACGCGGGGACAACGGCATTGTGAATCTGACCATTCATCTACCAATAATAGCCATTTTCCGGTGTATTCCTATCTGGTGGCAAAAGAATTCGTGTCAAGGTAACAGTATAATCTCGGTGAGAATCATCCATGATTGATTTGATTCGAAACGGATTTTATACAACGGACGGTGAATATTATTTGATTTATAAAGATATAAGGCGTCACTTTTTGCTTTCAGAGTAATTGTGAGAGAAAGTTCTAGGTATATCTGTAATATGTAGTTTAGTATGTATATTGGATTAGCTGTAATAAACACAATGCTTATATGCGTTTATATAAATAATATTTTAAAAAAGATCGGCGGTAAAATAGTTTATATGCGTCATTCGATACATGATGTAAGGCAACCTTCGACACTGGAACCCATCCAGTTGGAACCAAACTTTGGAACCAAACCTTTCTGTCTCGAGACTCAAGTTTTTCCGTTCTTCGAGTGTCTATTAAAACCATTTAATTAATCCAATATCCACTGTGGTTACGACTCATACTCATGTATTTTTTTCAAGTATAATAGTCGGTGACCAGAAGTGGGAAATAATTAGGTAGGTATTGGCTTCATACAAATATCCTGACATCTGTTAAATATTATCATATTCATATATGATCAGTCGGTATTTTTTTTAAATAAAGATGTAAACTTGTCGGTGATCTTATCAAGTAAAAATTTAAGATATCTAATGTCAAAGTTTACTAGGACTAACATTTATTTTCAATAACACGTTTTAAATTTCAAACTTTATGTTAATTATTAGTTAATTAGAATACAAATATTCTTGGTAGGTATAGGGTGTTTTATGTCACGGACGGCATGGCATGTTAAAAGTAATATTTATGTTAATACATAAGACTTAATGGCTAAAATATCTATTGTTTTCCTTCTAGTGGATTGCCTCATCTCCATTTTAGATGATAATTACAATATGATTATAGCAGCAGACAATTAAATCAGTCATTGGTAGGGGCAAGTTAACCTTAAGACAATAACGGACAGACGGACGCAATGCAGTAACAATAAGATACTTATATTACTTATGTTAAGTGCATATTCGTCTTTGAAAAAAAAACATAATAATAATAATGGTATATGAACGTTAAAGCTTGATACAGTGTTGGTCATGGAAAACTAAATAAGTTGATTGCATCAAATTGTAATCCATCCCATCACCCATTGTGAGCGAAATATTTATATCAATAATTTTAACGATTAAGTACATATCACATACATAGGTAGGTACGTAATAGCTTTGCTGCCCAAATGATTTTCCAGCAGATTTTTTTTGCTGACGAAATAATTAAATGGCACGTAAATATGACACACCTTTCTGTTTCATTTTAAATACAAAGTACGATTACTCAGTTTAGTGGTGAACTAACACACAAAGTTCTGTGTGTGTTCTGTACTAATTTAATATCTTCTTTTATAAAACATGATAATTAATAGTTAACTAAAATGAAAGAGATGCATTGCGAAAAGTGTAAGATGCGAAAAGAACGAGATAGCGATCTAAATGAATGTTATCATATAGGTATTATGCTTCGGTGAACGTTAATATTCACGGCTGTAATTTCTTGTTCGACCAATAAAATCACCAAGTTATTATTTTACAAAACCATTTTTAAATATAGCATAGTTACCTAATGGGTTATTACTAATTAAACAACTGCAATGTTATTTTACTCTACTATAAAAAATGCGAACGCCAATCGTGTTAAACTTTAACCACAAATGGTTTTAACGTAATAAAATCGCTAACAACATACCTGATATCCGGAACATTGACGCAAGCATATTTTCATAGCAAGAACATTTTCAGAGAGCATCCAAAATAGCTCTCTGTGACGTCATCGTTGAATGGAAACTTCATTCTTAGGAACAAGCGCTTCGCGATTGTTTATTTACGTGTCGGATCAAAGAGGTATTTTGTGAAATCAGTAGCTGTCAGGAATCTGGCGAGTACTGATATTAAGTTAACGTCAATGAAATATATTACAGTAATAAAAATGCTACATTTGAATATAGCAATGATTTCAGATTTCAACACGTCTTCTTATCCATCTGCAATGCAGAAATGCCGTTTACCAAGGAATTTGGGATGTTGCCGCTTACTCTTTATGAAATAGTTTAGACGAAAAGGCGTAAAAGGTGCTGTGCTTCTCAAATCCTCGACCACTGCTAATTATATTAAGTACAGGCGAAATAATTATATTAAGTCGAATGATCACAATTTTTCATTATAAGAATGATTAAATTTTTTTGTTTAATTTAATATTTGCTTACGCAATATAGTTAGAGAGAAAACATTCCAATGCAATATTAACATAGCAACAGTGTTCAGAATTAAATAAATTTATATTTACAGAACAATAACTGATAACACTTCGCGCATATAGCAAATTAGTCACTGCAATTATCGGAACAAACTCGAACAAGCAATTTAATTTAATATTTGATAAAATATTTTTTTAACTTACAAGCATCAAGAACAACCAATACAAGTTTACTGCTGGGTCTCTAATAATGCACACTCGATAATCGCTCTCGATCCTCGTATGCTCTGCACTCCAGCTAACCTAGGTATATCATCCCATCTTAACTCGCATTATAAGATTTTAAACTTTCGCGTTGCATTGTATATAACGTTGCAAAGTATATATCACGAGCTGTCTGACAGCCTAAACGTCGGGCAGTAAGTAGTATCTATATACTACATAATGTGCGTCGCGTGTAGTCCCGTTAGTGTAACCTTAACTTGCATTACCAATAATCTGTGCTTCCAATCAAACCCTAACTACTTTGGATTATTTCTACAAACAAATCAAAATGTAGTAAGTAGTAGTATGTGGTAAATTAACAACGTTTTGTCGTGTTAGTAAATGGGCCACCGGCGGCCGTAGAACTTTGGGATCGATACTACTGACTCATTGACATTGCTGACGACATGTAAACCGGGTACTATGATTAGCTGACGTACTGCGACACATTATTTTCTCTTTGTTAAATATTTTATGCTAACTTCGGTTCTCTGTTATGACTGCTGAGAGTAATATATTATGTATGAATTCGCTTTTCATAAAACGCATGCTACATAATTATTACAATGTACATTTCTTCTCCATTGTCCTGGCCTGTTCCCAATACTATTGGGGGTCGGCGCAACATGTATTCTTCTTCGACTCTCTTCTATCACTCGCCAATCAACACTCAGTCCCATCCTCATCATATCATCATTCACACAATCTTTTCTTCGGTCTTCCTCTCCCCACACGCCCATCCACCTTCAATTCCATCGGGCCAACATTCAGACTTCCCCTAATATATTCATTCCTCGCTCTATCCATTCATCTGCGTCAATATTTGTTCATTTATCCGCTTTTCAGGCCAACATCCATACATGACGACAGGTCTAATTATAGATTTATAAATTTTTCCTCCAATCTTAGGGAAATACGGGGGTCACAGGTAGTTCCCGAAACCTGCCGCCATTACATCCATCCTGAGCTAATTACAGCCATCGCTTGACGTGTCGGTCAACATCTCCATCCTCTGAGGTAAAGATCCTCGCAATCGTTTCTCAATCACTTTCTCCCTTATCTTCAAACTCTGCGACATGAGCTTTATTCTTCGATTGTTGTATACATTATAAATGTAAAACATATTATCACCCTGTAATCCCCGAAAGAGAAGGCAGAGATGATGTTAAACACCCACATTTCGCCTGTGTCCAAGTCCCCATGTAACAGGGGGGAGCCTATTGTCATGCACCGGGCACAATGTGAGGTAAGCGATATTTTTATTCATACTTAGATGAGGAGGCGAAGTGGATCGATCCGGCGACCTCTTCAATGAATAGTGTTGTCTTCCCCCCCCCCCCCCCCCCCCGACTTTCACTGCCTTCAATTTACATAATATACTCGTTCGTGTAAATAAGAATTACCTTTTTAAAAACGAAGAATTGATGATTCACGAGGTAGTCTGAACGGAACCAACCTACATCGTGAAAAGATCACGTCATTCGATTTCAAAAATGTCTCATATGTTAACAAATTCACACTAAATACCTACATGTAAGTATTTTATGAAACCGGGCCATATTCGAGTTAATCTGACTGAAAATAATGTGAACAATATATTTAAATTCTACTTTTATCATCAAATAAGTATTATTAGGTGGTGTATACTTCGCTACCTATTATTAAATGGTGTAATTCAATAATTGGTTTTGTTTTATATAAATTATACAATCCAGCTACTTTTATATCCATTTGTGAAGCTGATACAGATCTTAATTTATATCTCAATTTGAGCTTGAGTATCGTGCATTATCTGAATCGATATCGATAAAAACCTACACGAACGTCACTTTTTAAATAAAAAGGGAAAATTAAACTTATTAGGCCCGATTTTTTAATCCTCAGATAAAACTATCTGTCAGTCAAATGTTAGCTCTGTCCCTTTTCTTTTTATGACTTTAGAAAGTGACAGTGATAGTTTTAAATGGCGGATAATTTTATCTGAGGATTGAAAAATCGGGTCTTAGTCATGTAAAAATTTACCTTAATCAATGGACATAAAAGAGGACATAAAAATCAAACGATGTGTCTCATAAATTATGTTACTTTTGGGAAATTAAAATTAATAGTAATAGAATAATAAGTTAATAATAAAATATAACAAGTTTACACTAAATAAACTTCCTATATTTCGAGACATTTCCAATATCCTTAAAAAAACTTATAGATATTTGATTTAAATATTATAATAAAACAAGTGTAATAAAATATCTGGCCGTACTGGGAAAATAATATAAGCCTTAACACCGAAAACACTGTAAAAACCAGGCTTTATTAAATTACTGTTATTTTAAGTCTTTGTTTACTTAAGCTTCGAGTCTTTAGCATAAGAGTACGATTTCTTTCCCGTGTACCTTATCTTTATCTTCTTCTTATTCTTTCCCTATATTATTAGGTCCTTACGTATGAAATTGGTGTTTTGTATAGAGATTTTGGGGAATTCTGCATTTTCCATACTAAAGTTTTTTCAGTTTTCTTCACAACGACAAATCCAAAGATAATAATATTTGGCATCTATCATTAGACAAGCTTAAGTAATATGTGTAATATCACACATCATAAAAATTATTTATCGTTTTTAAGTGAATGCAAATAAAATGATGTATTCGGCGATGCACTTAAAAAGAGTCTCCGTGTCCAATTTTAACACAATTAAACTTACAACAAATTATCAAAACAAATCAAAAGAGCTTAAAAATATAGTCTATTTTTAGACGAGGTAATTATTTTGTAGGAATACTCTGAATATTAATACTTACAGACAAAATACTAAGAGAGAAAAAAAACACCAATTCCATAGGTAAGGACCCAATATTAATAAAAAATGCCAATAAGATAAAGTTTTTTATAATTTAATAATATGTACCTACAATTTTTACATAACGTGTTAAATAAAGTAACGATATAATATCATATTGAAGCAGATGTTTTTAAAGGCAATTTTACGAGTTTTTAATTAATAACTAATTTATTATCGTAATTAAAAATTTCATTTGACATAATGATAACTTTGTATAACTTAGAATTTAATCCTTGAATAGATGAAATAAAATAGATTCAATCCATTTAACCTACGTATGTAGTTACTTTAAATATACTTTAGGAGACAGACAGATCATAAGCCCAGGCATCCACTGTTGGGCCTTAACTAAAGATCTTCACAACATAAAAATACACAATTATCAACGTTACAGTTTAACATCATCACCCAGCTCTGCGTGTACGTGACTTATCTCTGTCCTCGCAAAAAATCTCAAGATAAACAAACCGACATCTCGACGAAATAAGCCTAAATGAAACTAGACTTTGTCAACCGAATATCATCATTTAAAAATTATAATTGTAGGTTCCTTGAAACTCCCAACTTTCTAAGATGTTTTATTCACCGTTGACTACAAAGTTAGAAACAAGAAGTATAAGTTTGAACTTAGTTAATTAAAATTTTGCTCAGCAAGTTGATTTTCAAAAGTTAATTTATTGTAACGTGTGAACTCTAATATGAAAAGGGTTAATGTTAAAATCGACCCAAAAACGATAGTTTGTTTCCAAATATTCCAATATAAATGTAGTAAACAGAAGGATAGAAATAACATGACAGAACATCAAATTAAAATAGTGGTCACAGTCAAGAATTTTTGAGTATAAATTCTGAGTACAAATATCAAGGTGGTCCTCTGAGGAATATCATTAAATAGTAACGTTTGCGCAATAACACCAGACATTACTGACTTGAATAAATAAGTACTCCCATGGCACCTCTATTTGAAGCGGTATGACTGAACATTTACAACAGAAAATAGTAGAGAAATAAGTAGCTTTGTGTTGTACTAATACTATACTATTACTACGAACAATTAACCCAATTAATTTTAAAGTAGTTACTTACTATTGACGGTTTTTTTTCTATTTAAGCCATAGGGTTTAAATAAAAAAATCCGTTATTCGTAGGAACAGTCCTATTTTAAAATAACTAGTTATAGCTTCGGACAGCGAAAATGTTATATTTACCTACTCTATGTCAAATTCTAACTATCCGTATATAAAAGGAATCGTGGAAATAGATAAACCGGGTTATTGTTTTTTTTTTAAATAATAAATACAGGAACATATCTATTTGGTGATCATGCGTGATATTTAAGGACACTAGACTTTCGTCATTAGCCTATATACGTCACACTGCTGGGCACAGGCCTTCCTACATAGAGAAAAGTATGAGGAGTACGTGCCGTAACACCACCACCAGTGGGTTTCTGTAGACTTTAAATGACTAAAATTATAAATTGTTTGAAAGCAAAAAATATCGTTTAGATTTGAGATTATAAGATATTTTTTTTAAACAGTGTAGAGTTTTTTGCGAAAGTTGCTAGGGCGACGGGTCCAAAAATGAGGTCATAGCCACCTCCAGCTCGCTGGACAATAAAATGCCTTATCACGCTTCTTATAAAATAAAAAGTAAAGTAGTCACCTGGTCTGGACTAAGTGAGCTGTCCCCACTGGCGTTTCTCTCCTGGTTCTGCGCTGTCCTTTCCTGCTTGCACGCCGTGTGGTACTCTAGCCGCGTGCGTTCTACCTTCTGCAGGAACTTCGCCCAGGGCTTCTGTGCTTTCTTGAACGCCTCGTCCATTTCTTTACGTTCTTTTAGCTGAATCATTGACTGTGGACAAAGATATTCTTTTAATTTAACGTTATTAAGAAATTTTCAAACTTCTGTGTGAATTTCTAATTTAAAACTATGACAGGAGAACACAAGAAAAATATCTTGTATATCTTTCTTTTGTATACAATACCATATATGGTTAAGAGCGATTCCGAGCGAGTCTTATATGATTACGTTCGTAGGAACAAGCGTACGATTTGATCTAATACTGTCAAATTTCCTTGCTAATGTTTATTGACGTATTGCCCTTGTACTCTTTTGTTCGATAAAGTAGAAATTTCTAACCTTCTAGTCATTTCATACCCATAAGATCTTTTAAAAGGTTGTAAAACTTTAATATAATGATGTTAAAGAAGCATCTAACATGCTGTTGGTGTGACACTTCATTGTAGTAAGCGGCTATAAGCTAAACGGCTATAAGGCGTTCCTAGAACAAACAAATCATCCCGGCGTCACATGCAGGGGCACGCCAGCACGGCTTACATTATGCGACGGCCTAGAGGCTCACTCTCCACTAATATAGCTTCTGAATGAGTGTTTACACACTGTATGTAAGTATTAGAGCGGTGCATTAAGAAAATTTGTGTTTAAACAATAAAGGTTACAGCCGGAGCTTGCCATGATCTGATGAATGTTTCAGATTTTTACGTAAGTATTAGAGCATAATGAATTTAGAATTTGCGTGCAGCTTATATTTTATATCAAGTAGCAGATTCCTAGGAGCTCGGTGGCGAAGTGGTTCGGAAGGCACATTAAGCCGTTCTGCCTCGCTAAGGGTAAGAGGAGTAAGTCGGAAATTTCAAAATTGAGAAAATGGCGGTCAAAGTTTTCGATTAAATTTTAACTCACTTCTATTTTAGCTTATAAGTTCCAATAGTTAAAAGTTTTTGATTAAGCTCATTTACACAACAGTATCTCCACTTGCTGTTTTAATTATTAGTAAAATAGAATAAAGTCGTGAAGTACGTATATTTCCTGCTTTTATGTTAGGAAAAAAATATCTTTTCATTAACTTGCTGCTGATAAGCTTAGTGGGGTATTTTAGCTAGAAAAATGGGAGTAAGTTTTAGAGCATTACGCGGCGATCCAGGATATTTTCTTAACTCATTTTTGAAAAAATCGAGTTGCTGCTCTTACTGTTAGCGCGGCAGCGTTGGTCCCTGTCGGTATTGTGACCGTTTCTACCCACCAACTCACATAGGGCCAGCGTGGTGTTACGGCCCATACTCCTCATGTGTTTCTTCCTGAGGAAGGCCTGTGCCCAGCAGTGAGACGTATATAGGCTGAGGACGAGCAGATACCTATTCTATGTTTTCATAACATAACTTATCATCACGCCTCTTTCCCCGAAGGGGTAGGCAGAAGTGTTAACACCCACATTTCGCCAGATATGCCATGTTCCAACCTTACAACATAAAACATCGTGTCTGTTTTATTCTTGTCTATAACTTCGAAAGTTTTACCTACTATTTCATATGTTATAGAAGTTGCGCCAGTTTGCCAGTAGTTTTAATAATTTATCTTGCACATATACAATATGTAGGTACAAATTGTACCGAAAATAAATGCATCTCTTCTTCTTTTTCCTGCCCTGTTCCCAATTCTATTTGGGGTCGGCGCAACATGTCTTCCTCTTCCACTCTCCTCTATCACTCGTCAAGTCAACACTCACGCCCATCCTCATCAGATCATCATTCACACAATCCATCCATCTTTTCTTTGGTCTTCCTCTCCCCACATGCCCATCCACTTTCAAGTCCATAACTTTCCTGGTGACATGATCATTCTCCCTTCTCATTACATGTCCATACCAAGAAAGTCGTTTTTCTCTCAGTTTATCAGCGATCGGGGCAATTTTCAGACTTCCCCTAATATATTCATTCCTCAATCTATCCATTCTCGTCACACCACACATCCACCTCAACATTCGCATTTCAGCTACATGCAATCTTTGTTCATCCATCCGCCTTACAGGCCAACATTCCGATCCATACATGAAAGTTCTAATAATTTATTACGCAATTTTCTTTATAACTTCGCTTATAAAACAGCTAATAGCAAAGTCAAATGTGTGCAAATTATTGAATTGCGATGCAGTTTACAGCATTAAATGCTGGCTTTAATATAAAACAAGTCATTACACGTGAAACTATGTAAAGAAGCGTTTACAATATGCTGATGAAGGTATGATAATTCCTTGGATGTTGTCATACAATCGAAGATTTTGTTTGTAGATTCAGCGCATCGCTTGCGTTGTCACGCGCCTCGCTATGCATTCGATGTACCGTGTTATGCAGGATTGCGTAATTTACGTGTTTCCTTTCGCTTGTACGAGACGTTAATTTCTCTTTTATCGAACTTACGCGGTGGGCATTTTAATGACCGACATGACAGCCTAATCAATCAATTGCGTAAGTTGCTATCAAAATAGTCCAAATCAAAAATGTCATTCTCATTTCTTCAATGCATATTTAAAAATGCTAATTCCTGCAAATGAATAGGAAATGCTTACCATTTCCAAAGGCAATTTATAAGAATATTTCTATTTACGTTTGTAGGTTTCGCAATGCTTTTGCTTACTTATAGATATTATTATATGATATGACGTAAAGACGAGATGGGTTTCAATGGAATGAAAAAAAGATTTAAAAATTAACATATAATATAATATTGATCATAATATAATAAAAATATATTACATTATATATTAAGTTGTAGGTATCAAAGAGAAAATACTTTCCAATTCAAAGTAAATAGAAACAAATAGCATAATATCGTTGCAACAAAGGCTATGGAAACAGACTAATTCAACACGCAGTATTCTACCTAGTGTATGATTTAAATATTACTGTTGTCTGGTTTGCAGACATGCGTGAGAGAAGTATTCTTGTTATTTGATGTTTTTTTAGCGGCGAAATTAAGACATTTCACTGGTAAATTATGTGTCGGGAGTTTACAGCTAGCATTCTCCAAGCTTGCATTCTTGGTCAGAATTTACCTTTTTTTATTTATTAAAAAAGCACATCAAAACGTTAATTGCTTAATAGCTACAAAAACCACTGAAGTTTAATCCTGTGCTATTGCTAATATAATTATTGTATAAGTTCTGTTGTATCTAATTACATAATTATGCTGCTGCTATAATGACATTAAAAAGAAAGTACTAAATTTAAATTAAATTTAGAAAATATTGCTTTAATTTAAGTTTAATATTTTTAGGGCCACTTGCAGGAAATTTTAAACCTAGTTTAAATATTCGATTTAGTGATTTTTTGACATACAAGCCATTATAACAATGTCAAAAACGGACAAAATCTAGTTTTAAATCTAGGTTTGATTTTGCTGAAAGTGGACCTTATTAGTTAAACTGACATAGACTTTACCTACTTTCCTTGTGATATTATTTACATTGTATATAATGTGGATGAAGCATATTTTCATTAAGTGATATTTACCAGTGATATAAACTGGTTCGATTCAAGAGGCCGTTGGATCAACCACCCAACCCATCAACACGGGGCGACCAACAGCGTGTGGTGGTGTTACTCTAGTGTGTTTGTTTCCACTCCTCATGTGTTTGTTTCCATGAGGAAGGCCTTTGCCCAGCAGTGGGACGAACGTGTACCTTCTGCCTTTCAACCCACGGTTCCTCGTAAAAGAGACGTGAAAATGTACTTAAATCGAAAGTTGCGGATTATTTTTCAACACCATCTAACCTTGCATCTGCACTTCACTCTTACTAACATTACGTGGGGTAGACTCGAATTTGGTCGACTGAAAAAAGACGAGGAATGTTTTTAGAAGCAGCCATTGGCCGATAATAATATTCAGCCTGTACTGATAATGTAAATACCCGCATCTGCATACAATACTCGTAATACATTTTTAATAATAATAAAATGTTAATCTTCCGATCGACGCAACAGTTAGGGTCAGTTTTTTTATCCATGTTCAGGTTGACCAGTAGGTTAAAATATAGACCAATGGCGAACACGTATGATTTCGTATTATGACAGCTAGTCCAATAGTCGAATTTTCAAATATAGTTTAATAATCATAGACCATTTAACCAAAACACGGTGCTGGGATTAGTAACATGGACGCTGGTGGCAAAGCTGATGTAAATTGCTTTGAATGTACATCGCAAATTTAATAATTTGTTAAGCCGACATTCTGGCGTTTTTATTTATGCTATTGGTCTAGAATTTGACTATTGTGGTTACTATTACTACGGATAAAAACTCCCACCGTAAGTGTGTAAAAAGATAATTGAAACAAATTACATTTGTACATAAGCTGTGTTCGACTTACTGTAATCGCTGTGATTACAAAATTAGGAACACTTACAAAACGCCATCACAGCGACAGTAGCCAGAAATCTAATACAGATTAATTTTATTTTGAGAGTTCTGGTGTAGATTGATACTTCAACATAAAATAAAATTAAAGAAGACGATTAAAGAATGATTTGGACAACATAATATGTCGTAGGCATATAAAAAAATATTAGTAATTGTTGTGATGAAGAAAAGGAATGAAATAAAATGTTTCTTGCGACCTTTAAAAATAATAGTACATATGAAATTAGGCAAAGGGTTCATTAATAAAAAAAATATATAAGGGATCGGCAATGCCCGATTAAACATCTGGTCTTATAAGAATTTACTAGCAGGTAATTTTATGATAGTCACAACGGAATAAAAAATATCACTATTTATTATACACAGATGGCGTTTTGAATACATCTGACGTTTTAACGCTAGAGTGGGTTTCCATATCACATCTGGGTCTTAAATTTGTCTCAATATCAGGTGACGTAGTAACCCTGATAGAGACATCTGTCGTGAAAAAAAAACATTTTTTTCTTGGAAAACGTGTCTATCAGTTGCATTCCAATATCGGAACCGATAAGCTATCCGTGAGTTCTTATCTAATACGTGAAACAGCGCCTGTTGGTACGTATGATGTATTAGTCTTATGGATTACTTGAGCTTAGGCTGCACTATTATCTTACATAATTTATATGAATTATATAACAATTCCTTTTAATTTACAGTAATTTTATATGAAGGATGCAAGAATAAGCAATATAAGATAAATTAAAAGTATACCAGTAAACAAAACGATATCTCTCATATAAGAAATATACCTAATTAAACTCCCTTTCAATCATATTATGTTGTAACTGTAATAATTTCAAAGATATATAACTTTTAAAACTTGCATCACATCATTCTATCTCTTTCCACAGAGATCCTTGCGCCAATTCTAAATAAAATTGGGTACAGTGTATGAGATTTTAAGTAAAAAATAATGGCAGATGTAGTATACATCTGCCATTATTACTTGAAAATTCAAATATGCATCAAGTAGTAAATTAGCCTTATTAAAAAATTCTTATTATAAATATTATTCAAGTATTAAGAATGACCTTCTAAATCTTGTCGCAAACGAAATAATTTCTTCGGGCTCAAGTGATATAAGAAAAGTATTATAACTCCATTAGGGGGAAAGAAACAACCTTTTAATATGAGTGTGAACGTAACAGCTATGTCATCACATAATTTCATTTTCAACATTCGATTAGCACTGTTTGCACATTCGCTCCTGCTTCTTCCGCGTGCCTTTACTATCATGGTATTGCGCTTACGCAACAATAAGGCTCTTCAAATATAGTTGAGGTCAAATATTTAAACTAAAAACTGGTATTCATATAGGGTTTGAATCATAACTTTCATAAATACTTGTTAAGCAACTGTTCAGATATTTTAAAAGGTTAATTAAAATTGTTTTCTCCGAGCAGAATGGGTGGACGTAATTACTTATAATTGACCAAGACAGTGGTTATTTCAATGGTCTAAATCCGATTATTTTTTATGATTGCCAGTTTAGTTTGGGAAACTATTAGTTGGGCAACGAAAATTGTTATTTACATGTGGCAATAAAAATATCAGTGAAGTTCTTGTGTTTCCAATTAAAAACAAACTATAATTAATCTGATTTTTCATCAAAAACAGATTTATTTTACTGTTATCGTAGGCAGCACATACTAAATAAAAAAGTTCAAAGAAACATCGACAATATTGCCTAAATGTTAAGCTATGCATATTCGTATTCAGTCAACGCAAACCAAAATTCACTATTGGGCGGAGGCCTCAAGAGTTCCCAAGTGGCGAGAGCGAGGCGAGCCGTAAAAGGTCAGAGGTTCACAGCCGTCATTCCCACTGTCCCGCCGAAATAACTGGCAGCGAGCCAGGTGGAAGTGTCGAAAACCGACACGCCAGGGGAGAAATCAGGGGACTTAGAAATATACCAGAACTTTTTAAACAGCTGAATTGAATTTTTAGTTTGGAACTGGCACAAATATCACAGCAGTTTTGAGATAAATAACTATTTGATAGCGCCATACCATTCTGGGACAATTTTCAAAATTATCCTGAAATTAACTTGTGCGCAGTTTTTTTTTTATTAATTAAACATAAAATTATGTTGAATTTGAAACAGATTTAGATAGAAAAACCTGGTATTAAGATAGTCTAAGAATATAGAAAAGATGTAATAGCTTTTAAGTTGGGAATTCCTTTCTTTCAAAGGGGTAAAAAGAAAATTTGCATTTCTGAAGGTACGCTTAATCGAATTGAAAATTTGCCTAATTGCATGATAAAAGGAAGCTAAAGTGTTCATAAAAAATAAATCCCTGTAACATAAAATGATCGTTTAGAATGTAGAGTATTTTTAATGGTGAGATACATAAAGCCATAATTATTCATTTATTTATTCTTCTTGCACAAAACTACAATGGCGGACATAATGCCATAGAGCATTCTCTACCAGTCTACCGGAAAGCAAAGTGAGGATAGCTAGAATGACGGTGCAAAAAAGTAAAAGAGAAAAAAAATAAAGATAAGAATAAAATTGTAGAGTATGATGATATACATATAATACACGTACGACGACACGTATAATACACGGACGATATAATTATGTAGAAGCGATGCTACTTTCAAAGCAGTTATTAAGTATTATTTAAAAAAAAGAAAAAAAAATCATCCCCTTGGGCTACACGGCAGCCGATAATCAGCTGACTTTCACTGTCACAGTCACCGGTATCACGTCCAAACTTGGCCCCGTTCCAAACACGATTGATAAGTTCGTTTGAAAAACAGCTCTCAACATCGCATTCAAAGATATTTTTGTAGCACGGGTTAATGATAATTGTAGTATAGATTTGATCGGACAGATGGAAGGTTACGCATATAAGCATTCATTCTTAACAAGAAAATTTGGAGATTTTTTTTATTGTAGGTATAGGAGTATCTAGGAAGAGTATGTCTTTGAATGTATGCTCATTTGATAAACAGCTCTTAACACGCGGCATCTAAAGACATATTTTACACGGGTTATCTATACATATAATATTGATGATAATCGTGGTTTAGATATGATCTGGCATATGGAAGGTTGAGTATATCAACACAGGACATGCATTCTTAACCCCGGAACCGTTTAGAGCGATACCGATCAAAACATAATCTCGTAGAAAATTTATTTTGCTACCAAAGTCACGATAATTTTCGTTACATACATACATAAAATTACGACTATTATCCCTTAAGGGATAGTCAGAGACTAGGCAAAAGCACCGCAAAAGCAGTCCGCTGCTAATACTGATGGGCAAAAGCAGTCCGCGCTTCACCAATCAGTGACTGCACATGTTAGTAACAACCGACATGGTGGTTAACGCTATCACTTACATGTCTGCCTACACAACCTACAACGCCGATCACCAGCTAAGAGCAAATAGACCCCGAGACTGATTGACAGACGGGAGATTAGCTTTTAACGAGACAACATCTGACGACTCCGTGGTCGAGTGGTTTGTATGTCAGTCTTAAGGCGTCGCCATCTCGAGAGGTTCGATCTCCGGTGGGGGCAAATGTTTGAGTGATGAATTTTCAGGCATTAGTTCTCCACTCTTGGATATTTATATACATTTATATATATTCAGGATATATTTATGTATTTACCTATTAAATAAAATCCTTCCAAAAATATATTGGTTATAGTTATTGGAGTATCACAGTCCGTGCATTTTTGCCCATTGTCCTTTACCTTAAGAGTAACATTTTCATTTAAAAGATTAATGGATTACCAGTTGAAAGCGTCGTAGGAAAGATTAAGCTTGGATTTCTTTTGTTTTTTCTTCTTTTGTTACAAAGAATAACTTTCACTGCTTTGGAGCACGTTATTCACTGAAAAAGTTTTATTTAACGGGGGCAATTTTCTTTTATCTTATTATGTAAGTCTAAATAGATTTCATAGCGGGAAGCTGTAATATCAGCAGTGCCGTTTCAGTAACAATTATTAAAACGATTAATGTCTGCTATATCGTGTTGTATGGTTAGATAGATTCAAAGGTAGGTAACAGTGGAATGGTTTTCGTTTATAAAAATAAATTAATTATCAGCCTGACAATATTTTATTAGCAATTAAGTTATGTTAGACCTCTCATCTAACATAAGCAATGATTTCACTTGATCTTTTAATTGGGAAAGTGAACGGTTGGCATTATATGATATTCATAAGAGCATGTAAATACCCAAACTGAATAAAAGATTTGCCTTTAAATTTAGAGCTGCCCATTGTGGACTTAGGCGTCCTAATCTCCGCAAGAATCGGTCCAACGCTGCCCGTATTCAGCGACTTCCTGCAACCTTCACCCAATAATCGGTCCACCCAGTAGGGGGCTTACCAACGCTGCCCAGTGCGATATTACCATCGGATACGATGAATAATAGGATAGATTAAATAGTAGCAGTTATAAAAATGGCAGACAGGAGTCGCTAAAAAAGATGTAACCGTATCTTTTGAAACATTTGAAAATATTTCCATATCGACCTTTCCCTTCGTATAATAAGCCTTTTGTTGAGGCATTTATTGTCATTGACTTTCAATGTCAATGCCACATCTCTGGTATTTATAGTATTATTATATAGACACGGATATAATCATGTTACTGTTAAGTTATCAGAAAAATGTAATTGGAAACGAATAGAGTTAGAAGAAATGCAGGTTACCGCGGATAGGCCGTCGAATTTCGTTCAGGCGCAGAATGGCCCACTCTCAAAAAGTCCAGTGGTTGTAAAATGTATTGATTTAAGGTAGTCTCTGCACATCACCGAAGACCACAGTCAACTATCCCCACATTTTGTGGCATCGTTTCTCTTGTTGAGTACTAAAGGGAGCTACATTGGCAGCATGCAAGTTAATATCAATTGACCACTTTAATCTGGATGTTTGCGTCGAAGGTAATATTCGTATTATCGGAGAACTTTGACCATAAATTGCACACCCCGGTTCTGATCAAAAAAGAGTTGTGCTATCGGTGGTTAATCGGAACATCTTACAAAGGGGAAGTCTGCTTACGTTTGTTAACCTCTCAGCGGTCAGAAAACGACACACAATAGATACATTGTTCAAGAACGCCGGCGTTCGCTTGGCTCTCAAGGTAAGGTTTTTCCTCGTTGAGCTAACAAATTAAAATCATCGTCTTTCTTAAATAATACTAATACAGTTTGGACAAACATACCAGCTAGAACCTATTGGAAGATTGGTATCGTTGTTCAACATTGACTGATATTTGTTTAGGCCTACCAGATGCCGAAAGGTTCGTTTACTAAATTAAGGCCTTGATTGGCTTTACTCATTAGGTAAACAACTCAGTATAAGAATTTGTATGTTATTAACAATCAAAAACGAGACATGTACAAAGAAACTAGGAACCTTTAATTGATATGTCTGTTAGTAGCAGTTCCAAAAAAGTTCTGATTAATAGATATTCCTACTATTTTATTTGTAAATGACATCAAACAAAAGTAGTTACAAGTTGGTGTATTGGACAAAGTTATCGGTCGTTCAACATCGAGTCAAGCAGAGTGACGTAAATATTCTACTATTTATGTATTGCCTATTGTGATCCCACAGATTTATTATGTTTTGTTTAAACTTCAGAAGTTATTCTGAGTTTATATTGCCATGAAAAAGATAAGTAGAGTATTTATATTATAAATGGTAATACGTATACTAGTGGTGGGTTGTTGACGAATTTGCGTTAACGAAATGAAACTGCTAAATTGTAACCGTCAACGGACGGTTTTTGGCGGCATTTGACGATGGCGGACGTGATTTTTATTTCAATGATTGTTATATTGTTCGGAGTGGATGTTGTTACGTAAAATCTGTGTAGTTTGTGTGATAAGTGTCAGTGATGATAAGCAATGTGAAGGATCATAGAAATAACCCTCAAGTGGTGTGAAAAACGATGAGATTTTTATCGTGGTAATCCACCTCATCGAAGTAGCACCACAGTGTCTGCCATGGACTAATTGACGCCAAACTCTCCCAAGATGCATTGAAATGCATTACACTAGCATTTCAATGCAAATACTGAAGAAATACATACTGAAGACTTGGCTGTATGGGCTCCGTTCCCATTGCCTTCCCTACATGGGAGAATTTTACAACAAAAAAAAATGTAACCGTCAACCGGGCCGTAGGGTAAACCTGGGATAGACGCCGCAATGGGATAGATGCCCATTTTCAAAATATCTTACTTTCTGAATTTGCAACTAAGAGATAATAGCATAACGCCCACTTGCGCGGTCGAGAGTTAGCACCTAACCCTGGGGCAAATATAACGGCAAACCCTGGGTTAGGCACTAAATCTCGATCGTACAATTGGGCCTAAGTGGTTTATTTTTTTTATGTCCGTTACATTTATTCATACATACATACAATCACGCCTGTAATCCCCTAAGGGGTAGGCAGAGTCCAAGGAGCACTGTGTTCCTTAAGACCACATTTAGCCATACAAAAATTTGGGTTTGGTCAGATGAAAAATCGTGAAAAAGCAGTAAAGAGCTAGCCACTTGCTAGCTCATCGCCTACACAATCACAGACCCAGTACCGAATACCCAATACGCAGTATTTCTTCATATTTGAACTTATTATTTATTGCATAAAATTTTATTGTTAGATTATGAATATTAAACTGTTGAGAAAGAAATGCGTTTTTTTTGTCTTATTTAGTCACACAATTTTTTGTATTGAAACTTGCCATTGTTTTTATATTGGGTCCTTACCTATGAAATTGGTGTTTTTATTTTGTCTTAGTATTATGTCTGTAACTATTCAGATTCAGAGTATTCCTAAAAAATAATTACCTCGTCTTAAATAGACTATTATTTTTGAGCTCTTTTGATTTGTTTTGATATTTTGTTGTAAGTTTAATTTTGTTAAAATTGGACACGGAGACAACTCTTTTTAAGTGCCTCCCGAATACATCATTTGATTTGAATTAACATAAAAACGATGAATAATTTTTATCAAGCGTGTTCACACACATATTGCTAAAGCTTGTCTAATGATACATGCCAAATGTTATTATCTCTGGATTTGTCGTTGTGAAGAAAACTGATAAAATGCTAGTATGGAAAATGCAGAATTCCCCAAAATCTCCATACAAAACACCAATTTCATAGGTAAGGACCTAATATTAACCTTTATTTTGAATACTCACTACTAATTTCACAGATGTAAATATTTTTGGTTAAATAAAGATTAGAATAAAGATAATATATAAAGATTAGTAGGCTTCCATGTTCCAATACACAAAATATTTCTATAGTTCCAACTCATAATTTCTCCAGACCTTTCGAAATTTGACAATGAGTTATGAACAAAGACTGGCAGATCATATCAATGAACTGTCTATTAGGAACAGATTATTATTAATGATGCCTGTACCATCTCTAAATATAATAAAATAAAATAAAAGTACAAAATAATAATAATCTCAGCAAGGCGTTATATTTATTTATTTATTTAAACTTTAATGTCCTAAACAAGGTACATATGGCGGACTTAACGACAAATATTGTTAACATATCGTTAAATATCGTTATATCATTGTTAACATCTAAGTACGTGTCTGCGATGACCTGCTAACCTCTGTACACACCAGTTTTGAACTGACAAGGTATAAAATATGTAAAATTATTTCCCTCCACGTTTATACGTACATACAAGTTACTGGAAGTTAGTTAAAATAATTATATAATAAAAGTATAAAAAATATCTCCAGGTAATTTAAACCTATCAATTCGTATACGAAAATTTTTATTCCAATAAAAAAATCAAATTAATTATATTGTTTTTATTGTCTGTCTAGCAATTGAATGCAAATCTCATCGAAACTAACTAAAATATTAACTTAACTTCGCAAGTTGTTGCTAAATTCCAAGCTTATGAAGTCACGAGCAAGAGCTGATTAGAATTAAACGGTTTTAAAAAGAACAAACTTGCAGTTATTGTCAAGTTGGTCATTCCAACGCCAAGATAACTGCCATAGTCAAATAACTAAACAACTAGTGGTACCGGTTTAAAGGATGAATGAAGGAGAGAGTATTTAATGGTCGTGCGTTTGTATAGCCAAAATAATAATAGGGAGGTATTCTTTATAATATTCTCAGGCAATTCTCATAACAAAAATGAATTTAACGTTAGTGTTAAAGCGAAATAGTCACGTACAAGAGAGTTGGGCTTTGTCATGGTTTATTTATTGACGAAAATATTTTCTTGACCAGTAACGTTATTTAGCGACGGTGGTTATTAAGTTATACCTCCAGTAACATATCGATAAAAAAATATTTAATTCCATGCAGTAGTTTAGTAGTTTTTCCTATGTAATTATACACATACAAACATAGAGCAACGATTTTAATTTTTTTTTCTCTAAGGACTCCCGAATTAGTATGTTTTAATATAATGTACAGACTGTAGATAGGTATTATAATTTCCGTAAGAAAAGCCATAGGTGCAAAACAATATAACAATATACGTATTTACAAATAATTATATTGAATTCGTATGCATTTATATTATGTTCTGAAACAACATGAAGTGTTCCGGTGGCTAAGGTCATTGCGCGGCATCCTAGAGGCAATTGCAATCATTAGCGAACAACATACCTATAACGCACACCGGCATGATTTACGGAGCTATAAATATTGTGATACCTGATATCGTGATCGACGTACCTGTGCGTTTAATAAAACATTGCGTATTTTTAAAATTATAATAAGATTTTAACCGCCTCTCTGGTCTAGTGTTTGACACCACCGGGTGTAGATCAGGAGGTCCGGGGTTCGATTCCCCACGGGAGCAGGGGTTTTTCTGCTCAGTTTGGTTGGTGGTAGGGCTTCTTACCCCGCCTGGCTAGCTATCACCGTCTCTTACCTAAATCTGTTGCCATAATAACAATGTTATAAGCATTGTTGTGTTGCGGCAATCAGAGGTAAGATAGCCAGTTCCTCAGTTGTTGAGGATTACAAGTAAGCTCGCTTCCACCTTCGGCCTTATCGTCACTTACCATCAGGTGAGATGAAGGTCAAGAGCTTACCTGACATATAAAAAAAAAGATTGCTATAAACCATTTTATTATACCGTTGCTTGGTATTATTCACAATTAGAAGAGAAAGATATTTTTTAATCAAGATATTTTTTTAAATAATTTATTAAGATAACTGCCTGTTAAATTATTATAAAAGAATTTGTAAAAACGCTATCCAATTTATAGTGTTTGTTTTTATAGGAATATGCTACCAACGGGCCATGTATGCCACAATAAGTAATTAGGTAAAACAACGTCTTGGCTAAATAATAAGTTTTAACATTTTTTACTTTAGTACAGTACAAAACTTAAATGTAGTAAACACGTAGACCTTTAATAAAAGTACTCGAACCTATAATAAGGCTGGTATTGAGTACCTAATTAAATAGAACATCGGCAACCTAATCAATATCACTTTGCTGCATTTGTCTAGACTCAGTAAACAAAACACGTAACTGTGATTTACGGTATCACATGAATCGAACAGATCTCGAGACTGTGACAAGTACATTGAAATTGTGCTCATTATTTTCAGCACTATCGACAGTGGGCACGTGCGGCGTAATTAACCTTATGTCATAACGAAATAATGATTATTATTGTTTGTGATTGTACCTTTTTATAATATGTCAAGCAATTCAGTAGGCAGTTTGTAAGCGTTTGTTTTTGAAACAATATCCGGCTATGAATCATCTTCAGCATAAAACAATACTTGCAATTATATTCGCGAAGAAAAAGACAATTTAAGACCTCATTGCCAATTCTTAGAATGAATATTTAGATTTTTAAGTAAATAAATTTAATTATTTAAACAGCCCATTTGTAAAAAGAAATCATATTGATTTTGAATTAATATTACCAAAGTCATTGATAAACCTTTATTAATTATCGTAATTGCAACTTAACTATTGGTCGTTACTACTAATATTATTATTATTATTATACTCTTTATTGCCAAAGAACACATGGTTACAATATCATATTAACTGATAATATTTCAATACTTAAAGGGTTAGTAAGTACCTAATTGTTATTTAATTGGCAAAGTGATACATTTAATTACGACTTTATTTATAAATCTATTATTATTCATTAGCATCATCCTTTTTGATACATCGAAAAGTACAAAATAGGTATTTAGTAACATGAGTTCGCACGATGTCTATTATGTTAATAACCTTGGCATAAAGCCTACAATGATATAACATTTTGAATACAAAAAACGTCTATATTAATTGATACACCTACAGTGCGACTTTAACAATAAACAGTAATATTGGTATTACCAAACATTGCAACATTGATTTAAAAATTGACTTTTAAATATATCGACTTAAGGCAATAAATATGATCAGAATTTCAATTTGATGTAGTTCCTTCAAGTTAACTTACGCAATAATTTTCATGCATAATGTATATTAGCATCCCACTATGATGTATATTAGCATATAATTTCATTTAAATGTCGAGAATTCGTGTTTGTTTACTTGTCGTTATTTGAAAATCATAAATTATGTAAAATATTACCTACGCAAAAGAGACTTGCCTGTGTTTGTTATGATAAAGATAAAGATAAAGATAAAGATAAAGATAAAGATAAAGATTAATTTATTTGCATAAACATGTGTTTGTGATAATGAGTACTACATAGTGCACATTATAAGATATTACAGTCAAAATTGTGTATCAACATGTTTAACCTTTTCTGGTGTACAAATGTCATAAAAAATTACAAAAATAAATTGAATATTAAAATAAAATTAAAATACATTTTTTATAAACTTTACAATTAAGTCTGAATTTATATTTAAAAGTCCTAATATTCAGATATTCAGAGAGTGTTGTCATTAATAAAATCATTTAAAGTGTAATAACATTTATCGGTCAATAACTTTCTAACAGCGTATTTAAATAACTTATCATTAAGGTCTCTAATTGACTTAGGAATTCTATTGTAAATTAATGGAGCCCTGCATATTACACTTTTTTGTAGAAGTGCTGTTTTACCTGGGAAGGCACTGAGCATGTCATTGTGACGTCTATTACGTTTAATTTTGTCAGAAATGCGTTTAAAAAATTGAGGGTTGCTTCTGACAAATAAAACTACTTCCATTATATAAAGCGATGGAACTGTAAGAATTTTGTGTCTTTTAAATAAAGGTTTACAGCTTTCATCACTTTGGATTCTAAACATGCCACGTATGCATCGCTTTTGCATTTTAAATATCATTTCTTTGTTTGTTGAGTTACCCCAGAAAATAATTCCGTACCTAAGACTTGACTCAATTAGACCATAGTACGCAGTTAGCAGCGCATCGGCGCTTACAGTCGAAGACAATTTATACAAAGCATATGATAGACTGCTAACTTTTCTACATAGTTTATCTATGTGCTCTTTCCAGTTCAACTGACTATCTATAAATATACCAAGAAATCGAGCAGTGGTTGTTTCATTCACTCTATAATTATCATAAGTCAAGCTTATATTTGGAGGTTTTTGTAATCTTTGTCCAAAGTGCATTATGTTTGTTTTTGTCAAATTTATTTTCAAATTATTGTTATCTAGCCAAGAAATGATAGATGTCAGTGAATTATTAATGTCAGATTGATATGTTTTTATGTCTTTACAAGCTACGGTAACAGTGCTGTCATCAGCAAATAAATTCATAGGTTGATTCGTTGCTTTTGGCAAGTCGTTAATATAAATGATAAATAGTAGTGGTCCCAACACACTACCTTGAGGAACTCCGTATTTTATATTTCTTTTCTCAGATAGAAACGTATCTTCTCTTTTTGTTTTAACATTTATTCTGGTTATCTGTGTTGCTTGCTGTCTATCAGTTAAGTAAGACCGAATCAAATTTAAAGAAGGTCCTCTAATCCCGTAGTCATTTAGTTTGTCAATAAGTATTTTATGGTCAACATAGTCAAATGCCTGTGACATGTCACAGTAGATCGCACAGACAGGGGTTTTATCGTCAACATTACAATAGACATATTTTATAAACTCATAAATTGCCATGTTTATATTTTTATTTTTCCGAAAGCCTTTCTGTTCATTACATAATATGTTTCTTGTTTCTAAATAAGAATTAAGTTCTCCATACAAATATTTTTCAAAGATTTTGGAAAATATTGATAACAGGGCAATTGGTCTGTAATTTTCCATCAATTGTCTATCATTTTTTTTATATAAAGGTTTTATAATGGCAAATTTTAGGTCATTTGGGAATTTTCCTGTTGATATACTTAAATTGACAATATGACTCAAATGCGGACAAATAAATTCGTTAACCGCTTTAATTATATGTGTGGAAACACCATCATAACCTACACTACCCTTGTTTTTTAAGTTTTTAATAATTTTAAAAATATGTTTTGGTGTACACGGAGCAAGGAACATCGAGTTCAATTGTGCATCAATAATTTTATTTGAATTTTTGCCGGTACCAGGAATCGGATTGACTTTGTCTATAAAATATTAAAAATGTACGAGACGGTAAACGTATAAACTCTTGCGCTGAATATTAAATCATTGGGTCGCTTCTACGTTTAAATAAAACTCAAACGTGCGCTCTTGAAACAGTTGTAACTGCCTTAGAAACTCTACAAAACTGACATGAAAAAGTTGCAGAGTATAAAAGCAACTGTTTCTTATTTATATGCCGTGTATTTCGAATTACATGCACTGCTCTGAGTTCTCAAGCTCGAGAAGCCACAAAGTTCTGAAATTTGCATCTAACCTTATAGAACAGATACTTAAATAGCCGGGCCGGGAAAAAGGCTTAGCAAAGATTATAACTGGACTTAACTATTCGCTTAGAGCCAAGGAAAGTAGCAAGTGGCATGTGGAGTAGCTTGGTGCAATGGATGCTGCATTCAAACTAGCAAATATGAAAATAAGAAAATTAGATACCTACTAAAAGTATACAGTCGTATTAGTGAAAGAGTTACTACAATAGTTAGAGAGCTTAAGAACTTTAATTAATATTTTTTTCAGTTGTTAAACGTACTATACTAAAATAATTTTGACTTTACCCTCTTTATCCTAGCTAATAATGAGGATGACGTAAGTGGATACGTGAAACTGTACCGGTACTATTAGGTTGTACTATTTGGTTGTCAGGAAATGTATCTCTCTATATCATACCATCTTAAAAAAATAACTGTTCCCGATATTAAAAAACACTAAAAATCTACATTAAAGCGAGCGAAGCTGCTGGAAAAGTGTAAGTATGCGATAGGCGCTTCCGTTCGTCATCGGCGCAGGCGCACAGCCTCCTTTAAAGGACCTAGCACCGCTTGTATTATTCATGAGTGGCCATGTCTGTCGTGTTTAGACGGCGACGTTCGCACTTGACCGCCAGAGGCCGTACTGTTCTTAACGGAAAATAGTTTTTAAGTTTTAAGATTGTACTTCATTTAATTATAATATTGAACATAATAAACTAACAAGCAGACTGCCCATCTGATGTCAAAGTATCGTAGGTGTTGTACTGTATGACAGCTTCTGCTATTGTCTAAAGTACGTCTCAATCCAAGTTGCCAAAAAGGTAAACAAAACAAAGGTAATGTTTCATTTCTAAAATGTTTTGTGATGACTGTAGGTAATTGAAATCAATTGAAACGGATAACAATTGTCAATTATATTTACGTGCCAATGTCCATGTAAAAAGTGTGATTATTGAATAACAAATTCGGTTAGTCGTCTTTTTTGTTTACCTTCTTGGCAACTTGGATTGAGACGTACTATATATTCTAAATAGGTTAAAAAAAAATTACATAGGCAAACCATGATATTTGATTCACGCTTGCCTGGACAATAAATTATTCATAAAGAAGAGCATAATATGTGCGAGAAAGTTTCATTTAGTTTTTTGTTTAGAATATACTCGTAAAGTACCGAAATTTTTTTTTTCTACTTGTATTTATGATGCCGTACTGTGCGGCTAGTTGGATCGTAACAGTATTATTTTAAAACATCTAAAGGAGCGGAATTTCTGATTGTATAATCTAAAACACATGAGTTTAAGAACTTAAATAGACTATCTCTGTATAACTTCGATTCGTCATCGTCTTTCTATTCATTATTGATTGAGAGATTGATGTAAAGCTTGTAACTAATAACAAAAACTGAACACGATTTTCAAGCAAGAGTGTGAATAAGGATTTCAGTAGGCTATCTCTACCTTTCTGTTAGTATTTCTATTTTAATGTCACGATTAGGCCTAGTTTCTCAAATGTATACATATACCCTCTCATTGGTTAACCTGCGGGTCTATATTTTCAGTTATATATAGAGCTTTTTAAGGAAATTAATATATTATCCATTGCAACCAAATTTCTATATGATAACATTATTTATGTTCATATGAATAGGAACTATTATATAAAGCTTGGTTTATGAAGCTTGTAAAACAAACTTTAATGAAAAATGCTATTATAATGATGATTACCAGGTATTAAAGGTAGACACATCAGAAAAACACTTAGAATAAAATCAATACGTGTATTCACCATGCACAATCCTAAGTTACAATGACAATGTAAAAAATAAAATATAAAAATACAAAATTATAAAAAAGGAATAACTGCCAGTACGCAACACCAGGTCTGGCAATGAATTATTATTATGTACGATTTGCTTTTGTAATGTTCATAAATTGAAACTTTTATTTGATATTGTGATGGAGGATGCCATTAGCTACATGAAGCGAGTTTCTGACTTTCTGGAACTTGTTCTTTATTCATACGTTATTTTGTCATAGTAGCTTTTGACATCTTCTAACTCATTCCATTTTGACTTGACTGTAATTTTGAATTGTGTGTTTAGAACTAAAGAAAATTTTATGTAAAGGGAGGATGAAGCAGTTTCTTGCCTGTATCTTCTCTTGTAATGAACAGGAAGAAAAAAATGTAGAGGTGAACAAGTAGAAAAATTTTATTAATTTATGTTTGTTAATTTTGTAAGTTGTGAAGTAATTGAACTATAAAATCTACGTGGACCATTCACCGAGTTACTTAATTCCTTGTAAATTGTATTCCGCTCAGCCGATCAAGTAATTTATATGTGCTAATCTTCACAGGCTTTTCTAACACGATTCGTATTCGAGGTAGAAATAGGTTGCATCGTCGATATTATCTATTTAAAGTTAAAAGTATGGAACAATTGCGCAGAAAAGATTTGAATTAGTTATTAATTAGTAACTGAACAATCGCGTTTCGATTTAATTTTGGTTGACTGCATTTTGAATCCAGTGTTCTCTTTGTTTTTTAACGAACGTTTCATTAGTTTGGAGATAATCAATACACAGTTATAAACAAAGTTGCTCGCTGTCAGTCTGTACCTGTGTATGCTTAGAGCTTTAAAACTATGTTTCAGAATTTGTTACGTTTTTTTATATAAATAAAGCGATAAAAAAGATACTGTCGTTTGTGTAACACCTATAACAGAAGGATATAACATATAACAGAATGAGTACTAACCTTGTGATAGGTATCTTTCTGCCAATTTTTGATTTGGGATATGACGTCATTGACCAGCCTATCGCGCACGCTAAGGTGTAGGTCTGACAGACGCTCTGCTTCCTCCATGCCGCCTTTCCACGCCGCTTCCATTGTGCCATATTCGGGACCTGAAACAATAATTAATTATACTCTTAATTGCAAAAAAAAAAACAAATACATAAAACAGGTTGTTAACATATGTTTGCAAGGGCGGACAGAGATCACTGCCTGTCAACCCATGAAAGTAAGTTAAGAAAATAGATTATAGGGGATACAAATGCATAAAGAAGACAATATTGAAAAACTTTAATATTAAACATACCTACATAATAATAATCCTACTTAAATACACATATAAAAACAAATACTTAAATAATTACATACATAAATATATACATATTAATAATATATACCTTTAAAACAATAATACATGGTAAATGTCTAGGCACTTGGCACTGAGATAGAAATTCGGAGTCACAAAATAAATAAGTAGCAATAGGTTAATTTGTGATAAAGAGGAAAGAGATAGACGTGGACAAAGGCAAATATTGAACTAGTTTAAACCAAGCCACTAGCTGTAGGCAAAGCCAACCCTGAAACCAATCTCCCTTCATTCTACGTCAACACGTTACGTTCGCTGCGCCGGAGTCCAATCTGCGAGACCGATTAGCGCTCGATAACCACAATTTAAATCACTCACCGCCCCTTTTACTGTTAAAGAACTCTCGTAGCTTTGCCTCTGGAGTTAAGGATTAAATTCCAACAGGCTCATCTCCTGTCTGGTGTTGATAATTGCAGTGGGGTGAGCCTGTGCCGACGAGCAACGATTCGCGATAATAGTCGATAAATACACAGTGATAATGCAGATTGAAACGGTTATGAGATGGCTTCATACAGAAACAAGAGCTTACGCAATGTTTAACGATTGTAATGAATGAATTGAGTTGTAAATGTAAAAGATAACGATATTGTATATTTATACTATTCGTTTCAACGGAATGTTTATATGTTAATAACATTCAACAAGTTAATATCTTTTACAAATGACAGAAAATAAGTTTTTGAAGCCGTATTAGTAAAATGATTAGGATCTAGAAAGGAAACTTTTGATATTTTAAAAATAATTTAGTCAAAAACATACCACAAGTTAAAACCTTTCAGCTACCTACCTACCGCATTCAACTTAATATACAAATTTTTAAGTAAAATTTTGTAATGTAAATTAACGGAATTATTTTATTTGTTTTTTTCCATTTTCTACCTTTTCTATATTTATTTGAGATAGTTTATTAATTTTACCTACTGGAAAAACGCGAATCCGTGCTAATTTAGTTGCAGTAATTTTGTGGGTACCTACTTAATTTTAGCATATTTTTAGACGGTGTTTCAAAACTTAAACCAAAAATCAATTTTAAGTACCGCCTAGTACTAGAAGGCACGAGTAGGAACAGAGTTGAAAATTTAGGAAGTCATTATTTTCTACTGGTAAATTAAACTAAGCCTTTAATAGAGCTGCGCTTTAATGTCGATAGTTTAAAAACTTTCGCAAAAATAATAAATTTTACGTTTATTAAAAATATTAAGATACTGTCCTCATATTTTGGCAATGAGTTATGTATAACGGACCCTACAACCCCCTTTCGTAAATTGTAAATTGAGTAGAAGCACATTCATCTTTCCATATATTATTATGTATGTTTTATACCACTAAGCACCTAGCCTATCATATGAATAACTATTAAGACATCAATTCAGACCGAACCATGAATGGGCCGTCGGAAGATGTCTAGGACACGCTCAACCAATTTAGAGAACTGACTCGACAATAAGTTCTGAAGTATGTAGTAATAAAATGATACAAGTATAGTGGTTGTTAGGAGTAATCCAAATTATGGGGACACGTTTATCTTAAAGTAAGCTTAAAACGATTTGACAACACGTGGGACAAAACGTGTCTTTAAATTTTGCACGATCTTCAAATTAATAACATGGTTTATAATTATCAAGTAAGTTCAGCTACAGATTGCCGCAAGTTGTAACCATCTACCGCAAGATGGATTAGCTTCAAGGATATTCCATAACAATTGTTTTCAACACCTTCGAAATTGTATAAATAAACTTAAATACACGAAAGTTACCCATGATTGAAGCAGTTGAATGAATAGAAAACGGTATCAAGTTACAAATTAATTCTTCTGTATTAATTTGTAACTTGATATGAATGTTATCAATGTAACTAAATAACATTGATAGCATTCGTCAATACAACTACTACGTACATACATCTATCTTCCTCATTTACGTAAAAGCGTCGGCAAGTTATTGTTTGGAAATTGGAAAAAGCTTTTACCTATAGTGAGGTCAATATTTTCACTATGAATATACACCACGTTATTTTATAGTCTATTCGCGTGTGTTTTGAAGGTAAAAAGGCTAAACAAATGAAACATACACCATCCTACATTGTAGGTAGTTATCTACGATCTTTAGTTAAATGCTTCATCAGTCAGCTCGCTGAACATAAACCATGCAACATTTCGATAAAATCTTTAAAACAAGCTGTAAAACAGTTACAAAATTAAGACAGACAATAATAAATTAACCAATCACAATCGCAACTGATGATTTTCGCAACAATCACCTTTCAAGACACGATGCCACAAATGCGAACACATAAATTAAACGAATTTCGCAAACACTTGTTCTCGCTTGTTTGTTATACCTAAGTTAATTTTGTTTCAACTTTTACATGTACGACAGAAACGAATTATTTCATGAAGCAATGTATTTTATTAATCATGATAAGTTTGATTCATCTTTTTGGCACGCTTCTCGTCTTTAATATAATTTTATTACGAAAATCTCAACTGGTTGTCTGTACATTAGATACAGCCGAAAGATGGGTACAATCGTTAAGATAACTAATGGTAATGCAAATGCCGAGAGCAACAGTTGGGTAGTAGGTACATACTTATAAAATATTTATTTTGGAACTACGCGAATCTAGTTCTTGTTTAAAAATGCGTTACAACGTGGAGCTAGGTTTTTTTTTTTTTTTCGATATTGAAAACAAAGCATGGTCGCCATGGTTGGATGGATGGCCAACGCTTTATAATCTCCGTGCTTCGGAAGGCAATTGGTCCCTGTTTCTATTGCAATTGTTTCTACCCATCAATCCGAAGTGTGTCTATGTGCTCATGTGCTGATTCTGGTGTTACGATTAGTAACAGGTATTCTTATGTCTCCATACTCTTTATTGCACAAAAGAAAATACATTACAGAGACAATAGTTGGCAAAGGCAAACTAATCCCTTATTTATACAGTTAAGCTAGGTAGCTGGTTAGCTCACCGAGCACTTCAGTCGCCTCTGCACGAAGTTGTCCCGGACCGCTGGAGCGCTCGCGAGGCTGCTCCCCAACGTTGGAGGACCGGGTGTGTCGTGCCGCCACCTGTTTACCGGGGTGGTGAGGTCAATGGCCTTGTATGGCGCGCCGGTGTGGGCGGAGGACCTGACACCGCGATCCGCGGCTATGCTGCGTCGATCGCAGCGAGTCATGGCTGTCAGGGCCATACGCGGATACTGCACCGTGTCGTATGAGGCCGCGTGCGTTCTCGCCGGGACCCCGCCCTGGGACCTCGACGCGCGTGCGCTGTCGGAGGTTTACTGGCGCGGCGTGACATACCGACGTGAGGGAGTGCGTCCTGCGCCAGAGATGGTGGAGCGCTGGCGAACTCGCGCCCAGCGGGAAGTTATGAGGGCGTGGCGACAGAGGCTGGAGGTGCCAACCCAAGGGGTGTGGACACTAGCGGGACTCGCACCGAGCCTGAAAGAGTGGCTGGGCCGCAAACACGGCCATCTGAGTTACCATCTGGTGCAGGTACTTACGGGACATGGTGCGTTCGGTAAGTACTTGCACCGGATCGGAAGAGAGGCGACCCCGCGATGCCACGAATGCGGACACGTGGAGGACACTGCCCAGCACGTGCTGGAGTCCTGCCCGGCCTGGGAGTCTGAACGTCGGACTCTCGTGGCACAGGTCGGCGCGGACCTCTCGCTGCCGGCAGTAATACGGGCCATAGTCGGCGATCCAGCGGCGTGGGAGGCGTTCACCGTCTTCTGCGACACCGCCATGGCCGGCAAAGAGAGAGCGGAGAGAGCGCGGGAGTCCAGCCCCAGCGCGGATCCTCTCCGTCGGAGAAGGCTCAGGCGCCGAGCGCGCCTCTATGGTCTGCAAGCGCAGCCATAGCCGGGGGCTCGGGTGTTCAGGGATGCAGCCCCGTCACCCGATTTCACAGCCCCAGGGAGCTGAAGTCGCGCAACACCCCCCCGTAAAAAGGGGGTGAGAGTGGATCGGTTCGATCGCCCGCCAAATATCGCCCCATGCGCACGCATACCTAGTTCCGCGTGTGGCAGCGATCTTGGCGAACCGAGTGAACGCCGGTGGACGTTTAGTGGGTAGGGCCGCTCTCCCGACTGTCGCTTTGATAGTCCGCAGAGCGGAGGAATCCCACATAACCCTGGAGGGGCTGCTAATCCCTCTAGGGTATGTATAAAACATTTTACCACCGAATAAAAAAAAAAGGTAGCTGGTCAGCTATTATATAGATAGTTTATAATAGGCTGCAGCTTGTAATATACATAGCATACTCATACAATTCACGCACCAATATCCCTTATCTGCCACCATTGTTCACCGGCCCGCATCTTTGAATTAAATAATTATCTTATTACGGAGATATGTTATTTGAACTTCGTACGCAGATGTTATTACGTTGAGGGCTATCTTGGAGTAACTACTTCACATTATGTATTCTGTTATTGTTCTAAACACGGTATACATCCGTGTGTTCGTAGTCAAATTTACGGATCTTCTATGTCCATAAACTAATCTATTTAGAATGTTGTGATGTGATGAATAAGTATGAGATTTTTGAAAAGAACATTTATTTTATCAAAGTTTTTAGAAATCTAGGATGTGTTATTTTAGGAAAGTTTTAAGGCATCAACCTAGAGACTATAGCAAAAAAAGGAGAGGCTCGGAAAGTTTTTGTGGGTTGAAAGGCACAACGAGGTGTCGGGATATAATACTGTTACTATTCGCAAATATTTCGGAAATTTAAGGCGGAAGTATCACTATTAGTTGATTGATGGCGGACTCCTGGCCTGAAATATATGTACCAAGAATATTTTCGCATTAAGCGTGTAAAAAATGCTTGAATAAACGAAGAGGCAAATGGGCAGACGGCTCACCTGATGAAAAGTACGGTCACAGCGGGCCAAAGACAACTGCAGCACCAAAGCAGGAAATAGTTCACCTTTTAAGAAAAGAGTACACTTTTCTTCATACGTAATATAATTAAATAACATTTTATGTGACGAGCAACGTAAACGCCAGTTAATTTAATTACAGTCTTGGTAACGTATTAGAATTAGGTGAAACTGCACAAAGAAGCCGAACATTGGCGGAATATAAATTTTCTCATTACAATAGGTACGTGATCAATACACGTTTTGCGCGTAAAATCGAAAGTGTTTCGTCGGAGGTGCGGGTCGATGTCGCGGCGACATTGCACCTGTTATGTGCGCACGCGCCGGTTATGAAAGCGGTTGTTGCGAAAATTTACCTGATGAAACCGCGTATACAATGATCAATCAATAGATCGAAAACTGCTAAAGAATTTATGGGTTTACTCTAAGCATTGCACTTGTGTTAGTTGTGGACTGATCAGGTTCAGAGCGATTTCCATTTATTACACATAGAATAAACCCGTATTATAATAAAAGAGATCCGCGATAAGTATAAAAGTTTATTTTTAAAAAACGTATTTATTTAGTCCCATAAAGAAACAAAACTGCAATGACAGTTTGAGCACTTACCTACACAGATTCGAAATAAATATTTTCAATATTTTTTATTCCTTATAATATACACTTAGCAATAATTTTGAAGTAAATAGGTAGATCTCTAAGGCCCGATTTTTCAATCCTCAGATAAAAATATCTGTCTGTCAAATGTTAGCTCTGTCCCTTTACTTTTTATGACTTTAGAAAGTGACAGTGATAGTTTTAAATGGCGGATAATTATATCTGAAGATTGAAAAATCGGTCCTAAAACAACTGAATATTTGCGTAGTTACTACTTAATTATTGTATGGAACCTTTGTATAAATAAGCATGAGAAGAGAACTTACTTCGTTCCCTAACAAATTTATTTTTATAAACGATATTTTTATTACCTACTAGCTGTTGCCCGCGACTTCGTCCGCGGTTTCTATGTTTTTTTAACTATCCCCACGGGAACCCCTTTAATTTTCCGGAATAAAACGTATCTAAGATGTCGATCAGGGATATAAGGTATCACCATGCAAAATTTCATTGAAAACGGTCCAGCCATTTCGGAGATTAAACCAGAGAAACAAAAAAATTAAAAAACCTTGGTAGGTATTATCCCCCTGACTTGGTTAGGCATTCCACTTCTACAGTTTTATTATATGTTTTATTATTCCTGTTCATATGGATTGTTTAACATGCACTCAGATAAAAACCATTAACATGTAAAATTTTGTTCTCATTTTGAGAATTTTAAATTAAAATGTCATTTCTGCGCGATATTATAAGCAATATCAATTTTATGTAAATTATCCATTATGGGAGCAATGACATCGTATCTCTTACCTTCTTTAACAACATTTTAGTCTTTTTTACTTTGTAATTGGTTCAACGAGGAACAGTGTTCGAAGTTGGTGAATTTGCAAGATTCGACAGTTTAAGCCTGTAAAGTATGTTCTGTTATTGAAATATTTTCTAAACACAAAATTTTAAGCAACACTTTGTTTTGACAATCAAAACCTCATAAAAAGTAGTAGCTTTTGTCCACCACCACCACCATTCATAGTGAAAGATTGTAAATAAACAATATGTCCTATAACGCTAACTTCATTTAAACAATTCCTTTACTTAATTTTATTCAACAGTAAATTATATAAGACTTTATTCGATTACTTACTTAATTGAAATGTTAATCGCGTAATATATACATTGTTATTTCTAAAGCACATTTTATTAACATAATTCTGAATGCAAGCGTCAGTCGTAACGTTATCAGCTAAATGCGCGTGCGTTACCTATAACAAAATCATCGTGTTCCGAATACAAAATCGATTTATCGTTTACTTCATCGGCAATCAATACTCGAACTCTGAATTCTCGATAAACTTTCCATTTCATCGCATATATTATTCGTAGTGCATTCGCCGTTGGAATATGTAAAAAAAATTGCATTACCTTCTCTAAAAGTGAAACCAACAGAGCAATGAGCAGAGCGAATTACGCTTTCTTATGGTGCGTATTGACTGGTAAAATGTGATAAACAAGGAGAGAATTTGCCGTACATTGCTGTAACATAATCCGTGTAGTGTTGACGCCTTGCACGCACAAACCGAGCATTTTAAAAGGCGCGCGCCGCGATCCGTCGTAATTTGTCGTATTTTTTTACAGAATACAAAGGACCGCGCAACGCACGTGCAATGAAAGGTAGACTGTTGGTAGACATTGCATGTTACGTTTCACCAGTCTGTACGCACCATTAGTGGACTGGAAAATATCGTCGAGGAAAGACAAGATCAACCAATAATATAGAAAGTGTATGTTTGTTAAAAAATATTTAATTATACCTAATGGAGTTATATAAAGTTTATTTCTTAAGAAAAATATAAATATGCGCGAAGCACTAAATAATAAAGTTGTAACAGCTGTCCAAAACTAATATGTATACATAGGAAATGTTTACTAGAGCAAAACAAGAGTCTCTAATAATGAATATTTTTACATTTTAGGCTTGCCTCCTGTTTCGTGGAGTCTCATAATCCAAGACTACAATCACAATCCCCAGTGTGGTAGGCACGACCACACAACCACTCCATTATCGCATCACTATTGATGATAATGGCTCATTCAAACAATGACTATTTTACAACGTGACCTGTTTATTTGTATTTTTCCATGATTGGTTATCATTGTATAAATCTGATGGTTTATGGGATTGAGATACCTAATTTATATGTGTAAGTACGTTTTTTTATCTATAGAAGGCAATGTTTGTTTGTAAGTAATTCCCTAAAGAGTCGGTTCTTTGATCAGTGGTCAGGTTGACCAGTAGGTTAAAATATAGACTGGTGAAAACATATGATGTCGTGATATGACAGCTCAAGTCGGATTTTTAAATATAACTGTAGATAAATAATCATAGACAATTCAACCACAACACGATGTTACGATTAGTAAAATGGCGGCTGGCGGCACAGCTGATGTATATTGCTTCGAATTTTTATCGCAAACTTAACAATGTGTCAAGCTGATATCACACATTTTGGCGTAATCATTGACGCTTTTGGTCTAGATTTTAACTTTTGAGGTTATTTTTACACGACGTTATTATTCGGTGTTGTGCCGACCCCACCCAGAGTGGGAAATTGGGCAAGAAGAAGAAGAGAGGTTACTATTACTACGGATTAAAAAACTCACCCTAAGAAAACGTTTTGGAGTTGGAGATAAGTTTTTACATTAAAGTCCCGCTAAATGTTCTTACTCACATTTAACCGTAAAAAGTGTTACTTAGCACAACGTTAGAATAAAAAAAATATAAGAACATTAAAAATCCTCGTAAATAAACCACTTTTTACAGAAGTCAAGAAATATTTTGAGTGGTTCTATAGATTTACTATTTACTATTGCTTATCTATTATATTTGCTCAATTATTTTAGACTAGCAATTCTACGAATATATTTTGAGCACCTACCTAATAATTATATCTCCTAGATATTATAGCTAGCTATAGGTGCACAAAGATCTTAGGAAATCATTGAGAATTTCTCTCAGAAATTTGGAATGTGGAGATAAGTAACTTTGATATTTTAAAGTTCTCAATGAACTTCACCGTAAATGAAACTAGGTTAAAGGATGTTCCGAGAAAAAGATAAGTTAATATTGCGCAGGTCAAAACACTCCGAGCCGTGATAGTTAACACCGACCAGTAAAATATCACAGTAACGGGACAAGCCTTTGACCATCGCTTAGAGCGCGGCCATATAGCCAGCGGGCGAGCGAAAGAGCGGACTGACGACGGGCCTTGACAAACCTTGCCAAACTGAGCGATGATTGTCGCGCAGACGCCAGAGGTTGAGTGTGCAAAATATGAGGAACGCATTCTATAAATAGTTTTGAACCCAGAAAAGCTTGCAGATTATGAGTCTGAATGTTGCCAGATTTCATGGTCCATATTTTTTATTGGAAGGGAAAACCAAGATTTTCTCGATATCCCGATGCCCACCGATTCCCCGATTCTCGATGTCTCGATATCTTTTTTTTATCCTGGGTAGGAAAAAAATATGGACCAAGTAATCTCCTGGAAACATTCAGAATCATAATCAAGCTTTTCGGAGTTCAAAACTATTTACGGAATGTGGTCATCATATTTTGCACACTCAACTCTATTCAGCTCCCTCCATAATTTCGCGCGATACGATTCGCGGCAAATTCGCTTTTTCTAAACAAGGGCTTAGCACTGTGGTTGGAGGTGTAAACCAAAGTACGAAATGAGGTGAAACGGCCCGACCGCTGGTAATGTGGCCCGTGAGCGAGCAGGTTCCGGCGATAAGCGTGGAAGATTACATTTAGCAGGTACACATTACATGGGCTATTAACTCTTCGAAGTCGCAAGAACGGTTTATGAAGAAACAGGAATTGAAGTCGCATGATCACGAGTGTTAATCTTGACACAAATCTTAGGAATCTCGCGATAATTGAATGAAATGCAAAACAGGACGCGCTTAACATTTCTTTCAAGAAAATGTTGGAATAAATTTTAATTTCGACATGGAAAGCGACGCGATGACCATAATAATTTAATTGGCCAACAGCTTTCTTGAGGCTGAGGTCTTATTCTCATTTTTCATGTTTCATATCTTCATACTCTATAGATACTCTTTCATGTAATCAATTCATAAAATGAAAATAATATTTGTTACAACGGTATGTGAGAAAGATAATGCATTCATAAATACCGATGATATGCAAATGTCTTTGAGTAGGGAGGGACTCAAACAACGCTATTGTCAATAATTCTTTGCATTATCATGAATGTGATAGATGGTCGATCTGGAAAGAGTTGTTGCGGATACGTATCCGGTGATTCAGCTAACAAACATAAAGAGCAGCTCAATTTCAAAAACTATAACAAATTATATTATAATTGTTAATTTAGTGTACAGTCAAGTTCAAAAATATGTATGCACGTTTGACAGTAAATGACTCTTATTGGTAGGGAATAAAGACTATCACCTGTCAAATGTGCATATATAATTTTGACTGTACCAAGTCGAAATCAGCATAATTCATGGCAGTAAGCTTAAAAATAAAAAGTAAGGACGAGAGGAGAAACCAGTACCAAGTGTTACAAAGTAAATTAAAAGTTTATAAGTCGGGCTTAGGAATAGAAGATAAAACAGGATAATCTTGTGATGGGACTGAGACCACTAAAACCACTTCGACACTGAGTTGTTTTGTGTTTGTGCTTCGCTTCCCCTATTCACCCTTCCTTGCCATCACCGAATAATTGGATGAACGTTATGATGCTAGCTGTGGGCAGATCTAACCGGATAACACTTGAAAACAAAAAATCCTCACCTTTCTCTATAAGATCATTCCATTTCTTCGCCCAGCCTCTTAAGCTCTTCGCGTAAGTCTTCTCGATGTCGGCCCGTTCTTGGACGAGGGCCTGGAGCTCGGAGCACAGCCGGTGGCCATCGTCCACCCGCCTGGTGGTCCGCTTGTAGTTGCCGGGCTCCCAGAACGAGTCTGATGCGGTCAGCAACACCTGCTCGTCGCTGTGGTGCGACATGGCGGTGCGACACTCACACACCGCCCCTCTGCAACAAGCAAATATCATTACAAAATAAAAAATAATAACTTCTGCCATTCTAAAATGTTTAGCTACCAACTAGTCAAAATCACGCAGCGTATGCCGCTTGTGTTATGTATACTAGATGACGGACAAAGTATAATAGTTACTAATACTAATATTAATTAGGAGAATAAATGCCTGTATGAATCACACAAACATAAGCCCTCACCGCGCTGAACGTATTTATTTATTTATTTTATTTAGGGACGACGACGCCTTGAAACAAGTGTATGTAATGGAAAATGTTGTGAACTGCAGAATATCGTTGATTTTCTTGGGGTGCTTCAGGGTGCAAACTATCTTGACCATTCTGTTTTAGAACAGTTTTTTAATGGATGCCATAGTTTTCTCTTCCACGAATTTCGATAAAATGTCTAGACATTTAGATAACACGTAATATAATCTGATAAATTAAATATTGGCTGTTTATGACACTCTGGAAACAGTAGCAGCATCTAACTGTATTGGGTAGTTACGCACTGTCAATGATGAACGGGCCGTTCGGACGTGCGTAAGGTCATGGTCTCTTCAAACGAGACATAAAAAATGAATTTTTCGCATTTCAGATTAACCGTAAACTGTGTTGCTAGTACACTATAGTTCTGGTTCACCAAAAAAAATGAAAAAAAAAAATGAAAATAATATCCCTATTCCCAGCAGCAGTAAAGAGAACACCCAAAATTCACGACTTTCTTACGTGAGGACCTTACATCTTATGATACCCCAATTTCACTTTTCGCTGACATGAATTCTTTGCAAGTCCTTGTGAAACCCTAGGGGGTCGATATAGACTACTTCGGATAAGGATTTCTGCTCAGACATACAGGAAAGATGAAGTAAAATATTAAGTTACATTCTTAGAAAGTGCTACAAAATAATTATGATTAATTCAGTAATCTAACCCATTTCTGATAATATCAATTGTATCAGTCTGATATGTATGATATCAAAAGTCGATGATGTAAGTGTATTATTGTAAACTGATTAACTTGCACTGGAAATCGGGTCAGTGTTTATTTTGCACTTTTGAGTGTTTGATTATTTCTTTTTTTTTGGGCACAGATGGGCAAGTTCTATTTCTGTTGGTAAGTAGAGTCGATAAATAATTTTTGTAGAGTTACATTATTCTGATAGCTCTCATAAGAGTATCGCGACGATGTAGCCGCGATCTTTAAATTATTTTCATTATCCTACTTTTAGATCGCTACGATAATTTGTTTTGGTGGTTATGCTAGGTCAGCTGCTTGATTATTATTGGAAATATTGGAATATACCTGATTTTTTAAATAATTCTTTATTAATCTTCAAATCTTCATACTTATTTAAAAAAACTATTTCGTTATTACATAACATAATATTCTGTGTTTGTTATGTAATGAAAGCACTAAGGCAGTTAGTTATAACTCAGTGCCTGATTGAATTAATCTGACGATCAAATAAATTACCAAAACAAACCATAACAAATAACATTAACCTTACACAACATCATTAAACCTATAAACTAGCAGCAACACAAATAATTAGAAGTGTGGATATTTATTTGTCGGCCTTTCATAACGCGCCGTGAATGTTAATCTAATAAACTGCCTTGAACTTTAGCAAGCATTGAATTATCTGCTCAGCCCATAGCATGACTCTTGATAGTAAACAAAGTAGTTATTTCTCCATACGGTATGGTTTCTGTACTCTGTGGTATGGGCATGTGTTGAGGAGGGATGAATGTAACAGGTAGAAGAATGCTTTGGATGAAAGTAGATGGACCTGGAACGAGAGACCAAGAAAGCGGTGGATTGAGTGTGTGAAGTGGGATACGAGAAGTAAAGAAGAGAATGTTTAGCTGACGTGTGACAGGCGAGAGTGGAAGAATAGCACAAGTTGTGCCGATCACTAATTGAGTGGGAAAAAAGGCAGAAAAAAGATTTCATGGGTAGTTATGGAAATTCCATAGTACCCGGTAACGGCAAAAGACTTGTCCCCTATTACATGGGACAAACGAAATTATTGGCGAAGTGTGGGTGTAATGCACCTCTGCCTACCCCTTCGGGGATAAAGGTGATCTGCCACGCTGGCGTAAGTGGTGAACGTATACAATTTTCGTACAGTAGGTACTATCAAAGCTCAATAATAAACATTACGTAGTGCCTTCTAACTTCTACCCAACTTCTATCGTGTTTTGCAAAAATCAAAATGCCAATAATAGCTGTCTTTTGAGAATACATATATAGAAAAAATATTTAATTTTAAGGATCTTGAATTCTTGATTGGTGTAAAATAGCGGGCATAAAAATTTATGTAGCTATTATAAGAGATTAACAATTTAATTCGAGTTTTAATGCCATAAACGGATTTTAGTTCTGTTTTTGAGGCAAAATATTCAGTGATGTTAGGCAATATAACTAATGGTAATTTGTGTTTTATAGTTTGCTTATTTAGGAAAAAATGTTAACTATTCACATCATTCGCTTATACGCAAACGCTTATACGCAAAAGAACGCAACAATAGAATTTCAAGATGATATTATACAAAAGATTCTTACTTTGGACTTGACAACTGACTTTAATAGTGAGTAATTAGTACAATGATTCATAGATTTTTAGAATCAATATAAAAATTTAAGTATTATAACAAGACAATAAGATTTGTTCGCCATTGCCCTCACGATTTTAGGGTTTATCTTTGCGTTGTTACGATTTAAGGGTTGAATTGTTCTTGTAACTAGAACTATTAAAAGGCTAGAATCTCTATGTGATTATTAGCAGAACTGCCTTCACTATTGCTTGAAATTTGCATTATATTACGCCATTATCCCGATGGAGTAGACAACTAGAAATAGTCTATACCTCCACTTGTTAGGCACACTCTCCGGCACACACCTAACGAATCTTTAAATTTCATTAATATTTTCATGCCTACCCCTCAAATGTATTGATCAGTTAACTAGGTCCTATCTGACAACATTGACTTGCGCAATATCTTGATTACAGTACTTATTAACTTGTGACGTGGTGGATCCTAACATAAGTAAAACCAAAACAAAACAATGAAAAAAAAAGAGACAGACGGTAAATTTAAAAACAGAAACAAAGAGAAAATGGCCAGAGAAGTGCGCAATAACAGCAAAAAGTCGCTTATACTGAGTAAGCGCCTCGTTACAACCTGAATCCGCGTTAGTATTAATTAAATCGTTAGGTGACGTGATTCCCGCACTCGTATGCCTCATCACATAAGCATCTGCATTAAATGGTTGGATCGTGCGCATGACTTCACACATACGTAATTTATGTTGTGAAGAGCCTCGTTCTGGAAGTATTGTAAGGAATTGAATAAATTGATAAAACAAGTGTAAGAAAATAATATGCCGTACTTAAATTATTAACTACCATATCATAATACTATGTTAATCCGATATACCATATCATAATATATGTTAATCGATACAAAAAGGATTACCACAATTTCGGGCTTGTATACGATACTAATCACAAAAGTAATAATATTTTATCAGTAGGTATTCTAAACATACAATATCCCCGATAGGACAATCAGAGATGCTCCACTCCATATGTTTTCAAACATTTTCAAAAACGTTTTCAATAATGCTGCTGATACATAGTTTCATAATATTATTAAGGCTTTTATATCGAATATAAATACAAGGTCGAGAAGAAAAATGTAGAAAATATGTTTATTGTATATTATTGCTATCATATACGCCTGTGGGTAAATATCTTTGTCACAATTACTGTGTAGTAATTTTACCCTTGAATTCATACAGCCTAATTAGTTTTAAAATGATAATGTAAAATGCTTTTGGAGTAATTGATTTTTTATTGTAAAATAGTTTATAGCATGTACTCTTATATTATTTATAGCACGAGCACTTCAGGTATGAACTTCAGGGGTGAACACTTCAGGTACAAATTTTCTAATGGCGAATTTTCAAGGAAGTACAGTAAAGTTATTATAATATAACCAATACGCATTGGGCCTGCGTGGTGGTGTTACGGCCCATACTCCTCATGTGTTTCTTCAAGAGGAAGGCCTATGCCCAGCAGTGGGACGTATATAGACTGAGGACGATTATAATCAAAACTGTCGTAGGTATCTTTTCGCAAACTATAACCCCTAACCTTACTACATACCGCAGTTACATTTAGAGCAACATCATTCATCATTCGTCCCACCAGGGTGTAGTCTTGAAAAATTCATTAATTCACTCACATCCATGATTTTGTTGTAGCATCACCAAACTCGAGCTATGTTGGACACAGCTGCCGTAGTATCTAAGACCAACGGCTTCAGAACTTTGCTGGGAACAAAGCACTACTTGCACCCAAGTTTCTTCAACTTTGGCGAAATCTGGTTTGTTTTCATCATTGAAAGCACGTACTGCTCGAAACATTGTTGTTATATATACGTAGATGTTTGTATCCCGTAGTCAGAATTTGTATTACACATAACTATTATATCTGGAGTCAAATATCAAGATCAACGCTGCATTCCGGGTCGCAACAACAACGTGGCGACAATGCGCAATATTATTTGTCCTCCTACACGAGGAATGTCATATCTATCTGTAGCTTAGTCTAAGCACAAGATATAAAAAACCTTGAAAAGATATTTTTAAGGTTATACATCACCTAAAATAGTGCAGCACATGACGAGTTTTCCTTTGCATTGGTGTTTACACGTGTGTTGATGTCTTCTATCCTTCGATTTGAACATCATTCAACTTCGCCAAAGAAACACTGACAAAATTATGAGTTCTTTAGTAAATTGTTATATATATCGTATCGACCAAACTTGATGCCAAGCAAAACTATTTGCAAAAGGTTTATCTTAAATGTATCAAGTCGAAGAATATAGTTAAGGCTAGAACTATAAGTATTTAAGTGTGACGTATGACGTAACTAAAACTAAATGTACGGTGAAACCTAAATATACCAAAATCTATAGAAAAACACAAAATACTAGATAAGTCAGGACTAATCACGCCAAGAATAAATCCATTTTTGACAATAAGGGTATAGATAAACACAATAAATAAATAATTCAAGCTTAAAGTTAAAATGTAATTAATTAGACATAGCCTGTACAGTATTAGTTACTACAAAGTATCTAGTCTACTTTGTGAAACAATAACTATTCCACAACGAAGCCGTAAGAAGTTGCTTTGATAGATCTTCAAAAATTCCTCGTAAATATGAAACAAAGTGAATAATAATAATTCCGTCCACTTGTCACTGAGATTGCGCCGGTTCCTCCCACGGGTGCTCTAATAGCGATAACGAAGTAAACAACGCGGGTCTATTCATAGAGATTCATAGACCTCAGTGAGGTACGCTCATCGCTCAGTAGTTTGATTTCATCCTTTAGTTTATTGTCTCCTACACATATTTGGTAGGTACGAGGGTGGATTGAAAAGTAGTCGGCCTAACACTGATCCATTTAGTTCTAAAAATCAAATCTACCCACATTATTTAGTCCAATTCAGACCTGTTAATTGTGTGAAGTTTGAAACGTATGAGATAATTAGTTTTAATTTTATAAATTTATTAACAAAGCAATCTGACATCATTTTCGCAAATGGAGCAAATCGAGCAGCGTGCCGTCATTAAGTACCTCCATAAGAAGGGGCTGTCATCAAAAGCCATCCATGATGATATGGTCAGTACATTAGGGGATTGTGCTCTTTCATATTCATCCGTCAAAAAATGGATTGCAGAATTCAAGCGTGGTAGAGAGAGTGTGCAAGACGAACCCCGCTCTGGAAGGCCTTCGACATCCACTACTGACGAAAATGTTAAAAAAATACTCGACTTAGTTATGGGAGACCGCAGATTGAAAATTAGAGAGATAGCCGAGATTATAGGCATCTCTTATGAACGTACTCAAAACATAATAGTCAACGTGTTGGGTTTCCACAAGGTGTCTGCGAGGTGGGTTCCGCGACTGCTTTCAGTTGAGCAAAAAAGGATGCGATTGACTATTGCACGCGACTGTTTGGAGTTATTTGAAGCTGATGAATGTGATTTTTTTAATCGTTTTGTTACTATGGACGAAACATGGGTTCATTACTGTACACCAGAAACAAAACAACAATCAAAACAGTGGAAAAGACATGGTTCACCACCCCCCAAAAAGGCTAAGTCGATTTTGTCGGCAAGTAAGGTGATGGCTTCAGTATTCTGGGACTCGAAGGGTGTGATTATGGTTGATTATCTTGAAAGGGGTCAGACTATAAACTCTGATTATTACTGCACCTTACTACGTCGTTTACGAGAGGAAATAAAAGAAAAACGTCCAGGAATGATCAGAAGAAAAGTCCTGTTTCATCAAGATAACGCTCGTGTTCACACGTCTGTTCAATCAATGGCAGAAATTCACAACTGTGGCTTTGAACTGTTACCGCATCCACCTTATTCACCTGATCTAGCACCGTCAGACTTTTTTCTGTTCCCTAACCTAAAAAAGCACTTGGGAGGTCAAAGATTTTTGACAAACGACGAGGTCAAAGCAGCAGTAGACGCATATTTTGACTCTAAGGAAGAATCATTTTTTTTCAACGGGCTAAATGCTTGGAAGAGAAGGTGGCAAAAGTGCATTGAACTTGATGGTGATTACGTTGAAAAATAAAAATATATTTCAATTATTATATATTTATTTTCTTGGTTAGGCCGATTACTTTTCAATCCACCCTCGTATTATGACTTTGTGTGGTCTAATATCATGAGAGTGGGACGGAGATGGTATTCTAACTAATTTGGATGATACTTTGGTTATAGAGTATTTTATTCTCGTATTTAAGCTGTTACTGATTTAAAAGGTAAAAAGTAAGGGTTTTTTTTCTCGTGATCGGTATGATAGATAAAGTGATAAGAGGAAGACTACATAAGAATCATGATATAGATAGCATATATAAGTATACAGATAGACACATTTACAGAGAAGGGATATCAAAAATATATTATTACGTAATAAAAATACGCTGAAATACAGGATAGGAATCTAATAAAAAACAGAAAGGAAATAAATATTGCCACACTAAGATGAAAATTCGAAAAGAATGGGGCACTGATAATACTCTTATTGCTTTTGCATCTAATATCACATATTTAGGAAATTTACAGAATCATTGATTAAGGGAATCACATTCTAAGAGAACCCTAAAAATTTACACGATATTTGTGTACACTTGATTTGTTGCACAGATTCGTATTATTTAGACCAAAGCCTAAACACTATAGAACACAGTTTTGAAAATCACAAAAAGAAAAAATAATATCGATGCACTTCACTGAATTAGAATTTAAAATTACACAATTCTTTTCAAAGATACAGATTATCACTAAAGACACAATCTCTCGACACATAGACACTGAATGACAGTTTTATATTCGTATACCGATCCATATTCTTACCAATCAGCGATGTTCAGAACAGATGTAGACTCTAATATCAATGTGTTAAAAAGCAAAAACCAATGCTTTCTGCCTCAAAAAATGTTGGGTGTACGAAACAATGTCCTTGGAATGTATTTCAGTTGATTCATACAAGTTAACATATCTGAATTATGGTTTTATTTAAATTGTTACATACTTGGCTTGTCTATTGTATACAGAGATATGGAACTAGTCATAATTTTTTTTTAACAAGTCAAAATATTAAAGCAGTTTCTTTAAAAAAAGTTCACAACACTCAAAAGCAACTCTGTTATTACATAAGTATCACATTACTTGTCTGTCTGCACCTCTAGCGAAGCATAACGTCATAAAAAACATAATACGCAAGAAATGCGCATCAAAGTTCATCATTCAGAAGACTCCATTAGATACCTACTGTTTACTCAGCTGTTCTAGTCGTTGACACACAAACAGTGCTTCAGCCATGTGTTGTAGCTATAAACTGTTTCCCACGCAACATCTCCGGCGCAATGACATCTCTCCTGGTAACTATCACGCGCGCGACGGCTACCTTTCTCTTTCATAAGTATGAAAATTATTCAATTTAGACAGAGACAAATAATAGAAATGAAGATAGGAGTGACGAAGCCTTAACGGTTTGTAGGACAGGAAAAGGTAAACAAATCAGTAGGTGCAAACCGGCAATTTGTGATTCCGGAATTATGCCATAATTGTTTACCAGTCTACATTTTCATTTAATAGGGTATAACAATGTAACAGCATGTGATTAAACATTATCTGGGCTTACCAATACATTCAAGGTTGTTATATTGGGTCCTTACATATGAAATTGGTGTTTTTATTCTGTCTTAGCAATTTGTCCGTAACTATTAAGTTTCAGAACATTCTTATAAAATAATTTCCTCTTCTAAAAATAGACCATATATTTGAGCTCGTATTATTTAATTTGATAATTTGTTGTAAGTTTAATTGTGTTAAAATTGGACACGAAGACAACTCTTTTTAAGTGCCTCCCGAATACATCATTTTATTTGCATTCACTTAAAAACGATAAATATTTTTTATTAAGTGTGATATTACACATATTACTAAAGCTTGTCTAATGATAGATGCCAAATATTATTATCTTTGGATTTGTCGTTGTGAAGAAAACTGATAAAATGTTAGTATGTAAAATGCAGACATCCCCAAAATCTCCATACAAAACACCAATTTCATAGGTAAGGACCTAATATATTTATTTTAACATATAACATATTGTTTATTGTGACATGTATTAAATGGCAGCCCAATAAATTTTTTCCGCTTTTTAACATAGCAACCTCATTCTCTTTGTTTAATTGAATTGGGACAAACAAAGGGACAAATTCTCATTTGCCCGTAATGATTCAACGTGAGTAGGTAGAGAAAATGAATGTACAGATATTTTCAGATAGTAAGACGAATTTGTATTGATAGATGTGGCATATCAATCGGTGTGTTAGATAAAAGAAACAGTTTAAGGTAGGATGTTGTTTAGAATAGTTATATAATAAACATTACCTATAGACTCGTACCTATCAAGATCAATCCATGTTATTTTAAAATAAGTGAGATGAATTAAAAAAGTGATGCTATAATTGTTAAGCTATCTTCATCGCAGCTGAAACAATGACATAAGCGTTTGGGAGCGCTTTTATCATCAATCTAACCAAAAGTAAACAGTTTTAAACATAATAATAAATATGCCGAGTGTTTAGATTAAACTTTACAATGTTATACAACCAAATGGAATAAAACAATAAAAGACCGTTGACCTTTTCGCCGGTAATCATCTGTTGGCGACTACAATAAAAGCTGGTACAGTGATCACCAAAATTCGCGTGAGGGCAACCAAACTTTTTAGACCATGGATCAATGGGTTAAAGTTCATTTTAGCTGTGAGTGGTACGAAAATGGTGGTGTGTATCTCATTTGATGGGTGTTTTCTGCGGTTTATAACCGCAATAGTTAAGGCCATGGGCGCGGTGTTAGCGCGGTTATTGAAGGGTAATGTAATAAGTTTTTAGTTAGCAAGAAGAATTATTTTCCATAAAGGTGGGATAGGTTGGTTGTAAATGGTTGATGACGACAAATAAATAACCAGCAGCGATTCAATTTGACATGTCGACTGGGCATTAGTGTCCTTGACTGACCAGCTCCACAACATGCCCATCCCAAATAAAAATGTATACAGCATCAAGTTCAGCAGTAGAGTTAACAGTGGGTACGCCTGTATTTTAATTTAGACGCTCGATATTTATGTAGTGACTGGAGCAGTGTCAAGTGCCACTACATTTATTTAACAGTTCTCTAGGTTAAAACATTAAAGTTTTTTAATAGTCATATATTAGGTTGGGGAAAAAGTCTTTTCGCATTATAGTATGTATAAACTTGTAATAAAATCTCTTTGGCTATACTATTTGTATCTGGCTGGTTTTGGTATCATTGAAAGTTTAAATTTTAAAGAACATAATTCCAAATTCAAATTAGGAAAATGTGTGATTTTCATTTGTTTTTCGTACCGCCAAGATGAGTGAATCTAATGAAGAAATTCGATACATTTTAAAATTTTACTACAAAAAAGGTAAAAATGCAACGTAAGCCGCGAAAAAAATTTGCGATGTTTATGGACCTAGTGCAGTGTCTGTGAGAGTAGCACAAATTTGGTTTAAGCGTTTTCAATCCGGAAATTTTGATGTTAAAGATGCACGTCGCTCTGGTCGCCCTATTACAGATAAAATGGATGCCATTTTTGAAAAAGTGGAGCAAGATCGGCATGTCAGTAGTTACGACGTAGCTGAAGAACTGGGAATTGACCACAAAACAGTTTTGGCGCATTTGAAAAAAACTGGGTACACAAAAAAGCTCGACGTTTGGGTACCTCACGAGCTCACTGAAAGAAACCTAATGAACCGTGTACTCATTTGTGATTCTTTATTACGACGTAATGAAACCGAACCATTTTTGAAGAAGCTGATAACTGATGATGAAAAGTGGATCACGTACGACAAGAACGTGCGAAAAAGGTCGTGGTCAAAGGCCGGTCAGGCTGTGTGGCGAAACCCGGGTTAACTCGCAACAAGGTGATGCTGTGTGTGTGGTGGGATTGGAAGGGCATTATTCATTATGAGCTGTTACCACCAGGCAGGACCATCGATTCTGATCTCTACTGCGAACAACTGATGAGATTAAAGCAAGAAGTTGAGAGAAAGCGGCCGGAATTAATCAACAGAAGGGGTGTGGTTTTTCATCATGATAACGCTAGACCTCACACATCTTTAGCCACTCAGCAAAAATTAAGAGAGTTTGGCTGGGAGGTGTTAATGCATCCGCCGTATAGTCCTGACCTTGCACCTTCAGATTTCCACCTGTTTCGGTCTCTTCAGAATTCTTAAGGCAGTGTCAGGTTAACGTCACGAGAGGACTGCCAAAACCACTTGTCGCGGTATTTTGACCAGAAGTCCCAAAATTTCTATAGCAATTGGATCATGTCCCTACCTACAAGATGGCAAAAAGTTATCGAACAAAATGGTACCTACATACTTTAGTTAAATGTAAATAAACTATATTAAAAAATGTTTTGAATTTTCTTAAAAAATGCGAAGAAACTTTTTCCCCAACCTATTATGTATAAGATAGAAGACAATTTCTGTATCATTGTAGTTTCTCTGAACTGCTGGGCACAGGCCTTCCTCATGGAAAAACACATGAGGAGCATGGGCCGTAACACCACCACGCTGGCCCATTGGTGGGTAGAAATAATCTAACTAGCGACCGGGACCAACGGCTTAACGTGCCTTCCGAAGCACGGAGGAGCTCGAGATCACAAAGTTTTGGTCCCCCATCCATGGCCTGACCATTGCGAAGGTAGCTTTGTTTTCAATCGAAAGCCAAAGTGTACTAACCACTACCCACCGAGCTCCTCCGAGCGCACGAGTGTCATTTAAATATAGTGTGAACAGTTAATGTTTCATTGGCAGTAACCAATTTATATTTGGTCTACTTTGCACAATAAAATTTCAAAAAGTCGTCAAAGAACCTTTATTACATATATCTACACAACTTTTACGCTCAATAAATACAATTGTTGCCATATCGAGGCTACATTATGAATGCTAAATACGAACAGATCGGACATCAATTTAAAAGACGGTACAACAAAACATTCAATTTTCAAAAGTATGGGCTTTGACTGTTAATTTTACGTACCCTGCAATCGTGTCCGAAAGCTCGCTTTATTAAAAAATATTTGTTTAATTTGTATCTTACGATTTTGTTGTTCCATTTAGACTCGAACTTCTGTATTACAATCTCAACTCTTCCCTGTGACCGTAATGGCGAATATTTGTTCTATTTTCACAAGGAATGCCCATATTGTACCTATGCAGAATGTATTCAGTTTATGTAAAAACTGTCTAATAATCCTACTATTCGTCGATCGATCGATAATTCTGCTATTGTACTCTTGCCCTCAAGTCTCTTCTGAACCTGTTTATCTCGACTAAGCGCTATATCGATTAAATCAAATACTATTTATTTTATAGGTAAGTTGCATGCTTGCTCTTGTGTACCAAAGGTTGAGTTGTATTTAGAGATCGTAACGGCCACGCGGCTGCGGCTCGGCCCACTCGATTTCCCTGGGAGTAAAAATCGGTTGTCGTCAATTAGTCGGACACAGCGCAAATTTAATTACTATCAATCGACACGGACGAAGAGACACGTATTACTGTGTCAATAACAGGGGCTAGAATTGTCGTTTTTTGTATTCAATACCTAACTGTTACTTAAATAAAAATCTACCCTACAGTACATCGTTACCAGCCCGTCACGTCCCACTGCTGGACACAGACCTTCCTGCACGGAGGAACACATGAGGAGGGCCTTACCACCACTACGCTGGCCCAATGCGTGGTGAGTAGAAACGGATGTTGTAGCGGCCGGGACCAACGGCTTAACGTGCCTTCCGAAGCAAGGAGGAACACGAGATCACAAAGTTTTGGTGGGTTGGGATGGGTATCTCAGAACTGACCATTCCGAAAGTAGCTTTGTTTTCGATATTGAAAGCCAAAGCGTACGAAACACTATGCCTAACGTGACCATACGTCCCGCTTTGGTCGGGACAGTCCTGCTTTCAGGCGGTCTGTCCCGGTGTCCCCAGCGAGACTGACATAGTCCAGCTTTTGCAAAAATAATTTAAAATGTACATTTCCCGCTCTAATACAAAAATACGGCTTAGAAGTCACGCCACTATTGGGGCTTAGTAAATCGTGCCTACTTAACTATTCTTTGTTTATTGCTTTGATTATCGAAATCTTCTTTAATAAAAAACTTATAAAACACATTTTTTTTTGTTTTATAATTCCGGTTCCGCAGATGTCCCGCTCTGGCAAAAAAATGGTCACGTAAACAATGCCAAGGAGCTCCTTCCTACAGTGAAACAAACAAACCAAACAAGACTGTGCTTTTAATGCAGTGTTAGCTACTTTCGTGTTTGGACTCCACGTGCTGCTTAAGTCATCAGCTGAGTCCCTCAATAAAAAAAACCCTTTAGTACCTATGATCAAACACAAACGAATAACGCCTTAACATAATCAAAAAAGATATAATAACATTTACGATTGACATTATACCGATGCATGAATTGGACTGTCTTTTCTCTTGTTATTATTATCTTCGTATTATTAGACACTAGCTGTTGCCCGCGACTTCATCCGCGGTTACTATGGTTTTTAACAATCCCACGGAAACCCTTAAATTTTCCGGCATAAATAGTATCTAAGATGTTGACCAGGTATATAAGGCATCACCATGCAAAATTTCATTATCGGTGCAGCCATTTCGCACAACACACAAACAGACGAACAGTCAGAGAAACAAATAATTTATATTTTCCCTCTTTTTCTCTCATGTACAGACATTTGACCTCTAAAGTTTTTTAATATGTATAGAGTATATTAATGAGGATTAATGACATTATTTTGAGAGGATTTTGTGAAAACTGTATGGACATATCTCATTTTATCTCAAAGTAAAACATACTCTGGATTTTATCGTTTGTAGAAATAACTACGCGGGTGTGAAATTATTATAATATGTTTTCCTTATTTCCGGCACGTTAATCTCTCAAATCTTTAATAAAAAGTTACGATAGACCCTCCTCTGATTTGAACGGTCGGGCAATTGGGTTACGTTTCACTGCATTGAATTTAATGTAATAAAGCAATTATTTTTGTGAAGCATAAATGTTACGAACTTGTTGCAAAATCAAGTTTATTTATCTTAACAATCTAAACAGTTTGCGTTTTTTTTAACTTGCTTTAAAAATCTTATCGATATGTGAAAAGAACCCAAATTATCTATCATACTCGGCAGAAAAGAATAATTATTAAGATAGGCGCAACAAAATGAAAGACTAGGTCAGGCTTTTATGACTCTACAAGTATTTATACCTTCATTAGACCCGCAATAGAATGATATCAAATATGTAATGGGAAAGTTAGTACATAAAAAGGATAAAATATAAATTAAAACTATAAAAGGGCTATTAAGCAAAATTAAAAAAAAAACAGAATTTTTCTCCGTTCCGAATTCGATGAAGCATACTTAAATATTTTTGTGACTCCATAACAATACTTCACGTTCTTTATTTCTTTGCGTACCTACAATGTGGTATGAAACAATAAAACAATACGAAATTATCTCCAAGAGTTTTCAAACATATAACTATTATACTCGAATATTTGACACATTTCAAAGTGTAATTGAGCACGTATGCGATTGAACCCGCTACCCTTATACGGTGGTACTGCTGAACAGTCGACTCATGTAGACGGCAGTTAATACGAAAAAGGATAGCTTTTGCGTCGAACCATTGTCAACTATATACGCTGTCAATCGATTATAGTATGAGCCTTTGTTTATCTACTCGAGAAAAGTAATAGTTTTTTTTAATACAAAACAATTCGTCTTTATACGTATAGATCTTTAATACTTACTTTAAATTGACATAGAACGTCTATCTTACAAAAAAATAATAGGCCTGTCAAAGAAACACTTAGTAATTGATATAGTAAATTTGATGAAAATATTTATATAAACCTTCATAGGTTACGACTTACGCATATTTTTGGGAGCATCATATATTCCACGACTTTAACTAGAAACAATCAGAGAAGAATCATTATTTTCTTATTTCTAAGATGTTTATGACATATTTCAATATGGGTATTAAAAAGAATCATTCCTCTAAGATACACTTTCCTCATAGGTACACTTTTGAAAAATCTCCGCTTTTGTTCCTGTAAGATACACTTTGGCCAAGTACAGCAAACCAGAAAAGTATTACTGCAAGTTTTGAAAATTAAATAATTGAAAGATATTGATGCTTGTTGGTGCTTTTTGTTTCATCCCCACAACCAAATTTTGACGCGATTTTCTTTGTAAGTAATTTTTTTATTAATTCACAAAAGTTTTCGATAATCTTATAGACGAATACAATAAAAATTTTCTTACTCAGTCAAATACCCTATTGCTTTTAAGTAAAAAGTCATAAACTAAAGAAAGAAATTATGTTTATGAAAACAATAGCCAAACGTATCAATGAACTTTAATTTGACATTCATTTGTTTTTACGGAATTCACATGTTTTTTTTAGGATTCCGTACCTAAAGGGTAAAAACAGGACCCTATTACTGAGACTTCGCTGTTCGTCTGTCTGTCTCCAGGCTGTATCTCAAGAACGGTGATAGCTAGACAGCTACAATTTCTGTTGCCGCTGTAACAACAGATACTAAAAATAAGAAACTTAATTTTACAAAAATCATTATTTTCTTTTTATTTCGAAGCTCATTTGTTTTTACGGAATTCACTTGTTTTCCGATGTTCATTTGTTTATAAGGCATTCTCTTGTTTGTTCGCTTCATTTAACCCTATTGTCGATATTTTAATTATTAATTTATTCCACAACTATACCTAGTAGTGTATCTACGAGGAAAGATTGTTAACGTTTAAAAAAAGTGCATCTTACAGGAACACAAGCGGAGATTTTTCAAAAGTGTATCTACGAGGAAAGTGTATCTTAGAGGAATGATTCATTAAAAAGATGTTAAACCCCATCAGACATCTAAGCGTGATGATGTATTTATACTTAAATAAATAAAACTTATATTGGATACATCCGTGTATGTCATTATAATAATTATTGACTATTTTTTTTTATAGGATGTTACACTTTACATTAAGATATTATTCATTCGAACGGTTTAGTCGTAAACACGTTTGGTTTCTGTGTTGCGTCGGTTAAACATGATTATAAGTTATTATTACATTAGGTACGCATTCCTCCGGCAAACGGTACTAGAGTGAAATTGACAGGGTTCACAGCTTGTGAATATTAAAATTTAAAAAATTAAAGAACAGTGAAATTTGTGGGTACTGTTTCTTTAACAGGTTGGCAATGTGTACCTCAACACTGTTATCTCTCTATGAATTTACTGGTAAAACTATGTATAATATGTTCCGGACGACTGTGTCCACTTACCACCAGAAGGGCAATTTGCTTCATCTAACATTGAATAAAAAATTATATAAAGCTAACATATTGAATAAAATTTTCGTGTATTTTCTACGTCTGTTTTTAATACAATGGCTTTAGCTATTATTGGACTACTCATCATCGAGCAATTTAAAATCGTCAAGGAGTCCAATTGAGAACGTTGATTTATTGTAAGCAAGAAGGTTAAGTTTGCCTCGAGCACCTATCTGTTAACATAGAATATAATGTATGCAATGGCGATACTTAAACAAAAGCTCAACAAGTGAAAACAAACTGAGTATTTGTGGACGTGACTGTGTTAGTAACAACACGGATACAATTACTATACGTCCTTGAGAAGTGTTTTGATGTTTTACATAAGAAAAACGGTAAACTAATAGTTATGTTAAATATATAAAATTCTACAGAAGCTTGTAAGAACAGTGATTTAAGACATTATAAATTACGAGTCCATTTTTTAAAGACTTTTTGATTATCGCCTTGCATTTTGTAACAGTTTCTGACAACCCTACATATCGTATACGCATACTATACGTTTCAAGGTGTTATCGTAAAGTAATTAAATTACAACGTAACCTCGCCACTTTCATTCATCAAAGCGGTGATTTAAATAAAGAATTTTAATTGAGCATTAGAGATGATCAGCAATGTATGCTATGGTGCCATTTGAAAGAATTTAACTGGTATTTTTTAAAGTGTGTCTTGTATTTTCTTGCGGTTTGCCTACGTAAATCTAAGTAAATCATTAGTGTAGCTAATGGTCACGCACCTGCGATGCAATTTCGAGAGCAGAAAACTTGCGCGAATAAAATCTGAAAATTAATTATATACGAACTTTATTTTGAAGAATTATTAAAAAAGGGACGGGTTTATTTCAACATTGGGCAAAATAACTAAAATAATAGTAATGAAATTACAAAACTACGAAACACTTAAGTTACTGTCCTAAAAAAAACTTTTGGTAGTTTCAAATTGAACTCATGTCATGACCACCTAAAATACAGTTTATGGTACAACTCTACGTGAGAGACACGTCAAAAACTAATATACTATGTACAAATTTTTAATACGTTTTTCATTTTTATTAATCACCCTTTAATTAGAGAAAAAGTCCATTATTAATTTATTTCAGCTACCATTCTATATCCTAGACTAAACGTAATCTGTCACCTACATAAGTGATATATAAATTTCAGATTGAAAATAGTCAAAAATAGGATTGCCTGTAACTACACATTTGAAATGGCAAGTTGGAAGTACTAATAACATTCAAACCATTTAAAAGCATTCCAGCGTAATTTAAATCCTATAAAACAATGTTTCCGTATAGACACGACCTGAATTCCGAGCCTTTCGACACATTAAAGACAATTTGTTCGGCATAACTCTGTGTATTGACGCGTACGCAATATTAGTAGAACTGTTTAGTCTTCAAGTATTACGATGTGTTTATTTGAAAAATGTATAGCTTATTACAATCGAATCCCAAACAGGTATAATTTGATTTTTTTTTTTTCTAAATTTAAAATAAATTTTTAAATTATTTCTGCTGTGAATGCATAGAACTAGGGCTCAGAGGATATCCTATACTGAATTTGTTCCGAAAACAAAAAACCTCTAAACTGAAGTTAAAATCTGTATATCGGTTTTGTAAAAATGTCGTAAGTGCAATGCACTTGTAATCGAAATATTGTCACAGTGGGTCATAAATCTGCTTGTTCGATAAGTACATTTTTTTGGGTCCGAGGCGTTTCTAGATAAATAATTAATTGATAATGTTAGAGGTACAGTTATAAATATTTACATGGTAAATCAGTATTTAGCGAGATCATTTGCGAATCGCTGCTGGCAGATGCTACGGCAAGCTGAAGACAGGATGAAATGGCGAATATTGGAGGCTAATGTATGTTGTGACCATAGTACCTATGAGTTTTAATAGTTAACTCAGACTTTCTAATCGCAGACTTTTTTATCATTCATTTATTCAGTTCTAAAGTATGTGTTGTTGATATAGGAACTGGTAGTTAATGTATGGAGAAAAACTATCAACTCATTATGATGAAATTAGGTCCCCGTATGGCCATAACGTTTTCGACTGTAGTTTGGTAGTGGTAAATTCGTTTTTATTTTGCGCGATCTACTTAAGCGACGGTGGGTTGCGAATACAGAGCCTAAATCTATCTACAGATAGGCTTTGTATTCGCAACCCGCCATCCGCTAGTCGCCTGCACCACTATTTTACAAGCCCCATTTGCGGCCCACTAAAAGAATTACTTCTGCGATAACGAGATTAGCCTAGTCTCTTCAATAGGAGGATCATTAACACGTTTCGCAACGGCACACTTTTTACCTTCCTACGAAACAATGGTTCGAGTCGAACAATTCTTAAGATGAACACATTATTATAAAACTACAAAAGAAAAATATACTAGGAAGAAAGGAGGTTTTCTTTTCTGTTCGCTGGCGTTTTGCTTTGTTATGACATCTATACTTTTATCTATGCGTTAATTTATTTTAGTATTTTGAAGTCTAACGAGACTAATGTATAGGAATTGTTAAAAAGGGACAAAACATTCACAGGATTGTCAATCCTCAAGACTTGAGAATTTTGAGATTAATGTTAGATATAAATAAAAAAAAAGTAAGAGTAAGAAAGAGGTATAAAATCTTTTTTTAAGACCTTTAAGGTTTTTGTTTGATCTAACCACCTACTGTCACAAAAGTTTTCCGAGTCATTGTCAAGTCTTGTACCTAAATTCTATAAAAACGTACTCAAAAATTACGATCGCCATGAAATAAACTATGTGCTATATCTTATGTTAACTACCAGACAGACCGTTAGCAGACAGTTAACTTAAATAGTTTGGTACGGTGGAAGTCTCTAACCTGTTCATCAAGGCATGTCTAAGTGATGACATCATGTAAAGCCTTGACACCAGTTCACGCTGCTTCCTCAAACCCAACAATGGTGTACTGCACGGCCTTTGTCTCGGCCCCATGAAGATTTTCCGCCGTCAATACTATTTGTGTTTCATAAAGACAAGTTAGTAAAAATGTCCACGGTATTGTCCAATTACCATTGTGCTCGGTTCCAGTCTATTGAACAGCCAAGGGCATTTGGATTTATGACACCTGTGCTGGTTTTATTAATTGTTGCATTTTAAATAAAGGCATCGGCTTTTAAAAATGTTTTTGTAAAGTTTTCTCTAGAATAGTGCGAGGTTTTTTTAAGCAAAAAATATTTAATAGCTATATTTAAGTGGTTTTGCCACGGTTTTTACAATGTAAAGGATTAAATAACATTGATATTAATATTTCCTGCAAGACGCACTTAGACGCGTTTCTTTTAACTTAATTGAAAAGACTATACTCATATGAGCGGTTACCTGACGCTGCGATGTTCATCTTTAGATATTAAGGCCGTTAAATGCCCAGAATCCAAGACTAACTCCTCATTTATCGCTGGCCATAATAATTTGAAGAAAATATACGTGAAACATCAGTTCACATAGATTACATTCCTTTTTTCTTAAGGCAATCGTTTTGTACACTAAATAAAGTTAATCTTTTTTAAGCAGATAATTGTGTGGTATAAAACCTCCGAATTTTTCAGAAGACTCAAAATTCCATATCATTTACCTATATATCATCTTCAATATATACAATATCGCAGATGAATAAATAGATACATTACTATTGTAATTAAAGTAAACACAATATGCATTAGTCACTGTTTGTGGGGTCCTCTCACCTTGATGGCTTTTCAATATTGACTGTTATAATATTACCGAATGACTCACTTGCGATTTGAATTATTATTATATTCCATGAGTTGTATAACATGAACGTAAGAGCTACAATGAATCATTTCCTAAAAAGGCAATTTTCTAGATCCGATGTTAATGTTTTAATTGAAAACATTCTGAAGGTTGTGGAGGGTCTGCACCCCAATTCTATTATAAATTTACAATTGACAACATTTCATTTCTTAATACACCTTAAAGTAAAAAAAACGTTTCTACATTTTGCTATATAAACCCCGAAAAACATTGAAATGTTTCCTTTGTTGTATACTTTTCGAAAAAACTGAAAAAACTAAAATCGTACGCGTGACGTCATACATAAGGAGGAATAATGATTCCCCCTTACCAAATTCGTAACAGAAAAAAAAAGATAATGTCATGGCCTTGTTATTTCTATATAATCTGTGGCCATGTCAACAAATTTGATTGAAATCAGCGGATTGAAATCCTGCGCTCACTTTCATGGTATAACAAAAATATCAAAGTAAATTAACTAAAATTCTCGAGCAAATTGATAAGTTTCAAACAAAGTTCTAATCAATTTTGACGGTTAAAAGTCAAACGTCAACGTCAGTAACTATTTTTTAAACATAGGCAAAAGCAAAACGCTATTTCTCCGTATGAATGACGTCATTTGGCGCTTACGACATTTTAGAATGAGCTGATCTTTAAACTTACAAAAGATGAATGAAAATGTTGATATTTTGAAAAATCAAAAAATACGTCTCTTAATTTTTTATCTTGTTTTATTTACAATAATAAAATATACACCTTAAAATTTTGAAATGTCGTCAATTGCGTAAACAATGCCTTTGAAGAAAGAATGCTTAGCAGAATAAATAATATCCACTCAGGTAATATTACAAAGTGTCAAACGTAATTTTCTTACTATATTTATTAAGTTTTAAAAACAACTTTTATTTCCAAATTACTGTCTGTAATAAATTAGCACAAGTTATTTCACCTTCATTAAACGGTAAAATAAAATCATAAATACAAAGTAATCGTTGCTTACACTAGTACACGTACATTTATGCTGTTTATCGTAAAGTTTTATGCGTCGTGCTATTTGGACGGAAAATGCATTTTACTGTGAGTTATAATTACGTCATTATAGCACTGTTTACTCTTTTTGAAATGTGGGTTAACTATTACGATTCTATGTGAATTGCACGTAATTATGTGAACATTTTTGACACCTTTTTTTTGTTTACAGACAAGACAAGTGTGTTTTTAAGAGTACAAGTTCATTCCTAATTAGGTTTAATTTGTGTAAGAAAAACCCGCTAGTTATGTAGAGACTAAGAAGAGTTTCATTTTTAAAAGAACAATGCAAGCGAAACGCTATCATTTACACTACAAATAAAAGCATTATTTCACTTGATTGGACAGTAGGCATGTTGTCACTTAACGGTCGGACACGTCTGTCCAGGGTCAAGCGGGCCAAACTGTAGCTATGACCATATCAATTGTAATAACGGCGAAAACATTCAATCAATACAACAGTACAGATCGAGGGCGTTACATTAATAACTGTAATGATTGTTGCGCGTGAGTGTCGCTCACGTAATGGCTGCGCGTGCACTGTAATGCCTTTACGGGCCGCATAGTAATTATAAAATCAAAAGCATGCCATAATAGTACAACATTACGCCTACGTGCCTCTATATACTACAACCCACACTTATAAGACACCCTAAACAGCAAACAAGAGACTCAAACCTATGTGAGCTGTATTTTTCTCTTATTAGATGTGTAAAAGATAAAGAATTAGACAAATATGAACAACAACAAGAACATTAGCATTATAACAAGAGAATACGATTTCCTTCCTAATTGTATAAGTAACAGAATAATAAGTATAGTTGTGTGAAGTGGAGAAGACTGCTCAAAGATTTGCGGCACTGCCAGACCTGTGTACAAATGTTTTATCACATCTTTGAGCTCACAGTTGTCAAATAGACGTATAACTCGCGTTTTGATCGTTTGTATGGAGTTAAAATACTGATAGATATTATTACTGTGTCTTTGCGCACATGTCTGGCGCCAGCATTACAATTAGGATAGATACCTAATCTACACGTTTGATAATAGCAAACATGATTTATCTCTGGCGCAAATTTCGAGCCTTGGCAATTCTTGAAAACCTTTTTTTAAAACTTATCAAAATTCATTCATATTAGGTCCTTAACTATGAAATTGGTGTTTTGTATGGAGATTTTGGGAATGTCTGCATTTTACATACTAACATTTTATCAGTTTTCTTCACAACGAAAAATCCAGAGATAATAATATTTGGCATGTATCATTAGACAAGTTTTAGCAATATGTGTGTGAACACGCTTGATAAAAATTATTCATCTTTTTTATGTTAATGCAAATCAAATGATGTATTCGGGAGGCAGTTAAAAATAATTGTCTTTGTGACTAATTTTAACACAATTAAACTTACAAAAAATTATCAAATTATATAATACGAGCTCAAATATATGGTCTATTTTTAGAAGAGGCAATTATTTTATAAGAATGTTCTGAAACTTAATAGTTACGGACAAATTGCTAAGACAGAATAAAAACACCAATATCATAGATATGGACCCAATATCATCTGATATATCTAGAATAGTTCGCAACGGAGCCGGCGCATTCCTCCGACCTAAGGTCACACCGCCACTGATTTGGAGGAAATTCAAGTTTCATTAAAATAAAAACGACCTCGCCAGTAAATTAAAACTAATAATCCACCAGCAGGAACGTAACAGAATACGCGGAAAACATTGCTGGATACCGATCCATCCCATAATGGTATTACGTTTCAAACTAAGTTCATTGTTATCTTTTACAGCGTGACACTGCAATCGGTCTCATACGCATCACTGCGTTGGTTAGAGCGGTTAAAATGAAGGTTGAATCAGGCGCCATGGCATTATTTTAGCGATTCATGGCAATACTGGCTATCTCTCAAAAAATTATCACCCATAACTCAAACGATTTCCATTGCATACATTTTTATGCAATCGATTAGACTTCATTATGATATCTTCATTACAAAAACATGTATTATTTAATTGGTTAATGTGTTCCTCTCCCTCTCTTAAAACCCTGGATAGAGACCAAGTAACCCCTGGATAGAGACCAAATTTTTCAGAATTCTTTTGAAGGCAAAAGAGACCTGAAAAGGCGGATAAGATTAAAGTGGATAATCATAACATTAATTAAATATAGGAGAAAATCCAATGGATAATAGGATGTTTGCACATCAGGGATTCATTCAATATATTATATAACTACAATATAAGTTCGATCATTATTGTCCGATTTTGGTCTTTCGTGGCCACATCACCAAGGCACAATGTGCCTACACATCATATGTTTTAAATCAATAGAGTATATACTCGTAATAATGTAAAGTCATGTTACGTGTAAATCGGGAATTCGAATAATAATCATATAACTATATAAAAAAATATATAAAATATTCCTCGTCATTATAGCTAAGAAGACTGAAAGTACCTTGCTTTATCAATTTGTTGAGATATTCAGTCTTAGCAAAGTGTTAGTCATCAGCCTATATACGTCCCACTGCTGGGACAGGCCTTCCTCATGGAGAAACACATGAGGAGTGTGGGTCGTAACACCACCACGCTGGCCCAATGCGGTTTGGTGGGTAGAAACGGTCACAAATGCGACCGGGACCAACGGCTTAACGTGCCTTCCGAAGCACGGAGGAGCTCGAGATCACTAAGTTTTGATCACCCATCCACGGCCTGACCATGGCGAAGGTAGCTTTGTTTTCGATCGAAGCCAAAGCGCACTGACCGCTACGCCACCGAGCTCCTCATAGTGTTAGTAGTGGATGAAAAATAATACAATTTTGACGAATAATAATTTGATAATTTACGCATGTATTTTTTTTTACATTGAATAGTGTAAGCCTGCATCAGAGGTGACCAACCTCTTGCACAGACGATACTCAATTTCCGCACACACAATGAGTCTGGCCAACCATGACAGATACAATGGGTGCGTCTGGATTTAACCTAATATAAATATAAGCATAGTAAATTATATTCCCGTTATTTTGATAAAGTTAAGTTTATTTCTTCGGTAAAATAGGTATATTCGTGGTAAGAAGTTGTCTGTGGCAAAATAACTCATATCAGTAGTTATTTTGGGGACGCACTTTGTATTTTGAGAAAAAAGGGTAGGGTAATAAGAAGGTTAGAAACCCGTAGGTCTCGGTCGCTGTTGGAACCGTTTCTAGCCACCAACCTGCATTGGGCCAGCGTGCAGTGTGGTGTTGCGTGCACGGCCCATACTCCTCATGTGTTTCTCCATGAGGAAGGCCTGTGCCCAGTTGTTTAACGTTTACAGGCTGAGGACGGAATCTGATGACGTGGAATACATTTTTGACTACTTAATTGACATTGCTTAAATTGAAACGTTTGTTTAAAACATTAGTTTCCAAAGTGGTCCAGGTGGACCCCTAGGGGTCCACGGAAGATTCGAAGGGGGCCTTGTTGTCTTCACGTCTTCACATTTTTGTCAAGTTTTAGGAGTATAGAAATGTACGTGCAGGGGGTCCACCGGAACCAGATAAATTTTGAAAGTGGTCTATGAGAAAATTAAACCTGGGAACCTCTGGTTAAAACTTAACACGATTAAATGCTTATACTAATTATAAATTACAAATATGTATAAATTTAACAAGTTAGTAAAATTTTATACAAAATCTTGTATTGAACATCAACTGTGCAAATATAAGACTTGTGTCAACGAAATAAGCGGTAAACTAACTGTAACTGTGGTTGGTGAACATCGTAAAGGCGGTGCAATGGCCTAACTTTATTAGATGATTTGAGGATGCCTGGCCGACACTTGGCTGTCGGAATAATGGACATCAGTACATCACACACCCGGTGCATGAACCATTTGTATGGATCCTTTGTATCTTGTATGAGAGCTAGCTTAACTGAAGATATTTGCAAATCTATTCACGTCATTCCTATAGAAGCTAGCTGGCTGGCACTCTTATCAACTAGATTAGGTTAGGTTTAAAATGTAATAGACAATTACTTTATGAGAGGCAGTCTTCATATTTACCAATTTAGGTATACATTTTTTGTTATTCAAGCATTTTAATAAAATCTAATACATCATGTCCCAGCTGATATAATGACGACATAGGTTCATTAATTTTTCTTGTCATGAAAAATATTAAGCAAAATTCATATTTCAAATTATGTTAATTTTTAAACTTAACACTCGAACAGGAAGTAGGTAATATTGGTTCAATTATTATAAAAAAGAAAACAATGCATGATCATAATTTTGATTGACACAATTTGAACGTTTTGTTGAGGTCAAGGTTGTATGCAATCTACATCAAAGCAAGTTCAACGACCTCAAGTCGTGACTTTGACTTGCGGCCTTTGGGCTGGCTGCACGTTGTAACAAATGTATAGTTAGATCAAATGGCTTTAATGTAGAGCACTACCTCATTATTCTCTCTTTAGCGCTTCTTATATGTTCCTATAGATCTTAATAGAGTTGAGTGTGCAAAATATGAGGACCGTATTCTGTAAATAGATTTGAACTCAGAACAGCTTGCAGATTATGTTTCTGAATGTTGCCAGTAGTTTCCTGTTCCATTATTTTTACCCGATCTCTTTGGGGTATCGAGTAAATTTGAAATTTGGCGCTATAGTAACTTTTATTCGGGGCATAAATACCTCCTCATATTTTGCACACTCAACTGCCTTTGGCGACCCCACTATAACATTTTTATTTCAGCCCGTCTTCTCACCTGTCGCAAAACAAACAAATAGGGAATCTCTATATCAACCTCTTTTTACTTTAGCGAATCAGAATGAGACGGGACAATACTTTCCGAATCAAGGGTCATGTCAATAAGGGTCAAGGCTAACACATTTTCTGTAATTATGTTCAATCATAATGTAAAACGTTTTATATTTATCATTCTGTTAAAATCTTCAAAATGATATACATGTATGTAGTCTACCAAGTTTTTAAAAGAAAGTATATTTTCCTAGCTCTCATTTCTGATACAGGATCTAGTCAACATACCGAGTAAGTACAGTCCTCAGCCTATATACGTCCCACTGCAGGGCACAGGCCTTCCTCGTATAGAAACACATGACGAGTATGAGCCGTAACACCACCACGCGGGCCAAATGCGAGTTAGTGGGTAGAAACGGTTGCAATAACGACCGGGACCAACGGCTTAACGTGTCTTTCGAAGCTTGGAGGACTGTAAGATCACAATGTTTTGGTCAGTCATCCAAGGCCTGACCATGGTGAAGGTAGCTTTGTTTTCGATATCGAAAGCCAAAGCGTACTAACCACTACGCTATTAAAATACAAAAAAAAACAATTCTTACATGTTAGTGTTCCGAGCAGCGTGGTGACGGTCCCTCTACCAGAACTGGCGTCGCATCGATAATAACACTACCTGTGAACAAGCAAATAGTATATTTCATTACTAGTACGGAATGGTTGTCATTGCAAAGAGTTCCGACAAATGTCTACCCGAGCCGAAGGCGAGGGTTGACAATCGGAACGAGTTGCAATGACGGTTCCGTACGTGTACTGAACGACTATTTTTAATACAGTTGCGAAAAAATGAAGCAATTTAATCAAACTATAAAATCACAATTAACTCAATTAACTAATCATTTATTTCTTATAAAAGTTATAATTCACATATACATTGAAATTGGTACAGTTTTTTATACTAACTGGGGAAGTTTTACGTTGCATATTTACTGTTTGAGACAAACTATTATTAATTTCGTATGATTGTTCATGTATATTTGTCATACAATGGCGTTTGCTAGTTGATGGAATTGGATCTGATGAATTATCATTATCAACGAAGGTACTCGTAGATGGACGAACGTTCTCTTCAGCATGTGAAGGAGACGGACTGGACCTTAAATTAATGGATTGTGTGATCTTTTTCCCAGTTTCTAGTTTGTTGTTTAATGAATCACTAATATAGCTTTCTGCAACTTTGTCCGATTTCCAACCACCTAGTCGCTTTAAGGACGTCAAATTGGCTCCTGAATCTGCCAATAATGTAGCAGAGGTCCTTCTGAAGCTGTGCCCAGTATAACACTCAGCATCCGGCAGACCAAGAAACGTAGCTATTTCTTTTGGCATATTACCAAATTTGTTTATGCCGATTACTTGAGCTGTACACTTCCCTTTTTGGAAATTTTGTAAAAAACGGTCGGATTTTCCTTTTTGGGACCGCTGGTTCATATATTTTTTCACTATTGTGAGAAAATCTCCTTCAACAACAAAGCTTCGCGGTATCTTATTTTTTGTGTTTGGAATCTTGATAAGTAGCATTTCTCCATGGGCTTCAATATCTTTTAAAGTAATATTGGCTAACTCCTCTCTGCGGCAAGCTCCAACAACGCCAAAAATCAGAGCAACCTAAAAAAAATGATTTGATTCATATAAATAATGTATTGACTGTATTTTGCGATTTTGTAAACTGAACACTAAAGAAAAATGTAGATATGTATACTTATTAATAAATTACCTTTGTGGCTAAATAACAATCATCGGGAGCTTCTTTCAAAAACCTTTCCACGTCATTCGATGTTAATATTTTCGACTTTTTACTGGTAAACCCGTCTGATTGTCGTTTTAAGAAAGAATTTTATTTTGGATATTGACTTATATCCACGTTGTTCCTTATTTTCAGCATACTTTTTATCATCGAAAACCTTGACCATAACGTAGAAGGTTTTAATTTTGCTGAGAGTTCGGAAAAGTATGCCAACATAACATTTTCTGAAAAACTATTTGCTTTTTTCTCTTCTTTCCACGCAATAAATTCATCGTATGTAGATATGTAGCAAATTTTTGACTTTTCCGGTAAAATGTTCTCCGAAGCATTTTGTGCAATTATACTGAGTTCCGGTGGAGTTAATTCAAAAAAATTTAGGTCGAAATTACTCATTTTGTGTAAAAAACAACTAAACTCGCAAAGAAAATTTCGGAAAATGGCGCCAACCGTAGAATGTAAGCAGTTTTTTTTTACCCATTCTGGTAGGCAAAGGGAACTGCCCATACAGCCAAGTCTTTAGTACTTAGTATTTTTTATTATAAGAAATGAAATTGAAATTTAATGATATGAAATGAACTGAAACCTTACCTAACTCATTCAATCAATTAATTAATTCTGATATTGGACAAATTAGTATAGGTAGCTTCTTTTTAAAAACAAATAAACCTATTTGCATGAATCGCAAAAACTTCTATGATTTTTTTAGTTAAAACTTCATGGTTGTTTTTTTTAATAGAAATAATTTTGACAGTTGGGAAAGAAAACGCACGAGTTCGGGAAAGGCAAAAAAAAAGCACGAGTGTGAAATAGCCCAGATCCCGAACGCTACACGTCCCTGCAATACGCCACTTTTTGAGCAACTGTATTAAAAAGTACTTTCATACATTAGGCTTCTTATCCAATGTTCAATGCACCATTAAAAAACTCTTAATTATGATAATAATTTCCTAAATCAGCTATTTCATTGTTTTACACAAAATTAAAGTTATTATTTTACTATTCCAACGTATAAATGTTATACTATTATTGAGTAGCAGACTATATTAAAAGGCAAGTAATTAATTGACGACCTCCGTGGTCGAGTGGTCTGTACGCCGCACTATGTGGAGATCGAGTCGGTTTCGGGTCATAAATCTATAACTTCCATGTTTTTATAGATATACAGCTGATTTTTTTTTTAGTTAATCTGAGATAAACGTACTTTAAAATAATATACAGTCTATGCATATAAAAATATATTTAATAATTGTAAAAAAATACAAAACATGAAATATTGAAAAATTATCATAAATTTACGACTAATTTTAAACAATGTGACCTAAATGTTATAATTAATACAAAATAAACACATAAAATTACTCTTATTAATTAAATATAATAAGAAAAAGAAAATAACATAGAATTATATTATTCTACTAGCTCTACAGCTTCATCTATAAGTTCCATAGACTTTTTATTGGAAGGTTTTCTTAAACTTGTTATGTAAGGGTCTGAAGTGTACAAAAGTGTATGTAAAACGTCTTCATTTGTAGCTACTCTAGAGCATTTTCTAGCATGATGAAGTCTGAATCGTTTATAGTCTTTGTTCCTTGATTCCTGGGCATCTTCGGAGAGCTGTCCAAGAGGTAACACTGAATAATGCCGAATTACACTTTCCCCATGAATTAGGACTTTATGGACAGATGATGGCATATAATACCACATATATTTACTAACATATCGTTGTGCTGTATCGAAAGCATACTGTCCAAATTTCGTAGCATTAATTACTTTTCCACTAGACATAACTTGAAGTAAAACATAAAATCGTTTTATCAATTCCTCATCCACACCGGTAATTTCTGCAGTGCACTGATAATTTTGAAAAAATCGTCTAGCTGTATTACCGTCATTACTGTTACCAGAACCTTGCTTAGGTTTATCTATATTTAAACCAAGTTCTTCTCTGAACCTTCTTTGTACATATGTCTTCTTTTGTTTTTTCAAATCTTTATTTTCTGTCGTTGTAGCAGACCATTTTTCAAAGCCTACATTATAAGATATATGTAAAATTAGTTCCATAAATCTAATCCAGCAATGTAAAGTCGAAAGCCCATATTGATAAGAATTTTCGTCAACAGGTTTATTTTGTACTTTTTCTAAATTGTTCATCTCTGTAGGTCTTGCGCCACAAATAGTACATACAGCACCTGATGAAGTTTCTGACAAAACTTGAGCCACTTTCCCGTCAACCATTGTCAAAAATAATGTGTGTTTGATTTCAATACTTTCACCATTTTTATTGATTAAGCTTGTTGTGAGAGCGTTTCTTTGAGCTATAATTTCATTAACTACACTTGTAGTTTTCTCTGGTGTCTCTTTTGAAAATTCTATTAAAATGGGCCTACAAAATCTTACTGATGATGGAACAGGGTTTTCCCACAAAGTTTCATTTGTATTAATATCAACAAGTTTCAGAGGTACTAATGAAGATATAAATAAATTTGTGTCAGAAATTAACTCATCCTCTTCAGTTAAGACTTGCTTGTATTCACTTTGTCCGCTTGAGCCATCACAGCCCCATTATGAATACAGCATTAAATGTTTTTTGCCAGCTTTGTATACACCATTGATTTTCAAAATTCTTGCAATAGTGTGATCCAGCAGATCTTGCAGTTTTATTTTTGCTGTAATATTATTAATTTCTATGCTTGATCTTGGTGGGTAGCACATTCCTTTAGCTTCCTGAATTGATTTATATGACGGAAATAATACGCAGTTCTTCGCAATTAAGCAATTTCTCATGTTTTCATACTGTGCCATGTTAAGGTCCAACTCTATAAAAATACTGAGAGCTTCATCTTTAGAGTACGCTGTTAAATGTGCCGGTTCATTTAAAAGATTTTGACGTATTTCACTTTTTTTATCTATGGGTAATACTCGTAAAATTTCGACAATGAATGCTTCTTCCGTTTCCCCTTGAGATCTCAATCCTTGAAGATATGAATTCAGTATAAAATCAAGGCCACATGTTTCAAGCAACTCCTTGTTTTTTCGTCTTTGTGTTCTATCGGAACTGTCTTCGTAGGTTTTAGAAGGGCGTCCTCGCTTCCCCGTCGATGTCGAAGGTTCAGATTCACAAGTAGGATCTTCCAGATTTACTGTGAATGTGGCATTCAACCACAGGCTATTCTGATTTAAAAAATTTTCTTTATTTCTGCCAGATTTAGTGTAGCGTTGACGAAAGTTCGTAATAAGATTTTTTTGTACACTCGCGACAATTTTAGCGATATTTGCCTCAGAAAAGTTGATAAAATTATTCCGTATATAACTTGTTAAAGCAACAACATAATTCCCGTCACTTTCAATCAAAACAAGACATAGGTCGCGTCTGGTACATTGGAATTCACTCATTGCGAGAGAGTAGGTGGTTAGATACACTTTTAGTAACGACAATAACGAACGAAAAACAGTATGTAATTATTCAGTATGCAGATGCTCTATTTTATATTAAATAACTGATTTGAAACGTGTGCAAAGTATGGGAATAAAAACTATTTATCATTATGTGGTTACTCGGTTTCCTATCTGTTTTATTGATAATTTATTTTGTAGGCGAACTAAAAATGGTGAGAAATACTCGATACATTATCAAAACATAAACCGCAATTAATAATATATCACAAGTGTAACCTATATCAACTAATAAAACAAATAGATTCGCCCACGTATTTTTAAGAAATTATTACTATTTCATGTTATGATAGATAGCATTATGTTGTGCAATGAAGTTGCAACTTTTTTTTTCTTCCTGTATAAAAATATTAAATTTCCTATCAAATAACATCATTTACAGACCTTCGGCAAATTTCGGCAACTGTCAAAACTCTAATTGAAAGTTTCAGATACGCAAAAATGATATGTCATGAGATAAATATTTCTAGTAAATATATTTATAAATATATAGCATATTTGTGTATACCAAAAAAAAGTATATATTATAAGCTTTCTAAAATGGTATAATACTTATATAATTTTCATTGCTAGCTTACTAGAAAATCATCCTGAAAAAAATACAAATTATGATGTTTTCGTGATAATTTTTCAATCATCGTATTTAGATGCTCTTTACTATAAAGAAGTACTAGTTACATACATAATTTAAACATAATATAGTAGATCAACTTCTTAGCTATAGTTTGAGGTATAATACAAGTACCTGCGCCGATTTTTACAAAATGTATTTATGGCCAAGCTCTCTTAGGCACCTCCACATAGTGCGCCGCGCCGGTCTCAAGGCGTCGCCATCTCGAGAGGTCCTGGGTTCGATCCCCAGTGGAGGGAAGTGATTGGGTGATGAATTTTCAGACATTTATTCTCCAGTCTTGGATGTTCATTATATATGTATTATATGATGCATATTCTGAATAATTATATGTATTTATCTATTAAATATATTTGTCCGTCATCTAGTATCCGTAACACAAGCAGCATTTAGTTGCTTAAAATGGAAATAGTTGATAGGTGTGAATGTCTGGGGATATTTATTTATTATTTTATTTATTTAATTGCGCAGCCATTTAATTATTTGGTCAGCAACAAAAAGGGCAGCCAAAAATCTAAATATATGTAACCAACCAGAAATATATAAAATCTAGGAAAGGATCAATGTAGGATCAAGGATAAATTCCTAGGAAATGTATTCTGAATAGATAAGGTTATTTTTTTATGACCCTTATAAACAATATTTGTGTCATGAAAACATGGTCATATATGTTTTCATATACCATTTCATATTAAACAATTTGACAGCAGAGAAAACATTTGAAACATATGAAGCTGCCCAGTTAGTGATTATGCTGATAAATTACAAATATCTGCTATTCATGAGTTGCTGAGCAATATATAAATATTTGCTGCCCAATTAGTTATTTTAGATGACCACTTGTATTTTTTTGCTCACCAAAATTCGAATATTTTGCAAAACGTTTAAATAACACCATATTAAAATTTGGTTATCGGACCAAAAACTCAAGCACCTATAATAAAATTGTACAATAATCACTATTAGTGATTCCAATACTCTTTCTCTTTTCCATTTATGGATTCATGATCCCGCCTTTTAGCGAAATAATTATTTAGATCATGTGAATTACATCCTTCTTGCAATGCCCTCGGAGCAGTTACTTTAATAATGTTAGCCACATTGACGTCACGTGTATCAGGTGAGATAAACCTTATACAATTGAAAAAAATATGTTATAAAATAAATGTATTCTACAGCAGCTAATTTATTACCTAGTTACGACGCAAGAATAAAAACAACATCAACATCAAGTATTCAAAAAATCATTATAGCTTTCCTAAATAACTCCATATTATAGCAACGGCTATCGGTTAACTTGAACGACTAATTTGTGTGACAAATAATTAGCTCACAAATCAAAAAGTTTAGTTCCTTTAGTCAAAAAATTCACGCTGTGAAATTTTGTCTGCCAGGGGAGTGAACCGGTACGAAATGATAATAGACAACTCTCGGGCAAGCTATCCGGTCTAGCTTGCCCGAGGGTCTCTTTCTACAATAGACGTCCTTGGCCAACCCTCGAGGCGTCTCATTCGAAACAGCCACATTATGGAGCATCGTGCAAAAATATTCTTTAAAACCCCAAGTTAAGATCTGTATTTGAACTCGACAGCATTTGGAGTAAAATAAGTTGTTTAAATAAGAGATGCCAAACAAGTTCGGGAAGAAACGGGTTAAAATTCATTAAAGAAAATGGAGTGTGATGTTGCGTTTTGACTTTGAAAGGGCTAAATAATTATAAATTTCATTAGCTATTTGATTCTAAGTACGTGAAAATTAAACGAACGAATCACACAGAATCACATTTGAACGCCTAAAATGATTTCATGTTACGTATTCAAACTACTCCCAATAAAATCTAAAAGATAATTTAATATTTAGAGTAAAAGGCTATTCTTTTGTATCCGGAGGTTCAGTTATAAATGTTTGTTCTAGTCTGTATGCACCTTATCATCAGATTGTTTATGAATTGGAATAAATGAATGAGCGAATATGTAATAGAAATTAATGTTGGTTTACAATGATTGATAAATAATTATGTGCAATCACGCACTCCAAGATTTTAAGTGAAAATAGTATGAAAAAGTAAAACTGTTTGCCAGAAGGCTAATGGGTGATTATCAGAAAATAGCTCAAAAGGCATAATTTCTTTGGCACATTATTTTTTTCAAATTTTACACTTTAAAAATAACATACATCATAGAAGCTGCCAAATTCAATTAATTAAGAAAAAATGGCACAATTAGTCACAGTTGTTTAATGATATACTCAATTATTTTTTCAAATCTTAATTTTAAGACAGTCTTGTTTACTGCTATTATGATAAAACTGGCTCAAAGCCCAAATTATATACTTAAGGGTCCGGCGAACAGTGAATTTTTCATACAAACGTAATACCAAAATCATTTTCAATTTGAGAATATCTGGACAAATCATCGCTGTTATTCGGATTAAGAAAGTATATTTCTATGTGTCTGTTAAAATTATATAATGATTAATTCCGTTTTTAATATGAAACAAATAAGCGGAAAATATATCCGAAAACGTCGAAAAATTTACGAAATATAATCGCATATATTTATAAGTTTATAAATATTTTAAACAATTTTTTTAGGTGTTTGTGGAGGATGACTGGCTTGTGCGGGGGGCAACCAGTCCAATGAGCAGGTCTTCGTATGAACTGTGTTTTTTCAACGGTTTTGTCGCGCCATAGAAGTTAGGTTTTTTCGATGGACAAAACTGTTTCGGGTATTAAACCGAAAATAAAAGCCAAATGTAAAAAAAAATAATACACAATCACTTCAATTATGTCACAAATAAAATACATTAAGCTTTTTTTCTAAATTTGAGATTTTGGTACCTTAATTGCTGTCAGCAATAAATAAGGGAGTAAAGGACGCGCCAAAGAAATTAGAATTTTCATATTTAGAAAAATATTGTGAAAAACCTAGGTTGATTTGGGCCAAATACTATAGTGCACTGATGGCCTGCCTACTTACTAAATCTAAAAAAAATGATACCAATTACGAAAACATAGGATTAAATGGAATTTAAGTCTCGGACAGAACCAAAACACTGTTTCTGAGAATCACCCTAGTAACAAGGTATGACAAGAACTGCGTGCGGCTAATCCTCCGATGGCCGCAATTCCGTAATTGTATTATACCGGGCTGAAGCGTTGAGAGGCTACCTCGCTACCTTCATGGTGTAGCGTAACTTTCAATAAAGACAATTTTAAGAAAACTGCTCAAGGCTTGATATGAACTATGGAATTAAGCAGGACTCGATGTTTTTGTTTATAACACTGCTCAAATTATTTAAATGACACAAAGCTATAAAATTATGAAGCCAATGAACTCAGAGAAGAAAACATAGATTTTTTTTACAAAAAACATAAATAGAGTATTTAAGTTGATAATTTGTATTCCCAATTATTATCCCGTCGTCTGTGAGGTGGTTGAAAATGCCCGAGACACAATTTAGTTCAAAAGGAAATGATTTTCTATTGTGTCTACAACCTTTGTGCATATAATCCATTTCAATCGTAATAAAATACCAGCAAAAAAATATAGAACAACTTTATCAGTCCCATAGATTCCTGAGGCACGAAACACAAGAATGCGTGAGATCAGTCGCACATATCAGTAAGTCAATTATACGTAATCATCTCTAGGCACCTGATATAATCATGGACAAGTTAACTTGGAGACATGTATGGAACAGTTCCTCTAGTACATATGAGTTTTGATAAACTATACGACAATCACAAACGGTTCATCTTCATATAATTACTGCAAGCGACTATGACAGCAATTGTAGGACTGAATTAAATGTATTGAAAAATTTTCGTCTACCTAACAGGGGCATAGAACAAACTAGACAGTCACGCGAAATGATGAGTCGTGCGGACTCAGCATTTTGTTGACGATACAACAAACTGGTTTGAGAACAGGAATTTATTGCGTTCTACTTAATTGGTGAGTTTTGCTGCTTCATTTGAGCAATTTGCATTGGTGAATAACAAAGACACTCGAATTAATAAATAATAGGTTGGGGAAAAAGTTGCTTCGCATTTTTTAAGAAAATTCAAAACATTTTTTAATATAGTTTATTTACATTTAACTAAAGTATGTAGGTACCATTTTGTTCGATAACTTTTTGCCATCTTGTAGGTAGGGACATGATCCCATTGCTATAGAAATTTTGGGACTTCTGGTCAAAATACCGCGACAAGTGGTTTTGGCAGTCCTCTCGTGATGTTAACCTGACACTGCCTAAAGAATTCTGAAGAGACCGAAACAGGTGGAAATCTGAAGGTGCAAGGTCAGGACTATACGGCGGATGCATTAACACCTCCCAGCCAAACTCTCTTAATTTTTGCTGAGTGGCTAAAGATGTGTGAGGTCTAGCGTTATCATGCTGAAAAACCACACCCCTTCTGTTGATTAATTCCGGCCGCTTTCTCTCAACTTCTTGCTTTAATCTCATCAGTTGTTCGCAGTAGAGTTCAGAATCGATGGTCCTGCCTGGTGGTAACAGCTCGTAATGAATAATGCCCTTCCAATCCCACCACACACACAGCATCACCTTGTTGCGAGTTAACCCGGGTTTCGCCACAGTCTGTGAAGCCTGACCGGCCTTTGACCACGACCTTTTTCGCACGTTCTTGTCGTACGTGATCCACTTTTCATCACTAGTTATCAGCTTCTTCAAAAATGGTTCGGTTTCATTACGTCGTAATAATGAATCACAAATGAGTACACGGTTCATTAGGTTTATTTCAGTGAGCTCGTGAGGTACCCAAATGTCGAGCTTTTTTGTGTACCCAGTTTTTTTCAAATGCGCCAAAACTGTTTTGTGGTCAATTCCCAGTTCTTCAGCTACGTCGTAACTACTGACATGCCGATCTTGCTCCACTTTTTCAAAAATGGCATCCATTTTATCTGTAATAGGGCGACCAGAGCGACGTGCATCTTTGACATCAAAATTTCCGGATTGAAAACGCTTAAACCAAATTTGTGCTACTCTCACAGACACTGCACTAGGTCCATAAACATCGCAAATTTTTTTCGCGGCTTGCGTTGCATTTTTGCCTTTTTTGTAGTAAAATTTTAAAATGTATCGAATTTCTTTATTAGATTCACTCATCTTGGCGGTACGAAAAACAAATGAAAATCACACATTTTCCTAATTTGAATTTGGAATTATGTTCTTTAAAATTTAAACTTTCAATGATACCAAAACCAGCCAGATACAAATAGTATAGCCAAAGAGATTTTATTACAAGTTTATACATACTATAATGCGAAAAGACTTTTTCCCCAACCTAATACATAGACATTTTAGTAGCGGCGTCATATTCATAATGTAAAGTTAAACATGAAATTATTACCATTAATGAATAATTAATTTTAGTTATAAAACTTATAACGATAAATTGATATTACTTGTAAAGGCTTTTTGTGAAGGCCAATTTTCTGAGTATAAACTAGTGAAGACTGTAAATATTCTGTATTAAAAAAAAGTAAAACAAAGTCGCTTTCCGCTGTCTGTCTGTCCCTCCCTATGTATGCTTAGATCATTCAAACTACACAACGGATTTTGATGTTATTCTATTAATAGGAAGTGATTCAAGAGGAAGGTTTATATGTAAAATAATAATTGCACTCGTGTGAAGCCGGGGAATTTCGCTAGTGTAATAATAATAACCATTTACATCTAACGATTGTGCCGGGTCACATCTGCTCGTTTGGGTGTAAACGCCAGACGTTTACGTGAGAACCTCGCAGAGATGTCTAATCTCTGGACCGAAGCATCTTGTGTAACAAGCCGGCAGGTTTGCAAGGTTGGTTACATTACATAACTCGCAAGCAGTAAATTACGATCGGGGTCTACTTGACTTGAATTATATTGCAGTGCATTGGTATTGGTATACAGTAATATAGATTATATAATATATTATATACAATACGATATGTTGCGAGATTTATAGATTAGTTTTTCAAACTGTTATGTCAGTGTTATGCGGAGAAAATAACTTTAATCTCTAGAGATCTCTATTAAAGATTAACTTCCTTGCATACATACTATTGTATGACAATCTGTATTTTTTCTGTAAAAAAGTTTATTACTTGGTTTTAATTACCCAGTTTATAGATATGACAGTCGAAATTTGTACATTGCACTTTTGAACCATAAAATTAAACATTTTCCAAGAAACCGAGAAATTAGCCAAAATGAGTTGTCCAGAACCTCACCCAGTGGTTTGCGTCTAAATATGTTAGATTATATAAGTCTCGAGTCCAGGCGTTAGAGAATTACCGTCGTAATCGTCGGACGCGGCCTAAGCGTCTATCAAATCCAATTTGCCGGGCATGATGGATGGCCAGGCGAACGGTCTCTGCTCGTAACTGTGACCCGCAAGTCATTGCTCGAAGACACGCGATACTCCAGAACTGTTCTGTCATTAATAATGCCTGCTATTGACTAACTTCAGGTTGAATGGTCTGCAGTAAAAAGTTGAGCTACGCTCATTTTACACTTGCTAAGTTTTCATTGCATTTCTTTCATTCATCCTTTTTTAACTTCTAAATTTAGGCTAAAATTCAGAAGTTCGATACACAAAACCATTGCAGTACTCTAGTTCTCCTCAAAAACAAAATTGACAATAATGGTAGTCTCTACAAGACTACGAGTATTGTCAATTCTGTGACAAACATCTCGAAAAAGTTCGACTCAGATGTCAGTTTATTTGTTTTTAAAAAATAATCTAAGCAGATTAAAATACCTTGGAACTCGAGAAAAATATTGATATTTGTGACAATTCGCCTCGTATTTTATTAACATAAAAATTAAAATAGATCGGCGCCAACGGTTGCTTAAGAATTTAAAACATTCGCTCCGAATTAGGTATTCCAGACCGATCATCACGCAAGGTTAGTAACGTAGCTGTCATTGATAATTGATAGATAATAACTACCTATCACGACAGAGTAGAAGGATTACCAGCTTTAACTATTGATTAGCTACAAAGAAAACGGTTTTTATGAACGATTACTAATCCACAATAATTCTTCGTAGATTTTGTAGTTAAAATTTTAATGCTCGTTCGCTTGATAGGGGACTGGGAATCGGCATGTATAGAGAAAAGTAGGCACTAATATTTCAGGAACTAATTCTTTAAGAATATTTGAAATTCGACAGTGACATCGGTAAGCCAAGGCTCTTTTTATCAATATTTACTTTAAGCTTCTTGCGATATAAGAATGGTTATACTTGTCTTACACAAGGAACAAACTATTGATTGAAACTTTCGATGAACTTTGATATTTACAAGTAGGTTTGAACAATCAATGGCCGCGAGACCTCAGCAGGGAGTATTCAATGACGCTAGTATTACAGATACAGGACAAACTGCAGATGTGTATCTTAACTAGCTTGGAATGCAGTAAAAGGCGATAGACCAATGGAATGGCACGCTAATTAATCAAGCAAAGTTAAATGAATAGCTTAACATAGCCAATGGATAGGGCCTCTAATGATGATGATTTGCAGTTGGTCTTATACTAATAGTTTAAATCATCTCATTTGTGGGGAAATCACCCACCAATCCACATTGCCAGCGAGGAAATCATGTGGCCGCCCAGCAGTGGAAGGAATGTAATGAATGACGATAAAAATACATCTTCTCTTAGGGTCAGTTTTTTGACCCGTGGTCAGGTTCACCAGTAGGTTAAAATATGGACCTATGGCAAAAACTTATGATGTCGTGATATGACAGCTTGTCCAATAGTCGAATTTCCAAATATAACTAAAGTTAAAAAATCATAGACAATTTTGTCAAGCTGACGCCATACATATTGGCGTTTCCATTGACGCTATTAGTACAGATTTTAACTATTGAGGTAACTATTACTACGGATAAAAAAACTCAACCTTAATATCGATGGTTGGAAGTTAAGACAGTTAGGTTATGTAGGTATTTTATTGATTTTGAGCCATCGGACCAAATCCAATTTTTGTATGGCTAAATGTGGTCTTAAGGAACACAGTGCTCCTTGGACTCTGCCTACCCCTTCAGTGATTATAGGCGTGATTGTATGTATGTATTTCTGTATGAAGCATTTATTTAGATAAGCACAAATCTTCGTACACATTATTTCACAGAAGTTAGGTAAATCCTGCGCATTAAATTAAATTGTATATCTATTCTTAAAGAACAAAATACACTGATCGAAATATGCATGCAAAATATATCTATTCTTTATTGTTTTTAAACGGGTTATCTGAAAAGGTGAATGGAATGTTAGGACTAAAGTATTAGGTGTGAGTAGATAATTCTCCGAATAGAATGTTTTATTATAGGAAATTGTTTTAATTAAGCAATTTGCTAACATGTAAAATTAAACGTTTAAAGTTTAATTCTATAGTAAAACCAGATGTTGGAAATTACGGTTACGGCCAGTTTGTGTTAAATTAGTTAAAGAATCTAAAATGTATCTAATCTAAACCTATTTAGACTAAACCGACAGTAACATTAACAAGAAACAAGCAGCAAGCTGCTCTTCATTCGTGTTTTTAATAGAACAAAAATAATTAATTGAAGTCAAGATTTTAGATTTGTATAATTGAAATCAGACTTTATATTTATTATTTTAACTGATATAATCCCACAATCTCAATAGCAGAGGGATTACGAAAAATTTCCTATTCACGTTTCGAGTATCGTTTCGGGGTGTCATTGATATAGGTAAGTTCTCTTATGTTTATAAAAAACAAGTTTCACCTTCAAATTTGGATCAACTGGAATCCAGAGACAAGACATTTTACAAATAAAAAATCTGAACCGATGAATCCAATATAAGATTTCATTTTCATCAAACATTGTAATATAAGACTAAACAATCCATTTCTAAAGAAAAAGTGCATTAAGGCATTATATTTCGAGTTTCACGAACGTGTATCGGTGCGTGGCCTCCTCTTAATTTCGGTGTTATTTCTATTTGACGTACTTCATATGCCCTGATGTTTATATATCGTGATGCTGTGCTTTCTAAAATGCCGGTTTGTAAAAATAGCAATCTATTCTTGTAAAGAGGTCGACAGTGTAGAGAAAAGTTCTTAATATATCCGTTAGAGCCACAATTAATACTGCTCGTATCGTACCATCTAATTTGAACAAACATAATTCATGATAATTTGTCTTACTAGCGTACGTTTTCGAAAAAAGTAATAATAATCATGTTATTTTGCGTCCAACCAGTAACTTTTTTAGGAATTTACAATATGTTTTAAACTATATCATATTGAAAAAATAGTAAACAATTTATATAATTTTTTGCAAATACAATTATTTAGACACACATTTGTTCAAAAATTTATTTATACCTTGCCTTTGACATTGGTAGGTAGCAGGTACCAGTTTATATGAACCGTAAGTAAAACTTGGCAACTGACTTTGTTCATGGTCTCAATCCCAGATACATTAAACGTTCCCTGAGCGTATACCGGGGGTATCGGCAGCGTGCAAGAACTCCAATAAATAACATGTTTGTAGGGACCGGACTGTGGTCCCATTAAAATACCAGAGACCCACGAGATCTGAGAAGCTACGATTGAAAACAGAAATTGTTGTAATAGAGAAAAAGTTTAGAATCGCTCACAGCGTGCGGGTGGACAGGTCCGCAAACGTATGTCCTAAGCTACGGTCAAGGGCTTTATCGAAAGAGGAGGATCTGCTTTAATAAGCATAGCACCCGGTTAGAGTGCTTAGAAGTTCCAAGATATCGGACAAGTTAAGTAACGTTCAATAAATATAAGAGCCATTTTCTAAGAAACCTTGAGATTTACAATGTTTGCTCCAGTTGAAGTAGCGGCAAATTGAATACGTAGCCATGGCTTAGAGTGTATCTACATTTTTTTATATGTATTTGCGATATTGATAGTTTGGTTTCACTCAATGCAATGTTTTTGACAACCGTTGTTACATACTCTAAACGCACTCGTGATTACGAGTGTATGCGACCGACAATTCATTATCACATAATTAAATTATTTTGTATTGATGTTGCCGCTCATCAGAATATGGGTGTATTTCAATAATTGTATTATAAAAAAAAGATAAGTTAACAGTAAACTTTTTAGAAAATAGATCAATGATAGATTTTTTTAAAAATGGTAAAAGACTACTTTAATAAATTTTTATTATTAAAACTTCCCAAATAAACTGTACAGAACCCGTGTGGTGTAAGTTTTAATTGACAATTCTATTTAATGAAATGTCAATTTCTATGACAGAGTCATTCTTTATCTTAGATGAGAAATGTGATTTCAACTAGTTTCCGCTAGAAATTTACATTCTTGACATTTCTTAACGCAACTAAAAGTGAGAAGTTTTTAACAACGAAAATTTAGGTCCACTGGGGGCACTGAAAATCCTCGTCAGTAACTTTTGTTTTACGAGAATCAAAAATATTTACCTCGCCCCAATAACCCATTTAAGTGTTCAGATTGTGAAAGCAAGAAGTATGTGCTTGCACCGAGTTAGTTTTAATTTTATTGCATGACTTTGAATTCGCCATGGTCAACTACAACTCATATAACAAGTGGGCGTTGGGAGCTTAAATTGGCGTAAATTGCGAGGCAGATATAAAATATTAAATTATATCAATAACCTCTATTATAGGTTCTGTACAATTGGTTCGTGACAATAGAATCTATTGACTATTGTAGGTAGCATTGATGTAATACAATATACGAGAGAAGTTTATTATGACTTATTTATTTTTTAGGCAGCAGCGGTAGCCGAGTTGGGACGGACTGGGTACTACTCGTTCGAGGCCGCGGGAATCGCGGGTTCGATCCCAACGAATGTACCACTGAGTTTGAATAAAACTTATGTACAGTTCATTGTGAATATCGCTTGCCTCACATTGAGCCCGGTGCATGGCAACAGGCTCGCCACCTGTTACATGGGGACTTAACATATCTGGCGAAATGTGGGTGGTAACACCTCTGCCTACCCTTTAGGGGAAAAAGGCGTGATGATATGTTATGTGTTTATTTATTTATATCAGTGATTTGCTTGCTTTTGGAAATAAATAAAGAAAAACATGTGAATAAAAATATGTTACGCAGTATTTTGCTAGTAAAATAGGTGACTAATTAATGAAAACATTTAGAGACAGTTAAAGTCAGCAGTATTTATTTTGCAGTTTAGTTTCAACACCTTACAATGTGCCTTCCAACCGTGTTGCACTCATATCCTGCAACAAATTACTGTTATCCTTAACTTTCTCAACAGACGGTTCCATAAAAACTGATGTACTAATTGAGCACCAAATCCTTTTCCGACCAGACCAGGATACAGACATTGATTAGGCCGATTAGTAGAGAGTTAGCAAGGTCCATTGCAGAACGCACGGATCGCCGACCCAATTTCAAAGTTTCCGGAAATAACTACGCTTACAAAAGCCGCGGTGAAGCGTGCTTCCACAATCGTTCAGTTATATAGCTGCTAAAATAAATAGCTAAGGTTGCTGGCAGGATATAAACACGTTGCCTTTTGGTCTACTAGACAATGAAACTATACTATCGCGTACTCGGCAATGTTCTTGGTATTATCAATAAATGGATGGTTTAGTGTTGGGCACTTACTGATTATAAATGTGCATTTACAAGGTATACCCCTTCCCCCATTAAGTGAATCAGATTACTATTAGATGAATGGATTATTAACACTTCAAAATGAATACCAGCTCATTCGTACCAATTTTCAAAAAATTTTATTAAAATATTTTTTACAATACTAAAGAGTGCTGATTTGGAATTATTTTTTACTGTGGCAGGTAATGTAAAATGTTAATTGAGGGTTTATGAATGAAGGCACACATCTCGAACAGCATTGCTGAACCAGTCAAGATTAACATACTCCTTCGATTTTTCTCACTGATTATGTGATGATCTTCAACTTGAACTAACCCGCCCGTAAATTGAGCAAAAACTCTAGTTAAGGCGTGTTCACAGTCTCGTTCCAAGTTAAGGAGTCGTTGACACATGTCGCAGATTATGATGAATGAGATCGCTTGAGACTAATCTATAACATCTGCAGACACGATCATATATAGATAATTGGAATAGATTATGTACTAATTTTATGTATAAGCATTAACTTACGTTATAGGTAGGTATTATAAGTTAGGCACGCGATTACAATGGGTTAAAGGAGCCATTCTTAGTACATCCGTAATTTATATAACCAAGGTTTTTATATACTTTATAGTACAGAATAAATGACTACAAAACATACAATTAAAATCATAATTATGTATCAGTGCTTAACACCTTCTTGGAATAAGAGAAAATTTATCAATCAGGTTTGTCCCTTCCTAAAGATTTTATATATTGCAGAAAATGAGATATAGGAAATTTGATTGCTACACGGATATAATATTTAACGATAAGAGCTTAGGAACAGTTACCTACTTAGTAGAGAATTTCCTGTTGCCGTCCGTATAGTGCCGTTTGTAATAAATAATTCATAGTACAAGTTCGGATAACCAAAGTGATGTACTTGCGTGAATCATTTAGCGAGCATTTAGCAAGGATCGACGATAATGAATGACAATTAAATCGCAACATTGGCATTTGCTTTAAGCATAATTAGCACATGATCGTGTTGCTCAATATTATGTATCCTGCTGTTTCTCCAAAGGGCGGATAAATTTACAATACAAAGTCAACTCAGCTGGCGTCTGATCTGCTGTTCAATGATTTACGAATGTAAGTAGTCCTAAAAGTTTTCCTTACGGTACTACAAGGTAAAGGAACATGAAATATACATTATAGATAGTCCGCCACATATACATTCGTAGTGTAATGAACATTATAGTTTAAATAGTCCTTTTCTCGTTGGGGTCGGCAGAGATTACAGATATCATCTTTCTACGATTCTGGCACACATCTTTAAAAAAAATTTGCGCCATCTAATTACTTATTTAAATATCGCTTAGAAAGTAAAGTGTGTATTTTGCATTGATGAACAGTGATTGTTCTCATTTCAATTAGTAGCCAGTGCAACAACTGTACACACTGGCTGCAGCCCAGCAAATATTTACTGTACTCTCGAGAGCAAAAACATATCAACGTTTTAGTACTTTGTCGTTTTAACATCACTTGTGCTTAGTGCCGCAACAGCAAATATTTTACTACAACCTTAGAATGACAAGGTGCTGAAATGGGTATAGCTTTTTGCTCTTGATTGTACAAAGGGGCAAGTGTGCAAGTGACAGGCGTGACCTTGCCGGTCGTTCGTTATCCAATTCCCAAATACCACTAATACCTTAATCTAGGGCAGCGAGCTCGCATCGACCGAAGGGCAAATTGGATTGTTTATATTGCTGTGGCAGGTCGTCAATCATTAGGTAAAGATTGATACGGTGACAGATAACATATTTAAACAACCACTTCTTCATCGAGTGAAGAGCTTAAATTAAAGCTACCAGTACTCGACGATGGCTGCGGCTCTTGGTGTTACATTTCTAGCTCCTCCAGTTGACAGGCAGCAGTGGGCACGAGATTAATGGCTCTAAAATTGTTAAGGATGTGCCAGGACGGTAGCAAGTAAACGTAATCGCTCTTTACCCTACCAGGAAAAAGGCGTGATCATACAGGTTGTAAAATTGTTTTCATAAATCATTAATCAGAAACAATACTGACAAATAGTCAACACGGGACGCTTTTTTTATCGAAATGCATTCGGAGTTCCAATAATGGCTGCCATTGCCAAGAATTGGCTAGCACTTGTGTTGAAAATACAAAAATAAATGACTTGTTTCTCTCCTCTCGAAATATTAGTTCCATTTTTACAGTCGAACACCGAAAATTGCTGTTTCCGGCGTTCGACATTAAATATTTTCCTATTTTTGAAAGAATGAAAACCCTTCAATGCTAGTCTTCCACTAAGGTTCTCTGTTTTAATGCTACGTTGTTCTTTATGCTAATATCAATTGAGAAGAAAATGAGAATGTAATGTAAAAAAGTTCTAATTGGGTCAATGAATATTTCACTGACCCAAAAATATCTCGTCGATGCCTCTAGCATCGGTACCTTTGTTCAGCATGCCAATCTCTAACGATTACTTATTGGTTCTGGTTAATTTTAAGACGCTTGTTGCCCTCGATTCGTTCTCTTAAATCTGTCACCATTATAACAGTAATCTTTCGGACAGGTAGGTAATCTTAGGATTATCCTCGCTATACTAACTGGGTGTTTAATGAAAAAAAAATGCGTAGTTTTAAAAACATTATGTAGTTCTTTAGCCTGAAATAATAACCTCGAACTATACTTCAGGAACGACTCGGGTAATGTATGCTTCTCAAATCTGTAGTTCTTTACCACAATAATTGATTGATTTATTAAATTAAAAGGCTTATTCATATCTGAAAAATTTCGAGGATTCATTTATTCTTACCAGACTTGATAAAAAAATACCCGTAAAAACGTAATCAAAAAATTTCGATTTATCAGATTAAATATGAGTTACGTGCGTTATATACTGTAATTATGTTTATATGTATTTGAAAAAAATACATTAAAATAAAATGTTCTGTGATACAGTTTACCTCGTTACACAATTGTATTGAAAATGAAAAAAGGTTAGATAGTTCATTGGTCTGTGAACCAAAGACTTTTTGCTTTCAAGAGAAATGTGTCGATTTGTGTCTTAATTTCAGAGAAGTGGGCGTCGGATGGAAACTACTTGGAGGTTATTATCAGGAACTACTCAAATCTGGAAAATGAATTCTAAGTCCTTGCACAGTGTTTTCGCGCTACAACAGACAGATTTTTACACAGCAACAGAGAAATTTTGCATGGTAATAACTTATATCCCTGGCCAACATCTTAGATACTTTTTATTCCGGAAAATTAAAGGATTCCGGTGAGATAGTAAGAAAACCGTGGACGAAGTCGCAGGCAACAACTGGTACAAGATAAACGTGTTCTTAACATTTGATAGAAATAGTTTGTCTAAGGTCTAAGAAAATATAAAATAATTATACGGTTACAATACAAAATTACGACACTTACGGTATCCACTATCCAGAAGTATCCGCAATTAAAAGGATTTTCAATGGAACCTTGCTAATCCTGTAATTATTAGTAGGGTCAGTCAGTGGTTGCTATCACAACCGCTTCTACTTCTACAAATTCGGATGAGGACAGCACGTGGTTACCTGTTCCTTAAATATTGCTGGAAGATCAGTGTTGATTCAGTCTTCTGTCCACTTCTTTCAAACGCGGTTTAACTTTAACTTTTCTTTTTTATAGAAATTACTCCATCACACCTTTTAAGTTAGTATGGGGTTCACAAGCAAGATTGACTGAAGCAGCTATAAAATGTCGCACCAGAAACTCTACTTGTAGAGCTGTTATATGACACTTTAAAGACCCGGTTACAAAATACGTGTTTGTGATCCGAGGTTGTAGTTAGAAGACAGGGATAGCATTAGTTTTAACTAATTAATCGAACATTAATTTATATTTAAGAATAACTTATAGTCTCGTCATGACTAGGACACATAACAAACCTTCTTAAATAGACAAAATTCATAGAAGTTTATAAAATACAGAATATAGAAGTGCTAATGAATAATATGTTACTGTAAAATAATTACCTCCAAGTTTAAGGTAACAAAAACATGATACCATCTAACTATTTTGGTCTATTTGAAAACCTTGAATATTTTACACGACCCTAGCCACGGCAACCAGTTATTCAATGCCGCAGCTTATCAATTTGTGCCATCATTGCTTATCAATTTAATTACTGTTATTTTTAGACCCGCCTATTACCCAATTAATATTAAGTGGTCATTAACTACCTACATACCATTAATAGGTAATTATCGCAAGTCCCGTTAAATGGTTTTTGGGTACATGAAATAGGTTTACATATTTTAATGACTCTGAACCAAAAGAAACGTAGTTAGTAAGTTTTTACATTTTGCTTTATAAATAACTTTTGACATATTTAATTATATCGTAAATATTCCGTAAACCTTGTAAAGTAAGTTCTTCCTAATTTGTCTTATTTGGCAAACAAAATTAGCACAACTTTTTTAGAAAAACAATTTTTTAAAATAACTTAATAACTATGTCAAAAATCTAAATCAATAACTCGTTATTACAAACTAAAACCTTTTGAACCTAGTGATCGTAAAATATCATCACGTCTCTTTCCCCTAAGGGGTAGGCAAAGGTTTTTACACCCACATATCGCTAGATATGTTGTCTCCATGTAACAGGTTGTAACAAGGCTTCATCTGGTTATAAATAGATTTTATATGCTGCTTTTTCAATAAAAAGAAGAAAGAAGAAGTGCCAATATTGTTTACCAAATAGGACAAGTTAGGATGAACAAACTGTAGTAACGATTACCAACGAAAATGATAACACAAAATTTATTGAAATAGATCGGATCAGGGCAGCTCGGTGGCGTAGTGGTTAGTACGCTTTGGCTTTCGATCGAAAACAAAGCTACCTTCGCCATGGTCAGGCCTTGGATGGGCGACTGAAACTTTGGGGTCTCGAACTCCTCCGTGCTTCGGTAGGCACGCTAAGCCGTTGGTTTTGGTCGCTATTGCAAGGGCCAGCGTGTTACCAGGTACAGCCCATACTCTTCATGTGTTTCTCCATGAGGAATGCCTGTGCTCAGCAGTGAGCCATATGTAGGCTAAGGACGATGTGTAACAGTAAATACTCCATTCTGGTACTTTATTTATGTTGAACCGATTACTCAGCTTGTTGTTATAAAGTTATTGTTACAAAACGGATATACCTAGTGTAATGGAAAAGTGCCAAGGAGGTTACACTTTGACGCAGTCTTTTCACGAGGCCAATACCCTGAGTTTAAGACGTTGTCCAACTATTATTAAATGAGGTTTGCAACATGTACTGATACTGCTATATACGGAGAAAATACATACATAATAATATATTAAATAGAAATTACAATGAGCGATATTCCGTGTATATTTCCAAGATTAATTAAACATCAATTTACATTCCTTTCTTCTGAGTTGAAACCCGTTTTACGTGATAACTGATAAATGAGTAATCTGACATTTGACAAGCAAGTAATGTGGAATAACATGCTCTTACGCATGTATCAGCCTGAGATACCCTAGCTAGAAGATTAATCTCACCGAATCGGACCTAATCAAATGCCGTTGGAAAATGCGTATTAATTGTCAAATCAGACATACCAATAGCGTATTGTAATTTTAATGTACAGTTACTTAATGTAGAAACTTGATTTAGGCAGTTATAATAACGGCTGAAATATTTGGGTGATTACTGATTACACTCTCATCTGCTCAAGCTAACTGCTGTTTACGTTAACATTTTTTTGTTATAAAAAGAACAGCAATTAACACTACCTGATGGTAAGTAGGAGAGTTCATTTTCAGAAATAGCTAAGGCCACAGAAATCAGAGCGCCCCCTTGCTGGCCCATTAGGTGCCTCTAAACGCCTCGCTTGGAGGAATTTGATATTTAGGATCTATGTCTTGGGAAAGTTTCGTAATTTCTACGCCTATTAGATAGATAGATAAAATTCTTTATTGCAACTAATAAGAACACAGAAATATAGTAAAGAAAAAAAAATACAATGCAACACAGGCGGCCTTATAGCTAATAGCATATTAGTTTGATAAGGATCCTTAACGTGTTCAAAATAGGTTTCAGAATGGCGTATTTCCAAAACTTTCAAAGACTGTACGCATCGATGATCAACATGACCACCTTATTGGAGGTCTAACAACTAGTTACGCTAACCCAATGGGATTAGGACAACGGTCGCTATACCAACAACCGGAACCTGTCTGACGTGCCTTCCGAAAGGCACGAGTTAGCAATGTATACCCAATACAAACTCTGCTTATTTATAATCACACAAATAGTTTTACTGTTTTAAATTATACAAGTGGAATATGGAGAAGTAGCTAATAGAGACCCAAAGGTGTGTAAAATCATTAAATAACAAGCTGTTACATTAGGTTTATTACATAACAGGCGTAATGATAGCCTCTTTCCCCGAAGGGGTAGGCAGAGATGTTAAACCCACATAGATATGTTAGGTCCCCATGTAACACGTGGCGAGCCTGTTGCCATGCACCGGGTATTGAAACGCAGTGCTAGCTTGGAAACAACTAAACTTTATTTTTATAGATAACACACAAACGGAAATCAATTCCACAGATGATATACAGGTTTCTATTACATCCATTTTTATATTCTATATTATAGATGGCGCTAGTTAATATTATTTTGTTATTAATATAATATAAATAACACCGGGCACAAAGTGAGGCATTCACAGTCAACTTTACATAAGTTTTATTCAAACTCAGTGGTACAGGCGGTGGGAACTCGGCTACCGTTGCCTTTCTGCAATAAACCTAATAAATAACGAAATACATGAAATCAATCCAAGAACAAACTGTAATGTTACGACATATTTTCAGAGATTCTTTAGAAGCTAGACAGAAAATGCTGCCATTTCTGAATTCCAATTAAGAAGGTACAACTCCATTCGTCATCATTTAGCTTTGGTTTTATAGAACAGCTCAGTAAATGTATTTCTCTATGAGGAAGGCCTGTCCCAGCAGTGGGACGTATATAGGCTGATGACGAAATGTATTAAATTGCAAATGTGGCTGTAATCATAAAAAAAGTATGTTATCTGCGATATTTCGGAGGGGGCCTTGAAGAGTGCTTATGAGAACTATACTAGGTAATGTAAGATGATACGACATGCGCGAGGACGTTTACGACTGAGGAATTTATGATAATTTACACAAATTATATTTGTTTATAGTTGAAATCCTAACAGTATAAAATAAAAAGACAAATATTTTGTTGTGTTAATATATACAGTATACATATCAAACACGAGTATTATCCCTTATGGTGTTAATGACAACATAACTTTATAACATAGCTTGGTTCATTCAAAATATTTATTAATAGCATAATATAATATCCCGTTGCGTCTATCCTCTAAGGAGTGGGCAGAGGTGTTAACCCAACCACAATAAAATTTTACAAAATAAAATAAGTTACTTTCGAATATGTATTGTAGTTTGAATATTTATACATTGTATAGTTCACAAAATACTAATGCTCAGAAAAATATTAATTTAATATTTAAAAAACTTTAAAATAAAATAATTATTATTATTAATAATATTATTAAACTCTCTTTATTGCACAAATAAACATAATTGTAGTAAATACAAAAAGTAAGCAAAGGAGGACTTATATTTAGTACTTTATACATTTATTAAGTTTATACATTTATTTTTTCAGTAGATAACTATGTTTAAAAAATTAAAAGGATATTTGAAATCTATTACTCCTTCAATAAAATTATACTTCAATTACTGTCTGAATAATTTAAGGGAAGTAAATTATTGGTCAGCCATTTAATTATTTGGTCAGCAAATCTTCAGCCGACAAATCATTTGGGCAGCAAATAAATGTTTTGTCAGCAATATAATTATTTGAGCAGCAAAATAATTATTTGGTAAGCAGAATAATTTTTTGCTCAGCAGAATAATTAATTGGGCAGCATGATAATTATTTGTGAAGCAAAATAATTGGTTGAGCTGCAAAATAATTATTGGGGTAGCAATATATGAGTTACTGAAATTTTAATATTTTGATAACACTTTAAATAACTCCCATTGAAAAATAAATCAAAGTTTACAACTACTACAATGTTTTTAACCAATGAATAAGTAAAATATAAGTATCTTACAGTTAACGAACAAATACTACAAAAGTCCATTAAAAAAGACCAAGTTATTTCTCAATCACATCAATAATGATAAGGTTTCTTCATCGTAATTACTTAGTTACTAGTATTTCATTATGAGGCCATAAGGATGCATCACCTTGAATAAAACTCAAAGATGATGCCACACTGGGTACATAAATTTCATAGTATAAACATTACATCTTCATGTTATTATTAATTTATGGAAACATTTATAATTATTTTATTAATTTTTAAGGCAAATAATAAAAAAATAATATTTTAAAAATCTACTTATTATAAATGAAGAAAAAAATTTGAATAAGATTTAAAAAGTATTTACAACGTAAAGTAAGTAAGTAGTAAGTATTTTAAAGTAAAAGTATTTTACTATAAATATCATCCGTGAGTGATATCATCATGGATTTTGTGTAGTATTTTACGTTTTTTTTTAATATTCGGAAAACATGGGTGTGTCATCATCACTTAAATGACTCTGCTGTGGTGTAGTGCATGGGGTCATTAAATTCCCTAAAATATGGTTGAGAGCGAAGCATTTGGCTGATTCATGAGTCATACCTGTGAACAGGTGCCACTGTTGGTGTCTGTTCAACTCATGCTTACCTGTTTTGTATTAGAAATAGCCTAATCAATTAAATTTGCTTTGGGACTGTATAGCACGGCAGGTAGTGAAGATATTTATTTAATGTAATGTAGATACTATTTTTTTTAGATTATATAGTTACTGACTATCTGTACATGTTTGTAATGAAAAATGAAATAAATCACAGAAAATTTCTTAAGTTAGATAGCTATCTCTTTTTTATTTGTAATCTTCAATGAAGTTGTAGTTTTAACATTTTTTTTGATGATGCTATGTAAAGGGAGGGTAGAAACTTACTGAGTTTCTTGGCCATTCTTCTCAGAACTCAGTTTTGTGAATGTATGGCATAGTTTTTCTTGTTTATGAAATTTGTAAAATGCTTATGACATTCATAAGCATGCACCAACACTCACCTAAACTGAATAAATGCTTTTGATTATTTTATTAGGTTGCTGATAATTATTGAGACTTTATATAGTATGTAATAAAAACATATAAATGCCACATTACCATAAAGACTACACAACACAGAATAACTAGTCTGAATAATCTAATAGTTGCATTTTGACAGATGAGCTTGATGGACCATTTACATTGGTATAGGAATTGATTAATCTCACTTCAAACAACTGTAATAATGCACCTATTCAATTATTCAGACTGTAGATATTGTTTAATAAAAAAAACAAAAAACTGAAACAAAAAATATTGGTAAAATGGAACATTTGTAATGACAAAATATTTACACAATGACTAAGGGGCGATTATTTATTATTAATTTTAAATCAAAATTTCCTATTGAAATAGTTCTCTTAGATTATTTAAAGTTTTTGAACACAAACAACCCGAATAAAACAAAAATTTACAACTTGAAACAGTCCAATTGAGATAATTATATGTCAATATTTATTTTGTGGTTTATGATGCTGCAAACGAGAACAAGTATCTTAGCAGTATCATGTGAAAGGAATGTTATCAGAATCTGCGCAATCTGTTCTAATCTTCCGTTATCTCGGAACCGAGCGAAGTCGATCCGGCCAAGCCGAGTCGACCCACCACGCATCTCGGCGTTCGTGGCAAAAAACCTGTCTCACTCAAGTAAAAGCAACTCAAATATTATTCGCTGAAAGTTATCTAACTTACCGATAGTCCAAAACAATTAGTGAAACAGCAAAACCGTAATCCAATAGTTTAAATAGTGAACACTGCTCCAAATAATTTAAGAAGACACAACAAACATTCTTTAACGAAAAACACAAATGTAGTCACCACTTCTAACACAAAATTTACACACAATAAGATGTTTCTATCGAAATAATAAAAAAAACACTGTAAAACACCGAATTATGAGAAACTTAATTTTTTTTACACAAAAATTCGGCTTCAAATTCGCGTCTTTTCAAATTGAAGCATCGGCCATCACTGAAAATGTTGCCACAGTACTGATCACGTTATTACGCACCTCACGTGTATTGTTGTTACCAATATCGAGTAAAAAAAATCCCTCGTAGCAGGGTTTGCGTAATTCGTTAATGTAATTAGTGCATCTGTTAAAAAAGGATGTGCTAGTAGATTGTTTCAAGTTTTTTTCATGTTCCCCAGTTTTTACTAAGCGCCTGTACTGAAACAAAATTTGATTTGTACTTACTTAGGATTAGTAGGTAAGTGTGTAAAATTATGATAGTTTATAAATGGGTTTAAAGTAAATCTTAACATTCCCACCATATCTGCACTTTAAATCAAAGTATTTATTTGCAAGAATGAGGTTATTAATATGATGTTTCTTAACGTTTCTTCGACACGTTCTATGGAATAATTGATACGAAAATAAATAATCATGATTTGAAATCTTATACATTCGTTCTTACAAACCAACACTAGTACTTGTTACAAAATGTATGTTTTATATCAATATAAATATACCCACAGAAAGTGGGAGACCTTTTAATTCTTGCAGCACTGCCATTTCAATGTCATAACTAAGACGTTCGAAAACCAGTTGTAATATTACGGTGCTGACTTTGAACTTTAAACAAATTTAAAATAATAATTTTATATTTATAGGTACATTTCAATTTGTATATATTTATTACGATATATACAAATTGCATTTAATTTTAGAAGCCGCTCTTTCGTGTCTGGCTCTTGCAACGACGACGGACGTTGTATTTTATGGGTTCCGTGGCCGAGTATTGTAAATAAATTTAGGTTGCATTCCTATTTCTATCGGATTGTACGCCGATTTCAAGGTGTCCATCTCTAGAGGTTCTGGGTTCGAATCCCAGTGGGAGTAAATGTTTTGTGTGAAAAATATGGACTTTTATTGTTTGGTTGTTGTATTTATGTATAGGGATTTGTATTAATATTCAACATACATATTAATCACGCCTATAAGTAGCGGTAGGCAGAAGTGCTTTACACATACACGCCCACACTTTTGTTGGTCCCACGTACTAGGGACAAGCAATAGGCTTGCCGTTCATCCATCCATCTTTCTGCAACCAAACCGATACAAAGCCACCAGGCTTTGGATGGGTGACCAAATCTTTGTGATCTCGAACTCCTCCGTGCTTCGGAAGACACGGTAATCCGTTGGTCCTGGTCTCTTTTGCAACTGTTTCTAGCCAGTCTACCCTCTAACCCGCATTGGGCCAGCCTGATGGTGTTACAGCACCGACTCCTCATGTGTTTATCCACAAGGAAGGCATGTGTGCAGCAGTAGGACGTATATAGGCTGAGGAAGAGGCAATAAACGAAATAACGTTCTTTAAAATGAAAAGACTCTCAACCAAAGAGAATATAATCACTACCTCTCAACAGCAAGTCAAACTTTACATCCGCACTCCGATTCATTTTTGTCCGAACTCATGACCGGATACAACAAATAATCTCGAAAAGTATTATCGTATGGTCAAAAAAAGGTTATATTTTACTTAACCATTAAAAAATAAAAATATTGTTAAGAATATTAAATAAATTTATTTATAACAATTCCTCCGCAGCTAAACAGATCGCAACAACAGTTCATACATTTTTAAAATGGTGGAATATATTTGATCGTTACATTACGATTAAATGTATTGTTCAGTATGTTCAATTTTATATCATAAAGCATGTTATACTTTTATTATTATATTAACTATACTCTTTATATTGATTTATAAAAGTATTATGTTGAAGTGTGTTTAAGTTATCACTTTGTTGTCAAACATACCTATAGGTTACACAGAGTTTGAAGAGATAGAGAAAGGCTACATTTCTATCACATTTCAAACTTTAAAGACATCAAGTATAGAGTATATAGAAAGTACAAAAACGCAGGAATATTATCCTTTAGCGACTTACGTACGGCCAGCAACAAATGAAATTTAACATTACGGCATATTAACTAATAATACACGAAAAGTTAATATGTATAAAAATGTTAAGCCCCTTTCATCTTGACCGTACCTTCATTAATTACAATACAGGCACGTTTTTCTTTAATGCTAACACACAAATAGTAAAAAGAGATACATCTCTTAAAGTAATTTGGGTTGCTAGTTTATGTATGAGACAAATATTGACTTTATATAAAAACTACCATTTCATAGTAAGATATTTCTTGTGGCAACCCTCATGCACTATACAGTATGTAGTCAAATAGTAGCAATACAAACAGCAATAACATTTTTGCGGATGAATAACAAGTGACACAGTACATTACACATAAAAATACACATCGAAAAATCTCACTAAGCTTTAGAATTAAGTATATTCAAAATAAAATTTCGGAAAGCCCGTAAAACAGAAATAATTTAACTATAAAATACATTATATTTACAACTTTTGAAGAATAAAAAAATTGTTTGGCGCTTTTGGCACTAAAACAATATGATATCAGAACAAACAAGAACAACATATAAAGCATGATATTTACAAATCTGGTACCTCTTAATTACAATGGAAAAGGGGCTAAGAAGTCACACTGTATATGTCGCTTATTTATAAAGGTATAGGAAGCAAGGATCTTGAAAAACCAAAATTATCATTACAACAATAAACGAATTAATAATCCAATTTTTTTGCATAAAGACAACACACTTTTAATTCTATAAAATGCCAAGTTTCGAAATTTTTACTACATTCAAAATAACCATAATTACAATAGCATAAGGTTTAAACCAAACAAAAAGAGTAGCAACAGAGCTATAGGTTGAATGAAAAACGTTAGACAAATAGGAAGCAATAGGGAATAAAGGATATCATAATTTCTTTACATATCTATAATACTAACAATAAGCCACCTACTTGGATAAAATTACTAGTACAAAAATATAAAATTGAACGAATTTCCTAATTTAGCATGCATATAAACGGCGAATATGCTTTACCAAATTTTGAAGATACTGCACACATCATTATTGTACATATGAGCGATCCAGATTTAGTTTTACATATAAGTAATAAAAATGGTTTTAAGTTTGCTACCTATATCATATAAATAAATATGGCCACTTTTATAATACTTTACATTTTATTGTAATTACCATTTATAGACCATAGGAATGGATTCGAAATATTTACTATTTATTTACTGATTACTGATGAAAATTTAGATTTAATTTAATTAAAATATTCTACGGTCACAATTTTAAAATAAAACGATTAGAGTTATAGAAAAATATTTCTTGTCGTAGGACAGCATACATTTCTAGTTTGTAACTGAATGAGGGTTTTTTTAAAAACCGTCTACAGATGGCAGCACTGTCATGTCGGGTCCATGAGCTGTCAAAACTCCTACGCGAATCATCAGGCGGACGGCAGATTGTCATTTTCGATATCAATACCTACGACTAGATGTAGAATCGTACGACTGTGCTATCTGACCGTTGTTGGACCCGACATTTACGTAGCGCCGTCTGGTGGCAAAAAAGTGGAGAAAGCCTTCATTGTAGCATTATAATTTACTGTTCAATATCAACATTACTATGGGAGCAAATAAGTAGAATGCATGGGAAAAACACATCATTATTGTTATGTTGTTATGGTGTTGTGGTAGGCAGAAGTTATAACCTCACTGTCGCAATATTCTAGGTCCCCATGTAACTCAGCGGTACAGTCCGCGCCAAATTGATCTTAGTGCCCAAAGTAGTCAAAATTATCCTATTATCCCAAGTCGAATATCTTATCTGTACATATCTGTTAAAACCAAGTCAGGGGGATGTAAAAAGAGAGAAAAAACAAAAAAATCTTTTTGTGTTGTTTTGTGTAAGCTACATGTTTGTCAATTTTAGGTAATTGTGGTCTTTGTGCTGTCCAGATGTTCAATAACAAATTGACAGATGCTTTGATTAGATATTAAGACTACTTTGAATACACCCATTAATACAGCTACTTTGATGGCGTAGATAAATAGGAAATATTTTGGCGCTTCGATAATTTTGGTGCTAAATGTAAATTGTCGAGCAAAAATACATATTTGACAGGTGACAGTCTTTATTCCCTTTTAATAAGAGGCATTATCTGTCAAAAATGTATAAATAATCTTTAGCGCCGTTTAAGGTTCTCTTAGCTATCGATGTTAAGTATGGAACAAGAATAATATTTTTTGATTTTATTATTGATCCCATAGTAAACGATGTTAATATTAATGGCAATGAGTATCGAAAAATATACATTAACTATTTACTATTAAAGGTAAGAAGGGTGAATGATATGATGACTTTTGTAATATAATAATACAAATATTGTTCAAAATCTTAATAAAATGTAAATGTTATACTACATTAACATCACGAGGCATTTTATTCTAGTGGGTTTATATAGAAAATATTTAATTTGTAACGAAGAGTACAATTATGGCTGTTAAAATAATTAAAAAATATACTGTTCACGATTAATTACTGGAAAGTATTCTCTTCAATATTAGAACATGTTAATAATGGGTTTTCTAAATATATATGCAAATATTACAGTTATATGAACGAGTTATGACAATAGGACTTTGTTAAACATTAACAACACTGTAATCATAAAAGTTCGAGCACTACAAAATATATTCCATGCCTACATGTATACCTATTAATATATTCCTGATGATAAATGCACGTTGTAGTTTAAGTAGGATATTTCTTAAATCACATTTTATATTACAGTAAAAACTGATTAGTATACAATTCCATTGCACAAAAACTATTGCATTTTTCGAATAACGATTATACGTCCGTTATTTTAAAATCTTTTTATTATCAGCCTAAGTAGCATGAGCAGCGCTTTGATATTTATCACGCACAACTGTCAAATTCCATAGTAATTTAGCAGTTGCACGTGATAAAAACGTGATATATATCATAATGCGGTGTTCATGCTAACAGAGCAGAAACAATACAGTTAAATTATGATAATAATACTTAATTGATTTGGTATTATGTTCTGTTATTGCTTTCTTTAGTCCATCTTTGCGTCACTTTGAAATCAACATGTTATTATAAAGGTCGCTTTACCTTATACCGTGTTTGACAAAACTATACAAAAATCATCATTCAATATAAGACGTTCATTGTATGTCCAATATTGATACTAATAACTAAGCAAGGGATATATTGCCGTCACTTTCATATGTATTTATTTTCAGTAAATAGAGGTCTCGCATTACACTATTGGTGTTCTATTTGAGGTATAACATTGGTTAGGTATATCCATCGTTTACTAACCCCTGATTGTATTGGGATTTAATAAGATTAAAAAGGAAGGGTGTAAAACGTTTAAAGACCACTATAACTTGAACTCCAATGTCGTAGGAATTGTAGGTTAACAGGAGCACATAGTATTGATTGCTTTAAGTCCTATGTCAACCCTGACAATTCTTAAGACCGGTATCAACACCTCCAGATAAATTCGACTTGAATTAACTTACAGTTTATTCCAAAATCGAATTTTTATCTGTTGAAATACTAGCTATTGATATTGCAATTCACGAAGCCGACAAAATCCTTCGACTTTAGACTCTAACTTAAGGTGTTAAGAGCGATGCTACTCGCCGTCATAAAGTTGGTAAAACCGGTCATAAATCAAGCAACAAGAAAACAATGATCGTAGATAATGAACAGGTGTAATTGACATTGGTAGCTGGTTACCATTTGAAGTTGGCCTCTCAAAGCATGGTAGAGGTAGGGGGGCAGGAGTCTAAGTCTGCTGGTCGCCGCAGCAAGCCGTGCAGTCGAGGCAGCCCTGCTGAGGACCGCCTCGGGACCGCTATCTTTTGCCGCGACACCCAATTTGTTCCTAGAAGAAAAGGTTGAGTGAGAAGAAAGTTGGGTTCGAATGACCATATTTTCGCATTTAAACATAATTCTCGTTTTCTTCCGCAAAAAATGACTTTAAATTCCATTCTCCTTTGTTACTAAACATACAATTCTATTTTACTCTTCAACTAAATATACAATTCTATTTTACTCATAACATGATTACCACAATCAATGAACAAATGCGTGAAAATCCAATGCACCTTTACTTTAACCGCCTCTCTGGTCTAGTGGTTCACACCACTTGATCGGGAGGCCCGGGTTCGATTCCCCACGGTAGCAAAGATTTTCTGCTCGGTTTGGTTGGTGGTAGGGCTTCTAAGCCCGCCTGGCTACCACCGTCTTACCTAAATCTGCCGCCATAATAACAATGTTTTAAGCATTGTTGTGTTCCGGCAATCAGAGGTAAGATAGCCAGTTCCTTAGATGTTGAGGATTACAGGTGAAGCTCGCTTCCACCTTCAGCCTTATCGTCACTTACATCAGGTGAGATGAAAGCCAAGAGCTTACCTGTCATATGTAAAAAAAACATCTTGTACTTGTGAACCACTGATTTACAAAAGAAGCAGACACCTGGGAAGACACACTCTCAATCCAGGTGAAATAAAAACAATCTAAGGATCGTATCTTTCTTAGACAATGCCCAGTTGATGGAGCTACTGCAGGGCCTTAAGGGTCCGGCGAACAGTGAATTTTTCATACAAACGTAATACCAAAATCATTTTCAATTTGAGAATATCCGGACATATCATCGGTGTTATTCGGATTAAGAAAGTATTTTTCTATGTTTCTGTTTAAAAAAAAATTGTTCAAAATATTTATAAACTTATAAATATATGCAATTATATTTCGTAAAATTTTCGACGTTTTCAGACAGATTTTCCGCTTATTTGTTTCATATTAAAAACACAATTAATCATTATGTAATTTTAACGGAAACCTAGAAAAATACTTTCTTAATCCGAATAACAGCGATGATTTGTGCAGATATTCTCAAATTAAAAATGATTTTGGTATAACGTTTGTATGAAAAATTCACTGTTCGCCGGACCCTTAATAGAACCTTCATAGGAAGCTGGTTACGACAGATCTTAATAGGTCGCAGTGACGCGAAGAAGCCCGAGCAACCGTAAGTGTAAGTATATTCAATCTATTACTTCTAACTTATTCAAGATCATTGGTCGTAACATTATAAGAGTCGTTAATGAATACAATAATTAATTCGACCACATCGACATATTTCATGAAAATATTTCACATTTTCGTAGCCTTTTAAGGCCGTAAAAGTTGAATACACAAAAATTAAAAATTCAAAATGTTGTTTTATGGTTCCTCTGCACTTCGTCATCAGCCTGTATACGTCCCACTGCTTGGAAGACATGAGGAGTATGGGCCATAACACCACCACGCTGGCCCAATGCGAGTTGGTGGGTAGAAACGGTCACAAATGCGACCGGGATCAAAGGCTTAACGTGCCTTCCGAAGCACGGAGGAGCTCGAGATCGCTTAGCTTTGTTTTGATCGAAGGTAGCTTTGTTTTCGATCGAAGCCAAAGCGTACTGACCACTATGCCACCGAGCTCCTCCCTTACTGCCTTACTTACTCCTCTGCACTTACTTCATATTAAATCTTTGAATTTTGATAAAGCACATTGAACAAATGTGCAAGGTTGTTCTGATCACAATGTTTACTTTATCCACTATTGTTTTTGTATAAGTTAGCAGTGAAGACTTTAGATGCTATCGTGTTGTACTTAATTAATTGTTTACATGTAAAATAAAAAAGCTGTATGTTTCCTTAATAAATAAACATGGAAGACCAATTCGCTCTCGTTCTCATTCTCATTCGCTTCATTCAATGTTTGGGTGATGAATTTTCAGGCATTTGTTCTCCAGTCTTGGATGTTTATATATATTTCTATATATTCAGGTTATTTCTATGTATTTATCTATTAAATATATTTATCCGTCATCTAGTGTCCGTAACACAAGTAGCATTAGTTGCTTAAAATGGGGCTAGTTGATAGGTGTGAATGTCTGAGGATATTATTATATTATTATTATTATTATTCTAGGCCCATCCGCTTCCATAGTTAAATTTTTTCTTGTTCTGTGACATTCCTTCAATCATATACATTTTTTAACAACAAATATCACAATAAATTCCTTATCTGTGTATAAGGAGCTTTAAGAGTTGTTTCAAAAAAAGGAACAGGTAATTTTTTCCGATTGCTATTGCCATAGTGAGGAGCTCGTTGGCGAGGTGTAGTGTAGTAGTGTTTTTACCCACCAACCCGCATTGGTCCAGCGTGGTGGAGTTACGGCCCATGCTCCTCATGTGTTTTCACATGATGATGACCCAGCAGTAGGACGTAGGCTGAGGACGATTAGTTACCGTCTTGTTGTTCGAGCTAATAACTCATGTAGACTACTGCTGATAGTGATGAGAATGAGTAATATTGGGTCCTTACCTATGAAATTGGTGTTATTTTTCTCTCTTAGTATTTTGTCTGTAACTATTAAGATTCAGAGTATTCCTAAAAAATAATTACCTTGTCTAAAAATTGACTATATTTTTGAGCTCTTTTGATTTGTTTTGATAATTTGTTGTAAGTTTAATTGTGTTAAAATTGGACACGGAGACAACTCTTTTTAAGTGCCTCCTGAATACATCATTTTATTTGCATTCACTTAAAAACGATAAATAATTTTTATGAAGTGTGATATTACACATATCACTGAAGCTTGTCTAATGATAGATGCCAAATATTGTTGTGAAGAAAACTGATAAAATGTTAGTATGTAAAATGCAGAAATCCCAAAAATCTCCATACAAAACACCAATTTCGTAGGTAAGGACCTAATATAATAGATAGGTCCCCAAAGCCCGTACCTGTAGTATACGCATAGCGTCTAAAAGCTCCTGTTTGTCGGCCAGTAGGCTGGCGGCCTCTTGCTGCGCGGCGTGCACGCATTGTCGAAGCACTGACGCTTCTTCCACTTTACTGGAAAACGTAATAATCTGTGTTAACCAAAATTAATTTATACATAAAATCACGCCTGTAATCCCCGAAGGGGTAGGCAGAGTCAAAGGAGCACTTGTTCACATTTAGCCATACAAAAATTGGGTTTGGTCAGTTTGAAAATCGTGAAAGAGTAGTAACAAGTGGCTAGTTCATTGCCTACACAATCACAGACACAGTACCCAATACGCCTTTTACGACATGCTAGACAAGAAAAGCAGTTGGTACATTATTTTTGTGTCCCGGACCACACCACATATATAATACTGTACTTTTGTACTCGTCTTTTTATTTTATGTGTTGTATATTCTAAATTTTTCTTTTGTGTACAATAAATAGTTAAATAATAATAATAATTTTTAACCCGCGACTTTGTCCGCGTAGAATAGTTACTTTCAGATTGTGTGATGGTATGTAGTCTAAAGCCTTCCTCAATAAATTAGTTTTTGAACACTGAAAGTTTTTTTCAAATTGGAACAGTAGGCTCAATTGGTGGAATTGAAAATTTACTCCTACTCTATTAGAATCAAAGTTCATAGTGGCGTAAAGTGTGGGTCCTTCATTTATAACATTCACCCGCAAGGCACCCGTTCGGTCGGGATCCGGATATAAGGTAGCCTATATCCTTTCTCAGGCTCTATCTGTGTACCAAATTTCAGTTAAAATGGTTCACTAGTTTTGACGTGAAAGCCAGACAGACAGAGATACTTTCGCATTTATAATACTAGTATGGATTGCTGTATTATAATGTACGACGCTGATCTACCATGAGAACCGGACGAATAACTGTGGGCTGGTGAAGAAAATTTAGGAATATGATCATGACCTATCTCTATTCTATGAACATGTAAAAACAAATATTTGCCTTTAAAAAAAATCGGAAACGCTCAAGTGGTTCCGGCTGTTGTTGCAATGGTTTCCATTCACCAATTCGCATTCGGGCAAAACCGTGGAAACTTATGAATTGCTTGATTACTTCATGAAGATTTTGTCATAAATTAAACATTCTTTCTTTATCAAAAATCCATCCATGTGCTAGCTGTGACGTATGAAGATGCTGACATTTGATATATTTTCGAGTGACTACGAGATCAACTTACGCTCTCAACTCCCTATTATCCTCCGCTATCCTGGACAGCGTTAGAAGCCGTTTCTTTAGCTCTTCATTCTCCCGACTAAGCCTGTCGATCTGGTCCCTCGCTTCCTCCAACTCTGGCTGTGGTTGTGGAGTGGCGGGAGAGGCAAGCGTGGTCGGGGTGGAGATGGGAGGGCCTAAGCGGAGTACGCCAGCGGAGTCCCTCGTCAGACGGAGGGTGGTAAGCTCGATATCTAGTGGTTGGGGAGGAGGGGATGAAATGGAACGGGTTGGACGGTCTTCTATCATGTGGAGCTTGACGTTTTCTATTAGTGCCTAAAAATGGACATTATTATTAAATTTAATTGTTTTAGCTGTGTACAAACTGTTGGCAGTTTGTATATATCATTCAATAGAGTCAACTTAAAAGTAAATTAAATCATTAAATAAAATATCTTAAATGAATGTGAATAACCTAAATATTAGGTTGGGGAAAAAGTTTTTTCGCATTATAGTATGTATAAACTTGTAATAAAATCTCTTTGGCTATACTATTTGTATCTGGCTGGTTTTGGTATCGTTGAAAGTTTAAATTTTAAAGAACATAATTCCAAATTCAAATTAGGAAAATGTGTGATTTTCATTTGTTTTTCGTACCGCCAAGATGAGTGAATCTAATGAAGAAATTCGATACATTTTAAAATTTTACTACAAAAAAGGTAAAAATGCAACGCAAGCCGTGAAAAAAATTTGCGATGTTTATGGACCTAGTGCAGTGTCGGTGAGAGTAGCACAAATTTGGTTTAAGCGTTTTCAATCCGGAAATTTTGATGTCAAAGACGCACGTCGCTCTGGTCGCCCTATTACAGATAAAATGGATGCCATTTTTGAAAAAGTGGAGCAAGATCGGCATGTCAGTAGTTACGACGTAGCTGAAGAACTGGGAATTGACCACAAAACAGTTTTGGCGCATTTGAAAAAAACTGGGTACACAAAAAAGCTCGACATTTGGGTACCTCACGAGCTCACTGAAAGAAACCTAATGAACCGTGTACTCATTTGTGATTCTTTATTACGACGTAATGAAACCGAACCATTTTTGAAGAAGCTGATAACTGGTGATGAAAAGTGGATCACGTACAACAAGAACGTGCGAAAAAGGTCGTGGTCAAAGGCCGGTCAGACTTCACAGACTGTGGCGAAACCCGGGTTAACTCGCAACAAGGTGATGCTGTGTGTGTGGTGGGATTGGAAGGGCATTATTCATTATGAGCTGTTACCACCAGGCAGGACCATCGATTCTGAACTCTACTGCGAACAACTGATGAGATTAAAGCAAGAAGTTGAGAGAAAGCGGCCGGAATTAATCAACAGAAGGGGTGTGGTTTTTCATCATGATAACGCTAGACCTCACACATCTTTAGCCACTCAGCAAAAATTAAGAGAGTTTGGCTGGGAGGTGTTAATGCATCCGCCGTATAGTCCTGACCTTGCACCTTCAGATTTCCACCTGTTTCGGTCTCTTCAGAATTATTTAGGCAGTGTCAGGTTAACATCATGAGAGGACTGCCAAAACCACTTGTCGCGGTATTTTGACCAGAAGTCCCAAAATTTCTATAGCAATGGGATCATGTCCCTACCTACAAGATGGCAAAAAGTTATCGAACAAAATGGTACCTACATACTTTAGTTAAATATAAATAAACTATATTAAAAAATGTTTTGAATTTTCTTAAAAAATGCGAAGAAACTTTTTCCCCAACCTATTATAATATATATCAAAATTCACGATAAAATATATGTGTAATAGTTAACATATTAATACAATCAAAGTTGCGTCATTGTTCAAATTGGTTCCTTTTTGTATCACTTTTTGTGCCACCTATCCTTTTCATCGTGCTAATGTTTACTTTCAATCTGATGTTTATTAATATTTGTATTCGCCTTGGACACGGTGTTTTAATGCAAATAAAGACTTAATACTACTAAAGATTAGACTCACAATGACTGAAGGACTCTGTATCCATCGTCATGAACAATAAACGAAAAAAAATACAGGTTTTTCTTTTAAATATTAACATGAAGAAATGTTAGGGTGTGTGTGTGGTTGTGTCGACTAGGTCTTGGAACACAGAGCAACCATTTTCCTATCCAGTAGAATTGCAAAGATCAATGCATATCTAATTCATAAAAAAAATCCATAAGTATATTACCTCCAGGGGCATTGGCGGTACTATAATTTCGTCTTCAATAAACTCGGCGAGCGCTAACGCAGTGCTCATGTTAAGAGCAAAGGTGAGCTCTCTTATTCGCGCCTCTAATATTTCCTCGCAGGGCGCTAGGCTTGGTGGCTCGTTCTGTAAGTATATTACATACCATGTATGACAATTCTGCTTTAGATTGTATATTAAATACATAAACTGATTACCGAAAGTAATAAAGTTACTGTTAATAATTTAATAATAATAACGGTGGCAATATCACAAATGGTTTAAGCCGTAACAAAACTGTGGCGCTGATTTTCGGTGGGGCCAGTTATAAATATTATTATATTATTTAAATCATTACGAGCGAAAAAGAATATTATCAATAGAAGTTTTCAACTATTAATTAGGCAGCGGTAGCCGAGTAGAAAGGACACTTCGAGAGGCCGCGGGACTCACGGTTTCCTTCTTCCATCCATACTTCTATCCCACCACCTGTACCACTAACTTTGAATAAAACTTATGTACAGTTGATTGTGAATATAGCTTGCCTCACATTATGCCCGGTACATGGCAAAAAGCTCGACATCTGTTACATGGGGACCTAACATATCTGGTGAAATATTTTGGATGTTAACACCTCTGCCTGGGGCTCTGTTGCTGGGGCTCTGCTTGGGGTGCCAGGTCAGAATGCCTCCTCGTGGCGCACCCTGGGCAACCAACGATGGACAACGGAGTGTTTTTGTGAGGATTTCCTCCACTCTAGTTTTCCAGCGGTGGGCTAAAGGTCTGACACGCGAGGTGACGGGGACAGCGTGCACACACCCAGATGTGCCCTGTTGGGGCTTCAATGCCCGAAGGCGTCCGATTTCCGGCATGTAGTGAAGAGCGGCATGCCGGATTACTCAGCTCTTCCTGCGCCAGAGCCTGCGCAGTCGAACGCCGTACGGAGGGATGAAGGAGTCCTGGGAGGCTGAGCAGCGTGGAGGTCGGTGGTAGTTACCTCCGCAATGCAACACACCCCTTCGGTCCGGATTTCAACCTAAACGGTATCCTCTTACTAGAGCCAAGTAAGGGGGAACGGCTCCGCGTCCCGTCAGAGGGCCGCTGGCTAGGGGTGGGGGGGCTTGGTGACGGTCATGCTGACGGAGCTCGAGATGTGCGGGCTTGTTCACCTGAGCATTCTCTTGCACCTGATGTCGCACCCAATCACCAACTTTTCCACTCCTATATCTGTCTGGTAATCCTAGTGCACCTGTTGCAGGGCACTCCCAGATGTGCGGGCTCCATGGAGGGTGGGAGGCCGGGCAGATGAAATTATTTTTACTACGTGGAATATGGATATCCAGAACACCCGTACCACTACCGAGGGGAAACCCGAGGCCACAGCGTCTGGGAAAGCGAAAGCCATCCCAGCGTCCTCACTCACGCAAAACACGCCAGGGAAAGCGGATGCCATCCCGGCAAACAAGGGAAAGAAGGAGACCGGCGGGAAACCGAAGGCCTCTGGAACTTCCTTTCTGCCAGGGAAAGCAGAAGCCATCCCTCAAGCGGAACAAGGGAAAGCTAACGCCATCTCTGTTTCATCCACAGGTCCATCTTCAGCGATGCAGAGACCCACCACCGCTCTGGGCTGGACTCTAGTCGGCAAAACTGGTCGGCCGGTAAGCGGAAACCCGGCAACGGGTGAAAGCCAACCGCAGGCCAGTGGAGCTGCTAAGTCCAGCAGACAGAAGAGGAAGCAGGCGAAGCTGAAGATGAAGCGGCTCCAGCGTAGGCAGCAGCTTCGGACAGCTGCCCCTCAAACGACTGTGTCGACAACGCCACCGGCGGAGTCTACGCCAGCGACGGCGTCAACACCGAAGACCACGACTGTGCCAGCGGCAAGGTCTACGTCGACGGCGATGACGTCTGCGGCGGCACCACCACAGCAGCTGGCTAAACCGAAAGGTGCGGAAAGAGGAGGGCACCAGGAAGTGAGGCCAGGACCCAGTAGCGAGCGCAGCACCGGACACAGCGGCGGGAAATTCCGGGGGAACGCTGGGAAAGGAAAGGCCAAAGCCAAAAGGGCAAGACCGGAGGAGACACCGTCTCCGAAAACGGACCCGAAAAGGCCAAAGCTGGACCAATCCCGCGGTTCCCGACCGGCATCCTATGCCGCAGCGGTCACTGCGGAGAGGGATGAGGAGCATCACCTGGCGGTCACCACGAAAGGTGGGAACTTGACGGAGGAGGCCGCAAAAGAACTCAGGGAATTCGTGGCGCTCAAAATAATTGAGCACATTGACGAGGGCTCCTCTCCGAACATCCCAACCTACACAGCCAGACCTACACTCGCGGACGGAGCGCTGCGGATGAAGTGTATGGACCTGTACACCAACAACTGGACCCGAGCGACTCTGGATCAGTACCAGCAGAGTCAAGGACTGGAGCTGGTCATTATGCGGCCTCGCGAGGTTCCGAAAAGGGTTCGATGCGGGGTGCTCATACCCAGGATTGAGGCGGATGCCTTAAGACTGGGTAGGTGCTTACACGCACAGAACCCCTGGGCACAGGTGCACCGCTGGCTCGTACATGCCGTCCACGTGCAGGAGCGAAATGACTCCACATTTGTGGAGTTTAGCATCCCAGAGGATATCATACCTGATATCCTCAAGCACCAAAGGCGGCTGTGCTATCTAGTCGGCACAGCGTACGTGAAGTTCAGGGACTGCAGGGGAAAGTTTGTAACTGTGTTACCACAGTTCGACCATCCTATGCAGTCCTTGGGCGGCGCGTGCGACGTGGAACCTGTGCCAGGGCCGAGCGGGGGACCACCGGCGGCGATGCCTGCACCGGGCGTGACGATGGAGGACGCGGAAGAGGAGGCGCTACTGTCCATCGGGGGCCTGATGTTGGAGGGGGAGGAGGAGATCAGTCGAGATGGCTTCCAGCTTGACCTCGCCCCCCCCCGCCAATAGTGCTAGGCTCGTCCAGTGCAACCTCCACCACAGCACTGCTGCAACGGCTCAACTCAGAAGGTGGCTGGAGGTCAACAACACAGCGGTCGCCCTGATCCAGGAGCCGTGGATCAGAGGAGGGACAATAAGAGGACTCTCCAATTTAGGAGGTAAGCTTGTAAGTGCCCACACTGGCGACGTAAGAGCATGTATCTACACATCTAATGACATCCACACACAGCCTCTAACAGATTTCTGTTCCAGAGACCTCTCTGCCATAAGGCTGACACGCAACCTAAACGACAACCAAGAGGTCATCATAGCATCAGCATACATGCCGGAGGGCGAGTTAGCGCCACCAGAAGAGTTGGCGCAGCTTGTCCGTTTCTGTGAAAACGAGGGACTGGAGCTGATTGTATGCACCGACTCCAATGCCCACCATCCGCTGTGGGGCATGGAAAGAAGCAATACTCGAGGTAATCAATTAGTTGAATTTCTATTTACTACTAACCTTGAAATAGTCAACACAGGCAATGAACCAACGTTCGTTGGAAGAAGATGTCGGACGATCATTGACCTGACGCTCGCAACGCCTGCAGCGGTGAGTCAGATATCCGACTGGCATGTCTCCCAAGAGGCGTCATGCTCGGATCACCGCTGGATAAGGTTTGATATGCAGGTAACCACTAAGGCACTTGTTCCCAGGAGGTACCCAAGGAAAACTGACAGACAACGTTTCGCACGACTGACGGCGGAAGGTCTTAAGGCTAGTGACGCGGAGGGAATCACCGACGCTCACTCACTAGAACAAAAGGTAACAGCTTTCAGCGATACCATAATTAACAGCTTCAATTGTTCCTGTCCTCTGATGTACCCAAGGACTTCCGGTTCCGGAAAAAACCACTGGTGGGGACCCGAGCTGGAACGGCTCCGGGGACAAGTCAGGAAGAGGTTCAACAGAGCTATGAACACAAACAGTGAGAACGACTGGGACTACTACAAAAAGGTTAAGTCTGAATACAAAAAGCGTATCAGGTACTGGAAAACTGCCACCTGGCGGAATTTCAGTAGTGACATAAGCAGCAGTACACAGGCTAACCGGGTAAGGAAAATTATGGCCAAGCAAGGTGCCAACAACGTTGGAAGTCTTAGCAGACCCGATGGCTCGAAGTCCAGAACCACGGGTGAGGCCCTCGACATCCTTATCGAAACGCACTTCCCAGGAAGCAGGAAAACTAATCAGGTAACATGGCAAGAACACACGGTAACTCCGTCCCAGGAAGACTGGGCGAAAGCCATAAGGATAGTCACGCAGCAAAAGGTGCAATGGGCTATCAGTGGCTTCGCACCATTCAAGGCAAGCGGTCGGGACAACATCTTCCCTGCACTACTGCAGTGGGGTGGCGACACCATTATAGAGGTACTGACACAGATTTTACAGGCAAGTCTCGCACTACGATACATTCCGAAAGCGTGGAGGGAAGTGAAGGTTGTGTTCATTCCGAAACCGGGAAAAACCGACTACTCAAATCCCAAAGCGTACAGACCGATCAGTCTAACGTCGTTCCTACTTAAGACGTTAGAAAGGATCTGTGACAGAGAAATCCGAGACGGCCCCCTCCGCAAGTTACCTCTGCATCCACAACAGCACGCGTATAGTGCTGGACGAAGCACAGAATCGGCTCTACATCAAGTAGTAGGTAAGATAGAGACAGCCCTTCAAAACAAACAGACCTGCATTGGAGCCTTCATAGACATTGAGGGCGCTTTTGACAGGACCAGCTTCACGAGCATCAGAGCGGCCCTGGAGAGTCATGGGGTGGAGGACCTGCTCATAGGATGGATAGTGAACATGCTACAAAACAGAATGGTGAGGCCGGAGGGGGAGGGACTGGGCGCCCTAGTGGTAAAAGGCTGCCCTCAAGGTGGCGTGCTGTCCCCTCTCCTCTGGAATCTAGTCGTCGACAGCCTCATCACGCTGTTAAACAGCAGGTACTACTTTACAGTGGGATATGCAGACGACATTACCATCATAACGACGGGTAACTATGCACAACTAGTATGTGACACTTTACAGGCAGCACTAAAACACGTGGAGCGCTGGTGCGCTAAACACGACTTATCCGTCAACCCCACTAAGACGGAACTGGTGCTGTTTACAAACAAACGAATCATCGGAGACCCAGCACCACCGAAACTATTCGGCACAACACTGAGAGTGGTAAGCGAAGTCAAGTATCTGGGGGTTATACTAGACAGTAAGCTACTATGGAACAGCCATGTGGAGCAGAAACTGAAATCGGCGAGCATCGTCTTATGGCAATGCCGTAGGATGATAGGTAAGCGCTGGGGACTCAACCCAAAGATCATCAGATGGCTCTACATGACCGTCATCAGACCCATGGTAAGCTACGGCTCACTAGTCTGGTGGCCCAGAACAAACCTAACAACATGCATAAATAAGTTGAAAGGTTTTCAAAGACTAGTCTGCTGCGCCATTACAGGTTGCATGAGGACAACTCCCACAGCAGCTATGGAAGCGATGCTCAACATCACACCACTGCACATCTATATACAACAAGAGGCTGCGCAGGCAGCACTTAGACTAAAACAACTCAAGTTGGTAAGGTTCGAAAAGGTAAGGCACTTTGATAACCTACTACAATCCTGGGTTAACACTCCACTGGTAGATGCAATCTGCGACAAGGTGGAACCAGCCTTCATCTTCGACAAGAAGTACAAGATACACTTGTCGAAATATGAGGGCGAGGGAATACACCACAGATCATTGATCATCTACACAGATGGATCCAAAACAGGCACGGGAACGGGCACTGGAGTCTTCTCTGATGACCTCAACATACACCTGGCCACTCCGCTGGGAAACACAACAACCGTATACCTAGCAGAATGTGCCGGCATACTGCTGGCCGCCAAAGCCATTCTTACAAGGGGAGTCACAGAACACAACATTACAATCCTCTCAGACAGCAGGTCGGTCTTGCAGACTCTGTGCAGCAAGATGACAGTCTCCAGCCTCATCAAGGAATGTCACGACACCCTCAACAAGGTAGGGGACAATAACGATTTAAACCTTGCATGGATCAAGGGCCACAGTGGGGATAGAGGTAATGAGGCGGCGGATGAGCTAGCGCGGAGGGGCTCGACGATGCCACCCATAGGTCCAGAACCGATCATACCCATTCCCATGAGTTGGTTTAAAGGTAGAATCCAACAGCACACATTATTCTTACACAATGAATACTGGAACAACCTGGACGACTGCAGGCAGGCTAGACTTGCACTACCACGAGTTGAGCCACGCCTATCCAGGGAATTAATGCGGCTGGATAAATGTAGACTGCGCCTTGTAACAGGTGCAATAACAGGACACAGCCTTTTTAACAAACATCTTTTCAACATAGGTGTCACAGACAGTCCGCTGTGCAGGGCGTGCATGGCGACAGAAGAAACAGCTTCCCACGTCATGGTGGAATGTGACGAGGTAGCAGAATGCCGGGCTAAGTACCTGGGCACACCGGGTACCCTCCGGGAGGCCATCGGCGACGTGAAGGCGCTGGGTGACTTCCTGGCGGAGCTTGGATGGCTGGAGTAATCCAGCATTCACCCTCCGACGCAAAACAGGCGCACATTGGACGTCGAGTTGCGGAAACCGCCCGTATCGATGAAGAAGAAGAAGAAGAAGAACACCTCTGCCTACCCCTTCGGGGTAAGAGGCGTGATGATATGTTATGTTATTATTTAGTCAAGGAAATAAGTCTCAGGGGCTTAACTTACGTAGTAACTTATTAGTTATCAGTGACTTAAATGTCAAACAGTAAGGTAAAATTTTCACTACAGCAGTCTCATTCTTACACAGTATAAAAAGGTAACATGTGCTTGGAACGCATAAATGAATGTTATGTGAAACCTGGTCAACCTTTTCATTGCGCTACTATACAAGTAACGGCACGAAGGTTTAGCGCTAATTGAGAGCCAATCGGCGTTCAGCATCTCAATGAGCAATCGGAAGCGCCGAGTGCGTCTCCAGTCGCATTCCATGTTCCTCATTGGTGCCCGCCAGTATACGTAACTATTGGCAGCTATCCGTGCTTCACGCGAAAATTATTTCACTATTTTTTTACACATGACAGGCAAGCTCTTGGCCTTCATCTCACCTGATGGTAAGTGACGATAAGGCCGTAGGTGGAAGCGAGCTTCACCTGTATTTCTCAACAACTGAGAAACTGGCTATCTTACGACTAATTGCTGGAATACAACAATGCTTGTTATTATGGCGAAGGATTTAGGTAAGACCAACCAACCCAAGCATAAAAACCCCTGCTCCCGAGGGTAATCGAACCTCGGACCTCACGATCAACACCCGGTGGTGTCAACCACTAGACCAGAGACGCGGTTAAAATTGAAGTTTTTACTAATGTCTTGTAAGAGGTAGACACAAAAGTTCTATTTTTTATTCTTTCCAATTTTCTTATTTTTTTTCCAATTACTTACACACAATTAAAGAAGAATGTGTTACATGTAATATTATAAGATTCCGTACCTTACTACTTTCCGGTCTAGGCAGTTCAGTGCGCATGAGCCGAGCTGCCACGTTTGGTGTTCCCCTCGTCTTCAACTCATCGCCCTCCTCCGCGACCGGTTCCGACCACGCCCGAGCGCGCATCGAGAATTTGTTCTACACACGTAACATTCATTAAATTTCAGAAAACAGCTCCCTAAGGCATGTTTGTTATAGAAACGAAATTCTTGATAATTATATAAAACTAATTTTATTAACATCGCTTTACTTATCTTTTGATGTCTTAACACATCTATCATATATGGATAGACTATTTTGTAACCCTATTCAACTATTTGACAATTTGTTAAAATACTGTTATCCTTCTCGAAGGACCATTTTCAAATGTGAATAAGATTTTAATTCCAAATTGTTACATAATGATAGCAAGTATTTTAGCTATTTACTAAACACTGTTTTACTAACGGTTTAGATCATATTACTTACCAGTAAGATGACATTAAATACTGTGATTAATTTTAATAGTCTAGCGTCACAACTTTATTTACTAAATTATGATACACTTAAGCAACTATTCTTACATACACACATACATATAATCACGACTATTATCCCCTAAGGGTTAGTAAGAGACTAGGTGAAAGCACTGCAAATTAAAGCAGTCCATTGCCATAGTCCGCGCTTCACCAAACAGTGACTGCACTCAGCGTGACAGGTGGCAATTATTCTTAATTACTATAAATACCTTATCCAAATCGAAGCTTTCATTAATTCACATTTAAAAGAGCACAAGTGTACAATAATTTACAATATAAAATCAAGATGCAATGAAATGGATGATGACAGGATCATGCAATTAAGGCAATACATTTAATATTAATTTATTATGAAGGATGTTCAGGAAATTTAACAATAATTAGGTTACATCAAGGTAGGAAATTAATACAATTTTCTTTTATGACATTCTTATTATCCACTGGACTGCCTGTTTTGGATGAGATACAATAGATTTTCCATGTCATGATTTATTTATTTAGTATAAATATTTTTAATGGATTTCCAAATATCCTTCACAATATATAAAATTTGCATGTGTTTGGTATTCATGAATGTTTTTATGTATCTGTATGTAGCTAATGATCAATTTTCCATTCTAATTTGCGTCTTAATATGATGTACATAAGGTTTTTATTGTATATAGCTTTCATTTGTAACATTAAATAGCGGGTACGTAAAATATATTAAAGCAAAGTAGCGCCCTAAAGTAAACTAATCATGCTTTCTTAACTTTATTTAAAAAAAAAATCAGTTAACTTTATTCTTTTAAAAAGTTTAAATATTGTTTCTTATATAAACAAGTAAACTTATCAATTGCGGTAGGACTGTGACTTATAATCATATTGTGTAGTTATATATAGTTATAACAAATAGTCATTTAACCTTCTAGAGATAATTGACATATGCAAAATATTCTTTTAGAGAAGTTGCTGTGTTACAAACCTTAATTACATATAAAAAAAAATCTTTTTGCTTTAATCTGCCCATCAAAGAAAATTCAACGGTGGGTGTGGTGAGTGATATTCCGTGGCACCTAGATCCACCTCGCAGTATTTGAGTGGCATTCTTATGTGGAAATGAGTTTGTGTCCCCTGTGCCTAGCAGTGAAACCATGTATATAAGCTACATAATAAACCCTTCAAATAAAAAAGCAATAATTACTGTTCATGCAGTCTTAACTTCAAAACCTTTTCGTTCCCTCATCTGTGCACGCTTTGAAATAGGCTGGTGTTGACAAAACATATCGGGATAGCAAAGAAGCATAATCAAAGATGTTTCTGTACTATTAACAGTAATGTGAATTAGAATGAAAATTTTGATTTAGCCAATCGAGTGCCGTCCACATGTTTGTTCTGTAGTGCTATAGAGCACGTATACGGCTTGCGGTGTAAGCGTGCCAGAAACATCTTCCGTCTCTTTCATTCACACACAAACCCCCTTGGCTACGACAAACAACCTCTACATCTAATTACTTTACCACTACTATTTCAAAAGCGATCGTCGATCGCCTAAAATACCTTGAGTCGATTCTTTCGATGCGATAGCCGAGCGGGCGGGGTGGGCCATAGAGAAAAACACGTAGACACAAAGTTAGAGAAAAAATGGATGCATATATTGTATATTAATAAATTACGACAGCGTTACGGGGCGTACGATGGACGTGTCTGGTGGCGGACATGCAGATTACCTCTGACAGATTCGAGTTATTAATAATCGAAAAAAAAAATCGGTTTCTTTTGAATATTATTATGTAGCTTGCTTCACACCTGTGTCTTGTACATGGCGAAAGGTTTGTTCCTTGTTACATGGGGATTTAACATATCAGACGAAATGTGGGTGCTAACCTTTGGCTACATCTTCGGAGATAAAGGAGATCCAAAAGGGCAGGACCGATTTCAATGAAATTTTGCATGTTGGTACCTTCAACATCTTAGAAACTTTTTATTCCGTAAAATTAAAGGGTTCCCGTGGGATAGTTAAAAAACCAGTAACCGCGGAAGAAGTCACGGGCAACAGCTTGTTATTAATGTTATGGTGATTTTACATTAAATTTTCTAGGATTTTCTAGGATGAAAAGGATGGCATAGAAGCACACGGCCTGCTTGTTGGTACGGTTACCATAGCCTATATGCACCTTAGGCAGTGCTCACGCGTTGCCTACCTTATAAAAATTAAGAGAAAGTGTTTTCTTGCGTGCGATGAACCTTATGCTCCCAACATAACGCCTGAAATCTAACAACCTTTTTAACGTATTCCTACAATACAAAGTAGAGTGTGACAACCCTGGTGATGAAAGGTTATTTTATAAAATTTTTGGCTTCTCCCGTTAGGTTTAGATGATCAAACAAGATAGTGACTGTATGAATTAAATACAAAATGTTATTAACTCGAATGGTAAGGCAGAGGTAACCTAAGATATTAAATAAAAAAAAAAACAATGGTAAATGTAACATGCTAAAATTCGTAAGTTACTTTTTAACTGTAAAAATGTTATTTAATAAAATTAACTTATCGATATAATAATAATATAATAATTGTGTATATGAGGGTTTCAATACTTAGACAACCATTTAATTCGAGGTTTTGTCAATATAAAAAACGATTATTTCGTAAAATGAAATCCTTACAAGTGCCACATAATGCCAAAAAAATGACTGTTTAAGCATACTCCCTGATAGAAAAATGTAACCGCAAAATTATTGCTCTAAACTGAATAAATTTTGTTGATTATATTTATGTAGTGAAGTGTATGGAGTTATTATATACTGTAATATTATAAAAAAATAATTGAAAACAAACTGCCCATACAAATGTTAACAAAATTAATTATGATGTATATGAAATATAAACTTCTAATGTATACAAGGAAATAATACTGACAATGACAATGAACCACAATATACTTATGAATATTTGTTATTGAATATCCTTTATAAATCTCAGCGACAACACGAAGCATTTCTCATTTATTTGTAGCTTTTATAAATACTATTTTATAAACACTCCAATACTATATTAAATAGTGACCTTGCAGTCCAATATAAAATGTCAGCGAGTATAGGTTGATCAAATTGATTGATAGACGGAGAAAATTCCCCTTTAAGGCGCCATATTTTTTTTTCTTTATAACAATTTTGCATTAAAAATTATTATCTGAATACTAAAAATCCAAGTAGTAAGTTTAACACAGTATATTGTAGTTCGTAAACAACATCGATTACTACATCGCTGTTAAAAAAGAACTTTAAACTTGAACATAGCCACCAATAGCGGATGACGTCATAAGTGGCTATGTTCATTGTGTTTAAGTTATTCACGGTTTGTACCTGGAACTCGTCCCAAGGTATAGCACCGCATTCGTCCGTTTGTAGCTCGTCTGCGGCGATTCGAAGAGCAGATTTACCAGATACACTTTCTTGGACTATGTGGATGTTGTTTAGCCTCCAGGTGCAGGTTGATATCTGTGGGTAGAAACAGTATATTTTGTGTTCAATCTATAAAATTCTGTTGACATGTACTATCGAAGAAATAGATTCCTGACCCACCATAATGTAATTTTTCCGTAGCACTTAAATGCATACACATACATACAATCACGCCTGCAATCTCCGTAGGGGTAGGCAGAGTCCAAGGAACACTGTGTTCCTTAAGACCACAATTAGCCATACAAAAATTGGGTTTGGTCTGATGAAGACTCGTGAAAGAGTAGTAACAAGTGGCTAGCTTATCGCCTACACAACCACAGACCCAGTACCCGATACGCCCTTAGTCGCCTTTTACGACATGCTAGGCAAGAAAGGCAGTTGGTACATTCTTTTTACACATAAACTTTTTTTTAGCACTTAAATGCAAGCAAAATTCAAATATATACAGGTTTCCTTGGAAACGTACGTAAAAACGTCCTAAGTGCTTGTAATCACTTGTAATCGAAATATTATCAAAGTGGGTCATGAATCAATTTGGCCGATTGTACATTCATCAAGAACCTTAAATTTATTTATTATGAACACTAGACTACACTTTTAATCGGCCGACAGTTTAGTCGGGGTGTTAATCAGTATGAACACATCTTGTATGGAAGTGCGCACACTACACCGATTTGATATTAGCCGATAATAAGGTTCTATGAGCTTTACCCACACCAAGAATCCAAACCGACTAAATTATCGGCCGATTAAAAATTCTGCAGTCTTTGTTGCAATTCCTGCATGTAACACTAGGACGGTTTGTCAACAAAATTACAATCAGTGATTATTGTATACAGTTTTAACTTTATCCATACTTATTAACTATGTCTTACCACATCCCGCCGCCTACAGGAGCTGGTGACGGAGTGGTCGCTGGGTGATGAGGACCGCTCCACAACTTCGGCAGCCACCTCCACGCTGTTCGATATGCGGCCGTGTTCGAACTCCCTACGAAAGAATGCATATTCATAAAAATTTATCATTGTAAATAGATCGCTATTCATTGAACTTAAAGTAGAAAATGTCTTGGCTGTACAATTTTTTTAATAAATAAGGACAATGGAATTTATTGTTACCTCTAAAATTAATTCTCATTTTTAATTTATTTATGTATACTCTATAAATCCGTCGTTAGACCAGTCGTGATGTATGGATCTGAATGTTGGGCATCGAAAGCGATGGCTGAAAGAAAACTACACTCAGCAGAGATGCGAATGTTGCGATGGATGTGTGGAGTCACAAGAATGGACAGGATCAGGAATGAGTATATTAGAGGAAGTTTGAAAGTAGCGCCAGTGATAGAAAATATTAGGAGCAATAGGTTAGCGTGGTATGGACATGTGATGAGGAGGGATTAATGTCACATTACAAGAAGGATGCTGAGCATGGATGTGGACAAACCTATTGTGAGAGAAAGACCAAAGAAGCGATGGATTGAATGCGTGAAGAATGATATGAGAATAAAGGAAATGGATGCTGAGCTGACGAGTGACAGAGGAGAATGGAAGAAGCAGACATGTTGTGCCGACCCCACCTAGAGTGGGAAAAGGGCTAGAAGAAGAAGATACTCATTTCGTGGAAAAGAGATTTTTTTAAATCATTTCTTTTAATCTTACCTAAACGCCATATCAGCATCATCTGGCGATTCCGCAGCGAGTCCGACCACGACGTATCGGTCGCTGTCCGAGCTCGCTGTGGACGCGGCGTCGCTGCGGCCGTCGTCACGAGTCAACGCACTGTCGATCGACGTCACCAGCGAGTTGAACCCACGACGCATTGACGAGAAGCCTACGTGGAAGTTTGATATTGCGGTGAGAAATTATTTGAAAGCCACTGGTTATAATAATGCTTAATAATTATGTTAAATTAATCGAGGTAGGATACCCTTCATGAATTTAGATATTGCTTATAAGACCACAAACAAAGACTCTTCTAACAGTGTTAAGATGGTAATAAAAATTTCACACACAAACATGTATAGATTATGGCGACTGAAGACCAAAGTGGCCGTTTGGCTGCCAACCAAACAATCTGATGATATACAGAAAAATTAGTCTTTAGAAGAAGTAATGAATTTTAGGCGAAATTTCCCACCAAGGCGGTTTAAATCAACTACTCGCCAAAAAGTAGATAGTCAGCGCCTTGTAACACCCGGAGCGTGACGAGTGCTTTTTTTACCCTTCTTATGAATTCTATGTTAATTCTAGAATTCTGCATTACTTAATGCATCCTGCCATAAGGACCAAATGCTAACATTAAAACTCATTGAATACTGCTTATATTAAAGTTTCTATTTTAAACATTGGATGGTAAGTAGCAGAGTGGTGGGAGTCCCTTTGTGGAAAAAGCTATGGTTACAGATAACAGAAGGCCGGCCTTGACTAACCTCCAAAACTCAATCCTGGACTTGGCGGCGCAATCTCTTCAGCAGGAAGCGGCTGAGACGTGAACACTTCAACTGAAGCAGCTAGCACGCCACTATCACGGTCCATCATGGACGGAGCCATTGTTGCCTCTGACCCTGGATGATGAAGAAATGTTTTAATTAAAAAAAAATGGATGTGTTAATTGAGGAGCTCGGGGGCATAGTGGTTACGCTTTGGCTGTCGATTAAAAAACAAAGCTACCTTCGCCATGGTCAGGCCGTGAATGGGTGACCAAAACTTTGTGATCTCGATATCCTCTGTGCTTCGGAAGGCACGTTAAGCCGTTGGTCCCGGTCCCCACCAACCCACATTGGGCCAGCGTGGTCGTGTTACGGCCCAAACTCCTCATGTGTTTGTCAAAAGGACCAATTATTCATCCTACGTTAAAACAAAATTCCCACGGCGTTATTAATTTTAAGGACGAATTTGCGAACAAGTCACAGTCTATTAATTATAACAGTAAATACTAGAAAAAAAATAGCGAGCAAAAGGAAGTTATTAACGACAATAATGAACACGAAAAACTATTTTTTTTTTCTATACAGTATACATACATATAATCACGACTATAATCCCCTAAGGTTTAGTCAGAGACTAGGCAAAAGCACCGCAAAAGAGACCATTGCCACAGTCCGCGCTTCACCAAGCAAAGACTGCACTCAGCGTGACGGGTGGTGAGCCCGTCGTCACAATAAGCTATTGGATATTGTGCAGTTCTAAGTCAGCAAGTTCTAAGAAAAGATGGGTTGGTAGTATTCTTTTAATGAGCCGCTACCACACGACTAGTAAGGCAAATATACATACCCATCTTCATATCCTGCAAGCTAGAAGAGTCCAGAGGTACGCTGTCCAAGTCCCGGGAGGATTCTTGTCCCGGGCAACTGGAGGGGAGCACCAGGGTCAGTTCCACTGCTGGCACCACCAGGGCCACGACTATAGACCTGGGAATCATATTGTTATGTTAAAGTTGGTATACGAGTTGGGGTGATCGTAATTAGATGGGCTAGTGTCTAAAGCAAAGCAAAACCATGTTCTGGTACTTACCTATTGTTCGTTGCAGGAATATTTTAGGAGTTTCTCATAAAATAGCAAATGACTTAAGCCTTGATCAGACTATCCTAGTATTTTAGTAAAGTGACGAGTAATTAAGTAGTTGAAATACTCGTCATCAGCCTATATACGTCCCACTGCTGGGACAGGCCTTCCCCATGGAGAAACACATGAGGAGTATGGGCCGTAACATCACCAAGCTGGACCAATGCGGGTTGGTGGGTAGAAACGGTCACAAATGCGACCGGGACCAACGGCTTAACGTGCCTTCCGAAGCACGGAGGAGCTCGAGATCACAAAGTCTTTGTCACCCATCCACGGCCTGACCATGGCGAAGGTAGCTTTGTTTTCGATCGAAGCCAAAGCGCACTGACCACTACGCCACCGAGCTCTTCAATTGACCAATTAATGACCAATGTAAAATAGACTTGAGTCTATAAATATGACATAAGATTTGCCAGCCAGGCTACAAAAAAAAAACGAACAATTGGTATATTTTGTATTATTTACAAGAATGTATCAGTACATTTATGAAACTTTATCAAAGCTTATTAAATATTACTTACCCCTGATCATCAGCATTCTGTCGCGACGCATAATGTCCCAACCAGGCAGCCATTTCAGAAACACGCTCCAGCTGCCGCAGGAGGAACAGCAGCTGGTAATGGTTGAGCTGCAAGCCCGCTAGTCCACCTGTTCGGCCCACGCACCAGATGCGAGATAGGCCTTCTTCGAAACACAACTGAGACAAATAATATTTATTATTATACTGTTGCCCGTTCTAATCCGTACAGTTACTACTAACTAATGAACTTTGTGTTCACAAGAGAAATGTCTAGTGTGAATTCATAATTTAAGTTATAACTTTGAGAAAAATATCTTGTGGTCAACTTCAATATACATGAAGGGATGCTCCAGGGCCCTATTTCACATACGTTACAAGTCCACACTTCACAAGCTGTCAGTTTTTACGAGTCTAAAAATTTCGTTTCTGAAATAAATTTTTACTAGTGTCGAATAACGTCATTTTATTCAAAATCTATATATAGATTTTTTTTGGTAAAAAGGTGCAATAACATGCATAGGAAAAATGAATTTTTTCCTAATGTACTTGTCAGTTGTACCGGTATGTCACTAATTTCCTAATTCTATGATGACAGTGACTAGGGATGTGACTAGTGAAATAATTTGTCGAATGTCGAAATATAGAGTAACATAGGGACACTTCTCGAATAGAAGCCATAAAAAATATAGCAGTTATCTATTGTAATGTAACACACCCAAGCAGTAAGCGGCGTGGCATCCAACAAGGGCGCCGGCCTGTAGTTGGTGGCGCGCGCGCCGCAGAAGTCCGCCCACAGCGGCTCCACTCGCGCGCACCACACCGCGCGGTTCTCGCGCCACAGCAGCTCCGGGCTGATTGCCGTGCCGCGCTCGATGTCGTCCAGATCTGGGGGGTTTAGCTTTTTATCTACACTCATGTTATGTTCCAATTATTATGTATGAACTCAGACTAGAACTTATAACGACATACTTTTGAACAAAGAAAATAAAAAAGAAAATTTAAAAATGGAAACTGTATTATAATGACCATTATGCAACAGGTTGGACTCATTGTGCAACACTTATTGTTCTTAAAAACGCACAAAACCATGGCAAAAGTTTTCCCGACAGCCAACAATAAATAAATTTAATTAATTTTTTTCTTTAAATAATGAGTGTAGATAAAGTAATTTATGTAACTGCACATAGCTCGGTATTAAAACACGAGCGTGGTTTTAAAAAACGAGCCTTGGCAAGTTTTTTAATAAACAACAAAACTCATGTTGAAAACAGTTACAACAACCATTAACAATAATAACTATAACAGTTTATCTCAATAATAACGAAGAATGAAAATAACATTTAGCCATAACGCCTACCAATATAAAATGTTTTTTTTCATCAAACAGAAATAAACATTATTCCGTGCGGATTAGATTCCAAAATCACGCAAATAATTTTATAACATCATCGGTTTCAATATCCTTTATTGATGAAATAAAAATGAGCCTCACGGCTATGAACTTAAAGACGTCTTTCGGTATTTTAAGCAATTAATTATTATAGCTTTACTGTCAACAGCGCCACCTATCGAGACCCTCCATAATTACAATATCTTTTTGTGTCATGGCACGACTCCAGGCGTATTGAAATTTTTAGTGGTACGCTATGGATCCACTAGATGGTGTTAAAACTAGAAAGTTAAAAATACCCATAAACCAAATTTATTTATAACATTGTTATTAGTTATTTTTTTATAACTAGTTAATTTATTGGTAATAACTTTTAATGACCACCTCTAGTTTTAAGAGCGGAGTATGAAGTTTTCCTTTTTAGGCCACAAAAAACGACAAAACATTAAATAGAACATAAAATTTAAAGGTCAATAGTGCATTCGAATCATTATCACATGATAATAGTATACTTACTGTCTGCATGTAACACGAACTGCTCGTGAATGGGGTCCATATCCTCGGCAGTGCACGGGAACTGTCCGCGAGGTGGCGCCGACCGTCGAAGCGCGGACAGTATTGAAGCTAGGTCGGCGCGAGTGCCTGCTGTGTCTGTATATAAAGCAATTCCATCTACAAATACATCCATACAATGCAAAGTTTTTCAATTACTATTTTATGAGGAACTTCAACTCAAAATTCGTTATAAAACCTTTATGACGATTAAGAGCACGATACTGGCGAAGACGAATGTCTCGTCACCATTGATAAAAGGAACAAATTTTAGAATACATTTGTAAATTGGAACGACTTTAAATTAATGTAAAAATTTATGAACATTTTAAAGGCATTTAATTTTAGTTTGTATGCGGTTGGTGTATAGTCTAGTTTAGCGTGTTACGTGTATGTATTTCTGTTATCGTTTTTGTACACCTCCATTATAGCGATCCATTTTCATTTACTTTCAGTGTTGTGTTGTTTCCTGTGATGCTGACTGTATTTTCATTCATTCATTCACTCACTAGCTCTCGCCGGCTCCCGTACGTTGGTGAGTGTGGCTCGAGCGGTGCACAGCTGCAGTTCTCTCGGCCGGTCCCGCTGTTGTGACACATGCTCTGGACCCGCTTCTAGAACAATCTATAATACAGCTCGTCACTTATTGTGGCTATAAAGGTATATGCAGTATGGAAAATCTGTTGGACCAAGGTTACGGGAATAGCTTAAAGAATACCGAGTCTTAAGTGGAAAGGTTATTGAGTATCTGCTACGAACTGGACGTGTTGTTGGCAGAACGTATGAATTCAAAGTCAAAATCATTTATTTGGACTAGGTATTTTTCTATAAACTCGTGCATATTAAAAACAACGCAACGTTTCATTAGGCCAAGAGGCTTTGTCCTGGGAAAAATATAAAGGAAGTTTAATTGCTTTCAATATCTCGACTAATATTAAGATGAATATGTGGAATGAACATCACACAGATACCTTTTGGGAAATCAAAAATTATTATAAACCTAAAACATGAAGAAATGCCGAGTATGGCTAAGGCCGACTAGCCATTCTCCCAGTTGTAACAGTTGTAACAACAAAAATATAGATGGCGCTTTTTAAGTTCTTAATACGAAATCGTGGACACAAGCTTCATGTATATTTAAATATGGTGTTATTTAAACGGTTAGCAAAATATTTTAATTTTGTTCAGCAAAAAAATACAATTGGTCAGCAGCACGGTCGGTTACAAGCAGTAAATATTTCTAATAGCCAGCAAAATAACTTATTAGGCAGCAACTTATGGGTAGCAGATATTTCGAATTGGTCAGCAAATTAACTAGGCGGCAAACATTACCACATAACAAATTAATAAGTCGGCAACTCAAATGTTTCCTTTGCTGCCCAAATTGTATAATATATGTTTCATGACTCAAATATTGTTTTAACCCTCATAAAAAAGTTAATAAAAAAATTACCTTAACATTTTATCTAACAGAACACATTTCCTAGGAATTGATCCTTGATCCTTCATTCATATCCTAGATTTTATACATTTTCGGTAACATAGTATTATATTGCTGCCCAAATAATTATATTGCTGACAAAATATTTGTGTACTGCCCTGCATAATTATTAAATACATACATATAAGCTCGACTATTTTTCTCCTATGGGTTAGTCAGAGACTAGGCAAAAGCACCGCAAAATCAGTTAGGTGGTGATGGTGAGCCCATCGCCGCTATAAGCTATTGGATGTTTGTGCAGTCCTGTACATCAGTCGCCTTTTACGTCGCCCAGGGGAAGAGAATCTCTTGATTTTAAAATCATTAATATTGTTTTAACTTTGGCTAGTTTGCGATAGAATTGCTTTATCACTTATTTTGTTCTACCAGTAGATAGAGCGCAAAAAAATACGTGTAACTGCATTATTAACTCGTATCATGTTTTACCATTAAGCAGAAGAGATGGAGGTCTTTTAATGAGCTGCTACCACACGGCCAATAATTAAATGGCTGCCCAAGTAATAACTTAGTACCTTGGGCATGATGGCCTCGGCGCGCACGTCCATATACGCCTGCGCGGAGTCTTGAGTGGCGGCGGCGTGCTGTAGAGCTTGCCCCACGTGCGGGAGGAAGGCGCCCAGCCACACCACGCTGGGCACGTCCACGCTGATCCGGACTGGGCTTAGCTGGACGTATAGTTTTGGAGCGGGCACTGGGGAATTTATTATTTATTTAGTAGGTCCTTACCTATGAAATTGCTGTTTATTTCTCTCTTAGTATTTTGTCTGTAACTATTAAGTTTCAAAGTATTCTAAAAAATAAATACCTCCTCTAAAAAAAGACCATGTTTTTGAGCTATTTTGATTTGTTTTGATAATTTTTTGTGAGTTTAATTGTGTTAAAATTGGACACGGAGACAACATTTTTTAGGTGCCTCCCGAATACATCATTTGATTTGAATTCACTTAAAACGATAAATAATTTTAATGAAGTGTGATATCACACGTATTGCTAAAGCTTGTCTTATGATACATGCCAAATATATCTTTGTATATATATATATTTATTATGTATATATTATCTTTGTATTTGTCATTGTGAAGAAAACTGAAAAAATGTTAGTATGGAAAATGCAGAGTTGCCCAAAATCTCCATACAAACGGCAATTTCATAGGTAAAGACCTATTATTATTTTTACTACGTACAAAGGCGGACTTAATGCCTCGAGGCTCTACCAGTCAACCGGAAAGCGGAGCGAGGAGAGCTAAAACGACGGTACAATAAAAGTAAAAAAACCAACTAAAATAGAATACTGAGAAATGTACACTAATTATTACACTAAAAGATATAAATCAGCATAATATTTATGAATATAGAATATAATATACAGACAATATATATATTGTATACGACATTAATACTACATAATAAAAAATACATAAAAATAATTATAAATAAATGTATACTAAAACTTACACACAATAAAAATTCAATAGGAATAGTTAAAATACAATATCTGGTTTCGAACAGAAGTCAATATGTATTGTGACTTTCAGGTTATTACACTTCAACCTTCAACATTGGAAACAGAAGCTACTGGTCAGTTTTGGATGGGTAACCAAAACTTTGTGGGAGGTTCTAAAAAAATATCGTTTAGATGCGTCTTAGCACATGCTTATGAACGTCAAAAGCATTTTACAAATTTTCGTGAAAGCGATAAAGTACGCCATCCGTTCATAAAACTACCAGGAGGCCTTGTTCTGAGAAGAACGGGCAAGAAACTCAGCAAGTTTCTATCCTCCCTTTACATTGTTTTTCTTTTTTAAAAAATGTCATAAACTACAACGTCATTGAAGTTTTAGAATAAAAAATAAATAAATATCTGTGTTATATATTCTGCAGTTTACCACATTATCCATTACAAATGCAAGTAGTCTAAAATATTACAAAAATAAAATAAATTTAAGTTCTTTCTTTAAGCCGTTCTTTAAGCCGTTGGTCTCAGTCGCAATAGCAACCGTTTCTATCTACAAATTCTACAACTAAATTGGTTTTCGGCCAGCGTGTAGGTGTTAACGCCCGTACCCCGTGTTCCATGATAGATCTAATTCAAGGGCTGACGATAAACGAAAGATGCTTTTCTTCATATCGAAAGCCAAAACGTTCGAAGCACTAAGCCAACGAACTCTTCACTTTGCTTTGGTGTGTTGTGTCCTCAGCCTATATACGTCCCACTGCTGGGCACAGGCCTTCCTACATGGAGAAACACATAAGGAGTATGGGCCGTAACACCACCACGCTGGCCCAATGCGGGTTGGTGTGTAGAAACGATTGCAATTGCGATCGGGACCAACGACTTACCGTGCCTTCCGAAGCACGGAGGACCTCGAGATGACAAAGTTATGGTCACCTATCCAAAGCTGGACTATGGCGAAGACAGCTTAGTTTTCAATATCGAAAGTCAAAGCGTACGAAACACTACACCACCGAGCTCTTTAGTGAATGCTGTGTAGTGTATATAATTTTTTATTTTATTATACACGATACCTCACATGACGGGTATTGTTATAATTACCTGGAAAGTATACATCGCCAGGGTAGTAGAAGAAGGTGAGTTCAGCGTGCAAAAGGCCGGCGTCCCCTGGGAGGGTGGCCTTCTCCGCACTCATTAAAGGCCGCGGCGCCTCGCGGCCTTTCGACCCAGTGGATACCTGCACACAGTTAAGTATATCATCATTTTATGTCTGAATGTTCTTAGCTCTGTGCGCATTGTACGGACGAGCGTTGACAATGTCGCCTTTTAGTATGAATGGAACATAGACCTACAAATGTCACGAAAGTGCAACAGAAAGCTTGGAAAATCAGATTGTTTGAGCAACTTACCTTGTAAACCGTGAAATCGTCTATCCTAAGTATGAGGCACGTAGTCATCAGTTTTCCTAGCTGCTGAAGGATTCTAGTTCTTGTTGGGGAGGCTGCGAAATAAGAATGTAAATTAAATACCAAAATATTTTAATAGCTTTCCGACTGAATAAAACCAAAATATTTTATCGCAGCATTTCTCTGTGTGCTAGGCTGATGGCTGATGCCGTTGGACATTGGCTCTTGTGCTAGGTACAGCTGTCATGAGTGTACCTTGTGGGGCGAGGCTGGACGGAGCGTGCGAGGCACTGTGGCTGCTGGCGGCGCCAGGCTGGTGGCCGATGCCATTGGACATTGGCTCTTCTGGCTTCTCTGCTTGATTTATCTATGGAACAAGAAATTCAGACATACAATATACGATGACACCGATTTTTAAGAAACTTTATTGTTGGCATTGTTAATAATCCAACAAGTACGGCGAGCTTTGCCGTGATTGTTTAATATTTAATTTTACCTTATTACTAGGTGCCATAGGCCGTGGATCCAGAGAGTCGAGCAATGACGTGCAAAACGTAGACAGAGATTGCGACAACCATTGACTATGGGGAGTTGCTGCTTCCCTAAAACAAATAAATAAAAATTATATTTACGTGCAAATAGGACCCTGATTTTGTTTCATGGGTAAGTAGATATTTTTGATTGCACTCTGAATGAATTCACAAGAGTTGCAAATTTTTTACATTATGAAGGAATATCCGTTTCAAAATGGCATTGAAAATAGCACTGCAGTATTACCATAACCCAAAAAAAATTCATGAAACTTGCAAAGTTTTTGTCCGTTCTTCTCAGACAGGCCTTCTCGTAAGCTAATGAACGGTTGAATGGGATAATGAGTTTTTGCCGTTCACAATTATTATCATTTCCATACCTATACCCCCTCCAGTGGGAGCGGTCTCCAGCCGCCTTGTGGTAGGGGAACAAGTCCGCCTGCATGCTGACTAGAGTCACTTGTAAGGCGCCGCCGTTCGCCAAGCTAGGCATCTCTGACCGGCCCACTGTAAACAACCGTGTTCATTGGTGATAAGGTTGCATTTTGTTTGTATCGTTTGTAATAATAGAAAACTTAAGGTATTTGTGCATAGCATATTATCATATCATCATGCCTAGTAGTAGTCTTGTACGGGCCCTTGCTAACTCGCACTAGTATGTCAAGATTATGTTGTCAGATGTCACGGGAAGATCTATAAGAGACTCAGAGTAAACAGAACTGGAGTAGCCTTTGTCTAACGTTCCCCTCTGTCAAATGCACAAGCATCGGATGCTTGCACGTTTAATAAAACTAGTTGAGCCGCCATTTTGACAGCCATAACATTGTAAACGTTGCGGCGAACAGAGCTCCCGCAAAAATACCTGCCTGTGCTGTTTTTTGTTGTAAAAATAAATAGAAAACATCGAGTATGCTAAAAGATGGTGTCACCTTTTATTTGTAATTATAATTTTTAAGATTTCATGATTATTTACTTCATTATTTCATGTTTTAGAATTCTACGATTTCAAATTTCGAACGCTAGTCTCGTGGGGAGTGCGGCTGTGACGTTGTCAAAACGCACACCCCACGTGACTATTTTAAGCGTGTGTGCGTAAAATTTAAATTTGTGTGTCGAATTATGCATGTGTGTATTTGTAAAAACGGGTGGCTTTGAGTGTAGTGGTAACCTCACCCCCCGCAAGAAATGGCAGAAAAAAATGTTTGAGAAATTGGCTAATGGCTACTCCAGTTCTGTTTACTCTGAGATAAGAGATCATTAAAATGTCAATATACAAGTGTGCAATACCGCAACGATGCGGACATTGTCAACTTATTAAAAATAATTATAATAAAAATGGCTTGTACAAGGCCTCTGCCTCGTATATCACATGATAAGTTAAAGTCCCTGGATTTGGTTAAATGGGTTTGGTATTGTGATCTGTAGTTATAATATGTAGAGATTTAGTAGTCTAAAAAACTTTAGACCTGTAGGCCAATTCTGCTTTTTATTTTGATCTGAAACGCATGAGGAACGCTTATGTTCGAAAGTTATTGGTATTCTGCTAGCAAAACGCAATCGTGCCTTCGGTTTCATTCGGTTTTTTTTACATAAATCAAAAACCTAAAGCAATAGCTTACATTTCAATCATTAATGTTTATTCTTTCTTCAAACGAATTGGTAACGATTCAGGAACGTCCGGTTAAATTTATAGTAGAATTGGGATGCTGCACACTTACATTCATTTTATTCACATACAAAGAATATTGTTTTGTCTGAAACTCTATACCCACAAAGAATCATTTTAGATCTCAAGTAACATTTATCAGTAAAAATTTCTAGTAATAAATAGTAATTAAAATGCAAAAAAACTCAAAGTAAAGAAGAAAATCGAAACTTTCAATGTTCTTAAAAGCGATTTATCTTACTGCCAGGATCATCGCAGAGGTGCAAGTCTATTCTGGGAGCCAGCAAGTGGTAGGAGGTCTCCCGGACGTCGTGCTTCGCGAACATGCGCGCCAAGATGTCCCTGTCGCCTCCAGACCGGCTTTGGATTTGTTCCCGGGGCTCTTCTATCTGTAAATATTAAAGCGATCTTATTTTTTCTATGAAAATAATATAACACAATTTCATATATATTTTTTTAATAAAAAACACAGCAATTGAGTCAACACCACCTGATTGTAAGCAGTAGGAGAGTATATTTGCGGAAACAGCTAGGGCCACAAAGAACAGAAATCCTACCTACTACTAGGTAGGTGGTGGTGTTATAAATTTAAATTCTGGATCGGGTGGGAATACATAGAGACTTATAAAAGGGTATAATATAATGAGGGTAAGCCGATAACCATTGTGTTGACGTGTCCTTGAGGGGTAAGCGACTCAGCAAACATACCGCAGAATGTCCTATGACAAGATGATTTGCGAATCGTTCCGGCAGATGCTGGATGCGACAATCCTATATAAAGTGAATAGGGAGGCTTTTGTTTAGCACAGACTAGCCTACTGCTAAATTAGCAGAAGGCTAGTCTAGGTTGATGATGAAGAAGGGTAGGGTATTGTTGGTCAAGGGTAGGGGGAGAGGAGGAGCTCGGTGTCGTTGTGGTTAATACGCTTTGGCTTTTGATATCGAAAGCTATGATCTCAAATTCCTCCGTGCTTCGGAAGGCGCATTAAGCCATTGGTCCCGGTGGTTACTGCAACTGTTTCTACCGAACAGCGGGTTGTCGGGTCAGCGTGGTGGTGTTACGGCCCATAGTTCATATTTCTCCATGAAGAAGGCCTGTGCCCAGCAGTTGTTGTATATAGGCTGAGGAGTCAAGGGTATGGTATTGGTCACCTTCCTCAGCGCCTTCGCCCTGGTGGCGGCGGCGGTGGCCCTCTGCACCGGATCAGCCAGAGCCGCCGCGCACGCCAGCGCCGCCCGCAGCTGGCCGTCCGTCAGCGCCCACGCCAGCGGCTCGGGCCGGATCGCTAGGCGGGACGCGATTACTGCACAATCTGAAAGGGAAACACAGGTACATAGAAATGGGACGAAATCTGACCTTAATACGACTGCATAGGCACCAAAATTCTTGTTACTTGGTTAAAGATGTGTTCGACATTGACGAGGCAGAATTTTTGCCTTGTAGCATCGGTAATAAAGATCAAAATGGTGTTAATACTAACATGCTGTAACAGGTCGAGATTAGTCATTTGATTATCTCTTCTTATAACAAAAAAAAAACATTTGGCAGAAGTCAAAACTTTAGCAGAGTTCATAAAAAATGTTCTTTTTTTGGAATTTTATTACTTTTACAAGATTTTTTTTATTAAAGAAGAGGAATACCTGATAGTCTTTTCTTTATGACAATACGGCAGTGAGTGTTGCCTAGCAACAACCGTAGTGGCGGAAGGTTTGCTGACGATGCGCCGTGCGCTTTGGCTTCTATCCGGGCACTCTGCCATTCCAGTTCCTGAAACAAAATGGTCAATATTTTTATTTATTTTCATATTTAACCATTCGAATCTAGTTGAAGACCCAAGAAGCGGCTGGACGTTGTTTAAGCGGACATGAGGGAGAACGACCTTACACCAGGAGATGCCGAAGACCGCGCAAAGTGGAGAAGGTGTAGCAGGAAAGCGGACCCTAGTAAAAGGTCGGGAATAAGCTACGCAGAAGAAAAGGACTTATTTAACTATTTCCAGGAGTGGATAAAAGTAGGTCGCCAATGGAAATGATGACTTATTAAAATTCCAATGTCCATTATAAAAATGTACAAAGAGATCTCTGCTTTATTTTTATCCTTTGATTCCAAATTCTTATCGGTATTAAAATATAAATAAAAAAGATATTTAATCCTCTAGCCGGGTATTTTTTACACATGAAATAGAGATCTATATATTTCATTAACTAATAATTATGCACATTTGTAAAGGAATTAAACATGTTTTTCGTCCTTGACATAGGCATGATTATCTGTGTCGAGGAGTACGACATAATAGAAGCCATAACAATGTTTATGCATGATTCTATAATTCCTATGATTATTTGCTACGAGCATTATACATTTGTTTAAACAACATGTTATTGAACAATCAGATAGACTGCGCAGTGAGTGTAAGTAGTTGATCATCATCATCATAATATCAGCCCGTTACCGCCCACGGCAGGGCATAAGCCTGTTCTCTCTTGTGCCAATCTTTTTGGTCCTGCGCGATCCGTCCCCAGGACTTTCCCGCTACTCGCTCGATGTCGTCGACCCATCGCATTATAGGTAGTAGTTAGTACATGTGATGACAAAAAAGACAAAAAAAAAGTACCCATGCAAATGACTCCATACAGAGTCTCGTCCTGTCAAAAATTTAATAAAACATTTCACAAGATAAAATTAAGACACAAAATTGTTATCTGTTCATCCTAACTTGTCCTATTTGGTAAAAAATTGTTATTACAGATTTAAACCCTTCCCGTGTTATTCATTAAAAATAATAAAGTCATATTAAACCTACTTTAGTGACAGAGTGTTTTGTTTTCTTTTTTCAAACACAAATCTTAATTAGAAAGAAAGTGACAAATCACTTTTTAACTAAAATAGGTTTATTAAGCCTTTAATATTTTTTATGAATATCACGGTTTGAATGTAGATAATTTTTGATTTTATATGGTGCTAATTCAGTAAAATGTAGGGTCAGGATTGTTTATCAAATAGGACAAGTTAAAATGAACAGATTTTATATACCTTAAAGATAAGTAGCTGCCCAGTGTCTGGCGATTTGATTCTAGTCAGTCTTAAGTCTCCCTTTCGACCCTCGGGAGTCCGAGACTCGACCGTCACTCGTGAGATCTGAAATAATAGTAAAATCAGACCTAGCCATCTCCACCGTGCTGGCCTTTAGGATGCTTTTTCACGCCTCTTTTTAGGAACCTGAGTTGGAGATTCGAGAGAACACGTGTGTCGGAATTGCATGTTCTGGATGCGTACAATAAATGAACTCCTGAATCTGTTAGTCGCATCCTTCTTAGTAGGAAGGCAGAGGATGGGATAAACTTAAAGAGCTCATCAGGGTGTGAAATATTTTTGCAGCGCCATTTATTCAGACAGCACATCACTGTAATCAAGGAGATATTGAGCAGAACTATCCTACAAGTAAGAGAAAAATTCTACGTTCCAGGGTTTTAAATAGCTTAAACAGGAGTAATTTGGAAAGGCGTGAAATCCGAAGCACCTTGTTCAAGCAAACTTGTTTCCGAGATGTTACTTTACGAAAATATGTCCCGTTATGTCCCCTGTTGGTCCGGGACACAAAAAGAATGTACCTACTGCTTTTCTTGCCCAGCATGTCGTAAAAGGCGACTAAGGGCGTATTGGGTACTGGGTCTGTGATTGTGTAGGCGATGAGATAGCCACTTGTTACTACTCTTCCACGATTTTTCATCTGGCCAAACCCAATTTTTGTACGGCTAAATGTGGTGTAACGAACACAGTGCTCCATGGACTCTACCCACCCCTTCGGGGATTACAGGCGTGATTGTATCTATGTATGTACTTTATGAAAAACTTAAAAAAGGGAAGCTCCTTCATAAAACTGAACTACTGAAAAGCACACAATAATTTTTATATACCTACGCTACAAAATTCTTGAAGTCGTTTCTTTTTTTTGGGTTGGCACCGTTTTAAAAAACTTAAGAGCGTACCTATAACAAAAAGTTATTTTGTGCTTTTCAGTAGTTCAGTGTATTAAAAGCGGTTCCCATTTTATAAGTAAAATTTTTAAATCATCATGGTTTTATTTTTTTTTTTTTTACATACTTTTTAGCAGTGGGTATTAATTAAGAAGGTATTAAGAGTAACAAATACATTTCTGAAAACCGCATCATCATCATCGCAATTGATTGAACCGTAAAATCGGTTCAGCCAATCGCGAGATAGTTGCAGATAAATGTACCTACATAAATTTATACAATTGACACTGAGAACCTCCTTTTTTGAAGTCGGTTGAAAAAACATTATAGCGACAATGAAAGTGGCGTAAAACGCACTTAGCCACGGCACGGTGTGTAGTCAAGTGTATTAATTGTAATAAATTATAATATTTATGTAGGAATTACAGTTGTAAATGAAAGTTCTGATTACCTGAACACTACTGGTGAAAGCATCACAGTTGAAGTCTATTTGAACATGATTCACAGCCACTGAGATTCCATCTATAACCTGTAATTAATAAGGTTATAAATTAAAAAAAGTCAATTTTAGAGACTATTACCAATTTGGATAAATAACAATAAAGGAGTAAATATATAACTGCGTTTAGAACTCAGAAATTAAAAGTACCACCGTACTTTTCTACGATATCATACCTATATACGTGCACATATTTCTGCCTAGACGGCAGCGGGCGGTGCGGGTGTGGGTGTGTGTGTGTGGGGGGGGGGGGGGGGAATCGCGTGGCTTGGTCCAACCCCATACATTCAAATGAAACCGCTAGAATCGCGCATAGCCAGCACCATGCACACTACCTGCTGCCGTTAAGAACAAAGTCTTATTGGCGAGGTAGGCAGAGTTTACTCCTCCGTATACTTTTAAAGCTGTTGACCTGGACAACCTGTTGTCCAGGTTGGCGAGACTTTAGTTTTATGTAATGTGATGTATATTTTGGATAAATAAATAAATAAATAAAATAAAAGAGCTCGTTGGCGTAGTGGTTCTTACGCCTTGGCTTTTGGTATTGTAAACAAAGCTATTTTCGGAAGGCACGTTAAGCCGTTTGGTCCGGAGGTTTCTCTTACAATATTTTCTACCCACCATTGGGGTTACGGACCATACTCCTCATGTGTTTTTCTATGTAGGAAGGTTTGTGTCCAGCAGTGTAGGTATATAACATTTTGATGATATACCTTATGTATGTAGCTGTATTTGCCCGGTATCGGCATCGTATTCCCCGCAGTGGGGTTTACGACGCGCGGCTCTGAGCATACTTCCAAAGCTATATGTACCTCGTCCAAATTCTGTAACAAATAATGACATACAGTATATGGCTTCTATTTAAATACAGATTTATGATCTTCAACGCCAGTTTGATAACACTTTAAACAGGTCTTTGTCAACCAATGTTAAATTAAAATCAACCTTAATTTACCGGAATAGAAGATACTTTACCTGTACCGTTGTTTTATTATTCAGAACAAGGAAATATTTGTATTATTTTTAGCTGCATATAAGATCGGTAATAATATTAAGACAGTATAAAATATAATTGCAATCAAATACAGTTGACCTTGATATTAAGTTGAAAATAAATTTTATCAGTATTTTTATATAATACTAGCTGTTGCCCGGAGACTTCGTCCGCGGTTACTATCCCATTGCAATCCCACGGGAACCCTTCAGTTTTCCGGAATAAAAAGTATCTAATGTTGACCAGAGATATAAGGTATCACCATGCAAAATTTCATTTAAATCGGTCCCGCGATTTCGGAGATTAGCCCGTACTAACAGACAAACAGATATGAAACAATAAATAAAAAAAAACATTTTTGGTGATTTCACTCTTTTTACATCTCCCAGCAGAAAAAACTTAAGTTAAACTAAAAAACATACTTAAACTTAAAAAAATCCAGGCAGGAGATTTTATTCTATATACAGACATTATTACTACAGTTTTATTATATATAGATTAAGTAAGTTTTTTTCTGCTGCAACTTTTTTGTTCACTAGAGCATATAAGGTGTTTCAAAAACAATAAAGGCGAAAAAGTGTTGTTTTTAATTTTTAATAGCCGAAAAGTTATAATTTTTGCCAGAAATTTTAAACTATCGACATTAAAGCGCAACTCCATTAAAGGTTTAGTTAAGTTTATCAGTAGAAATTACTTCCTATATTTTCAACTCTGTTCCTACGCCTGGTAGCTAATACTAGGCGGAACGGTACTTAAAATAGATTTTTAGGGGTGAATTTTGAAACACCGTGTATAGTTAAATATTTTCAAACGTTATTCCGCGATTTGATCTTCGTTGCTTAGTTGATCTGTCTTGATAATGATATTATCGATATTTTATAGAGAAAATACAAAACCATTAAGCCGAAAAATAATCGTGTTTAATTCAATGTTCTTGTTTCAAGTTGCGATTTCATTGTTAATTCTAAAGAAGTATGTCCTGACTGAATTGTGTATTGAGGTGTGACTGAAACTGGTTCAGTCAACTCTCTTTGGTCAATAACAATACAACCTTGTATAACCTTTGTTAGTATACATATCTAGAACAGGTTTCATAATCAGATTACATCTAAATTATAATAATATATCTGCGGCGACCTAAAGTCGCTAATTATTCACTCCAACCTTTGTATATATATGTTATTGTAGACTAGCGGACCGCCCCGGTTTCACATGGGTTGATAATAATAATAACCTGCCACTTGGGGATAGTGTAGCTTCCCAACAATGAAAGAATTTTTTAATTCGGTTCTGTAGATCCAGAGATTACTCCAAACAATGTCATAAACTTCACCTCTTTATAATATTATTTAAGACTTGAAGTGAACAAAAGAGGTCGGATAGTCGACTTTACATACCAGTTGGAGTATCTGTAATTGAGACTCAAACTTCGTTAGCAAAAAGTGAAGTGAACTATCTAAGCGCAAAAAAAAACAGGCCCAACCAAAAATGCATTTTTAATTATGTACTAAAGAAATCATTATTGAAATTACGAAAATATGAAATTTACCGTAACATAAATAATTCAAGCTGTATTTTTGCTAACATTTTATGTTTTATAAATTTTAAATAATTCAGTCATACATTTATTTTCTAAATTGCACTTTAATTGTAATATCCTTCACATTGTTTTTTGAGAACAATATAGTATTGTATTAAGGACACGCAAGATTAAGGGCAAGCATGCAATAAAACTGTGTGTGGTCAACCATAGCACAGACAAAGACTATATTAAAATGAAATATATACTGGGTTACCACTTATATTTGTTTATGATAGCAATTATAGCCTTAATTGTAATGTAATAAGATTTAAATGCTATATTTTAATTTTGCATAATTCAATTTTTGACGACCTCCGTGGTCGAGTGGTCTATATGCCGGTCTCAAGGCGTCGCCATCTCGAGAGGTTCTGGGTTCGATCACCGGTGGGGGCAAATGTATGGGTGATGAACTTTCAGGCATTTGTTCTCCAGTCTTGGATGTTTATATATTGGGTCCTTACCTATGAAATTGGTGTTTTTATTCGGTCTTAGCAATTTGTCTGTAACTATTAAGTTTCAGAACATTCTTATAAAATAATTGCCTCTTCTAAAAATAGACCATACATTTGAGCTCGTATTATTTAATTTGATAATTATTTGTAAGTTAAATTGTGTTAAAATTAGACACATAGACAATTATTATTTTTAACTGCCTCCCGAATACATCATTTGATTTGCATTAACATAAAAACGACGAATAATTTTTATCAAGCGTGTTCACACACATATTGCTAAAGCTTCTCTAATGATGCATGCCAAATATTATTATCTCTGGATTTGTCGTTGTGAAGAAAACTGATAAAATGTTAGTATGTAAAATGCAGACATCCCCAAAATCTCCATACAAAACACCAATTTCATAGGTAAGGACCAAATATATTCAGAATATTTATATGTTTTGATCTTTTAAATATATATTTATCCGCCATCTAGCGTCCGTAACACAAGCAGCATTAGTTGCTTAAAATGGGGCTAGTTGATAGGTGTGAATTTCAAAATTCTGATATTAATATGATACTAATTTAAACGAGTGTTTTCTGCATGTTCCTCTGTTTAAAATTTAGTAATTATAAAATGTTGTGTGAGTTAGGCTCAACATGTCATTATGACTATATATGATCAAAAGGGTGGGCAGAGGTGTAAACACCCATTTTACCTGAGAGTCTATGTAACAGGGGGTGAGTATTTATACTCTTATATTTATATATATACTCTCTTATATTTATACTCTCAGTCAGGTGAATAACATAATATAGAAAATACCTAACATAATAATCCATGTTCTGATAATCTTATCACAATGAATTAAAAACACAGAGGTAATTGCCCTAGAAAAGTGAAAATGATTATTAAAATCAATGTCTGTGTGTGAGGAGGAGCTTTATCTAACCCTTGGGGGCAGCTTATGGTTCTATGATATGCATAGAAGCATTTTACCACTATAAAAAAGGGAACCTTTTGTCAATATTATCAGATGCACTTTCGAACAGTAAAGTAAAGATTGAGTGACATATATTTCCAACAGTTATTCCGTGTCTCTATATTTTTCTTTGTGATGATTTATTTAGGACTAGCTGTTGCCGGCGACGTCGTCCATGGTTACAATGGTTTTTTTACTATCCCATGGGAACACTTACATTTTCCGGAATAACATGTATCTAAGATGTTGACTAGGGATATAAGGAATCACCATGCAAAATTTCATTTAAATCTGTCCAGCCATTTTGGAGATTAGCCTATACAAACAGTCAAAGAAACAAAGCAAATTATAAAAATATTTTTTTGGTATTTTTTTTTCTATATACAATCACTACAGTTTTATTATATGTATATAATGGGACTGTCATTATCTTGTTGAACAAAGGCCTCTAAAGCAATAAGATAAAAAATATATTATGGTTGTAGTATTCTGTAAATAGCATTATTACTGACATTGCACAAAGAGCAGCAAGCAGAAGTGTGTAAATTAATTCTGAGTAAAGAAAAATAATAAAGAAAAAGTTGTAAATCCTAAAACATAATAATGTAAATTTTTAAGTCCTAGTTCATTGTATTGCTTACAATAAAAACAAAAAGGAAGGTGGATATTATAAATGTAATAATATAACTATAGTCTGAAAAATTAAAAATGTGGAGAGTTTAAGGCCAAGAAGAATTGAGTGTATATTGAAATATTTAGACAATTTTCTTAGACTTTAGTTTAAAAAGAAAATAATTTACAGATGTCAAATTTCATAGGTAAATGTATGAATTAAACATATAGGCAAAAAAAGAGAAAAAAATATCATAAATAAAACCAAGCCATTAAAAATAATAAGGAACTTTGAAATTTACCAGCACTATCGGCACTGTCTTTAACTTTGTCCATTGTATTCTGAATGTAGCTCGATTGCACTTAGCAGAAGTTAGTCGTAGCCAGCCTGGTAGCTCAAGAAGATCTGTCAGCAAGTCCTCATCTAGGGTGAGGTCATGTAGCTCTCCAGAGCCACGAAGAGCTGATAGTGAAATTTGCTCTGGTGACAAATTCTTTGTGAATCTACAAAATAGTTTAATTTTTAAAACCTTTTTTTTTTTTAATAATAAAATCTTTAAATGTTACTTTCTTTGTTTGTTATGATTCATTTTATAAGTTTGCATATTGATTAAAACAGTGAAATGAGAGATTCTATAATCTTAATGATGTTAGTAGGGTTTTTAAGTATTTCTGAGTGGAATTTATATTACAAAGTATACCAAACAAACTAAATAAATTATTTTTAATGAAGTGTTGGAATCTCAGGATCAACACATATTAAATAGCAGCTAAATATACATTAGAAGAGTTATCACAAAGTAAATATATCACTGGATACGTATACAAAAAGTATAGAAATGAAGGGCGTAAGAAACTTACCTCGATAGATGTTTTAGTAATTGGTTCTTAATAATTGTAACCATTTTCACGGTAATTTAAATATGTCTAGCTAAATTCCAGGAATCTATCGAAAAATCATTATCGTACGTATTTTCCTATAGGAAGTTTTCTTTTCTATGAAGGAAACGAAGTGACTGCACACTGAAACGTCAAAACAAAATCGACCGTGTGCTGTCAAGCGGGTGGTTTGCGTATTGTTATTACTACTTTACATGACAATTCATATATCAGCAAAAAATATTTGAGTATACAATGTAAACAATTATCATTATATTTTAAAACATCTGAAAATTATTTTTACACCTAATTGACGGCAAGAATAATGTGTTATTTTATTTAGGGTATATTGAAAAAAACAAAACGTAAGCTTAGCAACCAAAAGGCGCGCTATTTGTTTGTATTATCGCTAAGTACTTTTATTGATTTTACTAAAATAGTTGATACGACCGAGTCTTGATTAAAATAGTATATTTTATAATAAAATCTTCCAATAAACCACAAAAACCTCATTAGGATAACACTGGCTATCTTCACCAACAAGTAAGACAGTTTTATTTGCTTTGACAATTTGACAAATTCTTAGTCAATGTGTAGTGTTTTTAAATATTTCTACTTCGAGTTTTCTACCTTGTAATTTCAATTAGTTGCTTTAATTTTTTTTGTTAATACGGTAATTATTCATTTAACATGTATTTTCCGAACGAAGTAAGATAAATAGGCTTAGTGTTTTGACGTTTTTTAAGACTGTATTGTATAGCAAAAAAATTCTATAGAGATAATTAATATGGGTCATGTAGATATGTACTTGAGACAAAATGATTACTAGGTACATGTATTTTTGATAGTATTTATATGAATGCAAGTATTACTTTAGTTGATACCAAATAACAGGAAAATCCTGACAGGGGTGTTTACGTATTGACTAAACCATAGGACACCTTTTGGTTGCTTGTTTATTTTTGTTCTACATTTGCCTTTCTGCCTTTGGCAGAATTTGTAGAGGTAAATTCAAGTCTGCTCTGAAGTATATACCATACCATAACATTTTTCTATAAAAATGTACACTTAGATACTTTTCAATGTACACAGTGCTTTTATAGATTTGGGGAATAATTACAAACGTTTTATTTTAAAATTTTAGCGGCTCTGAACACAGTAATTGCACGCTTGACCACACAATGTCACGCAAAGAGAGCATTGTAGACACAGGCGGTTATATAGATGCAGAATATTCATCGGGAGATTCTAACAGACAGAGTAACAAACAGCATTACCAGGAGGAGAACAATAACGAGGTCAATGAACTCTCCAAGGAATTATCGGAGATGGGATGCATCGTGGACGCGGTGAAAAAACCACCGAACATTTGCGTGGAGACATGCGTATACGCATCCGAAGAGGAAGAAAAAAAGACCTACGGTGAAGAAGATGCATATTCTGATGAGTTTGAAGAAGATAAGAGTGACAACGAATCTGTAGACAGTATTAAATTGCAACCTAAATCAACTAGCGATATGAACAACAGTCAACCGATGCCGAGTTCCTTGAAATTATCGAAAAGTCAGTCTTCGATGTCGAATAAACATCCCGGGTCAATCTCGGGAAGGTCTACTACTGATTACGGGTGCGTTGTACTAAATTACATTAAAAGTAGTATAAACAGTAGCTAGTAGGTATATATAGTAATGGTCCTTCGAGGCGGATTTTTTCTAATATTCGTAATAATCAGTTTAAATTTTGTCTCTTTGGTAATCTGTTAGTATATACATATAATCACGAGTGTTATCTCCTAAGGGTAAGTCATAGACCAGGCAAAAGCGCAGCAAAAGCAGTCCACTGCCATAGTCCACGCTTCACCAAGCAGTGACTACGCATATGCTCAGCGCGATAGGTGGTCAATCTGGCAGTCTGTTAGTTTCTAACTTTAATGTATATTTTTTTCCTTATTTTTACACAAAAGATTTAGAAATAAATAGGTTTTAATATTTGTATTTTGCCAGGTCCATTTCAGTTCCTTCTACTCGCAGAATAAATATGTCGTTTACAAACGAGAGGTTACGAGAAATCGAGCGTCATAATCATATACTTCTATCGAAAATCTTAAGCGCCAGAAATAGTAAGAAGTCTTCCATACCGGCCCGGGAACAGCCACCAAGAAGGCCGGTGCCTTCCGCCGCTGTAACGAGGAAGAATCAGCAAAGACAAATTGATAGAGAAAATATGGTAATTATTGGCTCTGAAGTCAGCTGTAAAAGTGATAGTTTTTTGATGACGAATGACATTTAGTGTTAAGGCAATGAGTTTTTCTTGTTGAAACTTGCTGCAATATTTTTTTTGCATTGTATAGGGCGAATAATTTTCAATCACCTAGGTTTTCATTTTAATCGAAACAAGACTTACTTAATATCAATTAGGTGGTAATACGTTGATCATGTCTAACACATGGGCCTGAATTTCCCGTGGAAATAATTTTTGGAGCTTAATTAAAAAATTCACGAAAGTTTCTGCGAGGGTTTTATTGATACAGTTTTCTCTTTCTTATTTTCATACGCTTTGCGAAAACCGAGATAAAGGCCGCTTTAAAAGACTTCTAGGGTAGGCGATTAGATTAACCATGGCATGTCTTAAACAACAATTTAAACCAGTAGTCAGTAGGGTTTTGCTAAAAAGTGAATCCGAACTTCGAACACACACAACGAACAAATTATTATTATTATCTTAAATCCATTTTTTGCTTTTCCAGATTCTTCTAAAGAAGATCCAGCGCGCCAAATCTTCCGTACCAAGTCTTCGTCGTTGATACAGAACAAGCGCCCGGTGCGCGGGCGCTCATGCCTTAATGTTTAGATTCCCACTTTTGCCACTTATGCTTGTTAATAAATTTATTATATTGTTCATAAAATTGTGGTTTTCTTTGATTTATCTTAACTTTAGGATATCTAATATCCAAACCATTAAGAAAAGAGTGTATCTTCTGGTGTATACATGGTGGGGGTGATGACGATGATGAATCACTTTACAGCACATGATTCGTCTACTATTATAAGCCCTCGATCCCATAAAAAACCTAACGTATGCTATAACTTCCTCTGCTTTTTGTGATGAAACGATGATATAACATTTAGCAATCCAAATTTATGAGATACTTTCTCTGCTGAAAATGTGTAGCATCATATTCTTAATTTAACCAAGTGAACGGGAAGGATATACATTATTTTTGCACTCACCGACATCAAAACACTCATAAATCGTTGACTAATGCACGCCGCTGCCACACAATTAAATTCAACTGTATGAATCAGCAGTTAGAATGGTTCAGACATGAATTGACCACAAGCGCTTAATTTTTTCATTCGAAATGGATTCTTTCAGATGTTGATGATGTTCATAATACGGTGAGAAAAGTTTTTGAATAGTTAGAGGTCTGCACAGATTTTCAGATCTACCTTACATTTAATTGGATGGTAAAATCGAAGGTTTAGAAGATTTTCGAAGGACAAGCACCTTGAAATTCTTCCTTTTTAGGGAACAAAGTATCCGTAGTTGATTGTATATCGGAAGGTAAACAAGTCAGAAAGAGCAGCGGGGCACGTCATGTCTCTACCATCTTCGTGATCGAGTAGATTTTCTTAGCATCGTCTACTGAGTGGGTTACCCTGTGAAGTGGGTTTTGACTTGGCCCTTTGGATACGTTTGCATAGGCCGTCCACCTCTAATAGTTCCATACAAATATACTTAAAAATATAATAGCAGCCATATTTCAAGCACAGGGGTCGTTCTCACTATAAGTACAATTTTCGATGACGATAAGCATGTGCCCAGTAATGATGCAAAATATAAGAATAGATCGTTAAAGCCAAAAGAAAAAAACGAAAAAACGGAGATTTTTTGAATCAGTTCAATCAATTTTGTACAAGGCAGGAAAAGGAATGTGAGTGTGTTGATAAATGATGAGTGAAAGAGGGGATAGAAATTCATCGGTTAAGTGACACTTTGTCTGACCATAACGATAATTTAATTTGTTGATCAATTTTATAATTTAATTTGTATGTGTTTAATGTGGTTTACTGAATTATTATCTATATAATTTATAATTTATGTGGTGATTATCTGTGGAGTTTCTAGGAAGGACCGCCATCTTGTTTAAATAAATAGTGTGAGAGACTACAGTTTAATTGTGTAGGTTTATAATGATATAAAAAAATTGAAACACTATATTCATTGTAAATTAAAAGTTGCTGGATGTAATGAATCTAATCAACAAATAAAGAATCTTTTACTACAGTGTTCATATTTTCTCAGTAAGTGATGTGACTCTAATGAGAAAGAAAGTTCGTTAACCATAAATGTTCTATAGTCATTTTGGTTATTCTACCTAAAGATAACAAGAATACAAGGCGTTATCGCAAAGTTTTTATCTTTGTTGTTTCGATATTTAGGGTATCGCATGTACCTGCGTACCAAATAATGTTAATGAATGTAAGACACTACTTTAATTCTAACTTAACGATATTGCTATCACTCTATCCGTTTAAGGTGACTGGGAAGATGACTCTCTTTTACCTACAATCTAATCTAACAGAAATAATTTGATTTGCAATCTTCTTTGAAACGTAGATGAGTAATGGTCAAAAAAGGAATAAAATTCAATACAATGTGTTGTGGCATATTTATTTCTTTTTCTCGGAGAGTAAAAATAATTTAATTGCTTACGACTGTATCCTGTGTAATTTTCTTTAGCAATTGTGCCAATCATATAATATTGTGTAAATTATTTAAGGTGTAGTTTTCTATGAGCAATACATTATTTATCAATCGTTAAAATATTTATATTAGGTCCTTACCTATGAAATTGATGTTTTGTATGGAGATTTTGGGGATGTCTGCATTTTACATACTAACATTTTTTGAGTTTTCTTCACAACGACAATTCCAAAGATTATAATATTTGGCATGTATCATTAGACAAGCTTTAGCAATATGTGTGTGAACACGCTTGATAAAAATTATTCATAGTTTTTATGTTAATGCCAATCAAATGATGTATTCGGGAGGCAGTTAAAAATAATTGTCTTTGTGTTTAACACAATTAAACTTATCAAACAAAAAATTATCTAATTAAATAATACGAGCTCAAATATATTGTCTATTTTTAGAAGAGGCAATTATTTTATAAGAATTTTTTGAAACATAATAGTTACGGACAAATTGCTAAGACAGAATAAAAACACCAATTTCATAGGTAAGGACCCAATATTAATTTGCTATAAAATACAACCCATTTAAGAATTATGAAGATGATAGCGCCGGTGGATATGGCAGAACATGTCCTGTTATGTTAGATCAACAAATACCTAAACAAAGGTGTTGAATTATATTTTATTTAAAAATTAAAGATGCAATAAGTAAATAAATGTCAAGCCTACTTTTTTACCCCGTTAATATGAACACTGCACTTATTAGATACATCGGATATATCGGTTTTTATCGTGTTCAACTGTCTAAGTAGGTACAGTTGGGGAATTTGGTGGTCTACCAGTAGTTTTTTTTGAAGCATTATTTAAATAAGTAGTAGAGTCAAAGTAGTAATTTATGATTGAAAGGAAACATCTTTAATTGGTCTATTTTGCATGATATAAATTTTTGAAATTACTGTCTTAGTTTTTTCAATAATGCTTCGCAAGAAAACTTTACTGGTCGACCGCCAACTTCCCTGACTGTACAATTGAGTTCAAAAACATGTACACATTTTAGAGGTGGCAATATTCATTTCCTAGTATGTAGAGGCATTTACTGTGAAAATTGATTACATATTTTTGGAGTTGACTGTACAGTAGAATTTAATTATCGTCAAGTACAAAACGGATAACAGGCCTGTAGATGTATCGCAATACAAATGAGTAACAATAACAGATCGACCACAAATTGTTATGTATAATTTAATTATTGGTATAGAGTTGTATGTATGTTGTATGTATAAATCTCTGTTGTCGCGTTATTATTTTACAATGCCGAGAAATTTTAAAATTCGAAATGAAATTACATTTTGACGGCATAATATGCCACATAATACTCGGTCAGATATTAAATAACCACGGTTACACCCGCGCGGTACCCGTTACCATGGGAATATCGGGATAAAATGTAGCCTATGTCCTTTCTCAGGCTCTAGACTATCTGTGTACCAAATTTAATTTGAATAGTTTCAGTAGTTTTGATGTGAAAGCAAGACAGACAGACAGAGTTACTTTTTTCATCATTCATTTCATCTTGGTACTTTTGGTATTTTCCCTCTTTTTACACCCCCCTGACTAGGTTTTATGCATTTTTTTCTATGTACAGACATTCGACCTCTACAGTTTTCTTAAATGTATAGATAGATATTGCAGGCCCGATCACAAGTCATAACAGCTACACTACACCGAAATGTAAAATCTGAAGATAGCAACAAAACAAAACTTTTAGTTTGTTCCGAACTACGAAAGCAGTTATTTACTACGAAATGAAATTCGTTGTAGGCCGAGAGCTCCGAAACTAGTACGATATCGTTCGTAGTATCCAACGATCGGGCCATTTTTGGATGTAATTTCGAATAAAATTTCGTGATTGATATAACTCTTCTGGCACAGCGTTTCTTAAAGACTTATCTTCACAACTTTTAGATAAAAGTTGTGTTTTATGCGTAGTTTTTTTATGTAGTACGAAAATATTACTTTTTATCTATACTTAGGTATAACACCACATATAATCATGAATCTTTAAGCGTATTTAATTATGTTATAAGAAGTTTATTGCACAAACAGGATTATTTCTGGTCATAACATATATATCTACATATTTATCTGATATCATGAGGTGTTATATTATTATCAACACTATCTCCGAAAGGTTTACCTACAAACACTAACATTTAGCAAGGCGATTATTATTATTGTTTACTAAATTATCAATGATATTTTATTATTAACAATTTACATTGGAGTAACCCATCTTTCGCTTAACTAGTCAATGGCCAGAAAACGAGATACAATTGAAACATCTATTGTTTACGAACACCGGTGCTCGTCTAGGGGTTAATAAATTAAGTTTCCATGTAATAGGGGCGAGATTGTTGCCATGTACAGGGTGAGTCAAGCGGTAATGCGGTTTTCATAATAAACTGTATTTATTCAAACTTAGTAGTACAGGCGGTGGAGATCGAACCCGCTACCTCTTACACGAGTTGTAGGAAGTAGTTGTTTTGTTTGCCTGACTTGCTTGACATTAAATGAGAATCATTTAACCGGTCGTTCTATTAGAACAATGTATTTAAATCACTTATTACTGTAATGTTAAAGATACATCCAAGGACTGAACGAATGGTGTATTACGCAGGTTGCGGTTTGATAGTGGTTACGTACGATAATAAATATCATAATATTCCTTATTATATATTATTATTCGTAACATTATTATTTCTTCTTCTTCTTTGTTGTATAATTATTACGAACTATTGAATGAAACCAACAAAATTTATTATTAATTATTATAACGTATTTATATATTTGGTCGGACTGTAATTTTATGGATAATGTAGAATTAATACAATAAATCCTCTCTACATATTCCAGCCTATCTTTAAAATGTCAGATTATTTTAATTTTAAATACCATTTACTTGTAAATCATACTACGGTGCAGAGTAGTCAAACTGTATGTCTGTGTTACGGACTTTAAAACCTTTTTTTTGCAGCTGTCTCTCAAACATGTTACCTGGCAGAGATTGCTGTTTAGCAATAAGGCTTTTTTGTTATCATATCATAAGTTCTTTGTATTATTATGTGCAATAAAGTATATTTAAATAAAATAAAAATTTATGATGTTATGGTTCCCAAAGTGCTATTATTTTATTTTTATGCTTTTGAGGGATGCTGAAATTTTGACAATTTAATCAATGACCTTATTATACTATGTATACGAGTATGTATACCTGAAGAGGTATGTAGAGGCGTAGAGGTAGGTAGAGCCGTAGGCACCTTTATTTCACCTGGCATGTTCCTCTGTAACGTAATGTAATATTGGGTCCTTACCTATGAAATTGGTGTTTTTGTTCTCTCTTAGTATTTTGTCTGTAACTATTAAGATTCAGAGTATTCCTAAAAAACAATTACCTCGTCTAAAAATAGACTATATTTTTGAGCTCTTTTGATTTGTTTTGATAATTTGTTGTAAGTTTAATTGTGTTAAAATTGGACACGGAGACAACTTTTTTTAAGTGCCTCCCGAATACATCATTTTATTTGCATTCACTTAAAAACGATAAATAATTTTTATGAAGTGTGATATTACACATATTACTAAAGCTTATCTAATGATAGATGCCAAATATTATTATCTTTGGATTTGTCGTTGTGAAGAAAACTGAAAAAATTTTAGTATGGAAAATGCAGAATTCCCCAAAATCTCCATACAAAACACCAATTTCTTACGTAAGGACCTAATATATAATACCTATCATCTCTTGTTCCTTGGCTTAAAGCTGTTTCGGGAACAATGTTAGGCACCGTCTGGCAGACGGATCTCGTTGATGACCGCTTACCGCATTCAATTCCCTGCGATAGTTATTCAAAGGAGAGATAAATTCAAAAACTCTTGTTTTGGCTTTTGATCCCTGAATTGCTTTTTCTTAAGCCCTTGGGTTAGCCGATCCGACCGGTTAACCGATTAGCGATCGCCGGTGTTTGGAAACAATAGACGTTTCTATTGTCTGTGTTGTAGAGGCTACTAATATCTCTATTCTCTAGATAAATTTAAGCGGTTTAGTTTAATTAATTCTGATAAATTTATCGTTTACACACGGTTGGTGATAATTTTTAATAACAAAAGTGATAAAACAACATGTTATCGAAGTTACCTACATGTTTGTTTAACGTATTCAATGACGTGTTTGCTCACGTGAATAAAAAAAACAATGATATGGGATGTGAGATAATATAGTTACTAAGTAAATAAGTTTCATTGATGATCGTATGTTTTATCTTAATTTCCCAAAACATTTCTTTTTTATGATACAAGATGTAAAACACAGCCTACCCGGTAATTTCACTGTCTCTCTCTATAAACCGTAACACAGCATTGAAAAAAAGAGCTGCTTTACGGAAGAAAAGTGAGACAGAGGCGGTCTGGTGAAGTTGTTCATTTCGCTTAGAATTCAATATGACGGCCATATCACCACAGCGGATAATCTACTATAGTTAGCACTATTATTAACATTACCTACTAGTAAACGGACTTATATAATTACATTCAATAGTGTACAAACTGCATTATTTTTATAACGTAGAAGCTGTTTACAACATTCCTATCACTTCATGGCTACATGATATGTCGGAAAAACTCGTGTATTTTTAATTTTTCCATGTTATTGATAAAAACTAGTGCATATTCTGAAGATTGATATTTGAAGCCTGATATTATATTTAAGACCGTACCGTATGCAATGGGGAGTGTTCCTGTTGCCATGCACCGGGCACGCTGTAAGGAAAGCGATTTTTATACCACCGCATTATATCTTCTTCTTCTTTTTCCTGCCCTGTTCCCAATTCTATTTGGGGTCGGCGCAACATGTCTTCCTCTTCCACTCTCCTCTATCACTCGTCAAGTCAACACTCACGCCCATCCTCATCACATCATCATTCACACAATCCATCCATCTTTTCTTTGGTCTTCCTCTCAAACGCCCATCCACTTTCAAGTCCATAACTTTCCTGGTGACATGATCATTCTCCCTTCTCATTACATGTCCATACCAAGAAAGTCGTTTTTCTCTCAGTTTATCAGCGATCGGGGCAACTTTCAGACTTCCCCTAATATATTCATTCCTCACTCTATCCATTCTCGTCACACCACACATCCACCTCAACATTCGCATTTCAGCTACATGCAATCTTTGTTCATCCATCCGCTTTACAGGCCAACATTCCGATCCATACATGTTGACATGTCTTATTATCTGGTTTTTATCACGTTCAACTGTCAAAGTACTATGGAATATGACAATTGATAAAACGTGATAAATGAAACGCTGATCGTGCTGATCATGCTATTTAGGTAGCTGGTTGATGCTAATGTTTCGCCTCCCTACTTGGCCGTCACTCGAGAATCTTTTCGATCAAAAGGTTTGTTTTTTAAAAAGCATAGCAATTGACTCGACGTCACCTGTAGTAAACAGAAGGACATTTAGAAATAGATCGAGCCATCAGAAGCCCTAGCACTAGCCCTAGCTAGCCCTAGCCCTAGCTAGCCCTAGCCCTAGCTAGCCCTAGCCCTAGCTAGCCCTAGTCCTAGCTAGCACTAGCCTTAGCTAGCACTAGCCTTAGCTAGCACTAGCCCTAGCTAGCCCTAGCCCTAACCAGCCCTAGCCCTAGCATAGCGACACTCACCTTGCTGGCCCATCAGGTGCTCTTACAGCCTCTCTTGGAGGAACCCAGTTCTGCGTGCTGCACTGAAGGCTCGCAATTCTTATGACTGTATGGAGTTTAATAAATAATTAAACATTCTCAAACATTCACACCTTTCAACTAGCCCAATTTTAAACAGCTATTCTTCTTGTGTTATAGTAGATATGCTTCTGGCACGTCACGAGTCACGATACGCCAAAACACGTGTTTCAACCTTAATATGATCAATAGATAAAGCCATAAATTTTGAAAATATTTTATACAAATATGAACATCTAAGACTGGAGAACTAATTGCCCTCACCGGGGATCGACACCAGAACCTCTCGAGAGACTATGCCTAGAGACCGGCGCACCACTCGACCACGGATGTCGTCAAATTAAATGATAGAAATCAGAATGAAAACACTTAATTTCGTCATTCGAAAAACAGAGTCACACGAAGATAGTATTTTGGAGTCATCTACTTATATCTCTTGTATGTTTATGAAACTTAATAGTTTTGAAATGCTCTTACGAATCAAAGTCAAAGTCAAATAATTTATTCAGTTTAGGTATTTACATACTCTTATGAATGTCAGATTTTGCCAATCAATGTTCATTGAATCACGATGCATCTGTGCTTGCATCTGTGGGTTGTCACAAATCAAATATTTGAATCACAACAGTACCATTGATGAGAGGTGACTATCAAATTGATGGACCGACCTAGCGCTGCTGGGTTCAAATGTGTGGGTACACTTGTGGACGGAATTTTCAGTAATTTAACCTCTATCTCCACGTGATTAGGGACACAGGGATTTGATGCAAAGCAATGATTATTTATTGATTCAACTAGAAGTAATACAAAGACTACTGTGATCAGGGTATAGACATAATTTCTGTAGATATTGCATGTTAGATATTAAGCTTGTACAGTTATGTTTGTTTTCGAGAGTTTATTTTATTACTATAGTTGTCCTATTAGCAGAGAGACGTCCACTGCTGCACATATTAATCCGCTCTTTTTTTAAAATCTGCGTTGCTCGCACCCAGCTGCTTTCTTCTTCTTCTTCCTTTTATCAGTATTCTACTATATTTCCGTTATAATTTTTTAAGAATGATTGTAATTTTTTTGTAAGCGGGTATAATAAAAATCATTTTATATTTTAATGATCTTTTATACATTCGTCATGTTTTACATTTCTATTTATACAAAAGTAATAGGTATTAATCTACTTTAACCTCTTGCCGGGCACCAGCGTACACAAACAATAAATGTTTCTACTGTATCTCATTTTGTGCCGGTAGATCTAAAGAAAGCCATTTTACTTGAAATTTTATTATCTATCATAGCTAGGACACCTACCCATTGATTAGGTATTGCTAGCTTAACTGTTGGAAGTCGTGTGTAAACCAATCTTGCTCATAATATTACAAATGAATGTGGCGTGCTTTTTACTACTGTCTGATAAGACATTAGTTCTATATCTATCACGCTATTCTTATCATCAATAACAATAATGATATAAACGAGTAGACGAAATATTTTGTGATTTTCCTCTATTTCTACATACATACATACATATAATCACGACTATTATCCCCTAATGGTTAGTTAGAGACTAGGCAAGAGCACCGCATAAGCAGTCCACTGCCATAGTCTGCGCTTCATTCAGCAAGCAGTAACTGCACACATGTTGTGCAGTTCTAAGTGCATTAGTCGCCTTTACGACATCCAAGGGAAAAGATGGGTTGGTAGTATTCTTTTAATAACCTACCACACGACTATTTCCACAGTTTCAATAATGGCATAGCTTGTGCTACAGGTCTTATATTCGATTTTCGAGAATTCCAATAAGTTCAAATAAGACGCAAAGCCAAGGGAAGGAATATTCTGAATAAACTGTAAGTATAGCTATTTAAATCTGTGCCCGATCCATGACAACGACTCCCCTTAACACCTAAATGTGACTCTTCTCGTCACCTACTACAATGTTTTTGGAGATAGAGGCGCGTTGATATGTTTTAATCATGTACTATTTTTATATGGGAATGTCGATATATACATTTTAATTTACAGCTTAAGTAGCACGAGCAGCGCGATATGATATTTATCACGATTTTATCACGTCCAAGCGTCAAATTCCATATTACTTTGACAGTGTTATGTGATAAAACCCGATATTTAAATCAATTAATATCATACTGCGGTGTTTATGCTTAGAGAGCAGGATCCTTTTCAATTTCGGTTAATAATTTTAATGAAGGTTAAAACAGCTCTCATCTTCGTCGTCAGTAAAAATAATTTATGTTCATTTGTCCTTTTCTCATCATTCATCTCAATGTCACATGTCTCTAGTCTTCAATGGCCCGCTTCGTGACATCACAACATGTATACATACGACAACAACCAATAAATTATTACATTTTTTAAAACTATTATTCAGTGTTGTGTTAAAAGAGTTTGTTGGGTTGCTGACAAACTGGACTCGAGTAATTCGTAATTGCAATTGAGAGAAACATATAAAAATCAATAAATCAAAAGAATTTATTCAGTTTAGATGCGTCTTAGCGCTTGCTTATGTATGTCATAAACAATATTTCGTGAAAGCGGAAAAATACGCCATCCGTTCACAAAAACTACCAGGAGGCCTTTATCTAAAAAGAACGGGCAAGAAATTCAGCAAATTTCTGCCCTCCTTTACATTAGCATCATTTAAAAAATGTCATAAACTACAACGTCATTGAAGTTTAAAAATAAAAATATATATCTAATTTGAGTAATATTCTGCAGTTTACCACATTTTTCATTACAAACATGTACTGATGATAGTCTTAAATATAATCTAAAAAAAACTGTGTCTACAAATACAGTATATAAATATCTTCACTACCTGCCGTGTCATTATAGTAAAAACGTAAACATATTAGCACATATTAGTAGTTTATAAACGAATGACTTAAGTGCGTCTCAAAATTATTATAATGATATGCGCAGACGGTCGATAATGTCTTATTTTATGCTACATTATAATGACAAATATTGGACATAGCCATTTTACGTCAAGTATTTACATAATGTTCAGTTTTCTTTAGAAAATTTTAATTTCAGTTGTGCAAATAGTACTTTCTTCTTATGATAAACGTTGATAAATTATTCGTAACTTATGTATGTTATTTCAACAGTTATTTTGCTTGTTCAATACAATAATATTAATTCCAATAAAAAGAGGCGTAAGTATTTTTTTTGAGTTCTTGAAATTTTCATGATATACCACGGCAACTGTTGGGTTGGAAGTATTTCAGAAGGAGCTCGGTGGCGTAGTGATTAGTATGCTTTAGGTTTCGATATCGAAATTTGGATGGATGCCCAAAACTTTGATTCAAATTCCTCCAAGCTACGGAAAGCATGTTAAACGGTCGCTATTACAACCGTTTCTACCCCCCAACCCACATTGAATGCGACAAGCCGAAGACAGGTTTAAATGGCACCCCAATATGACCTATGTCCAGCAGCGATCTAATGTGGACATCATCAGCTATAACTCATATCATTATGTTGGGTTCATGATGATTATTTATATAACTTGCGTGAAGTTATTTAACCAAAATCAACCATAGGTCTTGATTTTCCGAAGAAATGTCAAGAATGTCAATTTAGATGGGAAACGTGAAAAGCGCCCCTAGTGGAATCTAGTTGAAATCTTTTTGAAATCACAATAGGCTAGTTGACTCATATCAAAAGTAATAAAAATAATGTGTCATTCACATAGTATTTAATACAAGGGTCCGAAATATACCAAGTTCGATAACTATCAACAAGGAATTGCTGTAGAAATTCAATATAAATATGTTTTATTTTTACTATTTTTTCCACTGCCAAAAACGCTATCCACCATGTTCGTGAAATCAAGCATAACTGTCGGCTATGTCACGCATGCGTATTGAATTGTTTACAATAATCATGACGCTGCGGCACAGATAATTCATAGACCATCCGACCGAAGGCGTTTTGGACATTCAAGCAAAAACGTAATTTATAATTTAAAATTTATTGTGATATTAGGCTTCAGAAAAAAAATTTTTTTTTTTATGGTGAGTAATTAATCACTTAGGGCCCAATAAAAAAAAGGGTCAACTAGCCTATTCTAAAATTTATTGTGATATTAGGCTTCAGAAAAAATTGTATTTTTTTTTTTTTATGGTGAGTAATTAATCATTTAGGGCCCAATAAAAAAAAGGGTCAACTAGCCTATCATTTCTTAACGCAACTACAATTGGGAAGATTACATAATGAAAACTTACTGAATTTAGTACGAAACTAATAAATTTAAGTCTCTATACAGAAGCAGAGCCTATTGCGATTCCGGGTACCTACAGTGTCGAGTTATATAATGAAATTGTTAAGTAAGGTCTGGATCTGTCTCCTATCGATACATTTTTTCAGGTCGCGTCCAACTCAAGTTTATCTCAAGTTAAATTAAGTTACATAAGTAGGCACTTGTATGTGTGATTCCGATCACAAAGCATATTTAAATTAAAATTCCGTGCGTCACAGACGACCGCTGTAAAATTCCATTTGTTTATAGATACGCTTAAACTTGCTGATAATATTTCAGAATAAATTGCAGCCGATACATTATTTTTAAACATACATCGCACTTGAGTTAGTTATTAAAAATATTAGTTACAAATATATGACCTCTGTTTCATGTATGCTGGCTTCAAAGAGTCTTCATCTCTAAGGGCTTGATTTCATGTCTCGGTGGGGGCAGAAGTGCTTTTTGCCTCCGAGGTCGGGTGGTCTGTATGCCGATCAAATGTTTGGGTGATGAATTTTCAGGCATTTGTTCTCCAGTCCTGGATGTTTATATATATTCAGTATATTTATTTGTATTTATCTATTAAATATATTTATCCGTCATGTAGTGTCCGTAACACAAGCAGCATTTTGGTTGCTTAAAATGGGGCTAGTTGATAGGTGTGAATGTCGGAAGATATATATTTATTTATTTTTTATATATTTATATTTTGTGTGTTATTACAATCATTTCTTCTTTAATCACTGTTTAAACATCAGATTTTTTTTGTGTAATCAGGCCTTCTTCCCGGAGGGTTTGGCAGAGAATACTGTTGCGATCCTGGCTCTAGAATACTGTTGTTGGCCTGTCTTTTGCTTCTTCTCCTGTAATTGCTTGTCTCATATTCTCTTTTTTAATACCCATGATTTTTAATACTATCTAAAAATAATCAAAGCATATTTTTTCGTCACTGTATGTATATAGAGAACAAGTACTCACGCATAAAAAGTATCAAATGAAAAAAGACGTTCTGAATGCCCTTGACCGACTACTATAGATCCCTTGTGTCTATTCGATCAATTTATTAAAAAAATATTTAATTTACATTATATAACACAAAGTAGAAAGGGAATCGGAAAAGCTTAAGTAGTTTCATGGGATAAATTTGTATTGTTTTCACATCCACCAATTAGACTTATAATAACAGTGTACCTATGTTAAAATGATTAACATTTCGATTGCAGTTATACTTTCTGTGACCTATTTGTCATTTTATTAATAAATTAATTAAACTTACAGTAACCTTTCATTGGCTTTAATTTAATGAAAGTTGTAACACAGTGTTTAAGTTAATTTGTTTTTATTTATTGCCTTTTAATAATCATGACTTACGTCTTTCATATTAAATTGTTATTGCATTAAAATATGAGTAGCCAAGAATGAGGTGGCCACCGAGAAAATGATTTATTGACTGTGGGAAATGCAGCATGAGAAAGAAGGATGTGGCAGAATGACACATCAACCCCTTTGCCTCGCGGAGGTTATTAGAAAAGTATTAAAAACCTGTCGTGACATGAAAAAGTTTTCTCGCGACTTTTCCATCCATATCTCTCCAATCTGTGGAAGCTAGAACTTACAAAAACTAAGACATAAAATTTCTTATCTGTTTTAATGTAAGATCGTTACCTTTTTGTGTCCTGACTTGCTGAGTGAAATAAACCGTGTATAAAACCGTACCTGTTTCCTTTCAACATCTTCTACGCGCAACAGAGGGAAGTTCAACCTTTTCCTTCATATGGTGAGTGTCATCATCTTTGGTGACTCCCATAAGGACATGGATACTGAGGTAACTAACAAAATAACAAAGGCGGAGAGAGGAAAATACGTTCTACCGATCCCATTACAGTGGGATAATGGCAAGAAGAGAAGATATTCAATAGACAATTGTCTCGTATCATAATCCACGCGTAACTCATCTCAGCAAGCGTAAATTTCCCTTCAATACTACGCTTTAGTTATCCAAAATATCTCACACATTCCCGATATCATGATAACAGAGACCAACTTACACCCAGTTGCAGAAACTAACTTTAAAATTTAATGTCACCTTTAAACTCTAACGCTCAGTTGCACAAAGATTTTTTAAAGACGACATTTGTTAATGAGACATTAAAACTTTAAAGTTCATTAAAGTTAAAGTTGTTGCACAAAACAATTCAAGCTCCCTTAAAGCCTCCATTACATAATGACCTCTTAAAGGCGTCATTAACGAGTATTGCAATCAACAAAATTAAAAAGTGAATGAAATGACCGAATGAAGACGTTTCGATGACAAATAAATGTCTATGTAAGTATTATATGTCAGTCATTGTTGTTACGCTTGAATTTTTATTTTAATTTTTAACGTGAATTTGCGTGTTTCTAGAATTTTAAAGCCCAGAATTAAAATGGCACAAAAATCAACACGCAAACGAGGGGCGAACTACACTCACGAGGAAAAGGCGTTACTATTGGACCTCATCATACAGTAAGTATTATTTTTCTGTGAAAGTTTCTGAAGACGGATGGGTGTTTGTAATTCTATTGTAGGCTGAATAATTGCACTAATATAAGACAACAGAGGAATTCTCTAGCAATAATATAATAGTAAAAAAGGTGAATCAATTAAATATTGTTCACCAAAACATACAAGGCTTAGCTGGTAAAGATTTAGAAATAACTTTATTTTTGAGTAGTATGGATATACATATCTTATGTTTGACAGAGCACTGGTTAAAAGAAAGTGAAATACCTGCCTGTATTGAGAATTATAATATTGCTAGTACATTTACAAGACAATCTGCTATTAGAGGTGGATCTTTAATAATGATATTAAATAGTGTAAAATACAAAAACAGACCAGACATTGTTTCTCACTCCATTGAGAGAACAATTGAAATTTCATGTGCGGAATTGGAAAAACATATTATTATATGTGTATACAGACCCCCTTCTGCTAATTATGATCTTTTTGAGTCTTCAATGGAAAATTTACTAAATGTAATTTCTAGAATTAACAAGAAAGTAGTTGTATGTGGTGACTTTAATATAAATATTTTAGAATCTTGCCCAAACACAGATAGATTTATAAATTTGTTTAAATGTTATAACCTACAACATACTTTTAAAGAACCAACTAGAATCACACCCACAACAGCTACTTGCTTAGATAATATTTTTTGGTAACTGTTTTGTAATAAAAAAGGGTATTGTTAATTTTGTAAACTCGGATCATAGTGGACAGTTAATCTCAATTGAACACGATAACGTTAAACAAATAAAAACAATTACGTTTAGGCCTATAACTGACAACCGATTAAAGAAATTTGAAGCAAATGTAATTAATAGACTCCACCAAATAAATGAAATAGATGATCCAAACCTGTCATATAATTTTATGTTCCAGCAACTAAATGAAGAATTTCAAAAAAACTTTCCACAAAAGACCATTACAATTAATCTTAAAAAGAAGTTTAGTGATTGGGCAACTCCAGGAATTTATAAAAGCCGACGGAAATTATATGATTTATATTCTCAGAAAGTGACTTCCACTGATCCAGTTTTTATTGATTATGTTAGAAGGTACTCTAAAGTTTTTAAGAAAGTCTGTACTATTGCGAAAGCAAATTTTCTTAAAAACAAAATCAGTAAATCTGACAATAAAGTGAAGACTACTTGGAATGTAATAAATCAAGAAACACGTAATAAAAAAAATACTGATAAATCTTTGAAAATAAATTTTAATGGCTGTATTGTAGAGGATGATAAGTAGGATAAGTAGGAGGAGGATGATAAGAATAAGAGTTGCAAATACTTTTGAATCTTTCTTCTGCAATGTACCCATAAAAATTACTAACGAAATAAATTCGAGTACTAAGCGAGCACTACATGTTTTAGAATTAAGTGTTGATAAATGCTATACCCCTTTTGATTTTCATGAGATCAACTGTAGTACAATTTTAGAAGCTTTTAAATCTTTAAACATTAAAAAAACTGAAGACCTATGGGGCATGTCTGTTAGCTTTTTAAAATCAATAATGAATTCTGTAACTCCTCATTTGACATTTATTTTTAATAAATGTATTAATGATGGAGTTTTTCCATATAAAATGAAATTAAGTAAAGTAATACCGCTTTTTAAAACGGGAGATAATAGTGACCCCACGAATTACCGTCCCATCTCTATTTTGCCTACTCTTAGTAAAATTTTTGAAAAAATCATTTTAAATCAATTACTTTCTCATTTTACTAAAAATAAATTATTTCATGAGAATCAGTTCGGGTTTACTAAAGGTAAAAATACTACAGATGCAGGAATTGCACTTATGAAGCACATTTTTGACGCTTGGGAGCATCAACAGGATGCTTTAGGTATCTTTTGTGACTTGTCTAAGGCGTTTGACTGTGTTGATCATAAAACGCTTTTGGGCAAATTAAAGCATTATGGAATTTCTAAAAATTCATTAAAAATTATCGAATCATATTTAAGTAACAGGATACAAAAAGTTGTTATAAATAGAACTGAGTCTTCCGGAGCGCCTATGCGTATGGGCGTTCCTCAGGGATCGATATTAGGACCACTACTTTTTTTAATTTATATAAATGACCTACCTTACTACTCAAAATGTTTATGTGATACGGTATTATTTGCAGATGACACATCATTAATTTTTAAAATTAATAGAAATAAAGTTGACTTTGACGATGTAAATAATGCTATATCAAAAGTACTTGGCTGGTTTGAAAATAATAATTTGTTATTAAATTCAAAGAAAACTAAATGTGTTAAATTCTCTTTACCAAATGTAAGACAGGTCAACCCTCACATTAAAATAAATCATGAAATTATTGAATGTGTAGATTCCACAGTGTTTTTGGGTATTACATTGGATTCAAAATTACAGTGGTATCCTCATATTTCTTCCCTCTCTGGAAGACTCAGCTCCGCGGCTTATGCTGTAAAAAAAATCAGATCCTTATGTGATGTGGATACTGCAAGACTTGTTTACTTTAGTTATTTCCACAGTATTATGTCATATGGTTTACTGTTGTGGGGGACAGCAGCGGATATTAAAGATATATTTATTTTGCAAAAAAGGGCTGTGCGTGCTGTCTACCAACTTAAGCCACGTGACTCACTAAGAGATCTGTTTAAAGAAATAAACATATTAACTGTTGCATCCCAATATATTTTTGATAATATTTTATATGTTTAGAAATATTTACACATTTTTAAAAAACAATGTGATGTTCATAATGTCAACACTAGGAATAAAAATAAACTCGCTGTTCCAAACTTTAGACTTCATAAGACAAGTCGGTCATTTATGGGGAAATGTATACACATTTATAATAAAATACCACCAAATTTAACTGAACTGCCTTTACACAAATTCAAACTATGTGTCAAACAAAATTTAATAAAAAAGGGTTACTATACAGTTCAGGAATATTTGGACGATAAAAATGCGTGGACAGATTGACACGTCTTTGTTACATATTGTGCTGACTCGTAATGTGGGATGTTGCCAGTCGCTTTTTAATTGATTTGTTTTTATCTTAATTGCTTAGCGAATTTCAACATCGTTCATTGTTTCAAGTGCTCATATATTCTTCCTGATTATAATGCTAAAAATCTATGTTCATAATATCTATGTTCACCCATTTGATTGTACTAGCCTAACATTTATAAAAAACAAGAATTATAAAAAATGTGAAAAAAAGAGCAACCCTCGAGTTTCTGGCTCGCTCTTCTCGGGGATGTCTGCGTTCCGAGCGAGTGGTAGATTCACTAATTTATAAATTGACGTTTTTAAGTGTTTGTATATCAAGCCTATAAAATAAAGATATTTTTGATTTGATTTGATTTGACTAAAATGAAATAAAATTATTATTCTTTTTTTCAGATACAAAGACATAATCGAAAGTAAAAGAACTGGGGGGCTAATCATCCAGAAGAAAAAGGAGGCTTGGCTTGAGGTCACACACAAATATAACAGCAATTGTAGTAGTGGCCTCAGGGACACTGAGCAATTAAAAGCTTTATATGACAATATGAAGCAAAAATCACGTAAAGAAGTAGGAGAAAATAATGTAAGTTGCTTGTCCTTCCTCTTTTCATTATTATTTTGATTATTAGTTATTTAAATGTACTTTTTTTAATTTTGCAGAAGTTATTATATATACAGCAAGCTCATGTGTCTCAAGCCATAAGAAACTTCAAGGAAGACAAGGTTTTTATCTTTACAAAATACGAACAAAATTAATATTTTTAAATATAAAAAAAAATCAAATATGTTTTCAGAAAGAAAGGAATAAAACTGGGGGTGGCTTCTGGAAGCCTACACTGACAGATAATGATGCCAAAGTGTTGGCTCTAATTCAGGACCAGGTAGAGCCCCTCAGCAATCCCTATGACAGTGCTGCAAGTTATTTCAGAGGTACGTATTTATTTAATTTGAATTTAAAAAAATATGGCAGTCTCTTTGCTCATTTAAATTTTGTTAATATAATAATCTTATTTTTACAGAAACAGTGAACGCTACTGTTATTACACAAGACAACAACACCAGGAAAGAGGTTATGGAAGTTGTTGAATGTTAGTTTCAACAGTAAAATTATTGTTTAATTTTTCTTTCAAGCTATACATTAAGATATAGTAAATAACAGTCATATTAATTTTATTTCTTACACAGTTGAGGAATGGCCACCTGAGTGCAACAACCAACCAATCGAGACATCATCAACTCTTCCAAGCGCGATTCGAGGAGATTTTGAGAAGGAAGAAGGTTGTTATATTATTTAATAATTTACTACATATCTTAATTTATTATTTACAACTAGGTGTATTTAAAAATGTATCCAACGCTAATCTTATGCATATATAAAAACGAAATACCAAACATATCATCAAGCCCCTATCTCCGATGGGGTAGGCGGAGCCGTGAAACACCCATATTTCGCCTGATGTCTAACTAATGTAACAATAACAGATGGCGAGCCTACAGGCGGTGGGATCGAACCCGCGACCTGTCGGACAAGTAGTGTGTCTTATCCTACTCTGCTACCGCTGGCTCCAAAATACCACTTACTGATTAATCACGAAATCTCTGAAACTATAACACCTACAAACACAAAATTTGTCGGGTCGCTAGTAATAAAATATATTTTAATGAAAAACTATTCTTGTTGCAGTTATATTGAATACTGCACCAATTGTTGAGTCAAGCATAACCTCCCATACATCATCAAGAAGAAAGATACCACAAAAAAAAATAGGTATGTCGAGGAAATTGGTTTTAAGTATCTATCCAGGTTTTAAGTAATTAATAGGAAAAGATTTTAATTATTTTTTATTTTTGTTTCAGTGACAAAATCAAAAAACATTAAAAATTCTTCTGCTGAAACGTTGAAACGAATTTATTTTAAGAAAAAATGTCAAAATGCTGACTTGGAGCGAAAAAAATTAATGCTCGAAATTATCAATTTAAAAAAAGAGCACAACCTCAAAATGCAGTTTTATAAAAATAAAATTAACTGTAATTGCAAGTTGGAATAAATAAATTTATTGGAATGGAATAAATAAAATTGTTGCTGTGTATCATTTTATGAAATTATTAATCCAATTATATTAATTTTAGTAGAATTAAGAGAATACACTTCTAACAATACTGCTGCGAACTGCGCCATGTGTAAGCTGTGAGGTAGCTTCTATAGGCAAATCTTCACTAGTAATTTGGTTGATTTCAATATCAGCAGGAGGTTCTATTTCATCTAAATCTATGCATATATTGTGTAAAACTGCACATGCAACAATGACTTGGAGAATAGTGGAGGTCTTTTTTAATGTAATTCCTCTTTCTAAGCATGGACACCGACGTTTTAGTACCCCAAAACACCTCTCCACAGTGTTTCGTGTGCTAATGTGGCTTTTATTGTATGCCTCTTCTGCATTATTTTGTGGATTCAAAAACGGCGTCAGTAAGAAACTTCGGTTAAAATATCCACTATCTCCCAATAAATAATAAGGGTTATAGTTTCCACATTCAAATTCTGCACATAAATGTGAATTATTAAAAATGGTAGAGTCGTGGACTGATCCAGGCCAACGAGCAATAATGTCAATTATTTTCAAAGAAGAATCACATACTACTTGCACATTAATAGAATAATACCCTTTTCTGCACTACTAACTATTTTCACGTGTGTGCAATCTAATGCTCCTGCTACCTTTGGAAATCCAGCTATTTGGTAAAAACCTTCAGCAACTCTTCTTATCTCTTGTCTGTCTGGCATTTTTATATATTCGGTACTTAGGTTGGCTAACTTGCCAGTCACTCTTTGTACTATGCGACAAATTGTAGATTTATGTATATTGGATATATCACCTACTACTTGCTGAAAGGAGCCAGTGGCAAAGAATCTTAAGCAAATCAATAGCTGATTCATGCCGTCAATTGCCTTGTTTCTTCGAGTTATCGGTTCCAAGTCCAAACGTCCACAAATTTGTACAGCCATATCCTTGGAAAGCCTATACCTTACGCGAAAATCTTCACCATCATGTTTTTCCCACAAATTAACTCTGTCTAATATTCTACGTCTTGGCCTTCTTGGAAAATCAATGTCTTCGAAGTCGGACAACGATGATAAACTTGATAGAGACATTTTAACAATTAGGAACTGTAAATGTAGCAGGAAAAATAATTAAAATTATCAGCTAATGAGCGCAACACGAACCATTAAAAATTACAACCTCCAACTGTCAAATTAATGTCTCTTTAGCATCGATTGGACGCTAATGTCGTTTTGTGCAACGTAAAACTGCATTAAAGTCTTCTTTTGGCAGTTCATTAGTTAAATTGAATGAAGCATTAAATTTATCTGTAATGTTGTTTTGTGCAACAAGATAATGGGGCATTAGAGTTTAATGGTGTCATTAAATTTTAAAGTTAGTTTCTGCAACTGGGTGTAATTCTCCATTATCTTGTTGCACAAAACAACATTACAGATAAACAATACTTCATTAAATTTATCAAATGAAATGTCAAACCAACACTTTATCGTTACTCTAGCATTCTGATAAAAAAATATATGCATTATATATATAAATAAGTAAAGTCATTTAATATAAGTAGGCTATTTATTATAATATAATTTATTATGCTTATAATAATTTTAAGTAGGTACACGCAACTTGTTTTTCTCTTTGTGCACTTCTCCTGTCGCAGGTGGGTTGGAAGAGATATCTTATAGATATAAGCCCTACCTATTGTAATTTTATTTCTTCATTGTATATTTCTTTCTTTATTGTGTACAATAAATTATTAAATAAATAATAATAAATAAATGATAAAGAAGCCAAAAAAAAATATTTTTAGTTTTATCCATTTAATTTATTTCAGGTTTTCACTTGATTCCAGTTTTACATCATTAAAAGCTAATCCAGGGCAAATTATGATAGTACGAGCCTGTTCGCTATTGACGTCACAACCATGGTAAATTTATTGAAATGTCATTGATTAGATTAGTTAGTGAGCTACGCAAAAATAAGGGCTCCATATTTTTATTTATGTACTAAAATGTTGACCAGGGATATAAGGTGTCACCATGTGGAAATTCATTAGAATCGGTCCAGACATTTCGGTGATTAGCCCTACGAAACAGACATAGAGACATAGAAACAAAAAATAAAAAAGAGAAATTTTTTGGTATTTTTTCTCTTTTTACATAAATTTCTATGAATCAATGTCTGTAATTCGACATCTACAGTTTTATTATATAGTAGATGAACCACGTGTCCATACTCCTCATGTGTTTCTTCATGAGGAAGGCCCGTGCCCAGCAGTGGGGCGTATAAATAGGCTGAGGTCGGAACTTATCTCTGATTAACAAGGTCAACGCAAAAACTATTATATGCATTTAATATTCTCATGGAAAACATTTTTTTTATGAAGAACAATTTGTTTTGGTAATTCAATAACAGACTGCAAAGAAGCTTGTTGGTCCTAGTTAAAAGCAAAAGTTTTATGCCTCCTATTGAGGAGGATTTATTCTGTATATCTATAAAAAACTATTGCCATTTTTGAGGGACCAAAACATTGTTCTTCTGTGCTTTGGAAGGCATCGCGTTAGCAACATTTCTACCCACCAATCGCAATTTGGCTAACGTAAGGCCACGCTCGGTTTGAAAGCGTTTTCGTTCGAGTTTTCGCTGGTGCGTACACGTACGAATAATCTACTATGGAACTATACGTACGTCTAATTCGCAACCAGTCTGCGCGCTCCCATAGTACTTGATATAGGGATCGTTCGTATGTGTGCGCACGAGTAAAATTCGTACGAAAACGCGTCCAAAGTGCGCGCGGCCTTATTCTCCTTCTTACATGGAGAAACACGTGAGGAGTACTCACGTGTGTCTCCACGAAGGAAGGCCGGAGTCCAGCAACGGCACGTATATAGACTGGTGACGTGACATTCTAAGATGCCTTTTCGTTGAAACTCTAAACAAATTTCGTGTGCACATGCTCAATGCATTAATCCCATCTCATGCCTAGTCGCGTGCTACGTCTAGTCGTAAATTGGAATGGCTTCCGTCCACTGACGTGAGAGTGAAATTTTGATATCCATGAAAGAAGCTTTAAGTGATTGTTTTATAATTAGCTTTGATTTAAGTGAAATATGGATCCATTATTCATATCATGATGTGTTTGTATATTTAAGTAAGTATGTATTTACATTGAAAGGATTTATATATAAGAATATGCAAGAGATTAAGTTTCTGATGAAGTTGGGAGAAAAATAAGATGTCTGTGTTTAAGTTTGTTAATCTAAAGGCGATGTGAGATGTGGAAGACGTATGCAAACAATGGCGTTACAAATCTAAAGCGTAGAAGGTCTGTTCAAAAGTACCTGAATTGGCCAAATATTTTTATGATAAATGTGTTAACCCTATAAGGGAGGAAGATGTAACATTTTTTATACAAGGCTGACAAAGGAAGGGAATAAAGTTCATAAGATTCTAAGGGGTTACATAACATACCCTTATATGGTATGTTATGTAACCCCTTAGAATCGTATACGCGTATGCTATGAGAAGTAAAGCATTGTGTTCCTATTTAATAGTTCTTATGAGGTAACATTCCTTATAATTTCCGCGCAATTATATCCCGAATAAATTCTACGAAATGACGGCAGAGGCTGCCTATGGCGTCAGAGTTCAGGTTTGCATGTCTGACGTAGCTCTTTGACGTCATAGGAGCCACAGTTTACAATAGACGACCAGTTACGACGATACAGCGTCTTGTATGTTTTACTGTGTAGGAAATGTGCGAGATGTGTTTGACTTTCTTTAAATCTAAACATTGGACTTAATGCGCGAGTTAACTCATCTGCGTAGGTACTCTTTCGGGGAAGCAGGTATAAATAATCATTTGCACTCTTGCTCAGAGGTTGAATGAGGATCTACCTATTTTTGTAAGAAGACTCTAATCTGGCAAATTAACAATTTGATTCGACGTGTTTTTTTTTTACATATGACAGGCAAGCTCTTGGCTTTCATCTCACCTGATGGTAAGTGACGACAAGGCCTGGTGGAAGCGAGCTTCACCTGTATTCCCCAAAAACTGAGGATCTGGCTATCTTACCTCTAATTGCCGGTACACAACATTGCTATAACATTGTTATTATGGCGACTGATTTAGGTAGGTAGCCAGGCGGTCGCAGAAGCCGAGCCGACACCAACCAAACCGAGTAGAAAAACTCCTGCCCCCGTGGGCAATGAAACCCCGGACCTTCCGATTAACCCGGTGGTGTTAACCACCAGAGAGGTGGGTTTCCAAATGATATGTAAGTGCTACTTATGTATATTGTTGTGCGAAAGAAAGATAACCTAAATTGATTGTTTTTGGTCCCGCTCCTTGTTGGTGAAAATCTGTTTCTGGTATTCCACCTGGAATTAACAACGCGGTTAATACTATCTATACATATAATAAAACTGTAGAGGTTGAATGTTGGTACATAGAAAAAAAATGCTTTAAACCAAGTCAGGGGGGTGTAAAAAGATGGGAAAATACCAAAAAATAGTTTTTTTTTTCTGTATCTCTGTCTGTATGTCTGTTTGTACGGGCTAATCTCCGAAATGGCTGATCTGATTTCAATGAAATTTTGCATGGTGATACCTTATATTCCTGGTCAACATCCTAGATACTGTTTATTACGTTACATTAAAGGGTTCCCGTGGGATAGTTAAAAAACCATAGTAACCGCGGACGAAGTCGCAAGCAATAGCTAGTATACAATAAACTTATACTATACCTATCGTACTATAATATAAGTTTATTGTAGACAAACATTGAAACGTTGGAGTTATACCTGCCTGGTTGCCTGGTTGGCAAGCAAGCAGCACACATTGTTTGATAGTTCCACAAATAATAAACTCTAAGCACACATATGAGTTGCTTTACGTAAAATACGTCTTAACTACATCATCAACAGAAACTTTATGGCTATCGGAAAATGAACCGTATTCACTGATTTCATAGATTCTTTTAAATTCGTATGGTTTGGAGTAAGAGTTGGACCGAAGACGATCTGGTGAAGGTCGCAGAAAATGGATGAGGGCTGCGTAGGGCAGATCGTTGTGGAGACAGTGGAGATCATTGGCGGAGGCCTGTGTCCAGTAGCGGCAGTTTGTATGTATATTTTATTTATAAATATCGACTTGCGTTCACAAAAATAGACGTCACGTGAATATGCGCATCGAAAACCGACTTCTAAATACAAGAGTTACGGCCCAAATTATTTTTATACCACAATGGCAAACAAAACGTAGCCCGCCTTCGGTTTGGCAGTCACGTAGCCCCTGTCACGTAGCCCACAGCAGAATAAATTGAAAATGTACTGCTTAAGTCTTCCCGAATAGAAAACTCTCAATATCTCCATCAATCAACCAGACGTAGCACAGAATCTAAGAGCTGTAATAATGAGGTCTTACAACAGGAACTAAAGGAGAAAATAATTGATTATGCTTAAAATAAGTGCAAATAAATTAATTTTGTAAAGAAACATGAATAGTGTGGTGGAACGAAACAAACATTTTTGCCAAAAAAAACTGGTGGTTATATTGGCTTGTTTGCAATTTATTATTATCAGCTTATCTTCAGCTTATCCACCTGTCACTACTGGGCATAGGACTTAAGACCTTTATGATATTCCTACCGAAAATGAGTCGAGTACGAGTCGTGTGGTAGCGGCTCATTAAAAGAACTACCAACCCATCTCTTCTCTTGGGCGTCGTAAAAGGCGACTAATGGATTTAGAACTGAGCACATGTGCAGTCATTGGAGTGCTTTCGCGGTGGTTTTTGCCTAGTCTCTGACTAACTTTTAGAGGATAATAGTCGTGATTATATGTATGTATAGACCACGCTGGTGTATCGCGGAATGTTGGGTAGAAACAGTTGCAATAGTTAGCAATGACGGGACCAACAGCTGATCTTTCGATTCATAGAGACTAGAAAATAATATATATTGCAACATACAGGTTCCAACCATACCGAATCTAGAGCATACTCACTACTAATCACTTACTAATCCAGGGTAGGCTTCCAGAGTAGGCAAAATATTTAGCTATTATTGAATAAATCCCGTCCTCACCTAGTAGACCAGCGAAAGACGCATACGATTCCTTTGATACTAAAAATCAGAATAACATTGTGTCTGTAGACGTGTTAGAACGTGGGTAATATTTACTTAGCTGCTTTGATGCTAACGCCAAAACATAAAAGTCGAAATGTGCGTAACACGTGTTATCGTTAAAATGATGAAACGATAAACTTCTAGGTGTATCGATTTTGTAAACGATCTGACGCAGGGTAAGTGACGTCATTGATAAGGAAATTGCCACAGTGTGAATAAATTTCAGTTTGGATATTATCTAACATGTGTTGGGAGGTCATGCGTCTACGCAAATGATGAACGATAACAAAAATACAAGTGGTAACGCGTTTGGAATAGAATTTGTAGATTCGATCATTGTTATGAGGAGCTCGGTGACGTAGTGGATTAAATGCCTTAGTTTCGGTCTTGAAAACAAAGCAACCATTGCCAGGGTTATATCCAGGATGGTTCACCACTAACTGTGTGATTTCGAGTTCATCAGTGCTTCGGAAGGTAAATTAATTGCTCTTAAAAATTGTATTTTGATGGATCCGTATTGGATCACCGGCACTGTGGTATGGCAGGTTTACCCAGTCAGCCTCCCCGGCGGAGCCCCCCTAGGTGGGGGGCGCGGCATCACCCCTCCCAGCGCTGGGAGGGGGCGCGACGATAGCCAAGAGAGTTGAGCCATCGCCGCCCGGCAGTGGAGGCGCCGTGTGCAATGCCGACGACGAAGCCCCTGCTCCGTCAGCCGGCCGGCTGCCTCCACGGAGAGGAGGGAGACGTCTCGTATTTCGACGTCTCCTCCTCCCTCCTCCCCCTCCTCGCCCTGAGCACGCTAGCGTGAGGGTCTTCCTCACGTACGCGCTGTGCCGCCTCCTTTGCTGCCATCACCTCCTCGCAAAAAAGCGAGGAGGCCGACCACGCCGTCTCCCTATCCAGCATAGCCTCCACTATGCTGGGCAGGGAGAGATCGCGACCAACCTCAGAGTAAAGGCTGGCGCGCTGGGGAGTCCACGTTTGGCACACCACGAGAGTGTGGTGCGCCGTGTCCTCCGCAGCGCCGCAGTCGTGGCAGCGAGCGTCCTAGAGTAACAACAGTAAGCTAAGTATAGCACGAAGGGAGAAAGGAATGGCGTTGTCTTACTTGAATCAGAAGTTGACGACGTACAATGTAGTCTGGTAGAAGCTATTTTCCATCACAATAGCAGCCTGTGATGTAAGTTATTACAAAGACGAAGCCGTGCAACCTCAGACCACTGATATAATAGCCAAATAATAACAGCATTGTCGCGGTGCCTGTTGTAATTTGTTTTGTTTGTAGAAAACGTTAGGTAATTTAATAATGGGAAGATTATCGTCGCTATATTTTAATCTCCTTGTTTTGTACTGCTTATCGCTTTCACAGTTCTTTCTTATCGATTTACAGAGCTAATTGGAAATGCAGTAATGTTTTAGCAAGATACATACAGAATGGTACAAAATACACCTTTAAGATTTTCAGAGTTCATACTTTACAGATCATCTTATAATCAATTATTTACTCATAAAAGATCAAACCACCTGTCACACTGAGTGCAGTCACTGCTTAGTGAAGTGCTTTTGCGGTGCTTTTGCCTGGTGTCTGACTAACCCTTAGGGGATAATAGTTGTGAAAAGATCAAAACAAGGTAGAACATAGTTTTTATAGAGTACTCTCCTTAAGAGAGTTGGTGTGAATTGAAACCACATGAATTTTTTTTGTGAGAATTACAATGAACGGGCACCTCATTCCCTTTTTTCACTGTTTGCCAAAACTTTTGAAAATTGGATAATATTTTCTCTCATGAAAAAAATGTACTGTCACGAGTTCAAAAAATAACGGAGAGTGAGAAAAAGAGGCATGAAGCTCACCAAGTTTAAACCCTTTTGCATTACATAAACATCGTAAACAATGCGTAAACAGAACGATATTTCAACCTATTTCCCAAGAACTAAAGAAAGACGCCTTGCACGACCCAATTGACGTCTCGTTATCGTTATGGTAACTGATGTTTAAATTAAAATTTCAGGAGTTCTATTCTATCTTTACCCGACTACACAGATTAAAATAAACCAATATAAACAATTATTAAGTCTATTATGGGAATTTTCGATTTAAAAAATCGCTTACGTTTACGATAAAGATACGTCAAATGGTTCGTGCTACGGGGCTGTTGTTCAGTTTTAACACAGCGAAGAAATGATCCAAACAACAACAAAAATCAACATACAAAAGTTATCTTGTACATTGCTACAGTAAAATGTAAGTCGTAGCTTAACTACTGTCGCTTACTTGGCTACGCTTGGATACTGGTGTTATTTTTAATTATTAAACATAATCACTAATATTATCCCCTAAGGGTTAGTGAGAGACTAAGCAAAAGTACGGCAAAAGCAGTCTACTGCCATAGTTCACGCTTCACTGACTGCACATTGTGATCTGCATGACAGGTGGTGACCCCTCGCCGGTTGTGTAGTTCGAGTGTAGTTCTAAGTCCATTAGTCGCCTTTTACGACATCTAAGGGAAGAGATAGGTTCTTTATTATATAGGTAGTATTCTTTTATTGAGTTGCTACCATACGACCCCTGGAACGCCTACTCGTATCTGGAATTATGGTTAAAAAAAAATTTATGGAAAAGACTTACACGCTGCTAATTACTACACATATTCTTATTATATTATAAACGTATAGAGAGACGTAGTAACGTATAATGACGAAGATAAATCGTTCGGGCTCGTTTAATCTATGATAACACGTAATAAAGAAATAGGTACTATATTATTGTTGTTTTTATATCACGCGTACACAGTGTGTACAGTATTATTGTTGTATATTAGTCACTTACAATACTTGAATGGCCAATGTACTCAGTATCTAATAATATGAATACCATTAAAAATTATGATATATATTGTCGAACACATTTTTCAAGCAATTATGCAATTTTTAGGGATAGAGTCTCCACTATTGTAAATAATTGTGCGAATTACAAATTGTAACTTACGAAGTTAGTTATTGTACCAAGTAATTTTACTGCTTGCCACCCGAGGCAGATCGCACAAATGCAAGCACTATAGGCCAGATCAATGCACATGGCTCTGTATCGAATAATAATGAATTCTCTATTTGGTTCTTATATTCTTCATTCTGTAATTACAATTCCTATACAGACCGTCCTGTTACACGAGGATTTAATATCAGACGAAATTTGGGTGTTGACCGTAATACCAACCCCTTTGGGAATAAAGGCATGATGACATGTTCCTTTGCGTATTTGTCTTACCCATTGATTTAAGAAAGAAAGACTAAAGTGACAGCGAAGCAAACTTTTTGATCTTCAACAGCGAATCACGTGGATTTATAAACACTAGCATTTCATATTTGCTACCATCATTGTCTCATCCATTAAGTTTCAGCTTGAATGGAAAGATAGTTTGCAAATAAGTTACCTGTTGACAGCAAGATAACACTGATAGGCTGATGATGATAAGTCTTCCATTGATGTTTCAGGTTCAATGCAACCCTATCTAAATCGCATGATAAGTAAAACCGTGGTGTATGTAGTCTTTTCTTTGCATTGTTAGATTCATTAAAAATGCTTACAATACCTTGAGCTGATCTGTTTATTTATAGGCATGTTTAGGGCTTAAGAAGTTAGTACTTTTTCACAATGATACATATTTATTTCCTATAATAATATATCGTCCTTATTCCGTCCCACTGCTGGTCACAGGCTTGCCTCATAGAAACAAACACTAGAGGAGTATGGGCCGTAACACCACCACGCTGGCCCAATGCTGGTCGGTGGGTCGAAATGGTTGCAATAGCAACAAGGACCAACGGCTTAACGTGCTTTCCGAAGCACGGAGGAGTTTGAGATCACAATGTTTTGGTCACTGATCCCCGGCCTGACCACGGCGAAGGTAGCTTTGTTTTCGATATCGAAAGCCAAAGCGCACTTAATTGCGCCAGCGACCACCTCAATAATAATAACTAATACCTAATATATTAGGTCCTTACCTATAAAATTTACATACATACATTTTACATACTAACATTTTATCAGTTTTCTTCACAACGACAAATCCAGAGATAATAATATTTGGCATGTATCATTAGACAAGCTTTAGCAATATGTGTGTGAACACGCTTGATAAAAATTATTCATCGTTTTTATGTTAATGCAAATCAAATGATGTTTTCGGGAGGCAGTTAACAATAATTGTCTTTGTGTCTAATTTTTACACAATTAAAACATACAAAAAATTATCAAATTAAATAATACGAGCTTAAATATATGGTCTATTTTTAGAAGAGGCAATTATTTTATAAGAATGTTCTGAAACTTAATAGTTACGGACAAATTGCTAAGACAGAAAAAAAACACCAATTTCATAGGTAAGGACCCAATAGAACTTGACACATTCACGTTGTGAATTATTGCAAGTAGTGGAATTCTGCTCACAGTGAAGTAACAGGTCATCAACCTACAACATTTTATCAATGAACCGATCCTGCAGCGTTTTTCACTATATAAAATAGTGTTAACCCTAAAGTAGTTAATAGTTAATTGATATCGCAACATAGGGGACTGATCTTCCTGCTATCAATACAACACATCCTGCAGGAGGGCGTGATAAAGGTTATCAGGTTATTACACTTTGGTTGCGGAGTTTATTTCAGTTAACGCAATTTTTTTCATTATTATGGCTTTCATTTCAGGCTGATTTTTGACTGCTGATCTAAAAAGATCACGTAAGGGGTGTAAATTTTTCCAACAATAGGCTAGTTCACCCTTTTTTTTTATTGGGCCCCAAATGATTCATTACTGATAGCCATCACCATAAAAAATTATACAATATTTTTCTGAAGCCATTTGACATTTATGCAAAAACGCCTTCGGTCCTGATGGTCTATGAATTATCTGTGCCGTATAGCCGATAGTTACGCTTGATTGGTTGCGACTGGCGTTTGACGGATTTCGACCATGCGTAGAAATTGTTTACATTAAGCGTTACTCAACAAATTTCATGAACATGGTGGATATCGTTGATGAAAAAAAAAAGTTTAAATTGAAATTCTACAGCAATCCCATATTTATATTAATCGAAATTGGTATATTTCGGACAATTTTACTAAATACTATGTGAATGACACATTATTTTCATTACTTTTGATATGAGTCAACTAGCCTATTACTTTACTAGTCTCAAGACAAATGCCGGCCAACAATTAACTTGAGGGTCAACGCGAACACCGGTATTCGCAAAGAATAGATATTCCTATTGTGTCTGGTTTTCTGACCATTGACAGGTTAAGTATCTTTCTGACGCTCCCACTCGCACTGTGTACTAACTATGGGAAACGACCTAAAACAACAATGATTTTTTTTTTTATAAAAAGCTCAGCAAATAACTACCTGATGATAAGCAGTAGTGAATCCATATGTGAAGATAGCTAGAGCAGCATACTGACATACTGGCTACATACTTTATTTCTGTGTTTTTATTAGTTGCAATAAAGAATTTTATCTATCTATCTATCTATCTATACTGCCCTAGCCACCCTCACCAAGCCGGCCCAAAAAATGCTTTTTCATCCCACCATGTCGGAAAGAGCATTTTTGCTCTTCGATATCTGAGTGGAAAAGCCTTTATTATCCTCTAGAGCGGCAAAGTGAATTTAGAATTTAGAACGTATACGAGTACAATGAATTTAAAAATTTAAATTTGGAACCTTCTCGTTACCTTTTTGTTTAAGAGCAAGTGCATGCAAAATGGTCTATAATAAAGTTAGTTCTGAACGTCGCCAAAAGATGGCACTGCACGGTGTTGCATCGCGCTTACGTTTGCCCGCGATGCAACGTATATATCATAAGAGGTCATCTTTATAAATTCCCATTCAAGTTATGCTTTACCAGAGCCCTCAGAGGCCTAAAGCAAGGTGGTGTTTAGTCGGTAGGAGTCCGACATAACCCCCGGCCGGCCGGTGGGTATCCAATGAGTAGCGATGGGTCATACTTCCAATATCGAATACCAAGTCTTTCAAGTACGTCCATGTACCAATACCAGGGTCAAATACCAGGTTTTAAATACTTCTAAGTATTAGGACAACATTGAAAAACAAACGTTAGCGCGAATTAAAGACCACGTGGCGGCATCTAGTGAAACATCAACGAACTAATTCAATAAAAATTACTTATTTAATACTTTTAGAAAATTTTTAGACTTTGATAAAATTTAATAAAGTTTTTTTGAAAAAATGTGACTAAAATAATTTTAAATGTATTTTAGACAATAAAAACAAATTGTAGGTAAATCATTGCATTGATAATTAATAGCTCCACATCAACAATAGCATTATAAATCGTACCTTTTGTAAAATAAATGAAAATAAAAATTACAACAATAAACAAACAGTTTTCAAAATATGTTATTAAAAACAATTATTATTTATTATTAAACACTATAAAATTTATCGAAGTCGTACAAATCCACAATAAATAAATAAATCCAAATCCCATCCGAAATACCAGCAAGCAAGGCATGCAAGTTTTTTTGCTAATAAAATAACATACCCTAACTATATCGTGGTAAGAACGAATTTCAAATGAAATACCAGAATAACAAATACTTCCATAGATAATTAGTCCATATAGCCTTCACAATTATGACTATTATGGCGTGAAGCTCCTGCAACAAGTAAATACCTGGTTTTTCGCCTTGCAGGGCGAACGGGGCGCGTGGCGCCGTGCGTCCGTAAAATACCAGCAAGCCATTAAAGTCTTTTTTTTGCTAATAAAATAATAGACTCTAATCATATTGGGGTAAGACCGAATTCCTAATGAAATACCAGAATAAAAAAATACTTTCATAGATAATAAGCCCGTGTGGCCTTCATAATTAGGAGTATTATAGTGTGAAGCTCCTGCAACAAGTATAAATACCTGGTTTTTCGGCGCCCGACTCGCAGTCGCGCGCTACTCGCGCTTTCGAGATTCCGGGATCGAATCCGGGTGAGATCAAATGTATGAATATAAGCATTTTCTCCAGTCTTTTTTCAAATATTTTTTTTATTATATTTTTTATTTAAAATATATCTTAGAATATGAATACGTCCGATGTTTTGAGGTTTTGCGAAAATTAGATCGGTACCGATAAAATAATTAAAATTTTACTTTTTCGAGGTAATTAAAATTTTACTTTTTGTTGAATGATTTGTAATAATTATAATGATATATAGATAATTTGAAACTCAAATGAAAAAAAATCTATAATTCTCAATATTTTGTGTTCTGATTAAAAAAAAATGCATCATAATTATTAGTACATAGAAAAAGAAGAAAAAATGCCTGAATACATTACACAAATATTTTGCCACACCAGGAATCGAACCAGTCTAGGGAGAGAAAAACTAACCGATGAGAATTAGGAATATGTACTTAAAAAAGGCGTGAAATGTGTTCAAGCATCTTGACTTTAGTAATCAGGGGTCAAGGACAGTGCAATTTCACGAAACGATCGAGCGGAGACATATTATTTATAATAAAATAATATAAACCTTGGTGTCTAGACTTTAAGGATCACATTAAAAACTCCTTGCATAGTTTTTGTATTTTAATTGTTACGGTTTCGATTCGAGCAGATTATTTGACATTGTTTTGTAATTCTTCTATATTGTCTTTATTAGCCTAATTGGATATAAAAGAATAGGTAGGTTTTAGCGAAAAAAAAAACCTAAATCTAAGAGGTACATATTTGAAAAAAGCATCCCATGTAATCGAACTAGAATTAAGCAGAGATTGTACCTATTTGTATATAATGTAGGTAGATGAGTAAAAGTACATACGAAATATGTATATTGGTAATAATGAGGCAACGGGCGGAGTGGGACAAACACGGGACAAACGAACGCACAAAGCCTATGTATGTACATACCTACTTACCACTGTCTAAAATTTAAGTTAGTTCATTTTTTAATTTATTAATTAATGCAAAAATAACACAACATTCACATATTATGTGCACAAAACAGTTAAAGTACACACAAAAGGAAAAAAATTACTGTCTTAATCACACAAAGTTTTTGGCCCCACCGGGAATCGAACCTTTAGAGGGGACGGTGACGCCCTGAAACCTCCCGGCGTATAGGTACAAGTTCTCCTTAGTAAGTACATACTAAGATATTCTTGAAGATGAAGTCACCTACTTACTTGTAATTAATGTAGGTAATACATAAATCTTAATTTGAACTATTATTAGAATTTGATATAATTAATTAAAAGTATTTAGACCAAAACAAAAGTAAATCTACTAGTTAGTGCTTCAAAGTCAACATCAACAATACAATTACGTAATAAAAATCATAGTCTACAATACAATTAAATAAGCAAATATAATTATTAAACACTATTCGAAGTCGTATAAAACTTTGTATGTTAATCTGAAACTCGCAAGCCATTCAAGTTTTTTTTGCTAATAATATAATAGACCCTAACTATATTTACATGAGAACGAATTTCTAATGAAATACCAGAATAAAAATACTTTCATAGATAATTCGTTCGTGTTGCTTTCACCATTAGGAGTATTATGGCGTGAAGCTCCTTTAACAAGTACAAAATACCTGGTTTTTGGACTCGCAGGGCGAACGGGGCGCGACGCGGCCGCGCCGTGTGCGTCCGAAAAATACCAGCAAGTATTATGGCGTGCATTGCACACAAGTATAAAATACTTCAATAAAAGACTTGGCTCGCAGGGTGCGTGAGTACGTCTTCGACTACGTACGACGACGTCTCCCTAATCTTCAGAGATTCTGGGTTCGATTCCAAGTGTAGACGAATGTTTTTTGATTAAGCATTTTTTCTCGAACAATATGTTTTCAGTTTATTATGAATAATACATAATTTGCTAATATTAAATTGAATTTAAAAAACTTTTAATTGGCAATATGTAATATCAATAGATAATTGAAAAATTACTTCTTGTTTATTGAATTGTAATTATTAACTTCATATTGCATGTACCTTTACTATAATATAATTTCATAATTTGTGTTATTGATTGGTACAATATGACAAATAAATCATAATAATTATAGGATAAACAAAAACAAGATAAAATGTCTGTATTCATCATACAAAAAATCAGCTGAACCAAGATTCGAACCCGAAATTACTAGATGTGACCGCGGCGCAAAATCCTTTCGGCCACCGGGTTAGCCAATGACAATACAATGATCAATGCAACTTGTTGTCCGAGAATATCAGACTCTAATTGCTGGAAATAAGGCCTAATTATTATTTCTATTATGCTAAGGCCTATTTTTAATAACGGCACCTCGTTCATGGCGAGGTGCGTTGACCCGCGAGCCCGGAGGGCGCGATCAAGTAAAATACTTTCAAGACTTGCAAGTATTTCAGACTCGTACCTGGTGCGCGTACTTGGAGGTGAATACCAGGTTTTAAAACCTGGTCGCGTAAATACGTACCATCCCTACCAATGAGGGATTCACCACCTCCTTCTCCCGCATGGGAAGGTAAAGAGACCTCCTTCAGAGGCTCGAGAGAAAAAAAAAACTTTATAAATTGTTACTCATTTAGAACAATTTTTTTGGTTTTATTTTGAACCTTGTGAAACCCCATTAGTACAGAGTAACCACCCAGTACATTGGTCCAAGCAATTAGTGCAGCCATTGGTCCTTCGAGCCGGAGAGGTCAGCAGAGCAATATAGCAATTTAGGTAAAATTTTTTGAGACGAAAGTCCTTGTGGACTACGGCTCGTACTCACAGTGGGTCGCTGTGGGTAAGGTACGAGCTTACTGCCAACGAGTGGGCAGTTAACCTTACAGCAGCAGTCAGCAGCCCAAGGAGTAAGGAAGGAGAGGACAGCGGAGCCTGGTGACAGCCGGGGAGCCGTTTTAAGAGAGCAGCCAAGCAGTACAAGTCAAGTCACCAGTACCCAGGAGAGGCGGGAAAGTGTATCTGTGTGAGTGCAATTGAAGTGAAAGTGTCAAGCGTGAGTAGAAATTACTTTTGCGAGCGAAATTGAGGTCTATTGCGGAGAATTTAATTATTTAAAAAACTTCAAGCGACTTTCAACTTTATTTTTAACAGTGAAAAAACTTTGAACATTTTCTGTTGTATTTCTGTGTTAATTAAGGACTAAGAATAAATTGCATGTTAGTTCATAAGTGCATGTTAGTACTAAGAATAGCTTTATAAAAAACGAGGGAACTTGGAATCCATGCCCGATTTTTCTCAGTTTTAAAGTTCAAATACTTGTAAAATTTTCAACAAAAATTTCTGATATTTTTCTATTTCTTTTCATCTGCCAAAATCGCTATCTACCATGTTCATGAAATTAGTTGAGTAACACTTCATGTAAACAATTACTACGCATGGTCAAAATCCGTCAAACGCCAGTCGCAACCAATCAAGCATAACCTGTCGGCTATATCACGCATGCGTATTGAATTGTTTACAATAATCGTGAAAAGAAATATTTTTTATGGTGATGGCTTTCAGTAATTAATCATTTGGGGCCCAATTAAAAAAGGGTCAACTAGCCTATTGTGCGGACAAAGTAACCCAGTGCCAGTACTCTTAAATAATAAGAACACTAACAAATTACATGGAAAGTTTTTGAAATTTACAACATTTAAGCCGATAAATCAATTAGAAGTGCGCCGCAGTTACGCGATGAGCAAACACACAGCGATTAGATAATAAATAAACAAACGCAGCTGACCCAATTATATCGAATTAACGTAAACTCCTTAATATTTGTTGCATTTGAGTAACTATTTTTGTGAATTGGGTCTTTGTTTTTAGATTTTTGTAATTCGGAACAACGAATCAAAGTGTAAATTTAAACGGACATATTATTATGACAATGACGTTATATTTTAAATAAATATTTGCATTTTTGTTTTGTGGTAAAACAATCTGTTGTTGTCGGGAATGACTCTAGTGTGATTCACAAACAATACAAATCTTGTCCTATACTCGTATTTACTTATGAAGTTTTGGAGTCTATATTATGATAAAGAACTAAGAACTAAGTAAAACTGGGTGGTGGCAAAAATAAAACGATTTTTTGACTTTTATAGCTCTAATAAAGACATTACAATGCTAGTTTTTTAGCTCTGTAACAGTTTTATTAGGTACTAGCTGTTGCCTGTGACTTCGTCCGCGGTACAATGGTTTTTAACTATCCCACTACCCTTTAATTTTCCGGAATAAAAAGTCTAGTCTAATCTAAGATATAAGGCTGACCAGGCATATAAGGAATCATCATGCAAAATTTCATTGAAATCGGTCTAACCATTTCCGAGATTAGCCCGTACAAATAGACAAGCAGATAAACAGACAGAGAAACAAAAAATGAAATAATTTTTTTTTTGGTGTTTTTCCTTTTTTACATTCCTCTGGCATGGTTTTAAGCATTTTTTGTCTATGTACAGAAATTTTACCTCTACAGTTTTATTAGATGTATAGATCTATATCTATATATGTGTAGATCACACATAATATTTTTTAATATACCTAGATACTGTTACAGACATTTTTTAGGTGGCACAAAACATAAGTCCGTTATCATGTCTCATTCATAATATTTGAATAACGTTGTGCATTCGGAAATTCGGGCAACTCAACACAAATACTGTTTTCTGAACTAGAACAATAGGCGACGCTTGGGAAACAAATATTTTGTCAAACAAAGGTCAAATCGTGTATTATATTGTGAAGTCTGCAATTACGTCACATGTTTCGTTTTTTATATGTTTGTCTCAACATGAGTCAACAAAATGTTTTTTTAACGTAGTTTAACTATGTTAACTACGTAATTTTAATCATATTAATTTTATCAATGCTCACTGCTTGATATCCATAATGAACGGTATAGCGCAAGAATCCATAATAATCGGTATAGTGCAATGGTTTTCATTGACCTTCGCCATTTCAAGAGGTTCTGGGTTCGTTCCCCAGTGGGGGCAAATGTTTGTGTGAAGAATGTGAAGAATACAGGCAAGAATGTGAAGAATACTGGCGTGTTCTCCAGTCTTGGATGATTATATATGTATTGTAAATTTACTGAATATTTATATGTATATATCTATTAAGTATATTTATCCGTTATCTAGTATCCTTAAAACAAGCAGCATTAGTTGCTTAAAAATGGGGCTAGTTTATACTAGCTAGCGAGTTGATATGGGGCTAGTGTGAATGTCTAAAGATATTTATTTATTTATGTTAAGAGTAAAGCCCCATGTAACAGTGGGCGAACCTGTTGCCATGCACCGGGCACAGTGTCAGGCAAGCGATACTCATAACTTCGCTAATGATAGTTTAACTAAATTGGGATAAAGTGCAAAAGCACTTTGAGTTCTCATTTACCTATAAGCTTCTCCTGTCACAGGTTGGATATAAATTCTTATAGAAATACTAATAGTTGTGTGACTATTGTGCGTCTAAAGACATGTAACTTACCTTACAAATGTATCCACTTACGCAAGTATTGACTACTGTTGGACATTCTGCTAATTTACCAATTATAAAGAAAGTGGTTTCTTACATCATTTGTCTAGTCGTTAATGATCAACAATATTAGAGGTTTGGCGAGTGTTTTGAATGCATGCTTCAATTAGGAGATTAATAGAAAAAATCATTAACTTTACGGTTCCTCTCATTATTAGTAACTACCTAATACCTAATTTATGATGCGCTTTGTAAGCATTTAATAGATTTCTTAATGATGTTTATTATTGTTTAATAGTTTGGTATTACGCATTTCTAAAAGTGTTAATTTCGTTTTAAAAATCTATTAAATAGTTAATATACAACATAGTACTTATATTTTGCAAAACTTTCGAGACGATCTTAATTCTAATATGTACAAATAATCAATAACAAACTAAGTAGGTAAAAAGTTTACACTTTAGTCCAGAATAAGGTCTGTTCTGGTTACACACGACACTATGTGAATTGACAAGAGGCACTGAAACATAAAAGTCGTTTTTTTAGTTTTGATTTTTTTCCCTCAGTCTATATACGTCCCATTGCTAGGCACAGGCCTTCTTCGTGGAAACACATGAGTAGTTTAAAAAAAAATCCTTTTACAAAAGCTTTTATTTTACTATAGTAAGTAAGTAAGTAAGTAAGTAAGTAACTATTTATTGTGTTAAAAACAAGGTCACAAAAAACAGGTCTTATTGTTAATTACGTACTAAACATTTCACTTGTTTGTACCTTTTCAGGCGTATACACAGTACACTACTACTTATATTCTAAATATTCTTGAATGCTGTAAAAACATTTTTCGGTCAACTCTTTAACAAAAAATTTAAATTTTGACAATTTCAGTTCTTTAAAATTATCTGGTAATTTATTATAAACTTTAATGCACATTATGTAACTGTTATTTCTTACAAGTGATTACTCCGTCGTTGGCCATTGGAGTTTATTTTTATATGCAGAACGTAAATTGCGGTTTGTTACTTCATGATTAAAGATAAATATTTTTTTGTTCTGGTACACAAACACACAGACATCGAATATATAAAGACACGACAATGTAAGTAACTTATATTTTCTAAAATAAGGCCGACAGGAATCAATTTGTTTTAGCCCAAATATGGCATGGATACATTTCTTTTGGATTACAAATGCCATATCCCTCTCAACAGAGTTACCCCAGATAAGAATTCCATGGCGCAAACACGAATTTACATATCCGTTGTAAGCAGTGATAGCTTACAACGATAGATAGATATACAAATATATATTAGAAAGCAACCAAAGAGATATGAGATGACTAATAATTTATTATTATTATTACTGGTACAGGAAAACCAGTTTTGATTTTCCTATTTCCTTGTAACTGTTACCTTGTGATAACGGTTTTCCTTTTCGTCAATTGGCTCAAGAGTCCATTCTTGTTTGCCTGTATGGGCAGGCGCATGAAATCATTGTGTGACTTATAAGGAGCTGGGGCTAACCACAAACTAAACTAACAAGACCTTACGTGTATACCGTCTGTGTAGATAACAGGGAAATTATTGTAAAAATGTTGAGGAATCCTTGTTAATTTTTTTCTCTATTTTGGTCTAATAAACCAATGCCCGCAACGCGACAATTGAAAAATTGAATTGATTAAAATTATGATAGGAAAACAAATGATAAACACGTACATATGCAAGATGGTATAATATAAACGTCAGAATAGCACGCTTCTCTCTAAAATTACTGTTCATTATCAAGCTTCATAAAGATAATTTTAAATTACGTAAACTGATTGAAATAAACAATTTAAATTTGTATTCATTTATTTGCTGAAAATATTACGATTTCAGATGTGATTAATTTTTTAATAATTTAAGATTTGTTAAAGAAAATATGTACATATTATGTTACAATGCAGGCAGGGCTCGTAGCTCGCAGAATCGAGGGGAAGAATCGTTCTCGAGTGGCGGCCATGCGCTGGGATACGCAGTGTTGATAGGCTCCCACGAGGTGGTCCGACGATCAAATCCTTCGACTTCGCGAAATGTCGTCGAGATCCTTGGGGCTTGGTGATCCTTGTCCAGCAGTGGGTATCTAAGGGAACCCTGAATGATGACATCAAAAATATAATGAACATCAATTCAAAAAAGAAGTATTAGATAAAACACATACATAAAATCACGACTATTATCCCTTAAGGGTTAGTCAGAGACTAGGCAAAAGCACCGCTAAAGCAGTTCATTGCCATGGTCCGAGCTTCACCAAGCAGTGACTGCACATCACGCAGCGCATCATCTGCGCAGTGTATGCTTATTTTTTTGCTTAGTCTAATTAATTTCAAAAGGAGGGTTTTCTAAAAATTATCTACGAAAGATGGCAGCACTGTACCTTCGGGTCCATGAGCTGTCAAAACACATACGCGGATCCATGCGCGGATCCTCACGCGGATCTGACGGATTGCCATTTTCGATACATTTCCTACGACCATTGATGTAGAATCGTGCGACTCTGGTTTATCTGACAGTTGTTGGACGCGACTTTTACGGAGCGCCGTCCAGTGGCAAAAAAGTAGAGAAATTCCTCAATGCAGGTTTAATTATTAATCTCCTTTTAATTTTCTATTGTATCTTACTTCATAGTTAAGTAGGACCTTCGCTAGTAAGTGTGACTGATGAACATCAGACAAAATACCTTTTGATTATCGCCCAGTGGAAAATGCATAGGTTTTCACGTTCATATCTAATCAATGGTTATCGAAAAACATCTTGTCATGAGAGCAGAATGTGACGAAGTAAAACAATGTTTGAAATAAATGTTTGCTATCTCTGAAAAAAACCCAGATAGATTATATTTTCAGAGATAGCAAACATTTTATGAGTTTCATGAAAAAAACCTAACTAAGTGAAAATAGAAAATATTGCACGTAGCCAATGTGGGGTTTTATTCAAAGTTCACGACAACATGATGTCGTCGAAAAGAAAATGATTTATTTGCTTCTCGGGACTACCGTGAAATTGTGCCGTCAATCAAGCAAAACGGATTTTCCTCGGAAAATCGTAATTCAAGGGAACTGAGAACGTTTGGCTGCCACCCAACGCTCGTTTACCTGCGAGACTGTTTATTCCTGTATCTAACGCATACCCAGGGATTATGAACCCATGTCCATCCATACTTCCATATTAATATTTTAAATGCGAACAGAGAGAGAGAGTTACTCTATCGGTCTGCCATTCTAGCTTTCACGTCAAAACTACTAAACCGATTTGATAGAAAGGTACACAGTTCATTTGATATTCTCATGTGAACGGGCACCACGCGGGTGAATGAAACCGCGGAAAGCCACTAGTTTCTGTTTGTTTTCATTTATACCATTACAGATGCGACCATGCCAATGTAATATGACATATTACGCTGACCCAAAATGTAGTAGAATTAGAAACAGGGCCGGATAAAGAAGATATTTAATTAACTGGTTAAAGAAATGGGTATTGAAAGATTTAAACTGACAGGCTATCAGGAAAAGTTACGTAACGTTAATATTTTGTAATACACTTTTATTTACGTGAATTTAGTTTTTTGTATTAGGGATTGATTCTCTTAGGGCGAATTTGACCAAATTTCGATTAACAACGGTGTAGTATACCAAAAATGCTTTAACTGTAAAATGCGTACACTGCCAAAAATCGGCCGTGTACATACATACATATGTTATAACAAGTAAGCTCACAGCTGATAGGTAAGATGGTTGGTGACGATAAGGCTGAACGTGGAAGCGAGCTTCACCTGTAATCTTCAACGATTGAGAAACTGGCTATCTTACCTCTAATTGCCGGAACACAACAATGCTCACAGGAACTCAGGTCTCCGTCATTACAGTGGATTCGACCAATGTTTAAGCATTTATTGGTGGCAGTGGGCTGCTTTTGTGGTGCTTTTGCCTAGTCTCTTAGGAGATAATAGTCGTGATTACATGTATGTTAGTTAGTAACACGGAGTTTGATCGAGTTCGCCCTTAGTATGCTATTTCTGCTGTGACGAGCCACCGATGAAGAATTTATCTCTGGTAGAGGGATCCTCTAGCTGGTTCCATTACCAGGTAGATTTTCTATGCGCATGAGTCTGTTCTAAGCTTATCATCTATAGAATACATATTAATATGCACGAAAATAATAACAAGGCGGTAAGAATAACGTTCTATAACGGCAAAGTAGAATAAGGGTCGTTGATAACAAATTCTTCCGGCTTTTTGCACTCATAATTGAAAAAAAAAAACTCTACATGCTACGGTTTGTTAATTGCTTTTGAATGTGTACTTATGGTACTACAGAACGTATTCAAGTGACCTAAAATACAATAAAATACCCTTACATTATGGAAATTTTCAAATGGTATGTAGGTAGGCGCAATTTAATATACGAGTATGTATATCCTTTAATTATATGTAATACGAATAGCATGCTGCATTTATGAATATTTTCTATCTATGAGAATAAAATAAGGTCATAGACGTAGGCGAAAAATATTTTTCGTATACAAAACAAGAATAATCCATTATTAATAAATATATTCCTCTAACAATATTCTTTTGATTATTATCATTGACGCAAGCATTTTTGTAGAAGATAATAAAAATATATACAGGGAAAGTTTTAATGTCAATTGAGAAATGCATATTTTATACATATTGGAGGAAAATGCACCAACAAAATACCAACATCTTTTTCCTCAGAACGCATTGGATATCTCGTAATTATACTTAGAATCAAGACGGTAAACTACATTGACGCATACATAGCAATCTGTCTTTATAAATTGCTAGCAGCTAGAAACAGTAATTAAAATAACGAACAGATAAAAACTATGATAATTGTACCTAGGTTTTGAACTGTTCATTTAGTTATCCGTAAACTGTAACTCGGAAAATAGAACTAAAGTAACACTAAAAGTGAACTAAAAGTATACACTGAAACCAGACTTTATAATACAGTTAGGAAACGACCGTTTAATGTTCAAAACCTTATCAATTCCTGTAGTGAATATTGTCATCATTAAGTAAATGTAGGATAGATTGTTTTTGCTTCAAAAATTTCAAATTAATAGAATTAGATAATACACTTTTCATGAATGAGAATCATGAAATTTGAAAGTCCTTTTTTTAGCCCTCCTCTTTATATATGTTAAAGATACCTAATAAATAATACAAGAGATCTAGATAGTGGGTAACAAACACCGTATACAGGTCATCAGTGTGACCGGCCCAAAAACTAGCAAACATGTTTATTAATTCATTGATAACAACTGTCTCAAGGCGATAATCGATTAGAATTATCACAAGAATTAACTTAGTTATTACGAGCTCAGAGCTTCATATCTGTCAAAACTACGGCTACGTCTAGCATGACCACCGATCCGTAAATCTATTCATCTTCACATTGTGAGGCAAGCGATATTTACAATGAGTTGTACCTACACAAGTTTTATTCAAACTCAGTGGTATAGGCGGTAGGATTGAAAGCGCGATTCCCGCTGCATCTCGAACGAGTAGTGCCGCGTCCGTCCCAACTCAGCTACCGCTGCCTTTTCCTTTCCTCTCCTTTATTTCCATCACCAAAAATGTTCTTGATCTTAATGATGGCAGATGCTGAAAAAATCAAGGAAGCAAGTAAGTATATCCAAGGTGTTTTTGGCATTTCATCTTGTTTACAATAAAAGTAGGTACTATACATTTATAGAAAACTGTATAGGGGATCTTATCGCTCGAAACGATTTCTGCCTGACTTTCGGTAATTACCACGGTAAAGGCAATACTAATGACTGTCTTCCTACGGCATTACTGTGAAACCAGTTTAATTCTACGCAATATGACCGCGTAAGAAACTCTATAAGGAAAAATATTTTAAATTCAAAGATTATATGAAGAATTTACGTCTCAATGACGTATTTTATGACGTTTTTCATTGTTGAGAAATTTGTAACCATGACGTTTGTAATATTATGACGTATTTCAACACTTATATGATTTCTAAGGTACATGTTTTTGTGTAATCTCTGCCTACTCCCCCGGGATAAAGGCGTGAATAGATTTTACGGTTAAAACAATAAAGACATGGTGTTAATATTTAATTATTTCAATGCGGTCTGCTTGTCTGTCCGTTGATGTATGTTTATTTATATAAATAAAGAGAAGAAATTAATTGGGCAGCTTTTTAATTATTTGGTTAGCAACAAAAAGGTCAGCCGAAAAATCTTTTGGTCAGCAAACAAATATTTTGCCAGCAATATAATTATTTGGGCGGCAAAATAATTATTAGGGCTGCAAAATAATTATTTGATGGCAATATACATGTTATCGAGAAATTTATAAAATCTAGGAAAAGGATCAATGAAGGATCAATGATCAATTCATAGGAAATATATTCTGATAGATATTAGGTTAAGGTTATTTTTTTATGACCCATAAAAACAATATTTGTGTCATCAAAATATATTAAACAATTTAGCAGCAGAGAAAACATTTAAGTTGCTTCCTAATTAGTTATTTTGCTGACAAATTTGAAATATCTCCCTCCCATATGTTGCTGACTAATTAGTTATTTAAGCTGACCAATCGTATTTTTCGCTAATCGAAATTCGAATATTTTGCTGACCGTTTAAATGACACCCATAAATAAATTACACACTATAATTTGTGTAAATCATGGTTTGTGAATTCGAGTAAACGGCGCGGCGGTGACATTTACAGTACGGTTTGATTGATCATACAACTGTAACTGTAATACAGTACGGTTTGATTGAACAAATTTAGGGTTTGAACCTTTCCTGGCAACATTTATTTGATTTTCTATTTTACGTACTGTACAAATTGTATGTGGGCGCGTGTTTTAATGGTGGGTGTACCGCCTACTTAAGGTGCATTTCTTATAAAAGATCTTCTTGGTAATTTTTCACTTTCCTTCACTTCTCTTACGAGAATTTCCACCATATTTTATAACATTAGCAGGTAAGTTCAGATTCCGTATAGAAATTGATATGTTCACGTGTAGATCGGAGGATCTAATAAAGTTTTAACATATCATCACGACTTTTCTCCGAAGGGTTAGGCGGAAGTGATAACACCCACATTATAGTAAAATAACCCACATAATATTAATGTTTTATGATTCATTATACAGTAACAATGAGTAGCTACCGGCTTTTTTTGAGGATGAAGTGTCAAATAATTTTTAATAATTTTTTTATCTAAAATATAAAATGTACATGCATGTAACGTGTACATAAATAAATAATAAATAAATAAATATCTTCAGACATTCACACCTATCAACTAGTCCCATTTTAAGCAACTAAATGCTGCATGTGTTACGGATACTAGATGACGGACAAATATATTTAATACATATTAATATCCTGAATATTATAATAATTATTAACATCCAAGACCGGAGAACAAATGTCTGAAAATTCATCACCCAAACACTTGCCTCCACTGGGGATCGAACCCAGGACCTCTCGAGACGGCGACGCCTTGAGACCGGCGTACAGACCACTCAAATCACGGAGTACATAATTGCTGAATATTAACCATCCTACTCGTATGGTTCACATTCCCCTAGTTCTCCACAGATCAATCAGAAACTCCAACTAGTTTAGCAGTTAAACAACAGGGCATAGTTTATTACGGCAAATTTTATTCTACGGCAATCTGCTTGCTTGGCTCTGACTCCAAAGTTGTTTAAAATACCTAACCGAAGGTTACCCAGAGAAAATCTTTGGAAATTGTCATCGCCTGATTGCATGTGGAAGCAAGGTCGGAAGCCTAGCGTTAGTGCAGTCGACAGGCTTCATCCGTTTAACTGGGCCAAGCGCATTTGCAATAACTATTCATGCAGACAACTGCAATGTAAAATGCGCGGGAGTTCTTATGCTGTCTGTTACTAGACCATTCGATCGATTATCAATCGAAGGCATCGATCGATGGATAACTGTCGAATAGCTAATCGATCGATTCCTTCCGTCGACGTTAATCGATAGGTCTGGTAGCTTTAAATATATCTAAGGTATCGATCGACGTCGATAAATTCGTTTTACCATCGATTCATGTCATCGATCGACGGTCGATTGATAGGTCTGGTAGAAACTATTAGGTCTGGTAGTCGATGTCGATTAATCGATTCTACTATCGATCGATTATAGTACGCGCGATTGTTTTGTCTTGTTACTATAATATTTTTTTGCATAGTAGTGCCTACATAGAACTTCTTTATATTGGGGCCTTACCTATGAAATTGGTGTTTTTATTCTGTCTTAGCAATTTGTCCGTAACTATTAAGTTTCAGAACATTCTTATAAAATAATTGCCTCTTCTAAAAATAGACCATATATTTGAGCTCGTATTATTTAATTTGATAATTTTTTGTAAGTTTAATTGTGTTTAAATTAGACACAAAGCCAATTATTTTATTATTAAGCGTGTTCACACACATATTGCTAAAGCTTGTCTAATGATACATGCCAAATATTATTATCTCTGGATTTGTAGTTGTGAAGAAAACTGATAAAATGTTAGTATGTAAAATGCAGTCATCCCCAAAATCTCCATAAAAACACCAATTTCATAGGTAAGGACCTAATACAAGCGCTTTGTTACATCTCTGCCTTCCTGTTACGAATCTCTCTGTCCTACGGTAACGCAGTTATAAAATGAAAAGAAACTTTATTGAACACTATTAAACTTACACAACAAGTCTTATCACTTAGTTATACAGTGTTGCTTTCGTTTTCTTACTTGGGTATGTATGTAGTTATACCAAATTCAATTCAATTCTACAATTTAATCATCAGAAAACATATAAACAATGCCGCCAGCTTCAAAAAAATATACTTAATGACGACGCGTGAAAATTTGAAGAAAAATAAAAAAAAATCTATTTGGGATCACGTGTAAAATGAAATTATAACGAAAAAGAAAATCGACGCTTATAATGCACGTTATTATTACAGATCTAGTTAATACAATAATTAGTAGGTATAATTAATATCTTGTCTATTTTTAATTAGAATTAAACAATTCTATAATTATCTATTGATACCAGTATAAGTCAGGAGGACATAATTTTAGTCACGAACCGAAGGGTCACCGTGGAAGTGACCTTGCGTGCGATCCTAGCGCGGAACAATCTAGAAAAATGCAATTTAATCTTTATGTATAGGTTTAGAAATACATAAATCTAAATTTATAAACCTTAAGATATTTCCCTATTGGTGTTTTATGATGTTAGGAGAAGAGCCGCAATAATAAAATTCATCAGAGACCTTACCTTACCTTACCTTGAGCCTGCATGTTAAAATAAAAAGGGAAGTAATTAATAAAAAAATAAATAAAAAAAAGCAGCCATTTAATTAATTGGTCAGCAAAAGTCAGCCGAAATATCATTTGGGCAGCAAACAAATTTTGTCAGCAATATACAATTCGGCAGCAAACAAAACATTAGAGTTTTTGCCCAATTAGTTATTTTGCTGACCAGCCAAAAATTGTGCTGTCCTTAAGTTGCTGCCCAATTATAAAGTTATATTAGCTGATCAATTATATTTTTTTGCTGACCAAAATACGAATATTCTTCTAACCGTTTAAATAACGGCGTTTAAATAGCCCTACCTTTTGTACTCAATAACCTGTCTTCTTTTTTATTGCTTATTGTATTTTTTTTTGTGTGTACAATAAATTGTTAAATAAATAATAACACCCAATAGTCCAGTCAAAATAACTTAATAGTTTTAATTTCTTTTTCTGAGCTTCATTTGCGGATTTTGGAAGCCCACCCTGCAGTTTTACCCTCTCCCCCTGTTGTAAGGATATGGCCACGAAACCCTCGTTCCCAATAACTCCTGCTGATAAAATTCTACACCAGAGATTTATGTAAGACTGAGTTTTTTAACAATCCTAAGCTTTAGACTCAAAAAGTACCCTTAAAATTTTGGAGCTTTCTGAAAAAACAAATTGGGTGTACCAACTGCTAAGTTCATAATAATAAGCAAGTTCTATTTAAACTCAATGGTATAAGGCGGGAGTTGAATAGATGACCTATTACTTGGTACACAACTCGCAGTATCGGTTATTGCTACCTCTACAACTCGTACAATTTATAGGTCGAGCCACACTTTGACCTTATTTCATGATATCTCGAGGAGCTAAGATTTATAGGTTTGTTTGTATCGTTAGTAAACTTTTTTATTTACATAATAAAACACATCGTATACTGGTCACGGGTACTAGAATCTTATCTGTAACTTTAGTGTATGTTTTAATTATAAAATAAAAGCAATGATAAAAATACTCACTATCACCTGGTGCGTTATGAATAGTCAAAAATGTCAATTTCTATGAGAAGCGTGATTTCAACAAGTTTCCGCTAGGGACGATTTTCATGTTTCCCATACAAATTTTCATTCTTGACATTTCTTTACTCGAAGTGAGATGTTTTTTTACAGTGAAAACTTTTACTGAAAAACAGCAGCTGTTGCTATGTTACAGCTTGAAGGGTATTTGAACACACAGTATCTAATAGTAAGTAAATGTATCTAATAACACAGTTTGGCAACATATTTTTGCAACATATTTATTATGATCCTTGAAGTATTTAATAGCAGAGATATGCAATTATTTTACAGGTATCTTCTACACGCCACCGTCGCGATCCGACGTTCTGGCGAAGATCCTCAGAGTGGGCAGCACGAGCCCGATCGTTATGGAAATCCTCGGGGGACGTCTGTGTCCCGCAGCGGGCGTCTCTAGGTTGTGTGACAGACGTCATCGGTGAACGTGAAGCGTCGCGTCTCTAGACAAGGCCTCCCGGTAGTGAACAGGGCGAAAAAAAAGTAGTGGTATTGTCAATTTAAGGATACTTATAATTTATTTTGTTTGTTTTGTCTTGTCAAAAGTGTATTTGATGATACCAATTTGATTAAATGACTTTCGCTCAGTTGCACAAAGATTTTTTAAAGACGACACTTAGTAATGAGACATTAAAACTTTAAAGTTTATTAAATTTAAAATTGGAACACAAAATAGTTCTAGCTAATGTCTCTTTAGCATTGATAGGGTGCTAATGTCGTTTTGTGCAACGTAAAAACTACGCTAAGGTGTTCTTTTGACACTTCAATCAATAAATTTAATGGAGCATTAGGGATAATGCCGACATTAAATTTTAAAGTTCGTTTCTGCAACTGGGTGTTTGAGTTTGACATTGAGTTTGAACTCAGTTTTCGTTTGCTTAGGTCCCTATAATCGGCAGTGAGACAGCCACGCACCGAAAACAATGTAGGAGCAACCGATATCTTAATATCTTTAACATTATCAATGGTACAGACAAGTAGTAGTATATTTACGTCTTACTGCTGGGCACAGGCCTTCCTCATGGAGAAATACACGAGGAGTATGGGCCGTAATACGACCACGCTGGCCCAATGGGTTGTTGGGTGGAAACAGTTGCAACAGCGACCGGGACCAACGTGCCTCCGAAGCACAGAGAAGTTAGAGATCACAAAGTTTTGGTCACCCATCCAAGGTCTGACCATGGCGAAGGTCGCTTCGCTTTCGGTCGGTCAAAGGCGTCTGCTAAACCGTACTATCCACTGCGAATACGTATGAATAAAATTATTAAGAGATTTATGCATTCTTCTCGAATTATGTATAAAACGATAAATTTCAAACTCTACATGGTCTGACGGCTAGTTCAAATGTTATATCATTCCATGGCAGTCGTTACGGGTCAAGAATGCCGCCTTGTATGGCTTTGTATGCCCAATGGTCGCAACTAGGGCAACCTACTTTTCCACTGAATTTACAAATAGGTGATTTACCACGGGGAAAAAAAATAAGTTGAACATCAACGTTATCCCAAACGTTCATGTAAATTTTTATAGAATTAAAATTCTTGTTTCCACAGTAAAATTAATACTATAAAATATAGCGTGGAAAAGGGTTGACATAATTTACCTAATCTTATTAAAATGTAGGTAGGTATAACGCAAGGAACTACGAATATGATAATTATAATCTCCCACCGACGTTATTTTGACTAAGAACAATACATTTATTTTGTAAGAGATTATTTTGGTTAGTACCTATACAGGACGATTTGATGAGGTATTTATTCCTCGAAGCACTCCGAAATTATTCCTCGCTTCAAAGAATACCTAGATTTGATTGATGACGTTTCATATTGGGTCCGTACCTATGAAAATGGTGTTTTTATTCTGTCTTAGCAATTTGTCCGTAACTATTAAGTTTCAGAACATTCTTATAAAATAATTACCCTTCTAAAAATAGACCATATATTTGAGCTCGTATTATTTAATTTGATAATTTTTTGTAAGTTTAATTGTGTTAAAATTAGACACAAAGACAATTATTTTTAACTGCATCCCGAATACATCATTTGATTAGCATTTACATTAAAACGATGAATAATTTTTATCAAGCGTGTTCACACACATATTGCTAAAGCTTGTCTAAGGATACATGCCAAATAATATTATCTCTGGATTTGTCGTTGTGAAGAAAACTGATAAAATGTTAGTATGTAAAATGCAGACATCCCCAAAATCTCCATACAAAACACCAATTTCATAGGTAAGGACCTAATATTATTAAAACAATAATAACATTTTCATTAAGAGAGAAGATAGAGAGTGAGTTTTCATTATGTTTCAGGAGAGATAGATAGATTGTGCGAATGAGGACATGGCTAGAATGGGAGTGAATGTTGATATGGCGTGTGATAGGGGAGAGTGGAGGAGAAAGACTCGTTGTGCCGACCACAAATGAAATTAGGAGAAGGGCAGGCTAATGATGAATAAAGTTTTCTTAATTTATAATACAATTAATTTGTCTGAAAGTATTGCACGTTTATTTTGTGGTTTTATTATTAAATCTAAACAGTTTCAAGAAGATTATTAAGTCTATCATTTCTATATTGTTTATTGTATTATTAGAATAAAAATAGAAAAATGTCTGAAATTCTTATATTCCGGAGTCTTTATTATATTTCAACTATATTTTTCGTTTAGAGAAAGAGTTAGTAAATTATTTCAAATATTAATGTAATTTACCTACTCTGGGAATCTCCATCTTAAAGACTCCTAGAAATCAAATTAAGTTTTACTAAACGTTACAGTTTCGGCAAAACAAGCTTATCGTAAATGAAAATGTAATTCGGTAGCCTACAAGTTTTCCAGGGATATCAGAAAATAAACGCATTCAGTGTTCGACCCAGTTCTGAATAGCTGCTTCGAATTATTGATAAACCAGTGTTCCTGAGATATAACAGATAATATTATTTACAGTTATCACTTTAAATTGTAAGACAATGCGTCTTGGCAATTAAAATGCCAGACGTGTGGTCGCTGGGTATGTCACCTCAAGTTGTCCGTTACATTTAAGTAATGTCACATGCGAAAAAACTTAGGGAATTATCATGATAAGTTTATGTATCATAAAATCTCAAGATTACCACGGAATACCCAATTTTTACCTATGGGAAAATCACAAGTGCACGGCGCTCGACACTGTGACGCCAGACGCACTATACGAACCAATTTATAAAACAGTCCGGCGAGTATATAAGGACGGTGCGCCGCGCCGCCCCGCACTCTGCGCCAAGAGCTCACTGAGAGAACACGTGCTTGAGTAATACAAAAATCCAATAATCATGGTTGTGAAACTAGAAACCGTCACGGCTTTGTACGCCGATGTTTACCCTGTGATCCCGAAGTCGAGGAGAGAGATGAAGTGTTTGAATATGGATTGTTCGAGGAGACAGAAGCAGCGTAGGTCTGCTTTGCCAGCGTTGGTGGAAGACGAGTCGGAGGAGGTGTTTGAGCCAGAGCAGCGTTCGTACATCTTGCATACGGAAGGCCTGCGAAGACAGAAGTCGATCTCCCCGCAGCGTCGCGAGAGGCTGCGGCGTCAGTTGGTGCTGCCTTCTCTGTCAGAAGACGAGGAGCCTTGAACCCAGTGTTATGTGACCAGGAATGAAGTGAAATCGAGGCCGGCACTACGGCTTCTGCCTTTCGGAGCGTCGCGTCGAAAGTGGACTGGGAGTCACCAGTGGGGTCGCCGAGACAATGCCGCCTTCAGCTGGCCGTCATCGGCCATTGTGATAAACGATAACTGTGTCAACAACATAACGTTAGTGGTCAAGTGCAACCAAATGCTCGCCAAAGTATTGATATAGATGATAAGTTTTCAATGTTAACCATAGTGCATATGATATTATAAAAATAAATGTTGTGATAAATTTATTTCGGTTTTCTAATTTGATGGGTATGTACCAAATAAGCACAAACCTTAAGTTGTATTACAGTCTCTACAATTAATTTTTAATAAGGTTACACATATAAATAAATTTATTTGGAGTAGTAACTTGATAAAACTTATGAAACATTGATTTAAGCCTCGTCTTAACAAACATTCTTACACAATATTAAATACAATGTGATGCTCAACATTTGTTGTGATAGCTCGTGAACCGCACATGTTATTGGTCAACGCTGCTGAGTCACTTCGAGGTCAAACAACTGGAGGAAAATTTTAGTAGAGTTCTGTTTGCTAACTTAAAAACCTACCATTAACATTACATCATGATTCATGCTAATTATCTAGTTACATTAAGCGTTCTACAAGTTTAGGATAATTTTCATTCATATTACAAGAACATACTGTTTACAAGGAATTAAATGCAAACATACAGAAACAAACAAACTTTCACGACGGCAGATGACTGTGTAACCATCCACAAAGGTACAAACTAAACAATCACGCCTGCAATCCCCAAAGGGGTAGGCAGAGTCCAAGGGCTGTGTTCCTTAAGACCACATTTAGTCATATAAAAATTGGGTTACAAACATAATTGGGGTACTAAACATGTACTTAAAATAAAAGATCTTTAGTGTGAAAACTATATGCCTAAAACGAATTTAAAAATCCACAAGGTTATTTCGTGGTTATTTCAGTCGTACCGTAGTCACATTTTCTGAACTTATCGGTAATGTGTTTAGTACAGGCATCACATGTTGTGACTGTGGCGGAGTGTAGCCACTTACCAACACGTGGTCAGACTTTTTTTAAGTGCAGTTCTCCTAATAATCTATACATATAATAGAACTGTAGAGGTTGAATAAAAACCAAGCAAAATAAAAACAATTTGAGATGTACAATTTTTTTTTGTTTCTCTGTCTGTTATAATCTCCAAAATGGCTGGACCGATTTCAATGATATACCTTAAATCCCTGGTCAACATCTTAGATACTATTTATTCCGGAAAATTATTACGAGTTCCCGTGAGATAGTAAAAAAAACCATGGTAACCGCGGGCGAAGTCGCGGGCAACAACTAGACATAAATAAGCCTTTTTAGTTGACTCTACATCTCAAGAAGTCAATCTTGTTATATGATTAGGATTAGTTAAATTTTATTTTGTAGTATTAACAGATTAATTGTTTGTAAAGGTTACTCTGTAGGGAACTGACTGAGCTTTAAGCTGAACTACTTAAAAAAATTATTTATTGATTATCGACCATAAGATAAATCTTCTTGTCTATCTAATTTAAAGTTAACATTGTTTAAAGTTATGTTAATAAAATTGCAATATACAAACAAACAAAGCTTCAAGCCTCTAGGGTTAGACAAAGATTGTTAACACTTAAAATACTTTTTGCGTTAAATAAATTATATAAGCATTTCACCTTTTTACAAAAAATAGGTTCTTATGTATGAAGGGGCGACATGAGGCGAGCCTTGTGCAATGCACCGGGCATCGAAGAAAAAAGAGGAAATATAATAATAATAAAATATAATAATAAGACGTCATAATAGTTATTATGTTCTTCGCGTAGCATAGCTTACAAAGAGCATTATGCCTGGTTAATTTCTTACGTCACAGACATTGTTCGTATTATATTATATATTGACTAGCTTTTGCCCGCGGCTTCGCTCGCGTTAGAAGTATTATTTTTAATTAGGTATAATATTTTGTTCGTCTTAATTTATTCGTTCCATTAGGAACTGATAGCTTCAAACTAATACATTTACATCCTCCATCATCCCATTTATACAAACATTCATCCCCTATATTATCCCCTTATGGGTGTAATTTATTAAAATTAGGGGATGCCTACGTCATAGTAGCTTTATGCATGCAAAGTCCTATACCCGATCGGTATAAAATTGACAAAGTTTCATACAAACTTTCATCCCCTATTTTGTCTCCTTGGGGGTAGAATTAATCAAAATCCTTTCTTAGCGGATGTCTACGTCATAACATTTACTGTCATGCCAAATTTCAGCCCGATCCGTCCAGTGGTTTGGGCTAGATCACTATGTCAGTCAGTAACCTTCGTGTTATATAATAGATATATATTTAGATATGCAAAGCTCGGTAGCGTAGTGTAACCACTACGCTACGCTTTTGCTTTCAAATGTAAACAAAGGTACTTGTTATAGACAAAAATAGGATTATTGTATCTTTGATAAAATGTATAATTTATAAGTAATGGATGTATCCGTTTCCGGTCGGAGCCCGGGACTCTTTTTCTACGGTTGCCAATGGCGCCGCGTTGTTGTTAATTGTGAGTGCAAATAAATTATATTTTTAACAGCATCAAAGCATTTTTCTCTGTCCATAACAGTACCTTCGCCATGGTAAGGCCGTGGATGGAACTTCCTGATCTCGAGCTCCTCCGTGCTTCAGAAGTCACGTTAAGCCGTTGGTCCCGGTCGCTATTGCGACTGTTTCTACCCACCAACCCGCATTGGGCGTGGTGGTGTAACGACCCTTACTCCTCATGTGTTTCTCCATGAGGAATGCTGGGCACAGCCAGCAGTAGGCTGAGGACATGCAAAGTGATCAATATTTTTTATTTTTTCTCATGTTCTTGTGATAAAACTAGAGAGCTCATTAGGGTCGGTCCTTATTTCTTTCAATATTTTAGCTGATTAGTAAATGCGTTGTCAGTGCGATAAATTAAATAAATTTTATCTAATAACGATTAGTATGTCAAGGTGGTTATAATTAATAATTGAGTGTATAATAAAAAAAAAATAACTGAAAATTTCTTTGCGGAACAAGCTTTTATCAAGTTAATGTAGTCTGCTTGTCGATCAATCAAAACCATCACATTCTATTACCTAGTATTGATTCTAATGTGCTCTATTTGAATTCAGTTTACTGATCTTTATTCTATCACAAAACGTTAATACGTGTATAAGCATGTCGAAACGTAGAGTACCTACAATTGTTTTGTGTAACCATTATCAGTAAGGTCAACTTGTACTATTGATAAAAGTGTAATTGTGATAATGATTGGCTATTCTACAAGTGAAACTAGAATGAAATGAGAATAATTCTGAAGTTTTTGAAAAATTACCCGAAATCGCAGAGCACGTATGAGATCAGCAATCCTAGTATAGGTAATTTATCATTGTAAAAACTATAACTTTTTGTGGTCGCGTTAAAAAGCTCAATTTCAATGGGAAACGTAATTTATAATACTTTGCTAGGGGCGCTTTTCCCGTTTCCCATAGAAATTAACATTCTTAACGCAACTAAAAAAGTGAAGATTTTTACATTAAAATTATAACTTACATTATAGTCTGTTCGCCAAATAAATAAGCACCGAGATTCGACGCTCCGACGTGATTGGTTGCAGATAAGGCGCTAAGGTCGCGATCACAATGCTAGTAAAATTAGTCTTTCGATGCCTGCGTACTTATTATCATATTACTTTTGACTTGGCTTGTTTTCGGACTATTGATTCGTAATTTTTGTGTGGACTTACTTGGTTTATATTCTGGACTCCGTTTGAAAATTATAATAAAATTTTTATTTATAAATAAATATCTTTTTTTGACAAAAGATCTCTGGTATATTTACCAAAAGGCATATTATTGAATAAATTTTGAGATCCATAGTAAACATATATTTTTTGTTATCGTTGATAAACGACTATTTCCTGAATGCTTCGGAATAAGGACCTCTCGCGATTACATAGGCTACAGCTGGGCACATTTCGTTAATCGAGATGTTCCTTAATGCAGGCACAGATTACTAAATAGTTACAAGTGTATGTGAAGAGCAGTAGTGAAAATGAGATCATTTGGGATATAAATTGCTTGCTTGGAAAAAATTATTAATTGTAGCATTTTCTGTTACAATTTTCATTTGATAATTATACTTGTAGCGACATACGTTAGTATGTAATTAATCTCCTTTGCCTGACTTGTATAAAAAAAGAGAAGAGCTGTCAGATAGCACCGGACATCCGGAAAAAATATCTCTCTGCCTTGTCGAACTCTTGAAAACTGACTGTGTTATTATAACTGTGTTTTGACTTGATCGTCTTCTCTTATGTAAACTCATGGTATTGCGACATCTGAAGAATAAATTTGGTGATCGAACAACGAAATTTATTTCCCAAATACTTGTTTCATAGGAGTACCAAGAATTTCATCAAAGGTATTGTTAGGTACCGGGTGGGTACCAAGGTTTCATTTATAACTTTTTTATTTTGGAAGAGTACACAGGAAGAGAACCCATACCTGCACTATATCCCAGATGCTGTAGGGGTAGGAGGTGCATTACACATCCACACTTTGTCAGTTCCTTTGTTGGTAGGTACTGCGTAGAAAGGGTTATACGTACTACGTTATCCATAACCATTATGTATGATTATTAATATTGGCAAATAAGAGGATCATTATCAGCCTATATACGTCCCACTGCTGGGACAGGCCTTCCTCATGGAGAAACACACGAGTAGTAAGGGCCGTAACACCACCACGCTGGCCCAATGCGGGTTGGTGGGTGAAACGGTCACAAATGCGACCGGGACCAACTTCTTAACGTGCCTTCCGAAGCACGGAGGAGCTCGAGATCACAAAGGCTTATACTCCTCATGCGTTTCTCCACGAGGAAGGCCTGAGCCCAGCCAAGGGACGTATATAGGCTGAGGTCGATAATCTTTGTCGTCCTCACCCTATACAGCCTATCCCACTGCTGGGCATAGGCCTTCCTCATGATGAAACACGTGTGGAGTAGTCTTGATCAAGAGATACATGTTTGCTCTTTGATATTATTATTCTACCTTAGTCTCTACGACACTAGAAGTTATTTATTAAATCTTAATTTATTCTGATGAAAACATAACTAATATGTCATCAACTAATGCACGTTGTTCATTGACTGACTTTCAATAGAGTTAATAAAACTCTATTGTTGTTGAATAAATTGGCTGAAAAATAAATCAATAAAATGTCTTTAACCTTTAATTGTAAGTCTGGACTGAGTTATTAAACTGATTGAGATCATGTATAAAAAAGGTTTTCTCTGTTGAAGTGAAGTGGGTGTGGTATAGGAGGTGTGTGATTGTGAAGGTCAATCAGAAGGTTCAGAATTTAAGTCCTTGAATGAACAATACGTTTATTGAATGCAAAAAGCATCGCAGTGAAAGAAGTGAGAATGGGCTGCGAGCCCGCAAAATAAAAACGTATTTATTTACCACAACCATGTCATAGTCGAAAACGTAAGGACGCATCCACACTTCACTCCATGCTCACGTTCCCCCTTGGCGCCTCGTGGATCATGGACGGGCCACAGCGTTTTTGACTTAGATTTGTTTGTGAAATTCATTTTCATATATCGCGATCGGGACGCTGAAATGACCCCTACTCGATTCTGAGTCGACTAATGGTAGAGCTACTGTCTCAAGCTCTTTCGCCGCTTAACACCAGTATATACGTTACTGTGTTCTGGTTTGACAAGTGACAAGCAATACAAATTATGCAGTAGTATAATAATTTGCGACTAGCTTCTTTATTAAGACAAGCAGTGAAATTGCCTACTGTTAAGTGATTTTTTTTTTCTATCTTCAGACGTTCACACCGATCATTTCGCCCCATTTTAAGCAACTAATGCTGCTTGTTTTACTTAACTTGAAAACGGGCACAGAACGAGCCTCAACAGAAATATATATTGTTTGCGAACACCAGTGTTCGTGTTGACCGCCAAGGGGTTAATATTTTATAGACAAATACATATAAATATTCAGAATATATACAATACATATATAACCATACAAACCTGTATCCATCACACAAATATTTTCCTTCACTGGGAATTAAACCCTGAACCTCTCAAGACCTACATACGGTCCACTCGACCACGGAAGTCGTCAACTCTACATCTAATGTCACATGTTGACAAAGTGCCCTGCGACCCTTGGAGACCCTTGTCGCAATTGCAAGCACATGTTCTTATAGGCATCTTATTATATTTCTTATTGCTTCTTACTATCCGTCCTTAGCCTACATATGTCCCACTGCTGGGCACAGGTCTCCCTCATGGAGAAATAGATGAGGAATATGGGTCATAATACCACTACGCTGGACCAATACGGGTTGGTTTCCTACTATAGATCAGACAATTTATGATTCCCAAGAATTTAAATAAATAAAACGCAAAGATTTCTATTTTGAATTAGTCTGTGCATGCTCTTAAAATGCTCAGATTGGTAGCTATAAAGTAAATAATTAAATAGAGTAATATGAATATAATTTATATTCTTCAACTTCAAAGATGACCTAACCGACTCTGTATAATAGGTGTTCCAATAATTATTATTTTCTCAGAAGGCCTTTCTGTTCTTTGAACCGTAGAGAAACTGTGTTCTGGGGCCACTACATCTTACGCTTGGCCGGTTATTAAAACGATGTATTAACTACTTTGATGTTGACCTGCATGAAAATTAGAATACACGCTCGTGATTATAATAGACTTATAATTTTTATGACATGTAATGGAGTATTATTTTGGCTTCTAAGGCCCAATTGCACGATCGAGAGTTAGCGCCTAACCCAGGGTTTGTCCATATATTTGCCCCAGGGTTAAGTGTTATTATCTTTCTTCTTAACCGCCTCTGTGGTCTAGTGGTTCTCACCAGCGGGTGTTGATCAGGAGGTCCAGTTTTTCTGCTCGGTTCACCAAAAGTTGCCGCCATAATAACAATGTTTTAAGCTTTGTTGTGTTCCGGCTGTCAGAGATAAGATAGCCAGTTCCTCGGTTGTTGAGGATTACAGGTGAAGCTCGCTTCCACTTTCGGCCTTATCGTCACTTACCAAGAGCTTACCTGCGAAGCAATCGCGAACAAACATACATACAGGTCAAACTCAAAACCTGCATTTTTTGAAGTCGGCTAATAAATTATTTTTTTTTAAAAATACTTGGTTCAACGATTGACTAGAACCAGTAGTAGAAACGTTAAGCAGTACGAACGTTAAGCTTATATTCATTTCGTAACCGACAAAAATATCTTGAGGGATAAGAATTTGCGTTTTTTTTACCTGTGAGACCTTTTACTAAAGGCCATTGCTCGTTCCCAGGGCTCCCTTTGTATGCACGAGTCCTGACAATTGAACAGCTGAGCTATTTAGAGTGGAGCAGCTGGTTTCGCAACCGTGAGTAACGGCCTTTTAACACGTGGTTCTTTGTGTATTGCAAAAAAATATACCAGAGATCTTCCAGAGATATATTGTTTATTTCTGAGAAATGGCGACTTGAGAGCAATGATCAAGATCACCGAAAATGGAAGGGTATGAGGGACACCCTTCTAAATTTTTTTGCAGTCAATATGCAGTGGAACAATCCAGGCTCTAAATAATATTAAAAGTAACTTGCTTGTATATTGTATACAATACGCAAGCTATGCAATATTGATTCTGTAAACATTATTAAAAGATATGAACATATCTAAGTCACTTAGATAAAAAAGTAGCAACTCTCTAAAAAATACTACCTATTTATTCTAACTTAAAATTCTATGTGGATTTATAAAACTTGTTATAAGAACATAGGTATATTAATTAGTGTTTGGTTAAAATATATTTTCACGGTATTGGATTTCCACACGGCTTAGATTGTGTAAATCTATACTAATATTGTAAAGCTGAAGAGTTTGTTTGTTTGGCTACTTTTTGGTTACTACTGCTTCGATTTGAAAACTTCTTTCAGTGTGAGATAGCTTTTTTATTGAGGAAGGCTTTTGGTTATATAACATCACGCTAAGTACTATCTACTATTAATCGCGGACGACGCCGCGAGCAAAAGCTAGTGTAATATAACAAAGCGGTTTTAGTTATCTACTAGGTTTGATAATAAAAATGTTTGCGGGGCTTGTGGTATGTCCATGTGCCACGTCACATATTTATCATTTTATGTCATTAAATGTACTGCCACAACGTCTGCCTTTCAATGTAAGGCAATTACAGGAAGTCTTTTCTTCTTTCTGGAACAGCAAAATCTTAAGAAGGCACTTAAACTCGCCACACATCTTGACGAGCATTTCTCTTAATTAGTGAGTAATTACTCAAAGCTATCCATGAGAAAATTTCACATTTCAAGTACTCTGTCACTGTGTTTGTGGGTTAAGATGTATTTTAACGTTTGCATGTAAAAGCTCATTGTATGTTACTCTATTACTTGGTATTTATTCGCCATTACATACATTAAAATGGATGATTTATTTTCATGTTTCCTAGATTCTTAGAACTACAACTTTCTCCTTAAAATGATTATCTGCAACCTCTTTACGTTCAGCACGGAAGAAATACGCAAATAAATAAAATTATAGGAAAATAAATGTTCAATAAAATAATAAGAAGAGAGCATGTGAGAGAAAAAAGTAATTATGAAAGCAGAAGAAGACTGAATAAAAGACGGAATCAGTAAGATTGTATGAATAAGGTTAGGAAGACAGTAAGTGTTGACAAAGCGAAATAGCAGTAATGGAAAAGGTACAACATGTCTAATGTTGTACCGACCCCATATAAAATTGGAAAATGACGAAGATCTAGCATTCAATTAAACTGGATCTTCATCTATATGAGCCTAGAGACCTCCACATGGCACATGTCTAGATAGGCCTCCCCCAAGGATCTGATCGATCGAAAATAGAACTGCGTCATGATATTAGGTCCATACCTATGAAATTGGTGTTTTGTATGGAGATTTTGGGGAATTCTGCATTTTCCATACTAACATATTATCAGTTTTCTTCACAACGACAAATCCAGAGATAATAATATTTGGCATCTATCATTAGATAAGCTTTAGTAATATGTGTAATATCACACTTCATAATAATTATTTATCGTTTTTAAGTGAATGCAAATAAAATTATGTATTCGGGAGGCACTTAAAAAGAGTTGTCTCCGTGTCCAATTTTAACACAATTAAACTTACAACAAATTATCAAAACAAATCAAAAGAGCTCAAAAATATAGTCTATTTTTAGACGAGGTAATTATTTTTTAGGAATACTCTGAATCTTAATAGTTACAGACAAAATACTAAGACAGAATAAAAACACCAATTTCATAGGTAAGGACCCAATATTATGAAAAAATGATCGATGACATAAGTATGCCAGTCAGTACATCGCAATTGTTACATAACTGGTCTGATTGAGTTTTTGAAATACTCAAGCACATTCTCACTGAACAAGCGAAGAACTCTTCATTGTTTTACCACAACACAATAGGTGATCATACCATTTATACATATATCTAAGACACCACAATAACCGCTTTTACAGTATGTATTGTGTCGAGTCGCGAGTCTTGACCTCAAAAGCATGGTAAATAGCATTAGTCCAATGTCGTTGAAAACACAAACAAGTTAATTAACCACGCATGCTGCGGCTTTTGGTAATAAAGTGTTGGGAATATTATCTACCTACATTCTATGAGCCTGCATATTGTGGTTCATTAGTGAGATCTCACCGTTTAGATTTAGTAATTTTTAATTTTGGTTCGTGGAGATCTAAATGAGATAAGGAGATCGGCAGGAGGTGCTGGCGAGCCCGCTTCTCTATTTCATCTGATAAATATAATCTTCAATTTCTTGTTCTTATTAACTTCAAATGTGTACTTAGTGTGCCGTGTGGTGACGGCAGAGTAGAATACAATTGTCACCACCCCAAATCTCTCCCGTGGGTGTCGTACAAGGCGACTAAGGATAAATCAATGATGAGGAATGGGCAGCAGCGTTCCTCTTATACCACCTAGCAATAGCAATGTACTGCGACTTTTGTGCCCGATAAATGGCAATTAGCTCGCCACCTATTACATGGGACCTAACATAATTGGCGAAACGTGGATGCTAGTTCACCTCTGCCTATCCCTTCGGGGATATAGGCGTGATTTATGTATGTATGTATGTGTACTTAGTTTTTGTTATTACATTTAAATGTGGACGTGCACGGCGCGCGTAGCAATTTTGTTTTTCTTCTTCGATAATGTTTTGTTTTATGTTTGTGCAGCTCGTGCGACCAGTGAGCAAAGAGTTTGATAGCCCCGAAGACGCTTCAATGTGTAATCCATACATGTATACGTATTTTGAGGCAGTATCTAATACGAGTTATGACATCATACTATTGGGTCCTTACCTATAAAATTGGTGTTTTTTTCTCTCTTAGTATTTTGTCTGTAACTATTAAGATTCAGAGTATTCCTAAAAAATAAAGATAGACTATATTCCTGAGCTCTTTTGATTTGTTTTGATAATTTGTTGTAAGTTTAATTGTGTTAAAATTGGACACGGAGGCAACTCTTTTTAAGTGCCTCCCGAATAAATCATTTTATTTGCATTCACTTAAAAACGATAAATAATATTTATGAAGTGTGATATTACACATATTACTAAAGCTTGCCTAATGATAGATGCCAAATATCATTGGATTTGTCGTTGTGAAGAAAACTGAAAATATTTTAGTATGGAAAATGCAGAATTCCCCAAAATCTCCATAAAAACACCAATTTCATAGGTAAGGACCTAATAATAAATCAGATAGCATTTAATTCTTAATGCTTGAAGTTTTGTATGTAACTGAAAAAGTGAGTATTTGAGTTGTTGATATTGATCAGCGTATTTGTCATTTTGGTGTCGATTTTTGATTTGAAAATTACATTTGCATTTGCATTTTGTAATAACTTATAATAAGAACAACACGCAAATATGAATTTGCAATAGTAGACATAGAGTTTTTAAGAGGAAGCCCTAGTCACAGTCAAAGGTATTATATAAATTGTTTCTACAATAAAACTGGAAAATATTATCTTCTAATTTGTTATTCCAACAGGTTTCAGTAATTTACTTTTAATAAGATTGTTTTCTTTACTAGAAAAATGAACAAAATTTCCTATTACCTACTAATACGTAATAAAAATTACGGAAAAAACTGATTAAATAGCAGGCTAAACAGATTTTTTTTCCAATCCCACTCGAATTCAATCAATTATACAAATATCAGATGTTGTAAGACTTATGGCTTGTTAGCTGTCGCAAGATTAGTTAGGGACAGTTTTTTGATCCGTGGTCAGATTGACCAGTTGGTTAAAATATAGACCGATGGCGTAAAAGTCGTTAGTAAAATGGCGGCTGGCGACACAGCTGATGTTATTCTTTGTTTTTCAAAACTGACAGACGCAATAACGTATCTGACGAAGTAAACAATGCTCTCTCGCAAGTCTTGCATTGGTTTAATATTAATAACCTTGCACTTAATTCTAAGAAAACAAAATGTATTAAATTTTGTATGCCTAACGTAAAGCAGATCGATACTCAAATTTGTATAAAGGAGGAACGGATAGAAATAATTAAGTCTACCACTTTTCTTGGAATTACTGTGGACTCTAAACTGCAATGGGGTCCACATATTACGGCTCTAGCAGGAAGACTAAGTTCAGCTGCGCATGCAGTTAGAAAAATAAGGCAGCTCACTGATGTTGAAACGGCGAGATTAGTTTATTTTAGCTATTTTCACAGCGTAATGTCGTATGGTCTACTGTTGTGGGGCTCCGCTGCTGACATTCAGACTATCTTTGTACTTCAAAAGAGAGCCATTCGTGCCATATACAACCTTAGACCACGTGACTCGCTCAAGGAATTATTTAGGGAAATAGATATATTAACTGTGGCGTCTCAATACATCTTTGATTGTATTATGTATGTACGTAAACACTATGATACTTTCCTTAAAAATTCTGACTGCCATAGCCTTAACACCAGAAATAAGCATAAGCTCGCCGTTCCAAGCCTCAGACTTCACAAGACTGTTAAATGTTTTATAGGAATCAGCATAAGAATGTATAATAGGCTGCCACAAAGTTTTATTGACTTGCCCCTGCATAAATTTAAATCAACTGTTAAAAGCTGTTTAATGAAAAAGGGGTATTATAAGATAGAAGATTATTTTACAGATAAAAATTCGTGGCTACTATAATTTGCTCCTCTGCACATACTTATTTTACAATATTTAAAATGTTCTATATTCCTTTTGTTATTATGGCTGTTTAAAAAAGGCTAACTGTTGAGTTTCTTGCGGCACTTCTTCTCAACAGGCCATTCACGTCGAAGTGCTAGTAGGAAAAAAAAATATTGACGTGCAAAAGTATTTCATGTAAATCTAATTGCAGAATAAATGATTTCATTTCATTTCATTTCATTTCATTTCATTTCATTCCTTCGGAAATTAATCGCAATTCAATTGCATTGGTCAAGCTGACGTCACGCATTTTAGTGTTTCCATTGACGCCATTTGTTTAGATTTTAACCATTGGTTTGACTATTACTACGGATCAAGAATCTGACCCTCATGAGACAAAGCAAACAAGAAATCTTATGTCATCACATAATTTTTATTATTTATTAGATAATTTGGAATTGCTAATTAAGGACCAAACACTTTTGTATAACGGAATATATTTTTTGTATAATTTTCCGTTGAATGTACCTATATTAATATTAAATATAATTAGATAGCTGTTTCGGCCATCTGGTTTAACTAATGAATAATGTTTAACCACAGTTTGAATAACAAACATGTTTACAAGCTAAATATCAAATGCAATACAAAACAACTATTTTCCAGTTATATTACGTTACTTAAGGAAAGTGTATTTCATGCTTTCCACTAAAACATATATAATAGGTTGGGGAAAAAGTTTCTTCGCATTTTTTAAGAAAATTCAAAACATTTTTTAATATAGTTTATTTACATTTAACTAAAGTATGTAGGTAGCATTTTGTTCGATAACTTTTTGCCTTGTAGGTAGGGACATGATCCCATTGCTATAGAAATTTTGGGACTTCTGGTCAAAATACCGCGACAAGTGGTTTTGGCAGTCCTCTCGTGATGTTAACCTGACACTGCCTAAAGAATTCTGAAGAGACCGAAACAGGTGGAAATCTGAAGATGCAAGGTCAGGACTATACGGCGGATGCATTAACACCTCCCAGCCAAACTCTCTTAATTTTTGCTGAGTGGCTAAAGATGTGTGCGGTCTAGCGTTATCATGATGAAAAACCACACCCCTTCTGTTGATTAATTCCGGCCGCTTTATCTCAACTTCTTGCTATAATAAAATATATAAATCTCATCAGTTGTTCGCAGTAGAGTTCAGAATCGATGGTCCTGCCTGGTGTTAACAGCTCATAATGAATAATGCCCTTCCAATCCCACCACACACGCAGCATCACCTTGTTGCGAGCTAACCCGGGTTTCGCCACAGTCTGTGAAGCCTGACCGGCCTTTGACCACGACCTTTTTCGCACGTTCTTGTCGTACGTGATCCACTTTTCATCACCAGTATCAGCTTCTTCAAAAATGGTTCGGTTTCATTACGTCGTAATAAAGAATCACAAATGAGTACACGGTTCATTAGGTTTCTTTCAGTGAGCTCGTGAGATACCCAAATGTCGAGCTTTTTTGTGTACCCAGTTTTTTTCAAATGCGCCAAAACTATTTTGTGGTCAATTCCCAGTTCTTCAGCTACGTCGTAACTACTGACATGCCGATCTTGCTCCACTTTTTCAAAAATGGCATCCATTTTATCTGTAATAGGGCGACCAGAGCGACGTGCATCTTTGACATCAAAATTTCCGGATTGAAAACGCTTAAGCCAAATTTGTGCTACTCTCACAGACACTGCACTAGGTCCATAAACATCGCAAATTTTTTTTGCGGCTTGCGTTGCATTTTTACCTTTTTTGTAGTAAAATTTTAAAATGTATCGAATTTCTTCATTAGATTCACTCATCTTGGCGGTACGAAAAACACATGAAAATCACACATTTTCCTAATTTGAATTTGGAATTATGTTCTTTAAAATTTAAACTTTCAATGATACCAAAACCAGCCAGATACAAATAGTATAGCCAAAGAGATTTTATTACAAGTTTATACATACTATAATGCGAAAAGACTTTTTCCCCAACCTAATATTATTAATGATTTCCATTAGGTTTATCTGCATTATTATTATATTCCTGTCATTATTTTCCCTTTGCAATTACGCCAAGGTGGTGGCCTTTGCTCTGTTCCAATGAAAATAAATAACTTTTTGCTTGTGTTTACGTGGTTATTAATCAAGCACCATAGGCAGGTTCATAACAAATAAAAGGTTTAAGCTTATTTTAGAAGATAATTTATTTCTATGTAAAGTCCATTATTTTAGTATGTTAACTCTAACAATTTTATTAAAAGAACATCTATATGGGTTAAAAAACTTTATTTATTTTTTAAATACACGATATTTTTTTTCTTATCATATTAGCCTGAACTCGTTCAGAACTTGACATTTGGGGGGCCGTTCTTTTCGTAGCGATTATTTTTTATTTAGACTTAGTTCACTGAAAAATGGCTTTGTGTTCCAGAGATTCTCTTTAGTAAAAATAAATATCTTCAAACACACCTATTAACTAGCCCATTTTCAAGCAATTAATGCTGCTTGTGTTACGGATACTAGATGACGGATAAATATTCAGAAAACATCCAAACATATATAATTATCCAGTAACAAAGGCCTGTATTCTTTACACACACATTTGCCCCCACCGAGAATCGAACCCAGAACCTCTCGAGATGGCGCCGCCTTAAGACCGGCGTACAGACCACTCGACCACGGAGATCGTATGAAAAAGTATTTAGCAGTAGTGTTCATAAGCAGGTATTGGTATCGTATTCATAAGTATTAGGTACAAATAAACGGTTTGTATAAATACATTCATTGCACTAGTAATCAAATATCACTCACACAAGTAATAAACAAAATTTTATCTCTCCGTAAAGAATATATCGCTCCTTAGAGTCCTTTTTTGGCATCAGCGCAAGCGCACGTGGTGCCTCTACACATGGAATAATGGAACAACTTTTTGCAGCGCTTGGATCTTTAAACATAAATACAGTGCCACAAAATTATCTGACTCGGTGGCCAAAATCGGAACTAAGTGTCGACACTACGATTGTATTGTGAATGTCAAGATAAGTTATTGTTACAGAGTTGTTTTTTGCGACTAAATTCGACAACAGCGACCCCGCCACCGCGGGTCAAATAAGTTTGTTTTTCACTGCACCTTCTTCTAGATGTATGTTTAAATACGTATATTTTTTAGCTGCTAGATTGTAATGTAGCAAATGGTTTAATACTGAATAAGAATAGGATGATGGATCATCATATTTTCAATACATACTTTCCTAACTGTGTTATTAACTAACATTATATAAAACCAATAAACTTTTTGAGGTAGGTACTGTACACCTGTTACTACTTGGTGAAGCGCGGACTATGGCAGTGGACTGCTTTTGCGGTGCTTTTGCCTAGTCTTTGAGTAACCCTTAGAGGATAATAGTCGTGATTATGTATACGTTTTAGTATTCAAATATGGAATATTTTTTTTATTTAGGATACCATGTATTATTGTTATAAAGTAATTCAAATTTTTAATGTAGAGCAAAAAAGATGAAAAGTACATAAGTTACTGTTTATTTAATGTTAATGATATTTGCTGGAAGAATAACGTTGTATCTCAATCTTATTATTACCCATATACAACAACGTAGCAAATATAAACATAAGAGACGGGATCACGCACGCTATTTTACATTTGATAGAGTGTTTTATGTTGATAACAACATTATAATTGTAAACAACTGTTATTTTGATGAAACAACATTTGTTTTGTATATTTTTGGTTAAAGTACATTCTTTTGTCAACATCATACGTCCCACTCATCTTCCTACACGAAGAAACGCACGAGGAGTAGATATGGGCCGTAGCACCAATTTCACGCTTAAATCGTTAGAGTTCTCCCCATTAGGCTAGCATTGACACTTAAAGCAGTGAGTAAGAAAGTCTCATTACAACTTTAGATAAAAAAAACGTTTGTGATGGTTGCAGTAACACCCAAGACCATTAGAAACGTGCCTTGCAGGAAGAATCAACTCTAGTTCACAAAGTTTTGGTCACCCATCCATGGTCTAACATATACGTACGCTGGGCACAGCGTTCTCATTGAGAAACACATGAGGAGTATGGGCCACGCAACCAATGCGGATTGGTGGGTAGGGAACAACGGCTTAACGTGCCTTCCGAAGCACGGAGGACTTGGAGATCACAAAGTTTTGGTCACCCATCCACGGCCTGGCTATGGCGAAGGTGGCTTTGTTTTCGATCGAATGCCGAAGCTCCTTGTTTTCTTTCAATATCGAAACCGAACTACGAACCACTATCAACACAAGGATAGAGTCACCAAACTACTACTTTGTAATTGTACGCGAACAAGAACTTAAAATAAATTTAATTTAGTATTTTCGATTAACATTTAACGTATAAAGCCATGCCATGTCAGTGAACTTGAGTAATGTTTAAACTTTCGCTTTCCTTTATTGTTTAATGGTGACTAAATCACCTTTAATACCGAATCGGGAACATTATCGAACAGATAGCGACGACAAACGTGACGGCATTTACAATACGAACCTACGCAATTATCTTGATGTCCAACGGTGGAAAGCAACAAAAAATCTCAACGAACTCAAGGTTAAGCATTAATTACGTAGTTACATTGAATCAGGCAGCGAACGTTCGTGACGTATATGTACCGAAACACAGACAAAAATGTAAGCTTATGTCGCTGTGTTAAGAGTTATTTTCCATAAACAGTGACGAGCTTTGTCAAATACGTCAATATTCATAGTAAAAAGGGACTTTTTCGGCGGCTCATTCAACTAGCGAGTCGAGCCTCCATTACAACTGGTTCAGCTTGCGTCTTTGTAATTTCTAGTATTATAATCATTCGAATGGTTGAACTTTGCACTGTGACGTTTCATGATTCACCGAACATTTGGGATAGTCCTGTAGAAAGTAGATTTGGTTTTCCGGCGGTATTTACAACAACGTGTTTGGGATGTATTTACCCACCAACCCAGATTGGGCCTTCTCATGTACTTCTGCGTGAAGAAGACCTGTGCCCAGTCAGTAGAGGGACGTATATAAGCTATGAACTTGGGAAAAGTTTGTAAAACATGTAAACGATGTGTTGCTTTTGACAAAAGATGGAGTGGTTTTAACCGCCTCTCTGGTCTAGTGGTTCACACCACCGGGTGTTGATCGGGAGCTCCGGGTTCGAATCCAGAAGTTTTTCTGCTCGGTTTGGTTGGTGGTAGGGCTTCTTAGCCCGCCTGTCTAGCTACCACCGTCTTACCTAAATTTGTCGCCATAATAACAATGTTTTAAGCATTGTTGTGTTCCAGCAATCAGAGGTAAGATAGCCAGTTCCTCAGTTGTTGAGGATTACAGGTGAAGCTCGCTTCCATCTTCGGCCTTATCGTCACTTACCATCAGGTGAGATGAAGGTCAAGAGCTTACCGGTCGTATGTAAAAAAAAAAGTATTTACGAATAGATTTTAAATATTTACATTTTTCAATAAATCCACATGTACATCTTAGGGAGGTGTAAGCAATACTTCAATTACGTATCACATTATCTGACGTTATCTTTTGTTTGCACGTGCGTGACGCAATAATAACATACTTAACAATAGAACGTGACGTTGTTTACATCTCAAGTAATTTTGACAAAGAAGTTCCCGTCAAACTGACTTTATTTTTCATTTATTTTTGCTTTTTAATTTTTATCTTGCAAATGCTTGAATTTTCATAGACTACACACTGTTCCTCCAAGACTAACTATATTTTATACTAAAACTGGTCTTTCATAAACTGTCTCGCCACCATCTAATATTAACATGACATTTAACCACGCTTCAACTTAAACATAATTACGCAGAAGCAAATTAGGTCATAACAGTTAACTCTTGACCGGTTGAAGAGTGGGAGGAATTGTAACAGAAATAACCATTAGTGCCGAGCATAGCACTTAATTTGCGCGTAAATTAAACAGGTGCATTTTGAGAAATGTCAAAGCCATCATCATTAGCCTGCCCTTTTCCCAATTTCATTTGGGGTCGAGTATTTCTCCTCCACTCTTCCCTATAACACGCCATATCAAGTTTCACTTCCATTCTAGCCATGTCGTCATTCACACAATCTATCCATCTCTTTTCCGGTCTTCCTCTCCCTGCCTAGTAGTAGAAGTATTTTACCTTAAAGGGTATAAGGAATAATGGATAGAAACAACTCGCCCCTGAAACCTGTATTGTAATGAGCCTCTTTAGCTATATTAGCGACTCTTTGCTGTTATTGCGCTCTTCTTTGGCCATTTTCTCTTTGTCTCTTTTTAGTTTTCATTGTTTTGTTCTCGAAATTCATTCTAATAACTTTATAAGAGTCAGCGTCTGAAGCGGTTGGCTCATCGTCAATTATTATAAATATTATAATATTGTTAACAAAATTATAAGTCTTTATTGAAAACTGTTACAATAATAGCAAATTGCAAGGTTACAAGTTAAACTATATTTATCAAGTTGTTAAGGTTACTAAAGGCACAATTGTAAGTAGCCCTTTGATATTATCTGTTATTTATGAAATTTGGATAGAGGCGTGATACCTAAGTGTTTTTGTTTAGGAATAAATATTTGACGACATCCGTGGTTGAGTGGTCTGTGCGCCGGTCTCAAGTCGTCGCCATCTGGAGAGGTTCACGGTGGGAGCAAATGTTTGTGTGATGATTTCAAGCATTGTGTGATGAATGATGAATTAAAGCATTTGTTCTCCAGTCTTGGATGTTTATATACGTATTGTATTGTATACATTCTGTATATTTATATGTAATTATCTATTAAATATATTTATCCGTCATCTAGTATCTGTAACACAAGCAAAATTTGTTGCTTAAAATGGGGCTAGTTGATAGGTGTGAAGGACTGAAGATATTTATTTATTTATTTATAATGGAAATATTTTTTTACCTGAGGTTTTTACCTAGACGCCCTAGGTAGTGAAGAGAAAAGTTAAATAATACTATCTTTCCTTGACATAATGAGTCCTTAAGTGTTCATTTATGTATATATTATATTTATATAAGTATATTTATCTATGTATATAAATATATAGTTGGTATGTATATTTGTATTTTAAGTATTATATTTTATATTTATCCAATTTACTACATATTATATTTAAGTTTTATATTTATTCATAGTGTACACACGACATTTTCGTTCCTTGCCATATATCCTATCGCAGGTGGGCTGGTAGACATTTTTGTTAGGAATAGGCCACACCCTTTGTACTGTCTTTGTAATTTGTCGTTTCGTTTTTGGGGTTGAAATTATTATGACACCCAAATAAAACAATAAAGTTTTACTCACACTTTTTACTTCCTTGTATGCACACAGTTATTTAAGAGCGATACATTTTGCCACACAAAATCAATGAAAGATGATGTAAGACTTCTCAACATAGGCACCGAGCATAAATTGCATGAGGATATTCAAAAGAAACTTAAATTAACGAATAAATTACAGAACAAGTGTTTTCGTGCACTTCGTGTTTACATCTCAAGTCTCTTAACTTGGCGCGCTACCTCTCGTCCCCGATCGGTTCTCCTCGGTGGTCGTCGCACGGTCCGCGCTTCTGCGCATGCGTGCGCCGCCGATGCAAGGGTCCTAAATAAGGGCGCGCGGACGATATTGAGAATATGTATATAAGTTTTTGTGATAATTATATTAATCACATACCGCTCTCAGATCTCGTTCAGTTCGGACGTCGTTCCGCTGCTCGATTGTCTAACGGTTTTTTCAGTTCTAATTTTCACTTTCAATCAGCGTGTTTCGTGTCTGTCTTGCTGCACCGCCAGCATTGCATTCGCGCAATACTGCTGCTCCGTCGTTGACGCAGTTTTCACTGCGGAACGACGTAAACGTCAGGTATAGTTCTTGCAAGTCCACATTATCTTGTGGCCGTCTTGTGGATACCAAACGGTGCCAACGAAGCAAGGCGAGGCATAGCCCCGACTGCCTGCCTGGCCCCTCGGGGTAAGGCAAAAAACTCGGAAGAGTCTGGGACCACTGGCCTTGGGGGAGTACCCTCGCCAACACCAGACTAAGCCCCCATAGACGTTGCTAAAAGCCGTCAAAAATATCTGTCCTCCAGCCCTAGTGGCTGCATAGGTACACTTTACGTTGAATTAAGTTTCAACGTAAATTCAATAAAAAACAACATTAGCTTAGGCACTCACCACACTAGGCTACACACGCCTCCCTGTCTCCGACAGGGAGGGTGCAATCCACCCTCTCCTTCACAGAATAGTCCACAGTTACGTACTTTTCAGTACGTAACTGCCTATCGTTTCACCCACCCGAGCACAGGTATCGCACCTAGCGGGTGGGCTAACCAGTAGGGTTTTTCGCCGCCGTCGTCCACTATGGACGCGGTGCTTAGCAACAACGACATATTGGTCGCCTTCCTCAAGTCGGTCATCCCCGACTTCTCGGCGAGGCTCACGGCCTTCGTGAACCAATCGCCCATGTCCCCGGACCCATCTACGGGCTCTCTCGCAACCGCCGAATCGTCTTCAACGAAACGGTCCGCGCCGTCGTCCTCCGCGTCTTCGTCGTCGAGCGACACTCTCGTGTCCGCCTCGGCCGACGAGACCGACGACTCGGCCTACACCCCCGTCCTCGGGGGTAAGGGTAAGCGGCGCGCCAAGAAGCGCCGTGCCCAACAGGCATCCCCGTCTCCGATTCCGTCCTTAATGGACGTCGAAATCGCCCCCCCGACCCCGGCCCCGGCGCAACCCGCGCTACCGACCCCCCCACCCCCGGCCCCTCAGGCCCCTACGGTTTCGGGCAAAAAGCCTACGACCTGCGCCGCCGAGCCGGTCGTGGCTAAGCCCCCTCCACCCATCTTCTTGCGCGACAAGGCGCAATGGTCAAAGGTGAGCACCCTCTGCAGAGAGGAGCGCATCGCCTACACCAAGGCCACCAATACGGGCGAGGCCATCAAGATCGCCACGCCCGACTCGACCTCCTTCAGGAGTCTCACCAGACTCCTCGCCCAACGGGGCATCCCCTACCACACCTATGCGCTCCAAGAGGAGCGCAAGGTTAAGGCCGTCCTCCGCGGCGTACCGTCTGAGGTCGCCAACGAAGCGGTCAAAGAGGACCTGCTCAGCCAGGGCCTCCCCGTCGAGAGTGTATACAAAATACACTCCAAGAACGGGAGAGCTTTTCCGCTCGCACTGGTCGTCATGACCAACACTCCAAATGCGCGGGACATTTTCAAGTCCCGCGACATGACGGTGTGCGGACTCTCTGGGGTCCGCGCCGAAGCCCCGCGCAGAACGGGCATACCCGCGCAGTGCCACCGCTGCCAACTGTATGGGCATGCGGCGGCCAACTGCACGGCCCCTCACAGGTGCGTAAAGTGCCTCATCCCCCACGCCACTCGAGAGTGCTCTCGCACCCGCGATTCCCCCACCCCCCCCGCCTGTGTGCTGTGCGGCCAATCCGGCCACACGGCTAACTACAGGGGCTGCCCACGGGCTCCGCGCCCCAAGCCGACCGCGGCGAAGGGTTTCACACGCCCGCCCCCCCGCCCCCTCTCTCGCCCCCCGCCGCCTTCAGCGGCTAACTTCCCGGCGTTGCGCTTCAGTGCGCCCGCCGCTCACTTCCCCGCCCCAGTATGGGGCCCGCGTAGGCCCGCCCCTCAGGCGGCGCCCGTCCCGCAAGCGACGCCCGCCCCTAAGGCGGCGCCCACCCCCAAACCCGCCCAGAGCGACCTTCAAGTGGTGCTAGACGCCATCAAGAACGTCGATCTGGCGGAGATCTCAGTATTAGCCTCCAAACTAAGGAGAGCTAGCTCTTCCCACGAGCGTCTGTCGGCCCTCTGCGAGCACTCAGCCCTCCTCAACTCCTTATAAGCGAATGGCCCATATGGCTAATTCTAACCCCACCATCCCCTCCACCACCCCAGGGCGCATCAAACCCAAAGGTGTTTCGCTTGTTTCGTTCAATACGCGCTCCCTACGTCCGAACTTATCGGAACTAAGGGAATTCGCGAAAGATAGGGATTTCGACCTCCTGCTCCTGCAGGAGACGTGGCTTAACCCCTCCATAACGAAGGGTCTCTCAATCCCCCGCTACAATCTCATCCGCAACGATCGAGTTGCAGCCGACCCCTCCCGACCCGCGCGGGGGGGCGGCACGGCCATCTACTACAGGAAACATATCCATTGTTCTCCCGTAGCTACCCCCCCTCTCGTCAACTTAGAAGCCACAGTATGTAGGTTAGCGATGACAGGGCATCCCACCCTTATAATCGCATCCGTTTATCTCCCGAGTGGACGCCTTCCCCTCAAGAGTGACTTCGAAGCACTCCTCGCACTAGGGAACTCGGTACTGCTGTTCGGTGACCTTAACGCCAAACATACCGACTGGACGTCTAGACAGACAAACACGAACGGCAGAATACTTGTCAATCTCATGTCGCAGCTGGAATTAGAAATCATCGCTCCCTATGCGCCTACCCACTACCCGAGTAACGCCAACGCGGCCCCAGATGTACTAGACATCGCTCTTCTTAAGAACGTGTCGTTACTCCTTAGTTCAATAGACTCGCTAGACGACCTAGGCTCAGACCACCGCCCGGTCTCATTAGTATTAGGGGCCTTAAGCCCACCTTCCCCTCCTTTCAAAAAGCGATTTACCAACTGGAAACGCTTTCAATCATCCATTGCGGCCGCACTAGACGAGCCAGACTCACCGTACGTCTTCTCTGCCGACTATCTAGATAGCACGGAGAGAATTGACAACGCGGTCTCCAAAATCACTCATCTCCTGCAAACAAAGGCCGCTGACAGCGCGCGGGAGGTCACTGTGCCTAGGCGCAAGCTCCCGCGGGCCGTCGACGACCTGCGTAAGCGGAAAAACGCCGCCCTCCGCAGGGCGGCGCTCTACCCCACCCCCGAAAACAGGGCCGCCGCCAATCGGCTTCAGCGTTCCCTTAAATCGGAGTTAGTTAAACTCAAAGAAGCCCGTTGGGCTGATTTGTTAGAAGGAATCACTCCCTCCCACCGAGCCTACTATCAAATAGCGAGAGCTCTTCGGAGCGACGCTATCACTCACATCCCCCCCCTCGACCGTCCCGACGGCACTCTCGCCTTCGAAGACGAAGAGAAAGCCGAATGTCTCGCTGACAGCATTGCCTCACAATGCTCTCCCAGCACTCAGCCCACAATCCCCGCGCACGTAAAAGTCGTGGAGGAAGAGGTCCGTCGTAGGACTTCACTCCCTCTTAACGACGACGCGCCCCCCGACCCGTTCTCCAACGATGAGGTACTTACCGTCATCAAGGGTCTCAAAGTCCGAAAGTCACCCGGCGCAGACGGGATAGCGAACAAAGCACTAAAATCCATCCCCCAAAAGTTAGTATTTTTGCTCACCACTCTCTTTAACGTATGTTTCAACAAATGCTACTTCCCGAATGCGTGGAAGGAAGCTACCGTCATAGGAATCCCCAAACCGGGGAAACCCCTCAACGACCCCAAAAGTCACCGTCCGATCAGCCTACTCAGCGCGCTGAGCAAGGTATACGAGAGACTAATTCTCTCCCGTATAAAAGATCATATACTAGATAATAATTTGCTCATCCCCCACCAATTCGGGTTCCGCCCGAAACACTCGTGCCCCCAACAAGTCTACCGCATAGTCGAATACGCACTAAGCGGTTTCCACCCCCGTAAATTCATAACCGTCGCTGTCTTCTTCGACGTAGCCAAAGCCTTCGATAAGGTATGGCACGACGGCCTCATCTACAAACTCTACCAGCTCGACATGCCGGATCGACTCGTAAAAACGATCGCCTCTTATCTACAAAACCGAACCTTCCGGTTCAAACACCAACAGTCCCTCTCCACCCCCCGCCCCCTAAGGGCAGGTGTACCCCAAGGCTCAGTCCTATCCCCTATATTGTACTCCTGTTACACAAATGACATCCCCATTCCCAAAAAAGGCGTCCAACTAGCCCTCTTTGCCGACGATACCGCACTCTATTTTAGGGGCGGTTGCTTGGCTCGCACTCTCCCCGCGCTTCAGGAAGCCATTCACTCACTAGGAGACTGGTTCCGGCGGTGGCGTATAGAGGTGAACGCGGACAAAAGCTCCGCTGTTTGCTTTAACGTGAAACACTGCTCTCGAACCATCCCCTACAACACCCCCTCCTTTCGCCTACAGGGCAAAGCCATTCCCTGGCAGCGCTCGGCGAAATACTTAGGTGTGACTCTCGATAAAGAGCTCAATTTCCGAGCCCACGTCCAGAGAGTCGCTCGAAACGCCAAATTTTATATGTCCCGCCTCAACGGTATGTTAGGCAGGCATAGCAAATTGTCTCTCCGAAACAAGCGAACCATGTATAAGGTATGCATACGCCCCGTCATGACATACGCCAGCCCGGTGTTTGCCCACGCCGACCCATCCATCCTTAACCAACTCCAAATTATCCAAAATTCCTTCTGCCGCAAGGCCACCGACGCCCCGTGGTATGTTAGGAACGCGGACTTACATAGGGACACAGACCTACTGACACTACAACAACACTTTAGGGCTTGCTCTGAGCGGTTCTTTAAGGCCGCAGAAGGGCATTCAAATCCCCTCATCCAAAGCGCCACGGACTACGAACCGAGCGCTCCCCACCCGCGGTACAGATACCGCAGACCCCGACACGTCTTCACAGACGCTCCCGATCCATTGTCGCGGGCCTTAGAGGCCCTGCAAGCTGCGGCATCCGCGCCGTAGCTCCCTCCCGCTCTGTACGCGTGGCCTTCTGCTCGCACGTACAGACTAATATCTCCCATACGATCGGCCCACTTTGGTCCCGATCGTATATCTGGCGCACATGCCCTAGTGAATAGCTAGCGCAGCGCCGCACCCCTCCCTTTCCTGAGGGAGGGGGCGACAATCAGGTTACGCTTTACCAAGGTCTGCTTAACAGGCTTAAAGCAAGGTGGTGTTTAGTCGGTAGGAGTCCGACATAACCCCCGGCCGGCCGGTGGGTATCCAATGAGGGATTCACCACCTCCTTCTCCCGCATGGGAAGGTAAAGAGTCCTCCTTCAGAGGCTCGAAAAAAAAAAAAAAAAAAAAAATTATATTAATTAATAAATAATAATAAATATATATGTATATATTGTAACACTCTTTTTTCTTATTATCACTTATTACCGTCTTAATTACACATAAAGGCATCAGAGTTAAGTAAAATCACTAATGTTTGTTTGTTTCATGTTGTTTACATCGTCATAATGACATATGTCAATTCCTTATGTCATTTTAACTTTTAATTTGTTTTTAAAATGCTAGTTTGACTCACCTTGATCGTGGTTCATAGACAAAACCATAGAGTTTAGCGTATCAAAACAGGCTAGTCAGTATATACAAAGATAGTCTCTTTATCAAACGACCGGCGTCCTTCTCGAATAAGTTTTTTTGGGCAATTTTAATGTTTCCGATGTCGGTTTCTTGTAAAATCCTCTTTAAAAAATGTAATAATAATAATGTTGACAAATTCCTAGTAAATTAATAAATTCCTCGTTGAGTATAAATGCACTTGCATGTTTATATTCAAATACAAGTTATTTTGCAATGAATCAACGTAATTTCAAATGAAAAGGGGCCCTTTAAGTATTTTTAGTAAATAATATAAACAAACAAACATTACTCATATTCTTGGATGTATGGACGAGTGTGTCTTTGCCTCGTCTATGGGAGCTACGGTCGAGACGGATGACTCTCGAGTCTGTGGATCGATATCTAAAAAAGTCTCACGCGCTGGTTCTGATTTTGCTAATTTACTGAGATCTCGAAAAGAGAAGTCCTCGAATTTATTTCAGGAATATCATAATCAAGGGATTATTAAATTAAATAACTCGAAGTTCGAGTATATTGGCTGAAGAGCGTATAAAATTGTACATGCCGGCTGGTTTATAGGTTACCGGCAGCACTTATATAAAAACCTATGAAATATTAATAAAAGCCCGAGAAAAAGGGCAAAAACTACCTGGTGGTAGTGTATGGTATAACCATACTATATACAGTACCTAAGAAGCACAAATAACAAAGTATACCAAGATATTTGAATATTTGAGAAAAGATCAAAGGGACAAATTTAAAATACAGTATCCGGACCTGCAAGGTATGCAGTACTAACCAAGGGGAAAGGGAGATAATATTAATAATAATTATACATAATTATAAGAATTATGAGTTACCTATTTATTTTTGTTATACCTGTTTAGTACCTTTACATACCGAGATTGATCAAACAGGACCAGAACCAACCTGCCCTTGTATTTATTGTTGCTTTATTTTATTTTTAATGTGTATTTTGTTGTAACTTACATTGGTAATCCTTAAAATAAATAAATATATTGTTTAGCTTAAATATTTAGCAAAATTTGTAATGGAATAAATCATAAGTATTTTTGGTAATTTGTGGTATTATTTGTTGTTCATGAATCTTTAGTTGATGGGTTAAGGAGAAAAGAAATTTTAACATTACAATATAAATATTAATTATGTACAGAATAGGATGTGTAGGTGTAGCCTACACGTTGTTATGTTTTTCTGTGTACAATAAATTGTTAAATAAATAAATAGTGTTACATCGTATAACTCGTATGTCATTGATTATGAGCGATGTAAGAATGATGTCAATGCCAACACAATGTATGATCGTGTGCATCCAAACGTACTATGCATTACATCGGATGTCGACTAATGGATTTAATTTTAAGTCCATATCTGGCTGGGTAATTGGTTAGCATTTACGCAGAAATCGTTAGGTTGTATTCATAATATCCTTAAATTGCACTGCGATCGCGCGAAGTTTTGTGGAACTTTCTGGCATTTTTGCGATTAGTTTATAATTGATCTAAAGAAAAGAAGTCTGATAAAGATATAACATATTTTTTAAAGATTATTGTGGAGTCAAGAAAAATTGCTGTCGACTACCTACTAGAGCTTTTAAGCAGCTTTATTAATAAAAGAAACAAAGTAATGTTGGAAAGTCCAAACTAATATTACAAATGCGAAAGTAACACTGTGTCTGTCTGTCTCGGTTTCACGTCAAAACTACTAAATTGATTTAATCGAAAGGAAAATGACCAAGTTAGTATGGGAGTTTGCCTAAATTCAAAAAATGTTGCACACTAACGCAATTATGTGAGAATTATAGTAATTTGATTCTGTATTAGGTCGGAAAAATCTCATTACAATATTATTTGGGAATTCATATATATTTCCTATTAGAATTTCCTATCATGAGGTTGTCATCTTGTTAAATATTCATTTTTTTGTGGAACTTTTTCTGTCCTACATAGTAAAACAGCTGTTGTTTCTCTTCTAGTGAAAAATAAACGCAAAGTATGAATCTCTGTCATCATTATTATTGCAGGAATTGAGTAACAGTAATTAAACAGAGGACATGATATTATTGGATTAAAATCTAACTCTAAACTTATAATGATATACTCTCATTAAACATGCAGCAGTGGCTGTTGATTTTATCTTTTATCACACCTTACCATCTTATATAATGTATGTGTAGAAACAAGAGTATACACCTCTTAATCCATACAACTTATCTATTTTGTAGTTAAATAAACAGGAAGGTTTTCAAATTGATAGACTAGTAATGTTTCTTTTATTTATTCCATGGATTCTAATGAATAATTAAAAAATAAACGGTACCATAATAAAACACAGATTATTAGATGGGTCAGATTTTGTATAAATTATTTATAAAATCACATTTATAAAAGGCGCGGCACACGCCACGGTGCAGTCGCGCAGAGTATGACGAGATAAAGCGACTTATTGCGCTTTATATCGCTTGTAATTCGCACTTCTTAGTGAGGCCCTAATTAAACAACGAATTTATTTCGTTAAAATCAATTTTTGAATGAAATGCGATTCGTTAAGCTATTGTCCATTTCAATCGATTTTATTTTGGGTACCTTCTTTTCGATTTTTATATGACAAACACTGAGCACAAAAACAATCATATTTCGAAAAATGATTTTTGTAGGTATTATTGGTCGATGTACAACAAAAACGGAATTTAAGCCACTTTTGGTCATTCTCCTTTGGTACACAGATAGTCTAGAACCCGATATTCCTATGGGAACGGGTACCGCGCGAGTGAAACCGCGGAAAGCTACTAGTCATAATTTAAATTAATTCCCTATTATTGATCTTTCATTACACATTACATTAGTCGACATTACTTATATCCACTGTTTTATCTCGATGGCAGGCAGGCAGGCCTTCCAATTCCCCCGATCCTGGCACACGCATTTCGCTTTTTATTAAAATCTCGGCAAATGACTCAACACCACCTGATAGAAAGCAGTAAATGAGTCATTGTCAATAAAGGCATACAGGTAAGAAAAAAAAACAATAAACTTGAAGGCTAGACCTTGCCAGCCTGTAAGGTTCAAGCCACTTCTGGAGGAACCTACGATATGTTGTAGAACGGAGACAACACGTGTTGTCCTACTGTCCTCACCTGTATACGTCCCACTGCAGGGCACAGGCCTTCCTCATAGAGAAACACATGAGGAGTATGGGCCGTAGCACCACGCTAGCCCAATGCGGTTTGGTGGGTAGAGACAGTCGCTAAAGCGACCGGGACCAACGGCTTAACGTGCCTTTCGAAGCACGGAGGAGCTCGAGATGTCAGTTTTGGTCACCCATCCACGGCCTGACCATGGCGAAGGTAGCTTTATTTTTTAATCGAAAGCCAAAGCATACTAACCACTACGCCACCGGGCTCCTCCGAGGGAACACGCGTGCCGGGAGAGAATTTCATGTTTTAATTAATTAACTTTCATTAATTTCTTTATGTACGTCCATCTATCGCTGCTTCCATGCTGAACTGGTAACCTGTCGTCTGCAGTCGTGAGAGGTAATTTTATATGTTTTTTGTTACTTTTACTTTTTTTTTATATTAGTGCCTAATAAGCTTAAGTTAAGTATTTGTTTTAGTTATTACGCGTCTGATGACGAATAAGTCTATTTTTCTTTTTTTTTTGAACGTGCTTATGACGTGTAACTGTTCCAACAGGATAAAAATGTTAGAGCCAAAATTCTCTATCTTTCAGGGGAATTCCATTTTTTTGTTACATTATCACAAAAATGTCTTTAAAACCTAATTATAATCTACTTCAATACTATTTACCTGTGAGAAACAACTTATCGATACCGTGACTTGATTCGAAGAAGTAAAATATTTGATGACTAAGTCTAGAGGAAATAACATTACTGGGAAAAATGCTTATTTCCAAAATTTTCGTTAATTATTAGTAATAAATGTAGTCTTTAAATAAATGACAGATCAAAAACACTATAGTACCAAAATAATAAAAAAACTGTTATAGTAAAAAATTCAGTCAGCCCAAAAAGTAAATACAATGGATTTGAATGAAAAAAGCGTTATAATTATACTAGTCCTAACCACCCTCACCTCGCCGGCCCAAAGAATGCTTTTTCACGCCTCTTTTGAAGGACCCATATTGTAAAAAGAAGCATTATAATTTTTACTAAATAATTTAAAATATTATAACATCGTACTAACATCTTATTGCTTTTTACAAGAAGTTTTCCGCGAAAAAGTCACATTTAATGGTCATCATTCACTTTACGACAGTTGGTCAAATCTGTCCACTCCGCATCGCAGGCGTCATGTCCTCGACATTTATCGACACCTTTATTTTGTACACAAACTGATATTCATTATATTGTGTGGAAATGACTCCTACTCAACCAACATAATAATGAATGGTTATTACGCCCACTTACCAAGAAGTAAGTTTTTAATTTCACTTTCCATTTTATTCACCAATTTCTTGCCATTTCGCTATTTTGCAGTCCATATAAGTTATCTTGTATTAAGATTTTACATTGTCTCAATGACGTGTGAGTCGCATTGGAAAAACGGCACCTCCAGAAAAGGTCACTGGTTCAATCCCGCGTACCACAAAGTTTATACATATATCATAAGTATAGTTAAGATTATATAAACTTTGTTCGGTTTACTATAAATATCACTTGATCTACGCTGTGCCCGGTTTAAGAGGCTCGTTCTCTGTTAGAAAGAAAGAAAGAAAATTGTATATTTGGTGTTACCATAAATACACAACATACAATTTTTAAAGTACAATACAAATTGATGAGTAACACCAAAAAGGCATCCGCTCAGCATAATGTCGGGCCACCTATGATAGGTGACCAGACGCTGATATTCCATGAACACCTTATATGGGAGGTGATAAGTGTAATTTCAGAGTTGTTACATAGGATCTATATCATTTCAGGCCAAATGTAGACGTAAACACCTCTAAAAAATAAGGAACCACAAACTCCGTTACTCTTTGTTCGATACTTAAAAGTTAATACATAACATGCTGTTATGAAATTCATTATTTAATAGTAGATTAGTAGCCATGGGCTGTAAGGCATCAATTGCAGCCCGAGATATTTAGGCGCACGAGCGCAGCGAGGGCGCTTATAGTTCGAGGGTGCAATTGATGCTTACACCCGAGCTAACTACTCTGCTTTACATCTCGATTGTGAGGTAAGTGGAAAAAAATGCATTACAAGAATAAATAAATTTATTTTCAAGAACTAAATTTAGCTTCGCCGTTCGATATTCAAAATTGATGAAAATAGCGAAGCGACCTCTTTTGTCACAAGAATAAATAAATTTATTTTCAAGAACTAAATTTAGCTTCGCCGTTCGATATTCAAAATTGATGAAAATAGCGAAGCGACCTCTTTTGTCATTGGGCTGAATGCATGATGTCTAGTGCCAGTAAGATGGTTAGATGTACGCGAACTTTTTGAAAGAGCTTTTTTTAATTACTTACCGCCCCAGGGCGTTTCTAGCTACATTATTAACCTAGGGCGGTAATTGATCACTTACAACACGCATCTGGGGGTATTAAGGACCTACTTACCGAAAATGAGAGATGTAAAAAACCTTTACATACTTCTGTGTACTTATAAGTAAAGTTAATCTTATTGTTAGATACTGTATTTGAACTAGATGTTAGCGATTTCTTGCTAAGCTATCCCACGGGAATCCTTTAATTTTCCGGAATAAAAAGTATCTAAGATAATCAGGGATATAAGGTATCACCATGCAAAATTTCATTAAAATCGGTCAAGCCATTTCGGAGATTAGCCTGTACAAACAGAAGTACAGACAGAAAAACAAAAAAAAAATAAAAAAATCAGTTTTTTTGTATTTTTCCTCTTTTTACATCCCCTGATTGGGTTTTAAGCATTTTTTTTTCTATGTACAGGCATTCGACCTCAACAGTTTTATTATATGTATAGATATGCAATTCACATTTGGAAACATATGGTTTTAACATATATCAGAACATTTTATCAACTTTTTTCATCTTACTTGAAATATTGTAGCTTAGAGGACCTTTTCTTACGTGGCCTATGTCTCGTACGCACCAGAGCTAGTTTTCTATCTGGGTTTTGTACAAGGTTTTGGCACAAGGCATAGATGCTTTACCAATACATGTTTTAAACAGGACGCGATTACATTTATTGCAACATGTATATTTGTGTAAACACGATGTATGTTATTGTGATGTATATATAGCTTGTTAATACAAGCAGACAGGAATATTACATTACCTTTCATAAGAGAGTTGTACGAGTATTATGCGTACTGGTGTATAAAACAATTTTTGTTTAGGTGGTATACTTAGGCAGTCTATCAGGGTGATACAGCATTTTTTCCGAGGTGCACCAGATACCTTTGGCTGCACCCTTCACCTTAGCTTCTGGACATCAATCTTTGTGTCATTTGCCAGGTCTTTTTTAAAAAAAGTTCAAAGTTACAGAAGAGATAATAACTTATGGCTGGTTAGTTAAACTTTTGTTTCCAATTTCAAAATAGTCTCTTACTTCATTACATATATTATTTTGAAATTCCTAAAACACCAACAAAGTTATTAGCCTTGTAAGGTTTTAAAAAACATTTGAATACTTATTTAGTTATCTTCTCAAAATATGTTTTTAACGGACAGCATTCTATTTATAGCGTTCTACGTATTAAACAACTTGAATATTAAGTTCTGATGCGTATAATTTATATTTGAGGTTGTTGTAGCCTCTATGAGTTTGCTGTCACGGTCATTCCCAAACAAATTATAGAGACAGCATCATGATTAATAATATTAGCTTTACGTTATTTGGCTATTAAATTTGTGACTGCTAAGTGACGTTCGGGTTGCGTAAATCGTGTCGCCGTAAGATTAGCGTGTGATGACGCATCAAACATAAATCTACTTGGACTGCAGATAATCTATTTGGCGATAGGTTTGTAACAAATGCTGCGAACGAAATACGAAAGCAAGAAAATGGGATTTAGTTCGTATTACAAGAACAATCATAGCTGACTTAAAACTAAATGTTTTATTATTGTCATAATTATGTTAATGTCGATTACATTGATGGATAAAGGTCTAGGGTCGAGAGCCATTAAGATAGGTTTTCAAGTCTTGATAACTGAATAAATCTTCTTGAAAATGCATAAATATGTTAAGGAAAGAAAAATTAAAAAATTCCTTTTTTCATGAAAAATTAACAGGAGTGAAGTCATAATAGCGTAGAAAGTTGTATAGATTGTTGCTTATGTTATTAAATGTTATCGATATTGTACAGTCACGTCCGAACTTTTAGAAATCGATCCACTTAACCAAAAATATTTCATACCGCACCAGAATTGTGGCTGCCTTACTTTTTAATTGCTAATTTATTCCTATTTCAATTGTATTTCGTAACGGTTTAATTAGATATTAGTTCCCGTTATAACACAATTTATAGTATATTGTGTAATGTAAGTAAATTACTGCATCGATTATATCACAATAATATATGTTCCTGTTATTATGAACAAAATACACAAATAATATTGGAAGATATTGTATAAAATATCAGGAATACTAAATTGAAAGGCCTTAATTAATTGTAACAACGACAATTAATATTAAGATAACTTAATTTATGTAAAACAACGGAATTACTATTATTTAGATAAACAACATTAAACTCAAACTTGACTGAGAAAGTCACTAACATAGCCCACTGAGCACTGAGATACCAACTGAAGTAGCAGTGGGTTGGTCACAATAGGTAGCTATAGAACCGACGGCCGTTGGAGTCGTAAAGTTCTTGAGTGGAGACCACAGAAATGTGGAGACCATGACTCGGTAAATTTCTATGCAAGGTGGGATGACAATATTCGTCGTTGTAGAACTGACGGCTGTTGGAGTGGTAGTTTGACGACTCGGGAAACGTAGCGTGGGATGCCCTGAGTCAAGATGGGATGACGTGGGATGACGAAATCCGTAAGTAGGTTGGAGTGGGCTGGATGGGAAAGGTTGCGTTAAGATAAGAAAACTTTAGACCAGCGGTGGACAAATATAGATTTATGATGTTAAAACAACATTGGTAATATGACTGTTCGATGATACTTCGTATTGTAATAAAGGTATTATTTTGTTGGTAAGCGAGATACAAATAAATACTTAAGCGAAAACCTGTTTGTTACTTGACTATGATGGACTCATTAAAATATGTAACCTTGTGATTGTAATTATCATCAAAATGATTGTAATTAGTGAATCGACATTGTATCGTTCGCTAGATCTATCCATCTCTTTCTTATTTGTTATATGATTAGATTTTATTCTTTTATACGCTGCAGTCAAATTATTAATTTTTGATTATAATAAGTACATTTTTTGTCAAGTTTTGTTTTCGAGGTCCAGTCTGTTCCACGCATTGCCTTTACCGTTTTTATCTAGATATATTTGAAATTATATCTTTATTTTAAATTGTTTTATATAATTATACCTTATAAAATATCTTATTATTACGCCTCTACCCCCGAAGGTTATGAGGTCCCATTTCGCCTGATATGTAAATGTCCCCATGAGTGAAATAATAAACAATGTCTGTGAATTTCGAATGGTCGTAATCAATGAATTGAAATTAAATGAGGTCGACGCTCTGATTCTATAAATACCTAATCGGCAGTTTGCTAAGGCGCCTAAGCAACGGCAGATAAGGTATCTAATGTACATTTATCTTTAGTAACACCATGGATAACCTACGTCATCGTGTTTTTAAATGGCAGCGGTAGCCCAGTTGGGACGGACGGAGCACTACTCGTTCGAGAGGTTCGATTCCACCGCCTGTACTACTGAGTACCTGTACTACTGAATAAAACTTATGAACAGTTCATTGTGAATATCGCTTGCCTCACATGGTGCCCGATGTATGGCAACAGGCTCGCCACCTGTTACATGGAGACTTTACATATCTGGAAAAGTGTGGGTGAAAACACCTCTGCCTACCCCTTCGGGGGAAAAGGCGAGAGGTACAGTTACCGGCAAAATATATGACGAATTTAGTCCCTACCTTGTCACATTATCATATCACTAGAATCAAGTCCCCGAAACAAATAATTTACTGAAAACCTTAAACCTAAATGAGGTACCTATTAAAATCGTCATATTTTTTTTCCGGTGACTACTATAGTAGGTAGTATACTTTTATATAATGCTACAGTTTAAAAAAATAACTTCTATCATCATAGTAATAATCATTCAGCATATTATTCTAATATGCTGAATGATTATTACTGTTATATTGGGGATTTATCTACCTCTGCCTATCCCTTAGGGGAAAGAGGCATTATTTATGTTAAAGTTATAATGTACTAGGGTGGAAGTTAGGGGAGGCCTACGAGTATGTCCGGCTGCGAACTATAGAATGGGTTGATGATAATGTTCCTATGCCTACTGGTTTGCTAAACTAATTAATCTTTAAGGGTGTCTACATCAATATTAGGTCCTTACCTATGAAATTGGTGTTTTGTATGGAGATTTTGGGGATGTCTGCATTTTACATACTAACATTTTATCAGTTTTCTTCACAACGACAAATCCAGAGATAATAATATTTGGCATGTATCATTAGACAAGCTTTAGCAATATGTGTGTGAACACGCTTGATAAAAATTATTCATCGTTTTTATGTTAATGCAGTTAAAAATAATTGTCTTTGTGTCTAATTTTAACACAATATGTGGTGGTGTGTTTAACAAATATATGGTCTATTTTTAGAAGAGGCAATTATTTTATAAGAATGTTCTGAAACTTAATAGTTACGGACAAATTGCTAAGACAGAATAAAAACACCAATTTCATAGGTAAGGACCCAATATATTCATACAGATTGAATAATCTGCGGCTGCAGCTTCCTGTGCCCAAACTCATAATTCCTTTCCTGTTATTAAATACATTTTTGTCGCATATCAACAACATTTACTAATATGGTGGTTTTATTTGTTGTTTTAATGAGCTGGGAATACCTGGTGGTGCAAAATAATGCTTGTGAGACTTTATCGTAATTAGTATTTTGCGAGTTAATAAATCACTTGATAGGGATTTACGTTATTTTGATGAATGCTAAAAATAGAACATAAGTCTGTAAGCGTGTGGTAATTTAATCTATAATGAAGAGCCGATATACTTAACACCTAAGCTAACACCTAGTTCATGACTGGGTCTTGGATTGACTGGAACATATCTCTATATTTAAGGCAACAGTTCTCCTCACCAACTATTGACTCTGTAATGTATCATCTTTTTTCATTGTGTGCAGTAATAAAGAGTATTGTTATATTCATTATATTTGACGACCTCCGTGGTCGAGTGGTCTGTATGCCGGTCTGAAGGCATCGTTATCTCGAGAGGTTCTGGGTACCCCGGTGGGGGCAAATGTTTGGGTGATGAATTTTCAGGCATTTGTCTCCAGTCTTGGATTTTTATATATATTCTTTATATTCAGGATATTTATAAGTATTTATCTATTAAATATATTTATCCGTCATCTAGTGTCCGTTACACAAGCAGCATTAGTTGCTTAAAATGGGGCTAGTTGATAGGTGAGAATGTTTGAAGATATTTTTTTATTTATATTCATTTTCAATAGGATAGATTAACTTGTTGGTAAAAACTGTAAGTACGTGTACAGTTTCCTTACTGGATAGGACCACAGATTACTAAATAGTTTCTACAGGACATGCAATATTTGATAAATGCCCAAATGATTTTCCGGCTGACCTTTTTGTTGTTGACCAAATAATTAAATGGCTGTCCAATTAATTACTTCCCATTCTAAAAACTGGCAAAGTGTAGTTACGCACTGCAAATCGGCCTATCCCCAAGGGGATACTCGTATAGGCATGATGATACGTATGTACTCGTATGTGTTATTTTTCGTAGTAATTATAAATTTTATCTACTTCTCTTCAATTCAATATGGGCTACATTTATAACGAAAGGCAAGTACCTAATTTCAGTAACACTTATGTACGGTCACATTCAAATGTCCATTCATAGTCGGTGAAAATTATCGCATAAAGAAGAGCCCGTCGAAACGTGATTCAAACACATTGAGACCTAATTCATGATAACTTAAAAGTTTAAATTTGCTTGTGTCAGTTAAAGTAAATATTGTGTGATTTCCGTGCAAGCTATTTCAGTTCTTAAGATATTCAGAACTGAATTGCATCTAAAAACAAGCTTATTTATTTATTTCGTTGTCATGTTGGGTTCAATTGTCACTTTTTATACCTACTAATGCATCCATTGATGCTAAAAACAAGATAATATGTTATCATTGACTGCGTATTAATTTTGTGACATATGTACTTGATTGTTAAAAGCAGGATACGTTCTGACGTCAATGTTAAAAGAATAACCAAACCATCATCCAATTGTAACAGAAATAGGGAGCTGTTGTTATAAAAATAACTCGGGATTTATTAGGGATATGCTCTGCAAGATTATTTATATCAAAAATATTACAAATTTTATGTTTAACAGGTGTGCAGTGAAGTTTGTAAGAAAAATGAGAAAGTATATATATATATATATTTTATAATAAACTTGAAACACTTTACGCAAATCAAACAAAATTTTGTACAGAAAAGTCTACTTTATCAACGCCACGACTCTGTATTACATAAATAAAATATATTTTTTAGATAAATAATACGATAGGTACCGTTAACTTCATTAAAATTAATGAACTAAATGAGTAGTGTGTATAAAATGAACTAATATACCCAATTACGAGTTTAAAAGAAACGTTAATGGTTATTTTTGTTTACGCCATTTTCAAGGCGAAAATAACAAATTTTGGTGAGGCGTGACCGGCATAATCATTGGCTTGTGTCCGAAAGAAAAAAATCTGCTGTTTACTGGCTGTCAAATATGACTATTGGGGTGGAAGGGTGGAAAGGTTCTCGAGTAGTGGCCAGTTTACAGGGAATTGGACTGTTGGTACATGATAGCGTCCACAAAGTAGACCGAGTTTCTATCTGGTAGCTCGGTGGTGTAGTGACTTTGACTCCCGATATCGAAAACAAAGCTACCTTCGCCATGGTCAGGCCGTGGATGGGTGATCAAAACTTTGTGATTTCGAACGCCTCCGTGCTTCGGAAGGCACGTTAAACCATTGGTCCTTATTGGTATTGCAACCGTTTCTACCCACCGACCCGCATTAGGCCAGCCTGTTTGTTTCCATGAGGAAGGTTGTGCCCAACAGTGGGACGTATATAGGACCTGAGGACGGATCAATCTGGTTATGGTCATAGCGAATCCTCTGTATGTAGTGCAGCACCGATTGATATAGAAATCCTCGGGGAAGACCATGTCCAACTATAGACCATTCCCAACCCACCTATGGATCTCGAAAATACAACTGATTCAATAATAAACTTGTTTGTAAGGAGAATATTTCTATATGTAAGGGTATAATCGATCTTGTTTATTTAATTCTTGCTTTTATCTCATTACCTACACCTTATCAAACTTTATACTTCTTAAAGTACGGAAAACTACCTACAATGTAGGTAATCATTAATAAAATATCTTACGGTTGCTAACGAAGACTGTTTTGAATAGCAAAACTGTTTACCGGATGGCTCTTGTTTATACAGAATTATGATTACGAGTTGAACGTTCCCTGATATTGGAACAACACGCTATTGGTATTGTCGCGCCTTATTCTTGCTTTGAACTAAATCTAGTGGTTGTTGAAAGGCAGTAAAGGATAGATATATCTATATAATACCCTTATGGTTAGCCAGTGACTAGGCAAAAGCACCATAAAAGCAGTCCATTGCCAAAAGCGTTTCACCTAGCAGTGACTACATTCAGCGTGACAGATGGTGAGCCCGTCGTCGCCGCTATAACCTATTGGATGGTTGTGCCTTTTACGACACCCGAGGGAAGGGATGGTTTGGTATAGTATTCTTTTAATAAGCTGCTACCACACGGCTATCATCTGTACATATAATAAAACTGTAGAGATCGAATGATTGTACATAGAAAACAATGCTTAAAATCAAGCCAATCAAGATGTAAAAAAAAGGAAATACCTCTGTATGTTTGTCTGTTTGAACGGGCTGACCTCCGAAATGGCTGGACCGATTTCAATGAAATATTGCACGGTGATACCTTATATCCCTGGTCAACATCTTAGATACTTTTCATTCCGAAAAATTTTGAGGGTTCCAGTGGGATAGTTAAAAAACCAGTAACAGCGGACGAAGTCGCGGGCAACAGCTAGTATTATAATATTTGTATCCCCAAAATGGTGGGTAGGTAGATACACGACCCACTCTCCAGCTTACACTCCTAATCCCCATGCTAAATGGAGTCGAGTCGCAACATGTCTTCTTCTTCCACTGTTTTCTGTTACTAGCCCTGTGGCATCATTATTGGGTAGAAAACACCATTTAGGCCCGATTTTTCAATCCTCAGATAAAACTATCTGCCAGTCAAATGTTAGCTCTGTCCCTTTTCTTTTAATGACTTTAGAAAGTGACATAGTTTTAAATGGCGGATAATTTTTTCTGAGGATTGAAAATTCGGGCCTTAGCCAGCCATTTCGAAGATCAGCCCATTGAAATAGACAAAAAGACAGAAAAACAAAACATTTTTTTTTGTATTTTCCTTTTTTTTACATCCCCTGACTTAATTTTAAGCATTTTTTTTCTATGTACAGACATTCTACCTCTACAATTTTATTATATGTATAGATGATAGCCGTGTGGTAGCGGCTCATTAAAATTATACTACCAACCCATCTCTTCCCTTGGGTGTCGTAAAAGGCGACTAATGGACTTAGAACTGCACAACCATCCAATAGCTTATAGCGGCGACGGGCTCACCATCTGTCACGCTGAGTGCAGGTGAAGGATTTGTACTTTGGGATAAAAGAAAAAAACCAAACATGACTAATAATTCTATAACTATACAACTAATACAATAGGTAGCTTTGAGATAATAATGAATACGTTTCGTTCCATACCATGCTCATTCAAATTGTAAAATTTTTCGAAATTTTTTTACAATGCTTATTATTCCTTATACTTTTACACGTGACTAAGCTTAAATAGACTAGAAACTTAACAGAATGGTAACAGCCGAAAATGTTCGTCATAATATTGGGTCCTTACCTATGAAATTGGTGTTTTTTTCTCTCTTAGTATTTTGTCTGTAACTATTAAGATTCAGAGTATTCCTGAAAAATAATTACCTGGTCTAAAAAAAAACTATATTTTTGAGCTCTTTTGATTTGTTTTGATAATTTGTTGTAAGTTTATTTGTGTTAAAATTGGACACGGAGATAACTCTTTTTAAGTGCCTCCCGAATACATCATTTTATTTGCATTCACTTAAAAATGATAAATAATTTTTATGAAGTGTGATATGACACATATTACTAAAGCTTGTCTAATGATAGATGCCAAATATTATTATCTTTGTATTTGTCTTTGTGAAGAAAACTGAAAAAGTTTTAGTATGGAAAATGCAGAATTCCCCAAAATCTCCATACAAAACACCAATTTCAAAGGTAAGGACCTAATACAATAAATGAACTTTCATTATCATGACATCGCGTTATTACATCTGTGAAATTGGTATAATAAAAGTAGTATCACTATTTAATAGCGTTTTCGCTTTAGTTTATGTAACTAGAAATTTCCAAAAAATTATACATCCTGGATGTTGGAGAGGCCAAAACACAATGGTGATTACGATTCACTGATCCAGTGACGAAACCCCTGTGACAATTTCTCTAATTTCTGAAGGATCTGGGAATAAAAGAGGAACTAACGCATCTAGAATAATATTCGAGCTGCAAACTTGATACTGTCTGTTACTGCTTGGCTTGGTTCAACCCCTCTAGCAACAGAAGAGAATGTTTTTTTCATGAACTGCCAGAATAGGCTATTTACTACTAAAAATAAGTAGATCCAACTGTTGTTAGCTTAAAGAATAAATTTTTTTCAATCCATTTAGTCAACACATTATCTATACATTTATTAATTTATTTATTTAAAAAAAAAATTTTTTTTTTAAGTTTTTGTTTCTCTGTCTCTATCTGTTTGTACGGACTAATCTCCGAAATGGCTAGACCGATTTCAATGAAATTTTGCATGATTACTTATATCCGACGGACGAAGTCGCGGGCAACAGCTAGTTTTAAAATATTTACGAAATTTTTATTAAAGTATTAATCATGTAACTAGATTTTCATGCTTGATCACGTGATTGAAAGCGCACGGTAACGTCACCTACTTATAGGCAAAGTGTTGGCCGTAGACAGCCAGTGCTGCCGGCTTATCTAGTGTACCTAGATGATTTACGCACACAATCACTGATTCTTTATCGTTGGATATTATGCTATAGTAAACAATTTGAGATCCCTTTCTAAAACTTGCCAAATAGCCTATTGTCTTAGATCATATCACTACATTACTATGTCCATGCTTTAGAACAGTCAGTATCAACATGATTTCAACTAATTTCCGCGAGGAGCGCTTTTTACGTATCCCGTATCCCTGCGTATCCCATAGAAATTGACATTAATAACGCAACTAAAAAGATTTTTAACACCGATAACTTACACTGTGGGTTCTCGACGCCATACTGTTATTTTTTTTCTTGCGTATATTGTCAAAATATAGTGGTTCTGTGATCATGTTATGATTAATATATATTATAATGCTGACGATAAGCAACATTGATTCGCTTAATAAATAACAAAAAAATTGATTTTATTTTTCACATCCATATCAGCCAATGCGGGTCCATATATTATAAGAGCAGTTATTTATAGAAGCCAGGAACAGTCGGCATTGACCCACGGTCATGGGTGTTCAACAGCACTGATTTATTGTAGAACTGTTATTTAGGGCAATTACACACTAATAATAATAATAATGAATATTATAATAATAATATTAAATAATCTCCGCTTGAGGACAAAGGGAAAGAAGGGATGGTGGAATTCATCCACCAGCGTTATCCACTAACTGAGCTCTACGCTTGATACTAAAACTTACACCTAACAACTAACTTAAATTACCCATTTCATCGCTGGTCGCTGGTTTAATACTCGTCTGTACAGCCAACCATAAAATTGCTTTATCTCTTTTGACAAATTTTTATCCAAATAAAATTTCACTTAAGAATGCGCGCTTCGGCCTCGCGTTACGCGCGCGTTGCCGTCAGCCAGCGTACCTATGAATCCACCCTCAATGTCAATTATAAAAACAGGAGGTAACCTAATAAAACATTTTTTTCTACTTTTATTTCTTCACTTTGTTGGGGTGATTAATATACATATTTGTACCAAATTTAGCTATCTAGTGCTAAAGGTCACTGAGATTATCCGCGAACGGAAGACAGACAGACAGACGGACTTGGCAAAACTATAAGGGCTCCTAGTTGACTACGAAACCCTAACAAAAATAGATAGATAGATAAAATTATTTATTGCAACTAATAAAAACACAGAAATATAGTAAAGAAAAAATACAATGCAACACAGGCGGCCTTATAGCTAATAGCAATATCTTCCAGGCAACCTTTGGGCAGAGAGAAAAATTTACAAATGACGGACTTAACGATTATACGTTTTTTACCAGTCAATCATCAGGCGAAGCAGAGAGCTTGTGGCCGCTTAATAGAAATTAATGCATACATAAATGTATTAAAATTTTAGATATGCACTTCATTTCTCAATCTTGCTTCAAAAGTAATTTATTTATTCTATCACATAGCTTGTCGAAGGATTGGCAATTTGCCTGTTTACTAGAATGTGGTGTTAGCAACTATAATGTTGTCTCGTTTATTGCCATTCATGTGCCAGAAAGAGATAAAAAAGAGTCAATATAGCCATCAAAAAATTCACAAGATGATGAAATACAAAAAATGTGAAACATGTAAACATTAAAAAGTAATAAAACAACTTAAGACTAGGCTGTATGGGCTGTAGCCTTTTGCCTTCCCAGTCCGGGAGAATATTAAACCAGAGCCGTAAAACTGAATATAAAAAAAAAGAGAATATTAAAAAAAAATCTACAAAAATATTAGTGTGCATTTTCAAACGGTTTAAGATTCGTTATTTTATTAAGCGAGTCAGCGGTTTACATTTAGGCAGAATAATGTCAGATTAATCAGAATAAAAATGTAATATGGTAATTAATAAAGATTACATCATACCTCGAAATCTATCATTTTCTCTCTGACAGATTTACTCGTGTCTACTTATCGTCTAGATTTGTCCTGAGCTGGCCTGGAATAGATCGTTCCTAGCGACAAATTTCGTAATGAAAACTTTGAATACATTTTATTAATTTACACATTACCTGATTGTATGCCTGACAATTAAGCAAGACGTCAACACATAGTAAAAATTAAAACACAAAAAAATTTAACGAACTGTTCATTTTCCAATCTCCTTCATCTATAATAAAGCTAAGCAGAATTTATTTGACACCTAAAATGTGCTTTCAACCTTATTCAACCCGTCTGTCAGGTCAGACTCAGTGTGCCACTGCGCAGTTGGCAATACAATTTCCAGTCACTATACGCAAATGGCCGCTACACTACCGGCCGGATCAATTACGCGATAGTAGACTTAATAATAGCATTGCTTTTATTTTCTAAATTAAAGCGTCATGTGGTTGATTTGGAGTAAATATAGAGTATATTTTTATTATTACTTCCTTTTTATTTTCGCATTCTATTCTCTCTCTTTTACTCATGGGGCTCTACCATGCACCCTATTGGTTATTCAGTTTTTTTTCTATTCACTAATGTTTCGTTACTGTTTTTGATTATTTAATTAGATAATTTTAATTTATCTTTTGTAAAAAAAAATTAAATTGCACTCCATTTTTTTTTCGAAACCAGTACCTATTTGCTTCTTTATTTTTGAAGTCATAGTTGTAATTTGTAATAACTTATTTGGGGTTTTTTAGCGGCATTGACTATGGCGGACGCGATTTTTATTTGAATGACTGTAATATTGTTTCAGAGTGGATACTGTTACGTAAAATTTGTGTATTTTTGTGTTATGAGTGTCTGTGATGATGTGCAATGTGGAGAATCATTGAAATAATCGTCAAGTGGTGTGAAAAGTGATGAGATTTTTTATCATGGTAATCTACCTTATCAAAGTAGCACCACAGTGTCTACCATCGACCATTTGGCGAGAAACTCCCAGGATGCACTGAAATGTATAACACTAGCATATCAATGCAAATGAAGACTTAATACTACTAAAGACTAGACTACACACAATGTATACGACTGAAGGATTTTGTATCCATGGTCATGACATGATCAATAAAGAGAATAACTTATTTTGACAGAGGCGATATTTTTACTTCGATCGAAGTAATATCTAATCATAATTTTATACGGGTTCTCCTAACTGAATATTGTAAGAAAAATCTATTTTTGCTTTGGACAAAAAGTCCCAATCGGGTAGTTATTTCTACAATTTATACATACTCATAGAGCGGGCCAAGGTCCTCACATCACAAGCAGCGAGGCATGTTTTGACGGTTTCTTGGCAGCGGCCATAGACAAAATAAATACTACTGCCCGCCGCTGTCAAACTTCAACGACTCTCCATCGTATTGAGAGAATAATTAAGTCTAAAATTAGAAAACAATCTTTCTTCAAATGTTTTTATAAAATTGTATCGACACCACGTGATTTGCTAAAACTGAGTCATTGTCATAGTATTTTTTCTCGTGATTTGTACGTAGACACATATCGTTTCTTAAAATTCGATCTCCTGACCTGATTCTCTGCCCAGTTTTGGCTCCGCAAATCAAATTTCGACTTGGATAAATTTCTTTACCTTTTATTTATACCATGAGATCAAGTTGTCACTATAGTAATGTCTTAGAATTTCTTATTATTTCGTTTAGAAAAGTCCACATATTATTCCACATAGAATCTTGAGTCTTCTTTCTGCGAATTATCGCTATGTATTGTTGTGTCGAATTCTTGTGAAGGCGTCAAAGCTTAGGTGTCACTATACTGTATATCCTTATTTTTAAAGAACACAGTGAGCAAATAAGGAAATCTAATAGAGAAAATATACCCAGAAGATAAAATATGCCTGATTCGCCAGTTACCTACTTTATCTTTCCAGAAAGAAGAACAGAAGTTTTGATGATTGTATGGCAACCACAATAGTACCTAGTTGAAGTTAAAACTATAGTGCGCAGTGACCTATTTCGTTCTATTGTGCAGTCACCATGGCTGAAAATAAAGTTCATAGGGGCACGAAGAAATATTACAATGACAAATCTGTATAGATATTATTCACCGTTATAAGTCATAACTTTATTAACCACCATCTATTGTTATTTGTTATAACTTTTAACAATAGATTATGGTAAATATACAGTTTAACAATCGGTCTTATCGTTCTATCAACATATTGATAGAACGAAACCATGGAATGAATAAGAAACACTTAGTCTTTACGTGACAAAAGACATTCATTTTATTCAAAAATATCTACCAATGGTAGCCAGCCATAGTCCATAGGTTTGACGACCTCCGTGGTCGAGTGGTCTGTACGCCGGTCTCAAGGCGTCCCCAATTTCGAGAGGTCCTGGGTTCGATCCCCAGTGGAGGCAAGAGTTTGGGTGATGAATTTTCAGACATTTTTTCTCCAGTCTTGGATGTTCATTATATATGTATTATATTATGCATATTCTAAATAATTATATGTATTTATCTATTAAATATATTTGTCCGTCATCTAGTATCCGTAACACAAGCAGCATTTAGTTGCTTAAAATGGAACTAGTTGATAGGTGTGAATGTCTGAGGATATTTATTTTATTTATAGGTGTAAAAAGAACAACACGTGCAGGTGGTCGTGTAAACGAAAGTTTGAAATTGTTAAATAATAAAACATACCTAACTACAGTTTATTGTAAGTTCTTATGATTGTTTACACGGTGCCTGTAATGGTACTAGTTGATAGCGGACGACACGCAGCAGCGTAGACGAAGTCGTCGCGACACAACTGGTTTCTATGCATTTGTGCCGAAGTTGCCAGCTCGATCCTAAGGCAACTAAAACATTGTTTTTTACAATGATAACATACACTAGCGGTTCTGTATTGTGCACGCGTGATGACATTTTAATGTTATCGCATATTACAAAAAACAAAAATTTTGTGAAAATTTAATAAAATATCTACAAGTGCATTTTTTTGCGAAAACGACACCATCAACGAAATCAATAACTTTTATTCATAAATTAAATAAATGGTATGTTGTTGTTGTGCAGGATAATAATACATTTGTGGTGACTACGACAGTTATTTTCAACGTAATTGAAGTAAATAGATGTAGTTTAATAATAAAACTATTGTTTGGGTTACTGCAAACCACCTATTGCAAAAAAGTCAATATTACGAAGGTTGAATAGTGATTGTTCTAAAAAAATACGTTTGTTATATTTTTTAAAAATACAAAAGAAAAACTATATTTAGAAGTTGAAAAGAGTAAAACTTGCACAAACAAAGTAATATTTTTTACCATTTATGTATATTTCATTTTGTTATCATTTTTTAACCTAAACACTTAATATACTTAATCACATATACACTGAAAAGGTGATGAGAGGCAGAGATGGTCTCAGGCGTGGCGTTTCGTACGCTTTCGATTTAGAAAACAAGTGCTTGGATGGGTGACCTAAACGTTGTGATCTCAAGTACCTCCGAGATTCGGAAAGCACGCTAAGGCCCGGCGCACATTATCGACATCGGCACGGCTCAGGATTTTAGGTGATAAATAACATCATAACGCTGCCGCCCGCCGCGCCAAGGCAACACTCGGGGGTAGTATGGACGGTACGGTATGCTTAAGGACGCTTCGGCATCCTAAAGGACGGTGCAGCATGCCAAGGCATAGTTGCCAACAGTGTGCGCTTGCATGTACGGATACCGAAGGATTCTTTCCTTGCCGATGCCGATAATGTGCGCCGGGCCTAAACCTTTGGTCTTGGTCGTTGTTGCTGCTGTTTCTATCCACCAATCCGTATTGGGCCAGCGTGGTGAGTTACTGTAGAGAGGCCCTTGTTCAGCAGTGGGACATATATATGAGACGATTATTGAAAATGAAATGTGTCCTGATCTATCAATAAGAAGACTGGCTTTGAGAATATCTTGCTCGCCAACCAATGCCGGGTTAAATCAACAGGATACTTAGGGTGAGTATTTTGATCCGCAGTCAGTGTAACCACAATATTTATATTCTAGACCATTAATAAAAAAATCCCAAAGTGGTCCAGGTGGTCCACGGTCCGGTCCACCCCTAGGGGTCCACGGGCGACTCGACGGGAGTCTTCACATTCTCACATTTTTGTCGAGTTTTGGGAATATGGTAGAAATATAGTTGCAGGGGAACCACCTATATTTTGAAAGTGGTCTATGAGAAAAATAAGTCTGGGAACCTCTGTTCTAGACCAATAATGTGGAAATGCCAAAATGTATGACGTCAGCTGGACAAATTTGTTATATTTGCGAAGAAAATTCAATGCAATATACATCAGCTGCGCTGCCAGCCGCCATGTTACTAATCCCAGTACCATGTTGTGGTTAAATTGTCTTTGATTATTTAACTTTAGTTCTATTTGAGAATTAGAATATTGGACAAGATCACGACATCATACGATTTCGTAATTGGTCCATATTTTAACCTACTGGTCAACCTGACCGCGGATCAAAAAACTGACCCTTGGTGCAATTTATTATATTTATTGTTCTTCGTCAGTTTTCTTGACCTACATCAATTTGAAAAACAAGTGACAAACGCGGGACGTCACGCTCTCTGCTTATGACATATTGCTTATGAACTATTGTTCCGCGAGCCACTAACATAATGTTGCCACTATATGTTGCGTTGAACATAGCTATGGCTAGTTAATAAGTATGTTGACAAGACTAGACAAATTAATTTAATGAGTGGAAAAAAGCAAATCTCTGTGGAAAATTGATTATTTAAAACCTACCGAGGTGCAAGCGAACATCGGCATTCGCTGACATTAACAAAGTTAAGCGAAAAACCCTATAAATTTTAAGCGTTATAACTTTAATTTAAATTACAAATCTATATCTATACATATAATAAAACTGTAGAGGTCGAATGTCTGTACATAGAAAAAAAATGTTTAAAAAATAATTTATTTTTTTTTTGTTTCTCTGTCTGTTTGTACGGGCTAATCTCCGAACTGGACCGATTTCAATGAAATTTTGCATGGTGATACCTTATATCCGTGGTCAACATCTTAAATACTTTTAATTCCAAGAAAATTGAAGGGTTACCGTGGGATAGTTAAAAAACCGCGGACGAAGTTGCGGGCAACAACTAGTAGGTAATAAAAAGCATGTATTCTATGCAGCGCGCGGGTTGCAATATACTTACGAGTATGCTAATTATTATTACGACACATCGGCTTGTCGGTTATCCTTGTGCAGTTAGATCAGTATTTTCCAGAGAAGTGTAGAGATATAAACATCATGTCTCGCCTAATATCCCACTTTTGGGTACAAGCGTTAGCTTTATAGAGAAATACATAATGAGTACGAGCTATATACTACGCTGGAAACGGCTAGAAACGGTTGGAATAGTGACCGAGATCAATTGCTTTATGCACCTTCAGAAGCACGGAGGATCTCCAGATCTCAATGTTTCGGTCACCTATCCAAGCACCAACCGTGGCGAAAGTAGCTTTGTTTTCAAATCACTGCGCCACTGCGCTCTATATATAGTATAAGTAATTCTAACAATTCTTTGTATTTCCAATGTTGCAATTCAATATAAGACTCACGACATTCGGTTATTGTGTTACTTTATCTAAGTGTATAAAATATAAATAGATAGATAAAAAAATCTGTATTTCTCGAATCGCGTCGAATAAAGTCTTGTAATCGTGTCTTCTGTTGTCGACGCGGGCGTGGTAGGTCTCCGATATTCTACCTTTTCGTACCAAAACATAATAAAAGTTAATTAAATTAACTTCTTGGTTGTAGGTATCTTATAAATCTGTAAGTATCGTATTAATGATTGATTGTACTGTTAGTTTTTAAGTAAATCATTAAATAAATTAAAAAATATTTTATTTTTATGGTGATTTATGGCAAGACTGAACAGACATTATAAGCCTGCATGTCTCATATTAGACTACATAACTAAATACATGACAGCATCGCTTTCTGTCGTGTATATGTCATTCGAGGGTCCGCGGGAATCACGGGTTCGATCCCACCGCCTGTACCATATATAGAATATTCTGGCAAATATACTGGAATATACTGGCTCACATTGTGCCCGGTGCATGGCAACAGGCTCGCCACCTGTTACACGGGGACTTATATATCTATATCTGGCGATATGTGGGTGGAAATATGTTTGATGATATTTATCTATATATGTCAGTAGTTATGTAGAAGTGATAGTAATCTTTTTATATGTTATTTACACTTTACACATACAGTAGTACGAGGTAATGGCAGATTAGCGGCCGAGCGTTGAATGTCACTTTTATCATTGACACAGCACTGATGTGCACTTGTGTCAAGAAGTTCCATTGTGCATATTGCAGTAGTCTAAAATCTTCAGCTAAACTGTTCTTAGCTATTCATCTGATATTTATGAGTGTAACTGAATTTAACAAAATATTAATATTTTTCAGTACTGAATTTCCAATAGCTTTATAATGGTATACTAGCTGTTGCCCGCGAATTCGTTCGCGGTTACTAAGGATTTTTAAGTATCCAACGGGAATCCTTTAATTTTCCGGAATAAAAAGTATCTAAGATGTTGACCAGGGATATAAGGTATCACTGGGTATCACCATGCAATATTAGTCCAGTCAAAATAATTTAAAAGTCACATTAAATCCTACGGTCTTAATTTCTTTTTCTGAGCATTATTTCCGGATTTTGGAAGTCCCCCTTGCAGTTTCCCCCCCCCCCCCCCCCCCCCCCCCCTGTTGAGCGTTGTAAGGAAACTGGCCCAAAACCCTCGTTCCCTATAACTCCTGCTGATAAAATTGTACAGTGGAGATTTAATTAGGAATTAATTTGTTTAACTATCCTAAGCTTTAAGACTTAACAATCACTATAAAATTTTTGGAGCTTTCGGTGAAAAACAATTTTAAACGTTTTTTTTCTTTAAACTGCAAAATTCACCTATGTAGAATTAAATGATTTTTATGATAGACGTGTTATAATTTTTAAAATATTTTTTTAATAAAGCTCCTATAAATTTTTTTGCGAAAACTAAATAATTATTATTGCATTTTTATTTCTAATCAATAATTAAAATAAATTTCAGTGTAGGAATTTATGTGATTTTTTCGAACAAACAAAATTTCCTTGCCCAGACTATACTTAATTGAAATCGGTGCAGCCATTTCGGAGATTGGCCCTTACAAACAGACGAACAGACAAGAAACAAAACATTTTAATTTTATTTGTATTGTCCCTCTTTTTACACCCCCCTCAGTGATTTTAAGCATTTTTTTTCTATGTACAGACATTCGACCTCTACAGTATAAAAAAATTTTACTGTCGAATTAAATGTTCGAAGAAATGTCATGATTTGTTCAAGATGTTACAGTACTAAAATTATAAGCTACTTCAGAAGAAGTCCTATACGTAGTGACGTCCATCCCGACAGGGTTGCAGTTCTTTTTGGAAATAATTAAGTTTTCGCGAAATTCTGAAGGCATAGTTCCAGCACCTTATTCCAGTACCTACTTCCAGTTCCAGTACCTACTTCAGTCAGTTATTTTGGAAAGTAGTTGTAACTAGATAGTTCTGTTTCTACTAAATATCTTTACGGTATTATTGTCATTAAATAAAATCTAATTTTTAATCATTGATTATTAAAGTTAAAGGAAAATCAACCACTATAAATTGCTTTAAATTATTAGGTCCTTACCTATGAAATTGGTGTTTTGTATGGAGATTTTGGGGTTGTCGCCATTTTACATACTAACATTTTATCAGTTTTCTTCACAACGACAAATCCAGAGATAATAATATTTGGCATGTATCATTAGACAAGCTTTAGCAATGTGTGTGTGAACACGCTTGATAAAAATTATTCATCGTTTTTATGTTAATGCAAATCAAATGATGTATTCGGGAGGCAGTTAAAAATAATTGTCTTTGTGTCTAATTTTATCACAATTAAACCTACAAAAAATTATCAAATTAAATAATACGAGCTCAAATATATGGTCTATTTTTAGAAGAGGCAATTATTTTATAAGAATGTTCTGAAACTTAATAGTTACGGACAAATTGCTAAGACAGAACAAAAACACCAATTCCATAGGTAAGGACCCAATATAATTTTTTGACTGATAATTAGCTAAAATGGATGAAATTTTTTTCAAGTTCTTGAAACGCTCTTTGAAAATCTCCTCCTACTTCATGCCGTTTTCCACACTTCAGGTGGTGTCGGTACAACACGTCTACTTCTTCCATACTTCTTTATCACTCGTCAGCTTAGCATCCACTTCTTTTACTCTAATGTCATTCTTCGCGCATTCTATTCATCTCTTCTTTGGTCTTACTCTCACTCTCTCTCACTCTCTCATCCATGTTCAGTAGCTCTGTGATGATGTCAGTTAAAAATTGTAAAACGAATAGCGGAAAAGGTTTAATAATAAAAGTAGGCACTGACCTTGATTTGTATTGAACTAGAAATAACTATAACAGTTAAAGATAATGTAACTCATTTGATTGTTGCAGCTTCATATAAAATTAATGTGTTCATGGAACCCAACAAGGTTATTTAGTATAAAGAAAGGTACCTATTTGTTCAGTTGTCATTTTAGTTCCATTTCAATCTCCAACAGTACTCAGTGTTTATTTGACTTTTTTTATGTTTTATGTATTTTTATCGCCTCTTCAATGTATGATATACGTATCCCTATAAAACCTATTATCAAACATTGACGTCAAAGCATGAATGAAAACAGAATTCACATAGGAAGCGATGGAGGTAAACATAAGCAATGATTTTATAAAGGATGTGCTAGACGAATTCGTTGCACTGTGTCTGTCTTTGAAACATTTTTATTCGAATTACTTGAGTGTTTGTATTACACTTTCTTTAAAAGAACTCTGATTCATTTTGTCTCTAAAACCGCAATTTCCTTAAATATTTTTTAGATACTTTATTCACTGTTTTGTTTCAGCCCGTTCCGAAAACTCTGTATTTATTTTCCGTGACATATTTCTGAAAGAATCTCGCGCAGGTATTTGCATGCGCGCACACCACGAGACATCTCGTTAACATGTCCCCAAAACCTAATTTCATGCACAAAGTTCCGGCGAAGATTACATCATGTGACATAATTTGCCAAAAGACAATATTGCTACCTACTTAAAGATTGTTACACTCAATAAATAAATCTTGTAGTGTTTACAAAGTGTCTGCCAATATGAACGGGTGTGGTCGACTGTTCAGTTTGTGTGGGAGAAAGAATTCGCTTGAACACATTTTAGTCGCCAATTTTAAGAATGTATTTCAAACTGCTTCACGTGTTCTATCTATGTTTAACAGTAATTGAAAACTCCCCTTGTATTTAATGAAAAGTTTTTATTGCAGTGTAGAACAAGCAGATATGTACACTACTAACGGAAGCTGTTTCACGCTCACGGCTCGACTAGTCCACCAGTTTATTATATTAGCGAGCTATAGAAAGAGCTATGCTCGGAGCATCTCTGAAGGACCGTGTTAGGAATGATGTGATCCGACAGAGAACTAGAGTCACCGACATAGCCCACCGTATTAGCAAACTGAAGTGGCAGTTGGCTGGTCACATAAGCCGTAGAACTTGAGTGGATCTTGAGTGGAGACCACGACTCGGCAAACGCAGTGTGGGAAGCCCGGTGACAATATGGGATGATGATATTCGTAGGTTGGCTGGAGTGGGCTGGGAACGGCCGAAGATCGGTGGTGTGCATTAGGGGAGACCTATGTCCAGCAGTGGACGAGCATAGGTTGATGATGAGCGGAAGCTGTTTCAAATGTTTCTACTATCATCTTTAGCCTTTTCTCCAATATCGCCGTATAGTAGTTCCGCTTTACAAAATTGTCTGGCATCGCACCAGACATTATAATATATACCCGGGAACAGAATACAATGTCGGTATAAAAATACTAATGTACAGTCACGTGCAAAAAATATATATACACTTCTGACAGTTAGTGCCTCTTATTAGAGGCGAATAAAGACTATATCCTGCGAAATGTGTATATATTATTATATATTTGCTCGTTTCGAAAAATTATTTGGAATTACCAATCATGATTAGAACTTATATCTGCAAAAATAAAACGTTTAATAAGTATTGGAACAGATATTTTTTAATTATTTAAAAACACTTAATGGACATAAAATTAAAGAACTCCTTCCTCAAAATTACGAGAAAATTAAAGTTTTACTAGCCCAAGGGCGGATCCAGCTTTGGCGCCAGGAGGGGGTCACATAGTCGTGGTCAAGTCAATAACTTATAATTTAATTTTGATAACAATAGATACAAGTAAAAAGTAAGTATTTTAATAATGTACGTAAGTACTGTACTTAAAAATATTTATTCTTTATTGTACACTTGAAAATGATCAATTCGTTAAACAAGGGGAGCGATCACCGAATGGTAAGAGGCACATTAAATCTGAACTTGAAATCTGAGAGGTATCGACTGATGAAGTCCACGCTCCGTCCTGAAGCCATCCAAATTCAGAACCCTGAACACTTTCAACTCGAACTGCAAAATCGCTTCGATTGCCTGGAGGACTGCACAGATGTGGATATAATGACAGGTACGTGGAAACGTGGGTGAAAAGTTCTATAAGCCCAGTCGTACCAAAAGAGGAAAGAAAATCTCCGAGCAAACACTTAAGCTGATGGCGGAAAGTTAATGAACGAGATGGTTCTGCGGTCATCAGATGATACTCTTCTATGTCGGCAGCTCAACAAACAGATCTCGAAGTCACTGACTCGCGACATATGCCGATTTAATACTGAGCGTATAAAAGAAACCATCGAGCGGGAAAAAAGCTCCAAAGTTTTCGCAAGAGATCTGTGACTTGTACAGAGTCTGCTGACGAAGTTGAAGACAGAGGACGGCAGAACTATTGCATCCCGACCTGAACTTTTGGCGGAGATTGAAAATTTCTATGGACAGCTTTATGCGACATCGAGCACTCCTGTCACTCAGGCTACAGACCCTTGAGCCAAATTAACCCGAAACTACACCGAAGACATCCCGGACGTCAGCCTGTACGAGATTAGTTTATCTCTCAAACAGCTTAAGAACAACAAGGTACCGGGTGATGATGGAATTACAGCAGAGCTTTTAAATTCCGGTGGAAGAGCGATTCTGAAAGTTCTTCAGACGCCAAGTTTCAGAGGATCAATTTTAGGATAATAATTTATTTTGATTTTTACTTGTCAAAAATGTATTTGGTGATACCAATTTGATTAAATGACTTTGAGTTTGAGCTATTTAAATCCATCATACTCGAGGGAAAAACGCCAAAAGCATGGCATGTGGGCATGGTGTCACTGTTCTTCATTCGTGACGAAGGGCCCAATTGAAGAACTACAGCTCCTTAGCCATGTTTACAAGCTGTCGAGAGTCCTAACGAATCATCTCGCGCGCAGGCTTGACGACTTCCAGCCTCCCGAACAAGCCGGATTCCGAAAAGGCTTAAGTACCATAGACCACATACATACGCTGCGGCAGGTCATACAGAAGACCAAAGAGTATAACCTGCCATTGTGCTTAGCTTTTGTGGACTATGAGAAAGCCATCGATTCTGTCGAAACCTGGGCCGTGTTACAGTCGCTCCAGAGGTGCCGAATAGACTATCGATACATCCAAGTGTTGTAGTCATTGTACGAAAACGCCACTATGTCTGTTCGTCTTCAGGACCAGAACTCAAAACCAATTCCACTCCAGCGAGATGTGAGACAGAGCGACGTCATATCGCCGAAATTGGAGTAAGCTTCTGGATTGGGAAGGACATGGCATCAACATAAACGGTGAGTAAATGACTCACTTTCGTTTTGCTGATGATATCGTGGTCATAGCTGAGACCCTGGTGAAGACCTGGAGGTCTTACTCCTGTGAAGGTCAGAAGCTCTACACTGGAAATTGTTGACGAGTATGTATACCTGGGTCAAGTAGACCAACTAGGTAGGTCCAATTTCCAGAAAGAGGTCAATCAACGAATCCAACTCGGCTGGGCAGCGTTCGGGAAGCTACGCAGCGTTTTCTCGGTTCATCGACCGCAGTGTCTTAAGACAAAAGTCTTCAACTCGTGCGTGTTGCCAGTGATGACTTACGGTACTAAGACGTGTCCGCTTACAATGGGGCTCATAAGAAGGCTCAAGGTCTCTCAAAGAAAAATAGAGAGGGCTATGCTTGGAGTTTCTCTGCGTGATCGAATCAGAAAGGAGGAGATTCGCAGATTCGGAGAACCAAGGTCACCAACATAGCCCACAAAATTGCGAACCTGAAGTGGCAGTGGGCAGGGCACATTGCTCGTAGAACTGACGGCCGTTGGGGCGGAAAGGTTCTCGAGTGGCGACCACGTACTGGGAGGCGCAACGTAGGGAGGCCCCCAACGCGGTGGACCGACGATCTGTTGAAGATCGCAGGAAGTCGCTGGATGCAGGCGGCGCAGGACCGTGAGTTTTGGAGATCATTGGGGGAGGCCTATGTCCAGCAGTGGACGACAATAATCTGATTGATTGATTGAAATATTGAAGGTATGTAATTACATAAAATCTGTATGGTAACAAAATATATAAATAAAATCATTATGTTCAAATAATGGTCCACCTAAGTCCTGGAACCGGCTCAGGGGGGGGTCATGACCCCCATGACCCCCCCCTTGGATCCGCCGTTGTACTAGCCTTCCAGCACTAAACTAGACTCATTATCGTTACGTGATGATCCAACTTACCACCAAACAAAAATAATTATCTACAAATAGCCGCCACAAACGATTCACAGTTATAACTCTATTGACAAGTAGTCACATAGCAAAACAAGGTGTACTACAGCGTTTCGAAGCACTGTTATTTGAGTGTAAGAGTAGCTTACATACCTAGGTATTCGTGTGTGAAGCACAGCGGGGTGCGGGGGACGGTAGCGTCGAAAGAACCTCTAATTGGCTTGGTACTAATTAAAAATTCGTAATACAATTTCCCAAACGGATAATACAAAAAATAAGATACCTGTAACCTATATATTGACGACCTCCGTGGTCGAGTGGTCTGTACGCCGGTCTCAAGGCATCGCCATCTCGAGAGGTCCTGGGTTCGATCCCCAGTGGAGGCAAGTGTTTGGGTGATGAATTTTCAGGCATTTGTTCTCCAGTCTTGGATGTTTATATATAAATAAATAAAATAAATAAATATCTTCGAACATTTACACCTATCACCTATATATATTCAGGATATTTATATGTATTTATCTATTAAATATATTTATACGTCATCTAGTATCCGTAACACTAGCAGCATTTATTAGTTGCTTAAAATGGGACTAGTTGATTGGTGTGAATGTCTGAGGATATTTATTTATTTATTTTATTTATATATTTTTTCCTGTATTTTTATCCTGCGCCAATTTTCTATATACATGTAATCCCGACTATTATCCCCTAAGGTTTAGTCAGAGACTAGGCTAAAGCACCGCAAAAACAGTTCTTTGCCATAGTCCGAGCTTCACGAAGCAGTGGTTGCACTCAGCGTGACAGGTTGTGAGCCCGTCGTCAATTATGCGGGCAATTCTTTTTCTGAAATACACCAATAATTTAATAACATAAGTTTTATCAGAGTTATGTATTTAGAAATAAATGAACTAATATAAATAAATCCTGCTTAAGTGAGTATTATTCAAACCCAGGTTTGATCAAGCTATACTTTCTATATACTTGTCGACATGTGGGACATGCTTATGGAGACCACTTCTACACCTTCGCTAAAACAGGCTTCATGATATGGAGTGTTCAAGTGTTGATTTTCAAACTATTTCGGTAGCAGCTGAAAATATACGGAGAGATAATTATTAATAATTTTGAAGAGAGTTTCTTCAAAAAATATTCAAGGTTTCTTTTAGATTAACGCTGACCTAGACTTCTTGTAATATCGGGCGGACGTCTGTGGAATATTAAGAATATTTATTGCTTATTTAGGGCTGCCAGTACGGTTCTTATTGAAATACGATTTTATAAATCATAAAGTAGAGTATAAAACATTGCTATAAAATCTTAAAATACTTATTATTTCTATGCCCTTTTTTATATTTTAAATCCAAACTTCTTCGTTAGCGCTCACCCTCGCCGACAGTCGAAAAATACAATAGTCATAGTAGAATTGAGTACAGTGAGTTCTGCCATGAATTTCATTATGTAAATTTGCTTTTTACTTATCTCCTAGGACTGCTTTATAGTCCATTTTCTTATCATTTATCATCAAAATTACATACAATTTATAATATTATTTAAACATATCATTGGTTGGCAGAGATGGTAACTCCCACATTTCGCCATGGCACCATACACCGAGCACGTAATCAGGCTATTCATAATCTTGCATCTTAATAATATGAAAGTGTCATCAACCCTAAGCACCAGACCCCCGGAGCGGTCCAATGTGCGTCACGAGCTATCTTCACCAAACGAAAGGTCGCCGCGCTGTCTCTGCTTCGGTTTATTTTCGGTTCAACTGCCACTCGAGTTCAGTTTAATGAACACAGATTAGTTCCCTTCAATACTGACGCACATTGTATGCTCGGGAGTATATTTTCGATGTTATGGCATCACTACGTAATAGTTAAACTGAAGAAAATAAACGAATACATTTTACATACATACATAAGGTCATTTTCCCGAAGGGGTAGGTATAGATTACTTCTTTCCACTTGCTACGATCCTTAGATTTCTTTAGCTTCATCAACTCTCATCACATTCCTCATACATGCTCGGCGATTATTGGTACTTTTGGCCTGGCCCTTCTCTAAAACGTCTTTGATTTTGTCGAGAAACATTCGCCTGTTATTATTCTGTCTTAGTATTTTATCTGTAACTATTAAGATTTAGAGTATTCCTAAAAAATAATTACCTCGTCTAAAAATAGACTATATTTTTGAGCTCTTTAGATTTGTTTTGATAATTTGTTGTAAGTTTAATTGTGTTATAATTTGGAAACGGAGACAACTCTTTTTAACTGCCTCCCGAATACATCATTTTATTTGCATTCAATTAAAAACGATAAATAATTTTTATGAAGTGTGATATTACACATATTACTAAAGCTTGTCTAATGATACATGCCAAATATTATTATCTCTGGGTTTGTCGTTGTGAAGAAAACTGATAAAATGTTAGTATGGAAAATGCAGAATTCCCCAAAATCTCCATACAAAACACCAATTTCATAGGTAAGGACCTAATATTGAATTTAACGTAATTTTTTGATATAACATTTTATAACTGATAGTTGCCATTCTTTATCTTTTTTCCTATTCTCCATAGATTTTTTGTTACCGGCGCACAATCATGCATTCTTTTCTTGTTCATTATTTTGTCTAATGCGTACGGAAGGTCAGCTTTAGGGTGCCTTTTGGGGTCCTGTATGCGTATAACATTTCACTACCACTTGTGATATGATATTATAAATAAATGTTTGGTAGTAAATAAATTAATAATAATGTATGTATTGTAGTTAAGTAATTATAGCCTAAGTTAATTAATGAACATTTTCTATTCCATAGGTAGATTATCGACAAGGCTTTTTGACAGTTCAAATTAAAATTTACTTTAACAGAAAAAAACACTTGAATGTAATATGATTAACTCATATTACATTCAAGTGTTTTCTTTTATATATTTACAGAAATTTTATAGATAACCTTTTAGTTATCTCAGGTTGCCCTTACAGGGTATCATAAAGAGCCGAGAGATAGGCCTCTCGTTCCTGTATGTCGATAACATGTTCCTGATCACAAGACGATCACGAGATCTGTTGCCTAATGGTACCTATTGAACCTTAATTGTGTAAAGGCTCTTGTATGTTTTACAGACGGGGTACTACTTATTCGAGAGGCCGCTGGACTCGCAGATTCTATCCCACCCCCTGCACCAATGAGTTTGAATAAAACTTATGTACGGTTATAATTATTGGTGGAGTATAGTTATCTAGAGATCGCTTTAATATGCTCGCGGAGTTTAAATCGGAAATTTTCATATCCTTTTAAGAATGTTTTCTATACATCCTTTGAGCCTTTTGTTTCAGGTGTGGGAATGATAATAAACTTAAACAAAACCAGCTACTACGTTATAAATAGTGTGAATTCAGTGAAAATGTTCAATAAAGACTGTTATAAGCTATTCAATAGACTAGTTATCTTGTAGAGTCGGGAATATTTCTTTCAATATTCCATTCTAATATCAAAACATTCTTAAATAGTATGTTACTCTCATTTATAAGACAGTGCCCAAATAAATTACAGAAATTACAACGCATTTGCAATCTGACACTAGGGGTACCCTCCGTGTAAGTTTTCATTGTAAAAAAAACGTTGCAAAATGTCAATTTCTATAGGGAAATGTCAATTTCTATGGGGAACGTGCAAAGCGCCCCAGCGAAAAGTAGCTGAATTCACAATTCTCATAGAAATTGACAGTCTAAACGCAACTAAAAAATAATAAATTATTAGCACTTATTGAAAAAGCAGCTTTAAAAATCTGATTTGATTCAAAAGATCATTCTGCAATAACGATTTATTGTCATAGTCTATTGGCTTTGTTGTTGAATTATTATATATAAATAAGTAATTTGGTTGAAATTATGTGCTAAGATATGTGTTGCAAAGCTACCTTCACCATGGTTACCAATGGATGGGTGACAAAAATATGTAATCTCGAGCTCCTCCGTGCTCGGTCGCTACTGGAACCGTTTCTACCCACCAACCCGCTTTGGGCCAGCGTGGTGGTGTTACGGCCCATACTCCTCATGTGTTTCTCCATGAGAAAGGCCTGTGCCCAGCAGTGGGACGTATATAGCCTGAGGATGAAGATTGTTTACCAAATAAGACAAGTTATAATCAACAGACATTAAATCATCATATCTTCAGACTAATGTATCCCACTGCTGAGTACAGAAGAAATATGTCTTTCAATATATCGTTCATATTTAAATCAAAACATTCAAAAGTATGTTAGTCTCATCTGTAACACAATAACCAAATAAATAACAATGAAGACGAGACAATTTCATGATTCATCGGGCTTCAAGAGACCCTATGCGTCATAAGAAAATGACCGGTGAAGATTTTTATATTGTTCCTTCCTCGTAACAGATCGTTTGAAGAATCGTTCTGAGAATACAGTGAGGACGAAAGTATGGAAGAGCAAAACATATTCCTTCATAAAAGTACCTAACATTTTATCAAAGTTGTTTTTTGTTCTTGTTTTTTTATTCAGATTGCCTGAAATTTGGCCAATCGATCGCAAAATATTTTTGAGTCTATAGGAAATTGTAGAGCATCTAAAGGCTACCTTTATATTCGTTTTTATTCTTAATCCACACTAATATTTTTAATGCGAAACTTCTGACTGTCTGTCTGTCGGTCTTGCTTTCACGTCAAAACTACTGAACCGATTTAATTGAAATTTGGTACACAGATAGTCTAGAGCCTGAGAATAGACATGGCTACTTCTTATGACGATATTCCTATGGGAATGGGTGAAACCACAAGAAGCCACTAGTATTAATTATATTGTGCAAAACAAATCTCAACTTGTTACAAATTGTACGCAATTATACGCACAGATTAGCTAAGGCTTTATTTAGGTTAATAGACATAAATCATATCTAAACATATAATAAAACTGTAGAGGTCAAATGTCTGTACATAGAAAAATATGCTCGAAATCAAGTTCGGGTAAAAAAAGGGAAAATACCAAAAAAAAAATTTTAAACTTTTTTTTGTTTCTCTGTCTGTCTGTTTGTACGAGCTAGTCTCCGAAATGGCTGGACCGATTTCTATGAAATTTTGCATGGTGATACCTTATATCTCTGGTCAACATCTTAGATAGGTACTTTTTATTCCGGAAAATTAAACGGTTCCCTTGGGTTTGTTAAAAACCGTAGTAACCGCGGACGAAGTCGCGGGCAACAGCTAGTATCATATATAAAAGGTATTTATTGCCTAGTGCATTTTTTCCCGAATATTCATTATTAGAAAATTTTCATAATTAAGTGTAACAGGTGATTGCATAACTGCACAACTGCTTGATTTGCGCATTCCAAATCAGTTCTCTTTATTCTTCAGTGCACGTGCTTTATAGTTTTGCAATATTAAACAAATTCAGTGCACATGCTCATAATATTTAATCATATTATCCAGAACAAGTGCATTGCATAATTTTTGCGTGACGCAGGTTTTGTGAAAAACTCGTCCAATATTGTGTGTACAAAAAAAATCAAATACATGAAGCGGATAAGGTAATTTTTACACTTACAGCTAAGCGTCAGTCAGGAGACTAGGCAAAGGCACCGCTAAAGCAGTCTACTGCCATAGCGCTTCAACAAGCAGTGACTTGCATAAGAGCTCACGTGACAGGTGGTGAGCCTGTCGCGTCGTCGCTATAAGCTATTGGATGGTTGCGCAGTTCTAAGACCATTAAAGAAAGAAGAAATAAAGAAAATAATTTATTAGTGACACAGAATTAACCTTAGTACTAAATTGTGACACTAAATGGCGAGCCACTCAGCATGTGTCAGTTGTCGCAGACATCCGACGCTGGTCTTCCGTGGTCACCATTAGGCTCGGCGCACATTACTACTTGCAATAGCACACTGTTGGCGATAATGCCTTGGCATGCTGCAACGTCCTTAGGGATGAGGAAGCGTCCTTAAGCATGCCGTATCGTCCAAACTACCCCCGAGTGTTGCCTTGCATTGGCACGGCGGGTAGCGTACTGAAGGATGCGAAGTATCCCGAAGCAACCTCAAGGCCACCGATGCAACCTCGAGCAAACAGAAGCGGTATTTTTGTTACTACGGCCATATATCATGGAAATTTCCAATCACGTGACTCGTACAGATAAATAGTGCAGTCGGGCATACAGGTCGCAGGAAACTGGTTAATGTGGTAAACACAAGTTTGGCAAGCCTAGGAAAATCCTTTGTCCAGCTGTGGGCGTCTGTAACCATATCGATATCGAATAAAGATAAGTTCTCTAAACCAATAAAATCGAAACAAATTTTATCGGGGTAGAGAACTTGTCTTAAAGCCGAAGATGAAAAATCTCTTGTTAACCACTGGAATATGTACTAGATAAATTACAATGTGATAGTGTTAGGCCGAGGGATCTCAAGATCAATGACCTGCGCTCATCAAAAATTTTCATGTATATTTCGGTATTAAAATGTATTGAGTGCTCGATGAAAAGCGATATTCGCATGTACAACAATCGTGCTCGCGTAGTTGCTATAAACAATGTATGTTTTGTAATTCAGAAAATGAACCTTATGTGTAAATTATTTGTATTAATAGCAATCAAGGCGTAGTCGTCAAATCAAGGGCGACACAGTTTTAAAGAACTGTAATGATATTATCAAATGTACACACTTAGTTTTCAATAAAAAATTGATATTTTTTATTGCTATTTAACCACGTGTTTCGAACGTTTTGAATTTAACACCAAGGTTTGTTAAATTGAAGCAACGTAAATTTCTTTGAGTTTATTATTGATTTAAAAATCAGTTATTAAATGGAGCCTGCAACAATATTATTTATCCAGTTGTATTTCCACAGCAACAAAATCGATTATCAATTTATTACCTTAGTCACTGCCTGAGAATTAAATTCCAGTCTAAGGTCAACATATTGATGTCTATCGCGTGTTGGGTACAAATTACTTTATATTAGATCGCACGTGACTATCAAACGGTTGGCACTTCGTTTTTTTGTGGGAATTTGGCAAACTACCTATTCCTCTCTAAGCTTTGAAGATTCACAGTTAAAGGTCTTCGCCCATACTGGTTCATTACTAATGAGGTTTTATATAAAATATACTAACGTCAATTACAGGTGCTTTTTCTCGTACTTCATTTCTTTTTGGTGACCTCCGTGGTCGAGTAGTCTGAACGCCGGTTTCAGGGCGTTCGGCGTCGCCATCTCTAGGTTCTGGGTTTGATCTTCGGTGGGGGCAGATATTTGTATCATTAATACAGGCATTTGTTCTCTGGTCTTGGATTTTTATACATACATACATATATAATCACGCCTTTAATCCCCGTAGGGGTAGGCAGAGTCCAAGGAGTACGGTGTTCCATAAGACCACATTTAGCTATACAAAAATTGGGTTTGGTTAGATGAAAAATCGTGAAAGAGCAGTAACAAGTGGCTAGCTCATCGCCTACACAATCACAGACCTAGTACCCAATACGCCCTTAGTCGCCTTTTACGACATGCTAGGCAAGAAATAGAGTTGGTACATTATATATGTATTGTATATTTGGAATATTTTTATATATTTATCTATTAAATGTATTTATCCTTCATCTAGTATCCGTAACACAAGCAGTATTAGTTGCTTCAAATGGAACTAATTGACAGGTGTGAATGTTTGAAGATATTTATTTATTCTCTATAGGGAACTATATAATATTTATTTATTTATATAGTTCCCTACAGATGCGCGCTGTTAGTTTTATGAAGAAAAACCTACCGCGACTAAAGAGCTAGGTTTCAGGCAAAAAAAAACCTTAGAACAGAGCATGCCTACTAGACTTTGTTACGTGCCTGGCCTTCTTCTTCGCGTTTTGATGGAACATTGATTGTGTCTGTCCAAAACTCTGCCACAGAATGGCACTGTCGGTGGCAATCATGACATTCTCCCGTGTGCAGCTGGTGGGGCACGCGAATCCATAATATCACGCGCCTGGTCCTATCGCAGTTATATACCTACTCCGGTTAAGTGGACAGAGACCTTAATTCATTAGATATTTTAAGTCTCCTGTGTTTATCCAGGCAGACGTGCCGTCGCCTATATTGGCCATGGATGACTGCCAATGGATGCTGAGAAAATCCATTTAAAGTGACAGCATCGGGAAAATCTTTGATCTTCCTACGGAGAGATTGATTTGGCTTATTTAACGTTGAAAAAAACAGGTTGCTATTAAAAGAAACGTGACGTGAACGTATTCGGTGAAATCTGACTTTCACAGTCTTCTTTGGGGGATGCTGATGTTATGATAAAATGTAGCTAATATGAATAATTGATAGAGGAAAATGTATGGTAATGTCTTGTTCTTGCAGGATGTTTTAAAACTATTTTAAATCTCAGTTACTTTTTGACATTTTTGCCGTTAAAATGTCTAGATTCAATCTAGATTTATATTTCCTGCAAGTGAACCTGAACTTATCATCATTTAAGTACCTACTTACTGGTCAAAGTCTGACTCGCAATTTTTTTATTGTTAGAAGTCAATGACTTTTAACTAACTTATACATTTATGTTAATTAAGTTTGTACACGTGCTAAATAGGTATCAGTAAAATTTTACGATCGTAAAATGCTTCTGTGAGCTAGAATACCCAATTTTAACAACATTTCTTCGCTCAGTCATTGTTTGACTAGAACGTAGAATTTGTAGTACAATTTATAGAACCAATAAAATTATATCTGAGATTTTGATAATGAAATTAAAGATTTGTTACATTTAATTAAGTGGGAGGAGCTCGGTGGCGTAGTGGTTAGTACGCTTTGGCTTTCGATTGAAGACAAAGCTACCTTCGCCATGGTCAGGCCGTGGATGGTTGACCAAAACTTTGTAATCTCGAGCTTCTCCGTGCTTCGGAAGGCACGTTAAGCCGTTGGTCCCGGTCTATTGCGACCGTTTCTATCCACCAACCCGCATTGGGCCAGCGTGGTGGTGTTATGGACCATACTCCTCTTGTGTTCCTCCATGAGGAAGGCCTGTGCCCAGCAGTGGCACAGCATAAAAAAGTGGTCGCTCATGGGGTAACCACATCTTAACTATGCTTTATTACTTTCCTATTTTACCGTCCTCATTTCGGTGGGGTCAACATAAAATCTTTTTCTTGTTCATACTCCTATACCGATTCCTGCCTGACACTCTTTTCATACCTTACATACGCAATGAACCGCTTCTTTGGTTTTCCTCAGATTCATCTACTAGCTATCTTCCATTTTTCTCTTTTCGTTTTATGATAGATACTTGTGTTACTTCTGTGTACTACATTCATCTATGTAATAAAAATAATTTTGACATTACTGAAGAATAAAAAGTATTATCTTTAAACATATAATAAAACTGTAGATGTCAAATGTCTGTACATAGAAAAAAAATGCTTAAAACCAAGTCAGGGGGAGGAAAAAAGAGGGAAAATACCAAAAAATTCTCTTTTTAAACTTTGTTTTTGTTATTTTTCTTTTCTCTGTCTGTACGGGCTAATCTCCGAAATGGTTGGACCGATTTCAATGAAATTTTGCATGGTGATACCTTATATACCTGGTCAACATCTTAGATACTTTTTATTCCGGAAAATTAAAGGATTCCCATCGGGTAGTTAAAAAACGGGAATTCGCGGGCAACAGCTAGTAATTACATACTTTTGAATTATACCAATATTTTTTTTATTATAAGCGACAAATAAAAATCACTTAAACTACCTACATACCCTAATTGTAAACAAACAACAACACAAACAATGGTTAAACAATTGCTTAAAATGTTTAGGCATCATTGCTGTAATTTTCCTTGACTCTCAAAATAAAAGGATATCAATGAAAGATAATACAAAATACACATTGGATTTACTATTCACCATTTGTTCATTGCTAAAAAAGATTACACTTGTTTTTTATCCTATTACAGTTTGCTTACGTTGGTCTTATTACAATGAGCTTACATCTGTGATAAGGGCAACGTAACTACAATGAACAATGTGTTTTGCAAGTGGATTTTTTTATTTATTTCAAAACATGCATATTCTTTTTTCAAACATAATTTTGCTAATCCGTTAGGTTTCCAAAATACCATTCATACAGAAAATTTACCATAAGTAAAATGGAATGGAATCGAATTATATAAGTTTTATGGTAATGAATATTGGTTATCGTTCGATGATCTGACAGGAAGTCCCTAGGACTTTGTATTTGATCCCAGATTGCCCAGGTGACCCTGGGCCCCTGGGCACCTGCCCCAAGTGCAATGTCCTTAGGGATGACGAAGCGTCCTTAAGCATGACGTACCGTCCAAACTACCCCAAGTATTGCGCTGGCGCGGAGGGGCGCGGCGAGCAGCAGCGTACTGAAGGATGCTGAAGTATCCCGAAGCAACCTCAAGGCCGCCGATGCAGCAACCTCAAGCATGCTGAAACGGTATTTTTGTTTGAGGTACTTGCGGCCATATCTATATCATGGAAATTTCCACTTTGTTGCCATGAAGTTAATATAATATGATGCTATTAATCACCTAAAATTCTGAGCCGTGCCGATGCCGATAATGTGCGCCGGACCATATTATCATAGATTTAATTTAATGTAAAAAAATATAATTTATTATGAAGATTTTTAAATATCATTCAAAATTTTGAAGTTTAGTAGTTAGCACCAAAATTTTCCATCGGACCATCCAATGTCATCCAATTTTTATTATTCAAAATTGTCCCAAAAATCAGGTTCCTTCTCCAGACAGATACAGGCGTGTTTGATGTCGTTGCAAGGTCGAGCGGGTTTTTTTATACCTGTTATATTATTATTAGTAAATTATTAAATACACGTAACAGACACCACGGTCACCTATTGTCCAGTCAAATGTAATCAAGCTAGCACGTGTGTGCAAAACTGACACTTATTACAATCACTCAAGGTATAAGTAACGAATTGTACTCAACTGAAAAATCCCTCGAGTCAGCACCGGATGGTAACTATGAATTATGTATTACCCTTTTGATAATGCTGCTAATTACAATACAATTATTGTGCGATGATTCTGCATTAATTTATACAGCTTCGATGATCATTCATAAGCCGGTCGTATTCAGTCTCGCAGCACAGCAAAAATTGTATTGCTTCTAATACAAAAAAGTATAATTCATTATGCTGCTGCTGTTTACGGCCATGCGCATACGACTTTAGTACAGTCAACATATGCATGCTATGTTCCCATTTTAGTACTTTGTCATTTTGACACATCACTCGAGCACGGTAATATAATGTATTGTATACAGTATTTGAACTCCGCCGTAATCTTGAGATAGATACCTACGACCGCGCGGTACGTAAACATGCGGTGGGGTTGCCCGCATCCAGCATTTTAATTTTTGCCTTTTTGCCTACTTTGTGTGTTTCCTTTTAGTTTTGTGATCGTGTATATGCTTTTTTATTTAAACAAATAAAATACTTTGTGAATTGAATTGGAAGAGTTAAATAAAAATGTGTATTTTTCATTGCCAGATTAAATAATAAAAAACAATGTTTATGTTTGAATAGCAAGCTCACAAATTTGCGATCGAAAAATATTTGCGGCTAGATTAAGACATACATACGAAATGCTTTATTATTAAATTTTAAATTAATATCCGCACTCTAATAATGACTCATTAATGCAAGCAAAAATAGATATTTTAAATAATGTACTTGAACGTATTTCGTGGAAAAAAATCGCGCAATTATTATTAAAAAACAACACACCGTCCGTTTGTCGCGCTTGTTTGAGGCGCGCGCGTAGGTATAACTCGATTTTCAACCGTTTGTGTGGAGTTGAAATACTGTATACATTATACCTATTACCGTGACTCGAGTCTAGTGATCCAGTGTCACAATAGCGAACATTTTAACCAAAACCTTAGAATAAAAAACCTTAGCATTTTTTAAAATAAGAATTACATCAAAATATAAACAATAATACGTAGATATTGCGATAACGCGTAGGCAATCCCATTAATATCGGCGTATTTCCCAATTCTTAATCAAAAGTCAAACTTATTGATATGATAACCGTGTAACGTTTTGATAATGAATACAATATTATTAGGTATTAAAGATTAATTAGCACAAACCAAACACATGTTCGTAAAGATAACATTGAATCATGACGCAGTTTGTAAAGCTGTTTACATTAAATTGCGTTTAATATGTTAGGTTCTCTGACTGAAAAATTTTAATTGAATTATTATTAATAATTGTTAATTAATAACCCAATACCCACCCCTCCTTCGCACGGATTCTATTATATATTACACAATACATGAATTATACGTTATAATATAAATCTTCCTCTGGAATGACCCTAATTATTTAAAAACCGCATAAAAATCCTAGTCATCAGCCTATATATGCTCCACTGCTGGGCACAGCCTTTCTCATGGAGAAACCCATGAGGAGTAAGGGCCGTAATACCACCAAGTTGGCCCAATGCGACCGGGACCAACGGCTTAACGTGCCTTCTGAAGCACGGAGGAGTTCAAGATCACAATGTTTTGGTCACTCATCCACGGCCTGACCATGGTGAAGGTAAATAATAAAATAAATAAATAATAAATAGATCCTCAGACATTCACACCTTTCAACTAGTCCCATTTTAGGCAACTAAATGATGCTTGTGTTACGGATATCTACTAGATGACGGACAAATATATTTAATAGATAGATACATATGAATATCCCGAATATATTAGGTCTTTACCTATTTTATTACTTTTACCATTTTACAAACTAACATTTTATCAGTTTTCTTCACAACGACAAATCCAGAGATAATAATATTTGGCATGTATCATTAGACAAGCTTTAGCAATATGTGTGTGAACACGCTTGATAAAAATTATTCACCGTTTTTATGTTAATGCAAATCAAATGATGTATTCGGGAGGCAGTTAAAAATAATTGTTTTTGTGTCTAATTTTAACACAATTAAACTTACAAAAAATTATCAAATTAAATAATACTAGCTCAAATATTTGGTCTTTTTTTAGAAGAGGCAATTATTTTATAAGAATGTTCTGAAACTTAATAGTTACGGACCAATTGCTAAGACAGAATAAAAACACCAATTTCATAGGTAAGGACCCAATATATTTAATAGATAGATACATATGAATATCCCGAATATATTATATTAGGTTGGGGAAAAAGTCTTTTCGCATTATAGTATGTATAAACTTGTAATAAAATCTCTTTGGCTATACTATTTGTATCTGGCTGTTTTTGGTATCATTGAAAGTTTAAATTTTAAAGAACATAATTCCAAATTCAAATTAGGAAAATGTGCGATTTTCATTTGTTTTTCGTACCGCCAAGATGAGTGAATCTAATGAAGAAATTCGATACATTTTAAAATTTTACTACAAAAAAGGTAAAAATGCAACGCAAGCCGCGAAAAAAATTTGCGATGTTTATGGACCTAGTGCAGTGTCTGTGAGAGTAGCACAAATTTGGTTTTTTGGCGTTTTCAATCCGGAAATTTTGATGTCAAAGATGCACGTCGCTCTGGTCGCCTTATTACAGATAAAATGGATGCCATTTTTGAAAAAGTGGAGCAAGATCGGCATGTCAGTAGTTACGACGTAGCTGAAGAACTGGGAATTGACCACAAAACAGTTTTGGCGCATTTGAAAAAAACTGGGTACACAAAAAAGCACGACATTTGGGTACCTCACGAGCTCACTGAAAGAAACCTAATGAACCGTGTACTCATTCGTGATTCTTTATTACGACGTAATGAAACCGAACCATTTTTGAAGAAGCTGATAACTGGTGATGAAAAGTGGATCACGTACGACAAGAACGTGCGAAAAAGGTCGTGGTCAAAGGCCGGTCAGGCTTCACAGACTGTGGCGAAACCCGGGTTAACTCGCAACAAGGTGATGCTGTGTGTGTGGTGGGATTGGAAGGGCATTATTCATTATGAGCTGTTACCACCAGGTAGGACCATCGATTCTGAACTCTACTGCGAACAACTGATGAGATTAAAGCAAGAAGTTGAGAGAAAGCGGCCGGAATCAATCAACAGAAGGGGTGTGGTTTTTCATCATGATAACGCTAGACCTCACACATCTTTAGCCACTCAGCAAAAATTAAGAGAGTTTGGCTGGGAGGTGTTAATGCATCCGCCGTATAGTCCTGACCTTGCACCTTCAGATTTCCACCTGTTTCGGTCTCTTCAGAATTCTTTAGGCAGTGTCAGGTTAACATCACGAGAGGACTACCAAAACCACTTGTCGCGGTATTTTGACCAGAAGTCCCAAAATTTCTATAGCAATGGGATCATGTCCCTACCTACAAGATGGCAAAAAGTTATCGAACAAAATGGTACCTACATACTTTAGTTAAATGTAAATAAACTATATTAAAAAATGTTTTGAATTTTCTTAAAAAATGCGAAGAAACTTTTTCCCCAACCTATTATAAATATCGCCATAGCCAGGGAATTCATCCTCACACGTTAGAACCAAAATGGTCGCGTACCGTGCGTTTTAGAAGGAATTTCCTTCCTTGCACGCTTAGGCTGTGGAATGAACTTCCTGATGAGGCTTTCCCAAGAGACTACAGCATGGGGTTCCTTCAAAAAGGGTGTAAAAAGATTTTTTAAGGGTCGGCAACGCGCGGTGATGCCCTCGGTGTTGCAGGCGTCCATAGGCTACGGTGACCACTGCCCATCTGTGTGGGCCGTATGCTTGTTTGCCACCCTGGTGGTATAAAAAAATATATATATATAGAGAGAGATATATATATAAACATCCAAGACTGGAGAACAAATATCTGAAAATTCAACACCCAAACACTTGCCTCCACTGGGGATCGAACCCAGGACCTCTCGAGATGGCGATGCCTTGAGACCGGGGCGTACAGACCACTCGACCACGGAGGTTGGCAAAAGCTGAAGGTGGCTTTTGTTTGCGATATAGAAAGCCAATACGTAGGTACGAGTTCTAACCGGGATCGACATCGGGAAGAGACTTTGTTATACTATCTATTGAAGCTTCAGTTCGGAGGAGCTCGGTGGCGTAGTTTTTACGCTTTAATTTCGATATTGAAAACAAAGCAACTTTCGCCATGGTTGGGCATGGATGGGTGACCAAAAAGTAGGCACGTTAAACGGGTTAGTTCAACTAATCCCTTGCATCTGAACTCTACTCTTACGTACTGTGACTTAACATCAGGTGAGATTTTTCTGGTCCACTATAAAAAAACAATGAATACGCATTGGTCTAACGTGGTATATACCTCTCACCTATAATGCACATTCTTACATTTAAAAAATCTTAAATCTATTGGGTATTTGTTCTTCCACAAAAGGGGTCACTGCGAATTAGGTCCTAAGTCGAGTTTGTCTTAGTTTTTGTCACAAGGACCATATTTGACCTGTTTTTCTTATTGGACACTATTTAATGTAATTAGAAGATAGTTATTTTAATATCAAGGTGATATATTTCACAAATCCCAACAATGTGTAACTATAAATTTTTGAATACTGTAAAGAAAGATCGTAAAGTCGAATTTAACGAGTAAGGCGAATTTGATGGTAAATTTTATTAGTATTTGGCGCCGATCTTGTTCTGACGAAATTAGGGTAAAAGTGTTTTGGAACGGTTAATCAACAACAAAAACAGAAAACAAGAGTAATGTTGTTTGGGATAGAATGAAAAATGCACATGTTAGAGGAAGTGAGTGGCGCCAGTGATTGAAGAATAGAGTTATAGGTTAGTCTGTGCGGAAAAAGAATGGTCGTAAGTTTGGATGGCGCTTTTATGCTTATTTCCTGTATTTGATACGTTGACCACACTATTATTATATTATGATAAAAGAAGGGAGTTTTTGGCGGCATTTCACTGTCCCGGACGTCGTTTTTATTTCGATGATTGTAATATTCTTTCGGAGTGGATATTGTTACGTAAAATCTGTGTAGTTTTGTGTAACAAGTGTCTGTGATGATGTGCAACGTGGAGGATCATTGAAATAAGCGTCAAGTGGTGTGAAAAAATTACACTTGCATTTCAATGCAAATAAAGAAATAATTCTACTAAAGACTAGTCTACACACAATGTTACGACGAAGGACTCTGTATCCACGGTCATGAACAATAAAAATAAACGATAAAGGAAAAAAGTTGGCCTGTATTAATTTGTTTTTTTTTTTTCAATTTTTCAATGCATTTCAAGGTATATAGCCGAGTTGGATCATAATTTGCCGCAACCATTCTCTTTCTGCACAGACTCTAGTAATAGACACTAGAAGATTGCAAAAACGGAATGAAAACATACATAATATGAAACATATCTCGTGTTTATCCCTGAGTTGGTAGGCAAATATGGTAGACCCACTATTCGCTTGATATATTTAAATCCAGTTGGCGTCGTCCTCAGGCTATGGTCGTCCTACTGCCGGTGCAGGCCTTCCTCACGGAGAGACACATGAGGAGTATGGGCCGTAACACCACCACGATGGCCCAATGCGGGTTGGTGGGTAGAAACGGTTGCAATAGCGATGGGACGGGCTTAACGTGCATTCCGAAGCACGGAGGAATTCGAGATCACAAAGTTTTGATCACCCATCCAAGGCCTGACCATGGCGAATGTTGCTTTGTTTTCGATATCGAAAGCCAAAGCGTTCTAACCACAACGCTACCGAGCACCTCCAAAATCCAGGCTTAACATGGGGCGAGCGGCGAGCCTGCTGCTACGGTTTTATGTGAGGCAAGTTTATTGTAAATATTGACCGATCGACTGTTTGTGAAATATGCGTATAAAGAGGATGGTTCAGCGGAGATTGGAAAAGTGACGCGACACTAAAAATGTAATAGTCATGTAAGAAGAAAGGAAGTTCTTATGATTGCTATACTTGTATCTTAGAAGTGTCAGGGCGGATGTTCCCACTTTCCTAAAATCCTCGTTTCCCCACTTTTCTATAGTAATTTGTACGCTTTTCGCGATACAATGATGACTAACGAACTCTTGGAAGGTAAATATTTTTTGGCCAAAATATCTGTCTTAGGAAATCGCCACAGTATAATTCGCGGAAACGTCTACATTAACCCAACAACTTTGAAGAAGTTAACAAAATATTACATTAATGTGTTTGTTGAAACAACAAAGTATAATTTATTCCTTATCGCCTTAAGTTTACCCAAGAAACTTCGGATTACTATGTAATTTAATTACACAAATGAAATGAAAAGGATTGAATGTTTAATTACATTGTAAACTCATTAGCATAATTAGCTGCGATTAGTCTACACTTATAGACAAATAGCGGAGTACATAGTGTTAATAAACAAACATGTTGAATTGTCATCCCAATAATAATCATAATAATGTAAGTAATAAAAGTGTAACTGGCTGACGGTCAAACTATTGATACTCATTTAGAAAAAAAAATCTTATTAATTATTAGACCCGCATAAGCGAAACCCACACTTCATAATTCTTATTCCTGTCTGTTTGTACGTTGTACACTAATATTACATGAAACTGAATACGTTTTATCTATGCAGTACTAGCAAGTTTTTCATTTATCTAAAAAAAATTACAATGATACACTCCACTTTAATTAATTCCAAATTCAACGTTCGTAGTTGGGAAGAAAGAAAAGTTCTAAAATGTAAATAAGACCAATCGAAAGATATTTTTATTGCTTCAATTCTTTACGCCTATGTTTAATTTATTTTAGTATTCCGATGTAAAATTAGTTCGATTCTCGTTCACCTGTAGTTAAGTAATGAATCCCGTGATATCTATATTTAGGTGGCTATACTCATGCGAGAGTACGTCGGCATTTATATAAACACCACACTCGATTTATAAGACGTGTATATGTTTATCTTTATATATAGTATGTCTCTTCCCAGTATTCCTTTGGCTATGTGCCAATATTCAAATGTTGTATCTGACGAAATCTCTAATGAGGGCTGTCCATCTGTCAACAGACCGAAAGAAGCGCAGAAGCAAGCAAGTGATGAATTATCAGGTATATATCACTGGCCAACCAACCTTTTTCATGCTATTTCCTATAAATATTTAATTTCTTTACTGCAGACTATTAGAATCTTCAGTACGAAAAATTGTGGCTTTAGAGATTCGTAGCATTTCTCTGTCAAATTAAATATTTTGTAATGATCCCATATTTCACTGTTATCAACCAATTGCTAGCATTGTGAATGGCAATAATGTGACATTTATATTAATTTCAAATAAATTTGTGTTTTCACATTCATGTCGTATGAAAAGCTTCACTTTTTATTAAAGCTTCCTTAACTTCGTAGCCTATGAGAAAATAAAATCATAGCACGAAAACTTCTTGGTGTGACGATCAGTCATGTGCTGCCTATATGCAGTCCAAGCAGCATATGGGTGATCGTCGTAGATATCCCCTATGTTCCGCAACGGTGTCTGAGACGATGTTGATAATAATGCATTATTAGGCATTTTGTTACATAAAAGTCCTTCAAAGACACTGTTTTCTGACTCTCAAATAAAAGTACTTCTTCACAAAGTCGTTAGTATTTATTCGGCTTATCCTCGGAACAGTTCTCATTTCTTTAAGAGTTTTCAGTTTTTTCTCAGAAACACAATGAAAATTATTTGAAAGACATATCAAAGCCACAATAAACTAAAAATAAATCCATTACGAGCTCTTTTCTTAGAATACACAAAGACATATAAAAAGTTTTTGCAAGAATCATAAATTATTTGAGCTACGAGTTTTCTTTAGAACATGAGAAAGTACTCCGAACCTATTGCAATGAGGATAGAGTATAAGTTAAACTATTGATTATTGTTATACGCTCATAAATATGTATAAACTATGAATTATTTAGTATAATGTCATATAAATAAGCTTCATTTGCCGCCCACCGATAATATGGAAATAGCTGAGTATACTTTAGACGTGCAATAAACATATTTATTTTTAAACGGCTTCATGTACCAACGGAAAACAAGATTGATTTCAATACATTGTTGAAGAGCTCAGTGTATTATAGTTCTTGTCGAGAATAAAGCAATCATCTCTTTGACGACCTCCGTGGTCTGTACGCCCGGTCTCAAGTTTAAAAAAAAAAAAATTGGTTTTGGTTTTTGGCGGCATTCAACTATGGCGGACGTGATTTTTATTTCGATGATTGTAATATTGTACGGAGTGGATATTGTTACGTAAAATCAGTGTAGTTTTGTGTAATAAATGTCTGTGATGATGTGCAATGTGGAGGATCATCGAAATAAGCGTCAAGTGGTGTGAAAAGTGATGAGTTTTTTATCGTGGTAATCCACCTCATCCAAGTAGCACCACAGTGTCTGTCATCGATCGTTTGACGCCAAACTCTCCCAAGATGCATTGAAATGCATTACACTAGCATTTCAATGGCAACTACTGAAGAAATGTATACTGAAGACTTGGCTGTATGGGCTCTGTTCCCTTTGCCTTCCCTACATGAGAGAATTTTACAACAAAAAAAATTTTTTTCTGGACCTGTTGGTACTGCCGTTTCTACTCATGTATGTTATGAAGTGTTTGAGCCTCTACGCCGCCGAGAAGTTCGGTAGCTCCTACACTTTGGCTTTCTTTCACCATGGTCAGTCCTTGAGTCTTAGTGATCTCGACTCTACAAATACACATTGGGCCAGTGTGGTGGTACTGCGGCCCTTGTGTGTATACTCCTCATGTGTTTCTCCATATAAGAAGGCCTGTGCCCCCAGAGGGACGTATAGGCTGGTGGATGTGATACCTGTCATGCACGACTGAAGGTTCTTTAAACTATATATTAGGTCCTTACCCATGAAATTGGTGTTTTGTATGGAGATTTTGGGGAATTCTGCATTTTCCATACTAATATTTTATCAGTCATAAAAATTATTTATCGTTTTTAAGTGAATGCAAATAAAATGATGTATTCGGGAGGCACTTAAAAAGAGTGGTCTCCGTGTCCAATTTTAACACAATTAAACTAAACTAAAAAGAGCTCAAAAATATAGTCTATTTTTAGACGAGGTAATTATTTTTTAGAAATACTCTGAATCTTAATAGTTACAGACAAAATAAAAACACCAATTTCATAGGTAAGGACCCAATATGTATCTTTTGAGAAACAACTTTTACAAACTTAAGGTTGAATTTACAAGACCTTTTACTATAAGCTGACACATTCCAAAGTGCAAAATTCTATATAGGGCCCTCATTCGGAACGCGAATGAGGGTTAGTGTGGTTTCATAGTAACGCAAGCCGCAACCGCCCGCCGGCCACGCGCGCACTATTACTAACAAAGATTTAATGCCACACACACGCGCTCATACGTCAAAATGTAATCTCGCTGGTTCTGTGACCGTTATGGTCAATATCCTTCATTTGTTTTTTTTTATTTATTTAGTAAGGCCCAGCAATAGAACGTAATTATGTTACACGCTACGCACATTCACACACGTGTGTAATAATAACATTGTAGAAGTAGGTAGTCAAGTTTCGGAAGCGTTTAATTAGTTTTTTAAAAAGATTCACAAGACTTTAATTATTAACTATATATTAAAACTATGTAGCCGATTTTGAGGCTCTAAGAACTAGTGATTAAAAATGGACGACCGATGTGTAGGCCGAACCAAATAGTAATGGTGCGAGCTTTCATTGAAGTTATAATGAAGGCTCGTACCTACAGCAACCGCAGCATTCCCCGTATCCATAAGGATGTGGCTCTGATAACAATACTAAATGCTGCGTGTGCCGTCTCTAATCTAGAGCGGTAGGGCGAGGGGGTACCATAACTCCTCCCTCCATAAGAGCAAAATTATCGGGTTGTCCGATTTCAGGATTCCGATGATTTTGCCTAGAAGCAATATAAATTTTTACAATTTTATGGAATTTACAATATAATAATACAAAAATGACTATACTAATTATGCATAGGCTTACATATACTAGAACACTGAAGTTAGAGTCTGTTTCTCTATCAAGAGCACTATTGATCACTTCACTGTTTTTCAAGGCGTGCGACATAAACTTGATCTCGTCCAAGCCGACATCTTTCATGTTGAGTGCACGCGAACTGGATAGTGACGTGTTCGTGCGCAACTGCGGTAGGTTTATAACTGGAATCGGTACGATGTCCTCTATCTCGGTGAAAGCACGACGATGGTGAATCTGGATGCCTTGTATTTCGAAGTCACAGAGATCTTCGAGCGTAAGCAGATAGGTGCCTTTCACCTGGTAGTTACTCCTTTCGCCGTTGCAGTGCTTGACAAGTGTAACTTGCAACCGGGAGTACAGAATGTAGTTATCTGTATTGACTCGCTGCACTTTGACATCTTCTATGTTGATAGGATGCTGTTGGCAGCGGCTAAGGTTGCTGTCAAACTTCATCAGCTGTTCCACGCAGGTAAGCTCTGGATTCATTGCTCTATTTCCATCAGAGCACAGGAGGTGGTCGCCAGCAGCAAGAGGGCGACACGGCTTCGTGATCGGTAAGTATTTCAATCCTTTTGCCAAAAGGTAGGGGTATTTAGGAAATATAGTTAATGTTTTATTTTCAGGTTCATGGAAAATAGGTAAGGAATACAATTTTAGGTAATTATAAGTATTATTCTCGATAAGAGGAATCTCTATGATAAACGTGATCTGGTTTTGCTTTATATAAGATTTTACAGTAAATGTTTCCTCTAAACTAACAAGATTATTTTCATTTACAGGATAAACAAGATTTTCTGTAATAGATATATTCCTTAAATGTTCTAACAGCTCTGTAGAGTTAATTATACACTGATGTAATATAGAAGCTTTACTTAATGCTAGAGCTGTCTCAATTTCGCTCAAATGAATATAAATTGTATGAAAAGTACTTATAAACAAACTATATAATCCTAAAATATACGAAGCTAATATAGAGTTACTCTCTTTATTAATTAAATCCTTTAATGAACTTTCCACCTTTTTCAAGCGTGTATCCAAAGTGATAGTATTTTCGTTTACTTTCTCAGTTACATTAATAAGGCTATCTAACATCTTGGAGACTATCGTGAGTTTGTTTGAAGTTAACGTTTGCTTATGATTAGCGAGAGATATTAATTGCTCATATTTTAAAGCGTCTTCATGATCAAGATTGCCTGTAATTATTTTTATAAGAGAGCCTAAAGGATTTAAAATACCTCGTTTAAAACGTTTTTGTGGAACTAATTGTCTATATTTATTAATAGTTAAATCGCGAATATAATCAGAGTGCATTAGCATATTGATAAAGTCATGTGGAAATGGCTTATTTAAATCTAACATTTTCTTAAATTCAGTATACTTAGAAATTACAAAAATTAAGTCGTTATAAATGTTATCTAAATGTAAGGTCTTTATAATAGTCCAGTTATCTATTTCAACATAAGCTTGACCTTCCTTAACAGGAAGAAGTCCTGGGTTTTCGTCAAGGCGGTGCAGATGAAGGGCCAGCACCGGCGTCACGATCAGTACACTCCACCTGTGGAGGTCGTTTGATATTTTTAATTGGGGCTTTAGTTATACGTCCGTGCGTTTTAATAGGGACAATATTTCTATCTATTTCGCCGGTTATTTCCGCTTTATGATATCGCGCTTTATCTTTGCTTTTACGCTTATTAGTATCTTTAACATAAACTACTTTTCCTTGCGAAAGGCTTATATTCTCTTCGCCTCCGCGTTGCTTTCTGATGCTTTCTTTCTTTTCTAACATTTTAGTTGCTATATACTGATATAAAAACTTTGTCCGCTTTGCATGATCTTTAACTAATTGCTGTATATAAGTTTTCTCAAAATTAATATTAAATGGATTTTCTGAGTCAGTATGCCCGAAAACTGCTTCAAATGGTGTTAATTCGGTAACGGAATGAATAGTGTGATTATAAGCCATCACAGAGTATGTCATGACAGATGATGCGTCGGTACACTTTTGTTCATATTTAGCAAGCCTATATATCTCAATAATCGTGGAATGAAATCTTTCTATAAGTCCCATAGAGTTTGGGTTATTTGGGGTTCCGATGTGAAGATCTATTTTGTGTAAACATAAAAATTCTTTCATTAATTCATTATTAAATTCAGTTCCGGGGTCCGCACTAATTCGTTTAGGGGTTCCGTAAAATGAAAAATATTTAACAAGAGCTCTAACTACCTCTGGAGTAGATTTGTTACTAATCTCAATACATTGTCCTAATTTACTGAAAGCATCTATTAAAGTTAAGTACTGTTTTCCTTCTATAGAAAATAAGTCGATAAAGATTTCTTGAAAAGGGGCTTCTTGAGTCTGTGTTAATTGTAATACGGGTTTCAATGGCTTGCGATCATATTTCATTTTTTTACAAGCTTCACATGCGTTTATAATAGCAGTTACTGTTTCTTGCATCTTAGGCCAGTAGTAATTTCTACGTAAATGAACAAGGGTTTCTTTGATTCCACGATGGCAAGTTTTACCTTCGTGATGTTTAAGAACAACGGCTCTTTGTTCGCCTTCGTCTTCTATGCATACAACGCGTTCTGTACATTCGTAAAGTTGAACCATATTCTTTTTAAATAACTGTGTTACAATGTTGCTAAATTGCTTACGGTGTTCTTGATGTTCAAAATAGATAAAATATTTAAGTTTAGGTCTGATATATTCTTTGAGGAAATCTTTAATTAAGGTTTCATTATTTAATGGCAAAAATACTTCTATAATCTTTTGTTTTTCTCTATTAAAATGTTTTATCTGTGGTTCATTTTTATGCCAGAAAAATACTAAAATTTGATTAGGTTTTGTATCGATTGCTTCGTGTAATATAGGTATTCCTAACGATTCCATATCTAATGCTGAATGTATAGTTTGAGAAGCGTTACTTATCTCTGAGGGAGATCTAACGGGATACTCTATATTTTTGTTCGAATTATCAGAGTCTGAAATAGTGATAACTGAGGTTGTTCTACTTTCATCTGATATGGACATAGTAGATGAGTTATTACGGTCCTTTTTATCTATGTTCACTATCATAGACTGATTATCTGAGGCATCTAATGCGTTTACTTTAATTCGCGACAGTGCATCTGCGTTAGTATTCTGTTTTCCATTTTTATAAATAATTTCAAAGTTAAAGTCTTGTAATCGTAATCTCCAACGAGTTAATTTACTATTTGGATCTTTTAATGAGTTAAGCCATGCCAGGGGTCTGTGATCGGTATAAACATAGAATTTTCTACCATAGAGATATGGTCGAAAGTGTTTTGTAGCCCATATTATGGCTAATAATTCGCGTTCAATGGTACTGTATCTCGATTCAGTATCGCTAAGCGTACGGCTTGCATAAGCTACGGGTTTATCACTACCAATTTTTCCTTGGGAAAGTACGGCTCCCAAAGCTACGTTTGATGCGTCCGTTGTTAAGATAAATGGTTCATTAAAATCAGGATATTGCAACAACGGTGCATGGGTTAACAATTCTTTACATTTATTAAAGGCATCTATATATTTCTGGTTAATAATTATTTTATTACGCTTTTTTAAACAAGACGTTAGTGGTTGTGTGATTTTCGCGAAGTCTTTTATGAATCGTCGGTAATATCCTACGAGACCTAGGAAACTTTTTATCTCAGTAGTTGTTTTAGGTAAAGGAAAGTTAGTAACGGCATTAATTTTATCATTATTTGGCTTTAGACCATCTTTAGTAATAGTGTGTCCTAAGTAAAGAACTTCTTTTCTAAGGAACTCTGACTTATCAAGTTGCACTTTAAGGTTAGTAGATCTAAGTCTATCAAATACTGTTCTTAGTTTCTGAATATGTTCGTCTAAACTAGCTGAATATATTATCACATCATCTAAGTATACCATACAATGTAGTCCTTGTAGGCCGCGTAATACATTGTCCATTGTTCGTTGGAACGTCGCGGGCGCTGTTTTTAAACCAAATGGCATTCTAAGGAATTCAAAATGGCCATTCTGTGTACTAAAGGCAGTTTTCTGTCTGTCTTCTGGTTCAATTTCTAGTTGATGGTAGCCACTAGCTAAATCTAGGGTGCTAAAATATACACTTTTACCTAGCTTATCGAATAAATCGGTTATGTTAGGTAAAGGGTACTTATCGTCGATTGTAATATCATTTAAACGTCTGTAATCTATAACCATTCTATATTTTACTTCACCTGATGCGTCCATCTTTTTGGGGACTAAGTGCACAGGTGCATTCCATGGGGAATGAGATTCCTGGATTACATTGTCATTTAGTAACTTCTCTACTTGTCTATTAATTTCTTCAGCTTGCGCTGGGGCCTGTCTATATGGTCTAACAAAAATTGGATCTTCATTTTTAGTTCTTATTTTATGTTTAACTTGATTTGAAAATGTTAAAGGTAATTGGTCGCAATAGAAAATATCTTTATATTCTTTACATAAATTAGTTATTTTTATTTGTTCTTCGGAGTTAGTGTGATCTAATCGTAGTTTCTTTAAGTTGTTATTTAATAGGTTATCGACGCGTTTTTCTGATAAATTATTAGTAAAATTTACTTTACACTTTTGTGTGTTATGTTTTGCTACAGATAATGGTTTTGCAAATGTCATTATGAATTTCTTATTTGTGGCATTTTGTATAACAGTACTAGCATATCCATTATGACAATTAATTAATGCAGAAGGCATTCGTACGCCTGGGCTAAATTCTCTACTTTCTAAGATAGCTTCACCTGAGTACTGGTCAATTGGAACTTTGACACGTTGTTCGCATCGTGGATGAATTACAATTGGATAATCTAAGTTTGTGTTAATAATAGGTATCATAGAGTTTCTAGTTTTTAATATTAAATTTTTCAAGTCTATTACGGCATCTAATTGGTTTAATAGGTCATTGCCTATAAGACCGTCATAACGTGAGTCGACGTCATATAAATAAAACTTATGGTATTCGTTACATTTAAAAGTTGGTAACAATGGAATTTCTATTACTTCATTGTGAAAACTAGAAGCATGCGTACTGACTACTTGGAAATTTTCAGGTTGAATATAGTCATAAAAATATTCATATGCTATTTTAGGACTGAAAAAGGATCGAGTGCTACCTGTGTCGATCATTAATTTAGCATTTATTTCAGGGATATAAATGTAGGGCAATTTTAAGGTTGGATCACAATTAATTTCTATGGTTTCAGGTCTTTCGAGGCTGGTATAGTAAAATTTTCAGGAGAATCCTGAGCTACTAAATTTTCATCGAGATTTTCTTCAAAAGGTAAGTTCTCGTCATAGTCAACGTAATTTTCTTCGTTATAAAAGTCATAATTTTGATCATATTCGATACTGTCTTCGTACGTATCGTTAAGTAAATTTATTTCGTGTTGTCTTGGAATAGCGGTTCTCATAGACACGTCGTTTATAGGTTGTCTAGTTTGTCCAAACTGTTGTGGAGTCATAGTTTTATTAGCGTTTTGGGGTAATTGTGGGCGATATCCGAACTGTGGTCGATATCCGAATTGTGGTCGATATCCGAATTGTTGGGGACGATTTACTGATTGCGGACGGTATCCATATTGTGGGTGATTTTGCTGACTATTATTATTATTATTGAAATTAAAATTTCTATTAAATTGTTGTGGTTGACGCGAAGTTTGCGGTACACCGAATTTAAATTTGTTAAAGTTATGATTATTTTGTGTAGGGGAATTTACGAAATTAGGTTTAGTATTTTCCATAGAACTCTGGGGTTTGTTAATATTATTCTGATTATTATTATAAATCTTATTTCGTGACGTATATTGTTCATGAAAGTTTACTTCTTCTAAAACTGCACTGAGGGCGTCCTCTAATGTAGTAGGAGCTTTTAATCTCACAATTCTAACTAAATGCGCGGGCAAGTTATACAAGAAAACATTTAATGATGTATTGTTATAAATAGAAATCTTAGCGCGTTTGAGTTCGTTGTCGTTTAATATATTTACCTTGGCAATTAACAGGGATCTTACTGTTTGAACTCGGTTACAAAAATCTAAGAATGACTCGCTTTGTTTAATTTTTAATGATTCTAACTCAATGCATAGGCATTGTTCGCTACGCGGGTCTCCAAAATGTTGCTCTAATAGGGCTTTAAGTTCTGACCAAGTAATTACGTCTTCCCGTTCTGATAAGAGGGCTGCGGCGTCATCTACAAGACGGCTTGTTATAGCGTGGTATACGTATAAATTTTGTTGGTCGTTACCACGGTATTTACTTATTATGTACTCGCTTTTACGTAAAAATAGATTTAACTGTCTTTTGTCTCCACCGAATGTGGGAATTAATTTTAACATTTCGCTCGGAATAGCGATAACTTGTTCTTGGGGTTGGGCTTCCATTTTAAAAATTAGCGAATATTACTGAATCTAACTATAATAATATAGCAAAATTGAGTACGAGCTTGATTTAGAAAAATGTAAAAACTCTTTACACAGAACTTTTTGTAACTTATAAATCGTAAAATATAAAACTTATTTCTAAACACAATTTCAATAATACAAAATATATGTAAATGTTAAAACAAAAATTAAATTTTTTAAGTAAATTACGCCAGTTTGGCTTTATCAAAATTATACTGTTTAAACAAAGAACTTTGAGAGTTATATCAAATGTTCACAATTAATATTTTATTTCCAATATTTCAATATCAATATTTCATTATTTATTTTCATTTATAAACTTTCTTATATACTATAGTTTACGTAGAGTTTTATACGATAAACCAGATCAAAGTTATATAGAGCGAAGTTTTATCTCACATATAACAAATTTGTAACAATTTTTAAAAAAACAAAGGGAAAATGGAATTGAAAGGAAGGCAAAAAGATTTACTCACCAACCGATGACTCCCATTTTCTTTGGTTTTTCGCCTCTTGACTAATTTGTTTGGTTCGTCGGATTTTAATCGCGTACTTTTACTAATTTGGCGAATTTGGACACCAAATTTATAGTGAAAATCGCTTATATAAAAATCCGCTCCGGCTGCGCCAGTCAAGTTTCGGAAGCGTTTAATTAGTTTTTTAAAAAGATTCACAAGACTTTAATTATTAACTATATATTAAAACTATGTAGCCGATTTTGAGGCTCTAAGAACTAGTGATTAAAAATGGACGACCGATGTGTAGGCCGAACCAAATAGTAATGGTGCGAGCTTTCATTGAAGTTATAATGAAGGCTCGTACCTACAGCAACCGCAGCATTCCCCGTATCCATAAGGATGTGGCTCTGATAACAATACTAAATGCTGCGTGTGCCGTCTCTAATCTAGAGCGGTAGGGCGAGGGGGTACCATAACTAGGTATATCCGATCGTAAACATATTATTTGTTTATTAATTACCCGATTACAGACGCCATACAAACTAAGAATACATTTTATCACGCAGCTGAAGGATTACAAATAAATAATTACTATATTTTATCGAAATAGTAAATTATGTTTTTTGTTTAATTGTTCATGATCTTGGATACATAGTCCTTCGTCGTAGACATTGTGTGTAGTCAAGTCTTTAGTAGTATTAAGTCTTCAATGCATTTCAATGCATCCTGTGAGAGTTTGGCGCCAAATGTGCTACTTTGATGAGGTTGATTACCACGATAAAAAACTCATCACTTTTCACAACACTTGACGCTTATTTCAATGAGCCTGCACGTTGCAATAAATAAATAAATAAATTAATTAAGTTGCACATCATCACAGACACTTATTACACAAAACTACACTGATTTTATGTAACAATATCCACTACGAAACAATATTACAATTATGAAATAAAAATCACGTCCGCCATAGTCAAATGCCGCCAAAAAAACGAAATAGTAATTAAACAAACTACTTGACAGATTAAAACAGAGCCCCTTGTAAGTTGCCATTGTAAAAAACTTTTTAAAACCACTTTTTTAGTTGCGTTATGGATGTCAATTTCAATGCGAACGTGAATAGCAGCCCTAGCAGAAAGTAGTTGAAATCGCGTTTATAACTCACAGAAAATGACATCCATAACGCGAAACAAGTGAAGTTTTTTATTATAAAGGGTTGTATTTTTAAGCTTCGGAAACGGCTTCATAAGTATTAGAAAAATAAAAGGTATATTTTTTTTATATAGGTATTTTTAAATTTCATGGGAGCGATTGCCGCGTTGGAATGAAAGAAAACGACGAAAAAAGTCTCTTAGTAAAGTACAATAGTGAAGTAGTATAATAAAATACAACTTCAGCTCAAGGTTAGAGTCACAAATTTATATATCTGTAACGTGTTGAGTTTAAATCATAATGTAATCCTTAGTAACAGCGAGCGGAACCGTTATTTTTGTTTTATTTACGAGTGTAGTACTCATGCTACAAAACATTTACGGAAGACGAACGGACTTGGCACTATTTCATATTTAATTTTACATTATTTTGTTAGTAAACAACAACTACTTTTCACTAGACTAGATACTGGAACTACTTCTGGACTTGGTATGATTACAGTAGGGCTCCGAAAAGTGAAATGCGAAACACGGATTGCGTTGGTTCGTCGTTCTGTTTGTCCCTTACTACGAACACAGCTATTGTTTGATCCTTACGTTAGTTAGTTAAAATCTACGAAATTTAAACGATAGTGTTGACCCGATCAACGATTGTCGTTTTTACCACGTTTTTCTTAGCTTACTTTCTTGTATGTTTGACCGTGGAGATCAAATATGGCGATCGATTTTTCGACCACCTCCCGACATCTGATTGAGCTGAAATTTTGAATACAGGCTTGCATCCGGTGAAAAAAAAAGATATATAAAAAATAAAAAAGAGTTAAATAAAACTTTTAATAACAACGTTTTACTAATGGACTAAAAAGGGGAAAATAAATATTTTGGTTAAAAGAATTTTCGAAAATTCAAACATGGTGCGCATTATGATAAATTACCTATTATATCAATAGGCAAATGACTGAAAATGCACACAAAGTTTAAATTTTCGAAAATTCTTTTAACCGAAATATTTATTATTTTCCACTTTTTAGTCCATTACGTAGTTAAAGTTTTTTTCCATTGAAGAATAAGTTTCGAGGTAACCCTTAGAAGAAAAACCAGACGAACAGCTGTTTTGTAACCAAACTCTTGGATAAATTGTGTCAAAACTTCAACCAACTTATTCATAAACTAAAGTTAGACTTTATTTTAAATTGATACTGTCACTTACATTTGGCTAGAGACACAAGCTATCTTAGTCCAAGTTTTAAAATAGATTATAAATTATTGAAATGCAGACCTATTTGTAACAATAGCAATTAAGATTGTTGCTGTAATTGTGTATGTCTATAAATATATATCATATCATCATGATATAAACTATTTATATAATCATTTCCTTCACATGAGGCAAGTTATATCTAATTTCTATGTGTCATAATAAAACAACCCAGGTAAAACCAGGGTAGGGAAATAAATTTGACAAACATCTTTGAATGAAAATCTGGTTTGATATCTTTTTTAATCCACTGCTCAACTCGAAAACCTTAAAACTAATTCCAATGGATAGTCTCCAAGTGAAGTATAATTTAATTGCGAAGGATAGTAACATAAAAAATGAAATATTCTTAGTATGGTAAATTTTTCATAGTAAGCTGCCCCGCCCTCTAGTAGCCTCGAGTTCTTAGAACAGACTTGTTGATGAATGAACCTATTATGTTAAATAGGGCTTTATCACACTTTCTACTTTAGCAAAAACTTGCGAATTTGCGATTTGCGAAAAATTTGCAAATTTCCATCATCACTGCCCTACCTATTTCTGACTACTTTCATTTGAGGTCGGCGCTTCATGTCTTACTAATTCATTCTACTCCATCTAAGAAACTAGAGAAAGTCCAAAATACTTAGTTTTTGGTAAAATGGAAAATAATATAAAACAATTCCTTTTTACCAATAACTGAGTATAGACGCGCCGGGAGTTCCTTTTTGTATTCTGATAGCTAAATAAAATAATTATACAAAACATTGCGTTTCAGAGAAAGGCCGTAGAATAATCACAGAATTAAAAACATTTTAACAATGTCAATGCACAGAATAGACACTGACAGTGATAAGTGTGATAACTTACAGTACAGTTATTTAAGACAACGATGATGGCATCAAAAGTGGCTCATTATTTTAGTACCTTGTCACATTTTCCATATACGACATTTTGCTAGACAGATGATGTCACTTGCTTCGAACAATTAATTCGACAAGGTACTTAAATTGTCATCTACTTTTGGTGCTGATACTACGATTACCGTAGCGTAGACGTTCATCGTAGCAATTTGGTGCTCACGCGATGACTATCCTAGAAAAATCAAAAGAAATTGTTACGTTTTCTATTATTATTACATAATTTATAATTTTTATTTAAATAAAGTATAATATATCTTTAAATGACGTTAATAGGCATCTACAGTTAGCTACAGATAGTTTGATTTGTAAGGTAAAGCTACTACACTACAACACAAGGTTACACAAAATCTGTATGAATATATTCTTATCGGAGACCGATTCTTTTCACACAACGTCCATCCCCTGTCCGTCAAAGGCAAACGAATCAATCACTTCGACAAACAACCCGAAAACTACAAATCACTGGTTCAACAAGTGTGCAAGCGTCCTAAGCGTGAAATTGTATATTTTTCCATTTTCTAAATGTATGAATGACTTCATGGGTGCGCTATTGCCTTGGCCTAGATACTTAATGAGTCTGGTGGTCGGTGTGGTGGGGTGAATGGAATCTAATCGTGGTAATTGCTGCTATTAGTTATTTGAAAAGGGTTAGTTTACCCTCAACTTCACTTTCCGTGATGCTATCATAAGCAAGAATTAAGTAATTGTATGTTACCTTTAACCTCATTTGCAAAAGAACATTTTCAAAAAGTCTTGCGAAGTTAATTGCAACGCAGGATTGCTGTAAACATCCTAATAGAAACCCTACTATTACGAAGATGTAGACGACAATCCTGTTAAAGTAAAATGACGCCTTTTTCTTGGAAAATGTAGACGATATAACAGGATGTGCTCTGCACCGAGACAGTAACAGGCAAACGATATTCTTCTAGGGTCTATCAGTGGCGCAGGTGGGGCTATTCTACAATCGGCCTAAAAAATTAAATAGGCGTTTATTGATTTGCACATTAATTTTTGTTTTATTTAATAATAAGAAAATGCATGATGACTAAACTTTATTGTTATAATCTTTTATCAAATAGGTATTTTACAACTGAAGATAGTGTTCAGTGGAAATAGAAGATATAAAATTTTGTAGTGTGTTATACATAGCAAAGAATAGTTATTTATTTTTAGATATAGGCTAATCCATGTAGATTGCAAGTAGACTTTATTAATAAATGATAACAAAAGCTTCACCTTAGCGACTGCAAACAATTTTGTCGTATTAAGATTACAATTTATTCGTTCGATAACAAATCATATGACTGCTTAAGTCTGGATCATTCGGAGTTGGTTAGACCTGATATCGTGTATTATTATTTATTTATGTCGTCATGTTCAGTAACGAATACGCTGGGGGAGGCCTTCCCCAAAGACCTTCATATCGATCAGTCTCGTCTTCCAGTCAGCGGCTACTTAATCAGAATTATTTATTTCATTTAAACACAATTACAATAGTAAATAATTATAAAATGCATTGGTAAAAATGATCGTTACTGTTTACAATCAATTAATCATAAATAATAGCGAATAATTTAAACAATATAATAGAATAGGAAAAAAAAATTATAATGTCAAATGTAAAATAATTTCACGGAATTGTAATTTAAAGTCACGATAATAATTTAATATAAAATGATAACGTAATGTTAAGTCAAATAAGATAAATTCTTTCCATCAGATGTAATAAATCCAGATTCTTTACCATCAGATAATGTCGCTTTGACTTTTCTATCGAAAAAAGATTTGATGTCACTTGGCCTTCTAACTGGTTTTAATTCCACTTCAGACTAATAATTATGGGCTACCGCTGAACGGTCAGCGTCAAATAGTTCATGTAAGACAAATGAAGTTGCCGCTGATTGTACATTTCTAAACACATAGATCAAATACCTTTTGTTGCAACACCAACAGTATAAAATTACGTTAGTACATAACACTAGTCTAGATACACCAGAGACCGGCTAACCTTGATCGCTGACATGGGTCTACGTGGGAATTCACACAGGCATAAAGTTGTATAGATTGGTATTTACTGGAAATTCATAACTCAATGAGTACTTTTAAACCTTTCAAACTGGTGCACATATAGAGGTATTCTTAGTGCGAAATAGACTTATAGGTAGACCTAACCCTGTGGTGATGATCCGTTAACGCATTTCACATCCTCCTCGAACCTATTATTAACCCCCAATACAAAAGGGGTGTTATAAGTTTGAAGGTGTGTCTGTCTGTCAGTCTGTCTGTTGCATTGTGCATAGTAGCTCCCAAACGGATGAACCTATTTCGATTCTGTTTTTTTGTTTGAAATATGGGTTAGTTTAGAGTGTTCTTCCATAAAACCGGCTAGTCATTTGAAAGATATGAAAAGTGAAAACAGGAATAAAAAATCTATTGTTTACAAATATCCCCGAAATATTAAATGCAATGTCACAATCTGTATGTACGTCATAAAAAATGCATGACAAAAAAATCAAATTAAATTAATCCCAACAAGTCAAAGATTTTTCGTATATAATTAAAAACCCCGGAATAAAATAAATAATATAAACAAAAAATCGTTGATGGAGATGGCAAATTAAAACTTAATCATAATTATCAGACTCGTTTATTTATTTAGTTGGAAAATCAATCAACAGCCAATACAACACATTTTAATATACAATCATGTATGTTACGTGCACCAGATGGCCAATTACAGATTTTCGCTAATACACACAGATTATCCAAATAACAATCAGAAGATCAACGATCAAGTATTACGGTATAGTTACTTATTGCAAACAGATTGTAACACTATTACTACTGACAAAATAATTATGGTAATCTTATAATATGAGTAAATTAAATCTTACAGTATGAGGCTATCGTATACCTATTGATTGGCTACCCTGTAACTGGGTTACTGCAGAAAACTATTTTCAACCTAAGAATTGGGATAATTTCGAAATTGAGGGTATTGTTTGCGCTTGAATAATCTGATTAGCGAACAGCCGCTCGTGTTATCAAAACAAATGCTCATCCAATCGAAGATCCGTCGATTGTTTTCTTTTGAAGAGCGCGTGCGCGCTTATTTTTGGACGGTTTTTAAGGACTGAATTTACATTTAAGTATGTTGTTACATACCGAAAGGAGAGACATATATCGAGAAGACTTATCGCCATATTCATAAACACTATTTAAGATTTAAGCAAGTCTGTACAACCATAGTATGGTTAAACAGTTGATGAAACTTAAATAGCGTTTATGAAGAAGTGTGTATGTTTATGTTACGGGACTTCCTCCTACTTATGTTACCTACTCCTACTTATACCTACTTATACTCCTACTTATACTCCTACTTATACCTACTTATACTCCTACTTATACTCCTACTTATACTACTTATACTACCCCTAACTCGAGCTGTGCTATTTCCCAAACTAAGCTATCGTTGCATCAAATTCTCATCAATATGGAGAAAGCCAGTTTTATAAAGCAATTTCGCGCAGGGGTGAAACAAACCGTTTAATTAAAGTTTGTAAAATTAGCTCCAACGAAAACTGGTCGTTCTGCAGTAAAACAGTCTTGGTATGTCAGGGGTCGTGATAAAATGGTGCAATGCTATTTTGTTTCGGATATTCTTAAGAATGACATGCGATGTTTTCGTTAGCATTTCCATGACCTGATACCATCAATTCCGAGTCGCAGTATCCTATAATTAGTATGTATGACACCGCTAAAGTTATTTTCGTAGTCAATTGTTCAATACTGACACATCTTCCTTGTCTATATTTAGCTTATGTTTATTGTGGTCCATGTTTTGTTAAGATGCTCTTTTCCTCAAGGAAGTGGTAGTATGTATGTGTATAGCTTGACATTGTGTACTATGTATACAGAATCTGGTTGTCAATCAAAAAGCCTGAGTGTGGATATCATGTTTCTTTCATGTTTTCCTTCAAATTTTATATGAACGCGAAAAGTACAGTCAGTGGCAGAAGAAGCTAACATGACAGTAGTTACTCTGGCACTAATTTAAATGTAAATCATTTGACATTTTTGAGGAAAATAAATGCCAAACATAATAAATGTAGCAAATGAAATAGGCTAAAGACGAAAAATTAAACAAAACGAAGCTTAGTTCGTCTTGATCGTACCTCAAATACACTTCTCTAATTTTATCTAGTCACTAGCCTATATACGTCCCACTGCTGGTCCCCTTCTCATGGAGAAACACATGAGGAGTAAGGGCCGTAACACCACCACGCTGGCCCAATGCGGGTTGGTGGGTAGAAACGGTCACAAATGCGACCGGGACCAACGACTTAACATGCCTTCCGAAGCACGGAGGAGCTCGAGATCACAAAGACTTGTTCACCCATCCACGGCTTGACCATGGCGAAGGTAGCTTTGTTTTCGATCGAAGCCAAAGCACACTGACCACTACGCCACCGAGCTCCTTTTTTTCAATTTTATCTAAGTAAAAGTTTAAGAAAATTCATAGATCTCATCTCAGTGGAGAGACTGATCAAAGGGGAGGCCAAGGATCAATCAGTCCTTCACTTCCCTCATCCAGCGTCTTCCTACGACCTTCACCAGTCGGTTAATCCGAAAAATTCTTATACTGTTAAAAGGTATAATACGTGAGTGCTAGCTATATATATTAGGTCCTTACCTATGAAATTGGTGTTTTGTATGGAGATTTTGGGGAATTTTGCATTTTCCATACTAACATTTATTCAGTTTTCTTTACAACGACAAATCCAAAGATAATAATATTTGGCATCTATCATAAGACAAGCTTTAGTAATATGTGTAATATCACACTTCATAAAAATTATTTATCGTTTTTAAGTGAATGCAAATAAAATGATGTATTCGGGAGGCACTTAAAAAGAGTTGTCCGTGTCCAATTTTAACACAATTAAACTTACAACAAATTATCAAAACAAATGAAAAGTGCTCAAAAATATAGTATATTTTTAGACGAGGTCATTATTTTTTAGGAATACTCTGAATCTTAATAGTTACAGACAAAATACTAAGAGAGAAAAATAATACCAATTTCATAGGTAAGGACCCAATACTTTAAAATTATGTTGGTAAATATTAGCGCAGACAAATATTGCTCTCGAATGAAACGGGGTCGAAAAGCCAATAAGTTAGTAACTGAATAGACCCAATGTTATTTTTTATTTTTAACATAACAATCACATGTTTAGTCAGTTCATGATAACAGATAATATTTTCAATAGACTTGAACGATATCAAAGATAATGAAAGATATTGATAAACGAATGAGTATGTAGTTATAATTAATTCAATTGCAAATGAAAATGTTCGTAACATTTCGATCTGGCGAACTTAGTGGGCTTGGTGGGCACCGCGAACACCGGTGTTCGGAAAAAGTTGATCTTTCTATTGTGTCGCTTTTTGTGCCCGTTGACTAGTTATGAATCATTTATTTATTTAAGCTTTAATGTCCATAACAAAAAAAAATGTACACATGGCGGACTTAACGAGTAATATCGCTCTCTAACAGTCAACCATCAAGCAATCCAGAGATCTGGTGACGGCTTAATAAAATTATTATATGCATCAATTTAATATTAAATAAAATTACAAATAACTACTTAAATACGCAATATATAAGTACACAAATAGTTAAATAAATAATAATATATAAGTATACATAAATACATACATAATAAGATGATGATTCGTTATGTAGAAACAGACAAACATTAAGTTAAAAATAAATATTAATAATAAATATCATTAAGTTCAAAATAACTCTCAAAATAAATGAAAAAGTCAACGATTTTAAATATACCTATATTTTACTTTTTCTCTTTGGTCGCTATTTTTTAAAAGTTGTAATAGGATGCCACCCAACAAACATAATAATAGTTATAATTAAATGAAAATATAATGACACATTTTTACTTTTTTGTGGCGGATTTCCGCCACAACACATTATAATCTATCTTACGACCTCCGTGGTCGAGTGGTCTGTATGCCGGTCTCAAGGCGTCGCCATCTCGAGAGGTTCTGGGTTCGATCCCCAGTGGGGGAAATGTTTGGGTGATGAATTTTCAGGCATTTGTTCTCCAGTCTTGGATGTTTATATATATTTCTTTATATTCAGGTTATTTATATGTATTTATCTATTAAATATATTTATCCCTTATCTAGTGTCTGTAACACAAGCAGCATTAGTTGCATAAAATGGGGCTAGTTGATAGGTGTGAATGTCTTAGGATATTATTATTATTATCTTACAAAAGCCTTAGGCCTTAGGCTTACTCTTTCACGATTTTTCATCTGAACAAACCCAATTTTTGTATAGCTAAATGTGGTCTTAAGGAACACATTGCTCCTTGGAATCTGCCTACCCTTTCGGGGATTACAGGCGTGATTATATGTTTGTACAAAAGCCCTAGCCCTATAAGCACATCATCAATATGCATTAAATATTTAAATTACTACCTGAATTATTTATAATTGTATATGTATTTGAATTGTTTATTTGGATAGTTAAACAAGGGGTGGTTTTGTCTACTAACTCCTTATAATATACACGGTAATGTTACTATGGATCCAAAAACCGGCCCTTAAGGAGGGTCGTTGGATATCAGTGAATTCTTACCTTGTGCACACAATAACTAGTTATCAATATATCTACCTATAGAGCCTGAACGAATACCTAAATATAGAAGGTTATACTCTACTATCGATAGATAAAAAATATACAAATCATCTAATCGTTCAAACAAATATTACAATAAAAGCGTTCGGTTTGTTAGTAAATAGACGAGAATATAAACAGTAACCCAGTTGCGGGCTTGCTCCAGCAACTGGGTTAGAGATTACGCACAGAAATAATGGATTGACGCAAACGAAGCACATGCTGATTCTGTACTTTGCTTTTTAGTAACACCACTACTATGGAACACAAATTAAAATAAATAAGTATCTTCTGACATTTACACTTGCCTATCAACTAGCTCAGAATAACTGAATCCTCTTAGATGGCGACGAGACGCAGTATATGTAAGTTAACGGCGATAATAACCGTCTATCAAAGAAATACAGACTTAAGAGTAAATTTAAGACTTGCATTACTTAGGTATATGGTTTGCTTTAATCCTGTCAATATTCTTGAAAAAAGACTTCTGATTAAAAAATTTTGATTTAAAGATCTTGCAAATATAATATAATCAAATATAGTTAGGGCCTACGATACTGTTAGAACCTCTTTATAATATTTATAACATTAGATTCTTTGTGGTTGTTTTTGGTTTTGATTAAAATAAAAATGTTTATGTCATATTGTTGTCCGAATAAAATAATTGAAAAGCAAGAACGTGTTTTCTGCAATATTAAACCTAATAAAAACCGTGAAAATAGTATTTGTTCGATTAGTTTTTTCACATTGTGGCGACCGTGATGGAAATGAATGAAATAATAAAATGAAATGAAATGATGAATTTTTTGTTTAGCCAAACTGTTAAGTTGAACTGATCACCATCACCGGATACTATTATCCAACTAAACAGTTCGATTGACTGCATTCTGTCTGTCGGTCCAATACAGTTGATGGCCGACTGAACTGTTGACCGCCGACTGAATGATTGGTCGTGTGGTACCATCAATACAACCCTGGAGTTTATTCTAGATCACAGAGATCAACATAGTTTGATTACTGCCAAGGAGCAACCATAGGGAGAACTTCTTAAACTAACTAACACAGAACTACGCCACCGAGCTCATAAAAAATGCAATGCGATCAGATACGGTTCATGGTAGTTTCTGCTTTACATAAATTTATTTTTCAAATTATACCGTTGGTAGCGGCTCCAGTTCATCCTTGTACGACTGTGGGTTTATTTCCCTCTCCCATTCTCAATATCGGGAACGTGTGATGTAACGTGGACATGACTATTGACTGTAGACATATTCTTTGTATAAGTACATAATTAGACTACACATTGTTATTTTTATATCCAAATGTAACTTTATGGGAATTAAACTATTTCAACAGGATTTGTAATTGGCAATAGTTTGTTGGTTGGATTCCTTTATGTTCGTACAATGTCTCGTGTCTGTGTCGGAATAAATGTATTTTCTTTCTTTTCTCTCTCCTTTCTTTCTTTAATAAAAGTCACAGGATGTGGTCAGTGACCGCTTGTTATGGTAATCCTTAAAGGAGACCTCTGTTCAGCAGTGGAAGACTTCTGGTTTATATGATTATAATGGTTATACGTAAATATATAAAAAAGGGTTACTATACAGTTCAGGAATATTTGGACGATAAAAATGCGTGGACAGATTGACACGTCTTTATGTTACATATTGTGCTGATGTAAGATGTTGCCAGTCGCTTTTTAATTAATTAGTTTATATCTTAATTGCTTAGCAAATTTCAACATCGTTCATTCTTTCAAGTGCTAATATTAGGTCCTTACATATGAAATTGGCGTTTTGTATGAAGATTTTGGGGAACTCTGCATTTTCCATATATTCATCGTTTTTATGTTAATGCAAATCAAATGATGTATTCGGGAGGCAGTTAAAAATAATTGTCTTTGTGTCTAATTTTAACACAATTAAACTTATCAAACAAAAAATTATCAAATTAAATAATACAAGCTCAAATATATGGTCTATTTTTAGAAGAGGCAATTATTTTATAAGAATGTTCTGAAAGTTTATAGTTACGGACAAATTGCTAAGACAGAATTAAAAACACCAATTTCATACGTAAGGACCCAATGTTATTCCTGATTATAATGCTAAAAATCTATGTTCATAATCCACTCACTTGATTGTACTAGCCTAACATTTATAAAAAACAAAAGAATTGTAAAAAATGTGAAAAAAAGAACAACCCTCGAGTTTCTGGCTCGCTCTTCTCGGGGATGTCTGCGTTCCGAGCGAGTGGTTGATTCACTTATTCATAAATTGACGTTTTTAAGTGTTTTTATATCAAGCCTATAAAATAAAGATATTTTTGATTTGATTGATTTGATTTGATATAGCAGTCACTTTTAGGAACAAATTTGCATGAAATAGGGATTTAATAAAATCTCAAATTTAGCTTACTGTTTATAGAAAGTTCAGAATGAATACCATATTAGATGGCTTAGTATTTCACTTGAACGAGGGGTAACATTCAATATCAGAAGTATGGATGCGGGCGTGCGAAAGGGCTTCGCAATAATATTCTTTTATTACGAGATACGTGTAGTAATTTTCTCTCCCCTTTGCTGCGAAAATCCCAAGAGAAATTGATACGAGTCGACGCCGCCGTCGCCATAAAAGTGGGGGAAAACCAACCACGGTTCGAAAACCTTATTTACCGATGCGCCGTAAATATTTTATGAGGTTGCTTGGAGATCAATAACGATGTTAGCACCATATGTTGTGGTTAATTTGTTTGGTAAGACTGAACCTGTAAGTCTTTTATTATTTGGTTTCAAGTTCTTTCTTGAAGATTCTTTGTCAGTAACCTGTTTATTATAAGCTTCCGCAAGAAGACTTATGCGTGCTTCGTCATGTGTATCTAATTCCGCCCGTCTTTCGTTTTATAACACATTCACACTAGTTTAAAGAGAACAAGACTATTAATAAGTATGGATGTCAATAGTTTCATTCAGATAAACACTGGTAGATTATAGAAGTCTAATTTATACACAAGTTCTCTAATTTGAAGTGTGTATACCATTCAAAAACATATTTTTTAGGCCGGATTTTTATGATAAGACAATTTTATTTCAAAACGCTATATATTCATGAAAATTATATTATCATGATCATAATCTCAATAACTTCATATTAATTATCACCATCTTGCTACATGAAGAAAAGAGTTCAGATGACTTTTGCAACTGGCATTGTACAAATAAAATACAGCCACCCTCACCTTGACGCCCTACATTTCCCTCGATTTAAATTGCACCATACAGTACTGCATAAATTACCCTATGTATTAATAAACAGACTACCTGCCTATATAAATCCATGTAAGCAAACGGAGGATGGAACCCTTGTCAGTCTTTTAGAATGGCTCCCATCCCAGTATTGAATTGGTAAAAAATATGTACAGGCAAGTTTTTTTTTATGGAATTGTAGGTAGTGTATAAATGTATACACTGATGCATTTAAATAAAGCTTTAACAATATTTTGAATCTGTAAAGTGTACTATCGAGAATGGCAGAAGGACTTTAGATATGCTCGTATATAAGAAGATTGTACTAGAATCAACCAATGTTAAGTAAAAGGAAATATTATATCAATAGAGTGTGTATTTAATTACTATGACTACGAAAACGTATATTTTTTGAGAACGGCTCTACCGTTCTCATTTAGAAGGGTTTCCCACAAAATTTTCGATACAGTACCGTCAATTCTGCGTAAATGAATTTTGTTTAATAAACATTGACTTAAGGAGTAAAGTAAAGACCGATCAATCGAACACACTCACATAATTATTAGTTATCAGTGAAATAGGACAAAGAGAATGGGCCCAAGGATATCTAAAGCGAACCATAAGTTATTTACGAAGGCTATCGGTAGGGGGTAATCGGGGCCTACATGAAAGTAGGTCGATATGCCAGTTGCTTTGACACGTGCTGCGTACACATAACCACTTACCAACAAAAGTAATAATTCCACTTTTGTGATGATGACAGATTCTTTTGATGAGTAACCTACCTAGTTTAAGGTGTAAAATAATTTTTTTATACATTTATAATAAATTTATCAGTTTTTAGAAATAATTAAATTGTAGAGAGTTTTTCGTATTTGTGACTTTTCGACGAATGCGGTGTATAATTTGGAGGCTTAAGGCAATGGTTTCACTTGTTTTATCACCTGTTTAATTGTATATGAAAAATTGTTCTGTATTTTTTTTACCTAAGTAACCTATTGGCCTAAACTATTGGCCTTCATCTCACCTGATAGTGAGTGACGATAGGCCGAAGGTGAAGCGAGCTTCACCTGTATTCCTCAACAACTGAGGAACTGGCTGTGGCTATCTTACCTCTTATTGCCGGTTATTGCCGGAACGCCATCGCCACCAAGCTTATAACATTATTGTTATGGCGACAGATTTAGGTAAGTCGGTGGTATTTATCCTGGCGGGCTTAGAGACCTACCACCAAACAACACCCGGTGGTGTGTGGCCACCAGGGAGGCGGTTATAACAGTGATCACAAATTATTAAAATTACCAATAACATAAACGAGTACATTTGAACTTCATTCACAAGACTAATGTAGCTACGGAATAATAGAATTAAAACTGGTTACTTACTTTAACTGTCTTCTGTATTCAGCAGTAATATTAAAAAATAATTAAATATAATGTTGATTTCTATTAAATATAGTCGATTACACATATTAAGTTTAAAGCAAAGCATTTTATTTACATGTCGCCTTATGGAGCCAACATAAGGATTTAGTTCAAACGGTCGTCACAAGTTTGCTTTACATCTATATCCGTCTTTGTTCATCGTCCTAAGCTAAATAAAGTCGAGCATTGATTGCACTTTCTCAGTGACTTGTTGTTTTGCAAGGCCATCGAACTGCCCCGGTTAATAATAATAAAACAAGCGACAAAAATACAGAATGAGCTACGAGTATTAAAATTACAAAATGTGACACCAAAAAGTTTGGTGGCCCATGCATTAGTCGCAGAATTTAAGTAGCTTGGACAGAATTTTAAATATGTTAGTTAAGCTAACCTTGTCTTAGTGGCTAGAAATGGTTACAATAGGAGTTCAAGATCACAAAGTTTTTGGGCACCCATCAAAGGCCTGACCATGGGGAAGGTAGCTTTGTTTTTTAAACGAAAGCCAAAGCAAACTAACAACTACGCCACCGAGCTCATCTGGCTAACCTTACCTATTACAAATCTAAAAATCCCCCTTTTTTAAAAATAGCAAAATAACCAACAAACAACCATGCGTGGCTGAACGAGGGGTATTATGCTCTTTTTGAAAACGTGGGATTTTTAGAATTTTTAGAATGTAATATTATTATTTTTAACTACGCACAGCGCCTTCTATTAATTGGTGCATTAAAACCAACCAATCGATGGCGTCGTGTGAAGTCTCATTAAAAACTTGAAAGTTGTTAAATTTCGACCTGAAAGTGCTCGTAGAAAGTTAAAGGTCGTTGCAAGTTGTATTGTCACCGGGTTTTGAACTATTCCCAAAGTTTCAAACCGATAGCTAGTCCGGAAGTGCCTCAACATTTAGTTACGAAAATCCAACCTGATAAACAAAGAGACAAAAAGACAGACAAGAAAATGAGTTAATAAAACGTGGTAAAATACGGTCAATTACAAAGTTCCAGGGTGATGAAACACGCGAAGCCCGTGAACAAATACCATTATGTCAAGAATGGCCAAATTACTACCTTCATACTATTTTAGGCCAAGATAAAAGCTTTTGGCTCAGCGCCAATCTCTAGGACTTATTGCTTTGGCTAGATTGTAATGAAACTGCTGTATATTTTCATTAAAAATATACTTTATTTTCGAAGTTCAATGAACTGGGTGACATGCACCGGTCTAAATTCTATGAAGCTCTTTTAGGCGTCGGTTATTTATGCTGTTAACATGTCTCATCTCAGTGTTCTATCCGATCTTAAAACCCGAGGGATCAATGAATCATTCACGTTTCATTGATCCCTCGAGTACATGATATACAGTTATAAAAATCATAATAATATGATATCTAAGGCCCGTATTACAGAACCAAACTCAAGCGTAGATCTCTGCTTGAGCGCAGTTAAAAAAGGATGGCGCTGTGTGGGATCAATAGCGCCATCCCTCTCTAACAGTGCGTGAGATCTACGCTTGAGTTTGGTTCTGTAATACGGGCCTAAGAGTGGTTTCATAGGTGGACTGGCCGGTAGCACTGACGTTTAACGCATCGTTTCACAGGCAAACGCACGCGCATTCAAACATTGTATGGCGTGGCGCGTGGCACGGCGCTGTTGGCCTGCGCTGGCAGCCATCGTACATATGAAACGTCCCTAAAATAATTTTTCTTGTACATAGCTCTCTTTTTCGTACCTTTTTTACAGACAGCAATTAAATCACAGACTGGAACAATGTAACTATACCTACTGTTTATTTAACAAAAAAAATACATTAATGAGAAAGAAAAGTGAATGTAATCGCGCGGTCGGCATCGGTGCCTACCCGAGTTCCCGATGCCGATGCAACCGCGGCGGAGGAATGCTCCCGGGGGGTAGTGAGTTCGAGCCCCACGTAGTTTGCATATACATTATTTCGTTCGGAACACTTATAAGTAAATTAAATCATAAAATAATTATCTAAAATAAATGTTAATAAACTAATTAATAAAATAACAAAACTCATAATAAACAATGTGTAATAGTTAGCTTATAAATAAAACGAAAGTGGCGTCTTTGTTAAAATTAGTTCTTTGTTGTATCACTAGATGGCGCCACCTATCCTTTAAAACGCACTATTGTTTACTCTAATAGACTTATACATCTTTGAAATAATCTTAAATATTTGCCATCCATCAGCTTATATCTTTGAAATAATCTTAAATATTTGCCATCCATCAGCTTATAAACGTCTACTACAGGACTTATCTTTCCCAATGATCTCCACAATGACCGTTCCTGCGCCACCGCCCTAGAGTCTGTTTCAAAAATAAATTAGTTGAATTCCCGTATCCTATTTTCCCGCTAACCAGGTACCCCTCCCAGACAGTGCAGCTATCGACCCATCGGGAGGAGAGATGGAGCGACGAACCCGTAAACTAACGCAATACTTAAGGTTCAAAATGAAGTGACATTGCTTAATATCTCGTAGTGGTAAAATACGAATTGTAATTGAGATATTTAGTTTTAGCGATAGTACAGTCAGTCAACTACATAGTTAGTGACACTCATTTCAAGTTCAAATATATATATATATATTATGTTGTACAAAAAAGTCAATAATATCGGTGCAAATAAAGTTTCCATATTGTTGATACCGATATTAATGACTTTTTGGAATCGTCTATTCATTTGAACAACCTGGGTGTTACTATTTGACACTGACGCTTTTTATAATGATATTATGATTAAATGTGATAATATATGTTATATATTTTATCCAAATAATGAAAGATGTTTTGGATTGCATGGACCGATTTTAATAGTTCTTTTTTATTTGAAAGTAGATACGCTCCGTATAATAAAATTTACAAACTTTTACCGCCTCTCTGGTCTAGTGGTTCACACCACTGGGTGTTGATCGGGAGGTCCGGGTTCGATTCCCCATGGGGGCAGAAGTTTTTCTGCTCGGTTTGGTTGGTGGTAGGGCTTCTAAGTCCGCCTGGCTAGTTACCACCGTCTGACCTAAATTTGTCGCCATAATAACAATGTTATAAGCATTGTTGTGTTCCGGCAATCAGAGGTATGATAGCCAGTCTCTCAGTTGTTGAGGATTACAGGTGAAGCTCGCTTCCATCTTCGGCCTTATCGTCACTTACCATCAGGTGAGATGAAGGCCAAGAGCTTACCTGCTTGCATATACGGTTAAATTACAAACTCATTATGCACTTTACGTGTAGGAAGGGTACACGAATAAAACATTTTTTCCACTTTATTTTTACCACTTTGCCGGCGTGATTGATATACATATTAATACAAAATTTCACCTTTCTAGTGCTAACGGTCACTGAGATTATCCGCGGACGGACAGACGGATATGGCGAAACTATAAGGGTTCCTAGTTCTTAGTTCCTATGCTGAGGCCGGGTCCTAATTAACCGTTATTGTGTAGTCTTATAAAATTATTCACTGTACTCTGTGTTTGTCTGTTCTTTCTTTGGTTTTTATTCTTATTGTGTGTTTGTAGGTCAATAAATGTTTTTCTTCTTCATCATCATTTTTTTCGGCAGGCATATCCAGTATACTCTTTTCTTTATCATCTCACACACCATCAACTCGTAGTAATAAGTAATTAAAAAATAGAAATTTATTGTTTCCAGTACAGATCGCTTACAACACAAATACACGGCTACACTGAGCGGACATGGCCAATTAGTTGTTATTAATTTTCAACATGCGATGGCAACATGACAAACGGTAAATTACTCAGAATCAGAATGCTTTTTAATTGGATGGCCGCAAAAAATTCAACATTAGATAACTAGTAAAATTTTTCGATCTTTATCGTAATAGGTTGGGGAAAAAGTTTCTTCGCATTTTTTAAGAAAATTCAAAACATTTTTTAATATAGTTTATTTACATTTAACTAAAGTATGTAGGTACCATTTTGTTCGATAACTTTTTGCCATCTTGTATGTAGGGACATGATCCCATTGCTATAGAAATTTTGGGACTTCTGGTCAAAATACCGTGACAAGTGGTTTTGGCAGTCCTCTCGTGATGTTAACCTGACACTGCCTAAAGAATTCTGAAGAGACCGAAACAGGTGGAAATCTGAAGGTGCAAGGTCAGGACTATACGGCGGATGCATTAACACCTCCCAGCCAAACTCTCTTAATTTTTGCTGAGTGGCTAAAGATGTGTGAGGTCTAGCGTTATCATGATGAAAAACCACACCCCTTCTGTTGATTAATTCCGGCCGCTTTCTCTCAACTTCTTGCTTTAATCTCATCAGTTGTTCGCAGTAGAGTTCAGAATCGATGGTCCTGCCTGGTGGTAACAGCTCATAATGAATAATGCCCTTCCAATCCCACCACACACACAGCATCACCTTGTTGCGAGTTAACCCGGGTTTCGCCACAGTCTGTGAAGCCTGACCGGCCTTGGACCACGACCTTTTTCGCACGTTCTTGTCGTACGTGATCCACTTTTCATCACCAGTTATCAGCTTCTTCAGAAATGGTTCGGTTTCATTACGTCGTAATAAATAATCACAAATGAGTACACGGTTCATTAGGTTTCTTTCAGTGAGCTCGTGAGGTACCCAAATGTCGAGCTTTTTTGTGTACCCAGTTTTTTTCAAATGCGCCAAAACTGTTTTGTGGTCAATTCCCAGTTCTTCAGCTACGTCGTAACTACTGACATGCCGATCTTGCTCCACTTTTTCAAAAATGGCATCCATTTTATCTGTAATAGGGCGACCAGAGCGACGTGCATCTTTGACATCAAAATTTCCGGATTGAAAACGCTTAAACCAAATTTGTGCTACTCTCACAGACACTGCACTAGGTCCATAAACATCGCAAATTTTTTTCGCGGCTTGCGTTGCATTTTTACCTTTTTTGTAGTAAAATTTTAAAATGTATCGAATTTCTTCATTAGATTCACTCATCTTGGCGGTACGAAAAACAAATGAAAATCACACATTTTCCTAATTTGAATTTGGAATTATGTTCTTTAAAATTTAAACTTTCAATGATACCAAAACCAGCCAGATACAAATAGTATAGCCAAAGAGATTTTATTACAAGTTTATACATACTATAATGCGAAAAGACTTTTTCCCCAACCTAATATTAGGAACTGAAAAGTGGGCTGTTTTTCGTCTGAAGATATTCAGATATTCCAGGCGTTGTCTTACTAGGTTATAGGAGATAAGATTACAAATTCAATAACAATTCTGGAGTAGGTATGTTTAGTCGAGGAATTTTGCGGTCAATCTTTTTTTGTGGCAAGTCTTATTTAAAAAAGTAATAAACAAGATAAATAAAAAAATCGTTTTTTATTTTTTTTTAATGCTTTATAACTTTTTTAATCGTTGCGTATATGATACTTAGCTATCACCTCGCACTAGTTTAATAGGTTAAAAAAACGTCCTGTATATACCTACTTAAACAACGTGAGTTAGGTATATCTAGATGATTACCGTCGTTTGAAACTATATTATTTAGTATCTAATCTATGCCATCAAAATTGCCTGATCGTCCTAAAAAACTTATATTCGTAATTGAACTCATAAATTTTTAAATTAATTCACATCTCAAACAAATATCCACCTTAAGCTTTCTGTAACATTAGACTCATTATTCAATGTTCTTCCTAACATCAACTAGTAAAGCCCAGATTAAGTCAAAAATAGCCGGCTTTCGCTTGTTATTAATTAATAATTACCTTGAGTGACGCCGTCAGACATAACTAGTACAAATAAAACGTGATGAGATCATACGAGGTTTCTTTCAGCCGACATGTGTCACCAATTACTCAAAATTTTTTTGAATACGAGTTCTTAGTAACGAAATATATGTATTGCTGTTTTAGAGAATAACACATTTAAATGACAATTAAGCAACTTCTGTGTAAAAACCTGAATTCTGACTCATTTTGTTATGAAAATGAAACAGTAGTGAGAAGCAATTGACGAGACCAAATTAGTCTGTATTTTCCGACTGAAACAATATTTAAAAACAAAAGTCTATAACTAATTTTCAAATCAAGAATTAAGGTTTTATATAAAGTAGTTCAACCTGGTTTCAACTCAACCAATCAGTTCATGTCAATCAATCTGCGCACGAGTGCGAAATGGACTAACGAGTCTTTTCCTTCAATACCATCACTGAACACATGCCCAATATCTATCTATATCTGCACGTCTTGTCTTATTCGAACGATAGAAAAAGATTAATCACTGGCTTTTCGAACAATTAATCCCGTGTCCGTTGCTTAGAATCCTACCTACACCGTTGTGTTATTTTTTCTGTTCCGTGCTATTCCGTGCTATCTACGGCCCGTAATGTAATATAGCTACTGTAATTTTAATGTTACAGTACTACTACTACTACGACTACGCTTTTTACTAAACTAATGTATTTTTTATATAAAGAACATCCGTTTTCAAACCATTAATTATATCGTATACATAATTATAAACAATTATGCACATACGTGCAAAATGCAAAAATGTATATATTAGGTCCTTACCTATAAAATTGTCGTTTTGTATGGAGATTTTGGGGAATTCTGCATTTTCCATACTAAAATTTTTTCAGTTTTCTTCACAACGACAAATCCAAAGATAATAATATTTGGCATGTATCATTATACAAGCTTTAGTAATACGTGTAATATCACACTTCATAAACATTATTTATCGTTTTTAAGTGAATGCAGCAAATAAAATGATGTATTCGGGAGGCACTTAAAAAGATTTGTCTCCGTGTCCAATTTTAACACAATTAAACTTACAACAAATTATCAAAACAAATCAAAAGAGCTCAAAAATATAGTCTATTTTTAGACGAGGTAATTATTTTTTAGGAATAATTTGAATCTTAATAGTTACGGACAAATTGCTAAGACAGAATAAAAACACCAATTTCATAGGTAAGGACCCAATAAAAATTTAATTTACATTGAATCGACATCAATGTTCATACCATTATTTTTTTAGATTGTGCACTGCCGGGACAAGAATCTGACAAAAATTCCAGCTAAGCTGATGTAACTTGAAGTAATATTGTAACTGAAGTGTAATTGTTCTACGACAATATAATGATAATGAGGTATCGGTATCTCAGCCGAGTATTAACGTCGATTATGATGAGACGTTTGTCAAGGCTATTGTACTACTTTCTCATGTCTGTTATCACGCAAATCTCAATGGTAAGACCCAGTTACTTATCGTTTGTTGACTCATCTAACAAACTGTGACATATCGTGCGCATTGCTAAAAATTGTTTACCGAAGTCTACTCAGTAATTTTTTTTTCTATCGAAAAAAAATATTTCTGACCCACCACAATGTCAGTTTGCCGTAGCATTTAAATTACAGTTAAATTCATCTGTTTACAGGTTTCCTCGGAAACATAAGTAAAAATGTCGTAAGTGCAATAGACAGTTATATTGGAAATATTGTCAAAGTGGGTCATAAATCTGCTTGTTTGATAGTACTAATTAAGTAGCTCTATAAAGCGAAATATTTGATGAAGTTAATAATAGATAGCCTAGTCGGTTCTAGGCTTTATATAGGTAAAGGCAGAGATATCCAAGTTGGGATACATCTACAAGTCCATTTGTATAACCCGCGCCTCTGACACTGAATTTATTATTAACTGTGCTCGGCGCATGGAAACTGGGCAAAGGTACTGTAATACTGCTGCCAATGTTTTTTTGTGGGATAGGGGGCAAGCGAGCAGACGGGTCACCTGATGTTAAGCAACTACCGCCGCCCATGGACACTCGCAACACCACGTGATAATGATAATGATATTAGTCCAGAGCTTACTGACTTGTTTTCATTAATGCGTACGTCTTATCAAGATCTTAGGGTAATTCAGATTATTTTCATGATGCACTTACCATAAATTATAATCTGTTTGTTTTAATGTTAGTGTATTAAAGAACTATTGATTTCTTAAATCTTTATTTACGCAAGTAACAACCAGATAGAATGCCAACGAAACAAATATTGCGTCACATGTATTCAACATGGTGTATGTATTACCATACAAAATATTGTAAATATAGTTGTCCGCTAGCTAGCATATGACCCTAACACACATTTGATCGAAAATGCTATATTTGTGTTATCATATTACAGGTACTCCCTCCAACCATACTACTAACAGGCATAGTAACGAACTGGCCCCTGCACTGCCTATTCACCCCTCGCTTGAGCTACTTCAAAAGAGGCGTCAAAGGCACCATCTAATGTCATCTAATGCATGACTTAAAGGTCATTTGGTACACTTTTTATAACAATATAAATGAAAACTATGGTAGTATCATTCGAAATAATTACAAAATATTCCAATAATGAAGAGCTCGGTGGCGTAGTGGTTAGTACGCTATGCCTTTCGATTGAAAACAAAGCTACCTTCGCCATGGTCATCCCGTGGATGGGTGACCAAAATCTTATAATGTCGAGCTCCTCCGTGCTTTGGCGGGCACGTTAAGTCGTTAGTCCCGGTCGCTATTGAGACTGTTTCTACCCACCAACCCGCATTGGGCCAGCGTGGTGGTGTTACGGCCCATATGCCTCATGTGTTTCTCCATTAGGAGAGCCTGTGCCCAGCAGTGGGACGTATACTCAAGCAAAAAAAAATCCAATAATTCCTATAAACATTACAGTTAGAGCGGTACTAACCGTCAGGTACTTAATCTAGGCTATGTGAATTATTCAGATATTCATTATTCTGCCTGAAATGTACCGTAATGATATCCCAAAGGTATAACGAAAATGTATGTGTTTACGTCAATTGATTTTTAGGTCAAGGCATTTGAGTCTATTATTCCAAATCCTATTTTTCATCCTAAGGCCGTAACCAAATGCAGCGGACCTCATTTCCAGGCGTATCGCAATGTGTTTGTTAGTGGTGTTTACGTATTTAACGATTTGAAATGTTTTGCAATATTTCAGCCTATAAAATCAGAAAATACAGGCTTAAATTTCTTAAAGCTAACATATTTGTATAAGACGCTTGTTACTGCTGAAGCATATATTTAAAAGTCTGTATATACTTATTTGAGTTATCTTCTAATGTTTCTTGTGCATTTCGAAGTCCTTTCCTGGTATGCTAAACTTACTCTATGCTATAGCTAACGTTAAGATGTAGTCCAGCTTTATTAGCCATTTATATTTTTGCAATACATTATCAAAGGTAGGGCTACATTCAACAGTGCCTTCGTTGACTGAAATTGAAATTGACCAAGACCAAAAATAACTAAAAAAAGAGACTGAAGGTTAGTTTAAAAACAGAAACAAATAAAAGAGCAAAATGGCCAGAGAAGACTAATAACAGCAAAGAGTCGCTAATACTGATATGGCGCCTCGTTACAAGTTAATACTTTAGAGAACTTGCACTATCCCGGACGATATATTGATATTACTACTAATTCATCTTAACTCCGCTATCTTACTCCTAAACCAAATTCACTACGGGCACGCTTCTATCGCATGCTGTTGGTCGTATCTGCTACGTCAAATGCTAATAGAATTATTAAAGTTATCGTCATATAGTGTCAGTTCACGACCGTTACAATCAAATTTGTTTTTAAAAGACTGGCCATTATCACTTACGTACACGTCAATATTTATCATACAACATATCTAAACCAAATTTAACCAGATTCGGGTCAACATTCCGATATTTTGTGATCACGAGATTTTATTAATATTTCTAAGTAATGTTAAGGTGTGTTGAGATTGGTAAGTATAATTTTAAAATGTTTGTAGCAAGACAACAACATCTTGAATCTTAACTGTTAACTTGGTAAATATTGTAATATTGGGTCCTTACCTATGATATTGGTGTTTTTTTTCTCTCTTAGTATTTTGTCTGTAACTATTAAGATTCAGAGTATTCCTAAAAAATAATTACCTCGTCTAAAAATAGACTATATTTTTGAGCTCTTTTGATTTGTTTTGATAATTTGTTATAAGTTTAATTGTGTTTAAATTGGACACGGAGACAACTCTTTTTAAGTGCCTCCCGAATACATCATTTTATTTGCATTCACTTAAAAACGATAAATAATTTTTATGAAGTGTGATATTACACATATTACAAAAGCTTGTCTAATGATGCATGCCAAATATTATTATCTCTGTATTTGTCGTTGTGAAGAAAACTGATAAAATGTTAGTATGGAAAATGCAGAATTCCCCAAAATCTCCATACAAAACACCAATTTCATAGGTAAGGACCTAATAATTGAGCAATATCTTTCGATGCCTAGTGGAACACATTATTGTATCATATACTTAAACCGGCATTTTTTCTCCAATCTTGGATGTGTATGTATAACTATTGAGAATAATACGAATGTAATAATAATGTAGTGTGGGACGCTCTGTGACAAGATGGGATGAGGATATTCGTAAGTGATATTCGTATTTGTTTTAAGCGCCTCTCGGGTCTTGTGGTTCACACCACCAGGTGTTGATCGGGAGGTCCGGGTTCGATTCCCCATGGGGGCAGAAGGTTTTCTGCTCGGTTTGGTTGGTGGTAGAGTTTCTAAGCCCGCCTGGCTAGGTACCACCGTCTTACTTAAATCTGTCGCCATAATAACAATGTTATAATCATTGTTGTGTTCCGGCAATCAGAGGTAAGATAGCTAGTTCCTCAGTTGTTGAGGATTACAGGTTGTTGCGGAAATAACTAGGCGCTTTGAATATTCAAATATTTTATTTTCAAAGGCGTTGCACATAGGTGCAACTCAGAAGACAGAAGGGAAGTTGCCATAGAGAAAAAATATTAAATGCACAAATAGTTGCCAGTGTAAATAACATTGAAAGAATATTTTTAACATTTAAATTATTAAATAAACAAATTAAAATATATCATAAAAATAAATATTTATGTTCAGTACAAATGATGTACTGAACACAGGTGAAGTTCGCTTCCACCTTCGGCCTTATCGTCACTTACCATCAGGTGAGATAAAGGCCAAGAGCTTACCTGTCGTATGTAAAAAAAAAAAGCTGGGAGAGTTTTTGGCGGCATTTGACTAATGGCGGACGTGATTTTTATTTCGATAATTGTAATATTGTTTCGGAGTGGATATTGTTACGTAAAATCAGTGTAGTTTTGTGTAATAAGTGTCTGTGATGATGTGCAATGTGGAGGATTATCGAAATAAGCGTCAAGTGGTGTGAAAAGTGATGAGTTTTTTATCGTGGTAATCCACCTCATCCAAGTAGCACCACAGTGTCTGCCATCGATCGTTTGACGCCAAACTCTCCCAAGATGCATTGAAATGCATTACACTAGCATTTCAATGCAAACTACTGAAGATATATATATATTTTACAAAAAAAAAAAAAAGCTGTTTGGTGTGGGTTGGATGAGATCGGCCGAGAATCAAGAGAGCAGTGGACAAACATAGGGTGATAGTGACGATGATAATAGGAATGTTTATATGTAATAAGCAACTAGTATTTACATTTATTGCTATCAAGTGTGTTTAATACAAGAGGCATATTGAGCTGCTTCATTTGGGCCAGATAATAGTGTGTATATAAAATTAATCTTGAAATGAAAGAAAAAATCTTGCATACATTTTTTATTCGGAAACTGTGAACAGGTTTTAACAGTCCAGTCTTGCCCGACCATTACTTTGGATCATGTGTTTGTTTGAATATTAAATATTTGCTATTGAAAATAGATTCAAAGTGTATGTTAAATTGGAACTTCGTGTTATTATTATCACGAGGTAATATCGTGCTAAACCTGATACAATAATATTATTGTCATTCTATGTCTATAGATACAGTAAAAGATAGAAGTCGACCCATATAGTTCTTATATGCAGTGTTTTTAAAGCGAGAAAAAATAAGTCATTATCAGAATAAGATAATGTAAAGAGCTTTTTATTATCATACGGGGCTCGGTAGCGTAATGGTTCAATATGCTTTGGCTTTCGATATTGAAAACAAAGTTACCTACATCATGGTTAGCCCTTGGATGGGCTACCAAAACTTTATGATCTCAAGTTCCTCCGTGCTTCGGAAGGCTCCACCCACCAATACACATTGGGAAAGGCTCGTGGTTTTACGACCCATGCTTCTGTGTTTCTAGGAATGCCTGAGCCCAGCAGTGGTACTTATATAGGCGGTAACGACGACATCAGGGAGCGAAGCTATTGCTATGCATCGGGCACTTGTGAGAGTCAAGTGTGATAGATAGGTCAGAAAATAGATATTTTATTTTAAGAAACGTTTCTTAAGTAAACTCTATTTGGAAGCGAGATTCCTGTACCTGTGCTACCTTTCGTATTCCAACAATTTTATGTCCTGTATTCCATCAATCTCAAGGGATGATCCCAGCTTGAGCACAGCTAGAAAGAGATGGCATTATGTAGGGATGTACATAATGCCATCCCTTTCTAGAAACTTAAGACATCTCTACACTTAAGTTTGATTTTGGAATACGGGTCTTATATTTGAAGTAAGTTCATATTATTATTGTTTTAGTTTTGCAACAACACTGATCGTTTAGAGTCTGCTGATGTAAAAACTTGCGTAAAAGTGTAACGAGGCGCTATTTCAGTATTAGCGAGTTCTTGCTGTTATTGCGCACTTCTCTGGCCATTTTCTCTTAGTTTCTGTTTTTAAACTTACCATCTGTCTCTTCTTTTCATTGGTTTGTTTTCGAATTATTTCCTATCAGAGTCAGCGTCTGGAGCGGTTGGCTCGACGCCAATTATTATATTAATATTATAATAACATTAATTCGTGATAATAATAAATTATGAAAACGAATAATAAACAGTAACGATATAATTTTTATCTTTTTATAAGTTTACCAAAGGCATTATTATTTAGTTCTTCATTAATAAATAATCAATAAGTGACAAGAAATTCCTTTCTGTTTAATATACAATGTGATTTTGTATATCTATAATGATGAAAAATTCTGTATCATTGCGACAGTTCTAGAAAACATAACAATTTGAAATAATCTACTACGAATATCATTTGTAACTTATTAAAGATCAATAACATTTTTATTACGTTCATTATCTGTGATATCTGTCGCGTCTTTGGAAATGTTCCATTGACAAATAAAAATAAAAATATTTCATCTAATTGACCTTTATCTCAATACCAAGTTTAGAATGTTAGAGGTTTTGGTAGATTCTTGAGTGGTGACCGCGACTCGACAAACGTAGGGGCGCCATGTGTCAAGATGGGATGACGATATTCATAGGTTGGCTGGAGTCGGCTGGATGAGAACGGCCGAAAATCGAGAGCGGTGGCGTGCATTAGAGGAGACCTATGTTCAGTGGACCAATGTGTCAATCCTTACTCAGTTATAAGCGAAGACTCACCTGTCCACCATATGTCGGCACCGCATTTTTCGTATTTCGGTCACACTGTACGCAGAGGCGACGATAGTTTGGATTGTAGTTGGGTGGAAAAACTGATTGTAGTTAGGATGGGAGCACCGAAGGCAGATGATTGCGCGGTCGTTCACAAACGAGATTCAACAAAACAGACTCGTCGTCCCCCAAACTCCACATGGTTGTAAGAGACGCGCTGGACAGATACCGGTGGAGGAAATGATCCGATCCAGATGCAACTTTACTGCTGCCCACGATCCTCAGATATGAGGGACCGACTACAGAGATAGAGAGATGTTCAGTGGACAGGAGTGGGCTGATGATGACGTTTGGAGAAGGGGTAGGTATAGGTGTAGACACCCACACTATGCCAGTAAGTTATTGATCCCACGTAGTAGAAAACAAGCCTGTTGCCGTTCCGGGAACTATAGAAAATCCATAACCAGTCAGACCAAATTTCCAACACCAGGAAAATGGTACAAACATACATACATATATCCCCTAAGGGTTAGTCAGAGACTAGGCAAAAGGACCGCAAAAGCAGTCCGCTGCAATCCGCGCTTCACCAAGCAGTGACAGCACATGTCCTCAGTGTAACAAGTGGTGAGCCCGTCGCCGCTATAAGCTGTTGGATGTTGTGCAGCTCTAAGTCCATTAGTCACATACTACTGAATAGAATCTCTGCAGTTATTTAATATAAAATAATTTTCACGCTGAAATATTACATAATCACAATCATACTAAAAATGAAAGACGATGACGTCAAAGATTGAAACGTTTCCTTCGCTTACACGAGCTACCTATTGTTGTCACGGATGACGCCCTTCATTTTACGACATTAAAAATTGAAATTACGATAAAAATACACGACGGCAATCATTTTTACTGATAACAAGGCCACGTGCTACACTTTATAGGTAATATCGTAGTACTTTCAATCAGAAAACTTCTCGTGTACACGAGAGAAAACGAAAGTACACAACGACGTAGTTACGACAATCTTTCCTTTGAAAACATTCTACGTAGAGTCCTTATTACGCTACGGTTTTAGCTTCGGAGAGTTTACTGTGTCAGAACTCAATACGTAAAAATACATTTCGTCCTTATAAACTGTGTATAAATAGGTATATCTATCCTTAACCAAAACGTAATATTTTTTTATATAAAAACCCCTCATCATTAATGAACAAAAATATTGTCCATCTCAAAACGAATGTTGCATTTTAAAATCTAATGATGCAATACGCTTTAGCAGCTTGATATGTTGTTGTTTCTAGTGATGTAAAGCCTTTATACATTTATGAAATAATATGCCCACAAATAAAGTTCAATAATAGGTCGCAACTCATGGCGATTCTCTACAAACAACAAACATTACACGATTTGTTTGACTCTTGCTGAATTAATTAGTCTTTTCTTTTCTTTTTTTTTTTGAATTAATTTTCCGTTACTTATTTAAGCAAATATGTATTGTAGCTTGCACTGGTGTAATTTTCCAACGATTTTGAACCTTAACCCCTTGGAGGGCACCGCGAACACTGGTGTTCGCAAACAATTGATGTTTCTATTGGGTGCCCCTTAAAAGAATTACAAATTGTCGCATCATTCGATTAAACTAGTGACAAAATCTCAAAAAAACGAAATTGATAACTTTTTAATTTCAAAAACTGTTTCATCTCTCGCATTAAATGAGATGCACAAAATATATTACAAGTAACTATATTTCTTACCAATGTAGTAGAAGGTCCTGGTACCGAGACTTTAGTTAGCAATATGTAGGTAATTCGATCTACTAATTAATATATGACTATCCACAATGGTATAGCAAACAAGACACAGCAACAAGAATGTTTAATAAACAAACATAAGTGTGAGAAACACTAGACCGTTTGTTCAACATGCTAAATGTTATGATATGGGAGCCCTGAACCTGAGCAGACTTACGATGATAACTCCCATAACAACTAAAAAGTTTATTACTATCTCGATATTACAGGCAACCAGACAGGCAGAGCAAGCATTGCAGGGTACAAAACAAAGGAAAAAATGAGTACCCAACTGGTTGTTTTCAGACCTCCGATACCTTTCGGTGTAAAGCTCCGACATCAGGAAAATGGGAGCGCATGTTTTCGCATAACGTCGATTGTCATAACATCGTTTGTCATACATCGAATGGCACAATCATCAAATAGCATAACAATCATGTCACATATTCCTTCTTACTCATAACATTTAAGTGGCATAACTCTCTAAAGGCATATTATTATAAAGCATAACTATAGAAATTCCTAATTACATTTAGCACAATATTAGGTAGTCCTAAAATGAATCGAATAATCACCCAGATTCGAAAGAACCAATCCCAAGGAAATGTGTTCTGATAAATATTAGGTTTAGGTTATTTTTTTTTTATGACCCCTAAAAACTATATTTGTGCAATCGAAATTTATTTAGTAAACAATTTGAGGCAGAGAAAAACATTATGCATTGTGATCATTATGCTTTTCATAAGTTGTACGTTTCAAATTTATGCCTTTTAATACTTATGACAAACAATTTTAGCCTATACAATATTAGGACTCTCAAAATTATGCGTCGCGATTTTATGCGTTTTGCTGATTATGCCTTTCAAAATTATGGATTTTCATATTATGACAATAAACGTTATGCTTAAAATTACGGAGCCCAGGAAAATAAATGGTCGAGCAATGCACGGGCTCATTTTTTTGAAAATAGCTATTACCAGACGACTATGTCGGTATTCATATTGTTACTCACCATCAAACTATTAAGAAAACAGAATAGAAGATGATGTTTTTTTCTTTTTTTCAAAGACGTATTTATTAACTCTTTATTACACATAACAAAAAAAATACAATGTAAAAAGCAGAAGTATACAAGGGAGGACTTATCTCTAATAATAATTATCTCTTCCAGTCAACCCGTTACAGGTTTGTGAGGGTGTGTGAGGTGTGTGATTTACTGTTTATCAAAATGAAAACCCATTTTTCAAACCGATCATAGATAAGGTCAGTAACTTTTTTATGGTTTGTAGAGTGGTGCCCGAAAAATGAATGATTTCAGTCTGCCTGCTGCTTCGGCAACTATCTCCTAATGAACTGATTAAAATTGAAAATTACTTATAAAAAATACGTTTGTGTTAATATAAAAAAGTATGAAGATGTCACAAGAATTTGGAGGTTTTATTTTTTATTTAGTCAAAAGGAATGAGGCCATAGCACTGCTTGTCGCTAACACGCACAAAAGAGGCTTTATAATAGCTAAAGACAGACCAGTTTCCATTCTGTTTCACAAATAGATTTAGTTTACACAAGTTTCACATCATGTCGAATTACTAAAATCACATGGATCGTGTCACGTTACACAAAATGCTGACATACATTAGAAAATCTACCGCTAACGTTACCTTAGTCACGTCTCAGTTTGTTATTAATGGTGTTATACTTATGCTCCATATGCCACGCTAAGTTGTGCTCCACCTGTCACGTTTATCTAAATCTACTGTGTTATCATAAACGCTTCGATTGTTTTTGTACTGCTAGCGGCAAACAAGCAAGCCCACCTGATAGTACCTTAGCAACCGTACCCTATGGACGCTTACAACACCAGCAGCCTAAAAAGCATGAGCACCACGTGTGTGTTTCTTGCTTTGTAGAGAAATAAAATTCAGTTCCTTGGCTTCAATATGAGGTTTATTTTCAAAGTAAAGAACACGTCTTGTTGCGACTTATGATTGTTAAAGAAGAGAAAGTGTTACCAACATACTAAAAATAATATCAAATTGGTGGCTGTGTTGCCAACACCACGAAATGATATTTATCACGTTTTTCCATAGTACTTTGACAGATGAACGTGATAAAAACCCGATGAATAGCTCATGCAAAGGAGACAAGGCCCCGTGCCCCGATCGCGCAAGTAAGAACGTTATGGTCCATCCACTCCCCATACTCTCGTACTCGCGTTCCCTCGTGTCGCCTCGTGGAGTGTAGATGAGATATTGAACAAATTCATATCCATATTACGAGTTTATGTTGTGAACTAACCTGCCATTTGTAAAAAAAAATATTGCACGATCGGGCCCAGTGGTACCACTCGCGCGTTGCAAAGCGTAAAAAAACTTTTTCACACATTTTTAAGGATCACTAATACTCCTGTAGGAAAACCTTGGCATGGTCATTCCACAACTGGACCGAATGTGGCGGGAAATTTCTTTTAAAGCGCACAGTACGCGACCATTCTGGGTTTTTAAGTGTGAGGTTTTTACGTGATAATGCTTTTGTAAGGACACTTGCATAATTTATTTTTGCTTTACAAATTTTTAACAATACTGTATTTACAAGATGACAAATCACTTGAAGCCAAACAATGATTGAGCGCATATGTTTCGTTGTGACGAAACAATTCTATCAATCACATGACAAACACTGTAAATGTACTTCGCTGTTTTGATAAATAATCATGTCGCCAAGAAAATTAATCAATGAGGTATTTCTCGAAGCGCACCGAATGAAGCGCACCTAAATTATTCCTCGAAGTGCACCTATGTTTAATTGTGCCCGGTGCATGGCAAGGCTCGCCACCTGTTACATGAGGACCGAATTTATCTGGTGAAATGTGTGTTTAATACCTCCTGCCTACCCCTTCGGGGAAAGAGGCGTGATTATATGTATGTATGTGGTCATTCGGTGCGCTTCAAAATGGGTGTGCTTCGAGGAATACCTCCTATCAATGTGTTCAATACTCAATGACTCTTAAAAGTTACAAACAGCAGATAAAATGAGGCATTTTCAGTTAAGTCTATAACATTTTGGTACTTTTTAAATTTTAACACGCTTGTTTCTATTCAAAAATGAATATGGGTTTTTTAACATAATTTTTCGAAAAAGTTTATATTTAATGAAATAATCGCTCCGAAAGTTAAAAAAAATGTGTCCCCTCTTTAACTTTTAAGCCATAAGTTCAAAAAATATGAAAAAATCTTAAAAGTAGAACTTTATAAGTACTTTTTAGGAAAATTATTTTGAACTTGATGGGTTCAACAGTTTTTGATAAATTTTACAAAATGGAAAACTACGGAACCCTATACTGAGCGTGGCCCGACACGCTCTTGGCCGGTTTTTGAACATTGTTTAGTATTAAATATGCGTTTTGGAAGTCATATTTTCTTAAACATTGTTTAAAACTCAAATAGCGTTTAATAATAACAGCTTGTTACTATAAAGGTTCTTGAGAATTATTTAAAAGATCGCAACAAACAAAGTTATGTCTCAACGTATTTCAATACTCTTAAATCCCCGGGTTCAAACTTTTAATGAGAATCTAAAGGTAACGGTAGTTGTAATTGCTTTTTTCAGCGTTCGATTTCCAACATGATTTTATCATACACTGAAAGCAGTACCAGGCGCTATAATTAAAAGAAAATTACGCAATATGCATAAACAACAGAAATAGCAAGCCTCTTATTGAGGTCAAAGTAGATGCACTTTGAACACGCTTCACGCACGCGTAAACCGAGTTATACCTAGTAATGTTTAGACAACAAAAACTCAATATATTCTCTATATAATCGCTTTAGTCAATGATTAGGTCAATACGTATGAAACACAATAAAATCTATCGTACAGCTAACGTTGTGAATAGGTAAACATTTTCCTCATTTCAGTATAGTGTCGGACAGTATTCATGGGTTTGTGTGCAATCATTTAACCACAGTGCAGCGTTTAGTAATGATTACCAAAAAGTGACACAGAAACATACTCACAGAATATGTTTTTAAAGAACATATCATCATCACGCCTTTTCCCCGAAGGGGTAGGCAGAGGTGTTTACACCCACATTTCGTCAGATATGTTAAGTCCCCATGTAACAGGTGGCGAGCCTGTTGCCATGCACCGGGCACAATGTGAGGCAAGCGATATTCAAACTCCGTACAGGTGATGGGATAGAAATAGAACCCGTAATTTCCGCAGCATTCGCGGTGGCCATGTTCTTAGAATTATTTTAATATCCCTTTAATCATTAAATTGTACGTTTTTTTTTTCATTTCATTTGTTCGTTTTGAAGGTTTTCGAGTGCCGTTATTGGTATGGTTAGTAGCTCCCAAGGGTGGACCGCTGATAGTGAATGTCGCGGGAAGCCGATGAATGGGGGCACCGCAGGTCCTATTGTTATGGAAATCTTCGGGGAGGTTTATGTCCAACAGAGAATAGATAATTATGAAGTTCTATTTACGATTATGCTTTTAAACCAGCCTTCAACAGGCATACCTTATGGAATTAAGATAAAGATATCTCAATAGAAAATATTTTTTTCTTTTTTCAACAATTAAATGGTCGTCGTTATCTAGAATACTTCATTCAGTGTATTATCTGCAACATGTACGTACACTTAGTTCATGTCCGTTGGTACCTTATCTCTAATCTTGGCGCCAGAGCGCCGCGCCCGCAGGTACGAGTATACTGACTATAAAAATTTACAATTACTTACTAATATTTTGTTCGGTTACTCATAAATATGAACATGTGCTAATGATTGTTCATACTAAGAAGTCATTTAGTTAACATCTGTAACCGTTTGTTATTTTCTTACTTTATTAGCCAACATAGCTTTTGTGAAAGAATTATTGATCTAAGAAACAAATAATTACAATTATATTTATGATCTCTTACATAAATCAGTAATAGATAGTTTATTAACAATGATTATATAATTGCTATTTGCTACTCTTTAACAAAAACAAATGGTTTATTGTGTGACATTAAGATAATGGCTTCATGCTCTGTATGTGGTTTATGCATCTGTTTATGTAATTACGACTGTTATTGATAATATATAAGCAGCGAATAATGAATCAATTGACCAAAGGTAACATGATTACTTTGAAATAAACAAGAAGATTTTGTATGGGTGTATATACGAATATATTAATTTAAAATGCAATGAATTTGCGTGAATATCGCTTGCCACACATTGTGCTCAGTGCATGGCAACACACTCGCCCCCTGTTACATAAAGACTTCTTAAACACATCAGGCACATTTATACCTCTGCCTACCCCTTCAGGGCTAGATCATTACGTACAATAAATTGATATCTCCACTGTTTCTCTATCAGAAGAAAGGAAACCTCTATATAACCATATCTTTATGAGTTCGTTTTAGCAATATACTACATCCTACAAGAGCTGCCCTACACCTTAGAAAGATCGAAAGAGGCTTAATTTAAAAAAACAAGCTACATTATCATCATCATCAGAGCCCACGTCGTACTGCTGGACATCGGCACTTTGCTTGTATCAAATAAGAGGAGTTACACACTGCGCTGTAACGAAGCGCTATAGCTATATTAGCGCCTCTTTGCTGTCATTGCGCTCTTCTCTGGCCATTTTTCTCTTGGTTTCCGTTTTTAAATTTGCTGTCTGTCTCTTTTTATTGGTTTTGTTCTTAAAGATCATTCTTACCCGAGTCAGCGCGTAGAGCGGTTGACTAACAATTATTGTAATATATTTATAAAGTGATGATCAATTTAATAAGCTTAAAGAAAAGTTACAACAACCCATAAGATCAGGTCCTGATAAATAAGTCTATAAGTCTCATTAAAGCACTATTTTGTGCCTTAATTCCTTAACATACAATACCTTAGTGACGACCCAGCGTCTTTCATTTTATCCCTGGCTTCACCCCGTCACAGCGCTAACTAAATTCGGATATGGTTACGTATATGGAACCATCTTCTTTGTCCTACCCTGTTTTCAATTTCTATTTGGGGTCGGCCATGTTTACTTCTTCCACTCTCTTCTATCAGTGAGTCAACACTCGCTTCCAAATGGGTCAGAAGGGAGAAATCTGAAACTATAAGAGATAGCTAAATCTGCTTTTAAGAACCATGGCATGGCATGGATTTTGGCTAAATTAATAATGGCATGAATATTTTTTTCTTCTCTCATACCTAACCGGAAATAGAAGTAGTCGAAATTAAAAAAAAAAGCGTTGGTTTTGTTGTTGATTTGAGTCAGTTGGATTGATCATCCTATATATATTTTGTTTTATACCTATATCATGTTTTTAGACGTTTCAAGACGACCATCTACGTTGAAAAAAAAATGTATTAAGGATAGCTAGGTAGAGTTACGATCATTATTCTTCCGCATTATAATTAATTAGTATTATTTTTACATTTTCAAAATAAAGTTCAAACAAATTAATCATTATAATAACAGACAGAATATTTAGAAATCTGACATCATAAGCGTATTAATTTTAAGTAAACAATATTATTCACTTGTTGACAACAAGGTGACAATTTTAGTCCGAATTTGAATGTGCTCTAAAAATAATTATGGACTACCGATTCATAATAATTATAGAAGAAAAGTTCTAATAATGATGAAAATAAAACATCGTACAATACCTACATATAAGCAACTTCTAGAAATTGTTATATTTTAAAATGGCGTACAATAAAGTTTATTTTCATTTTTTTTTTTTTCATTTTCTCCAAAGTACGTTCCTAACCTGTAAGATAATGATGTAGAGTCGCAGAACCCAGTACTTTCATCTCTAGCTTACCCCGTAAAGCCAGCACTCAGTTTATAAACCCATCCTCAGCCAATATACTTAGGGCCACTACTGGGCACAGGCCTTTCTCATGGAAAAAGACCTGAGAGAATGGGCCCGTAACACCACGCTGCTGGCGCAATGCGAGTTGGTGGGTAAACGGTTGGATGAGCTGGATGCCGTGTGCGTACGCTTTGGTTTTTGATATTAAATACAAAACTTTGTGATCTGCAACTCCTCCGTGTTTGTTGCCGGTCCCTTTTGCAAACGTTTCTACCCTCGTCCTCAACCTATATACTTCCCACTGCTGGGCACATTCCTTTCTCATGAACATTACGGTGTTAGTTGTCTTGAAGCTGCAGTTAATATTTATGCAAAATGATCTTTGGAGTGAATTAATTTTTGCGGATATATATATTTGTATTTATGTGTATCGTGCTAGACACAGTAATAAAAGGTTCGATTACCTGTAAGTAAATTGTTTTAAGGTTTTCCGACTGAATCCCCCAGGTGGACGAAGATTTTGAGTTTATTAAAGATAGACTTTGCATTGTATATTGTGTAGATCTTCTTCCATTCTCGTCTGTCTCTCGTCATCTCAGCATCCACTTCTTTTATTCTAGTATCATTCTTCGGGTATTCAATCTATCGCTTCTTTAGTCTCTTTCTCACTCTAGCTCCGTTCACATCCATGCTCAGCATCCTTGTTGTAATGTGACATTCATCCCTCCTGATTACACGTCACATATCATTGAGGGCCGCTTCGATTACTCTCATTTATTCTATGCTACACGTTATAATAAAATTATGCATACATACATAAAGTCACGCCTTTTCCCCACAGGGGTAGGCAGAGTTTACAACTAACAAAAAATATAACATCAACTAATTATATTTTTGTTTATTCATGTGGGGTAAGACCTATATCCAACAATGGGATGTAGACAGGTATATGTATAGACTGGTGATGATATTTTTAATGGCCACTCACCGTAGAGAATCTCAGCGTAGAGAATATTTGTTTGCCAACTAAAACAACAAAAGAATCATGTGTACATTCTTTTTTTTGTAATGGACATTAAAGCTTAAATAAATAAATAATAATAAATCATATAAATAACTAATAGTCATCAGCCTATATACGACCCACTGCTGGGACAGGCCTTCCTCATGGAGAAACACATGAGGAGTATGGGCCGTAACACCACCACGCTGGCCCAATGCGGGTTGGTGGATAGACGCCGTGCCTTCCGTTGCACGGAAGAGCTCGAGATCACAAAGTCATGGTCACCCATCCACGGCCTGACCATGGCGAAGGTAGCTTTGTTTTCGATCGAAGCCAAAGTGCACTGACCACTACGCCATCGGTGGCGTAGTGGTCAGTGCTCTTTGGCTATTTGAAATTTATCTTTGTGGAAGAAGTAAACATGTCTCAAATTATTTGTAGTTCTTCAATAAGCTAATTATCGTACATAATTAAACGTTATAGGTCCATTTAACAATAATTATGTTTTTAATTTATTATCGTAACGATCCATAAACATAACAATAATTAAGAATTTAACTGCAACTATTTATTGTCGTTGTGTAATTATTATGTAATTTATTAACGAGTTACTGCAACAAGTTATCGACTTAGGGAAAATACCAAAAAATGTTTTGTTTCTCTGTCTGTTTGTCTGTTTGTACGAGCTATTCTCCGAAATGGCTGGACCGATACTTTACATCCCTGGTCAACATCTTAGATAGTTTTATTCCCGAAAATTAAAGAGTTCTCGTGTGATATTTGAAAACCATAGTAACGAACAAAGTGGAACGAGCGACGAAGACGCAGGCATCAGCTGGTCTAAAATAAAGTATAAATTTTATTACCTACTTAATGAGTTTAAAAAATTGTAGATAATAGTAGTTAATCTCGGTAGTCTTAGCAAAATATCGATTTTCCTTTGGGGGATAAATCTTTTGTTCCGTGCTTGGCAGAAGACGGAGAGAAAATAAGCAGAGAAAGTAAATGGAACTAGTTTTTGAAGGGATAGATTCATTAAAACAAAATATTATAAAAACATAGTTTATTAATAAGAACATCGCTTATGTTGGAATAACGTTTTCTATTGCTACAACTTATATCACAGATTGACAACTACATAAACATAATATAACAAATACATCGCAATAACATGTTGTTGTTGTCTAGTAGAAGGAAATATTAAAATATATGGCAGTAAGTAATAACGTTTCTAGTAATTATATGTGTTGTTCAAAGCGTGGCTTAAACTCTTACCATATGTGATTGAATTTATAAATATTTTACAAAATCAACATCAAACTCAGTCTACACTTGCTTGTACATAATCCAATGAAATTTTAATTTTACTGCGATTATTCCTAAGGCAACTACAACGTCAATCGACTGGCCTCAATTTTTTTTAATGAGGTCACTCGATAGTAGTCGATAGTTATCGTCAAACTACGCTTTTCTTACGATTTGAGTTATATTATTGAGTTAAGTAATACATTGCCGTATACAATACTTTCCGAAATAATCATGTCCGAAAACCTTATAGTTATATATAGAGATGGTTTTTTGTTCAATATTTACATAAAATACTCAATTATACTGATTACATATACATACAATATGAAATGTATGTAATAACTACAAAACATTTTCCTAAAACTAGTGATGTGACTTTTCTTTTACAAGTTTCATGAATATATTTTGTTTACATTTGACTTTCAAAGAAAAATATACCGCGGAGTTAATAATATAGAGCTAAAGATTCGATGTACAGATTTTTACCGGGATACAAACATGTGTTCGCTAAAAATAATAGCTGTAAGAATATTATAAAACATATTATGTTTTTCTTCCACGTGTCACTTTACAAACTATAGCATTAAAAGTACACGTTCGATGATATATTTTACATGCACTTATTAAAATTAAGAAATCCATTACAAAAATTAACATATTAGTTGCCATTAACAGAAAAAAGAAGAATTACAAAGATAAACTACAAATCAAAACACCACGTTTTTGCACCAATAAGGATAAGTTATTGTTCGCCCGGTTAAACCACCAATGAAAAATATTTTTTTTTTTTATTGATAGAGTCACATTCATCTCACGCGTAGGCTTTAATATTAAAATATCCCTGTCAAGTAATGTTTGCATAGGATGCTGGTTGATATGTGCAGTCTGATAACCATTCATATTATTAGCTTAATACCACATACTAGTTAATTATAGTTATTTATTTGAGAATTAAACAAATATTGAAGTCAAAATTGGTAACAAGAAAACATCACTTAACTTTGGTAATATCAAATATACCTCTAGGTAATAGAAAGGTTGTTAAACCATTTTTTAACAAAGTATCAATTGCGTCACTAATTTGACCTTAATACATATCTTCATTTTTATTATGTATACATAAATATATAAATATTTAAGAGTTTACAATATAAATTCACATTTTACTTCTTTGGTCAAGATCATTTACTTCGCACTGATTACGTAAAGTAAAAATAGGTATTATAACTCATGAATGAAGTGTGGAAATAGCAACGCAAAGTGATACTTACACTAGAAACACAAAGGTTGAATCTACCAAACCTAACAGTGAAAAACTTGAAAACTACAACTTAATAATCTAATTAATCGTAAATTAACATTGAAGGCACTCGACTGACACAACTATAGTGTTGTTAATAGACATCGATAATTCCGATGTGGAACGCACAAATTACGACGCACTCTACGATGCAAGTTGACAAATATCGATAAGCCGCCATATCAATTTGCACGTTATGAGCTACCATTTAAAGGTCAACTTGACCTAATAAATGCCAATCCAGAAATTACAATACATTTCCAGAAAACAGAAGTCACTCCCTAAAAAAATGCCAAGGAACATCTTCCACGTCAGAAGATCGAGAAAATCTGTCACTTCAACAAAAACATCACTTAACAGAGTCAACTTTCATCATATTCTGGTAGAGATGGAAGCATGAGACACTGGCCTCTGTGCTTACGTTTCCTCGGCGACAACTTCATGCACTTTTTCAGTTCCATATTGCTGCATTCTTTGTCTTCAGGAACGGGTGGTAAGCACCTCCTTGGGCGCTTTGGAATCACACATTCCGTGGAGAAACTGTACACATCTTTATTCCGGAGCATGTCGACGTCCGGGTACGATTTAAACTGAGCGGGAAAGGCTAATTTCACCATCATTTCGAAAGTGATGCGACACGACTGCTCGCTCCGACGTTGGCGGGCAAACTAAACTAGTGCACTCGGTATATTTAGTGTGGGTCGAATTGCATATAAACCAGTTTATTTTGTATACCGATATGATATAATAATGATGTCGATCGTGTTAAACAGTATACGCTGCCAAATCTCCACGGTAGTTCCACTAATTAATGTTGCGTAGCTGTTATTGTACCTAAATTATTAATTTGTTTTTGTATATTGTACAAATGGTGCGTTGTAACGAAAGCAAATGTTGTACGGTAATTCAATTGCTTTTGTACAAATGCGTATGTTATTCTGATAATAATATGTAAGTGTATGTGCAAATCTGATGAAGAATTTTAAGTTTGGGTGTGAAGGGAAAAACAAAGAACAGAACCGCCTCTCTGGTTTAGTGGTTGCACCACCGGGTGTAGATCAGGAGGTCCGGGGTTCGATTCCCAACAGGGTAGGGGTGTTTCTGCTTGGTTGTTAGGGCTTCTAGGCCCGCTAAGCCCCCTCAATTTGTCGCCATAATAACAATGTTATAAGCATTGTTCCAGCCAGTCAGTTCCTCAGTTGATGAGGATTACAGGTGAAGCTTGCTTCCGCTTTCAGCCTTATCGTCACTTCCCATCAGGTGACATGAAGGCCAAGAGCTTACTTGTCATATAAAAAAAGAATGGGTTGAATGTACGAACTCTATTATGAGAAGATATTGAACGTTGACGTTGAGCTGACGAGGAATCGAGGGGCAAGAACAGTCTACTGAATGTGGGAGAAGGGCAAGAAGAAGAAAATGTTTTAAATAGCAAATTACGCGAACCAACCAGAAAAAGTTTATGTGGTCCGATTGGTAGAAATAAAACAGTACACACACACGTCATATAGAACCACATGTCTAGTATAGAAGGAAAAACTAAGTCTAGCGCCTCAATATTGATAACCCAACACATATTCGTATCACTATGACTCTATCCCCGAAAGGGAGCAAGAGGTGTTAAACACCCATTTTTCGCCTCATATGACCCCATGTAACAGGTTGACTGTTGCCATGTATCGGGTACAGTATGAGGTAAGCGATATTGAATAGATTAAAAAGTATAAGTATTTATCAGATAACATATTGTCTAAAACAATATTAAGGATTATTGATATTTTATCAGATACAGGAGTATAAGCAGTAATATTAGTTAGTCAGATGGTTAATAAGATTCATGTGATCGATTTAACGAATTCGTCACTGATAAAAAGCAAACATGATAATCTCATTTTATAATGTGATAACAATTATCTGCTCTACATTATCAATGTTGAATTTAGAGAAAATAATATCGAATCCATACTAATACTAATCCATACTCATATTATAAATGCGAAAGTAACTTTGTCTGTCTGTCTCGCTTTCACGTCAAAACTACTGCACCAATTTAACCTCAATTTGGTACACAAATAGTCCAGAGCCTGAGAAAGGACAAAGGACAAGACTACCTTTTATCCCGATATTCCCATGGGAACGGTTGCCATGCGGGTGAATGTTAATAAAAATTAAACAACGCCTCCCAGAAAAAGGAAGGACTTTGCCACTATGAACTTTGCTTCTAATAATAGAGTAGGAGTAAATTTTCAATTCCACCAATTGAGCATACTGTTTCATTTTAAAACAATCTTTCAGTGTTGAATAGCCTATTTATCTCAAATATCTCAAAGTGAATAGTCTACGCGGACGAAGTCACAGACAAAAGCTAGTTTTATATAAACGGTGCACTTTATTTTTAATTATAGGTATATGATGTTATTTCACCTTTGGAAAAACCATCACTTATCTTCCAATCTTGGCCTATCCTCATATTTAGGTTCTTTTGAAATTGTTTATGTTGACTGCCCATAAAATAAATAAATTAAATACCTTCTGTGCGGTAGTGACAAATTGAATCACTATTTCTGGTAAACCCCAAGATAAACCAGTGGCAAAAGCAAAGTCATAGATTAAACCCATAAAGAGAACGAATGTAAAAATTGTCTATTTAACTTGTCTAGGTACCTACCTATATAGTCTGCAGGAAATGATTCGCCTACGTTATCAGTTTGTGTACCTACATTTCATGATTGGGTAAAGGCTTTCTTACTTGGAGAAACAGGAGTTCTTACCATAATACCACAATGCTGCCGCTTTATCCTCATTGGTTGATAAGTCGCCTTCAGAAGCATTGAAGATTTTTATAAATATATTGTTTAGGGTCACCCATTCTGAACAAAATTGACGTGACGAAATAAACTTTTAAGCCACCACGCAAGTGTTTCTATCTATCTAAAAATACCGTGTATTGGTAATTTTTTAGCCCAACCCAAACTAGTAGACATTGTGTTATTGGAGAAGGATGATAAGGTAGATAATTATGCATATATGATTCATAGATAAAACTCAGGTACAAATACTAGACTAGTGATCATCACACAAACAACTGCCCCTCCTACTAAGACTCGAACTTAGAACCTTTATGATAGGAGAGAAGTAGAGAATACGAGTATGTCGAGATAGTAGAGAATATGTCGCAGGAAATTGTATGATTCCGCTGTTTATAGTATACGTTGTCGTCAGCTTACCTTAGTCGTGCATACCTAATACTAGTTGCTGATACAAGCTTTACAGTTTGTATCAGCAAAAGAAAATTAATAATTACTTATTAATTTTCTTTTTTAATATACAAATTATGACTATAAAAAATAGCTTATCTCCTAGCGAACACAAAAAATATATCCAAATTTTGTTTTTTTTATGGTCACACTAAGACGTTGAAATTTTAATTATTGAACGAGTCACGTAATTGCTTTTTTGAATTATAACGTCGTTTGTAAATAGTGGAATCATATACATTGCCTGCAGCAGATACACCCTAAGTCCGGCATACCAGGAGTATGAACTTTAGTCATGTTCTGAGAAGAACGGGCAAGAAACTCATCAAGTTGTACAATCCACTCGGCCTCGGAGGTCGTCAATGTATAAAAATAAAGTGCAAACATGGTTGAAAAACCTTTACCAGGTCGGTAAACTTGACCTGTCTGTGACAGTTCGTCGACCTCCAAATCTGCTCTGTCTGCGCAGATATCGTAATTTAATTAGAATGCTGGACTACAATATTCTGGCATGGCAATCAGGCAATAAAGCTCCCAAAGATACAGACTCAATCAAAAAGTTTGTAACATAAAAACTGAGACTTACATTTACATAAAAGATAGATAAAAATGTCGTCAAACATCATGCCTGTATCTCCGAAAGGGTAAAGTTAATAACACCCACATAATTTTCGCATTGTTTTATATTATACTTATATGATGTATCAGTCCCAATTACATATTGGGGGTGAGTTTTTTCTTGAATGACCTAAACTGATGTCTCTGACGGTTACTTTGTTTAATACTCTAAGGCCCATTTGCACGATCGAGAGTTAGCACCTAACCCTGGGGCAAATATATGGGCAAACACTGGGTAAGGCGCTAAATCTCGATTGTGCAATTGAGTCTATGGTAGATTAGTACAGTCAGGGTCAAATAGTTAGTGACACTCAAGATGTTCAAATATATTGTTGACAACACAAAGGAGTTCCTATATTGTTGACAACAATATGGAAACCTTATTTGTACCGATAATAATTTTTGGTAGAGTCTTTTATGTGGACACCTTGAGTGTCACAAACGTTTTGATGCTGACTGTACCATGATAAGTACAGTCAGCATCAAATAGTCAGTGACATTCAGGTTGTTCAATTAAATAGACGCTACCAAACAGTCAATAATATCGGTACAAATAAAGTTTCCATATTGTTGACAACATAAGAATTTCCATATTATAACATATGAAAAATCTTTTGTGTTTATAACAAAGGAAACTTAATCTGTACCGATATTTAAACTTTTTGGTAGCGTCTATTTATTTGAACATCCTGAGTATCACTAACTATTTGACGCTGACTGTTCTAAGCTGTTCTAAGCTTCTAAGTTTCTCAGAGCTCCCGAGGTCAATGTTTCAAACTAGGCTATGTGTGACTTTAACTGCTTGCTACCATATAGGCCGCTCATCTCCATCAGTCTGCCATCCAAATAAAAAAAGTAAAAAAATATTGGGTCCTTACCTATGAAATTGGTGTTTTTTTCTCTCTTAGTATTTTGTCTGTAACTATTAAGATTCAGAGTATTCCTAAAAAATAATTAGGTCGTCTAAAAAAAGACTATATTTTTGAGCTCTTTTGATTTGTTTTGATAATTTGTTGTAAGTTTAATTGTGTTAAAATTGGACACGGAGACCACTCTTTTTAAGTGCCTCCCGAATACATCATTTTATTTGCATTCACTTAAAAACGAAAAATAATTTTTATGAAGTGTGATATAACACATATTACTAAAGCTTGTCTAATGATAGATGCAAAATATTATTCACCAAAGGGAGGCTGCCCTGCAACAGACACACCTTTACTATTAACTCTTTGGATTTATCTTTGGATTTGTCGTTGTGAAGAAAACTGAAAAAAATTTAGTATGGAAAATGAAGAATTCCCCAAAATCTCCATACAAAACAGCAATTTCATAGGTAAGGACCTAATAGTTAACTACCATCTTGTTTTTAGAAAAGTGTTACAAAATACGTATCGTGAAATTCAAATGAGGAATCATAACAGAACAGTGAGTCAGGCGAGCGGTTTCTATTTGTTCCTATCGTATACCTAGTCACGTACACTCATCGCCGTCAAATAACATGCCATGAAACACTGCTTGAATACTAGTTGTACAAAATATAGTTCATTGTACAATTCAAAGCGATATACGGTGTGGCGAAAAATTTCAGTCTGTCTGTGGCATCGTAGCTCCTAAACGGATGAACCGATTTGGATTCAGTTTCTTTTGTTTGAAAGATGAGTTAGTCGAGAGTGTTCATAACTATGTTTAGATAACATAAATGAACAAAAGATAACTAAAGATATGAGGAATGAAAGTGTCAATGAAAAATCTAATGTTTCCAAATAAACCCGAGTGGGGTATCAAATGAAAGGCTATAACTCATACATCATGTTAAAAGAATGACATATTTTTTTATTAAAAATTTTAAAAACCCCCGACCAAAAAATTTTAAAAAACAAATAATCGTGTTATATTAATTTTTTGTTAAAATAAAAGTAATAATAGTTAGCAGGTATGGTATGGTATCCCCGAAGGAGTAGGCAGGGGTGTTAAAGACCCACATTTTGCTTGATTTTTTACATGATGTGTTTTTTTTTTGTTTATAATTTCCCTTAATTTTCTTAAATTTTATAATAGACGCGACGAGTCCTGTGAAAATAAGCTCTACAATTTCGCTAATATCTTCCGCTTGTAAAATTCTTTGCGTTTTGTGGTAAAAGCATTTTTTAGTTTGAATAAAAAGTAAAATCTCTTTCCCACTTGCAATTATCGTTAGTGAATCCACCAGACTGCTTCATCGTGGGCAAACCGCGTTTGTTTACATCAGATGTCGTTTGGCATTTGAATAACATGAGCGTAACATTATTGGCAGGCATCTAATAGCATTAACAATGCCATTGATTACCATTTCGCAATAACTGAGTAACTAATGCCAATATTTTATCAAAAGACAGAATGGTTTCAAAGTTTATATGTAAGATATTGCATACATAAGAGCGAAATCACAAGGCAATGTTTCTGCTTTCATACATAGCTACTCGTTATTTAATTATTCAAAGTGATTTGCCAGTTTTCAAGAATGGACTATTGGTACATATTTCGCCTGATAGATATTTTTGTGTTGATTGTGTGAATGAGGACATGGCTAGAATGGGAGTGAATGTTGATATGGCGTGTGATAGGGGAGAGTGGAGGAGAAAGACTCGTTGCGCCGACCCCAAATGAAATTGGGAAAAGGGCAGGATAATGATGTAATGATGAGATATTTTAATGTCCCTATGTCCCAGGGGGCGAGCCTTTTGGCATGCACCGGGCACAGTTCAAGGCAAACGAAGTTATATTCCAGTTTTATTTTTTGGGAGCTTGATGTAGTTCATTACGTTTTGGCGTCCAATATTAAAAACAAAGTCACTTGCATCGTCGGTGCAATAACGAACTAAAGTGACATATGATACCGACAAATACGCTATAGGCCGTACTCCTCAATGGCTATGATATTTATGATCCTATATTCTTAAACTTAGGAGTATATTACCTAACATCAATCCTAAACCTATGTTCAGTAGTAAGCGTTTCCTGCCTAAAATGAATGTTCGGTGTTATTCCACATTTTAGCAAAAATGCAACATAGCATAGCATTTTTACATGGATGCATCTATAGGCTAGTTCAGGCTAGTTGACTCATATCAAAAGTAATGAAAATATTGATTAATTCACATGGTATTTAGTACAAGGGTCCGAAATATACCAAGTTTTATTTTTACTTTTTTTTTCATCTGCTAAAAACGCCACCATATTCGTGAAATTGGTGAAGTAACGCGTCATTGGTCAAAATCCGTCAAACGCCAGTCGCAACCAATCAAGGATGTCTGTCAGCTGTGTCAGCATGTGTCACGCATGCGTATTGAATCGTTTACCTAAATCTTGACCTTACGGTTACGGCCATTGTTACGGCACAGAAAAATCATAGATCATCATGGTGGAATCAGGTGGATGGGACACGTTATTTAGAATTTATTGTGATAAAGGCTTCCAAAAAAAAATTATATTATTTTTTATGTTGATGACTAACAGTAATGAATCATTTGTTGGGGGCTTTTGGGGGCAAAAAAAAAGGATCGACTAGCTTAGTCATTTTCCAACTCGCGACTCGCACACATTCATTCAGTTTATTTTAACTTGACTTTTGTTTTTTTTTTTATAATAGTATGTCAGTAAAATTTGGTGTTTTCGTTATTTTTGGTGTAGCATTATCCCATACAATGACGAAGCATTACAATACAATGATGACCAACAGATAACCAACAGAATTTGAGATTCTTGCAGCTGGCTTACAAAAGGTGGAATTCGAACTCCTGCTAACATCTCGCCGCAATGTTGAGAATCGCATAATTTCAGAATATCTTGCGCGTACGTTAACAAACAAAACAAATAGTCGCGAGAAAGAGACCACGACACACATGCATGTCGATCATGTTATTGTTTTTACCGATTGTAATGCATGATGAGTATTGATGAGAAATGTAAATAGTTTAGTCTTGCAACAAGCTCCTGATGTTGTTGTTTCTGTTTATTTGTCGGCTTCATCTTCACCTCGACCTAAAAGATCTTGTTTGTGCGAAGAGCACGTTTCCAGAAATGTTTAAAGGAGTTTTTCGTAATCCTGTCGCAAAATTTTCAAAATTAAATCATGATTTATCAAGATGACGGTAAAATTTGCCTTTTCAATAACTTGAAATAAAAAACTCGAAGTTCGTCTCGGTTCTAAAGATGAACATAGTAAAAATATTCCCGAATAAACATTTTATTTGCAGAAATTATTAGCTGCTGCATCGGTTATTGATTACAGTGGGTGAATTGTTTCCTGCTGCTTCTGATCGAGGCGTAATAATTTAAATGCTTGTGTTTGTATGCATTGGTTAAAATGACATCAAAAGATTTTATCGAGCAAGAAACATCTGTAGTAAAAGATATGTTTAATAACATTACGTGATTATTATTGTATTACATTTAAAGGCATATTTATGAAATAAGTAACATCTAAAAAAAAATATTACGCAAACAGATTGCTATGCATCGTATGCAGAAACGCAATTAGGTACACCACGTGAAATGTTAATCGGTCATGCAAGAATCAGAATAAGTGCGACATGTTGGCGGTTAGCGGCGCGTGAGACGGTGCAAGCCAAATTTTATTGGCCGACCTGGTGACACCACGTGCCAACTTCCGCACTACACTTTTATGTGTAGGGTTGTCAGTGACCTCAATTTCTATTTATAGAGGAATAGTTGCCAAATATATTTAGACCCTAGAGTTTAAAGTGGCTTAACTACTAGATCTGGATAACTGCATTAGATATGTTCTTCCTCCAACTAAAGTTGTTCTTTTTTGTTTACCACAGTAGGCACTCAGCTACCGGATGAGTGGTCGGTCGATGTTTGAGGAGTATGGTCCATTACACCACTAAGCTGGCTCAATGCGATTTGGTGGGTAAAAACGGTTGCAAAAGCAACTAGGATCACTGACTTGACATGCTTTCCGAAGCACGAAGTTTTGGTCACCCATCTAAGGCGTGATCAAGGCGAAGGTAGCTTGTTTTTTAATCGAAAGCCAAAGCATACTGACCACTACGCCACCTAGCTCCTCAATTTTATTAAATAGTCTCCAAAATAGAAGTTAACGTTATAACTATATTATAACATTTAAAGTAAAGAACTTTACAAACAGTTTTAGGCTGTATGTGCTAGACCCTTTGCACTTTCTCTTTTTTAAAACACAAAAATGAAACGTCAAGTGTCAAAACTTGCAAAATGTCTGAAAATATGGCGTCCCTATGAGTGACGCTGAGCATTTAGATCTTTTTCAGGAAGATTGATTAAAACTTACATCTAGTTGTAGTGGTATTTAAGTCCAGGTGAGGGTAAATATTGTATAAAATGATTCCAATTACAATATCAGCTATAAATTACGCTTAACTTCGTACTGCTAATGAATCACAGCGGCTGATTTTACATTCCGATTGGTAGCTGATGGAATATACTACTGTGAACAGAATTATTGAACAGAAACATTGGGTCCGAGTCTGTAATTTATTAATATTTTGTGTATTATTTTGTCATGAGCTGAGTGTACAAGACCTCACTTTGACTGTATATATTTTTTGTCAGTTGAATTACATTGGATTCCACAAGAACAATGTATATTACACACCTCATAAGCATATAATTTGTAATAATGTGGTAATTACCATTTGCAGGTTGGACTTGTTATGGCAACACCCAACAGTTACAAACAAACCCCATCAATGTCGATGCCAAGCCCACAGAGCAATCCGCGTTTGTATTCCTTCTATTTTATTAAAAATTAGGATAGTTAGTTTAGACCAGTAGCCTTAAATTTTTATCATTGAAACTCATCAAGCATAGAGCTTGTAACCTCTAAAGCAAATGACTTCAGTTTTAAAAAATTTACTTAGTTCCTTAGTATTAGCTTTGAATAAATAAAACAATAGTATTGTGTTGTTTATAATGTTAGATACTAACTCACTAAAATCAAATAGTGCCAAGTATCTGCCGTTGCAAGCTTAGCAGCGCTGACTTCTTGGTAATGCCGGTATCTAACTGCGTTGATCCTTAGCATGTCTCCAATTCTATGCTTTTTCAGAAGTTTTTGTAGTAATAATCTTTTTGTTTCTTATCATTTTGAATTTCCTTGCATTTAGACTCACGTTGTTCTCTTATTTTGGTTTTGTTTCATGTTTTGTTATGTTGAAACAGACTACATGATTGCGGGGCCCCCAATGAGTTTCGGTATGATGAAAGGTAATACTACTGTCCGATTATTAAGTTTTTTTTTTTCAAAATTGTTCTCACCCGCTCATCTGTGGATCTAGGTATTCTGTGGGGATTTTTGTTTAATGTTATTGCACAAAATTTCTCGTTTCCACATCACAAGCCATAATCTTCACTTTGTCATTTTATTTATTTCCTTTTTATACTCTTTATTTGTACTCTTCACTCTGCTGACTGAAGCCTACTAAGACTTTAATATGCTGTTACAATGCTGCTCATACTAAACTTTACAATTAATTATAGATGTTAGTGCATTTGATTATCTTTTGTTTGCCCTCGCCCAATTCCTGCCCTATCCCCTTATGCTTTTTGTTTTTTCTTTCATTGTATTGCCGCCCCGCCTGCTTGGCTTGAAGGCGGTATGAATGCACCGCCGCCGCACCATAACCAATACCACTACCACCCACAATACCAGGGTGGTCAGATGGGTCACCCGGGTGGGTTCGGAGGATGGCAGCCTCAGAGCCAACCTCGTTTCGGTGCAGAGAGCGCGCGCCGCACCGCCACTGGCGCGGCCGGTGGACAAGCATCCCAGTCTGGGAAGGATGATAAGACAAGCCCATTTGTATCTACATTACATTCGCACCCTGGATTCCAACCACAGAAGATTGGGAAAGGTGCTGGTGCAGTAAGTGTTCATTTCTTCTTAATTAATTTGTAATAATTTTATAATAGGTCTTTACCTATGAAATTATGGAGATTTTGGGAAATTCTGCATTTTCCATACAAAAAATTTTTCAGTTTTCTTTACAACGACAAATCCAAAGAAAGATATTTGACATCTTTCATTAGGCAAGCTTTAGTAATATGTGTAATATCACACTTCATAAAAATTTTTTTTCGTTTTTATGTGAATGCAAATAAAATGATGTATTCGGGAGGCACTTAAAAAGAGTTGTCTCTGTGTCCAATTTTAACACAATTAAACTTACAACAAATTATCAAAACAAATCAAAAGAGTTCAAAAATATAGTCTATTTTTAGACGAGGTAATTATTTTTTAGGAATACTCTGAATCTTAATAGTTACAAACAAAATACTAAGGCCCATATTACGGAACTAAACTCAAGCTTACATCTCTGCTGCTGTTAGAGAGGGATGGCGCTATTGATCCCACACAGCGCCATCCCTTTTTAACTGCGCTCAAGCAGAGATCTACGATTGAGTTTGGTTCTAAAATGATCTCTAATCCTTAGAGGAGAACTATGTCCATCCAACAGTGTGCTGGGTTGGATGATGATGAACCTAACCTTATTAGGAAAACCCTATCCTATCAATCCCTCCTAATTACTTGTCCTCCACATACTTCCCACCTCTACAACAATTCCTTTACTGTCCAAGCCTTTTGTCTCTGGAACAACCTTCCATTACCAATCAAACAATCCTTTATAATCTGGGCCATGCCCATTTCCTTCATCATTGAGAATTTGACCTTTCCCTTCACAATTTCACATTACATGTTCGCCTCTTCTCTGTTGCATTTATGATATAGTATTATATTTATTTATTTAATTAATATATAGTAGTTTATATATGCACCTTATATATGTAAGTATATTACACATACCTTTTCTTTCATTTCATTCTATCTCTGCCCAAAGGTTGCCTGGAAGATATTGCTATTAGCTATAAGGCGACCTGTGTTGCATTGTATTTAATTTTTGCTATATTTATGTGTTTTCATAAATTGCAATAAAGAATCTTATCTATCTATCTTATACTTCAATTCTCCTCATAATTTTTTTTTTTATTTTTTTATTACAGCTTTATTTCACACGATTTTTGATGTGTTGTTCAACATTTGTTTCTATTTTATTTAATTATTACATACTTACATACAATCACGACTATTATACCCTAAGGGGTTAGTCAGAGACTAGGCAAAAGCAGTCCACTGCCATAGTCCGCGCTTCACCAAGCAGTGACTGCACATGTGTTCTGCGTGACAGGTGGTGAGCCTGTCGCCGCTATAAGCTATTGGATGTTTGTGCAGTTCTGAGTCCATTGGTGTGTTGGTAGTATTATTTTAATGAGCAGCTACCACACGACTATTCTATTATTATTATATTTATATTCTAAAATATTACTTTATGTGCATAACTAACTTAAAAACATGCAGCTTAAAGCTCTGTTATAATCCATTCAACTTTAATATACCATTCCAGGGTGCAGGTTTACCAAAACCACCAAAGCCTCCAGAAAAGCCCCTGATGCCTTACATGCGGTACTCCCGCCGAGTCTGGGACAGCGTGAAGGCGGCCCACCCGGACCTCAAACTATGGGAGATTGGCCGGATTATTGGCGGCATGTGGAGAGACTTGCCAGAGTCGGAGAAATCTGGCTTTGTCGATGAATATGAAGCGGAGAAGGTAATGTTATTTTCTATTACAAATTATGTAATTTTAATAAACTTCCTACTTTTGTAAGAACATAATTCAATGTTTTTTTATAAATAGAGTTATCAGCTATTCTTGACTGTCTACTACTACTACCACTGTTACCACTTATTATAAACTGTCGAAAAACAAATGAAGCATGGAATCAAGACTTGTCACTTGTTCCGACAAATCAAAGTGAGACAGTAGGGCCGATTTCATTGTCACAAATTAGACAAACTAATCTATATTGTGTATCTATCCTTTTCTAACTTTAAGGAGAAGAGAAGGATAGATACACAATTGAGACACTTTTCAAATTGAATAAGTGAACCAAAAGATGAGATTATAGGGGCAACAAGTTTTAGTCTTGCATTGATTTCGTATCTGATATTTATTAATAAACATCTACCATGGGATTGATTCTCGATTAATAAAGTTGGGTTATTACGCATATGAATCAGAAAAGGAATAAGTTAAAAAAATAAATATAAAAAGTTTATTTTGGGCTCAGGCGCAGTACACAGAAATGTTGAAAGCTTACCAATCTTCGCCCGCGTACATTCAGTGGCTGGCGCACAAAACCAGAGGTACATTGTAATTTAAACCCTATGTCTGAATTGAGAGGGAATCATTTTGTGTATAACCACGCCTTGTCACCAGCTTTTTAACACCTGGGATTTTGGATTTATGTACTTGTTGATGCCCAACTACCCACTTTACCATTACCATATAAACACAGATTGGATATTTATGTCACTATAACCAATATCTATAAAATTCATAGGCAATAGTGTGCACCTATCTTGAACTAGAGAGAACTTTATAAATCAAATCCATAAATCAAAATTTATTTAGCAATTTTCATTAATAACATATTAGCATCACCTCCCTGAATTACCTAGATATTAGCAGATTCTGAAACGTTATTTAGAATACTTAGGAATTACTTAATAATCTCTGCCCACTATACAGGAGCATACCATGATCGTGGTAGAAACAGTTCAGACAAAAAAATATTCTTTGCACAGATTTTTATTTCTTTCTTGTATGAGACCGCTCCGTCACTGATCACATTCTCATGCATCTCTTTATAAAAAAGTTATGATAAAGAGTTCCTATTTGCTCTAGTTCACCTTATACATATGAGCAACATAAAAAAGGTTAATAAAGGAGTTATGATAAAAACTTGCTATACCCCCCACGTAGTTGCATCTGCCCTGGTTCACCCTGGTTCATGATCATGGTATTCTTCGATATTTTGGGCAGAGACCGTATAATTAACAAAATAGGTCACAACAGAATTATATCTCCACACAGCTAGTCCCTCATATTATGTTACAATGTGACTAACCGTACCTGTAATGCTATTTTGTCCTTCACATGCACCTCACCTCATGCTAATTGCACGATGGGCCACGACTTGTGTTTTGGCGATAGTCGGAGTATGAAAAGAGTCTGAAGACATACCACAATTCGCCTGCGTACCTAGCGTACGTGGCCGCGAAAAATAAAGCCGTAGGTAAGGTTTAGTGTGACGCTTTTGTGTTTGGCCTTACGTAACATCAGTACCCGTACGGGTAAAGTACTTACATATAGCTTGTTATGTTTAGCTCCCTAAAAAGAAAGCAATACAAGAAATTTGATTATAAACTCTTAACCAGATATTTTTAAAACCACTAGAAAAATAATACTTTTAAAAATATTATAGGGTTTCAACCATGCTATGGAGTCTGTTAATTTTGACAATAATAATTTCTTGTAATCAAATTAATCCTAAATAGTCTCAATTGTAAGACTTTCACGCTTTACTATTAACAGCAAAAAACACCATTAACCCATAATTCTTCCATCCAAAAGTCTTTCATTTAATTCACTAACTTGTGTTGTGGAAAATATCTAAAAATAGCCTCACGTACATAAAAATATTTATATGGTATTAATACAAATTTGGCTAGTAGTAGGTAACTTGGAAGAAGAGAGCTCTGGGAAGAAAGGTAGTTCTCAGAAGGAACAACAGCAACAAGACAGACGGATCGACATACAACCGGCTGAGGATGAAGAAGGTAATATTAATTTCGATATTTACCATCAAAGTATTAAGATTTTTTAAATAACAAACTGTGAAATCAACTTAATAACTCCTGATGCATTATGGCGGCACTTCACTTAGCTTAGCGTATGCGCGTAGCGTTATCGTTGTGTTTGACTTTATACAAATAATTTTTATGATTGGCTATTTAAAAAAGTGGCTCATGAGTTTCTTGCCAGGTTCTTCTCATGAAAAGCCTTACTCTCGGAATCCGGCCGCTTGTATCGATTACAACCACAGTCAACGAAGGACCTGTACTGTCCTGTGGATGTACTTGTTACAAGCGCTCGCGGTAATGAAGTTTAATACAATGGTTTAATTCAATACTGTAATTTTAAAATAATTTATAATAAACTATTTATTTGTAAAATGCATAATATTGTAAAATGTTGACGATTTTAAGTGCCGAACTTGGCCTATGAAATAAAATTATTTTTGATTTTGATAATAAAATCATTCTAAATAACCCATCGACACATGGACTGTTTTCTGGCAAACAACTGAAATAATCCTTCGATGTGTCTTCAAAAACCGACAAATGGTCTGAAACTCATTTTCGCTATTTGCGTTGATAGCACCATTCGTGCAAATACTCAAATAGACCGTCCTCATGTGGCCGTTTTCGGACAAACATAGCAAGTACGAGAGCACGCCAAGTGAAGTGCCGGCATTAGAAGTAGATAGATGTCAATACTAAGAAGTTTATTACCTATATATTCATCAGATCAAGACGAGGGTCTGTCGGTGAAGCACGTGGCGTACGCGCGGTACCTCCGCAACCACAGGCTCATCAACGAGATATTCTCAGACACAGTTGTGCCAGACGTGAGATCTGTCGTCACCACCGCAAGAATGCAGGTTAGTATTATTATTATTATACTCTTTATTGCAATTTAAAACCAAATACATAAAACAGGTTGTTAACATATGTTTGCAAGGGCGGACATATCCCTAACAGAGATCTCTGCCTGTCAACCCATGAAAGTAAGTTAAGAAAATAGATTATAGGGGATACAAATGCATAAAGAAGACAATATTGAAAATTTTAATATTAAACATACCTACATAATAATAATCCTACTTAAATACACATATAAAAACAAATACTTAAATAATTACACAAATATATACATATTAATAATATATACCTTTATATTATTATAATGACCCGACCATGACAAGGGTATTGCGGTGAAGTACGTGCCGTATTGCTTCAAAAGTCCGCTTTAGGCTGTTTCCACACCAAATGAACGATCGGTTATCGATGACATGGATCGATGGTAAAATAGATTAGTCGATTGATAGATTCTGCCATAAGGTTAATCAATTCTACCATCGATTGATGCTCTCGAGTGGTTGGTCTGGTCGGTCTGATCGATCACTTGATTAGTCAATAGCAGCATTTTCTATACCTATTTGACGGGTACGAGTGCTGGCTCTGTTAAGTGACTTTATCGAGTGCAGAAATTACATATTTTTGCACAGTAAATGATTCTTATTGGTAGAGAAGAAAGAAATATTTTTGAACTCGAGTGCACCTATGCTGTTTTCAATATTCGAAGTACTTCCCCTCCAGGGGCATTGTTATGACACTCTGTATAAAACACCAAAGCCATTAATTCATTGGCACAGATCCTGAAAAAGCAAGTACAATCGCTGACGATGCACCAAAAGAAACTGGAAGATGAGTTGCAGCAGATCGAAGAGAAGTTCGAAGCGAAGAAGCGCAAGTTTATTGAGAGCAGCGAAGCGTTCCAGGAAGAGCTTAAAAAGGTAATTTAGATTATACACAATCATAATGTCACGCCATTTTGCTATAGGAGTAGGCTGAGATTTCATCTTTCCATTTGCTACGATTGTTGCATATTTTTTTTCAATACATCTACTCTTATTACATGCCTCATACGTTCTTGTCGTTTTGGGGTACTTTTGATTGACTTAGCCCTTCTCACGAACGCCCTAGACTTAATCGAAAAATGTTAGTCTAGGTCTTATTTCCCCCTTGTCTCCTCTCTCTCCCGATTCATATAAACTTTTAGTCAATCTACTTTCATACATCCTTTCCACTTACCAAATCATCTGAGAATTCAAATTGTCTAATATTGTTACTATCTAGGCTAGAAAAAATAAGAAAACATTTAAATACTACTTACGATGGGTTTGTTATCCACAGATTGAAATAGATAGTTCATAAGATAACATATCATCACGCCTCTTTCCCCGAAGGGGTAGGCAGAGGTGTTACCACCCACATTTCGCCAGATATGTTAAGTCCCCATGTAACAGGTGGCGAGCCTGTTGCCATGCACCGGGTACAATGTGAGGCGAGCGATATTCACAATTAAATGTACATAAGTTTTATTCATACTTAGTGGTACAGGCCGCTGGATCGAACTCGCTAGTTAGTTCGCACATACAATTTTAATAATTAAGTAAAAAAATAAAAGAGGTTACTGAGCATCAAATCTAAGAAAGAAGGAAAATAACCAGGATTTAAATTATTGCTAGTGGGATCGTCAAAACACGTATTTCCCCATCTATTTTCAGTCAGCTCAACATGAATTTCCTTCCATCTCAGCCCCCCTTATTCTTCGGAATTTCTCGTCTCGTCTCGCTCTCTGTTTCGTCATAACAAAGAGAAACTGCTATAGAGATTCCTAGTGGGATCGGCAAAACACATCTTCCTCTTCAACCCTCAGTTATTTATTAGCCCAACTTAAATTCCCTTCATCACTTATCAATCTATCGCTTGTTTTCCTCGTCTTCCAGCCCCTTATTACTAACAGTCGATTCAGTGATTCGATTCGGGATGTAACATCGTCCTGTCTCGCTCTGAATCGACATAAAGGTCGTCATTCACGGGTGTTCCATCTATTCATTTGGAAAATTCGTCCGTGAATGTGAAAACACTGTCGCTCCAAATTCAGTAGCTCGGACCATGGAATTCCTACCGCGCGAAAATCCACCGCGCCGAGTCAATCGTGAATGCTGAAAACCAACGGTCTTGTCGGTCCGAGCCGTCGCTTCATACGTTTTGCTCGTTCGTGAACTTGCGAGCTAAAGATGCTATTTGCTGAATCAAAGTTTATAAGGCCGCCATTCACGAGCGTTCCATCAATCCATTTGGCACGCTGTCGATCAAAAATTCGTCCATCATGAAACGGCTGGCGCGCACGTGAATGCCATGATTTGGCTCGACGCGACGTCGAGTATCGAGCCCATAGCACAAAGGCCATACGGACCGCTCGTGAATGCCTACCTTAAAACAAATGACGGATATTGGGATTCCAAAATTCGTTTGTTTTCAACACATTAAAACAGAGGGGCTGATCCATACAATTTACTTCAATAATATTTATTGTCACAGCATTGCAAACCAGCAGTTGACGAAGAAACGTTCCAACGAATGGTAGAGCGGGCCTTGGAGCAGATGCAGCGAGGGGTCAACCCCGCCACGCAGCCTCTATCGCTCAACGTTGCCGAGAGAAAAGATGAGGTAATAATAATGATATTTTATGGCACAAATATTGGACCTGACAGTAAGAGAGTTCTAAATCCAAAAAAAATACAGTTGTGCTTCGGCGAATTTGATCAATAATATCGAGCAGAGGTCCCCAAACTAGGCAGGGACTGTATCTTGAGCAACCTGCTTACTTGGTCAATGCGACCCGGAATTTAGTACGTACTGACAGAAAAAACACAATGGTATTTAATGGATACATTGCATAATATCCCAATTAATAAACATGACAATTAAAATTAATTTAAGTCTCATGCTCTAGCTTACATTAAAAAGTCCCAAAGTTAAAAAAACTTAGATCCAGGAGAGTTTCGGTTTCAGCATACGAACAAGCAACCACTTATTTAAAACATTTTTGCTTCCAAAACCGAACAGCTCTTGCCGTTGGACTATAAATACGAGATCTAACAGAGTCGCCAAACCTAGTAGCGAAGTGCGACCTTACAGATGGCAACGGGATTTTAAATGTGCGTTTACTTAAGTGTCCTGTAATTATCCGAGTTTATAAGCCGTAGCCGTAAACCACATAATTATATTGTTGTAATTTTAATAGATTTGCTTTGATAAACTTGACGTTACTGTTCATATTACCGAAGCAATGTCAAACATAGATCTCTGCTTGTGCGCAGCTAAAAAAGGGATGTCGTGATCTCATTTAGCGGTTTGATTTTAGAATGGTAAGTTTCCGATTTCTGGTGGTTAATTCGCTAATGTTTATAATAGACTGCACTTGCTGAGGCATACTCAGCCAATGTTTGTTCACTGGCCTCCTCTAATTCACGCCACCAGTTAGCCAACCAACGAATATCGTCATCCATCCCGGCCCACACTACGGCCCGTATTACAGAACCAAACTCAAGCGTAGATCTCTGCTTGAGCGCAGTTAAAAAGTGTTGGCGCTGTGTGGGATCAATAGCGCCATCCCTCTCTAACAGTGGTCAAGCAGAGATCTACGCTTGAGTGTAGTTCCGTAATACGGGCCTAAATGTATTGAGTCGTGGTCTTCACTCAAAAACTTAATACCATAATAAGGTTATTATATTCTTAACCACGGTTTCCCCACAGCCAATGGACCAAGACCACACACCAATCAAGAGTGAGACGAACGGACCAAACCCGCCAACGCAAGTAGACAAGGTGTCCACCACAGACGTGAAACCCGAGCCCACAGTCACCACGGAGTTGAACAAGCCTGATGCGGAGATGAAGAAGGAACCAGAAGGGCCTATGCCGCAGGATGCTGAAGGTGATTTGGGCTTTATTGCTTGTGTTTTAGGTTCCCTTTCGAAGATAAATGTTCTGTATATGTTGATAGAAGGCTAGTTGACTTATATCAAAAGTAATGAAAATAATGTGTCATTCACATTGTATTTAGTACAAGGGGCCCGAATATTCCAAGTTCGATAAATATAAATAAGGGATTGCTGTAGAAATTCAATTTATATAAGTTTTATTTTTACTTTTTTTTCATCTTCCCAAAACGCTATCCACAATTTTCGTGAAATTAGTTGAGTAACGATTAATGTAAATAATTACTACGCATGGACAAAATTCGTCAAATTCTAGTCGCAACCAATCAAGTATAACTGTATGGCTATGTCACGCATGCGTATTCAATTATTTACAATAATCGTGACGCTATGGCACAGATAATTTACAGACCATCAGGACCGAAGGCGTTTTTGACATTTAAGCAAAAATGTAATTTATAATTTAAAATTTATTGTGATATACGCATCAGACATTTTTTTTTTATGGTGATGGTTATCAGTAATGAATCATTTTGGGCTCAATAAAAGAAAAGGGTCAACTAGCCTATTTCCTTAACTTGAGTTCGTCTTCTTGGAAGTTACTCCCTACGATTTTCAATTGTTTAATAATACCAAGTTGTGAACAAATTGCTCGTCGTAAATACAGGTGAACGTAAAGAAGAGAACAGAATAGAAAAGATCGAGAGCAAAGATCCATCTGCGGCCCCGCCGCCGCCCATGCAACACGTAGCTTCGCCTCCTCACCACCGTACGTATAAAACATTATTGGTCCTTCGAGTCGGATACTTTTGTGTCATATGGCTAGTTGATTATCACTGTAGGTAAGGTAATACTACAGAATACAGTATACATATACCTCAGCATTCTGTATGTCCCACTGGTGGGTGAACATGAATCTCAACACCGCCACGCGAGAGGGGCACAATGCCGACTGGGGGCAATAGCTAAACGGCCTTTCGAAAGTGGAACCCAAAATCGCAAAGATTTGGTCACCCATCCAACATTTTTGTAACTATTAAAGTGTCTTAACAAACATTGTTACGACACCTGCAAAGAAAAACATTGTGTCTTAGTTTTAAGCGATATTGAGTTAAAATGATACCAAGTAAAAATTGCTTTATTTTTTCAACTTATTACCATAGCTAAAATTAATATTTTCATAGCGGAAAAACATCGTAAGTGTTGATCAATAGGCGTTACTTTAATTGTATATTTAGTTACCGATTATTTTTTATACAATATATTATTAGTTTACATGAATCAAAAAGTATTTAAATAATTGTTCAGATTAACGAACATTTTAATCTTTGGAGCCAGAGAATATTTTTAATTATTATAATTTGTGATGCAGCGATGATGATGCCGCCCAACCCGAACGGTCCGCCCGCCCACCCGCCCGGCCCGCCTCACGCTGGGCCACCGCCGCCTCCAGGTATGTTGTATGACGTGTATATTAGGTTGGGGAAAAAGTTTCTTCGCATTTTTTAAGAAAATTCAAAACATTTTTTAATATAGTTTATTTACATTTAACTAAAGTATGTAGGTACCATTTTGTTCGATAACTTTCTGCCATCTTGTAGGTAGGAACATGATCCCATTGCTATAGAAATTTTGGGACTTCTGGTCAAAATACCGCGACAAGTGGTTTTGGCAGTCCTCTCGTGATGTTAACCTGACACTGCCTAAAGAATTCTGAAGAGACCGAAACAGGTGGAAATCTGAAGGTGCAAGGTCAGGACTATACGGCGGATGAATTACACCTCCCAGCCAAACTCTCTTAATTTTTGCTGAGTGGCTAAAGATGTGTGAGGTCTAGCGTTATCATGATGAAAAACCACACCCCTTCTGTTGATTAATTCCGGCCGCTTTCTCTCAACTTCTTGCTTTAATCTCATCAGTTGTTCGCAGTAGAGTTCAGAATCGATGGTCCTGCCTGGTGGTAACAGCTCATAATGAATAATGCCCTTCCAATCCCACCACACACACAGCATCACCTTGTTGCGAGTTAGCCCGGGTTTCGCCACAGTCTGTGAAGCCTGACCGGCCTTTGACCACGACCTTTTTCGCACGTTCTTGTCGTACGTGATCCACTTTTCATCACCAGTTATCAGCTTCTTCAGAAATGGTTCGGTTTCATTACGTCGTAATAAAGAATCACAAATGAGAACACGGTTCATTAGGTTTCTTTCAGTGAGCTCGTGAGGTACCCAAATGTCGAGCTTTTTTGTGTACCCAGTTTTTTTTAAATGCGCCAAAACTGTTTTGAGGTCAATTCCCAGTTCTTCAGCTACGTCGTAACTACTGACATGCCGATCTTGCTCCACTTTTTCAAAAATGGCATCCATTTTATCTGTAATAGGGCGACCAGAGCGACGTGCATCTTTGACATCAAAATTTCCGGACTGAAAACGCTTAAACCAAATTTGTGCTACTCTCACAGACACTGCACTAGGTCCATAAACATCGCAAATTTTTTTCGCGGCTTGCGTTGCATTTTTACCTTTTTTGTAGTAAAATTTTAAAATGTATCGAATTTCTTCATTAGATTCACTCATCTTGGCGGTACGAAAAACAAATGAAAATCACACATTTTCCTAATTTGAATTTGGAATTATGTTCTTTAAAATTTAAACTTTCAATGATACCAAAACCAGCCAGATACAAATAGTATAGCCAAAGAGATTTTATTACAAGTTTATACATACTATAATGCGAAAAGACTTTTTCCCCAACCTAATATTATACATTCGCTTGAATTACGCTGTCAAAACCAAATCAAAAATAATATTATCTGCACATGTTATAATGTTCGAATTATGAACTCAGACTCGATCTCATAATGACATACTTTTTAACACAGGTGATAAAAGCGAAAATTTAAAAATGGAAACTGTAACATAATTACCATTATGCAACAGTTTGGACTCATTATGCAACACTTATTTTTTTATGCAACCACGCTCGTGTTTTAATAACCTATATTATGTGACAGTTACATAAACTACTATTATTTCATAGGCTAAAATTAGCTAAATCGTCCACATTATACATAGTCACATTTGTTATAAAGTAACATTTTATAATACAAATGACAAAAAAGAAATAATTAAATTCACTGCCGCGAGCGCTAGCGTCTTGACTGTGGTTGTAATTGATACAAGCGACCGGATTCCTAGATGTGCTTTTCATGAGAAGAACCCGGCAAGAAACTGTGCCCGGTGCATGGCAACAGGCTTGCCCCTGTTACATGGGGACTTAACAATCAGGCGAAAAGTGGGTGTCTACCTGTCCCGGTGGGATAGAGCTCATAATGTTATATTATTTAAATTGCTCCCAAAATTTTATTCCAGTAGGTTTCGTTGGTACAATTCAGGCATTCCGTGAGATTCCTTATAGTTTTAACTTGATAATAATCTTAAAGATACGTAATATGTTGTAACAGGTATACCAAGATATCTCCTAAGTCTCTCCAAATTTCTGTTACGTACAAGGTTTAAGTATTCTTTTGTGTGACCTCAAAAGTGGTCCAATATAGGACGAATTTGTACACTCTCCTCTACATATAATAACAATAACGCTTTGACAGGTGGTTACGGCGGAGCCTACGGCGGCCGCTACTACGGCGGCTACGGCGGCTTCCCGGCCGGCTACGGCGCGTACTACGGCGCGCCCGACCACTACCACGCGCACCCGCACCACGCGCACGCGCACGCGCACGACGCCAAACGTGAGTGGAGCGTAACGTAACCACTTGTTTATTATACGGACTTGAATATGTAGTGATTTCTTAACGCATATTGTCGAAGTAACATCTTATGGGAGGATAAGCTCGTTACATAACGCATTACGGCGCCAGTGTTCGTCTGGCTTCTCTTTCTCTTATACATACTAGAGCGTTCGTAACTTCTGTCGCTCAAATCTGATCCTCCTGTATGTAAAGACATAATAAATCTAGAATCTACATGCTATTGCATACTGCATGCTATTATGAAAATCTATATTATATTGTATGGCGCGTATTTGTATTTAACAAAATTAATATACCAAAATACAATAAGTTGAAAATGTTATTATATTTTGTTGGCATGATTATAAACATATTGCTGCTTAGCCAATAATAGTTAATTTACTTCACTATGTTTAGACTACTTTTAATTCATACATTTCAAGGGTATTCTTACTTTGCAGCGGATGAGCCACCTGCTAAGAAGGAGTCCGAATGATTATCGCCTAAACGCGTCGTCAAGCGACGGCGCAAGTCCTCATCGAAGGACCAGCAGTGAGCACGCGCGGGTGCTTACCGTGTGCTCTTACAAGACCTACTTCTCTATATAGGTGCTTCGTTCACAAGAACTGACACTAAAGGGTCAGTTCGGACAGTACGGAAAAATCCTCGCGCAGTCTCTAACTTTCTCTGACCGCTTCGAGATGGGGCGATATGAATGTCCATCAAATTTAGCAACAATCTGCTCGCGCATCGTGGAAAACTCCCGAACGAGCGCGATTATTCGCGCTACTGAGTCGCAAGCCCTCTGTTTCGGTATTTATACAATATTCAGCTTTAGGCTTTAGTAATACGGTACCACTTTTAATAATGCCTGTAACTTGCGCGAGTATTTCTCCACTCGGTCTAAACTGGCCCTTATTCTCAAATGTCTTCATGGATTCGATTCAGGGAGTCACGTTCCGTCTCACTGTGATTATGCGCAAAAAAGAGACAGGAATAGATATTCCGTGATTGATTTGTTTTCCAACAGTTGAAGGGGCTGAAGGGCCAGATCATATTCGGACGTTTTAACTTTTAAAAGTGGACTTGAAATACAGTGAAATATGATAAGGATTGTCAAATAACTATTTTTATTGTAGGTTAATTCATAAAGGCTGTCCTGAATTATGTAAACAAGAAAACAAATGGTTTGGGAAAAATTATCTATGTTTATAGAGTAACCTAACTATTATTATTCAAGCTAATTTGGTAGTAATACTGAAACAAATGTATGTTAACATTGTGTAGGATCATAAATATACAAGATTGTATGTGTTACTAATTCTACTGTAAAATTTTGTTATGCCATTAGTAAATGTTCATTATATATGTAAGGAATCATGTCTTGACCATACAATTCAATATCATATAGCTTGAATAGTATGTTAACTTCATTTACAATAATTATTATTAAGCTAAGATAAATTTCAATAAATAACTAAAGGTACTGGCTTAAGTAAAATATGCTGATATAATAATAAATTATCTATTTTCATGAATTTTGTGGTTGCTATTCCTTCCAAATTGGATTATGATTGGTCGACCACTTAGTATGGTGCCGTTGACATCTTCTAGAGCCTGCACAGCCAGGGTCTCACCTAGAAATATTAGAATAAATGAGTTTTTAATTAAAATCTGGGTGTTTTGTTCATATAAAGCTTCCTTAGTAGGTTCCTAGAGGTAAAATTTCAGAAAAAAAATATAAGCACCTAACCTAATATTAACCAACCCGCATTGGACCAGCATGGTGGTTTTATGGCTGGATCGGTTCATACTCCTCATGTGTTTCTCCATAAGGAAGGCCTGTGCCCAGCAGCGGCACATTTATAGGCTGAGGATTAGTCCTCAGCTAATATTGACCTTTGTAAATTCAGGTCTGTCTGGAGAGGGATCCTTTTTTTTTGGTATTTCTTTGTAAAACATGAAATTCTAATTATTTTAAAAAACAAACAGCAATTCTGTAATATTATTAAAAAGATTAATACTTACTACAGAATGTGACAAAGGCTTGTCCCCGCATACGTCCTGACATTAGTCTCACATCAATAGGTCCACCGTTTTCCTTCACAAATTGATTAAATAACAAGGAAAGTTGTATTTCAGTTACAGATGGAGCTATGTTTTTTAGGTAGAGAACCTAAAATAAGAAATTTGTATAATAGGAACTTCAATAGCCACAAATTAAAATAGCATAAACTAATGTTTTTTTTTACCTTAGAAGGTATTCCAGGCTCATAGTCTTTAAAACGATCAATTTTCTTTATATCATCAACATTCATTTTGGTTCCTTCTAGTAACTGCTGTTCTGCCCTATTTACAGGTACTACTATATTTACTGCTCTATATTCATCTTGTTCACTCTCAGTGGGTTCCAAACGCACAATCCTATTTTCTTTAATTGTATATTTTGTGAGATTCTTAGGCCCAATAACAGGTTGTGATTTTTGAGAGTCAATCTCAAAATTGTTTTGTACAGAACTTAAACTTTTTTCATTTTGTTTATGCAGCATACATGTTACATCCCAAAGGCTGCCAGGTTTATTTACAGTTGGTACTAGTTTTAAATCAAGAGGTGGTTCTTTGCATTGTGCCAGAACCCTTTGTTTCTTCCTCTCTAAGTGCCTTAGAATTTTTCTTCGTTTTGTGATTGGTAAAACATCATTCTTTAAATGTTCAAACATGTCTCCTTCTAACTGTTTTAGCTCATTCATAGGATGTCCTTCAGGATAAAAATTTATTGTTTTCTTATTGATTTTATCTAAAACATCTTGAGATGCAAATAATTGATTTGTGACATCATTGTTTGGGCTGTAAAATCAAATAAATTTGATTAATTACTCCGCCTTTACAATATTCATGGGTACACACTTAATTTCATTTTTACCCACTCTCTGAGTCAATTTCATCCATTAAGAACAAAATTTTAAAAGATTCCACAAGCAGAAGGATATGACTTATAGTGGATTATTCCCACAACAAAAATAGAACAGTCAAAATAATAAAATTCTTGCAAATAAGGAGAGTTGATTCATTGACTCATAATCAGTAAGTAGATTTCTATTACTTTATATGTTTACTTACCTATCAAGTTCATTTTGGCATTTTTTAATTTTATTATATATTTCCTCGAGTTTATTTTTAAGAACACTTGATTCTATCTTTATGTGATCATCAAGTACACCAGCTTCATTCTGATGGTACAGATTTAACTCCTCATTGGACAAACCAGCTCTCCTTAAGAACTTAAGTCTGCGATTTTCACTTTGTGCTTTATGAAATTCCTCTGCACTTGATAGTCCATACGTAGCTAATGGTAAGAATTCAGTAGTTTTCTGAAAATCTTTTGGTAGTGGTAGGGAACTGAAGCAAAATAGAAAAGATTAGTAATCTAATATTGTAATTTTTTAATCATGATAAAATAAAATTGATCATTACAAGTACATACCTCATTATGATGGCGCAGATTACAAAACCGATTTATAGTAAGAATGTATTAACATAAATAACACATGAATTGAATAAATAAATGATTCTAAATTTTTTTTTTTTAATAATTTTTATTCATGACCATGGATACAAGTCCTTCAGTCGCATACATAGTTTTCTTTGGTTTTCTTATACTAAATCTGGCTAAATAAAGACATATCATTAAGTTTAGGCTACCTACCTATTTAAATGATAATTTATGTAAATGTAATTGACAATAATAGGCTAATTATTAGACATCATTACATTAAGTTTAAGCTAAACAATAATTTATGCACACACAGAATCAAATAACAAATTATACAATAAACTTAAAGTTTTTGCACAGTATTTATAATATATTTAAATAGAGGAAGAAAATAATCGGAGTTGGAAAGTAAGTCTTGTAGGCGGCGGGGAACACTTTGAATATCGTTAGAACTGTCAATGTCACTGATGTCTGAGGCTAAAATTAAACGTTGCATGCTAAAGGCTACACAATTTTCTATAAGATGTTGAAGATCGGCATTCTCTTGATGACAATGGGGACAATTAGAATCGGGGAGTATATGGATCCTGTGGAGATGAGCTGGAACCAAACAATGACCAATTCGCATTCGTGAGATAATAGTATAAAAGCTTCTCCCAAGGTACTGCTTACGTTTGTGATACCAAGGTTTGCTTGGTAAATCCTTTTGAATGCTAGCAAACCACTTGCCCTTTGTTTCTAAGGTTAATTTCCAGTAGTCCTTCCATAAATTATTTGCTTTTTCTCTAAAGTGACTATAGAAATCGGTGAAAGGAACTTTGAAACAATCGGTATGGTCTTCATCGTGTTCTGCCCGTGCCACTGAATCAGCAATTTCGTTCCCTAATATGCCACTGTGTGAGGGAACCCACACAAACTCTACATTTACACATTTCATGTTTAGTTCATCTAATATCTCCTTAATATTATATAATATATAATTGTTTTTAAATGATAGCAATGCACCTTTACTCAAAGCCATTAATACACTTTTAGAATCAGAAACTAACATTATATTTATATTATTTACACAATTGCTATTTACATAAGATAATGCTTGATATAATGCATAACACTCTGCTGTATATATGCTGCAAAAAGAACTTAATTTTATACATTTTGTGTAATTTGAATGAGAATCATAAAATGCAGATTTAACAGAACAAAAATCCTTGGAACCATCTGTATAAATGAAATAATAATCAGACATCTTACTCTTGAATTCTAAAAAGTCATATTTGTTAGAAATTGTATCTACATGCAACTTTAAATGCCAATTTATTAAACTACTATATTTACAACTGTACATAGGTAAGCTTAGAGAATAACATATATTCTTAGAATTGAATTTCATACGTGCATAAATTCCACCTATTTCAGGAGGAGCAGATAAAGTTTGTACTGAAGAGTCAATAGATGCAATAGGCTGATAAATATGTGATGCTCTTTCAAACCTGTCATGGAGGAAGCTGCCAAATGACAAAATTTTAAGTGAAAATCTTTCTGCTAGCTGCATCCGTCTGAGGGACAATGGAGGTATACAATTTTCTATTTCTAAAGAGTTAATAGGTGAGGATCTCATTGCCCCACAAATTAACCTTAAACCAATGTTTTGTATCACATCTAGTTTTCTTAAAAGGGTGCTATGTGCATTTAAATATGCCAAAGCACTGTAATCAAAGTGGCTTCTCACTATGCTTTTGTATAGCATACTTACAATTTTAGGGTCAGATCCCCAAAATGTACCAACCAAATGCTTAAGTATATTAATGCCTCCCATGGCATTTTTACAGATATAATTAATGTGTTTATCAAATTTTAATTTATTATCTATGATAACACCTAAAAATTTATGCTCATTTACAACTGGAATCACAGAATTATTGTACTTAATTGAGATATTATTTGAGTTTTTACTAAATATCAATACAGAACTTTTCCCAGGGCTAACATCCAACTTAAGCTTTCCATAATAATAAGAATGTAATTGTTGTAAAGCATTATTAATCATATTTACAGCAACTTCTATATTTTGATTTATGCTATACAAAAGCAAGTCATCAGCAAATTGTAATAGGTTAATATCTTCTATATTTACATATTTCAATATTTGAGAAGTGTATAAATTATATAATAAGGGGGATAATGTGGCACCTTGCATTGTACCTTTATTTACAGATTTTGGACCATGCAACTTATTATTATATTTTACATAAATTGTCCTATTGTTTAAAAATTTTAAGATCCACTGCAAAGTTTGCCCAGGTATCCCACATTCATGAAGCACCTGGATTAATTCTTCTATATTAACATTATCAAAAGCTCCCTTAATATCTAAGAAAACACAGATCATGTTTGAATGGCTGTTTTTCACATTTCTGATATCATCTATGAATGATACAAAGCTTTCAGAGCAACTTCTTCCCTTTCTAAACCCAAACTGTATTGATGGGATTAAATGATTAGTTTCAGCAAAATAATCTAGACGTAACTTAAGCATGTTTTCAAATAATTTTCCTAAGCAAGACGATAAAGAAATTGGTCTGTATGAAGTAGCTATATTGATAGGCTTATTAGGTTTCAAAACAGGAACTACACACTGTGTTTTCCAAGACTCTGGTACAATGAGATCTCTCCATAATCTATTATATATGAGGAGTAATATGTTCAGCGCATTAATATGTAGCTTTTTAATTAAGATGTATGGAATATTATCCAACCCTGGTGTAGTATCTTTCCTACTTTGTAAAGCTGTAAGCAACTCATCTAAAGTAAAATCTTGATTAAGAAACCTATTGATGTTATTTTCCTCTGAGCTTTGAAACAATAATGATAATCTACTATAATCTATTTCAGTATTGTCAGCTAGATTATTTAAAAAATCTGGTACCCAGTCGTCATCAAAAAATTTATTGTTGAGTTTCCCTATTCTTTTAAATCTTTTAATATGATTCCATATTCTAGAAACAGGTGTTAATCTATTGAAACTGTTGCACAAATCATGCCATGAAGCAATTCGTTCTTCTCTGATTATTTTCTTCTTATTTGCATCCAATTTTTTATAGTTAATAAAATTACCTATTGTTGGGTTTAATCTGTAGTCTTTCAATGCTTTTTTCGACGTAGCAACTGCATCCTCACATTTTTTGTTCCACCAAGGAGCTGGTTTTTTATGAATTGTAAAGTTAGGACTAGGTTTTATTTTTGGAATTGTTTGATCTCTAATTTTGTTCAAATTGGACACAAATTTATCATAGAATTCTAATGCACCCTCATTGATATCAATTTCAGAGAATTCTGTTGCAGATAAAGAGTTAAATTCATCCCAGTTTGCTTTACTGTATATATATTTTTCTTTTACAGATCTAATTTCGTACAATGAAGGCTGAACATTCAAATAGAGAAAAGTAGGAAAATGATAACTACCCATAGGATCGTCATGGACATGCCATTCACACAGATGAGCCAAAGAAGAACTAACTAAAGCCAAATCTATTGCAGAAGCTTGCCTATTTGGAGGAGGACATGTAGTTGGAGTACCATTATTTAATATGCATAGATCAAATTCATCAATTATATTATATAAATTATTTCCCCTATTATTATTACTATGGCATCCAAACACAACATGATGAGCATTAAAGTCTCCCATTATGATACACGGTTTTGGTATGGTTCTTAATAAAGATTTTAATTTACTAGTTTCGAAAATATTGTTAGGTGGACAGTAAATACAAAGGATTGATATATTACCAGATTGAAATTGAATAGAGATGGCAATATTCTGAAATGATTCATGAAAAGCTGTGGGAATAATATTATAACTTAAACCATGCCTTATATATATTCCAACCCCATTATGTTTATTTGTTGAATTTTTGTATAAAAAATTATAATTAGGGATATTTGGAATGCTTGAGTTATCATGTAACCATGTTTCATTTAATAAACAAATGTCAATGTGTTTTCCTAGTAATAAATTTTGTAGTAATACTTTCTTGCTCTGTAAACTTTGTATATTATACTGAAGTATATGTAAAAATGAGTCCATTAAACTAACTGTGATATGAAAACATCTCTTATTTTCTTAGATGTCATTGGAGAATTGTCCTTATTATTACTTAGAGCTATGAGTGACTTAACTATTGCATTCATTATTATTTCATTATTTGTTATATTTTTTACATCAAAATCATCATCTTTCCTATATTTTCCTAGTTGAGGAAAAGAAGTATTGTTAATTGGTGGTGGACTACCAGTCACAGTGGCATATGGTTGCTTAACATACCTTTTTTTCTGTTCTTCATATTTCTGTTTTTTCACGGGACATTCTCTGGATATGGCCAAGTGGTTGCCGCTGCAGTTTACACAAGTAATCTCTTCTACATCGCACTCTTTGTATGAGTGATGACCGGAGCATGATGAGCATGTTTGTACTCCCCTGCAAACCTTTGCTGAATGATTAAACTTCATGCATTTAAAGCACTGTAAAAGTGGAGGTATGTACTGGTGGACTCTGTAACGGAATAGTTGGATGTAAGCATAGTTTGGTAGAGTGTTAGTGGCAAAAGTGACTGCTACTGTAGTTAAGGGTACTAATTCATTGTCAATTTTCTTCATAAATCTCTTTACAGTAATTACTTCTGCGTCACAAGATATATTTTTGTAAATTTCTTCATTACTTAAATCCTTGGGGACAAATTTTAGCACCCCAATTTTTTCCGTTAAATAAGACGGAATAAACGCCTTCATCTTGTTTTTCATAAAGAAATCTTCCATTTTCAGAAAATAATTAGCTGAAGTTGGTTTTTTAAAAGTTACACCTATTTTGTATGCGTTAACTCTATGAACTCCAACGATTCCCTTTACATTTTCTGTGAATAAGTTAGTCAGAGTAATTGGGTTTTTATTACCAATCTTTTCTTGCTCCGTCGACTCAACATAAACTATATACTCTCCGGTACTGTTTTCAAGAAAAAGCCTTTTATAATTCGGCTTTGTGTACACCTTATATTTATCACTATTAGACTGGCTTTTACGGTGACTGAGGTCATTATATTTTCTTTTTTTCTTTACATCTGCCGGGTCCTCACCATCACTGTGAGGACCCATTTTTGCCCGCAAAAACTTTCTTTGCTTCTCAAGTCGGAAAACTTTACAATAAATGAGCTAAAATTTAGATTTTCTCAGTAAAATTCGAAAGAGATAATACTTTTCGCCCGCCCTATTTGACTTCCCGCCAAAAAGTCCAATGATTCTAAAAAGACACCCTGACCACAGATTAGAGAGAATACGTCTAACTGACACCCTACATTACACAGATTAAGAATAGTGAATGAATGAATGGATGGGCCTTGAAAATATTGACAAGAGGCCCGTTTTGACATTTGACCTTATGACGTACTAGTCATGAACCCTCTGAGCATGAACCATACAACTCTGTACTCGATTGTCACGATAAGTCGATTGAAGTTTGTATGAGTATTAAATCTATTTGAATATATTGTATAGCCTGATTTTGGGTTTTTGGCGGCATTCAACTATGGCGGACGTGATTTTTATTTCGATGATTGTAATATTGTACGGAGTGGATATTGTTACGTAAAATCAGTGTACTTTTGTGTAATAAGTGTCTGATGATGTGCAATATGGACTCAGAGTAAACAGAACTGGAGTAGCCATTAGTCAATTTCTCAAACATTTTTTTCTGCCATTTCTTGCGGGGGGTGAGGTTACCACTACACTCAAAGCCAGCCGTTCTTACAAATGCACACATGCATAATTCGACACACAAATTTAAATTTCACGCAAACACACGCTTAAAATAGTCACGTGGGGTGTGCGTTTTGACAACGTCACAGCCGCACTCCCCACGAGACTAGCGTTCGAAATTTGAAATCGTAGAATTCTAAAACATGAAATAATGAAGTAAATAATCATGAAATCTTAAAAATTATAATTACAAATAAAAGGTGACACCATCTTTTAGCATACTCGATGTTTTCTATTTATTTTTACAACAAAAAACAGCACAGGCAGGCATTTTTGCGGGAGCTCTGTTCGCCGCAACGTTTACAATGTTATGGCTGTCAAAATGGCGGCTCAACTAGTTTTATTAAACGTGCAAGCATCCGATGCTTGTGCATTTGGCAGAGGGGAATGTTAGACAAAGGCTACTCCAGTTCTGTTTACTCTGAGAATATGGAGGATTATCAAAATAAACGTCAAGTGGTGTAAAAAGTGATGAGTTTTTTATCATGGTAATCCACCTCATCCAAGTAGCACCACAGTGTCTGCCATCGATCGTTTGATGCCAAACTCTCCCAAGATGCATCAAAATGCTTTACACTTGCATTTCAATGCAAACTACTGAAGAAATATATACTGAAGACTTGGCTGTATGGGCTTTGTTCCCTTTGCCTTCCCTACATGGGAGAATTTTACAACAACAAAAAAAATTTTGACATATCTCTCTAATCTGTGGTCATTTCAATCTGGATTTGCTAGTTTTATGTACTTTTGTCTACATGTTATCTTTTTCTCTTTATAAAAATAAATATCAGCAAGCAGAAAGAAGTTAAGTGATAAGTGTAACTAACGGATTGTTTCCGTACAAGTATTTTTCTTCTCCGTCTATCGGCGTTATTTAAAATGGCCAATTGGGGCAACGAATATATGAATAACCAATACGGCATGTCGACGATGCAACCGATGAGTGTGATGCCCGAGATGGGCGCTATCAGTATCAATCCTGCACCTGCTTTAGATGGCCCCCCACCTCTAATTGGGCCTGTGATGCCTGAAGGCTATAAAACTGTGAGCGAGCAAAATAAAAATGGTGAAGAAAGTGATAAGCAAAGACATCACCATTCAAGGACAAACAGTAATAGAGATCGGAATAGGAAATCAAGCAGAGACCGAAATAGTGACCGTGGTATAATTAAATTATTGTCTCGCAATATTTAGACACTTTAGAACAATAACAACACGTTTGTGCTAAGTTTGTCGGTCCCTAGAAAGTGCGTCCTATTGCCCAACGTCATATCGCCGGCGACAAACTTAGCTAGAACGGGTTTTATGTCTATTTTACCTATTAACAATAATAATTATCAATTAACAGATCGGCGTAGATCAAGATCTCGCAACCGTTATAGACGAAGCAGAGATGATGCCAATGATAGAAACCATCGAAATGATAGGAGCAGCAGGCGTGATAAGCCATCTAAATGGAGTAAAGAAGAAGATGAAAACCAGCCAGGCCTTGGTGACTCTATGAACATTAACAATATGCCAATGATGCCTGGTAACCTTTCACTCATTTGATCTAGAAATTATGTTCTTTAAAATTAAGCCTCAAAAATTAAAAATCACAAAATGATTATGATGAATTAGCAATTACAAGTTTGAAACCTTTCAATAACCTTTGAAATAATAGATTTTTCACTATTTACAATTCCAATGTAATAAAATTACATTAGTTTACAATTAATCTATTATAATTTAATTTAATAGTTATACAAATCATATAAGAGATTTAAAAATATATAATTCCATATTATTCTTTATTTCTATATCTAAATGTATTCAATATGTATACTCATTTAGGTATGAATATGATGCCATACAACATGATGAATAATAATATGATGGTGCAACAACCCATGGAAATGGGAAATATGCAAAACATGGGTGTCATGCAAAATGCAATGAGCATGATGGACCCTAGTATGATGATGGTAAACAACCAAATGATGATGCCACAGCCTATAGCACTATCAGTGGGTTTACTTCTACCACCAATACCTGGTATAGTGCTGCCAAATAGAAGAGAGAAACCACTGGGTTGCCGCACAATATTTGTAGGTGGTTTACCAAATACAATCCTGGAAGATGTGATCAGTGAGATTTTCATGAGATTTGGAACAATTACAAGTGTGAAGTTACATCGTCAAGGGGTATGCCACGTGCGTTTCCAGACCGACCTCGGTGTTGAACAATCTTTCTGTATTTCCGGGTACAGGTTTAAACTCAATGAACAGTTGGAAAATGAAGCTACTACAATATTTATTGATTATGCTCTGGTAACTATTGTCACACATTTAGTTTATTTTAAGATAAATAAGATTTTTATGATAAATTGTTATGATAAATTCATGTGTTACTAAAAGGAGATATAATTTGATATTTTTTTTATTTTATTGTTCTAAAGCTTTACAAATATTGTGTATGATTTTAGAACCGTGATGATCAGAATGAGTATGAGAGGAACTTGCGTATAGGTGTAAACACACCACCACGTATTGAACCATTTTCTTCAGCTGCTCTCTCCAATGTTTCAGAGAAGATTAGCACTGACGAAGGATTTATTGATGCAGCACCTGTAAGTCACTGAAGTCCTTTAACATGAACCCTGAGAATGTTTGAAAAAATTAAAAAATATTTCGTCCTCAGCCTATATACGTCCCACTGCTGGGCCCAGTCTCTCCTCATGGTAACAAACACTGGAGGAGTATGGGCCGTAACACCACCATGCTGGCCCAACGTGAGTTGGTGGGTAGAAACCGTTGCAATAGTAACTGGAACCTTGGCTTAATGTGCCTTCCGAAGCACAAAGGAGTTCGAGATCACAAAGTTTTGGTCACCCATCCATGGCCTTACCATTGCGAAGGTAGCTTTGTTTTCGACATCAAAAGCCAAAGTGTATTAACCAATACGCCACTGAGCTCCTCAAAAATATTTGCTTCAGTAAAATTCATTTTTGTAGAATTATGGGAGTATGTAGGATTATATCAACAAAAAATACTGCATAAAAGTTTATTATTGCTTTTATAACATAGGTGGAATATCTTAATCGCTCCATACAGTGGCATGGTATTTTCTATAATCCTATGGAGCTAGCCAAACAGAGACGCCCGCGAAAGTGGCGCAGTAAGTACCGCTTTCGCTTTTATTTTTGAAGCGCCTTATTTCTAACAAGATTTGTCGACGGCCATGGAGGCCCTAGCGCACCACTGTAACCTAACAATATAATTATCATCACTCCTCTATCCTGGAAAGGGTACGCAGCAGTGCTAACGTCTCGCCTGATATTATAAATAAATAAATATCTTTAAACATTCACACCTATTCCTATTAACTAGCCCCATTTGACGACCTCTGTAGTCGACTGGTCTGTACGCCGGTCTTAAGGCGTCGCCATCTCGAGAGGTCCTGGGTTCGATCCCCAGTGGAGGCAAGTGTTTGGGTGATGAATTTTCAGACATTTGTTCTCCAGTCTTGGATGTTCATTATATATGTATTATATTATGCATATTCTGAATAATTATATGTATTTTTCTATTAAATATATTTGTCCGTCATCTAGTATCCGCAACACAAGCAGCATTTAGTTGCTTAAAATTGAACTAGTTGATAGGTGTGAATGTCTGAGGATATTTATTTATTTTAAGCAACTAATGCTGCTTGTGTTACGGACACTAGATGACGGATGAATATATTTAATAGATAAATATATATATAAATATCCTGAATGCCTGAATTCATAGCCCAAACATTTGCCCCATTTGATCGAAGCCAAACCTCTCGAGATGACGACACCTTGGGACGGCGGTCGTCAAATTATGTGTGGCTTAACCTGTTTACACTGCGACCTCTTTGGATTTTTTAACATAGAAACTCCTTTCCAGACTCTTCTTGGATGGTTAGAGCGCGGGGAGTGTAACAAGAAGTGTGCCAACCAATTCTACACCTTGATTCAAGCCACTAACAACCAAGTTCGCCGGCTGTTCACCGAGAAAATGCAACTTGATGAACAATACCAAGCCTTAAAAGTCGCTATGAGAGACAAATACGCGAGTGTCATTATGCAATGTAAGTACGTTAATAGTGTTCTGGAAAAGCAAATCAATTTATGATTGAACACATTAGAGAAACTTCGCTTCATGATGAGGGTGTTGCAGTCGCATGGTGTTTCAAGGTGTGCTTTAAGTAGTAAGTACCTATATAGAGGTAGCAGGTATAGAGGTAGTATCCTGCCATGGGTCGGGTGAAATGTGACTGCAGCAACTTCGTCCATTTGATGCGGGCAGTTCCCGCACCTCGAAAAGTTCGCGCCTGTTTAGCGTCGAAGGGTGAATGCTGGACCACTCCAGCCATCTACCGGAGGCTACTGGAAGTTACCTGGTGTGTCCAGATACTTAGCCTGGCAGTCTGGTACCACGTCACACCACCATGGAGCTGCTTCTTTTGTCCGTGACACCTATGTCAAAAGTATGCCTGTTAGAAGGTTTTAAGTCCCTGGACAGGCGCGGCTCAACTCGTGGTAGTGCAAGTCTGGCCTGCCTGCAATTCAGGTTGTTCCAGTGACAGCGGCATCTTTCTCATAACTACGCCCTCAAATGATTCCGACGGCACTGCCGCCGGCTTTTGCGGCCTCTTTTTTATACTGCAAAGGAACATCGCGCAAAGCCCGCAAGCCGCCAACACATCGCGGCTACTCAGACGGCAATCCGGCATGATAGTGCCGCCGGCATTCTGTGTAGGAGCCATTATTTCACGTTAAGGTTAGTATTTCGCGGATGCGGTTCTTCCATCGGTCGTCGGATTCTATAATTCTCTATGGAGTCTACGTAAAGCCGAGCTCCATCACCGAAAATATGGTTAGTAAGTTTACCAAGCAATTCGGGAGTATTTACAAACTGCTTTAAAAAACGTGCTTTAAAAACCAGCTGCTATAAATGGTCATCATACATCAATTGCATAATATAACAAAATATTTGTCCTTTTTATCGTTTGTCACTGCTTAATGAAGCGCGGTCTATGGCAATAGACTGCTTTTGCCTAGTCTCTGACTGGGTTAGTTAAAGGATAATAGGATTTTTTAAATATGACAGTTAAGCTATTTCCTTTTATTTCACCTGATGGTAAGTGACGATAAGGCCGAAGGTGCAAGCTTTACCTGTAATCCTGAACAACTGAGGAACTGACTATCTTACCTTTGATTGCCGGAACACAACAATGCTAACATTTTTATTATGGCGACAAATTTAGGTAAGACGGGCGTAGAAGCCCTACCACCAACTAAACCGAGTAGAAAAACCCCTGCCCCGTGGGGAATCGAACCCCGGACCTCCCGATCTACACCCAGTGGTGTCAACCACTAGCCAGAGAGGCGGTTAAAAAATCGTGATTATATGTATGTATGTATTTCATTAAAGTATACTATGAGTTCGACCAAAGTCCAAGGTGCAATATATTGGTTAGAGTATTATAAAACTTAAATTGCAGTGGGCAGGATACTCGGCAATATATAACGACGAGGTGGTGTAAATTCTATTATAGAAATCTGTAAAGTTTGGTTAACTTAATGTTTGTATTCCCAAATTCATATTGCATTATCACTATTTATCACGTACTTAATATTTGTGCTAAGGTAGTATGATGGGATACAATTTAATGAATCTTAATCACAACAACGGCAAACTAAGTGGTGTTTAGAAAGAAAGAAATTTATTTACTGATCATAACACACAAAAAATACATTCACAAACACGTAAAAGGTCAATCAGACCCGACCGATCTCAGCATAGCAGACCTTAGGATTGGCTGATACTGCGCTGGTGTTCTAGCCGATAGGCCCGGCCATAATTATACATTGAAAAAACACTCATTCACCTAACTCTTCATTCTTCTCCTTCGTAATTTGAACTTTGAGCCGTGCTGTAAAATCATTATTTTGTAAACAACAGTCGAGCAGGTTGCCAAAATTCTGACTGCGGCGAAACACCAACGCGTCTCCGACCACTTCTCCAAACAGCAGCGCAGGAACATCGAAATGTGGCTAAAAATGACCGAGGTACGTATGGACAGGCGTTAGGCATATCCAGGTATCAGCAAGGCGCACTGCAGACCAATTTGAGCTCTACTGTCTACGTGTGGCAGAACATCGAGCCTTCAAAATGCTGTATCAACGGGACGATGCAACGGAGCTGTTCCAAATAAGAGAGAAGACCAGAGCAGCAAAACTTCTCTTCTCGAAGATACAGTTGATGCTAAAGTTGGATTTGCTGTGTGTCTTATAAATTAAGATGTCAAAACAACTCTTTAAAAAAAGTTCCAGGTTCAAATATTTCTTGTTATAAGTTTTTTCTGAGTCCTGGAAATGCCTATGCTTACCTTCCAATCGGTAATATTAATAAATCATTATTACCACGGTTGGATTACGAGATACGTTTCTGCATATTATTTTTCTTTTAGCGTTGAGTCTTTATTGGAGCAATACAAGAATCCCCTCTTTCATTTTGACTTTTTGAATTTTTTGTCTGTTTTAAATTATCCTATGCATAGATCTTAAGTAGCTTACCTATGTTGGTAGAGGCTTAACTTAAAATATAGGGTCGATTTTGTAACCTGATTCTAATACCCCAATTTGACACGTAAAGCGGGTACTAAATCCCAATGCGCACTCTACGAGGTAATCAAAGGGACAAAGTTTTCATCATCGTGAAAATAATATGCGAAAATGTATCTCGTATAATTTTATGACGAGACACAATGTGGCAAGATTAAGTAAGTATAGCAGGAATTGAAAATGGTGAAAAAATACGAGGGAAAAACTAACAGGTCAAGACTTCGATGGACCACAGTAACAAGGTTTGAATAGTACACTCTGCCAGAAACAAGGGAAATGCAAATTCTATGTCAAATAAGTACTGGTTCCTGGTATCCTGACTACAAACTCCTGTCTCTGCTGTCGACGAGCGAGAAGCAGCAACATTTAGAAGCAACACCTGATCATCGTGGCTTCGAAGACACGCATCCATCTACATTATATGGACATTCAAATTGTATTTATTGAAAAGTAAAGCACGTATTTTCTTAATGACTTAGAATTTTACCAATAATAAATCTAGCTAGTTTTAATGAGCACGCGCAGCAGAAATCATAAGTTGAGGAGGAGTAAGAGAGTTGCAGCCATCGATAAGGAGTACTGAAAAACTAGTTATATTTATTTCTACTTGAATGCTAAAAATGTAATTGGATGCAGTACTTATTTGATATACCATTTGCACGTAATGAAAGTAAAAAAATATGAATTTAAATTAATGTTTTTAAATAGCTCTAGAATCATATTGGCAGATTGTCAATTAACTTATCAACCTTTTTAAATGAAACATGGTAATGCTGCTTAGTTTTAGGTATTTGACATTTGGACAACGAGGTTCCATATTTGTTAGTTAATTGGTAATAATGATAACTGAAAGCTTTATGAAACTTTATTGCGGGTGCTTGCGTACAGACTGGTGAAACGTAACATGCCATGAAATAATTTGCTTTACACATTCCTGCAATGTAACAGAATTCCTGTAGTTATTAGTGCATTTCAAAAGGCACCCGTCAGTTGTCGGTTTTTGATAGAACACAAAGGTGCGCGCAGTGGGTTCAAAACAGCAGCGTCCACCGAACATGCAATGATAGATAGATTGTTACATTTTACCAGTCTGTACGTACTATTACAACTCCCTATTGTCAGCGAATGAGCACTCGTGTACAAGCAATAAAGCTTACTCTCAATTTAAAAAGTAAACAGCTTCTGTTACCATCAGTTATTCTTGGTACAGAGCATCAGATAATAAAACTGCCAAAATGAAGCTTAACTCGTTAGATTATAGTCTTAAAAAATTAAGGAAATTCGACTAACGTGAAGACGACATTGCGAGCCGTTGGCTGTATTTTTATATTCTGCCAAAATGGAGCAATTGATTCACTAAACCTTTATATAATTATTAGATAAATCTTGCAATGGCATAAATTATTGTTTCTGTACCTCTATGTTAGATAAAAAGTGTGTTTTGCAGAACATAAAATTCATGAATGATTTCAGGAGGTGGAAAATATAAAAGAAGAGTTTGACTCCTACTTCAATGATGACACAGAAAAAGTTACGAAAAATGGAGTTCCTCTTGAGAAATATGAAGAATTAAGGGTAAATATTTATTTAGCTGCTAGTGTTTTTTTTGTATGTTAGACTCTGGTTGCAAGACCTTTGAAGCCTTTATTTCTCCATATACAGGGGAGACAAAAAGAGTAATCCATAAAGCCATCTATATTGTTTACAATGTAGGGGAAATTGTATAGTTATTGGCCACTTAAGCGACCTCATCATCAGCCTATATATGTCCCACTGCTGGGACAGGCCTTCCTCGTGGAGAAACACATGAGGAGTATGCACGTGCTTCGGAAGGCACGTTAAGCCTTTGGTCCCGGTCGCATTTGTGACCGTTTCTACCAACCCGCATTGGCCCAGCGTGGTGGTTTTACGGCCCATACTCCTCATGTGTTTCTAAGCGACCTACCGATAAAATATTTCGTCTAAAAATAAATATAAAAGTCAGAAGGAAATAAAAATTATGTCGTATTGTTCTTCAGTAGTGTATTTATTAAGATATCTAACAGATATTAACATTAAATATTTTAGGAATAACATTAAATAAAAAATAAAAAAGTATAAAATAAAACAAAATAACAATTTTAACAAATAAAACGTAAATAAAAAAGTATATGCCAATTGCTGTATTATTCGTGAAACTCACTAAAGTACAGTAATAAGCATGTAGGCCAATAATTGAAATCTATTCAAATTATCGAGATACTTTTTGGCTACTACAATATATTATTTTTTTATGAGATAAAATGTATGTGTTTTTTTACGTTAATTTGAGTGCGTTTAACCACACAAACTCAAAAAGTTCTTATTCACTTTTGCCTTGAAAGTCCCCAAATCGAAACCGGACGGAAACACAGACGCAGGAATGTTATTCCACTCTTTTGCGGTGCGCATAAAAATGTTGAGCCAAACCGTTTAATGCGAAAAGGTAGAATATCGACTTCATACGGATGGAGAACCATATCATGTCGCGTCATCCGATGATGGAACGGTGCTGGTGGAATTAAGTGGTGCAATTCCTGCGCGCACTCACCGAAATGCAGCCTGTAAAAAACCGAGAGACAAGAAACTAGGCGGCGATGACTCGAGACAGGGGCTTCTTACTTACATTCTTAAAATTACACTTTAATTACAAATATTTAATATGATTTCAGTAGCGTAATATGAAAAATTGTCAATTTAATTCCTCGTTTTTATACATCAAAGTTGAAGTGGCCAATTATTGCATGGGGGCCAATTACTATGCCGTTTCCCCTGTAATACATACATACAATCACACCTGTAATCCCCGAAGAGGTCGGCAGAGGCCAAGGAGCACTGTGGTCCTTATAACCACATTTAGCCATAAAAAAAAATCTAATAATAATAATGTTGCATAACGTCTTTATTTGAGTGTAAATAATTTCTTTCGTTAAAAAATACTTAATAATTTCCTCATAGTTATTGGTATAAGCTTGAGGTAATAGGGCAGATTCCGTTGTCAAAAACTAGACTAAAATAATTGTATCTATCCTTCTCTACTCCTTAAAATTAAAAAAGGATAGATATACAATTTAGTTTAGTCTAGTTTATGTTAACGGAATCGGCTCTATAAACAAGTTTTTTTTTAATAAAACATTATTATTGCAGAAACAAAATGAAAATTTGAATTTCGAATTAGAAGGATACAAAAACGAAGCATACCTTGCGAAAGATGAAGCTGAGAGGAAGTTTGAGAAGTTTAAGGCGCACTTTATTGCTCAGCAAGCACTTATGAACCCGAAACAGGTAAAAATATGATAAATCAACTGTAAATCTTACCGAAGTAGTCACTAAAATTACAAAATGAGCTTCTAAAAAGTATTGTGGCCCATTTATTTGTATGTAGCCCACAGTCATGGTATTCTTCAGTCTGAATAATTTAGTAGGTGCATTTTGACAGTTATTTGTAGTGCATTTTGACAATTGTTTATAGTGAGAAAAATCGATTCTCACACCAATGTAAATGGCCCATAAAGCTCATCTGAAAAAATGCACCTATTACATTATTCAGATTGTAGTGACTCGGTCGGTATTTAACAGATAAAGCCAGCGTTTTCATTTTATCCTGTAAATTAAATTATATTTTTATTGCAATGTAGACCATGTGTGGTACCAGTTATTTGTTTTATTAAAAACTGTAAAAACGGGTCGGTAAAAAATGCCCCTTTTATATTTGTTACATGTTCAATTTTCAATGTATGTTTGCTATCACACAGGTATATCCACCTCTTCCGCCGCCCCCCATGCCGTCAATGATGCCAATGGCGAGACCCGAGCCGCCGCCCCCTACTCCGGACGAGATGAAAGCAAGAAACAGCGAACTCTCAAATATAGATGCCAAACTGATCAGTGTATTAACAGCTTTCCTGCTGATTCATCCTCTCGGAGCTAGTTTAGAATACATCATGTCATACGTCAGATCAATATTGCCGAGAGCCGAACAAGGCACCGTGAGCCAGGTACTCTATCGCTACCCTGACATTTTCCGCTGCAAATCAACCGGGATCGGCCCTAATATAGAACACAAGTGGCAATTTGTCACTTTTGAAGAGATAAAATGTAATTAATCAAGGTAAAAATTATTAAAAGTTTGTTTTTACACAAAATAGTTTTGTTAAAATTCCCTATTCTTAGAATTTAAATTTCAATATTGCTTTTGAAGATTCCTTTCTAATAAAGCCTGACCAGGAAAATAGAAAACCTGCTGCGGCAGATGACTGTTATGTTTTCAAAACAACTGTGAAAACTACACTTACGCTTGCAATTTAACGCAAGTACTGAAGACAAAAATACCGAAGACTTGGCCGTATGGGCTTAGTTCCCTTTGCCACAAAAAAGGAGCTTTTGGCGCCATTAAACTATGGCGACGTGATTTTTATTTCAATGATTGTAATATTGTTTCCGAGTGGATCTTGTTGCGTAAAATCATTGTAGTCTTGTGTAATAAGAAGTGTTGACGAGCAATGTCCCCCTCCATCATTGAAGTAAGCGTCAAGTGGTGTGAAAAACGATGGGATTTTAATCGTGGTAATCCACCTCATCAAAGTTACACCACAGTGTCTGTCATCGATTGTTTGAAACCAAACTTTTCTAAGACGCATTAAAATGAATAACACTTGCATTTCAATGGAAATACTGAAGACAAAATTACCGAAGACTTGGCTGTATGGACTGTAGTTCCTCTTGTCTTCCCTTTTATAGGGAGAATGCTCTGTGGGAAAATGTTACAAAAAAAAGATCGAGGAGTTTTTGCTTAGAGTTTTTGACATGTTTTTGGCGGCATTCAACTATGTCGGACGTGATTTTTATTTCAGTGATTGTAATATTGTTTTGGAGTGGATCTTGTTGCGTAAAATCAGTGTAGTTTTGTGTAACAAGTGTTAATAATGATGAGCAATATGGAGGATTATTGAAATAATCGTCAAGTGGTGTAAAAACGATGAGATTTTTATCGTGGTAATCCACCTCATCGAAGTAACACCACAGTGTCTGCCATGGACTATTTGACGCCAAACTCTCCCAAGATGCATTGAAATGCATTACACTAGCATTTCAATGCAAATACTGAAGAGAAATATATACTGAAGACTTGGTTGTATGGGCTCCGTTCCCTTTGCCTTCCCTACATGGGAAAATATTACAAAAAAAAAATTTGCTTGCAGTGTCCAAAGCACAGATTAGGAGTTTTTGGCGGCATTTGACTAATGGCGGACGTGATTTTTATTTCGATAATTGTAATATTGTTTTGGAGTGGATATTGTTACGTAAAATCAGAGTAGTTTTGTGTAATAAGTGTCTGTGATGATGTGCAATGTGGAGGATTATCGAAATAAGCGTCAAGTGGTGTGAAAAGTGATGAGTTTTTTATTGTGGTTAACCACCTCATCCAAGTAGCACCACAGTGTCTGCCATCGATCGTTTGACGCCAAACTCTCCCAAGATGCATTGAAATGCATTACACTAGCATTTCAATGCAAACTACTGAAGATATATATACTGAAGACATGGCTGTATGGGCTTCGTTCCCTTTGCCTTCCCTACAAGGGAGAACTTTACAAAAAAAAAAAGCACAGATTAGCACAGATCTCAGAGTAAACAGAACTGGAGTAGCCATTAGTCAATTTCTCAAACATTTTTTTCTGCCATTTCTTGCGGGGGGTGAGGTTACCACTACACTCAAAGCCAGCCGTTTTTACAAATGCACACATGCATAATTCGACACACAAATTTAAATTTTTAAGCACACATACGCTTAAAATAGTCACGTGGGGTGTGCGTTTTGACAACGTCACAGCCGCACTCCCCACGAGACTAGCGTTCGAAATTTGAAATCGTAGAATTCTAAAACATGAAATAATGAAGTAAATAATCATGAAATCTTAAAAATTATAATTACAAATAAAAGGTGACACCATCTTTTAGCATACTCGATGTTTTCTATTTATTTTTACAACAAAAAACAGCACAGGCAGGCATTTTTGCGGGAGCTCTGTTCGCCGCAACGTTTACAATGTTATGGCTGTCAAATGGCGGCTCAACTAGTTTTATTAAACGTGCAAGCATCCGATGCTTGTGCATTTGGCAGAGGGGAATGTTAGACAAAGGCTACTCCAGTTCTGTTTACTCTGAGGCACAGATTAGAGAGGTAAGTCCAAAGAGAATATAATCACTACGGTGTCAAGTCTTTAGACATATCTCTCTAATCTGTGGTGTCAAGTGTCATTAATTGTGGTCGGTGATTTGAAGTGCATTTTTTTGAAATAAATTAAATAAAAATGAAAAATTGCTGCAATTACTTTCTTGGTGTAGCTGTTTTGAGCTTGTTATTTATTGCTATTCCTATAAGTTACTCGGGACCAAGAAGTAAAGAACAAATGAAGCCATTGTTTGACGAATACGTACAAAAGTTTAATAAAAGTTATAAAAACAACCCGGAGGAGTATAAAGTGCGCTTCAATCACTTCATGGTACGTCTTATAACTTATATTATAGTAATTAATTATTGTGATAATATGCGAATGTAGGTTACTTTACTTTTACACAGATCGTATTACATTCACTTTGATTGTAGGCTTCGATGCAGGAAATAGATCGCTTGAACTCTGAGTCTCGAGGCCCTGAACAATATCGGGCTCGATATGGTCTTACAAAGTTATCAGACATGTCTAGTTCGGAGTATAGAGAGATTCATTTGTCTGATGAAAGATTTTCAAAGGCACCAAGAAGTTATGGCAAAAGTTGGCATAGAAATGACAAAAATAAATATATTATAGATCAGAGTCACATCGGCAAAAATAATAAGAGATCAAATGATGAAACTCTTAAAGGAAAAGTCTATATCAGAAAGAAGAGAGCAGTGTTGCCTATGAAGGTAGATTGGTAAGTGGATTAAAAGTGACGTAGAAATCAACAGCATAGTCTAATTGAATAAGTAGTTAGGACTTAAAAATGTTAAGACATTTAAATTAGTCACCTATTGTTTAACACAAAAACTTTTCTTACTTATGTTTGTAAAAGATATTGTGATAAATGATACACAGATCAAGTAAACTTTTTTATTTCAAAAATGGAGTCAACTGTATGTTTTTAAAATATGTAACAGCAATGATTATATTATTAAAAAAAATTACATTAAGTGTTGTAATTCCGTAAAAATAATGTAATTTTTTCTTGTTTTACAAAGTTGGTACTTTGTATATTTAAAACTGTATTTTCATTAACCTCTTGAGGGCCAAGTGAATGCCGATGTTTACAAACATTATGTTTATATTGTGTCTAATTTTGTGGCCATTGAGAGGCTGACTGACTAGAAAGGGTCTTCAAGTCGTCTTATTTACTTCAAACTTAATGCTACGAATGTAAAGCAGTTAAAGTTACATAAAATATTACTCTACGGTTTTTGTAATTATCTGGCCTGAGTGTATACTTTATAATATAATAATTACACACCAACAGTTCAATAACCATGTATCACCTTGAAATTTTACTGATTACATTATTATCACATTACCAGTGTAGACTAATATTAGCTATCACTACTTTAGTATAATAGGTATTTAAGTATATTGACATAAGGTGATTCTTTGTAAGATATTTTAAAATGTTTATTACAAATTTAGTAAACTCTTCATTACCTTATACTGCTTGCATCTTGCAATCATCAGATGGATAACAAGCTTAAATATGAGTATAATGGCCCTTTGTGTAAGCCCTTGTATTTTGCTACATATTTCTTTTGTGCCTGACAATGTGCATTGCATGCAATTGACAAACTGTACCACTTGTGCCAAAGTTGTTGTATGAGTAGAGATTGTGCGTATTCTTCTTCATAGCAATACTCAACATCTATTTTCCGCCCATTTTGCGTCAGGGGGTGAATGCTGGATCACTCCAAGCTTCGCCAGGAAGCTGCCCAGCAACTTTACATCACTGATAGCTTCCCGGGTGTGCCCAGGTACTTACCCGGGCAGTCTGCTACCCTGTCACTATGCACCATGACGTCGAAAGCTTTATATTTTGTCGCCATGCATACCCTGCACAGTGGACTGTCCGTGACACCTATGTTGAAAAGATGTTCATTAAAAAGGCAACCTGTTACAAGGCGCAGCCTAGATTTATCCAGCTGCATTAATTTCCTGGATAGGCATGGCTCAACTTGTGGTAGTGCAATTCTGGCCTGCCTGCAGTCATCCAGGTCATTCCAATAGTCATTGTGTAAGAATGATGTGTGTTGTTGGATTCTTCTTTTAAATCATTTCATGGGAATGGATGGGTCGGATCCGTTCTGGACGCATGGGTGGCAACGCATCTTCAGGCCAGCTCTTCTGTCATCATTTCCTCTATCCCCACTGTGGTGCTTATTCCTTGCAAGATTTAGGTCGTGGTTGTCTCCTACCTTGTTGAGGATGTCATGGCGTGCCTTAATGAGGCTGGAGACTGACCGACTTGCTGTCTGAGAGGATTGTGATGTTATGTTGTCAATGTCAGTGCGTGTCGCATTGACATTGATAACCACCGACCTTCACGCTGCTCAGCCTCCCAAGACCCCTTCATCTCTTCGTACGGCGATCAACTACGCAGGTTCTAGCGCAGGAAAAGCTAAGTAGTCCAGTAGGCCGCTCTTCACTACCTACCGGACGCGGACGCCTTCGGAGTCTAAAGCCCCTTGAGGGCGCATCTGGGTGTGTGTTCGCTGTCCCCGTTTTGGCGCGTGTCAGAAACCGCCCGCCGCTGGAAAACTAGAGTGGAGGAAACCCTCTCAAAAACACTCTGTTGTCCATCGTTGGTTGCCCAGGGTGCGCCACGGGGAGGCTGTCTGACTTGGCATTTTGATCCAAACAACGATCGCGGGTATTTTAATAATTGTTGCTGGGGCGTAAGAAAACGTCATGTGTAGTTGCTTTGAAAGAAGGAAAAGGGAATTTGTAAGTTTATGTAGTAAAATAAACTAATTTGACAATTTTAGGCGAGATAAAGGCGCTGTTGGACCTGTAAAGAACCAGGGACTGTGTGGTGCGTGCTGGGCATTTAGCACAGTGGGAACCATTGAGTCAATGTACACTATCAATACTGGGAAAATAAAACGTCTTAGTGTGCAGGTTTGTATGTTTAATCTTTATAATTCTGGTTAACACAGATTCTCCTATTCTCTTATCAATATGAATAATTTAATAATAAAGATATTTTTATGTAATCCAAAATTAAAATATTAATAAAAGTATTACCAAAAAAGAATGTACCAACTGCTTTTCTTTCCTAGCATGTCGTAAAAGGCGACTAAGCAGTGCGGGCATAGAACATCGACAGTTGCCATATTTGATCGACAAAAGCATCCCGTCCTTTTCACTCTTTAGAGTTAAATTTGACAGAGATATCTGTCAAATTTATCGAATTTTTCGACAATTGTCGATCTTAGACGTCAAATTTGGCTTATCGAAAGTTCTATGCTCGTAGCGAAGGGCGTATTGGGTACTGGGTCTGTGATCGTTTGGCGATGAGCTAGCCACTTGTTACTACTCTTTCACGATTTTTCATCTGACGAAACCCAATTTTTGTATGGCTAAATGTGGTCTTAAGGAACACAGTGCTCCTTGGATTCTGTCTACTCCTACGGGGATAACATGCGTGATTTTATGTATGTATCCTAGTATTGCCCCCATTTTTAATTGTGGTACTGGTTAAGTATTATAAATGCAGTTAGGCTATACCTACCATTTGGAAAGTAAAAATAAAATTTTTGGGTTTTAAAAATGAAATTCTTAGGACACAATTAATTGTGCATTTGTGCTTAATACTCCTTATATAGCAGCAATTATAATTTGTATTTTGCAGGAGGCCATTGACTGTGCAGGTTTGGGCAACCAGGGTTGTGCAGGCGGAGATATCTGTCTTCTTCTGGACTGGTTGTTGCTAACCAAAATGGCTCTAGAGTTAGAAAATGAATATCCAACCAAATTAGCAGACGGCTCATGCAGGGCGAAGAAAAATGCTACAGGGGTCACTGTTTCTTCTTTTACTTGTGATGAGTAAGTATTTTTAGATCATTGTGGTTTTCTGTTTAATGCTAAACATAGTAGGTTATATTATAGGTAAGAACAGGAATATTAATTATCTCAATATATTTGTTTTTTTTTAACATATTATAAATTTTCTCCTGCTTCGGACAACACTAAAATTTCGCCTTGCGACAGATTATCGCCCTCTCTATCTATAATACATAAAGATGGCCCGATTCTAGGGTCCGGGTATCCTCGCCCTCTTCACGGACTTCGCTCAATCTCAGAACTTCCACCTTGTGTTCGTTCCTCCTCGAGTTGGTCCACATGAGTGTCGAGCCGTATCAAAATCAAAATCAAAAATAATTTTATTTCATAGGCCAAGTTCGGCACTTAAAATCGTCAACATTTTACATTATTATGCATTTAACAAATAAATAGTTTATTTTTATTTAAATTACAGTATTAAATTAAACCATTGTATTAAAGTTAATTACCGCGAGCGCTTGTAACATTTACGTAACAGTTTTTTAAATAGCCAATCATAAAATTTTTTGTAGTAGCGCGCGACCATTGAACGTCGCCAAGCTGCTTACTGTGTTTTTACGGCCTTCAGTACCCCGGACATTGTAAACTCCCTGCTCTGCCGTAACCTAGTCCACCGTCTTGGCCTGGAATCCTTTAAAAGGAAGGGTTCCTTCAAAAGAGGCGTGAAAAGGCATCTTATAAGCCAGCAAGGTGGAGGTCGCTGGGCCTGCATCCCTTGGTGCTGCCCTAGCATCCTTCGCAAATGGACTTATCTACTGCTTACCATCAGGCGGTGTTGAGTCATTTGCTGGGCTGATTATAAAAAAAAAGAATATCAGGGCAGGGAACTGAGGGCCGAGGGCAATGCTCTTCATTAGAAGGTTTTGGACCTTTACCCACCACGCTGGTCCAGAGCGGGTTGATGGATTTGGAAAGCCAGAGCATCGTCTGTTGGGCATTAGCACATACGGTTGGCAGGAGGGGTTGGCTTAAGACCCGAGAGGTTTTAAGTATGTTTCATTGCGTCCCCGCCAAAATTAACTAAAACTAATTAAGTGATGATTTATTGTGTTGTATTTTTACAGTTTCGTGGGAGCTGAACAACGTATTATAGAAATGTTGGCCCTTCACGGCCCTGTGTCTGTCGCCGTCAACGCAATCACTTGGCAGAATTATCTGGGCGGAGTAGTACAATATCATTGCAGGTATAGTTGTTACAATTTATGCTCTTGTCGCCTTAAAATTGAGTCTAAATTCAAATGATAGGCATACTTACTATAACTGCGTTTGCCAACACTCTTAATAGTCCTTAGGATAAAGTTTAATTTCCAATGATTCAATCCTCGGAATTGCATGATTTGTAATTAAAAACCAGTAATGGTGATGCGTTAACCACTAATTGACATGACAGTTAAAATACTACATACCAATGTATTGCCTAATATTATTCAATACAACATTATAATCATATGCTTGAAAACAGATAGGATATTCTATCGAAGCGGCGCGGCGTTTTAAAATGTATAAATAATTCTAATAATTCTATTCTATTCTAATCTAACAGATATTAAGATAAATTAAAAAGAAGAACAGAATTCGTATATTTGTGATTGAATTAACTGACACGTATTATCTGCCAGTTAATTAGTTAAGGATTTATATGAAAGTGGTGAAACCCTAAGGGTCAGTTTTTGATCCGTGGTCAGGTTGACCAGTAGGTTCAAATATGAACCAATAGCGAAAAGGTATGATGTGATATGACAGCTTGTCCAATAGTCGAATTTTCAAATATTACTATAGTTAAATAAACATTGACAATTTAACCACAGCACGATGCTGGGATTAATAAAATGGCGGCTGGCGGCACAGCTGATGTATATTGCTTTGAATTTTCATCGCAAATTTAACAATTTGTCAAGCTGACGTCACACATTTTGGCGTTTCCATTGACGTTATCGGTCTATAATTTAACTATTGTGGTTATTATGACTACGGATCAAAAAGCTCACAATAAGTGACGAAAATTACTATTTTCATCCACAGTGGTGCAGCTGCAGACCTCAACCATGCAGTTCAGCTCGTAGGCTACGATCTCACCGCAGACGTCCCTTACTTCATCGCCAGAAACTCCTGGGGCGAAGACTTCGGCATAGCAGGGTACATACACCTGGCTGTAGGTAACAACATCTGCGGCCTGGCCAACGAGGTTGCCTCTATAGAAGCTGCTTAGTGTTGTCACTTGGTAAAAACTACTATTTTATAGTAGATTTTTTTTTATCCTTTATGTCAATTGTCGTGTTCTCATAGCGCTAAAAGTAATCTTGAATTGGTACCCAATTTTTGGCTATTGTATTGTTGTTTGGGTATTAGTCAAAAAAAATTAAAACCTACGAAATATTACCCTATTGGTGCCAGGATACGAAAGTTATAGAAGATTTTTTTAAATATATTAGATATAAGAGAAACGTTATCGTAAGTAGTAAGGGTAGAAACATTTGCCTTATAAATTGCCTTCCAAAATACGAAAAAAATCAAGATTACAGAGATGGCCTATCAAGCAAGGAACTAAATGTAAATTGCTAAAACCAACCTTTCAGATTAATTGCTGTATATCTATAATTGATTATTTCAATAATCGAGCTTTTAATGACAGCTATTATGATGTAAGTAAATGTGCCTTTATTTTAATATTAGTATCTATCTATATTTCTGCTCTTTACCGCTTTTAGTACTTAGTTCCTTTGGCGGAATTTTTGCCATAGTTATATTGAATAGCCTTATCTAAAAATACTCCTTTTTAAAAGTAAACCAATATACCTGATGTAATTAGAATATAGAACTCATTGCATTCCAAAGAGCAGTCAACACTACAGAAACAGATTTATGTCAAACGTATTAAGGTTGAAAATGTATTGAAGATTTTGACATGTTTGTGTAAGCTGAAGTGCTATTGACTTTATTTCAAATATGAACCTTATTGCATTATAATAAGACCACAGGTGTATACGATTTATTGCAGGTGTCTGTACCTACTGTCACGAGCATGACAAGCTCGTATACACTTTGATCAATTAAATCTTTATTCTGTTGCAATAAATGTCATTTAATATCAAAAGTGTATAGCTGTTCATGCTTATGTCTGTACGTTGGCAGATGGAGGTATATTTTATGTTATATTTATGTTTTATACCACGAGAAGTTTTTGATATCCTAAATATAATATAGTAATACCATCACTGCTGTACGAGTTAGTTAGATGTAAGTGAATTGACCAATCAGATCGTCACCACTACATCGCCATGTTGTAATTCAAGCGGCCGTACATTGCCATGTTACTATGTTAGTATAGTCAGCTATAAAAATGTATTATCACTTTAGAGCAGTACAGTCAACAGCTTCTCAAACTACCAAAACTTTATTACCTTTGACAGTCTTTATTCCCTTCTAATAGGAGTCACTAAATGTCAAAAGTATATGCATATTTTTGCACGTGACTGTACAGGCAGCAGGGTTCCAACAAACTTCTTTTTTGCACGAGAAGTGCATTCCTTCCCAACTCGCCTGTCGCTGCCTTTTTAATTTTAGTCTTTATGTTTAACGGTTAATGGTTGAATGAAATTTTTTTACCGTTTTGTGCATTATGAGGGATTGTTGTCTGTACAAAAACGGACTGAAAAAAAATATGCTTGCAATATATTTTACTTGCGTAGATATAGTGTGTTAAGTACAGCAGTGCGAGATATAACTTCGACAGTCACCATATTTGATCGACAGAAGCATCCGTCCTTTTCACTTTTTAGAGTTATTTGTCAAATCTATCGAATTTTAAAAAAATTGACGATCTTAGACTTCAAATTTGGCTTATCGAATGTTCTATGCTCGTAGCGCAGGGTTTACAGAACAAAATTAAAACTATTACGAATTATAATATTGAGACTGAATACGGCAATAATGTGTCCTTTTATGATATTTGCAACAAAACATTGCCATAAATAGTCGTTGTATGTGAGAAGTTAATAATTAAAAATAAATAAATAAATAAAACTAAGGAATACAGGGTACAAAATTACATAACTGTTTTAAAAACCTGTTTACAACAAATTAATTATACTCTTAATATATAATATAACATATTGCATTTTATATCTTTTATTATTAATGTGTAAGCAAAAAAAGAAATTGTTAAATAAAACATTTAGGTTAGGTTACTTTTAGGTTTATTAACATAACTAATTTAGTTATTATTAATTATTGCATTGAAACCTTGCACTATAGGTAGAACTAATATTTAGTACATTGTAAATTGAGAAATTATTGCAAAATATTTAATATTTGTATTACATATTTATAGTTTTTTAATCAAAAATACTCAACAGGATGCTGAAAAAAATTATTTTACGTTGATTAGTATTTTTTGTTTTTTTTCTTGAATTGAAAAAATCTCATTTAATTATACCAAGATTAGGAGTAGGTGTTTAAATATTTAGGGAGTGTCTTACATTTCAATTTCTTTTTCTCATATAATGTTGACATTGATAGACAAATAATTATTTGATAATATTATTTAAATACTTCATTGCACACAGCATAATATAAAGGGCATAATTAAAGAACAATAGTTAGGCCCCTGCAATGAAACCTCTTCCAGGCAACTGTTTTGAGAGAGAATGTGTAGGTAAAAACTATAAAGAGAAAGAAAGAAGAAAGAGAGAAAAGCCTAACAATTTTAAATTAATAATGTGATCTCATTATTTGAGGTTGGTGCCAGTTGTATACCTATCTAATGCCGTTGTACAGTTATCAGCAAGTCAGACTATAAAAAACTAAAATTTCCTTTATTGATTTTCAACCCTAATTCGTTAGATTTAAAGTGCAATTTTTATTAAGGATATTTGAATGATTACTAGTCTGACTAACTATTGACTGTACAATCACACACAAAGTTAGTGACGCTTATTAACTAAACCAAAGGAGTAAATGGAAAAAGAATTGGCACCAAAGTACAAGTGCACTTATGATGTTTGTTATTGTTTAATATCTTTAATAAATCTTTAATAAATATTTTTTTCACAATTACGTTCTTTTATTCATCGATTTTTCCTAAATGCAATCGAAATAGATATTCCCTAGCTCGTGCACACGATGTTTTTCTGTAGGCGAGTAAGGGCCGGTATTTCAATGTTGACTTATCTTAGATTTGACGTAAGTGTCATTTTTCAAGGTAGACTAAGTCCCACTTTACTTTAAACCTGTTTTGAAATACATTTAAGTCAAACTTATTTTCAATCCTAGATTAATCCAAGATAAGTCAGCATTGAAATACCGGCCTTAAGAGTCATCAACAGAAACAAATGAAGATCCACTCAAACAAACTCAAGCAGTTTGGTTCTGTAATACGGGCCTAATTGAGACCTTAATACTTTTCAAATTTATTTGTAACACGTTAACCCCATGGGGTCAAGCGATCGCCGGCGTTCGCAGACAATTAGTTTTTATTGATTCTCTTTTTGTGGCCGTTGAGGGGATAAACAAATGAAAATGTGGTAGTCACTCTACTACGAGCATAAAAAAAAGCTAAAAATTCTAATTAAAAATCTTTGTTAACGAGTATACAACATATTTCAATAAATTGCTTGTGACAACTGTCCGCATATCGTATCTATTGTGGTAATGTATGCCGTAACAGGAAAATATTTGTCTTTGTTTCAATTTGTCATTTCATAGTTTCATGGCATATGTTTATAATTTAATTTATAAAGTAAATAAAAATGAGTAGACTTATTTACGAGTTATGTGTTGTAATACTAATTTTGTTGTTGATGATGGCAGTGGTACAGCAAAGGATTTGGAATGCACAGCATGTTGGGAAAGATATTTGGCGATTAAATAAATTTCATATTTATTTGAGACAGTTTAACAAGCACTATTGTGACGCTGAGGAATTTAACGCAAGGCTTCTTAATTTTAACGTAAGTTTTTATATATTATTGGTTCTACCCATCATCATTATTATCAAATCACATTCCCGTCGTTGAGGAATTCGGTGGGGTAGTTGGCACGCATTGGCTTTCCATTGAAAACAAAGCTACCTCTGCCATGGTCAGACCGTGGATGGGTGACCAAAACTTTGTGATCTCCATCTCATCCGTGCTTCGGAAGGCACGTTAAGCCATTGGTCCAGGTCGCTTTTGTAGCATGGTGGTGTTACGGCCCTTAGGTACTCCTGTGTTTCTCCATGAGGAAGGCCTGTGCGCAGCAGTAGGTTGCATTTTACGGTTTTACGTAGAGTCAGGCAGGAATTAGATTTACTGCAAATCTTTTGAAACTTTGTCGTTTTCAGGCTTCTCTACAAGAAATATCAAGATTAAACACACTACATGGTTCTGAAGTGTTTGGTTTGACACAGTTCTCTGATATGTCGGAAGAGGAGTTCCGTAGAACCATGTTACAGGAGCCTTTAAAGGAATGTCACAGAATTGTTAAGCGCAGGTGTCCATACCCATACTTCAACGCCAATCAAACTGCAAAATATGAGAGTATCCCGAAAAAGTTTGACTGGTGAGTACCTACCACATAAAAGTATCAAAATAAATAATTTCTGATATTCACACCAATCACATAACAGCAGGGTTGCTGAGGATTCCTCTTCCGCCTCCTCATAATACGTTCCGCAATATGTTAAATTCTTCAACCGTTACCGCTAATAAATAAATAAAAAATCCCGCTATCGCTTCCTCAAAATTTCCTAAACACTGCGCATGCGCGTATTCATGACAACGCACGCGCGCCGCAGCACGATGCGCCTGAGCCGAACGGGTAGCGAGCGAGCCATCTCACTTCCTTGCTTGTTTTAACTTGACAATGTATAATTCTTAAGTGAGAGTGTATGTCATTGAACTCCTCCTAAGAGGCTGGACCAATTTTGATGAAATTTTGTGGTTGAACACACACAATAAATGATCATCATCCTCGTCATCATCTGCAACCTCTCAAAAAAGCATCCCCAAAATTTGTGCTTGACAATTCCTCTTCCTCATAATCACTTCCTAAACAACCCTACATAACAGTTAGCCCAGACTATTCACCCAGTGCCGCTGTTGCTAAGAATATAAATGACGAATAGTTTTGTAAACGTATCGTAAGGGTCCGTTCACACAGATCAGCTCGGAGAGGAGAGCAGATTTTTATAACGTTGAAAACAGAGATTTGAGTAATTGTAGTAAAGTTTATTTTTGCATGTGCACTTTTTTTGTCGTTAAGAATGCTTGAACGCGCTTCGTGTGAAATAATAAGAGGAGCCGACCGGCTCCGATTGCGTGTTCTTTCTCGCTCGCGCAGCCGATCGCTTAAATAGTTGGCGACTCCGCTCCGGCCAATTCCTAGCGTATACGATCCTGTCTGTGTGAAAAGAAAAATGCGAGCCGATTCTCTCCGAGCCGGTCTGTGTGAACGGACCCTAATGCACCTACATTCTTACTCAATACATATCGCATCAGTATCTTGTGAAATTGCTATGCGGCCATGTGGGTGCGGACGCTGCGGGCACCGGAACACAGTCGCGCTATCTACATATAGCGGGATTGAAGGAAGTTTCTGAAAAACAAATCACACTATCTCTATCTCTTCGGCGACCTCCGTCCGTGGTCGAGTGGTCTGTACGCCGGTCTCAAGGCGTCGCTATCTCGAGAGGTCGATCGATCCCCAGTGGAGGCAAGAGTTTGGGTGATGAATTTTCAGACATTTGTTCTCCAGTCTTGGATGTTCATTATAATTATATTTAATATATTATGTATATTCTGAGTAATAATTTTATGTATTTATCTTTTAAATATATTTATTTGTCCGTCATCTAGTATCCGTAACACAAGCAGCATTTAGTTGCTTAAAATGGGACTAGTTGATAGGTTGAATGTCTGAGCATATTTCTTTATTTATTTATTTATCTCTCTATTCTGTGCTTTACGGCGAGTAGTAGTAGCGGAGCAGTCCATTGTATAGATATACATATTCGTAAGTTGTGAAGATAGACATTTACAAGATAAATGTTAGGCCAAAGATTTAATTGTCGGTTTTGTTTTATAGCAAAGTAAATATTATGTCATAACACCAAAAAGTCCTAAAGCAGTATTTATCAGTCACGATATAGTGGCCATAAAATTATCAAATTCAATGATTTGGCTACGTTATAAACAAGATATGATGACATTGTAAAATAGTACTTATAGTTGATAATAAGACGGATCAATTTTGTTTGTATTAAGGCGTAAGAGAGGAGTGGTTGGAGAAGTTGTCAACCAGAAACAGTGCAATGGCTGCTGGGCCTTCAGCATTGTGGGGGTGATGGAGTCCATGGCCGCCATCCAAGGGAAAGGGTTAACTGATTTGAGCATACAGGTGATATAATTAAATTCTGTTTTACTAAAAAATTAGAGAGGGCGAATTCGACAAAATTCCGTGTTACTACATGGGGATTCCGACACTAATAAATACTTTAATTTCATTGGTCGAATCCGCTGTAATGATAGAGTCCTGCGTACACGGCACAAAAATCGGCCGTGTACGCATTTGATAGCCAACACATTAGCGACTCGAGACTCCACCATTCGTTAATTCGACTATATGTCGATTAGCGACATCACAAACCGAATCGAAATTAGCGTTACTAGCGTATTAACACACATTTCGCCCAGAGTTATATAGTATTTTTTATCAGTTGTGGTAAATTTATAAATGCTAGTGTTTTTTAGCTTGTTCTATTCCCTTTTTGGGGAAGCTTGTAGAGTTTGTGAAAGCATATTTGTTTCTTTTTCAAAATAGTGCTTTTTCAGGATCTATAGATTTACGAAAATCGCTTATTTACACTGAGTTCAGTGTGCCAAGCTTGCCCCCCTGTTAAATAGGGACTTCATATCAAGCGAAATATACTCAACACCTTTGCACTCCCCTAATTGGGGGTACAGGTATCTATGTACCCCCGATTAATGGAAAGCAACTTAATTGTATGTATATTTAAAAATTTTAGGGACAAATAGTGCCTTAGTAAAGTTATTTGTAACTTGAACAATTATTATACATAGTTATTATCAATATATAATTTTATTATATTTATAATTATTCACGTCGAGCCGCTCCAGACGCTGACTCTGATAGGGATAAAACTGGAGACCAAAAAATGAAAAAAAGGGACAGATGGTTAGTTTAAAAACAGAAACAAAGAGAAAATGGCCAGAGAAGAGCGCAATAACAGCAAAGAGTCGCTAATACTGATATAGCGCCTCGTCACAATACTACTATATGTTTATGATTATAGGAGCTATTAGACTGTTCGGCGTATAACAACGGTTGCAAAGGAGGCAACATGGTGAATGCACTGGACTTTCTGTGCATTGAAGACTTCCCCATAGTAACCATGCAGGAATACCCCCTCAAACTGGTGCAGCAGAAGTGCATGCTACCTTCAAGATATAAGCCTGCAGGCTGGAGACTAAAGGAGTTTAGCAGTGAGTGGTGAGTAGGTACACTCGGCTTTGAACTGTTTGGCTTCTTCGGGACCTTATCCGATATGCTTAGAAATAGCGGAGCTTACCTTACTTAAGGTGACAGGTAAGTGACATACATATCGTCACCCCACTTTCCTCTAAGGGGTAGGCAGAGGTGGTAACACCCACAAGTTTGGATAAAAACTTTTGTAAGGTTTATTCCCCCTACCATCAGGTTGCCTCTACTAAAACATACACTAAGAGCAGAGTGAATGGCGAGTGATAAATGATCATCATTATCAGCCTGGGCACAAGTTTGACACGGCTTTCCTTCATAAAGAAACATATGAAGGGTATTATGGGCCGTCAAACTTCCACGCTGGTCCAAAGCAGATTAGAAGAGAAAAAATAATTATAATAGGTCTTTAACTATGAAATTGCCATACTAACATTTTTTTCAGTTTTCTTCACAACGACAAATCCAAAGATAATAAAATTTGGCATGTATCATTAGACAAGCTTCTGCAATATGTGTGATATCACACTTCCTAAAAATATTTTTCAACACACTTCCTTATAAAGTGGCTCTAATCCCATGGCAATTAGGCACATAATGACACCTATAATCAAACTGTGACTTTTTCATTACTATTATTCACGAGTGAGTAATAGTTTTTTTTAATATTATTGGTTGAGTTACGGTTACATTTGCGCTAAAAAGCTATCCGCGAAAAGCCCAAAAAAAAGAAACCTCATTTTTTAGTCTATGGCCGATGCGCGCGCATAGGAAAACTAATTAATTTTTCCCGCCATTACGAAATTTATTAGTCTATGGCCGATGCGCGCGCATAGGAAAACTGATTAATTTTTCCCGCCATTACGAAACATTTTTCACAACTCGTCTCGATTTCTCTTTTGAAGTTATTTAGTTAGTTATTAATTAAGATGTCTGCAAATACAATTTATGAAGAAAATGATTTATGTTGTACACCGCCCGATATAAGATGTGAAGCCCAGAACGTTATGGAAAGTTTACTACCAGAAAACTCAAAGGAAAAATATCTATTATTCAGAGGCCTTAGTGTAAGTTTTTTAGTATAAAATACGTTACTATTTTAGTTGCGTTAAGAGCTCAATTTGTATGGGAAACTTAGTATGCGTTACGTTCCGCTAGAGGCGCTATTCACGTTTCCTATACAAATTGGACTCTTAACGCAACTACAATAGTAACGTATTTTATACTAAAAACATACACTACAGCCTCAGAAGTGTGTTGAAAAACGTTGTATGATACACGTGTGTATTGATGATTACCGTCCTCGGCTCCTTAAGACCCTCGCCTGACGGCTCGGGCCTCAATGCGCCTCAGCGGTAATCACCAACATTACACACTTGTACCATAATGTACTATTATCGTTTTTAAGTGAATGCAAATAAAATGATGTAGGTATTCGGGAGGCATTTAAAGAGAGTTGTCCCCGTGTCCAATTTTAACATAATTAAACTTACAACAAATTATAAAAACAAATCAAAAATATGGTCTATTTTAAGAGGAGGTAATTATTTCTCAAGAAAACACTGAAACTTAATAGTTACAGATAAAATACTAAGAGAGAAAAGAAACGGCAATTTCATAGTTAAAGACCTAATGATTTTTTCGTTTTTTAAATGATACTTTTAGTCTTGCTAGCTAATAAAGTTTATTGGAAGCATCCAGTATTTTTTTTTTCTTTAGTGATATGAACGAGAACGAGATATTGTGGCTGATAGCCAACCACGGCCCGGTGACGGCGATAGTCAACGCTGCGCCCTGGAGAAACTACATTGACGGCATCATCAGAAACGCTTGCGAGTAAGTGTACTAACCTACATGAATTCTAAGTATTAAGGACAATTTGTACTATAGCAGAGTCGAAGTGAATCTAAAACATTGCATAGCAAATTCACCCGTATCTCCACAGCATATTATACACATTTCTAGTAAGATAAAATTGGAACGCACGAATTCGTGCGCATTCGACAGAATTGGCTCGTAGGAGCGCAACCAACGCTGAACGGTGCAAGCCAGTGTGCGTTATGTCGTAGAGGTAAAGGTGAATAAGCTATGTTTAGTTTCAGATTGACACCTCGATGCGCGTCGACTCTGATGTAGTATAAATTGACCATTATATTATAACTATAAGTGAACTTTTCTCGATTAAATCGAGGGCCCTAAATCACCAAGCATGTCATATGAGGACTGTAATGTTGGGTCCTTACCTATGAAATTGGCGTTTTTTTCTCTCTTAGTATTTTGTCTGAAACTATTAAGATTCAGAGTATTCCTAAAAATAATTACCTCGTCTAAAAATAGACTATATTTTTGAGCTCTTTTGATTTGTTTTGATAATTTGTTGTAAGTTTTAACACAATTAAGTGTTAAAATTGGACACGGAGACAACTCTTTTTAAGTGCCTCCCGAATACATCATTTTATTTGCATTCACTTAAAAACGATAAATAATTTTTATGAAGTGTGATATTACACATATTACTTAAGCTTGTCTAATGATAGATGCCAAATATTGAAGTGAAGAAAACTGAAAAAATTTTAGTATGGAAAATGCAGAATTCCCGAAAATCTCCATACAAAACACCAATTTCATAGGTAAGGACCTAATATTTGTGGTAGGGTAGGGTGGTTGACAATGACAGTACAATGACAGTTGACAATGAGTACAGAATGAACCGTGCCAATAACTCAGAAATGAGACTGCCGTCTGGTGCAAACTACATTCAGTAAGCGTCTTTATGGAGCGCTCCTCCCTCCCCAGTCAACAGCGAGCGAGCGGCTCAGGTGCATGCGCGTCCGTGTTTCAGTGCGTCCGCGGAATGTTTAAAAAAAAATAAGCGTGAGTAGAATTTCATCTTATTTTACTTGAGTAAATAGTATCTGAATATAAATTGGCTTGATAATTTAATTGTTTCTTGCGCTTTTATTTAAGATAGTTTCGATAAACACCACGTATGTGTGCATGTGGCTACTTTAAAATCTGCAAGTGTGGGGTGGTATGAACCAGTTTAAGAGAGTACACAATGAATCACTGATTCATTGAGTACCACCCTTGGTTCATGGAGTACCTACCACCCCAGACAATCTACTTATTATATTTGTTTTCAACAACAACCTAAAAAACTTCTGTACATTTCAGGATGGGTCGAACAAAATTAGATCGTAGGTACTGCGAAGAAGAAAGAATGGAACCTGATACGACTGGTGTGAATATTGCGGAAGTTAAGTACATCCCGCCATGTCCTAAAATTGAAAATTCTAATAATCGACGTCAAACTACTTACAAATTTCCTGTGGACATCTCTCTTTTAAATATGCGTTATTAAATTTTTGTTTATTACGTTTTTGTTAAAGAAAAAAAAGGCTGAAAAACTATTATTAACATTACAAGTTTGACTGTAAACAAGATTTAGTGCTGTTAACAAGTCTCAAGATTTTTTATTGATCATAGACATTACATTACACATATTTTTATGTTAATTCTTACATGTTTATTAATGATAAAGAAATTTATAATATAAATAATACTTTTACTAACTTACAAACTTGATGCATGTTAATAAGTACGTAAAAAGCTTGTTGATTTATTTGCTGATGTTAATTCCTATAGTGTTTACGTTATTACCCTTTATTACCTCTTTAGTCTACCAAAAATGTCACTCATAGTGTTGTATTTTCTTAATAACTCCAAATAAATACTTTAAATTAATAATTAAATTTTATTTCACTACATTTATAATAATCCAACGATTAAGCCTTTGGTTATTGACATGGTTCATTGTGTGTACACACGGTTCACTGTATACCAGCCCCCGGTTCACTGAGTACCATAGGGTACACAGGGAATTATTTCCCAATAAATAAATAAATATATATGCATGAGAAGTTATGCTATTTGGACACAAATGAAATACTACGTAATATAGCCAGATAAATTATCTACAACTGCCAGTAAAAGGTATACATTTAGGGCCCCTAGGAGTAGAGTTACAGCTCTTGAAAATTTTGGTGGTTCATTGTCGAGCAACGTACCCATTCATTCATTCGTAGTCATTCATGGTCCGTCGAGCCGGATCACAGGTATGTTCGTATCGTGGTTTTTCCCCTATAAATCTGTCGGTTTAGTTGTAATTCATTTAATATAACACAGACGCATCATATACACCACAGATGCGTCGAGAGAGAAATATAAAATAAAATCCATTTCATTAATCATTAAAACTCCAATAATAATGAAGATAAGTTATATTTTTTTAAATTGTCCCTTGGCATGTTTTATTATTGCAAAATACGACAAGGTACTAACCCATAGTGATTTTTAACTTATCAGGCGAAATGTGTTTACCTACTCTCACAAAATACCAGTCTGCGGGAATAGAGGCGTAAGAGTATGTTTTTTTTCAGGGGTGTATCATGGCGGCAGTTGAACCACGTGATCCAGATAGTCGGCTACGATCTCTCGGGGGATATACCGTATTACATAATCCGTAATTCCTGGGGCAAGGACTTCGGCGACCACGGATACGTCAAGTTAGAAGTGTTTAGAAATGAGTGCGGGGTTGCCAGTAACATTGCTTATTTTGATGTAAGATATGTCGATTAAAGTTTAATATATTTTTTTAATTTTACTATTGGTGTTTTTAATTTTTATTGTAAAAGCACAGAGTGTAGGTAATTATCGCGATCTGATGGTAAGCAGTAGAAGAGTTTTAATGCGAAGGAAACCAGAAAGAAATAGAGCCACTGGGCCATCCGCACCTTGCCTTGGTGACATATCTTATACTCGTATCAATTTACAGTGAATTAGGTTCATTAAAATTGCAGACAATGATCATAATGGATTCGGACACTTTCATTCTAAGAGTGTGATCAATATGTATGTCATATGAAAGTAGAATATGCATGCAGAAATAGAATATAATGAAAGAATATAATACAGTAGGTAGTACTATGTTGGCGACAGGCATTATCTATACCTACATATAATAAAACTGTGGAGGTCGAATCAAGTAAAAAGAGGGAAAATAACAAATTAAAAAAATATATTTTGTTTCTCTGTTTGTAACTATGTTTGTGCGGGCTTATCTCCGATATGGCTGGACCGATTTCAGTGAAATTTTGCTTGGTGATACCTTTTATCTCTGGTCAACATCTTAAATACTTTTTATTCCGGAAAATTAAAGGATTTCCGCGGGATGGTTTAAAAACAAGTAATCGCGGACCAAGTCGCAAAAGCAATATAAGATTTTTCGGCCTTATACCCCAAATTCCCAGTAGGTACGTCATATTTATACTATGAATGTGCATAATAGTATTAGACATACGAAAACAATTGTACAAATTTACAGTGTTATAGGCAATATACGTGCAATACTATTGTGTGGTTTTATTATATCTCTTACAACTATACTTATCTACCATTTGATGACAGCGAACTGGCTTATATCTTGATGAGGATAAAAGCAAGATTTAAGATAGGAATAATAATATCAAAACAGCATCGATATTTTTGCACGGCCAGTATCTTTTGGCATAGACCGCAACATTCACTTATTGTATTCTGAAGCCGTCCACTGGAGTAGTTAGTTCTGTTTGGTGTGAGAAGGTCTTAATTATTATGTTGCTCAGATATTTATTGTTCCTCGTCATTCCAATGGGTAAGTAGATTTTGCCTGTTTTAAATCATTAAGTTTTACGGTTGTTTTAAATGAATGATTAAAATCATTGTTTTCTCGTCATGGTCAGTACCTAGGGTTGCATAATTCTTCTTTTTGTGTTATATAGGTAGGTATATTGTATTCTTGGGTTTTACCAAACTTAATCCCTTGGCGGTCAGCGCGTACACCGGTAGTCACAAACAATAGATGTTTCTGTTGTGTTTCGTTTTCTGACCATTGACTAGCTAACTAAACAAAATATAAAGTTTTGTTTTTTAGCTATTTTTAATCGACTCCAAAAAAGGAGGTTCTCAGTTTCTCCTGAATTTTTGTTGTTATGTATGTTTGTCCGCCATTATTTCGCGTTTGGTTAAATTGATTTTGATGCGTTTAAGATTGAGCTATGGCTAACAATTGGAAGTCAAACTTTACAATTGTAGTATAGATTTTACAAATATAGGTGTGTATGGAGATGAAACGATTGTATTCATCACTCTAACATCAGTCCCACATCTTAACCGTAACGTTAGAACTGTGTCTTATGTACCTATTCAATTGTTCGCACATTTACCTTGACACTATTCACAGGTCAATGTGACAAGGTACTTAAACGTTAAACTACTTTTTAAGCTGACTGTGTAGAACCTTTAAACTTTTGAAATTAAATTAAATTAAATTTTTGAAAAACAAAACTCGCTGCTGACACAGACGACTTACCTATATGCTTTTATGGTCTATTAAGGTGAGTGTTTATGTGTTTATCTCCAATTGTTTTGAAGTCGTTTAGATACAACAAAAGGCATAGGTGATTGTATTATGTGTATAAGCTTATTTATTTATTTATTTATTTACTCTTTAATGTCCAAAATAAAAAAACACTTTTGTACATAAGGCGGACTTAACGATAATACATCGCTCTCTCCCAGTCAACCTTTGGGCCAAACAGAGATTCAGAGTGGGGGCACTAAAATCCTAACAAATATCAAATTAAAATGATTGATAATGAACTAAACAATCATAAACTACATATACTATTACTTGAGCTACATACGCTAAAATAACACACTACATATTTACCTAATTACGTATAATTATTAATACATAAACTATATTATACACTAATACAATAATTATAATTATACACTACATACACTACCTATATTGATGATGTGAATAGTTATTTGTTGCTACTTCTCAGAAGATACTCACGAACCTTAACTTTAAAAAGGAATTTCGTTTGAATATTCCTCATATCCAACGGGAGGTCATTCCACAGTTTTATCGCCTTCACAGCAAACGAATCCGACATGAACCCAGTCTGGTGTTGCGGAGTCATAATTCTATGGCGCCAGCAGGTACGTAGATTTCGACTGCCTGTATTGTCGTAGAATTGAAATTTCGACTTCAGATAGCTTGGCGACTTTGGATCAAACAGGATGGTGTAAAGCGTACATAACATCCTGAGGTTCCTGCGTTGTCTGATGGGTAGCCAACCAAGACGAGAGCGATATTCAGAGATGTGGTCATATTTTCGTGCACCAAAAATGAATCGGATGCCGTTGTTTTGAAGTCGTTCCATCTTGTTGAGTTGGTCTTCACGTAATTCTGAGCAGCACACGTCTGCGTAGTCAAGAAGTGGTAAAACAAGGCTCTGTACTAAAAGTGTTTTAGTCGAAATTGGTAAAAAGTTTTTAAACCGGTAAAGGGCATTAAGGGTCGATGTAACTCGACGACTTACGTCCGATACATGTGGCAACCAGCTTAACGTCTTATCGATGATGAGCCCGAGATTCTTGACATGGTCGCAGAACGGTATAATTTTGCCCTTAAACATCACTTGAGACAGAGTAACACCGGCTAGACTTTCATGACGCCGCGAGCTGCCCAGCACAATAGCTTGACACTTATCGGGGTTGACCGCCACACCATAGCGCTCAGACCATTCCGAAATATGCTCAAGGTTCTTATTTATTGAGCTAATAGCTACGTCTAAACTATCTCGTTCTGCATGAGCATACAACTGCAGGTCGTCAGCATACAAATGGTAAGGGCAGTCAAGTCCAAATGTTATATATTGTATAAATATCGAGAAGAGTAAAGGGGACAATATTCCACCCTGCGGAACCCCAGCTGTAAGATCACAGAAATCAGACAGAGACTTTCCAACTTTTACTGCCTGTTTACGTCCCTGTAGATATGAAGTGAACCAATCAACCGCACTCCGCGAAACACCAATGTGTGATAATATCGCTAATAGAAGATCGCTTATGTAGTATGTATAGCATTAAAGATAAACTCAAGACAGAAGATCCTATATCTAAAGCAAAAATACCTACTATATTCTAAACTTGACACATCTCACGCACTCACTTATCAATATCAATGACCATTATTTATATACTCTTGGTAGGTATTTCAAATACCTACTTTATTCTTACATATCCATCCATATTAATATTATAAATGCGAAAGTAACTCTGTCTGTCTGTCTGTCTCGCTTTCAAGTCAAAACTACTGAACCAATTTAACCGAAATTTGATAAACAGATAGTCTATGAGAAAGGACATATGCTACCTTTTATCCCGATATCCCCATGGGAACGGGTGCCATGCGGGTGAATGTTAAAAATTTAAATAACGCCTCACAGAAAAATGAAGGACAAATTTACGCCACTGCGAACTTTGCTTCTAATAATAGAGTAGGAGTAAATTTTCAATTCCACCAATTGAGGCTCGTGTTCCAATTTGGAAAATCTGTCAGTGTTGAACAGCCTAGGCTATAGGCTACATACGCTCACACTATCTCAATGTAACTATTCTACGCGGACGAAGTCGCAGGCAAAAGCTAGTAACTTTATATTTGTTGTTCATTCCCATGCAGTCAATAGCACGATAAAAAATAACGAGTTTTTGGCAGCATTTAACGATGGCTGACGAGATTCATGTTGTAACTGTTTTAAATTGTTTCGAAGCGGATTCTTGTATTAAAACTAGCGTGATTTTGTGTAGGTATCGTGTTTGTATTGTGAATAATCATTAAATTAAGATGTCATATTTAAGGATCCTCTATAGAATCGTAGAAATTGAGCAATGGAACAGAATTTGTATGGATTTGAATTATCTGTCTGTTTATTTATCAAGAACTTATTGAGCCGATATATAAACTATTAGCTTGACTTTTCTTAATTAACACTAAAAAAATTTATGACGAATTTGGTTGATTGTACCTGCCTACAAATAATTGTCATACAATAAGTATATTAAAACACAATTAAATAGCTTTACGATGTGCTTTGTCCACAAAATGTCCATTGAAGGATAATAAAAAGTATAAAAATATATCTAAAAAGGATTTATAGTGAGTAGGTAGTGTATATGTCGCAGGCAAATGGTTAAAATAGCCATTCAATCAAACAGCTAGCCATTTAATTGAACGGCGCCATTCAATCAAACGTTCAACACTACATACTGAAACCCAACATGTGCCTTCGGGGAAATCGATGTATGGCTATATGTTGTTATGTGAGAAAAAATACAGACAAATGTAACAAGTGTTTCATTTGATGTCCAAATTTCAATAAGAGAGGAGAGGGTTCATCGATAAGTTCTTTATATAATGAGAGAGTACTGTTCTTTTCCGGTAGATGTCGTTAGCGCCGCTAGCACCCAAGTGGCCAAACTTGTAACTAACTCGAAAAACGCATGCGTTTCTTCAGTTTGTTTTCCATACTTTTCCATTGTTTTTTACTCTACTTGATCTCTATAAATTTGTTTTATTAGCTTGTGCCTGTGTACACAATAATATTTTTCGTTCTTTTATCATGATTTCCGGCGTTTTTCCATGTGTTCAGTTGTTTGCCCATGTTGTTTTCGTAGGAAATAACAGAACGCATTAGTTTGCCAAATTTTTCCATAGTTTTTCGTATGTGTTCAATAGTTTTTTTGACATTTTCCTTTATCTTCAGCTGTTTTCCTTTGTTTTTCAAAGTTTTCGATGTTTTTACTCAGTTGCCCCAAATAAAAATTCAGGAGCAATGTACTAAGAATTTTAATTACCGTCCAGTCAATAAAATAATGATGGCAATGCACTGGAAAGAAATGCAATTAAGAAATAGTCAATATCACTTTAAGTATATGTATTCAAGCCTGACTCTTCTTGTTACGAAATACATATTAGGTCCGTACCTATGAAATTGGTGTTTTGTATGGAGGTTTTGGGGTTGCTGCATTTTACATACTAACATTTTATCAGTTTTCTTCACAACGACAAATCCAGAGATAATAATATTTGGCATGTATCATTAGACAAGCTTTAGCAATATGTGTGTGAACACGCTTGATAAAAATTATTCATCGTTTTTATGTTAATGCAAATCAAATGATGTATTCGGTAGGCAGTTAAAAATAATTCTTTGTGTCTTTGTGTCTAATTTTAACACTATTAAACTAACAAAAAATTATCAAATTAAATAATACGAGCTCAAATATATGGTCTATTTTTAGAAGAGGCAATTATTTTTTAAGAATGTTCTGAAACTTAATAGTTACGGACAAATTGCTAAGACAGAATAAAAACACCAATTTCATAGGTAAGGACCCAATATTAACTACTAAGAAAATAAGCCTTCTTTAAGATCAAAGTTTACATATTTTTCACTGTATTTACTACCTACCTACTTATTGACTATTACCTATTGGGAGTTCGGACGTCTTTTATTACAGATATAATTTTTATATCATAAGAAACATATTTCGTATTTTCTGTTTTATTTCGCAATAAAACAGATTAGGCACTACTATAATTATATAATAATATTTATATCTGTAAACTACTATTTACATATAATAAGATAAGATATACATATTTGCACAGTTTTTTTTGCCATCCACAATGCGTGAAGGTTCATACAAAAAGGTTACCTATTTTAAATTCGAATGTTTTTAGTACGAATTTCATTATCCCGAAAATGTTTTGCCACATATTTTCATTTTACCGAAAAATCGATTGACATTTAGATTTTCAAATATTAATTTTTTTAATTCTAGGTATACGTTTTGAAATCACTCTACCTTTGATAGCTTTACATATTTTAGACGATTTAGTTTCCAGAAAATCTTTTTTTTTATTACAAAAAGACAAATAATTATAAATTACAATACATACCTCCTATACATTTACAAACATGCTAACGCAAGCAAGCATTAATGCAAAATTCAAGCAGGCATGAATCATGCAAGCATGCAGCATAAAAGCAGGCATGCAGCATACAAACAGACATGAAGCATGCAAACAGGCATGCAGCATGCATGGTTTCTGTCACGACATCGAAGCTTTGGCGGTCCCACCACCGCAGCTTCGGCTTGCTGGCCGGCTTTGCCGGGCAGCCTCAGCCGCGGCGGCGAGCTTAAAAACCACCTGCTCCTCAGGTCACACAACACTAGTTGATAGAATGAAACATAGATAAAATAAATTTATGATGTCAAAAAATACATCTGTGATTCAAAACTTCGTTCTACCGTTTTCGAACAAAAAAGATTCGAAACTAAGATAGGTTACCCAATCAAAAGTATGCCTACCACATACTTCAGTGTATATGGAGAGCTAACATTGTTTTGCTGATAACTTCACACATGTTATCAATGAACGTACGTAATCAGTCAATAGCCGGTTGAATACAGGAGTAAACGTCCCTATCGTAAGTGTGATTACAAATAGTACAATAATACTATACTTCGTGTTAAAATAATTACCAATATCATTTTTGTCTAAAGTAAATGATTAAAATTTAAATAAAAAGTTTGCTGTTTGCTTGGAACTGTCTGTGTGAAGTGTAGCAGTAGGTAAGGGTTTATTCTACTTGCTGTGCTATCCATACTACTTATAAATATTTGAGTTGATAAGTCATGCTTCAAATGATAAAAATTATCATTATTTGTTATTAAAGTAGTGCTGCTAACAATAAATAATTTATTCGGCTTATTTTATCGCAAGTTGTGGCGAGAATGATGAATAGGAAATAATAGAAATACAACAAAATGAGATTATAATTTGTTAGTTACAATTAATAATATTTGACGCTTTTCTAACGATTGTTGTTGACAGACTGAGGCCTGTATTACGGAACCAAACTCAAGCATAGATCTCTGCTTGAGCGCAGTTAAAAAGGGATGGCGCTTTGTGGAATCAATAGCGCCATCCCTCTCTAACAGTGCTCAAGCAGAGATCTCCGCTTGAGTTTAGTTCCGTAATACGGGCCTGAGATCATAGAACATTAACGAAACTGCTTTAAAGTGTTGTCTTTTTATGATAATGAATTTTTTAATTATTCATTATCATTCATTATTTTTCTTTATCATTGTTTATTTTACACATTACAAGTGATCCGTTTAGTGTTCGCGCAGGAACATGCTTATTAATATTATATAAAACATTCATCATCATCATACTCAGCTAATATACGTCCCACTGCTGGGCACAAGGCTTCCTCATGAAAAAACACTTATGGAGTATAGGTCGAAACACCACCACGCTGGCCCAATGCGGGTTGGTGGGTAGACTTGGTTACAATAGCACAGAGGAGTTCGGGCTCTCAAAGTTTTGGTCACCAATCCACGGCCTGAACATGGCGAAAGTAGCTTTGTTTTCAATCGAAAGCCAAAGCGTACTAACCACTACGCCACCGAGCTCCTCAATTTTATTAAACAATAACCTTCTTGAATAACTATGTCTAAAAAAGACGTGTGGCACTCGGGGACTGCCGCGGTAAAGCATTGCATAGCATTTTGTATCAACTTATGCAATTATAATTTTATTTATTTATTTTATTCATGCAGTATTTCTTTTTCTTTGATATTAATTCAAGTTACACTTTTTGAGCGCGGTGACCGATAAGAAAACAAATTATATAAACTGTTGGTAGTTTGCATATACATTATTTCGTTCGGATCACTTATAAGAAACTTAAATCATAAAATAATTATCTAAAATAAATTTTAATAAACTAATTTATAAAATAACAAAACTCATAATAAACAATGTGTAATAGTTAGCTTATAAATAAAACCAAAGTGGCGTCTTTGTTCAAATTAGTTCTTTGTTGTATCACTAGATGGCGCCACCTATCCTTTAAAACGCACTATTGTTTACTCTCATAGACTTATATGGTCAAACCGATGTTAATTAAAATTTGTATTCGCCTTGGACACGGTGTTTCATTTTGGTAACCACCTTGGGTTTTAACATGCACGGCCTTCAAGCCACACCTCCTTGCGCATCGGAGTGGGAAGCGTGAGGTTTTTTCGTTACGGAATTTCTGGATTCGGTCCCCGCGCTCAAGGCCCGCGATAGAAGCTATGCAATAGCTTAAAAACCGCATCAGAATTCATTGCGTTTAGGCATGTTATATGACACGTTTACATTACATGATATTGTTATTCAACATTGCAACATAAAACAATACTGTGCGCATTCCACATAACAATGCAATGTAACAATGGTATATAACCATTGTCGTTTGTCGTTCTAACACGTGACTAAGTTATGTAACATTGTTACATAGCGTATCAATAACATGTTTAATAACATTCAGTATCCACATTATCTACAATATATTATAAAGAAATGTTGTATAACATGTTATGTTACATAGTTTGTACGCAACTTTATGAACTATGATTTTTTTTGATGAACCATTTATTTTCTATATTTAAAAAAATTACAGTGTCATCGGCAATGGTAACTCTAACTGAAGAAGAATTCGGGACCGTCCATGACGAAGCAGTAAAGAAGTTTACCTGGAGAAGTAAAAGCGGATTTTCTCTATCCGCCATATCTTATGGAGCTACCATTCAATCTATTAAGGTGAGAATACAATCCAACAGATTAATTCAAAAAATGGAACGGATTTCGTATGAATTTAACTGTCAATTAAAATCTGTATATTTATATGTACTTATTTATCTATTAATCTTTACACAAGCAGCATTAGTAAATGGGGCTACTTGATAAGTGTGAATGTCTGAAGATATATTTATTTATTGAAATGTCAAAGAAACAAAAATAATCGAATACAGCAATTTCTGTACTAGGTACAATGGTCGTAGTCAAAACTGCAACATCCTTGACAATGGTCATGGACAGAATCTTTGACATTGGTCATTTTAGACACAAATTTTTATCAATATGAGTCGGTAAAAAGACTATTATTATAAGATGACCGTGTGCCAATAACGCAAGTAAAATATTTTTTATTTTTTGTGTTTTTGTATACGCCGTTCGGTGATGAAACTGTATGGTCATACATACATTTCTTCAATTACATTAAAGTACGTACAAGTGTGTATAGTTGGTGATTACCGCTGAGGCGAAATTGAACAGAGCCGAGACGGTAATCATCAATACACACGTGTAATAAGTCGACATTTTTCAACACACTTGCGGAGAAAATAAACGTTCTGTTCGAAAAGTGGACGAAATGTAGAAAATGTAGGAAATCTATGAAATTTACTCTTGCTATTAAAAATTGAATGTTTTGAAACTTTTTTATGAAAAAAACCACTCAATCAATATAATAAAATCTATAACTCACTAGTGAATAATAGTAATGAAAAAGCCACAGTGTATTCACACTGTTATTCAACAAGGCGTATTATTAAGGGTCTGATTGCAGTGACATTAGAGCCACTTTATGAGCAAGTATGTTGAAAAAAATATTTATTTTTGCCTGAAACCTGTGTCCTTTGTGAGCAGATATCTTTATCCATTTTACATTGAATGTGCTATTGTTTAAGCAGTATCTATTGGTATTACCACTTAAAAACGGATTTTGCTGTTGACAGTAGGTACAATACGTGACACGAGTGTTGATAATGACTCATGCCTCTGGAAATAGCGCTCTATTTACTTATTTCTTCTTCTTCAATACAACGTTGTTAGAAGCAAATCGAGTTTCTTATATTTTAGTTTTACACCTATTATAACTTCTCAGCGAAATTTTCAAAAATATCGTGTTTCGTTGAGTTTCTTACTTTTTGCTTTAAAAACAGCTCAGTGCATGGTGTTGAGTTAAATTACACTTACCAATTTTAGGTTCCCGATTGCTATGGTGTAGTGGACGACGTGGTACTGGGCTTCGATGACCTGGATAGCTACGTGCACAGGAACACGCCGTACCTGGGAGCGACCATCGGGCGGTGCGCCAACCGCATTGGGGGAGCCTTGTTTGAAATTGACGGAGAGAAATATAAGGTCGCGGAGAACGTCGGAGGAAACCATCTGCATGGAGGCATTGTCGGGTTTGATAAGGTAAAATTGTGTTTGTTTCAACTTCCTCATTCAATCTCTGCCCTAAGGTAGCCTGGTAGCAATCGCTCTTAGCGATAAGGCTGGCTGTATTGTATTAATTTTTTTTCTATATTTTTGTGTAAGTTGGTAAAGTAGGTAAGCTATTTATATCTTTCAAAGGGAATATTACAACAAAATATATCATCACGCCTCTTTCCCGGCAGGCATTTCGCCAGATATATTAAGTCCCCATATAACAGGTGGCGAGCCTGTTGCCATGCACCGGGCACAATGTGAGGCAAGCGAATATATGAATATATGTTTGATTCAAAATCAGTGGATCGAACGTAGTGCCCCGTCCGTCCCAACTCGGCTACCGCTGCCTTTATGACTAACATAAAGTCGAATCCGGCTCAAACGCCCTGGTGGCTCTCCCAGGAAGCGGGATCCCCTAGGGGGGATGCCCTCCAGTGGTGGTTCGCCACTACTGGCTTGAGGATTCACCAAAGTTCTCGCCTTCTTTAAAACAATCCGGTGATAGCTGACTAGCCGTCAGAGGCTATTTCCCGTTTAGGGAAACTCCAAAAAAGAAAAGTCATAAAGTGCAAAAATTATAGAGAGATAGTTGGTAGTCTTCCTAATATGTTCGAATAAATTCGGAACTAACTTATTTTAATTTCATCAGAACTCTTGTACGAATGTCATACACTCTGACATGACATTCGTGTAAGAGTTCGCCGGATTTGTTATGTTGTGATGTTAGTTTACTGATTATTTAGTTTTATTCATGATCAACGTAGCACAGCGTATGAACAGTTCAAAAAATTTCTAAAGAAAAAAATTCAACTGAGGAACTTTCTTTTCAGGTGAACTGGAAAACAACCATCGAAGGCACTATGGTAACATTCAGCTATCTATCCAAGGATGGCGAGGAGGGTTACCCCGGAGACCTGCTCACGAACATCAGCATCGAGGTGTTGGACGATGACAGTGTTAGGCTGGTCTTCCAGTCGACGACCACCAAGAAGACCGTGGTCAATCTCACCAACCACTCTTACTTCAACTTAGCTGGCCACCACACGGGAGCGGCTGAGTTGTACAACCATATCATATCGATGAATGCAAACAAGTTAGTATTGTAGACAAATTAAATTTACATGCTACTTTACTTAGCTTACCGAATAGAGAGCATTAAGCCTAGTTCGCAATATTGTTTCGGAGTGGATCTTGTTGCGTAAAATCAGTGTAGTTTTGTGTAAATAAGTGTCTGATGATGTGCAATGTGGAGGATCATTGAAATAAGCGTCTAGTGGTGTGAAAAGTGATGAGTTATATAATACCTACCTAATATAATACCTCATCAAAGTATGGTGATGGTAGCACCACAGTGTCTACCATCGAGCATTTTGCGCCAAACTCTCCCAGGTTGCATTGAAATGTATTACACTTGCATTTCCATGCAAACGAAGACTTAATACTAATAAATATTAGACTACACACAATGTATACGACTGAAGAACTCTGTATCCATCGTCATGAACAATAAAAAGAAAATTATGCAGTAAAGCAAATGAAGTGCAAAAAATTCGCGAAGGATCTTTTGCGCACTATACAGAAAGATTTTGTATGCTCTCTGGCTCTATGGCACAAAAATAATGTCGTCTAAAGTTGCACCTAAGGTACATTGAGCACAAATTAGTATCACGCTAAATACAGGAGCAGAAACCATTTATCTAAAATGTATTATTATAAAACATATTTATAGTTTTAGTACCAAATAAACAGTTTTTCTTTCTTTCTATCTGGCTTTCGGTTAATACGTTGGAGTTTGGAGTATTGGTCGATTGAAATTTCGGATGATAATATCGTTTATCGCTTGTTGTTGCCATTTGTGACATGGAAAAAATCAGATCTAACACGGAAAAACCTACTAAGCGCGATCGGGGCCCAGGACCCTACTCGTACAATTGACCCTTTACTCCCGGTCGTCCCCACTAGATACGAGTGGGAAAAAAAAGTTTCGTTCGTCCCCAGTGGTGACGATTGAATCTTTTTATTTCCCACTTGTTCCGCTATAGACCGAGAGTCAACATAAATTGTTTTTGGGAAAGCTTTTGGGATTTAAGTAGTTAACCTTATACATGTTTTTGAATCAGGATCACAGAGACCAACGAGGAGTCCATTCCGACTGGTGCATTCATAGACGTGGGAGGCACACCGTTTGACTTACGTTCTGGCAAGCGGTTGGGTGACGCCATTGAGAACAGCGACGACCTCTTTGACAACAACTTTTGTGTCGCGACCTACCATAAGGATGTAAGTTTTTGACTATTTTTAGTATTGTCATCATGTCCTCAGCATGTATTCCTACGTCCAATTGCTGGGCACAGGCCTTCCTCATGAGTTGGGCCATAACATCACCACGCTGGCCCAATACGGGTTGGTGGGAAGAAACGGTGGCAATACCAACTGAGATCAACGGTTTAACGGGCCTTCCGAAGCACGGAGGAGTTGGAGATCACAAAGTTTTGTCACCCATCCAAGGCCTGACCATGGCGATGGTAGCTTTGTTTTCGATATAGAAAGCCAAAGCGTACTAACTACTATGCCACCGAGCTTCTCAGTATTGCCCGATGCATACCTAATTATTTGTCGTGCTAGTGATACAACTGTATCATTTTTTATTAGTAATACAAACCTGTTTAACTCAACTGTAACCGTTAGATATTTCGAATAAGTTCTTAAATCTTGAATGAAATACATATTCGATAGATTTTAGCTGATGTGTGAAACCTATTAGTTATCGGTGTGCGGATTTATGGGAGTGGCCTATCTTTGTCCAGCAGTTGTCTTCACCTGCTTGAAAAGATGTGTACATACTGTTTTTGGAATTTTTTTAAGCTGTCTTTATATTATTGTCTAAGTAAAATATTTAATGTTGTCCTTTCTTTCTTCATCGTTAGTAGAGAGACTAATGCATTATAAGAGATATAAACTGTAACGTCAGTTCAATTTCTTGACTCTATTAGGGACGAGGATATTTTACACAAAACTTATTTAAAATTCCTTTCTTCCAGCACATAAGCTTCGTCGCTCGAGTAACACATCCAGAATCTGGAAGGTATTTAGAAGTATTCAGTGACCAGCCTGGTGTCCAACTCTATACTTCGAACTCCTTACCAGCGTCTGGCGACCCGGCGTTGTTCGGCAAAGAATCGGCCCGGTACAGGCGGCACGGGGCCTTCTGTTTGGAGACACAGAAATTCCCTGACGCAGTCCACCATGCTAACTTTCCTAGTGCCATATTGAGTCCAGGAGATGCGTACACGCACAGAGTCGTATATCGCTTCGGTAGTGGTAATTTTACTATGCCAGCGTAAGGTAAAACTTATATTTATCTTGCCTTATATTTTGTATTTTATGTAAAAAAATAAATACTTATACGTGACGAATGTGTTCGTTGTTTCACAAGCACCTTTAAGAATAACTTCATTTAAGAACGTTTTGTTATTCCAAAAGATTACAGCTTATTTCAAAAATGGATTATACTTACTTACAGTTCACGTAAACTTTTACTAAAAAGAGACCAGAGGCTTTAGTGTAAGTTTTTAAGTATAAAATACGTTACTATTGTAGTTGCGTTAAGAGTCCAATTTGTATAGGAAACGTGAATAGCGCCTCTAGCGGAACGTAACGCATACTAAGTTTCCCATACAAATTGAGCTCTTAACGCAACTAAAATAGTAACGTATTTTATACTCAAAAACTTACACTAAGGCCGCAGAGGGATTTTAGTGTGCGTCAGGATCGGTGAACCTTTGCACATACCTTAGTTAGTAAATTACACATTCCACTAAAATAAAAGCTTAATAAAAATTAAAACAATTACTCAAATATTTATTTCAAAACCACAATCTAGAATTGATCATACAAATCGATTTTGTTTGTTTGTTATAACAAAACTTAAAATAATTAACATTATATAACATTGAATGTCAATTTATAAAAAGTACATTTATTTCAAATTGTAGAAGTAGGTATTATTAAAATTTTTATTTGATTTAGAGACCTACTTAAGTAATTTTTTTTTTAAGCGAATGTGACTTGTGCTAAATTGAACGTTGTTTTTTTTATTAAATAGGAGTTAATGTGTCCCAACTGAGAAAAATATTACAGAATATTGCATTACTTTAAATAAATATTTTATTTTCAAAATTGAGCAAGTGTTACCTATTTAATAACCACTAGTAGGTAGGTCTATATAAATTATATAATATGCAGTGATATAAAACTAGTTAGCCGACACATATTAGGAAAAAACAAACCATTAGTGAACACAATAAAAAATTGCAATTTTATCAACTAACTACCATAAATTTCAGGTAATCTTGGTAAAATTTTATTTTTATTGGTATTAAAAATTATACAACTACGAATTCGAGCTTCATAAACTGATAATAGGCAATGATTATAGAAAGACAAACACGTGCCCTTTATTTTCTGGTTAACTGTTGCTGTGGGAGCGATTGTATTACCTACTTGGTTTTCTTTTGTATACACCTTTCAATAGCGTCTGTCCTTGTATGACTTCCCGCATATCAAATTTCAATGAAGCAAACATACCTATAGCGCTAATGTTGATTTATTTAAAGTTTCTTATCATCGTTTTGATTACTTTTAGCTGCTGTTAAAATGTCTTGAAAGTTATCTTTGATTTCTTCTTCTTTGATTTTTTTCTTTTCCTTGAATTCATAGCGAAAAAAATCCTTAATCTATGTTTTAGACGCAACATTCTTACAATCGTTTACAAAAGTTGCTTTTTACACAAAAGTTACCCAAATTGCTTTTACAACATAATATTATTTAAAGGTGTTCAGTTTTTTTTTATTTTAAATCAACTTTCATAGCTCTGATTATGAAATTACACAAAAAAACAAATTTTAATTAATGAAGAAGGTCCAAATATTGGATCAATCTATCAACTGATTTCAAGTAGCTACTAAAGGTCCAAACAAATCAGTGCAAGCTAAATAAAACCGTTTAAAAAAACCGTTTAAAACCGCAGAAAACCAGTTTTGTCACTATCTATTGATTCTAGTTTATATGCCATGAACATCTTGCTTATTGCCGCTTACGATGTTAGGTATAATATCTAGGTTCGTTGTCAAAATAACTTGGTCTAACGGTTATAAAAGTACACGTTATTCTATAAAGAATTCTTATTATCTACATCACCATTTTGTCCCTGCTGTCCGTTCTCCTTAACGTTGTCGCCCCACGTAAGATTCAAACTTCTTTTCACTCCTTCGTCGAGAGGAGGAATTTGTGATCGAGGTAATAAGAAAGTTGACAAGTTGAACAGATCCAAGAACACTTTGTAACGATCGCTGGAAAAAAAATTGAGTATTTTAAAAACAGAAAATTAATATTGGGTCCTTACCTATGAAATTGTTGTTTTTTTTCTCTCTTAGTATTTTGTCTGTAACTATTAAGATTCAGAGTATTCCTAAAAAATAATAACCTCGTCTAAAAATAGACTAGATTTTGAGCTCTTTTGATAATTTGTTGTAAGTTTGATTGTTTTAAAATTGGACACCGAGACAACTCTTTTTAAGTGCCTCCCGAATACATCATTTTATTTGCATTCACTTAAAAACAATAAATAATTTTTATGAAGTGTGATATTACACATATTACTAAAGCTTGTCTAATGATAGATGCCAAATATTATTATCTTTGGATTTGTCGTTGTGAAGAAAACTAAAAAAAAATTTTAGTATGGAAAATGCAGAATTCCCCAAAATCTCCATACAAAACACCAATTTCATAGGTAAGGACCTAATATATTTTGGCTGTAAAATTGAAGGTAAGGGTTAGGCACTGGACAAATACAAGCGGCGAGCCTTTTACACAACTCCTGAAGGTTTAGCGCGGGCCGGAGAGAAAAAGTCCCCAGAGACAAAAATCGTCATTGCCTCTCGCTTCTTCGTTCGCGCGGAAGCGAGAGGCAATGAGTAATTTTGTCCCCGGAGACTTATTCTCTCCGGTCCGTGCTAAGCCTATTGTTTTGTGTGTTTGTCTTACGCCTAAGGCCCTATATAGTATTTAGAACCAATGTATCACGAATAGGATTCTAAATTTGCATCCTAATATTGCGTTGTTTCACCACATTATCAAGAGGCAGGTATGTGGATGACATGATTCCATTTGTTGTAAATAAAGGATGTTTTTGCCCCCTCTTTTATTAGGTGAGCGTCTGGCTAGGCGGTAGGTGTGTGCAGACCGTCCTCATCCTATACAGGTTTTTTTTAAATCAACAACCTTTCAATACAAGAAAGCTAACATCATAAACATTTGTTCTACGACTTTTGATAATTTGACAACATTTTACTCTCATACAAAAATAAATATAAATTTCTGAATGTTCTTAGAACTGTGCACACCACGCGCGCGAGCGTGTGCGTGACGCCTATTCGTATAAACGGAACATAGACTTACTAATGTCACGACAGAACATTATATGCTTGTAATTTGTTTTATTAATGTATTGAGTTATGGTAAAACTCGTAGCGACCTAGTCTCGCGAAGTTGTTGATTCATTCAAAATAAGCCTGTAAATGTCCCACTGCTGGGTACAGGGCTTCCTCATGGAGAGACACATGAGGAGCATGGGCCGTAACACCATCACCCAATGTGTGTTAGTGGGTAGAAACTGTTGCAATAGCCACCGAGACCAACAGCTTAACGTGCCTTCCGAAGAACGGAAGATTTCGAGATCACAAAGTTTTGGTCACCCATCCAAGGCCCGATCTTGGCGAAGGTAGCTTTGTATTCGATATCAAATGGCCCAAAGCGTATGAACCAATAGATTATTTGTGCTTGTGCGTGGAACATTTTTTCCTTAAAAACTGTCATCAATACTATATACTATAAAGCGCTTTTTAGCGAAAAGGTGCTCATGTTCTTTAGGCTGAAAGTTTTAGTTTTGTTCCTTAATGGTTTAGATCAGCGGTTCCCAAACTTTTTTGTTTACGGAACCCTTTCGGTAAGCGAAATACTTGATGGAACCCTAGACTAAAAATTGCTTTATTCTTAATTATCAAACAGTTACTAATTATTAGCTATTTTACTTAGTAAATTACATACTAATACATAACAATTAGAAAATAATGAACGAAAAAATAATCTAAATGATGCATGAAATCATTTTTAATTTTTCATCTATTGGTTGATATCGGGTTTCATAGAGACAGTTGAAAAAAAAGCCTAAATAAAAATAGAAAATACCAAAAAATGTGGTGTAAATAATTTCGGCTTTGTCTTGAAGTTAGAGTCGAATGTCGCTTATTCACAACTGTAGCGGAATTTCAGAGGCGGCTTATATCAAAGGGACTGCGCGCTCACAAGTAGGTGTCGGCGGTGGTGGCATAGTAAAATATTGCGCCAGAGTGAAACATTGTACTGTTGTGTGTTAGAGAGAGAAATTTACATTTTTTTTTAAATTCTTGCAGAACCCCAACAGGGGTATCGTGGAACCCTAGCGTTCTGCGGAACACAGTTTGAGTATCTATGACTGTTTTAGACGATATAATATGGCGGTTTTATCAATTATGTAAGTCAGGCAGTTGTAATTCTATTCTTTATTACCTGAGCGTGGAGCGTAAGTACTGGTAGCCCGATGAGCCGCCGGTGCCCAGCTGCTGGGAGCCGATCATGCGCTGCACCATGATCACGTGGTTATCTGCACAAACATAACACAGGCTTGAATTACAGAGTTCTGCCAAATAGTAGCTCATGATTTTCTTGCCTCTCTTGAAAAATATAAATAATTTTAAGATAGAGAACACATTTTATATTAGGTATAGTTTGGCGTTAACACTTTTGCCTCCCTCCACGGGGATAGTGGCGTGGTGATAGAAGTGATTTTTATCTTCTTAGTTCCTTTTTTTACAATATTATTGAGTAGCAATTTAGTCAGATCTATGTATATTTTAATAGCATGTAAGTAACATAACCATATATAAAGAAGTTATATGCTTAAGGCAGCGGTAGCCGAGTTGGGACGGACGGGGCCACTACTCGTTCGAGAGGCCGTGGGAATCACGGGTTCGATTCCTACGGGAATTACGGATTCGATCCCTGTCACTTGGGGATTTAACATATCTGGCGAAATGTGATATGTTATGTTTTTTTCGTTTTGTCTGTAAATAAATTTGAGGCTATTGTACTCACAGCGCCACTTCGTGATGAGGCTGTCGATGTCCATGAGCAGCGTGAGCAGCTGGTGCGGCTGCGAGAAGCGCGGCTCGTCGCGGTACATGGTGATCATGATTGCGCCTTGGAGAGCTTTGTGGGACAACCTGACAGACAATTACACTAGAGAGCAGAGAAACGAATAGGCACACAATTAAGGTATAGTGCGCGCGGAACTCGTTGGCCGCGTGTCAGATGCCGACTCATCTCGCTATTGCAATGTTTAAAGAAGCTGGAACTTTCAATACGTGTTGCCGGCGCGAAGTACGGCGCCGAACTGAGTAATGACAGCGAGCGCCCCCGCCTCTCCGTCACACCGCTCACATACCTAAGGCGCGGCCAACTAGTTCCGCGCGCACTATAAACGTAGCTATTGTCACACGCTCCCTGGCTCGAAAATGACCGCGGTAGTCGAAAATCAGCTGGTATTACTGAGGTATGTTTTAAGCAATTACACAACTTAAGTACAACAGGCCAGGGATTCATTCAAGCGACATTTCATAAAGGTTGACTTCTCTCTCGCCTCTCTGGTCTAGTGGTTCACACCACCGGGTGTTATTCTGCTCGGTTTGGTTGGTGGTAGGGCTTCTAAGCCCGCCTGGCTAGCTACCACTGTCTTACCAAAATTTGTCACAATAATAATTTTTTAAGCATTGTTGTGTTCCGGCAATCAGAGGTTAGATAGCCGGTTTCTCAGTTGTTGAGGATTATAGGTGAAGCTCACTTCCAACTTCGGCTTTATTGTCACTTAGCATCAGGTGAGATGTAGACCAAGAGAATAGCTGTCATATTTGTAAAAAATACTTTATAAGTAAAATATGCCTGTAATTGCTTGAAACTACAATAATAGTACACATCTTGGTAATACCTGCAGATTTTTTTAAGCAGTTAGAGACCAAATGAAAGATTAACCGTGCATTTGCCTGACCTCGCGTGGGTCAGGACTTGCCGCGCGCAATCAAGTCCAAATTATGGGAGATAGCGAAACCTATTCTCAAGAACCATAGCTCCGATTTCAGATAAAATATTAATGGCATAAAATTTTTCATAACAAATGGTTCCGCTACCAACCAAACCCTCATTGGGCCTGCGCGGTGGTTTTACGGCCCATACTCCTCATGTATTTCTCTCACAGTTACGGTCTTCTCCACACACTGACCCAATGGATTGAATACACAGAAATATTGACTACTGGCCACACAGCTCATTAGAATACTACCAACCCATCTCATCCCTTGGTTGTAGTAAATGGCGACTAATGGACTTAGAACTGCACAACCATCCAATAGCTTATAGCGGCGACGGGCTCACTACCTATCACGCTGAGTGCAGTTACTGCTTGGTGTGAAGCGCGGACAATGGCAATGGACGACTTTTGCGGTGCCTGTCTTCTGACTAACCCATAGGGGATAATAGTCGTGATTATATGTATTTTGTATTTTGGATGACCTCAGTGGTCGAGTACGTACGCTGGTTGAGACCACCAGCGTACAGACCACTCGACCAAGGAGGCGTCGCCATCTCGAGAGGTTCTGGGTTCGATCCCCGGTGGGGGCAAATGTTTGGGTGATGAATTTTCAGGCTTTTGTTCTCCAGTCTTGGATGTTTGTATATATTTATTATATCCAGGATATTTATATGTATTTACTTACTTATTTATTTATTATTTATTTATGTATGTAGTTCCTTACCTCCTCTCCCCGCGCGTCCTCAGCGCGTCATGTACCGCGGGATCAAAGATGGAGCGGTAGATCTCGCGCCGGTTCTCCGCGTCCTGCAGCCGGTGCTGGCGCACTTTTTCGTTCGACACGCTCTGGAAAAGGAACACTATTGTCAATAGAAGAAGGCTTGAATTTATTTGAGCATCCAGAGAAAAAAGCAATTAATTGATAGTGATATGAAGTGATACGATTTTAAACTCTCTCTAAGGGTGAGGTTTTTTCCGTAGTAATAGTTACCTCAATGGTTAATATCTACCAATAGCGCCAACGGAAACGCTTAAATGTATAAAAAAATAATGGCTTGACAAATGGTTAAATTTGCGATGAAAATTTAAAACAATATACATCAGCTGTGCCGCTAACCGCCATTTTACTAATCCCAGCATCTTGTTGTGTGCTGTGGTTAAATTGTCTATGAAATTGTCTATATTTATCTTTATTTATATTTGAAAATTCGACTATTGGACAAGCTGTCATATCACGACATCATACGTTTTAGCCATTGGTCCATATTTTTACCCACTGGTCAACCTGATCACGGATCCAAAAACTGAGACAGAACACCTTAAACCATAGATAACTTTGATTGAATAGTGATCCTCGGGATATTAGTCCACCTATACTATATGGACAACTACCAATGGAAGATGTGTTTCGTATTCGTATGTTTAACTCCGTATAATCATAACCGTTGACGGCCGTTGGAGTCGTAAGTTCTTGAGAGAAGACCGTGAACGTGTGAAACGGTCTGCAAGAAGATGGGATGACGATATATGTAGGTGGTTGGTTGAAGTGGGCTGGAAAAGGACGGGTGAAAATCGAGAGCGGTGGAGTGGATTATTTAAAGGACGCCTTTGTTCAGCATGATTAGGACTTTGACCGGTCACTGCAAGTTGAATAGACACCTTTACAACATGAAACTAAAGGACACTTACACTTGCAGATTCTGCAAAAAAGATCGTGAAACACCAGTGCACCTCTTGTGCTATTGTGATCCTCATTCACCAAAGAAGCAGACACCTGGAGAAACACACTCTTGACCCAGGTGAAATAAAAACAACCCAAACTGGGAACATCTTACCTTTTTTAGACAGTAACCTAGTTGATGGAGCTACTGTAGGGCCTAAATATTGGGTCCTTACCTATGAAATTGGTGTTTTTATTCTGTCTTAGCAATTTGTCCGTAACTATTAAGTTTCAGAACATTCTTATAAAATAATTGCCTCTTCTAAAAATATACCATATATTTGAGCTCGAACATATATTTGAGCTCGAATTATTTAATTTAATAATTTTTTGTAAGTTTAATTGTGTTAAAATTAGACACAAAGACAATTATTTTTAATACATCATTTGATTTGCATTAACATAAAAACGATGAATAATTTCTATCAAGCGTGTTCACACACATATTGCTAAAGCTTGTCTAATGATACATGCCAAATATTATTATCTCTGGATTTGTCGTTGCGAAGAAAACTGATAAAATGTTAGTATGTAAAATGCAGACATCCCCAAAATCTCCATACAAAACACCAATTTCGTAGGTAAGGACCTAATAGAACTTTCATAGGAGGCTGGTCACAATAGATCTTATTAGGTCGCAGTGACGCGAATCAGCTCCGATTAAAATGAATAATAGTAATAATGTCCAGCATGTCCGGGCGTGGGCTGATAATGATGAATAAAAGACTTTGAATTTAATGTACTACTAGTCTTAGTCTACCGTTTTGGATACAGCTGCAGGGCCCCGATCGCGATAAATAAAAAAGTATTTACCACAACCAAATTAATTACAGTCGAAAACGTCTCAGTTCGAACCATACTCTCGTACTCGCGTTCCCTTGTGTCGCCTCGTCGAGTGGTCCATAACGTTTTCGACTGTTATTTGTAATTTTAATACCAAAATCAAAAATATATTTATTTCATAGGCTTGAAATAACTTAGCGAAGCTACCATTTAAGATCGTCAATATTTTACAATGGTAAGTTAACCAGACACAATAGGAACTTGGATTGTTTGACGACCTCCGTGGCCGATCGTGTTTCGATCCCCGGCGGGGGCAAATGTTTGGGTGATGAATTTTCAGGCATTTGTTCTCCAGTCTTGGATGTTTATATATATTTAGTTATATTCAGGATATTTAGATGTATTTATCTATTAAATATTTTTATCCGGCATCTAGTGTCTGTAACACAAGCAGCATTAGTTGCTTTAAATGGGGCTTGTTGATAGGTGTGAATGTCTGACGATATTTTTATTATTATTATATTATTGTTTGCGAATACGGGTGTTCGCGCTACGCGTGTTGACCTAAAGGGGTTAAATAAAGAAAAAAAGTAAAGATCACTACTTCGAGCGCTTGTAGCAAGTACATTCTCAGCACTTTGACTGTGGTTGTTATCGATATAAGTGGCCGAGTTCCGAGAGTAAGACTTTTTAAGGAGAATTTCGCTTAATATTATACAGTTCATCTTCTGATATACCATGGCAGCGTCGATGTCCTCCTTGATGGAGCGGTCCACAACGGCCTGGAACTTTCCCCAGAAGTTGAACCCGTGCGTGTTGAGCCCCGGCGTACGCTCCAGCCAGCGCTCTATCAGCGCTAGAAGCGCTGGTTCTTCCTCTGACCTGGTCAAACAAGCATTATTTAGCGGCTGAAAGCGCTGTTTTAGGAGACCTAATTAATAAATTTAAAAGTGGAACAGTTTCAGTCAATTTAAAATGATTATGGTATTCTCCTGTGTACTGGGCATAGACCTTTAAGGTCATCTTACACTTCGGATTCGGATAAACTTAAATAAGGCAGCTCACAGATAAGGAAACTGCCAAATTAGTTTACATTAGTTATTTTCACAGCGTTATGTCGTATGATATCGTTTTATGGGGTAGAGCAGCAGAGATACAATCTATTCTCATTCTGCAAAAACGAGCTATCAGGTCAATTTATTGTTGAAAAGCAGGTTCTTTACTTATCACAACATAACATGTTTTGTATAGTACCTATCTTTAGTACCTGCTTTTAAACAATAAATTGGCCTAATCACTTAGAAACATATTCAAAGGAATTAATATTCTGACTGTTCCTTCCTAGTATTTGTATTCACAACTGCATCCTTTTAGTGAGAAGTAATATTAACTCTTTTAAAGAACAGTGACATTCACAATAGGAATACACGAAATAAGGGAAAGTTCTTATGCCGTTCTGCAGAAAATCAATAGTTCCCTTATGGGCCTTAGTATACACTATAACTAGATCCCTAGTGAAATAGTAAGAACTGCTTTTGCACAGATTCAAAACTTATATTTAAACAAAATTAATGTCTAAAGGTTACTTCAAACTCTTCAAAGTCACTATAATGAGTATTATACAATTAATGATTAACTAGAAGACAAAACTGTGGCAATAGTTTTCATTATGTTTTCTTATCTTGTAAATGCGTTGTTCTACAGTTACTTTGAACTAGATTATTATTAAATTACATAAGTATACTTTTTTTTACAATAATTGCGGCGAGGCGATTACGTTACGATTCCGGTTAGTGCGCGTTGTAGTAGTTTCATACAAATAATACTGAACTGCTAGAGCTAGAGTCGATACGTTAACATTTTGTGGTTGACAGAGCTGTATTTTTGCAATTATTTTTAATTATTATATTTTTTAAATTGCATCCCTAAAACAAAATAGAAAACATTTCCGAACAAACAAACGATTTTTTCATCGATTTAGCTTTATAAGTAGGTACAGTCACTAGCAAAAAGATATCACCAATTTAGTACTTTGTCGTTTTGAGATCTCAAGTCTAGTGCCGCAACAGCAAGCATTTTACTCAAAATCATTGAATGACAAAGTACTAAAATGTGTATTTATTTTTGCTCATGACCGTATGTGTCATTTTTAACTGCGACGAATCAAGAGTTCGACGGAATGTAACTTTTTGAACTGAATATGTATGTACAGTCAAGTGCATAAATATGTATCTAAACAAACGTGTCAAAAGTATATATCAATGAAAATTAATTAACAAAGTATCCAATCTAACTGTCGTAAATATGTTTGCAGAAATTGATCAAAAACATGTATTCATTAAAGGACAATTTGTTTTGTATCGAGTTTTTTCGTTTGTTCGAGAAATTTTGCAGTATTTACTTTCTCTGTTTCATAGCAAGAAACAATTGTCAACATTTAATAGAAAATAAATTCAAAATTTAAATTAATGTCAATAGTGTCAAAAAAATACAAAGAATATTTACTTTTATTTTTTATTGGCTCATCTATCTATACAAACCATTTTTAACGACATATTATTGCTCACTTAGTTTACATATTTTTGTAACAAAACCGAAGGCATAATACCAACATAATACGAAGAGAAAAGTGTCACATATATTATGATACCATAAATACATGTTATTGCAATGGTTTTAAAAAACCATATTGCACTTGGCGATAGATATATAATATTGCACACTTAGTTACTCACATATTTATGGAACAAAAGCGAAGACATAATAACGATGAGAAAAGTGTCACATATTTCGCGAATTCTTAAATACATACATGATATTGTAATGGTTTTCAAGATACATATTTATGCACTTGATTGTACGAGAACCGTACTTACTTATGTAGAGATTCCATAGCGTTCGGGTCGTCTCCGAAAACTGTCTGATAGTTCTGATTATACTTCACTCGAAGAGCTTGCTTGAGTCCTAACTGGAAATTAAACATTATACATTAAACAAACAAACGGAAGGCTTATACTTATAGCCACTTCAAAAGCAGATGACCAACTCGCTTACCGATTAAATTGTAATGCAAAATGCGAAATATACTAAAATTGTTTAATGTGAAATTCGCACAATCGACTCGTACAACCTAATTCTCAAAATGATATATCTTACCAGTTATCTTTTTAAAATTTCAGCAGTTTTATTTTTCCCGTAATTAAAGTAGGTAACTGTAGTAAAGTAGGTGACTGTGTACTTTTCCATAAAAATGTTAAAAAATGTAAAATGGTAAAATTAGTGCTATAAAATAATAATAAAAATTCATGGTACCTTGTTCTCCAAAAGCCTGAATTGTAAGCTCTGGAATCCGGAAGCAGGTCGAAGGTAGCTCCTGAAGTCCATGAAGTCCAAAGGGGTCATCGTCTCCAGGATCATCACCTGGTCTACTAGTAACTGCCAATGTGGAGATAGATTTATATTAATTTGTGTAGGTATACAATAAATAAAAGTCATTGTTTTAGTGTTGTGACTCTTCCATTTAACTTTTTATCGAATATTTCCAAATAATCGAACGTATTCAATACCGGCAGTTTCCAAACCAAGCTCCTTGTAAAAAAAGGGTTCCGTAATTTTCCATCTGTCACAATTAGTGACTCCACTACTGCACTGAGTTGAACAAAATGGGCTATTTATTCGTTGGGAAGCTTAGTACTCATTCACTCAGTCAGTCACTAAAAATCAAAATTTTTTGGCGTAAGCACTAATATTAATAATTATTTTATTATTTGAAAGACGATTATGTTCTTTATCATCAAATATGTAAAATGAGAATAAAAAAAATGCTTGCATATACTTTTGGTTAAGTCACAAATTTAGTTCAAAAATAATATTGTAAAATTTATCAAAAACTAGTAAAAATATTTTTCCTAGAAACTACTATTTTTCATATTTTTTGAACTTATGGTTCAAAAGTTAAAGGATTAAGGATTATTATGTCGGTATTTCAGAAAATATAAATTTTATCGTAAAATGATGTTAGAAAACCCTTATTCATTTTTGAATAAGTATCCAACGATATATCACACGTTTGGGTCCAGAGGAAAAAACAATCCGTTCCTACATTACGTGTATGGGCACCCCCCTAATTTAATATTTTATTTTATAATATTATAATATTTCATTTTTTGTGCACTTTGTCGGCGTTATTAATATACATATTTATTTAAAATTTCAGCTCTCTAGTGCTAACGGTCACTGAGATTATCCGCGGACGGACAGACAGACAGACAGACATGGCGAAACTATAAGGGTTCCTAGTTTACTACGGAACCCTAAAAAGGGTTCTTTAAGATGTCATTATTGATGGCCGAAAGTTTGTATCATAAACATACGACTATTTAATAAATTATTATTACAAACTTTTAAAATTATGTTAATTAAGTAATTACTTGTTACCTTCAATAATTTTTGGTATTTTTACTTCAATGATATTTTTTTAACGTAAGTTTAGATTACAAAATTAATCATTGCTATTAAAAAACACCTAAAACAAATAGTAAGTATTCTCAAATTTTTGTTTTTAAATACTTCCAAATGAAGATGAACAATTATGACATGTTCATGACACCTTGAATCTACTTTGAATTAAGTTGTTATATTTCCATTCATATTTATTATCATTTGGATGATAGCAATGATGGCTTGTTTTTAAATACACTTCACATAATACTCGTAAAACATTACTTAATTTCACAAATAAATAAAGTTTATATTCAATGACGATAATGGTATAACAAGTACGGCTACTGCTTTTCTATTTTATCATAAAACATAAGAGCCAATAATTTTTGGCCCAGAATTGGATAAAAAGTTTGAGAACATCAAATTCTTTGTTTACCTTTTGTCTCAGATCAAAATGGATAGAGTATTGATGGTTACAAGTTCAAAAAACCATTGAAACTATGGTTAATAAACGCTTGTTTTTATAATTTATATGAATATTTCGATAATAATGGCAATGCTGATTCTTGTTGATAATGGCTATAATTTAAGCGCCTTGTAATCATTAATTTTATATTTTATGATATCAATATTGGTCCGAAATGGGCAGAATGTTAGATCTAAACCAATTATAACAACTTATGTACACAGTTTTAACAATAAATGCTTATTCTATTCTAACGTACCTATTATATTGTTGTTTATATAAACTATATGTTTTTTTTTAAATATGACAGGTAAACTCTTGGCCTTCATCTCACCTGATGGTAAGTGGCAATAAGGCAGAAGGTGGAAGCGAGCTTCACCTGTAATCCTCAACAACCGAAGAACTGGCCATCTTACCTCTGATTGCCGGAACACAATTATTGCGACAAATTTGGGTAAGACGGTGGGTAGCTAGCCAGGCGGGCTTAGAAACCTTACCACCAACCGAGTAAACCCCTGCGCCAGTGGGCAATCGAACCCCGGACCTCCTGATCCACCCGGTGGTGTCAACCACTAGACCAGAGAGACGATTTAAATAACAAGATACGATAAGTATGGATGGAGATGAACCTAGAATAGTAAGAAGAGCATGGAAGCGATAGATTGATTGTATGATGCATAATATTAGAAGAAATGAAATGGATACTGAGCTGACGAGAGAGAGATAGCCTGGAAGGCATATTGCTTATCCAGGTAAAGGTCGCGAGAAGCTACTGAATGTGGACAGCGTCTGCCCAATGTCCAGCACTGGGTGTCTCTCAGCCGATAAACGTTAATATGTACTCTAAAATCTAATTTGCAAGAGGTAACGTAGATTGTTAGTGCAAAATTATTAGTTGTTTTTTTTAAGACTCGTCATTGAATTTTTTATAGTAAAGCGTAAACAAATCGATACTGCAATAAAAATATATGATTGCGGTGCGGTGTTATGTCATTTTGTATATTTAAACAACAAATCGAGACGTAATGGACCATGTTAATGTTGAAGAAAAACTGAATTTATTTCAATATTTAATAAATAGGTTTAGATTATATATTCTATACTCTTATGCATGTGACCAAGAAAGTGTAACGAAAGATCAAAGTCATTTGATGCCTTGGAAAGTGAGCTGTTGTGAACTCAGTAAATTCCTGATTGTTCAAACTTTATTTTAAAACTATATAATGCTATTTTATTAAGGGAAGTAATTAATTGGGCAGCCATTTAATTATTTGGTTAGCAACAATCAGGTCAGCCAAAAAATCATTTGGTCAGCAAACAAATATTTTGTTAGCAATTTATTTTTTTGGCGGCAAAATAATTAATTGGGCAGCAATATATATGTTGGTGCCCAATTAGTTATTTTGGTGACAAATTAGAAATATTGCTGACCAATTAGTTATTTTAGCTGACCAATTGTATTTTTTCGCTGAACTTAATTCGAATATTTTGCTGACCGTTGGAATAACACCCTTTTATTAATACCTTTAATAAAATATTAAATATCTAAGATTTCAAAGAATCGAAATGTTTTTATAGAAATTTTTAATGACCATGCCCATGTAAAGCTCGTACATACTACCTACAACATATACAAACATTTATGTCCTTCCCAGGACTCAAACACTCTGTTACTCCTCCCTTTAAATCGACGAGAAATGTACTAGGGTTCGTTTTCAAGATTTGTACTAAAAATCATAATATGGAATAAAAAAAAGATACATATATTGAAGGATTTGTGTTAGAAATTTTTGTGTTAGGTACTAATCTTAAGAATAATAATCGGTCTGTGTAACCCCACGATGCGACTGAGAGAGTCGCAAATCAATCTCCCTCAATCGGACCGTTGTTGTGACACAATTGTTTTTAAGTGTAACAAGTAACAAGCTTATCTGTATCTAAAACGTAGTGTACGACAAATCAAAGTTCAAAAAAGCTATGCCTTGTTGATGTCGTCAAAATGATACGTACGTCACCGGTTCACACCAGTTATCTGGAGGTCATGAGTCGAGGGCCACGCTATCATTGGTTGCGTAGGCAAAAGATTAAATGTTACAGTCTCTGGAATATCGGATAGAATACTGCACAGAATGACGAGGCATAATTTTAACGAAAACCAGTGTTCTCTTTACTAATTGCTCCTAACAGTTGAATCTCTACTTGACAGGAAGAAACAGACAATAATCTACAAAGAGAGTGCTACAGAAGATTGTTTTTAACATTTTTTTAACCCTGACCGAGATAAAGTATGAAAATTCATATACTAAAAATTTTTAAGTGCAGGTTGTCCATGAACTTGAGAAAAAAGATTTAAAAGCCTATTTTTGGCAGCCGCCTCTTAAGCACCCGCGTGACCGTGCGGCCTAGCCGCAGAACCGCGAAATCACAAGCAAATGAATGAAAAACCAAGTAGCGGCCGCGCCGCTTCTAATCGTTTCATACAGTTGCTTGTAATTGGTCGCGCGGACGCATATGATTGTCTCTACTGAAATTTGATACTTTCTTTATTTCAGATACGAAATCCATATTATAAATTACACATTACAGTGATAATAATAAATTAAATAAGAAGGGGAAAAAGCCCTCTTACATTAATTGTAGGTGACAATGTCCACCCATTGCCTGTACAGTTGTTTGTGTTAGTCTGTCCGCCAGGCCCCTAATTATGGTATTGGCACACGAGTCAACCCTGGCCATGAATGATGCTATCCTCTTTCTCTGCATAGCATCAAAAGAGTCAACACGTGCTTCGGTGTACATTTCAGAGGCGCTACAGAAACGTTTTAGGTGCATGAGCTAGAGATGGTGTTAACTGTTTAAAAAAATTATCTGTTAAAAATTAAATGATAAATATTTTAAACAGTTAATTTTATCTGTTGAAAATATTAGTTGATATTTTCAATCTAATAATTAAATAAACTGGTTTTTAATTTAAACGTAACCAACGAATATTATTATATGAAAGCGTAGAATGAATTAATGAACTTGCTTTCATACTTAACAGGCTTTAATTGTCTAGTACAGTGTTGCTAATTAAAAATGATTTACTGATAGTGTCTAAACGAAAATTTTTTTGCAGTACATGCAGCATGCAAATTTTTCATCTCCAGTACACATTTTAAAATGTGTCCAAATTTCCGCATTTCGTCTAGACATTATGAAAAATAAGCACCAATAAACAGTTCCGCAACGACATCACACTTCAACTGACTACTTGCAACTAATAAATAAAAATATTCAATCGAATAAAAATATCAGAAAGAAATGAACTGTTAATTATCATTATTCGATCACCAATACCATTTAATTTTAATACTTATTCCAAAAGCAACAGAACCTAGAATCGAGTGCAACCAAAAAAAAATTATGTTGTCAAGAAAAAAAAATGCTTAATGATAAGACAATTGAAATCAAATTCGATCGCATCAGGCGATCAGCTTAGGCATCGATGCGCCTGGGTCACCTGCCGTCTCGCTCTAACGGACGATCGGCTCTCGTCGGATCACTCACTCAGCTCGGTCCGTTGATATACCTAACTAATATTTTCAACTGCGCGCGGTAAGGTGCCAGGATGTCCGAATCGAATAACGATAATTTTATCAGTTAATGTTGATTTCAATTATTGACTGTTAATGATATTTTTATTTATCTGTTAATTTTAACAAATCATTAATATATTTAACAACTCTAGCATGAGCTGCCTCAAGATGTAATTATACGCGACGCGTATGCTGTCGGGTGACTTCTTTGTATAATCAGACCAGTGCTGCGCGTATAGAAAGTCTGATTTAAACCCAGAAACTCAAAGAAGACAACTCTTTGAAACCTTAAAGCTAGCGTACAAAACACTCGGCCACGGATGTTTTCGTAACGCAACGATAGTAATGTTTTTGAAATCATAAGAGTTTGTAATATGTGTGATAAATATGTCTTGATGTTTGTTGCTCGTTATTAATTTAAGGTGATAAGTAAATCATTCAACACTGACCTTTAATATTAGAACTACTCTATTGAGCCTCTTGAGGATTTCCATAGTGTGGCTCTCGTCCAGACCTTCCACATCCAGCATGGACCGTACAGAATCCACTTCGAAGATTATTTGCTTGAACCAAAGCTCGTATGCTGTAAGAAAAAGGTGATTTTTGAAACATCAGTAAAACTAATTAGTTTTCAGAAACATTTTTTTTATGAGATAGGGGGCAATCGATCTGACAGGTCACCTGATGGTAAGCAACGACCGCAGCCCATTATTGACAATCGTAACACCAACAAAAGAGACACAAATTCATTCGTGCGTTAAAATTTATTTAATATTCGGTACAATTTTAAGCATACTATTTATTGCTCTGTGTGGTAAAACGCAGTTTTTTTTTTCATTTATTATAGTTTACAAAATAATACATTGACATAAACCACAGAGGTTTCGCGACAATGTATAAATCAGATCAGATCATCACGAAAGTACACAATTCTACAGTTTTGGTAACAGGTTAGCCAAATAGGTATTGATTTTGAGAACCAGGCAATGTTTAACTGCTTAATTAGGTGCAAGTGGTTGTTATCGTAAGGGTGTAGTGATAAGGTGTATGATGGACACGTATGATTATAAGCTGCTTTAGTGGCTCCATAACAGAAAACAATATTAGATTAAAAATCTAAAATTAGCACGTTTTTAAAAAGAGTAAAATAATAATAGGTTGGGGAAAAAGTTTCTTCGCATTTTTTAAGAAAATTCAAAACATTTTTTAATATAGTTTATTTACATTTAACTAAAGTATGTAGGTACCATTTTGTTCGATAACTTTTTGCCATCTTGTAGGTAGGGACATGATCCCATTGCTATAGAAATTTTGGGACTTCTGGTCAAAATACCGCGACAAGTGGTTTTGGCAGTCCTCTCGTGATGTTAACCTGACACTGCCTAAAGAATTCTGAAGAGACCGAAACAGGTGGAAATCTGAAGGTGCAAGGTCAGGACTATACGGCGGATGCATTAACACCTCCCAGCCAAACTGTCTTAATTTTTGCTGAGTGGCTAAAGATGTGTGAGGTCTAGCGTTATCATGATGAAAAACCACACCCCTTCTGTTGATTAATTCCGGCCGCTTTCTCTCAACTTCTTGCTTTAATCTCATCAGTTGTTCGCAGTAGAGTTCAGAATCGATGGTCCTGCCTGGTGGTAACAGCTCATAATGAATAATGCCCTTTCAATCCCACCACACACACAGCATCACCTTGTTGCGAGTTAACCCGGGTTTCGCCACAGTCTGTGAAGCCTGACCGGCCTTTGACCACGACCTTTTTCGCACGTTCTTGTCGTACGTGATCCACTTTTCATGACCAGTTATCAGCTTCTTCAAAAATGGTTCGGTTTCATTACGTCGTAATAAAGAATCACAAATGAATACACGGTTCATTAGGTTTCTTTCAGTGAGCTCGTGAGGTACCCAAATGTCGAGCTTTTTTGTGTACCCAGTTTTTTTCAAATGCGCCAAAACTGTTTTGTGGGCAATTCCCAGTTCTTCAGCTACGTCGTAACTACTGACATGCCGATCTTGCTCCACTTTTTCAAAAATGGCATCCATTTTTTCTGTAATAGGGCGACCAGAGTGACGTGCATCTTTGACATCAAAATTTCCGGATTGAAAACGCTAAAACCAAATTTGTGCTACTCTCACAGACACTGCACTAGGTCCATAAACATCGCAAATTTTTTTCGCGGCTTGCGTTGCATTTTTACCTTTTTTGTAGTAAAATTTTAAAATGTATCGAATTTCTTAATTAGATTCACTCATCTTGGCGGTACGAAAAACAAATGAAAATCACACATTTTCCTAATTTGAATTTGGAATTATGTTCTTTAAAATTTAAACTTTCAATGATACCAAAACCAGCCAGATACAAATAGTATAGCCAAAGAGATTTTATTACAAGTTTATACATACTATAATGCGAAAAGACTTTTTCCCCAACCTAATATTAAACATACATGAGGGGTCACTCGAAACGTGGGGAAGCATCTTTATAACTTACACTTACGATCTATGCATACATTATATATTAAAAGAATTTTAATGGAATATTTGGCGCCATCTGTTGATTGGTGGTTTAACACCAATCATTAGATGGCGCTGTGCAAAGTCTCCATATAAAACCTGAAAGTTGAAAATGCTCGTAGAAAGTTGAAAGTAGTTGCAAGTTGCATTGTCACCGGTTTCTGAACTAGTCCCAAATTTTCAGCCCGATAGCTAGTCAGGAAGTGCCTCAAAATTGAGTTTTCAAAAATCCAAACGGACAGACAAAAAGACAAAAACACAAACAAGAAAACGAGTTAATAAAAACATGTTAAAAATTACGATGTCACTGTGGAGGAATCACTAAAAGTAACAAAAAATTAAATGATTAGTCATAACGAAAGTAAAAAAACCAAAGAATTTTTAACTCTTCTGATTCTTTTCTTCAATAACGTTTTTGACATAAACTGTTTTAATAATTTTATTATTAGGTATCACATCTACAACCCCAAAACAAGGAGACTTGCGATATTCAGAATAAACAAAGGAATATCTAATGATTTTCAGTGATTTTCTAGGTAACTAGGAAAGCAACTTATTCAAATTTACCTATGAAATTTCCGTTTTGTATGAAGATTTTGGGGTAGTCAGCATTTTCCATAAAAAAAAATTTTCAGATTTCTCCACAACGACAAATAATAATTATTGGCATATATCATTAGACAAGCTTAAGCAATATGAAAGTGATATCACTTTTCATAAAAATTATTTATCGTTTTTAAGAAAATGCAAATCAAACAATGTATTCACTTAAAGAGTTGTCTTTGTTTCTAATTTTAACACAATTAAACTTACAACGAATTATCAAAAGTAATCAAAAGAGCTCAAAAATATGGTATATTTTTAGAGAAGGTAATTATTTTATAAAAATATTCTGAAACTTAATAGTTACATACAAAATACTAAGAGAGAGAAAAACGGCAATTTCATAGGTAAAAGACCTATTATAATCAACTATATCGTAGATTCATAATAAATTCTGAAAAGATCCTGAATATGATAATTAAATTTTTGCATTGATATTCGAAAAATGTTACGTCAGTTTTGATTGCTATTTTTGACGGAATTCACAAGCATGAGGTTTCATAGTATAATGTATAGAGAATATTGCATCATTTTCTTCGCTATGTTTGACGGTCATGGCAAATTGGGATAGCAAGGTTTAAAAGTCATCACAACTTTCAGTCTATATAATATTTACTTTAAGTTCTGACGCACATATCAAAAATCAAATACAGATTACTAAACCTACTCAAATAAAAATCACTTTATTCACATACTTATGTTAACCTTATAACTTCATTTTAAAATAATCTTATTTTAACGACTATAATATCGTTTTCTACCAGGCAGGCAAAGCCGAGATCTAGTAGCAGTTTCATTTAAATACTTCTATTAATTTAATGACAATATTTACACCATTCTTTAGAGTTAAAAAGTTAAATCAAAAAACATTCTTTTCAGTATATTTTATTTAAATCTCTACCCTTACAAGAATTTTCACAACTGTCTGATCAGAAATTGCGGAAAGATATGGCAAGACCGTATTAACTTTGATTTAATTGTACCTAGGGAATAGATAATAATAATAATACTAATATAATACTGGACATCCATCATCCATCGACAGGTTGTCTGGAAGTGATCGCTGCCTAGCGATAACACCGCCAATTGTGGCATCTAGATTTAAGTAAATACTGTATATATTTTTTCCTGTGTACACAATTAAGAGTTATCTATCTATCTATAATAATAATAATAATAATATAATAATACCAACTTTATCTATTTTGAGATTGTACCTATAAGAGGGGCTAGTCCGTATTCTCAAAAAAAGATGAGCGTGTTATGAGAGCAAGATGAAGAAAAGATGGATGGATTGTGTGAAATGGAAATTATGGAAATAAGCGTTGACTTGGCAAGTGACTATAGTGTGGAGTATAAGACATGTTGCATCGACCCCAAATAAAATTGGGAACAGGGTAGAACACAGAAGACTCTGTATATCTCTAGTAAGTCTTTCCTTACCTTGATGTGTGACAATAAAGAGATGTTCATCATGGACTGGCTTCGACGATTCCGCGCTAAGCATCCTCTGAGCAGCAAGGAGTTTGTCCAGCATCAAGTATTCGCCATAAAGCATGCCAGCCTCATTGCCTAGGTGGTTGCCTTCCTGCCCTTCGATATCGTCCAACGCTGATCTGATTGAAAAAAAAAAAATAATTAAAACTTTTTGCTGAATTTCTCTTGCTTTACACTTTGATAAAGGTCGTAGCACACATATCAACTCGTAAACGAAACGTACACAAATCAACTCTAGCAGTTCATTTATTTATTTAAAAGTTTAGTACATTTGGTGTAGATGGCGGACTTAATGCCAAAAGCATTTGCTACCAGTCAACCATTGGGTGGTGCAGAAAACAAATAGAAGTTCATTATTCATTATTTTTTTTTATTCATTGTTCATTATTCTTTGTATGAATGAAACTCCCAACTGCAACGCTCACTTATGAAAGAGGCAGCGATAGCAGAGTTGGGACACACGGGGCAACTTATGTACAGTTCATTGTGAATATCGCTTGCCTCAAATTGTGCCCGGTGCATGGCAACTAGCTCCACTGTTACTTAACATATCTAGCGAAATGGGTGTTTAACATCTCTGCCTACCCCTTCGGGGAAAGAGGCATAATGATGTGTTATGTTAATTTTCGGAATTGAAATTTTCGCCGAACATTGGCATACTTTAATAACTCCGCTGCTCAATACTAGATGACGCTTAAATTTATTTTTATAAATCAACTTTTGTGTGTATTAATTAACCCTAGCCGATATATATAGTTTATTATAATAGTTTATTAAAATATGTATTTTTATATATGGATACACTATCGTATTAGGCATGCCTGTAATGATAGAAGTATTAAATAAACTAAATAAATAAAAAAAAAATAAAAAATATAAAACCGAAATAGGCCACACCTTTGTACTGTCTTTGTAATTTGTCGTTTCGTTGTTATGTTTTTCTGTGTACAATAAATTGTTAAATAAATAAATAATATACCTATCGGTACGTAGAATCGAAATCGAGGCACTGTTGCTGCACTTCTATTCACTCTGGTCTTACTTTGAGGGTTCTTCTATAGGTATTTATTGATTTATATTTAAATAACATATAATTAGGTGCGGTTTATATTGAAATTTTATTTTGGGAATGATTTTATTACCAAATTTTTTAATAGATCTCACGAGTGAAAAATCTGACACTCTCGAAAAATGAGATAAGTATTAGTTTTTGCTCCTTAGAGATAAAACCACAAGAAGATGACTTGGCAACTACTTATGTAAATTCCTTATTGTAACAAATTAGGTTGTGTGCAAATCGAGCTAACATTCCTATCTGTAAAGGTAATGATGACCTACAAAATGTATCTTTGAATCACTTTATGTGTATCAGGTTCAACTCCATTTCGAACTTGAATTACTGGTTTAGCAATCTAAAAACTTGTCTCGGTTATGACACAGTGTGATGGTTCAGTATAATTATAAGTGCACCTTTGATACGAAAGGTCGGCAAAGGAATTGAAACTGAAGAAACCGTTGTAAAAGTTTAAAATGGGTCGGCTACGTTATCTACACGGTAATCGGTTCAGTTATTTGCAGAATAAGCTGATAAGCTCTGTCCGATCTTTTATAAAAAGCAGTTATCTTTCATATATAAATTATAGAAGCTTTTTATAATTTTACTGGTATGAGTTCAATGACATCATGTAAAAAATTCGTAACTAGTCAACCAGACTGTTTGTCAACGCCCACTGTAACTGTAAGGCTTATTGGATCTAGGATAACCGATGAAGATATCGTTTTATGTACTTATGTGTATAATTTTGATAATGCTTCGAGGATATACAGTCATGATTCAATTATAGTTGTACGACTCATACTCGTTACAAAAACAAATATAAGAATTAATGTAACCAAATATCTGTTGATTCTGAGCCGTGTGGTAGCGGCTCATTAAAAGAATGCTACCAACCCGTCTCTTCCCTGTGGGTGTCGTAAAAGGCGACTAATGGAATAAGAACTACACAACCATCCAAAAGCTTATAGCGGCGACGGGCTCACCACCTGTCACGCTGAGTGCAGTCACTGCTTGGTGAAGCGCGGACGGCGGCGGATTACATGTATGTGTATGTAAAATTCTGTTTTATGCGAAATAAATTGCATTCACGACGTCATCACCATACTGATTTACCAATTTCTTTTATATTTTGCAACGGAATACTAGCGATAACCTTCCTCAGATTAGAAAGCTCCTTAATCTTAAATTAACACTCACGGGCGAGTGAAGCCGTTTTACGATCAGTGATTGACTGCCTATCAGACACTATTATGGCCAACTTGTTACTGAAAAGTCCAAAGACCTTTGAAGAAAATACATAACTACTAATCATATGATTGATAACATGGATATAGAAAAAACATCTATGTGCGCTTGTTACAATCTTTTTATCAATATCGAATGATGGGTTGATTATTCTTGTAAAAACACTTTTATTCATGGTACAGTTAATTGCAATTCACGAGGGCGCCAATTTGAGAGTCTTATGATTTTAGGCCCGTATTACAGAACCAAACTCAAGCGTAGATCTCTGCTTGAGCGCAGTTAAAAAGGGATGGCGCTGTGTGGGATCAATAGCGCCATCCCTCTCTAAGAGTGCTCCAGCAGAGATCTACGCTTGAGTTTGGTTCTGTAATACGGGCCTAGACTCGGTCTTGATCATTGATCGTCGCTGTCATGTAGCATCGTGTCTGTAGTGTAAATGTCGGGGCAGTGGTCGAGAACGCCATAAATCGCTTCCTTTATCGCCTCGTGTGTAGGCAAATCGTTACGATTTATCGTTACGATTTATAGTGTTGAAGGGCCGATATACCCACCACTATACTGCCCTGATATTGAGTCTAATTTTAGACCGCATTAATACTCTATAGTTCATCCATTTTGATCTGAGACAAATGGTAAACAAACCATAAAAAGGGTTCTTTATGATGTCATTACTTCATTGCCGAAAGGTTTTGTCAAAAAAATACGACTATTCAATATTTTATTGAGCAATTACTGGTCACCTTCAATCATTTTTGGCATATTTCATTAATGTTATATTTTTTAAATGTAAGTTTAGATTACTAAGTTAATACTTGCTATTAAAAAAGACCTAAAATGAATGGTGCTCTCAAACTTTTATGCATTTATATACTTCCAAATTAAGATGAAAAATCATGACATTTTCAAGACACCTGAAACTAACATTATCATAATACATTACCTCATTGTTTTATTTTCATTCTTATTTGTATAATTTGGATGAATATAGCTTGTGTTTAAATACACTTTATACATAATACACTGCAAAACATGAGGTACTTCATTTCAAAAATAAATAAAGTTTATATTCAATGAGGATATTCTTATAATGATAATAAGAATGGCTACACCTTTTCCTATTTTATTAGAAATTATTAGAGTCCATATTTTTTTTGTCCCAGAATTGGATAAAAAGTTTTAGAACCACAAATTCTTTGTTTACATTTTGTCTCAGATCAAAATGGACAGACTATAGTAAAATTTGTTGTTGAACTGTTTTAACAGAATAATTAAATTTTTTTTTTCACGAATTAAAATCTTAAGATAATCGTAAACATAAATCAAAATTGAAATTTTTTTTTTTAGAATATGCTAAAGTCAAAGATAAGCCACGTCGTTTTGAAATTTGTACTATCGAAGAAATAGATTTCTGACCCACCATAATGTAATTTGTCCGATGTTTTTCCGTAGCATTCAAATGGAAGCAAAATTCAAATGTATACAGGTCGTAAAACGTCCTAAGTGCAATAGACAGTTGTAATCGAAATATTGTCAAAGTGCGTCATGAATTAATTTGGACGATTGTTCAATAGAGGCATCTCATTTCTGTATTTTCTTCACTGGACCCGGTACCCATCTGTGATCTGATTTTTTAAAATCTTTTATTTGTCTACACCTACTAAGCCAACCTAAAAAGTTCCTCATCACCCTTGCATACTGCATAACACCATCACGCTCTGGCCCAATGCGAATAATAATTGGTGGGTAGAAACGGTTGTAATAACGACCGGGACCAACGGTTTAATCTAACTTCCACAAGCACGGAGGAGTTCGAGATCACAATCTTTTTGTTCACCCATCCAAGGACTGAACGTGGCGAAGGTAGTTTGTTTTTAATCGAAAGTCAAAGCGTACTAGCCACTACGCCACCGAGCTCCTCACTGTATTTTTATTGCTCCGCATAATCTACTGCAATGAATACTAGTTTAGGATACCAGACGGAATTATGTAGACGTCATCCATATTATGTCGTGTAACCTTATGCCACCTAAATAAATATGGCCATATGCTCTCAAGTACACCAGAATTACCTGTAATATAAATACAAATACTAGGTCCAATGTTCGTCATTTTACGTATGTAAATAGAGTAGGAATGCACGTAAATAAAACGTCACTTTAAATTTCCAGTCTTTGTAGTATTCATCTTTGCTATTACTTAGTATAATATTTACATCGTTAAAAATATTAGGAAATACATTATTTTTATAGAAAACCCCGTTAACTTATTATCAGTTCATCCATTTTTTTATTGTACCTTTATTTAGATATTTAGTATAAACAAACTGCTAAAGTATATAACCCAGATACTACACGATATTAGGGCCAATATGCACAAACTAAACTTAATTGTATATCTGTCCTTCTCTTCTCCATTTAATTAGAAGGACAGACACACAATTTAGCTTAGTTTAGTTTGTGCCTACGGAATTGGAGCCATTATCTGTTATGACTTTTGTCACGGTAATACTATCTGCTGCTTTTGTCTTTTTTTTTTTTTTTTCTGCACTAGGGCAGTCATGGATTCTTCCTTCACTTCCTTTTAATTGGAAAGTTGTTTCCGCATCACATAACAGTAAGAAAATTCCTCTTCTACTATCGCTTCCGATTAAGAGGAATAAAAGAGAAATATTTATTACTAACTTCATTTATAATATTTCTATTACTATTCGTAATTTCCTTAATGAAATAAACCTCCGTTATCCTACATTTTAAAATGAACTATTCTATTATAAATTCTAGTATAGATGCGTTAACACGCGTTTAAACATTTATTATACCGCGGTTAGTTTTATGATATTTTTTAGACTATTATCCCGCTTATCTAATACTCTTTCGTATCAAAGAAGAATGGGAGAAAGGAAAAACTTTTATTATCTTTGCTTTTTCTTTATTGCTTTTAAATCTTTATCATTATAATTTTTGTGCTTTACACTTTCCCTACGAACTACAACTCAACAATCATCTTAAGTCGCAGCGGGCACGGCGGCGTAAGTAAATAACTGGTAAATAATGAACTAATGCATTTGTTATTCAAAATCACAAAAATTGACGAGCCCTACATAATTTACTGCCTGCCTTGCTCCCTATAAATATCCACATAATTATTATATTATAAAATAATCATATCATCACGCCTTTTTCCTCGAAGGGGTAGGCAGAGGTCATAATACTCGTACCCACATCTCGCAAGATGTCTGGGTTCGAAGTAGTTCTATTTACTCGCCTATATAAAATTTTTGAGTAACTGAGCGTGAATAATAAATTAATAAGCTACCAGTGCAATTTGAAAATTATCTAATACTAGCTAGCAGTTGCTTTTTAACTATCCCACGGGAACCCTTTAATTTTCCGGAATAAAGATTATCTAAGATGTTGACTATGGATATAAGGTATCACCATGCAAAATTTCATTGTAATCGGTCTAGCCATTTCTGAGATTAGCCCGTACAAACAGACATATAGACGAACACACAGTGAAAAAAAAAACAAAAAATTTTTTTTTCGGTATTTTCCCTTTTTTTACATTTAGTTCCTATAAATCAATTGAAATGGATAACATTTGTTACCGTTAATTATATTTACGTGCCAATGTCCATGTAGAAAGTGTGATTATTGAATAACAAATTCGGTAAATAGGCTTTTTTGTTTACCTTTTTGGCAACTTGGATTGAGACGTAGTACTGACGCCGATAAGAATGCCCGTCGTTATAATAGATACTCATATAACTAAAAAGTCTAAAATACGGGACGGGACGGGACGTCGTCGGGGCCCATTAAAATCTAGAACGGCTAAAACTCCAGTAATAAAAAAAATATATATATCCTCAGACATTCACACCTATCAACTAGTCCCATTTTAAGCAACTAAATGCTGCTTGTGTTACAGATACTAGATGACGGACAAATATATTTAATAGATAAATACACATAATTATTTAGAATATACATAATATAATACATATATAATGAACATCTAAGACTGGAGAACAAATGCCTGAAAATTCATCAACCAAACACTTGCCTCCACTGGGGATCGAACCCAGGCCTCTCGAGATGGCTACGCCTTGAGACCAGCGTACTCTCGGCCACGGAGGTTGTATAATGGGTCCCGTCTGTCTATGTTATTATAGACTAATATATATTTTTTTATTTAATAACCTTGATAGTTATTCTTCATATTTTCAGATTACATTACTTGTTTTTTTCTTTTCAGTTTTATTTTATTAGGTACGTAGTTTGGTTTACTTTTTACGCAGTCGGGTTTAAAAATTTTTAAATTATATTTTTTTTAATACTATATTTTACACGAAGAATTAGAAACCTCAAATGAAAATTGTTTACATTGCTATTTCAATCTTCACCATTATTATCTTGTTATTTTTTATAATAAATAATTATTTTAAAATCGTAATTTCTTCATATTGTAATTGAATTACCAACTTATATCTATATTTTTAATATGCCTATTGTGGGTAGGATACAAGAAATATATTTATCATTGAACTACATTTTACTGGAATACCTATTTACACCACTGTATCAATTTTCGCACTATTTAAAACAAAAACAAAATAAGAGAAGAACAAAATAGAAGTACGTTACTACGAATAACTTACAAAAAAATCTATAAATACTAATAAAAAGATATTTTGAATCATCTTTTTTTAGACTATACCGTTTTACCTACCTAGTCCAGTTTTATTCAAGTTTAGGAAAACTAGTGAATTTTAACGTGCTTAGGGTGCTCTTCAAAATATCCTCGCTATTCCAGAAAAATAAAACTGATATAAAAATAAGGCCATCACCAAGTTCAAAAAAAAAGTTTGAAAGAAAATAATTTAGGTACATAATCTTACCTCATTGGACACGCCATTCTCGCGGAAAGATTTCAAAGAAAAAACTTCGAAATTCGAATTTTAAACCGCGAACCGTTTCTATACGCGCGCACATTCGCCGCGCGGCGTCACTACACTAACCGTAATCGCCAACCGGTAACTTGTACTAGACATTAGCGGTGTAAGTTTCGTCATCCCCTTGTATGTGTAATTTAAAACTTGCCGATATTGATTGAATGGCACTTTTAAACCGGTAAATCGGCGATAGTGACGCTCGTTCCGGAAGGAGACTCCGCGATTACAGTTTTTTTTATTTAATCAACTAACAAGAAATAAATAAATAAGAAAGAATAAAATCGCTTAGTTAGGAGGAAATTTTAAGTATAAACATTCTAATATGATATACAATTGAAATTGAATATAATATCTTATTACAATAGATACCAAAAACTACAGCGTTTCTCACCAAAAACGTTCGTTAATGAAATATTATTCGATAAAGTTGAAAACAAACTAACAAATTAAAAAACTGTATACCTAACAAACACTATAATAATTGTAGAATTTACTTCCTTATAAATAAACGACTTTATACAAACAGGTATTCTTAAAATATTAGATCCTTACCTATGAAATTGGTGTTTTGTATGGAGAATTTGGGGAATTCTGCATTTTCCATACTAACATTTTATCAGTTTTCTTCACAACAACAAATCCAGAGATAATAATATTTGGCATGTATCATTAGACAAGCTTTAGTAATATGTGTAATATCACACTTCATAAAAATTATATATCGTTTTTAAGTGAATACAAATTAAATGATGTATTCGGGAGGCACTTAAAAAGAGTTGTCTCCGTGTCCAATTTTAACACAATTAAACTTACAACAAATTATCAAAACAAATCAAAAGAGCTCAAAAATATAGTTCTTTTTAGACGAGGTAATTATTTTTTTAGGAATACTCTGAATCTTAATAGTTACAGACAAAATACTAAGACAGAATAAAAACACCAATTTCATAGGTAAGGACCCAATAATTAGATTGAGAGAAAATGAATATTGTATGTATAAAAAACCAGTTAAAATTGTAATTACATCAAGTATTTTAAACTAAGCATCATCCCCTTCATCTCAGAATAGCTACAAAAAAACTGAGTGTCCATTTATATTTCACAGAATACCGACTATTCTGTGAAAATAAAAATGGACGCCCGATATACAAAATATGCTCTCCTACCTACCAATTGGTTTTTCGTAAAAACTTGAGCATTCTATACAACCACGACCTACGTAGTTCGTGTAGGTATAATTAATAGGTGCATTTTGACAGTTATTTTGACAGTTATATTTTTAGGAGAACTGTAATTTAAATAAAAACTAAATTGCCTAACAATGTTTTCTTGTAACTATAACGGTTAATCTACCTACCTGTAAAAATTAAAATAACAGTTGTTAAATTTTTTCGTCTCATGTTACAAATATTTTTATAATTAAATACCTAAATATTTTGAAAAACTAAACTATTAACATAAGTCGGACCGCCTCTGATTTTAACCGCCAGTCTAGTGGTTCACACTTCACACCACCGGGTGTAGATCGGGAGGTCCGGGTTCGATTCCCCATAGGGCAAAAGCTTTTCTGCTCGGATTAGTTGGTGGTAGCTTCTAAGCCCGCCTGGCTAGCTACCACCATCTTACCTAAAATTGTCGCCATAATAACAATGTTTTAAGCATTGTTGTATTTCAGCAAACAGAGGTAAGATAGCCAGTTCCTAAGTTGTTGAGGATTACAGATGAAACTTGGTTCCACCTTCGGCCTTATCGTCACTTACCATCAGGTGAGATGAAGGTCAAGAGCTTACCTGTCATATGTAAAAAAAAACATGTAAAAGAGGTCAGTTTTGATCATTATCATTAATATCTTTAATTTCAAAACCGTCAAAGATTTTCTTTACTTAAATTGACAACGAAAATCTTCATGTTTAGGTTTCACACTATGCTGTCATATGAAAATCGCGTCATATTATAAGTAACATCTCTATAACCCCAGTTCGAAGCATCACGGTATAAAGAAAGCTATGACCCGTTACTCCTTCTTAGATACGCTTACCTATCAAATGAAAAAAAAACACCACAACCGCGCTCTTGCGGTCAGACTTATAATACTTTGCTTTTATGTGAAATTATAAGTATTTACAGGCTACTAGATATCACAGCTCGGCACAGGACTTTTTACATGGAGAGACAGATGAGGTTACCTTATCATCACCACTCCGGCCAAATGCGGATTGGTGGGTGCAAACGTGCCTTCCGATGCACCGAGGACCTCGAGATCACAAAATATTGGTCACCCATCCCTGGACTGACGAAAGTAGCTTTGGTTTCGATATCGAATGCCATAGCGTACTAATCACTACGCGAAGCTCCAAAAGTAGAGTATTGATCTCGAGTAAAAGGAATCTAGACACTCGGACCATACATAATAACAGGTAAACACACATAGAACATACATAGTATAGGTAATCTACAATTCTAAATACCTCGTAGTTATGGGAGGAGAACCTTTCCACCATCTTCTTACATAATAAAACTGTAGAGGTCGAATGTCTGTAAATAATAAAACATAGAAAAAAAAAAAAAAAAATTTGCATGGTGATAAGTACCTTATATCCCTGGCAACATCGGCAACATCTTAGATACTTTTAATTCCATAAAATTTAAGGGTTTACGTGGGACAGTTAAAAAACCAGCAACTAACTAAGTTTTTAAAAATATTGTAATGAATGAATAAAAATAGCATAGGTATACTAATTGATTTTACTAATATTGCCCAGTTAACAATTGAGTATAGTTATCGCAAAACATAAATTGCATTTAGAACTTATCTAACAAAAAAACTTTAACACAAGTAACGTACTTACCTATGTCTATTTTTCATGGAGAAAATAGGGCAGCGCGATACTACCAATATACCTACTCAAACTATACTTTAGTAATTTTCGAGATGTCGATTGGACTGCATGTTTTTTCTGTGTTCATATATCTACCTTTGCCTTTTACATACATACATTTAATCACGACTATAATCCCTGGATTAGTCAAAGACTAGGCAAAAGCACTGCGAAAGCAGTCAAATGCCATAGTCCGCGCTTCACCAAGCAATGACTGCACATGTGCTCAGCGCAGCGTGGTGAGCCCATCGCCGCTATAAGCTGTTGGATGGTTGTGCAGTTCTAAGTCCATTAGCCTTTTATGACACCCAAGGGAAGAGATAGGTCGGTAGTTCTTTTCCTTTTTATTAAATTTTTATGTTCTAAAACGCGTAAAGCTGGCTTGCCATGGTTTGTTATATTGCGGACACTCATTCATGAATCTGCGACCATCTGCAATATCACAGGACGTGGGAAATACACAAGTCTGAATAATTTTATAGGTGCATTTTGACAGATGAGCTTTATTGATACATTGGTATGGGAATCGATTAATCTCACTACAAACAACTGTCAAAATACACTACAAATAACTGTCAAAATGCACCTATAAAATTATTCAGACTTGTGTATTTCCCACGTCCTGTGATATTGCAGATGGTCGCAGATTCATGAATGAGTGTCCGCAATATAACAAACCATGGCAAGCCAGCTTTACGCGTTTTAGAACATAAAAATTTAATAAAAAGGAAAAGAACTACTGACCTATCTCTTCCCTTGGGTGTCATAAAAGGCTAATGGACATAGAACTGCACAACCATTCAACAGCTTATAGCGGCGATAGGCTCACCACCTGACACGCTGCGCTGAGCACATGTGCAGTCATTGCTTGGTAAAGCGCGGACTATGGCATTTGACTGCTTTCGCAGTGCTTTTGCCTAGTCTTTGACTAATCCAGGGACTATAGTCGTGATTAAATGTATGTATGTAAAAGGCAAAGGTAGATATATGAACGCAGAAAAAACATGCAGTCCAATCGAAATTTCGAAAATTATGAAAAGTATAGTTTGAGTAGGTATATTGGTAGTATCGCGCTGCCCTATTTTCTCAATGAAAAATAGACATAGGTAAGTACGTTACTTGTGTTAAAGTTTTTTTGTTAGATAGGTTCTAAATGCAATTTAAGTTTTGCGATAACTATACTCAATTGTTAATTGGGCGATATTAGTAAAATCAATTAGTATACCTAGGCTATTTTTATTCATTCATTACAATATTATTAAAAACTTAGTTAGTTACTGGTTTTTTAACTATCCCACGTAAACCCTTAAATTTTCTGGAATAAAAAGTATCTAAGATGTTGCCGATGTTGCCAGGGATATAAGGTACTTATCACCATGCAAAATTTCATTGAAATCGGTACAGCCATTCGGAGATTTTTCCGTACAAACAGACGAATAGATAATAGAGAAACAAAAAATTATAACAATTTTTTTTGGTATTTTCCACGGAATAGATAAGGTTATTTATCTATTCCGTGGTATTTTCCCTCTTTTTACATACCCCTGACTTGATTTTAAGCATTTTTTTTCTATGTTTTATTATTTACAGACATTCGACCTCTACAGTTTTATTATGTAAGAAGATGGTGGAAAGGTTCTCTTCCCATAACTACGAGGTATTTAGAATTGTAGATTACTATGTGTGTTTACCTGTTATTATGTATGGTCCGAGTGTCTAAATTCCTTTTATTCGAGATCAATACTCTACTTTTGTCAGTCCAGGGATGGGAGACCAATATTTTGTGATCTCGAGGTCCTCGGTGCATCGGAAGGCACGTTTCCACCCACCAATCCGCATTTGGCCGGAGTGGTGATGATAAGGTAACCTCATGTGTCTCTCCATGTAAGAAGTCCTGTGCCGAGCTGTGATATGTAGTAGCCTGAAAATACTTATAATTTCACATAAAAGCAAAGTATTATAAGTCTGACCGCAAGAGCGCGGTTGTGGTGATTTTTTTTTCATTTGATAGGTAAGCGTATCTAAGAAGGAGTAACGGGTCATAGCTTTCTTTATACCGTGATGCTTCGAACGGGGGTTATAGAGATGTTACTTATAATATGACGCGATTTTCATATGACAGCATAGTGTGAAACCTAAACATGAAGATTTTCGTTGTCAATTTAAGTAAAGAAAATCTTTGACGGTTTTGAAATTAAAGATATTAATGATAATGATCAAAACTGACCTCTTTTACATGTTTTTTTTACATATGACAGGTAAGCTCTTGACCTTCATCTCACCTGATGGTAAGTGACGATAAGGCCGAAGGTGGAACCAAGTTTCATCTGTAATCCTCAACAACTTAAAAACTGGCTAACTTACCTCTGTTTGCTGAAATACAACAATGCTTAAAACATTGTTATTATGGCAACAATTTTAGGTAAGACGGTGGTAGCTAGCCTGGCGGGCTTAGAAGCTACCACCAACCAATTCGAGCAGAAAAGCTTTTGCCCTATGGGGAATCGAACCCGGACCTCCCGATCTACACCCGGTAGTGTGAACCATTAGACTAGAGAGGCGGTTAAAATCAGAGGCGGTCAAGGTCCGACTTATGTTAATAGTAAACTATTTACGGTTTCAAAATATTTAGGTATTTAATTATAAAAATATTTGTAACATGAGACGAAAAAATTTAACAACTGTTATTTTTATTTTTACAGGCAGGTACATTAACCGTTATAGTTACAAGAAAACATTGTTAGGCAATTTAGTTTTTATTTAAATTACAGTTCTCCTAAAAAGCATAAAATAGGATTCATAGAGAGATCACCGTAAGAAATAAGATCCGATAATTTTCCATACAAAATTTATGAGAAAAGTTTTTGTTGATTTCTGTAATTTCTAGTACTCATACCTTAAATGGTCCCATAGTTTTTTGATCCCTACATGAAATAGGATCGATAGGCATAATTTTTTTTTTTTGCTATCTTAGAATTTTTTTTGCTGACTAACTTTTTATCCAAAATCTATGAATGAAGAATCAGAATATCTTAAAAAGATATGGATGGTTGCCTAACAAAGTTTTCTTGTAACTTTATTAGTTTATGTAACTGCCCTTCAAATCCCATCTCAAAAATCCATTCTATATATACTAAGCCTTTAGTATATACAGGAAGTAAGTATTGGAAACACGGCAAAGTCGGACGAAAATTTAAAAAAAGTTTTTAAATTTCATGATCTTCCTTTCATTGAAGATGCTATGTTCCTTAAGCAAAAATTATGTATTTTATAATTAACCCTTTCGACGGTTATCGTTTTTTTTTTTTCACATTTCGCAAGTTCGATTCCCGGTGCCTCTACCGGGCGATTATTAAAAAAATCTGTGAATGCAGTTCCACTTATAAAAAATAAAATGATGTCTTCTTTCAGTAAAACATCCTACCTTCAATATTTAATATACTTTCCCGCCATGTGGCATGCCCGTGGGACACTCTGTATATATATTTTTTTTGTTGTTGTTGTAAAATTCTCCCATGTAGGGAAGGCAAAGGGAACAGAGCCCATACAGCCAAGTCTTCAGTATATATTTCTTCAGTAGTTTGCATTGAAATGCTAGTGTAATGCATTTCAATGCATCTTGGGAGAGTTTGGCGTCAAACGATCGATGGCAGACACTGTGGTGCTACTTGGATGAGGTGGATTACCACAATAAAAAACTCATCACTTTTCACACCACTTGACGCTTATTTCGATAATCCTCCACATTGCACATCATCACAGACAGTTATTACACAAAACTACACTGATTTTACGTAACATTATCCACTCCGAAACAATATTACAATCATCGAAATAAAAATCACGTCCGCCATAGTTGAATGCCGCCAAAAACTCCTCTTTTTTTGTTGTAAAATTCTCTTTTTTTTTTTAATATTCAGTTTTACGGTTGTAAAATTCTCCAATGTAGGGAAGGCAAAGGGAACAAAGCCTATATTTATGTCTTCAGAATTTGCATTGAAATGCAAGTGTAATGCATCTTTCATCATCTTCTTTCATCTTTCAATGCATCTTGGGAGAGTTTGGCGTCAAAAGATCGATGTCAGACACTGTGGTATTACTTCGATGAAGCGGATTACCACGATAAAAATCTCATCGTTTTTTACACCACTTCGACAGTGTAATTTATTTCAATGCATCCTTCGAGAGTTCGATATAAGTTACTCTATGGTTCGGCTGCTAATGGTCGATGGTAGACACTGTGGTGTTACTTTGATAAGGTGGGTTACCACGATAAAAAAACTTATCACATTTAACCTCAGAGTAAACAGAACTGGAGTAGCCTTTGTCTAACATTCCCCTCTGCCAAATGCACAAGCATCGGATGCTTGCACGTTTAATAAAACTAGTTGAGCCGCCATTTTGACAGCCATAACATTGTAAACGTTGCGGCGAACACAGCTCCCGCAAAAATGCCTGCCTGTGCTGTTTTTTGTTGTAAAAATAAATAGAAAACATCGAGTATGCTAAAAGATGGTGTCACCTTTTATTTGTAATTATAATTTTTAAGATTTCATGATTATTTACTTCATTGTTTCATGTTTTAGAATTCTACGATTTCAAATTTCGAACGCTAGTCTCGTGGGGAGTGCGGCTGTGACGTTGTCAAAATGCACACCCCACGTGACTATTTTAAGCGTGTGTGTGCGTGAAATTTTAATTTGTGTGTCGAATTATGCATGTGTGCATTTGAAAAAACGGTATAAGTTATTGTTTATGTGTGATGGCTTTGAGTGTAGTGGTAACCTCACCCCCCGCAAGAAATGGCAGAAAAAAATGTTTGAGAAATTGACTAATGCCTACTCCAGTTCTATTTACTCTGAGCATTTAACACCACTTAACGCTTATTTCAATGATCCTCATCATCAATCCTATTTCAATGATACATTGCACATCATCATAGACACTTATTTAACAAAACGAAACTGATTTTACGTAACAATATCCACTGCAAAACAATATTACAATCATCGTCTTCGAAATAAAAATTACGTCCGCCACATAGTCAAATGCCGCCCAAAACTCCGCCAAAAAAAGAATTATTTATTCGATTGTATAAAAGAGAGTCTATTGAACAATAACACAAACCTATTTCAGGCAGATTTATTCCAAAAATGAAAAACAACAAATGATTACAAACTGACAACATGCCAAAAACATCTATTGTGTCAATTTATTAGCGCAAGGTATTTTTTTCGCAAAAATTTAAGTGTTACGGATGTGTGACGGTATTTAATTTAATGTTTTGTTGAAGAAATCTATTTTTTAATGCATAAATAATGTTTGCTGCATCTAAGTTAATAAGGTTTGTTGTTTAATATTTTTACTTCTAATTCACATAATGGCTGTGTTTAGATGTGCGTTAAATTTAAATAAGTACTATAAATGTTTAAGATCTACTTTAACTTAGATCATATTATAAAATTTTCTTACCACTATTATCTTGTAGTAAACAAAATAATGTAGACATGCTGACACAATGCATAGGTATTTGAAAAATTGCGAGGGGTATAAAATTTGTAACTCGCACTGTATTTTATTGCAATATTTTTTTTTATTGTGTTTATTTTTTTAATGTAAAGTCGATTAAATTTCAAATCTTTCTATTGCGGTAGGAATACGATCCTTTTGCTTCTTGTTTAAAAATGAGCGTTAGGAACGTCAGCTGTCAATTTGAAGTTTAGCTTGACAATTGATTTGACATTACCTACGCATTTTATCTCGCAAAAGTAAATCACTCGGAAAAACAGTGATAAATTTGCAATAGTTATTATATTCGTGAGGGATAACACGTTTAATTGCATTTGATAAACCGGTGAGTATCTTAAAGACCTGGTGCTCGAGGACAAGTAGAATAAAAATAATATTCGTAGGTTTTTACTTTATGGCTCATTAATTTGTATTGTTCTTGCTGTAAGTTTTATATTACACGAAAACTTCTGTAAATATTGTTTAAAATGATAAGCGTAATCCATGCACATATGGTTTAATCCCTATAATTGTACCTTTATCCTTCCATTTCCTTATAAATGTGATATGTACTTACAACGCCAATATGATTGTACTATTAAAATAGTAACGAGTATTTGTTTATCTTACTAATTTAACGTGTACTATCAGAATGTGTCATAATTCTTTATCGATAACATAATAGTATCCCCTCTCAATATCCCAAATTGAGTGAACATACTTGTATACATTAGAGAAACCTTCTTTGTTGAAATTTGAGATAGGTACTTCAATGTTTATTTTTATAAATTTAGAACAAATTATTTAAATTGGTACCAATTTTCTAATTGATTATGCTATTAATCTCAATAATGCATAGATGGAATTATTATAAGGTTATACCTATAACATAGGGAAATGGTAACTATTTTATCACATTACATGATATCACTAAGCTACACTTAAAATTTTTATTAAATTTGTTTTAACTTAAATTGTATTTCAGAAAAAATATTATAACATTGTGTTATTGGCTTTCATACTGACTTAAGCTGAGGTTTCTATAAAAAAAGTTTTGTTTAGAGTAATGGGGCAGACATTATCAGAGCCTGTGACTGAGAAGCAGTCGTCAACATGCCAGGACAACCGGTACCTCGTGGGCTCCTCCTGCATGCAAGGCTGGAGGGTGTCCATGGATGACTCCCACACCCATATTTTGTCGCTACCTGACGATCCTGGCACTGCCTTCTTTGCTGTCTATGATGGACATGGAGGTTTGTAAATTGTGGGTGGTATTTCTTTTGAAATAAGTTCAGAAGTAAATGTACTATGTTATTATAACACATTTGTTACAAGTGATTTTTAAAAGACAAAATACAAATAGAGTTTTGACTATGACTGTTGTCCATGATGTAATTTTAGAAAAGTGGCTATACTTTTCTTATTTTACACATAAAGACTGAAAATAAATTTTATCACCATTACAGTTATATGAAATCAATTTTATTAGCTAGTACAGGAGCAGGCAGGGATTTATTCCAGGCAAACATTGGATGGATTGGCAGTAGGATGTCTAATTTTAAGTGCATTTAAGCGGGACTTTAATAAAAACACAAATATTCCTACAGACATAAAATGTTGTGGCTTTGGGGGATAAATTGCTACTGAAGCTCTTGTCTACTAAAAGTTTCCACAGATTGCTTTTCTAACTTGAATTGACAGTTCATTTAAAATCTTCTAGTCTGGATGCCTTTCTGACAATTGATCAATATTAATTATGTATTAAATTGCTTATTACATACAGTTTCGATTGTAGTCCAAGGTTTTAACATTTTGTTTAAATATATTTTGGAATGTCTAAAATTTTTTTTTGAATTGTTCATTAACCCCTTGAAGGTCAGTGCGAACTCTGGTGTTCGCAAACTATAGATGTTCCATTTATGTCTTTATGACCATTGACAGGTTAAGTAAGTATATTAACAATATCAACTGTATTCCTTTGTATTTATTATTTCTGTGCTAGCATAATTAAGTTCTCACAAAAAAAAATTTAAATATACTCAGGACTCACATACTGAATAAATTCTCTATCTTGTTTATATTCTTTTATTAATATTTATACAATGTATGGGCTCGCCTCTTTGTAGTGTGTACTTATCTTCAAATAGGGATGAACTACAATGTAACTAAATGATATTTTAATAAGTAAAGTTGAATGTAAAAATAAACAAATACCTACATTCTAGAACCTAAAAACATGCTCATATTGATTATAATAATAATTGTACTTCTCTTATTGCTTAAATAACAAAGTAAATATGTATTTTCCTATTTATTTCAGGTGCAAATATAGCAGAGTATGCTGGGAAACACCTACACAAATTCATAACAGCACGGCCAGAATATCACTTGGGGAATATTGAAGAGGCATTAAAACAGGTAAAATAGTCACAAAAAAGGCCGGCAACGCATCTGTGATTCCTTTGGAGTTGCGAGGGGCAATGGGCGGCGGTAGTTGCTTGCCATCAGGTGACCCGTCTGCTCGCTTGCTCCCTATCCCATAAAAAAAACTATATGACGTCATAGTGTGTCATCTTTCGGTTATTTTTTGTAACATAACATCCCTTTATTAGATAAAGGAGTATTTTGTATCTGAAAGTATTTAATGATAATGGTCTAAGGCTACAATGAAATCGTAATTTTGGCTGTCAAATGACTAAATCAGTCAATTACAATCTTATAACGTTGTTGATCATTAGATATGAGTCGAGGACAAAGTCGTATTCTCAATGTATTCGCGTCACACTTAATTTAGAGTACGTAATATACATCTAAATGGATTTTGTTGGTTATTTAGATTACTCAAGAAAGCAGGGTATTAAATAAATGTGTAAAATCTAGCAGCGGTAATCGAGCTGGGAATGACTACTTCTGCAAATGGCCACTAGATCGTTCTCCACCCCCTGAACTGAGTTTGAATAAAACTAGTTAAAATCGCTTGCATCACCTTTTCTAGGGTAAAGATATGATGATTATGTTGTTGTTGTTAATTATGTATTTCTTGCCAGGGATTCCTAGATTTGGACCAGGCGATGCTGGACGAAGTGATGCTACAAGAGAAGGTGGCGGGTAGCACAGCTGTTGTCGTGCTCGTTAAAGAGAACACTCTATATTGCGCAAACGTCGGCGACTCGAGGGCTATTGCTAGCGTCGGCGGCGCCGTAAGTTTAACATTGGACGACCTCTGTGGTCGAGTGGTCTGTATACCGATATCAAGGCGTCGCCATCTCGAGAGGTGCTGGGTTCAGTAAGGCCAAATGTTTGGGTGATGAACTTTCAGGCATTTGTTCTCTAGTCTTGGATGTTTATATATATTTAGGATATTTATATGTATTTATCTATAAAATATATTTATCCGTCATCTAGTATCCGTAACACAAGCAGCATTAGTTGCTTAAAATGAGGCTAGTTGATAGGTGTGAATGTCTGAAGATATTTATTTATTTATTATTATATGGCTGGCTATAAGTTAACTTCTTTTATTTTTTAAATAAATAAATATAAATATCCTCAGACATTCACACCTATCAACTAGTCCCATTTAAAGCAACTAAATACTGCTTGAGTAACGGATACTAGATTACGGACAAATATTAGGTCCTTACCTATGAAATTGGTGTTTTGGTTTTGGTGAAAATGGAGATTTTGGGGATGTCTGCATTTTACATACTAACATTTTATCAGTTTTGTTCACTACGACAAATCCAGAGATAATAATATTTGGCATGTATCATTAGACCAGCTTAAGCAATATGTGTGTGAACACGCTTGATAAAAATTATTCATCGTTTTTATGTTAATGCAAATCAAATGATGTATTCGGGAGGCAGTTAAAAATAATTGTCTTTGCGTCTAATTTTAACACAATTTAACATACAAAAAATTATCAAATTAAAAAATACGAGCTCGAATATATGGTTTATTTTTAGAAGAGGCAATTATTTTATAAGAATGTTCTGAAACTTAATAGTTACGGACAAATTGCTAAGACAGAATAAAAACACCAATTTCATAGGTAAGGACCCAATATATTTAATAGATAAATACACATAATTATTCAGAATATACATAATATTATACATAAATAATGAACATCCAAGACTAAAGAACAAATGTCTAGAAATTCATCACCCAAACACTTGCCTCCACCGGGGAAGAGTACAGACTTTTCGACCACTCGTCAAAAAAATTAGTGTTATTTGACTCATTTGTGATTCACTATTTTATACAAAAGGTAATCAATATCATTAAGGACTGGAAAATTTAAGTTTTTTGTTGTACCCGATCTATAAAAGAAACGTGATCTCTTATTCAAGACTATTTGTTTCCACGTTGATTGATTAATTTGTCAGTTGTTGACATAAATTCATGGCAAAAGTAACCAAATGGATAGTGAATTTCTTTTACTGGACTTCAGAAATGCCAGAAAATACCACTGTGCTTGCTGTTTGGACATCCCTGTTACTTAGGGACTGTATTATGTCAGCGTCACTTGGCTATCTTGGACTATCTTCTCGTCACACCTATAGTCTTTCTCATCACGCCCATATCCTTGAAGAAATATGTTCTGATTATTTTACGGTAGACATATGAATCAATCTGTTTGTGACTTGTGTAAACTAAGCTTTATTGAATGTTTCTCTGTCTTTAGTTTAAATTGTCGAACCTCAGCCTCAAATAAACCTTGAACGCCTTATTAAGATGCTTTGTGGTTATCCAGCCAATCAGAAGCCATCCTTCATTCTTTCATAGGTGGAAGTACTCTCCTACGACCACAAACCAAACAATGAAGAGGAGCTTCGTAGGATCACAGCAGGCGGCGGCTGGGTACAGCTGAACAGAGTCAATGGCAATTTAGCGCTCTCCAGAGCTTTGGGAGACTACGTGTTTAAGAGGAATTACAGGCTTTCGCCCCAGGAGCAGGTTGTCACAGGTATTTACTAGTTTTTACAAGATTTGATTTGTAGTATGTGCTTCTGCATATTGGAAGTTTTTCGCCCTTCTACTTAATAGTTGAATTTTATGATAGCGAGTAGCTTCGCTCTAACGAGATAGTCTAAAGTCGAATGATTTTGTGGCTTTCGTGAATTGCAATATCTATACACATAATATTTCAAATGAGTATTCATTATTGTCGAGCGGGAAACTCAGTAGTAAGTCGGTTGACTTTTACATAATTTTTTCTAATGTAAAGCAGCCATGCATTTTTTTCAAATCCTGTCTTTCGAAGCACGCACTCACTATAGATATCATAATGTTTTGGTTACCCACGCGAAAAACGGACCATGTCTATATCTATATCTGAACATAAACATAGTATTACTACGATAATATCACACGCTACATATTATATTTATAAGTGGCAAACATAATTTTATAAGTAGTTTTGATGTTCCTATTGAAGTGCTATTATAAATCTGAAATAGGTTTGTATGCTTAATTCAATTCAAGCAGGAACACGCTGGAACTAGCTAACTCTAAAATATGAAAATATGTCAGTGCATTTTACTGGAATAGAAATGTAAATAGAATTAATTGTATAAAAATGAGTCAATGTTATTGACAAATTATTTATAATGAGAACGGTCTCGTCCTAACACAGGTCTTTTTGAACTTAAAAGGATTGGATCCGTACCTACTCTGTAAAACCGACTTGGTAGTGAATAAAGATTTTGTATTTTGTATATCGAAAACAAAACGCACGTACTACGCCGCTGAGTTCCTCATGCTTGAGTCTTTATATAACTGATGGAAGTAGGTAGGTATAAAGAGATGAATTTCGCGACAACCACATGTTTTCCTTTCAGCTTATCCGGACGTTCAGGTTCGACAGCTAAACGACGACTGGGAGTTTATCGTTATAGCGTGCGATGGCATTTGGGAAGTTTTGTCAAACGAGGTTTGTTTAATAATAAGGACCAGTTTTTTGATCCGTGATCAGGTTGACCAGTTGGTTAAAATATGGTGTCGAAAACGTATGTCGTGATATGACAGCTTGTCCAATAGTCGAATTTTCAAATACAACTATCGTACGTTTCAATCGAAGTTGCCAAAAAGGTTTACCTTAGGCACGAAGGTAATGTTTCATCTCTAAAATGTTTTGTAACAACTGTAGGTAATTGAAATCAATTGAAACGGACAACAAAATTGTTACCGCATTTAATAAAAGCCACTGAGGCTTGTAAAATGTTTAATTTAATGATTTTGGAAATGTAATTTTTTTTATCTGGTAATAAATTAAAAAAATATATATATTTACGTGCCAATGTCCATGTAAAAAGTGTGATTATTGAATAACAAATTCGGTAAGTTAGCATTTTTGTTTACCTTTTTGGCAACTTGGATTGAAACGTACTATAAAGTTAAATAATCATAGACAATTTAACCACAACACGATGCTGGAATTAGGAAGATGGCGTCTGACGGCACAGCTGATATATTGGGTCCTTACCTATGAAATTGGTGTTTTTATTCTGTCTAAGTATTTTGTCTGTAACTATTAAGATTCAGAGTATTCCTAAAAAATAATTACCTCGTCTAAATGTAGACTATATTTTTGAGCTCTTTTGATTTGTTTTGATAATTTGTTGTAAGTTTAATTGTGTTAAAATTGGACACGGAGACAATTCTTTGTATGTGCCTCCCGAATACATCATTTTATTTGCATTCACTTAAAAACGATAAATAATTTTTATGAAGTGTGATATTACACATATTACTAAAGCTTGTCTAATGATAGATGCCAAATATTATTATCTCTGGATTTGTCGTTGTGAAGAAAACTGATAAAATGTCAGTATGGAAAATGCAGAATTCCCCAAAATCTCCATACAAAACACCAATTTCATAGGTAAGCACCTAATATATTGCTTCGAATTTTAATCGCAAACTTAATAATTTGTCAAGCTGACGTCACACATTTTGGCGTTTCCATTGACGCTATTGGTCTTGAATTTAACTATTGGTTACTATGACTATGGATAAAAAAAATACCCTAAGGTCCTGTTTCTCAATCGACTGGTAAGTTCTGAGTAGTTTACTTGGCAGATCATTTGACAGTTGTAATATGAAATGTATGTCAATTGAAAAGCCAAGTAAGCTATTCAGAACTTCTTCAGAAACAGGCCCTTAGTGTAGTAATGAGCTTATTAAATAATCGAAATATTTCTCTATTTACTCTATTATTAGTTTATTCATTTTGCATAAGAATTTTGTCGATGAAGTGCTGTACTTATTAGGTTCTTAAAGTGACTAGATCCTTATGTCTGAGTAATGGAGTAAATATTTGTGTGCGTGTATTCATTTGTAAATCCAATCCAATAAGTTTTAAATTGATTAAAAAAGGTAATGTAACATCCTGTTCCGTTGTCTTGTTCGTTAAATATTCACTACGTTTTTTTTAATTTAGATGAGGATGATCTTTGAAGATCTCCAGAATATACCCCGAAGTTCCTATAGGTGGATCTCCATACCTAGTGCTACTTGTTTGGGACGCCCTGGGAACGGCTCGGAGAATTGCTTTGGCAGACCTCGACTCGTTCCAGAGGCAGGGTTCATATAGGTATATCGGGGAGTTTTAGTGGGCTCCGCCAGTGGGTATAAGTAGCGGCATTTACTTTTGGTGTTAGTGGGCGTGACCGTTACGTGGTGGTGATAGCTGCCAATAGTTGCGCATGGGGTATCGACGTGGACAAATGAGGAAGACGGAATACGACTGGAGAGTTACAAACACTACTTTATCTACACTCATTATTCAAAGAAATAAAACAAAAAATATTTAATTTTATTTATTGTTGGCTGTCCGGAAAACATTTACTATAGTTTTGTGCGTTTTTAAGAAAAAATAATGTTGTATAATGAGTCCAACCTGTTGCATAATGGTCATTATGTTACAGTTTCCATTTATAAATTTTCGTTTTTATCATCTGTGTTAAAAAGTATGTCATTATGAGTTCGAGTCTGAGTTGATAATTCGAACATTATAACTTAAGTGTAGATAAATTCCGTTACTAAACACAGGAAGTGATATCGTTCTGCCGGGTCCGCCTTATGAGCGGCTGGGAGCCGGCGGCGGTGTGCGAAGCCCTGATGCAGCGTTGCCTCGCGCCCAACTGCGCCACGGGAGGCCTCGGCTGCGACAATATGACTGTGCTGCTTATATGCCTCGCGCCTTTCCCCAGACCTGTTCCTCCGGTGAGTAGAAAAAAAAGAAATGGTGATGTAGGTACATTTTTTTGACTTGTCTTGTCCTATTTGGTACACAATCTTGGCACTTCTCTTTCTTAAATAACTGTGCTAAAATGAACTAATTTGATGGATTTATAAAAAAAAAATTGTCGGTATTAAAGTTTTTTTGTTATAAATTAACTTTGTTGTTATATTCTTTTCAAATGAGTAATTTCGTTAAGAAAAGCCGAGGTTTTTTACTAGTTGAAATATTTTGTAAGAGCTACTTTATATGGTGGATATTATGAGATTTATTAATTTTTTTTTTATATTTATTAGCCTGTTAAAAAATAAGATATGGAAAAGCTTAAACATTTTTGTAGGGCTCAAATCTAATATTGTTATGCTTTTGATGTTTCGTTTTATTTTTAAGCATGTGCATGTGCTTGCTGTTGGTATATAACAGGAAAATAACACATTTTATTCATTTATTTTCAGTAAATTTTGGTAATTTGTACATGTATAAATCAATTAAGGTTCAAGGCATCGTTTTTATATTTTACACTAATATATTTTATGGTTTAGCTCTACTCAAAAAAGTATAGTAGGCATCAAAATGTGAAGTAAAATCAATATTTTTAAATGTCTACGACTCGTCGCGTGACGTCACATCTATGTTAAGAGACCTTTTTTTTACCGGAAAGTAGTTTGTTGTTACAATTCTGTAATAAAAACCTAAATAGTACCATTGTATTGCAGTCTCCGTTCAAATGCCTGGACACGTCTCGCCCGAACAAGTATTGGACGCTAACTCCTTCTAGACGGTTCTAGAACGTCCATCTGACTACTCTTACCTGTGATCTATGGCCCAAAGTGTTCAGTTTGTGACTTGGTTGTTTGTTTTAGTGTTGCGATTAAGCTCTTGTAAATTTTGTTACATTTTTACAGTTCGTCGATATGATTCAATGTTCCATGACGTTTGTTTTAAGGCTGTTTTGCTAATTTTATTATTTATGTTGATTTTACTTAACCTTTTTTATTGTTAATTTTTAATGGATTCGTTGATACAATTAACCATTCAATTCAAACATTTATTTCCCGTCATATCTATGTATAATATGAGTATATTGTTGTTACAAAGCTACGGAAAATAAGCTATAGTTTGTTTATTATTTTTTTTTTTAGATTACCAAACGAGGTCTATAAAAAATACAATTAATTATGGAATTGTATATTTTTTATGATATAACATCTCGAACAATAGATTCTTCTCGATTCATAAAGCGTAAATTAATTAACAATTGCAACTTTGTCTTGCAAGTACTACTAGAATTTAGTTTAAGTATTATGAGATGCTTTCCCTTTTTGAAAATATATTTTTGTTAATGATTCATCTTCCATTTTTCTCTACTGCGATATTCCCTCTTCTGCCACTAGCCATATCACTCCTTGGTCATATTACCACACAATCTGTTCATACTTAATAAATAAAGGATTTAAAACACATCCGCCATTTACTACTTAGTAATATTGCACGCCCTTTTTTATTGAAAAGATTTTACTACTGTCTATCATATTCATCACATAAACCAGATATCTCAAAGATGGCTGTACCTTAAAGCTGGTGATACCTCGTTGATAATGTCAGATTGGCAGCTATTATGGCGGCACTTCACTTTGCTTATCTTATTTGCGTAGTGTTATCGATGTGTTTTGCCCGACTGCCCAAATAACTCATTCCAAATAACCCATCCACACATGGACTGTTAGTAAACAACTCAAACAATCCTTTGGTGGGTGATCAAAAACCGACATTTTCGCTATTTGCGTTGTTTGAACCATTTGTGCAAATACTCAAATATATCGTCCACACTTAACCGTTTTCGGACAGATATATCAATTACGCGAACACCATACGTCAAGTGAGGTGCCGCCATTAGAACTTTTGTGTTAAATGTGTCAAATGACAATGTCATTGCCAACACCAAAGAAAGAAGAAAAACAATGTTTCCTACTAAAAATAATTGCAGCTGTAATTTTGAAATTTTTACATGCTTATTTATTTTATTAAGAATAATTTCACCAGATACTTATATTGAAACAAACAGCCAGGTCATATAGATGTCTGTGATTATAAATGTCTAAAAATCGAATCACCACTAAAAATCTTTATTTATGTATGTTATTGTTGATTACAGGAAGACTGAATTGTTGTGCCATGTCTGTGTTTGCAATTGTAATTATTGTGGTATCCATTTTATTGTGGAAAAACAAACTTTAAATCACACGCAATAAGAACTGTTTTCAAAATTAAAATTGATACTGCAATTTTGTTACAGTAATTTTATTGAACTGCATGACGGCTTTAACTTTACGAATTTTAAAATATATATTTTTTCTTTTTTACTCACTCTCTTGTGATAATAGAATAAAATACAGAGTGCATAATGATGTGCTATTTCCTTTAAAGGTTCTGGATTAAATGCTAAATACATGATAGTTGTGCTATGTACATTCGATCGCACATCGTCTGTTGCTCAAAGTTAATACTGTTTTACCATATCTGAAGTATAAAGAGATTTATGTGAGCGAGTGTACATGCACTTAAAAAAAAATCTCTCGCGCTTTTGTTTTTAATGCTTTTAAATGCTATATTCTTAAATGTTTGTCAAAAAAGTTTTACTCGTCTATTGTTGATTTTATCAATATTATGTATTATCACAAAATTGTTTGTTATGTGATCGCACCCAAAGATGTTTTTAATGTTATTTCCTAAGTTTTGCATGTTTGTATTTGTTTTGCATGAAGTTACCACTTTGTATGTTTAGTGTTTGCATTAAAAGTTAGATTTTTTCTTGTGGACTTTGTGTCAAAGTATTCAACTTTAAAATTCTGAATTCGTAGCTTTATTTTACAATGCATGTTTTATTACTACATAATGTTTATAAACAGACTTGCTATACAAAAGTTTGTATTGTATTATTGTACAAAATTGTCAAGTACAATGACCTATGTATTTCAACATGAAATTCATATGTTTCCATGAAGTGTTTGAGGATTCAGAGTTTAGTACCCATAATTTTCGCACAAACGTATTGATTATGGTCTTGAACTTATAATAACAAAGCTTAATATTTTCATGGGAAAATCCATGTAATACGTGCCTTAGTTTACTTATTTTCACCTTAGTTGTACTATTTTTTTAAAATCTCGACAAACTTTATGATTTATGATGTTTCAAAGCTCCAAACATTTATTTAAAAACCATTAAAACAATACGTGAATGCCTATGGTAGTTGTCGAGCTAATAAAAACCCTAGTCACAAGACTTACAGTTCTATTTGCTTTGAATTAGAAATTGACCGCCATTAATTTTTTAACAATATTTTTTTAAACAATCTACAAACTGTCTTGGTTAAGAATTAAATGTTTATTTAGTTTTTTTATTTTAATTTTTTATCGGTAAAATATTTTTGATATTTTTATTAATTAAATATTTGTGACTTCCATTTTTTCGATAGTTTGAAAATCGATTCTTGAATCATCAGTATTATTATAAACATTATAGCAGAGGTGTATTAAAATAAGTTTTTTAAATGTGTTTGTGATTTCAATGTTTGTGATAAAAATTTAACACTCGCATGTTTTGGATGTTTTTGTTTCATCGCTATCACGCTTCGGTTTCATGATCTGGCTTGCAATAAAACATTTGGAAAATATTTTGATTGTCTTATTTAATTTACTTAGGTGTAAAACTAATTGTTTAGGGTTCTGCATGTTTAATAATCCGAACGCTTTAATTGGCGCTTGAAGATATTGCCAGTATAATTAAAAATAATGGCAATTAATAGAAACTACTTGAAGTAGGTATCTCTTTCATGCAAAACCTACAAAATTACGAACTAATATTTTCTTTGTTTTGGTATTTTATCCTAATCAGCATTTCTCTGATCCTTTTACGTTACTTACTTTGTCACATTTACGGTAAATATGACGAAAAATAGTGATTTCCTGAGATTTTTTTCTGGCTACTATATTTTAAAGAACCATAATATATGTATATTTTTAAATAAAGTTTAAAGTAGGGTGGTAAGTGACGTCTCATCAGCGCTTACCAATAAAAAGGATTCTTTTAAATTTGTAATGAATCTTTTTCAGGATGAAATAAAAGAAGTAGAAGACACTCTGGATTCTAAGTTTATGACAAAAATGGAGGATTTGCTCTATGTGGAGGACGAAGAGGAGGACCTTAAGTGAATATTATAATTATTTTTAGTGCAAAGTGTACATAATGTAGATTCAAAAGTTATATTGAGAAATTGAGTTAAATTACTCGCACTCAAATTCATTCGATAAGGCATAAGATTTGATGTGCTATCAATAGTCGATATAGTATATGTTACGTTATTGTATCGGTAATATGGTTCTAGTCCACTAAGATAAGGACACAGATTGGAACAAATTTTTATTTATTAAAAACATATTTTTGCTACCGATATAATTACGATGGAAGTTAAAGGTGGTCTTTATCTGTAGGTTATTGTTTAAATAAAGATGACATCGCCATTATTTAAAAAGTTTGATAAAATATCAGACGAAATCCAGCGCATTAGAATATCACATTGAGACATTGCTCACTATTAATTTTATGTAAATAAAGTAAACACATTGAAAAAAAATCTAATAATAGAAAGTAATTAAACAAGCGCTCTTAGCATGAACACTGCATTATGATTCTTATCGGGTTTTTATCACGTGCAACTGTCAAAAATGTATAGAATTTGACAATTGGGCGTGATATAAACGTGATAAATATCATATCGCGCTGTTCATGCTATTTAGGAATTACGGATTTAAATATGCTTAAAGTACATACATGATTTAAAGTTGCATTTATTTAAAGAGGTCAGGATGAAATAATTTACTAAGTTACTGAAATAAGATATAACAGCCCCTTTAGCATGAACACCGATTTAGATAAAATATGTACCTATCCGAATTTATCACCAATTGGCTAAATACAATAGATTTTACAGTTGGGCGTGATAAAAAAGTGATCAATCATACCGCGGTGCTCATGCTACTAAGGGTGGCTGGACTCTCATAGATGTAAGAGTGGAATTTCATTTTAAATGACCCAAAACTGTTTAAAATATTTGTTAGCTTTATTTTAAGATGTTTTTGCAGAATAATGTTAAATGTTTTATTTACAAGATCATTCTAGAAATTATTAATATAAGCTTTGGTTAACCTTCTAATCACCTGAGTCAGATTAATTGGACGGTTCTGTCCATTTTTCTAACGTCGTATATATACGACTGAATGTAAATGTGGTTCATTTTCTAGAAATTTTACTTTTACGTTGAAGCTCATGACATATTTTAATAAAATTTGTTAATCATATTTAAAAAAAAAGGAATTATTAATCTTCCTGACCGTTAACGTATCATCACGCATGTTTCACTGAAGGGTGAGGCATAACAAGATCTTAAAATTAATAAACGTGAGGCTATATTATAGGCTATAGCCTATAATATAGGCTATAATATAGCCTATATTATAGGCTATATTATAGCCTCACGTTTATAAATTTAATACGTTAACGGTCAGGATTTTTAATTATACATTTTTTTAATATTGTTTTGCAAAAATATTATTTTGTGACGTTCACAAAAGTATTGTGATATGCCTAGTTCCAATAGATAGGGGTCAACAGGTTGAATGGACACGAATTGGACACAATATTGGTCCCATTAATCTGACACAGGCGATTGATTGTTGAGGGATTGAAGATTCATCTTCTGTGTGGTATACGCATTTACCGCCAAATTAGCACGTGTCCTGAATAAAATGTGTAATATTACATTTCAATAGAACAATATACTTGCATTGTCAATGTATACTGTTATAAGTAGCATTTTTAAAGAAATTATTTAGAAGATCATTTATAATTTTACCCTTTGTCCTAAGTCCACTGACCAAATCTTTATAGACATATTGGACTCTGAGATTTTATTGTTGGTTTTGTTTATAATTTTAAGCATTGTATAAATTCAATTAACTTAAAGGTAACTAAATAGGTATATTTTCTCGTATTCTAAATTATTGTATTGTTATTGTAAGCGTCTCGTTTTGTTGCCTATAATTTGTTAAGCTTTTGAGATTGTTTATTTTTTTATATGATAGGAGGCAAACGGGCAGACGGTTCTATTGCAGAGTCAGCAGTGAATACTAAGAGTAGCTGGGAATATAATTATTTATTAGATTTTTTTTTCTACATACTAACATAGGAGCGACAAGAGAATAGATTAGTGTCACACTGACACACAGAGTGTTCTTTATATTTGAATTCAGGTGTGAACACATTGACAGCAAGTAGTTTCAACACCCCCCCGCAATGTGGACATCCTGTATAGAACCATATAGATATATCAAAAACAACTTAGCCTAAAACACTGTACAACACATTAAACACAAATAAACACAATAAAAATATCATGGGGGGGGGGGGGGGGTGTTGAAACTACTTGCTGTCAATGTGTTCACACCTGAATTCAAATATAAAGAACACTCTGTGTGTCAGTGTGACACTAATCTATTCTCTTGTCGCTCCTATGTTAGTATGTAGAAAAAAAAATCTAATAAATAATTATATTCCCAGCTACTCTTAGTATTCACTGCTGACTCTGCAATAGGTTCACCTGATGGAAAGTGATCACCGTCGCCCATGACATCTGCCGTGCCTGAGGAACTGCAGATGTGTTACCAGCCTTTTAGGAATAGGTAGGTATGCTTTTTCGTTTATGATTCTGCAACGGCAGATTAAGCTATCTAATAAGGTCATTCGGCTTATTTTGAACATTAGTATTAAATAGAGATTAATATCTTCAAACGATATTTTTCGTTCTATAATAAAGTTGAAGAGCTATGAAATTTCATGGTTTTTAGAATTAGCACAAATTTTTATAGGACATTGATAACTAATACTTTAATGTGATTTATTAATGTGTTTATTTATCGATTTCTTATTATAATTTGTACTAATATTAAATAAATTGTACATAATGTTCCTTAAGTTATGGCTGTAACTATCGTTGTATTGTCAATAATTTTGCCGGTATCTGTTCTCTACTAAATTTATTATTTATGAAACAAAAAAATATTTTGTCTCAGTCTTAATTATTTGACTAATTTTATTGTAATTTTTAACTAATATTTATTGAAACCTTAAATTATTACTGTTAACCCAAATTTTATATGGTGTCCTTGATTACGACACATATTTTTCAAGAGAAATATTTTTTTTAATTTCATGCATTTCTGACCGTATTTTAAGATTTTAATTAACAGGATTTTTAGGTATTCAATTAATAATTCCAACTTATAACACAACGAAATCTTCTAGGCTTTCAACATTTTATTTTCTCATCTAATTACAGGTATAACGAATATTTAACTAGCAATAGTTATTTCCTAATATTGGGTCCTTACCTATGAAATTGGTGTTTTTATTGTCTTAGCAATTTGTCCGTAACTATTAAGTTTCAGAACATTCTTATAAAATAATTGCCTCTTCTGAAAATAGACCATATATTTGACCTCGTATTATTTAATTTGATAATTCTTTGTATGTTTAATTGTGTTAAAATTAGACACAAAGACAATTATTTTTAACTGCCGAATACATCATTTGATTTGCATTAACATAAAAACGATGAATAATTTTTATCAAGTGTCTTCACACACATATTGGAGAAAACTGATAAAATGTTTATATGTAAAATGCAGACATCCCCAAAATCTCCATACAAAACACCAATTTCATAGGTAAGGAACCTAATATTATGAACAATTGAATGTATCCTTAATACTAGCTAACGCCAATGATTTAAAAATATGTATTTTAATATAATTTTGGATGGTATAATCGGAGGAATTTGTGTGGAATACATATTGCAATTTAAGAGTATGCCTCGGTCATTCAAGTTTAGACTTTACCTTTATGTATTAAAAGCGTAGACAAGAGCACTTAAAAAGTTAAAATGTATGAACTCTACCGGCTTGTACGCACACCCATTCGTCAGGTTATCACAAACTGACAAAAATCTTTTGCCTAACGTGTTCAGGTTCAAAATCTATTGAATGACTCATAGTTTTTACAGTCACTTATCAATTAAATGTGCCTACATTTTTCTCTGATTGTACATTTGCCTAAATATTGTAAACTATGCACATATACTTGGTTACAAGACTACTCTTAGGAATGTTAATATAAAATGTGTTCATCAGCATTTGAAGAATGTGACATTTGTTTTTCTGACAAAACTGAATTTTTTTATCCACTTTTAAGATGTAGATGCAGCTATTCTATGTGCCTGTGTTAGGGATTTATAAATTTAATCTAAGTCATATTAACTATCGTGGATTCGATAAATTAGAGTTGGGTAAAATTTTATTATTAAAATTATGGCTATTTGTTTTACAAAATAAAATATTGACATATTTTATACCTGAAGAGGTTTAGTAGCTAGTTAATGTTGGCGTGTAATTAACCGGGATTTAAATATGTATTGTACTACCGCATGTATCTGATATTGTCCTTAAAAAGGTTGACTTCTAGGATGTAATCCAAACAATTGAATGTGTCGCTATAGTATTTTATTTATATGACATTATTGAATGTCAAATAAAAGGATAAAGGTTAATTGCAGTTACATTAAGGGGAATCATAGGGGAAAATGAGGTTGTGGTATAGATTCATTGTGCTGTGAGGGGAATCCATGGATCGGCTATGAATTCTAGAGAGTAATTAATAGAATTTTAGTGAATTCTCTTTCTTTTCACGCGCATGACATCCGTCACACATGTCCGTCCGTATCGAACAAGAAAGTCTGTGCTTGTCGCTCGAAGTCGTGACAGATGTCTTTGAGTGCGTTCTCACTATGTCGTGGCGACAGATAATCCTGTCGTTTTAGGCGCACATTGTCGGCATCGGCAAGGAAAGTAATCCTTCGGCATCCCTACACGCAAGCGCACACCGTCGGCAACTATGCCTTGGCATGCTGCAACGTCCTTAGGGATGCCGAAGTGTCCTTAAGCATACCGTACCGTCTAATCTACGCTATTCTACGCTACTAAGTACGCTGCCGTACGCTGCTGCAGCGTACTGAAGGATGCCGAAGTATCCCGAAGCATCCTCAGGGCTGCCGATGCAGCAGCCTCAAGCATACCGAAGCAGTATTTTTGTTACTACGGCCATATATCATGGAAATTTCTACTTTATTGCCATGAAGTTAATGTATAATGCTATTTATCACCTAAAATTCTGAGCCGAGCAGATGCCGATAATGTGCCACAGACCTTAAACGTCGTAGATCCATGTAATTACAGAATGTAGGAGACGACTGTTTTGCAGTAAAGACAGATTGTCAAGTAGGTACCTATGGGACAGTTAGAGACAATAGTTTGTCGATAAATTAACAGTCAAGACAGAGAGAGCGCGTCCTTATTGAAAAAAAAAACTAGGTTTTTCAGCCTTTTATTAAGTTGATGATAACGTTTATAATATTATTTATAATATTTATTTTGTAGCTGTCTTCAATTATTTGTGAAGTTAAAGGTACCGATGCCATTTTATTTGTAAACAGTTCCTTATGCATTTGTTATTTGGTCCTATGTTGTATTGTTGTAATAAGTTACCGTTTTAACATCAAGTTTAAGCTTTACATTAGACAAATAAGTATTTTAATATACGTAACATGCATTTAAATAAAGAGATTTTGGGAAGAGTAGCCTTGTACCATTTTAGTTATTGACCGGGAATGAGAGTTCGGTGAAACCTAGTTAAAGTTAAGAATATAATTGTTTATATTTTTAAAATATTTTTATGGCTTTTAACCATCTTAAGTAGGATTAATCCGGCAAATATTTTCATGTCGTCCTCGAGTCTATTATGTCGTATATTAGGTCCTTACCTATGAAATTGGTGTTTTGTATGGAGATTTTGGGGAATTCTGCTTATTCCATACTAAAATTTTTTCAGTTTTCTTCACAACGACAAATCCAATGATAATAATATTTGGCATCTATCATTAGACAAGCTTTATAGTAATATGTGTAATATCACACTTCATAAAAATTATTTATCGTTTTTAAGTGAATGCAAATAAAATGATGTATTCTGGAGGCACTTAAAAAGAGTTGTCTCCGTGTCCAATTTTAACACAATTAAACTTACAACAAATTATCAAAACAAATCAAAAAAGCTCAGAAATATAGTCTATTTTTAGACGAGATAATATTTTTTTAGGAATACTCTGAATCTTAATAGTTACAGACAAAATACTAAGAGAGAGAAAAAACACTAATTTCATAGGTAAGGACCCAATATATACGACTGGAGAAATGGACAAGAATAGTCGGATTAATTTGACACGAGTGATTGAAAAGTTAATGCTTATGAGTTTTGTGGTGATAACGGTCGCGATACATGAGAAAGTGCTGCGTCTGTAGATTCCTCTATATGTGTAAGAGGTGGAAAGCATATCATCCTCAGATCAAATTTCTCCTTTTGTAAGCATCGCAAATATTGTAGCTTCCTATTTTCCCGAAGTAAACAATGACTTTATTTGAGACATTGATACTCATATGATTCAAATATCGAAGTATTGTATGTAGTTTCTTTTAGAGCCTTATCTGGAATTGATATTTTAGGTACAGTCAGCGTCAAATAGTTAGTGACACTCAGGGTGTTCAATTAAATAGACACTACCAAAAAGTCAATAATATCGTTACAAATAAATTTCCCATATTGTTGACAACACAAAAGACTTTCCTTATTGTGTTATTATAATATGACAGCTCTTTTGTTTGTTTATGAATATGGAAACTTTATTTGTACCGATAATATTGACTTTGGTAGTGTCTATTTAATTGAACACCCTGAGTGTCACTATTTGACGCTGACTGTACCTAATACATATTTACTGCGTAGTGACGTCAATTGATCTGCAACAATTGTACTTTGGTGGTTGTAGCCATATGTTCATGCACGCCTTATATCATGGCGCATCAGAAAATATTTACAGACCATAACATATTGTCACGCCTCTTTCCCCGAAGCGGTAGGCAAAGGTGGAGGACACCCACATTTCGCCAGATATGTAAGTCCCCATGTAACGGGTACGAACCTGTTGCCATGCACCGGGCACAATGTCACGCAAGCGAGATTCACTCAAACTCAGTACAGGCGGTGGAATCGAACCCGCGAGTCCCGCGACCTCTCGAACTAGTTGTCCGTATAATATTTCCCGTTTTTAATTTATGAACTAAGTTTTTAATTGTTGTTATTGTGGACTCTGTGGCAGTAGTTTGTATGCCTGTTTCAAGGTTCCTGGTTTTAGTCCCGGTAGAGACAGATGTTTATGTGATAAATAAGAGCATTCGTAGCTACCTGATTCATGGTCGTACTGTTAATAATAATGTAATTAAATATAAATAATATTTACAAAAATATATTATAATATAATTCTTGATTTGAGTTTTTAATTGAAGTGTAATGTATTCTATAATAAAGTCATTGTGTGATCTTGTAACGTTTGCTGTGGTATTTAATATGAATAAGATATGTTGTTAAAATTACGTTACATTTTGCTCTAAACTAGAATTATGTTTGGCAGTTAGTAATTTGCCATTGTTAATTCTAAAGTCGGAAATACATGTTGGCCGAGCAAAGACAATAATAACACCGTATTTTGTCTTGATTTTTCATCGCTTGGTGTCGCTAGTGATCCTATATTATCACCTCATGAATTCGATTCGGTAAGTCACATCCCGCCCCGTCTCAAGAGTACACATGCGGCAGCTATAAAGTATATTATTGCACACTAGCTGTTGCCCGCGACTTCGTCCGTGGTTACTAGTTTTTTAACTATTCCACGTGAACCCTTTAACTTTCCGGAATAAAAACTTGACTAGGGATGTCTGAGGTATCATCATGCAAAATTTCATTGAAATCGGTCCAGCTATTACGGAGATTAGCCCGTCCAAACAGACGAGCAGACAGAGAAACATAAAATCCAAAAAAACATTTTTGTAGTTTCTCTCTTTTGATTTCATCCCCCTGACTTGATGCACAGACATTCGACCTCTACAGTTTTATTATATGTATAGATTACATCTCGAGATGCTTTCAATTGTTTTAAGTATAACATACAGTATGCCTTATATACTTGCCTTGCGAGTCTGTTTTCATTTGTATTGGCATCCTTATGATATGAAAATTAAAAAATATTCATTATAGCCGCCGTATGCGTTCCCCTGATGATTTCTATGTAGAGATGTAACGAAATGTATTGAGATGTATCGAGCTGCAATCTGTTAACTCCTTTAGGTACATATTTTTGTTTTGTTTTGTGATGCCGCAATAAAATGCTTTCGCGATTCTACGAGTATTGTTTTACGTCCGATCGCGTTCGCTCGCTAACATTAAGCGTAATCAGTAAGCTCGCTTTTCCAATCTTGCCAAACATTTAGATAACTACCGTATAGACGTTTGGCAAGTTAAAACCAACTTGCCAGAATCAATTTGTCAGGGTTTGTAATGGCCTGCCTCGGCCAATATCTTTTGCCGGCTTAAGTTTAACGATGTTTGTATAAGTTGTTGGTGGTAACCACTTGTTTTGAGTCCTTGTGGAATTGAATGTGGTTTGATCTAGATATATTGTGACATATCTGTATAGGCACTATTGCTAGTCAATGTTACGAGTAGCGTGTGTACAGTAAGCGTATGTTCATAGTGACCATGTTGTAATAAAGTTTTACATTTTTAAATATTTTCTTTTAATGACTTCCCAGATATCTTCTCATCAACATGTTGTGTGGAAGAGATTGCTATTTACTGACAAAGCCGTCAATTTTGCCACTATATAATTTTTTAAACTTTTATAATTTAGTTTGCCTTAACTTTTAAAATTTAGCTTATAAAATCATATTATAGTCCTGCCTCAGCCTATATACATGCCACTGCTGGGCACAGGCCTTCTTCGTGGAGAAACACATGAGGAGTATGGACCGTAACACCACCTCGCTGGCCCAATGCGGGTTGGTGGATAGAAATAGTCGCAATAGCGATCGGGACCAACGGCTTAGCGTGCCTTCCGAATCACGAAAGAGCTCGAGATCACAAAGTTTTGGTCACCCATCCACGGTCTGATCATGGTGAAGGTAGCTTTGTTTAAATCGAAAGCCAAAGCGTACTAACCACTACGCCACCGAGCTCCTCGATAGTAGAATATATAGTCCATATTATAGTAGAAGGATTAATCATGTCGAATTTCTTGTCGGTTTTTCTCAGAACAAGGCGTGCTGAGAATTCAACGAACGGTTGCCATAAGTATAAGGTTCTTATTACGCCTATTTTGTTCTTGTTCCTGTTTCGTGATTTTTAAAAGTCCGTTCCAAGTTTCTTCCTATTTTAAAGGTTCCCATCAGTAAGTTGGCTGTGATTGTCTAGTGGTTAGGACCCTACGTGTCTAAGAAATAAGCCTCGAACGGCCTCTACATCTCAGGTTTTATGATGAAGGCGAGAACTTTTGTTATCAAGCCAGTAGTGGTTGAACCCTCTAGACGGTTCTACAATAAGGGATAGTGTCCAAGGCTTAAACCAGAAACGACGCCGTTTTGATTCTGAATAGAAAGTTTTGTACTATGCTGAATCAGCATACTACAAAACATCCTAAAAACTTGCTCTGACTGAATAAAACTGTCATCATTTTACCCTAGAGACGCCTTTAGCTAGACATAGGCCTTAAGCATAATCTACCTATCATAATCTACATGGTTTAGGCGCTCGCAGTAAGCTTACGTAATATTAACGTATGCAATTTCAATTGCTTGTCTGATTGAATTATTCAATTAACACAATAATTAGATTAATTTGTAACTTACAGACTTTATCTCTTAGTATTTATTTGACGCGAGTGTGAGTTTTAGAAAATACCGAGTATTTTGAAGGACGTGAGCACGAAATATCGCTTTATACAGTAATGAGTATAAACATACTATCGTTTTAGTACCTTGTCATTTTAAGGTTTTAGTAAAAAATTTGCTGTTGTGGCGCTAAACAATAGGGATGTCAAAATGACAAGGTACTAAAATGGTATCTAATTATGCTGGTGAGTGTACTGGATCGGGGGATGGGCATGTCCCCTGATTGTAATTGGATGACGAGGGGGGGTGGGGTGGTATATAAGGCCAGGCGGGGGTGACAGCGCAGGAGTGGCGTTGCGCCAGCCTCAGCGATCGTGTGCCGTAAGTAAGATTTTTGTTTTTGCTCTACGTATAAGTTTCAGAGGTTTTAAACAAAAAAAGTTTTTATTAATAAAATAAATATTGGTTATTTTTATCAAATAAACTATTAATATTGATTGATACAAAGTATTTACACAAATTTAACACCTTGAAATGAATATTACGGCAGAATATGGTTGATAATTTATAATGTGCTACAGAATTAAAATTGCTTTAAATAAAAATAATAATTGTTTTTGATCTGCTGAACTAGTCATCGGGCACAAAATAAGACTCGATAGAAACACCTATTGTTTGTGAAAATCGGTGTTCGTGGTACCCGCCAAGGGGTTAATAATTGATTTGAGTTGTAAATTATATTCGGCCACGATTCGACGCATGTTGTTTGAAAAGATTCCGTTTGTTTTAAGCATCAACATTTATTTAATAATAATAATAAGAATGTTACACTTCTGTTCACAAAGTATATTATTCTCTATTGGTTACTTTGATATCAAAGTATATATATGCTACGATCTACGATGCTAAATAGTGTGCTACGGATGCTACGAACTACGGTGCTACGGTGCTATCTTGTAATCCGGGAAATTAGTTTTTATTAAGCTTTAGCTTTTCTGCTGAAATACGAATATTGAAAACTAATGAAAATCCATTAAAGATGAAAGTTAGGAAACAATGAAAACCAGGACAACGAGATATCTTAATTGCAGTCGAGATCCCGGATCCTTCAATAAAGGCGTGAAAATGCAATATGCAGGCCGACTTGGCAGAGTTGGCTGATGCGATAGTTTTATCTCATCAGCTACCCTCGCTTCTGGATCTCATTCTTGCTTGACACCAGGTGAGATGAGTTCACTTGTCTGGTCTGGCCCATTATTCTCAATTTTCAGAAAGCAAACGAAACTCGAAATCTCTACCTGTCACCCTTAATTGTGACGAATTAGAGCGAGATCGTGCGTGATTTTTCGATTCGAATCCGTGAATCGAGACGTCGAGAATAAGCTGTCCTTAGTATGCGAATTGAACTCTGAAATCTCATACAAACACCACTTGTTGGTCGTTGTGGGACAAGACTCAAGAAGGGCCTTAACGTATTATAAAACATCCTCCAGCGATAACTACCTACAAAATCAACTGAAAACCTCAGAAGTATTGAAGGCGCTCCACATCCCAAATAAGTTAGGTAAAAATAACCTGGTTAGGCTAGTGTGGGTACCGGGGCGTGTAGGGATTGAAGGTAACGAAAGGGCTGACGAAATAGTCAGGAAAATGTCGAAAAAGTGCCGGAGCCATTTGTAGGATTACCTAGATGTACCATAAAATTGGCACTAAAGGAGTAATGGCAAAGAATGCACCAAACATATGGGGTCTATACCACTATTGATACTCGAAGAAATTCTAAGGGTCCTTAAAACTACCTTAAAACCCTGGGAAAATCAGCAGATGTTTTAAATCCGCTGCCTTATAGGTGCACTTACTGGTAACACACAAAAAAACAACACTCCCGTTTCTTATCAATTCTCTTCATCTATTTAACATTTTTCGCTATTGTCGCCTTTCCACACTCCCCGTTTTATTTAATAAATTTGTACATTTGGAGTCGTAAAGTTATTGAGTGGAGACCGCGATATGGCAAACGTAGTGTGGGACGCTCTATCACAAGATGGGATGACGATATTCGTAGGCTGGCTGGAGTGGACTGGATGAGAACGGCCGAAAATCGAGAGCGGTGGCGTGCATTAGGGGAAGCCTATGTCCAGCAGTGGACGAGCATAGGTTGTTGATGATGATGATGATTAATACAATCTTTGTTCAAGGTCATCCATCTCTTCCACTCGTAATATTGGGTCCTTACCTGTGAAATTGGTGTTTTTTTTCTCTCTTAGAATTTTGTCTGTAACTATTAAGATTCAGAGTATTCCTAAAAAATTATTACCTCGTCTAAAAATAGACTATATTTTTGAGCTCTTTTGATTTGTTTTGATAATTTGTTGTAAGTTTATTTGTGTTAAAATTGGACACGGAAACAACTCTTTTTAAGTGCCTCCCGAATACATCATTTTATTTGCATTCACTTAAAACGATAAATAATTTTTATGAAGTGTGATATTACACATATTACTAAAGCTTGTCTAATGATAGATGCCAAATATCTTTGGATTTGTCGTTGTGAAGAAAACTGAAAAAAAATTAGTATGGAAAATGCAGAATTCCCCAAAATCTCCAAACAAAACACCAATTTCATAGGTAAGGACCTCATATAAAAAAAAACAATTTGGTTTATTATTGAGTAATTTGTAGTTTGGGTAGTTTTGTGGCTTCTGTCATTACACACGTGTGTGGGTCGTATAAATGAAGATTCGCAGAAATGTGTTTTGCGTCCTACGGCTTAAAGGTGGGCACTGTCAACCTAATAATTAGCGGTCACAGTGGATTCACGTGTTTAGTCTACTAGGCTGATGTCCAAATTGAAGCATGATATGATACAACTATGCATGAGTTGGAACTGTTTCAATCATTATTTCTATTCCATTCTTATGACGGGGCTAAGATAACTCAGGACACTTGGACCCTATGGGATCTTTTTCTACCATCACCCAAAATGTCCTGGATGAACGCTATGATGCTGACTGGGGGCATGTCTATAAATTCCTTTGGTTTGGGATATGCCGCACCAAGAACCCATAGTCGCTTATTCTAGAGCATCGCATTTATTTAGCATGTGTTCCATGCTTTCATTGTTTTCATCGCACATTCTACAGGTGGGGTCGTCAGCTTTGCCTATTGAGTAAAGGTGCTTCCTCGTGTTACCAGTAAGTGCACCTATAAGGCAGCGGATTTAAAACATGTGCTGATTTTCCCAGGGTTTTAAGGTAGTTTTAAGGACCCTAAGAATTTCTTCGAGTGTAAATAGTGGTATAGACCCCATATGTTTGGTGCATTCTTTGCCATTATTCCTTCAGTGCCAATTTTATGGTACATCATACACATACATACATACTTATGTTAATCCTAAAAATGGCTCCGGCACTTTTTCGATTCTTTCCTGACTATTTCGTCAGCCCTTTCGTTACCTTCAATCCCTACACGCCCCGGTACCCACACTAGCCTAACCAGGTTATTTTTACCTAACTTATTTGGGATGTGGAGCGCCTTCAATACTTCTGAGGTTTTCAGTTGATTTTGTAGGTAGTTATCGCTGGAGGATGTTTTATAATACGTTAAGGCCCAGCGCACATTATCGGCATCGGCAGGGAAAGGAATCCTTCGGCATCCCTACATGCAAGCGCAACTATGCCTTGGCATGCTGCAACGTCCTTAGGGATGCCGAAGCGTCCTTAAGCATGTCGTACCGTCCAAACTACCGCTGAGTGTTGCCTTGGCGTGGCGGGCGGCAGCGTACTGAAGGATGCTGAAGTATCCCGAAGCATCCTCAAGGCTGCCGATGCAGCAGAAGCGGTATTTTTGTTACTGCGGCCATTTATGAAGTTAATGTATAATGCTATTTATCACCTAAAATCTCTTTATCAGGCCTAGGGGAAATCTCAAGTCATTTATTCAAGCTAGGTATTATTCTAAAAAGTCTAAGTAAAAGTCAAAAGTAAAAAGTCTAGTATATGTATTTTGCATGTGGCATTTTTGCTTGAAATTGTATAAGTCTTTTTGTAAAGCCTGTACTAATCGTTCGCCGGCCATTTGCCTTTTTATACTTTTTTTTTAAGAATGAACTGAGAACGTTTGACCACAATCCCGCCTGCTGGAAGGCGACGATGTTACGCAGCGATGTTTGCGCGTTGGTCTGTACAATGACAATAATTTTAGTTTTTTTATCTTATAAAAGGTATGCCTACATAGCAGGTGATTGAAAACTCATCAATACGCAATACACTATATGCACTTCCATAATTTAAACATTACATATTATTAAGCGAAGGTAGCTATGGCAACAGAAAAAATTGATAGTCACTCCACCTTCTACCACCGTCTCATTGGAGGATTCATCCATCCATCCGTCCATCTATATCTTCTTGTAAAACTAGAAGAAAGTATTCAGAAAAATACATTATTCCATAATGTATGTTGTGTATTTAGATGTGAACCTATGTATATTTATTTATTTTAGTATAAGTTTAATGATGTCGTTTATGTAATTTATTACTTTTTATTATTTATATATTTGATGTGCATCTGTTATCGTCTTCTTTTTGCATCTGCGTCCCAATACAATACTATGATGATCATTCATGGGTTGACTGGAAGACAATATTACTAATATTAGGTCCTTACCTATGAAATTAGTGTTTTTTATGGAAATTTTGGGGAATTCTGCATTTTCCATACTAACATTTTATCAGTTTTCTTCACAACGACAAATCCAGAGATAATAATATTTGGCATCTATCATTAGACAAGCTTTAGTAATATGTGTAATATCACACTTCATAAAAATTATTTATCGTTTTTAAGTGAATGCAAATAAAATGATGTATTCGGGAGGCACATACAAAGAATTGTCTCCGTGTCCAATTTTAACACAATTAAACTTAAAACAAATTATCAAAACAAATCAAAAGAGCTCTCAGCCTATATACGTCCCACTGCTGGGCACAAGCCTTCCTCATGGTAAAAAACACATGAGGAGTACATGTGCAGTACACACGTCCGTCGGCCCAATACGGACTGGTGGATAGAAACGGTTTCAACAACAAGCGGGACCAACGGCTTAACTACCTTCCGAAGCGCGGATCACACACCGCCATATACTATTCAGAAATACTAATCTTAAATCAGCCCTCTTAGCGTGAACATCGCATTATGACTTATATCGGGTTTTTATGACGTTCAACTGTCAAATTACTATGGAATTTGACAATCGGGCGTGATCAAAATGTCATAATTATCATATCGTAAGGCTCACGCTACTTAGCCTGGAGTTTTATAAGATAAAGAGAGTGTAAGGACCCCTTAATTTACGTGCTTCCGAATTTAGCAAAATATCGTGCACTGTTGAATCGGTGACCCTGATGGTCATCGAATTCGCCACCCTCAATATCGGAACCTGAATATCGGGTGGTATTTATCACGTTCAACTGTCAAATTACTATGGAATTTGACAATCGGGCGTGATAAAACGTGATAACTTTCATATCGCGCGGCTCATGCTCCTTAGCCTGGAGTGTTATAAGATAAAGAGAGTAGGAAAGGACCCCTTAATTTATGTGCTTCCGATTCATCGGATTCGCCACCCTCAATATCGGAACCGGAATATCGGGTGGTATGATTGAGGTTTTAGTCAAAACCTGTAAATTCAATTTGATTTAACATGTAAGGCAGCGGTAGCCGAGTTGGGAGGGACGGGGCACTACTCGTTCAAAAGGCCGCGTGAAACGCGGGTTCGATCCCACCGCCTGTACCACTGAATTTGAATAAAACTTATGTACAGTTCTGTGTGAATATCGCTTACCTATCATTGTGCCCGGTGCATAGCAACAGGTTCGCCACCTGTTACATGGGGACCGAACATATCTGGCGAAATGTGGGTGTTTAACACCTCTGCCTGCCCCATCGGGGATAAGAGGCGTGATGATTCGTTATGTTATGTGATGTAAATTCAAAACAAACGCAATGGATCATGTAAACAGCGAGTGTAAGATGAATAGGCTGATGCGCTTACATCAATTGAATTAACCCGTGAAAGGTTATGTCAGGCAGAACTGGGTGACGGCCGTAAGCGAAGATTAGCAGATGTAGACTCGTACTTAGCGGGCTTCGTCGTGCGTGTGTTGTCAAGTCAGCCTGTTCGTATGTGTAGGCTCACGTGATGATTTCTCCCATTTTCATTTTTAGTCTTTACCTATGAAATTGCCTTTTGTATGGAGATTTTGGAGAGCTCTGCATTTTACATACTAACATTTTTTCAGTTTTCTTTACAAATACATGGTCAAATACAAAATGGTGATCACAAACATCTATCTCTACAAGAACTCGAACGCAGATAGTGACTCTTTGAAACCGTCACTTAAGCCACTGGGTCACGGAGGTCTTCGAATTTATCTACTGATCAAAATGTCTTGGAATGTATTAGAATCTTACTAGTAGGTTACAATTTTTTTTTCACTTTCATCTCAGGCGAGAAGGTAATTACTTATTAGGTATATTGACTAGAGAGACAGGTCGTCTGACCTCACAACCTATGGATATACCTACAATAATAATAAAAAACGGTATCAAGTTAATATTAAAGCGAGTAAACATCTACTTCAGGAGTTACCATAAGTATCTAACATATGAAGTAATCATATTTACTACTGTTTGACTACTGAGCCTATGGCGATGTCACAAAGGTTCTTAGTTAGGTACCTATACCTATTTACTTACACCCTTACTAATAAACGAGGTATAAGGTTGAAATAGTTATTCAGTGTTTTGCCTTCGTCAGACATTCAGAAGACAGAAGTTATCAGAAAGTGACAAAACACTGAATAAATATTCCTTCCTTTTCTCGTAAATTAGATTTGTCAGTTCGTTTTTTTATTTCGTCTTTAGGAAGTTCGTAGTTACTTAGGTATATTGTATCTAAAGTTTTTGTAGGAACATTAGGTATTTAAAAAATAAAATTATATTATGATAAAGGAAATTTATAACGCAAATATTGCTAATATCCCTCATGTTTTATTGTGCATTTCGTATTGGTCGTGGTATTTATAATACTCTTTTTAAATAACGCTTCTAAAAAAATTTTACTTGTAGGCGATTTTCCTCGATTTTTCTCAAACATATTCCTTTGACGATTTCCGTAATTTTTAAACTTATTATTCTATTGCATTCTTCCCAAAAAATCTTTACTCGACCGCGATTTTCCTCAACTCAATTAATTTAGGAGTATTCAATAAAAACATTTTCCTTTGATGGTTTTCCTAATTCCTTATAAACATATTATTTACATCCAATTGCATTAAACATGGTTTTCAATATGTCCTGCAGGAGAAACTGAGGGAATAAGTTCGCCTGCGGGGGCGGGCGCTGCTCCTAACCTACGACATGGCTGACAAAAAGGACTTAGAATGCGTAAGTCTATATACCCTTTTAAGTAAATTTTGAGTCCAATACCACATTATTGTAGATCAAAGCATATACGCAACACTGCACAAAACGAGCTCATGTATTGCGGCAGTGCTATTACTGTGACAGAGGTTTGAGCAGCCCCTTATTCTGAACTGTCGGAATTGATTCGGAAAGTCACGTCCGCTCTCGCTCTAATTCGCTGTAATAAAAAGAGACAGGTATTGAGATTCTGTGATTCGTTTGTTTTCCGACAGTTTAGAATAAGGGGCAGATACGATTAAAGTTCCGACGACACGCAAGGAAGATGATAAAACGCAACAGGAGTCAAAGGTCTACATTTAAAGAAACAGTTGAGCAGTATGTATTGCTTCTGGTCTAGTGGTTCACGGCACCGGGTGCTGATCAGGAGGTCCAGGGTTCGATTTCTGACAAATATATTATGCTTGCATGATAATAAAAGTTATTTCTTTCAAAGTATTTATTTAATTATCAATAATCATACTTATCACGGTTAAAATAGGGTCACGGTTATAATAATAAGAAAAATAAAGACTTTTTATTCCACTAGGGCGATCCGGAACTGGAAACAACCCGGAAGCCCATGGAGTTGCCGACGCTGCCAAAGGCTCTCACTCTGGAAGAAAAGAAGTACCTTCTCGCCGTGGAGAGAGGTGACATGGGAAACGTGAGAAGGTCAGATTTGAACTTTGTTTCTATCACGATTTGGTTGGATTCTGATATCTCATAAATGTTAATAATTTATTTTACATCCCTCATGTTCGGTAAGTAGGTCCTTAATACCCCCAGATGCGGGTTGTAAGTGATCAATTACCGCCCTAGGTTAATAATGTAGCTAGAAACGCCCTAGGGCGGTAAGTAATTAAAAAAAAAACTCTTTCAAAAAGTTCGCGTACATCTAACCATCTTACTGGCACTAGACATCATGCATTCAGCCCAATGACAAAAGAGGTCGCTTCGCTATTTTCATCAATTTTGAATATCGAACGGCGAAGCTAAATTTAGTTCTTGAAAATAAATTTATTTATTCTTGTGACAAAAGAGGTCGCTTCGCTATTTTCATCAATTTTGAATATCGAACGGCGAAGCTAAATTTAGTTCTTGAAAATAAATTTATTTATTCTTGTAATGCCTTTTTTTCCACTTATCTCACAATCGAGATGTAAAGCAGAGTAGTTAGCTCGGGTGTAAGCATCAATTGCACCCTCGAACTATAAGCGCCCTCGCTGCGCTCGTGCGCCTAAATATCTCGGGCTGCAATTGATGCCTTACAGCCCTTGGCTACTAATCTACTATTATAACACATTTGCTCGTAAAGGGTCTCTTATTTCACCAATTTCAATATCACAATCTATCACATTACGTACTTGTGCGATAATATAAAGTAAAACGCACAGTTTATGATGTTCCGTCTAAAAACGAACGAGAGTTTTTTTAAATCTTAGCAAAGAGTTTTTATGTCAGAAAGGTAGTCAACATTTTCATAATAAAATTACCTTTGGCAGATCTATGAAATATAATAAATAAACATATAATTCTTTAATTTCATTTATTTTGACAACTAATTACAACCATGGATCGGTAAACAATGCACAAAAATATTAATTTACTTTATAACTGCTTTAACAAGTGAATAAAGATTTATCTTGACGACCTCCGTGGCCGAGTGGTCTGTACGCCGGTCTCAAGGCGTCGCCATCTCGAGAGGTCCTGGGTTCGATCCCCAGTGGGGGCAAGTGTTTGGGTGATGAATTTTCAGACATTTGTTCTCCAGTCTTGGGTGTTCATTATATATGTATTATATTATATATATTCTCAATAATTATATGTATTTATCTATTAAATATATTTGTCCGTCATCTAGTATCCGTAACACAAGCAGCATTTAGTTGCTTAAAATGGGACTAGTTGATAGGTGTGAATGTCTGAGGATATTTATATTTATTTTTTTATTTATTTGTTTAAGAATGTGAGTTTTATTTATTTCCTCGCAAATGTGTTTAAAACGTCGTATGACATACGTGCGGTTTGATAATTACAGCCTCTGCCTTCTTATAGCCCTCACCTACGACTCGGGCTATCAATATCGCCTCGGCTGTAATTTTCAACTTACCGCACTTATATCATAATGTATAAACAATTAAATTGCCGTAAAGTATGTGATAGAGTTTATGCTACGTATAACAATACTTCACAAGGTAATTTAACCGGTTCTTATTGTTTTGCTAACCATGTAAGAATGTGATTTAATTAATTGATTTCAAGAAGTTATCAAAGAATAGAATCCTAATCAATTATTACAGTTCACTTTGGTTGGTTTTAAAATTCAAAACTGGAACGTTAGTTTTTATGAGTTGGTGAACTTTTACTCATATTTCATATCTACGTATGGGTTTTTGTATTGAAATGCAAGTATATCAATATAATGCACTTTGGGAGTGTTTGGCGCTTATTTCAATGATGCTCCATAATAATATTATATAAAACGGTGTTTAAATCAAAGATTTCACGACCTCCGTGGTCGAGTGGTCTGTATGCCGGTCTTAAGGCGTCGCCATCTCGAGAGGTTCTGGGTTCGATCCCCAGTGGAGGCAAATGTTTGGGTGATGAATTTTCAGGCATTTGTTCTCCAGTCTTGGATGTTTATATATATTTCTATATATTCAGGTTATTTATATGTATTTATCTATATAATATATTTATCCGTCATCTAGTGTCCGTAACACAAGCAGCATTAGTTGCTTAAAATGGGGCTAGTTGTTAGGTGTGAATGTCTGAGGATATTATTATTATTTTTGTAGTGAAAGTAAAATTATGGACTGTAGTTTACCAATCTAACCCTGCATGTGATTTCATAGATTGAAGAAACCCGGCGACCTGGTGACTTACTACATTAATAGCCACGTGCGGATGCCACCAGCTAATCGAGGGTATTATAATAAAGGCCGGGCGTCTGTCAACATTCCGACAAATCTAATTATTGCGTATTATAATTGGATTGTTTGGAAATTAATCAATTTTCGACCTTCCATTGTTGACCGCTGTTACAGTTCATTTGCGGATTTAACTTTGACAAGATTTAATTAGACCTTCGTCTAGGACGTAATAAGTTTTTCCTATAACGAAAATAGGTACTGTATCTATGTGTATTGAAGAAAAGTAGAAAAAAAGAATTTTTAAGAAACTCAGCAAGAAAGGTTTCATCCTCTCTTTACACGTCGCCTGAGAACTAAAATGTATCGTCCTCAGCCTATATACGTCCCAATGCTGGGCCCAGGCCTTCCTAAAAAAACACATGAGGAGTATGGGCCATAACACTACCACGCTGGCCCAATGCGGGTTGGTACAAAATGTTTATGCTCACAATAACTCACTAGGTAATCAGTACATCGGAAAAATTAGGTATTTTAAGATTGGTTATTAGAATGATATATAAAATATATGATAATAAAGAAAAATACTAAGTATTTGCCTTATTTCATTTAATATTCCACGGCTAAGACATTACTGCGAGTGTTTATGTACACATTACTTACACTTAGAAAGCTTTCTTTTGTTCAAGGTCCTCAATTTTAATAGCATTTCTAATTCTATTAGTACATCAACATATAATTACCGATATATTTATTCATCTATAGAATAAGCTAAAGCTGAGTGAAGGAAAAGGCATCGCTTACGTAGGAAGTCGACGATCGGAACCCGTCTAGTCCACTAAGTGAAAAAAAAACAAAGATAGTAATGACTGTTTAAATATGTGTAAGGGCTACGCCCACAAATAACAATGTTGTAAACTCTTTGTAGTAATTTTGATTGAAATTAAACTATGCTTGGATTAAATATCACATGGATGAAGTAGGATTCTTCTAAATAAACCAATGCGTTAATTAATGAAAACATGTTCCGGGTAGGAAGCCATGTTTTCTTTGTCTTATTTACATTGCGGGTTCACCTTTTGCATATCCAATGATGAGGGAAATTACCCAAATTATTTCGCCATTTGTAGCCAGTGTCAGATTGCCCATTGTTTTTTCAACGTTATTAGTTCGTTATTAGTTAGTTCCAAATAATCATAAGAGTACTTTAATTTTTCTCTTTTTAAAATTGCCACAAACCGCTGACATGGCCCAACATTGCACACGGCACTACATCCGCCTCAATTTGGCATTTGGCGTAAACTGCAGCATCAGCAACACGTGTAGCCGCATCGCGACACCGCCGCCGCCCGAAACCCAACGACTTGCGTCACTTTGATTCTTACAACCGACCGGGTCACTTTACTTAGATATAATTATTACTTGTAATCTGTAGAGTTATATAAATTTAATTATTAAAATAGTTTTTTTATGCATTCTCTGACTGCATTTTCTATAATTCGCATACAAATAATACGACCAGTTTTCGATCTCAAACTTTCATACAGAATATTTTAATCAATAAGTTTATACGAGTACGTACTGATTGTCACACTGTGGACGGTGTTTGGTTTTTGTTACGAGCAAATGTCACGGCTCGCGGGCCGATCGACCGGTATGATTTTGAACTTTAGGGATTTTGAATTTAGGTGTTTCGTCCATTAGATATTTTGAACTTTAGGGATTTCATCCAGTAGGTATTTCATCCATTAGGGATTTGAATTTTAAGGATTTCGAACTAAAGAATTTTGAGATGTAACCTTTTATTTTTTATCAAGTATGTTGATGGCCGTTTAGCAAAATAAGTCCGCTGTTTAGACATAAAATAAATACGGTATGGACCATACCATCTATCAAGGAGTTTTCCTTGTTACGAGTGATACTTTTGTTAAAACGCAAAGTGAAAAAAATATATACAATTCTATATTTTATTGGTGTTTCTGTTTTGAACCCGTATGCAATACGGTATATCTTATGATTGTTATGAATGAATGAATGTTATTGAATGTTATGGTCCACCCATCTGCACTCCACGAAGGCGAAGCGACATGACTGATCGCAAGTACGAGTGTATGTAGTTTGAATCGCCCATAACGTTTTCGACTCTGATTTGGTTGCGGTAAATACGTTCCTATTTAACGCGTTCGGGGCCATAGACATTACATAGAAACGTTATTATGTTTATTTCAGGATACTACAAAAAGCTCATCGTCAGAAGCACATAGAAATCAACTGCGTAGATTCGCTAGGGCGAGGGGCATTGACCCTGGCCATCGATGGCGAGAACTTAGAGATGGTGGAGCTTCTGGTCATCATGGGAGTGGAGACCAAGGATGCTCTGCTCCAAGCTATCAACGCGGAGTTCGTGGAAGCTGTGGAGTTGCTTTTAGAGCATGAAGAGCTGATACACAAGGAAGGGGAACCTTATGTAAGTAGGAATAAGGGTAGCCACCAGTGATCCATTTTCAAGATGCAAGACTTTAGAAACAACACTATTTTTTTAAGTTTACTCTCAAGATCATTTTAAAATCTAACGAATTAAATATTTTAAAAATCTTACGAGTAAATAAATACTTTCTGGAAAAAAGTTTGCCTTTCCGGTCACGAGTTCGGACCCAAAACGGAACACAGTCCTGCCATCTGTAGCATGTTCTATTGAGTACATACCTATAAATAGTTTTCCTTTCTGAAAGCGGAATGACATTGTGACTTGAGCAGTCGTTCAGTGAGGTCGTACTTGCAGAGCTATTCGTTTTGTCTACGTGTAATTTATACAATGTGGTTTACTAATAAAGATGAAAGTTTTTTATAATTTCATGAACCATCCACCACCAACCACAAATAACATTTTTCATTTATTATTTTATCACACACAGAGTTGGCAGAAAGTGGACCCAAACACGGCAATGTTCACACCGGACATTACTCCCCTAATGCTGGCCGCTCATAAGAACAACTATGAGATCCTGAAGATATTGCTGGACCGCGGTGCCACAGTACCCAACCCTCATGACGTAAGGTAGGTGATAGAAAAGATCGTAACACATTTATTTCACTTGTCTCGTCCGTATAATACCACCTCCATATTGATTAATTAAATAAATTCCCACTGTAAGCCTTTCTATCCTGTAATGAGGAAGGCCTGGTGCCCTGTGGAACGTATATAGGCGACGAGTACTTCCATCTAAAGCAACAGTCGTTGTTAGGAGCCCACGTCCCACTGTCGGTCACAGGCCTTCATAGTATTCATTGCATTTCGATGTACAGAGAAACTCGAGATCAAAAAGTTCTGGTCATATCCAAGGTCTTACCATGGCGAATGTAGTTTTGTTTTCAATATCGGAAGACAAAACGAACGAACTTCAAGCGCAAAGCCACCGAACTCCTGTGTTGAATGTATTGTTTGTCAATAGGTGTGGTTGTGAGGAATGCATCCGGCTGTCCACGGAGGACTCCTTGCGACATTCGCTGGCGCGCCTCAATGAGTACCGCGCGCTCGCCTCACCCTCCCTGATCGCGCTGTCGTCCACCGACCCCATACTGACTGCCTTCCAGCTCTCCTGGGAGCTGCGGAACTTGGCTTTTGCTGAACAGGTATCGTACATTATTTTAGTAATGGGGAATTTACGATTACAAAAGAAGAGGGGAAACAAAGGCGTGAAGATCTGACGCGCCTCAATGAGTACCGCGCGCTCGCCTCATCTTCCCTCATCGCATTGTCGTCCGCCGACCTTATACTGACGGCGGTGGCGTTCGAGCTCTCCTGGGAGCTGCGAAACTCGGCTTTTGCTGAAAAGGTACGATTGATCTGCTAATAAGTATATAGGTATCAAAGGCAGCGATAGAAAGACGGCATCACATGTGCAAGATCATCAGTTACCTACCTGTAACCACTGAGTTTGAGTTTAAATCTGTATATCGCTAGTTCTACACGGCCCACCCCAAGTTCCTGATTGTTGGCAGGAGAAATAAGAGTGTTAACACTTTTGTCACCCTGGGAAATAGACATGACAAAATTTTTTTTTAAATACAGGATAATCTATTGCTTCACCAACCTTATTGGCCTACATAGTGCTATGTAACTTATGTTATGCAGTGTATGCGTTTCATACAGTTATTTAAATAATCCATACTTATATTATAAATGCGGAAGTAACTCAGTCTGTCTGCCTGTCTCGCTTTCACGTCAAAACTTCTGAACTAATTTAACCGAAATTTGGCACACAGATAGTCTAGAGCCTGAGAAAACACATAGGCTACCTTTTATCCTGATATTCCCATGGGAACCGGTGCCATGCGGGTGAATGTTAAAATATTTAAATAACGCCTCCCAGAAAAATTAAAGACAAATTTACGCCACCATGAACTTTGCTTCTAAAAATAGAGTAGGAGTAAATTTTCAATTCCACCAATTGAGGCTACTGTTCCAATTTGTAAATATATTTTAGTGTTGAATAGCCTATTTATTGAGGAAGGCTATAGGCTACATACCACACACATACATCTCAAAGTAACTATTCTACGCTGACGAAGTCGCGGGTAAAAGCTAGTTAATAATTACAAGTTATTATTGCTACAAGTGTCAACATGGTTTGTAATAACTACCATGCAAATATACACTGTTATATTGATAGGTAGAGTTATTGATAGAATTATTTTGGACGACCTCCGTGGCCGAGTGGTCTGTACGCTGGTCTCAAGGCGTCGTCAACTCGAGAGGTCCTGGGTTCGATCCCCAGTGGAGGCAAGTGTTTGGGTGATGAATTTTCAGACATTTGTTCTCCAGTCTTGGATGTTCTTTATATTTGTATTATATTATGTATATTCTCAATAATTATATGTATTTATCTATTAAATATATTTGTCCGTCATCTAGTATCCGTAACATAAGCAGCGTTTAGTTGCTTAAAATAAGACTAGTTGATAGGTGTGAATGTCTGAAGATATTTATTTATATTTTAAGCAAATTCTACTTCCACAGGAATGCAAAGCAGAATACCTGGAACTGCGTCGTCAAGCGCAGAAGTTCGCCGTAGACTTGTTGGACCAGTCCCGTAGCAGCCAAGAGCTTGCCATCATCTTGAACCACGACCCTGATGAGCCAGGGTTCGTGGAGGGGGACCACATGAAACTGGCCAGGCTGGAGTTAGCCATAGATTTCAAACAGAAAAAGGTATGTTGAACACAATTCTACTTTTTTTGTTGACGAGGATCCATTTAGGACTTTTAGGGTGAAGTCAAACTACCGTAATTTTTTTGAGATGTGATTCGCGTGATGTTATGTACCAATTTTTTACGATGGTAAAATGAAACCATAACGGTATGAGAATAACACCGTATCCATTATACCATTACTCTCTAACTTCTTGTGAAATTTGTATGTAACAATCAGAAATATAAAAATAAAGTTCAAATAATCACAAACATCTTCTATTATAAAAACCTACACGTCGCCTTTCCTAGAAATGTTACTAAAGATAACTTTCTAGTTTTGAAATATATATTAGGTCCTTACCTATGAAATTGGTGTTTTGTATGGAGATTTTGGGGATATCTGCATTTTACATACTAAAATTTTATCAGTTTTCTTCACAACGACAAATCCAGAGATAATAATATTTGGCATGTATCATTAGACAAGCTTTAGCAATATGTGTGTGAACACGCTTGATAAAAATTATTCATCGTTTTTATGTTAATGCAAATCAAATGATGTATTCGGGAGGCAGTTAAAAATAATTGTCTTTGTGTCTAATTTTAACACAATTAAACTTACAAAAAATTATCAAATTAAATAATACGAGCTCAAATATATGGTCTATTTTTAGAAGAGGCAATTATTTCATAAGAATGTTCTGAAACTTAATAGTTACGGACAAATTGCTAAGACAGAATAAAAACACCAATTTCATAGGTAAGGACCCAATAATATAGAGTTTTCTTTCAGTATTCAAAGATATAATTGATTCTACATGGAAAAGATTTTTAAGCAAAGTTTTGTTACTTTATTATTACCATAATAAAAATTTTATTATAATTTTAGCTTTTTCGGAGTTTCGTAGTTTGTTGTACCTAGAATGTTATAAAAACATGTTTCCTTAACAGTTCGTAGCCCACCCAAACATTCAACAACTCTTAGCTGCTATCTGGTACGAAGGTGTCCCAGGGTTTCGCCGAAAGACCGCCATGGAGAAAATCATGATCATCTGCAGGGTAGCGCTGTTGTTTCCCTTCTACTGCACCCTCTACATGATAACTCCGAATTGTGCCACTGGGAAACTGATGAGGAAGCCGTTTATGAAGTTCTTGATCCACGCCTCGAGTTATTTGTTCTTTCTGCGTAAGTTTTGTTTTGTTTATAAACTTGTTTAGGTCTTGAATGTCAATTACAATGAAATACTCGTATTATTATGGCGGACTCGGGTTGGTTTTTTGATCCGTGGTCAGGTCACCAGTAGGTTAAAATATAGATCAATGGCGAAAACTTATGTATTGATGAGACAGTTTGTCCAAAGTAGAATTTTCAAATATTGCTATAGTTAAATGAATCATAGACAATTTTATCACAACACGATTCTGCTTTAACTAAAATGGCGGATGGCGGCACAGCTGATGTATTCTGCTTCGAATTTTCATCGTAAACTTAACAATTTGTTAAGTTGTTATCATACATTTTGGCGTTTCCATTGACGCTATTGGTCAAAATTTTAACAATTACTACGGTACAATAAACTTACCCTTAATGACCCTCAACCATTAGGCTAAGCAAAGGATTAGAGGCGGCATCACTTGCAGAGCTTATATTTAAAATGAAACGGTCCGTAACCGAAAGGATTCTTTTTTGTAAACGTCTATTTTGCTCAGAGCAAATGCTCTGATACCTAATAAGGATATTTTTTACATATATACATAGGTATAATAAAACTCGAATGGCTGTTCATAGGAAAAAAATGCTTAAATCCAAGTCAGGGGATGTAAATGTTTTTTGTTTTTCTGTCTGTTTATCTGTTTGCTCGAGCTAATCTCCGAAATGACTGGACCGATTTCAGTGAAATTTTGCACGGTGAACATCGGCCAACATCTTAGATATTTTATATTCCAGAAAATTAAAGGGTTCCTGTGGGATAGTTAAAAAACAGCTAGTTGAACATAATATTATTATTTAATTGGCTACAAAATAAGGGCGTGGCAGTATTTCAAAAACCAAATCAACGTAAAAATTTAATTTTTTCAACAGTTATACTTATCTTGGTATCACAAAGAGCGGAGGTTCAAGTTATACAGCTGTTCGGCCCAGAATGGATGGTAAAGGAATTAGAAAAGGAGCTATTGAAACAGAGAGGGAACGGTCCGACTTTTCTAGAGCTTGTCGTCGTGGTCTACGTATTAGGTGAGCATATGTTTTAGTACCTTATGTTAAGAGCTCGTAGAATATTACGCTTTTGAATGAGGGCCTGTTTCACAATCGATAAATAAAGGTTCAATTAAGCTACATATAGCATAACTGCTAAGTAACCACCCGTCTTGCGTTTCACGATCTCTGAGTAAGGCTAATCACCACATTATCTGAAACGTACAGCACGCTATTGGAGGAATATAATTAAGAAGTGAATTATTTGTCAAGTTACTAATTATGACCTTACTTATCGATTGTGAACAGGCCCTAAGAGTAATATAAAGGTGAATTAAGTTTTTTTTAGTATGTGGCAGAGGTGAATTTTAACAGGAACATTTGGTAATTTTATTCAACATTTGGTAAATAACGTGGGAAATATAGAAAGATGTGATGCTTCCAAATTAATATTACACAATCTTATACAAGTTTTGTGTATGCTAATAACTTTTTAATTAAGGCGTAGTGCACAATCTTCCTAGAGATGGAAAGACATCCATCTCTATGAAGATTATGAAAGATACAAATTTTTCGCTGCATTTCGCTTTAAAGCGAATGGTGAAACTTATATTCGGACCGTGCTAGGTGTACTAGTACTGTAAGTTAAATTTCGTATTCTCCAAATCAAAGGAACATGAGCCCTTTTTATTACTAGTCAATAAAAAAATTTGTTATTCTCTTTACATGTTGGCAATATTACTTAAGCTTTTCATCAAAAATATATATTTGTAATGAATTCTTGCTACCCGGCCAGTCATTGCATGGGTGTCTATTAATATATCTTAACTGAAATGGAAAGTAATGTACAAGAGAGCTTAGAGTTTTCAGCAGGTAAACCGTCTCCCGTAGGAAGTGTGGGGCACATCCTCCAATCAAAATTTTACCTCTAAAAATAAGTATACAGATTCCACCATTTATTTTCCCAACTTACTATAAGTATTCTAATCCTATTTTTAATTTTTTCTTGTAAGGATTCATTTGGGAAGAGACTCAAGAAATCTACATTGAAGGCATGCGCTCTTACCTGAGGAACATGTGGAATTTTATCGACTTTACCAGGAATTTCCTCTACGCCATGGTAGTTTTGCTCAGGTTCGCTGCGTACTGGCAGCAAATTACTGAGATTAGTAGGGACCCAGATACGAAGTTAATTCCTAGAGAACAGTGGGACGCTTTCGACCCACAGTTGATTGCTGAAGGGTTGTTCGCTGCTGCTAACATCTTTAGGTAAGTTGTTAGAGTTTTAATAGATGTAATGGTATTACTATAGACCACAATTTGACTCCACGACCGAGATGAGGTCTACAACGGAGCTAACTTTCCCAGAAGGTGCATTGAAGTTAACTATTGAAACTAACTTTAATGTGCTGTGGGTTATATCTATCTATCCGTATCATTAGCTATCCGTAATGCAGACGCCGCGTTCGCTGGCGCCCGTACATTTCACTCTATAGCCGTTCTCATCACGAATAGATCACGATAGCTTCAGATTTAAAGTTTTACGAAATACAGTTGGAAATTAAATAGGTTTTATAATATCCGTAGCCGAGTTGGGACGGAGTGGGCACTACTCATTTGAGAGGTCGCGGGAAACGCGGGTTCGATCAAACCACCTGCACCACTAAGTTTGAACAAAACTTATGTACAGTTCATAGTGAATATCGCTTGCCTCACATTGTGCCCGGTGCATGGCAACAGGCTCGCCATCTGTTACACGGGGACCTAACATATCTTTCGTTATGATATGTTATGTTTATACTATTGCATCTCGACTACTTCTTTACCAGATAGCTTGTCTGAATATCTCCTGAACTAATGTTAGAACCTCAATGTTTTGTGGCACGAATTGAAAAAACTTTTTATCCAATCGTTTGGTTTCAATGTTTTTTGTAAATTATTTTTGCATTAGCATTCAAATGATGTTTATAAATTTCAATTCTGAATTACTCTTTTTATGTTACGTATATGTAAATAAGGGATTAAGAGTTAGGATTCTAAGCCTAGGATTCTAACCTTTCAATGGATTTTTAATATTTTGTTTTATATATTATTTTGAGAATAATTTTTAATTTTCAATCGAAAACTGCGAAGATAGTTTCAGTTTTTTTTTTAAACTTCAAATATCTAAATATAAAATAGCACACTAGTACATAGTGCATAGCTAAGAGTTATTCTATTTTTTATTGGAGAAACAGTTTTACCTCCTGTTACATGGTGACTTAACATATTAAGCGGAATGTGGGTGTCTAACACCTATACCTACCCCTTCGAGGATGGAGATGATATGTATATATGTATGTTATGTTTTTATAGTGCCTTAAAATTAGTCCACCTGTTCTCCATCAACCCCCACCTCGGGCCGCTGCAGATATCCCTTGGGAGGATGGTCATCGACATTGTCAAGTTCTTCTTCATCTACAGTTTGGTGCTGTTCGCTTTTGCTTGCGGTGAGTTTAGCTGAATATTATTGTGATACGTTAAAGATTTTGTGAATTCCGTATAGCAGGATTAACGTTTGTGTAAATTATTTAATGATGGTGACTCAGATTTTAAAGCTTCTTTGTAATCTATCGTACCTACAAAGAGAAAACTAGCAAATTTTTGTGGTCCTTATCCTCTAACTAATACATGCTACGGGAAATCAGTGCAACATTTTATAAGTTTACCTTTTGCCAGCATTTTCAATAAAGTTGTATATTCGATAATTTTCTTTAATAAGACAAGTTAATAAATTATCTTTAAATTAAAAATGGTTGATCTCAGTGAGAGTATGTGTCTAATTTTATGAATTTTTCAACAACTACTAACATCAGGTCTGAACCAGTTACTATGGTACTTCGCTGACCTTGAAAAGAGGAAGTGTTACGTTTTGCCTGGTGGTCTTCCGGACTGGGACAACGCTGGGGACTCTTGTATGAAATGGAGGAGTTTCGGGAAGTGAGTGGGATGAGCTGGTAGATGTCGCTACTGATTGAGATAGTTTTATGTTTATGTTAAATTTCGGCTATATCAATAGTAGCGCTAGATGGCCATGATCATTATTTAAAAAAAAAATGCTAATATATATGTCTAACTATTAAAGCTTAGCCACAATAAGATTTTTTATTTTTTTTATTTATATCATTAAAATAACTTCTCCGCTGGAAAAGGCTTTTTAATATATTAATCGTTATAATAATAAATTACTTCATGTTTGTGAGTCGTGTGATAGCGGCTCATTAAAAAATACCACCAACCCATCTCTTTCCTTGGGTGTTGTTAAAGGCGACGAATGGACTTAGAACTGCACAACCATCCAAAAGCTTATAGTGGCAACAGGCATCTCCACGCTGAGCACATGCACAGTCACTGCTAGGTGAAGCGCTGACTATGGCAGTGGACTGCTTTTGCGGTGCTAATGCCTAGTCTCTGACTAAACCTTATGGGATAATAGTCGTGACTATCTGTGCTATATGTACTTCAAGTTAAAGACTGTTACAATACTAGATCGCTTCAACTTCATGTTTTCTACTGACTACGTCCCCAAATACTCGCGCGTAGTACGCGTCACAAATTAGAGAAAATATGTCTAAAGGTACGCGGTTAGTACGCTCTTTCTGGAAGCAACATATTCATTCATGTATCACGCGCGTGCTTCGCGCACTTTACTGGCTTTGCCTTGGCTCTTTGCTGATTCTCTCTTGCTTTTTAAAAGCGTTTCCTAAAACGTAGTCATTATAGTCTTTGGCGTTCCCATAGCAACGATTAGTTTGTCTTGTCGATTTAAGACGATGCTTTCGTATTTATTTATTATTCCTTTTTAACGTTACAAGTACGTCACTACAATTTATATTCCCTAAAATGGGTGAAGCTCAATTCGGTGTACGTCATGTTATCGGTGCGCCAGTCGCAACTACGAGACTGGCTGAACAGGCTTTAGTATGCATGCCACCGAGAGCTGCCAAGTTCACGCTCGCAGAATGGAAGCTCAGCAACGATCTAAGATGCAGGAACACCGAGGACCAACAGCAACTCGCCGACAGAGTCCTCGGAGAATGCGACAGAGTCCGCACGGAAACAGCAGAGAGATCCCAAATCATGAAATCTACGACAGACAGACGACTTGAGGAACGTATAGGTGACGTTGAGTTCAATAAAAATGAATTGCAAATTCAGCGACGTGAAATTTGTATCGAATTGGAGGCCCTAGGAGTGTACAAAACACGATTGCAAGATTGTCTCACTTCACTGCAGACCAATGCCTTAAATATTTGCCGAAAGTGTCTTATGTTAAGGGATGGACGTGTCGGGATCGATTTAGTTGTCGACGAGGTGGAACATGCTTTGCAAAACGAAATTTCTACAATACTTGGGGGTCAGAGCATGCTGAAACGAGTATTGGAACAACTTAATGAGCAAATGAGGCGTTTGCGTGCTACTCGGTACCTTCTCGATAGAGATTTGCAATATAAACAAGCAGCGATAGACGTGGACAAAGGAAATTTATCATTGAAACCGACGGATCTATGCCTGTCTGTTTATGAAGGTTATGCGAATCTCGACCCTTCAAATATATCTGCAGAAGAATATAATTCTTACTCAGCAAAAAACATTCAGTCAGCCGCTAGAGAAGTTACTGGCGCCAGGCCGATAAGGATGTTTGTTGACACTCTTTTGAAGCAGGTTATAGACGATCTCTGGGTGGCTTACAAAAAATGTAACCATGAGTTTAATGAACGGATTAGGGAGACCAAACTCGCTAAAGGAAAGTTAGAAGATATGCATCGCGAGACAACGCAGAAGATAGCTGATATGCAGAACAATATTTTGTTGTTACAAAAAGCTTTGGCAGATAAAGAAGGAAACATAGCATTGGCTCACACGCGGCTCGGAAGACGGGCTAATAGAACGGGAGCAGAATTAGTGAAGGATCCTCCGGGACAAGCTCTGTATTATGAATGTGAGATGCTCAGGAAGAGTACTGAGCAGCTTCAACAAATGCTGCAGGAGGCAACATCTTCTCTTCGTTTTTTGCTCCAAACCCAAATCCAATTAGAAGAAGATATAAATGTGAAAATGAATACTTTAAAGATAGACGAAGTAGACTGTATGACTCTAAGAGAGTCTATGGACTATCATGCGTATTAATGAAAGTTATTATTTTAATTTAGTTCCATTATTTATATAACTTTAGTTGATATTCATAAATGCATTGTTTTCTTCATTGTAATGAATTCTACGTCCAGTAAGTTGCATATTACGTGGTATGCTATAGTTATTACATAGATATTTTTATCATTTGTACTTCATAATATTTTAGTAATTTATTTTATTCGATAATATTATTTATGTTTTCATATTCAATAAAAGTTTTTTTTATAACACTACTCTACTATTTTGCCTACTCTACAGTAAAAAAATATTATGTTAGTGAGTCATAATAAAGTTGTATAGTATTTTAAATTCAAAATAATGCAATCAATAATGCAAGGAATTTAATAAAATAATGCATAGGAAATAGCATGCGGCGTCACGCGTTGTCATGACAATGACTGTTGTTGTTACGCTAAGTACGCAAATCATACAAATTATTAAATTACGCAAATTACTTCGAGGTTTAGGATGGGTGACGAAAAACTGATAATCTCAAATTCAAATTCCATATTCGAGGAACTCGCTTTTTGTAGCGGTAAGCAAGCTTTAGCTTTGATTTTAGAAACAAAGCAACTTTAACCGTGGCTGTATCTAGAATGGGTGACCAAAAGTTTGTAATCTCAAATTAATTTTCTATATACCTACGAGGAGCTTAGTTTAGTAGTAGTTGGTACGATTAAGTCGATTTTAGAAACAAAGCAACTTTCACAATAGTTGTTTTGTATGGATGACCAAATTTTTTTTAATCTCATGTAGGAAGGCTTATGCCTAGGAGCGGCACGAATACAGGCCAAATACCAGAAAATTTTGATACTATGTTATTAAGAAATCGGTTCAAACCTGTATAAGCGTGTATCAGCTTACATTTTGAGAAAATTTCAATTTGAGTTAAATTTTTCTTTATTTTTCATATAAAATTATTTATTCTTTATGAAAAAAGCGTCGACCCAAGATGGCGTCGACGGATCCCCCCTCTCGAAATACGACGTCACATGCTTCCGTACTAAACGCGTCTGTCGTTCCCTCCTCATACCAAAAGCTTTTTGTATTGTAGCTAATTCCACCTTGGTTCTGAATCATTCATTCCGGCTATGTATTTTTTTATCTACGTAGTAATAACCCATAAAACCTTTGCATGTATAAAAAGCCATGCAGAACCAAGAAAATTTTTAGGACGTCTTCGTAAAATTTACAAAATATCTCAAAACGTAGGTGTTTGAAGTGACGTTTTGGGATGCTTAGCTCAAAGCTCGGTGGCGTAGTAGTTAGTACGCTTTGGCTTTCGATTAAAAAAAAGCTACCTTCGTCATGGTCAGGCCGTGGATGGGTGATCATATCTTGGTGATCTCGAACCCCTCCGTGCTTCGGAAGGCACGTTAACCGTTAGTCCCGGTCGCTATTGTGACCGTTTCTACCCATCAACCCGCATTGGGCCAGCGTGGTGGTATTACGGCTTACACTCCTCACGTGTTTCTCCATGAGGAAGGCCTGTGCCCAGCAGTTGGAGGTATATAGGCTGAGGACAGGACATAAGATATTTCTAATGACGACTATCTACGTGGACGAGTGGTCTGTATGCCAGTAAAGATGTCATTATCGATGTTTAAAAAGTTTATTTGGTTAGCACATTGGAGTCCAGCCGGCGGCGGGATGTTAAGTCGAAAACGCCTTCACCGGTAATTAACATAACACGAGCATAAGCTACTTTGAACTCGTTAAAATGTCTGAATGTCATATATTGTTTTTTTCAAACCTCTTTCGTTTGACCTACAGCGTGTTTGAGGCTTCGCAGTCCCTCTTCTGGGCTTCCTTTGGCATGGTGGGTTTGGAGAACTTCGAGCTGGCCGGTATCAAGAGCTACACCCGCTTCTGGGGCCTGCTCATGTTCGGCTCATACTCGGTCATCAACGTAATCGTGCTGTTAAACCTCCTCATCGCTATGATGTCCAACTCCTACGCTATGATTGATGTGAGTATTTTCGATTTGAAATATCGGTAGGTTGAGTTCAGATAACTTAAAGCAGCTGATACCTAATTGGCAACTGTTCACTTGTCTTAGGAATATCCTAACATGCTAGGTATGTTACTTTAAGCTAATACCAATTGATAAATGAAGACTTAAATAGTCTTTATTTATCAATCCTTGGTGGCTTGACACATTAATAAGATAAATATTTGTGGAAAATAAATAACCCAGCCTAAGTGGCATGGGCAACGCGATATTATATTTAATTCAGTATGTGTCGCGGCTAGAGCCTCGACATATACTGAGTGGAGACCAATTTGGCAATTTAGCATTTGTAACGTATAAACCTATTTATTTTGTAATGTTATGTATTTTTTATTATTGCCAAATAAACATTTTTCTTTCTTTCCTTTCTTTCAATTTGACAGTTGAACGTGATAACGTTCAAAGTCAAATTTATAATGATGCCGATTTATTTATAGAATTGTGATGTTTTTTTTTGATGAAGCTAGCTGATAGTAAGTAAACTTTTAAAAATTTTACTCTGTTATTAACATAAAATAGTTTGGGGACCACGTTTGAATGCTCAATAAAATTGTATTTCATTACGTTTACGTTCGTTTAAGTTCTTTTATTCACAAAGTTTCAACTGATTGATCGTTCTACCAAGCAATAAAAGTTCGAAAACTTCAGATTTCAATTATGGTGCCTCAATAGAATAGAATGTGGGTTAAAAGCTTGGACGGATAGCGGACTGGCTGACAGAAGTCTGAAAACTCTGTAATGCCGATGCTGTGTAGCTTTCAAAGAAAAAAACTTCACGTATAGTATATCTAGTTTACGTTTTAACATTGAGGTTAATGAAGTATTCAAAATTCATTAAAAAATCGAAGAAATTTCGAAAATTCGAAATCTCTCGATCACAATACAGGTTCCTTCAAGAAGAGCGTGAAAAGGCACGTTAGATGTGACTTTAGCCAGGTTTTTCAATTCTGTTGTACTATATCTCAAGAATAAATGGTATTTTATACTAGTATATAAATATTTTAAAAATACTGTGCAATACATCTAAAAACCTATGATATTGAACTCTGTTAACATCGCAAGAGAAGTTTATTGAAGTATGAATGAAAATTAAGAAAATATTGGAATGCATTACGCTAGCTATTAAAATACTGAAGACTTGGGCATGGGTATGGGCTTAGTTATCTTTTCCTTCTCTTTATAGGGAAAAAAAGAAAGCAAATTAGTGACCGCTACAGTTATGTATTTATCAATTATGAATTGTCAGGTATTTCTTTAACACTTCGTTGCTTTTACTATTATGTCGCCGTAGCCGTCCTCCTATTCATGCGCAACAAACGGGGTGTATAGGAAATTGTCTGTCGGAGCTGGAACAAACAGAATAAAAATTGTTTTCACATTGTTCGAGACTTGTAGTGGTAACAATGTGAAGGTTCCGGATTTGAAGGCAGTTTTTGAAAGAATCATGTGCATCGTTTGATCTTGCTATACTTGGGAATACGTACGTTTGAAAACTTTGAATACGCACGACAGTACAACTCAACCCGTTCTCAAAAAAGTTCTGCGAAATGATCTATAGTCTATCCATTTTGATCTGAGACAAAATGTAAACAAACCATAAAAAGGGTTCTTTATGATGTCGATACTCATTGTCGAAAGGTTTTATCAAAAACATACGATTATTTAATATTTCATCATTACAAACTTTTTAACTGATGTAAATTGAGTAATTACTTGTCACCTTCAATAGTTTTTGGTATTTTTACTTCAATTTTATATTTTTAACGTAATTTTAGAGTACTAAATTAATCGTTGCTACTAAAAAAAACCTAAAACATAGTATTCTCAAACTTTTATTCTGAGTATATAATACTTCCAAAAGAAGATGAACAATCATAACACGTTCATAACACCTTGAATCTACTTTGAATTTAATTGATATATTTAATATTTAGTTTCATTTGGATGATAACAATGATAGCTTGTGTTTTAAATACACTTAATATACCTAATACTCGTAAAACATTACTTCATTACACAAATAAATAATGTTTATATTCAATGACGATATTGGTATATTAAGTACGGCTACTCCTTTTCTATTTTATTAAAAAAATATGAGAACCACAAATTCTTTGTTTACCTTTTGTCTCAGATCAAAATGGGTAAAGTATAGAAATTTTATTTTATAATAAATTTTAACAAATATCAATATCAAAAGTAAAAATAACGCAAAAGTTTATACGCTGTGTTAAAGTAACTGAACATAGTTATAATTATATCTAAATTGTGTGTTGTATTGTGGAATTGAATTTCTTATTTTGGCGAGGTTTAACGATCAATAAAGTTTTTATTAAGGCCCACTTGTGCGGTCGAGAGTTAGCACCTAAACTTGGGGCAAATATATGGACAACCCCTGGGTTAGGTGCTAACTCTCGATCGTGCAATTGGGCTTAAGCGTACGAATTTTGACAGTTGGATTTTAAATTGCTATTGCCATGAATAGGAACATTCTGACGTGGAGTGGAAGTTTGCGCGAACAAGGCTCTGGATGAGTTACTTTGAGGAGAGCGCGACCTTGCCACCTCCGTTCAACATCTTGCCGACACCAAAACTGCTTCTTAAGATGTTTGGCTTGAGGAAGAAGGATAAGCTGAGGAAAATGAAACTAAAGGTTTGTTATAGATAGATAATCTTTAACGACTTGCAGTAACAAAGCTAATTTCGCCATGGTCAGTCCTGGGATTGTTCCTGCGTGCTTCAGAAGGCACGCTTAGCTGTTGGTCCCAGACTCTTATACTCCTCATGTGTCTCCATGAAGGAAGGCGTGTAGACTGTTATTGAATTAACAGTAAATGGGGGTTCGCTACTAGCATTTAAGTATACAACTATAGCGAGTAGCGATTTTACGTTGTAAGAAAGTCGAACTATTTCATGCCAATTCAAGATGGGTAAAACCGTGTGGTACTATTTTTCAAAATTACTCTTTCAGTTTTGGAGTGTGTGCTCGGCGTTTTTGGTGTGAAAGATTATTAAATATTCTATTCATCATCCTATAGACGTCCACTGCTGGATATAGGCCTCTTACTCAAGTCCCGGGAGCGAGACACAGTAGCAAAATCTATTAAGTTGGCATGCCGAATTGCTATCCGGGCACGAAAAGGGTTAATAGTCGGGGTTTTAAAACAACAGCTCGAAATTATTGACACTAATAATTGTTCACAACTTAGCTCTTTAATAGCGGTTAACCTACGAAATAAGTGCAATATTTCCTTTATTAGATTCACTTTCATTTTCAAAACTGACTAATATTAATTTGTTTAGACGACCGGTCATTTCTTCAAGCTCTTAATTAAGTGACCGAATTTATAGTCTTCATTCGTGCTTGAAATAATTTACGTTTCTTTTATCTTGTGAATTTCAATTAATATTCAAATTTCGTTTAGCTTGTTAAAAAATTATAAGTCGTCAGAATTTTGTCACAATTCTTGTGAATGATAGACATCAAGTGGGTTCACTAAGTTATCTATAGATAATGGCTCTCTTTGTGTACGTATAAAGCACATCACAACGCAACTACCTTATTGAATAGGCGAAATTTTTGGTTAGAATTTTAGGTATATTAAAAGCCAATTAGTATCCTTATAGCCTTCCTATACTACTTCCTACATACTTCCTATAGATGCATAGGAAGTTGAAGATAAAATCAGTATAAAAGTCAGTGATAGCCGAGTTGGGTAAGACTAATACTACATGTGACAGCTCGATTCACGCCGCCCGACTTTGAATATAATATTTTTATACTATGATGGTAGAATGAATGAAATTGGAATATAAAAAGAAAAAACTTAGGTACAATTTTTTTTTAATATTGCTTGCCTCACACAGTGCCTAATGCATGGCAACAGGTTGACCCCCACATGGGGACTTAACGTAACAGGCAAAATTTAGGTCGATTTCGTGAAATCTTTATGATTAAAATGTGTAATTGCCAGGAACAAAAAGAAAAAGAACATGATGTCCGCTACCTAGCCGTGATGCGGGCTTTGGTCTGGCGGTACGTGTCTGCTATGCACAGAAAGATGGATGATGAACCAGTCACAGAAGATGACATCAATGAACTGAAGGGAGATGTGTCAGCACTTCGCTATGAGCTGCTTGAGGTCTTTGAGAAGAATGGCATGGATGTCTCCTTCACTGACAGGAAAGAGAAGGGTAAGTAGCAAAGATATTATTTTAACGCTAAATCGAGACATTTGGAGTAAAAACGAATGAAAGTAGTTCGATTCTATTTGAGAAGTAGAAGATCTTACTTTTTTAATGACGGGGAGTTCCACACGGATGTGACCACAGACATGGGTCTGTGGGAAACTGAAGGGGTTTTGTATTCGCGGTTTGTAAAGGTCATAAGTGTTTCTATAAGTTTATTTTAAATTATATTGATCAATAAAGTTTCAGGATATTTACGTGGGCGTATTCTAAGTAGGCGGGCAATGTCGCAATTTTAATAGTTTTTTTGTTGATTTTTAATGAAAGTGATATTTTCTCTGTGCTATACTCTGTCATTGCTATATTTATGTCTGTCCATTTTTCTAGCCGGATATTTCGAAATTTATGTACAGAAATGTTTTTACAGTTTTCAAACGACAAATTTTAAAAATTCATTAAAAATATACGCTAATTACACAAAACCGAAAAAAGTGTTGTGGTATTGTGTGGATCATTAAAAGAATACTACTAACGCATCTCTTCCCTTGGGTGTCGTAAAAGGCGACTAATAGACTTAGAACTGCACAACATCCTATAGCTTATAGCGGCGCCGGGCTCACCACCTGTCACGTTGAGCATATGTGCAGTCACAGCTTGGTGAAGTGCGGACTGTGCAATTGGACTGCTTTCGCGGTACTTTTGCCTAGTCTCTGACTAACCCCTAGAGGATAACAGACGTAATTAAATGTATGTATTTAAAAGAAACAAAATAATTTAATAAGACCTCCAAAATGCGACGTTTCCAACTCGCTCAGAATGCACCCTCATTAACTGTTTGTAAGTAGGTATGTCGACGACATGATTGTATTTTAATATATTATCCTTCAAATCCCATAGCCGTCCTCGGCAAAAAGATGAAGGTATGGGAGCGTCGGCTAATGAAGGACTTCCACGTGGCCCCCGTGGCGGGCGTGGACGAGGACAAGCCGGAGAACGAGGACGGGCTGGCCAAGTTCAGGAGGATAGCCAAGATGGCGATCGCTAGCACCACCAACGCCAAGTGGGACCAGACTCTCGCACAGACTGGCATCTCGTACGTAGTACTGTCCGTTCGATTCTGAATTGCTCTTTCCTATTTAACTAGTTAATGGTCAGAAAACGAGACACAATGGAAACATCTACCTCTTGATTGCGATCACCGGTGTTCGCGGTGACCGCCCAGGGGATTAGTCCAGCACTCATTTACGCCACTTTCCATTTTGCCCTTCATACCTATCACTTTCTTAAGAAAGTCTACTCCTAACTTCCATCCTGTGCCCGAGAACGAGGACGGGCTCGCCAAGAGTGCCAAGTTCCCTGCCCTATTCCCAATGTGATTTGGGGCTGACGCACCATATCATCCGCTTGCATTTTCATGTATCATTCGTAATAACAACACTCACCACCTTTCTCCCTTTAATATTAAAAAAATTAATTGTCAAAAGTAGAATTATGAAGGGTTAACTGGTTACGTGATGAGGATTTTGATTAACTGCCAAACCATGATGATTAACTGCGATTTTCTTAAGGCGAACAAACTATAGTCTGATAGTCTTAGTTGTACTCTTATATCAGGCATCATAATTTTTTCATTTATCTAGAAGCCAAATCGGGCGATGCCGTACTCGCGAATCCTTCAAGAATCAGCAGAACCTTCAACGTGCTATGGACGAGGCTAGGAAGTTAGTCTTGCGATCACCTTTACCAGGTAAACTTCGTTACATTATCATTACCTACTATATGATTATAGTGACAACAGTTTCTAATTAAATCTTTTTATATCCGAATGTTTTGTGTAACAGGATCACGCGGCGCGTCTCCCATAGAGATGCCTCTGACGCCGGGTCATACATTATTGGAGCTGATAAAGGATATATCTACCGAAGTAGGAGGAGAACCGGTGGATCTTAGTTCTCCTACTCCTATGTCTCCGTTGTTTAAAGGTACTTACCAGCATTTTACTTACAGCTGGTAGAAGTAATCCTTTACCATACCATTATGAACGATAAAACAAATGAAATGATGATGAAGAAAGACTGAGAAACAAAATTCAAACTTTGCCTCCAATGGGAACGGAACTCCCGATTAACACCGGTTTGAACTAATGAAAGCGGTTAAAGTAATTTTCTTTTGATGTCTTACAGTTTTTTAGTTCATCAAACAGTGTATTTTTAATAGCATCCAAACGAACAATCACATGGTAAAGATTCTGCGGCTACTACTTGAAATGCATGTGTTTTATTACTATTAAAGTGCTTATTTCGTGATAGGTCCTGACGCGAGTGGTCTACCTGTGAGCGGTCTGCTGTCAGCCGCGAGCGCGCAGAGCCGCGCCGCCTCGCCCAAGCCTCGCACGCCGAGCCCTGCGCCACCTGCACCAGCTAAGGTATAATGAGTAGATGATGAATTAAAGATAAACATTGGCAGGAAAACGGAAAATTGGCGTAAAGTCTAAAAGATTTAAAAAAGCAAAGCGGTTGCTAGCTGTGTGCCCTCGACCACGGGGCGCTCAGATTCACTCGCGATGCTGTTGCGCTTCTGTGGCGATGCAAGCGCGATTCAGTGCTCTTGCTTCTCCACTCACGATCCACCCTCCCTCTGCTCTCTCCCCGATGACGTCCGACACGGTCGCGCGTTTGTATCGATTTCATCGCACGTTGATAGTGCGTTGCTACAAAAAGATCTTAATGAATAAGTAAGGTTAGCTTATAAAAGTTTCCATCATACTAGAATTGTATTATTACCATCATACTGTATTATTACCATAAATTCATTTCAATCATGGTAGGAAATTATTTCAAGTGCAAAAATGTATTGGTAGGCTGCAGTATCAAAAGCTGCCACTCCCGTACCAACACCACGAGGACCGAGTCCTGTGCCATCAAGAACCATCAGCCCTGTTCCTGATGAACCAACAGCATCAGGTAAAGACCGTAATCTTTGAAATTATTCTTATATAGTTTATTTTAATATGTCTCTGTTTTTCGATAGGGGGTGTTGAATTGGAACTTTCTAGTAGCTATTGAATGAATTGTTCTTATTATTTACAGTAAAACTTGGAATTTCTTTTATTTATTACGCTCAAGGTTGTTGAAAATTTCTACTGTTAGGAAGTTACCTAAGGCACTTTTCAGACCCTCTTTAATATTAGTTTTGAACACGAGGAGACTGGTATGTTTAGATCCTGATATAAGGCTCTCACACATAATTTATGTCTTAGAACCAAGTCCACTGAAAGCTAAGCGAGTGCCAGGGGAGTTATCTCCACCAAAAGTGATCAAGAGAAAACCACCAGCTCCTCCATCTCAGGGATCAGAGGATCAGGTTTGTCAGTTTGTACCTCCTTTCTATGACTTTTTTTAATATCACAGGTAAGCTCTTGGCCTTCATCTCACCTGATGATAAGTGACGATAAGGCCGAAGCAAGCTTCACCTGTAATCCTCAACTACCGAGGAACTGGCTATCTTACCTCTGATTGCCGAAACACAACAATTCTTATAACATTGTTATTATGGCGACAAATTTCGGTAAGATGGTGGTAGTTAGCCAGGCGGACTTAGAAGCCCTACCACCAACCAAACCGAGCAGAAAAACCCCTGCTCCCGCAGTGAATCGAACCCCGGACCCCCTGATCTACACCCGGTGGTGTCAACCACTAGACCAGAGGGGCGGTTAAAATTTTCTATGTTCATCTTTTGTCGTAGTGAAATTTTTTACACGAAATGTTCTATAGCTATGTATGTAGTCATAGCAATAAACTTCATGTTTTTGAAATGAGTAGGTTAATCAGTATCTTATTAAAACGATGAATTTAATATTGTGTTTAATTAAAAGCCATCTGAGGGAGCAGCCCAAGACATTAAATCTACAGAAGATATAGCAGTGGCCAGACCTGTAGCTCCAGAGATCAAGCCTACGGAAGGAGCCATCCCACCTCCACCTCCGCCAGTTAAGCCAAAGGTAATGCTTAGGCATGATAAATTAATGAATATCGTCAAGGTTAATGTTATGAGTTATTTAATTTATTTTTCGAGTAACTTTAAAATTCTATGTTTTATGGTGCTTAGGTCTGATAAGTGATTGTATGAACTGGAGTGAACCATTGGAACAAACCAAAAAGACAAAAGTAAGGTGCATAAAACAGATATCGAAATATTCATCCGGTGTTTTATTTAATCAGGCTCCTGGGGCCCCAACTATGGAGATAACACCAAGCACTCCGCCCGTACGCGCAGTACCTTCGCCTCCGCCTCCCAAACCATCTTCTCCACCTAAATCACCAACATCAAAGCCTGCGTCGCCAACACCGAGGCCTGCATCGCCTGCGCCAGAGGCAACTTCGCCAACACCCACAGCTCCTTCACCGACTCCGCCAAAGTCACCATCGCCATTGCCTTCCACTTCGGAAATTGCGGTATGTAGTCTTTGGGATTGGTATTTGTATTGGTTTATTCAAATTACAAAGTAATATGCATTTTAGAGTAAATAATGACTAAATAATGATGAATAAATAAATAATGACTTATTTATTCCACTAATCTATTTCAAGGGTAAACCTATGTCCTACTTTCAGTCATCAGTCTATATACGTCCCACTGCTGGGACAGGCCTTCCTCATGGAGAAACACATGAGGAGTATGGGCCGAAACACCACCACGCTGGCCCAATGCGGGTTGGTGGGTAGAAACGGTCACAAATGCGACCGGGACCAACGGCTTAATGTGCCTTCCGAAGCACGGAGGAGCTCGAGATCACAAAGTCTTGGTCACCCATCCACGGCCTGACCATGGTGAAGGTTGCTTTGTTTTCGATCGAAGCCAAAGCGCACTGACCACTACGCCACCGAGCTCCTTAGAGCTGCCTACTTCCAGTAATGGATCTATTTCAATATGTTTATATTTCCACAGCCTACCCTACCACCTACATCTCCCCCATCGACGCCAATGCGCTTGTCTTCTACTTCAAGTACTGAGCAGCTGATTCCTCCACCTTCACCAGAACCGCTTCGTCCAGCGAAGAAGCTTGATGAAATCAAGACTATCAAGAGACAACCCAAGACTGGCTGGCTTTGAATCACTGCCATTACTATTCAAAACGAAACTATTTTCTTTATTCTTTTTAAGAGATCCAATGTTTACTTGGATATTTATTTAAGATCGTTATCACATTTAGAACAATTTTTCTCAGTTAAAAACATATTGGAAAATATTTGCATTTAATAAACTAGGTTTGTTATTTATAGTATTTTCTTCTGCACTTTAATGTAAAGAGTTAGTAAGTCACTGCCTGTCACGTATACAAAAGTTGTGCTATTTAATTTTTTCTTTAAAGGAAAGGAATGTTAAATGATTGCCGGTTTAAAATATCTATTATAAATAATTGTGTATTAAATACCTGTAATATAAATGTAATATCTCGTTTAGTATATCGACGTGCTTTTTAAAGTTTCGACGGACGTCACAGTGATAAATGAAGGTTGAAAGTAAATAGAACAGTGATTATATAGACACACAATTAGTATATTATAATGTAGGACAAATTCCATAGAGGAAAGTAGGTAAGATTGAATCATATCGATACAGGATCGAAGGATGACAAATGAGAATTGAGCCCGTAGTTTCAGAGCGTCAAATTCATGACTAATATGAATGTCTGATAGACGGCTGTAGTCGCCAAGTGATATTTGATTCTGTGTCGATTGGCTGTGGGGTAGATGGTATTTTTAAAAATATATTCAATTTTGTACGGTAGATATAAAACCATGGAAATTTTTGTAACTACCACATGAGTTTCTATATTTTTTTATTTCTGTCATTATATGCGATGTTACGCTAGATTGTAATCACTGTGACCGAAGGATTTCGCCGAAGAAGACAGTCGAAAATCTCTGAATAATTTGAATTTAACCAGTACTCCGACTTAATGAGGAGAAAAAAATATATACATACAATATAAAAATGAACATTGTAATGTTCATTTTTATATAGCGCGTTTTAAAAAATACTTATAAAATATCCCGTTTTTTCATTTATTATTACAACCAATATAGTCAAAGCTCTAAATATGAGCTAAAAATCTTATTTTTATTGAGTAAACATAGGTATACATAATATTTCTTCACAGTTTAGATACTCTTATATTTCACAGAAAATGTCATTCGGTCATACTATAATTTTCAATATATTGTTTAAGTACTATTTGAATATCGATTAACTAACCGCCTTTCCGCTTTACGGGTATAATTTTGTATGAGCCATCGTCTATACCTATTAATGTCATTCACAATAAAGATTTGTTCTATATTTTTCTTCCATTTAGTTGCGAGAAAGACATAAAAGAAGTGTGATATACTCGTACATACGAAATATTCCAAAAGATTCAATATCAGTCAACTTTCAATCTTACAAGGGAAGGGTAACAATAAAAAATTGGGTATCGAATTGAGGAAGTTTGAATACCGACTGATTTGGTCCCATATAAGTTATAAAAAGTATCCCTAACTAGTTAAAATATATTTTTCTACAAAAAGTTTTTTCCTACCTCTCTCTATACATATTGTTATTAAAACGTATTTTGAGGGTTCTTATTTGGCATCATTTTTTTAGCTTTTTCACATTCGGAAAACAAAAAAGATTCCATTAATATCTAAAGCTGTACATAGGTTTCTTATATGTAAATCTATTAATTAAAGCCAAATTATTTATATTTGTGTATGTGTCCGCCTTGAAAATAATTTAAGCTTTGATTCACTGCTTGCTTCTTCGGGAGTGGAACTTAATAATTTAAATATTGGGGGCGCTTTAAAGAAAATCTTTACGGAGGCACTGTGCAACAACAAAACGTTATCCGGTACTTTCCGAAAAAAAATTACAAGTAGGTATTTATTGATTCGTTCGAATTAAAATAAAATGTATTTTCGTACATCATTATACCTATTAATAAAAATAGTTAATTGTGAACTAATTTTACATTTTTAGCCACCAGTGTAAGGCAATAATAATATATAAACTGGTAATATTTTGTAAATTGTAATACATGAATAATAAAGCAATATCAATGTGTTTTGTATTTTCATTAGCTGTGTCAAAAATATCCTATTTTCTTTCGTAAAATTATTATTTAATAAATTTGCTAATTCTATGTGTAAGTTTCGGTTAACTATGTAAAATGAGTAAAAATTTTGGCATAAAAACGCTGCGCAAAATTTCACCTTTTGCCATTATTCTCGAGACGTAACATTTCCGATATTGTAATGCTACTTAAAATTATAAAAGGAATCATTGATTGTCCTGAAATTCTGCGCAATATTTTGATTAAGGTACCCACACCTCGTAATAATGCTTATTAAGCATTCAGCGTCCCTCTTTCTCGCACTAACTACAGGCATAACAGTTTTATTATTGGATCTTGCAACTTATTTAATGGACTTGGTGTTAATGTAGACATATTTTGTAATAGTATCCTTAGCATCAAAAAAGCAATGTGTGTGAATGTGATGGCTGCCTTAGTTTTGGTGGCCTTGTTTTTAGTTTTTAGGCTATTTCCTTTTTTCTATGTTCTATTTTAATTATGGCTATTTGTGATAGCTTTTCATTGGCATTTAGTTTTTAATATAGATGTTATGTTTTTGAATATTGCTGTTAGCTATCCGAATAAAATAAAATAATTTTGTAACAATATATTCTCGTCTCACAATTAAATTTAAAAAAAAAATTTACATATTAATATGACAGGTAAGCTCTTGGCCTTCATCTTGCCTAATGGTAAGTGATGATCACCTGTAATCCTCAACAACAGAGAACTGGCTATCTTACCTCTGATTGCCGGAACACAACAATGCTACAACATTGGCGACAAATTTAGGAAAGACGGTAGCCAGGCGGGCGTTGAAGCCCTACCAACCAAACCGAGCAGAAAAACCCCAACCCCCCGATCGAATCCCGGACCTCTCGATCAACACCTAGTGGAGTGAACCACTATATACTAGAGAGGCGGTAAAATTTTATAGATACTACTTTCGCAAGTAAAACAAAGCTTTGTTGATAAGTCAATCGTAGAAACTTAAGTGGTAATTTATACTTTTCTTTTAAATTTTCTTTTTCAAAAACAAAAAATAAAACAGAAATTTTTTAATCTACGTTGCCATAAAATACTTGTTACTTAATTTTTTTACAAAAATTCTAAGATATAGCCATTATGAGCTCATCTATCTTTGCTTTATTTAATTTGTCAATGTTGCCAGCATTAATTAACTTAAGTAATTACCATTAGCAGAACGGAAAATAATGTTAATATTGGATTTTTTTGGATGGTTTTAGTAGTTTTACTTAATGACATATTGCTTTTCCTATACGACCACAGTTGATATAATTTTTCTATTGGAACATTCTAATGGAGCTTGGTAGCCGTAGTGTCTTACACTTTGGTTTGAAACAAAGCTACTTTGACCATGGTTTGTCCTAGGATGGGTGACCAAAATTAGCTGATATTGAGATATTGAGACATCCATGAAAAATGTGTATGAATCCCGTATTTTATAGACAAACACTGTTTAGATATTAGCTTTGCATGTTGGTAAAGAAAGCGTAACACATAAAACACAAACTAAATACCGATACTATTTACTTTAAAGTAAATTTTAGAATTAATGATCTAATGGACTTCATACAAGTATTCTAACTAAACCATAAATCCGAGAGACTATAAAATAACATGAATTAGACACATAACTAATTAAAACTTGGGGAACGGCTGCCCCATCTTTAATTTCTAGCGGCGCCGGCGTTACGTCGCAGTTGAACTAATAGTCTGTAGAATGGACTTAGGGCCACTTGCAGGAAATTTAAATCGAGATTTAAAACTAGATTTAGTAATTTTTTGAATATTCTAGTATGGTTAAAATGTCAAAAAATGACTAAATCTAGGTAACTAGGTTTAAAATTTCCTGCAAGTGGCCTTTAGTGATTTGTTGAAAGCCATAGTGAAATTGTCAAAAACTGACAAAATCGAGATTTAAAATAGGTTTAAGTTTTTCTGCAAGTGGCCCTTAGTATTAAAATTTATTTCAAGCCGGTGCGATGGCGTTCGTACGCATTGGCTGTGAATATTGTAAACAAATCTACTTCGCCATGGTCACCCATCCAAGGACAGACTATGGCGAAAGTAGCTTAATTTTCTATATCGAAAGTCGAAGCGTACGATTTTAAACTAAAGACGAGACTAAATTCGTGATGATAAGTTTGTTTTTGTTTTTGTAGACTAGACTGCACTATAAGCAGGTTAATATTGCAAAATGAAGTGAAAAACGGATCTATAATTCTTGAAATAAGAAAATAAAAATTACGATACATACAAGCTACGGCTGAAACGTGTGGTAGCGGCTCATTAACACGTTCACTCCCCAGTGCCGCATCAAAGGAAAATAATTTTATTTCTGTGCGTTACGCACAAACATTTCTCGTTCATTTTTCAATTGGAAACTAATTATATATGAAGCAAGGATGTCAGAAATATAGTTATCTCTTTTGTACGTGTATGGGAAATTGGTTAATCCGCCACCGCCCCAGCGGTAAAACAAGGACAATGAGCTGCCCACACAGGCCGGAACTCAAATACGACCAAATACTTCTCGTAACGCAGTGAACGTGTTAAAAGAATACTACCAAACCATCTCGTTCCTTGTAATCCTCGTAAAAGGCGACTAATGGACTTAGAACTGCACAACATTCAACAGCTTATATCTAGCGGCGACGGGCTCACCACCTGTCACGCTGAGTGCAGTCACTGCTGGTGAAGCGCGGACTATGGCAATGGACTACTTTTGAGGTCCTTTTGCCAAGTCTCTGACTAACCCTTAGGGAATAATAGTCGTGATTATATGTATGTATGTACACACAATTTAGGCCCGGCAAATTTAAGCAGAAAGTTAGGCGGGTCGTCTACGCAGAAGTTGATCTATATTCGTCGCAATTTAACATTTAGACAGCTAACACGTCAAATTTTTAAGGAATTGTACTTTTTTAAAGTTAGACTAATTCTGACAAAAGAGGGACGAATAACACCTGTGTTTTAACCAGTGTAGTGGGCTTTTTTGTTTTGTGATGCCCAGACAGTAATGTAGGTAACGTTACGCCAATCGTTTTTTTTTGAAAATAATAAATATTTAGTTAGTAGCTTTGATTGCTTTATAATTAAAATAAAGAATTATTGAGTAGAGAAATCTATCGCTTAACAATCACCCAAGATCAACGTAGTCGTCTTTTAAACACAGAATAATTCAATAATTAACTAAACTTGCCACATTACAAATCAAATGGTATGAATTGTGATTTAATTTATTATTGTAAGTATATTCTATTCTATTCTATAGGTCTACCTCATCTACATCGTGCATTGAAGGATATGATCGGTGGCGTAGTGGGTAGAGTAGTACGCTTTGGCTTTCGATATCCACCACCACGAGGCATTGCCGTTTGCCTGGTCTCACGAAGAAAACCGATTATTACTTGTAAGTTTACTTGAGTAGATTCACTTATTTATAAATTGACGTTTTTAAGTGTTTGTATATCAAGCCTATAAAATAATTTTATTTTTTATTTTGATCAGATAAAGCTTGACAAGAAGCAAGTTCCCTTGGTTGCTATTTGTTACATCATAAGTAAGGCCTTTACCAGATAGACGAGGCCTAAGTTGGCGGCTTACCGCGGGCCGCGGCTCCGGGGAGTGCCCGCTGCAAAGTTCACACAACGCTTCTGCCTGGTAAGGCCTTAAAAGAAATGAAGTTTTGAGAGTTCTCAGATACCGCCATGTTTTATTCTAAGTACTGTCAGTTACACGTAAACCTAGCAGCGGTGCATAGTTTAAAATACAAAGTTCCTGTAATCTGAGATCATCTGAGATCTGTGATCTGAGATCTGTTCCTGTTCCTGTTCTGTAATCTAAATTCCGACTAATAAGTCGGAATTTAGATCACGTCAGGTTCAGGAACATTGAGATCATCTACTTTTGTAAAGCTCTTATTACAGACAAGATTGTAAGGAAGTATAAAAAAGTGATTCGAGTTACAAATCATATGTTTTAGGTTAAAAATAACAAATAAATGAACTGTATTTGTTTTTGTTTTTTTCAACCAAAAACAAATGATTTGTAACTTTAACCACATTTGCTTTGACGCGTGTTGTCTATGCTATCCCTAAGGGCACCTTTACACCAGAGAAGTGCAAACCAGCCAGCCAGCCAGCCAGCTATACTGCAAAGATGTAAAACCTACGCTATGAAATTATGTGACGGTTTCCACTAATACTAAGCTATATAAAGTCTGTTCATACTAACTTGTCCTATTTTAAACAGTCTTGGCATTACTGTTTATTGAAATCTATATACATATATAATAAAACTGAAGAGGTCAAATGTTTATACATAGCAAAAAAATCATAAAACAAAGTCAGGAGGATGTATAAGAGGGAAAATACAAAAAAATGCTTTTTCTTATTTTTTGTTTCTCTGTCTGTTTGTACGGGCTAATATCCGAAATGGCTGGACCGATTTCAATGAAATTTTGCATGGTGATACCTTATGGTTAACTCTAAGATACTTTTTATTCCGGAAAATTAACGGATTCCCGTGGGATAATTAAAAAAATAGAAACCGCGGACGAAGTCGCGGGCAACAGCTAGTAGCACAATGTAAAATCAAATGTAAACTTAATTGAAAGGGTTTTAGTCTGTTATAACGATTTATTGTTATAGATTGTTGTCTTTCTTATTATTTTATTTTTAAATGAGTAATTTCGTTAAAAAGTGGTGCCATGATTGTTTACCAATAATGCGCTATGTAGATGCGCAGCCGCAAGGCAGCTTTCGCGAGCCTACTGACATTGCTACAAGACTCGCTACCATCTATGCTATAGATCATCCATCGCTTCCGTAGCACGCATCCATAGTAAGTGTCCAGGAAACTCATCTTTCTTTACAAAAGTCATAGCTTAGTTGAACACCCTTTTCCACCACTGCTATTCTATGTGGTCCAGTTGCACATGATTGGTAAATCAGACGCATCCACAGCAACGTAGCGTAGCACATCTCTGGTGAAAGGCAGCGGCATTTTAAATCTTGTTTTTAGGTCATCTAGTAGGCCAAGTATGATTAGCAGTTATATTCATAAAAAAGTTACAGAGATGTTCATATTAAAATACTGTGTAAATTATTAATGGGTGTTATTTAAACGGTCAGTAAAATATTCGAATTTGGGTCAGCAAAAAAATTCAATCGGTCAGCAAAATAACTAATTGGGTAGCAACTTATCGTCAGCAAATATTTAAAAATGGGCAAATTTTTTTTTTTTTTTTTTTTTTTTATACTACCAGGGTAGCAAACAAGCATACGGCCCACACAGATGGGCAGTGGTCACCGTAGCCTATGGACGCCTGCAACACCGAGGGCATCACCAGCGCGTTGCCGACCCTTAAAAAACCTTTTCACGCCCTTTTTGAAGGACTCCATGCTGTAGTCTCTTGGGAAAGCCTCACCAGGGAGTTCATTCCACAGCCTAAGCGTACGAGGAAGGAAATTCCTCCTAAAACGCACGGTACGCGACCATTGTGGTTCTGTGCTGCCAAATTGTTTAATATATAATATGTTTTGATGACACAAATATAATATAATATATAAAAAATAACCATAACCTAATATCTATCAGAATACATTTCATACGATTAATTAATCCTTGATCTTACATTGATCCTTCTCCTAGATTTTATACATTTCCGGTAACATAGGTAGATATATAATGCTGCCCAAATCATTATTTTGCACCTCAGCTAATTATATTGCTGATCAAATAATTATCTTGCTGCCCATTAAATTACACTGCTGACCAGATATTTATTCTGCTGATAAAATATTTATTTTGCTGCCCAAGTAATAATATTGCTGAGAAAATATTTGTTTGCTGCTCGAATGATTTTTCGCCTGACCAGTTTGTTTCTGACCAAGTATTGAAATAGCTGCCCAATAAATAATAATAATACTTCCCATTATTAATTTGTTGTGTCTCATTGGTTATGCTTGGTTATGCCAGAGGGTAGGATGATAATGGTTTTTCTTTGGTTAATTTTTGTTTTGGTTAATTTAATGGTTACTTTGATCGGTGTTGTATACAGTAGGCCGGCAATATAGGATGTGCTTTAAAATTATTTTAACTTAAGCTTTTGAATTTTAGATGCATTTGTGTTACTACTTTACAAAGACTTTAGAGTCGCAAACAATTCAAAAAGGTAATGTAATTAAGAAGAGTTATTACGGTTGTGACTTTGCCCGAGGCTATTGGGATAGGATTTGTTTTAATCAAAGGATTTGTAGAAACATTTGTCCCCCTTTGGGCGATATCAAGTAAAATCGTAGGGAACGTTTATAACAAAACAAAGACAAAGACAAATGCAAACAAATATTTATTTAATTTATTAAATAAACTTACTCAATAAATTAACAAACTTTATAACATCTACCTAAATATATGGAATTAGAAATAATTATGTCTACTTATTTTCATATACGTAATCTATTTTATAAAAAAAATATATCAAGTTGTATTTAACGAGAGGTCAATTGAGAAAAACAAAATACAAGATACTATTAATAGCAATAGGACTTTTTCCACAAAAAACATTTAGTAAAACATCTAAGATAGTTTACTTACCTATAGCGTAACTAAGAAACAAAACGCATAATAATATTACATATAATACTTAGCCATGTGGATAATATTTTTTTTCACTTTAACTTAATTACTTTTGGCAAATCTTTGTCAATTCGTAAGTTGAGATTTGTTTGGGAGGAATCTTATTATACTTTGATATAATTATAGTTGTAGTTTTATTGAGCATATGTCCGAGTTAATAGTATAAAAAATATATATATTATTTAACATAATAGTTTTCGGACTATTATCTTTATGAGACTGATACTGCGACTAAAAGTTATTTTGTTTATTTACAATTGGGATTAATTGTAGGTATATGACTCATGTCAAAGAGGTAGATAAAAGTTTAATGCCATGTAAAATTTTGTTTAATCTTGTTTTTTGTTCATATTAGATATTGAAGGGAAAACCAATTACGTATATTTTTATAAAAATAAGCAGTGCTCAATGCGTGCAATAGATAAGTAATTTTTATATACTACTTATTCTGAAAATACGTTTTTAATTCTAGAGTAATTTTAAGGACACAATTATGATGCTACCTAAGTTAAATAATATAGGCACTTACAACATTACTGTTGTTACGTTCTCAAAACGTCCTTATTTTCATTAGAGTTGGGAAAATTCTTGAGACATTAGGGTTCCGTACCCAGGGAAAAACCGGACCCTATTTTCAAGACTTCGCTGTCCGCCCGTCCGTTTGTCTGTTTAAGAGGGGTTCCATATTTTTCTCGATATCAATAATGGCAACAGGTAGGCACTTGAAATATTTATAAAATATTCAATTGTATATTTACATAATAATGAATAATAAAATAAAATAAAAAGAAATATTTACTCTCAAACAACAAAAGTGATTTTTGCACGATATTAAAATCAGCACCAGGTAAACGCTTGAAATATTCGCTACTGATGGTAGTAAATGGTACGGAACCCTTCGTGCACAAGTCCGACCCGCCCTTGGCCGGTTTTCAAATTATATGTGAGAGCGGTTGAGATTTTCATTAATAAATAAAAAATGTAAATGGCTTTAAAAAATCACTGATATTATTCTAAATCTGTAACATCATAGGACACATTATTTTCTACATATTACTTTTATAATCTTATCCTATCCATATCTTAATTATTGCTATAAAAGGCATTTATTATCTCACTAATATGTCGAGTATTTGGTCATTTTTTGTAAGAAAATAGCAAGGTGTTAAAAACAGATTTCAAATTTCGCACTTAACTTAATTACGGTTATCTTCACATGAAGCGTACAAACTACATGACAAACACAAGTAAAATGGTATTCGATATGATTGAATACACATGTCATTGTCATCATATTTGCAGAAAAGGCACAATTAAGGCACCTAGATAAAGCTCCGTAAGGCCCGGCGCACATTATCGGCAAAGAAAAGGAATCCTTAGGCATCCCTACATGCAAGCGCACACTGTTGGCAACTTTGCCTTGGCATGCTGCAACGTCCTTAGGGATGCCGAAGCGTCCTTAAGCATGTCGTACCGTCCAAACTACCCCCGAATGTTGCCTTGGCGAAGTATCCCGAAGCATCCCCAAGGCTGCCGATGCAGCAGCCTCAAGCATACCGAAGCGGTATTGTTGTTACTATAGTACGTCTCAATCCAAGTTGCCAAAAAGGTAAACAAAAAAGCCGACTTACCGAATTTGTTATTCAATAATCACACTTTTTACATGGACATTGGCACGTAAATATAATTAACGGGAACAATTGTCGTCCGTTTCAATTGATTTCAATTACCTACTATCATCACAAAACATTTTAGAGATGAAACATTACCTTTGTTTTGTTTACTTTTTTGGAAACTTGGATTGAGACGTACTATACAACCATATATCATGGAAATTTCTACTTTATTGCCATAAAGTTAATGTATAATGCTATTTATCACCTAAAATCCTCAGCCATACCGATGCTAAGTTGTTAACAAGTAGCAGGTAAAACAACTAAAGCGTATTAATTATTCTTTGTTACAATAGCATTAGCTTAGCAATTACTTTGCTTTGTTTATACTATAGGTTGTATGTACTAAGTATTAGTGTATTTAGTACATACAATTTTACTCGGAGTATTAAACAATAAAGCAGTAAAGAACTAGGTAGAGCAACACAGTAAGAAACATTAGTTAAATAAGTTTCTAGATAGATAAAACTAAATAGAATCGGTGTGCAAGTATTGTGTTAAATTAGCGAAAGTAAAATCTCGAAATAAATTAATAAAAAAACATTCTAGGATGGTAACCACAAAGCGCAATTCAATACCATATCAGCAATGCATGAAACGTTACAAATGTGGTACCTATCTTCGTAGCTGCTTTCTTCTTTAGCGAAATCAGTACATACAATAGGTACTAGGCATATCATACCCTCCGTACCTTTAGTTTCACCAATCTACTGTAGATATTCTAAAATCCTCCAAAATCTTTTAAATCCAACCTGACACAATCTTCCCGGTTACTTTAGATTTACCTTTATCGCTAGTTCCACTTCCTGAATGTGTCGGTGAAGGTGATGGGGAAAGTCTCGGACTTTTCAGAGAAGATTTCGGTCTATCAATCCTTGACGGGGATGGTTCTGGCCTGGAACTAGATGTTTCTGGCCTTAGACCCCTAGATTCAGGTCTAGAAATCCTCGATTCAGCCCTAGAAGCTATTTCGGAAGATAACGGTATTGGTGGTGGGGGACTCTCTGGAGGCGGTGGTGTCATTATAACAGGCGGTGGAGATGCTACAATAGGAGGGGGCGTCGTCATCTCTTTAAACTGTGCTTCTAAAGCAGAAGCAGATAAAATTTGTTCAGAATGTAGACTAGGAGTTGGGGTTATAGGTTTTTGTAGTCTAGTATCTTCTTCCCTGGTCATACAAAGAGATTTAGTTGGGGACTCTAGTTCGTCTATTTGGATGATATGTTCTCTTGTCTCAAACTGTGCTGGTGGTGGAAGGCGTCCGTGACTGTCGATGTCGAACCCTGGAGTACTTGGTTCCGAGGGTTCCTGTGATGAAGACTTGAGCGGTCGCGTTTGTTCTGAGCATCCTTCTGATCCTGGAAAAAAGATGATTTTTTGAAATATTTCTGTTCAGTTTGCTGATCAAGAACGAAAATATACCAATTCTAGATAGATAGCTACACTATCGTATTAGGTTAAGGTTACCAGTAAAGTTAGTATAAGAGATGTTCTAAATAAATATTTTTTTATAAAATTTTTCATTATTACCTATGTCTTCAATATCTGCTTCGACTGTTATTTCATGTTCTTTGAGTCCTTCGTCATCAGATGTTTCTGGAATTGGAGTCCTACTGCGGAATGACTTCTTGCCTTTTAAAAGAAAATTGGTTTCACATTAGTTTAATTAATGTATATTTTCATTAACTTAAAGACTAATTTCCTTAAGTACAGAATAGTAGAATTTATATGCATCGAATTATTTAGTTTAATATACTTTAATACAGATAAATAGTAGGATTTATTTGAAGTAGTTTAGTTTTTTAACTTGGAGTTTACTTACTACTGCGTTGTCCCTTTGAGTCACTCCTCTTTGGCGTTTCAAAGACTTCATCTTCAAGACTGAATTCTTCCACGGATTTCGCTTTCTGCTTTTCTCGCTCCGCAAAGTCGGACTTGAGCTTGCTGCGCATGAACTTGGCATACGCAACTCTGGTTGTCGGTGTTACTTCAGACAACTTCGGGTTGAATTCTAAAAGAAAAGACCATTAATAATATTTCAAATCTTATAATTTTTAAAACGAAATACATAATTATAATAAATAATAATACTTCAAACATTCACACCTATCACCTAGCCCCATTTTAAGCAACTAATGCTGCTTGTGATACGGACACTAGATGACGGATAAATATATTTATTAGATATAGATAATAGACGTATAAATATCCTGAATTTATTTAAACATCTAAGACTGGAGAAAAAATGCCTGAAAATTCATCACTCCTCCAACCTCTCGAGATGGCGACGCCTTGAGACCGGCACACAGACCACTAGACCACGGAGGTTGTCAAAATTATCATCATATTATCAGCCTAGTGCTGCTCAATGCTGGACATAAACCCTCCATAGGAAATTTTGTGATTGAATTGCACGTAATATTAAAAAAAAAATACATTTACGCATTATTTTAAGAACTGTTGGAAAGCTTTTCTAACGCTAGTTGGCTTTGGTATTGACTAGCTAATATTGTTATTTAAGAATTAATTGAACAAAAAAATTGGGCTAGCATGAAACCACCATTCTTAGGCCCGATTACCCAACAACCATAGTACTGGCTAATTCCACACTAATTTCATTGCATTTATGATTTTATGTGTTGGATAGTGGCTGGAGGTAGTAAAACTGGCAGTTAGGGATGTTTCAGTTCTTACCCAGCAACTTCTGCGGGTCAATAGTCCTGGCATGCACGTTGTCCAGTATGTGCGCCCGCAGCGATTGCCGGCTGCGGCGCATATCCGCCTCCGACGACTTGCCGATCGGGTCTCGCTTCACCGTGTTGGTCCGGACCAGCGCGTTCCAGTCGCGCTTCTTACTGTTAATACAACTGTTATTTTAATATTTTCGATGTTTATTGCATAAGTACAGTCCGCACGCAAGCTCCGACAAATCGGTGGTTGAGGAAATAAACGCGTATACACGTATTATTATATTATTATTTAAATATATATATAAATAAATATTCATTAATATTCATTAGGGAGAAATAATGTTACGAAAAAAGTTATACACATGAAATTGGATGGGCGTGTATGGAGATTGGAGAAAAAATGGATGGACTGTGTGAATGATTATAATAGGTATGTCATGGAAGTGGATGAGTGGTGAAATGATATAATATGATAGGAAATACTGAAAAACGAAGATGTTGCGCCGACTACGGATAAAATTGGGATCAGGGCAGGAGAAAGGACGCTCAATAATGCTTCAAGAAGCTCAAGATGTTTTAGTATCGACAGTGCAATATTTATCATCATCATCAGCTTATGTTTGTCCACTGCTGGACATAGGCGTCTCGTGACCACAAACTGAAAATAAAGTACACGCTAGCTTTTTCAGCCACCGATTCCTCAGAGCTCGCGAAAGGACTTAGTCGTATTAATGCTTAAGTAGAACTCATTAATTAAATTAAAATAAGATTTTAATTTAATTAATGAGTTCTACTAAGTTTGTTCAAGTGTTATAAGATCAGCAAGTGAATAGATGATAAAAATAGTGTTAATCCAATTTTAAGCTTATCCAGCAAATCTCTTGGAGTTAGTTGTTATGTTTTTTAAATAATCTAATAATTCTTTTCTAATAATAAGGCGTAATAATAATAAGCGTCTGATAATACGGTAACGTAATAACCGTGCGCATTATTATTAGATGTGAATTTACAAAATAAATAAAACTTTGAAACTAAACACCTATCTATCTCTATCTAACTGGCTGTAGCGTGGGACAGAGAACAAACGTTATTGATCCTAAAATCGCCTGGAAGTTTAGGAATATCCTATAACATGACATATTTAAAATCTTATTAAACTGTGTCATTATTATAGTTAACCCAATGTTTCTCTCACCTATCGGTGCTTCCTCTCCTGACGATCGCCTTGGCGATCTGGCTGAAGACATCTTTAGGCTTCACTTCTTTGGAAATGACGTCCTTGATGATTCCCTCCACAATGCCAATTTGGAAGTCTTTGAGTATTCTTCTTTCCATTACTTTGCCTTTCTTTCCAGCGACTGTAGAAATAATATTGAATTGTAAAAGTTTAGCTAGTAATATTAAAATGTTTTTAGAAAATAAGCCGTAAGCCTGATAACTATTCATTATATATTTGGTAGTAAACATTGAACTGTTGACTTTTGTATTCACTTTAAGTATTAAAATAGCTTAATATTTAGACAAAAAAAAAAATGTACATTGTTCTTTTATTCTAAAGTCCGAAAGAAGTTTGTAATTATTCAAAGACACTAGTGCTATATGCCTGAATAATCTGATGATCAAGATTTAAAGTCAAATTAAAAGACAGTCAAGATATATTATCATCATCATCATAATAGGTATCTACTCTTCATACATACATATAATCACGATTATTATCATCTAAGGGTTAGTCAGAGACTAGGCAAAAGCACCGCAAAAGCAGTCCACTGTCATAGTCGGCGCGTCACCAAGCAGTGACTGCCTGTCGCCACTAGAAGCTTTTGGATGGCTGTGCAGTTCTAAGTCCATTAGTCGCCTTTTAGGACACCCAAAGTAAAAGATGGGTTGGTAGTGTTCTTTTAATGAGCTACCACACGACTCTACAAAGCTGTTAAAATTTCCTAACCAAGATTTTCTATAGTTATAGAAAGACACTCACCAGTGCTATCTTGTAGTTTAAGTCTCGGTGTTTTCATGCCATTGTTGTGCAGTATATCAATGAGTTCGTATCTGAGTGTGGAGATGTCTTGTCGTATCTCCATGACGTCGTCTTCGGTCACACCGGTCTCGTCTCGAGCTCGTTGTTCGGCGGTCACGTATCTCCTGACCAGAACCCTCATCACTGCTTCGTGTTGCTGGCGAGCTTTTTCACGGGATTTATTCTATTGAAACAATAAATCCGATTAATCTGAATCATAAAAGTGAGTGTCGTAGCTAAAATCCTTGTTTCGTAGAATATATTAAGAAGTTATGATTAAATAAACCAAATTCTGCCGAACAAAAAAATGCGCGATATATGTAAAGATCTAAAAGATTTTGACTTTCACATAAACATAGTAGTAATAGGAATCACATTATGTGCAGTCGCGGTCAGATAATGTTTACCACCCTAAGTATCACAATTGCTTGCATACATTGAAGTCAAAAAGTCGAAATCACGAAATGTCTAATAATTTCAATAATTTCGTATCAATTTCATTGATCATAGATTATACCCAAAGATTATACCTATATATTTTAACAACACGAGAATCCATCGACGACATTTAGACGTGTTTGACTAAGTAAATGGCTTTAGATTATAAGTATCGATTACTTTTTAAAGAAAACTTTTCTTTAATATTTCAGTTTTTTTTAATTATAAATAATTTTAAATAGAAACTCAAACAAACTTTATTTTATAAAATAAAAATTTGTTATCTTATTTTTAAAATTTCTAATTATAATTTAACTTTTCTCCGAATGACGTTCAAAAAATCATTTTTGATAACTGTCATTTCTTTATTTGTCTTTTCCATACTTAGTTTCCAGTTTCCATACTACATATTGTTTATTAATTTTCAAAGGGTAATAAGTAACTTGATATGTCATAGACTCTATTGAAAACAGAGTGATAAATAGTCTAATTTGAAAACTGATAAACATTGTCGACCGCGACCGTACATCACTATAATAGAGATACGAAAATCGAGAGAAGACAGCTATGCCCAACAGTGGATGAATGTAGGCAGTTGTTGATGGAAATGAATAAATAGATTAAATATTTACATGTTAAACTTACAATAATGGAGCCCCGGTCTCTTTTAGTGAAGCAATGCTTCATCCAGCAGACGATATGCTTCGGAGTGGGGATGATATTGAAAGGTGGTGGAACTGTATCACCGTCGTCAAAGTAAGACATCCATAAGTTGCTGCGAGCGAATTTCCACTCCATATCAGATCGTTCCTGGATTATAAAGAGGGAAAAATCAAGTAAGAAAAGTTTTAAGTAATAACGAAGTAATAATTCTAGACGCTAAGTAAATTAATCCTCTTTGGATCTTATTTGGTGAAAGAACCATAAAAGCATCTTCGAATTGGAAGCTTTCAAAAGTCTATTGGCTTCAAGAAAGCTAATATAACGCACAAATAAATTTAATATTAAGTGTGATATTAATAAAAAAATATTTACCGAGATGATTTGATAGGAGCTAGACATCATAGCAATCAGCATGTTTAGGAGTACAATAATGTTGATCACGGAGTACGACCCGAAGGTGAGGAGCGCCCAGAACCGCGTGAAGCTCTTGATGCCGGTTAGCTCGAACGTCGTCAGGTCTACCAGCCCGAAGGATGCCCAGAATAAAGATTGGGATGTCTCGAACAAACTGTGAGATTAAGAGCATTTCATTTTAATGAGTTAATATAAAGACTTATCATTCTTTTGATCAGCTCTGTGACCAACGTTTTACTTTTTTAATGAAAATCATTACTCAGTCTTTTTTTAGTTCCTGCATAAGTAATTAGTACTTGAACATACATACATACATATAATCACGACTATTATCCCCTAGTTGTCAGAGTCTAGGCAAAAGCAATGTCCGCGCTTCACCAAGCAGTGACAGGTGGTGAGCCCGTCGCCGCTATAAGCTAATGGATGGTTATGCAGTTCTAAGTCCATTAGTCGCCTTTTATGACACCCAAGAGATTAGATCACGAACTTATCAGTGACCGTCAGTACGGCTTTCGCCACAGTCGCTCAACTGGCGATCTTCTCGTGTATCTCACTCACCGCTGGGCGCTTGCCATTGAGAGTCATGGTGAGGCGCTGGCTGTTAGCCTAGATATAGCGAAGGCGTTCGATCGGGTCTGGCACAGGGGCTTACTCTCGAATTTGCCTTCATATGGACTGCCTGAGGGTTTATGCAGATGGGTCGCCAACTTTTTGTCCGGCAGATGCATCAGGGCCGTCGTTGATGGCAATTGCTCCGATAGCATGGACATTAATGCTGGCGTCCCGCAAGGCTCGGTGCTGTCCCCGACGCTTTTTCTACTGCATATCAATGATATGCTTTCTATTAATGGCATTCATTGTTATGCGGATGACAGCACAGGGTACGCCTTTTATACGGGTCGTGCAAACATCCCTCGATCGGTTGTGGAGGACAGTCGTGAACGACTTGTGTCTGAAATCGAGAGTAGTCTAGCTAGAGTCTCGGATTGGGGACGACTAAATTTAGTCCAGTTTAACCCTACTAAGACACAAGTCTGCTCGTTCACCGCTAAAAACACTCCATTCGCTGTGGCTCCACGGTTCCTCAATACACCTCTTCAAATCTCCAACAGTTTGGGTATCCTTGGTGTCGACATTTCCAGTGACGTCCAGTACCGCAGTCACTTAGAGGATAAGGTCAAGTTGGCATCTAAAAAGCTTGGTGTGCTCAATCGTGCGAAGCGGTACTTCTCTCCGGGGCAGCGTTTGCTTCTTTATAAGTCACAAGTAAGGCCCCATATGGAGTACTGCTGTCATCTTTGGGCGGGTGCATACCAACTTGGACCTCTTGACGCGGTTCAAAGACGAGCCATGAGAATTGTCGGCGATCCCGAGCTCACAAGCGGTATTGAGCCCTTAAGCTTGAGGAGAGATTTTGCTTCCTTGTGTGTGTTCTACCGCTTGTACAATGGGGTCTGCTCTGAGGATCTATTTGACATGATGCCAACAGCTTCTTTTTATCACCGCACCGCTCGCCATCGCCAGCGAATTCATCCTCACACGTTAGAACCAAAATGGTCGCGTACCGTGCGTTTTAGGAGGAATTTCCTTCCTCGTACGCTTAGGCTGTGGAATGAACCCCCTGGTGAGGCTTTCCCAAGAGACTACAGCATGGAATCCTTCAAAAAGGGCGTGAATAGGTTTTTTAAGGGTCGGCAACGCGCTGGTGATGCCCTCGGTGTTGCAGGCGTCCAAAGGCTACGGTGACCACTGCCCATCTGTATGCTTGTTTGCCACCCTGGTAGTATATAAAAAAAAAGAGATGAGTTGGTAGTATTCTTTTAATGAGCCGCTACCACACGTCTACTAGAACATCACAAATTTATAAAGTGTTGTATTGATTATGATGTTTTTAGCGTGTTTTGTAAAACAATAGAAATGTGGGCGTAGACACCTCTGCCTGTTTACAACAATATATCACCACCACTCTTTCTCTTCGGGGATTTCTTTGAGGATTGTTTTTTTTGTGTATCATATTGGCTTTCTAAGAGTCAAGCAATATGTCTCTTACTTAGCGTATCGCCTCCATATCGTGCACGCTCGCTCTTGCGTATCGAAGTCAGGAATTCCGTTCGGATGGTGGTAGCATTTGTTCTTCTCTAATTCGGCGTAGTACCACATAAGTTGGTTTAATCCTGAGAACAACGGAAAAATGATAATTCTTCTCTGTCTGAGCAATTTAGAGTATGCATGATCAAAAACATCGAGAACAAGATTACTTATAATGTGCAGTTGTACTTTTTAAATAAGATGTAACTTGGAAAATGGGAGAAAATGTAAAAAAAATAGAAATATAAGCAGACAGAGTGAAAACTGGTTAAGTAACGCAATCAAAATGAATGTTTAGTGTAATGAAAATCGGCTTTCACCCTTGCATGGTTACTTAATCTTGATAAATTTTCAACGTACAGATTACATCGCCAATATTTTCAGCAAATCTCACAATTTTATTTTATGGAAACTCAAACTAACGATTCGTGGCTATCCAAGCAAAAGAAATTCAGATATAACCCTCGAAAACGTGTTCGCAACAGATCAACGAGCGAAGGATTTCCACAGTTTATTTTGTGCTCATAAAACTTTACAATCTCTACATGTTTTCTTCTTCGCATAAGTCGAGATCCTTCAGATTTAGTGTACGCTTTTCTATGGATCATGCAACTATAGAAATAAGAGGAGCTCAGAGTGGTGTAGTGGTTCGTGCTTTCGATATTGAAAACTCAGCTATTTCGCCATGTTCTGTGTTTGGATGGGTGACCAAAACTTTGTGATTCCTCCGTGTTTGGAAAGGTACGTTAAGCTAGGTCTCGGTTTGCTTTGGAAAAAGGAAAAGTATAACTTGATGGATATCACGTATCCCTTTGAAGCTTCGAATGATCTAAAACTGACTTTTATACCGCAAATTAAGATAAAGGGATTTTCAAGGCAGCGGTAGCAGAGTTCGGTCCCACCGCCCAAACACTGTGTGTGTGTGTGTGTGTGTGTGTGTGTGTGTGTGTGTGTGTGTGTTTGTGTGTTTGTGTGTGTGGGTGTTTGTGTGGGTGTGTGTTTGTGTGTGTGTTTGTGTGTGTGTGTGTGTGTGTGTTTGTGTTTGTGTGTGTGCGCGTGTGTGTGGATTTATAAATCGGGTTTATCATTGATTACAAAAGGTTACTAGAACTTACCACATCCGAAAGCAAAGAGGACCAACATATACACGAAGAAGAACTTAATAATGTCCAGGATCATGCGACCCAAGGAGACTTGCAGCGGGCCGAGGTAGGGGTTGATGGAGAAGATGTGCACCAGCTTGAGGAAAGAGAAGATCATACCAGCGGCGAAGGCACCTGATCGGAGGAAAAAACGGATATAAGATGATTTAATAGTAACGTCTACATAAGTTTTGTTTTACGTAGAAGTTCTTTTCGTAACAATACCACAAACACAATTAAAGAGTCTCCTGTATACAAATACAAAAAAACAAAAATTAAAATATTATTAATTTAGCAACGTAACAACGTATAAAGAGTCTGAAATAAAACCTAATTTCAATAAAAGTTTTTTTACATACATACATACATATAATCACGACTATTAACCCCCAAAGGTGACAGAGACTAAGCAAAAGCACCGCAAAAGCAGTCTACTGCCATTGCCTGCGCTTCACCAAGCAGTAACTGCTCATGATGATCAGCGTGACAGGTGGTCCCGTCGCCGCTATAAGCTATTGGATGGATGTGCAGTTCTAAGTCCATTCCATCCATTCCATCGTCCATCGAAAAGATTTTTTGGTTTAAAAAAATTGTCTTACGTACCTTTGGGGCTCGTTAAGAACTAGGTCTGAATGGTATGAGTATAATAAAAAACTTTAATTTCTTATAATACATATTTTTTTCTTTTTTTTTTCTGTTAGTTTTTTGGTAACAATTAAAATATTTATTTCTTGCTCACCTTCAGAAAGCAGCATAGGATCGTAGGAGTCCCAGCGTTCTCGAGGATACCAGGGGTCCATACCATTTCGAAAGTCACGCTAAACATGAAAGAAATATACCCAATTAAAATCTTCAAATTATTAGACAAACGACTTTTAAATACACATAACTTCACATATATCTATACCTTACTGTACATAGTAAAATGCAAAGATACATATAGGAGAATGGTCATCTGTGACCCAGGCCCGACATGAAAGTGACCTATCAATTTTTTTTGTTATGTTCAATATAAATGTGTAATTTTATGTTACATATTAGTGGCTAACACATAAATATGTTACTTTGTATTTTCCTCAAGCGTAGTATCAAAAAGATATAGGAACACTATTTTATTCTTGCATGTCAGAAGTCTGGATGTTTTGGGTTGAAGCCCGCTGAAAAGTTAGGACCTGGTAGTCTTATTACAGCCAAAACAAAAATACGCTCTTATAATATTTTTTTCTGCGCCTTGGGAAAAAACAGAGTAACGATTTTTCCTCAAACAGAGCAACGGTTTTTTCATCAGATACAGTAAAAAGAGAATGATATGAAATGATTTTTTTTTAGTTGCTGTACTACCAGATCAGTACCTCCGACAGTTTTCCAACATCAGAAATAGGATAGAGCCATTTCCGACACTTAACATATTAACGTATTTATAATTTGGCCGGTAAGTAGTTGCTGACCCTGCTATTTAATTATTTACAAGTTATATTCGGTTATGGATATTAATCATTTATTATTTGCAATACTATTTTTCATTAGTTTTTACATTAAGCGTCTACAAACGCTCAGACGATTGTTTGGGATTCTGTATAAAAATATATTTATTTTTATAACAGTTAAAGTACATACCATAAATGCAATGGCTATGTAGGTATAATATCTTTCAGGATTACAGCATTATTTACCGTTGATTTAGCTTTGAATCGAATGAAAATTGTTAGTATTATGAAAATTATTTGATTTTTATTACGCTAATTAAGAGGCGACGAATTCTTAAGAGTTCAACATAAAAAAATCTGAGATTAGAAATAAATGGAACAAAATAAAGGTTTGTTAACCTTACAATGCCAGTTATATTTTGTTCAAACGAAAAAAAAAGCTCTTGAATAACCGGAAAAAGTTGAAGTAGAAATGCTGTTATTTTGTGTTAATTGCTTCGGTTAATTAGTTTTTAAAATTCAATATTTTGGTATATTATTGAGTTAATTGAAAAAGGATAAAAGGTTTTTTTTTAAGACAAGGAATAAACATCAAAGCTTTGAAAAAATGTCTCATATTTTTTTTGATAAATCTATATTTCAACAACAAAAATGTCTTATGACTTATGACGATTAACGATTACCAAAATACATCTCGAGTATGGGGCCCTAACTTCAAAATATCAATGCTTTTAATTAGAAAAGTTTTTTTAACTTACCTAGTTCTTGTTTCATCTTAGCCTACTTTTTCCGTGCTTATGCCTTAAAGGTTTTGCGAACATTAGTGCGAAGGCGGAACACCTACTTGTGTTCAGTTTTCTACTTTAAAGATACGAAAAAGCAATGAGTTTAAACATTGATTGTCCTATCGATAAAACTAAAAGTTTTATGTTTTTAAAGGAAGTTTTAGAATATTAGCTGTTTTTAACTGTATATTGAGTTTTTATTAGCATAATATAGGTTCAATTTATATATAAGTATACATACATACCTACATATAATCACGACTATTATCCCTTAAAAATTAACCAGAGACTAGGCAAAAGCACTGCAAAAGCAGTCCATTGCCATAGTTCGCGCTTCGGTACCTACCTAGTCCCTAATAATTCCTAACACGTTTTCTATAATCATCATAATGTTCGCGTATACGAAATATTACCTAATCGTCTTTAGTTTTAATGCTTCTATGTCATTAGATCGGTTGCTATAATAATTAGATATCCCAATTTTTTTGCTATAAAGTCACATGTCCCAAGTGTTATGTTGGATAATTTTGTTAGTCCGAATGGTGGTTTAGAATAATTTTGTAAGTTCGAATGATGGCTTATAATAATATTGTTAATTATAACACATTATGCGTTTTGAAATTCAGAGATAGAAATATATCGTAAAGCCGATACCACGTAGTCTTGTCTGCCCTACCCCTAGCCCTAGGGTGTTATTTAAACCAACGAAGGCGTGGAGGGGCGAGGCGGCCCGCGAGCTGCGGAGCAGGTGATTTTGACGACCGCCGCCGCGGCTGAGACTAAGCCTACCCCATCGGAAAAGGCGTAATTGTTTGTGTGTATATGTATAAATTCTGTAACACATGTCCTCAGCCTATATACGTCCCACTGCTGGGCACAGGCCTTCCTCATGGAGAAACACATGAGGAGTATAGGCCGTAACACCACCACGCTGGCCCAATGCGGGTTCGTGGGTAGAAACAGTCGCAATAGCGACCGGAAACAACGGCTTAACGTGCCTTCCGAAGCACGGAGGAGCTCAAGATCACAAAGTTTTGGTCACCCATCCACGGCCTGACCATGGCAAAGGTAGCTTTGTTTTCAATCGAAAGCCAAAGCATACTAACCACTACGCCACCGAGCTCCTGTAACACATAGTTCAATAATACTCCCTGTGTATGCTTTACCTGAACAATATACCAGGAGGACACCCTCAGGCTGATCCAAGCGATGTAGAACATGTTGGTAATGAAGTCCACTATGTTCCACAGGTCGCTTATGTACTCGTTGATACCGCCGGACCAAAGCGCTCGTATTTCGGCCCAAATTAGACCTAAAACAGATGTAAATATATAAAATATTTTGAATTTATTTAAGTTAAAAAGTTACATACCGATAATTAAAAATAAAACCTACTTTCGAATTAAAATTACTTTCAGTTTTTTCGAGGAACCTTTATCAGAATTATTTAAATATAAACAAACTCTTTTAATGTAGTAGTTTTGCAATTTTTATCTTCATTTTGTCACATTTGAGCTTAGAAAAAGAAGGATACATTTGAGAAAGGCGGTATTTTTCACCTTGATTGATTTTAGTCTTTGTAAAAATTGGTTTTTAATTAAATTTGCTCTCAATCCTACAATTCCAACGGTAAAGAAATTTTATAAACCCACTTACTTATAAAGTATACCACGATGTTTAATTAATTGATGACAACATAAGGCTTATATCAGTCTTTCGGCTTAATCCTAAAACTTTGCTGTTCAATAGAACCGAAGTTTAGTAAATACACAGATTCACTTCCGAATTTAATAATGTAATGGATTAAGTACGGACACTTATGTACACAGAAATCGAGCAGTCGTATGAGGAGGTCCATTTAAAATATGAGATGTTACGTTACTTGAGATGGTTCTAGAAACTTCTTACAGTCTAATCAAAACTTTTTGTCTAATGAAATTGTTGCCGATACCAATCATCCCCTGATCATCCTTAATGCGTTGTGGCGATACTTAAGTTTGGGTGTTATTCAAACAGTTAGCAACATATTCGAATTTCGGTCAGCAAAAAAATACAATTGATCAGCTAAAATAATTAATTGGTCAGCAAGTTATGGGCAGCAGATATTTATTGCAACTTAAATGTGCTCTCTGCTGACGAATTGTTTAATATATGTTTTGATAATACAAATTTTGTTTTTATGGGCCATACAAAAAAAACCTTAATCTAATATCTATCAGAATACATTTCCTAGGAATTGATCCCCGATCCTTCCTTAATATAATAATAATATAATAAAATAATATCCTCAGACATTCACACCTATCAACTAGCCCCATTTTAAGCAACTAATGCTGCTTGTGTTACGGACACTAGATGACGGATAAATATATTTAATAGATAAATACGTATAAATAACCTGAATATATAGAAATATATATTAACATCCAAGACTGGAAAACAAATGCCTGAAAATTCATCACCCAAACATTTGCCCCCACTGGGGATCGAACCCAGAACCTCTCGAGATGGCGACGGTTTGAGACCGGCATATAGACCACTCGACCATGGAGGTCGTTCATTGATCCTTTTCCTAGATTTTATTCATTTCCGGTAACATATATATTGCTCCCAAAATAATTATTTTGCTGCCCAAATGATTATTTTGCCGCCCAAATAACTAAATTGCTGACAAAATATTTGTTTGCTGCCCAAATTATTAATCGGATGACCTTTTTGTTGCTGTCAAATAATTAAATTCCCCTAAAGTTTTATAATCACAAAGAAAGAACCAACTCGTGTGCTCGAGTTTTTGATTTGTTCACTGGCACCCAAGATAAATTTATTGTAGTGTTTCTATTATGCATAATCCTTTTAGTATGTAAAGAGTAGTTATTTAGTTTCTTATACCCTATAATATTTATATAAAGTATGTATACATTTCGAACTTTTCAACTGTAAATCGGTGGTAAATCGGCGTCTAAGCAAATATTTTTACAAATATTTCACCAGACTTGTTTATTTAAGCACATTCAGTAAATAGAGTACCTGATTTGCTCACTCACATTTACTGCAAAGACAACTGGCGACACACGGTTTTATAAAATTACCAGGGGTTCCAATGGCCCAATAAGTATCATAAAGTATTTAGTTTTTCTTTAGCTTGCACATAAAGTTGAAATTTCTTTAACAATACATACTATCTAACTACATAATTAATCATGTCTGTATAGGATTATTTTTACTGTATCAACAACTCCACAAGAATAGATTTGTAACATCATAATTAACAACAATTTTGTTCTACGACTTTTACCATAACTCAATACAATAATTAAAAACTAATTTTATAAGCTTAAAATGTACTGTCGTGACATTAGTAAGTCTATGTTCCGTTCATTCGAAAAGGCGACAAGCTCGACCTCGACGCTCGTGATGCGCACAGAGCTATGAAAATTCAGAAATTGATTTAAGAAAACCTGTATAAATGACAGGCAGAGGGGATAACATCCTTTAGATTCATATGTCGAAGTGCCGCTGTAACATGTTACAACAGGCTAGTTGACCCTTTTTTTTATCGGGCCCCAAATAATTCATTACTGATACCCATCACCATAAAAAATAATACTATATTTTAAACACACAATAAATTTTAAATTATAAATTACGTTTTTGCTTCAATGTCATAAACGCCTTCGGACCTAATGGTCTATGAATTATCTGTGCCGTAGCGTCATGATTATTGTAAACATTGCAATACATAGTAATTGTTTACTCAACTAATTTCCCGAACATGGTGAATAGCGTTTTTGGCATAGGTAAAAATAAACCATATTTAAATTGAATTCCTACAGCACTCCCTAATTTATATTTATCGAACTTGGTATATTTCGGACCCTTGTACTAAATACTGTGTGAACGACACATCATTTTTATTACTTTTGATATGAGTAAACTAGCCTTTTGCACCGGGCAGAATGTAAAGCAAACATATTCAGAATAAACTGTACTTTAGTTTTATTTAACCTCAGAGGTGCAGGAACCGCTATAACTTCGCTGCCAAACTTTTTTTTTAAATATGACAGGTAAGCTCTTGGCCTTCACCTCACCTGATGATAAGTGACGATAGGGCCGAAAGTGGAAGCGAGCGTTACCTGTAATCCTGAACAACTGAGGAACTGGCTATCTTTCCTCTGATTGCCAGAACACAACAATGCACAACATTGTTAATATGGTGACAAATTTAGGTACAACAGAAGAACGTTACTATCCATCAATATTATGGCTTATCACAATTGTTAGTTAGAATATGACTCGAAATAGAACAACAACCTTATCATAGTACTACCAAAACAATTACGTTATTAATGATGAGTTTGAGAAATTCTAGAAAAAAGCTTTGTGATTTTCTTATTTATTTTAGAAGTCAGAGACTTCAATCTTTCTTTACGTTATGGTTACGCTAAATTTATCATCATGGAGCACTCAAGAGTTGATCTCCCATGACGTCGTCATTCATTTGTCTGCGTGCGTCTATTGTACCACACCCATTTATTACTCTGTAACCCACATTTATCGAATGCCGACATTTCTAGAGGTCATTACGTTTTGTGTTTACAAAATATGCCTACGCAAATTTAGTTTACCGTTGATTGATATAAATAAATATGTTTGTGAAGCTGTTTGGGTGTTATTGTCTTTGTAAAGGTTCGAATATTTTTATCCAATTAAGAAGTAAGCACGTCTGCAATGGAGCTAGCTATAAAATTAAAGGACCTATAAAAGTGTTCCATAACAATAGTAATAGCAGATCAAAAGAAAGAGCTGATGTTTATTGATTGCATTGATATATGGAGCATTTTTAGCTCACACCCGAATCGGGACTCGAATTCAAGACTTACATTGCATTGTCTACATGCCACTCAGACACAGTGGTCGCCCAATTGAAATACTTCGTTATTTCCTAAGTCCTTGGTTTTATATGTACTTATTGTTTGGTCTGTTTATCTCTTAGACACTGAAAAAATATGTCAATAGTTACAGGAAAAAAGTGCAGTGGGCGATTTTCCTCCTTAATAAGTAGGACAAGGAAAGTTACTAGAAGAGTTAGATAGAGAAAGAAATTACAAATATAAATGTTTCGTGTCAGAGCTGTGTAGGTTGGCTTAAATAGGATAGTACCCGGAGGGCGAATCATGCTTAATTGAAAATTTCTTTTCTAGCTTTACAATTTACATGGTAAGGAAAAAAATACTAGTCCGAATAATAAAGGTTTATAATAAACCTCTAGAAATACAAATATTTAAACAAATATTTTAACTATGACACCAATTATCTAGTACAAATTAATTACAAATAAATTAACGGAAAACCTATTTTATACGGGTAGGCAGGTGCCTATGAATATTTCGTGTGACGATTGCTTGAAAAGAGAGATGTAGGTGAATTATGTAAATAAAATCGATAATACACTGAAATGTTCCTACAAATAATCACAACTTGCTGGTAAATAATTTTTGCATTCATCACTTAAACACTGTGCCCACCGAGACTCGAACTCGTAACCTTCTGGATTTGTAAATGGAACACAACACTATTCATACTGACACGGTCATAATTGCGCAGGTCCATTATAAGAATCGTTAATATTTCAAAGTTCACACTCACTCAAGTTCACTATCAATTTGTTGGCGTTCAGAATAAAAAATTTGAATTCATTAAAAATAGGTACCTACTCAGTCTTATTTTCCTTGCTTTGCAACATAAATACATGCATTTCCCCGCCTCGCTAAATTGTTATTTCTTCTTGAGTCATGGATATAAGTGTTATTTCAGATTCATGATATAAGTGGTACAAGAGTGTGAATTTACTGTGTTGTTAAGCAAAAACATAATTAAAAATTAATTCTGATAAAGGCCTCAAAAAAATATATTACTTTTTATGGTGATGGCTAACAATAATGAATAATTTGGGGCCCAATTAAAAAAGGGCCAACTAGCCCATTATTCATCATCATCAACAACCTCTGTTCGTCTACTGCTGGACAGAGGTCTCCCCTAATGCACGCCACCGCTCTCGATCTTCGGCCGTTCTCATCCAGCCCACTCCAGCTAAACTACGAATATCGTCATCCCATCTTGTCACAGGGCGTCCCGCACTGCGTTTGCCGAGTCGCGGTCTCCACTCAAAAACTTTACGACTCCAACGGTCGTCAGTTCTACGGCTAACATGACCAGCCCACTGCCACTTCAGTTTGCTACTACGGTAGACTATGTCGGAGCCTATTATTGCTTGTTTGCAAAATGAAAATTCCTGTGTGCCAGAAAAAAATGCTCATGCCAACAGTTGAAATTACTTGCTATGTAGATGATGACGGTAAACTCGATCAGGCCTGGCAGGGAGCCTCGCTCGTGCTCCTTCCAGTACTCCACCAGCTCTTGTAGCCAGCGGATGCCCGACCACTCCAGAGCCAGGTATTCTGCGCGCTGAGATGCCAGGGAGAGTAAGGCTGGTGGAAATAATCATGAAATATTTATTTGAAATTTAATTTACTCTAAACATATAGCCCAATATATTTCTTCATTTCATAAGCGATGTTGTAAAGTTTTGTTTTTGTCAAGGGTGTTAAATACAGGATAAAAAAAATATATTTCATGATTGATTATGAATCTAGCAAGTACTTCAAAACTAGAATCCAACATGTAGTGCGTAGTAATTGTTTAAAAATAAGTGTAAAAATTAATATAACAACCAATTTCATTTTATGTAACTATCACGTAGATGGAAAACTTACTTAGAAATAGCATGTATGATGAGCTGTGGCAGATGAACTTGACAAACGGCTTCTTCATAAACCTTCCATATTCAGAGTTAGGGGCCAGCATGTAGATGGTGCAGTACACCGGAAACATTACTCCTAGTTTTGCCACCTATGTACAAATAAAGTCTTATTTTATTACTGCTAGAGAGCATTTTTGAATAGCAAAATGTCATAAAAGCAATATTGTATTTCTCGTCGTGTAATGGAACAATTAAATGTAAAAATGTAATGTTTTATAGTCGCGGAGTTTTTAGAATATTCCAAACTTCGATTTTGCTCCTGTAAGATGTACGAAAACAAAAATTTATGTGTATTTAAATTTGTTCTTAGTGCTTATAGATAAACTTTGTGTAATTTTGAGAAGGCAGATTGATCAGCTAATGTCCATGATCTACAAAGCTGTCAGTAAAATTTAAGCCCACATAGCCACAAACTATTCGGGTTGATTAGTTTGATTCTAATTTTAGCCTTTTGGATTATATAAACATAAAACAATAAGGTAATTTAAGGTAATTTTTTAACAAGGTTGTTTTAGTAGTAGTACATGACAAAATACCCACGGAGTTGACCCTGATGGTAAGTGGATATAAATATAAGGTAATTCTAGGATAGAGGCTACAGTTTTTTGAAATGTTGATAAAAAAACATTATTAAAAAATGGAAAAAACTATTACGTATTTATTAAAACTTTACTATGTAAATATTCAAAAAGGAACACCAAATTTAAGGCAGTACAAATTTTTTTAAAACGGTGTGGCCTTAGATGGCCATCCAGGGCCTCCTCGGGTGGTATTTACTGTAAGATGGTGGTGGATTATCTTTTATCAGCTTAACCTAAATCAGTTTGACTCTACTTTTCTCGATTAATATTGGTTAGGCATTTGGACTACGAAGAAACTGATATTTTATCCATCTCTTCTAACATTTATAGGATAGATAGGACATTTTTTTCTAGAACCATTAATAAAAGAAACTGTTTTTGAGTTTATATTATTCAACAATAAAATTCAAAAAAACAGTATTATACAAATATCTACATACTGTTAAAAATAATACCTTGTTTTGAGAAACTGAAACCTCCCAATCACTCACTCTATGATTTCCCGAAACCCATCCCGAGATAAAAAAACCTCGTCGATTATTGCTTGCTAAATAAATGATAAAACATCTCAACTTTGTGGCCATCCATCCTAGAATAACCCTACATCAAGAGATAAAATGAAATCATTTATCAGCAACCTCTGTAGGGATCTGTGTTTGGTACCCAAAAATCTCTGTAACATTAATAAAATAAATAATAAAATTTTCTTACTTGCACACATTGTCCAACTATGTTCTTCCTCTTAAACCCCGGCAGCCCTTCGTACCAAATAGCTCCTAATAGCTGCTGCACGTTCGGGTGGGCGACAAACTAAAACATAAGGTTACTGACATATTATATGTACCTATATTAAGCAGTCCTAATGACTCTAAGATCAATTTACCAAACTTTTTTTAAGTAAAAGGGGGCAAACGGGAGTTGCAGATGAGTTGCCTACCCATAAAGAGGGAATACGCTCTCTTTTTCGAAAAAGGAGGAAGTTTCTTAATAAGACCGTTTGATATATTTTCTTCAAGAAAATTAAAAAGTTTTAATTGACACTTCGAACATAAAGTGACTAACTTTGCATTCATAGACCAAACTACTATTGTAGTCTACCCTATACTGGCCTAGGATGGACTTTACACCTTAGAGGGAGCTTTGGAGGATCGTAAAGTACAGAGACTCCACTGGGAAAATCCACTTTCAAATGGATGTCCTCTAGACCGTTATACTGCCAGGGGGAGCATCCTGGGCGCTCAAGATATATTTTTATTATGGTCTGTTGTATTATAATATTATATATTTTTTTGGATATAATATTTTTAGTTCAATTTTGCAATGTCATTTATAATTTTAAGATAACCATCCTTCAGGTTGCTAATAAGGTACCATTGAGGTGACGCAAAAACCTTTATTAAATACGAGTCTACGTCAAATTAAGAAGTGTACGTACGATTTGTTTATATTTTCACGTTATTGTTACAAATGGTGAAGTAAATACAATTCTTATAGGGTTGGCATTGGTTTAATTATGGAATAAATTTGATTATTAGTAATCAGCTGCCACTTATGTTTTTTTATTGATAATAAAATATATATAGTTATTACTATAGTTCGTACAATTTAAGAAGTATGTTTTGACGTTTCATGATTTTAAAGCCGTATTAACTTTGTACAGGCGAAACTCGGATAATTTTAAATTCGATTCGATTTTTTTTATTTTGATTTTAATTTATTTTTTATTTTATTTTTTTACTGTAATTCTGATGGAATTATGGAGCTAGTTTTATTTAATTACAAGATATATAATTCTTGTCACTAAATTTTAAGGTCATTGGGAACTTTAGTATGAAAACCATACCCACGGCGAACACACGGAATATGGCATAATGTACTTATTGATATATGACTCAGATTTACCATGGCTTTAGTCGCATTAATGTGAGCCACGGGAATTTCGAGAAATTCAAGTATCATTTGCCCATATCTGGAAGATATAAAATGCTAATGAATTAATATATTTTTAATTTACCATCATTGTCACAAGCCTATATACGCCCCAATGATGGGCCCAGGCCTTCCTACAAGAAAAGCATGAGGAGTACTTACGGGCCGTAACACCACCACGCTGACCCAGTGCAGATTAGTGGTTAGGAAACAGTTGCAATTTGCAATAGCTAACCAGTATCAATACCTTAACATGCCTTCCGATCCATCAAAGAATTCAAGACCACAATGTTTTGGTCACCCATCCCTTTACTGACAGTAAAGGGATGGGTCAGTGTAGTTTTGTGTAATAAGTGTCGGTGTTGACGAGCAATGTTGAAAATCATTGAAATGATCGTCAAGTGGTGTGAAGAATGATGGGATTTTTATCGTGGTAATCCACCTCATCGAAGTAACACCACTGTGTCTGCCATCGATTGTATGACGCCAAACTCCTAGGCTGCATTGAATTTGCATTTGCATTTCAATACCGAAAACATGGCTCTATGGGCTTTGTTCCCTTTGCCTTCCATATCTGGGAGAATTTTACAACAACAATAAAAACGTAGGTAGGAACGTGTTCACAATTACATAAAGCTCATTCTATGATTTTAGACAAATAAATCCAATCAAAAGTTTTCCCTTCGAGAATACACAGGACAATATATTGTAAGCGGAGTAAAGTTTGGTATAACTAGCGACTTGAAACTATGTTAGGTATTGTTTGTTGTGTCTATTTGGAACCAAATTTTAAAGTATCAATTTATGTGACGCAGTAGATAAAATATTGTACGATTTTTTGTATATTTACTAAGTGGTTATAGTTAGCAACGGATAGAGAAGCATTAAGAGCAATTTTGAGCGAAATGGCAGAAAATATGAAGAATAAGAAAATTACTGTGAATAGCAACAATGACCACTGTTGTAGCTTATTGAGATCACTTTTGTTAAGTAATACCATTGTAATTGAGTAAATAATGTTATTCTGATATTTAAAATTCAACATTATTAATTTTAAACGATTTCATATCTGAACATAAAAATTAAATATTTTTTTAAGCCCCGACGCAAAAAGAGGGGGTGTGTGGCATCGTAGCTCCCAAACGGATGAACCGATTTCGATTCTGTTTTGTTTTATCAAAAAAATCCTTGAGTGTCGTTGTATTTAAAACCAGAGTGGCGCGGCCCTCTATTTGTAAAATATTTGCCAAGCTATACTGTAGTTTATTCCGATTAATTAAAAGTCCAATTTAGTATTGCTAAGTCCACAGACTTTATAAAAGAGAAAAGAAACAGAGGTAGCTGGAATTAAGGTATTTTTAATTGAACTAAATCCCGCAATGAAATTGTCGGAGACTTTCAAATTGCTTTCTTGTGTCCTAACCTTAATGCTTTCTGAGAAAAATAGTGTTATAATATATCTAAGAAGGAGTAACGGGTCATAGCTTTCTTTATACTTCGAATGGGGGTTATAGAGATGTTACTTCTAACAGACTGTGTACGTGATTTTCATATGACAGCATAGTATGAAACCTAAACATGAAGATTTTCGTTGTCAATTTAAGTAAAGAAAATCTTTGACGGTTTTGAAATTAAAGATATTAATGATAATGATTAAAACTGAGCTCTTTTACATGTTTTTATTTACATATGACAGGTAAGCTCTTGACCTTCATCTCACCTGATGGTAAGTGACAATAAGGCCGAAGGTGGAAGCGAGCTTCATCTGTAATCCTCAACAACTGAGGAACTGGCTGTCTCTGATTGCCGGAACACAACAATGCTTAAAACATCGTTATTATGGCGACAAATTTAGGTAAGACGGTGGTAGCTAACTAGCTAGCCAGATGGGCTTAGAAGTCCTACCACCAACCAAACCGAGCAGAAAAACTTCTGCCCCCATGGGATATCGAACCCGGACCTCCCGATCAACACCCGGTGGTGTGAACCACTAGACCAGAGAGGCGGTTAAAATTGTTGTTTTATACAAGCTGGAAAAAATCAGTGAGCCCTTGAGAGGGAACTAATTGAATATTGCTCAAAGAACGAAACATTCCTTTACGTTTAAAAAGAAACCTGCATTCAGCTCATATTTATGAAAGCATATTAATTCAAGAAAGCTTACGTAGACCGGTAAGCGTATTCGGAAACCAGTGAATGGAATTTTGTATCATAAAAAAACAAGTTTTGTTTTACAAGATATTTATAAATATAAAAGCCACGAATAAATTTTGAATGCTTGTTCGAGTACTCATGGCACAAAAATCGGTCCCTTTAGGGAATCGAACCCAGAACCTCTGAGATCACAACTTTATTCGGGCGTAACAACCACCACAAGAAGCGAAGCGGCTCTCATCTATCTATCTATAAACAAACAAACACCACAGAACAAATAACAACATCTCGTATTCCTGTTCAGTTATGGTAGCCTGGTATTATTTATTCGTATCATTTCGCACAGTTCGATATCATTATATATTTCTGCTATGCTAAAAGTATTCCACCACCCTACGGAGGTTAATAAGCCGCCTACATCATACTCTTATTAAATAACGATTTAAAATTCCATCATTTTAAGTTCCCTACAACCTATTTTTAGAAGTCCTTAGGTACAAATTCGTAATTGAAATTGTTTTATTCTTGTTAATAACAATGCAAAGAAATCAAACCCCTACGGCTTTTCTCGAGTTAAACATAAACTTTTACATTGGACTCCGTTTATTTTATTTGAGTTAAGGCCAATTTTGTAGAAATTATTACATTGAGAATAATAAAGTAAATTGAGAACTAGTGAGCTTTATAAAGAGAATATGTTATCAAGAATTAAAATTGAATAAATATAGTCAAGTAAGTATTACATTCAAAAGATAAACAACATTGCAATCAAAGTTATATAATTCGACGTCGACCTCCGTGGTCGAGTGGGTCTTTACGCTGGTCTCAAGACGTCTTACCATCTCAAGATGTTCTGGGTTCGATTCCGGTGGGGGCAAATGTTTGTGTGATGAATACAGGCATTAGTTCTCCAGTTTTGTAATGTATATTGTATATTTTCTGAATGTTTGTAATATTATGTGTATCGTATTTATCTATTAAATATATTTATCCGTCTTCTAGTATCTGTTACCCAAGCAGCATTAGTTGCTTAAAATGGGGCTAGTTGATAGGTGTGAACATCTGAAGATATCCATAATTATGATATTTTATTATGTCAAGGACGTATTATTTATTTCTATTAAACGAAGAATAATTTTTTTTCCTAGAACGAACAAACAAACACTATTTTCGATAAAATTAAAAAACATTGAAACCTTCATGGCCCTTTTTTAATGAATTTTCACAGGGTTCATGGTGGTAAATTGCTTTTATCATAATAATATTATTATAGTCTGGCTGTGGTCGTGTTAGTTTTACAGGAGCAATTAATTTCGATAACTTTCGAATCGTTGTCGCTTATGTATAACATAAGCTGTCGTTAACATTACATACATTTTCCGTTCTACAGTGACAGCAATTACTGAAAAGCATTGCTGTGTAGGTCCCGGGGGTCTACAATGGAAACATTAGCAGTTATTTTTATGAATTACTTTGATAGTCCTAAAAGAGTTATTTCGTATTTGATGTTTTACTTGCAGTTATTCATTAAGAATGTACCAACTGATTTTCTTGTCTAGCATATCGTAAATGGTGACTAAGGGCGTATTGGGTACTGGGTCTGTGATTGTGTAGGCGATGAGCTAGCCATATGTTACTACTCTTTCGCGATTTTTCATCTGACCAAACCCAATTTTTGTATGGCAAAATGTGGTCTTAAGGAACACAGTGCTCCTAGGACTCTGCCTACCTTCGGGGATAACAGGCGTGATTGTATGTGTGTATGTATTCATTAAAGTGTTCCGTCTAAGAAATTGTGAAATTATTTACATTTAACTTAATTGCATTATTGCTTATATGTAAAATAAAGGTGTTATTTACGGCTCTGCTGACCATTCCTAAATTCAGGGATATTGCCTAAAGCTACCCTTTTAGCCTTCTTTTATTAGAAAAACCGAAACATGATTCGGATTAAAAACTGTTACTAACCATTTTTTGTTTGTACTGGATTGCCAGTTTGAGTCTTCCCAGCGTCTGCCTCTCGCCCGGCTCCCAGCTGTCCGTGTCCCAGGGGTTGTAGTTGAGCATGATCTCCAGCTCCTTGGAGGTGCGCGTGTGGTCCAGCAACGAAGTGGCAAACTCCTGGCATTGTTGTCTTAGGGCCTGGATGTGTTAATTTTAAGAAAAAAAATACATTTACAGTATTGATCAGTGTGTTTTAATCGTTGATTGATGTTGTTGTAATTTAATATCTTTCCTTTCCCATGATACACATATGAGATTTAACAATCGGTTTTTCTACCGTGTAATTTTGAGTGGTTTATTATTATGAGTATTTTGTTATCTTAAAGATAGGAGAAACGTAAAACAGCTGTTCATTATTTACAGGAAATTTTGTTTTCGTATATACCTACTTAGATAAATGATAAAATATCACTATTGCTTCTATTATTTGAATAATATATACTAATGTAATACAAAATATACTTTTCTATAGCAAGCAGTTTCGCAGACGCTCGCTTGAGATATTCGTTAGACATTTTCCCGTCATATTTAACAGTAGTGGTGGTTACAGCACTCACCCAGATTGAAAATACAAAGATAGTTACTTGATCTCACAAAATTTCACAACTGATTTAAATATAATATGAAGGTATTCAGGCTCGCTCGAGGAGCTTGGTGGCGTAGTGGTCAGTGCGCTTTGGCTTCGGTCGAAAACAAAGCTACCTTCGCCATGGTCAGGCCGTGGATGGGTGACCAAGACTTTGTGATCTCGAGCTCCTCCGTGCTTCGGAAGACACGTTAAGCCGTTGGTCCCGGTCGCATTTGTGATCGTTTCTACCCACCAACCCGCATTGGGCCAGCGTGGTGGCGTTACGGCCCTTACTCCTCATGTGTTTCTCCATGAGGAGGGCCTGTTCCAGCAGTGGGACGTACATAGGCTGATGACGACAGGCTCGCCAACTGTTACATGGGGATTTAAAATATTAGGTGAATTGTGGGTGTTTACACCTATGCCTACCCCTTTGGGGATGAAGGCGTGATGATATGTTATGTTTGTGTTTGAAGGTATTTTATTTCGATTTACACGAAACTCACTATATCATTATACAGCTTAGAGTCGCCCACTGCTGAATATAGGCCTCTAATAAAAATATAGTCGTGGAGGGGGTAAGACCGCGCACTCGATTTCGATCTGAATAAAATAAATTAAATATCCTCAAACATTCACACCTTTCAACTAGTCCCATTTTAAGCAACTAAATGATGCTTGTGTTACGGATACTAGATGACGGACAAATATATTTAATAGATAAATACATTTAAATATCCTGAATATATATAAATATATATAAACATCCAATAATGGAGAACAAATGTCTGAAATTCATCACCCAAACACTTGCCTCCACTGGGGATCGAACCCAGGACTCGACCACGGAGGTCGTCGTTCGCATCTGAAATGTACTAAAAACGGTACTCGCGCAGTCAAGGTTCAAGAAGTTTGCCGGGATTTATTTTACTTATGACAGGTAAGCTCTTGGTCTTCATCTCACCTGATGGTAAGTGACGATAAGGCCGAAGGTGGAAGCGAGCTTTACCTAAATCCTCAACAACTGAGGAACTGGCCATCTTACCTCTGATTGCCGGAACACAACAATTGCTTATAACATTGTTATTATGGCGACAAATTTAGGTAAGGCGGTGCGGTGGTAGCTAGCCAGGCTGGCTTAGAAGCCCTACCACCAACCCAACCGAGCAGAAAAACCTCTGCCCCCAAGGGGAATCAAACCCGGACCTCCCGATCAACACCGGGTGGTGCGAACCACTAGATCAGAGAGGCGGTTAAAATTGTATGTCTCGTTTGACACCTCACCTTATACTCGACTCTGAACTCCGTTTCCATTCGGCTAAGCCGTCCCAGCTCCCAAGACAGCTGGAAGGCTGTAAGTAGGGGGTCTGCTGAAGACAGGGCGATAAGGGATGGTGACGTCAGTGCCCGGTAGGCGTTGATCCTCGCTTGCGAGTGTCGCAGCGAGTCGTCTTGTGACGACCTGACGCACTCGTCACACCCGCATCTAGTAATAAGAATATATAGGTATTTTATAATATAATTTAACATTTTTATACATATTGTATCTACCTACATGGAGGCAGTTAAGGGTGAACTGAAATTATTTGTTGGCAACTGCAAACGATATGATAAAACGATTAATCCCTATGAGCTGTCAATACTCACGTAAAAAAATTCAAGATGGCAAGGTTCAATTATTTATTTATTCATTTAAACTTTAATGTTCATTACATAAGGAATGTACATATAGCGGACTTAAAGACTAATATCACTCTCTACCAGTCAACCATTAGGCTAAACAGAAAGTTAGTGGCGGCATCATTAAAGCTACCTAATTAATCAGTTACCTAATTGATTAATTATCATTTCTCACAATTCCTAAAGAAAAAACGCTATAAAATTTTGTTATATCGAGTTTAGCTAACTGTTCTTTCTAATGGGAACGCTATGGTTACGAAAAAACAAATCCCTGAATTTCATATATGTGATGGAGAAATGAGATAAAATATGATAGGTATATGAGTGATTGCTGGAAGAACCTGTACCTACTTGACGTCGTGAGGCACTGGCAGAGTGGCTCCTCTGTCCAGCAGGATCTTGAGGATCTCGTAGTGATTCCTGTGGGCAGCCAGGATCAGCGGCGTGATGTCTGGAGTAAATGTAGCTGCTGCTGAGTCCACTGACTCCCAACTCTATGGGAGCAGAAATAAAGCTGTAAGCATGTATTTGGCGACACGATCCTTTTTATATCCCGTTGATCAGAGATGTAAGATATCTTTAATATTCGGCTGTTGTTGGCAGTATGGACAAAATTACTACATATTTTGCTGCAAGATATCGAATAATTAAAAAATCGATAAAAGTATGTGGAGGAGTGAAAACGATGTTATTGGTACGATCAACATCATATTCGAGTAAACAAACATTAAGGGCGCGTCCCCAATAGACTTAACGAAATGAATGACGGTTTGGGGTCAAGTTCACCTATAAGCAATTTGAGTTTAAGTCGTTTCCCATGCCGACTCGTTCAGTGAGCGGCTGTATCTTCATTGCTTCATCATTCAGCCTAGATACGCCCACAGATGGATTTAGGCCTCTTCCTAAAACTTCCACAATGGACGGCATTGTGTTACCCGCATCTAGCAACTTCCTACAATCTTCGCCAGAATGTCGGTCCACCTCGTGTACTGAACGTCGGTCGTCGGTCCAGTATGTGTTGCTACTCGAAAAACTTTTCATCCCAATGGTTGTTAGTTCTAAGAGCTATGTGCTCCTCCGCTAAATAAGGTTCGCAATTCTTTGTGCAATGCTGGTGACTATAAAAGTTTCGAGCGGGTCTTCTCTTTCCTGTTTTGTATATTTATTTATTGTGTAATTAAAATTAACTTCGCTTACATATGGATCACCAGGAACATGGTGATCTTCTTCCCATTGCAGCAAAATTTCCACCGCTTCCACATATTCCTCTTTGATGGCGTGGAGCAGTGCATCCTGTGGAAAATATTCTCTATGTGTTACAAAATAAGGTGCAGAATCCTACCTATCAATACTTTAATTATTTTTCAATCTTACCAATACTTTAGTTGGAATGGGGCCACTCGCTCACACTTTAGAAGCTAGTTGCCATACACAGTGGATAGAAAACATAGACAGGTTGTAAGTAAATCCCCTATCGTCGACCTTGTGCGTGTTTTGTTTTACACATGATCGATCGTTAATATTTGAATAACGAAAATAAGCTTAAATAAGGGCACTCTTGAAATAAAAAGCCACTGCAATTCACCCGTGGAAAAAATCAGCATTTGCTTCTGTCACGCGCCATATCAATATCCTACAGTCTGAATAATTTAATAAGTGCATTCTTAAAAGTTGTTTGTATCGAGATTAATCAATTCCCATACCTAAATAAATGGTCCATAAGGCTCATCTGTCAAAATGCACCTATAAAATTATTCAGACTGTAGTCAGTGTCCCTGCATTACCATCCACTCTCATAATCATAGCTCTTCTCGTTACATGCTCATTCTATCTTTTCAAAATATGTCCATACCACGATAGCCGCTTTTCTCTCAATTTCTCTATCACTGGAGCATCTTTTATACATCCCTTGGTATACTCATTCATCACTCTATCAAGCCTTGTCACTTCAAACATCCATCTTAACTTACGCATTTCGGCCACATGCAATCTATTTTCATCCATATTTATCGTACATCAACATCCCAATCCATACTTATTGACAGGTCTGATGATTGTTTTATATATTTTCCCTTTCAATCTAGGGGAAAAAAATAAAAAATAATCTTTTGCAGAACCAGTAGAATGTATCAGTATGTACATTAATTAACATCACGTAAATGTAGGTAGTTGGTCTGGGTGATAATAATGAGTTTCTGCGTTACCCCTTGGCGGGCACCGCGAACACCGGTCTTCGCAAACAATAGATGTTTCTGTTGTCTCTCGTTTTGTGCCCGTTGACTAGTTAAGTTACAAAATACAGAAATATTGTTATTAAAACACTAATTTAGAATATACATAATTAAGATAGAATAGATAGACATAATCTTTATTTTTGAGTAAATTCTCCATCACACACAAAAATAGAAAACAAAGAAATACAAATAAAAACAAGAACTAAATTGTGTGTGCTACAAAAGAGTAAAAAGGAATTTAAATTAAATATTAAAGATGTTGGCTTAATTCAGAACATTCTCTCAAAACCAAAATCAAATGTAGCTAAAAACTATGTAGATTAATAAAAGCAATTGAACAGTGATTCCTCTGACTTAAATATAGTGATTTAAGCTATATTAGACATGAAAGATACAATGGGGCTGACATATCAATGTGGATAAAAGCCCCAAATTAAATAAAGAGAAAAAAAAGAGTAAAAAGGTCGTAGCTCAGTGACCGGTTTTGTTCACATCTGCATGCGAGGTAAGCACTGATGTTCTACTACAACGCGCGTTTATACTATTTTGTTAGTGTTATACATGTACAACATTGCACCAAATGTAAAGAATGAAGATAATTTATACATCAACAAGCCCTTGTTTACCCCTATTAGAATAAGGCCCTTGTTTACCCCTATTAGAGATCTCTAAGAGTGAAGATATCCGAGTGAGATCTTTTTAATCATTAAAAAGAAAATATTAATTTTATGAAAAAACTTTCAAAACAGATAAAATTTTTTTTGAGACAAATTACAAATATGGTACATAGGGTGTGGTTTATTCCTAACAGAAATTTCTCCCAGCCCACTTGCGATAGGAGATATGGCAAGAAACACGTAACAAATTATACGAACATATTATACAATACAATAATACTTAAATTCGAATATATAACATTGGAAACGGGACTGTAAGTAGGGATTAGAGAGAGGTTTAGGGGAATCCGATAAATGACGTAATGTGTTAATTTTGCATCCAGTGGTGACGATGAAAACGTAACCTCTGGAACATCTAGAATTCTAGATGATTAAAATGCAATATGCATAAGGGTCGAATTAATAATTATCAATTATTTTATTACGCGACACATAAGCGCGACCCGCGACAGAATAATTTTTAATGCTCATTAATTTGCGATCATACATTAAAGTAAAATTACTGCCGGAAAGTAGATTATTTAGAACATGTTTTTCAATAATTTAGGCTCGTTATGTTTTGTCAAATTCTCTCGATGCTAGTTTCTGTGAATCTAATTAAATAGGGTACGAGATAAAGCCTTATAAAGCCTTCTTGATGTCCGGCTAACACTACTAAGCTATTTATTAAATCAAGTGACTTAACAGTAAACTGTCGCTTATTGTTACAGTCACATGAAGACTAAAAGATTTTGTTAATTAAATTGTTCTCTTTTGTGCTGAAGTCTTTCAGTTGACAAGTTCTCTATGGGTCCGTTTTTTGATCCGTGGTCAGTTTTACCCAAGAATCTTATACTCTATATGGATGCCAAACTCTCATACAATAACATGAGGCAATGTTCTGTCTCGATCAGTAGGTGTTCCCTCTCATTCTTTCACTATTTATGAATGAAAGCTAACCTTGGGATATTTTCTTCTTTTCTTTCTTTCCATAGTTTCTGTCTCACCTGTCATATTTACGCCATTTTGACACCTAGACAGAAATTTTTTGTAATTCAATATTTTAAATTAAAAAATATAAAACTGGTGATGACGTGCGTTGTTTTATGTTGTGTATGTGAGTGATATCCTGGATGTACCTTATCATTTCACAGGTGAGTCAAAATCACATATTAAATGAGAGTATTTGTTTGAGAAATTTGTGTGTATTTTTGTGTGACGTCATTAGTAGTAATAGAAAGCTTTACTACGAAATGACAAACTCATTCATTAAATGATAGAATGAGAGAGAACACCTACTGATCGAGATAGAACATTGCCTCATGCTATTGTATCGGAGTTAGGCATCCATCATACAGTACAAAATTCTTGGTTTTACCAGTAGGTTAAAATATGCACCAATGCCGAAAGTGTATGATGTCTTGATATGCCAACTTGTCCAATAGTCGAATTTTCAAATATTACAATAATCATAGACAATTTAACCACAACACGGTGCTGGAATTAGTAAAATGGTGGCTGGCGACACGGCAGATGTATATTGCTTCGAATTTTCATCGCTAATTTAACAATTTGTCAAGCTGACGTCACACATTTTGGCGTTTCCATGGGCGCTATGGGTCTGATTATATTATATTTTATAGAATTGAACTATCGAGTTAACTATTACTACGGATCAAATTTTCTTTTAAAACCTTATTATTTCGCACATAGAGATTAAAACGCCTATGTCCCCGAAAGGGTGGGCAGAGATGAAATATACACCCACACATTGCCAGACATTTTGTTGGTCTCACGTAATAGGCAAGACTATTGCTTAATGCTTTTATTTTTCACGAATTCTAAATTAATAATAAAACCAGTAATATAAACTGTATTTAACGCACGGTCACATCGGAGCCGATAGAACCGAGATCGAGTCAAGATCACAAAGTTCCGGAGACCCATTCAAGGACAAGCCATGGCGAAAGTTGCTTGGTTTTTTTGTTCAGCATTCGAATCAGTGCGCCAAAACTGCTCATTGTTATTGCATGTTAGCAAGGTATAAACTAAAAAAAAAACAAAAGTTAATTGTAGTTCAGTCAGTTGTTTTCGGTCATAACATAGCCTTTGGGATCAGCAATAACAATCTTAGATTAAAAAAAGAATTTACATACATTATCGAGGCCTATCAGGGGTTAGTTTAAACTTCAGCCTCTCACAAACACTGGGAGTTCTATAGTGTCACGCATGCGTATTGATTGTTTATCTAAATCATGACCTCGCGGCACAGATAATTCATAGAAATTTCATGACCGACAGCGTTTTTGCCTGTCAAGCAAAAAAATATTTTAAAATTTGTTGTGTAAAGGGCCTCAAAAAATAATTTTATAATTTTTTATGGTGGTGGTTAACAGTAATGAATCATTTGGAACCCAATAATTAAAAGGGTCAACTGGCCTATTAGTACTATACATATAAACCTTCTTGAAATCGTATCAAATTTCGTTGCGAAGATAAAAAAGGGGTTTCGGCGCCATTCAATTCAATATGGCGGACGTGTTTTTTATTTCTTTTTCAGTTTTATTTCTTTAGTCAGTTGATCTTGTTGCATAAAATCAGTGTAGTTTTGTGCAATAACTGTCAATAATGATGAGCAATGTGTAGGTTTATTGAAATAAGCGTCAAGCGGTGTGAAAAACGATGAGATCTTTATCGTGGTAAACCTCATCGAAATGACACCACAGTGTCTGCCATCGATCGTTTGACGCCAAACTCTCCTAAGACGCATTGAAATGCATTACACTAGCATTTCAATGTAAATTACTGAAGACATGGTTACGAAAGACATGGCTGTTAAGGGGTTAATTTCCTTTTCCTTTCCCTATAAAGATAGGAAGAATATTACCAAAAAAAAGTTTATAAAAAGATCTACACGTTCTTCTGGAGTCGATTTTGTTCAATACTTTGTACAGAAGTCTGATGTGGAAGAATAAGGTATGTGTAATATATTTAAATACAATTTAACTTTATTAAAGATGAGTCTTTGTTTTATTTTAGATCTATCCAGGCTATGGTTATTTTTTTAATTTGATTTTTTATACGGCTCTCTGCTATATCTAGCCTATAACATATACATATTTATACAATTGTATTTAGTTAGCATACTTTTGGAACAAGCAATTACAAATTAATTGAATTACTAGCTTATGTCAACATGGCGACTCAAATGTTTTATAGTAGGTTATAATACGTTAATCTTCCCAGTATTAACGAGCAACAACACAGAAAAACGTGTCAAATGTAGGTTTCTAACACTTCGGGACGTTTACAAATCTTTGATTAACCCAGATTTGAGTCATCAAAATTCTTCAATTTGATTGAAATAAAGTAAGCACTTAAAGAAAATTTTATTTAATTTTTTTCCCTCGTTCGTGATGTGTTTGCAAATCTTGCAAAGAGGAAAATAAAAAAAATCACTTTTAAGTGGAGTAACGCATTAATAAGGCATAAAGTTAAAGGCACAAGGTTGTCTGAAGATATCGCTCGTTGCGATTGTGCAAATGTTTTGTAAATTTACTATGTTAATTATTATTTTTTATGTATGTATACGAGTATAAGAAATTCAACGCCAATTTATATCAGTGATCTTTTAGGAACATTTTGATATTATAATAGTTTCTATACTATAATATACAAAAAGAAAAAAATAATACTACCAACCCATCTCTTTCCTTGGGTGTCGTAAAAGAGGACTAATGGACAACCATCCAATAGCTTATAGCGTCGACGGGCTCACCACCTGTCACGCTGAGTGCAGGCACTGCTTGGTGAAGCGCGGACCACGGCAATGGACTGCGGTGCGTTTGCCTAGTCTCTGACTAACCCTTAGGGCTAATATATGTATGTGTATTTATATTTAATATAATAATAATTTTGACTCTTTCTTACACTATGAATATTGGGTTTGGTCAGATGAAAAATCGTGAAAGAGTAGTAACAAGTGGCTAGCTCATCGCCTACAGAATCACAGATTCAGTAGGTGCGACATGCTAGGCAAGAAAAGCAGTTTGTACATTCTTTTTGTGTCCTGGACCAACACGGGACCCAGACCAACACGGGACAAAAAGTAAAATACCCATGGTTAAAATAAATTCTTATTTAAGTCTAAAGTCAGAAGTACCATAATACTGTATCGTTGACATAATCCAGATTGAGATGATGGCATAAAAATATGATTATAAGGATTTATGATCAATAAATCGGTAATTCACTTTTATAGTATTATCTTAACTCTCATATTTTATTCTTAGTTTTATGTTAAACAAATCCGCTAGACAGATTTGATATTTGAATTATTAGTTGGGTATGATTCAGATACGGGATATGAAAAGTCTGGCGTCAGATTAATTGCGCAATATGGCGGTCACTATGACTATGAAATAGTTGATAGTTTGATTTGTAGGCGAAATGAATTCAAATTAAATACATACAACAACTTAAATCTTTGCGTACGGTTAGACATTGAATGGGTGACATATAGAGCTATGTTTTATCTTTATATGAAAAAAAAAGATTCCGACCAATTGAGAACCTCTTCCGTTTTTTGAAGTCGATTAAAAAGATATATCGGTATAATAATAATAGATCTTTGAATATTGTTTCATACGCACGGACACAACAACAACCTTTTTTTTCATATATTTATTTATTTTTATTCTACTTAAGGTGGCTCGCATGATTTGTGATACTGCAGACATTCATTCATGAATCTGCGACCGTCTGCAATACCACAGAGGTGAGAAGCCATCATGAAATGAATAATAGTAGATTATACATAAGGGGGAGAAAGCAGTGCTTTATATCACGGGCGGCATATCATAACCCGAGCGAACCGAGGGATTTTAAGAATTCTGAAAGACGCTTAGGGATTCAAGCCGCCCCAGATTAAAATACGTTTATCCCCGACAAGTATACACTACTTTATAACACCAACTGTAGCAAGAAGTAAAAAGTAGTAAAAAGAAGAGGATTCATGATAATCAGGTTGGTCGTGCTCGAATCCGAATTACGTTGGTCATTGAATTATTATTGTAAGTTTTTTTTTCAAAAATAATTAAAGCAGCCAAATACAACAAAAACCCACTTTAAACAAACAAAAACAACTAAAAAAAGCTAAAACAGCAAAAAAAGTACCCATTCAGATCATTTTGTTTGTTATCTGAAAAATCAGTACAAATCTTTTCAAGGTAAAAAAATAGTTGAGATTTATGCAGGCTAAAGTTGAAATAAATTGAAATTTAAACCGTGTTTCGTTTTTTTACGTTTATTTTTGTTGATATTTTGACTTTCTAAATTCAAATTACTTTATTCCCTAGGGAATAAAACTATTGCCCATATACATGACAAATAAAGCGTGCTTTATGTGCAGGTGGTGTATATAAATATTGGGTACTTACCTATGAAATTGGTGTTTTTATTCTGTCTTAATATTTTGTCTGTAACTATTAAGATTCAGAGTATTCCTAAAAATAATTACCTCGTCTAAAAATAGACTATATTTTTGAGCTCTTTTGATTTGTTTTGATAATTTGTTGTATGTTTAATTGTGTTAAAATTGGACACGGAGACAACTCTTTTTAAGTGCCTCCCGAATACATCATTTTCTTTGCATTCACTTAAAAACGATAAATAATTTTTATGAAGTGTGATATTACACATATTACTAAAGCTTGTCTAATGATACATGCCAAATATTATTATCTCTGGATTTGTCGTTGTGAAGAAAACTGATAAAATGTTAGTATGGAAAATGCAGAATTCCCCAAAATCTCCATACAAAACACCAATTTCATAGGTAAGTACCTAATATTTATATTTTACTGACACTTATATGCACTTATGAATGTTTTTACTAACATCTATGAAGTAAAAGCTATGATATAAATATATATGAATAGCTGTTGCCCACGATGGGATGGGATGGGATGCCACGTTTACTATGGTTTTTTAACTATCCCACGGGAACCCTTTAATTTTCTCTCAAAGTCTCAGCCCGATCGTTGAAAATTGACAAAGTTTCATACAAACTTTCATCCTCTATTTTATCCCCTTGGGGGTAGAATTTATCAAAATCCTTTCTTAGTGGATGCCCAATTTATAACATCTACCTGCATGCCAAATTTCAGCCCGATCCGTCCAGTGGTTTGGGCTGTGCGTTGATAGATCACTATGGACTATGTCAGTCAGTCACCTTTGAGTTATATATGTTTAGGTATGCTTTATTAAATAAACTGTTCTATATATTTTTTTCTAAGTTAGCATTAGGTACTACTATTGAAAAACATTGAAGAGGCGTGAATTGAACCTGCACAAACGAGTATTTTTTCGAACTGAACTAGCGCTACCAGAATTACATCTTGAATCAATATGACTTTTCTTGTAATACACTATCTTTGCAGATAGAAAACATAGCCTCAGGTCAGGATACATTCTAATTCAGTAAAGCTCTCGTGGCATCCAATCATACAGATAATATTCTTGTGTCTACGCATTTCTATCGGATTCGACAATATAATAATTTGATTCCTGATTCTGAATGCCATAATGAACACCAGCCTGTACAATTCTTTTTATAACTCTGACAGTATGAAATACAATTGCAATCATTCCCTATTTATTCACTCAATACAAATGTGCGGTAGGCGTTTATGAAAATATCTGAGATGTGATCACGCTTGCCGGTGGATTGATTTCCCTTGGGAATCATACCTGTATCTAAAGAATACCATGTTTTGTAAGACAAAAGATTTGTACTATATCTGTCTAGATGATCAAAGTTTTGTTGTGTTCTTGAGATACTCCAGACTATTTGATTGATGTAGTGACAAGTACAAGTGACAAGTAAGTCCTATACTTTCTAAGGAGTAGTCAGGGTATTTATAAAATGTAATCTGGATAAGCCTGCTGGACTGCTGCTAGTATTAGTAATCAGATGTACTTACATTAATAAAGTGACACAAATTATATTGTCATAATTTTAATAAATTCGATTCTCTCAAAAATAATTGTGCCTTAACCAAAGATAAATTAAGTAGTATAAGATCGCTTATTCCCATGCATGGGTTTTTAGTTCGTCTAAAATTTATTAATGTTGCTTGTACACCCCTTCGTCCGATTTATTACGTTAGGTGGCGCTACTATACTAGCGGAAATACTATGATTATTATGATTATAATTTTGCACACCACTGGGGTCACAAGTGCGTTGCCGGCCTTTTAAGTGGGAATACGCTCTTTTCTTGAAGGTTTTCATGTCATACTGGTGCGGAAATACCGCGGGCGACAATTCATTCCACAGTTTAGTTGTGCGGGGTAGGAAATTCCTGGAGAAGCGCACAGTGGAATATAACCAAGCATCCAGGCGATGGAAGTGGATGTCATGTCGCGCTGAACGATGACGAAAAGTAGCGGCAGGTATCAAATCGAAAAATTCCTCGGAACACTCCCCTTAATAAATGCGATAGAGGATGCATAATGAGGCCACATCTCTACGCAACGCCAAGGGGTCAAGCCGACTTGATTATTATTAATTTATCTATGATTCCGCTAGTATAGTATCGCCACCTAACGTACTAAGTCGAACGAAGGGTTATACAGGTGGTATGTAACATCTACTGCGTCTTGGCTGTTGAAATTTTGTTTATGATTACAGAGAAATTATGGATTTTCTGTAGTGCGCGGTAACGGTAATATGCTTGTTATTAAGTGGGACCAACAATAAAGCTGGCAAAGTGTGGGAGTACTTCTGCCTACCTTTTCGGGGATATGGGCGTTGTTGGATTTAACATTTGATATGGTTTGCAAAAATTTATCATTTAACATAAATAGTATTTTTATTGTAAATAAATAATGTATAATGATAACAGAATAACAAAGTAATTAAATTGATTATTCTTAATCATAAGTTCATTCGATTCCTAATTATTCATTCATTCTGATGCTAGTAAAAGTTATTTAGAATATACTTTTTGTCGTCATAATTCCGTATTTTAATTCAGCCCCTATGACCTATAAATCCTACAGGCGTGATAATGTATGCAAGTTTTACTAAAAAATTGTTTACCTTAACTTGTATTCCAGAATCCAAAAGCAGCCTGATGAGCTCAATGTTCTCGTTTTCGATGGCGGCGATGAGGGCAGATCTGTTCAACGGGTCTACGCAGTTGATGTCGAGGACATCTGGGTTCGCCGTGTACTGCTCAATAAGCCTGAGAACATTAAGTGTATGTTAGGAATAAAAATAAGGAGTTCGGTAGCCTAGTGTTGACTTTCGATATAAGCGACTAAAACTTTGTGGTCTTGAGTTGTCGTTGACCTTGACAATGTTGCCGCGAGTTTAAATAGAAGGTATCCGTGATTTTTTGTTTTTGTGTTTGTTCTACTAACGTACTCAAACAAATCAAATCAAATCAAAAATATCTTTATTTTATAGGCTTGATATACAAACACTTAAAAACGTCAATTTATAAATAAGTGAATCTACCACTCCCTCGGAACGCAGACATCCCCAAGAAGAGCGAGCCAGAAACTCGAGGGTTGCTCTTTTTTTCACATTTTTTACAATTCTTGTTTTTTATAAATGTTAGGCTAGTACAATCAAGTGGGTGAACATGGAAACAAAGAGATCATGCCGTAATGACAAAAGACCACATGCATAACCGTTGTTGATCGCCGTTGTTGTTGATCGGTTAATTCTGTAGGTATGCACAAAAGACTGCGAATCAAGAAGAATGTAAGATCCCGGTAGGGAGGAGGATTTTTTATGGATTGCGAAAATCGAAGTTTGCGTTAAAATACATAATTTCTCTTTATGCCAAGGAAAGCCGACTAAGTTCTGCATGAGTACATCTTACCTTGAAAGATGTCGCCTTATTTTTGAGCATTTTGTGTAAATCGTAATAGATCTATCATTCCAAATCACAATTCAATAGCCCTAGGACATTTTGATATCAAAATCACACGTCTAAATAGCCTCTATTCAATAAATACTTCAACCTCTATTGAATTGTCGGCACGTGTGGGCTAGAGCTATTCACACCTCACAATTGCATTTGCCTAAACTGATTTGTGAATGGCAAATGAACATCTTAGAGACTACATATTTTTTATAAATTTTTTACAATTAAATATATTTCGTTGATATTATCATGTAGCTGGGAGATATATGCTACTACTAAACGACAAATCACGATGCCAGAATTTTCATAGGGCAAGCTACCTGCATCCTATGGTTTCACATCTCCAGATCGTTGAACCACATTGTAGACATACTGCCAATGTTACGCTTCCATTTACGTGGTCGCCACTCAAAAACCCTTCTGCCCCGACGCCCTTTTTGTTTTCCGAGCAATGTGTACTGCCCACTGCCACTTAAATCTCGCTATTCTGCAGGTTATATTAGTAATAATAATTCTCTGGCTGTCTAATGCCTTTCTACACTGAGAAATTTATAGGGAAAATAAATATAACCAACGGCTTAAAGTGATTTCCAATGCACGGAGACACGAGATCTCAAGGTTTGAAAGAGCTCGTTAATCAAACTGAACTGCAGTTGATATAGCAACAATTGACCTTCAGGAAAAATCTGTTGAAGAATTTTGAACTTTTGACAGTTTTGTTTAGTCGAAGGTGTTGTTGATTGTACATAAAATCAATGTTGTCTGTCGAAATAGCTAACACATCGCTAGGTCGTTTGCGGGTGAGATAAACCCCCAAATGCGGGTAAAGACTAATAAATAGGATTAGAGCAGCTGTAGTGATTCTTTTCATCGATAGTACAATCTACCACAAAGTGTTCTTTGTTATTAAGTATTGAACTCTATGTTCTGGAATTAAAATTGAAAATCTGTTGAATTTCTTTTAATATAGTTTGACAATTCAACATGACATTTCCTGTACTCTGTGAAATAAACTCGCGGACGAACTGTGGCCTAGTTTTGTTCTGTAAGTACTTAGAAGTACATTACCTCAAAACTATTGTAGTTTCATTAGAAAAATTCGCAATTGTCTGAGGTAGGTCAAAAGTCGACAAAGTTTTTGGTGTAGTCATTCCATCATTTAGTTTAGCAAATTAGTGCCTATTTGTAATCGTAATTTTTTTGCCTTTGTGTAATTTTCAAACCATTTTTTCAATTTTCATTATTCTGCTAGAAACGAGTGGTATGTACGTGTCTTTTAAGGCGACGAGAGGTCCTGGGTTTGATTCCCGGAGTATTGTGTGATAAATACAGGCATGTTTAAATAAGGATTATTTTTGAGTATAATACGAATTATGCTTAACAATCAGTACCTATATAATGTTTTTTTTACTTCTGTGTTTCACACAGTAAATACTTTTCTTAAATAAGAAACATAACAAGTACCTCTTAACAGTAACATAGTCTCCTCTATCAGCGTGGAGTAGGTAAGTTTTCTCTTCCCTGGTGAGGGCCCTCTCGTAGAAGTTCCGGAGGTCGTGCTGGCTGTTCCGCAGCGCCTCCTGAGAGCTGCCCAGCAGTTCCTCTCTAGAACCACGATTCATTTCGGTCTGTAACAAGTTAATGTCTCTAAGGGCGAATTCGACCAACTTAAGATTAGTAACACGGGAATAGTTATACCAAACTGAGCTGAAACGATTGGGCGAATCTGCTCTATGTCAAACGAGACATTGACACATTCGTGCGCGAAAAACTGCGTACTCCGTTAAAATAATATTATTCGTGTGTAGCCAAACTTGAAAGATAGGATAGCTAATCGGCTCCGCCTTTTGGACAGATTCGACCAATCGTGTGAACTTAGCTTGGTATTACTATTCCCGTGTTACTAATGTTAAGTTGGTCGAATTCGCCCTAAGTATCATATCAGCTATGAAGGAAACTAGTTTAAGAAAGGGGGATGACGAGCTGGCAATATACTCTGTTGTGTTGTCACATGTTCTACCGACCCTACTTTCATGGTAAGGAATTAGGCAGAAAAGAGATGTTCCAGCCTGTATTATTTATTTATTTATTTATACTTTATTGTACATGCAACATATTTAAAGAAACGAAATAGATAATTTATGAAAACTCAAAATGAAAAATGGGCGGTATATTTTCAAGACAACCTTAGGATGTATTCGTCTCACTTCACTGCTAGTCACACGACGAATGGAGAAAGACTTGAGGACGTTTCTAAACAACATTATGAATCGTTTTGTAAAAATGGTAGGATGCAGTGCGCGGAAATAGCTTTGCTAAAGCTGCTGTGAGCTGCAAAAAGAACTTCACATGACTCAGGGCGACACAGATATAATAAATATAAATTTATCTTCACCAGGCTCAGAGTAAACAGAACTGGAGTAGCCATTAGTCAATTTCTCAAACATTTTTTTCTGCCATTTCTTGCGGGGGGTGAGGTTACCACTACACTCAAAGCCAGCCGTTTTTACAAATGCACACATGCATAATTCGACACACAAATTTAAATTTTACGCACACACACGCTTAAAATAGTCACGTGGGGTGTGCGTTTTGACAACGTCACAGCCGCACTCCCCACGAGACTAGCGCTCGAAATTTGAAATCGTAGAATTCTAAAACATGAAATAATGAAGTAAATAATCATGAAATCTTAAAAATTATAATTACAAATAAAAGGTGACACCATCTTTTAGCATACTCGATGTTTTCTATTTATTTTTACAACAAAAAACAGCACAGGCAGGCATTTTTACGGGAGCTCTGTTCGCCGCAACGTTTACAATGTTATGGCTGTCAAAATGGCGGCTCAACTAGTTTTATTAAACGTGCAAGCATCCGATGCTTGTGCATTTGGCAGAGGGGAATGTTAGACAAAGGCTACTCCAGTTCTGTTTACTCTGAGTCACCAGGTCATCCGTCCACCTTGTGAGGGACCTACGCTTCCCAAAATATTCCCAAATCTCGAGAAGTTTACTACCTACTTTTATAAGAGTGCTGTCCTCTCAGCAAGAAACTAACGTTATTTATTTGTACATCGTTCTAAGTCTCACCCTAATCTTAGACAGCATTAAATTTCGCTAAGAAATCTTGATATGGGTAGTCCAGTTCTTCAAATACGAGTTACTGGTGATTTCTTTTCATTTCACGAGACCCGTGTACGGCCGGGAAATAAGGAATAATGTACCATAAATAACACTCCCAACTCTTAAGCATTATTGTCCTATTTCACCTGAAAACCGGCATTTCCTTGTAAATTACATAACTTCAACAGTAATTACGGAACAATTTGGGAGAATGAAATTTAATTCGAATGTGTTTTGATTTGGCTTCGTTGCGGAGAATGGCTGAATATCTAATTTAATTTTTAATTATATTTGGTATACGTTAAATGCAAGGTAAAATATCAATTAATTCTTATAGTTTCAGTAAAAAAATGTTACCATGACAAAAATTAAAACAATTCACCAGGACTCAAAATAGCTCGTAAAAATATCAAACCGAAGTTTTCCCTCTGTATACTCGTATTTTGGTAGGATTACTAGTTGCTATAAGCATGGTTTCCACCTTAGATAATTTGATTATTATTTTTTAATAATATTTTTTAATTATACACCAATGCTGTTTTATTATTTTTAGTTAATGTAAAATGGTTTCCTCTGCTGTCAGTATATACATTTTGTCGAATTAGAGTCGAATGTCTGTACATAGAAAAAAACGCTTAAAATCATGTCAGGAGATTGTAAAAAGAGAGAAAATACCAACATTTATTTTGTTTCTCTGTCTGTTTGTCTGTTTGTACGGGCTGATCTCCGAAATAGCTTGACGATTTCAAGGAAATTTTGCATGGTGATACCTTATATCCCTGGTCAACATATTAGCTGCTTTTTATTCCGGAAAATTAAAAGGTTCCCATGGGATAGTTAAAAAACCACAGTAACCGCGGACGAAGCCGCGGGCAACAGCTAGTATAAAATAAAGTAGCACATACCACATTACTAACATAGGTATTCTCAAGAAGTGTACACTTCTTGTATTCAATTCTATGGCATGTTAGATACAGATTTTCCAAAGTGTTGGCACCGTCAGAATGGCTTGTACCATTAAAGCATTTATATAATTTGTTTTATAAAAGTGATTCACAAATTGTATGCGTATTTCGTTTCATTTCCCCAGGCTGTTTAAATTGTCAAACGATTGGTAAGCAATTTAGTAAATGTGTAGCTATAATTGCTGATTCAACTCTCACAGCCAAATGGCGTACGCAACCAGTCATTCATGGTGACAATTTGTGCTTTTTATATTTTGAATTGGAGCTATTTTCGTATGCTTACCTTGCTCAAGACTTTACAATTTTGATAAATTTTTCACTAAACCAAAACATTTGAACATCGACCAATTATTTTTGTACACGCATAAAATAATGTCAATTTTGCCTATGTCCGCGAAATAGCTACGAATTTACACCACCGTCTTCCGATCACTGTAGGGTGAAACTCCAGGCATTTTCGCTCACTATCGAGCGGACGACAAACGTCAAATGATAAACAAATACTTGTAGTATGTTCTGTAACGTGTCAAGAACACTATTTTTAGACTGATTAGTTCCACACATAGCTTCGTTTTGCGTCTTCGTTTAGTCTTTGAGAACTTTTGTTTGGATTGAAAAAGATCATTGAAAAGTATGATATATTATAATAATAATTAATAACAGCAAGTAATACTAAACAAAAGACTGGCTTTTAGTTACAGAAGCAGTTAAACGAGACAAATGGATAAGGAACAGACTTAACCCTCAGTTTCTTTAACTCTTAGATATCAATAAATATAAATAACATGATAACTTAGTCCCTTTGAGTCAAACATTTCGTGTAATTTTTCTATAAGGAACATGTAATCAATTATTGTTATAATTATGTATTGATTATATTATTAATATTGTATTAAGTATATCTTCTGATAAATATATTAGGTATATTATATTTCTTATTGATGTATAATGTAAAATTAAGTAAACCACTAAACTGTATGTCGGCTGCCGGCTGGCAGTGGAGACGAGACTTTTTATGTATCGATTTTTGTAATGTTTTTAAAATGGTAAATAAATAAAAAAAAACTATAGCACATACTGTATCCGTAGTAATAATTACCTTGATAGTTAAAATCTAGACCGATATCGTCAATAGAAATGGCAAAATATATGACGTCAGCTTGACAAATTGTTAAATTTGCGATGAAAATTCGAACCAATATACATCAGCTGTGCCGCCAGCCGCCATCATACGTTTTCACCATTGATCCATATTTTAAGGAATTGGTCAACCTGCCCATGGATCAAAAAAATAACCGTTAGGGTCACTTTTTACTTTACTTATTTTTTGCTCTTACCACTGAGTTAAAGTGAAAATTAAGAATTTTCTTCCGTTTCTTCATCTTCATTTATTATGTTTTCTTTATAAAACTGCGGTTGAGTTGTTCCTATTTATTTACAATTTCGAATATGATTTTTTAAATCAAGAGTGAGTTTATTCATAACTAGACATCGCAATTTCAGAAGTTTACACATTTTGAACGAACTCTTTAAATAAATATCGAGGGCAGTATTTTGTTTTTAATAATGTTTCACTTATTTATAATATATTTGAGCACATTCACTATTCACTTTTTACAGAAATTCTTTATAAGTAAATCGTTACACAGATGCGCTTACGCTTCAAGGAACCCGAAATCACACTGTATCATGTGTTAGCCTGACGGTACCAATACTTATATTCTATTTTTAAATAGGGATTTCACTGTGTTCATACAATCAATATTACATCAATTTGAAACATGTTTGCATCTAAGATTTGGTACAGGTAAATAGGCGGTATTACTTTGTTAGTTCATGGTTAGTGTTTATTTATATAGGTACGTCCCTTTAATACTCAATAGGTACTCAATACTTTATTGAGACCATAATGTTTACAAAAAGGTGTTACATATAACATAAGGTACAAATTATGGACCCTGTCGGGTATAGCAACTTAAAGACCTTCAATCGCATTTTTCGCTATATAAATACACTGTAGTCCGATTTCAAGGTCCAAAATGGACACTTTAGTGTACAAAACACCAAATACGCAGTTGTAGATGTTAGAGCAACGCTTTAGTTTGGTTAGATTTTTAAATAAAAAAAATAGTACGTGTGACTCACGATCTCGCTTGATGGAAAACGACAATGTGCAACCGATATATAAACAAAGCAACCATTGCCAAGGTTGGGTATTGGATGGGTGACTAAAAAATTTTAGAGAAAATAAAAGTGTTAAACAAAAACGGACGAACATTTTTATTTCTGTTTTTATCTACGCTTTCAGCTTCTCTTTTATGGTAAAAACTATTGGGTTTATTTACTAAACACAATAGTTAATCAAAGTAATGAACATATCAAAAATACTGAACAGAACCTTAACCCTAAAACCGATGCCACTAACGCTCTTCTTATATACTCGTAGATGTAGCTACAGGTTTTGTCAATCTGATCATTCTTGTAAAATTGTGCCGCAATCAAGCTTTTTTAGGATTCTTATTTTAAAATTGTGCAAATACAAATGATTTTTGTGCACGAGCAGATTTTTTTTTTTTACACATGAAAGGTAAGCTCTTGGCCTTCATCTCACCAGATGGTAAGTGACGATAAGGCCGAAGGTGGAAGCGAGCTTCACCTGTAATCCTCAACAACTGAGGAACTGGCTGTCTTACCTCTGATTGCCGGAACACAACAATGCTTAAAACATCGGCAAATTTAGGTAAGACGGTGGTAGCTAGCCAGGTGGTCTTAGAAGTCCTACCACCAACCAAACCGAGCAGAAAAACTTCTGCCCCCATGGGATATCAAACCCGGACCTCCCGATCAACACCCGGTGGTGTGAACCACTAGATCAGAGAGGCGGTTAAAATTGTTGTTCTCCTGTAATTCTCAACAACTGAAGAGCTGGATAGTACTGAAATCTTATGTATGCGAACAAAATTATAAGAATAAAGACCTAGCCGAGAAGATAACAGCTGATTTAGTTTACAATGAATGTCAGATTATACCACGTAAACCACTAGATAGATCAAAGACGGCAAAATTAGAATACGATGTAAGAATTTTGTGTATACATACACTGATGAAATACGTAATTGAAATGCTAAAAAATATTTTCTCTATAATTGTACGGAAAGTTATTTTGCATTTATGAATCTCTTTATCATTAACTATTTATGTTCTGATTTTTAATACGATGAATCTATCTCGCAGCTGGAAATGCCCTTTATTTTTTTAATGATATAATTTAACTGATATAATTTTATAATTCCTTGATTGTAAAATATTGCGATAAGTCAGCAATGATAATTATCGGTTTTAACTCATTCTTAGTGTAATAGAAAACAATAGATTATAAAAAAACCTTGTGGTTCACAACCATTGTTTGCGTTATGATTTGAGAGTTTAATTTCGCTTGTCTATGTGTTCGGCGTCATTCATTATGTTTCCCTTTTTGGCTAGTGTGAAGTAAATAATTTTGATTTTAATTCAGGAATAAATATGGGAGAGCAGTGCAGTAAAACCAGGAAAACTTTTATTAAAAACTTATTTCGTATATACATTACAACGTCTTGCCCTCCAAACGATACCATTCCCTCTCTTTCATTCCTCATTCGATCTCGCTCAGTCATAAGTCATTCACTGTGTTCTTTCGCTTATAGCCTTATAGTATAATCGATCACATTCCCACATAAGTAATGATTGCAGGAATTTACTTATTTTCTTAATTAATAACCTCATTCAAAACTGAACAAATAATTAAATCTAAAATTGTTTGTCCAACCCGATTAAATTCTTCCTTTATTCCTTTACTTTAACAACCTTTGTTTATTTAGCCTCGTCTGGACTGAACACATTTAAAATCTTTCATTGGTAGGTACACATTATTAACTTTTTAATCTACTAACAAAAGATTCAAAGTAAGCGCAGTCATATTGTAATAAACATGTTAATTATAACTATTTTAAGAAAATATGTATAATTTTATTATTTCATTGCAATCAATAATATATAATATAATAAAAAAAGATAATTTTTGTTTGATTTCTGGGTGAACAATTGATCAAGCAATTGAACTTCAATTGGCTAAGAGCACAACACTATTTTACGTTTTCCCTAAAATGGTATCTATCCCTCCAAACCTCCAAACTTCAGATAGATCCATTGTTTGAAAAATCAGACAAGAGTTGACATCATGAAACGGTTGCCCTGTATCATGCCCTGTATCATGAAACAGTCAAACAAACTTTATAAACATAATTTTCTTTTTAAATCTAAGCTTATTAAAATAGATTTATAACATCTGTTTTCTATTTTCACTATTTTAAAACATCTAAAGCAGTAACCTAAAATAGATATAAGTCCTTACATTAATGGTTATTTTCGAAGAATCTTTATCAAAAAAAATATTTCTCTAGTGGCGTCGAGAGTAAGATTTCAAAAAATATTTCCGAGAAGCAGTATTTTGTAGTTTAAATTTTCTCATAATTTCCAGTCAATGTACCAATCCAAGACGGCGTTGATAGCCTATAATTCATTCAACACAGTATTTCCGTCAAAAGCTTTTAAAGAAGGAAACTTTATCAGAATAATACGCGTGCCTATTTGCAACTTGCTCATAAACAGGCGTATTCACTGTTTTTATGACGGCATAAAATCTAAATTTGACTTATTTATAGGTCTTTAAAAATAATTTTTCGATAAGGTGAAAAGCTTAATAAATTGTATGGTTTTACAAGTCTCTTCAATTAACTCATCTGTGACACAATAGAAATTCAATTGTCTCGGCTGATTTCAGCCAGGTCTTACAGAGGAGCGGTTAAGAGATCCGGACTCAACACTTCCAAATAAGTTCCTGAACAGAAAATTCCATACGAATTCTGTTCTATTTTTTAATTTATCTATTGGGTCCTTACCTATGAAATTAGTGTTTTTTTTCTCTCTTAGTATTTTGTCTGTAACTATTAAGATTCAGAGTATTCCTAAAAAATAATTACCTCGTCTAAAAATAGACTATATTTTTGAGCTCTTTTGATTTGTTTTGATAATTTGCTGTAAGTTTAATTGTGTTAAAATTGGACACGGAGACAACTCTTTTTAAGTGCCTCCCGAATACATCATTTTATTTGCATTCACTTAAAAATGATAAATAATTTTTATGAAGTGTGATATTACACATATTACTAAAGCTTGTCTAATAATAGATGCCAAAAATCGTTGTGAAGAAAACTGAAAAAAATTTAGTATGAAAAATGCAGAATTCCCCAAAATCTCCATACAAAACACCAATTTCATAGGTAAGGACCTAATATAAGATAGTAGCTATCTGGAATTGCACTGATTTCCAGCTTATAGTAGAATTATTGTTACATCATCTAAAATATCTCCAAATGAATATTTTACAATTTCTATCAATACTTTCCAAAATCTTTAAGAGCTTGTGTAGTTTTTTTACTACCACTTACTGATTAAGGTATACAAAACAGACGTGATTGTGTGTGTATGTATTAGACACACACACATACAATACAATCTCTGACTGCTTGCGCAGGCAGTGATTTGATTACATATCTCCACTTAGATTCAACAGAATATCACAGAGTAATAATTTTTTCACATATCTGATGGGCGTGCTTGCACTATCTATACATATAATAAAACTGTAGAGATCTGTACATAGAAAAAAAAATGCTTAAAATCATGTCAGGGGAATGTAAAAAGAGGGAATATACCATAAATATTATACATATTTTTGTTTCTCTGACAGACAAACAGACAAACAGTGTCTGTTTGAGCGAGCTAATCCCTGAAAGAGCCGGACCGATTTCAATTAAATTTTGCATAGTGATACATCTCAAATACTTTTTATTCCGGAAAATTAAAGAGTTTCGTGGGATAGTTAAAAAACCAGTTATCGCGGGCGAAGTCGTCGCGGGCAACAGCTAGTCTTCACTAAATACAAATAAATGTTTAAAATTAGAATGTATACCTATAGGTTCAGGTGGACATAACGAAACGATACAAGGTGATTTTCTCGAAATTGTTACGCGCTATTTAACGCAAATAAAAGACTTTCCTTGTGAAAAGACGCGTGTTCTAAAGCTGAATAAATGTAATCAAGATAATTACTCATGTGGTTAATGAAATTAATTCAGTCTGTGTGCTGTGTTTCGTCAGAGATGTTTTGAATTCAACTCAATGTATGTATAATTTTATTTGAAAATTACGCACCTCGTCGGTACCGGAGGTGTAAACACGCACTTTCGAGTGGCATGTTTAAATTGCGCTTGATATTGAATTAAAGTATAGTAGTTATATTCCTCATGTGTGTTTATCCATGAGGAAGGCCTGTCCCAGTAGTGGGACGTATATAGGCTGAGGACAGGTATATTAAAACGCTGACCTCTTGAGGCTTGTTTACTTTTTTGGAAACTTGGATTGATCGTTCTGTTCGAAAAGTGGATGAAATTAACGAAGGTCATGAAAGTGAATGTAAGTGCATAAAAGTGTATGAAATGTATGAAGTATGATAATAATTTGTTGTCTCATAATTTGAAATATACGTATACACCATTTCAATAAGTTAAATAATCTAATGAAATGGTGTATAAAATAAGGATTATATATTTTTTTTTTCATTTCATTTCACTGGGCTACAAAATATTACGCACTAGAGTGGAAATATTTTTACTGCACGTGTGTATAATTCATGGCATGTATGTGTATAAATTCTTATTCATTTTTCATTAAATTTAAAACATCCTTTTTGAAACAAAACTAGGCAATTTATTTTTATTTTATACTAGCTGTTTTACACTACCTGCGTCTTCGTCCGCGGTTACTATGGTCTTTTAACTATCCCACGGGAACCACTTATTTTTCCGAAATAAAAAGTATCTAAGATGTTCACCAGGGATATAAGTTTCACCATGCAAACGTTCATTGAAATCGGTCTAGCCATTTCGGAGGTTAGCCCATACAGACAAACAGACAAAGAAACAAAAATTAAAAGAAAAATCAATTTTTGGTATTTTCCCTCTTTTTACATCCCCCAGACTTGGTTTTAAGCATTTTTTTATGTACAGACATTTGACCTCTACAGTTTTGTTATATGTATAGAACATGTATCTAGTAAAGAAAAGACATACATAAAAAGCACTTCAAGCAACAAAAGTCATTATGTCATATTAGTGAATCTTCCTCTATTTATCCAATTTCTGTTTTAATTCAGCGATAAGCAGGTGTTTTACGGTCCATCTGATGGATAGCTATAAACGAATGGATCCATGCAATATCCCCGTGTTGCTCCGTAGATCTTTACATACTAGGCAACGTAAACATCTACAGGGTGTTCAAAATATTGCGGTTTTGCCCGCGAATGAAAGTGTTTGTTGAGTGTGTGATACGGGAAGATGTGACTAAGAATAAGAACGTAATTCATATGAACAACTTCATGTTTAGGACTGCAAATTTTTTTTATCGAGTATATTCACACATAACAAAACATAACATACGCCTCTTTCCCCGAAGGGGTAGGCAGAGTTAAATACCCAAATTTCGCCAGTTAGATATGTTAGGTCCCCATGTACTGCTGGCGAGCCTGTTGCCATGCACCGGGAAATGTGAGGCAAGCGATATTTACAATGAACTGTACAAAGTTTCTATTCAAACTCAGTGGTACAGGCGGTGGGATCCTATAAAATGGATAAAATATATAGTCAAGTTTGTATTATACTCGTAATCAATAATTAACTTTTACATCTCTCATGTTCGGTAAGTAGGTCCTTAATACCCCCAGATGCGGGTTGTAAGTGTTCAATTACCGCCCTAGGTTAATAATGTAGCTAGAAACGTCCTAGGGCGGTAAGTAATTAAAAAAAAACTCTTTCAAAAAGTTCGCGTACATCTAACCATCTTACTGGCACTAGACATCATGCATTCAGCCCAATGACAAAAGAGGTCGCTTCGCTATTTTCATCAATTTTGAATATCGAACGGCGAAGCTAAATTTAGTTCTTGAAAATAAATTTATTTATTCTTGTGACAAAAGAGGTCGCTTCGCTATTTTCATCAATTTTGAATATCGAACGGCGAAGCTAAATTTAGTTCTTGAAAATAAATTTATTTATTCTTGTAATGCCTTTTTTTCCACTTACCTCACAATCGAGATGTAAAGCATAGTAGTTAGCTCGGGTGTAAGCATCAATTGCACCCTCGAACTATAAGCGCCCTCGCTGCGCTCGTGCGCCTAAATATCTCGGGCTGCAATTGATGCCTTACAGCCCTTGGCTACTAATCTACTATTACCTCTTTTTGTAATTAAATCAATGCCTTTCCACTTTTTCAAAATGCTTTTTTAAAGCATTGTACCTACCTAGCATGAGTTTACATCGAATTCTATCTTGACAATTTTTCCACATATTTTCGTCAGTTATTTCTAGTTTCCGAAAGAGGCGCTACTGGTGGTGAGTGTGTTCTTAATTTAAATAAATGTATGACAATTTTACGTTGACGTTGATCGGAATGCCCATGCCCATAACTTTGTTCGTGGCCTGCGTAAAACATGTCGTATTTGTAAGAAATTGTATTATGGTTTCCACCAAACTTAAGAACGTGCATAAATGAAAATTCGGCGTGAATATATTTTTAATTGTTGTAAATTACAGTTTTACAGTTGTAAATACTACGATGAGAGATGGGTTCTCTTCCCTTGGGTGTCGTAAAAGGTGACTAGTGACTTAGAACAGCACAATCATCCAATATAATGCGGCGACGGGCTCACCACCTGTCGCGCTGAGTGCAGTCACTTTTTGGTGAAGCGCGGACTATGGCAATGGACTGATTTTGCAGTGCTTTTGCCGCGTCTATGACTAACCCTTAGGGGACAATAGTCGTGATAATATGTGTTTGTATGTACAGATTGTGTAACAAAATGCGTGGTTTGCATACCGCTTTTCCAACACCCTGTGTACGTGTAATATGTAACCTGACGTATATTTTACGGTGGCGTCAATTACCCCATCTGGTTCTGTGTTAGCAATGTTTTTAGAAATAAGTCTGTCAAAAGCAAATTGTACTCTCACAATTATATCCTGAGTTTTTTTGTTAAAGAAATCTGTGGAAGTGGCTGTGTTAAATTGTAATAGAAATAAAGAAAATGTTTTTTTTTGTTTCTCTGTCTGTTTGTACGGGCTAATCTCCGAAATGGCTGGACCGATTACAATTAAATTTTGCGTGGCGATACCTTATATCCCTGGTCAACATTATAGATAATTTATATTCCGGAAAATTAAAGGGTTCCTGTGGGATAGTTAAAAATCCATATTAACCGCGGACGAAGTACCGGGCTACAGCCAGTTAATAATAGTAATAAGCAGCATATAAAAATAAGTACACCTTTAGATAGTAGCTTATTTGAAATATAATTTACAAATCTTCTTGATATCAACTGCAAGATTTCACCTGTTTTTCATTTTTTTTTAGAAATAATGAAGAAGGCTGATAAATTGGTTTGATAACGCTGCCTTGTCACATTTATATCTGCGTCGTCGTTTTATTGACAATGAGTCGCGTTCATTAGATACGGAACCCTTGACGTGTGTTATGTAAAAATATATGGATGGTTGGATCTAATGCGCGTGGATGTGAGTAGTGGTGTCATTTTCAGGATGCGGATCTAACTGTTACTTTTCTAATTAAATATAGAATTTTCTATTGTGAACTGTAACTGGTGTCATAATAAACTACACTCTGGTGCAATGAACCCGGCCATATGAAAATTTTATGAAAATAATTGTGTTATAAAATATACATTATATATTGTTGTATATGAAATTAATGTTTATTTTAATACCTATTATTTTCATTATTCCACAAGGCTCCATTAATCAGTTGCTCAGAGTAAACAGAACTGGAGTAGCCATTAGTCAATTTCTCAAACATTTTTTTCTGCCATTTCTTGTGGGGGGTGAGGTTACCACTAAACTCAAAGCCAGCCGTTTTTACAAATGCACACATGCATAATTCGACACACAAATTTAAATTTCACGCACACACACGCTTAAAATAGTCACGTGGGGTGTGCGTTTTGACAACGTCACAGCCGCACTCCCCACGAGACTAGCGTTCTAAAACATGAAATAATGAAGTAAATAATCATGAAATTTTAAAAATTATAATTACAAATAAAAGGTGACACCATCTTTTAGCATACTCGATGTTTTCTATTGATTTTTACAACAAAAAACAGCTCAGGCAGGCATTTTTGCGGGAGCTCTGTTCGCCGCAACGTTTACAATGTTATGGCTGTCAAAATGGCGGCTCAACTAGTTTTATTAAACGTGCAAGCATCCGATGCTTGTGCATTTGGCAGAGGGGAATCTTAGACAAAGGCTACTCCAGTTCTGTTTACTCTGATCAGTTGATAGAGTTTATGGAGAATCGGTGCAAAGCAATCACAAAAAAACCATAGCAACCGCAGACGAAGTCGTGGGCAACAGCTAGTTATTTATAAACGCGCATCAAGTAAAAAAATATATCAAAGTGTGGCTTTTAACTCTTCTTTCTACCCAGTAATTACGATTTGCGTTTGCGTTTTGCGTTTCATTAAAGTACTACTGAGACAAGACTAGAGTTTAAAAAGTAGTCAATGGGCATAACACGAGATACAATATAAACATCAAACTATTATTTGCGAACACCGGTGTTCGTTGTACCCGCCAAGGGGCTAAGCATAACAAGCTTGCAATAGAGAAAGATAAGGCACACAAGTAGTAAAGAAAATAGGTCTTTACCTATGAAATTGCCGTTTTGTATGGAGATTTTGGGGACTTTGCATTTTCCATACAAAATTTTTATCAGTCCGACAAATCCGAAGATAATAATATTTGGCATGCATTAGACAAGCTTTAGCAATATGTGTAGCACACCTCATAAAAATTATTTATCGTTTTTAAGGGAATGGAAATCAAATGATGTATTCGGCAGGCACTTAAAGAGTTGTCTCCGTGTCCAATTTTAACACAATTAAACTTACAACAAATTATCAAAACAAATCAAAAGAGCTCAAAAATATAGTCTATTTTTAGAGGACGTAATTATTTTATAAAAATACTCCGAAACTTACTAGTTACAGGCAAAATACTAATAGAGAAAATAACGGCAATTTCATAGGTAAAGACCTATTAATATATAAAGGCAATTCTTAAATTGGTTAATAGGTTGGTAAAACAGGACAGTAGGTCAGATTAGGCGCCGCGCCGGTCAGCAAGCGCCGTACAGCGTAAAGTACACAATTCTGCGTATCATACTTTATTTATTTATAAATTGCTTGTCACTCATAAAATACTATACATATATTTTTTTTTTGGTTTTCCTCATGATGGAGCTCGGTGGCGTAGTAGTTAGTACGCTTTGGCTTTCGATTAAAAACAAAGCTACCTTTGCCATGGTCAGGCAGTGGATGGGTGACCAAAACTTTGTGATCTCGAGCTCTTCCGTATTTCGGAACGCACGTTAAGCCGTTGGTCCCGGTTGGTGCGACTCTTTCTACCCACCAACCCGCTTTGGGCCAGCGAGGTGGTGTTACGCCCTATACTCCTCATGTGTATCTCCATGAGGAAGGCCTGTGCCCAGCAGTGGGACGTATATAGGCTGAGGACTTTCTTCATGATGACGAAGATTTTTCCAATTGATTGCTAGGAGTAACTTATATGAATTTATTTACCTACATATTATTGTAATGTGGGTGTATAGTATATTTTCCTACCCCTTGGAGGATAACGGGGTCATGCTATGATTTTTAAATCTTTTCATAAAGCTCGGTACACTTTTTTTAACTCAAATTTTAGCTAACCAGCATAACTAGTTGTAATTGTCAACAGTATAATCATCTAAAATAAAATAATTGTTCGAACTTTTTGGTTTGAGATCTATATCTAGCCTTAGCGCTACAAAAGTGTCTTTATACTATCAAGGGACTCTATAGATCACTCTATTTACACCAAGATTAACAACATCCTTGGTCCATATAATTTATGGCTGCTATGTCAGGAAGCTTGGCAAAAAGGCTTACTCCATTTATAATATGAATTGCTTCCATTGACGAAATATTTGTTTGCATGTTCTATTTTTAGCTAAAAACATTGCGTATATTTTACTTATTTCCAAGTGAAATATATTAATGTAATTTTTATTACCTAAAGCCTCAACTTATAAGATTTCTTTTTTATTGAATAGACACATGACTTTCATGTTTTTATAGCGAAGTTAGCCTAATAGAGATTAATTTTATTAATTTATAAGCGTATACTGAACAATGAAATGTAAATATTTTGCGGAAAGATTTATGGGTATGGGTGTTATTTAAACGGTTAGCAAAATAAAGACGAAAGATTTATACGTGTTGAAGGGAAACCAGAGAGGAGCTCGGTGGCGTAGTGGTCAGTGCGCTTTGGCTTCGATCGAAAACAAAGCTACCTTCGCCATGGTCAGGCCGTGAATGGGTGACCAAGACTTTGTTATCTCGAGCTCCTCCGTGCTTCGGAAGGCACGTTAAACCGTTGGTCCCGGTCGCATTTGTGACCGTTTCTACCCACCAACCAGCATTGGGCCAGCGTGGTGGTGTTACGGTCCATACTCCTCATGTGTTTCTTCATGAGGAAGGCCTGTTCCAGCAGTGGAACGTATATATATAGGCTGAGGACAGCAAAATAACTAATTGGGCAGCAATGTTTTCTCTGCTGCCAAATAGTTTAATATATTATGTTTTGATGACACAAATATGGTTTTTATGGGTCATAAATTACATTTCCTATGAATTGATTCTTGATCCTTCATTGATCCTTTTCCTAGATTTTATACATTTATCGGTAACATATATATATTGCTGCACTAATTATTATTTTGCAGTCCAAATAATTATCTTGCTGCCCATTTAATTATTCTGCTGGCCAAGTAATTATTTTGCTTTCCAAATGATAATATTGACGCGCAAATATATTACAGACAGAATATTTGTTTGCTGACCAAATGATTTTTCGGCTGACTTTTTTGTTGCTGACCAAATAATTAAATGGCTGCCCAATTAATTAATTTCCTTTAGGTATTACTATAGTACGGTCACAAGCAAAAAGATACCCATTTTAGAACTTTGGCATTTTTTGACTTGGAGAACAATATTTGTTGGTTGTGAAACTTATTTGCTTAAAACAATAACCTTTTCCTCACAGTAACCGGAAAATTATAAAACATATTTTTAAGTGTAAACAACTTAGGGCGGGTTCCGTCACGTCCAGATAAGTTCCAAATAGTTCCTAGTAGAGTAGCTGACAGATATATTCACACAAATTCTGCTCCAATTCGATATTCAAATTTGAATGACGTGTCAAAAGATTTCACTTGATCATCGCAATTGAACAATTAGCAATGTTAGCAAACAGCGAGGAAATTTGTGTAACTACCGCTATGCGATATTGCGATGTTATTTTTAAATAACTTACCGGTGTTTTAACTGAATGCCATGGTCACTATACTATGGTAGCAGTAATGGTCGCTGTACGCGAGCGTGGTGGGTTTGGTCCTACGGGACACTGAATAATATTGTAAGTGTACACCACGCTAATCGAATTTTCAAAGTGGACTAGTGTTTGCCGTTGTCGATAGTTTTCGAAAGCGGTCATTTATTTTGTTAATTCTTCATTTTATGTCTCTGTTTTCTTTTTTTGTTATGTAATTTTGTTTATCTGTTGCAAATTCTAATTCTTTATTTAATAATTTAAGTAACAAGTAGTTAGACTCTTCTTTTCGTGTGGACAGAAATTTAAATGGTGACAGCCCAAAACTCTGCTACTGAAATTGCACTGTCAGTGGTAATATTGAGATCCTCCCGCGTGCATACGCACTGCCCCCGCACTTGTAACGAGGCGCCATAGCTATATTAGCTCTCGTCTCGTTGCTGTCATCGCGCTCTTCTCTGGCCATTTTTCTCTTGGTTTCCGTTTTTAAATTTGCTGTCTTTCTCTTTTTAATTGTTTTGTTCTCGATGTTGATTCTTACGAGAGTCAGCCCGTAGAGCGGTTGACTCCCTTCTAACAATAATTGTAATATATTTATAAAGTGATAATCATTTTTTATAAGCTGAATCAAAGTTACAACAAACCACAAGATCAGTTCCTAATAAATAACAAAGACTATATGTTCCTTTTAGGCACTATTGTAAGTAGCCCTACCCTTTTTATAATATATTTAGTGTTAAATGTGATATTGTTATGTGTTCAGTGTAATTTACCTTTTTTATATAATTGTTTCAGTTGTGCCTTAATTCTTCATTATAAAATATACGATACATAAGTGACGACCCAACTGCATTTTCATTATCCCCGGCTTCACCCCGTCACACACTCCAGGTTAGAACCGTCTAAGAATCCCCCATCTGAACTTCCGACAACCTGTGTCCGTTGTCTATTTAAAGACTTCCAGGTTAGCCATGGCAGCTCGTGTCCACGAGTAGGATTCTCAAACGGAGGGACAAAAGGGTTGGGAAGATTAACGTAGTTACACTTATGACAGGTCAAAACATCACAAAATTAACAAACAAATTAGTCTGTATTTTAAGTTAGACCTATGTCACTGTTCAATTATATGATTTTATCTCATGACAACACTACAGTTTCAACTAAACGTGTGTATTAATGGCAACTCTCTCTTCCTGTGTCGATGGTGTAAGAAAGCAAAGTGTTTCCTCGTTGTATTTAATTTAAATAAAAACAAACAAATAAATTATATAATTTATTAATTTATTTTATTTATTTAATCTTCATGTACGACGTACAAAGGCGGACTTAATGCCTTGAGGCATTCTCTACAAGTCAAGCGACGACGATAATTCTGTAAATTTGAAACATTTTGAAATTACTACATGTACATTAGCCTATTGCAAATATTACAATGTAAATACGTGTATAGATAAGTCGACCTTTACTGGAGTAATCATAGTTTGTTCTCAAATCAAGTAATATCAGTGGTTTCCAGCGAATACAGGTGCAAATGTTACGTTTAAGGCTGGCATTCCACTGTTTCATGCATATATATCACACTTAAAAACGATAAATAATTTTTATGAAGTGTGATATTACACATATTACTAAAGCTTGTCTAATGATAGATGCCAACTATTATTATCTTTGGATTTGTCGTTGTGAAGAAACCTGAAAAAAAATTAGTATGGAAAATGCAGAATTCTCCAAAATCTCCATACAAAACACCTATTTCATAGGTAAGGACCTAATAAATCATTAATATTTATCGTGGCTTTAGAACACCAGCATCTTCCCAACCCGGACTAGAACTGGGAACCGAATGTAGAGTTTTATTGGGTTGTTCTAGTCTTACTGGTGAGTCTCCGGTGAGTTTTTTTGGGTTGTGGTTTAGCTCCGCTAACACTATACCATAGTGTTACCACACTATACCACTATACTATCTATAGTGCTATCTAGCGGGGGAAAAACGGAGCTAGAGCTGTGTCAAAATTAACCGATGGCATTGCTGCAAATGTTCGCTTTGCTGTTTTAATAGGCAGTAGCTTTGCTTGAATTATCCGCTTTGCTGCTGCGCTGGACAGGCGGCCTAAAACATTGTTATGTCAGTCTTAGCAGGCTGTCTTGCCGGAACACGACGTCCGGTCAGTGCGGCTGACGTGCTGGCTTCCCCCTAACAACTCAACTGACAATTGGAATTACAACCCTTTGGTTGGTAATTACAAAGTCCGTCATTATTTTGATTAATTTCTAAAGAGAAATTCAGAGATTTTTTGTTGAAATACGCCACAAAAATGAGTCTTTCCAATTTATTCCAAATTTTGAAAATTCTATTCTATTAATTCAAACTTTTTCAGTTAGTGTCAGCCTTTATTATACAGTTTTTGTCAGAACTTTTTAAAGTAAGTTTATCATTAGTTGTGTTGACAATAACTGTGGGGCCATCTGGCGAAATGTGGGTGTTTAACATTGCAATATACTATTATACAAATGATTATTGTTTAGTATTAAATAGTTGAGTATCTTAAATAAAACTAGTTGGATGGGAAATTACTAAACGCAATAATAATTGGAGTCAGCTTTTACGGCGTTTACGACATCCCATATAATTGATAAATTTGGTGATTATGCGTAAGGTCAAAGAACTTCCAAAGGATTATTTTTAGAATCAACGGCCTAGAAAATGAAAATAATATGACATACCTAACCTACTTAGTTGTCGCAACTTCTTTATAAGGGCTATAAATATAAAACATAATCTACACCTTTTTACGTCCTTTTGCCTTTTAATAAAAACATCGAATTGAAGTAAATTTAACAAATTTCATTTTGTATGTTTCTTTCGGTGACTTTTTAATCAGTAGAAAAAATTTTAATCAGTCATTTCAAGCTAGAACCATGATTCAATGCAGTGGAAACAGTTGAAACTGTGGTAAAAAAGGTGGAATATTAAAAGCCTATTTTAGGACAATGACCTGTTCTAAGACAGACACGTGTAGAGAAAAGTACAAGACAATCTGAGGCAATTACTAAAATTTAATTAAGTTTCTTTGACATTTAATAAACAAAGCAATAAAAAATATGCCAATTGTTCGACGCACGTAGCACATATTCTTTGTTATATAAAAATCTAATTACGATTCTCATTTTCATATCATTCCGAAATTGTTAACGTTTTATTCTTTAGACGTCTATGGTTATAGGAGCATCTGTCGGCGAGTCTGCTGACGTGGAATTTAATGTTGTGTTAATAATTTTTATATATTTTCATCTAACTTCAGTCAAATGTTCGATTCTACTGTGATGCCTTTTATTGGAGCCAGCATTAATTTTCCATTATAAAAAAAAATACATGATAGATAATTCATTGTTTTGTGTTGATTACTATTATTATACTAATTGTTGTGGCTGCTGTATAATGGCAATTAACAGACTGGCAATGCCATATTTGTAACCGCTTAATAGCAAAATATGAATACTAGGTGTTTTAGAATATGAGGTTTGAATTTTAAACTTAATATAGACATGTGAACAATGATACCTTCTCTCAAAAGGATAACAAATAAGACAATTTCTTATTCATTAGGTTGCGGTAATAATTATGCGGATTAAGCTCTTTTAAGACTTCTTAATGCATAACTCAACGTCCGCGTTGTAGCAATTATCAGGAGTGCGGTAATGCATGCCGTATCCTCAGCGAGGGTAGATCTTCCGCCGAGCCAGGAGTGCGCTCGGGTACCCAACCGTTATTTGTCGTATCTTGAATATAATTTGTCTTAGAAACTCTGTCATCGTAATTGAGGACTTGCTAATCTTGAACGTGTCTCATTGTTATATCCTGTAGACCTAGTATTTACTTAACTCCAATGTATTATACACTATTGTACTTTTCGCTTATCAATTATTTCTCAGTAACTTGATACAGCCGCCGCAATCACCTTAAAATGTTAGACTTAGTAGATAATTTTATTTGCAAAAATTTATTATGCAATTTTCTCACGGGACCGATCTTATTTGACAACCAGAAAAAAGGTTCTTTAATATCGATAACTAACAAAGACATGCCCCATCACTATCCGCGAGCCAGGCTAATGCCATTAATGTAAGCCCGGGCGATATATCGATACGTTAAACTGTACGAATCAACATTAACATAAGGAGCCATTTAATTAAAGAATAGTTATGTCCACGGCCACACAGCGAGTTTTAAAGCGCATGTGTGCAAATATACTATCTAAATATAGAATATGATTATCGTAGACTATGACACCTAAAAAAGGTATTGTATCGTCACCAGCCTATATAGGACGTCCCACTGCTGGGCACAGGCTTACATGGCGAAACACATGGAGAGTATGGGCCGTTACATCACCTCGCTGGCCCAATGCTGATTGATGGGTGGAAACGGGTACAATAGCGACCGGGACCAACGGCTTTTCTAACGTGCACAAAGAACGGAGAAACTCACAAACTTTTTTTGGTCACCCAACCAGGGACTGACCATGGCAAAAGTGCTTTGCTTTGAATATCGAAAGCGTCGAACCACTACGCCAAAGAGCGTTTAGCCATCGAAAAAAAATATTAAAATGAGGACGAAATAACATTATTTCGGGTTAATCATCCCTCCTTCATGGGTGTGAAAATGCTATGATATCTATGATGTCAAAGTCCCGTACGAAGAACTCGGTCTTTCATATCTGACATCCACGAGAACATTGAATTTCAAAACATAAAAATTATTAGATATTAAAAAAAATATAAAATAATATAAATATGTGCTTGTCCTCAGCCTATACACGTCGCACTGCTGGGCACAGGCCTTCCTCATGGAGAAACACATGAGGAGTATGGGCCGTAACACCACCACGCTGGCCCAATGCCGGTTCGTGGGTAGAAACAGTCTCAATAGCGACCGGAACCAACGACTGAATGTGTCTTCCGAAGGACGGAGAAGCTCGAGATCGCAAAGTTTTGGTCACCCATCCACGGCCTGACCATGCTGAAGGTAGCGTTGCTTAAAGCCAAAGCGTACAAACCACTGCGCCACCAAGCTTGTCATGTAAATATAAAATAATATAAATATGCAATCTATAGCTTGCTATACATTCTTTAAGGTTGTTGACTTACACCGGTAAAATGTAAAATGTGTTCATTATTCCATTAATTGGTGCGTCATGTTACTAGGTACACTATTGCGGCGTGTAACAAGTGTATGGGTAACAAGGACGGTAATTAATAAACGTGCAATATTACACGACAAATTGCAATTCTAAAATTCCCTTGAGGTGTATTTTGTATCTTGTTAATCGTCAGATTTATAGTCAGATTTTAATAGTCAGATTTTTTTTTTGCATGTAGCTACCGTATATTTTATTTTATTATTGTTTGAGTTGAGACGTATATTTACGCCTCTGGCTCCCCCCACGAGATGATGGCGTTATGAAGCTGTTTGTATGGATTTTAAAGTTGTGATGGTTAAGGTCAATGTATGTATTGCTGTGCCATAGCAGTGCCTCTTCACATTTTATCTTGGCTTCTACGGAAGATCAGTGTTGTGAGGACATTACGTTGTCCCAACAATTATACTGAGTAGTAGCTATTTCTGTGGCAATTTTTTATTGTATAATGTGTACTAGATAATAAGTTAAGATGTCACAGAATAAATTCTTTTTCTTTCTTTCTAATCGAAAGATCAAAGGAAAAATGCAATTTAGCGATAAAAGAAATTATTTAAAGGAAATTAATGAAATGGAACGCAGTGCTAGTTCTGACCGGTTCATGTTCTGATCTATTTAATACCTTTTGGGCCCTCATTTTTGGCATAAAAATATATTTATTTTACTATTTTGTTGTGTGACATCACTAGTGTCTAGTGCTGCAACAGGAAATATTTATTTATAACTTAATATATTCATAAAGGGTTAATCCTATGCGATAGATAAGACGAAAGACAATTATTATATCTGCTATACTACCTTTTGTACTTAATACAAAAAACTTACTAAAACCGCAGAATGATAAAATTAAAATTGCCAATATGGGTAGGTACAATTTCCGCGAATAAATATCTAAAGGTATAAAAAAATAAGGCAAATTCCAGGAACACTAAAGGAAATTGTGGAAATCATTTGGGCTTAGCTATTGACACTGCTGACTTGACTACAGAAAATCCAATTCATCAAATGAAAATTCTGCTGTCAATCTTTTATTAATTGATTGATTTTCAAGAAAAATGCCTTACAAAAGCAAAAACCATCTTTTATTAAATGAAATATGAAACTCAAAAAAATTCCGCAAGTAATTGTCTTGATTTGTAATCTTTGAAATCGATTTAATTCGTCAAGGTACTTAAATGGTCAACAAATCTTTATGCTGACTGTACCTGTACCCCTAGCTGTCATTGTCACTTGTCACTTCACATTTTTAGTTGCGTTAAGGAAGTAATTTTCGATGAGACATTGGATTTCAGCTGCTGCTTTCACGTTTCCCATAGAAATTGACATTCGTAACGCAACTAAAAAAGTGAAGTTTTTTACAATGAGTGTATACAGTAGAGATTTTGTAGTATGACTTTGCACCTTCTTACATAATAGCGGAAGAATTATTAAGTCTGGTCTTGTATGGATAGTAATCCAATCTGTGTGCACTGGCCGAGACCCCGAACATACGTCCGGCAACATTGTTAGGTCAGCGATACTCTACTGGGTACTGGGGGTGTATAAATAACTGGTTTTTCTTTTTATTTATTTCAGTATTATTTAACTTTAGTCAATCGTTTATAGGGTTATCTTACCTTAAAACTTAATTGAAGTCAGAAGACGAGTCTGTTATTTTTCTTCCCTTGTAAGGTGCCTATCTTCTAAAGTACAAGATTCCAATGATACCCCAATTCTATAACATAAAGATAGATTGCTATAGCAATAAATAACCAATAGTTCATGTCTGTATGCTATTTAGTGGAGATGCGCCGAAAAGTTGTTTCGCCGAATAACAGAATACCGAATATTATTCGGTTTAACCTTTACCGAACTGGATATTCGGCCGAATTATTCGGCTTACAATTACTTTGCTTAGCCACGGAAACACCTTAAACAACGTGTACGTTTCGTGGCACTACAGGCGATGTTAAAATAAAATTTTGGACTGGTTGCGTAGACTTATATTACTTATTGGCTTTCTGTTATCAATCCATTAAGGGAGCCTATGTCCAGCGTTGAGCGTCTCTAGGTTGAAATGATAATGATTTTTAATAATCTATACATATAATAAAACTGTAGAGGTTGAAGGTCTGTGCATTGAAAAAAAAATGCTTTCAATCAATTCAGGGGGATGTAAAAAGAGGGAAAATATAAAAAAAAACTCGAATGTGACTGTAGGAGTCACTATAAAAAATAGCCCGCTTCAAGTGCCTATAAAATTTTAAGAGTTCTCTCGATTTCTCGATTTCATCATCAAATCCTAACCTGATAAATGTGGTTTAACCTGGGATATACCCTTTCAAACAAAAAAAGTCCGTATTGGTTCAGGCGTCCTCGAGTAATCGGAGAACATACATAAAAGAGATTCCTACGAATTGAATACCTCCTCCTTTTTTAAGATAGCTAAAAAATAATTAACAAAATGTAAAACACTTCAACAGTTTGAGTACAAGTGTCTATCGTAAAGATAATCAGCTTAAAGTGCGCTCCGGACGAAGCCGTGCAGGCAAACAATGCGTGCGGACACACGCGGCTATAATCCATTTAACATTGCTTTGAAATAGCTAAAATTGCACTCATGCCGAACATGTAGACACGGGAAACAACATTGGGTCTCAATTCTGTGAAGATAAATACAATCGACTTATATCGACAGGGTTACGAGCATAGAACTTACGATAAGCAAAAGTTGACCTTTAAGGGACGTTTCATAGCTACGCTGGCCGCCAGCGCTGGCCACGCGCGCGCTCTTACAAATACACGAGACGGTAGCGTTTCACCAACACGCGCGTCGTCGTTGCTCTGAAACCACAAACAAACAAAAATCGGTATATTTGACAGATAATAAATTAAGGAAAGTATGGCAACTGTCGAAGTTCCATTCTGGCATTGCTTAAGTTTTCATGGAATTATGGAATTTCGATTTTTTCATTGTGAACTATTTTAAATGCAAGTGCAATGATTGTGTCAATTTCGAATAAATTGGCAAATAAGGTCAATAGTTTCCAATAATCTATCTAAATTTATATAACTCAAAGGTGACTGACTGACTGACATAGTGATCTATCAACGCACAGCCCAAACCACGGATCGGGCTGCAATTTGGCATGCAGGTCGATGTTATGACGTTGGCATCCACTAAGAATTTTTTTTGATTAATTCTACCCCCAAAGGGATCAAATAGAGGATGAAGGTGTGTATGAAACTTTGTCAATTTTAAACCGATCGGGCTAAGACTGAGAGAAAATTAAAGGGTTTCCGTGGGATGGTTACCATAGACACACAACATAGACCATAGTAACCGCGGACGAAGTCGTGAGCAACAGCTAGTGTATTATAATGTCTCAATTTCATTTTTAAGACGTGCTGAAATCCCAGGTCTTTTCTAACTCAAAATTTACCCAATTCAAGCGTGTTACAATTATTTTGCAAGCATTTAAGATATACCGGTATAAATATTGTATTTGCTCTTAATATGCACATAGACATGTTTCTATAGGCCAATCCATGGTCCGAGCGGTGGTCCTAATCAATTTATTCTAGAACTCTGCAAACACCGAAGATGGTAAGGGAAGGCTCTCGACTTGATATAATAGAAATATTATTCTTGGATCTACATTGAGTTCGCATGTTATATGGTTATGTTACATTTATTTTCCATCGGCTCTTCATAGGTCGCGTACTAAAATATTAGGTCCTTACTTAGATTTTGGGGAATTCTGCATTTTCCATACTAAATTTTTTTCAGTTTTCTTCACAACGACAAATCCAAAGAAAATAATATTTGGCATCTATCATTAGACAAGCTTTAGTAATATGTGTAATATCACACTTCATAAAAATTATTTATCGTTTTTAAGTGAATGCAAATAAAATGATGTATTCGGGAGGCACTTAAAAATAATTGTCTCTGTATCCAATTTTAACACAATTAAACTTACAACAAATTATCAGAACAAATCAAAAGAGCTCAAAAATATAGTCTATTTTTAGACGAGGTAATTATTTTTTAGGAATACTCTGAATCTTAATAGTTACAGACAAAGTACTAAGAGAGAAATAAAACACCAATTTCATAGGTAAGGACCCAATATTATAAGCTATTACATCACATTTGTTTTAATACCTGCTACGGTATATATAGGTATATTTTTCTGGTATAGACATGTTAAAGGAGAGGGAATGAATATATGACAATAAAAAAAATGATGACCAATGTGGATGGGTAAGTGTAAAGCAGGACGACGAAGAAGTTGTGTGAATTTCTGAAGTTCGCAACTTATTGTTAAGCTACAGTTAGGTTAGAAGCTTGTAACGAGGCGCTATATCAGTAATAAGTGCTGTTATTGCGCTCGTCTCTGGTCATTTCCCTCTTTGTTTCATTTCTTTTTTTTTCAAATTAACCATTTGTCTCTGTTGTAATTTGTTTTTGGTCTCCAACTTTCAATATTATATTATTTAATAAACTACATTTATAATTTGTGAAACTCGTGGTAAAGCCGATTATATTTGAGCAGTTTTAAAGTACCTAAATAACTTTGTCAAAGCACTATTGTAAGTAGCCCTACCTTTTATAATTATCTCTATGTTTTTATGTTCAGTTTTTTGTTCAATTTGCCTTTGATAAATTGTTCCAGTGTGCCTTAAGTTTTTGAAATATAAAAAGAAATGATTAAAAAATCATTAATTAATTAATTTTCCGGTTTTTCCGGTCCACCTGGATGCCTAGTTATCAATTAAATAAGGTTTAAGATGTACCTATTAAAAATAATAATATACTTACATAAAGCTAGTGTTCTCTGGCATTCAAATCCGGGACCTTATAAACGGTGACACCTAGCACCCAGTGTACTATCCACTCAGCCACATCATTATCATCAACCTATGCTCGTCCACTGCTGGACACAGGCCTCCTTTGCACGCCACTGTTCTCGATTTTCGGCCCGCTCAGCCACGCTTAACATTAATGTGTACAAAATGTTGTTTCAAAAAGGACACCAAAAGGCCAACAGCCCAATTTACTTGAATGTTCAGAAAAATTTACATAAGCATTGACGCTTCAAGTACTGGGTACCCTTTTTAAGGCGATACCTGAAGTTAAACGGAGTATGTAAGTATGTAAATACTTTGGTTGGCTTCAAAAGGTGGACATGCCTTTTTCTTTATTGCTAAACTTTTTCAAAAAAGTTTTGTCTACGCATAAACTGGTGCGTAGTAATTCAAATTCGAAATATTAGGTCCTTACCTATGAAATTGGTGTTTTGTATGGAGATTTTGGGGAATTCTGCATTTTCCATACTAAAAATTTTTCAGTTTTCTTCACAACGACAAATCCAAAGATAATAATATTTGGCATCTATCATTAGACAAGCTTAAGTAATATGTGTTATATCACACTTCATAAAAATTATTTATCGTTTTTAAGTGAATGCAAATAAAATGATGTTTTCGGGAGGCACTTAAAAAGAGTTGTCTCTGTGTCCAATTTTAACACAATTAAACTTACAACAAATTATCAAAACAAATCAAAAGAGCTCAAAAATCTAGTCTTTTTTTAGACAAGGTAATTGTTTTTTAGGAATACTCTGAATCTTAATAGTTACAGACAAAATACTAAGAGAGAAAAAAAACACCAATTTCATAGGTATGGACCCAATATTTATTGTTCTTTAAGACCAATACTTTTCAAATTTGTCCTGTCCATATTATGAACTAGCTGTTGCCTGTGACTGCGTCCGCGGTTTGCTATGGCTTTTTTTGCATAAGAAAAATAGGGCTAGTTTTTCTTTTACCAACCCGCGATACAACACTATTTTGCGTACAGTTTTTCGGTAATTTTTAACGATCTCACAAGTCACCTGAAGGAAACGAAATCAGTGAGCAAACGAAGCATTTGCTAGCTGTGGGAATCCGACCGACGGAGGTATAAATAGGCCACAAATTTACGAGTCATCGGGTCTTACCAAAGCGTGGGCTACATCAATTCTATGATACGAAATTAGGGTTGTCAATTAATGAAAATTTACTGCTGAGAGATTAACTTTTATGAATGGTAATAATAGATACTGTACATGTAGCTACAAACAACACCATCCTAAAATTGAGGAAGTGTAGAGAGTATTCCCACTTAAAAGGCAAACTCGTGACACTTTCGTTGTTGTGAGTGTCCGTGGGCGACGGTAATTGCTTAACATCCAGGTGATCCATCTGCTCGCTTGCCCCCAAATCCACAAGTTGTAGTGGGCACAGTCTTCCCACTACAGCGTATCATTTGACTAGGACCGTGTCATTAAAAAAACTAATATGTGGGTATTGTCATTATCACCGGATAACAGTATAAAATACAATCGTACGTTTTTGCCAGCCCTATGCCTGGGAAAAAATGAACAACAATCCACTATGACTAATAGTTTGTAGCTAAAGATTGATTCGTCGCAACGAATCTTTTTGAACTACTAAACCTACGTACAAACACTAATGTTATTAAGAAGGCATCACACTAATGCCTATGATTAATATATTATTTTAAGCAATAGTGTAATCTAACAACGGTTTGAACTATATTTTTATAGAAGTCCAATTGCCTATTTGACAATCACCGAGAAGAGTACCTACTTATAAAGAAAAAATTAATGAATGTCTGATAGTTTTTTACTATCATATGGATGTGGATGATCTATCTCTGTCTACATGGGCTAACATACTTAACTAATTGGACGAATCAAAACTGTGCCAGATGTATCGGCCAGTTGCGAACATCCATTTACGATAACAAACGAATTTGTTTGGGAATACACCTACCGTAGGTACCTACTCAAAAACGTGCGTAGGTTAGTACTATTTCAGTTTGTTTCTATTTGCATTTCACTTACACGCTGTTACTAACCGACTAATTATTATGGAAATTGATTATTTCTGTGAAAAATACAGGACATTACATTTTAAATGCATTCGCTTAACTTCTATGTGATACATTACCTTGGCTTTCCCTCATACGTAATTTCATTTAAATATAAACTTTATTGCTCACAGTTAAGCTTTTTAATCAACCTAAATAAACTTGGAAATATGAAGCTTATTAAAATTCAAGGTGTTAAAGTGCCGTGCTATTATTTCAGAGGCCAGAAAATAAAATAATTTTATTTTTAATACTACTGTAAATTATGGCTCTGGCAAAAGGGCATTTTGTCACCAGCCTAAATACGCCCCACTGCTGGGCACTGGCCTTCCTACACGAAGAAATACGCGACCCTAACCCTATCGTAATGCGGATTGGTTAGTAACAAACAACGTTAGCATCCAGGATCACTGGCTTAAAGAGCCTTGTTCGAATCCAACATACGTTTTGTATACCTTTTTAGGGTTCCATAGTCAACTAGGAATTCTTATAGTTTCGCCATGTCCGCCATTTCTGGCCACGGATAATCTTAGTGACCGTGAGTACTAGAAAGCTGAATTTTTTTTAGGAAAATGCAAACTTTCCCAAAATATCTATACAAAACAATTTCATAGATAAGGACCTAATATTAATAAAGAGGTAAGCATAAGTACCTACCCTTAGCCTAGATTATTATTTCTTTGCGATTGTTATAATGATTTAAAGAATATAGTGAATTCCTATTTTTGTCGCTGAAGCAAAAACCATTTCTCACGAAAGAAATCCCGTACTTACAACAGCTGTAAGCCTGACAAGATTCGTCTTAAAGAACATATTATAGTCAGCAGTCAGCATCAATCTTGCCCAAAATCAGCTTTGTGTCTAGTGCGAGGCCTGTCCGTCCTAACTCTGGCTAAAAAGATGACCTCATAATGTACATGTTACGTATAAGGCGAAACAAAAAGTTTAATCTTTATTACTTCAAACTCTTTGGTGCGGTGGTGTTATATGTGGGGCCGAACTTGATGGGCAAATCCAAATGCTTGTATACATAATGAAACTGTCGTAAATTTTTATTTAACTGATGTGCCAGAATTACTCTATATTGCAAATGTTAAGCGAAAGAAAAATATGAAACAATACCTACTTATAGGCAACGCGAGACTTAATTATCTCTTCCCCCCAAAATGAACATATTGTTTAATAAATTTTAACAAACCACATTATGAGAATATTCAGTTCAATTCTACACCAGGCCTTCAAAGATGGTGAAAACCTTACCAGACTATATTTAATACACAAACATATTGGCGTAGCTAATTTAAAAACCTGATTATACAGATGAGCTAGCCACTTGTTACTACTCTTTCACGATTTTTCATCTGACCAAACCCAATTTTTGTATGGCTAAGTGTGGTCTTAAGGAACACAGTGCTCCTTGGACTCTGCCTACCTCTTCGGGGATTACAGGAGTGATTGTATGTACCTATGTATGTGTTATACAGGTAATCTTTTTAATAAATAATAATGGAAAAACAAACCACTTGCTTTGAGAATAATAAACGATACTTCGTATGGGATGAACCTTTGTATATTGCAATAATAGGTAGGTTCTCATTTTCCATTATAAATACATTACAACAAAATGTAGGCTGATGTGCGGTGGTACGGTGTGCAATAAAGGTATATCTTGTGTCTGCAAGTCTGCACTTTGTTCGGACCGTCGGAACCGTTGCAAAACCTCCGATGTTATAAGAAATAGTGATGAGAACGTTCTTAATATTTCATCGATGTTAAAAAGCTGGCATTTTAAGAATATAGGTTATTTAATAGTAACCCAGTTAACAACTTGAAATTATAGGTACGTACTCTTTGTTTGAAATTATAATATTTTTAATAAAACACTATTCTTGTTTTTTGATTTATAAAAATTTAAAAAAGAAAACGTGGCTAATATTGAGAAGGAATCCTTGACAAGAGAAGCCAAGTGCCAAGCGGATCAATGTATCCATCTTACCGGATGGTAATGCCGGCTTGCCGAAACACAACAATGCTTTATAACATTACTAATAGTATGCTAGCCTCCAAGGGGAATCAAACCCCGGATCTGCCGATCAACTCTTGGTTCAATCACTAAACCAGAAAGGCGGTTAAAATTTTCATTCTAAAGCACTGAGTATTTACAATATTTATCATAGGTAGGTACACGACTTAGAATAGTATTGGATTGATGTACAAAACTTGTTAGTTAGGTAGGTATATAGATAGGATTTATGGATCTCTATGGATAATGCCTCCATTTTGAGTAGATTGTGTCTTGACATTTTTTTTATAATATTTATAAAAAAGATTGTTAAGACTTAATTTAGGCGCCCATGGTACCACAGTTACACAAGTTTACATATTATTATGTCAAGTATGTGTAACTGTGGGCGGGCGCTCGAGTCGTTAGAATATCGATATCCTACTTTGCCCAGCACTATCCGACATAAGATAGCAGAGATATAAATCTAAAATGGTTGACTCTCTAACTAGCATAGCGTAGCATATAATTTATTGTTGTAGGGATATGCAATATTAAGTCTGTTGTGTCGCTTACAAAACACACGGTATACTGTGTAAAAATTTACATGAATTAATTATATGACCGTGTGAATGACAAATAACAAAATCTTAATTTGAGGTTATGAATTAGATTTTCATAAATATTTGATAAAATGAAATAGTAACTGTATGCAATTACAACGTAAATTGTAATTAGTTAGCCTGTGCTTGCGTAGGCAATCATGATGTATTGAATATAATTTATTCTAGCAATCTACCAGTATGTAATGGGATTTGAATATGAAATGTCATAAGTTGATTAAATCTGAAGGGATACTCTGAGGGGATGTGACGGAGTGGTCCAATGATAAATAAAAAGGCAGTCGTCGTCACATATTGACGTTGTATATATATTAAGATTAAAGGCACAACTGAAACAATTCTATAAAAGGGTAAATTTCACAAAATACACAAAAACAATTTAATTTTTAAACTAAAACATATTATAAAAGGTAGGGCTATTTACAATAGTGCCATAAATAAACTTATGGACTTTATATAGTAACAGTTACTTATAAATTCCGAATTCTGTGGTTTTGACTCCTTTAAGACTAATAACTTATGTAGCACAATAGTAAATATATAATAATTATATTTAAAATTATTGTCGGTGAGTTAACCGCTCTAGGCGCTGACTCTTGCAAGAATGAATTTCAAAAACAAAACAAATAACAGGAGACAGACAGTAAATTTAAAAACAGAAACCAAGAGAAAAATAGCTATAGCGCCTCGTTACAGCGATAATCCGATACACGCTTTTGCGTCAGTTTTTTAGTTTTAATTGTTCAAAACTAAGAAATACTTCGTTGGCTAGAATCTCTGAAAAACCGAACGACTGCCTTTTAGCCACGCAATTACTGAATAAGTTTTGGGGTTGACCCTGAGATACTAGTGGAAAAAAATATTGTTTAGTATTTTTCCATTTTTATTATAATTTGAAAAATCTGTCTGTTAATTTTTTTCCTCAAAAAAAATATTGATTAGTTTTGAATACAACAGGACATAGCAAGTCAAGTGGATTAATGATAACGATTATCAAGCACTCGCTCTGTCGTTGGGCACGTCGCCGTCGATGAAATGAGTGAAAGAAGTGAAATGAGTGGGTCAAACGTGTAAAACCTTTTTACATTCTTATAAGCAAATGCTAGATAACCCATAAGAAATTAGCTAATTTCAAATCAAATAGCCTATTCTGCAATCAAAGTGCTCGAACCGAACAAAATGTGCTTTTCCGTGTGACAAACGTAAACTGCGTTCACAGACAAACTTTACCATTGACGATATGAATACCCACAGGGGCTTTGCGAATGCCCATTAATGGTTTATTGTCTGCAAATGAATGAGCTTGTATTCGTTGTTTGTTATCGCTATTAGAGCCTTTTAGCAAATCGACATGAAGTAAACTGTCACTGTATATAGCATACCGTTGTTCTGAAGAGGTTCTGTCTTAACCCTCGTTATCTTTATTATCAATGGTTTACTGTAGAATAGAATTGATACATTACCTACATGTCATGTACACATACCTATAGATATTTTTATCTACGCGCAATGCCATTTATTGATTGATCTAACACCAATACATGGCACTGTGCATAGTCTCCATACAAAACCTGAAAGTTGTTGAAATTTCGACTTGAAAGTGCTCGTAGAAAGTTGAAAGTAGTTGCAATGCATATTTAAGATTCTTTTCCTCCATGTGGCGTAGCCGTGGGACACTCTATATAAGCTTGGAAAAATATTTAATTATAAAGTAAGAAACTCAGGTTCCTCGCTGGTAAGCAGTAAACAACTTCTTCAGTGTTTCGTCCCTAAAAATATAATCACAGAGAACTAGAATTTTTCGTCTAACTTAATAACAAAAATCCAGTTTCGAAGCACATTCGGCTACATGTGAGCTGTTATGGTCTCATCATAAAACGTAATCTTTACCAGCAGTTTACAAGATTTTTATAACTTTGAAAACTTTGTAAGTACAAACTTATTACGAGTTCTCAAACTTTTTTTTACACCAAGCGCCGAGCTTTCACAAAACTACGTAATAAGCAAAGATTTTCTATTTGAAACATCATTGGTAATAAGTATGTAATTTTGCGAGGAGTTCGGTGGCGTAGTGCTAACAACATTGGCTTGAGATATCGAAAACAAAGCTTTCGCCATGGTCAGCCCTTGGATGGGTGATCTAAACTTTGGGATCTAGAACTCCTTCGTACTTCGGAAGGTTATTTAGGCCGTTAGACCCGGTTGCTATTGCAAACGTTTCTACCCATCAACCCACATTGGGCCAGCGTAGTGGTATTACGGCCCATATAGAGTTATAACGTATGTAGGCTGAGGACGCCGATGTAATTTTAATTTAACTATGATTTGATAACAATAGTAAATGTGCATTTTCTATATTCAGAATTCCTAGATTTCGTTTCAAAGAAAATTTCTCTTGGAAATTTTTAGACACGAGTTTGACCCTTCCGAAATTATACAAAACATAATATCAATACGCATTATCATGTGAGAACTGCAACCGAATAATTAATATATTATTAAATTATAGTCTGTAAACGTCCCTAGCACACGTTTTCGAATATTATTTCCTGTCACTATGAAATCTGTCTCCGTCTCACCCCACAATAGCCCAATGCGGGTTGGTGGAGTGGCTCGTTAGTTGATCGGCGATGTATGTGTCGCAGGATGATACTTATAGCCGTAATATTCATAATTTTGTAATTAACATTATGTAATTGTTTGTTGTTCCGAATAAAAAAAAAATATCCCTAGGAATATATTAATATATATATTTATAATTTAATTAAGTATATATGTGCGTGTGTTGTGTGTATGTGTGTGTATATATATATATATATTTATATATAAAGAAGAAACTGTTTGGCATTCTTGTATATATATATATATATATACAAGAATGCCAAACATTCTTGTATATATATATATATATATATATACAAGAATGCCAAACAGTTTCTTCTATGAAATTGGTGTTTTTTATCTCTCTTTGTATTTTGTATGTAACTATTAAGATTCAGAGTTTTCCTAAAAAATAATTACCTCGTCTAAAAATAGACTATATTTTTTAGCTCTTTTGATTTGTTTTGATAATTTGTTGTAAGTTTAATTGTGTTAAAATTGGACACGGAGACAACTCTTTTTAAGTGCCTCCCTAATACATCATTTTATTTGCATTCACTTAAAAACGATAAATAATTTTTATGAAGTGTGATATTACACATATTACTAAAGCTTGTCTAATGATAGATGCCAAATATTATTATCTTTAGGTTTGTCGTTGTGAAGAAAACTGAAAAAAATTTTGTATGGAAAATGCAGAATTCCCCAAAATCTCCATACAAAACACATATTCATAGGTAGGGACCTAATATAATAGATTGGGGAAAAAGTTTTTTCGCATTTTTTAAGAAAATTCAAAACATTTTTTAATATAGTTTATTTACATTTAACTAAAGTATGTAGGTACCATTTTATTCGATAACTTTTTGCCATCTTCTAGGTAGGGACATGATCCCATTGCTATAGAAATTTTGGGACTTCTGGTCAAAATACCGCGACAAGTGGTTTTGGCAGTCCCCTCGTGATGTTAACCTGACACTGCCTAAAGAATTCTGAAGAGACCGAAACAGGTGGAAATCTGAAGGTGCAAGGTCAGGACTATACGGCGGATGCATTAACACCTCCCAGCCAAAATCTCTTAATTTTTGCTGAGTGGCTTAAGATGTGTGAGGTCTAGCGTTATCATGATGAAAAACCACACCCCTTCTGTTGATTAATTCCGGCCGCTTTCTCTCAACTTCTTGCTTTAATCTCATCAGTTGTTCGCAGTAGAGTTCAGAATCGATGGTCCTGCCTGGTGGTAACAGCTCATAATGAATAATGCCCTTCCAATCCCACCACACACACAACATCACCTTGTTGCGAGTTAACCCGGGTTTCGCCACAGTCTGTGAAGCCTGACCGGCCTTTGACCACGACCTTTTTCGCACGTTCTTGTCGTACGTGATCCACTTTTCATCACCAGTTATCAGCTTCTTCAAAAATGGTTCGGTTTTATTACGTCGAAATAAAGAATCACAAATGAGTACACGGTTCATTAGGTTTCTTTCAGTGAGCTCGTGAGGAACCCAAATGTACCCAAATGTCGAGCTTTTTTGTGTACCCAGTTTTTTTCAAATGCGCCAAAACTGTTTTGTGGTCAATTCCCAGTTCTTCAGCTACGTTGTAACTACTGACATGCCGATCTTGCTCCACTTTTTCAAAAATGGCATCCATTTTATCTGTAATAGGGCGACCAGAGCGACGTGCATCTTTGACATCAAAATTTCCGGATTGAAAACGCTTAAACTAAATTTGTGCTACTCTCACAGACATTGCACTAGGTCCATAAACATCGCAAATTTTTTTCGCGGCTTGCGTTGCATTTTTACCTTTTTTGTAGTAAAATTTTAAAATGTATCGAATTTCTTCATTAGATTCACTCATCTTGGCGGTAAAAACAAATGAAAATCACACATTTTCCTAATTTGAATTTGGAATTATGTTCTTTAAAATTTAAACTTTCAATGATACCAAAACCAGCCAGATACAAATAGTATAGCCAAAGAGATTTTATTACAAGTTTATACATACTATAATGCGAAAAGACTTTTTCCCCAACCTAATATATTTATATTTATATACCGGAACATTGATATAGTACAATACAGTTAATTTTTAGTGTTTTAATTGGAATAATTAAAAGGTGTGATGATATGTTACGTTATATTATATGTCCAACTGCTGTACACAGGCCTCGAGACGGAGAAACAGATGAGGAGTACGGTGGGTGCATTAGCGGCCAGAACCAACGGCTTAACGTGCTTTACGAAGCATGGAGGAACTTAAGTTTTGGTCACCCATCCAACGGCTGACCATGGCGAAAGTAGCTTTGTTTTCAATATCGGATGAATCGTGGCTTGCCACCGAGCTCAAAGTTATTGTCTAAATAATATTAAATGTCGGATTACAGCCAGTGTATCTCCTAAAGCACTTCGTAGGTGTCTCCTTACAACTTAATTAGTTCTGTCGGTTAATATTTAACCAGAGACAGGATAGAAGTTATAAAGTCATAACCTTTGTTGGATCTGGACTTGCAAGATATAACGGTAATTAGTTAATTAATAAATCTTTATTAATTCATAAGCTTGCTAGATCAAATGAATTGAGCACTTGGCTGGCTTATTTGCCATTTTTATATCACAAAATATTGTTACCTTGCCTACGTTACTCTCTAGTGCTATTTTTTTCATCTTTTCAGTTTAGAAATTTAAAATATGTATGAAGCACACAGTGTGCAATTTTGACTGATATGAAATAAACAATTTTATTAAAACCATTCTTTCTTTAATAAGTGGGACTGGGATTTTTTACATTAATAGGACAACAATAATATAATACCGGGAGTCAAAAATAAAAACAGCCCACTGAATTTAAGCTCTTTTATTTTAGGAGAAAACTGTTTCAAATAATAAAAACATAATGAACAAAAAATAAAAACTCTGCCACTCATGCCTTCGTTCAACAACCGTTCACACATATCTCACATTTACGTCCAGAAACAATCATTCTCACATAAATAATTATAGAGATTTTTATATATCTTGACGTATTAAGCGCTAGTGGCTGGCGCTGGCCACGTTCGCGCTCTTATACGTCAAATTGCATTGAAATTTTGACATGTAAGCACGCGCCCGTCGATGGTGCCGGCCGCCGGGGTTGTTCTGAGTGATTAATGAAGTAGAGTCAAAAAAATGATATAAATATATGTCGAACAATAAACTTTGAGTGTACAATGACTCTCTAAAATAGTTGAAATGTTTCAGCACACATTTCGATTCCACTGTAGTGCGCGCGGAACTCTTTGGCCGCGCCTTAGGTGGCGACTCATCTCGCTTTTGCAATCTCATGTGCGTTTTGTTTAAAGTAGCCGGAACTTTCAATACGTGTTGCCGTCGCGAAGTACGGCGCCGAACTGAGTAATGACAGCGAGCGCCCCCGCCTCCCCGTCCCACCGCTCACATACCTAAGGCGCGGCCAACTAGTTCCGCGCGCACTATAACACAACTCATGTGAGCTGTTTAATTGCCAGGAAATCTCTTATCGTTATAAAGTCTACTTTAAGTCGTTAACACAATGGCCGATTTTAATTTTAATTACAGATAATGTCTTAGGCTGAATGTTTCAATTGCCAATTTGGATCCCGTTGCCTCATTATTTAGCAACTTTATATTTTTGAAAATACCTTACCGCTGAAATACAATCTGAGACAGACAAATGCTTACCTGGCGTAATGAATTCGAATAGAAAAACATATATAGAGCATTTTCTGTTTCAATTTAACCTTACTTCGGTTGCTTCGAAGTCCCTACTACGTATACAAGATCTTATTTCTGTAGTACTGGTATTGAATATCGTCCCAGAGCCGCTTAATATATCGCCGTGAGGCAACACGCAGTTATTCCCGAGGGAGATTGTATAAAACATCTTCTTAGTGAGCGATAAGGAAAAGATTAGTCTTAGAAGTGAAGCTCATTAATTAATATAAGATTAAAAGCCAACGAGTATAGAGTACAACGAATAATTTAAGAAAATATCTGGTGATATCGGTTATTGTCAATTTCTATTGCGTCTTCTCCTAAACATTATATTTTGTCCTGCCTAAGGTGTTTGCCTTTTGGCAGTAACAAAATTGTGTTTGGCTTAAGTTAATAGCATAATTGAGTAATCTATCAATAGTAAATTAAATGTTATTCAATAAAGATTAATTAATTAAAGAAATTTTACCACCACTGAATTACATACTTGCCTATGGACTTGCTTATGTTTTATTTACAGACAATCAACTACATATGTCTTTGAAATTAATAGTATGCTATTAACAGCTTTATTGTAGTTAACATTTTTTTTCCATAATTCTCCTAGTTTGAGACGGGGCATTACTCGTTCGAGAGGCCGCGGGAAACGGGGGTTCAATCCCACCGCCTGTACCACTGAGTTTGAATAAAACATATGTACAGTTCAGTGTAAAATCGTGCATGGCAACAGGCTCGCCATCTGTTACATGGAGTCCTTACATATATGGAGAAATGTGGGTGTTTAACCTGTACCTACCCCTTTGGGGAAAGGTGATGATATGTTATGTTATGTGTTAGTTTGAGTAGTATGAGAAATGTCTTCTTATATTTTCTTCTAGCACTTGAAGAGTGTTCTTGTGTGTGTGTGTGTGTGTGTGTGTGTGTGATCTTCCGTTCTTCGCATCTTATATTACCTGCCAAACTATTGATTAGTTAGTCCTTTTATATTTAGTGTATGTTATCATTGTAAAAACTCAACTTTTTTAGTTGCGTAATGAAATTAAATTTTTATGGGAAACATAATAAAAACGCCCCTAGCGGAAAGTAGTTGCACTACTTTCCGCTAGGGGCGTTTTTCACGTTTCCCATGGAAATTGACATTCTCGACGCAACTAAAAAAGTTCTGTTATTGTGATGTTGTACTTCTACTGGCCAGCTGCCCTACACTCTAATCAATTTTCAATGGATATCTGTCACTTCGAATACTTTTTTTGAAGTTATCAAAGGACATGACATTTTCCATTGCATTAAATTAATATTGATTTGTCAACATTACGTTACAAAGTGAGGAGCTCGGTGGCGTAGTTGTTAGTACGCTTTGGCTTTCGATTGAAAACAAAGCTACCTTCGCCAAGGTCAGGCCGTAGATGGGTGACCAAAATTTTGTGATCTCGATCTCCTCCAAGCTTCGGAAGGCACGTTAAGCCGTAAGTCCTGGTCGCTATTGCGACTGTTTCTACCCACCTACCCGCATTGGGCCAGCGTGGTCGTGTTACGGTCCATTACTCCTCGTGTGTTTCTCCATCAGGAAGGCCTGTGCCCAGCAGTGGGACGTATATAGGCTGAGGAGGAGGACGTTACAGAGTAGGGCAGCAAGATCTTCCAAACGAACCGTTTTTTTGGTTGAGTTTTAAGACATTGAATAATGGTTTTTTAATTCTAAAAAAATATTTACTGTTAATCATACTGTTCTTTATTGTTCTCAGGCTCAGAACACGATAATTGATACTTTTCTCGATCATAAAAATAATGCACAAAATAGGTACTTATTTACACTAAAAATAAAATAAATACGTAGAAAAATAGGTAGTGACATTGTCTAAATTATTCTTTGGCAACTTTTTTAATTTGGCTTTTATTATTTTCAACTACTAACCCGTTGATCATTGTCTCGCTCAAAGATCCTGTCCTTAACCTGTGTGATAATTTTCTCGTTGTGTGCAGTTTAATGAAATTTAAGGGTCAAATTAGAGCACAGAGTTTCCAATAACTTAATGCCTTTTTATTATAAAATAGAAAAGAAAAATAAGTAATAACTAAGTCTTTAATTACATAATAATGCCATTTATTAGTATTGCAACAACTTTACATAATACTATTACTTTTCAACACCGATTTTATTATATTATTACAATATTATTATTGTGAATGTTTTAATGAAAGTAATTATAATATGACGCTTAAACTAATTGAGTGTTGAAGTAGTGAGATCGTTGACGACTTATATTACCCAGCCTAATAAATGTACTAGCAATCTGACTACTTCAGTCCATAGACAAAATGACTTTCGATAATCGCTGTCGTTATGTGTAAATGTGGGATTTAAGATAGAATGTTATTTAAAAACTCCTTCTTGAAACTATTAAAGGAAAGGTCCTAAAAATTGGCTTACAACTAAACTTACAAGAACTGAGATTACCAAAATGCGTCCGCGCAGAAGTATGTTGCGAAAAGAGAATTTAATGTCACCTTCGACTTTAAAAACAACATAAAACTCAACAATATTATAGCCTAATAAGTAAAACATTATTTCACTTTAAATTCAATAAAAAATGATTGAAAAGGTTAACATAATAATTTATTGGAACAATACATGATTTAACGCTCATATGCTATGCGACAAACAACAAATGTTAAATGTCATAAAATTTCTATCTATCGATAGCCAATGACGATTATCAAAAAGCACCTTGTCTTATGCGCAGTTTCACTCAAATTAAATTACAGATTACTTAGTAGTTCAATAATTGAATAGTTACTTTTATTATAATTGAAGATCTCAATTCGTAATTGAAGAATGTAAATTGATCAGTTCTTTCATAACTTCAAAAGTTGAGCGTCAACATTTTTATTTAAAATTTCATTTCAAACAATAAGGGTAAGCGCGTTTAGCTTTTAGAAGGGTCTAATAAGGTTAAATATTTCAAATACTGTTTTTATACTAACATTTAAAATACACGTAAGGAAATATATTGTATGTTTGATTAAAATTCATATACACATATCAATGCACCAAAAACTTAGCTTCTTCAAGGAGCGGCTGCCCTTAAATTATGAGAAAGGTTTCCTAATAACTCAATAATAATATATAAACTCTTTCTTTATAGAAGTTCAATAACTTGGAATAAATAAGATATCAGTATACAATCAGAGAAAATATTTAACTATTTCAAATGAAGTTTATATATTATTATTGAAAATATTAGAGGAAGTACCTATAAAGTTAGTAGCTGTAAAATAGAATTCCAGCCATTATACGGTACAGTTTCAATTAAAAATTAGTTTAGAATCATTTCGCTTTGAACTGGCCATATAAAGTGGCTGAATTCCACTTTTGGTATACAACATTAGGTACATTGGAAATTACGACTGGCATTCGTGGCATGTGTCCACGGACCTTTTTCTTCTTTCTTCTTCTTCGAATTCATTCTTGTCTACTTCTTCACTGTCGCGGCCCAGCCTGATGAAATGGAGACGCGCTCTGTTCGCTCTTTGAGGAATTCCACTGGCATAGTCAGAATGGTCATAGTTGTCTTTGTCGTCATCGTTGGACCGTCCAAGTCTTACGAAGCTGGGATTTCTTCCGAATCTTAAGAAGGAAGCTGACCTCTTTTCGTAGTCATCATCGTAGTTTTTGAGCAGGGTGTAAAGGTCGTCGGTTGATAAGGTTATGGGCTGTGACCTTCCGAAGCGGAGGAAGCTGTTTCCTCTTCGAGTGGGGGGTAGGAAGGCATCACGCAAGTTTGCCGCTGACGGTTCCGGAGGGTAGGATCGTCCAAACCTGGGGGAAAAGAAGTGGACGTTAAATGGTGATACGATATACCTGTGCTAGTTAACGCAATATTTGGATGACGTTGACGGCTCGACAAGGGGACAATAAGGACCACGATCGGGTGGAATAAGAAAGAAACAGAAACAAAGAATTATGTTGAAATAATGAATTCTACCAAATTGTACGTTGCTACATTGGTAGCATTTGAAGAAAAATAAAACTATTACTGTACGTATTTTGATTATATTACGAAAAACATAATTATTATCGTTGAATTTTCCTTAATTAACTCTAAAGAAACTTTCTGCCTTTTATAATATTTCGTACAATATCAATAGTTATAAGTACACACGTCATTGACATCATCATATTATTATTTACTAAAATCACTTAAATGTAAAAGTCAGTCTCAGATCACAGTACCTTATCATACTGCGGTCTATAGCGCTCCGCCGCCTCGCCTCGAGGTCCGGCGACCTTCTGACTGGGGTGGCCGAGGAGCAAACCACCAGCCACAGCGCTGCTAGCACCACCACGCTCCTGGAGCTCCTCATGGCTGAAGGATTCTGCAAGGGAATCACCTTTTAGTGCAAATGCAGAAGTTAACTTAAGCTAGCCGTCCACTGAAGCAGAGAGAAGACGCGGAGCTCGAGTTATGTCAAAATTTACCAATAACGTTGCTTCGAGAAGCTCGGTGCGTAGTGGTTCGTATATATTAGGTCCTTACCTATGAAATTGGTGTTTTGTATGGAGATTTTGGGGATGTCTGCATTTTACATACTAACATTTTATCAGTTTTCTTCACAATGACAAATCCAGAGATAATAATATTTGGCATGTATCATTAGACAAACTTTAGCAATATGTGTGTGAACACGCTTGATAAAAATTATTCATCGTTTTAATGTTAATGCAAATCAAATGATGTATTCGGGAGGCAGTTAAAAATAATTGTCTTTGTGTCTTATTTTAACACAGTTAAACTTACAAAAAATTATCAAATTAAATAATACGAGCTCAAATATATGGTCTATTATTAGAAGAGGCAAATATTTTATAAGAATGTTCTGAAACTTAATAGTTACGGACAAATTGCTAAGACAGCATAAAAACACCAATTTCAAAGGTAAGGATCCAATATACGATAAGGTAGATCGGTAGATCTGGCAGTTCTCCGCAACTCGACGTCTAAGCGCCTTTTTCGCGGGTGTCGTATATACGATTTAGCCTTGAATATCGAAAACAACATTTGCCATGGTCAGTCCTGGGATAGGTGCTCAAAACTCAGTTCCTCCGTGCTCTGTTTTGGTCCGGGTCGCATTTGCAACCGTTTATACCCACCGATCCGCATTGGGCTAGAGAGATGGTGTTAAATTCCATTCTCTTCATGGATTTATCCAAGTAGGTGGGCCTATGCTCAGACTGGTAACGATGACGATTGCTTCAAATCTCTCCTTTGCTGTTTAGATATTCCGATAAACCAATATATCTACTCCGCTCCCTCGATCCCTCGATCTGCGCCAGTGGATAGGCAGCCTTAGGCCCGTTGGTATTACAGATTGTCAAGCGAAGGTCTTGCTTTATAGAAAGGGACGGTGCTATTCGCCAACATAGCGGCATTACTTTCTAACTGTGTTCAGACAGAGAATAACGCTTGAGCATACGAGCCTTAGACTACTTTTTTTTTTGTAATAAGACAGTTAAGCTCTTTGCCTTCATCTCACCTGATGGTAAGTTACGATAAGGCCGAAGGTGGAAGCGAGCTTCACCTGTAGTCCTCAACAACTGAGGAACTGGCTATCTTACCTCTGATTGCCGGAACACAGCAATGCTTATAACATTGTTATTATGGCGACAAATTTAGGTAAGACGGTGGTAGCTAGCCAGGCGGGCTTAAAAGCCCTACCACCAACCAAACCGAGCAGAAAAACTTCTGCTCCCATGGGGAATCGAACCCGGACCGCCCGATCAACACCCGGTGGTGTGAACCACTAGACCAGAGAGGCAGTTATAACATTACAAACATAAGGTATTATAATTACGTATCATATCTTCGTGCCTCTATTCCCGAAGGAGAAGGTAGAAGTTTCAACTTACACATTGATCTTGGTAGACTCAGGCCCCCGAAGCAAGCCTATTACCATGTGCCAAGCACGGTGAGGCAAGCGCTTGCACTATAAACTGTTCGTTTGCCTATATATGTCCCACTGCTGGGCAAAGGCTTTCTTCATGAAGAAACACATGAGGAGTATGGCCGCAACACCAAAACGCTGGCCCAATTCGGTTTGGTGGGTAGAAACGATTTCACATAGCAACCGGGACCAACAACTTTAAGTGCCTTCCCAAGGACGGAGGAGTTTGAGATCACTATGTTTTGGTCATCCATCTAAGGCCTGACCATGGCCGAGGTAGCTTTGCTTTCGATATCGAAAGCCTCCTCCAAAAAATCAAATCAAATCAAATCAAATCAAAAATATCTTTATTTTATAGCCTTGATATACAAACACTTAAAAACGTCAATTTATGAATAAATGAATCTACCACTCGCTCGGAACGCAGACATCCCCGAGAAGAGCGAGCCAGAAATTCGAGGGTTGCTCTTTTTTTCACATTTCTTACAATTCTTGTTTTTTATAAATGTTAGGCTAGTACAGTCAAGTGCATAAATATGTATCTTGAAAACCATTACAATATCATGTATGTATTTAAGGATTCACGAAATATGTGACACTTTTCTCATCGTTATTATGTCTTCACTTTTGTTCCATATATATGTAAGTAACTAAGTGTGCAATAATATATATCTATCTATATTATGGTATCATAATATATATGACACTTTTCTCTTCGTATTATGTTGGTATTATGGCTTCGGTTTTGTTCCAAAAATATGTAAACTAAGTGAGCAATAACATGTCGCTAAAAAGGTTTGTATAGATAGATGAGCCAATAAAAAATAAAAGTAAATATTTTTTGTATTTTTTGACACTATTGACATTAATTCAAATTTTGAATTTCTTTTCTATTAAATGTTGACAATTGTTTCTTGCTATGAAACAGATAAAGTAAATACTGCAAAATTTCTCGAACAAACGAAAAAACTCGATACAAAACAAATTGTCCTTTAATGAATACATGTTTTTGAAAAATTTCTGCAAACATATTTACGACAGTTAGATTGGATACTTTCTTAATAAACTTTCATTGATATATACTTTTGACACGTTTGCTCAGATACATATTTATGCACTTGACTGTACAATCAAGTGGGTGAACATAGATATTATGAATAAAGTATACTTGAGTTTTATTCAAACTCATTGTACAGACAGCAGGGAACGATCCGGCAACCGCTTGCATGAGAATAGCCGTCTTTCCTAACGGCTATTACTACTTTAAGGAAATACCAAAAAAAAAACTGCTGTTCCGTACATTTAATATAATAATAAATAACTAATAAATACCTTCAGACATTCACAACTATCATCTAACCCCATTTTAAGCTTCTGCTTAAAACTGCTGCTTGTGTTACGGACATTAGGTGAGGGATAAATATATTTCATTGATTAATATATTTAAATATTCAGCAAATACAACACATTTGTTCAGTCTGTCCTGTATTCATCACAAACATCTGACCTCACCAGGGATCGAACCCAAAACCTCTCGAGATGGCGACGCCTTGAGACCGGCAGCACACAGATCACGGAGGTTGTCGACATTTATAACATACTTTTTACATAGCACTCATCAAATCACTTCTACATCCCCAGGGATACCCTTCAGGGGTAGTCACGGCCCAGTGAGCTTCACATTAAAACTTATCACTTTCTGATTAGTGTTTTATTTGCTACTATTCCGACTTCTTTTAGCAGAAAGTAATAGCCTATAAAACTTGATAAGACATTTAATGGAGTCTTTAAAATTAATTCCCAGGCTAGGAGCAAAGGCGAGAGTAATAAAAGTCATCGTAATTGTTTTTTTTTTCAAATTCTTGTCTAATTACCGGCTAGTCTATTGAATCTGTATAAAGGCTAAGAATTTCATTTCCGTTTTAGCTGAGTAAAATAGAACATGCAAATAGATTACCTGTCTGATTTATATTTTAAAATTCATGAAAATGGATTTAAATTATTATGAAAATGTATCAAGACTAATCAGGTTGATACGTGGCTCGTAGAGAAGTGGTCAAAACTGGCTCGAGAATGAAATTACAAGCTAAAAAAAATATACACGACTGGAAAACTATATACTACTTATTGGATGGGGCTAACCACGATGCTTCTATTCAGAAAAACAGAGCAAAATGTCTAAAAATAGCTTATTATTATCAATTATTTTTATGACAACAACGAACTAATACGTCACTAAAGAAACATCGCATGACAACAATAAGAGATGTTATCAGCACCTTTATTTAGCAAACTGCTAACAAAAATAAGTTTGACGCAGTGTTATTGACTTGATTGTGAAGAAATGGGGCGTGGTAGTCCAAACACTTACATTTCGATATTGAGACATACCATATTAACTCCTTGGCGGGCACCGCGATTCAATAGGTTCACAAACAATAGATGTTTCTATTGTGTCTCATTTTGTGCCCGTTGACTAGTTAAGAATAGATCATCATCATTTCAGACAAGAAACACCCACAGTTGAACACTAGCCCCTCCCAAGAAAGAAAAAAAATTACAATACTGAATAAAAAGTAATTGTCATCATATTACCAGAGATTGTTAAAAAGTTATCAAAATAATATCGTATCGCCAATTGTCAAATTCCGTAGTACTTCGATAGTTTAACATGATAAAAACGTGATAAGTATCGTAATGCGGTGTTCCTGCTGAGAGGGCTGAAAGGGAAGCGGTAGAGTGGAGGTTACATTTAAAGTTTTTACCGACTTCAAAAAAATTTGTTTCTCAATTTGAGTTGTATTGTATGTTTGTATGTATGTTTAAGCCTGTTGCTGCGAGCGAGCTTGTTACCATGTTGATGACTACGCTCAGAATTTTATTCACGAGCCCCTCCTTTTGCAGCCTATATCCCTTCCACAGCTGGGCACAGGCCTTCCTCATGGAAAAACACATAGGGAGTATGGGCCATAACACCACCACGCTACCCAAATGCTTGTTGGTGGGTAGAAACGGTTGTAATAGTGACCGGGAAAAAACTGGACCAAGATATCTCCTGGCAACATTCCGAATCACTCCCAAAACGCATTGAAATGTATTGCACTTGCATTTCCATGCAAATACTGAAGACTTGACTGTATGGGCTGTAGTTCACCTTGCCTTCCCTTTTATAAGGAGAATCTTACAAAAAAAATCGAGGGTTTTTGCGGCATTCAACTATGGCGGACGTGATTTTTATTTCAGTGATTGTTTTATTGTTTCGGAGTGGATCTTGTTGCGTAAAATTTGTGTAGTTTTGTGTAAAAGTGTCAATAATGATGAGGAATATGAAAGATCATTGAAATAATCGTGAAGCGGTGTGAAAAGCGATGAGATTTTATCGTGGTAATCAACCTCATCGAAGTAACACCACAGTGTCTGCCATCGATCGTTTGACGCCAAACTCTCCCAAGATGCATTGAAATGTATTACACTTGCATTTCAATGCAAATACTGAAGATATTAAAATACCGAAGACTTGGCTGTATGGGCTTCGTTCCCTTTGCCTTCCCTTTTATAGGGAGAATCTTAAAAAAAAATCTGCAAGTTTTTCTGAACACAAAACTATTAACAGAACCCGGTTCTCATATTTATTTAGCACAATCAATATCCTATAACGCCTACTGCATGCGAAACTAGAACGTTTGTCGCAGTAAAAAACAAAAGAAGACTCAATAGTTCTCCAGCTCTAAATATATTTAGTGCAGTTCAAACCGGTTTAGTTAAACTACCTTTTAAAACAGTCACTATCGACATTGTAAGGCTTCTAAAGACAAAACCGTATGTAACACGCGCGGATCTAACGGTAAGTGATTTATCAAGGTTGGATAGATAGAGAATAGGACCGACTTAATAAATCTTATGAAGTATTTTATGTTTGACTATTTAAACTAGTTTAAATATTTTAACTAGTCCATTTATAATAATCTATTATTTAGAGGTAATTACAATTATTTGTGAATAATGTAGCAACTAGAGGAAGTACACTAAGTATGCAATTTATATAACAAGAATTACAAATCAAAAGACACAATTAATGTGAAATATATATCTTTACTAGCTGTGCCCGCGACGTCGTTCGAGTCGATTTAACGCCGATAAAGGTTGACAAAAAGTTTTTGTGTCTTTGCTGCATTGTTTTTTTACAAAGTACTCAACATTACATTCCTTCCTTATAATAGAAAAATGTTGATTGTTAATAATTGAACTAAAACCTCCAATTATTGAACATAACACTTTTTGTCAGTGTAATCTGATTAATTTTTGTCATGGTGATAAGTCTCTGTTGTCGTGATTATTTTACAATGCCGAGAAATTTTAAAATTCGAAATGAAATTACATTTTGACGGAATATGTCATTGGTCACATAATACTCGGTCGAGTAAAGGGTTATTATTCTAAGCTGTCGGTTCACGGATTCGATTCGGAAAGTCAGGTCCCGTCTCGCTCTAATTCGCTGCAATAAAAAATTTACAGGAACAGAGATTCCGTGATTCGCTTAGTTTCCGACACTTTTTTTTTTATCCTCAGACACACCTATCAACTAGTCCCATTTTAAGCAACTAAATGCTGCTTGTGTTACGGATACTAGATGACGGACAAATATATTTAATAGATAAATACTCATAATTATCCCTCTTTTGAATAAGAGGGTAGATATTGATAACTACGGCTACACGGAATATCGAAAAAAAGGATCCTTTGTCCATGCCCTTGTCCTTTCTCAGGCTCTAGGTTATGTGTGTACCAAATTTCAATTGAATCGGTTCAGTAGACAGTATTGACGTTAATGCAAGACAGACAGACAGAGCTACTTTCGCATTTATAATATTTATATGGATAAACTTTTCTGCTCCATCATAAGTATCATATTAATTAGTACCTAACAGTCTCGCTATTTAATTTTATAACCCCAAAAGTCTTTATTCAATAAATTCCCAGACAGTCCTTTTCAACAAAATAGCGATAAAAAGTGCAAATATAAATTAAGCCTTAGCTAATTGTAATAGAGTGGTCGTAAATCATTTTCTGGTGGTGTAATAAATGAATCGCTAAAAGACATCGGCATTGCCGAGTATCGGACGCCTCGCAAGGTCTCGGAGTCAGACTAAGCGGCGCCGCATCTAGTGAAGTCCATATATTGTGGTTTATCGATATTTATCGATAGGTTACAGTTACAACCCGTTTTTAGATACAACGCGTTTTCCCTCATTAGAACCAGTTTTAATTTATTTAAATTGTGGTTTAAATTTTTAATAAATACAGAGAGGAGTTTATTTGTGTAAAGTGATTAGTTTTTATCGTGGTAATCTACCAGTGCCATGTATCAGTGTCTACCATCGATCGTTTGGCGCCAAACTCTCTCAAGACGTGACAAGAAGAATATAAATACTGAAGACAAAGAATTCTTTAGACTGTATAGGCGTAATTCCCTTTGTATTCCCTATAAGGGAAAATTTTACCAACAAAATAAAATATTGAGAAATATAATAACTATAATACGAGTAAGTAATGCGGTTAAATTAAAAATGCATTGTTGACACCTACATAATAATTTGTAAAGTTGTAGAACGTATTTTAACTTCACTGGGTTATAAATATTACGCACTAGGGTGTAATATTTTTTGCACGCGCTTATTTAAAATAAAAACCAAGATATAAAGATTACAATACGAGCAAGTGGTTTTGGATAGAAAATTAAAAGTTTGAACTCATAATGTCGATAACATTTTATCGAAACGTTAAATGCACTACGCAATTTACAAGAACTTACATTCAAAGTTTTAAGATACACGACAGTATAGTAGAATATCGTTGTTTGTTACATTATAGTGTCATATGGAATAGAGCCAAGGATGAACGTAACAAAATAAAATTGTTCGCAAATAAACGTATTATTCACATGAACTACGTTTAGGTAAATTTTTAAGTTCGTAATTTTCCTTAGCGTTTTCGTTTTTTAATAGATTAACAGATTGTTCAAGGCCAATCTCATTGGTTGCGAAGGCCATAACCAACTGACGTTCCCGCGAAAAGTTAAACATAACGACACTTTGGCATTCCCCGTCGCGTCAGGGTTTGGTCACGGTCGTACGAAAAATAAATGAATAAGAAAAGAAATAAGAATCGCAATTCAGACCTCGGGTTCGTGTACTATTCTCCCGCTGGGTACAGGTCTTCAAGACGAATGAGGAGTATATAGGTATATACTGTTACACACAACCATGCCCAACGCGGATTGGTGGGTAGCTATAAACCGGGACCAGCAGCTCAACTCACGAAAATCTACTACAAATATTGTAGCCACCCATAAAATGGAATGAAATGAAATGAAATCATTTATTCTGCAATTAGATTTACATGAAATACTTTTGCACATCAATATTTCTTTTCCTACTAGCACTTCGACGTGAATGGCCTGTTGAGAAGAAGTGCCGCAAGAAACTCAACAGTTTGCCTTTTTTAAACAGCCATAATAATAAAAGGAATTTAAGACAAAGGTCTAAAGATGCTTTGTTTATACCGAAACCAAAACATTAACCACTTCCAAGCTCCTTATTTTATAGTTTTATAGTTCTTTACGCACATGTTGTGTTAATTTCGCCACTGCTATGCAATATCTTTTAAAAGGGCAAATATGACTTCAAGACTCGTAGTCGAAGTTGTGAACAAGTTACTGGAAAATTCACATATTCATCGAAATGCTGCATGTTTACTATATTTGCTGTCTATTTTCAAGAGCAATGATGTATTTGAACCAGATTTGATGCTCCATATGCATGTAAATTTGTACCCTCAGGATGTGTAGATAGTGTTTAAACTTCCGCGGGATGAAAATTTTTGCTATATTAATTTGAAAATTAGTGGCTTCCCGCATTTTCACCCGCACGATACCTGATTCCATGTGAATATCGAGATAAAAAGTAGCCTTTGTCCTTTTTCAGGCTTTTTATAGGCTATCTGTGTACCAAATTTCGATTAAATAGGTTCACTAGTTTGGCGTGAAAGTGTGACAAACAAAGTTACTTTTCGCATTTAAAATAATAGTATGGATTATGTATGTAGGCAGTGTATGTATGTGTGTGTTATGCCTATGTATGTGTTAGGTAGGCAAGATTGCTTTCGATATGCTGTACATGTATACTACTCGTTACATCAATTATTTGAATTTAGGCATTAGGAGTATATATACCTAACCGCCGCCGCTATAAAATTCAACAACGATACACAATTCTAAGTAATTTCAGAAAATAATTGTAATTGTGAAAAGCGAACTTCGATATTTTCGATATACACATTTCTTTCTTTGGAGAAAAAGGTGCGTTTAAGGACATGTCTATGTCCAGGAGTAGATTAAATAATAATTATAGTAAGGGTTCGATGGAGCCCGAATCGTTATGTGCTACAATTATCGTACACTTCGGTAGCAAATATCTTCAAATAAATAAATCGATAGTAGATAAACACAAAAATATATTTCAAAGAAACTCACAAGAAGAAAATTACATAAACATTACAACAAATCCAAAAAAATCCATATTGTCATCTTCTTAAATTGAATCTATTTATTACTAAATATGGCAGCCAGCCTGCCACCTGTCCTCAATCCACAACAAAGATGATGAACAAACTAAACGAACCACCGTGTAACTTATTACAGTTAGTAACCAATGGATGTACCTACCATATTATATCTATGGCCTACCTGTGATACGAAGTTTGACGACTTCGCTATCGTATTTTGTGACGTTTTATTCGTTTTGTATTAATAGCTTCATATACTGTGCCTGGTGCATGGCAACAGGCTTTCCATCTGTTACGTGGGGTCTTATGTCTGGCGAAATGTGGGCGTTTAAAATCTCAGCCTGACCCCTTTGGGGAAAGAGGCATAATGATGTTATTCGTTATGCAATAGGTGAGAGTGAAAATGTTATATATAAAATCATGAAATATTTTCAATTAATGACAAAATATTCTTGACAATTCGCTAACTCATATATTCTACCTCGACACAATACCATTAACAGATGTTAACCGTTTATTGCATGCATTATCAATTTATTCAAAATTTGTGTTTTCATCCCATTATCTGAACTATGCCTAACATTATTTATTCAAATTTTTCCATAACTTACTTCGATTACACTAATTTTCATTTTATAAGAAACGCAATATTAAGTAACATATTCGCACCCTTAGCGGATGCAGCGTTCAATCACATCGCTCTTATGTGAGTAGAGCAAAATAGTTTAGTCGAGATACTTTTATTGGAAAATAATATTTACAAACAGTTTTTCATACATTTCAGTATAAAATATATTCAACAGATTCTTTAATTTTTTAATCAGATTGCATGTTTGATTGTATGCAAATCAATCGAACATTAGAATTAAAGTCCCTACAAACAATTTTTTATTTTTTTTATTTTAATAATTTTCTATGACGGACTGATAATCAGCACAAAAATGTCAAAAGAGTCATAGTGTATTACTAGTTTGATTCGAGACACTGTATTGTTCCATTTTTCAATACAATAGTCATGCCAGCCCACATTAAAGCGTTATTAGTATGCAATGCTTGTTCGCGCGTCTCAGTAAATGCTGATTTTCGAATCTCAGAACATTCAAATAAAAGTAGTATTCTTTTCACAAGGGCATTGTAGACAGTCGTTCAGGGATGAATTTAGGTATTTCGATAAAAACATACGAGGCGTTTGGGCCTATCTGCGAATGGTAGTTTCTTCTTTAATGAGATAACATACATATAATCACGAAAATTATCTCATAAGGGTTAGTCAGAGACTAGGCAAAAGCACCGCAAAAGCAGTCCACCGCCATAGTCCGTTCACCAAACAGTGACCGCACTCAGCGTGAAAGGTGGTGAGCCCGTCGCCGGCAATGAGATAACGGTGGTTGTATAATGATAACAATGCGCTTTACACTTTACGGCATAAACTTCGCGATACGTGCGTTGAACGTAAGTGCTACACGTTGTCAACGTGACATTTACGTACACAGACATACAGACATTCATTCACGCCTCTTTCCCAGTGGGGTAAGCAGAGCTCACAGATCTTTACTTGCTTTATCCTGGGACACATCTTTAGCTTCCTTTACTCTAATAACTACATGCCTTTCGGCTTGCGGTGGATTTGTACAAAATTTGATATATTTAATGATTCAATGTCGGCAGCAAAAGCTGCAATAAAAGACTGTTTATTATAAACATATTGTAACAATCAATTAACATATTTGTATTTGTAATATCATTAGTAGTAATATGTGTAATAATGTTATATCTTAATTTGTTCACTCCGAACCGTTTTATAATAGTGCATGCTGTGCTTACAGTATAATAGGAAACAACCTAGTTGATTTCACTGTCAGTGTAACATTTTAATGGGTTGTAAACAGTTTGTGAGCCTAAAAAAAAAAAATACCTGCTTCGCAAGCCTGTTTTCCCAATCATTCCCCCTGCACGAGTGTGGCCTTCTGCTCGCACGTACAGGCCATCTGTCCGATACGATCGGGCCACTTTGGTTCCGACTCGTATATCTGGCGCACAAGTAGCTAAGGCAGCGCCGCACCTCTCCCTTTCCTGAGGGAGAGGGCGCTGTCAGGTTATGCTTTACCAAGGCCGTAAAGGCTTAAAGCACAGGTGGTGTTTAGTCGGTAGGAGCCCGACATAACCCCCGGACGACTTACGGGTATCCAATGAGGGATTCACCACCTCCTCCCCGCCTGAGGAGGTAAAGACTCTACTCCTGAGGATCGAAAACAAAAAAAAGAGCCTGCTTTCAATTAAACCAACTTAGCATCGCGCTACAACTCGTTCGTATATGTTTTTGTTACAACGCTTAAAATCAACATACAAAAATGAATGGGATTGAATACATTGAAATGCTTGGCTCTTGTTGCCTATCTATTCGACTGTGTGCAATGCATCAATACTGAAGAGCAATCCAGGGAACCTAACGATGTCGACGTTGATAGTTTTAGAGTATTTGTGGAATAGAATGTCGTAATTGAAGAATAGTTATCTCAATACGATTTTACCCCTTGGTGGTCACCGCGAACACCGGTTCTCGCGAACAAAAGATTTTCTATTATGCCTCGTTTTCTGACCACTGTTGAAAAGTTAAGGCACATTTTTATTATTTAACATAATTTCCATTGATTATCTATACCTTCTAATATTATATGACTGAAGAGTTTTTTTTTTATATTCTACTTGTAGGCGTGATATCTACCCTCGGCCTTTGCAGTTTTTTTTCAATAGACTAAAATAGGTTTGAAAATGAAGAAGATACGCTCAAATTGCCGTATGTCCTGAATATTCTGTTAGTTTTTGCTTTACGAATTACATTGGAATTTGTTGTTGTTTAGTTGAAAAAGGAAACTGATGATAAAATCTTGACACATCGTTAACCCAGTTTCATGTTTTATTTTTGTTGTACAGGAAAACATGCTTTATATAACATGATTACAATCGCTCGATGATGAAAAACTAATTATTTAGTTTTTTTACACTGTTTATGTTATTGCTGATGTTTATTGTGAATAACTTTGAATTTATGCAATTCGAATTTTCCAACATTAAAAAACATTTGCATTATTAAACAACCGAAAAGCGTTTTAGCATGACATAGAATATTATATTTATTATATAAATTTTGAATAAGATGCGTAGGTAATTAGCAACTCTATCTACTTTAACCAATCTCCCTGCGTTCCCTCAATAATCAAAGAATACAATTAATAGTGGAATTAATTTAGTAGTTGCACTGTCATTTAGTAAGTAAAATATCTGTAACTTCATTGTTTTAATAAGTTATAGTTTTAGTTTAGAAAAGCTAGAATTTTATCGTGTTAGCTACAGTAACTTAGCCACCACACTGTGCCGGTCTTAATTTAAGATCTAAAGACTTCCATACATTTGTACAACGACTTGCACAATCGCCTTTTATCGTTGGAAAACCTTTAAAGGGTACCCAAACCTAGGACAGACCAGCCTAGGTTATGTGGGAGCCCTAATAAGCGGGGCATACCCACTAAAACCAACGGTCCGCTTGTCGTATACTAGTGCGGTATGGGGAGCTCAACGTTTTATTGTACCACCTTTATACCATGTTTTAAGTGAATAAATGTTTGAATTGAATTGAATTGAACGTACACGACCTCCCAACATAGACCTGCCGTTGCCGGCCTATGTCTATGTCAAGATGGCTGAAATACGTCTTTGCATAAAACTATAAAATTGTGTGTATTTTTATGTATGTGGTGCAACAATGAGTTGCAAAAGTTTCGTCTATTATTAAATAAATAAATAAATATCTTCAGACATTCACACCTATCAACTAGCCCCATTTTAAGCAACTAATGCTGCTTGTGTTACGGATTCTAGATGACGGATAAATATATTTAATAGATAAATACATATAAATATTCTGAATATATATAAATATATATAAACATCCAAAACTGAAGAAGAAATGCGTGAAATTTCATCACCCAAACGTTCGAACCCAGAACCTCTCCAGATGGCGACGCCTTGAGACCGGCGTACAGACCACTCGACCACGGAGGGCGCCAAAAATTATTATCTTGAAAGTTTTAGTTGAATCATATTCCTATGGCCATGGGAATTCCATATCTATTTGAAATGTAAATACCATTTAGGACTGTTACAGTACAAGCGAGTGTAATCACGCGGGTGTGACACAAGGATACCAATTTAAATTTACATAAACTTACCTAACTCCAAATTTCGTTTATATAGTTTATGTTGGTGTGTAAATTATCATTACGACAATAATAGGCATTATGTGACATCAATCTGTTGTTTATTCCTGTTCTGTTCTGTTATATATTCTGTCTATTCAGTCTGTTCAGTTCTGTTATTCCTGTTATTTTATGAGGTAGTCAAGTATAATTAAATAAATAAATAAATATTTAGAATATAATATACATACATAAACACCCAAGACTGGAGAAAAAATGCCTGTTCACACAAACATTTGCCCCCACCGGGGATCGAAACCAGAACCTCTCGAGATGGCGCCGCCTTGAGACCGGCGAACAGACCACTCGACCACGGAGGTTGTCAATTCCTCGTCTTCAGCCTATATACACGTCCCACTGCTGGGCACAGGCCTTCCTCACGGAGAAACACGTGAGGAGTACGGGCCGGTACACCACCACGCTGGCCCAATGCGGGTTGGTGGGAAGAAACGGACGCAATAGCGACCGGTACCAACGGCTTAACGTGCCGTCCGAAGCACAGAGGAGCTCGAGATCACAAAGTCTTGGTCACCCATGCACGACCTGACCATGGCGAGGGTAGTTTTGTTTTTCGATCAAAATCCAAAGCGTACTAACCACTACGCCGCGGAGCTCGTCCTTATTAAAATCATTATTATTGTTATGAAATAACATTTATTGGCAACCAATTCTGGTTTGAGAATGTCATAAAGTTGACACTCTTACTGCTTTATCTTCTTACCTTTATCCCAGTATTTATTAGTTTTTGATATACTAACTGACAGATAGTTCCATCCGACCACTATTTTATTTTTGAATTATGTCTTGGATAGTGGCTATCCGGAGGTGGTAAGCCGGCTCAGTGTGGTGGCACAATAGTTTTTCTCTTTTTTCTCCAACCATTTTTGATGATAGTAATATTAACCAATTTGTTTTTTTTTAATTATACTAAAAAATACTAAGATAATAAATATAAGCCATCGGGTTACCGGTGTAATGCGCAATCGCTGAAGGATTTTCTTTGTTGAATTTTATTAGATAATATATTTTTTATGGTGTATATTGTTGTTGTATGCTTGTTATGTTATTTTCTGGTCCAATTTTCCTGGTCCTTTTAATTTATTTCAAGTTTCTAAGATTTCTGTTAAGTTTTAATAAGGCAAAGTTATTGCGGAAATGATAATGGAATTTCAAGTACGAATCACAGGTACATACATTTTTTGTTTATTTTGATTATTTTCTACCGTCGTCGAACAAATGAATTTTTTTTAACAAATATGCCATACAAATATTATTATTTTCCACATTAAAAATTATAAAAATAAATTAAAAAAATTATATAACTCTTTATTGCACATAAACCCCAAAAACAGTACATAAAAACAGACGTATACAAGGGAGGACTTATCTCTAAAAGGGATATCTTCCTTTCAACCCGTCAAAGGTGTGACGGTGTGTGAATTGATAAAATTTAAAAAATAGTTTAAAATTTTCAGACAGCGATGGAACCGAAAACCTCGACTTGTACGAGTACGTTCCTCACGGCCAACGTTGTCGCTGCTCTTTACATACTGAGTTTATCAGTGCATAATAAGAACAGTTTGTCATCTGTTTGTTCAAACACAAAACCTTTTTCATTTTCTGTAAACGGAGATTAAATGTAGTTTTTATTTATTGCCATCTTGCTTTTTTCTTTTTTTTAACAGAAAAAATTATTGTTGAAACGGTTTTTGTACAACGTGCTTGCAGGTACACTCTTATAAGGCGTGGAAGACACTTTATACAGTGTATAAAGTCATCGTCTACCTGCCTTTTACCCAATATCTTTTGGGGTCAACGCAATCTGTCCTAATCTTCCATCCTAACCATATCCTCATTCACACAATCTATCCATCTTTTCTTCGGACTTACCCTCCCTGCATTGCCATCCACTCTCATATTCATAACATTTTACACATATATACATTCATTACAATCACTATTATCCCCTAAGGGTCAGTCAGAGACTAGTCAAAAGCACCGCAAAAGCAGTCCACTGCCATAGACCGCGCTTCACCAAGCAGTGACCGCACATGTGCTCAGCGTGACGGGTGGTGAGCCCGTCGCCGCTATAAGCTATTGGACGTTGCGCAGTTCTAAATCCATTCGTCCCCTTTTCCCCGAAGGGGTAGGCAGAGGTGTGGACACCCACATTTTACCTGATATACTAAAGTCCCCATGTAATAGGGGGCGAGCCCAATATGAGGTATTTTCAATAAACTGTACTTATGAAAATATCTCTTTGTGGGTAAACATTGAGTGGAAGTCAGAGCTGACATTGTGACTGAATGATAATAAATAAATAAATATCTGCAAACATTCACACCTATCAACTAGCCCATATTTAAGCAACTAATGCTTGTGTTAGATAGAAGAGAAAGTTACAGAAATATTGCGCCAACTCCAAATTTAAAGCACTTATTCCAATGTTTCCTAATATTTATTTACTTTGATTTCAGTAAACGACAACGCACAAGCAGCTAACCTTTAAGTAAATGATTATACAATAGCTATGTTTTTGACAACGTTCTCGTCCTAACCTTGCCCTAAATCGCGTTTTAAACCTATTTTGGCCAAATTGCAAATGCACTTTGTTTTTTAACGTCACATAAACGAGGCCACCGCCTAATAAAATTAATCATATAATGTCTTCAAACATTCACACCTATCAACTAGCCCCATTGTAAGCATCTAATGCTGCTTGAGTTACGGACACTAGATGACAGATAAATAAAATTAATAGATAAATACATATAAATAAATATCCTGAATATATAGATATATATATACATCCAAGACTGGAGAACAAATGCCTGAAAATTCATCACCCAAGCATTTGCCCCACCGGGGATTGAACCCAGTACCTTTCGAGATGGCGACGTCTTGAGACCGGCATACAGACCACTCGACCACGGAGGTCGTCAACTTGAGTGATCAACCGCCAAAATAATCTCTTTTATCTAATAAAGTTAGGAGTAAAAATGTCACATTTACTTACAAATCACTCTTCCTATATATAATATAAACTATACTGTTGCAAAAGAAGCCTGTGAGTTTTTATAAGCAATTTAATATTGGGTCTTTACCTATGAAATTGGTGTTTTTATTCTCTTTTAGTATTTTGTCTGTAACTATTAAGATTCAGAGTATTCCCAAAAAAATAATAACCTCGTCTAAAAATAGACTATATTTTTGAGCTCTTTTGATTTGTTTTAAATATGTTGTAAGTTTAATTGTGTTAAAATTGGACACGGAGACAACTCTTTTTAAGTGCCTCCCGAATAGATCATTTTATTTGCATTCACTTAAAAACGATAAATAATTTTTATGAAGTGTGATATTACACATATTACTAAAGCTTGTCTAATGATAGATGCCAAATATTATCTTTGGATTTGTCGTTGTGAAGAAAACTGAAAAAAATTTAGTATGGAAAATGCAGAATTCCTCAAAATCTCCATACAAAACACCAATTTCATAGGTAAGGACCTAATATCTAAATGATGTAAGGGGTTTATTAAATCTTGTTGAGTTTGTTGCGCGTGATTCTCAAAACAACGTTTCTTGGTAGTTTCGTGTACGGATGGCGTAGTTTTTCTCTTTCACGAATTTTCGTAAAATGTGTTTGTAAATTTTCGTGAAATTCATAAGCCTCTTCTAAGTGAGCAAGCATTCATAATTATGTCCTATGTACAAATGTAAAACATGGTTTAAATGTACCTTTTTCACTATATGTACCCATGGCTTGGTAATATTACTCGTACACTCATGTAATACTACTAAAAATTGCTAAAGCTAAAATATGCTATTTTCAGTGTTTCAATATGTTGCTAGCTGCATATCCACCACATCCATTCAATGGAAAATAAGTTTAAAAGTAACGAACTTAAGTTCTGTTTACGAAGTTAGATAAATCTAGGTTTACCAAATCCAGCAGTAGATTCTGATTGAATTGTACGAGGAAAGTTAAACATGGAATGTTCGGTTGTGGTCTTATAGAATGTGAAATTTCATTCTTATTTATAATAATATACACGTAAACATTTTAATACAATATTATTTGCCAATCCGAAAAAAATTTTATAGTCAATTTTCCTAATTAGTCGACTTTCCCAATTCGATGACTAACCGGATAATTAACTTAATAAGTAAAGTGAATTACTGATTATGATACTATTGTTGACGTGCCATATGCCATCCTATTGTTATTGTGTATAATGATGTCAATATCATAATGTGTATCAACAATTAAATGTAGATCTAATCAATGTAATTATATAGTTTACTTTCAATATTTAAATACGCATTTCAAGATAAATTGTTTCGCTTAATAGTAACTTCACGTAGCGACGAATAAAATTTTATCTTATCGATAAACGGTGTCTATAAAATAAAAAAAAACAGAAGGAATAATACGCTAATTAAACAAGCTTACTAGATACTTCAGTAAATCGCTCATAAATAAATCCTTCAAAGAGCCAACGAAAAAAAAGATTAGTAACTTTATACAATGTTCCTGGACCATTAATTTCCCGCAATGTTTATTAAGTCGTCCGTCTGTCTAAAGGAAGCTCTACGTTGTGTTCATTCAGAAAATTATTCGGGATTACTCACACTTATTCAGCTTCATTCATCGCTTGTCCATAGAAAAAGCCAGTTTTATATTGATCTTATTCAGCTTTCTGCGTCCTTTCAGCCCCGTAAGCATCTCATTCAAAATCGTTGTTTTACATACTCGTAGAAAAACACTGAATGAGTGTGAGTATTCCCTTATGGTATCGGATATCAGTCAAACTATCTATATATTACAAAACTACATTACCTAAAACATAATATGCACTGTAAATTTTAATGATTAAGGGCGAATTCGACCAAATTGAGATTAGTAACACGGGAATAGTAATACCAAACTGACCTGAAACGATTGGTCGAATCTATTCTATGTCAAACGAGACATTGACAGATTCGTGCGCGAAAAACTGCGTACTCCGTTAAAATAATATTATTCGCGTGTAGTTAAACTTGAAAAAACTAGGATAGCTAATCGGCTCCGCCCTTAGGACAGATTCGACCAATCGTGTGAACTCAGTTTGGTATTACTATTCCCGTGTTACTAATCTTAAGTTGGTCGAATTCGCCCTAAAGTAAACAATATTACAAACGACAGTTTTTGATCTACAGAGTGATTAAAGTTTTTCTATAGTGCCCGGAAACGAAATTACTGGCAAAGCATGGGTGTGGGTGTTTAATGCGCCTCTACCTATACCTTCGGGGATATAGGCGTAATTTTATGTTAAATGTGTATTTGAAAAACTTATGTTCTTAATTAAGTTATCATTGTAATTTATTAATTAAAACAATAATAGACTCAGAACAGCTTTCAATGGACTTCCGACCACGTCGTAGTACACAATATAAATGCAACGTCTCTGCTTGTATTAGCTTACAAAGAGGACTGCGCTCAGAACTGATAACGTCTTGTAGACGTTTGAACTGTTATTGTTTATGACATAAGGTGTAAACTAAATGCCTTGATTGGCTTCTAAGATATTTATAGTAACACTAGCATTTGCCCGCGACTTCGTTAACGTAGAATAGTTTCTTTGAGATAGTGATGGAAGTTGGCTTATAGCCTTCCTCAATATAGGTTATTCAACACTGAAAGATTATTTCAAATTTGTAACAGTTACCTCAATTGGTGGAATTGAAAATTTACTCCTACTCTTTTATTAGAAGCAATGTTTATAGTGGCGTTCCTACATTTGTCCTTTATTTTTCTGGGAGTCTTTATTTTTCTGGATTTTTTAACATTCGCCCGCATGGCACCCGTTCCCATGAGTATATCGGGATAAAAGGTAGCCTATGTCTTTTCTCAGGCTCTAGACTATCTGTGTACCAAATTTTGGCTAAATTAGTTCAGTAGTTTTGACGTGAACGCGAGACAGACAGAGTTACTTTCGCACTTATAATATTAGTATGGATTCGTAGACTTGCCCATATCAAATTGCCACCTCTGACGAACGGGGCTTTTTATTCTTTGACACTCGTTTAATATCATATCGCTCTTTACAATTTTATTGCAATCCTAATTGGGTATATAAAATCACTCTAATTTGTTATTATTTGTTGTGGTTTTGTTTATTATTGAACATATCTGGCGAAACGTGGATGTTTACACTTCTGCCTACCACTACGGGGGAAAAGGCATAATGATATGTCTGCACGGAAGTTGCCGCTAATTTGTTAAAAATATTCTTTACATGGTAAACCTCTTTTCGTAAACTACAAAGAGGTTCGATTTTATCGCAAGTTTTTTAGCACATTAGAACAAGTAGGTTCTAATCTCTTTATAAGGGTGTCAATATATTCACTTGCCCTAGGTCATATTATTAAATTTAAATTTTATTCTTTACTATAAACTATTATACACTTGTAACAGGCTCGTAACTATCTGTTAACTATTCTTCTCTGAATATTTGATAAAAAAACATCTATAAAAAACTTGTCTTGATATAAAACGTCAGAAACATATAGTGATGTCATAACCCGACACTGTCGTAAAATTTATAGCGTACCGATATTATTAGTCATACAAGATTGTCGTGGCTTTCCCCTGATTTTGTTGAAATGCGAGCAGTAAAAGGACATGAAATATTTTTGGCAAATATCCCAATAGCTGAAAGAATGACACAAGCTGAAATAAACCTAAGTACATTGAATGAAGGTCGTCTGTATAGAATTCTTTTTCCTGCTTGTGCTTAGAGGTCAAGTTTTGAATAATTTTTCAATCTGCCATAACGGTTAAAAATCGCCTTATTTTCATGAAAATAAGATCATAGGTAGTTTTGGAATAAATTTTATACGAACTATATTTTGGCTACGATTTCGTATCCGAGGATTGAAAAATAAAATATCTTGACTTTACTTCAAGTAGGTACCTAAAGCTTCTACGAGTAATACATTGGTGAAAACTGTATTATAGAACTCATTTTTTTTACAACTTGCGCATTCGGCCACGTTAGTTCTCCAAAGGAAGCATTTGTTTTATAATTTCAAATTTTATTTTGTATTATCGACGACTGGATAATACAATACAATATTTGTCTTCAGCCTATATACATCCCACTGATGGGTACATGGACTGATAGGCACGCCTTTCTCATGGAAACAAACACATGAGGAGTTTTAGAATATATTTTCTAAAATTTAAACTTTTCTGTATGTCTACACGCAATGAAATACATTTTTGCCTGCTTATTCCATGAAGGATATTAGAAAAACGACATTCTCCTTACATCCCCAAGGGGCCGTATAAATTTTCATTTCTTTAGTCGCAAGGTAAACTGTCACCATAATAAATTGAATAATCCAATAGTCCATTTTACCTGTGTCATTTCAAGAAGGTTTGTACAATCATGGTTTAACGGCTTATTCATTGTAAACCAAATTACAGTTTATGACATTTATCAAAATGATTTTATCATATGATAGTCTAAGGGAATCTTATGCCAAAACAATACTTTATTTGTTGTGTGTATTTTGAGCATGCCTAAATGTTTATCTTTAACTAAGGGCGAATTCGACCAAATTGAGATTAGTAACACGGGAATACTAATACCAAACTGCGCTGAAACGATTGGTCGAATCTGCCCTGTGTCAAACGAGACATTGACACATTCGTGCACGAAAAACTGCGTACTCCATTAAAATAATATTACTCGCGTGTAGCCAAACATGAAAAAACTAGGATAGCTAATCGGCTCCGCCCTTAAGGCAGATTCGACCAATGGTTTCAGCTCAGTTTGGTATTACTATTCCCGTGTTGCTAATCTCAATTTGGTCTAATTCGCCCTAAGCGATACAGTTTACAACTCGATTCAAAATTAGTTAATAAATAGTTTTTGTAAATATTACAAGTAAAAACATTCAAATTATTCTGTCGTTAATGTTATCACCAATCTATGCAGGTCTACTTTTGTACAAAATGACCATAACCTATTATACAACCTTTTATTATAATGAAAAGTTACTTTTTAAAAACTTTGCAACAATAGCCTCTAAAACAGCATATTATTAATTACTACCTGTTACCCACGACTTAGTCCGCGGTTACTATGGTTTTTTAATTATCCCATGGGAATCCTTTAATTTTCTCTCATAGTCTCAGCCCGATCGGATAAAAGTGACAGTTTCATACAAACTTTCATCCCCTATTTTATCCCCTTGCAGGTAAAATTAATCAAAATCCTTTTTTAGCGGATGCCTACGTCATAACATCTACCTGCATGCCAAATTTCAGCCCGATCCGTCCAGTGCTTCGGGCTGTGCGTTGATCGATCACTATGTCAGTCAGTCACCTTTGAATTATATATACTATATATATGTAATAGATTTCTGAAAATTCACTTCTATGTAAAAACGTTGTGCTTCTATGTAAAAGCTTGTGTTTACTTTATTTTTATTATTTAAAATAATCATACCATTTATAAAATGTTTCTTTTACTTCTAATATAGTTTCGTTAATATTTACAACACTATACTAATCAGAATGTAAAATCGTGTTCATATCTCAAAAATACACACAGAACGGTGTACCTGAAACACGTAAAATTATTTTAAAAAATTATAGTAGCAGAGATATGACATCTTCAGCTACATAATGTTACATACATATAATAACGCCTGCAATCCCCGAAGGGGTAGGCAGAGTCCAAGGAGCACTGTGTTCCTTAAGACCACATTTAGCCATACAAATATTGGGTATGGTCAGATGAAAAATCGTGAAAGAGTAGTAACAAGTGGCTAGCTCATCGCCTACACAATCACAGACCCAGTACCCAATACGCCCTTAGTCGCCATTTACGACATGCTAGGCAAGAAAAGCAGTTGGTACATTCTTTTTGTGTCCCGGACCAACACGGGACATCAGCTACATGTAATTGTATACATTTTACAACATACGATGAAATATATGCAAAGGGACGACTAAACCTTGCTGAGTTTCTTGCCCGTGCTTCTCAGTTATATATATATAATAGTTTTCGAATGGATGGCATGAAAACGGAAGAACAATTTCTGTTATGTGTTCGTAACACAAACATTTGCCTCCACTGGGAATCGAACCCAGAACTCCTCAAGATGGCGACGACTTGAAACTCGGGTACAAATCACTCTATCAATTGACTTCAAAGCGAAGGCGTTTCTAGTTGCTATCTCCATTCCTGTACTAAGCAAAATTTCGAATAATCTTTACGAAGTTTATCAAACTATAACAAGCATTGTTTTATCACGCGATTCTCATATGAATTTCTATGTTCCTTAGGGAATAATTCATCTAAGAAAACTTATAGGTTACTTGATGACATAACAAATTAAATACAGTAATTTTGCTAGACTATTGTGCAGAGATCCAATTTCTTTTTTAATAGGAAAAAATCTTGACGATGACAGTTTTATTGCAATTCATATTATTATTTTTTATAGTAAGAGGATAAACCTCTCTATTTTCATTAAAAAACAAATTTAAAATAGAATGTTGCGTCGCTTTACAAGAAATAAACAATTAAGCTGGAGGCTTCGCTCAAAGAAGATTCAAAATTCTGTGAGCTTTCTTTCGGACTTTTACTGTACGTATACATTTGAGCAGCCTCATACCGAACAGCTTTTTCAGACTTAGTCTGCTCAAATGAACTCAGTGGATACCTAAGACCTTATTTGATTTTTTCTATTTTAACCTACTACCAAATGCAAACATTAAAAATGTTGTACAAGATGGTACAGTAACGTGCAAAAATATGTATACAAATTGGACAGGTGATAGTCCTTATTCGCCTCTATTAAGAGTCAAAAGTGTATACATACTTTTACACGTGACTGTACACGGTCTGTTCAGTGCAGTTAAAGGAAAATAAATATTGTGACGTAATAATTTGAGTATCGTTTCTTGGAAATTAGGTGCAGTAAAAAGAAGGAACGCGTGCAAACAGAACAACGCCAGGTGTGGCCTTTATATCGTTACAACGGAATACACTTGTAAGTATGTAATAAAATAAAATACTTTTAGCACTGGCGCCTACTGAAGGAGATATTTTCCGATTTCGGAAAGAAAATAAATAAATGACACAATGTTACAGGAATTACAGAGGCTCCACTCAACAATAGGACACGATTAGATTTATCATTTTGGAACATATATAAAAATCCTTGTTTATTAACATTGCAGTTTACAGAACATTAGAAAATGTTTACAATTTTTTTTATTTGAAAGTAAACTACGAGTACAACTGATACAAAAGGAAAAAATGGTCTTGTTACCAGCTTTTGAGTTTCTGTTATGTTTGGTCTAAAATAAGAGTTACTTCAAAATTGTTTAAAGATTTTTTCAAATATGACAACTTTAAACACATATTTAATGTGCATACCAGGGGGCAATTCTGTTGTCATTCATAGTGCAAGGCAAGCGATATTTATAACAGCACAAAATTCATGTCATCAATAAGGCCAGCGATTCAGTATACGCTGTACAGTCAACTCCAAAAATATGTAACCACTTTTAACAGTAAAAACGGAAATATAGATTGTCACCTCTAAAACGTGTAAAAATATTTTTGCACTCGACTGTACAATCTAAATTGTAAAGGCAGTACCGGAGAGGATTTTAAGGATGATTATAAAAATCTCAACATTTAGAATATTACCTAATTATTTTCAACAGAATCAGACTTGAATTTCCGTAAAAATCAGACGGATTTTTCGTTTGAAATTGCTTTGTAGTTTGAAAAATATCGGAAACTTCCTCGCTTCAAGTGAACACCGCAGAGATATTGTTTTATTTGCAGAAAACGATTTCAATTTAAATATATTTTTACGGGATATAAATCTCATACATACATACTCTCTCGCTCTCTGTTATTGTAAAATGATCACTTGGTTTAATAATAACAGCCTATGTTTAAACGCGAGGAAAACAAAATGCATAAAGTTTTCATTACCAAATGTAAGACAAGTCGATACAATAATAAAAATTAATGAACAAGTGTTAGAGTGTGTTGATTCCACACTATTTTTAGGAATTACGCTAGATTCACGCCTCCAGTGGAATCCGCACATACTGACCTTAGCAGAAAGACTTAGCTCTGCTACCTTTGCAGTTAAAAATATCAGACTTATCTGATGTCGAAACGGCAAGACTTGTCTATTTTAGCTATTTTCATAGCGTAATGTCATACGGCTTGTTATTGTGGGGGTCAGCAGCTGATATTGAGACTATCTTTATTTTACAAAAAAGAGCTGTACGAGCCATCAGACTTAAGCCACGGGACTCACTTAGGGAATTATTCAAGGAAATTGATATATTGACTGTTGCCTCCCAATACATCTATGAAAATATTGTATATGTTTATAAACATAACCACACGCTCATGAAAAATAACGACTATCATAATGTAAATACTAGAAACAGAAATAAACTCGCTGTGCCTGTTTTCAGACTGCGTAAAACAAATCGGTCATTTATGGGGAAATGTATACAGTTTTATAATAAAATACCATCAAATATAACAGAACTGCCAGAAATTTAAACCTTACATTAAAAAAACTTTAATGAAAAAAGGCTAATTCAAAATTCAAGATTATCTTGAATATAAACTGGTGTGGAAATAGTTATGTACTACTGTTATTTTATGCATGTTATTTTGATGGACTTATAGGAATTAAGAAATAATGTAAAAATATATTTAAAAGTACAATATTTTTTTTTTATTGGCTATTTAAAAAAATGGGTCATGATTTTCTTGCCGGGTTCTTCTCATGAAAAACCTTACTCTCGGAATCCGGCCGCTTGTATCGATTACAACCACAGTCAACGATGTACTTGTACTGTCCTGTGGATGTATGTACTTGTTACAAGCGCTCGCGGTAATAAACTTTAATACAGTGGTTTAATTTAATACTGTAATTTTAAAATAATTTATAATAAACTATTTATTTGTAAAATGCATAATAATGTAAAATGTTGACGATTTTAAGTGCCGAACTTGGCCTATGAAATAAAATAATTTTTATTTGATTTGATACAATCACGACTATTATCCCCTAAGGGTTAGTCAGAGACTCTGCAAAATCACCGTAAAAGCAGTCCATTGCCACAGTCCACGCTTCACCAAGTAGTGACTGCACTCAGCGTGACAGGTGGTGAGCCCGTAGCCGCTATAGGCTATTGGATTTCGTGCAGTTATAAGTTCATTAGTCGCCATTAACGACACCCAAGGGAAGTGATGGGTTGGTAGTATCCTTTTAATCATCTCATAATGGCTATAAATCTCATAATGGTTAGTAAACCAGATACAATACAAACATATTAACTGCGATATTGTTTGAGATCACCTGTGTTCGCTTAACCCTCAAAGGGGTTAAAAGCTTTATAGTTCACTTTTTCATCAAACACAATTACAATATTCCCAGAAGTCTTAAATATATTAGACAAAGGAAGTAAAAGAAGGTTTCGGTAGAATTTTATTTGATGGCTTTTTTAACTCCTTGGCTGGCACCGTGATCCGATAGGTTCGCAAACAATAGAGGTGTCTATTGTCTCTTGTGTACCCGTTGAATTGTTTTTTGACCCATCATAAGTGTTTATACCTACATGTAAAAAAAAAATCGGCGAAATATACATACAAGAGTAACATTTGGGTCAGGGAAAGATCTTCCCTTTTCCACGATGATGCTGCATATTATCAAGGGTATAGACATAACTGTAGGGATAACACTTTCATCCCTACAGCATCCTCATGCTAAGCTGATGGAAAAACAAATCTAGCAATTTATATACCTATCTGCCACTTTGAAACACTGCGAGACGGTACGCGTCCACCCGATTCCAGTCCGTGAATCGACAGCTAAGAATAGCGGTTTCGCAATACATTCGATCCGAATCCGATCTGAACCCGACAGTTTATCGGAAATCGGATATTTCTTACGCACCACTCAAATCTCGGAGGAGCCCGGTGGCGTAGTGGTCTGTGCATTTTGGCTTCGATCGAAAAAAAGCTACCTCCACCATGGTCTGGAGAATGGGTGACTAAGACTTTGTGATCTCGAGCTCCTCCGTGCTTTGGAAGGCACGTTAAGCCGTTGGTCCCGGTCGCATTTGTGAAAGTTTCTACCCACCAACCCGCATTGGGCCAGCGTGATGGTGTTCCGGCCCATACTCCTCATGTGTTTCATGAGGAAGGCCTGTCCTAGCAGTGGGACGTATATAGGCTGATGACGACTCAAATCTCTGATACAAATTCATGCAATACGGGAGCTATCTTTTGGAATACGTGATTGGTTACTTCGGCCTGTCAAAAGTTATTTTCTCCGGAATGGAGATGCTAAAATGACGGAAAGAAATCGGATGACGGACATCGGATCTAGTGCGTTTACTAAACATATAATCACGGGTTCGGATCAAATCGGATCGGACGTACGCAAAGCCGCTCTAAGGGCGACCCCCTTAGAGCGACTTCTCACCATGTCCGATCCGACTTGGCGCATCTCACACTGCCACGCACGACGCAGCGTTGTGCGTGAATGCGCCGCATCCAATGCGTGTTTTCTTTACAAAGGGATATAAATACTACGTCAGAAGAGACGCATTACTCACGGGCGATGCTGCGTCGTGGGCTCACTTAAAACTTAAGATAACTGTGTGGGTGCCAACACACTTTGAAGATTCATAATTAATTAGCGATCTTTAAAATGCAGTGAATCGTAGTCGGATTAAACAGTATTCCTACACATTTTAAGGGAAATACTTAAATACAAATTATTTTCTATTATAAGAATGTTTGATCTATTTTTTCATCATTAATATCAAAATTACTGCTTCCTTGCTTTATGTTTAAAATATATTTACGAAAATGAAGCTGAAATCTCAAGCGTGTATTTGTATTAATTTTTTATTTCAAACAGTAAGTACAGTCGCTATCCGATTTAAATTGTTTATTATTTTTTCACTGCATGAGATTGTTACAATCGTCAGGAAATAAAAGCAAATTAAATATTTTAATATTTTCGTCTTTCTTTGTTATTCGCATATGAAATGAAATGAAATGAAATGAAATCATTTATTCTGCAATTAGATTTACATGAAATACTTTTGCACGTCAATATTTTTTTTCCTACTAGCACTTCGACGTGAATGGCCTGTTGAGAAGAAGTGCCGCAAGAAACTCAACAGTTAGCCTTTTTTAAACAGCCATAATAACAAAAGGAATATAGAACATTTTAAATATTGTAAAATAAGTATGTGCAGAGGAGCAAATTATAGTAGCCACGAATTTTTATCTTTAAAATAATCTTCTATCTTATAATACCCCTTTTTCATTAAACAGCTTTTAACAGTTGATTTAAATTTATGCAGGGGCAAGTCAATAAAACTTTGTGGCAGCCTATTATACATTCTTATGCTGATTCCTATAAAACATTTAACAGTCTTGTGAAGTCTGAGGCTTGGAACGGCGAGCTTATGCTTATTTCTGGTGTTAAGGCTATGGCAGTCAGATTTTTTAAGGAAAGTATCATAGTGTTTACGTACATACATAATACAATCAAAGATGTATTGGGACGCCACAGTTAATATATCTATTTCCCTAAATAATTCCTTGAGCGAGTCACGTGGTCTAAGGTTGTATATGGCACGAATGGCTCTCTTTTGAAGTACAAAGATAGTCTGAATGTCAGCAGCGGAGCCCCACAACAGTAGACCATACGACATTACGCTGTGAAAATAGCTAAAATAAACTAATCTCGCCGTTTCAACATCAGTGAGCTGCCTTATTTTTCTAACTGCATGCGCAGCTGAACTTAGTCTTCCTGCTAGAGTCGTAATATGTGGACCCCATTGCAGTTTAGAGTCCACAGTAATTCCAAGAAAAGTGGTAGACTTAATTATTTCTATCCGTTCCTCCTTTATACAAATTTGAGTATCGATCTGCTTTACGTTAGGCATACAAAATTTAATACATTTTGTTTTCTTAGAATTAAGTGCAAGGTTATTAATATTGAACCAATGCAAGACTTGCGAGAGAGCATTGTTTACTTCGTCAGATACGTTATTGCGTCTGTCAGTTTTGAAAATCAAAGAAGTGTCATCAGCAAACAAAACTATCTCACAAAGGTCTTTAGCAAAGTAAGGCAAGTCATTAATATATATTAAGAATAATAAGGGGCCCAATATAGAGCCCTGGGGCACTCCCATATGCAGAGGCGCGCCGGAAGAATTAGTACCATTTATGTTAACTTTTTGTATTCGATCCGTAAGATATGATTGTATAAGGCGTATAGCAGTTTCCGAAGCTCCATAATGTTTCAATTTTACTAACAAAATTTGATGATCCACACAATCAAACGCTTTTGAAAGATCGCAGAAAATACCTATTGCATCTTGCTTGTTCTCCCATGCGTCAAATATATGTTTGATGAGTGCGACGCCCGCATCCGTAGTACATCTATTTTTAGTGAAACCAAATTGCTTTTCATGTAATAATTTGCTTACGTTAAAATGTAATAGCAACTGATTAAATATAATTTTTTCAAAGATTTTACTAAGTGCAGGTAGAATAGAAATTGGTCGGAAGTTTGATGGATCACTCTTATCGCCTGCTTTAAATAGTGGAATGATTTTACTATGTTTCATCAAATCAGGGAACTGTCCTTCATCAATACATTTATTGAATATATATGCTAAATGAGGTGATATTTCATTTATTATTATTTTTAAAAGGTCTGTTGATATATCCCATAGATCTTTTGTTTTTTTAATATTAAGTTCTTTAAAGGTTTTGCAAATATCAAGTGGAGTTACGTAATTAAAGTTAAAAGTATTTTCACATATTTTAATACTTGACTCAAGTAATGATTTAGCATGATCAGTACTAGAATTTAAGAGTTTTGTGGTTGTGACTGCTATATTAGAAAAGTAAGATTCAAACACGTCGGCTACATCTTTATTTGTGGTAGCAATACAATCATTGAATTTTAAACAGAACTTTTTATCTTCTGATTTATGTTTACAGGTCTCTTCATTAATTATATTCCAAGTTGCTTTTATTTTACTTTTAGAATTATTAATTTTACTACGCAAGAAAATACATTTTGCAGTATTACAGACCTTCTTAAAAATTTTTGAATAATTTTTAACATACTCAAGGCATTTCGGATCATTAGTGTTTGATTTAAGATCGTATAAGTCATAAAGTTTATTTCTACTTTTATAAATGCCGGGTGTGGCCCAATCACTGAATTTACTTTTAAATTGATCTATTGTTACAGTTTTCTCAGTGAAAACGGAGTCGAATTCATCTTTTATTAATTCAAAAAGATTTCCGTACAGGTGATCGATATTGTTATCCTCACCAAATGGTAAATTTACGATTTTTTGGGTAATTTTACATTTAAATTTTTTTGTGCGACTTTTAGTTACCGGCCTACAATTAATAATAATTTTTTTTGTAACATAATGGTGTTCAAAACTCACTAACTGCCCAGAATGGTCCGATTGTAACCGATTAATTATAGACTTATTTAAAAAGTTAACATTTTCACAGAATATGTTATCTAAGCAGGTAGCTGTTGTGGCCGTTATTCTCGTTGGTTCAGAGAAAAGAGGAGCTAAATTAAAACATTTAAAGAGATTTAGAAACCTATGAGTATTTTGTGAATCAACTAATATATCGATATTAAAGTCGCCACAAACAATTACCTTCTTATTAGAGTTATAAAGTTTCCTAAGTACCTCTTCCATAGCCTTTTCAAATAAAATATAATCAGATGATGGAGGTCTATACACGCACACAATTATAAAATGCTCCAACTCTGCACTTGATAATTCGATTGTTCGTTCAATAGATAGTGCCATTATATCCTTCCGTTCTTTCGATTTAAATTTGTTATGTAAATATAGTAAATATAGGTAAAGTTATTATTATAGGTACTCTTTATTGCATATAAAATAACATACAAAATATGGTAAAAATAATAATAGAATAATCATAAATATAATCATAGAAATCACAAATGGTGGGCAAAAATAATGCAAAAAAAGACCACACTCTAGTGAAAAGGAAATAAAAGTGTTATATAAAATACATAATTATACCTACTTAAATATATATCATAAAATAAATTAATACATACATACATATTTAATAATATGTATAAAATAGTCATGATGGGATTACATGCTTTAGTCTAGTTGTAAACGAATGAATAGAAGGATTGTACTGGATAGAAGCTGGAAGACATCTGAAGTTCCACATCTGAGCAGCGCGGAACGTAAAAGAGTGTAGGAGAAAAGTGGAATTACATTTGGGAAGGTCTAGCATCTAGGTGACACAAAGACGCTTAGGACGAGAGGGAAGCGGGATCGAAGGTAGGAAGGGGCATTAGGATCATACAGGATTTTGTATAGTGATGAAAGGATTTGCATCTTAAGACGGTCCCGAACAGGAAGCCATTTTAACTCTACGGAATGCAGATACACGGTCATATTTACGCAAGCCGTAAATAAACCGTATGGCGAGATTCTGAAAGAAAGTTTTGATATTATTGAAAATAGGTCTGATAAGAGTAATTGACTAGCATCTGCTGCAGAATTAATAATAAAATAATGAATGTTCAGATGTGTTTGTTCACCTTGTCTGCTACGATGTCTGATGGCGACTGTACAAGTCGCTTATAAGGTATTAGGTCCTTACCTATGAAATTGGTGTTTTGTATGGAGATTTTGGGGATGTCTGCATTTTACATACTAACATTTTAGCAGTTTTCTTCACAACGACAAATCCAGAGATAATAATATTTGGCATGTGTCATTAGACAAGCTTTAGCAATATGTGTGTGAACACGCTTGATAAAAATTATTCATTTTAATTAAAATCAAATGATGTATTCCTGAGGCAGTTAAAAATAATTGTCTTTGTGTCTAATTTTAACACAATTAAACTTTCAAAAAATTATCAAATTTAATAATAAGAGCTCAAATATATGGTCTATTTTTAAAAGAGGCTTTATAAGAATGTTCTGAAACTTAATAGTTACGGACAAATTGCTAAGACAGAATAAAAACACCAATTTCATAGGTATGAACCCAATATTATTAAACTGATTTTCTACATTTAATTTTGGATGGTTCTGAATAGTAAGTATTTTAGTCTGACCGGTGTATAGCAAAATTATACAGCGACATGCGAGTTATTTTCTTTTACCCTATCTAGCGACTTGATTCTGTCTTTCCGAACAGGAAAGACAGAATCAAGTTGCTTGCATAATCCTTACTGTTTTTAAAGATAGTCACACAATACCTTCTTACACGAATTCTCAAATAAAATTTAACGACTGTGGAATGTGTATCATTGGATCAAACAACAATATTTTGGTAAGCGGAATTCGAATGAGAATTCTATGATAAAAAAAAATTCAAATAAAACGGGACGACATTTCATGAACGTTTCTTTGGTAAGAAGGAATTTACCAGAGGGAAAGCTACTACAGACTGAGACTGTATTAGTATTTCTATCTTTGCTGCCACAGGGCCATTCATTGTGTGACAAGAAAATAAGTCTTAAATTTAATGACGTCACACTTAAAAATATTATTAAAAAAAAAAATTTAAAGAAAAATATTTCGGAACTGTTGTTTTTATATTTATATATCGAGATAGCAAAGCTTTGGTCACCCATCCAAGCACTGGCCATGGCGAAATGGGTTTTGTTTCTATACAGTGGACACTGCTGTCCTTGCGTAGGAGTTAAAGCAGATGCAACTTTAACAAGTACCGCATATATTCTAGGCCACTTACTATCAGCTGCCCTACCCAGTAACGTAATGTTGACAAATCAATACTGATTTAATGTAACGTCAAATGTCATGCCATTTGGTACTCTTTCAATTTTATTAGATTTGCAAGCGAAATCGGCAATAGGAAGTTAGTTCACATAATTACCGCTTAATAATGAATGAATGTGGCGCTTTTGTTACTTTCAATAGTGTTCAATAGGATTTGATCCTGATTCGTCATATTACCCAACCCAACACAAACCCAACCTAACCCAATTATTGTAAAGTGGTCTTAAGGAACACAGTGCTCCTTGGACTCTGCCCACCCCTTCGGGGATTACAGGCGTGATTGTATGTATGTATGTCGTCATATTCCTAATTGGTCATATTCATATACTTTATTGGACACTTTCCTAACTGGTCATATTCCTGACAGGTCACTTTCCTGATTCGTCATTTTACTAACTCGTCATTGTACAGACAAATGAAATCGCGGGTCAAACGAAATGAAAGTGCGTTTCGGTCAATAAGTACAAGGAATTAGGAATATGACGAATCAGGAACAAATCTTCAAAAGTACGAAATGGTAAAAGTACCATTCCAATCCTTTGAAATTTGATTAGAAAGTAGGGCAGCTGATGGGTTAGCTTACCAACATTAAAATTAAAAGAATACTCAGATGTATTTTTAAATTAAAAAGTCGTTATCATTACACGAATTTATGGATGGTAGAGACCGCACCCTTCGGTAGAATTATATGGGCTTACCGGCGTGAACTGGTTTTGGGCCACAATTTCATACAAATAAATTACTCATAATAGAGACCTTTGAAACCGTTCAACATAGAGATAAATAATTATTTGTACCTGGGCTATATCTGTGCGTTGGCACACATATTATTGAATTAAACAAATGCGTACTTTTCCTATACATATTTTTATTATTTTTATATCATCATAGTTTACCAAAGTGTGCACACTATATGCATCATATTCATACTAATATTAGGTCCTTACCTATGAAATTGGTGTTTTGTATGGAGATTTTGGGGAATTCTGCATTTTCCATACTAACATTTTTTCAGTTTTCTTCACAACGACAAATCCAAAGATAATATTTGGCATCTATCATTAGACAAGCTTTAGTAATATGTGTAATATCACACTTCATAAAAATTATTTATCGTTTTTAAGTGAATGCAAATAAAATGATGTATTCGGGAGGCACTTAAAAAGAGTTGTCTCCGTGTGACTCTGAATCTTAATAGTTACAGACAAAATACTAAGAGAGAGAAAAACACCAAATTCATAGGTAAGGACCCAATATCATAAATTCGAAAGTAAGTCTGTCTGTCTGTCTTGCTTTCACGACAAAACTATTGAACCAATTTAACCGAATTTGGTACACAGATAGTTTAGAGCCTGAGAAAGGACATAGGCTACCCTTTATCCCGTTATTCTCATGGAAACAGGTGCCATGATAAAAATTTAAATAACGCCTCCCAGAAACTTGCTTCTAATAATAGAGTGGAAGTAAAATTTTAATTCCACCAATTGAGGCTGCTGTTCCAATTTGAAAAAATCTTTCAGTGTTGAATAGCCTATTTATTGAGGAATGCTATAGGCTACATACCATTACACTATCTCAAAGTAAATATTCTACGCGGACGAAGCGGGCAAAAGCTAGTAATATTATAAACTTAATAGGTAATATTTTCTTACTCTCATAACAACTGATTAGTCTAAGATAAGCTTGTATTATGGTTAGATACCCTAGTACCTGTGAAGGACAAAGGATAATTGTACCATAGAAATATAAAAAAATGTTGAAAGAATACATACATGCATGACTGGCCAAATAATTGGTTTTATCACACAACAAAAATAACCAACTCCGACAACTCCGGGACCTCTAAGATGGCGATGAGTTTGATGTATATGTGTAAGCTATTTAGAACAGCCGTCTAGACTAAATAAATAATTAAAGCAAAAGCAGTTTAATATATCGCTTGTGTTTAGAAACCAAAATGACGGAAAGGTATAAATAATAATTATACACAAATATTCATAATTCGTTACATACTAGACTGAAGAGCAAAAGTCATCACACAACATTTGCCCAATGGGGGGAACCGAATGTAGAACCTTCCGAGAATGCGACTAACCGGCGTACATACAAACCACTCGACCACTGGGGTCGTCGAAGATTATGTTTATTGAAGTGGGTCGAATTATATGCGTCTGCGCGACAGAGCGGCCCAACGGCTGGGCCGCGAAATTACAAGCAAATGTATGAAAAGCCAAGTAGCGACCGCCCCGCTTCAAATAAATCGTTGCATATAGTTGCTTGTAATTTTGCATTTCAGCCGTTAGGCCGCTCGGTAGCGCGGACGCATATAATTAGACCCTGAATGAAAGACATATATTAACTCAAAATATAATAATACAGTTTTAGCTGTTCTCTACCTCTTTATTCTATTTACTAGCGTACAGTAAAATTATACAGACATCTTCCTTGGTACAGATTTTCTTCAAAGATATTATAAATTAAACAGACTTTAATTAAACTGCAGACTAATATCTCTTTCAACTGCAATGAATTAAAATATCGCGTAAAGGAAAAATGCGTACTTTTATGAAACCAAATCTTGCTTCATTTAACTAAGTGTTACTCTTGGAATTGGCTGTCGTCCAAATTTCATGTTTTGCTGATAGTTTTTCTCATAAATTTTCTGTTTCAAGGTTAGTGTTAAGTGAATAGTTGCTTGCCCTAATATATTTGACATTAGTTTCACTAAAGAAATGACTAATCTTATTACACTTATTTACACATGTATTAAAATTTTAACATCGATATTTAAAATGAATAAAAAAATATAGTCTTCCTTTCCTGATGATCTATTTCCCGACCATCTTAAGGTAGTCTTGAAAATATCGCTCTTAGCGATAAGGCATTGTACATTTGAGTTTTCTTAAGTTGTCTGTTTTGTTTCTATAAATCAATAAATACGTATAACTTAATGACCACTTAAACATTGTCATGTATATGAACTATTTTTATGGCAAAATAATAAACCAATGCCCAGTGTTTCAGATACGTATCCAAATTAAATTACTATAGTTAATACTTAAAAAAGCATAATCTACACTATACATGGTTCATGTTTTTTACAAGACATAGGGGTAAAAATCTTGTGATTCGTCGTAATTTTACAATCATAAAATTATTATTAAAACCATTTCAACAAACCAAAAGTGAAAAAAATCTACAGAGAAAAAAGCTATCGTAAATGCAAATACAACCAAAATTGTCTAATATTGCTAAAAAATTGCGTGAAAAGTTGTTTGGCTACAAAATACCTATTCCATGATTATTGTTTTCCGTCTTGTAAAACGTTTAAATGATACTGGAATGGGATATAGCAAAATGGGGTACTACTCTTTTATTCTCATGCTGTAAACGCTTAAATGGTTCTGAACACAAAATGGAACCATTTCTATTTAAGAGAAATATCATTTGGTTTTTATTCGTTCCATATATATGCGGTTAACAAATACTAAAGCTTTCTTTTTTGCATTTTAGTACAAGTATTAGCATTTAAGGCTAGGCCTGCGAGGTGGCTAGGCCTGCATCCTTTGGTGCTGCCCCTATCATCCTTCGCGTATGGACTCATCCACTGCTTACTAGCTGGTGTTCAGTCATAAGCGAGGAAAAAAAATTTTTTTGTCGTTAATAATATATGCAATGGAATGCGAAAATATATGTATTATAGCTGAGTCAAGAGCTGAACAGTAAAAATCTATAATAAAAATCTAACTACAAATAGTTTCATCAAAGAGTTTTTATAGCAAAATTAAATAGCAACTATTGGGTCCTTACCTATGAAATTGGTATTTTTTTCTCTCTTAGTATTTTGTCTGTAACTATTAAGATTCAGAGTATTCCTAAAAAATAAAGACCTCGTCTAAAAATAGACTATATTTTTGAGCTCTTTTGATTGGTTTTGATAATTTGTTGTAAGTTTAATTGTGATAAAATTGGACACGGAGACAATTCTTTTTAAGTGCCTCCCGAATACATCATTTTATTTGCATTCACTTCAAACGATAAATATTTTTTATGAAGTGTGATATTACACATATTACTAAAGCTTGTCTAATGATAGATGCCAAATACTATTATCTTTGGATTTGTCGTTGTGAAGAAAACTGAAAATATGTTAGTATGGAAAATGCAGAATTCCCCAAAATCTCCATACAAAACACCAATTTCATAGGTAAGGACCTAATATATCAAACGGAACTTCTTTATTTTGATTTTTTCCTATTTTATTTTTGTAAAGTATATTTTTACACTTCACTTTACATCGGTTCATAACCATTCGCTTTTATAGAGTTAACGGAATGGAAATAGTATATTTTTGGTATAATGTTTGTAATTATGAGAGACCATTAAATATAATATTATTGAATTATTATTGCTAGAGCAAGGGAGAATATCTAATATTCAAATTACATTTCTTACACTTAGTAAATCAACCCGAAATGAAATGAAATGAAATGCTTTATTTTGCTACAAGGTTTCGACAAGGTATAGCAGGACTAACATTACCTTACATCACGCCTCTATCCCCTAAGGGGTAGGCAGAGCTGTTACCACCCACATTTCGCCAGATATGTTAAGTCCCCATGTAACAGGTGGCGAGCCTGTTGCTATGCACCGGGCACAATGTGAGGCAAACGATATTCACAATGAACTGTACGTGAGGAGGAGCTCGGTGGCGTAGTGGTCAGTGCACTTTGGCTTCGATCGAAAATATAGCTACCATCGCCATGGTCAGGGCGTGGATGGGTGACCAAGACTTTGTGATCTCGAGCTTCTCCGTGGTTCGGAAGGCACGTTAAGCCGTTGGTCCCGGTCGCATTTGCGACCGTTTCTACCCACCAACCCGCATTAGGCCAGCGTGGTGGTGTTACGGCCCATACTCCTCATGTGCTTCTCCATGAGGAAGGCCTGTCCCAGCAGTGGGACGTATATAGGCTGATGACGAGTTTTTTTCAAATTCAGTGATACAGGCGGTGGGAACAAACGTGCGACTACTGAACAAGTAGTGCCGTCTTTTCCAGCTCGGCTACCGCTTCAAAGGGCTAACAGGTATAATTACGGCCATATATATATATAATTACAAGCATATAAATATTTATATAATTGACGACCTCCGTGGTCATAAATATCAAGGCGTCGCCATCTCGAGAGGTTTTGAGTTCGATACCCGGTGGAGACAAAAATTTGGGTGATGAATTTTCAGGCATTTGTTCTCCAGTCTTGGATGTTTATATATTTGTATGGATTTATCTATTAAATATATTTATCCGTCATCTAGTGTCCGTTACAGAAGCAGCATTAGTTGCTTAAAATGGGACTAGTTGATAGGGTATAGGTCGATAGGTGAATGTTTGAAGATTTTTTTTTTTTTACGTGGTCGAGTGGTTTGTACGCCGGTCTCAAGGCGTCGCCATCTCGAGAGGTCCTGGGTTCGATCCCCAGTGGAGGCAAGTGTTTGGGTGATGAATTTTCAGACATTTGTTCTCCAGTCTTGGATGTTCATTATATATGTATATTATATTATGTATATTCTGAATAATTATATGTATTTATCTATTAAATATATTTGTCATTATCTAGAATCCGTAACACAAGCAGCATTTAGTTGCTTAAAATAGGACTAATTGATAGGTGTGAACGTCTGAGAATATTATTATATTATATTATTATATATTTAGGGTTTTTTCGCTACACCAAGAAGACACATGAAGCGTGGGAGCGAGATATCCTAATTAAGTACAAACAATGAATGACAGATATGTTCTCGCGAGTAGTAAGAGGCCATAGCGTTCCTGTTTGTTCTACGCAGGTTCTACGAGACGAACAAATTTGACATTTACCGACACAATGACTTTTTTTTGTCATGTTTTCAAGCCGCTTATCTTACGCTTACCCTTATCTTGTACATCCTAAATCTATGATTACGAGTATCATTCGTTTCTCACCGCGCATGCGTAGACACATATATTTTTATTTGGTTTTTTGTTGTTGTCTCCTATTTTCTAAACGGGCAAAATTACAAATATGACACGCAGCTCGTACCATAAAGAAAGCTATAGAAATTTGAGTTTCTAGATTAATGTTAACTTTAATGAAACTCGTGGTTGGGAAACGGAATGTAAATTTTAATGTACAGTTGTTACCGCGGTAGTCTTTGCTAATTAATATCGCATTATTAATATTAATTCCAAATAAGACGCAACGGACTTCGCGATTAACATTCCTGGGAAGTTGAGAGCTTTTGCGTGTTTCAAATATACAAATTTCGAAATCAAAACTCAAACGGAACATATTTTTTGGTATTGTAATCCTTGGAAGTGGAACTTGTTAGGTAATTTGCTTTACTTTATAATACTCGTAATATAACAATGTTTTCATCAGTCTCTTAACAATTCCTTAATGTACATTTTTAATAAACTAAACAAGCTCACGACTCATCACCATGTGTTGGTAAGCATTAAATAAACCTACATACTTATAATCACGACTATCATTCCCTAAGGGTTAGTCAGAGACTAGTCAAAAGCACCGCAAAAGTAGTCCATTGCCATAGTCCGCGCTTCACCAAGCAGTTACTGCACTCAGCGTGACAGGTGGTGAGTCCGTCGCCGCTATAAACCATTGAATGATTGTGCAGTTCTAAGTTCATTAGTCGCCTTTTACGACACCCAACGGAAGAGATGGGTTTTAATGAGCCGCTACAAGCATTAAATAAACCTATATGGGAATATATTTCAGATAGAAGAAAAAAACCAGAACAGAAACATAGAAAAATACTTCCTTAATCCGAATAACAGCGATGATATGTCCAGATATTCTCAAATTGAAAATGATTTTGGTATTACGTTTATATTAAAAATTCACTGTTCGCCGGACCCTTAAACTCTGCAATAGTACTTCCGTGGGAGCGACTCGGTAAAACTGCCCTTTCATGTGTCTTTCAAATAAACCCATGTGTTTGTCTAATTAAACTTTATGTTAAAATACTAAATGTAAATAATTTTCTTTATATTCATGTGCTTAATGTGAGTCAGTGGACCAGTCTATTAAATAAAAAGGTTTTGGGTTCGAGTCCACAAGCAATTTGTGTGATGGACATAGACATTATCGTAATTACTGCATAGTAATAGGGTCTATTTTTGCTCGCTGTTGAAGCTCTTTTATTTCTGTTATATTGTACTATGTTGGTATAGTAATATAACGATAAACATACTATAAAAATATATAAATAAATTAATATTATCACTATACGAAATGATTGGAGAGAACTCATCAGCTGTTTTTAGACACATGTTGGAGAAAAATGTTTTTTTTAATATTACCCAGCACATTACTACGCCTATAATATTTTATTCAAATATTGGCAAAAAAGCAGTGCTTGCTACTCCTACAGGAGCCACAAAACCAGATTGGGTTTAAAGCATTTTATTTCTCATACAAACACAGGGTTTCCTTATAATGAGATGTACGATTTTCTTTGTTAGTATTTAGATGTATCTGGTACCGCTCTGGAGGTCTAGGTTAGACTAATAATAAAACATATTCTTTGAGCTTACTTTTAAACATTTTTTTTTTACTGCAAAGTTTCAAATCATCCGGTAGGTTATTAAACAACTGTACTCCCTCAGAAAGTATCGTTTTTATCCCATACTTAGTGCGTTCGTGATTTATTTCAGAAAGGATAGGCGGAGGTGTATAATCCCATATTTCGTTAGATTGGTTGAAGTCACTTTGTAGCAGGGACAAGCCTGTTGCCAGGCTGTTGCCGGGTCCCTCCTTAAGGGTTGGCAACGCATCTGCAGCTCTTCCGGTGCTGTAGATGTCTATGGGCGGCGGTGATTACTAACCATCAGGTGAGCCGTCTGCCCGTTTGCCCCCTTTTAAAAAAAAACCGGACACTGTGAGGCAGACGATATTTACAACTAACTGTATTTTATATAAACTTTGTCGACCTCTTGGACGAGTAAAGTCGTCGTTTCAACTCGGCTTTTATTTCATGGGATAATCAGGGATCGCAAAATTTTGCGTCATTACTGTTCATAATGTGGATATGACTTCAATGTGGTTTTTTATTTGAGATTTCATGTGAGGCGTGATTATTGTTTTATGTTGTTGATAATATTCAATAAATTCAAAAGAGTTTATTGAGTTTAGATGCGTCTTAATGCATGCTTATGAATGACATAAACATTTTGAACAAAGATTTATTTTAAAAAATCTGTACTTTTTCCAGATTTTGTTTTTTTTTATTATAAATCAAAATTATGCCAAATCTCAAGTCAGAAATTAATAAAATGATAATTATTTGATTAATTACGGCGTCTTATCCACATTATGACCAGTAATGACGTAAAATTTTGCGACCCCTGTTAATAATAAACTGTACACTGTTCACACTAGCTGGTACTGTCGAGTTAGAAATTAAGACCTCTTGTACGAGTAGAACAGGTAATAAATAGATGTGAGACATAAGAGTACTATTATATGAGTCGGATGAATGCACTCAGATCTTCAACAGAGCTACTCGTCCTATAGTCGGTACATACCAAAGTCTAACACAAACACCAAAGTATGAGCAAGAAAAAAAGTGTGTCTCATTAAAGAAGTGATGCACGCTATTAATGATACGTAATGGATTAGATCACGGGAGTGGATGTTTCACTATCGTTTTTTTCTAATTTTTCGTGTAATTTGTGACCTTTTATTACGCTTTAAAAAGATTAGATTGCACTTTTAATCTGCTACAAAACTATTAATATTTCTTGTTCATGAAGCACGGAGAATGAATATTCAGTAGCAGTTGAATCACCGCTTGCCTTTTAACTATCTCCCACTTTAGTGCACAGTTCTTTCAACACGAAAGTGAGCCACAATACTAACACTATTATTTATTGGTGGGTAGAAATGGAGCGAAACGTGAGATCACAATATTTGAGGCAACCACCCATAACCCAACCATGGCGAAAGATGGTTTGTTTTATATCGAATCAAAGCGTAACACTTGTAAAAAAAGCAAAAGTTCTGTTGATACATATTTTCAAAGAATAATTATTATTACGGTTTACTGATTTGTCTAAATACATTAGAGACCTAATAGATAGTGGGTGTGAAATTGGCAAAGCAATAGTTCCATTATTCGGCATAGAGGAGTCCACAGTTTGGTACAAACCGTCACCAAGGATGTCTTTAGCGACAGGTCCATAGCCGCCCACATCCAGCAACTTTCTGCGACTTTCACCAGATCATCAGTCACCTTGGGGGGGCTACCAACGTTGCTCCTCCCAGTATGTGGCTGCTACTAAAGAACCAGTACCGTGAAGGGCAAATGCGACCTTCACCAGTTCGTCGGTCGCCTCGTGGGGGCTTACCAACGTTGCGCCTCCCAGAACGTGGCTACTACTAAAGAACTAGTAAGCAGTAAGTGAAGGGCAAATGATCCGAAGATACTACGTAATATTTAAGTAAACGTTGACTTTATAAAGCTCAGATAGGTATAACGGCAACCAGTATAACCCGATGAAGTATAGGTCACGTTTGCACCTTGCAAATATAGACAAATTTTTGAGGTACATTCAACGTGCATATAGAATGTATCATTGTTTCATTGACCACATATTTTTTTCAAACACAAATTTAAAAAGTTTAATCAGAATATTACAATACAAGATAATATATTAGGTCCTTACCTATGAAATTGGTGTTTTGTATGGAGATTTTGGGGAATTCTGCATTTTCCATACTAAATTTTTTTCAGTTTTCTTCACAATGACAAATCCAAAGATAATAATATTTGGCATCTATCATTAGAAAAGCTTTAGTAATATGTGTAATATCACACTTCATAAAAATTATTTATCGTTTTTAAGTGAATGCAAATAAAATGATGTATTCGGGGGGCACTTAAAAACAGTTGTCTCCGTGTCCAATTTTAACACGATTAAACTTGCAACAAATTATCAAAACAAATCAAAAGAGCTCAAAAATATAGTCTATTTTTAGACGAGGTAATTATTTTTTAGGAATACTCTGAATCTTAATAGTTACAGACAAAATACTAAGAGAGAAAAAATACACCAATTTCATAGGTAAGGACCCAATATTACAGGAGTGCATATTTAAGTATAAAAAATTGTGAAAGAGTATTGGTATAGGTACATTCGGGGAAGTAGGTGGTTGACCAGTAGAGTTGAAGCTTTTAGTTGATAGGTGCAAATGGCTGAAATATTTATTGCTATATTTTATATTTTATACTAAATACAATTTTTATATCCTGACCTACTCTTCTAATTCTCCGTATATTTCTCTTACTTTGAGGCAGGCAAAATGTATCAAAAGTACGATTTTCATAATCTTATAACATATCATCACGCCTTTTGCCCAGAAATAGGTACAATTTTACGTCTCTATGAAAGAATGTATCAGTTAAATATCTTATAAATTACATAATAAACAAAGCAATAGAATTACCATACTGAGTTTTAAACGAATGGAATTCTTCGGAAGTTTCCATTGGCATAAATTTTGAGGCCGGACTTTGTAACTTTTGCCGGTATTTTGAAAACCGACTAAGATATAACTGTGGTCGTGTTTTAAAGTTGTATTGATAATATAACCGTAAAAGACATTAACATTTAGATTATCACAAAAGGTTAATGCTTACTGCATAATATTCTATATCTGGTATCGAATAAAGTCTGCCGTTGGTTTCGAGAAATGTGAAACCGTGAGCCTCCGGTTTTTATTGAAGAAACCGTAGGCATCTTTCGGATTCATTGGTAAATCATTTTACCAATATGCCTAGTGTAATCACGACAAAGCTGTGGCATACGTTTTCACGTATATTGTTGATAGGAATATTATATCAACAATTACATGGGCTACTCCAAAAAGCTAAGTCTGATATATGCAATTGCATCCGTTCATAGTTCCTTACTACGAAAAAAGTTATTTTCATAGTCGATAAATATCGGCTGATGATTGTGCCGTCGGGTTCTATACAATTAAACCTCTTGGAGGGCACCGCGAATACCAGTGTTCCAACAGCAGATGTTTCTTTTTGTGCCCCTTGACTAGTTAAAATAAATGTGGTAGAACTTCATGATTAAGGTAAAATTGTTAGTTTTAACACACAAACGTTTGGTCATAATTAGCGAATCATTTTTTGACAATTCTAATATAGCTGAAATGTCAAAAAATTACTAAATAGAATTTTAAATCTCGATTTATATGTCCTGCAAGGCGCCCTTAATGTTATATCAAACTAAACATTTCACTTTGAATAATTAAAAATGGATTTGACTTTAGCTTTTAAAAATAATATAAATAATAACCTTAGATATTACGATTACAAAATAACTGACGCTAAATGACATTCTAACTATCTAATTAGAAAGGATTCAGAGATGACGACTAATATTGCAATCAGCATATGAGTAGTAGTCGCCTAGAGGTAGTGGGAATGGCTTATATTCCTAAAGGGTTGGAAGAGATATTACACAGCCACACTTAGCCAGTAATTTCGTAGGCCCCACGTAATAGGGGAAAATCTATTGCCATTACCGGACACAATAGAAAAACTGTAAACACTCTGTGAGTAGTGCTTCAGTGGTTTTTATCACAAAATTTCTTGCTTTCCCTAAAAACGTGTAAAACTTTTAATGTTTTCCGTTACAAATTTTATTTTAGTTTTCTTGTTTTTTAAGCCTATTTAAATTATTTAATTTAATGAATAATAATATTAACAAAATAATATTATTGAGAGAGCGATCGACGGGTGAATATGTTGATAGCTATGATTTTTTATAGACGGTTAAGATTATCTTCACAAAAATTTAAAATGTTTTGTATCATAAAATGTTTATCGTGATTCTTTAATATTAAAAAAATAGGAATTAAACGTTTTACTTGGTTTTGTAAATAATAAATATATATGTAGTTAATAACTAAAATGCTTTCTTTCTGTAGATTTTTTCCAAATTTCAACTTATTAATTTTGAGTAGAAAAAGTATAAATTTTGATTAAAAGTTTGAAATGTGTAAATTGTGTCAATGATTTTCCGACTTTAATATAAATAAATAATAAAATCTGCAAATATCGGTAAACTAATTTATATGTTTACCCATACAAATTCAATTTATATGTTTAGAAAAAGTATATATTATATTTATGGTAATCTAAATAACCATTAATTCAGTGCATTTCAAATAAAAAATATTTTCGTTCTAAAATGTGATTTAATACGTTTTACCTTCACATTTTTTTTCACTATAACGTCTTATTTAATTGAATATAAAAAGTACATACCGAGAATATCGAAATCCTTGTCGAAAAGTTCGAAGCGCGACTTCGTAGCGCGCACGTCTACGGCGTAGCGGTGGTGTGTAGCTTTTGACCGGCGTATCACGGCTGCTACGGTTTTATGCAGAGCTTGAGATGTGTGACGTCACTTGGCCCAAGATCAACTTATGGCGTGGGATGGAAAGTACAGTTGGTCACGTATGCTGTTGCTATTTCTAATGTTTTATGTATTTTCGTCAATAGGTAATTTTTAATTGATTGAGGATTAGAAAATTTGCATGAAAAATTTAAGAAGAAGAAAATGTTGTACGGGTCGTTTGCTTTACCTCTGGATAGCCTCGATCCAAAATGATCATTGACAAGTACAGCAGAATTTTAAGAAAGTCTTGTAGGGAATCGGATAAACGTCAAGATGACGGGACTTCGCCAGGTTTTTCGAATCTCATGTAATATTACAAAATTCCTAAAATTTTAAACATTATAATGAACTAGTTGTTACTTGCGACTTCGCCTGCGGTTACTATGGTTTTTTAACTATCCCACGGGAACCCTATAACTTACCGGGATAAAGTCAAAGTCAATAGCTAAGATAAAAAGTATCTAAGATAAGACCAGGGATATAAGGGATCACCATGCGAAATTTCATTGAAATCGGTCCAGTCATTTAGGAGAATATCCCGTACAAACAGATAAACAGACAAAGAAACAAAAAAAAATTGTTTAAGCATTTTTTTCTATGTCTAGTAGACATTGATTTCTACATTTTGCAATTTCTCATTCGGTTTTATTTCAGGGTTTTTTAGAAAAAGATGGGAAACTTATATGAAACACTTTTCACATCTATCGACATTTGACATTTAGTAACGTATAAATTTCGCAATTACTACTTGACGCGGATTTCATAGTCAACGTAATTCCCTCAATGTCACTTCCATCACCATTTAAACTATTACTACCTTATAATAATTATTTATTATTATTTTATAGCTGTCTACGTTTCCCCCATTTAGGGCGTCTAAATTATTTCGCACATGTTGTGGTCAAAATAAAATATTGGGTCCTTACCTATGAAATTGGTGTTTTTATTCTGTCTTAGCAATTTGTCCGTAACAATTAAGTTTCAGAACATTCTTATAAAATAATTGCCTCTTCTAAAAATAGACCATATATTTGATTATTATTCGCTCGTATTATTTAATTTGATAATTTTTTGTAAGTTTAATTGTGATAAAATTAGACACAAAGACAATTATTTTTAACTGCCTCCCGAATACATCATTTGATTTGCATTAACATAAAAACGATGAATAATTTTTATCAAGCGTGTTCACACACATATTGCTAAAGCTTGTCTAATGATAAATGCCAAATATTATTATCTCTGGATTTGTCGTTGTGAAGAAAACTGATAAAATGTTAGTATGTAAAATGCAGATATCCCCAAAATCTCCATACAAAACACCAATTCCATAGGTAAGTAAATTGACGTAATGATGTAATGAATGAAATTTGCTTTGCAGAGGAATAACGCTGCCTTTGGATTTATCAAAATCAAGAGGAGCTCGGTGGCGTAGTGGTCAGTGCACTTTTGCTTCGCTCGAAAACAAAGCTACCTTCGCAAAGGTCAGGCTGTGGATGGGTGACCAAGACATTGTGATCTCGAGCTCCTCCGTGCTGCGGAAAGCACGTTAAGCCGTTGGTCCTGGTCGCATTTGTGACGGTTTCTGCCCACCAACCCGCATTGGGCCAGCGTGGTGGTGTTACGGCCCATACTCCTCAAGTGTTTCTCCATGAGGATGGCCTGTCCCAGCAGTGGGACGTATACAAAATCAATCTGATGACAAAATCAAGTTTCATTAAAATCTGTGCACAGTTGGAGATATATAAGGTGCTCGGTAGCGTAGTGGTTAGTACACTTTGGCTTTCGATATCGTGTTACTATAATAATACTGTACGAATTTATATTTGTTTTTCCTCCATCCTAAGTAAATTATTTATTGAAAGTAAGAATCAAATTCATAATCTATTGCTGATGTGACACGGATAAATATCTTCGGACATTCACACCTATCACATAACATAACAATAAACCATCACGCCTCTTTCGCTGAAGGGGCAGGCAGAGGTGTTAAACACCCACATTTCACCAGAAATGTTAGGTCCCCATGTAACAGGTGGCGAGCCTGTTGCCATACAATGTGATGCAAGCGATATTCATTCACCTATCAACAAGCCCAATTTTATGCAACTAATGCTGCTTGTGTTACGAATACTAGATGACGGACAATTAGATATATACATATAAATATTCAGAACATATACAATACATATATAAACATCCAAGACTGGAGAACAAATGCCTGTATTCTTCAAACATTAGCTCCCACGGTATGGTCCCATGGTAACGCTTTGAGACCGGCGTACAGACCACTCGGCCACAGAGGAATGAACAAGAAGTTAAAGTAGGTACTTCATTAAATTTTAAAATTATATTACATTATATCTTGGACACCTGGAAGTACTTCGTACTGGGAAGGCAACGAGGACCGATATAAAACAAATTACCAATGCAAAAGGTGTTCTCACTCAGGGCTAAATTATTTAGCAGATAAGAAACAAGTAAGAGTAATTATTCAAATGTGAATTTTGTGAAATTAATAATTTTTACTACTTTTACTACTAAATTCCAACATTTACAAAAAGCATGTGCATATATCGGTGTAAAAAATTGTAAATAGTTATTTATTTATATTTCTTGAAATAATTACTTTTTTTCTCTCTGTAACACCATTGTTTGAGACTGTACTTAGACTCTGAAAGAGCAGAGCGGTGACCTTGCGCGGTCGCCCGATGCCTTGCAAAAGACTTCAACGAACGATTGACATTAATTATATGAATTATTTATTATTTAAAAATAAAACAATCGTCATATTGACACACAAACTAATATCATTATAATATTGCATCAATTTTTTTAAATAATAAATGTAACTTGTAGACGTGTAAACTTGTGTTAATCTGCTTGGCAGGTGTTTGTTTTAAAATAAAACTTTGATTCAGCGCAATAAAATTCATGTATTCGCGGCAAAATCCAGTGAAGAGAAAAAACTTTACAAAATGTACAATGTTCTTAAAAAAATGCTAGCTTTGGACTTGTGGCGGCTCAATTTTACGTTGCTTTAACATAACTTTATGTAACATAAAGCTCTTTTTGGTTCGTCATTATTATAACATTTTCTACATTGTTCCAAGCCCTTTGTGTAACATTATTTTGTGATTTGTGTTTTCAAACGAGCGAGAATCGTAAGATGCGCGCGCAGCTCTCGTGTTTGAGTTACAGTAATTGACAGGTGCCGTACAGTTCCGAGTAGAAAGAAATATAGAGTAGAAATTTTTAATCTTGGGCGCTGTTCGACAAGGCGGACGGAGGAGTAGGGAAGGGAGGGCGGTATTCGTAGGATGGCTGTAGTCGGCTAGATGAGAGATGTCGAGGATTGAGAGCGAAATGGCTGGCTGCATTAGGGGAAATCTATGGCCAGCAGTAGGCAAGTATAAGTTTATGACGATAAACTGAAAGAAGATGACGGAGAATGAAAGAAGTTGAAATAATGAAAATAATATTTAATTTGCAAACATACATAAAGTCATGCCTTTTCCCACAGACCCCTGTGATTAGAGAGATTACATCCTTCCACTTGCTACACAATCCCTGCCTATATCTTTAGCTTTATTAACTCTCATTAGAATCCTCATACATGCTCGGCGATTTCGGGTACTTTTGACCTGGCCCTTCTCAAGAACGTCTTTAATTTCGTCTTTAATTTCGAGAAATAATGGAGGAACGTTCGCCTAGGTCTGCCTCGTCCCGTATCTCCACTCACACCCGATTCATACATCCTTTTATTCAATTTGATAGTCACAAATTGTGATTATAGACTAAAGCCTGTATTCCAGGATGCATCTCGAATGTATATCCCTGCTTAGCAGAGCTAGAACGGGATGGCGTTATGTGGGGATGAATAGAGCCTTAGCGGTGTGAAATAAATTTATTCTGTTTTATTTCAGTAAGCACATTTTCTTTATTATGCCCTTGACGTTTTGTCGACCTCCGTGGTCGAGTGGTCCGTACGCCGGTCTCAAGGCGTCGCCGTCTCGTTAGGTTCTGGGTTCCACCCCCAGGGGGAGCAAATGTTTGGGTGATGAATACAGGCATTTGTTCTCTAGTCTTGGATGTTTATATATGTATTGTATATTTTCTGAATATTTTTATGTATTTATCTATTAAGTATATTTATCCGCCATCTAGTATCCGTAACACAAGCAATATTTGTTGCTCAAAATGGGGCTAGTTGATAGATGGTATTTATTTATTTAATAGACTTATTAGAGGTCGCAGATGAAAAATGAATGAACGTAATAGTTATACAGGTATTATAGTAAAGTAGCCAAGCAGCATTGGCAAAATGCCATAAAGATAGAGTAACGCCTACGACGATGTGTCATCCATTGACCTGACTACTTATTCTTAGTAACTTGTTTATTTTATTCACTACAGTTGGCAGACATGGAGACTACATGATTCAGTGCAAAGCAGAGAATGTGAAATCCATTTAATGTCTTATAACATAACACACCTACCCACTAGCCTAAGCATAAGTTATTTAGGGCGAATTCGACCAAATTGAGATTAGTAACACGGGAATAGTAATACCAATCTGAGCTGCAACGATTGGTCAAATCTGCCCTATGTCAAACGAGACATTGACGCATTCGTGCGCGAAAAACTGCATACTCCGTTAAAATAATATTACTCGCGTGTAGCCAAACTTGAAAATACTAGGATAGCTAATCGGCTCCGCCCTTAGGGCAGATAAGACCAATCGTTTCAGCTCAGTTTGGTATTACTATTCCCGGGTTACTAATCTCAATTTGGTCGAATTCGCCCTTAATTACATAAACATTCACCTCTGCCTACCCCTTCGGGGAAAAGGCGTGATGATATGGTGTGTTATGTTATAAACATTCATGAGGAGCTCGGTGGCGTAGCTTTGTCTTTCGATATCGAAAACCAAACTACTTTCGCCGTGGTCAAGCCTTAGATGGGTGACCAAAATTTGTGATCTTAAACTCCTCCGTGCTTCGGAAGGCACGTTAAGCCGTTGTCCCGGTCACTATTGCATCCTTGTCTACCCACCAACCCGCATCGTGTTATCGTGGTGGTGTGAAACACCTGAGGAGTGTCTTGAAGACACTCCTCACGTGTTTCTCCATGAGTTTAACAGTGGGACATAGGCTGGTAACGAAACATTCAAAGAAAACAAATGCCTGTATTCGTCCTCAGCTTATATACTTCCAACTACTGGGACAGGCCTTCCTCATGGAGAAACACATGAGGAGTATGGGCCGTAACACCACCACGCTGGCCCAATGCGGGTTGGTGAGTAGAAATGGTCACAAATGCGACCGGGACCAACGGCTTAACGTGCCTTCCGAAGCATGGAGGAGCTGAAGATCACAATGTCTTTGTCATCCGTCCACAGCCTGACCATGGTGAAGTTAGCATTGTTTTCGATCGAAGCCAAAGCGCACTGAGCTGTATTCACACAGACATTTTCTACCACTGGAAATCAAAACCCAAGACCTATCGAGATGGCTACGCCTTTAAAACGGCGTATGATCTCTGGGGTCGTCTAAAATTTTTTTTTTTTTTCAAACAATGACACCTATCATCTTTTTAGTTATTGTTGTTACTGTTGAGGCTTATATTCTTAGGTGGGAACCAGGTGGGTAGGAAAATTTTGTGTGGAAATATTTACATCAAGATATTAGTATTTCGTAGGTAGGCTCAATATGACTGCAATAAGCTGTATAAAAGCAGCCGAGGATCACGAGCGTGGCGTTCAGCAGTAGACGAGGTTAACTTCTTTTTCTTTTTATTTCTGAGGGAATTTTCAAAGGATCCAGCCCGTTCTAGAGTATAATTTTGTTGATAATGATGGCCTCATATTCTATTAAAAATTAAAATCTTTCATATAATGTTACATAGTGTAGAAAAAAATACAAGATCATCGCCAAATCAGGTTCTAAAAAGAGTACCTATTCAAATTATTTTAATCGGTTTATTTTCTTTTTAAATCGTTACCAAACTGCATTAAAAAAATTATTTACGAAGATAGATAATCCGTGTTATCCGCGTGCAATGCAGTTTCATACCTTGACACAGTAATAACAATTTATTCCAGATACAGATTCGATATTTTCTTTGAAAAATATCACAGAAAATTTTTGTACGTAACATGTCAATCATTGGCGTAATGAACAGTCTGTACCAGACATAAATTAGAAACCTGTTATAAATATAAGCGTCAAAAAATCATCATATTCGTGAATAACTATGTCATGATATCTTTAAAGAACTAATAATCTTATTCATAAAGCTATTTAAGTTTTAAGCAATGGTTTAACCATAGTTAAACTGTTGCATAAAACTTAAATACCGTTTATGATCAAGGAGGTTTATGTTTTATTTACGCCGTTTGCTAATAGATTATTTACTTGCGCATAATTTTATTGTTGAAATTTATTATGTAAGTGTCTATTATTTAATACACACAATGATAAAAAATATCGAAATATTAAATTATTTTGACATCAGAGCTTTTAAGTTTATTTTTTGCACTACATAAGTACTTGTGGTGCTTTATTATATGTGTATTCCATTTTTATATAGGTCTATAACAAACTAAGTATTACAATAAGAACCAACTTAACAGCCAGCCAGTAACCAATGCATCACGCTATATCTTCGACAGAGGTGCATTTTGAAGACACTGTGCCAGTAATTTTTTTGACGGCCTCGAGTCGAGTGGCCTATACGCCAGTCTCAAGCCGTCATCGCAAGAGGTTCTGGGTTCGATCCCCGGTGGGAGCAAATGTTTGAGCATGAATACAGGCATTTTTTCTCCAGTCTTGCATGTTTAAATAATAATATGTCTAGATATTTATATGTATTTATGTATAAAATAATATATCGGTCATCTAGCATCCGGAACTCAAAGCATTAGTTGCTTAAAATGGGGCTAGTTGATAGGTCCGACTGTATTATATTTTATATTCATAATTTTATCAAAATCTGCCACCATCCACAACAATGAAACAAATGTTTTTTTTCTCAAGACGTACTTTCCTTTCGTATTGACGCAAAGAAATATTTATTATAGGTCAAATTATACAACTCTCCCTATTTGCCTACAAATCTTTATGTAGGTTGTCAAACTTGTCCTCAGTATTTCATATTGGAGAAAAAGTGCGACAAATGAATGAATTATGTTTTTCCAATAACGTAAAAATGGCGTAGTTATTATGTCTGCTTAATCTAGCAGCAGCAGCCCCTTTGTAAATTATGAGTGAATAGAATACATTTATACCAATAAATAAGTATGTACTTAATTACTTATGTATGCCAATTATCCTGGAGTGACATAAGCTATATAACATTTTTGAAAAATTAGGGAATCTTACTAAAACATCAATATTGTCGAAAAATTACCAAAAATATTCTTTTCATCATGTGCACTGCAAAAGCTTTTGATAATGGAAAAAATGATGTACCTACTACGATTTTCTAGACTTTATAATATACTGTTAAATAAATAATTACTTAACAGTTTATTGGATACACAACAATTATACAGAACACATAAATTAAATAGAAAGTACAAAGTGTGGCTTATTCCTAAAGAAATCTCTACCAGCTTTGTTTTAGGGTATAGGAAATAATATGGCATGAAACATAATTGTCGTGTTTACACTATAAGTACATGTAAATACTATATATAGGTAATTATCATATTATGTTTGTCGTGGGTGCTTACCACCTCTGCCTACCCCTTCGGGGGAAAAAAGCGTGGTGATTTGTGATGTATTATGCCTACCTATTAGACCTAATCATTATTTTCAAAGAATGACACTACAGTACATGTCTAACTTAACAGGTTATTAATAAAAAATTTTTTTTAATTTGGCCGCTAGAAAAGGCTCTTTATTTGGTATTAATCTTTACAAAAATAAATAGCTTAATGTTCAAGACTTGTTCAATACCCTTATATAACCTTTAGAATTATTTAATTTATCACGAGTTTAATATTTGATAGTATTGGAAAATCTACAATTTTTCAGAGGAATTCTTTGTATGTCTCAAAAACTACCAGCCCTTTTAGAACACCGCAATAAGATCGGGTTTTCATCAAGTTAATCTGTCAAATTGGAATGGAATTTGACAATTGGCCGTAATTAAAACGTGAAAAATATCATATCCCGCTTTTTTTACACATGACAGGTAAGCTCTTGGCCTTCATCTAACCTGATGGTAAGTGACGATAAGGCTGAAGGTGGAGGCGAGCTTCACCTGTAATCCTCAACAACTGAGGAACTGGCTATCTTACCTCTGATAGCCGGAACACAACAATGCTTAAAACATTGTTATTATGGCGACAAATTTAGGTAAGATGGTGGTAGCTAGCCAGACGGGCTTAGTAACCCTATCACCAACCAAACCGAGCAGAAAACCTTCTGCCCCCATTGGGAATCGAACCCGGACCTCCCGATCAACACCAGGTGGTGTGAACCACTAAACCAGAGAGGCGATAAACCACTAGACCAGAGAGGCGCTGCTCATATACTTAGGTTGATCGACAGACAAAATCCTTTTACCATTAGAAAGCTGCATTATTCCAAATTAATATAGGCTATAGAATACCTTATACTAGAGTGTGTAAGTTCATTCCGGGCTTTTCATCCTCTAGCTAAGCTATGCGTTAATGCACCAACGTTACGAAAATGCTTTAGAATATTTTGAAAAACTAAGGGATCTGTATTAAACCATGAGTAAAACCTTCCTATACCGCCCAACGAAGTGGGCCCGGGTCAGCTAGTTTTTGATTTTAAAGTTTGCTCAAGAGATAGAAAAATCACATATTTTCGAACCATTACTTGATACCAACCTTCAACTGCTGTCCTACGTGCTATAACAAAACAGAAGGTCACATTTAAGTCCCATAATTCACTTCCCACCGTTCTTTTACTATAAAGGATAAGATATCCTAACATGTATGATCTATGATCAAACTGACAGATTGTATAGTCTGTGTAAGTCGGTCTCTATGTGACGTAGAGCACCGTTAAATAAATGGACCAAGACTTAGAAAATAGTATTTCTATTGTAATTTTTATTCTATTTGTGTATAAAAAAATGTGGATTACGTTATTTTTAACAATATTACAAATACAAATATTTCGTTGTACTAAAAACATCAAAATATCCTTCTTTTGAGTTTGACTACGAAGTTTGTAAAGAAAAGTTTTCATTCTCAACTTGTGACGCAAAAAGGGATATTAACTGATATTAATGTTTTATTTAATGCATAAATAATTTTCTTTTGCACAGTAAATACGATAATACCACGTATACATAATTAATAGACCAATACAAAAATATAAATTTCTTCAGCTTTAACTTATTATTATTTAATTATCTTTACTCGTCGATCATAAAATAACTTGAAGGTACCATATAGCGACGAATTAGGGATGATTTACAGCTATAAAAGTAAACTAATACTAAACATATTTGTATATACATACATACATATCGATGCCTACATCTCCGTAGGGGTAGGCAGAGGTGTATAAAACTTCCACGCTTTGACACGACACACCCACTAAAGAAATAATTATATTACTCTGTAATTCAAAACAATTCTCCAACTACCTGGTCAGATGGATACCACAAACTTTAATCTCTGCAGTCTGAGCAAAATTAATAATTTTACAGTTTCAATAATAATACTCTTTATTGCAATTGAAAAATTTCAACTGACTGTTCGACTTTTCTGAGACTTATAATTCAATGGTCTGAAACTTTTTTTTTAAATTGATTTTTGAACAGTTTGAACAGTTCTTCGTATTGTGTTATTTGCATTGCGTTCGGAACGAAAACGAAATAGGAACGTTTTCAAAAATCGGTTTAACCCGCAGAGGTGGCCTAGACACCCCGCCGCCCGCCGGCGACAAATATGGACTCTATGGACACAAAAAAATAAATAAAAACGCTATTTATTTTTTTGTTATTCAGAATGTTTTCTATAACGTTCCATTCGAACATAAACAAAACTTAATGTTCTTTAGGCCAATAACGTTTCAAAAAATATACCGACCATGATTGTGATAATTACGAATCATCTAGCACTAACCTCGGTTATGGCTTTATATCTCATAAAACTTGAAATACAACGCTCCAAAACAGTAACTACATAATTACAAGAATGGGCAGTTTAGGCGCCAATTAGACTCTATAAATTATGGGATAGTTTAACCATAGATTATTAAAGTTATGTACAATGGAACCCGATACCGGCATCGTGTGCCGACGACTAGACGCCGTGGACTAAATATTGCCTATAAAATGGAGAATTTATAAGTTTTTTTTTTACGTAGATCTTCTCTCAGGTTACCCTACAATAATCATAATCACTTGAATATTGTATTAACAAAAACAACATAATGTGCAGAAGAGTGTTTGTACGCCTATTAAAGCTGGCGACGGGAGAAGTAGATATTACTCGCTGCCAACCTTGATAAGGGCAATGGTTTGCAGATAAGCAGCAAGAGAGTGTGGGAGGCTGAACGAACTCTTGCAGAAGGAGGAAGCGAAGAATGAGCGGAAAGAGAATCCTCTAGCCCCGCTTCTTTGGCGTATATGCGTGGGTAGAAGACGGATGCCGTAAGCCCGTCCCTCTACTTACTCTGGGATCAGCTGCATGCGTTAGATCGCGTCCATGCACGCGTTTCCCCAGCTGCCACGTCTGCGGATTTTCCGAATATGTAAATTCCCCAAACTGGCGCAAATCCCAAGGCTCGGAGAATTGACGATGACACCCCAGGTTACTCCTACGAAAGGACAGGAACGGGTTTATAGGGGAGTTTTAGTGGGTAGGTATTTCAGGTGAGTGCCACACACTACTGTCCCCTTATAAACTAAATTGTCGGTTACCGGCTTCGATTCGGAAAGTCACGTCTGGTTCTCGCTCTAATTAGCTGTAATAAAAAGAGACAGGCGTAGAGATCCCGTGATTTGTTTGTTTTCCGACAGTTAAGAATAAGGGGGCTGGTATAATAGACCGGGTACGTAAATGGATTCCTCCTCGTCAAAACAAGGCCTTTTACAAACGGCCTCGTCGAAAAAGGCCTCGTTATATAAGCTAGTAGCTCATTAATTGAAAATGAGATAGTGAGTACTTGAGCGGACGCACGACATATGAACATGCCGTCCCCAGACTAAATACTTTCGTCCCACTGCTGGGTATAGGCATTCCCTCGAGGAAAAAGCACATAAGGAATATAGGTCGTCCAACACCAACACGCTGTCGCTGGCCCAACGCGAATTTGTGGGTAAAAAAGGTTGCAATAGCGTTCAGGCAACGGAACATGCCTTCTGAAGCAGGGAGGAACCTGGAATCACAAATTTTTGGTCAACCATCCAAAGACTGACCATGACAAAAGTCGCTTTGTTTTCAATATCGAAAACCAAAGAGTACTAACCATTACACCAACGAGTTTCATGCTGTATTCGTCGTTTATTAAATACTTGCTGTTCCCCGTGACATCGTTCGCAGTTACTATAGTTTTTGAACTATCCCTCGGGAACCCTTTAATTTTCCGGAATAAAATGTATCTAAGATGTTGACCAGGGATGTAAGGTATCACCATGCAAAGTTTCATTGAAATCGGTCCAGCCATTTCGGAGATAAGCCCGTACAAACAGACAAACAGACAGAGAACAAAAAATTAAAAAGAAAAATTTTTTTTGGTATTTTCACTCTTTTTACACCCCCCTGACTTTGTTTTAAGCATTTTTTTCTATGTACAGTAATTCGATTTCTACAGTTTTATGATATGTATAGATTTTATAGTATATGTTAGATAGGCAAGACACAATTATGTGTTCCTTTTGCTTTGTTTCATAGGTATTCAAAAACCTTGTGAATTGGCGTGTTCTACCAATTATTTCGATGTGCGGGCGCCCACATGCACCATATAAATTACCTATGGTTGGAACAGATTCTCCCCACAATATCCAATCTGGTTAGACTCGCCGTTAGTCGAGTTAGTCATTCGTAAATTGAAATAGAATACTTGCGGAATGACTAGTATTTAAAAGAACGGGGATAGTAAATCGGTCCCCTCTGATAGGCACAGTAAATAGAAACGCGTAAATGTTTTTCTACGAAAAACAATCGACTGTCGATTCGATCAAGATGCGATTCTAAAGCCTTGGTTTTAATCCTCTAGTTTTATTATTGTAACTCTCGTCTTACAATAAAAAGGACAAATTTTTAATTTCAGGCGTTTTCATACGAAGAATGATTTATTTTACTTTACACTTTAAATGAAATCTCTAACAAATGGGTGTAAAATGGATGAGCAATGGACTCTAAGTATGTGAAAAAAGCTGGAAAGTAATCAGCACATAATAATTAGGTACTTGGATACCCTATCAGAATACTCAAACGTACTTTTTTTGCTTTGGTTGCATAGTTTGTTTGTTGTCTAACTTATAAATGAAATAAATGTTTAAATAGTTAAAATCTCATAAGGTTAACTACTTAATTCAATAAAGTTAACGTCAAGTAGTTAATTATGTCTCAAATGTTATAAAATTGCAAGTGATACCTAATTTAAGTCGAGATAATCTTGTAATAGAAATACCTACCTTTAGAGTTCAAATCTTAAGATTTTGTAAAAGACTATTTAGCTAAACTAATTAATTCCAGTGGAGATTTATTAGCGCTAGAAACAATATAAGTTTATAATGTAAATATCATTGGTCAGAAATAAGAAGAATTTTATAAACGGCAGCTGCAAATTAAATACATTTTCACTGGATCATAAAGATTAGATTCGGAAAGTCATGGCACGTCTCGCTTATTTTGGCCACAAAAAATAGGTTTGGAGATACCTACTTTATATTTCGATTGTTTTCTGACAGATATTAATAGTGTATGTATTGTATTGTTAGGAGTGAAGTCGGACCGTAGTCGGACAACTAGAGGGCGCCACCACGAATGAACGAAGCGGGGACTGGAAGCCAGGGCTTGCAACCGGTTTCAAAAATACCGGTTAATAATGGTTTTTAGCGGTTTTTATTAAAGGTGTCACTTGGAGCGAATATGAGAAAAGAGCGTTTCAAAAACCTAAATAGACCGGTTTAAGCCAAAACTGCCAAAAGTGCAATAATAAACTTTCGTCACAGGCGTCAACTAGTTTATGTGTGCGCATATGCTTCCATCATTAGCTCGTTCATTGCATTTTTTACATTTGAGTGCTTTTTGTTTTAGACTATTTTTGGAGCCAGTTTTATTTTTTCAACATGTAAATTGAAGCGTGCGAATATTGCTCAATTATTAATCTATTGATGAATGAATATGAAATGAATATAGCTCTATTATCAAATTTATCTTGCAATATATTACTAGTAAATTGAAGTAAACCCTTTTCTTCCCTTTGCTTAAAATGTATTACACTTGAATTTCAATGCAAATACAGAAACATATACCGAAGACTTCGCTGTATGGGCTTCGTTTCCTTTGCCTTCCCTACATGGGAGAATTTTACAACAACAACAAAGAGTTTTTGGCGGCATTCAAATATGGCGGATATGATTTTTATTTCAGTGATTGTCTCAGAGTAAACAGAACTGGAGTAGCCTTTGTCTAACATTCCCCTCTGCCAAATGCACAAGCATCGGATGCTTGCACGTTTAATAAAACTAGTTGAGCCGCCATTTTGACAGCCATAACATTGTAAACGTTGCGGCGAACAGAGCTCCCGCAAAAATGCCTGCCTGTGCTGTTTTTTGTTGTAAAAATAAATAGAAAACATCGAGTATGCTAAATGATGGTGTCACCTTTTATTTGTAATTATAATTTTTAAGATTTCATGATTATTTACTTCATTATTTCATGTTTTAGAATTCTACGATTTCAAATTTCGAGCGCTAGTCTCGTGGGGAGTGCGGCTGTGACGTTGTCAAAACGCACACCCCACGTGACTATTTTAAGCGTGTGTGTGCGTGAAATTTAATTTTGTGTGTCGAATTATGCATGTGTGCATTTGTAAAAACGTTGTGCGTTGTGCTGGCTTTGAGTGTAGTGGTAACCTCACTCCCCGCAAGAAATGGCAGAATAAAATGTTTGAGAAATTGACTAATGGCTACTCCAGTTCTGTTTACTCTGAGGTGATTGTATTACTGTTTCGGAATGGATCTTATTGCGTAAAATCAATGTAGTTTTGTGTAGTGAGTGTCAATAATGATGAGCAATATGGATGATCGTTAAAATAATCGTCAAGTGGTGTGAAAACCGATAAGATTTTCATCGTGGTAATCCACCTCATCGAAGTAACACCAGTGTCTGCCATCGATCGTTTGACGCCAAACTCTTCCAAGACGCATTTGAAATGTATCACACTTGCATTTCAATGCAAATACTGAAGTATTAAAATACCGAAGACATGGCTGTATAGGCTCCAATCCCTTTGCCTTCCCTACATGGCAGAATTTTACAACAACAACAACAACAAATAATTTGACACTGACAGTTTGATTTGACATTTTCATAGTCATCCATCGCGTCGTCTCGTCGTCCACTGTAGTTATAATTGCAGTGCTATTTTTAATTGTAAAATTTTAACTTTGTTACTTTTTTACTATCCATTGATCTAAAATGGTAAGATTTAAGCTGTGTTGCTTAGATTTTTAGTAAATCTATAAATATTGTAGTTAAACATTTCTTTGCATTGTGCATTGTCATCGCCGCCCGGATTTAAGTTTTATAAGAAATAAGCGTTATTTTGTTATTTGGAATACATTTTTATTTATTTTCCGCCTATTACTTTCAATCTGTATTTTTGATTTCAAGAAATAATCACTTTAATATGCTTTACTAATAGATATAACCTATAAATCCTATAATTATTATTATGCGAATGTTTATGATTCAGTTTAGGAACCAGTATGATAGTGATGTGACAGTATGGAGTCCTCAAGGTCGTCTCCACCAAGTTGAGTATGCTATGGAAGCAGTAAAGCTTGGGTCAGCAACAATAGGTTTGAAGAATAAACAGTTTGCTGTGCTGATTGCCTTGAAGAGAGCTGTCAGTGAGCTGTCGGCGTACCAAAAGAAGATAATTGCTATTGATGAACACATCGGTATTTCAATTTCTGGCTTGACTGCAGATGCTAGAATGTTGAGGTAATCGTACTTCATATATTCAACTCAAAATTTAAAAAAAATGTCATAATGGTGGTCTACCTACCAGTTCAATACATGCACACACCTAGCAGAGATCTCTATAGAGATAATATCATGTAAAATATCATGTAGGTATCCTGTATTTGGTTCATTAAAGACTAATAAATGAATAAATTGAAAAGATTTTCTGTACCTCTTAATATTCAGTTTGATTTCTTAATGTTTTTCAGTCGTTTCATGCGCACTGAGTGTCTTAATCATCGCTATTCCCATGATGCTCCGATGCCTGTTGGTCGTCTAATATCCCTTGTGGGTAATAAGATGCAGATATGCACACAGAGATATGATAAACGACCTCTCGGAGTAGGTTTGCTTGTTGCCGGCTATGATGTAAGTATTATTCTTTATTTTAAATGTATTTTAGAACTGCATTAATCAAAGCATTGAATTTTTCAACAATACAGAAGAATTACTTGAAAATGGGTTTATATTTTTTATATTTGTAATTTATTGTATAAATTGTGAGAATAAAATAAAATGTTTCCTTTGCCATCAAAATCTAGAAATAATTGCTAAAAACTTTTGTGTATTTATGAGCATGAAAGTATTACAGAATGTAGGTGCTGGATTAACCTTATAAATGCAGCAATGACTTGTGAAGTCATTATGAATAAAATTATTTTGGGTCTAGTAATATAACTTGTAGTTTAACCTTTCAATGGTCATAAAACTAGACACACTAGAAACATCTACTGCTTTCGAACACCAGTGTTCGCGTCGACCCTCAGGGGGTAAAATCACTTTCATGTTAGGTAGTTAGACAGTATGTATATTATGATTAAATAGAAGTGTTTCTATAAATATTTTGTATATCTATTTTCAGGATCAAGGCCCTCATATCTATCAGACTTGCCCATCAGCCAACTATTTTGATTGCCGGGCAATGGCTATTGGTGCTCGCTCTCAGTCTGCTCGTACTTACTTAGAGAAGCATTTGAATACATTTGCTGATTGCGATCTTCAAGATTTGGTTGCCCATGGCTTGAGAGCTCTGAGAGACACATTGCCTAACGAAGTGGATCTTACAAATAAGGTTATTTACAACTCTTACTTGCCTAATCTAAGAGAATAATCTAAAACTAGAGAATACTCAATCCACCTATATAATACCTAATAGAGATGCGCCGAATATTCGTTTTGTATTCGGCCGAATTATCCGGTTTTTGTGCCGAATATATTTGGTTGTATTTTCTTGGCTAGATGATCGGGTATGGAACAAAAAGACAACTTCTGTAAGATTTATGTTTCTTATGTCAACATAATGATTTCATAGGCTAGTGGTAGTACAGTATAGTCAACTTATGTTTTAATATCGCCTGTAGTGACACGAAATGTTTATGTTGTCTAAGTTGTTTCCGTTGCTAATCAATGTAATTGGAAACCGAATAATGCGGTCGAATATCTTGTTCTTAAACCGAATAATATTCGGTATTCGGCAAGACCACTATGCGGCGCATCTCTATTACTTAAGTAGTAACCGGGCACATGAAATGTCGATGTTGACATATCTGCCCCTTTCATTGGTGTATGCATTTGCTTAAGTTGTTATATTGACATAGCTGTAGAAAATAGAACAATGCCATTCCACAATGCAGTAGGTAATGCTCATCTAAAACTTTATAAATCTACATGTATGTTGATTTAAAGATAGTTTGAAGGCAACATTATGATGTAATTATGTTGTAATGGACAAAGACCTTTACTATACTACACAAGGCATATAAACATAATCAAACTTATAAACGCCTCTTTTTGCGTTAGGTTCATTAGTGGTTAAGAACAAGCCAATAAGCACGAATTATTTCTCTTGAAATAACTCCTTGTAAGTAATTCATATTTTAGGGAGTAGGAATTTCTTTATGAACTGTACTTACTTGGCTACACATATAACCGCGTGAGCCGAGTGAGCGACCGTGGGTGGATGTGTAATCAGTGTGTCTTTTTTCCATATCATAGGAGATTCTTTCATTTAAAGTAAGAACACGCATTCGCTCTCGACGCTCCGTCGCTCGTGCGTTTCAGTGTGCCAATCGCCAAAGCCTATATAATATTTAATGAAGATTCAAACACATATTTGAATCTAATCACTTCAAGGCTGACTTTAGAACTAAAGGCGTCTTGCAGGTAATTTTATCTAGTTCAAAACTCGTTTTTTTTTACATTTTAGTCATAGTAAAAATGCCAAATTATATCCAGTTCCAATCTAGACTTAAATTTCCTGCAAGTGGGTCTTACTTAAACATTAACATAATCTGTCAAGTATACATAAATGTATACCGTGGGGTAGCGGCTAAAGAATACTACTAACCCATCTCTTCCCTTGGGTTTAGTAAAAGGCGACTAACCCCCGAATACAGAAATGCTACTAAAATTTTGAGCACTGCTTATAATGTTATGTGGAAAATACCTATCAGAATTTGTATGGAAAAACGTAAATTTTGACAATACTTAAATGTTAAGTAGGATTCAAACTTTGAGTAGCGTTTCTGTATTCGGGGGTAATGGTCTTAGAACTGCACAACCATCCAATAGCTTATAGCGGCGACGGGCTTACCACATATCACGCTGAGCGCATGTGTAGTCACTGCTTGTTGAAATGCGGACTGCTTTTGCGTTGCTTTTGCCTAGTCTCTGACTAGCCCGTTGGGGATAATGGTCGTGATTTTATGTATGTATACAGAAATGTTTTCGTAAAGGCACCTCTACAAGTGAAAATCTTTTCTTACAGAATGTGTCAATAGCGATTGTGGGTCCAAAGACTCCTCTGAAGATTTGCGAGGAGGCGGAACTAACGAGGTTCTTAGCGCTTGTCGAGGGCGAAGAGCGTCGCGGCGGCGCGGCCAGCGCGACCGGCGACGCGGGGCCCGGCTCCAGCCTCGAGCGGGAGGAGCCGGGGGACGAAAGGGAACGGGAGCCACAGGTTGCGGTGAGTCCGAACATAAATATGCTCAGACATTCACACCTATCAACTAGTCCCATTTTAAGCAACTAAATGCTTGTGCTACGGATGCTAGATGACGGACAAATATTTAATATTAGGTCCTAACCTATGAAATTGGTGTTTTGTATGGAAATTTTGGGGAATTCTGCATTTTCTAAACTAAATTTTTTTCAGTTTTCTTCACAACGACAAATACAAAGATAATAATATTTGGCATCTATCATTAGACAAGCTGTAGTAATATGTGTAATATCACACTTCATAAAAATTATTTATCGTTTTTAAGTGAATGCAAATAAAATGATGTATTCGGGAGGCACTTAAAAAGAGTTGTCTCCGTGTTCAATTTTAACACAATTAAACTTACAACAAATTATCAAAACAAATCAAAAGAGCTCAAAAATATAGTCTATTTTTAGACGAGGTAATTATTTTTTAGGAATACTTTGAATCTTAATAGTTACAGACAAAATACTAATAGAGAAAAAAAACACCAATTTCATAGGTAAGGATATATTCCCAATATATTCTTCTTCTTACCCTTTTCCCACTGTAGGTGGGGTCGGCACAACATTTCTTCTTCCATTCTCCTCTGTCACTCGTCAGCTCAGCATCCAACTCTTTTATTCTCATTACATTCTTCACGCATTCAATCCATCGCTTCTTTGGTCTTCCTCTAACTCGAGGTCCGTCCACATCCATGCTCAGCATCCTTCTTGTAATGTGCCATTCATCTCTCCTCATCACATGTCCATACCACGCTAACCTATTGCTCCTAATCTTTTCTGTCACTGGCGCTACTTTCAAACTTCCTCTAATATGCTCATTCCTGATCTTGTCCATTCTTGTGACTCCACACATCCATCGCAACATTCGCATCTCTGCTAAATATTTAATATATAAATACATATAATTATTATTCAAAATATTTATAATATAATACATGTATAATGAACATCCAAGACTGGAGAACAAATTTGGGGATCGAACCCAGGACCTCTCGTGATAGTGACGCCTTGAGACCGGCGTACATACCACGGAGGCGTCGAGGAGGAACATAGCGTATCTTCCGAATATATATGCGTCCCATATATATTCGGAACACAAATCTTGTAACGAGGCGCTATAGCAATATTAGCGACTCTTTGCTGTTATTGCGGTCTTTGGCCAGGTTCTCTTTGCTTCTCTTTCCCTTTTTTCATTGTTTTGTTCTCTAAATTCATTGTTAGAAGAGGCAGCGTCTGAAGCGGTTGGCTCATTGTAAATTATTATAAAGATATTATAATACTATAACTATAAAGGGTTGTTATCAAAATTATAAATCTTTATTGAAAACTGTTACAATATTAGCAAGTTACAAGTTAAACTATATTTATCAAGTTTAAAAGTTTACTAAAGGCACTACTTATGCTTATATTTATTTATATAAGTGAAGTCAAGTTGGAGTTTTTTTATCAGCGGTCCACCACGTCATATCCTACATCGTGGAGAAACAAATGAAGAGTTATGGGCCGTAACACCACCACTGCCCAATGCGGGTTGGTGGGTCTTACAGGTTTAACGTGCCGTCCGAAGAACGATGAAGTTCGAGATCACAATGTTCTAGTCACCCATCAAATCCTGACCATACAAACATCAAACTTACATTTCTGGTTTGTCCATATGGTCGGCATGTCCAAACACGAACGCGAACGTATAAAATTTTCAGAACGTACTTAGGATCCTCGCAAACATGTGTGACGAAACATAGTGTTCGATGTTCGTTAATGGTAACGCACGTGCGAACAAAGTTGTTGGATTTCACACAACGCAACGTAGAGAGGAGTTCGGTGGCGTAGTGGTTAGTACGCTTTGGCTTTCGATTGAAAAAAAAGCTACCTTCGCCATGGTCAGGCCGTAGATGGGTGACCAAAAAATTTGTGATCTAGCTCCTCTATGCTTCGGAAGGCACGTTAAGTCGTTGGTCCCGATCGCTGTTTCGACTGTTTTTACCCAGCAACCCGCATTGGGCCAGCGTGGTGGTGTTACGGCTCATACTCCTCATGTGTTTCTCCATGAGGAAGTCCTGTGCCCAGCAGTGGGACGTATATAGGCTGAGGACAGGACACTACGCAACAAATTGGTTCGCACGTGCGTACGCGGATCTAGATGAATGTTCTAGATCTCCGACCTCGTGCGCAAGTAGGTACCGAGGTTACACGCTGAAGCGATTTAACGAGTGTTGCAATTGCTCTTAGCGTTTTATTGACGAGGTTATACATTGTGATGTCGAGTTCTTCAGTGCTTCAAATGCAACCTTAGGGTCCAATTCGCATTGAGCTAGCGGTGTAACTGCCAGTATTCCACGTGTGCTTCTTATTGAAAAGCCTGTGCCCAGTTGTGGGACGTATAGAGGTTGGTGACAACAATACACGGAATATAAAAGAGTCTGTGAGCGTCTGAACGGCTGCTAAACTAGGGAAAATGCCTCGTTGTGTGATAATGTGCGGGTATCGGCGGCGTATCCTTCAATCAGTTTACATTTCCCGTCTCTACATTACGACTGACGTCACGTAGACGTTAAAAAGTTGACACGCTTGGTTTCACACACATCTTTATTCGTAAGTTATCTGTATGTAAATGTGCATCTGTTGTAAAAACAGTAATATAATAAGGGTTCGTTCTAGTCGGCAGCGGGAGGCGAAATGCGCGCCGAGATTAGCATGAAACCCAATCCCCAATCGCTCGCAATGCCCGCTGCTCTCCAGAACGAAGCCAATTCCGAAGTTTGTAGTTCATTCGCATAAAGAATCCAGTGATTCATCAATTTTGTACCTGGCCACGCCCCTCACAAATGAAATCGGTCCTAACTGGCCAATTTAACTATTATTAAACCCTATGATTGGAACCTGTCCTTTGTATGTGCTGTTCTCTATATTCTAAAGTATTTATACTAGGTTAACCATTAAACTTACTGTTTGAAATTCGTACTCAGCCTATATACGTCCCACTGCTGGACACAGGCCTTCCTCATGAGGAAACACATGGGGAGTATGGGCCATAACACCACCACGAGAAACGGTCGCGGTTGATTTCGATCAAAAGCGAAAGCGTACAAACTAGAAGTGGTCATTAAAAGTTATAACCATTAAATTAACTAGTAGCGAGATACAATAGCAGTACATTGCGTGCCGCTTATGGATATGGGTGGTTAATGGAAATCATAGGTATTACAAAAAAAAAGTACGGTCCTACTTTTTGTTCATTTTAATTGCTTGGGATGTCAGTTCTATTGACGTTTGGGCATTGGTTTGAATATTGTAATAGCCAAACTGATTATAAGTTAAGGTCTTAAGGTCAAACCGCACTTTTGCTGCGCGGCAGTGGAGCGGCGCGACAGGTTACAAAATGTTCCCAAATACCAAAATATGTCGCGCCGTGGCGCTGCCGCTAAGTGCGTTTTATTCCATAATAAAACAGTGGAAAGAATAATTTTCGTGTTGTGCCGCACCTCTCCGCTGCCGTGCAGGGCTAGACGGTTTAACCTTAATATTTTTAGGCTTAATATTTTATTCATTAGAACACACAAATTTAAAAATTATTCTGTGGAGTAGTTGAGTGTAACATAAGTACCGTTGGTTGTTTGACAGAGACTTCATCGTCGTCATCCACATCTGCCAATGTGGTTCTTATGTTGTCATTGCGCTGAAGCACACTCAGTGGCAAATCATCTAAATCTGGCATAGTGGCCCATTTTTCGTATAAAACCCTTGCCGTAGATAGTGCGTCAGGATTGTTATGTGGAATATATAGATCTGCAGTCATAAAGTCTTTTTCAACAGTCTCCTTTATAATTCTTTGAGCGAGACTCTCGCTAAAGACTTCGTCTCTTTCTTTTGCCATCAGAGCCGCTGATAAGAACGCTCTCCATCTTGGAGTGTAATAGTAAAGAAACAGCTCTGCCCATTGCTTACAGGCGTAATCAGTTATTTCTCCGTTTGGACCCCATAAAGTGATCTGATTCCTGGCGTTAAATTCATAGATATATGATTCATAGGACGTAACAGCAAATTCTTTAGCGTTTGTTATCCACTTAGTTATTCTAAATTCAGGATGCGCACTCAAAATGGTTTCCAAATCGCCCATTATATCTAGGAACTGATTTATAGTGGCGTTGAAAACCCAAATGTTTTCAAATCTGCTGTTTTTCATTTCAATGTATAGTTGTTCAGCACGATATTGCAATGCCTGTCTGGTGACATCGACGAGATCGTATTGAAATGCTTCATGGCCGTGACAATAATATGATCCGAACGCAAATTCCCTAAATGCGTTAAACAAATCCTGGCTATTATACCATGCCCAAGGTTTAATTCTAAAACTAGGTCGCCGAGTTATCACGTATTTCCCCCTAATTCTGTTCAGACCTTCGAAGTTGTATACACTTCGCAGCAGAAACTTCCACCCTTCATCCATATTGCTGCAACCATATCTTCTTCTAGCGTAATCACTTACCCAAGCTTCCAGGTCTTTGACTGGCTCAGTACGCCAGCCAGCCTCAAGCATCAGATCGTAAACCACATAGTTCTGATTAATACCTTCAGGAGTTAGGCCTATTCCAATCATGGTGCTGTTGACGGCAGAGCGCGCTTCATAGACTTTATTATTAATCGTTTGGATGCTCCCAAACATCCCTAATGTACCGCCAAAGTTATGTAACATGCACCATATGAAGGGCTGCCCAAAATACATATCATAAAAATTATATTGGGGCCACTGCTCCGATTGCAGATCTAACACCAACATTCTTCCGTTTGGAACAGATGTTAAGAATGCTTCTACCCTGTATTCGGGCCACAAAAGGGGATCATGGACGAACATCCAGTTTTGAACTAACCATACAGCTTTATCATCCGATTTATTTAATGTTGTAAATATTGCTTTTGCTGTGTTCTTCACGAAATCCGTTGACCATCCAGAGATTCTTATTTCGTTGAAAGGGTCGACGGCGTAAATGTGATTAGAAGATGACCCTCCTGTTATTTCTCTCAAAAACATTGAACCTATAGTTGAAAATAAAGGTTCATTTGGGTCCAAGAAATAATCACAACAGTAATTGTCGTTAAACTTATTCCATGTGTCAACAGCGTGCAATGTTGTATTAGGATAGATTCTAGAAAATGCTCTAGGCACATGACCATTGAAAGCGGGGAAAACTGGCACAATTCCTAGTCGGAACATGTAGTCGACGATAGCTTCTTGAATACCTCGTCTCTTATCATGCCAGGATTGAGGCAAGGGTCCACCCCATCCGCGCAGGTTTCCCATTCGCAACCACGAGAAAAAAGCGGGACCGGTAAAATGCTGATTGATTTCTTCCTGAGTCATTCCTAATGCAGTATAGATGCGCGCCCAAGCTGCCTCTTGTGCGACCGGGGCTAAAGACAAATTTATACCGTTTAGTGCCATCCACTCAACGTGGTCTTCCCATTGAGCCGTATTCCACCAAACAAAGCTGTAAGATTCTGTGCAGACATTCTGATAGTACCGAAATCTGTCACTAGCGGTCACCACCTCGTCCACAGAGGGTAGTTGAGCCGGGATATTAACATTCTTAACTTGCCACGCGATCTGGCTTTTACAGTATTTCTTCAAGTAGTAATTGAATCCCCACACAGCTGCAACACCGGTGCTTGCTCTGATGTGAAGTTGTCCATTAATGGTGCGTAGAGAGAACACATCTTTTTTTTCTTGGAAGAGAAGTGGGTTAACCTCAACAATCACTTGTGATACATATTTCGAAATAATCTTGATGGCTGCCTCTTGCTGTACGCTAGCTGGGGTTTTGGTTTGTAGCACAGATGGGTCTAGGTAGTCTAGATTTAATGCGCTTGAGAGTGCAATTGTCGCGAATAAAAATAGATAATACCACTTCATGGTCGTGTCTCATCGCCCCGGCGGCGGCGCACGTTATGTCTTCAATTTCAAGTGTAATCGTCCAATAACAAGCTGACCATTGACCCCAGACATTTACGCTCGATAAAAGATTAACTCAATTATGTTTACAAGAAATACATTTCACCATTGTGTGTCTCTCGATAACGTGTATTTTTACTTCGTTGAAGTTTTAATTTGTTATTTATGTTTAGATAAGTTTATGAACTATTGGATTGAACACTATTGCCCATTTTTATTAGTTAAAATAATTAGACAGATTAAATATCATTTTTTTTAGATAATTTGAAATAACTGGCTGATATTTGAAACTAAACATTCTACATTAAATAAACAAAAAATATATTTTATTTTAAAGGATAATAATAACATAATTAACCTTAGATATTACAAAATATAATGACGCTGAAGGACATTTCAAACTGTAAATCAATTTGGTATAACACATGTTTACTGATGCAAATTGTTGTCTTTCAGGTGGCAATGGATACCGAATAATTGCTGAACGATTGCAGGGTGTACCTTCAACAGAAGTGGTGATTTGTGATGACAGTGATGTCACTACATCACAACCAAGGCTGCCTTCATTTTGGGATGCCCTTACTGTTCTCCCTTTCTTTTTACTCAAATTCAAAGACTTGCCTTGGCCAGTGTTTGGTTTGTGATTCGCTATTATATAAACTGTGTGGATGTTTATTCTAAAATTAAATTGGGTATTTTTTTTCTCAGCGATGTTTAAGTATTGTTTTTTACTCAAACATATTGCACAGTGGGCTTAGAAGTATGTAAACAGAAGACAAAAGAACTTTAGAGTAGCGTTGCCAGACGTCCCGATTTTTAACTGAAAATTTAATGTCCCGCGCGGGACATTGTCAGTCCCGCTTTGTATGGACTCGAGTTATTAAAATTTTTGGTAATTTTTGCTATTGTCACGTAATCGAAATTCAAAACTAAAAAAAAAAACAATTAAAAACATCTGATCCTATACTCCAAAAACTAATTCGTGATTCGGACGCGATTCGCAGATACATTGCTCATCAATTTTAGACTCTGTTGTTAAGGAAATAGTGACAGGAAACAAAATAGGGCGTCGTCTGATTATCGTTTAATATTTTTCGTTGTAGATCTTCTGAATAATAATCCTTTTTTTTCTACGTCCCGCTTTTGACGAAATAATCCCGCCTTTCTCACTCAAAAAGTTAAAAATAACCGACTTGCTAATAAACATCTGGCAACACTGCTTCAGAATGGCTTGATTTCCAAACCTTAACATTTGTCAGTAGCTATTTATAATAGCTATTAAAAAATGTCCATATAAAACATAACATAACATAAATTATCACGCCTCTTTCCCCGAAGTGGTGGGCAGAGGTGACCATGTATGAAAAGGCAATTAACAAGATATTCACAATTTGGAGATTTTTTTATGTACACCCATACAAAATATTTTTAAATGTTACATTTGTAATCGAATGTGTTAACAAATATTATAAATATGAAGTCCACTTTAGTTTATACGGTACTTTCAAACTAAACACTGGCTAAGGCAAATAATGAGAGCACTTTATTTTCTCTTCTTATCTATTGTAAAACTATTAAAAACATGTGTATCTTCGTAATCGTTGTTTAATTTAGATTATTATAACTAGAGATCGGGTATTTGGATGCATATTTACCTAAAGTTAAGATGTTACACTTTTTTATCGAAATTTAACACATATTTTGGATAAAATCAAATCAATTTATTGCAAAAAATATGGTCGAAATATACAAAGTTGAAATTGTTTAGGTACTATCACATATTTTTACTGTCATACAGCATGCAATATCACCTGACCACCAGATTGAAAAGATTTTTGCCTGTATTAACAAAGACAAGTACTTTATAGCACTCATGTTGTACAGGTCTTAAAGCTAGTAATAATTCTAACATCTCCAGTTCACATGCGTGAACCATGAGCTGTTCTGAAGCTTAGAGATTTTCCATGTCTACTTCCCACGGCACCGTCATAGTTACTAATAATTTGGGCTAGACAATCTTTAAATCTTTTAGCATTTTTATGTGTATAGTATTAATGTAGTTTTTCATAATCCTGTAATACTCAGTATTTGTATCGGATGAATCTTGTAAGTTAATATTAAAATAACCAGAGATAATTATTTTTCTATAGCTTTTTTGCGTAAAATTCATAATGCATGCAAGAAAATTATGGATTGGAATTTGATTTTGAAATTCGATAGATGCAAATAATGATATACTTGTACTTCGGAATATCTATACCACAACACTAATATACAAAATCACACCTTAAGTCATCCAAAAACAAGATTTTATTAAATTCAATGTAATCTCGGCACATTAAACACGATCCTTCTCGTCGCTATTTCTTTCTGCAATAGCAATCTGCGAAGACAAAACCATTCAATCTTATAATAAGGAGAACCGAGTTTAATAAAAATGCTGATATTATTTTTTTATTTTAAATATTTAAAAAATTTCATAACACCATCTCTTTTCTTATCTCCTTTATCTAATTGTAACCTACCATTCAACTATGTATGTTTTACACACTTGATAGGTTGGTAAAATTTAATGTTAACTTAAATGCATCTAATTAGTTATGCAATCCCGAAATACCGGGATTTTAATTTTTATAAAAATTATTTTGGAAGTCGCTTCCATAACATGTTAGAGAAATGCATCTGAATATCCGATCTCTAATTATAACAACCAAATCGAAGATATTCTTAAGAAGGGCATCATAGCATCTTGAACAGGCATGCATGAAGACATTGATAGGGAATGAAATTAAAGCTGTGTGTCAGGAACGTAGCAAGTGGAAGGTTGTAAAAGAAATTCATGTTGATTTGTTTACATAAATATAATCACGACTGATAACAAGAACCACAAAAGGACTTCATTGCCATAATCAGCACTTCACCAAGTTGTACAGCACACGAGGTTTTCTTGTATTTCTTTCCAAATATTCAAGATTTTCAAAAAGTCCCGTGTAGTGGTCGAAATAATTATCTACCATAGCATTAAATACTGACTGCATTATAATTTATAACAAAAACAACCTAATTAATCGAAAACAAACATACATTTTCGAAATACTTTCGATGTCAATATGTAGTAAATGTAAGTAAAACGGAGGTTAAACGTTGTTGTCAGGCTCGGTTAAGTTGATCGGTTGTTTAAAAGCTGTAATAGATGGTTAACGTGTGGTGAACACAAAAACTAATTTAAACAGCAGTTTATCTTATAATCAGTTGTTTTAAATGTTGGTGAACTCGGTCCGTATTCCACATTAAGTTTGATTCTCAAATGCACATCACTTCCTTTATTGGTGTCACGGCTGGTTTGCATAGATACAAATAGAGAAAACAAATAATATGAGTAAAATATACGCATATAATATTTTTTTTAGCTTTAGGTAAAGCCTAGCTTTGTTAAAAAATATATAATATTTGCTTTTTGTGACAAAATTTTACCAAGATTCAGTTAGTTTTTGTAGTTCAAAAAATGGACACGCGTAAATATTTTCTTCACTGTGTAGGCCCCCTGTGTATCCCTTAACATAATTATTGTAACTTCAAAACCTAGAAAAAAACTAAAATTAAATCGAACTAATGCAATCGAACACAGTTCCATTAAACCCCGTCCTACTTTTAAATTTGAAATTTCAAACAAGAACTTTTAACTGTCAGGTTATGTTTACCACAAAATAATTTACTTTAATTAATTGCTCAATGTTTAAGATTTTCATAAAAACTGCCACATGTTTGCTATAACTACTTTTTTTTACAAATTCTGACTCCCCAAAACAATTGTTTACTTCCCAAAACTGTTGTCGATCGCCGGTCATAATGCACTGCACCATCAGGTAGCCTACTCTTGAACGCAATACCGATCGATCGGCATTCAGATTAAAATAGTCTAGTAAGTGTTTGAATGAAACACAAAGTTATCTAGTTAGAAAGTAATTGTATTTGCACCATAATCACAACAATACATTTACCACTAATTCACAATAAGCCGTAACAATTAATAATACAAATACTACCTGTTTCAATCAACACTATTCCGTAATCACATCACATCACACGACATTTCCCTTTTTCCTGTGTTTTCATCAAAGCACTTCAACTTATCTCACTTGGCGCGAATGGCGCACACCGTCTGTCACTTTGACAGTTCATTCCGTACAACGCCATCATAGACTTAATCTAGGCACTGGAGCTATCAGATATACAGCCACTATATAATTATCCTAACAGCTCGTCCATCCTGAAATTGACGGGTCCCTCCGTCATGAAAATTATAAATAACGTCAAATTATAATACTATCAATAAGCATAGTTATAGAATAAACTGGCCATAAGTATATTTCATCAGCAACTTAACAGACATTTATACAATACATGTCAAATTTATATAGCATTAAAATTAAATGACTATAGTTTTAATATTATGTATGACATAAATTACATTAAAATTGATTTGCTTTTGCCACTACTTTCTTTTAGCCAGTTCAATACCGGAAGCCCTACTCTGGGAAGAAGCTGGCAAGAAACTAAACAAGGGTTACATCCTCCCTTTACATAATATCAAATTCAGTTTATTAAACTACATACTATTTGTCTTTAGTACAAATCAATATAACTGGGTCGTCTGGGTAGTCTTTAAAATCCTGAACTTTATAATATGCTTTTTCCTTACGGGTTAAAACTGATGCAACAGCATTTCAGTTGCAGGATGTGGGATTTAGTTAAATATACTTGTATGCATTTTCTTGCCATAACACATTCCTCTTGCCATCATTGCTAATATCAAGCCCACGTAGTTATCTCGCATAGGAAATTATTCAAGGAACTTTAATATTCTTCCATACCTGCCAATAATGCAGTAAACAACTAGGTAATTCATGTTATGCAACCAATGCAGCTTAATAACTTTTCAGTACACCGTATCTACGTATCTCACCGTATCACCGTACTTACGTATTCTAGAAGACGGCTAAATATGTTTAATATAAATATTCAAACTATTGTTAATAAATACATATGCATCCAAGACTAGAGGACAAATGCTGGCATCCATTACACAAACATTCGCCCCCACCGGGAATCTAACCCAGTACCTCTCAAGATTAAAAGGAGCGCAGTCGTGAACAGTACGCAATCAAGTCACAAAACAGTACACTATCAAGGTCCTGATATGATACCAGGACTTTGTTATACCTTATACCTGAAAGATTAGGTAAGAAACAATGTGTAATCTCTTCTCTTTTCATCCGTATACTTATAGACGCGTATTCTTCAACTTTAGTAACCATGTTAATACCTAATATTGTTTCTTCTCAAGCCACCGGTTCAAACTCCCATATCAGATTACGGCTGTGCGATTTTTGATACAAATCTTCTAAGAGAGCAACATTATGCGCATACCGCGACAAAACTATGAAACTCATATACATTGATGACACTTAGCTTGAAAGCTAAGATGTATTCTTAGCTTTAAAACAAATATAATGCCTATTTAGCATTAAAATCTAGTACACACTAGATTAAACTTACTAAGAATAAAATTGTTTTTTTTAATACAGAAAACCAAATGGAAACATTGAAATGACCTTTACATAAGACCTTTAATTATTCTATTACGAGTATTTAAATGCGCACACCCCGCTGATCAACTATTATAAGTTTAAGACTAGGAAATGTTTGATTTCAAGTATTTCACACAATACATGTTAAAACAACAGTATTCTTGCCTATTACCGAAGCATCATTCCTCATCAAGACAATAAAAACTCTCTTCGAGACATTACGAATAGCAGTATTGTTTATGTAAACAACACCGTGCGTACACATGCAAATTCTGAGATTAACTAAAACGTAGGTGTTGAATTGTAAAGTTCTAAGCCAACGAATATATTAGAAACTTATCTAAGACTATTACTGTCATTAACAGTGCATTAACAGCGCAAACTTCAATTCGAGAAATCAATATCATCTTAGTCTAGTGTCCTCACTATCACTATCTTCCTAGCAACCGACCGACTTATCGAGCCTCTGTTATTTTGTAACGTAGTCCCGTTCTCGTCTACTCTAGTGATCGCCTCTCAGGGTATCTCAGATTACGTCTTGAGCTGTGTCGGCTACGCGACAAACCGCTACCAGCCGCTTATACTAAAGATCTATTTTTCGAGCATTGCTGATGGAACTCTCTGTCATTATGACCTTGCTGCATCAACTTTCCGCTCCTTTAGCTTGAGATCAATCTGGTGCATGGTGCTTACGAGATTGCCTTTTCTGGCTCTCTCTCGCTCTCTCACCTATGGCACCTCTTGACTGTTGATACCAATCTGGTGCATGGTGCTTACGAGATTGCCTTTTATCGCTCTCTCTCGCTCCCTCACCACGACCACATGACTCACTGATCTCCTACCAAAGCAATATAAACTAATATGACAAGTGTATGGTGTTTACGAGCTTGCCTTTTATGGCTCCCTCTCGCTCTCTCACCTTGACCACACATGACTTACTGATCTCCTATCAAAGCAATATAAGTAAATTAATATATCTCTCACCACCCCTGCGATTTATGCAGGGTTGCTCTGCCGACGACAACCTGGTACCTCGTTGCCAGGAATCTACCACTCATTGTCGCTCTTCTGGCGGTTGCCTCGAACGGCTACTGGCACGATCAGCTCTTAGACTACGATTTGCACGTTGCTCTCGAAGCAATTGCCACATTTTATCATCAGAGTCCATGATTCTACAAATATATCAAATACATTTCAGTTTTAACCTTGTGGGGCGATGATAAAATCAGACTCTTTATATAGATCAAATATCTTTATATTTTATACAACACATTTGTTGAATTGTTCATATTATATAAATACCACATCAAGGGTCTAAGCAATATCTATTGAATTTTTTAAAACCAAAATTCTTAATATATTTCAACACTACTTCAATGTCCTGCCCAGATTAATAAAGATAATAGTTTCATTTAAAGTAACATATTTCTTGGCATGGTCAGGATCTTCATCCATCAACTTAACAGTAATGTGCATTCCACATTTCGTGTCGTAAGTTACATATGTTTTTTTTGTAATGTGAGCTTTATGTCCTGGTTTAGACTCATAATGCTCACTTTATTATGCTCATGCACCTTTTCATTCCTTTTTCTATTACCATTACATGCTATTTATAATCCAGAAAAGTTTAATTTGGTTAATTTCTCAAAAATATCAACAGTGCATTTTTAATTTCTCCGCATTCATTTCATAGAAATTATGTTTTTCTTCGTTTTTTTTTTATTATTTCCAATTATTCCAATAAGTCAAAGTTTTTCTCTTTAAGTAATTATTAATCAATTAATTGCAATAAATAATTTCATTAACATTAGCAGATTAATGATAATAAATCTGTGAGAGCAAATATTAGCAAGAGGTATAAAATAGGTGGCATTTAGTAACACAAAATGGAACTTATTTTAACAATTTGCCGCCATTGCTATGGTGTAATTTTAACATTTTGTAGCATAAACATTTAGTAAAAAGTCTTATTTATTATTTACCTAATAAACAATTTTTAATAGGTTTTCAGTCAATTCAAAAAATATAAACAACTTGTCCAAGCAGGTTGTAACTGAGTACACTACCCTTATTATCAAACATATTTAAGATATGCAACCAAAGGTTCTAATATAAATTATATTTAATGAATTTAACAATTCAGATGAATTTAGTTTAGGACTAAAAATCATACTATCTGAAAAATGTTATTTATTATCAAATTTAAGTGAGTTTTTAACGGATACATTGTAAGATGGTACTTATTAAATTCTTTGGATATTTATTATTATTTTGTCATGTGACACCATCATTTCTGCTTAGGTCTTGAATTCTATTTTCTTGTGACCTTTCACTAGGACTTATTACTAATGTTACAAAGTAATTCTTTTTTTAAATTATAATTTATATTCAATTTTATTTTTATGCTTAAATTCCTAATTATCGTGATAATTTGTATGCTTCCGTGAGCTATTGTGTATTTAAAAACACACATGCTTAAATAGTGACTATCTGGTAAACTCTCAGAGTAAACAGAACTGGAGTAGCCTTTGTCTAACATTCCCCTCTGCCAAATGCACAAGCATCGGATGCTTGCACGTTTAATAAAACTAGTTGAGCCGCCATTTTGACAGCCATAACATTGTAAACGTTGCGGCGATCAGAGCTCCCGCAAAAATGCCTGCCTGTGCTGTTTTTTGTTGTAAAAATAAATAGAAAACATCGAGTATGCTAAAAGATGGTGTCACCTTTTATTTGTAATTATAATTTTTAAGATTTCATGATTATTTACTTCATTATTTCATGTTTTAGAATTCTACGATTTCAAATTTCGAGCGCTAGTCTCGTGGGGAGTGCGGCTGTGACGTTGTCAAAACGCACACCCCACGTGACTATTTTAAGCGTGTGTGTGCGTAAAATTTAAATTTGTGTGTCGAATTATGCATGTGTGCATTTGTAAAAACGGCTGGCTTTGAGTGCAGTGGTAACCTCACCCCCCGCAAGAAATGGCAGAAAAAAATGTTTGAGAAATTGACTAATGGCTACTCCAGTTCTGTTTACTCTGAGGGTAAACTCCCAAAAATTTGTCAAGATTTTGGTTACTCTTCCAACAATGTTGACAGATCACTACACAGCTTATTATTACCTTTATTAATCTGGGACTGTAAACTCTATTTACTTATTTCATTCATTTGCAGCTCGCACTATAAGTATAGCATAGCATCTCGAACGCAATAACCAACTTATTGCATTCATCACGATGCACTGTTAATGTTTCTCTTTCTTTCTTATTTATCACACATTTTATAGACATCACAGTTGATACAACACTGCATTACCAAATAATAATTAAAATACATAATGAAGATAAATGAATGTAAAACCATTATGATCGACCATCATAATGACTGTTAGCAAACATAAATTATAGTGTATTGGTGTTGTCTACAATCATTATTGACCTTCAATAGATTTGTTTCAAATAAGTCTCAAATACGTACCTACCGAAGAAAATAATCAATTATTTCATGTGAGCATTGGATAAACGGACAGTAAACGTGAATTTATGTCTGCTTATCTCACTTCTGAAGTTAAAATAGTCTAGTAAGTGTTTGAATGAAACACAAAGTTATCTAGTTAGAAAGTAATTGTATTTGCACCATAATCACAACAATACATTTACCACCAATTCACAATAAGCCGTAACAATTAATAATGCAAATACTACCTGTTATAGAAACTTTTTGGTTTTTTATATGTCTATGTAATTTGAATATTTTTAAGTTGTCATTTTATGATTTTAAAAAAATGTGAAAGTATTTTCTTGTATTATAAAGGTCATTGGACGGACGACATCGTGCGCTGCGTGGGCCCTCTATGGACTAGAGTGGCCAAAGACAGGCAGCAATGGAGATGCATGGAGGAGGCCTTTGCCCTATCATGGGCTCCCAAATAAAATTTAATATTAATATTAAGTATTTTTTATATTGTTTCATTATAATTGAATTAATTAATTTTGTTTTTATAAATGTAATTCAATTAGTTTATTTGTTTGGGAATTAAACGGCTTTATTATTATAAAGGTCATTGAGATTTAGTGAAGTCGTTTTCTCTTTCTTCTAAATTATTCGCTCCAGAGAACCCTTAATCACAACATCTGGCGACCGTGTGGAAAAAATGGAACGAGCAAGAGAAGAAAGGAAGTTATTCAGACGTTTTTTCACTTCAATGGCAAATAAGTTAGATAGTCACATTATTAATAACGAATTGCAATCAGCCAAGCAAGTCTACGATTCTTTGGGTGAGGCCTACAGAAAATTAGAGACTATCGACAATATAATACTGGGACTATGGTTGGATATGACAGATCGCAATGAAGAAGAGTATGAGACGGATATGGATGGTACCGAAATGTATAATGAAAGATGGTTTTCACTTAAAAATGGTTTCCTGAGTTTTGTTGAGAAATATAATGTAGCTCAGGCGAATGTTAATGATGGTGAGAATCTAAGTTATAGAAGCCTAGAAAAGGGGTCGATATGTTATAATATGGCGACAAAGAACCCAGGTAGGCACTTTCGGTTACCGAAACTAGATCCACCTAAGTTCGATGGTAACGTAAGGAATTGGCTTGGGTTTTGGGGTCAATTTAAGAAGATAGATAGTGATGAATATATTGACCTTGAAGATAAGTTCCAATTTCTGCTACAGTGCATGGAACCGGGCTCGAGCGCAAGGGAATTAATACAAAGTTATCCTCCGTCCGGTGACAACTATGAAAAGGCTCTCGAACAATTGAAAAATAGGTACGCGAGAGATGAAATTATTATAGAGCATTACGTTCGAGAACTGCTTCAGTTGGTTCTAGCTCAAGCAAAAGGGAAGCCAAAAATCTCTACAAGAACTTTATATGACAAGATCATGACACAGATACAGGCGCTGGAAACTATGGGAGTAACCAAAGATAAGTATGCCGCTATATTCTTTCCATTAGTAGAGTCAGCCTTGCCGGAAGACATTTTAAGGGCTTGGAACCGATCTAGATTGAACTCCACTGATAGTCAATTAGAAAAATTATTAGTGTTTCTCAAACACGAGGTAGAATCCGAAGAAAGGATTTCTGTAGCTAGAGAGGGTTTTTTGAGAGAAAGTTATACTGAACCATGTCCATCTTCAGCAGCTTGCTTTGCAACCACAGTTGACAAACATGATCAGAGACAAGCTACTAGAGAGAAATTATGCTTATTTTGTGATAAACCTTCGCATGCTAGCTCGGAATGTGTCACGGCTATAAAAATGTCCTTGGATGAGAGACGAGATTTTTTGAAGCGAAAGAATGCTTGCTTTATTTGCTTGAATATTGGACATAGTTTTAAGCGATGTAAGAAATACCCGAAATGTATCATATGTTCCAGGAGACATTACACGCTCATGTGTGGAGAGCCAAAGACGACTCAGCGGATACAAAAAGAGGAAGAGAAAGTTACGAATAGCCCTGCTGTGTTCAGTGGTACAACTTCGAAAATTGATACCGTACTTTTGCAGACCATCAGGTTAGATGTTGTTAATGGCTCAGAGAAATATAGAGTTAGAGCGCTCATCGATTCAGGTGCTCAGAGATCGTTTATTAAGAAAGAAATCGCGGACAAGCTGAAATTACAACCGTGTGGTCAAGAAGAAATTACGCATACTTTGTTTGGAGGTATTGTAACCCAGAAAGAAGTCAAACGGTCATTCCTCGTGTCTTTAAGAAGTATAGATGAAGAATTTTCGATGGAGTTGCAAGCCTTAGAGGAGCATGTTATTTGCGGCTACCTACCTAAAATTCAGCAGTCTGTTATGCTATCTGATTTGAAGAAAAGGGGCATAATTTTGAATGACTCAGCTAATGAAGATTTAGAGATTGGATTGCTTATAGGAGCTGATGTATCAGCATCGTTGTTTACAGGTCGGAGTATTCTGATAAAAGATAATTTGTGAGCCATAGAGACAACGTTTGGATGGACAGTTCAAGGTCCAATACCAGGTATTTACTGTTCGACGATATTCTATGGATCTACAAATACGCTTGCCTGCTTAGTAGATGTAAGTGACTTATGGAAATTAGAAACTATAGGCATAAGAGATGATGCAGAAGTAAGAACGGAAAAGAGAATAGAGGAAGAGGTAATGAAATTTTTTAGAGACACTATAAGGAATGATGATGAGCTTAGGTATGAGGTGAGACTTCCTTGGAAGGATATGGCTATAAATTTGTCCACCGATTTTAATATTGCGTTGAAGAGACTCTATGGCACGACGAAAAGATTGTCTTCACTTGGAATTTTAAAAGACTACGATGACATCTTTAACGAATGGCTACATAGCGGTATAATAGAAGTCGTCACTGAAGATGATCCAACTACTGGCCACTACCTTCCTCATCATGCCGTTGTAAAAGAATCTAGGATCACCACAAAAATTCGTCCAGTGTTTGACGCTTCAGCTTCAGAGAATAATAGCTTTTCATTAAATTCATGTTTGGAGAAAGGCTCTAATTTAATAGAAATGATTCCTAGAATTTTGCTAGAATTTCGTAGAGGAGCTATAGGAATTACGTCAGATATAAAGAAAGCATTTCTACAGATATCCCTTTACGAGGAAGATAGAAATTTTCTAAAGTTTCTGTGGTGGCAAGACGTTAATAAGTCTGAGCGTAAGTTAAAGGTGTTTAGACATAGGAAAGTTGTCTTTGGAGTCACGACAAGTCCTTTTTTGCTGTCCGCCACGATTCAGTATCATCTCGATAAATATGAAGGAGATACAGCATCAATGCTCAAGCGCTGCTTTTATGTAGACAATTGCATAACAAGCGTTGATACATTATCGGAAATGAATCTTTTTATTCAGGAAGCAAACACAATTATGTTAGAAGGTAAATTTGAGTTAAGAACATGGGTCACGGGTCCAGTCAATATAGATGATAAGCATGAAACGATTTCAGTCCTAGGCCTTATTTGGGACTCTCGGAAAGATGAGCTGTACTGTAAAGTTCCTGCACTAAAAAAGTATAATGGCAAGCTTACTAAGAGGTCTCTTTTATCGTTGGCTCAAAGTATATTTGATCCTATCGGATTTACATGCCCTACAACACTTATTCCGAAACTCGTTTTGCAAAGGTGCTGGCTAATGAAAGTTGACTGGGATCATAACTTACCGCAAGCTATGGAGAAAGAAGTAAAAGACTGGATATCGCAACTGCATTTGTTGGAACAGTGTCGAATACCAAGACGAATTTCTAGAGTTTTATTAAATCCAGATTCGACAACCATACACATTTTCTGTGACGCTAGTCAAACAGCATATTCAGCTTGTATCTTCATCAGGTCGCAGTATGAAGCTCACGTCCAAGTACAACTAGTCATGGCGAAATCAAGGTTAGCGCCAGTTAAACCAGTCACTATACCAAGACTAGAATTGATTGCTGCTCTAATGGGTTCCAGATTGGCAAACGAAGTTATTGAAGGCTTGAATTTGAGGGATTATAATGCACATTATTGGACAGATTCTAGTGTAGTCTTGGCTTGGATCAAAAGAAAGTACGGACTTAATGTTTTTGTACAGAACAGGGTGAAGAAAATTATTGAACGAACCAAGTCAGATGACTGGAAACACATTCCGAGACATCTCAACCCAGCCGATCTACCTTCTCGGGGCTGTAACGCCGGTTGTCTGAGAGATTGTCGTTGGTGGGAAGGGCCGCAGTGGTTGAAGCTAGAAGAATGTGAATGGCCTAACAGTTATCCTGATCCAGATATCAAAGAAGTGAACAAAGAAGTGAAGAAAAATTGCTTAATTGTTGAAGGACATACAAGTTTTGTAAACAGCTTCGCATATTTTTCAAATTACAAGAAAATTGTACGACAGATGGCTTGGTGTCTACGCTTCACGTATAATTCTAGGCACAGCAATGGTAGAAAGGAAGGGTCAATCACAGGCGATGAATATGAAACGGCAGAGCTAAAACTGTACGCGCTAATACAAGCTGAGGATATACAAAACCTGAAGGGCTCGCAGCATATGTATAAAATAGAAGTTGTCAAAGATGACATGGGTATTCTGCGGGTTAAGACTAGGTTAACCTTACTATCAGAATCCACCGGATTTTTGTTTCCTATACTTCTGCCAGGAAAACATTTTATTGTGGAACGGTTAGTTAGAGAAAAGCACAAAGATCACCTTCATGCTGGTTCGCAAACTCTGACAAATATTTTACGAGAGAAGTTATGGATTGTTGGTATCCGGCGGCTGTCCAAGAAGATAGTTCGACAATGTATGACATGCACGCGCTTCAGAGCGAAGTCTTGTATGTCAGCACCAGCACCCTTACCTGTTGCTCGCATTACTTGTGGTACAGCCTTTGATGTCACGGGCATTGACTTTGCGGGACCCTTATATCTACGAACAGGAAACAAGTGCTGGGTGGCAATATTTACGTGTGCAACATATCGTGCAGTTCATTTGGAACTGTGCACGTCACTTTCTACAGAAGATTTTATTATGTCTTTGAGACGCTTTATGGCAAGACGTGGCAGAGTTTCCATAATATATACGGATAATGGAACGAATTTTCTTGGGGCTAGTAACCTGTTAAACACCGTTGATTGGCGAGAAATAGCCGAGAAAACATCTGCTGATAAGATAAAATGGCGATTCATACCTCCTCGTGCGCCATGGTGGAGAGGGTTTTGGGAGCGTTTGGTAAGGTCGTTAAAGGAGATAATGAGGCGAGTTATCGGCAAGGCAGCACTCACTTTGACAGAATTGTCAACACTCCTCTGTGAATGTGAAGCCATATTGAATGCGAGACCATTAACTTATGTATCAGATAATACGGAAAATTTAAAGCCGCTGACACCATCCATGTTTTTTCAAGATGCTAAATGTGACGCCTATTTTACTGATGACTTTGACCAAATAGATACTAAATCTCTAAATATTCGGCTGCGGTACATTCAGACCATCCGTCAAAATTTCAAGGTACGTTTCAAGAGTGAGTATTTGGCATTGTTGGTCCAAAAGACCTCTGATACGAAGACCCGTAGAACCGTAGCGGTTGGAGACATCGTACTGTTGGAAGTTGAAGGCTGCCAGAGAATTAATTGGCCACTAGCCATTGTCAAAGAGATTATGAAGGGGCCAGATGGTGTTCATCGAGTGGTTCGTTTGGGGACTTCACGCGGTGATAAAGTCCGTGCAATTGAGCGGGTATACCCTCTGGAACTATCGGGGAGCCTCGAGGTTCCAGACATCAACGAAACGAGAACAGTTGCAGAATCCACGACTGCCGAAAGCACAGAGTCGGAACGGCAGTCTCGCTACGGACGGCAAATTAAGATGCCTAAGCGGTTGGACTTATAATTGTGTGTGTTTTCGTGTGTGTCCTACCTATGTGTTTTATTTTGTTGTGTTGGTGTTTCTTTTTTTTGGTGTGCAGTGTGTTATAGAAACTTTTTGGTTTTTTATATGTCTATGTAATTTGAATATTTTTAAGTTGTCATTTTATGATTTTAAAAAAATGTGAAAATATTTTCTTGTATTATAAAGGTCATTGAGATTTAGTGAAGTCGTTTTCTCTTTCTTCTAAATTATTCGCTCCAGACAACCCTTAATCATAACACTACCTGTTTCAATCAACACTATTTCGTAATCACATCACATCACACGACATTTCCCTTTTTCCTGTGTTTTCATCAAAGCACTTCAACCACAGACTAAGTAGAGATACTACGATGTAATGAAAACAAATATGGCCGCCGGTTATGGTCGACTTCTTAGCCAATCACAGCGATTTATAAACGTCAGTTTCTATTAAAACAATATGGCGCTACCTCTAGCATTTCGTTCTATGAAGTTTGACTGCCGTGACTTCAACTTATCTCACTTGGCGCGAATGGCCACAGATTAGAGAGATATGTCTAAAGAGAATGGCGCACACCGTCGGTCACTTTGACAGTTAATTTCGTACAACGCCATCATTAAGGCCATCGTAGACTTAATCTAGGCACTGGAGCTATCAGATATACAGCCACTATATAATTATCCTAACAAGATTGTGATGTTTCTTACTCTTCAGTGGGACACTAGTGCCATAAATGGGTTCAAATTATGCGGATATTGAGGGACTTAAATGACATTGAGCTTAGCTGAAAATTGTACTCTCCTACCGCCTCTCTAGTCTCGGCATTTTGAGATATTGGATTGTGTTATTATTGAGTTTTAATTGAGATTGCGTTAGGCTAGCAGATGGCACTTGAAGTGTTGTAATTGGCTGAAGTGATAGCGCGGAAATTAGTTGGTAATTTGACAAATTATTGAAGGTGTTCCACTGTACCCCGTGTCCCACTGTACCCTCAGAGTAAACAGAACTAGAGTAGCCTTTGTCTTACATTCCCCTCTGCCAAATGCACAAGCATCGGATGCTTGCACGTTTAATAAAACTAGTTGAGCCGCCATTTTGACAGCCATAACATTGTAAACGTTGCGGCGAACAGAGCTCCCGCAAAAATGCCTGCCTGTGCTGTTTTTTGTTGTAAAAATAAATAGAAATGATTAGTTACATCATTATTTCATGTTTTAGAATTCTACGATTTCAAATTTCGAACGCTAGTCTCGTTTGGAGTGCGGCTGTGACGTTGTCAAAACGCACACCCCACGTGACTATTTTGAGCGTGTGTGTGCGTGAAATTTAAATTTGTGTGTCGAATTATGCATGTGTGCATTTGTAAAAACGTTGTGCGTTGTGCTGGCTTTGAGTGTAGTGGTAACCTCACCCCCCCGCAAGAAATGGCAGAAAAAAATGTTTGAGAAATTGACTAATGGCTACTCCAGTTCTATTTACTCTGAGACTGTACCCCATCTGTACCTACCTACATTAACTCAAATGAGAACTTTGAATGCGTGAACATAGGTATTTATGTTATCCATAGAAAGCATAATATTTTCTTCTTAAATTATTTCAAGAAAGATATCCAATAAATTTTGTGCATCATATTTCATTATCTTACCTACAAGTTGGTCCATACTTAGTTAGGAAACGTTGTATTTTAGTTGTAAAAAATAAAACCGACTCCAGAAAAACATAAGCACTGGAAAAAAAAATTGTTGCCTTCGTAAATACGCAAGTAACTTTGCTGTTGCTACAATTAATTAAAATAAAATTGCAAAAATAGTACTTACCCATAAATATTAAATTTAAAGAATTATTGCTGTACGTACTCCTACTGGTTATACGTTCCATCATCAGCTCAGCACCATAATTTGATGACTATCACATGCAAATGCGTGAATAACATATGAAAATATATGAAATGTGCCATACGTGCCTACTTATAAGCTTTGAGGGATGCCCTCAATTTCTCCAGGATCCCACCAAATGATACCGACCTCACGACAATAGAAATCCTTAGTAATATCAATGATATTTAAAGAATTATCGCTGTGCTTCTAATGGTCAAGGTGTTAAATACCTTCCATCAACAGCTCACCGCCATGATTTGATGACCATCAGATGCAATTGCTTGAATAACATTGAAAATTTATGAAATATTACATACCTACATGCTTATAAACTTTGAAGGATGCCCTCATGACAATGGTACTAACTAGAACTTATACGCTTTCAAACAAAGAAAAAATTTTCAAAATCGGTTTGTAATTGACAGAGATATCGGTGAATATGCATAATGAATCGTAACTATTCGTAACTTAAAAAATCGGTATTTTCAGAACTACTTGAAAAGTACTGAACCAATTTCAGAATTTCAAAAAACGGGACCAAGTTCCGTTCCAACCTGATATACTTAATAGCGTTTGAATCATAGAAATCGGTTCAGCCGTTTCGGAGTAATCAGTAAATTTCGGTGAACATACCCACAAATATATAAACGAACATAGAACCGCTGCCTGCTTTTTTAAAGTCGGTTAAAAAGTCGTGCATCTTCTTAATCTTCGTCTTCGTCAATTTACTACTACTACTGTAGTAGTTAATTGCCTGCGAGGATTGGCCTCTATACACACACATACACACAATCACGCCTACAATCCCCGAAGCGGTAGGAGTCCAAGGAGCACTGTGTTCCTTAAGACCACATTTAGCCATACAAAAATTGGCTTTGGTCAGATGAAAAAATCGTGAAAGAGTGGCTAGCTCATCGCCTACACAATCACAGACCCAGTACCCAATACGCCCTTAGTCGCCTTTTACGACATGCTAGGCAAGAAAAGCAGTTGGTACATTCCTTTGCTTTTTAATATAACTTCAAGGTTGCTCCAGACTATTGAAAAGCCTCTTGTGTGTTGACACAAATATGTAACATTAAATAAAACGACGTACCTAATTATATTGATTTTATTGCATACAAAATATAGGTACCCTGATAAGTAGCTACTAATGGTTTGTGGAATCTATCATAGTTGCTAGGGGTAGTTTGGACGTCACGTCATAATCAACCGTATCTGCCATTCCGTAATTGTCATCCCTCTTTATCACTTTCAGGGGTAAATCAACAAAATTAGGCATAGTTGCCCATTTTTTGTATAATTTCTTCGACAGAGAAATGGTGTCATATAGAGGAGGATTTGTTACTATTTGAGGTAGGGTCAAATCCATATACATAAATTCTTTCTCGACAGTCTCCCTAATAATTGCTTGAGTGATACCTTCATCAAAGACTTCACGTCTTGCTCTTGCGTCAACAGCAGCTGTTAAGAAAGCTCTCCATCTCGGAGTGTAATAGTAATGAAATACCTCTGCCCACTGCTTACTCGCGTAATCAGTTATTTCCCCATTTGGACCCCATAAAGTGATCTGATTCCTAGCGTTCAATTCATAGATATATGATTCAGATTCAGTTGCTGCCAATTGTTTAGCATTTGTCAACCAAGTAGATATCAGGAAGTCTTGATGCGTGCTCAAAATGTTTTCCAGGTCAACCATGATATCTAGGAACTGATTTACAGTTGCGTTGAATACCCAAGTACTGTCTGAACTATACTTTGTCATTTTAACATAAATTTGCTCGGCACGATATTGTAAAGCTTGTCTGGTGACATCCACAAGATCATAATGAAACCCTTGGCCCCAGCAAAATTGTGATGCAAACGCAAATTCTCTAAATGCGTCAAACAAATCCTTGCTTTTGTACCATGCCCAAGGTTTAATTCCGAAACTAGGTTGCAAAGTTATTACGTATTTTCCTGTAATCCTGTTAAGTCCTTCGAAGTTGTATACGCTTCGTAGTAAAAATTTCCACCCGTCACTGACATATTCACATCCATATCTTCTTCTGGCGTAATCAATTACCCAAGCTTCCAGGTCTTTGACTGGCGCAGTACGCCAACCAGCCTCCAGCATCAGATCGTAAACCACATAGTTCTGATTAATACCTTCAGGAGTTATGCCTATTCCAATCATGGTGCTGTTGACGGCAGAGCGCGCTTCATAGACTTTGTTGTTAATCGTTTGCATGCTCCCAAACATGCCTAATGTACCACCAAAGTTATGTAACATGCACCATATAAAAGGCTGGCCCAAATACATATCATACAAATAATATTGGGGCCATTGCTCCGATTGCAGATCTAACACCAACATTCTCCCGTTTGGAACAGCTGTTAAGAATGCTTTTACCCTTTCGTAACCCCACCAACTTGGATCATTAACGAACATCCAATTTTGAAGCATCCATACAGCTTTATCGTCTGATTTATTTAATGTTGTAAATATTGCTTTAGCTGTGTCCTCAACGAATATTGTAGACCATCCAGTAATCCTTATTTCGTTAAAGGGGTCGACCGCATAAATGTGATTAGAAGATGACCCGCCTGTAACTTCTCTCAAAAATTTTGTGCCTATAGTTGTGAATAAAGGTTCATTTGGGTCCAAAAAATAATCGCAACAGTAATCATCGTCAAAATTATTCCATCGCTGTACAGTGTGTAAAGTTGTATTAGGATAGATTCTGGAAAATGCTCTAGGCACATGACCATTGAAAGCAGGGAAAACTGGCACAATTCCTAGTCGGAACATGTAGTCGACGATAGCTTCTTGAATACCTCGTCTCTTACCATGCCATGATTGAGGCAAGGGTCCACCCCATCCGCGCAGGTTTCCCATTCGCAACCACGAAAAAAAAGCGGGACCGGTAAAATGCTGATTGATTTCTTCCTGAGTCATTCCTAATGCAGTATAGATGCGCGCCCAAGCTGCCTCTTGTGCGACCGGGGTTAAAGACAAATTTATACCGTTTAGTGCCATCCACTCAACGTGGTCTTCCCATTGAGCCGTATTCCACCAAACAAAGCTGTAAGATTCTGTGCAGACATTCTGATAGTACCGAAATCTGTCACTAGCGGTCACCACCTCGTCCACAGAGGGTAGTTGAGCCGGGATATTAACATTCTTAACTTGCCACGCGATCTGGCTTTTACAGTATTTCTTCAAGTAGTAATTGAATCCCCACACAGCTGCAACACCGGTGCTTGCTCTGATGTGAAGTTGTCCATTAATGGTGCGTAGAGAGAACACATCTTTTTTTTCTTGGAAGAGAAGTGGGTTAACCTCAACAATCACTTGTGATACATATTTCGAAATAATCTTGATGGCTGCCTCTTGCTGTACGCTAGCTGGGGTTTTAGTTTGTAGTATAGTTGGGTCTAGGTAGTCTAGATTTAATGCGCTTGAGAGTGCAATTGTCGCGAATAAAAATAGAAAAGATCGCTTCATGGTCGTGTCTCATCGCCCCGGCGGCGGCGCACGTTATGTCGTCAATTTCAAGTGTCCAAAAACAAGTTGACCATTGACCCCAAACATTTAAGCTCGATAAAAGATTAACTCAATTATGTTAACAAGGAATACATTTTATCATTGTGTGTCTCTCGATAACGTGTATTTTTACCTCGTTTAATTTTTTTTGTTGTAGATCTTCTGAATAAATATCCTTTTTTTTTCTACGTCCCGCTTTTGATGAAGTAATCCCGCCTTTCTCACACAAAAAGTTAAAAATAACCGACTTGCTAAAAAACATCTGGCAACACTGCTTCAGAATGGCTTGATTTCCAAACCTTAACATTTGTCAGTAGCTATTTATAATAGCTATTAAAATATGTCCATATAAAACATAACATAACATAAATTATCACGCCTCTTTCCCCAAAGTGGTGGGCAGAGGTGACCATGTATGAAAAGGCAAATAATAACAAGAAATTCACAATTTTGAGATTTTTTTATGTACACCCATTCAATATATTTTTAAATGTTACATTTGTAATAGTATATATGTGTTAACAAATATTATAAATATGAAGTCCACTTTAGTTTATACGGTACTTCCAAACTAAACACTGGCCAAGGCAAATAATGAGAGCACTTTATTTTCTCTTCTTATCTATTGTAAAACTATTAAAAACATGTGTATCTTCGTAATCTTTGTTTAATTTAGATAATTATAACTAGAGATCTGATATTTGGATGCATATTTACCTAAAGTTAAGATGTTACACTTTTTTATCGAAATTTAATACTAATATTTTGGATAAAATCAAATCAATTTTTTTGCAAAAAATATGGTCGAAATATACAAAGTTGAAATTGTTTAGGTACTATCACATATTTTTACTGTCATACAGCATGCAATATCACCTGACCACCAGAATGAAAAGATTTTTGCCTGTATTAACAAAGACAAGTACTTTATTGCACTCATGTTGTACATATAGGTCTTAAAGCTAGTAATAATTCTAACATCTCCAGTTCACATGCGTGAACCATGAGCTGTTCTGCAGCTTAGAGATTTTCATTGAGTTACCCATGTCTACTTCTCACGGCACCGTCAAAGTTACTAATAATTTGGGCTAGACAATCTTTAAATCTTTTGGCCTTTTTATGTGTATAGTATAAATGTAGTTTTCCATAATCCTGTAATACTCAGTATTTGTATCGGATGAATCTTGTAAGTTAATATTAAAATAACCAGAGATAATTATTTTTCTATACCTTTTTTGCGTAAAATTCATAATGCATGCAAGAACATTATGGATTGGAATCAAATCGAAGATATTCTTAAGAAGGGCATCATAGCACCTTGAACAGGCATGCATGAAGACATTATTGATAGGGAATGAAGTTAAAGGTGTGTGTCAGGAACGTAGCAAGTGGAAGGTTGTAAAAGAAATTCATGTTGATTTGTTTACATAAATATAATCACGACTGATAACAAGAACCGCAAAAGGACTTCATTGCCATAATCCGCACTTCACCAAGTTGTACAGCACACGAGGTTTTCTTGTATTTCTTTTCAAATATTCAAGATTTTCAAAAAGTTCCGTGTAGTGGTCGAAATAATTATCTACCATAGCATTAAATACTGATTGCATTATAATTTATAACAAAAACAACCTAATTAATCGAAAACAAACATAAATTTTCGAAATACTTTCGATGTCAATATGTAGTAAATGTAAGTAAAACGGAGGTAAAACGTTGCTGTCAGGCTCGGTTAAGTTGATCGGTTGTTTAAAAGCTGTAATAGATGGTTAACGTGTGGTGAACACAAAAACTAATTTAAACAGCAGTTTATCTTATAATCAGTTGTTTTAAATGTTGGTGAACTCGGGCCGTATTCCACATTAAGTTTGATTCTGACATTACTTCCTTTATTGGTGTCACGGCTGGTTTACATAGATACAAAGAGAGAAAACAAATAATATGAGTAAAATATTCACATATAATATTTTTTTTGGCTTTAGTTAAAGGCTAGTTTTGTTCAAAAATATATAATATTTGCTTTTTGTGGCAAAATTTTACCAAGATTCAGTTAGTTTTTGTAGTTTAAAAAATGGGCACGGGTAATTTTTTTCTTCGCCGTCTAGGCCCCCTGTGTATCCCTTAACCTACTTATTGTAACTTCAGAACCTAGAAAAAATCTAAAATTAAATCGAACTAATGCAATCGAACACTGTTCCATTAAACCCCGTCCTACTGTGCCCAATAGGGTTTAAGAAATTTCAAACAAGAACTTTTAACTGTCAGGTTATGTTTACCACAAAATAATTTACTTTAATTAATTGCTGAATGTTTAAGATTTTCATAAAAAACTGCCACATGTTTGCTATAACTACTTTTTTTAACAAATTCTGACTCCCCAAAACAATTGTTTACTTCCCAAAACTGTTGTCGATCGTCGGTCATAATGCACTGTACCATCAGGTAGCCAGCTCTTGAACGCAATACCGATCGATCGGCATTCAGATTGTGATGTTTCTTACTCTTCAGTGGGACACTAGTGCCATAAATGGGTTCAAATTATGACATTGAGCTTAGCTGAAATTGGAACTCTCCTACCGCCTCTCTAGTCTCGGCATTATGAGATATCGGATTGTATTATTATTGAGTTTTAATTGAGATTGCGTTAGGCTAGTTGATGGCACTTGAAGTGTTGTAATTGGCTGTAGTGATAGCGCGGAAATTAGTTCGCAATTTGACAAATTATTGAAGGTGTTCCACTGTACCCTGTGTCCCACTGTATCCCATCTGTACCTACATTAACTTAAATAAGAACTTTGAATGCGTAAACATGGGTATTTATGTTATCCATAGAAAGCATAATATTATCTTCTTACATTATTTCAAGAAAGATATCAAATAAATTTTGTGCATCATATTTCATTATCTTACCTACAAGTTGGTCCATACTTAGTTAGGAAACGTTGTATTTTGGTTGTAAAAAATAAAACCGACTCCAGAAAAACATAGGCAAAAAAAAATTTGAAAAAAAATTGTTGCCTTCGTAATTACGCAAGTAACATTGCTTTTGCTACAATTAATTAAAATAAATTTGCGAAAATAGTACTTACCCATAAATATTAAATTTAAAGAATTATTGCTGTACTCCTACTGGTTATACGTTCCATCAGCAGCTCAGCACAATAATTTGATGACTATCAGATGCAAATGCGTGAATAACATAATATATGAAATGTGCCATACGTGCCTACTTATAAACTTTGAGGGATGCCCTCAATTTCTCCAGGATCCCACCAAATGATACCGACCTCACGACAATAGAAATCCTTAGTAATATCAATGATATTTAAAGAATTATCGCTGTGCTTCTAATGGTCAAGGTGTTATACCTTCCATCAACAGCTTACCGCCATGATTTGATGACCATCAGATGCAATTGCTTGAATAACATTGAAACTTTATGAAATATGACATACCTACATGCTTATAAACTTTGAAGGATTTCCAGTTTTCTCCAGGATTCCATCATCAGATCCTGACCTCATGCCAATGTTACCAACGATAACTTATACGCTTTCAAACAAAGAAAACATTTTCAAAATCGATTTGTAATTGACAGAGATATTGGTGAATATGCATAATGAATCATAACTATTCGTAACTTAAAAAAATCGGTATTTTCAGAACTACTTGAAAAGTACTGAACCAATTTCAGAATTTCAAAAAACGGGATTTAGTTACGTTCAAACCTGATAAACTTAATAGCGTTTGAATCATAGAAATCGGTTCAGCCGTTTCGGAGTAATCAGTAAATTTCGTTTCGGAGTAAATTTTGGTAAACATTCTTAAAAAAATATAAACGAACATAGAACCTCCTGCTTTTTTGAAGACGGTTAAAAAGTCGTGCATCATCCGAACAGTCAAACTTATTAAGGTTAGTTACTTAATAAGTTTGACTGTTCGACTACTACAGTTACTGTAGTAGTAAATTGCCTGCGAGGATTGGCCTCTATGTAAGAAACTCCTTTCTTACGTTTTCCTTTATTTTTCTTTTTTGATAAGTGTTTGTTTTTTGTTTGACATTTGTCGTCTGTCTGTGAAAATATATACGTGCGAACAGTTCAGTTTTCTTTATATTATAGTTTTTATTAATATCAGTACAAATTCAACACTCTATACACACACATACACCCAATCACGCCTGCAATCCCCGAAGCGGTAGGCAGAGTCCAAGGAGCACTGTGTTCCTGAATATGTACATATTCAACATCTGGCGACCGTGATTATTATTTTTATTTTTCGTTTAAAATGGAGATGCTTAAGAAACAGCGAAAAGTATTGCACCGTATGTATACCGAGAATGAGAAAAAGTTACGACGGGCAAATGAAGAAAACGACGGCGCTGTAAGTAGCATTTACATGTTATGTAGAGAAAGGGCCGATACTCTGGCCAAGTTGGAAGATCAGATTAAGGATCAGTGGTTTTTGGAGGCGTCTGCTTCCGAAGATGATATTTATGTGGACCTCCACAGCTCTGATTCTTACAGGCTGTCTTGGTTAAAGGTTTCGTCTGCTTACGAAAAGTTCAAAAATAAACCTGCTTCAACATGTGATGAAGAGACCGTTCGTTCGCACACCGGCACAGATCATCGTCGCTTCCAGCTGCCTAGGATAGAGCTACGAAAATTCGACGGTAATGTTAAAAATTGGATTATATTTTGGGGTCAATTTGAAAAAATCCATACCGATGGTAGTATTGATGCCGTTGACAAATATCAATATTTGATGCAGGCAACCGTCGAGAACTCTAAGGCCAGGGCACTGGTGGAAAGTTACCCGCCTTCCGCAGAAAATTATAAAGCAGTAAGAGAATTAAAGGAAAGGTTTGCTAGAGACGACTTTCTGGTCGAGTTTTTATATAAGGAGTCTTCTACATTTGGTTCTTTCCAACAGAAATAGGGGCATATTATCCATACGTGAGTTATATGACAAGCTCTCTACACAGTTACAGGCGTTAGAGTCGTTGAAAGTGACGAAGGACATGTATGCAGCCATGCTTCTACCAATGGTTGAATCTGCCATACCCACGGATGTTTTGAAGGCTTGGGAGAGGTCAAAATACGATCACAGTGGAGGTGAGAATCTTTTAACTGATTTGTTAGGGTTTTTAAAACGCGAGGTAGAGAGCGAAGAGCGTATAAAGGCGTCACAAGATGGCCTTGAGGAGCTAGATGAGCAAAGCTGTAGCACGGTGAGAGAGCCTACCGCAGCATGCATTGTCGCTCATAACAAGGAAGTCAAGCGAGATACTGATAAGGCGTGCATGTGGTGCGGTAAAACTACACACAGTAGCATAGAGTGTTATAAGCCATCTAACATGTCCCTAGATGAGAAAAAAGAGATATTGAAGAAAAACAATTGTTGCTTTATATGTTTAAGAAAAGGCCATAGTTCTAGAAGGTGCAAGAATTTTCCAAAATTTCTGTTGTGTGGAAAAAGACATGTTGCCCTCTTGTGTCCGTTATTGGCCGAGACTAAGAGCCATGGACTTTAACCTTTAGACCCGCCATTATCATGAATTTGAAAGAAAACAATTCAGACAACTAGCTGGGGTGCGGGGGGAGTGGTAAAAGCTCGGAAGTGATACGATAGATTCCGAAACATTTCGATCTCCATGGCTACAGCGCGCGTAGTAAGGACCTTAAGCGTCAAGCTATCGATATCGATAAATGATTTTGCATTTCATAAATAATTCAATTATATCAGTAACTATTTTTGCCTGTAACTTTTATTTTAAATGTAATATTAAATGACCTGGTGACGAATAAAAATATTTAAACTGTACACTAATAAATTGAGCCTCAGCGGGTATATTTTCATTGAAAAAAAGTCCACATAAGAGATGTAAGTGATACTTTGTCTTGCAGTGCAAAGCATTCTAGAACTACGATGAAGTACTGCAGGCACAGACGGAAGTTAGCTACGCGTTAGGCAAAGTATGATAAGTATTTTATCAACGTGTCAATCGTACGGATTAAAGTGGTGATTTTTCCACGTTATTATTTTTATATTTTATAGGATGCTGGGATTTTTATATGTACCTAATAGCACAAAACAATTAATAAAGGTTAACAAGAAATAAAAACAATCTGACAACATAACAATATTTTATTCAAAATAACACTTTATTAAATTACAATCAATAAGTAAGTAGTTTTAGCGTATTTAAACAATCGAAATCAAGATTATTTAAAAATCAGAACGTGGCATACCACGTTCTGATTTTTAAACAATCACTAAAACTCACCGATATACCCATTCGAACCATAGTTCGAATGGGTATATCGGTGAGTTTTAGTGATTAGGTACGGTCTGTAAATAGTGAGTGACTGACCGTGATTTGATTTGTTTTATTTAATAATGAACCTAAATACGAAAATCAAATCTTTCACAAATATTCTGAGATACTGAGCTTCGATTAAAGGTAATGATCACTCACGAGCATAGCGACGTTATGAAAGTTGTGCAGCCCCTACACCTACATAAAGGTAAATCATATTCTCTCGCGATGCGAGCATTTGCATTGATATTAAACTTTAACTTAAATTTTGGTTTTATTTATTTATTGACATAAATTAATTTTGTAAATCTTTGTTTGAATATGTTGAATATCATATTATGTGAATTTGAAGCAACTAAACACACATTTGCTTGAGGTAAGTTTGAAGCTACTTCGTATGGTATATTAATCTGAAAAGTTAAAAATACAATAAAACATTTTTTAAATCACGTTAATAAACAAGAATCCACCAAATCGGGAAGAAACTCCTTTTTTACGATTACCTTTATTTTTCTTTTTTGATAAGTGTTTGTTTTTGGTTGACATTTGTCGTCTGTCTGTGAAAATATATACGTGCGAACAGTTCAGTTTTCTTTATTTTATAGTTTTTATTAATATCAGTACAAATTCAACACTCTATACACACACATACACACAATCACGCCTGCAATCCCCGAAGCGTTAGGCAGAGTCCAAGGAGCACTGTGTTCCTTAAGACCACATTTAGCCATACAAAAATTGGCTTTGGTCAGATGAAAAAATCGTGAAAGAGTAGTAACTAGTGGCTAGCTCATCGCCTACACAATCACAGACCCAGTACCCAATACGCCCTTAGTCGCCTTTTACGACATGCTAGGCAAGAAAAGCAGTTGGTACATTCCTTTGCTTTTTAATATAACTTCAAGGTTGCTACAGACTATTGAAAAGCCTCTTGTGTGTTGACACAAATATGTAACATTAAATAAAACGACGTACCTAATTATATTGATTTTATTGCATACATAATATAGGTACCTTGATAATTTGCTACTAATGGGTTGTGGAATCTATCATAGTTGCTAGGGGTAGTTTGGACGTCACGTCATAATCGACCGTATCTGCCATTCCGTAATTGTCATCCCTCTTTATCACTTCCAGGGGTAAATCAACAAAATTAGGTATACTTGCCCATTTTTTGTATAATTTCTTCGACAGAGAAATGGTATCATATAGAGGAGGATTTGTTTCTATTTGAGGTAGGGTCAGATCCATATACATAAATTCTTTCTCGACAGTCTCCCTAATAAATGCTTGAGTGTTACCTTCAACAAAGACTTCACGTCTTACTTTTGCGTCAACCGCAGCTGTTAAGAAAGCTCTCCATCTCGGAGTGTAATAGTAATGAAATACCTCTGCCCACTGCTTACTCGCGTAATCAGTGACTTCCCCATTTGGACCCCATAAAGTGATCTGATTCCTAGCGTTCAATTCATAGATATATGATTCATATTCAGTTGCTGCCAATTGTTTAACATTTGTCAACCAAGTAGATATCAGAAAGTCTTGATGCGTGCTCAAAATGTTTTCCAGGTCAACCATGATATCTAGGAACTGATTAACAGTTGCGTTGAATACCCAAGTACTGTCTGAACTATAATTTGTCATTTTAACATAAATTTGTTCGGCACGATATTGTAAAGCTTGTCTGGTGACATCCACAAGATCATAATTAAACCCTTGGCTCCAGCAAAATTGTGATGCAAACGCAAATTCTCTAAATGCGTCAAACAAATCCTTGCTTTTGTACCATGCCCAAGGTTTAATTCCGAAACTAGGTTGCAAAGTTATTACGTATTTTCCTGTAATCCTGTTAAGTCCTTCGAAGTTGTATACGCTTCGTAGTAAAAATTTCCACCCGTCACTGACATACTCACATCCATATCTTCTTCTGGCGTAATCACTTACCCAAGCTTCCAGGTCTTTGACTGGCGCAGTACGCCAACCAGCCTCCAGCATCAGATCGTAAACCACATCCGACGACCTCCGTGGTCGAGTGGTCTGTATGCCGGTCTCAAGGCGTCGCCATCTCGAGAGGTTCTGGGTTCGATCCCCAGTGGGGGCAAATGTTTGGGTGATGAATTTTCAGGCATTTGTTCTCCAGTCTTGGATGTTTATATATATTTCTATATATTCAGGTTATTTATATGTATTTATCTATTAAATATATTTATCCGTCATCTAGTGTCCGTAACACAAGCAGCATTAGTTGCTTAAAATGGGGCTAGTTGATAGGTGTGAATGTCTGAGGATATTATTATTATTATTATTATTATTATTATTACATAGTTCTGATTAATACCTTCAGGAGTTATGCCTATTCCAATCATGGTGCTGTTGACGGCAGAGCGCGCTTCATAGACTTTGTTGTTAATCGTTTGCATGCTCCCAAACATGCCTAATGTACCACCAAAGTTATGTAACATGCACCATATAAAAGGCTGGCCCAAATACATATCATACAAATAATATTGGGGCCATTGCTCCGATTGCAGATCTAACACCAACATTCTCCCGTTTGGAACAGCTGTTAAGAATGCTTTTACTCTTTCGTAACCCCACCAACTCGGATCATTAACGAACATCCGATTTTGAAGCATCCATACAGCTTTATCGTCTGATTTATTTAATGTTGTAAATATTGCTTTGGCTGTGTCCTCAAAGAATGTTGTAGTCCATCCAGTAATCCTTATTTCGTTAAAGGGGTCGACCGCATAAATGTGATTAGAAGATGACCCGCCTGTAACTTCTCTCAAAAATTTTGTGCCTATAGTTGTGAATAAAGGTTCATTTGGGTCCAAAAAATAATCGCAACAGTAATCGTCGTCAAAATTGTTAAATCGTTGTACAGTGTGTAAAGTTGTATTAGGATAGATTCTGGAAAATGCTCTAGGCACATGACCATTGAAAGCGGGGAAAACTGGTACAATTCCTAGTCGGATCATGTAGTCGACGATAGCTTCTTGAATACTTTGTCTCTTATCATGCCAGGATTGAGGCAAGGGTCCACCCCATCCGCGCAGGTTTCCCATTCGCAACCACGATAAAAAAGCGGGACCGGTAAAATGCTGATTGATTTCTTCCTGAGTCATTCCTAATGCAGTATAGATGCGCGCCCAAGCTGCCTCTTGTGCGACCGGGGCTAAAGACAAATTTATACCGTTTAGTGCCATCCACTCAACGTGGTCTTCCCATTGAGCCGTATTCCACCAAACAAAGCTGTAAGATTCTGTGCAGACATTCTGATAATACCGAAATCTGTCACTAGCGGTCACCACCTCGTCCACAGAGAGTAGTTGAGCCGGGATATTAACATTCTTAACTTGCCACGCGATCTGGCTTTTACAGTATTTCTTCAAGTAGTAATTGAATCCCCACACAGCTGCAACACCGGTGCTTCCTCTGATGTGTAGTTGTCCATCAATGGTGCGTAGAGTGAACACATCTTTTTTTTCTTTGAAGAGAAGTGGGTTTACCTCAACATTCACTTGTGATACATATTTCGAAATAATCTTGATGGCTGCCTCTTGCTGTACGCTAGCTGGGGTTTTAGTTTGTAGTATAGTTGGGTCTAGGTAGTCTAGATTTAATGCGCTCGAGAACGCAACTATTACAAGTAATAGTAGATAGCGCTTCATTCTTCATTCGTGTCGCCTTACCAACAACACTACTCGTTACGAACTAAAGTCTAATCGTTATTAACGGCTATGTTGTTGTTAGTCACAAATACAACACACGATAAAAGGTTATCTGCATGTCGAAGAGGAATATTTTTATAAACTCGCATTAAGTCACCTTTTATTTAAAAATTATTTGTCAGATACAAAATTATTTGTCGGATACAAAACTTGGTTTTCATAAGAATTTGCAACAGTTTTGAATAATAACCAAGGCAAGGAATTTAATTATAGGTACAACATAAAAATTAGATAAAAAAAAATAACCTACTACTATTTAAAGGGTACAGCGGTTTCTTTGTACAGTGGGTACAGTCATGAGCATGAACATGTAAGCACTTTTGACAGTAAATTACTTTTAAAACAATGGAACAATGACGTTATTCTTCAAATGTGTACATATTATACTTACAATGAAATTTTCATGCTCGTGACTACAGAAAAACAGCAGATTGTACGCTAATGTCATCGTTTACTATTATTTAAAATTTATTTTATAAAATTTTGTAGTCCGACGACCTCCGCCGTCGAGTGGTCTGTACGCCAGTCTCAAACTCTCAAGACGTCGTCGCCATCTCGAGGGGTTCTGGGTTCAATCCCCGGTGGAGGCAAATATTTTTGTGATGAATACAGGTATTTGCTTACCAGTCTTGGATGCTTAAACATGTATTGTATATTTTCTGATTATCTAATAAATATATGTATACGTAATACAAGCATCGTTAGTTGCTCAAACTAGTTGATAGGAATGTCTGAGGATTTTTATTTATTTATTTAATTTAGGATTTACTGAAAACCGCCGAAGTGATTTTTTTTACCTAATAAGAAATAATTAGTTAGTTTACCATTTTAATTAGACTTTAAACGAAAGCATTAAGGGCGAATTCGACCAAATTTCGATTAGCTACACTGGTATAGTAATACCAAAAATGCTTTAGCTGATAGAGGCGTACTCGGCCAGAAATTGGCCGTGTACGCAGCTCTCCGTCATTAGAGCAGATTCGACCAATGAAACTTAAGCATTTAGTGGTGTCCGACCCCTGTGTTATAACACGGAGTTTGGTCGAATTCGCCCTAAATTCTAAAAGTACCTGGTTTTAGAAAAATCTACCAAAATTTTGGTATAAAATCCGAGGAGAAGGTGGCGTAGGTTTGTATGCTTTTGACTTTCGATCGAAAACAAAGCCAACCTTAGCCATGATCAGGCCGAGGATGGGTGACCAACACTTCGTGATCTCGAGCTCCTCCGGCTTCGGAAGGCACGTTAAGCCGTTGATCCCAGTAGCTATTGCGACCGTTTCTACCCACCAACCCGCATTGGGGCAGCGTGGTGGTGTTATAGTCCATACTCCTTATGTCCTAGGCATTAATCCATGAGGAAGGCCTGTGCTCAGCAGTGGGGCGGATATAGGCTGAGGACGAAATGTTTTCGGATACTTTTCTGCCAAAATCTAATTTCTAAGTAGGTATACTTTTTAGGACTTCGTTAATTGCAATTCAATCAGACACATGTATCACTTCATAATCGTCGTTTATTTTTTCTTTATAGTTATTAATATTGCATATAAACATTATTTAACTAGGTATTATAAGTTGGGGATAATCAATAGTCAGACTTATAATTTTTTTTTCAAATATAACTTTGTATTCTTAGATGAATTTTTGCCAAGAATTTAATTTATGAATGTACTCAACATTAAAGTCTAAAGAGCATTAGAATCTGATTATAAAATTGACTAGCCTAACTAAATTTACATTAGAATAATGTGATTGGTGGTTTTGTCATATATTTTTGGTATCGGAGACGAATATAAATTTGTAATCTTTGACATTACATGGTTGCGTAATTATATTATACTTAGCACCGACATTATTGTCTATATATCGACGATATTCTATTTCTATGTACAATTTATAAAATAACAAATATTTATTATCTAATTTTTAACACGTATCTTTATCTTTTGGAGTAATTGTTCTTTTGGATTCAGATCACCTAGCAATAGTGCAACAATGATGAGTGAAAAGACGAGTGTACAATGGAACCAGTAGATTTATAATTGTACATTAACTTGTAATATTGCTAGTTAATAGCATTAACACTTTGGAAACATTGAATTTTTTAGGAAACTTATGCTGTAGCGCGATTCATATTATACTAAAACAATTGGTAATTTGACAGTATATCTTTGGGATATTTTTATAAACCTATGTCATACGAGTGTATCTAACACATATCCAGCACCGTGAGTAAACTGGCACACGTTGGCTTGATCTAAAACAGGTACATAGTTGTCTTGAAGTATTATGGGCTGCCGACTCGATACCTCATTTAGCTGCCTTTCTAAAACAGCGTGCTGTAAGTCTTCTTCTTCTAATTCTACCATTAGTTCATCTAACAGTTTCATTCTTACTTCTATCTCTTTGTCAGCCTTTGCGATCTCCACTGCATTGTCCTGCATCTCTTTAGTGGTGCTTCCCAGTTCTTCTTCAATTTTGTCTATCAACATCGTCACTTGCGTCACATTTTCGCAGCTATTGGCCTTATTTTCGTCCATATATCTTTTTACCTTGGATGTTAATCGGACGACTAATTCTTCTTCACGGTGCAACCTTTTATTTATTATTGCAAGTTTCTCTAAAAGCTCAATTTCTTCTCTTATCCTTGTTAGTTCATCTGCTGATGCCTCGGAATCTGTGTCGTTGTGTGTTTGCATTAGTCTTTCTGAATTTACTTGGCAAATATCTGTCAGCTCTTTTGTAAAATAGTGCTCTCTCATAAGGTGTCTTTCTCGTCTGCTCTTGTGTTTTGTATGTCTTCGTGGGGGGGTTCCGCTGCCGACTCCTACTCCACTATCGCTGTTACCAGCCTGACTATCGTTCACCTCGCTGGATCGACCGAGGTCACGAAGGTAGGACTCCAATAAATAATTTGTACCATGTTTTTCCATTCGGTTTTTGTGTGTTTGGTCTTCCAGCTGGTCGATGACTTTCTCTTGTTCCCTGAAATATAAAAATATCTCCTTTTAATAATTTTGATATTGTCCATATACAATGTTGTGTACTAAATAAATATTGCGTAAAAACATTTTCTGTCACTAATTGTCTGACAATTAAATTAACTTTTTAAAGCTACCCCGTGTGGGTCCACAGTGTTCCTTTATTAATCTTTTGTTTGTTTAGTTTATGTGTGGCTAATTCTTAAGGTACCTACTAAGAGAAATACTGTAGGTAGTTGACAAAAAGTATACCTACACCAGGGTTTTACAGCACGGTGATCTTGGCTTAAAATCTAAGGCCCGTATTACAGAACCAAACTCAAGCGTAGATCTCGGCTTGAGCGCAGTTAAAAAGGCCGAGGATACTGTGAGGGATCAATAGCGCCATCCCTCTCTAACAGTGCTCAAGCAGAGATCTACGCATGAGTTTGGTTCTGTAATACGGGCCTAAAACTATGTATATGTACATTCTGTTTGTGGATTCTGTATTATGTAGGTATAAATGTTGGTTTTTAATTACGTATCGAGGGTTGAATGACTCGGTGGATAGCCAAACCTAAATTTGTTTTTATTGCATTTGTGAGACTAGTTTTAAATATTTGTATTATTATAAATAAATGTTCAATGTAATTTAATTAAATTCAATATTGTTGTTTAAATTAATCTTGAAAAGACATTTAAGTTTTACAATTTCTAAAAGATATCCGACCTACCGGCCTAAGACTACGGTCTAGACGGTAGCGGGCGTTTTAGGGGGTAAGCAATGTTTAATAAAGTGGCGTGAATTGCTGCTTACGCCGCCCGCCGCCATCCAAAACAAGGCCTTACAGCAAAAGGCTAGGCGAAGGAATATATATATATACCTACTGACCTCAACTTATCTAATTGCTGGTGTATAGTTCTGCTCTGATGTTGAATTACGGACACCAGCCTAGCGGCAGGGTCTTCACTCTTGGCTCTTGGAGGGGGCGTGCCGGACCGCAGCCCTCTTCTTCTACGCCTCCTGGCACCAGCTCGGCTACCCCCATCACTGTCTCGACCAGAATCGTCTTCGCCACCACTAGACACCCGCCGAAGTGATAATCGAACCTTTAGAAAAGAAATATGACGTTTTAAAAATCTATTTTCCAAAATGCTTCGGTTATTCTGTTATTCTATCTTTGCGTACTTGCAGGATACAGTACTTGTAGGGATACATTTAGTATATTTAATAGCCTGTTGAATCTTAAAAAGTACCCCTACATCGACTATCCCCTACAGATCTTGTGGATATGGGTCATGTGTATTCTAGGTATAGACTGAGGTAATTATTATTTCTGTTTTTTTTTTATATTGATCTCTGTCAGGGTTCCGCAAGATAAATACCTCGTGTCTGGCGTCTCCCCAAGCAGCTAAGACATGCAGTACAGGTACATCGGGCGGGAGAGGTCGCTCCACTCCCCGCCATCGCTCTGCCAACACCCACTCACCGTTGTCGCAGTGACCGCTGCCTTCTGTCAACAATGGGTTATGCTATTGTAAATCGCTTACTTTGGAAACATCGGATATTTTTAATGAGTTAATCTTCGGCAGTTGCAAAATTTAAGAGCCTCAAACGTTAATTCTCTTCGAATAAGCTGTCCAATAATGTATTATTAACTTTCTCGATTTGATATTTATTGGAAGGTATTATTATTATTATTTGTGTTAGTCGGGGCTGCTTCGCATCACTGCGACCTAATAACATCTATTGTGATCAGCTTCCTATGTAAGTTCTATTTAGGCCCTACATTAGCTAGTAAGAATCAAGGTAACGCAAAGGTAATGGCAATTTTACGCTCCATATACCAAATGCTAGTAAAAGCTTGTTCTTTGGTATATAGCTTCCATTTCAATATTATCACCATTTAGCCTAGAGTAGTACACTGTTTGATGTAGGCTTCGCCCAAAGACCTCTGTAACAATCGACATCGGTCCAGCGCAGCGCAACTACTTCATACTACAAATGGGTAGTATATTGGGGAGTTTTATTGGGTGGTAAATAGCCTACAAAAACTCTATGCCCATTCATGCTCTTGAATGAGATTCGGGATCTTCCGAAGCAATTACCCGACAATGTTATGGGAAGCCTACCAAGTACCAACCCTGATATTCATAGCTCTAAGGTCCCATGCCGCCGAGAGTGTAAAGCTATAATAGACAGCTTGGAGACTAAACTACGTACACGTGAGATCATAACAATGCCCCATTCCACTAGCTAGGTAGACTGGTGACATACAGATAATTCGACAGCTTACGCTCTGGTAGACACTGTCCTGTCAGACTCACTAAAAAAAAAAAAAAATCTATCGTAGGCGCTCTATTGGTTAGTCCAGTATACCTTATAGTTTGAATAAAACTTATGTACAGTTCATTGTGAATATCGCTTGCCTCACATTGCGCCCGGTGCATGGCAACAGGCTCGCCACCTGTTACATGGGGACTTAACATATGAGGCGAAATTTAGGTGTTAACACCTCTGCCTGCCCCTTCGGGGAAATGTGTTTATGCAGTATACCTTCAGGGTTCCCTTGCAGAGCTCGTACGATGTCGGCGCAAGTGGTATGCGAGCGCACGCCCCGGACCCACAGGTTCTGTCCTCGCGCCAACACGCCGACTTCTTCGTCGCTGTAGTCCGACGACGACGCCTCCATGCTCACTGGAAAACAGACGATTGATTAAATGGGATACGATTTTCCTTTTTTGTTGCTTGATAGTCAAGAGCATAAATGTTTACCCATTTTTGCACCGTGTCATTCTAAATCAATCAAAATGGGTACCTTAGTATGGAGAAGAAAATCTTTTCATAAGAACAGCATTAAATTAATTTTTTTTTCCACTCTTATACCTAATTGGGAATCGAACCTGGATAAAAATTCTCTGAGCAATGTATGATTTTTTTGGCAATTCTCCCTATAAAGGACAGCAAAGAGAACTAAGCACATACAGCCATATCTTTCCTAATTTTATGTCTTCAATATTTGCATTGAAAGGCAAGTGCAATACATTTCAATGCGTCTTGGGAGTGTTTGGCGCCAAATGGTCGATGGTAGACACTGTGGTGCTACTTCGATGAGGTGGATTACCAGGACAAAAACTCATCCTATCACACCACTTGACACTTATTTCAATAATCCTCCACATTGCACATCATTATTAACACTTTTTACACAAAACTACATTGATTTTACGTAACAATATCTACTCCGAAATAATATTACTTACAATCATTGAAATAAAAATCACATCTGCCATAGTCAAATACCGCCTAAAAACACAATGTTGTATAAATCCAGTGAGTTGCCAGTAAGTATATAAAACTAAAGTGCTGCCATACAATATAACTTTAATCAAGAAATGTTTTACATTTTCAAAGAAATTCTATTGAAATAGATAATTTAAAAAATCTAGTAAGTACCTATATTTTTTATGGTAAATATTCAAAATGGTAGCCATTTTCCTTCATGCAAAGGTAAATTATATATTCCTTAATAGAATCATGTTCATAAATAGATAAGCCTCCAGCCAACTTTCTTAGTTATGTAGTATAATTCATAAGAAAGTCTGGGTTTTATTTCAATATTAAATCCTTATTTACCTAAATAGTTATTTATTAGGTATTCTTATCATAGCATAAACCAGACGAAAGCTCCGAAAATTCCGAAGCAAATCATTGCCAAGTAGACTTTACCTAACCGTAGCTACACACGATGTGTAGCTACGGTTAGGTAAAGTCTTAACCTAAACCCGTATCGATTCTACGGAAAAGTTTCGTTGCATAAGTTTGCACAATTCGGTGCCTTCATAGCCTGGCACGCGAAGGGGTAAACTTCGAAGCCATTACTGGTTCGAACCGGTTTATTGCGGAAAATTGGCGAAATACCGCCTAATGCATAATAATTGGTGGGTGCAGTTGTAGGAGGGTTGGAATGGCGGACTCTTTGCTAGTTACCAACGGTTTATTTACACTTAGGTAATAAAAAAATTAATGTAGGTATACCTAGCTACGCAAACTCATGTGGATGGAAAATTATGATACCTAGTTTAAATAATTGCATTAAATTAGACAGATAAATCGAATTGTCTATGTACCTACACACAAGTCTCGAATAATCAACAGCCTCATCTACGTACCTAGTTCCACAATCCAGGTTTTGTTCTAACAATATTAAATACTAGCTATTACCCGCGACTTCGTCTGGGGTTACTATGGTTTTTTAACTATCCCACGGGAACCCTTTAATTTTCCGGAATAAAAAGAATCTAAGATGTTGACCAGAGATATAAGGTAAAAAAAAAAATGAAAAAAAAAATGAAAAAATGAAAATTTTTATTGAAATCGGTCTAGCCATTTCGGAGATCAGCCCGTAAAACAGACGGAAACAAAAAAAAAAACAATTTTGGTATTTCCCCCGTTTTTACATCTCCCTGACTTGGTTTTAAGCATTTTTGTCTATGTGCAGATATTTGACCTTTACAGTTTTATTATACCTATGTATATATTATTAGCTTTAAAAACAACTATTTTAATTTAGATATAGCGTGCCGCCGCTTTACAACAACGTAATAAAATAATAAATCCGTAGGTACTAAAGTTTGGTCCACAGTATTAACATAGTTTGTAATTTAAGTGTTGGGTTCGTGACTAGGCGCCATTAGGCGTTTTCCTTCCTTTCACCCTGTATCACCCTCTTTCGTTCCCATTCACCCTCGCCCCTATTTTTACACTCCGGCTGACATTTTGGCCACACCTCCTATACAATTTTGATGGCGCTAACGCGTAAATATTTGAGCGTTGTAAAACTGATTTTCCACATTCTTATTCACGTAGGCGCATTATCCTACGCATAATCTAGCTATAAAACAGCCTTTAATATAATGCAGACATTATGACGACCTCCGTGGTCGAGTGGTCTGTACGCCGGTCTCAAGACGAGAGGCCCTGGGTTCGATCCCCAGCGGAGGGCAAGTGTTTGGGTGATGAATTTTCAGACATTTGTTCTCCGATCTTGGATATTTATATTAATATATATTCAGGATATTTATATCTATTTATCTATTAAATACTTTTTGGCCGTCATCTAGCATCCATAACACAAGCAGCATTTAGTTGCTTAAAATGGGACTAGTTGATAGGTGTGAATGTCTGAGGATATTTATTTATTTATCGCTTATTCCAAATTAGTATACTTATACTCGTAGGTACTTCTTTCAAAATTATTTAAAACTTTATTTCATTTCATATTTACAACCAGACTGTTCATATCATATGGCTTTGGACTTAGTGCTTATAGGTGGACCACGCCAGCCTTTAAAGCAATCTACTATCAAGTAATTTTTCCGGTTGTGCTTCTTATTTACGATGATATATCTGTGAAAGAACATTATATTATTTACATAGCTGTTGCCCGCGACTTTCGTCCGCTGTTACTATGGATTTTAATATTATCCCACGGGAGCCCTTTAATTTTCCGCATTAAAAAGTACCTAAGATGTTGACCAGGGATATGAGGTCATCATGCAAAATGTAACTGTCCAGCCATTTCGGAGATTAGCCCGTACAAACAGACAGACAGAAAAACAAAAAATAAAAATAAAAACATTTTTTGGTATTTTCCCTCTTTTGACATTACCCCGATACCCCTGACTTGATTTTAACCATTTTTTTCTATATACAGATATTTGACCTCTACAGTTTTATTCGAAACAATAACGCAAATTAAATTTTGTAAATGATGCAGTAATTTGTTCGCTTTTTCTTTTCATCTAAAGAAAATAAGTTGTCTTTTATATTTGTCTTGACTGTTTCTTAAAAAACTACTTTTACCTTTATGCGTTAAGGCATTAGGTACCTACCCCTAGTGGTACCTAAAAAACTTCACCATGTTAGTTGCGTTAAGAATGTCAAACTCTATGAGAAACGCGATTTCAGCTACTTTCCGGTATTTTGCATTTTTAGCTGTGTAAAATTCTGTCTTTTTTGTTTATTAAATTATTATATTTGAGTATTCACAACTGCAGTCTGAATAATTTAATAGGTAAATTTTTACAGTTGTTTGTAGTGAGATCAATCGATTCCCATACCAATGTAAATGGTCCATAAAGTTCATCTATCAAAATGTATCACCCATTAAATTATTTAGACTGTAGGTATAAATAATAAGTTGTATAGAACTTTGGTGTTCCCGTAAAGCATTTTTCCTTACCATGCTAACTGCAATAATTTATTTCAGACTCGCAGTACAATTAAATATGATCTAACCTTGTAAACTAAGCCGTATAATCTTGTAAACAAAAAGGTACAATTAGCTTAAGTGGGTATAATTTGTAAGTTCTTACAAGTAAAGCGAAACTAGTGACTGCAAACAGGTGTTTCAATCCTAAACAAAAAAGTAGCAAACCATCTATATCCTTTACTTAACTTTATAATAAGGTGTCATTAGGAAAATGCACAAGTTAGAACAATTGACATAGTTAAACCACGTGAATAGGCTTTGTCAGGACACTCATGTATTTTAGAACATTTTGAATGACAGAAATGTTTAACCTATTAATTCCGGCTGTCGATCAAGATTTTTGATCGAGCGTTGCCATCTTGATTTTATTGATGAATGCAGGCATTTCGTTTCATCTCTCCGTCTTGGATGTTTTTCTATATTCGTATTGTAGATTCCTTAAAAATGTAATTTACCTTCTTTTTTTCAGGGCTCATTAATATAACAAAGATTTTTTTACATTGATAGTACAATAAGTACCTATAGGTAGGATATATATGAAACGTATCACTATAATATAAATATCTATAGCCAAATTACTTCTTGAACGGTAGCTTAGTGACGTGACATTAAATTGAGTATCTATCGGTAATAAAAATGTCGAAATTTTAATTTTAACTTACTTAATTTTACGGAAATTTTAATAATAACGCCGGGCATTTTTACCAACGGTTTATTAGGCTTGCTCTATTTAGGTTTAGGCTGTTCCTGGTGCACGTCAACAGGCTCTCCCACTGTTATATATCAGGCGAAATGTGACTGTCAGTATATTATACCTGCCTACCCTTTTGAGCTGAGAAGCGTGATGATATGTTTATTTATCTGTTTATGCCAAAATGGGTTATACTAAAGCCTACTTTACGGTTAACATCAACATTTTTAGAGACAGTAATTTTAGATTACCTACGATGCAGTCTCGGTAGGTTTTTTATTTTTTATTTACATTCACACCTATCAACTAGCCCCATTTTAAGCAACTAATGCTGCTTGTGTTACGGATACTAGATGACGGATAAATATATTTAACATCGGGGATCGAACCCAGAACCTCTCGAGATGGCGACGCCTTGAGACCGGCGTACAGACCACTCGACCACGGAGGTCGTCAGGTTTATGAACTTATTTCTCTTGTTTTTTAATACTGTTATCCGTTGAAGTTTATTAAACCGATAACAGTATTAAACATATTGACCTGCGCTATCTAATTTTAAATACGTCGCATTAAAGTATACGTTTAATATCAGAATACTCATGCTGTTTCTACTCAAATATTCTTACTCAATATACAAAACTAGGTAGCTATTTATTGTCATTATCGTCTTAAAATAACATCTGGCTTAAAAAGCAAAAAAGGATCTAAAATCACTAGTGGATAGTGCTGTAATTTGAGCACATTAAAATCTATCGATATAATGGCATCACTAAAGCAAATTATCGGTAGCCCTTGCCGCCGCGTAATAACAGGAGTGCCGCGCGCCGCCAACACGCAAGGACGTGCGAAATTACCAGGGACACACGGACCTGGAGAATGGCTAACGTGTAAAAAACTTACACCCCCGATCGCTCTTAATAAGATGAAACTTATTTACTAAAACACAATCGAAAATGTTATGGCTAATCTACTCACCATTTAAGGCGATATTATTGGCGTCAAGTTGATGTGTTCGGTGCAGTCTTTTGTGATATTATATTATTATTCTCCTTGTTAACATTGTTATCCAATAAATAATTAACTGTTAAGTTAAATTGCAAACTTCATAGTAGAAACACAATACCAGGGCCCCGATTTCGCTATATACGTACGTATTTACTACAACCAAGTGTCAGTCTAAAACGTTACGGGCCAGCTACACTTCAAGAGGCGACTCGCGGGAGCACGAGTGCGAAAGTATGGAGTGTGGCTGGGCCGTAGCGTTTTCGATTGAGATTTGGTTGTGGTAAATAGGTTCGTATTTAGCGCGATTGGGGCCCTGCTTATTGATAAAAAAAACTCTTGACTAATCTTGACTGAAATATGTTAATGTTATGTAAAATCTCTGATCATCGTTTTAGGCGTTCGTGTGTCACAATACCAAAAAAGAAAAGTATAAATCTTGTAAACAAAGAGATATTGTTTTTTAATCCGCAGACGAGAGGCAAAGCAGATGCATCCGCTTCAAATCAATTATATCCCATCCCGATACTTAGAAGTGCTATTTTTTACGTAGGTATAAGTTATTTCTTTTAAGATAACATGTTTTTAAATTGAAACATTAAGTAGAGCACATTTGGGTATGAAACTTTATTTTGTTACGAAGGAAATCCATAGACATCGACGACATAAATATATATGTATTTAGTTTTGTACGGCGTTTGGCACACCAGTAAAGATGTCAATAAATTATTGTGAGGTAATAAAAGAAGGTAAGTCTTTTTTGCATTGATGCGCCTACGCATCGGTTTGCGAACGTTTATCCATTGGTTAGTTGGTCCCTTTTGCTATAACAATTTATACTAATCTGCTTTTAGGTTCACTTGCACGCCCGAGAGTTAGCGCCCAGGGTTAGCCCCTATAATATTTTGCCCGGGCTATGGGTAAGATGGGATGACGATTTTCGAAGATTGGCTCAAGGGGCAGGGTGTGAACGATCGGCAATTGTAAGCGTGCATTATGGGAGACAAAGTGCAGCAGTGCACTAATAGCTAGTCGAAGACGATGACATATTTATAAACAAACTAGCGACTCGCCCCGGTTTCGCACGGGTGCAATTATTATAATAATAATAACAATATCCTCAGACGTTCACACATATCAACTAGCCCCATTTTAAGCAACTAATGCTGCTTGTGTTACGGACACTAGATGACGGATAAATATTCTGTCTTAGTATTTTGTCTGTAACTATTAAGATTCAGAGTATTCCTAAAAAAATATTACCTCGCCTAAAAATAGACTATATTTTTGAGCTCTTTTGATTTGTTTTGATAATTTGTTGTAAGTTTAATTGTGTAAAATTGGACACGGAGACAACTCTTTTAAAGTGCCTCCCGAATACATAATTTTATTAGCACTCACTTAAAAACGATAAATAATTTTTATGAAGTGTGATATTACACATATTACTAAAGCTTGTCTAATGATACATGCCAAATATTATTATCTCTGGATTTGTCGTTGTGAAGAAAACTGATAAAATGTTAGTATGGAAAATGCAGAATTCCCCAAAAATCGCCATACAAAACACCAATTTCATAGGTAAGGACCTAATACATTACATGCATAATATACATAATAATAATTATAATAATAATAACACATTAATACAACACTTCTACATGAACCACTATTTAAAAGGGTATTATGTAGACGGCAAGCAAAATAATCCAATTTTGGTTAGCAAAAAAGTACAATTGGTCAGCTAAAATAACTAATAGGCCAGCAACTTATAGGCAGCAAATATTTCTAAATTGGGCAGCAACTTATGGGACAGCAGATATTTCAAATTTATCAGCAAAATAACTAATTGAGCAGAATTGATTTTTGATTGACAAAAGTATTAATTAAAGGTCATAAGAAATAACCTTAACCTAATATCTTTCAGAATACATTTCCTAGGAATTGATTGTTTGCTTTTTGATGACCAATTAATTACTCCCTATTTAAAACCGAATTAAAAACGGTTGAGTAGTCTTGTACAAAAATACAACGGGAAGTAGGTAACTTTGTTATTATTAGTGAAGTGTAGATATTCGAACCTCGCTTCGCACAGGCTCGCTTATATCTGAGTATAATTTCCTTTAGTCCTTTTGTATGAAAATTACATTTAAATACAACCAATCCCTAAACGCCTGCAGGAAAATCTAGTTCTAAGAAACGCAAAACAAAATTACAAAATAGCTGGCACGAGCCAAATTGCCCGGTGTGCCGGGTTTCTAAGAATTTATCTTAATAGCTTATGGCTAATACCCAGAGGGAGCTTTTTCTTTTTTTTAGCATCGTAACGCAACCTTAATTTGTGTAAACGAGTTCTGATAATGTTAGATGGTTAGATCTTGGTTTCTAGTCTTGAATTGGTTTGAGATTGTTTGCTTTATTAAAACTAGGTACCGACATAGCATAGAACTTGTGATTTATGTATTTTGATTCCTTTAAATTCCAGGGAGCATATATCGTCATAGCACATATCATTACTAGACTAGGCGTTCCCCTAGGCTCTCTACAATGATTAATCAGCCAGTGACTTCTACATTCATCATTTCGTGGGGGCCTACAAACGTTGGTTTCGCAATACGGGGCCGCCCTATAAGCGCAAACAATGTCTTCTTAATAACTTGCACCTCCATTTGTATTCATATTATTATATATTGTATTTACTTTTTTTATATAAATATAAATATCCTCAGACATTCACACCTATCAACTAGTCCCATTTTTAGCAACTAATGCTGCTTGTGTTACGGATACTAGATGACGGACAAATATATTTAATAGATAAATACACATAATTATTCAGAATATATATAATATTATACAAATATAATGAATTAATGAACATCCAAGACTGGAGAACAAATGTCTGAAAATTCATCACGCAAACACTTGCCTCCTTGAGACCGGTGTACAGACCACTCGACCACGGAGGTCGTCAATTATATATTATATATTGTATTTATTTATTTTTTGTATTATTGTATGGGTTGGGTTACTACCAGCCCATCTCTTCCCATGGACTTATAACTAATAGCTTACATTGGCGACGGGCTCACCACTTATCACGCTGAGTGCAGTCACTGCTTGGTGGAGCGCGTGCTTTTGCCTAGTCTCTGACCTAACCCTTAGGGGATGTCGTTTTATGTATGTGTGCATTGTATTTGGATACTCTACGGAAATTATAGATAGGTAAAATACGTCGAATCTGAACCCACAGTTAAATAAGCTTCCATTTTACAATAGCATGCAGACTTCCCAGAGCAACGCGTAAATTTTATTGATTGACAGATCTCATGCAATAATCATTTCGTAGAAGTTTTGTTTCGTAAACTCGTAACAATAATAGGTACTATGATCTTACAAGATGACGCGTTCTCATCATTGTTCAGCACTCCCATAATACGTCTTGGTAAAGAAAAAGACTGGATCTGAGTTTTTCGTTGAATTGATAGTGACTTCCTTCTACGTTGGTAACAGTAAAACTTGGAGAGTTATTCCTTTCGAATTATTAGTACAAATGTATTGATACAAACACACAGGGTTACAAGTCAAAGTCCCTAAATTTTAAATCCCTTAATTCAAAATCACCAAAATCAAAATGTCTAATGGACAAGTTTACTAAAACTTATATTACTGATGCAAAACTTGTAGGCGTGAACAATGGCATTACTAAGAAAATATTTAACACATAGTATTATTTCGTCTAGAATGTTATATTTCGTATAGCGTCAATACATGTAATGGCGGCACTTCACTTGGCTTAGCGTTATCGTTGTACTTGCCTTAATGTGCCCAAATAATAAAATCATTCCTAACCCATCCACACAGACTGTTATCAGGCAAAGAACTCAACCAATGCTTTAAGTTTGATGTGTGATCAAGACCGGCGGAAACGCATATTCGCTATTTTTATTGTTTGCACCTGTTGGATTTAACGTTTGTTTTGGTTTGCAAAAATAATCATTTAATATAAATAGTGTTTTTATTGTAATTAAACAGTGTTAAATGATTAAAGAATAATGAAGTAATTCAATTGATTATTCTCAATCATAAGTTCATTCGATGGCCAATCATTCATTCATTCTCACGCTTCACCCGATTCTAATCACTTTCATATTATTATCGATTCTGCTGTGCAAGGAGTCAGTCGTATAAGCTTCCTAGTGAAAGTATTGAGAATATACTTTTTGTCGTCATAATTGCGTATTTTAATTTAGCCCCTCTGACCTATAAAAACCTACAGCACCTTTTATGCAAATACTCAAATAGACCACACATGGCCATTTTCAAATATAACAAATACTCGAATATGATATGCCAAATGAAGTGCCGCCATAATAAGGTATTAGCTAAGAATTAAGTTCAGTTAAGGTCGCAGTTCTACCTAACACTCCTCGCTTCACTCATCGTCGTAGTTAAGGGACACCTTTCTATACTGCTTACTTGGTCAGTTACAACTATTTTTATATTTTTATAGTCACCTATCCAATTGCCTTAATATTTATAATTGAAAATATGACAATAGTTTGTATAGTGACATTATGAATTTCACTAATGCCAATAAATAACGTATAATTATTTGGAGTTTGAGCTAATTACGTCGGTATTTGTTATTTTTACCTGTGTTATGTGATTATTTTAAGTGTTTTGAACTTTGGGATTTTGATACGTAACCACCTGTGTGTGGTTACGTATCAAAATCAATTTCAATACAAACTTTTAGGAAAAAACCAACTATCCCTTAAGGTAATAGGAAAAAAAATATTATTTTATTTTTCTTTTAGTAGTTCCTCTGCCAAGATTTTAATAACAGTTTTTTCAACAGACTTTTCAACAGAGAGGAGATTCTCAGTTTGACCTTGTGTACCTATGTATGTATGTATGTTTGTTCGCGATTATCTCGCGATTGGCTGAACCGATTTTGATGCGGTTTTATAATAGTTTATCTATCATATACCCCGTGTATTTTTAACGAGCTGGAGTACCTATATGAGGCAGGTAGCAGTAGTTTTTCTGTTTTCCGTGGGTTTATAGGTTATGAAATGTAAAAAGTAAGGCTATAAGGTAAAAAGCACCTCTATAACCTAAAAAGACATTTTCTGCAGTTTTACACACAATTATTGTCTACTTATATAAAAAACATAAAAAGATTTTCAAAAGTGTCAACGCGTTATAAAAATTGAACCTTAATTTTGATGAATAATTATTGAAACTGAAGAATAGGACTAACTGCCAATAAAGTTACTTTAATTACTATTATTACTCGTAGTTTAGGTGTTATTCGGGTATCCTCTTAAAAGGTCACTAAAGGTACTGGGACTCGTGATGGATGGCTTTATACCTGCTTTGCTAAAATGTTGGATATGGAACGACTACCATTATAAATAGGTATAAATACTTATGTACCTAATGATTTCACTGTAGCATGAATTATCCATGTGTGAGACGCAAGAGTTTCAAATTAAAATTTTTGATGTGTCAATCAAAGTATTATAGAGTAGAATAAAATACATAAGGTAGAATAAAATACATAAGGGTAATTTTTATTTCTACTTAGAATATAAACATTAAGCTTACGTATACAACAATACATACATAATCACGCCTTTTTTCCATAGGGGTAGGTAGAGTTTACTTCTCTTACCTTCTTACATGTCTACCTACTTTAATTACAATCCTTGGTACACATGCTCGGCACTGTCGGGTACTTTTGAGCTGGGCTTTCTTAACATAATACCTATATACGTTTTTGTAACGGCAAAATATAAATTAAAAAGGCAGCTGTAGCCGAGTTGGGACGACAGGCGCACTATTCGTTCGAGAGGCCGATCCCCCCGCCTGTACCACTGAGTTTGAATAAAACTTATGTAAAGTTCATTGTGAATATCGCTTGCCTCACATTGTGCCCGGTGCAAGGCAACAGGCTCGCCACCTGTTACATAACATATCTGGCAAAATGTGGGTGTTAAACACCTCTGTCTACCCCTTCGGGGAAAGAGGCGTGATAAAATGTTATGTTATGTAAAATATAAATTAATGAACTATATTCCAATCTAATATTTTCCCAACAAAGTAAGCAAGACTACCGTAGGTCTTACGTAATGTAACCTTTAATTGCTTGAATAAACTTCCGCTACAGAGAATGGTGCGCGATCTGCAATAGCTTATTGATTACAAGTCTCAACCAATGATTATTAACAGTAAATCAGGTAACAATACCCCAAGACAACGTAGATCTAACTGTCCTCTTAATGCCACGGTGTGTGCTGCCGAGCACAGGAGGTGAGCGGTCCAATTTATTTTCTTTTAACTAAATATATTGTATTTTCTACCATGCTCTTCGATTTTGATGGTGTATATGCCGTACAAAATTTCGTGAAAAACTAGTTATTACCTATTTAAATAATATGCACCTATTGGTTTGTTTACCAAAATCTGATGGTCCCACCACATTTAGTTGAGTTTCTTCATTCTCAGAACAAAGCCTCCTGGTAGTTTATCATTTTGGTTGTGGGATGTTAGGTCATTGTACGAGTACGTGACAATGTTATATAATTACTTATAAATCAAGTGTTATTGACATTCATAAGCTTGCGCTAAAACAAAAATAATCTGTTTGAATTTACCGACTATATCAATGGATTTAAGATCAAATCTTAAAATTTTGCCTTTGGAACTATGTATAGCTATATCACATGTTAATTAAAATCTTTACCGTTTCTAGCTTGTAACTTAAACCACATATAATGAAAAACGAATAATCCGCTTCTTCTAAGACAATGAGACGGGAAGCTTTTATCCATAATATGGATGTAGATCGCTGCAAATACATCCACTTCCTATAGCTTTTATTCCTACATCCATAAGGTTGTAAATACGACAAAGCGAGGAAAAAACATAATAGCTCTACAGTGTTTAGTGTCAATGTCGTTGATATTATGGTTAAATGGAAATTTTAAATACTCCAACCGTAACTACGGTAATTAATTAATATGGCGGGATTGACATTTAAATGTTTATTTTTATGGTTATTTTTATATTCTCCAATCATTAGAAAAAAATTACTGGCTGGCTTGATGAGAACAGCCGAAAATTAAGTCCGGTGACGTTAGAAGAAAGTAATCCTCGTTCCCAAGGAAAGAGCATAGGTTGATGATTATGAGGAAATTTAAGTACTGTTTTTCAGATAACAATATTCTAGACATTCTAGTTTTATAATACCGGTCAAGTCTAAATCACTTAAAGTACATAAGACTTAATTTGTATTTTCGTTTTCGTTTTTTCTTTTTCCTTTTTTTAGGTACTTGTTAGTTTTCGCTAAAAATAAAGTAAAAATTCTATGATAACCATATTGAATTAAATAGTGAGTAGCACAAAACATTCTTATTACATTTTCCTATATTTCATTTGCATTTGAAAAAAAATCCATTGTAATACAAGCAAGCTTATAACATAAACAAACATTACCTATAATAATATAGTCAAAAAATAAAGCTAGAAATGTAAACATCAAGAATAATAAAACTATCGACTTTATAAACATGCCAGAATCATAAAATTAGAATTGAAAATAATATAATGATTCTGAAATGTTTATTTAACAAAGAGGTCTTGGCTATACAGCCAGAGTTATTTTTAGCCTTGTCTAGAGAAATAATCATTTTATAATAACACCTATTATGTCAGTAATTCTTATCATCCTCGGTATTCTTGGCTCGCTATTAAATAGGTGGCATCGTTAAGTCAGCATAGCTGAGATTGTTCTAATTAGCTGATTTTGATCTATCACATAGCTTGGCTTATTAATTGTAATTATGTTGTATTAAATCGTTTGATGACACGTAAGGGTGGGATAGTGTGTTGTGTAAATGGTAGTATTTTTTATTTAATGTAACTGGCAAAAGTGAGGAACCCTTATTCTTAGTTTCAACCGCCTCTCTGGTCTAGTGGTTGACACCACCGGGTATTGATCGGTAGGTCCGGGGTTCGACTCCCCACGGGGCAGGGGTTTTTCTGCTCAGTTTGGTTGGTGATAGGGCTTCTAAGCCTGCCTGGCTAGATACCACCGTCTTACTTAATTCTGCTGTCATAATAACAATATTATCAATTGTGCTCCTGCAGTTAGAGGTCTCAACTTTTTTAAAATTCTAATGAACCAGTCTCAATTAAAAAAATATATTGGTTAAAAAAATACGCTTAAAAATTAATTATCAAACTAGACAATAAACAATGCAGTAATCTTCTTTTTATTCTTCTTTTTTGTCTTCTGGTGGCAGAGACCACGCTGAGCTAAGGCATCAGGAAATTCACGGGTATTGACACAAACTCCTGTGAATTCTCCCAGTGCCAAGGAACAGCAGTAGTCAGTCTTCTGTATCTTTTTTTCTCGAAGTATTGTTCTTTCGTTGGATAATATATTCTTCATGAAATAAAATTAATAAAGTCACATGCCTTTTTCTTAATAAAGGTCCGCACAAAAAGTGTATAAGAGTGGAGTCTTGTCTCCCTATTCTCAATTTGCCCTTCACTGATTGGATTCGGAAAGTAAAGTCCTGTTTCGCTCTAATTCTGCACTTTAAAAAGTGACCTGTTACTTTATACCTCTTAACCTGTATGGAGACTCAGTGATAGGTTTGTTTGTTGAGAAGAGGGGGGCAGAAGAGTAGCTAGTGCAGTACGAAAAACAAAACAACATCAGCTACCCTTTCCTTGTCGGCGCGCTGCAAGGTGGGAACCACATATACTCGTATACATTTATATAGATGACGCAAATGTATGTACTGAGCGTGTTGGAAATACGTATCATTAAAAGTTAAATATCTTCAAACATTCACTCCTATCAAATAGCCCCATTTAAGCAACTAAAACGCTGCTAGTGTTACGAACACTAGATGTCGGATAAATATATTTAATACATTTAAATATCCTGAATATATATAAACATCCAAGACTGGAAAACAAATGCCTGAAAATTCACTACCCAAACATTTGCCCCCACCGGGGATCGAACCAAAAACCTCTCGAGATGGCGACGCCTTGAGATCGGCAAACAGACTGTGACGGGGTGAAGCCGGGGATAAGGAAAATTGCAGTTGGGTCGTCACTTATGTATCGTATATTTTATAATGAAGAATTAAGGCACAACTGAAACAATTATATAAAAAAAGGTAAATTACACTAAACACAAAACAATTTCACATTTAACACTTAAATATATTATATAAAGGGTAGGGCTACTTACAGTAGTGCCTTAAAGACACTTATAGTCTTTGTTATTAATTAGGAACTGATCATGTGGTTTGTTGTAACTTTTGATTAAGCTTATAAAAATTGATTATCACTTTATAAATATATTAAAGAAAGAAAGAAAGAAAAACATTTATTAACCTACAAACACACAATAAGAATAAAAAACAAAGAAAGAACAGACAAACACAGAGTACAGTGAATAATTTTAAGAGACTACACAATAACGGTTAATTAAGACCCGGCCTCAGCATATGCTGAATCAGGGACTGACCCAGCGCTGGTGTTATTACAATTATTGTTAGTAGGGAGTCAACCACTCTACGCGCTGACTCTCGTAAGAATGAACTTCGAGAACAAAACAAATAAAAAGAGACAGCCAGCAAATTTAAAAACGGAAACCAAGAGAAAAATGGTCAGAGAAGAGCGCAATGACAGCAACGAGGCGCTAATATAGCTATGGCGGCTCGTTACAAGACCACTCGACCACCACTGGTTTTAAAATCAGGAGAAATCTACGCCTACGCTACCGTGATGTTATTTCGTCCTCAGCCTATATATAATACGTCCCCCTGCTGGGCACAGGCCTTCCTCATGAAGAAACACATGAGAAGTATGGGCCGTAATACCACCACGCTGGCCCAATGCGGGTTGGTGGGTAAAAACGGTCGCAAGAGCGACCGGGACCGGCTTAACGTGCCTTCCGAAGAACGAAGGAGCTCGAGATCCCAAATATTTGGTAGACCCATTCGCGGCCTGACTCCTGACCAAGGCGAAAGCAGCTTTGTTTTCATTCGAAAGTCAAAGCTTACGAACCACTACGTACAACACCATATATATTATGTTTATTAACTACATGCATACATACATATAATCACGACTATTATCCCCTAAGGCCTTTGCCTAGTCAGGACTAGGCAAAGGCACAGCAAAAGCAGTCCATTGCCATTAACTAGTTTGTGAACAAACCACTTTGTATCAGGGCGAAATATCATTGCTTGAATGAATCTATCTAACCTTTTCTAAATATATAAACAAGAAAGAGAAACACTGAACTCCATTTAAGTTTTAGAATGTAAGCACTGTTACAACACCATCAAATAGACAATGCAGTTAAGTTTGACACCAACACGTCTATTGTAATTTGCGGTAAATCATATGGCTCTTGTTAAAACTTAGATCATAGCATAGCATGCATGGTGTAACCTTTTTGAAAGTCTACTTCAGCGGGCTCAGTGATCGAGTTCGAATCCGGGATGTGGGAGATTTTTGTGAGTAAAAACAAACATAAGATTTCTAATAATGGTTGTGTTCATTATTCTTATGTACTCGTATGTATCCATCCATCCGACCATCAGCCTAACGACGTCCAGTGACGTCCACTGCCGGACAGAGGCCTCCACCAATGTAAAGTAAAGTACATTAGTGCCTACGTAGCAGTACTTAGTGTATGTGTAATGTATGGTATATTTATTTATTTACTAGGTAACTTATGCCCGCGACTTCGTCCTTATAGAATAGATACTTTGATATAGTGTGATGGTATGTATCCTTAAACTTTCCTCAATAAATAGGCTATTTAACACTGAAAGATTTTTTTAATTGGAACAGTTGCCTCATCGGAGGAATTGAAAATTTACTCGTAATAATAGATTTTTAGAAGCGAAGTCATAGTGGCGTAATTATGTCCTTCATTTTTCTGGGAGGCGTTATTTAAATTTTTTAACATTCACCCGCATGGCACCCGTTCCCATGGGAATATCTTTTTACTGTTTACCAAATTTCGGCTAAATTGGTTCAGTAATTTTGACGTGAAAGCGAGACAGACAGAATGGATTTATTAAATTTTAGAAAGATTTACTATAATAATATAATAATTATTATTCGCAGTAAGGACGATAAAATATATTATTATGTAGAGATTTAATAGACCTATGTTAAGCACACGTAGAACATACGTGCGTATGTTTTTAAAAGGTTTTCTAGTGTTGTCACGAGTGGGCGTTTTCTTTGAATCGCTTGTAAATGTTATTTTGTGTGTAAACTATAAAATTTTTTTGGCAAAGACATGAAGTCTTTATGCGACGTATTTTATCTGACCTATTGTAAATAGAATATATTTTAATTTAAAATTTTCTTAATCGTATTGTTTACCTTTTTATTAATATTTGCACGTTTTGTAATTATCATACAGTGTATGTTTCATAGTTTTCTATTTTTGTTGGCTTTCTTACTCTTATTGCACCGTCGGCGTCCAGGCATTAAGTTCGCTATTATACCTACGTCGTGCAAAAACAAATAAATAAAGAGAATTACATTGTTTTGTATCTTAGCACACATGAATATACTTTCATATTGATAATCATTTTTATAGTGTACAATATAATACAGGCTAATGGTATACAGTGAGTAACAGTAGTTTTACAAGGTACTTCTTTATAACGAATAACGATGCATTTGCTTTCTAATGTAGGTATTTTTCGGAATTATAGTATCAGTATGCAACATAAGCAATTTATTCTTGTCAATGGGTACTGATGACCAAGTACTAGTGTATGGTAAACCACACACACTGAACGCTAACGCTGACGCTAAGGAACGCTGAAGGGGGGTTGTAACGAGGCGCTATACCACTGTTAGCGACTCTTTGCTGTTAATGCGCACCTCTCTGGCCGTTTTCTCTTTGGTTCTGCCTTTTTATTCACTGTCTGTCTGTGTTGTAATTTTTTTTTGCTCTCCAGCTTGCAACCAAATGTTATATTATTGAAATTTAAGTATTTGAGCAGCTGAAGTAGCTGGGCAGCTTTATTATTACTATATATTTGTTGTTAAGGCACTAGGTATTGTAAGTAGCCCTATTTTTATACTTATCTGTTTATTATTTGTGTTCCGTGTTTTTGTATTTACCCTGTTAAATTACCTTGTTCTAGAGTGCCTTATTTTGCTATCAAATATACCCCAATAAGTGACGACCCAACTACTTTCATTTATCCCTGGCCCCGTCACAGGGTTACTCCGAAGAGCGCTAAATAACCGAAACCGACGAGTGATGATTGTACACTGCTTTATTGTTTCCACCAATATTGCTTGATAATTAAAGTACAGCGCGCGACGTCATGCAAGACACGCTGAATAATATTATAATCTAGGTCATATTAAATTGAGGTAAAAATATGTGCGGCTAGCCCGTATAACAAGGAAGGTGCAATATTCTATAATATATGAATACCAGCTGCGGCGGTCCCTTTCGTGAGTGGTGTGGTTAGCCACCCATATCCCTGATGTCCAGATAATGTATATCATTATTCTTACAAGATATTAGAATTGAACGTAAGTGCCGAACTGTCTCATAAGGCTATTACGTAATTTTACAGACATCCTTACCGCGATAAAGCGATTTATCGTCAATCTGTTAAAAAATCTTCACGATCACGAATATACGCGTATCCAAGGTATTATACCTATCATATTTATGTAGTCGACCTGGGGAGCTGATTTTGCTATTAAAGAATTGACAAAGTTTTTTATCCGGAAACTGAAACCGGGAATTTCATTCATATACCAATCCCTCTACATCACCTTGAACAAAATATTAAAGAAGAAGTTTCCTATTGTCTTTGATAGTATGTTAGTTAACGTGCTAAAAATAAAGATTGAGCGAAATACGAGTATAAAGAGTATTTTACAGTAAATAATGTATTGTTTGTTTATTTATTTATATGGCCAGTTCACAAAAAAATTTACTATATAACAATTAATTAATTTTGATAGAGGAATAAGGTGAAAAGAAAATTTTAAAAAAAGTACGCCAAGAAGAAGGTTCACAGTGTGAGTTTTAAACTAATTAAAAAGGTTGTATGATAAATTCGGCAACATGGAAGTTAATCTAAGTAGGTCTAACGATATTTGAATTCAAAAATTGATTGCACACGATGTTCTAAATTTAATTTTAAAATATTCTTTCCGAGATGGAAGGATGAAAAATATTATTAAATATTAGGTCCTTACCTATGAAATTGGTGTTTTGTATGGAGATTTTGGGGAATTCTGCATTTTCCATACAAAAATTTTTTCAGTTTTCTTCACAACGACAAATCCAAAGATTTATATATATATACATATTTGGCATCTATCATTAGACACGCTTTAGTAATGTGTGTTATATCACACTTCATAAAAATTATTTATCGTTTTTAAGTGAATGCAAATAAAATGATGTATTCGGGAGGCACTTAAAAGAAGTTTTCTCCGTGACCAATTTTAATACAATTAAACTTACTCAAAACAAATCAAAAGAGCTCAAAAATATAGTCTATTTTTAGACGAGGTAATTATTTTTTAGGAATACTCTGAATCTTAATAGTTACAGACAAAATACTGAGAGAGAAAAAAAAACACCAATTTCATAGGTAAGGACCCAATATTAATGTTACTATTACTATGGATAAATCTTACCAAAACCAATATTTATTTTTGTCTAGCCTTGCCAAATAAATCAGAGACCACACAGATAGGTAAGTGGACACGAGACGTAATCTACTTGCTGGAAATTCAGGCCGCGTTATTAAGATGAATAACTTTCCATTTTATCAAATAAATTTACGCTTCTAGTTATGCAAAACTACCGTTATCGAAATAGTTTAGTTGTTAACGAGGGATTTTAATTGGTGCGACGGAAATTGCTTGCCTTGGGAAATTGCTTGCTACTTCTAAAAGTTGCTAAATGGTCTGTTAATAAAGATTGAAATATAAGGTGTGTAATTGAATTACTAGGGCCTATTTGTATTAAAAGGAAGCTTCTTTTGGTTCACATAAATAAATTAACACCTACATGAAATAACTGCTTTTCATTATAAGTATTATTAGTGAAATTCTGTGAGAGTTAGGGTATAGTGATATTCAACCACTCGAAATGCAACACTCGAGGTAGTGTGAAGAGCAAAAATATGTACATATACACATGCACATTCGAAAGAAAAGAACTCTCTATAGAGAATAACAATCACTTGTCAAATATGTATGCATGGTTTTGCAATAGATAGTCTATGTAGGTGTAACGTATAGAATATCTACTTAAGTAAACCAAAGTATTTATTTATTATAGGGTTACCAACTTAAGTTACAGCACGTCAACCCTAAATCCCTAAATACACTGAACAACATTTCATATTGCTTACTGCACTTACAATTAAAGGTTAGCCACAGCTTGCTTAATTAATAAACAGTATAAAATATTATTATAATCAAAAATATATAATATAGAAAAATAAAATCTAAAACTGAGGTTATGCCATCTAAGGTGCATCGACAGATTTAGGTACTATAGTATATTTGGAGATTTTTTGTACTTTTTATATATTATAAGTTTCTAAATAGGCAACGTCGTCAGTATGAAAAATATCAATCTTACCTCATGCGTAGGCTGATTCTTCAGTTTTAAATCTGTAACGAGAGAAAATATATGCATTTTAAGTATATTTATGTTAACTTAACATACATCCAGCATACCATCCAAATTGAGAGAAACATTCAAGAAAATGCATGGGCCAAAATTCTACAACGTTGGCTCAATGAACGATTGAACGATTTCAATAGCGACCGGGAACAACGGCTCAACAGTTCATCCGGATTAAGAGCGGCTTAAGAGCGGATGAACTCGATATCGAGAAGTTTTGGTAACCGATTTCGTGGGTGCGGTACACGCAGAGGGCATATAGCGACCTCCGCGTCCACTTTAATAACGCTTTTAGGGTGTTATTGGCATGCTGGTTTTGTAGTGCGTCCGGCATGTTTGCGGAGGCTTCATTGCTTCTACACTATCATGCGCAAGCGAAGTGCTTCCGCCATGCTCCCTTTGCGCGCCAGCACCAATGGCATCCTGAGGCTATGGACGGATCGATGGGACTCACCGACCTTGCGGCGTTGGACAGAACTGCCCGCAGTCAAATAGACTAGTGTTCTCGCATTGTTAGTTGAGTCCAATCGATTTGTAAAAATATTGTATAAGTTGTGTTATGTCTCTTTGTTCTCAATATTAACCCCAGTCTATAAGTAAAATTATTACTAACATATATGGATACATATAACCCTTAATTAAAGGACATGGACGAGTGGTCAGTACGCATCAAGGCATCGCCATCTTGAGAGGTTCTGGGTTCGATCCCCGGATGTTTGTGTGATGAATACAGGCATTTGTTTTCCAGTCTTGGATGTTTATATATGTATTGTATATTTTCTGAATATTTATATGTATTTACCTATAACATATATTTATCCATCATCAAGTATACGTAACACAAGCAGCATTAGTTTCTTAAAATGGGGGTCAATTTATTTATTTATTATTCAATAGTACAACTTAATCATTCTAAAGGTGTCTGTCCACTACACCGCTCGTACCACACCATAATCATGCTAAGTTTCAGAGAAAACGATGAAAGTTCTACTTTTGTCCGGGTCTTCGGGGATTTCCAGCCTACTTTCCGAGCACAAGTGATAAAAGAAAAATATTTTACGTGCCTAAAACGGTCCTGGCACGGTTAAAGAGTTCCTTCTGGTCCAAGTGTGCTACAATGTAGTAGGCAGTTACCCTAAAATCAACTTGCCATGTACTAATATAATTTATGGATTTCTCACATGAATATGTATGAAGACTTTAATGTGCGTATACACGATAATTAATGTCAAATATATTCGCCTCATTTGCAAGTTCTGTGGGTAGGTCGATTTTTTTTGGATGTTGGAGTTAATTTGACTCAAATGAATCATGCCAACTGCATTGCTTATTTGATATCATTCGCTACACTTTTTAATGTTTTAAAAATAGAATGAAACTATGAATATAAGACATTGTCGCTTATATACCTACTTCCCACTGATGGGATTCGTCTGGGCCGTAACAACATCGTCCACAGCCTGATACGTCCCACTGCTGGGCACAGGCCTTCCTCATGGACAAAACACACGCGGAGTAACACCACCAGGTTGACTCAATATGGATTGGAATCAAACGGCTTACGAAACACGGAAGAACTGAAATCACAAATTTTCGGTCCCCCTCCAAGGATACACCACCGTGAAAATAGCTATGTTCATAATATCGAAACCACAGCCTGACCAACTACGAAACATACTCGCACATATCGCTTATATGCCTTTGATTTTTTTTCCTTTTTTACTGGTCTCTGCCTTCTGAGAGAACGGGTAAGCAAACCATCGCAGTATCGAAAACATTAAGGGTGGTTTCACTATCATGCTGTTAGCCAGCACCGGCAAATCGCGCGCGATTACACTTCAAAATGCGCCGTTCGTGTGTCGAAATAATACCAGCCTTATATTCGCTATTGGCTATAGCGTTAACATCAAAATATCATACTGCAGAATTGACCAATGAAATGATAACATGCTTGTAAAATGTCACGTGAGGAACTCATGGTACCGATTTTAGTTCTATAGGGTTGCCGATGTAGTCGCTGCGCTCGTGGTTATTATTATTTTATTATTATTACGCAGGCAGTTGGTGCAACTGATAATGCCTGTATCTAAATATACATTATATTTTTTTTTAATGTATCTGTCCAGCCTGTTTTTAAATTGGTTGGTGTTTTTAGCACTATATCCTGTGGGAGTCTATTCCATCCATCGACTACTCTGTTAGTCAAAAAGTGACGATGGGGATTATTCTTTGACGGTTTAGTGCTGAGCTTTAGGTGGTGTTCTCTTACGTGAGCATTGCTGTTACGTGTGTAAATTCCATCTATCCCTTCAACGTTTAAGTGGCCATTTAATATTTTGCAGGTCTCAATCAAATCACCACGCTCTCTGCGACTTTTTAAAGTGGTTAGATTTAATGCATCTAAGCGCTCCTCATAAGACTTTCGTTTCAAAATTATAGGGACCTTAGTGAAGCCTCGCTGTACTTTCTCTAAGAGCTCAATATCCTTGACAAAGTATGGACTCCAAAAAGCATATTTTAAGATAGGTCTAATAAATACCTTGTGAATTCTGAGCATCATGTCTGGTGTCAGAACACCAAAAGCTTTTCTAACAAGGTATATTATGCTCTTAGCATTTTTAGTAACGGTCATCAGGTGTTCTTCCCATTTCAAATCCTGTTATTTTTACTCCTTAATCGGTTTTTACTTTGACGTCCACCAAATGAGCGTTATATATTATATTATTGTATGGAGTAATATTAAGTGTGGTTTTAGAGCAACGCTGGTGACCGGCAGCCAGCGAGATTTCTTTACTGTTTGACTTAGCTATACTAAGCGCGCCCGTGTGGCCGGGAAACGATGTTAAGAAGCAGAAGACCGGAAACAACCGCCTCTCTGGTCTAGTGGTTCACACCATCGGGTATTGATCGGGTTCGAGTTCGATTCACCATGGAGGCAGAAGTTTTTCTGCTCGGTTTTTTGGCGGTAGGACTTCTAAGCCCACCTGGCTAGCTACCACCATCTTACCTAATGTTTTAAGCATTGTTGTATTCCGGCAATCAGAGGTAAGATATCCAGTTCCTCAGTTGTTGAGGATTAAAGGTGAAGCGCACTTCCACCTGCGGCCTTATGGTCACTTACCAACTAATTTTCAAATTATTTTAAAAACCTATCTTACATTTATACTGCCTTAATTCTATATTCATTGTGGCAAAGCTTCAGTACTTACACTATTATGATTTCGTGTAATAAAAAGCACGCGCGCTCGGCCCGCGCTTTCCGCCAGCGTAGCTATGAAACGTTCCTAATATCAAAACTCCTTCTAGGGATACGGAACTCAGAATCAAAGATATCTACACCAACTTTATAGGTTTCAGGAAATTCAAGCTAAATACTTAAGTACAGAACATTCTAGCTATAAAAATAATTATTAAAGGCTTGTAATTCATACACTAAATAATCTTTCATTTGGGGACTCGATTTGAAAGGTGTCAGGTGAACCCAGGTGTCGTACCATTGTTGTCCTACCCTTTCAAGTTAATGAACATCGAAGGTAGGTAAAGTTGTATCTATTATTAATGTACATACTCGTAATATAGGCAAAACAGTTTTTCTATAGCACTCTCGAAGTATTCGCAATTTACATTACAACTTTCAAAAGATTGTAAATTATTACTTAGAGCTTAGACTCCATTTAAAATATATATACTCTATACATAAAATAAAACTGTAGAGGTCGAATGGCTGTATATAGAAAAAATATGCTTAATACCAAGTCAGGGAGATGTAAATGTATGTACTTCCATATTCTATGAAATAGTTGATTATATTATCTTATTTAAAGAGAGGGAAAATACCAAAAAAGTTTTTTTTGCGTCTGTATGTTTATACGGACTAATCTCCGAAATACGACCTCCGTCGTCGAGTGGTCTGTACCTCGATCTCATGGCGTCGCCATATCGAGAGATTCTGGGTTTCAGGCATTTGTTCTCCAGTCTTGGATGTTTATATATGTTTATATATATTCAGAATATTTATAAATGTTTTACTATTAAATATATTTATCCGTCATCTAGTATCCGTAACTAATGCTGCTTGTGCATTAGTTGCTTAAAATGGGGCTAGTTGATAGGTGTGAATGTCTGAATGTATTTATATTTATATAGTCACCGCGGACGAAGTCGCAGGCAACAGCTAGTGTAAATAAAACCATACCACAGTTAAAAAACGGGAAGATAACGTTAAATTTGAAACTTTATAAACATTGGCTTAAAGCTTATTTTAGATATCGGCACCATAACTACTGTTGACACTCCGGTTGGTATAGCAACGGGTGGTTAAACATTGTTATCGTAATCGTGGTGATTTCACTAGTGACGTGGCGTAAAACGGGCGAAATAAATGGAAAAAATATGAAAAGAGTACCTACTACAAAACTTAATCTTAAAGGGTAAATTAAAACAAGAAGCTTTTTGATTAGTTTTTCCTACATTCCATTTCAGCCATTTATACCATTACACTGAAAGCGATATAATACTATGAACGCGACCGCGAAATATCTTAAAGCTATACATCCCGGGTTTTAATATACATTTATGTATATTATAGCTGCCGTCTGTGAACTCCTTTAACTAGTCAACGAATACAAAACTAGACACTTTGCGAGCACCTGTGTTCGCGGTGCCCACCAAGGGTTTAACGCATTTTACACTATCAAATATCAAATTTTATCTAATATTTACTAAAAATACAAACATGAATAATACGAATCTGGTTCAGAATTAAAAGAAAAAGATATTACAGCAGTATCAAGATAAAAACTTAAGAAATATATCAAATAAAAGAAATTTACCCACATTATTACTAAAATCCTCCCCCTGACCTTTGACTAAGAAAGTACCCATTAATCATCACGCTGACGTCACAGAAATACTTTTTAGTACAAAAGAGCCTTCGAATCGTTAACACGTTGCGTGTAGGAAATCTTGGGTGGGTATCTGACACCCGGGTGGGGTCTATATGACCTCATAAAGCGAGTCGACCTAAATGTCCCCTTCGTCCCATTGTTAGTTTCTGAATCAGGCCGACCTATTTTGTTTGGTTAGGTGGTATTATCTAATGTGAAAACATTTTAATGTGAGATGAGAAATTATAGGTTTCTTGCAAGATTTGTATTTAAGTATTTTTATCACCTTTTTGTCGAGAAGGACACAAACTACCAATTTTCAAATATTTGCTTTCATTTTCAATTCATCATCGATGAAATGCAATGTCTTAATTGACATTCATCGGAGTGATGAACGTTAATCTCGAAAAAGAAACGTTCATCATTCACAATTAATTGCAAAAAATAATTAATTTTGATGAACAGTCTAATTTCAGCTGGTAATAAACTGCCTCAATCCCTATATATTTGAGGTAAAGATTCAGTACTTACATTGTTATGTCATGTTTCGAGTTGAAGGGTAAGACGGTCATTGAAATTGCTATTAAGACTTACACTTATGTCACCTAACCTAACTGTAATCCCGTGACACCTGCGAGTTACAATCTAGATCAAGATCAAAATCGTCATCTTCAAGTCTCACGTGTATTGCAACTATAGCCATTTACTATCAGATAGACAGTCTAATTTTAATATAGAAAGTTAAATCGCACGACGAGGAATACAAGCAAAACCAGTAAAAATATTTTTCTGTTAGGAAATTAAATTTTAGCCTATAAATAAACGTGGAAGGCAACGTTAACTGCATAATTAAAAACAGCCTGACAATTATCCAAAACCGCAAACAGAACCAGAATTCCAAAATAAAATAACATAATAACCTGTCGTGTACATTTGCCGATTAAAAACCCGATAAATAATATTTCCTAGTAATGATTTGGTATGTGCCACACGCGATTTCTTTGCTCTGTCGCATAAAAAAGGCAAAAACTATTAAAAATGGATTTAAAATTGCCATTTTTGTGCTGCATGGAACTACAACATAACGAATGTGGCTGGAATAAAATTGAGCTTTCGCATGCAATTTGGACACAGAAAAGGATTTTTAAATGCATATTTTTATACGTTGTTTATTGGCTTGGGTGGCCCGATATTAAGTACCTTTCTAACTATTTTGATTACTTCTTTTTTTCAGTCTTTTTTCGTAATGTAAGCTTTTTTGATAAAGCTAATATTAAAGGTAGGGCGCTATCGGATTACACTAGACTATAATAGCGTGATACGTTTACATTTTATTTATGATTTATATTTGTTTACTCGTTATATTGGTAATCTTGGTAAACTCCTCAAAATTTAAATTATAAATATTACTTTTAAGGGTCGTACGAAATAAATATAATTATACAATTTTAAATAAGAGAAACATTTTGAGTTGCTGCCCAATTAGTTAGTTTGCTGACCAATAAGAAATATCTGCTGCCCAGAAGTTGCTGACCCATTATATTTTTTTACTGACCAAAATTCAAATATTTTGCGGAACTTATAAATAACATCCATAATAATACATCGTGGTTTTAATATTTTTAGCATGTTTCAGTGTTTTGACACCACGAATGTTTTTGTGTGTTAGACTGTGAGTTCTGGCTGGATTTGCTGGCACTAATGATAACGGAGTCGGTGATGCAATTGTCCTCAACCCACTCGCAAGTACATGAGATGGCGAGTTTTCTGCCTGATATACAGAGCAAAAACTGTGCGGTGTGTGCAGTCTGAATTGCTGTATCACTTTGTCCTGACGAGGTTAGTATATGACAAAAACAGCTCCAACCACGTCGTCGTCGTTTACATCAGTGAATATCTGGTAAGTATTGTGTTGTTGCGAATTTATTTTAAGATATTCTATTGGTTTTCATTCAGGGTGAATAAGTCGCCGGAATTCACAGTATTAAATTATCAGATAAGTTTTCTAATGTTTTGTTCTTTTTACTAATCTATCTTAGCAGAACAGCTTAATTTGTGAGGTAGAGGGATGAGGTCGGCAAGTGAAATGGCGGCAGTTGTGTTCGCAGTTTATCATCTGTATAGCAAAAAGCCTGTGAAACGGCATTACTTTCTTCCGGATGTATTTGTTAACGGATATTTTTTTTAATAAAACAGATGAAGACACTACCTCTATTTGTGTTCAAAAATATCTTATCGTAGGCACATAATGGTACGAATTAATGATAGCTAAGAAGTTTGTCACAAATATTTCAAATATAAATCCATAGATTTCATGCAGTAGTTTTTGCGTGACAAAAACTCAGACAGCCGAATATTTTTGTGTAAAAATTACAAAGTACCTACAAACATGCATGGCCGTTTTACTATAATATTATAATTATGTAAGTATGCATTCAGATACTAGAATGAGAAACCACAAAGTTATTAAAGATAGACCAACGTAGCTCAATAGCTTTAATATATTATCGTTAATAACCTTTTTAATATCGTACTTCTGTAGACTAGTTAAATAAGGGTTGCTTATTTAAGAATTCGTATTTTAATAGAATGACGCTTTTTTATTTTTGCCGGCAAAGTAATTGAGACAATAACTACCCAACAACACCAGCAATTACCGATAGTCTTGAAATTATTCCTATAATTGGTAAGTCGATTACTTTGTTATTATTTGCCCGTTACAAGGCCTTTTCGAGGTGAACGAAATGGTGAGATAAATATTGTTTTTATTTATTTTTTATTTTTATTTATTTATTCAATTTATAACATAACAACCAATTGGCTCACAGAATAACCAAACACGCCAAAAGGTCTCAATGAATGTGAAGACAATACAAGAAAATATGAATTAAAATATTTCTAAATGTTAAAGTGTAGTGTAGGTACGCACCAATATTTAAAATGTCTTATTTTCTATTTTGATTTAGAGTCAATTTTGATAAAAAGGTCGGTGGCGTAGTGGTCAGTGCGCTTTGGCTTCAGTCGAAAACAAAGCTACCTTCGCCATGGTCAGGCCGTGGATGGGTGACCAAGAATTAGTGATCTCGAGCTCCTCCGTGCCTCGGAAAGCACGTTAAGCCGTTGGTCCCGGTCGCATTTGTGGCCGTTTCTACCCACCAACCCGCATTGGGCCAGCGTGGTGGTGTTACGACCCATACTCCTCATATGTTTCTCCATGAGGAAGGCCTGTCCCAGCAGTGGGACGTATATATGCTGATGATGATGATAAAAAGAGTCCTCAATTTATAGTTATACAAGGTAAAAAGCTTAAAAAATATTACATCGCCTGCTAAGTAATTTATAGATCAAATCTATAATTTTAAATAAAAGTTTGTTTGCTTTTTCTGATTCAATATTCCTAAATGTCTAAAGGTGGTCAGGAATTTTATAAAACGGATTCTTTACGGTTCTAGCTCGAGATTTGCAATAATTTATTGAAATAATTATTAAAAAATAATACAATAAAATTTAAATAAAACTCAAAATGGTCTTCATTTGATTTTTAGAAATAGCCGATTTTGCAGACGATGTGATATCTATAAAATATTACCTTCAAGATCAAAAAGACCGAATCAAACAAAATTGTCATTAAATTAATTTCTACAAAAAAGTTGTTTCTCACTTTCATTATATCTCTATAACAATGTAAAAACAGCAACTTACAAGTACTATTTAAACCTGTCAGCTGATCATCTGCTAACATCCGACCTTTACTGATCCCGTTTCTCACCGAAGGTCAGTTTTTGAAGGCAGCAGATGCAGGGTAATTAACATTATTCGTGAAATAGAACTGGCAACAAATAGGAATTTTATCTGCTGCTATTATTGTAAATGAGAAAGTGTCTGCTTTTTATATTTTTTACACATATTAACTAGCCCCATTTATACGGATACTAGATGACGGATAAATATATTAATAGATAACATATAAATGTTCAGCAATACTGAAAACATCCAAAACTGGAAATCAAATGCCTGTATTGTTCACACAAACATTTGCCCCCACCGGGGATGGAACCCTGAACCTCTCGAGATGGCGACGCCTTGAGACCGGCGCACACAGACCACTCGACCACGGAGGTCGCTTTTATGAAATGTTCTTTGTACTGAATATTATCAGGCTTCTTGTTTGGCAGCTAAAGGATGCTGTTAATATTTTTTTTTACAAATAATAAAAAAACATACTTTCTACTGCGTGTCAGTGTGTTCAAGTAAAGAATGGTTTGGGACTAAGTCTTAACGTGTTCGATATGTGCAATAATATATCCACATTAATCCAATACGGATTAGTGTGTAGTGACCGTTGCTATAGCAGGGCACCAGAGACTCACCTCCGACGTAAAGGAGAAAATATAGATCACAATATTTGGTCACCCATCCTAGGGCCAACCATTGCGAAGGTTGCTTGGTTTCCAAAGAAAACGAACCACTTTACTACAGATTTAATAGTGTAATAACAAAAATAATTTTAATTAAGCCGATAAGATAATCACTCCGTTGCATCCTGTCAGGATTTTTACTGTTAACTTTAACTGTATAATTGCATATAGTGTTATCTTAAAATAGTTAACATCGAGGAAGTACCCCAGTTAAGTGTAGGGCTGTCTGGTTACTGTTAAGATAAATAAGAGATATCACGCCGTTAGTTTTATTTATTTATTTTATTTATATTTCATTCTGTTTAGTGATATGTCCCCTCTGTCCTACACATCCATACTAATATTGTAAATGCGAAAGTAGTGTCTGTCTGTCTGTTTTTCTTTCACGTCAAAACTACAGAACCAATTTTACCGAAATTTGGTAAACAGATAGTCTAGAACAATTTTTTTTTGTTTCTCTGTCTATTTGTCTGTTTGTACGGGCTCATACATGCTCGGCGATTTCGGGTACTTTTGACCTGGCCCTTCTTAAGAACGTCTTTAATTTGATCGAGGAAAGTTCGCCTAGGTCTGCCTCGTCTAGATGACGGATAAATATATTTAATAGATAAATACATATAAATGTTCAGAAAATATGCAGTACTTAAATTAATATCCAAGACTGGATAAATACAGGCATTTATTTTTCAAAATAAATGCCTGTATTTATCATACAAATCTTTGCCCCTACTGAGGATCGACCTCAGAACCCCTCGAGATGGCTGGCGATGCCTTGAGACCGACATACAGACCATTCGACTACGGAACCTAACTTCTACGAGTATTGAAAATCTACAATAAAACCAGACAACCTCTGAGCTAATTAAACTAAAGAGGAAATTAACTCATTCCGTATGCTAATTAATAGTAAAAGTAACTTAGATAATTTTATCTTAAGTTCAATGGATGAAAAACTTATTGTTAACAAAATTTCAAGTTAAATATTACACGTTGAATAACCTTTTAAAAGCTTATGAATAGGTACACTGTAGGTAACCAATAAACATAGCTATGTGAGTGCAAAATTTCGATCACTTGTACGCAGTTTCCTAACTGCTTCCAAGCTGTACTGTCCACTTCACATAATTACATACTCAGAACATTTTAATGACAATATTTTATTACTGTCATATACTTTTGTTAACATTTAACAAGCAGTTTCGTAACTGACACCGATGGTGAAATATGCCTTGAACACCTTGTAAGCAGGTGCAAAAGCAGGTGGATCTATGAACACTGTGAAGTTAACACTATTTTTGGAGGTATCACTTTTGGAATTTACGAGTGGGTAAGCAATGAAGACTAGAACTTTCTATCAAACCAATTTTTTTACGTGGAAGGCAGTAACAATTAAATTTAAAAAATTTACGATCGATTTATTTACAATTACACCTCTGCCTACCCCTTCGGGGAAAAGGCGAGATGACATATGTTTGTATATTCACAATCATATACAAAAAAAATAGTTAACAATAGGTCTTCGAAACACAAAAATATTTTTAACATACATACATACAATCACGCCTGCAATCCCCGAAGGGGTAGGCAGAGTCCAAGGAGCACTGTGTTCCTTAAGACCACATTTAGCCATACAAAAATTGGGTTTGGTTGGTGGTTGGGTTGGTTGGGTTTGGGTTGGCGAGAATATTTTTAAAGCATCAAGTTATTGCATTTCATCAGTACTTTACCCATTTATTCAAAAATAAAACCGGCCAGGAGCGTGTCGGGCCAAGCTCAATATAGGGTTCCGTAAGAAGAAATAGAATAAATATAATGTGATAATAGTTGTTAATTAATTTGTGAAATTCCTAATTACTTTAAAAAAATTGTTTTGTAATTCTAATGATAATTTATTTTGCATGCTGTTTTTATGGTAAAAACGTGTATGAACAGTATTTTATTAATTGTAAGACCTGCATGTAAACTGTGTACTGCATACTCATATTTTGTAGCAAAAATAGGCATTCTACTATATTCTTTATTTTTTTAAATAAAAATATTTGATAACTTAACTATTACCTATACAAAAACTTCATTTAAAAACATTGGAGTCATAACAAAGTTTAGTTATTCACAGAATCCTTTCTGTGCCTGGCTACTCTATAACACAGTATATTTAACTTAAATGCATCAATATCGACGTCTGCAGACGTATCCGTATTTTAGTTTTAACAGGTTTTACTGTGAACATATTTCATAATCACGTTTATGTTAATTCGCATATCATATCTCAATAGGGAAATTATGTATGTAAAACAGATTGATGGCGCACTAGTCTTTTTCGCATGCTGTCTAAAATTATGACTTTTTCACTTCAAAAGATACTTTAGTTTAAAAAAAAAATTTTTAGAGAAATCGGTTTAAAAATTTTAAATTTTGTAGCATGTTTATTTTGATTGATATTTTGATATAATTCCTACACATTGGGTACTATTAATTTTAGTGTTGTATTCACCGACGTATACAGTATCTGCTTGAGATCTGTCATAAGATATAAGCATATTAGTTAAAGAGAGAGAAATGAGGAGCTCGGTGGCGTAGTGGTCAGTGCGGTTTGGCTTCGATCGAAAACAAAGCTACCTTCGCATGGTCAGGCCGTGGATGGGTGACCAAGACTTTGTGATCTCGAGCTCCTCCGTGCTTCGGAAGGCACGTTAAGCCGTTGGACCCGGTCATATTTGTGACCGTTTCTACCCACCAACCCGCATTGGGCCAGCGTGGTGGTGTTACGGCCCATACTCCTCATGTGTTTCTCCATGAGAAAGGCCTGTCCCAGCAGTGGGACGTATATAGGCTGATGAAGAGTTAAAGAGAACCCTTATAATACGGTAAATTCAGCCTCCAACGATAATTTATAGCCGTCTTTTTTTTTAATTAAATTAATGCTATTACTATGTCATCTAGTCCTTACAATGAAGGTATTTCTCCATACAGTGGAATCTTAAACCGAGAGAGCAACCTTAACGACACTATCATTACAGTTAATTACCATTAAATTGCAACAATTATTCCCTTAATTATCCCTTCATTCACGTGTCTTATAGATTTCTTGCTATCGGAACGGTTAAAACGGTTTTTAAGGCCGCGTTAAATTAATTAGGGAGCATTCTATAAGACTTTTCGTTTACAACGTGAATATTCGCTTATTTGATTGTTTCAATAGCTTTAATAAGCTGTTTCCTTCAGCAAACATATGGAAACGTTTGTGAAAAGATTGTAGGGATGGTTTTACCTATATGAAAGAATTATTGGACTGGTTTTACCTATATGAAAGAATTATCTACCTACGTCCAATTTCAGTTTATATTAGGTCCTTACCTATGAAATTGGTGTTTTTTTTTCTCTCTTAGTATTTTGTCTGTAACTATTAAAATTCTGAGTATTCCTAAAAAATAATGACCTGGTCTAAAAAAAACTATATTTTTGAGCTCTTTTGATTTGTTTTGATAATTTGTTGTATGTTTAGTTGTGTTAAAATTGGACACGGAGACAAGTCTTTTTAAGTGACTCCCGAATACATCATTTTATTTGCATTCACTTAAAACCGATAAATAATTTTTATGAAGTATGATATTACACATATTACTAAAGCTTGTCTAATGATAGATGCCAAATATTATTATCTTTGGCATTAGATGTCTAGTATGGGCCAGTTGATAGGTGTGAATGTCTGAAGATATTTATATTTATTTATTTTTATTTATTTGGATTTGTCGTTGTAAAGAAAACTGAAAAAGTTTTTGTATGGAAAATGCAAAATTCCCCAAAATCTCCATACAAACACCAATTTCATAGGTAAGGACCTAATATTATTTATAGAATTTAATATTTTTTTTGCCTGTCCTGTTTCCGATTATGTTTGGGTTCGAAACATGTTCTCTTTCTGCACTTTTCCTTATCACTCGCCATATTACCACTTGCTCCCTTTCTCGTCATAATTGTCTACGACATAATACCTTTTTTGTTATTAATTTTAGTTTTATTTTTTAACTGTTGACATTGTCAAACTTTTTCATATTCGTTCACATTTTGTTTTTCCATATTGCATTGCAGTAATAAAATTCATTATTCATTCAAAAAATCTTTCAATAAATTATTTACTAACCCAGCAGTACCCAGCAAACCCATTAACGCGGGTTGTTACAGTTATAATCATCATTCACACAATTCATCTATCTTTTCATCTTCTTCTTCTCTTGCTCTGCCCACGCATATAACCTTGGTGTTGACCACTAGCCAATCGGTACCAGCATCTCATCTCATCCGTAATCGGCGGCCGCCGATTGGCTCTCCAGTCGTATTCCGTCTTCCTCATTGTTGTCACGTCAGTACCCCATGTGCTGCTGTTGGCAGCTATTCATCCAACTCCAAAGATAAATTTCGCTACTTATACACCCATAATTTTCTGGAGACATGATCTCTTCTTAATATGTATTGGGGAAAGAAGTTTTTCTATTAATTATTAATTTATCTTCCTATAGTACATTCATGCTTCACTCTATCCATTCTTAATTATTATTTTTACTGTTTATATTACTGTTATTTATTCTGTAGTATTTTGCAACTTCGGCCATGCCCCATATACAGCATGTTCTCCTAATGAAAGCAAAATGGCGTTGATATGTCGTCGATTTATTGACAGACGTTTCCGTTCCATTTCCATAGTAGTTTCTTTGAAAAACTTACAATATTAGCTAGTCCTTACGTAAAAAGCCTCAGTAACGAAGCCATTAATTACACCAATCAATACACCGGAATCGAAATGCAAACATGTGGGAAAAATTGTTTGCGCAACTAAGGAACAAAACAAATATAAACAAAATCTTAGTGATAGTGATTCGAGAGTATTGTTTTTAATTAATAAACAAATCTACTTTTGTTATTGATAGAACAGACATGGATGATTAACATTTAGGAAAACATTCAGGGTGAATTATAAAAATTGTAAAAATTGTTTATGATTGGCGATTTAAAAAAGTGGCTCATGAGTTTCTTGCCGGGTTCTTCTCATGAAAAACCTTACCTTCGGAATCCGGCCGCTTGTATCGATTACAACCACAGTTAACGAAGTACTTGTACTGTCCTGTGGATGTACTTGTTACAAGCGCTCGCGCTAATGAAGTTTAATACAATGGTTTAATTTAATACTCTAATTTTAAAATAATTCATAACAAACTATTTATTTGTAAAATGCATAATAATGTAAAATGTTGACGATTTTAAGTGCCGAACTTGGCCTATGAAATAAAATTATTTTAGATTTGATTTTTTGATTTTGAATTCGACCAAATTCCGAGTTACTACATGGTGGTCCGGACACCTATAAATGCTGCAATTTCATTGGTCGAATCCGCTGTAATGACGAAGTCCTGCGTACACGCTGTACGCGTTACTACAACAGACGAAATTTCGTCGAAATTTCCCTTGGCCTTATTTCAGCATATTTGCTCCCTACACAACGTTTTCTCTATGATTCCTGGCTACCTACCGCAGGAACAATGCAATACAAGTAGTTGTTTTTGCTGCAATCTTTTTTAGTGGAAGTTCACTCTAGGTGGGAGTTCAAGATTACATACATACATATAATGACGACTATTATCCCCTAAAGGTTAGTCACAGACTAGGCAAAAGCAGTCCATTGCCATAGTCCGCGCTTCACCTAGCAGTGACTGTACTCAGCGTGACAGGTGATGAGCCCGTCGCTGCGATAAGTCCATAAGTCGCCTTTTACGACACCCAAGGGCAGAGATAGGTTGATAGTATTCTTTTAATGAGCCGCTACCACACGACTCAAGAGTCGAGTCGAGTTCAAGATTCAAGAGAAGAATACTATACTAATACGTTCATTTCTTAAAAAAAGACTCTCTCACTCTTACCTGGTATATTTTACTTTCAAGATTCTTAGACTAGGCTCATCCAGAACAACGATAGATCGTCTACAGCTAAACAGCTAATCTCGGTGAGTGTGTCACATGACTAGTTTTTGTTTTATCTGTAGCATGACTTGACCATAAACAACATGATATAAATAAACGGCTCATGTACAGACCCGTGCACTAACATGTACCCAATCTCATTCAAATATCAACCCTATTCCATGACAATAAGAACACAAGTGTAAACGTTTCATTTCAGGAGACTATACTTAGCTCAAACCTAATATCAAATTCTATGCGAAAATACTTCATAGCTGGTTTAAAACTAAGATAAATTGAGTTTTAATTTGTTTAAATGTATTGGTGGTTTCTTATCTCTGGCATAAATTAAATACGCGGAAAGTGTAGATTTGTGTAGACTTCATTAAAGAATTAAATAAAAACTCTTTTATTCGATTTCACATAATATTAAGATAAAACAGTTTTACAATCTAATAGCTTATAGCGGCGACGGGCTCACCACCTGTCACACTGAGTGCAGTCACTGCTTGGTGAAGTGCGGAATATGGCAATGGACTGCTTTAGCGGTGCTTTTTCAAAGTCTCTGACTAAACGGGATAATAGTCGTAATTATATGTATGTAAGTAAAACGATTTGTAAACCAAGCGTGACAACGTTTTAACGTCTACTGTGTGCCGTAAAAATTTTGAGACGCGAGATCCAAACTGATTAAAAGATACCTGATGCCCCTTCGCCAATTATCACACAACGAGGTATTTGTCAGAGGCACAGACTTGTTAAATCACGAAGTTTGGTCATTTTAGTAAATGTTTATCTCTAGGAGAGTCCACTTGTGTAAATAGCTAGCTACCAGAGGGAAGTAGCCCTCCACGCAAATTCAGCCACATGGCCAGTTTTAAAAGCAATAATAACTAAAGCAAGATTTATTTTTAGAAAAAAAAAATACCACCCAAGCTTAAGTAATTGTTTATTTACAACAATTGAAGACGTTCTATACAAGCTCCATCAACCGGTAAGCCTTCTCTTAATATGGACGTAATAAAAAATAATCTAACAGAGTTGTACTCACTACGGTTCGGAGCCGACGCGATATAAATAAACATTTTTTACTTGCTACTGCCAATCTTGTTATTTAATTATCCATTACTATTAAAACAAGGTTCTATATTTGTGCACAATCAACCATTATAACGTCTTTGAAACGAGCCATTTTACACCTTGATGTTATTGTTGTAAGTGTTAATTTGGTTTTAGTATTGTCATGGTGGAATTATTTCGGTACTTAGTAGACTAGAACGTAATACGACATTTAAGCTTTGTGTGCTCGATAGGGGATTTAACTTTTTGCTGTTGTTCTGTTCTTGTTCAACATTACTGTTTCTATTGTTAGCTTTAAATATTTATGGTAAACTAGGAACCCTTATAGTTTCGCCATGTCTGTCTGTCTGTCCGTCCGTGGATCATCTCAGTGACCGCTGAAATTTTGAACAAATATGTATATTAATAACGCCGACGAAGTGCACAAATCAAAAATGGAATAAAATAATAAATTAGGGGGGGGAGGGGGGTGCCCATACACGTAAAGTAGGGAATAAATTTATATTTTCTGAAATAATTGCTCCGAATGTTAAAAAAAATGTGTCTCCCCCTTTCACTTTTTAACCATAAGTTCAAAAAATATGAAAAAATCTCAAAAGTAGAATTTTATAAGTACTTTCTACAGGGGTTGAACAGTTTTTGATAAATTTTACAAAATGGAAAACTACGGAACCCCATACTGAGCGTGGCCCGACACGCTCTTGGTCGGTTTTTATTTTGTTTTATTTTTGGAAAATATTATCTTGTAGTCATAATTATTTCTAGCATTTGGTTACATTACAGATACAAACAGCAAACTAAAAATGTAACTATTGTAATATTTAACTTATTTACAAGTAAATACTCGTATGTAGTTCAATCAATTTCATATCCACATTTTAGTCGCAAAAATTTTCAAGATGCTTATGTATACATACAAGCTGTTTTTTTACAGTAAACACCCGTCGCTAAATGCTTCGTTTGTTGTTAAGATAAACCTCTCACACTGAAGTCATCGCTTCCTCTTTTTCTGAGCCCACCCTAATCACTATAGTAAAGCTGTTATATTGGGTCCTTACCAATGAAGTGTTTTTTTTCTCTCTTAGTATTTTGTCTGTAACTATTAAGATTCAGAGTATTCCTAAAAAACAATTACCTCGTCTAAAAATAGACTATATTTTTGAGCTGTTTTGATTTGTTTTGCTAATTTGTTGTAAGTTTAATTGTGTTAAAATTGGACAGGGAGACAACTCTTTTTAAGTGCCTCCCGAATTCATCATTTTATTTGCATTCTCTTAAAAACGATAAATAATTTTTATGAAGTGTGATATTACACATATTACTAAAGCTTGTCTAATGATAGATGCCAAATATTATTTATCTTTGGATTTGTCGTTGTGAAGAAAACTGAACAAAAATTTTGTATAGAAAATGCTGAATTCCCCAAAATCTCCATACAAAACACCAATTACATAGGTAAGGACCTAATAAATGTAAATCCATCATTTTATCGCAATTCCTTTCAAAGAATTTCATTACACAAAAAACGTTTCGCAGAACTTTTTGTTCAATATTTAACAAATCCTAGAATTTCGTTTCATCGCATTTTCATTTCATGTTTTATACATTTTGTCGAAATAACATTACATCGAAGTTTTGTTTCCTATATCTTTGATTCATCGTAAGTTTCAGTGTGGAAAAGTGATAGAAACATTAATTTTTACTTCAATAAATCAATGTACATCGAAAATACGATTTCATGCAATAATTAAGGTTGTTTTGTACAGAATGTATTTTAGAACAATATTTAAAACAAAAATTAGGATTAATGAAAAAAAAATTAAATAGACTCAGTTACTCCGACATGACGTGGTCTTATCTGCCCTAGGGTGCAATATAAAACATAATTCTTTTATGGAATGTATGTTCAATGTACCATTTTCTGCGAAACAAAACTATTGAAAAAAAATTTATAGGACTCGTTTTTCGGTGATTTACAACAGTGATGAATAATTATTCGATGAACTGAAAACAAATGTATTAAAAATCGCCGATGAATTGAAATTTGATAAAAACAAGTCCGTGTACCAAAAGACACCCGTTATAAATAAATTACTAGTACTCACCTTAATTATCTGGTGATGTCAGGAGAACATTTTCGATGACTCTGTCCAGAGCTATCTGTGGAAAAGAAAAACAATTGTTACTAAAATAAACCAAGAAGGAAAAATCTATATATAGTGTTCTGTTTATTTAACCAATCAAAATTTAGCAGAAAATATTTCTTTACTTCATCAATACCTTGTTTATGGCAGCTTATTAGGTTTGTGCAATATCTTTTCATTGAAAACAATATGGGCAGAGTTTGAATTTTGAAAGACTAGTAGGGCGTTGACAGGCAATTGGACCGTCTCGTCACATCCACGCAGGCTCCGTAATTTAAAGCATAACGTTTATTATCATAATATGAAAATCCATAATTTTGAAAGGTATAATCATCAAAACGCACAAAATTGCGTCGCATAATTTCGAGAGTTCTAATATTGTATAGGCTAAAATTGTTTGTCATAAGTATTAAAAGGCATAAATTTGAAACGCACAACTTATGAAAAGCATAATGATCACAACGCATAATATTTTTCTCCGCCTCAAATTGTTTACTAAATAAATTTCGATTGCAAAAATATAGTTTTTTGGGGTCATTAAAAAAAAAACCTTAACCTAATATGTATCAGAACACATTTCCTTGGGATTGGTTCTTTCGAATCTGGGTGATTATTCGATTCATTTTAGGACTACCTAATGTTGTGCTAAATGAAATTAGGAATTTCTATTGTTATGTTTTAAAATAATATGCCTTTAGAGAGTTATGCCACTTAAATGTTATGAGTAAGAAGGAATATGTGACATGAGTGTTATGCTATTTGATGATTATGCCATTCGATGTATGACAAACGATGTTATGACAATCGACGTTATGCGAAAACATGCGCTCCCTCCACGCAACATCATACGCAACGAAAACTAAATAGTTCTACTGATAGAAAATGTGGAAACCTGCAGTATCTAAGTAAGATATTTTATACTCCTAAAATGGTTTTAACGGTTACTGGAATTGAAGATGAACACTTGCACAATTCGTTTCAGAACAGGCCTCGTCATGCAATAGGTTAGCATGGTTCGGATTCGAATGTCTGTAGGTATTCTGTTATGTTATGCGTTATCTCCGGTGCATGGCAACAGGCTCGCCACCTGTTACATGGGGACCTACCATATCTGGCGAAAAGTGGGTGTTTAACACCTCTGCCTACAAAGAGGCGTGATGATAATTATGTTATGTTATGTTGTGCTAAGAAAGAAAGTGTATATTTGGTTGACGAGTGATTCCTCTTTTCTAGAGAACGGAAGAAGAAGACATGGTGTGCCAGCCCCACTAAAAGTAGGAAAAAGGCAAGAAGAAAAGACGATTTGAGAAACTATGTATAAGCTCAAGGTGCCATCTGGACAGTTTCCAGGTTTGATCCACGGTGGGGTCAAATGTTTGTGTGATGAACAGGCATTTGTTCTCCAGTCTTGAATGTTTATTTAAGTATTGTAATATCTGAATACTTCTGAAATTGAAAGGTTTTTTATTTATCTATTAAATCTATTTATCCGTCATCTAGTATCCGTAATACAAGCAGTTAGTTGCTTAAAATGGGGCTAGTTGTAAGGTGTGAATGTCAAAGGGTGAGTTTTTGATCCGTAGTCATAGTAAGCGCAATAGTTAAATTCTAAACAAAAAGTGTCAATGGAAACGCCAAAATGTGTGACGTCAGCTTGACAAGGTGTTAAATTTGCAATGAAATTTCAAAGCAATATACATCAACTGTGCTGCCAACCGCCATGTTACTAATCCCAGCACCGTGTTGTGGTTAAATTGTCTATGATTATTTAACTTTAGTTATATTTGAAAATTCGACTATTGGACTATTAACCTACTGGTCAAGAGATCACAGACCAAAAAGATCAAGAAACTGACTCTTTGCATATTTATTTACTAGCTGTTGCCCACGACTTCGTCCGCGGTTACTATGGTTTTAACCCTTTAATTTTCTCTCAAAGTCTCAGCCCGATCGGTTTAAAATTGACAGTTTCATATTACAACTTTCATCCCCTATTTTATCCCCTTGGGTGTAGAACTAATCAAAATCCTTTCATAGCGGATGCCTACGTCATAACATCTACCTGCATCCCAAATTTCAGCCCGATCCGTCCAGTGGTTTGGGTTGCGCGTTGATAGATCACTATGTCTGTCAGCCACCTTTGAGTTATATATTTAGATTTATTTTATATTATTATTCTCAAAACCCAAAATAATAACATAGTATAAACAAGCTTTCTCATGAAGCAAGACATGAATAGTTAGGACGTAATGGAAAGTCCCAAGCGATCTATTTTATTCGCGTCACACGTCAATTTTCAAGCTTAGCCATAATTTATTGTAATTAAATGCAATAAATAGAGGTCTACCTGGTATCTGTCACCTGCTTAAGTGATTCAGTTAGTTCAGAGATGTCGTGACTTGGCTAAGCCTTGGATTAATGTTTAACAATATTAGATCTAAATATACTTGTTGGTATCTAGTATTTTTTTTTTAAATTACATACAAACATATATATAATCACACATATAATTTCTTTTTGTCTATTATATCCTAAGGCAAAGGGCATCTTGCGAGCCAGCAAGGTGGAGATCGCTAGGCCTGCATCCTTTGGTGCTGCCCTAGCATTCTTCGCGAACGGACTTATCTACTGCTTACCATCAGGTGGTGTTAAGTCATTTGCTGGGCTGATTATAAAAAAAAATGGTTAGTCAGAAACTTGGCAAGAGCACCGTAAAAAAAAATATTAATATTTTCGATATGAGAATATATTTTTAATGACAAAATTGAGATCTTTTGACCGAAATATCGCATATTGAATAGCGTGGCATAAGGGATCCACTTTAGGCCTGTCGCAAACTTTATATAATGTCTGTGTTGTATATGGATTATTCCACTATATAATTTGTTCCACTATTCAATTTCTCAAAGAAACGTATTTTCGTACCTTAGATTTCAACCGGAACTAGTCATAGTAATTTTCGCCTATTTGTAATTCACTACCCACCTACCTGCGGTGTTGGATGAAACGTCACGTATTTTTATGTAAATATAAATACTATGTGGTATTCGATTATCGTATGTAATATAATATGGCTGAACCAAAACTAGTAAATAATTGTCTAGTAAGAAATTTTACTTATTTCTCGACTTCATTCTTTTATATAGAAAGATTATTACAAAAAAAAAATATGTTTTATGGTTAATTAAAATAAATAATAGGTTGGGGAAAAAGTTTCTTCGCATTTTTTAAGAAAATTCAAATAATTTTTAATATAGTTTATTTACATTTAACTAAAGTATGTAGGTACCATTTTGTTCGATAACTTTTTGCCATCTTGTAGGTAGGGACATGATCCCATTGCTATAGAAATTTTGGGACTTCTGGTCAAAATACCGCGACAAGTGGTTTTGGCAGTCCTCTCGTCTTGGCGGTACGAAAAACAAATGAAAATCACACATTTTCCTAATTTGAATTTGGAATTATGTTCTTTAAAATTTAAGCTTTCAATGATACCAAAACCAGCCAGATACAAATAGTATAGCCAAAGAGATTTTATTACAATTTTATACATACTATAATGCGTAAAAGACTTTTTCCCCAACCTAATATATAGATTAAACTAGATCCAGATGTCTACATATATCCGTATATGCAGGATCTGTCAACACATTACTTGTTACGCTATAGTTAACCTACTTAGATCTAAATGACCAATAGTATAGTAAGCAAATCTGTTTAGAATCATGCGCTTAGGTAACAAGAAATGCCTACCGTACCCACGAGTTTAATTATTAGTTTTAAAATTAATATAATCAATACACTTTAACGGTAAGAAAATTATAGAATAATGTAGACACAACATTCATCGAAACCAATATTATAAGTATGACTGTTATTGAACTCAAAATGACTACAAAAAAAGGTTTATTTCTAAATATTTAATTCTAATTGAAAGTTACGAGTGTTTAAATCTCATCTCAATCACTAAGCAGCTTTTTCAAGGAATAAGCATGAGATTAAAATTATCACATAAAATAAATGTTACAAATCGCATGAGCTAACGCTAACCTTATTTAACAAGCAGCAGGGAAATGTACAATCCGGTGTTTTTTGTCGATTTAATTGATAGTCAATACAACATCGAGTAATCGGTTTACGAACGCTGAATACAAATCAGTTGCAAAAGATTTTACATGATTTTTAACCCGTTGAGGTCCGAGCGAACGCCGGTAATCGCGAACAATGTATATTTCTATTGGGCTGGTTTTGTGACCTCTGAGAGTTAAGTAGCTCCAGTATCAGAAATAGTGAGGAGTCATATACTATCATCACTCAGACATGTGATGAGGAGGGATGAATGTCTTCTAACAAGAATAATGTTAAATAAAACACTTAGGGATTGTGGAGCTCGGTGGCGTAGTGGTTAGTACGCTTTGGTTTTCGATATCGAAAACAAAGCTACATTCGCCATGGTCAGGCCGTGGATGGGTGACCACAACTTTGTGATCTCGATCTCCTCAGTGCTTCGTGAGGCACGTTAAGCCGCTGGTCCCGGTCGCTATTGCGACTGTTTCTACCCACCAACCCGCATTGGGCCAGCGTGGTGGTATTAGCTGCTACCTGATCATGGCGAAGGTAGGCTCCTCGTCCCGCTGGCCCAATAAATTGGTGGGGTTGAAACGATTTTTGGCATGCTATTGCCGAAGTAGCAAAACATGTGAACTAATGAATTTGCCTTTATACCACCTATTATACTGTGTTTTATGCAAATAAATAAATAAATAAACGATTGCAATAGGCATCAAGACCAGCTCATCGTGTCTTCCAAAGTATGGAGGAACACGAGATCACAATGTTTCCACCCATCCAAGGTGAAAATAGCTTTGATTTCAACATGATTATTATTATTATTATTTAATGAAAAAGATATAGTTACAGTTTCACACATAATCATTACAATGTACAGGAAACCTAAATTAGGTCCTTACCTATGAAATTGGTGTTTTGTATGGAGATTTTGGGGAATTCTGCATTTTCCATACTAAAACTTTTTCAGTTTTCTTCACAACGACAAATCCAAAGATAATAATATTTGGCATCTCTCATTAGACAAGCTTTAGTAATATGTGTAATATCACACTTCATAAAAATTATTTATCGTTTTTAAGTGAATGCAAATAAAATGATGTATTCGGGAGGCACTTAAAAAGAGTTGTCTCCGTGTCCAATTTTAACACAATTAAACTTACAACAAATTATCAAAACAAATCAAAAGAGCTCAAAAATATAGTCTATTTTTAGACGAGGTAATTATTTTTTAGGAATACTCTGAATCTTAATAGTTACAGACAAAATACTAAAAGAGAAAAAACACCAATTTCATAGGTAAGGACCCAATATTTAGTACATCGGAACGGTCATTACCGATTGTTGCCACATTGCCACATTGAAAGCCAAAGTGCACGAACAACTACCTACTTACTACTTTTAAATAACTTCCTAAGTAACAGCGATGTTTCTCGACTGTACAACTGTTGTTTTCCCAACTCGCCCATCATATAAAATATTGTAGAGAAAACGGTAATTTCCAAATGACCCATTATAAAATTTCCGGTCTTTCTGATATCTGAAAACAATAAAAACTATTGCTACCAAGTTTCAATAAAACATCATAACAACCTTATGGCTATTAAAGTCAATCGACGTAGATCTTTCAAAATGATATATAGCTTGGTGTACTAATAAATATCTTTCGCTAAATCTTTGAATATTTCTTGCGAATGTAAGCCAAGGCCATCGGAGCGAAGTTTTTAATTTATTCCTTTATCTAACATCGAAATATCTATTTTAACAGATTGGCTGTTAATTATTAAAACACATAACAGAAACGACAGCTTAAATCATAAGTTACACGCTACCACCTTTAGTTGAACTCCGCTAAACAGTAAAGGTTATGTAAGTTAGAGACCAAGTAACACTGGTAATGAGCTTACTACTCACTTGACAGATCTAGAGCAAGATAATAATTACAAAACGCTCATACTTGTATAGGTGTTTAATATACTATGTTGACATTGATAGTATATCAATACTCTACTACCAATATTTTGCTCCTACTGATACTTTGTTAAATTAACATGCGATGTTAATAACTTAAAGTGCGAAGGGAAATGACGGGCAAATTAATGTGACACAGTTGTATCGGCTGGTATTACAAAACTACTATTGATTGTATTTTTTCTGCTATAGAATAATTTTGATTGTTACTATTTTTAATTAAAATAAATTATATAAAGTAATATTATATTCATATAATATTAGTTTAATATTTTTTTCTTTCAAGTTGGTACCTTTATTAATTATAAGACTTATATTTTAGAGATTATCTACCACCTTTTTTTTTTATTTCCCTGGGGGAAATGCCCGCGCATACCTTCCACCCGGGGGGTGGGGGTTATGTGGGACTCGAACCCACTAAAACCCAGGGTGCTCGCCCCAGCCGCATCTGGTTCGCTCGGGGATCTCAAGTACGCGCCCGAGCAAACGCGGCGGTCCGTGTGGTCTCCTCAATGAAAGGGAGGGTGTTCACGCCCCCCCTTTCATTGCCTCCCCTCTTTTCAACCTCCCCTACAAAGGACTGCCGAAGCCTAAGCAACGGGCTCGGCAGCCGAAGTTACCTACCACCTCCGCCAAGACTACTTAACATTAACGTTGTCGACCCCTTAAAATAGTTTAACACTTCTTGAAGCCTAGCCTATATTTATTTTTACATAAAAATGCGACGCTGTGTTAAATATTTGACGTGGCTGCCGCAGGCGTCGGCTTGTCTACAATAAATCGTACAACACGCGACTTGGCTCGCGCCCACCAGCGAATATAATAAAATATCTATTCGGACATGTTATATTTTTATTACGAGCCTCAGCTCATGAAATTGTCACGCTTATAATTAAAACTAAATAAGCTGTATTATTAAGCTTAATTTAGGCCCCTGTGTGTAAAAGGGGTAAGTCGCAATAAATTTTTTTTGCTCCCTAAAATTAGATATACAATATAAAATTTCGTCATCGTCATCAGCCTATATACGTCCCACTACTGGGCACAGGCCTTCCTTCATGGAAAAACACACGAGGAGTACAGGCCATAACACCACCATGCTTTGGCCCCATGCGCATTGGTGGGTAGAAACGGTTGCAATAACCAACGGCTTAACGTGTCTTCCGAAACACGAAGAAACTCGAGATCGCACATTTTTGGTCACCTATCACAGAACTGACCTAGGCGAAAGTAGCTTTGTGTTCGACATCGAAACCTAAAACGTCCGAACCACTTCGCCACCGAGCTCCTCCATTTACAGAAATAATCTCCAATAGAATAAAAATTGTAAAGGAATTTCGACACCTGACGAGATGTCGTGTGTACGAATACGTCAGCCTTCGTCGGTCAGTAACGCCCCCAACCGCACAAAATTCTAAAATTATATTATATCCAGAGACACATAATATTACTTCTATGATTATATCAGACTCCAAAATAAATATTGATCGCTGTCAATGAATGATATAATTATCAGGTAAATAAGTAAAATGAGTAGCGCCAGACGTATTTCCCCAAGTGGATCAATACACCGTAGTATTGATCTTTCCAGAAAAATAAATCTATTTCTGTTATGAAATGGCTTGCTTATTTAAAATTCATTATCCTTTCAAGCGGTGTTCTTCATATTACCCGTCATTTGTATCGTTCATGTTCACGTAAAATCTCGACTAATGGCGCTCGACTAGACATGCTTGACAGCAACTATCAGAAATCATATGAATTATCCACAAAATATCATTACACCCATAAAGGTCTCTGCCTACTACACCAGAGCATGGCCGTTCTATGGCCGTTTCAGGCACGTAGAATGTTCTTTGTAAAAAATGTATGAGAAACTGCCGGTTGGTGACGGAACGGTCCAGTGAGCTTCTCAGGTGTAGTGGGTGAATTTAGAAATCGGCATCCAGCGTCCGAGATTTCGTTATGTAGTAACATTTTATGATGTTCTGTATTTATTGATGTACTAGTCACTTGCTCAAAGAAATCAGAGCACCACTAATAATGCAATATTGTAGTAATATTAGTTTGTATTAATATATTTTCACTAAAATAAAAAGTAGTGTACGGCTTAAGTATTGCTTTCTAACAATGAAATTATTTTCAAATTTCTATCAGTAGTACCTACTGGAGTTTACACTGAGCATTCAAACTTGAATAAAAATGACGATTATTAGGGACTAAATAATAAATTCAACAAATGGTGTAAAAAAAAATCATATCACTGCATTACTTGCTGCCAATACTCTTTACAAAGTGTAATGACATTTTAAAATATATTGGTGTGATCTAGTAATGTGTAAATATTCATATTAGTTCATAGGGATCTAAACATATCAGACGAAATGTTACCACTTCTATGCATATAATGATATACTTTGTATGTTGTGTGTTGTTTTGAATACTAAAGGTTTGTTACTCACTTAAGATAACAAAACGATGCATCTCAGCGTTTAGTATTTATTTCATAATTATTTACTGGATTCATTTACACGAAAGATCGTGTGGTTTGAGGTACTTATGTAAGCATATCATTAGTGTGCATACCCTAATTCAACTGCTAACTGATATTAACATCAACAAAAAATTGAGAAGTGCACCGTACACTTTTAACGGGTTTCCTAAAAACGGAAAGTAAATATGATGATTAGTTAGAAGTCAGAAAAAAATTATACAAGATTAAATTTAAGTTAATATAAATGAAGTAATCTCTGCCTACTTCTGCGGGAGAACGGCGTGATCGTATGTATGTTAAATAAATATTACTGCGACTCTATTTGAGTTTCTCTAGAATAAAGTTAAAAATACATATAGAGTCCTGCAAAGTAGCAGAACAGTTTTTGTAACTATAATAATATGTTTTATAGAGGCTTTATATATTTTCACACCTTTGGGACTCGTTACCGGTGGCGCCGTAATGAGTATCGCTAATAGTATGTAATATTACTCGCATGAGTAATAAGAATCTATATCTACAAGTTATTTACAATGTAATTTAGCTATCCTAAATGAACACTTATCACAAAGTAATAATTTTATGTGTACTTATAGGTACTTCACACGTTTTTACTTTCCTTCAATATTATAATATATTATCTAATCAACTTGCATGAGCAAGTGATACTTTAATCTGGAATTATTAAATGAACATGTGGTATTTTAAGTCATCAATTACACTTGCATTTTAAAATGCATTTTGAAATGTATTAAAATTCTTCACGAGATTTTTTTTTATCTTTTATAATTAAATTCTTCTATAATAATGCAATATTGACTCTATAAAGTCTAAAAGGTAGTGCTTAATCAAAAGAGGGTGGCGTATCCCCTTAATGAAACCGTACGCTAATGGTGTAATACGAATAGGTGAGGCTTAAAAAAATAGCGTGTGTGTTTGTAAAGCATGTTTATTCAACTCTGTACATAGAAATGTTAGTACACGTCAGTGGTGTACTTTACACTTCACTGTGTGAGCTTAAATTATTTACAGGTTTTTAGAAAAAATTACAGAACCAAAAAAGAAATTAAAAAAAGCATTCTTCCCAAAAATCACTAATTTTGTCTTACCCTCTTTCGCCATCGCCACTCCTTCTGCGGAAACGGAATCAATTTTAGTGGTGGATAAAGTCCCATCATATGGTTTATTCTTCATTGATTACACAATATTTTGCTCACGTTCCAGGGTCTTAAAATAAGAACTTACATGGTGGCCTGAAAGACCATGATGCAATAGAAATCCCAGTGGCGTTTAGTGACATGTGCTCTCTTCTCCGCTGGCGTTACTCGAATGTGGCGAGGGTTAGAAGCATGGGTTTACCCAACAGTGTGGGGTTGAACCACCACCACCAGGTGAATACCACCACGCATGCGTGCTCAGGGGTGGGGCAGGAAAATATTGATTATTTTATACCCCTGCTCCTATGATGGACTGATAAGGAAAGCCGTGGGGCAGACAAATTGATGTGGGGTGGTGATTCCAACTGGAGGCGAAATATTAATTATGTAGTAAGCAAAGTGATTGATTGGTACTGTCTGTGGACGCAGCTCTGAATGCTCTTTAGTTGTTACTGGAAAATTCTAGAAAAAAAAGTTTTTTTTTAAATGTTTTACATAAATTCTTTTTTTTTTTTGCTTCTGATTTCAGGAAATCTACTTCTCAAAATACCTTGACCGTTTGAAATTAGGTATTGTTGTTGTTGTCCCAATATAATACTATAGCCTGTTATTACCTTTGAAAATTTAGTTAGGAACAATCAGAACTTAAATATATTTCGATTTTTCCCTTCTGTTATTAAGCAACCGTACTCTTTCAAGATCTTTATTTTTTCCTACAAATTAATGTCGTTGAAAGCTATCGTTTTTAAACCAAGGAAACCAAGCTGCGACAAATAGAATTACGTTGCTGTTAAGGCAACTTATAAGATTCGTTTTGCTTCCATTCTGTATTTGCTTATCATGAACATCAAAATAACTTGGGCTTTTTTGAAACTGCTACAAAAAACAATAATACATCGTAAACGAGAATAGATATTTTGTGTGCGAAAAATAAGTCAAGATTTATAATTATAGATAGATAAATAAATGTGTGTGTTCAACACCTCTGCCTACCTTCGGGAATAGAGGCGTGATTTTATGTATGTTGTGTACGTGTGTTTTAAATGAAAATGTAAAATTATGATTTGCCCGAACCTAACGACAGTCACTTGTGGTTTTGGCCAATCAAACCCGGAAATTACCACATAATAGGCACCGCAGTTAGATAAGTTTTATATACATTTTACAAAAATAAAATTTAACATTTTTTATTTACAAGTAACTAGCTGTCTGGGCCTGAAAGTTGTTCTCTGAAGAAATTCAGCCATTTTTTTACAATTTTCATGTCACAAATAGTTATCTTAAATTTGAAATCTGTAGCTTAGAACGCAAGGTACAATTTCGCAGATATTTCCTACATTGAAAATCAGGGATTTTTTTTTTAGAAAACAACAATGTTGGCTTATACCGTTGCATGACTGCAAGTGCATTAAAGGCACTAAACGACGGGAACATTGTTGCATTCCAGGACATAAAGTTATGAATAATTTTAACAAAACGCAGCTTTATAGTAACAAAGTTGCCTACAAGCCGATATTCCAAATCAACTTCTGTATACGTTTCATTGTCCAAGTATTGAAATATCTGATCTTATTAATGTTTTATGGTAATGTTTAGGTGAATTGTATTGCCATAAATTTTAATTTAAAATTAGATTCAAATGTCTGAAATACTGTAAGCCACTTTGAAAAATTATCATACCTACTAATATTTAGAATATGTAATATATTATGAGTGCAAGGAGGAGCTCAGTGTTATAGTGCTTAGAACGCTTCGACTTTCGATATCGAAAACAAAACTACCTTCAACATGGTGAAGTCTCGGATTGGTGAGCAAACTTTGTGATCTCGAACTCCTCTGTGCTTCAGAAGGCACGTTAAGCTTTTGGTCTCAGTTAATACTACCAACCCATCTCTTCCCTTGGGTGTCGTAAAAAACTGCATTACCATGCAATAGCTTATAGCGACGACGGGCTCGCCACCTGTCACGTTACGCGCACATGTGCAGTCACTGCTTGGTAAAGCGCGGACTGCTTTTGCGGTGCTTTTGCCTAGTCTCTGACTAAACCTTAGGGGATAATAGTCCTGATTATATGTATGTATTAGAATAGGGTACAACAAGATTGAGTAAAAAAAATTTGAAAAAAAAAAAAAGTTCGAATGAGGACACTACTCGTTTAGAATTATTATAATATGTCGGTGTTTAGAAATAAAATACATTAAGAGATAAAACAGTACATTTTAATGTTACAGGAATTTAGAGGTGTTGTATTTATTACATGATACACAATGAGCGTTTTTTCTACTATTATGTTTTTTTGGGACTTTGCTATTTTTTTTTAAAGAATTCCTTAACCATTCTTTATACAACTAGAGGTACAAGTAATCGACCCCTGTACATAAGCCGCCCTATAATGAGCACTGTTTGAGCTTAATCATGGAAAATAACACCGAAACTTATAAGGGTAAAGTCATAATTACTTAACAAGAAGTTATTCCGTTAATTAGAAAATTATAAAAGAAAAATCACGTAACTAGCCTGGAAAACTGTAGCCAACCAATGAAAACTCTATTCTAATTGTAAGAGGCAATTAATGTCAAAATTACCTTGAATCAAAATGTGAATACAAAATAAGTGCTTGTGGGACTTGATAACGGGTTGAGTCGTGTTTTAATTAATAGTGTTTACTGCTGATTTAACTCTCTGAAAATTTTCTTTTTAGATATGTATGTGTGTGTGTGTGGTTGGGTGTGTGGGTGTGTGAGAGAGAGAGAGTGGTGTGTGTGAAATTGCCAATGAAATAAAGTTTTTCTTTCTTTCTTCAAATCGATAAAATAGATTGATGATTTGCGACTTAGACATTAGTAAATAGTAATACTCACAAACTACTCGTACCTAAAATGTTAGTCTCAAATAACCATACGTACAATACAGACACACATACAAACACATTATTATATTAAACTTAAAATCATCAATTAATTAAGTAGACACATTTTTCTGTGCTCTATCATTGCCCACATGCTTTTAGCAATAATTTCAAAAGTAATAAACTACTAAAAATGTTACGTGCATACGCAAGTTTAAAATCACGTTATCTACGGGCTTTACGCGATATTGTCACCCGAAGCGCATTGCGGCATTACTATCGAGCCACGCTCCCGGCACGCGTTCCTAGAAAAAGCGAATATTGACGCCGCTAGCTGGAAAACCGTGTTTTTACCACTAAAATGCATTAAGATAATAATGCATTATGAATATAAAAACACAATTATAATTTTGATAATTATAATTTTGTACATTATGCCTTTGTTAGACATACACCCAGTTGCAGAAACGAACTTTAAAATTAAATGTCAGCATTATCTCTAATGCTCCATTAAATTTATTTATTGAAGTGTCAAAAGACAACCTTAGCGTAGTTTTACGTTGCACAAAACGACATTAGCACCCTGTCAATGCTAAAGAGACGTTTAGCTAGAACTATTTTTTGTGACAACCTTAACTTTAATGAACTTTAAAGTTTTAATGTCTCATTAACAAATGTCGTCCTTAAAAATCTTTGTGCAACTGAGTGTTAGATCAGAAAAAGCTACCTTCGTCTGTCATGATCGTTATACAATACGAAGTATATTATTATTAAGGGAAGTAATTAAATGGACAGCCATTTAATTATTTGGTTAGCAAACAAATATTTGGTCAGCAATATAATTATTTAATCGGCAACATAATTACTTGGCCAGCAAAATAGTTGGCCAGCAGAATAATGATTTTGGTCAGCAGCATAATTAATTGGACAGAAAAATAATTATTTGGGCTGCAAAATATATATTACTGCAGCAATATCTATGTTACCGAGAAATTTATATCTAGGAAAAGGATCAATGAAGGATCAGGGCTAAATTCCTAGGAAATGTATTCTGATAGTTATAAGGTTAAGGTTATTTTTTATGACCCATAAAAATTAAAAATATTTGTGTTATCAAAACATATTATATTAAACAATTTGGCAGCAGAGAAAACATTTAAGTTGCTGCCCGATGAGTTATTTTGCTGACAAATTAGAAATATCTGCTGCCCATAAGCTCCTGACCAATTCGTTATTTTAGCTGACCAATTGTACTTTTTCGCTGACCAAAATTCGAATATTTTGCTGACCGTTTAAATAACACCCTATTATTAATATCATCTGATTTTCTAATAATTTTGAAATGCAATTAAATTAAATATTTTTTTATTTATGCCTTGTTATAACCATTCCCGCATTGCACCCGGTGCATGGTAACATGTGTGGCGAAATGTGGGTGGGAACCCACAATTCCTTCTCCTTCGGGGATGGAGTCGCGATGATATGTTTTGTTGTTTTTTGCCTTCGTGTGTCCTGATTGTGTCGTTATTTAATGCTGCAAAATATAAAGATATCATCTGATTTTCTGATATCACAAAATTAAGAGATATCGTAAACCATATAACACCAACTTAGCGATTTCTAATACAATCGGTATTTTGTATTTATATTTTATATATTATTACCTCTAACTATCTATTAACTACACAGTTCAAGAATTATACCTATTGACATTTAGTAGTAAGTAGTTTTACTTACTTAAGATTTCATTGCCGTTTTAAATTTTTACTCTAAACAACTTTAATTGTATTTCTCTTTTTCCAAGTCAGCGGTTAACATCTGACGAATTGATTTAATTCGGTAATCCTTTGATCTGGCAAAAAGCAATTGATGTTTAATTTATTTCCAGAACACAGGTTTATTGTCTTTACAGATTAAAATCCTATAAGGGTCGGTTTTTTGATCCGTGGTCAGGTTTAACAGTAGGTTAAAATATGGAAAACCTATGATGTCGTGATGTTGGGAATTATCAAATACAACAAATATAACTACAGACAATTTAACCACAACACGATGCTGGGATTATAAAATGGCGGCTGGTGGCACAGCTGAGGTATATTGCTTCGAATTTTCATCGCAAATTTAACAATTTGTCAAGCTGACGTCACACATTTTGTCGTTTCCATTGACGCTATTTGTCTACATTTTAACTATTGAGGTTGTGACGGGGTGGATCGATGATAAATAGGCCTTCCTTATCGTCACTTATGTATTTGTATATATATATATATTAAAGTACAAAATAGTGCCTTAAAGAAACTTATAATACCGTCTTACCACAAAAAACTTAAACATCTTAAGCAAGTGTTTTAAAAAAACGTTACCATAAGACCGTGTTTTACGATTGTCTAGAGCTAGACGCGGCTTAAACATCGTCTAAATAAAAATTAAACAGGCGTTGAACGCGTACTTAAACTTTAAATAGTGTTTAGTTAAACAAGTGATAGACAACTATTCAATTTGTCTTTTGTGGTAAGACGGATAGACTTTATAATATAGCCGGAAGTGGTAATCGAGAATCTTGTGGTTTTTGTAACTTTTAAGGAAAAGCTTATAACTTGATCAGCACATTATAAAAACATTAAAATAATATTTTAAATTGTTATCGGTGAGTCAACCGCTCTATACGCTGATTCTGGTAAGAATGAATTTCGAGAACAAAACAAATAAAAAGAGACAGACAGTAAATTTAAAGACGGAAACCAATAAAATTGCCAGAGAAGAGCGCATTGATAGTAACGAGTCGCTAATATAGCTATAGCGCCTCGTTACAAAGTGACTATTACTACGGATCCAAAAACTCACCCTTAATAGATACAACGCTGGTGCCGATTTAACAAAATGCTCCTGTCAGATGTAAAACCATGAGAAACAAGTTTCCTTTTCGGTAGATGCAGCTGTTTTGTTGGGGCTCTCATTAATTACAGTAGCATTTAAATAATTGCCGGTTAAGAATTGTGCCCGTTTTTAAGATATTTACGGACCTTGAGCCTTCTTTTTGAGGTTAGAATTGCCTTGCTATACTACGTTTCAATCCAAGTAGCCAAAAAGGTAAACGAAACGAAGGTAATGTTTCATCTCTAAAATGTTTTGTGATGACTGTAGGTAATTGAAATCAATTGAATCGGACAACAATTGTTACCGTTAATTATATTTACGTGCCAATACCATTTAAAAAGTTTGATTATGGAATAAGGAGGTAGGTAAGTCAGCTTTTTGTTTACCTTTTTGGTAACTTGGATTGAAACGTACTATAGATTTAAACAAGTTCTACCACTTGCCGTACCACCATTCATCAGGTGAAATATCTGTTCGTTTGCCTTCTCTCATAAAAAAGGGAGTAGTGACTTATGAGCAGGAATCTTTCGCATAATTATGATATCTCTCATAACCAGAAAGGCTGGCATTCTTCCAAAAGATTTTGCTACAACTGTACCCCTGGTGTAAGTTATCACTGTTTAACCGCCTCTCTGGTCTAGTGGTTCACACCACCACCGGGTGTTGATAGGGAGGTCCGGGTTGGATTCCCCATGGGAGCAGAAGTTTTTCTCCTCGGTTCGGTTGGTGGTAGGGCTTCTAAGCCCGCCTGACTAGCTACCACCGTCTTACCTAAATTTGTCGCCATAATAACAACGTTTTAAGCATTGTTGTGTTCCGGCAATCAGAGGTAAGATAGCCATTTCCTCAGTTGTTGAGGATTACAAGTGCAGCTCGCTTCCGCCTTTGGCCTTATCGTCACCTATATCCGGTGAGATAAAGGCCAAGAGCTCACCTGTCATATGTAAAAAAAACTTTATTATCTACGTTTACGCCTTCTCGGCCACCGCGAACACCAGTTTTCGCAAACAATAGATGTTTATATTATTGTGTCTCGTTTTCTGACCATTGACTAGTTATGAAGCTCAATTTCTATGGGAAACGTCAAAAACACCCCTAGCAGAAAGAATCAGAAACCACGATTCCCATAGAAATTGTGCTTCTTAACGCAACAAAAAAGTTAAGTTTTTATCACGGTAGGTAACTTATTTTTTTGCCAAAATATTTAAAAAAAAGATGCCCTAGAAGATGATGCTAACAATATATCAAGAACTGGATTATATATTTCAAATGCTAATATCTTTAAATGCTTCAACGTAAAACACTCAATAAATAAGGCAAAACGCAATTATAAAAAAAAATCTTAATTACTTCTGTGAAAATTGTAAACATTAAAGTGATTTTAATTTCCATCTGAGAAATAAAGATGATTTAATTGATGGATATAGCTTAATAATATTTAATAACATAACATATCATCACGCCTTTTTCCCGAAAGGGGTGGGCAGAGAACCCACATTTCGCCAGATATGTTAAGTCACCATAACAGGTGGCGAGCCTGTTGCCATGCACCGGGCGCAATGTGAGGCAACAAATATTCACAATGAACTAACTGTACATAAGTTTTATTCAAACTCAGTGGTATTATATTTAATATCGATTAAAATGCGAGTTCAACGAGTAAATACTGCAAAAAGCACGAAAAAACCCATCGGAAAAAAAAATTACATGTTTCGGCAATGGAAATTAGTTCTGGTAATGGTATTTCCCAAATCATTTTCATAGAAATTTTCAATACCAATTTAAAAATTTCCCGGAAAATATTATTTTCAGTATTAACATAATTCCCTGTTGTTCTTGGTAATGCATGTACCTACTATAAAACTAATAGGCTACTGACCTTAAGTTTTTCTGTTGCTTATAAAAACATTCTGTTATTTCTATGGATAATGACCTTTATTTGCGTTTATAAGAGCAATAAAGAGTATAATATTTTTTTAAAAGACAAATAAGAATTTTAATTATGAAACTTAAACAGCGTTTTAAAAAATTTCAGGTTTAATATTTTAACACCTAATGTTTTGTTTATATTAACACATCATGATAAGATTATGTTTATATGAATAAATTTTCAGTCAGTGTCAGCTCAGCATCCACTTCTTTTATTCTCATATCATTCTTCACGCATTCAATCCATCGCTTCTTTGGTCTTCCTCTCTCTCTAATGTCTATATATATTGTGTGTATATTATATTTATAAATATAATGGTGGTTTATGTCTTTTAGTGCAATTATTAGTGTATATTTCATAGTATTCTATTTTTGTTGTTTTTTTACTTTTATTGCACCGTCTATTTAGCTCTCCTCTCTCCGCTTTCCGGTTGTTAGAGAATGCCTCAACGCATTACGTCCGCCTATGAACGTAGTGAAAAGTGAATAAATAAATAAATAAAGTTGCTCACGATTATCACTAGCTTATACCGACCACTCACTGCTGGAAAGGTATAAGGGAAGTTCTAGTCACCCAACAGTTGCTTGGTTATTTTTAAATAAAGTTGTTTTAGTTCATAGAGTAATAATTATTTATTCATATCCACCGTAGTGAAGCACATTCTATTTATAATTTGATGAAGAATAACGTTATTTTTATTATGGCAATAAAAACAGCGTGTGAAGCTAAGCTAACGAATAATAAATATTACATATTTTATGTCCGCTGCCAAAATTTTACGGTTTTGCCCACGTTTACTGTTTGAAATGCATAAAAATCTTTGCGAACAAATCACTGGTCAATGAGCATAAAAATCAATGCCATAACTTGGCTTAATTATTCCCTTCATGATAAAAACTGAAGGTATATTAACTTAGAAAGCTATGCACTGATATTTTAAAAGCTACCACCACATTTAACTTTGACGATCAATGTTATTATTAACCGATTTCTAAAAAAGGAGGAGCTTTCTCAATTCGTCCTTTCTTTAATTTTTTTTTTATTTATATGTTACCTGAGAACTCTTATGTTTAGGAACCGATTTCGATATTTTTTTTATTCGTTGTTATTTTTGTAAAAAGGGAAATAAATTTTATTTTGTAATACTAACAACTAAAACTTAAAAAAAAAGGAAAAATTTTAGTTTATTTGCTGTTGTTTTTAACAACCTGAAAAATCGGCAATAAAATTTTCTTAATTTGGCAACTTAATAGATAAAAAGAAAATAACTTAAATATTTTATTACCATTACTGGGCTTTTCTCCATAGTAGTAAAATCTAGTCTTGACATCGAGTTTATTGTCAAGGAAAGCCCTAACAATGTTCCTATTGTCATCACCCACACTACATACATATAAGTAAATAAAAAATAAAATATATATCTTCAGACATTCACACCTATCAACTAACCCCATTTAAAGCAACTAGTGCTGCTAGTGTTACGGACAATAGATGACGGATAAATATATTTAATAGATAAATACATATAAATATCTTGAATATATATAATTATATATAAACATCCAAGACTGGAGAACAAATACCTGAAAATTCATCACCCAAACATTTGCCCCCACCGGGGATCGAACCCAGAACCTCTCGAGATGGCGACGCCTTGAGACGCTAGTCTCAAGGCGTACAGACCACTCGACCACGGAGGTCGTCAATTATGCTGTGCATAACACCTATCATTGTAAAAACTTTACATTTTTAATTGCGTTAAGAGTGCACGGAGCTTTAGCGCTATATTTGCGTTCATTCGTTCCCTTGTTGTATTATTACTTAAGCTATAATTATGTTATTCACAGGCAAGATATTTAAGGATTCTTTCTATAAATCATATTAACTAGAAACACGATTACTCGTAGTTGGCTTGATAGAAAAAATACCAAAGATACCTCTAAAAAATATATAAACCCTACACGTAAGTGTTTCACGGAGAGTAATGCTTTTGAATAATAACAACACTACGTGTTTTCTTTATCGTATATTGCCTATATTGTCGAAATGTGTATTAATTTTAAAAATACGAAAGAAATACCTAAATAAGCACACGTAGCGTCCATCCTCTTAAGAAACTGAATTTCTATGGGAAACGTAAAAAGCGCCCCTAGAGGAAAGTATAAGAAATAACGTTTCCCATAGAAATTGGGCTAATTAACAAATCTAAAAGTTAAGTTTTTTATATTATAACTTACACTAAGGGTGCAGGATATAAATAAAAAATCAAAACTTTCACATCGCAACACTAGCCGCGGATTGGTGGGTAAAAAGGGTTGCCATAGCAATCGGGACCAACAAGTACACCGAGCTATCCCAAACACTAGAAACTAGAAAGCATAATGTTTTAGTAACACATTCAGGCGCTCGTTCACTCTGGAATCACAGATTGGTAACGTTCCCTTTGATCCCTAAAGCCTTGTCCAGAAAAGGCTAGTTTACTTTTACTCGAGTGGTGAGTAATTTTGTAGCTAAACGTGTCTGAACTCCAAAAATTTAGTCGAGTTGTTTAGTAAGGAGTTTAGTCGAGTCAATCCATTTTATTCTATTTCTTTACTCGAGTGGCGAATAATTTAGTAGCTAAACGTCTGAACACAAAAAATTTGTCGAGTAGTTTAGTAAAGGAGTTTATTGCGAACGATTTTTGTGCAGTAGCGAGTGTTTTAGCCCACTCACTTGTTTACTGTACTGAAACAGTCTGAACGATTTTTAGGCAGTGGAGAGTATTTTAGCTACTAAATTACGCGTCACTCGACTAAAATACTAGCGTAGTCCGTACAAGGCTTATTGGAGTTGCAAGCAAATGCAATTTTTTTGTACTTACTCGTAAAGAAATTTGTAATTTGAAATTAGCAACATTTACCATCCTTTTACCTTCGATGGGTAGGTATTCTAAAATGTGATCGGATGGATGTGGTCATGTATGGATGAATATGTATATAAAATATAATATGATCTATCCTGTGAACTGTGGGTTAGGCTTAAAATGTATTTTTGGCTGGAATTTATGAACTCAAAACATATAAATCTAAATAAATTAAGAGTTTCGCAACAGAAGCTCGTTTTCAAGTTCACAGGTAGACGCTATATCAAAATAGTTGCTCGTGTATAATTTTGTAATAGATACGATTACTTGAATTAATCAAGGATCATGATATAATTATCTTATATAACTTCAAATTAGAACAATACGAGTAAGAACCAAATTGCATCAGTAAACTGATATTCAGTTTAAAACTACCAAAAAACATAACATAATATATTATCACCCCTCTTTCGCTGAAGGGGTAGGCAGAGGTGTTAAACACCCACATTTCGCCGTGTAACAGGTGGCGAGCCTGTTGCCATGCACCGGGCACAATGTGAGGCAAGCGATATTCACAATGAACTGTACATAAGTTTTATTCAAACTCAGTGGTACAGGCGGTGGGATCGAACCCGCGTTTCCCGCGGCCTCTCGAACGAGTAGTGCCCCGTCCGTCCAAACTCATCTACAAAGAACATAAAAAAAATATATCTTCAAATTTTCACACCTGTCAACTAGCTCTATTTTAAGCAACCAATGCTGCTTATGTTACGGATACTAGGTGACGGATAAAGATATAAAATATTCAAAATTTATTCAGTACATATATAAACATCCAAGACAGGAGAACAAATGCCTGTATTGATCACACAAACATCAGCCTCCACCAAGGATCGAACCCGGAATCTCTCGTGATGACGACACCTTGAGACCGGCGTACAGACCACTCGACCATGGAGGTCGTCAAATTTGTATAAATCCATTTCCTAAACTTTTTTTTAATTAACCAGTTTTTTTAGTTATTCCGTATTTGCGACCAAAACTTTTATCAAGCCAACCGTTTGTACATTATTAGATGATTACCGATCGGTGTCCTCATTTACACAAGCCTGTAACGCCATTGTCTCGTGCTCCCGCAGCGAGCGCGTTGTGCAAACTAAGCAGGAACAATAGTACGCAGGAAACACGTTTTTGTTTAATGTTAAGTGGAACCGGATGTTTATTGATGTCTATTTTTAACGAAATGATAAATAGGATATTGTGAGATCTATCAGAATTTACAGGACAGTAAGGTAAAACTATAAAAAACAATCGAAAGGGATTTCTTCTTTTTTGTCCTACTCTGTTCCCAACTTTATTTAGATTTGGCGCAACATGTTTTCTCCAACATGGCGTCTGAAAAACCTAAGCCTATATGAAAATTACGTAAGAAATAGTAGGAGTATTTTAACCAAATATCAAAATGTTTGTTTTTTCGTCAAACAGAAAAATACAAGTTTTCATTTCTGAACAGCAACGGAACGTTATACATATAGATATAAAAAACTAGTTTGAAATATTCTTTAATGACTTGATAAAGCTGTCACTGAAGCTTTAAGTTCTGTAGCATGTTCATCAGCAGAAACAACGCTTTCTAAGCGTTCCAACAGCAATTTTCCTAACGACTGTATGCTCTAAATACCGTTTGGACGGCCGTAAACTAAACAATAGACCCGTAGACTGTTAACATTTCCACCAATTAGCTTGGCACGCAGTACGCACCTACTGGGAAATGCGAATGTTTCACGTTTTGACGGGAGATTTTACTTTCTTTCCTACCCGGTATAGTCTAGAGGCCATACATCATAAGAAACGTTATATGGAAAACAATTCGACAGTGGAAACGTGATATCGCTAAAACGCCAATTTGGTAACTTTACAGGGTAGAGGATCAAAGTTTATTTATTTATTAGGTCTACCAACGTTTATACACACTGTTGCTTAGTTACCAACATAACTTAACTTAAAATTTAAGTGTGATAACCAATTAAAGGTAAACACCACATGCAAGAAATTTATATAAAACTAATCAAATTATAAAATCTAAAGTAGTTCTTGAAATTAAATAAGGAAATGATACAAAAAACTCACAGAAAAGAAAGAAATCTAGTGTTTAAAAAAAAACATTTTTTTTCTATTACAGTATACTTATCTAATATTTTTCTAGAATACTCTGTAATTTAGAACCACCTAAAAACAAGCTTTTATTGCTTTGTTATAAGCGTGTTATATTGTGATTGCAAAAGATGTTCTTCAATGTTCCATCAAATTGAAACATGCTTTTATTTATAAAAAAAAATGCTTGTTTTGCCTAGCGTGGTGATGGTACAACTCAGGCTGATCACGTGTTTTCCATGTGAGGCTTGATATATTTAACCACATTTTTATATTATTTATGAGCAAATACAAAAATACCTTTATCATCAAATTACATCAAATGACATTGAACACATTTAAATTATTTAAATTTGATGTGCAGCCCTTGGAGTCGCGCCGACAATCAACGGAAATACGTCGGCGTGAGCCACATGGCAACGTCGCGTGACAACTTTGCGAAATGGACGAATTGCGCGCGACATACGGGTGGTGAGATTGACAACATTGACTATTGAAACCAAAAATTTTACTAACATGTTATCAAAGGAGCAAAAATAACAAAAGGATCGAGCAATTAAATGCGCAAAACTGCATATTTATGTTGACGTATTTATAACTTAAAAAAATTTATAATTGACATAATAATTATTTGTAATTATATCTATAATTCTGGGCTACGATAAGAAAATAAAGTATTTAATGAATAGTAAATTAACTCTTATGAGACATTCAAACAGATAATCCACCTTATGCGTGAATGAATTCATTAAACGGGTTTAAATTTCAATACCTTTATAGAAGTTAAGCATTGAAATATTCATCCCTCATTTCGTCAGTGTGACGAACAAATAGCCCGTAAGTCCCCGTGTTGCGCAAATGCGGAGATGCGGCCGCTAGATGCGTACGCGCCGGGCGTAGGACTGACGCAACGGCAATTTGCGAAATTATCCCCTATTATTATGTAGTTATGGTCCACGATTCAACGTGACTGGGGGATGTGTTGCGAAAAGAGTAAAATGAATGCTAGAAAAGTAAGCTGTCACAGACTTTTTTTATAAAAAAACTTATTTGTGTGGCGAAACAGATAGCATAGATATTTATTGTCTACGATAAAGCCTTGAACGATATCTTCGATATACATAATTGTTTTAGTACACGACACATGAAATGACATTCAGAATGCCTACCCCTTCGGGAAAAGAGGCGTGATGATATGATAAGTTATGCGTAGATATTTCAATAAAATATTTTGCAACATTTAGTTGTATATAAATATTTTAAATATTATTGTCGATATGTAATTAAATAAATAATTATATAATATTTTTCCATTGCTAGTAATACCTGAAATTAACTACCAGTATTTCAATTAAAAGTTAACTCTTTTGATTTTCCGTGAAGGTAATTGGGTACCTACTTACAATAGTAATTAATACTTAAAAAGCATGTAATAAGTAATTAATCAATTGTATGTCACGCTTTGGGTTGTAATACAATATCTATTGTCTTAACCTTTTTACTATGGCGATTGTTATATTTAAGGATCTGGATTCGCTTTTTAAGTTTTTAACGGATTTCCTTTTAACTTTTGAGGTTGACTGATACACACAACAACGCTTTGGCTTTCGATATTTAAAAAAAGCTACCTTCGCATTTGATGGGTGACGAAACACTTTGTGATCTTGAACTCCACCGTGTATCGGAATGCACGTTAAGCCGTTGGTCCTGTTTGCTATTGCCACCGATTCTACCATTGACCATAAATACCTATTGACCCGAAACATTTACAGAAACAGGGTTCCATCGTTTGAAAGTTCGGCACATGTAAAAGCCGCTTTTTGTATGGAGCATAGGTAATGTTGTTCCCGGCTCAATTTTATGTCGATATCGATAATTTTCAGAACAAAACTTATAGCTTTGACAGCTTATGTGCTACGTCACTGGTGGCACATGTAATGGCGGACACGCACCCGTAACGTCTGTCAATCCGCACACACCAATCATTTTGTATCCACTCCCCTAGTTTTGAGCTCAATGGTTTAATTAAATAAATAAATATAAATATCTTCAGACATTCACACCTATCAACTAGCCCCATTTTAAGCAACTAATGCTGCTTGTGTTACGGACACTAGATGACGGATAAATATATTTAATAGATGAATACATATAAAAACACTGAATATTTATAAATATATATAAACATCCAAGACTGGAGAACAAATGCCTGAAAATTCATCACTCAAACATTTGCCCCCACCGGGGATCGAACCCAGAACCAACCTGCATTGGGTCAGCGTGGTGGTGTTAAATACTCCTCGTGTGTCTCCATGAGCAGGGCCTATGCCCAGTAGTGGGACGTGGACGTATATGGGCTTAGGAAGAGAACAATTATACAGTCTAATAATCTAAGGATGTATCTTTCTAGAAAAAATAATAGATAATTAATTACTTAACTATTTCCCAAAAGGGGTAGACCAAGATGTTAACACTCAAATTTCGTCAGATATGCTTTAGTCCCCATGTAAAGGGGGGCGAGCCTGTTGTCAAGCACCTTACATAACGTGAAGCGAGCGTATTCTGCCAATATACATATTACTACAACGTTTATAATATAAGAATAACAACAACCGAGTTATTGCTTATGCATACAATAAAAGACATTTTGAACTTTCAGCTTTTAGGAGAAAGTGCATAATAATATAACAATGTGCCATTGCTCATTTAACTACATTACCTATTTGTTGCGTGAATGTGCTATTCATTCGAAAATACTTACATATTGACTTCGATACATTGTGTGAAGTTACTTACATAATTAGAGACCTACAAATGATACCAATAATGTTGCTAGCACAATAACTGTACAAACCATTGTTAAATGTTAATTCGTAATTTGGCCAATAGATGGCGTTGTTCCCAAGGACACGCTAAGGAAACACGCTATTTAGTTTTTTCACCGAATGTATATAGGCTCCGATTTTTTATATGTAATAAAAATTCTTTTTGTATGGTTTAAAGGCATCTTTTATTTAGAACCTTTTCCATTACACCATCAGGAGCGACCTGTTGTACCCAAGGTTAAGGTTATACAATAACATTTAATTTTATGAATGAGACCGTGTCCCCGAAGGGGTAAGCTGGGGTATTGCCACCCATATTTCGCCTGTGGTTACATTATTATGTAATAGCGGTTGCTATGCTCCGAATACAATGTATGGAAAGCTACAACTTACAAACTATACATTTTTATATTAAGTTTTCTATACCAATAATAGCAAACAAGCAGAATGACAAATGATTAAACGGCTTGACAACTTTAAAGTAGTAGGTTTTATTTCATCTTAGATGAAATTAATAAGGTCTTTACCTATGAAATTGGTGTTTTGTATGGAGATCTTGGAGAAGCCTGCATTTCCCATACTAACATTTTTGCAGATTTCTTAACAACGAGATAATATTTTTGGCATGTATCATTAGAGACGCTTTAGCAACATGTGTGATATCATTCTTCATAAAAATTATTTATCGTTTTTAAGTAAATGCAAATCAAATGTTGTATTCGGGAGACACTTAAAAAGAGTTGTATTCGTTTCTAATTTTAGCACAATTAAACTTGCATCAAATTATCAAAACATATCAAAAGAGCTCAAAAATATGGTTGATTTTTATAGGAGGTAATTATTTTAATAGTTACAGACAAAATAATACTAAGAGAGAAAAAAACGGCAATTTCATAGGTAAAGACCTATTATGAAGCTCTTAAATAAAATAAAACCTCTTGAAATACAAATTCTAGAAGCGTAATTTGTTTGCGTATTAAACAGCATATTAGACAACTAAAATTCAGGCAAAAAAAACTCCGATGGTAAGTTTATCATTAAATATATTTTTAGAATCATTACTATGGCACCCATCGATCCAGACAAGCAGCCTTCAGTAAACACACATGAATATTAGAGTTCCCATTACCATGCGATTGGTCCAATCACATAGACCTCAGAATTAATAGTAATGACAGGGAAAGTCACGAACTCTGTAGTAGGTATGTTATCCATACTAATATTATGAATGCGAAAGTAACTCTGTCTGTCTGTCTTCTTGCTTTCATTTCAAAACTACTGAACCGATTCAATCGAAATTTGGTACACAGATAGTCCAGAGACTGAGAAAGGTCATAGAATAGAATAGAATGGAATATTCTTTATTGTACACCAGAAAAGAAACCTATATGCAACCTTTTATCCCGATATTACCATGGGAACGGGTACTGCACGGGTGTATCAAAATCTGTATATTCCGACAAAATGTAGATAGATAGATAGATAACTCTATATTGTGTACACAGGAAAAAATTTTAAAGTTATTACTTAAATCTAGATGCCAACCGCATCCGATCCACTGCCGATGAATGTACCAACAGCCTAAGGTGTCTTCCGCAGCACGGAGGCTCGAGATCACAAAGTTTTGGTCATCCATCTAAGGTCTGATCATGGCGAAGGTAGCTTTGTTTTCAATATCGAAAGCCAAAGCGCCACCACTTCGCCAACTAGCTCCTCTAACGGTGAGATAAAACAAAAAAAATACAATTTTCTATTCCCTTTCCAAGTAATAGGATATCGATGATTTCATTTTGTACTTTTCTAAAGCTTAAACGACATAAATCTAATATAGTCTAAGTCAAAGTACCGGTCGCTTCGATTCACACTTAAAATAAACATTAATCATTATCGATAGATCATTAGTTCACTAACCAACTATTTCTAGTATGTGTGGAGGGGCGAGGAAATTAATCACATATATTACCTATGTATATTAAAATGATAATTATGTTGAGCAATGTTGGTTTTTTTATGAATAAATAATAAATAACTTTAGACATTCACACCTGTCAACTAGCCCCATTTTAAGCAACTAATGCTGCTTGTGTTACGGATACTATAAGACGGATAAATATTTTTATAGATTAAATACATTTTTTATTACATTATTAGATTAAATACATATAGATATTCAGAGAATATACAATACATATATAAACATCCAATACTGGAAAACAAATGCCTGAATTCATCACACAAACATTTGCCCCACTGGGAATCGAACCCAGAACCTCTCGAGATGGCGACGCCTTGAGACCGGCGCAAACAGACCACCACCACCACACGGGCTATGAAGTTTTGATTTTGCGGCTCTACGATACTCAATGTATTTAATACAAGTATTTTTGTAATACACACTTTTGTGTTTAAATCAAGATATTTTCTATATCAAGAGATTTGACTATAATCAAAATTTTTAACAAACAACATTACATAATAATATCATCACGCCTCTTTCCCCGATGGGGGACACAGAGGAGCTAACACCCTTGTTTCGCCAGATAATGTTAGGTTCCTAAGTAACAGGTGGCGAGTCTGCGATGCACCGGGCACATTGTGAGGCAAACGATAATTCACAATCACATCAGAAGATTAATACATAAGTTTTATTCAAACTCAGTGGCAAAATTTCGGCGCTGGAAAAAGCTCTTGGTATCTTGGGTAGGGATTAATTCCAAAATAAATGAGTTCATGTTCAAGACTGGTTTGATACCTTTGTATAACTTTTTGAATTATTTAATTCGTGCATTCCGTTCAAAAGATATCGCGAGTTTAAATAGAAAATCTATACTAAATTCTATCCGTTCTATCCTTTGTTATGACGTCACAGCTATTTCGGCGGCCGCGGCCCCTCGGTGAACTTCTCTAGTAATTTGGTCATAACTTCGTCAATTTTGGTTGTAGAACAATAATTTTTGCACTGTGTGTTAAGTATTTCTTAGCTCTTATTAACGTTACGGATCCTCATTTGTTAAATCAGTATCTAAGTGTGTGTATGTACCTATGTGTGTATAGTAAGGTCTTTGGACTTACCACGTGGATGTGCCACCACTTCATACTATTTATAGCTTATTTTTTTTGTATGTATGTAGATTACCTAATTTGTATGTTGAAAATGACTTATTCAAATCCGGCATTGTCGATTCATAAGGGGTTCTTCGAAAGCGAACTCGAAAATCTCATGACGATGTTTTTCTAAGAAAGCCGATGCAACATCATGTCGACAAACCTCTCAATAAATTCATGGGAAGATCACAGCTACGACTCCAAAATGAACCTTAGTCGTATATGCTTAAGATCTTAAACTGCTTGGCTTACCAACGATTCCACATGCTGAATAAGCGATAGGATCTGTTTATTTGACAACATTACATTAGTTTGATCTGACAAGTTACATTAATATTTAGGTACAGTCGGGAAAGTTGGTGGTCGACCAGTAGAGTTTTTTGGGAAGCATTATTGAAAAAAGTAAGACAGTAATTTCAAAAGTTTATATCATGCAAAATAGACCAATTAAAGATGTTTCAATTCAATCATAAATTACTTCTTTGACTTTATAACTTTTTTAAATAATGCTTCCCAAAAAACTCTACTGATCGACCGCCATCTTCCCTGACTGTACGGTATTTTTATTTATCACCAATTTTTTGACCGAACGTACGTAGATATAAAGTAGATAGGTACACTTATTAATCAATGAAGTAGTACATTATATTATAGGTGGTATTTGAAGAAGATTATACTATTTTCTTGAAAAACTATAGATAATGTCAATCGTAGTTAATAAAAATTGTGAAATTATGTTGGAATAAAAAAAAGGCTTACTGACAGTGTTATTCATAAAAAAAAATTAAAGGCTACTTACTAAAATAGGTTTATTAAACCTATTTTAGTTAAAAGTGATGAAAAGTGAAATGATTTATTTCTAATTGAGATTTGTGTTTGAAATAAGAAAACAAAACACTCTGTAACTGAAATAGGTTTATTAAGACTTAATTATTTTTTATGAATAACATAAATTTTTAATTTTTATTAATATTTATAATGCATACAAATTAAACAATTTTTATGGTTCGTCACTATACAGGCTTAGTTTGGGGACCTCTGTTCAAATGTAATATTTCTGCAATTTGTAACTACACTGTAATTTTTTTCATAATGTATGTTTGTATGTCTCAAATGTAACTTTTTTGTGCAATAACCTATTATTATGATTATATATCTTTCACCGTCCCCGGTGCATGGCAATTGGCAACAAACTCATGCTAACGTACTGAGGGTTACCAAGCGAAATGCGGATGTCAGGATCATGGCCTAACCCTTCAGGAATTCAGGCATAGTGATAAGTTTTGTGTTATTTTATGTCCGATTTAGGTTAGGCCCTTCGCACACGAGGCGCAGCGTTAGATATCGTTACCACACGCGACTACAGTCAACACAAAATAAGGGGCCCTTTTTGACATTTGACACTATGACGTAACTAGTCATGTAACCATACGACTCTGTACTCGATTCTCTAATATTTAATCGATTTGAATATATATTGTAAAGCCGGACCAGAAAAATGAAAAATCTCCTCCAGGATTTTCCTTGTTATTGCCACACTATGAATACTTTTTTAATAAGGTAAAATGTTTAAGCATTCTCTGATTACAAAAGACCCATACGAAAATTGTCCCTGATGTTACTTTGTCGTGTCTAGTAATGTGAAATATGTAATAAAAAAAGTTATACAGAATCTAAGATCATATATTCTAATATGCGAGTCGACCTTAAAAAAATACTGATTTTCCCTTTATCGATTATGAATATCCATAATCTATGGGCATTATGAAAAAATCGCTATGCCGAGGGGGCGGTACCCGTCCATGAAAAATCCAATAACTGTGGATCATTTCCATTATGTGAAAATAAAGAACTTTATGGACGTGAACTCTCAAAACGGGCCTCTTATTTTGTGTGGACTTTAGCGTTAGCAATACGAGCGCCTACATATTCAAAGAAGTCCGCAACAAAGCGGTACGGTGTTGTGAATCGTATGCGATGCATAATGTCATTACGAGTAACAAAACAGTTACCAGCCTGTGACCACGGGAAGGTTGCATACCTGTGAAAAAAGGAAAAAGTTCGCTACGCAGCGCGCAAGGAAAAACCATCGAACCATTCACTCATGACTACTAACATCGTTCCACAACCACACGCTGGTCGCCAGCGCCGGCCACGCGTTCGCTATACGTCAAAATGTATGAAAATCTCGCCGGTGACGTTGGCTAGTTATGAAACTTCCCTGAGACCCAATACGATACGGTTAGGCAAGAATTCGTTTGTAGAACACTGCAAGTCTCGTACGCGCAGCGTTGTAACGATACGCTTACGATTCGCCAACGCGACGTGTGCGAAGGGCCTTAAAGCCTTGCTATAACTCGTGCCCTAAAGATACCTAATAAATACATCACCGGTTTATCTAACCGATGTGGTCCAATTCACTCCTAAAATTAAAAGCTTTAATAGCTACGCTACGCTCCACATTTATCTCGTTGAACCACAGTCATGAAATCTCAAAGCGTGAACGGAGTATCAAAATTAAATCATTTATTTCAATTACCTCAACGATAAACATTATATGCGGTTAATATAAAGGGCATTTCCAAATGTCGAAGTACATGAAACCGTGTGGTCTTGTGAAAGTGACGCAATCCGATCACAGACCCGCAATGGTAATTTAGGCACGCGAACATTCAATTCCATGAGTTGTGGCGTGAAGACGAGTGCGGCGTACTATTACACTGTAAAGACTCAGAGTAAACAGAACTGGAGTAGCCATTAGTCAATTTCTCAAACATTTTATTCTGCCATTTCTTGCGGGGGGTGAGGTTACCCCTACACTCAAAGCCAGCACAACGCACAACGTTCTTACAAATGCACACATGCATAATTCGACACACAAATTTAAATTTCACGCACACACACGCTTAAAATAGTCACGTGGGGTGTGCGTTTTGACAACGTCACAGCCGCACTCCCCACGAGACTAGCGCTCGAAATTTTAAATCATAGAATTCTAAAACATGAAATAATGAAGTAAATAATCATGAAATCTTAAATTTTTTTATTACAAATAAAAGGTGACACCATCATTTAGCATACTCGATGTTTTCTATTTATTTTTACAACAAAAAACAGCACAGGCAGACATTTTTGCGGGAGCTCTGTTCGCCGCAACGTTTACAATGTTATGGCTGTCAAAATGGCGGCTCAACTAGTTTTATTAAACGTGCAAGCATCCGATGCTTGTGCATTTGGCAGAGGGGAATGTTAGACAAAGGCTACTCCAGGTCTGTTTACTCTGAGTGTAAAGAGCAAGATTTGTGTTTTCAGTCACAGACGAATAAGAACCGTTTTCGTCAGCAACCCTCTGCTGGACACAGGCGTTCCTACAAGGAGAAACACGTGAGGAGTACGGGCCGTAACACCACTACACTGGCCCAAGACACTGGCGGATTAGTAGAAACGGTTGCAATAACCACTAGGACCAACGGCTTAACTTACCTTCAAAAGCACAATGTTGTGGTCTCCCGTCCAAACAGATTATTTTTTTTACTCATGACAGGTAAGCTCTTTAACTGATCATGCGAATGTAGCATTGTTTTCAATTTTGCAAGCCAAAGGAACGGAGCGGATAGGAACGGATAGCAGCACAACACTCTTATTCTCTACTATCCTTGAATCTTGAAATTCTGTGGTGTGTTTCTACTTTTGGTCCATTTGAAAGAAAGAAAGAAAAACATTTATTGACCACAGGCACAAGGAAGACGCAAAATACACAAACAATCACATATAAGATCAACTAGGACCCGACCTCAGCATATGCTGCATCAGGCGAAACTGATACAGCGCTGGTATTCTGGCCGGGCCTACATTTTCATGTCTTACTGTCCTTATAATTGCTTCAGCTAGACGCCGCCTTACTGTATCCGTACTCAGATTGTTTCCACACTCGAAAATAACGATTTTTTCGTCAACAACCGTAAGAAAGCGATTTTTCAAAGCTATTGGCATCATATAGCGATCCTCCCACGCATTCATGCATCTTGTTCGGCTTATTCCTGGTCTTCGAAGATTGAATTGGCCTTGAAAAAATAGGAGTTTTCGCTGTATTTTGCTGAATGCGCTTATCTTCAAGCATTGTCAGGATTCCGTACATTCTACAGGGGTTAAATCGGTGATGCCTTAATTTTTAATTCAGAGACATCACATTTATAGCAGGTTTGATGTGAAAATTAAGACTAACGGGAAATAAATGAAAAAAATATTTTTGATACAAAATTGAAAAACGACTAATATTTTATATTTTCAGTTCAAACAATTATTAAAAATTTATGGAAATGTATTATATATCATTTTGAGCGGCGTTAAAACATTCTTTGATTTAGTTTTTAATTCATAAAGCTAGGTCAAGTACTTTTGAAGATTTCGTAAGTAACCTTTTTCTTTGCTCTTCAGAATAGAGGACTTATAGAAATTGGAAAAAAAAATTACAAAAAAAAATATATATTCAAATTCAAATCTCACAGGTAGATATTGGCCTTCGTGTGGATATTGGGTTACAGCACTGTGTAATAGACAGCCAATTTAATTGTGCTGCGCGCACGGCATCGATGTTTTCCTATAAATGAAGTAACTGAACGACCGAACGAGTCGCTCGTGAAAGACTAAATGTTCCTAGTCAGTTACTTAGTTATGAATTATGACGGTTATAAATAATAGTTAGCCTCAATTACCTATTGCAATCAACCTTTACTCTTTAGATAAACGAATTAAATTGCCTATTTGATATAGGAGCCTGCGGTGACTGTGATGGGAAATCTGCGGTACGTGCAAAATGATATCGATTTACTATCGATCGCCCGAGTTCGAAAGAAATTATATTATGGATGTCGCCCCAGTCAACTTTTTTTTAAGCAATTCTCCCTTTGTCACCTAGGAACTTAGGGTATATACCGGGTGTCCCACGGGTATCCCACATGGAAGGGAAGTATATTAAATATTGAATTTAGGATGTTTTACAGAAAAAAGAAGACATAATTTTATTTTTTATAATAAGTGGACCTGCATTCATAGATTTATTAAAAATCGCCTGCCTCAACCGGGAATCGATCTCGCGAAATGTGAAAAATATACACCATGTATTTTATGATAACCGTCAAAAGGGGTAATCATAAGGTTTTTTTTTTCCTAAGGAACATAGCATCTTCAATGAAAGGAAGATCATGAAAATTAAAATTTATGAAAATTCAATATTATAGCCTTCAATATTTAATATACTTTCCCTCCATGTGGCTGTTTATCACGTTGCTTAATTTTTTGTACTTCTAATTGGTAATAGCACACCAACGGTAGCCAAAATTTTTCATGAAGTATAAAGCCCAATTGCGCGGTCGAGAGTTAGCACCTAACCCTGGGGCAAATATATGGGCAAACCCTGGGTTAGGCGCTAACTCTCGATCGTGTAATTGGGCCTAAAACGCCTATTTATTTTAATAAGGCAAAGTAACTTGTTTTTTAGAATAAAAAAAATTAACTCGATACATGATATTGCATTTTTTCCTTTTGATTATTATTATTTATTAATACTTAACGTCTCAGCTCGTGGGCCGCCTCGCCCCTCTGCGCCTGCGCGGGTTGAAATTAATTACACTCTAGGGCCTAAGGGTAGGCCAAAGAAGACTATGTGGAGTCGTATTTGCAGCGATTCGCTTGTGTCAATAAAATTGTTTCGAAAATTTTTAATTAAATATGCAAAAATTAGAGCTTTTATGTGTTGCGGAATAATTGTCGTAATGCCAATGCTTTCAATTCATAGACCAAATTATAATGGTGGCAAAATAACTGTTCGTTTTAAGTTTAGGCCAATATGGTTTGGCCATGCAATATTAGGACTAAAATATTTAGGTGAACCGAAGGACACCCAGGAACTAAACATATTGCCCATCAGGCGAAATGTGTTTAACACATCTGTCTATCCTTTTGGTATAGTAATGATTGTCATCACTATGTAATAATGACAATTATTTTTCCATTATTATTAAGTATCGGACTTTCTAATCCATCTTATTATTCTATTATTAATTTCAATATCCTGAGGCTAAAATTTGCCGAGACACAATTTATTTGTGTCTACAAACGTCACAGATGATGAGATCTATGAGAGATATTAATCATTAATAATCATCGGACATCGGAAAAATAAATTAATTTTCAAGTTTTCAGTATCCCTTAGATACTGAAAACTTGAAAATTAATTTATTTGTAAATGTATTTTTTTATATTTTACCCATAGTAGAATTGTCTAAAAATTACTAAAGGTAGGTTTATATCTCGATTTAAATTTTCTGCAAGACGCCCTAAGATACTAACTTAGTTTACATAACGTCGGGGATTGTGCAAATCCGCGTAACTAGCATTGGATAATTCCGCGAACACAAATTTAGCCAATTTGATTTTTCACAGCCAATCCACGCAAAATAAGCAACTATGACGTAGCCGCTACAGACTCAAAATCACAGTAGTTGTGACCCTTCGCTGAAATAGGCCCACTAGACTAGGGCCACAGAGAACAGTAGCGCTATTTGGGGCACAATAACGGTTAATTAGGACCCGGCCTCAGCATATGCCGCATCAGGGACTGATCCAGCGCTGGTGTTCTGAACTTATTATGTGTTAATCTTTCCCTGTGAAACTTCATTTATTGCAGATACGCGGACTAAAAGTGTGGTAGATTCGCGGATTTGCACTATCCCTGACGAGGCAAATTGATAATAAGACTGTAACGAGGCGCTATATCAATATTGGCGACTCTTTGCTGATATTGCGCTCGTCTCTGGACATTTCCCTATTTGTTTCTTTAAAAAAAACGAATCATCTGTTCTGTTTGCCTGTTTTTGGTCTCCAACATAATAATTGATATATTATATTTATAAATTGACATCGATCTATTAAATTGAAAATAGTCTTGTTGTTGTAATTGAATTCATCATTTGTATTTTACTTGAAGAGAATAGTTTCCAACAGCACTATTAGTGCCATAGTTTATATAAATATACCAATAAGTGACGACCTGAGCCTTTAATTTATCTCCGGGTTCACCAGGTCACAAGACTATGGATTTAGGTCTGAAATGATTTTTTTTTCTACAACCCAACATAAACGTAATCTAAAAATTTTAATAGATATTATAAGAAAATACATAGAGCTTCTATTCTACTAGTAAATCATGTATGACTCGTTATCTGTAAATTTATAAGCTAATCACACTAAGACAATTATTACTATGGTTTCATACCCCATAACAATGCAGTCTCTCCGTCTATTACCATATACGAATAGCCATTCACTATTGAATATAAAATCTTAGGCCATGATCATTAAAAAACCATTTTCTCAGCTCTCACTGTACCATTGAAATGTCATTTAGTTTGCCAGACGTAGAAGTGAAATTCGTCTGTGAAACACTGTTTTGATTTGGGCTTTGTTATTTATTATCCAATATTCACGCATAGTTTAAAATCAGACAACTTTACACTTTTAGGTAATTTGTATCGTAGAAGGATCTCGGTGGCGTAGCGGGGCGTGGCAACAATTTCTACCCACCAACCCGCATTGGGTCAGCGTGGTGGTGTTGTGTCCCATACTTCACAAGTGTTTCTCCAAGAGGAAGGCCTGTGCCCAGTAATGGGGCGTAAGGCTGAGGACGGATAACATCAGCTCTCATGTACTTTAGAGGGATAACCAAAACTTGTTACCAATCACAATTGAGCCAGCGCGGTAGGTTTTTAATTTAAAATAAAAAATATATGTCGTATTCAGTACTGCAAAATTCATCTATAAACATTTATCTTCCCAGAAATTTTTGGAAGTGATTAATTATGTGAACAAGAAGAAGATTAAATATATAATATATAAATTGATAAACCTGTTGTAATGAAATTATAGCATATTATAGTAATGAACATAAACAGTATAACTTTACCAAGGCACTATTGTAAGTAGCCCTACATTTACGATTTTCTTTAAGTTTTGCGTTCGGTGATTTGTGTTATTTACCTTTTTATAAATTGTACCAGTTGTGCCTTTGTAAATTAAATTCTACATCAATAAATTCTTCATTAAATTTTCAAGTTTAATTAACATCAACATTACCACGTCACAAACTTAACTATATAACAGCAAACGCCACAACTTTTCTAAGACAACAAACAGCTCTCACCTTACTCAAGTATTTTCTAATAAAATATTGCCCAGCAGTGACCTATAAACATTATCAGCTACCCAATAAACAAGATCTAATGGTGGACTTGCGGATAACCTTTACCGCAAGCAACGAGCGAAATATTTAGCTCGAAGGTAATAAGTACAAATTCAATGTAGCCATTTGTTCTGTTCAGATAATTGAGTATTACAATTCTGTGGGCTCTTTTGTGAACTTTTGGAGCCTTCCAACATCAATTTGATTAATTTATAAATTTTCGTTTTTTTTCAAATATTCAGTATGACACGTATATCTTTTGTAATCATCAAGGTTTTCATTAAAAATAAAAAGTAACTATCCCATAATATTAGTGTTTTCTATCAATATCTTTAGTATACAAACATGGACTTTTTTTGTCAACAAAGAATCCCTTTTACGGACTGTACCTACCGCTGGCTAGGCGGTAGGCGTGTGTGGGACTCGCTCAGTTCATTGGTAAGAGTCTATTATAAAAGTCCCCGATATACCCATTCCTAACCGTAAGAGTGAGATCTGCTGAGGCAATTCTCCGAGCCGTTCCCAGGGCCTCCCGACCGAGTCAGGCACTAGGTCAGGGTTGCGCCAATGAATAGAAACATCGAGTCAGGCACTAGGTCTGGGTTGCGCCAATAAATAGAAACATCGAGTCAGGCACTAAGTCTGAGTTGCGCCAATGAATAGAAACATCGACCTGTTAGTTCTTTAATATTAATAATTAATTAAAATATTCTCTTAATAAATTGATGAACATTTAAACTATTAAAATCAATTTGCTAATGAACCCTATCCATACTAGAATAAGTGTCAATTTAACATGATTTCTATACTGCGCAATCGCAATAAAATATGTGTTCAGTTTTCTGTGTAGAAGCATTATTACTATGATTTTATGTGTTTAAGTAGCTATAAGAGACGTTAAGTTAATTTTATATAGTTGTTGATGTTGTAATAAATTGTACACTTTGACACGTTATAGCAGTGTGAAATGTAAATGATAAAGAGAAACTACGTAGGGAAAATTCTGAATTATTTAGTAAGCAAGTTACACGTGTTACAACATTATGCCGGCCCCAAATACACAAATAGTTTGTGGGCAACACAAACTACGGTAATATTGGTTCATTAATCTAGACATATAATAAAACTGTAGAGGTCGAATGTCTGTACATGGAAAAAAATGCTTAATATGAAGTCAGGGGGATGTAAAAAGAGGGTTCTTCTTCTTTCTTCTCTTCTCTTCTTTCTTCTTCTTCGTTCTTCTTTGTCTGTTTATCTATTTGTACGGGCTAATCTCCGAAATGGCTCGACTGATTTCAATGAAATTTTTTATCCCTGGTCAACATCTTAGATTTTTTATTCCGACTTTTTATTCCGAAGAAATTAAATGGATTATTAAAAAATCAGTAACCGCGAACGAAGTCGCGGGCAACAAATATAATATTGTTATTTAATTGTTATTTATAGATGAAGTAAATACATACATGTTTCTTTCTCAATCTCTCGGTGCCTAAAAACCATTCTAACTTCACGTAAAAACAAAGCCACATAACTTTTTAAGTGCCCTTCATGAGGTCGCCAACTTCAACAGCATCTAAAGATCTCCTATCTCTGTCTATTCAATAGAATTTCCCTCATTTATCCAGTTGTCTCTTTCGAATGGCATCTCCGTTCAATCCACGATATTAATGAGCGTAGACATTCATTTCTAATTCATTCTAACTATTAGTAGCTACTGAATATTCATGCGGGTAGCCACTCAATGGACCATTGTACTCGCTATGACAAATGGAGACCTTATTCCCATAGCTGGCACGTCTGTCCCTCCGCCTATAGGTAATTTGTCGGTACGCTCATTGTGATTCTTCGCAAGGTCATGGGACTGGTATGGCGGTATAAATAATTTGTGGCGGACATTACTTTGTGAAAGGAATACATTTATTTAATGATCAAAGCTAATGTGATTAATACAGGTAGTTAGTGCTTTCGAGTGGTATTTATCTCCTCGTCAATGAATCTTGAGCGCCCTACTGGGGTAGTACTACACCTTTTGTGGCAGGGCTTCTATGCCCGCCTGGCCAGCTACCAACCGTCTTGCCTAAATCAGTCACCATTATAGCACAATTATATCTGGCGAGTCGTATTTATTACCGGGTCGGGTCCTAGTTGACCTTATATGTGATTGTTTGTGTATTTTGCGTCTTGCTTGTGCCTGTGTTCAATAAATGTTTTTCTTTCTTTCTTTTATTATATGGCGCACATGCCCTAGTAGCTAAGGTGCTGCCTTAGCTTAAAGCAATGAGGTGTTTAGAGGGTTAGAGTCCGACAAAACCCCCGGCCGGCCGAAGGGTATCCAATGAGGGATTCACCACCACCTGCCACCGCATGGGGAGGTAAGGACCCTACTTCTGAGGATCGAAAAAAAAAAACAATTCTATTGAGCATTGTTGTACGCTACCAACTTGTTTCTCCAAATGTAGAAATGTTTCGTGTACGTTAGTATTTGGGTTTAGACAATTAGTGTTTGAAAATTGATCGATGAAAATACGGCGTTTTTACCTACATTACTTAAGAGTACACTGAGCTGACGTTGGGGTAAGCGACAGAGTTCTAACTAGGATGGACGGTCCGCTCGCTTATTTAGGTATTTCTTTCACATTATTAAAATTTCGACAATATATGCAATACGTTAAAGAATATGTAGTTTGTTATTATTCAAAAACTAATTACTCTACGTGGAGCCAACTACGAGTGATCGTGTTTCTAATCAATTTGATTTATAGAGTCAATCTTTAAATAAATTGCATGTGAATTAATTATAGCTTTAGTAATAACAATCCAGCAAGGGAACAAAGGAACGCAAATATAGCACTAAAACCTCGGTGCACTCTTAATCCAATAGACCAAATTCCCTTTAAAGATTAGAATACCACTTGCCCACTATGTCACAAAGAATTCAAATCGTTTCCAAACAAAATCTACTTCGCACGAAATAAGTATCAAATGTACGATCACGTACTCGCACGCGTCGCTATGCCCGCCATGACGCAATACGCGTAACGTATTCTTGTGGTTTTATCACACTAGCTTTTACTCTCTAAGTTCAAAAATCGAATGACAACCGTCGGCGTACTTCAAAAATCGAATGACAACCGTCGGCGTACTTCGAAAATCGAATGACAACCGCCGGCGTACTTATTCAAAGAGGTTGATATCGAGGTTTAAGGGTCCGGCGAACAGTGAATGTTTCATACAAACGTAATACCAAAATCATTTTCAATTTAACAATATCTGGACATATCATCACTGTTATTCGGATTAAGAAAGTATTTTTCTATGTTTCTGTTAACATTACATAATGATTAATTTCGTTTTTAATATGAAACAAATAAGCGGAAAATATAAATACGCCATCGCTCTCGATTTTCGGCCATTCTCATCGAACCCACTCGAGGCATCCTACGAATTGTTTAAGTGATAGAAGAGGAAAAAGGAGGGAGAGGAAGACCGAAGAAGAGCTGAATAGGTTGTGTAAATGAGGACATGGCCAGAATGGGAGTGAATGTTGATATGGCGTGTTATAGGGGAGAGGCTGTGATTTGGAGTCGGCGCAACGAGTCTTTCTCCTCCACGAGAAAAACTCGTTGCGCCGACTCCAAATGAAATTGGGAAAAGGGCAGGCTAATGATGATTATGAAAAGAGGAAAAACAAATAAATCGCCTAAGTATTATAGTCCTAGTGATGAGAACCTAATACACATAAAGCATCATGCCTAATGCCTACCTTGCGGGGCAAGGTTAAGAAACATCGTTTCGTCTGTTATGATTCAAACTCAAACTCAAAGTCATTTAGTCAAATTGGTATCATCAAATACACTTTTGATAAGTCAAAACAAAATAAATTACAATTATCCTAAAATTGATAATACCACTACTTTTTTTTCGGCCTTTTCACTACCGGGAGGCCTTGTCTAGAGAAGATACAGGCAAGAAACTTTGCAAGGGTTCCATCCTCCCTTTACATAAATATGTTCTACAACCTAATAAAATTTACGTGTATTGATAAGTGATTAGTTATGATTAGTCTTACACAGTTTAAGACGATTTTCATAGTAAAGTGTACCTACACACCTAAGTTTATTCATTCAAACGCAGTGCCAGTGCATAGAGCAGGCAGTGCCAAGCGGCAGTTATTGGCACTGCCAGTTACCTTAAAACCGGCGTACAAACCACTCTGCAACGGCCTTTAAAGAATCTGCTACTCCCTCTTCTTCCAAACAATGTAATTCTATCAGTTTTAACCTACACCATTATATTTATATTTTATTTCGTCGACTCTGGGCTCGTACGTGGTCGCCGTACAAATCACCCGGCCGCTATTTATGGCCGCCAGACATGCCAACTATGACACGCATTTGTCATGAGATTGTATCCAAATCGTGGAATTTTGACGGTATTTTAGTTGTGATAAGGTTTTCATTCAGACCTCTTTAAAAATGAGTTACTTTCTCTTTATAAACAGTTGTTGCTTTTAGTACGATTTGTTGCAATTTGGTAAGTACCTGATGATAAATGTCTAGAGTCCCTAGTTCAACTCTGGTACAGAAGTTCGCGATCGACCAAAACAGAAATTTTTATAGTTTGCAGATTCCGTAGAATATCATTCAGTAATGCTGGACTAGTGACAAAGGTTTTATAGGATATCCTTTCTTCCCCTGAAGGCTTCCCCTAATAGGAGAAACTGGGATTTTTATGTGTACTTCAAGAAAAAATCTATCATATCATATTATACACCTTAAGAAAAAGGAATGATAAGGTATAATTATTATGTACTTTAGTGGTCATGCTTGAAGGGCAGGTATTAAACTAGCCATGGCAAAATAGTTTATGTCCGAAAAAGAAACCGTAATTGTGACAGCGGTTATGAAATAAAGCATCGGAAATCATCGTCATGCATTGTTGTTTAAGTTACAATGTACATATACGACTATAATGCGCGGGGTTCTGGTCTGGTGGTCATTTCGTAATAATAGAACGATTGTGATTTCAGTGACACATGGTATAAGTTCCTCATCATGCCAAAAATTACAAGTTAAGAGACGAGCAAAAAAAACGTTTTCGTACCACTTGCTCAAAAAAGTGACAATCTATGCCACAAAAAGCGAACCTAACAATAGTCATCTCAATCATCAATCTGTTAAAAACAGGGAAAGAAAATTGTACTGAATTTCATTCATCCTCTAGAGGGAGAATGTGATTTAAATTTGGAATACTTACCGAAATTTATACTGAACTACATCAGTTCTTACACCATTGAGTTTTTATATAAAGCATTATACATATTTTTGAAAAAGTTATACGCATTTATTGTGCAGTTATTAGTTGTGTTAAAATTACGAAAACCGACGTGGCCGTAAACAGAGAAATACTCAAATCAACTCACCAACAATAAATGTACCAAACAAAAATGTAACTCTCAATCAATAATTGGACCAATGTTTCGAATGTTAACTTTTACTTTTAATTGTCATTATTTGTAATAAATGCTTATCTCATATTATTATTGTGTAAATTTTTTCGCAAATGGTACGAAAAGTAGAGTATTTTCCTCTGTGATAAAGCTGTCTTAGTCTTGGGTGAACTTAAATCCTCGTCACCCGCGACAGAAGACACTGCTTTATCCCCTTGGTTAATAATCTACTATATAAATACCTATCGTAAAAGTCATAAAAATATTGAATGTGTAACACCACATATAATTATGTAGATTTTTGTGCTTAGCACAAATTTTGTGCTTCACACAAAAAAAAAACTAGTTAAACGTGGTGTTAGAATATTTTCACTAAATTTTCTTATTAAAAATTCTGTTTTTACTGAATCCTATCAAATATTTCCATACAGAGTTAAATATACTTAACTATACATGTAATAAAACTGTAGAGGTCGAATGTCTGTAGTAGTAGAAAATGTAGTAAAAGAAAATGCTTAAAATCAAGTCAGGGGGATGTAAAAAGAGGGAAAATATATAAAAAAAAATCTCTGTGGTTTGTCTGTTTGTACGGGCTAATCTCCGAAATGGCAAGACCGATTTCAATTACATTTTGCATGGTGATACCTTGTATCCCTGGTGAACATCTTAGATACTTTTTATTCCGGAAAATTAAGGGTTCCCGTGGGATAGTTAAAAACAGTAACCGCGAACGAAGTCAAGGGCAACAGCTAGTTAAGAATAAAAAAGGTGCCGTACTTTATGTATAAAATACGCCATAAATTATTTGGATATTAGGCTCTAAATGACTTTAAAATGACTAAACCTAATCGTTTTAAATCTAGCCAATTTAATAACAGACTTTAACTTGGCTTACACTTAACGATTTTCTGATGACCTTAATTATAAAGTCGCTTGAAATAAGTGAAACGAAAATTCTTTACAAAAATCTCGTATTTCGACTGAATTGTATGAAAGATATTGGTTACCTACATATTCTTGTACAGTTTTTAATACTGTGTCAAACTCCATTGCTACACATGCATCTGACTTGGGTTTATAAATAAAAAAATATTGAGGGGGTTTTTTACGGCATTCAACTATGGCGGACGTGATTTTTATGTAATATTGTAATATTGTTTCGGAGTAGACCTTGTTGCATAAAATTAATGTAGTTTTATGTAATAAGTGTCTGTATTTACGAGTAATATGAAGAACCATTGAAATAATCGTCAAGTGGTGTGAAAACGATAAGATTTTTATCGTGATAATTCACCTCATCGAAGCAACACCACAGTGTCTGCCATCGATCGTTTGACGCCAAACTCTCCTAATATGCAATGAAATGTATAACACTTGCATTTCAATGCAAATACTGAAGAAATAAAATACCGAAGACTTGTCTGTATGGGATTCGTTCCCTTTGCCTTCCCTACATGCGAGAATTTTACAACAAATAAAAAAATATTGAATGTTGGGACGTCTTTTTTATAACAACCGTAAGAAAGGCAACGATAAAACCCATGCAAATCCAATTTTATAAGCTTTGTTGAGATATTCCAATATTTTAAGTTAAAAGTTCACCATCTTTGATTGGATAGCGCCAAAAAGCTGCCACCTATAATCCTTACAATACTCCAGTAGTATATCTTAGATTTAATTACTACTGTTGTGTGTGTCCTAATTCACATGGCTGCTTCTAAAACAGTTTTAATACAATATTGTAACGTACTATAAAATATCACAATGGGCTTGTAGTGATATAATTAAAAGATACGATGCCTATTAGATCTTATTATACGCACTACTGTGTTATGGGAGAGCTAGTCACAATATTTTACATAACACAATTTAGTCATAATTTGTTTGTTTTGTTTTGTGTGTTCAATGTTTCAACAGGTTTTTTAACATGCTTATTATTAAACTGTTACACAATCTTTGAAATTTTACACAAATGTAAAACCGATGAACTTTAATGACCAACCATAAACAACCAATATATTTTTTTCATTATAAGTTACATCAATTGCCAAAATTTTAAACTGTCTAGTAACATGCTTATACCTCCTTCTATATTTTATCAGCATCAACTATATATTAAGTTGGGGAAAAAGTCTTTTCGCATTATAGTATGTATAAACTTGTAATAAAATCTCTTTGGCTATACTATTTGTATCTGGCTGGTTTTGGTATCGTTGATAGTTTAAATTTTAAAGAACATAATTCCAAATTCAAATTAGGAAAATGTGTGATTTTCATTTGTTTTTCGTACCGCCAAGATGAGTGAATCTAATGAAGAAATTCGATACATTTTAAAATTTTACTACAAAAAAGGTAAAAATGCAACGCAAGCCGCGAAAAAAATTTGCGCTGTTTATGGACCTAGTGCAGTGTCTGTGAGAGTAGCACAAATTTGGGTTAAGCGTTTTCAATCCGGAAATTTTGATGTCAAAGATGCACGTCGCTCTGGTCGCCCTATTACAGATAAAATGGATGCCATTTTGGAAAAAGTGGAGCAAGATCGGCATGTCAGTAGTTACGACGTAGCTGAAGAACTGGGAATTGACCACAAAACAGTTTTGGCGCATTTGAAAAAAACTGGGTACACAAAAAAGCTCGACATTTGGGTACCTCACGAGCTCACTGAAAGAAACCTAATGAACCGTGTACTCATTTGTGATTCTTTATTACGACGTAATGAAACCGAACCATTTTTGAAGAAGCTGATAACTGGTGATGAAAAGTGGATGACGTACGACAAGAACGTGGCAAAAAGGTCGTGGTCAAAGGCCGGTCAGGCTTCACAGACTGTGGCGAAACCCGGGTTAACTCGCAACAAGGTGATGCTGTGTGTGTGGTGGGATTGGAAGGGCATTATTCATTATGAGCTGTTACCACCAGGCAGGACCATCGATTCTGAACTCTACTGCGAACAACTGATGAGATTAAAGCAAGCAGTTGAGAGAAAGCGGCCGGAATTAATCAACAGAAGGGGTGTGGTTTTTCATCATGATAACGCTAGTTCTCACACATCTTTAGCCACTCAGCAAAAATTAAGAGAGTTTGGCTGGGAGGTGTTAATGCATCCGCCTTATAGTCCTGACCTTGCACCTTCAGATTTCCACCTGTTTTGGTCTCTTCAGAATTCTTTAGGCAGTGTCAGGTTAATATCACGAGAGGACTGCCAAAACCACTTGTCGCGGTATTTTGACCAGAAGTCCCAAAATTTCTATAGCGATGGGATCATGTCCCTACCTACAAGATGGCAAAAATTTATCGAACAAAATGGTACCAACATACATTAGTTAAATGTAAATAAACTATATTAAAAAATGTTTTGAATTTTCTTAAGAAATGCGAAGAAACTTTTTCCCCAACCTATTATTTATAACCCTAAAATTTTTATTAATTAAAAGACACTATTATAACTCTAGAAAACATGTGAAGTTTCAATTGTTCATGTCCGAAATACTAGCAAACACACTAGCAGCTAAATTGACGACCTCCGTCTGTACGCCGGTCTCAAGGCGCCGCCATCCTCTCGAGGTCCTGGGTTCGATCCCCAGTGGAGGCAAGTGTTTGGGTGATGAATTTTCAGACATTTGTTCTCCAGTCTTGGCTGTTCATTATATATGTATAATATTATGTATATTCTGAATAATTATGTGTATTTATCTATTAAATATATTTGTCCGTCTAGTTGATAGGTGTTAATGTCTAAAAGATATTTATTTATTTATATCTTTCAAAATGCATTTTACATGAATTCGTTTGTATTAAGCTCATCACTAAAATGTAGCGACCGTTTTCATTAATAATCTACAAAACAAATAAAAATTCTTCCAATCATCAGAATCCGTCCCCTAGTTCCCATTGAACTAGTGTTCACAGAATAATTACGCGACCAGTCTGCCACCGCGTGTAAAAAAACATCATGTAACTAGTTTATCATGGCCAAAGTCAGATTACGGTCCTGTTTAGGCCGCTTCGAGAGAACTAGTCTTTTTTTGGACATCACTGGCCTAGATAAGTATAGAAAACAAAAACTGACACGCTAAGTCGTATTTACACTGATTTTAATATGATTTTAATATGTTATAGGAAACTTTATTTGTTATTCAAAGCGAAAAATAGAAAGTAGTTTTTGAGTCGTGTGGTAGCGGCTCATTAAAAGAATACTACGATCCCATCTCTTCCCTTGGGTGTCGTAAAAGGCTACTAATGGACTTAGAGCTGCACAAACATCCAATAGCTTATAGCGGCGACGGGCTCACCACCTGTCACGCTGAGTGCAGTCACTGCATGGTGAAGCGCGGACTATTCTAATTGGCAGTGATCGCTTTTGCGGTGCTTTTGCTTAGTCTCTGACTATCCCTTATGGGATAATAGTCGTGATTATATGCACGTATGTAAGTAGTTTTTGGTATATTTTTAATTTTATGTAACTAAATAATTACCTAATTGAATAGGTTATTAAAACTCGAGGTGTGTTTAAAAAACGAGCCTTAACGAGTTATTTAATAGTTTTCGCGAATAATATAATACTTACTGCGGTTTGATTCCATAGACAATCTCACGCGCAGATCTCTGGTTGGGCACAATAAGAAGGGGATGGCAGTATCTGGGGATGAATAGCGCCATTTCTTTCTAACGGTACTCAAGCTTGAGTTTAAATTTAGAATACGGACATCTGTAACTAAGTTTATCTACATTCATTCTTCCAAATAAAACAAAAATAGCAATTAATATAAGTATAGCTGGTTGTTTGGAAAGTCTTTAAGATAAGAGTGCTGTTTAAACGGTTAGCAAAATATTCGAATTTTGGTCAGCAAAATAACTAATTGGGGAACAACTTATGGGCAGCAGATATTTCTAATTGTCAGCAAAATAACTGGTTGTGTAGCAATTCAAATTTTCTTTGCTTCCAAATTGTATAAAAATAACCATAACCTGATATCTATTTGAATATGAAGGATATATGAATTGATCCTTCATTGATGATTTTCCTGGATTTTAAACATTTCGGGTAACATAATTATATATTGTTAGGATAATTATAATGTGGCTGTATATCTGATAGCTCCTGTGCCTAGATTGAGTCTATGGCGTTGTATGGAATGAACTGTCAAAAATGGCAGATAGAGATTGCGCCAAGCTAAGTGAGTGAGATTTGGTTGTGGTGCTCTGCTCTGAGGAAAACACAGGCAAATGGGAATTGTCGTGTGATTACGAAATACTGTTGGTTAAAACAGGTAGTACTTGTACTAAATTATTGGTTACCGATTATTGTGAATTGGTGGAAAATGTGTTGTTGAGATTATGGTGCAAATACATTACTTTCTAACCAGATAACTTTGTGTTTTATTCAAACACTTATTAGACTATAATAACTTCAGAAGTGGGATCAGCGGACATAAACTCACGTTTACTGCCCGTTTATCCAATGCTCACATGCAATAATTTATATTTTTTTCGTTAGTACATACCTATTTGAAACATATTATCTATTGAAGGCAGATTGCAGGTCAATAATAATTGTATTAGACAGCACCAATTCACAATAATTTTCGCTTGTTTACGGTCAGTCATTATGATGGCCAATAATAATGGGTTTACATTTATTTGTCTTCAATAAGGATTTTAACAAATATTTGGTAAATGCACAGAGTTGTGTTAAATGTGTTGTCTAAAAGAGGACACCTGAATAACATAGAAATGTGTGATAAATCATAGCAAAATAAATAAGAACTAGGTTCTCATTTATTGGTCTTCATTATGAATTTTAATTATTATTCAGTAAATGCACAGTGTTGTATCAACTGTGTTGTCTAATAGAGGACATGTGAATAACATAGAAAATGTGTGATAAATATTAAAATAGTAACATTAACAGTGCATCAAGATGAATGCAATGAGTTGGTTATTGCATTCGAGATGCTATGCTATGCTTATAGTGTGAGCTGCAGATGAACGTAATAAGAAAAAAAGTATACAGTCCCAGATTAATAAAGGTAATATGCTGTGTAGTGATCTGTCAACATGCTTGGAAGGAAAATCTTGAAAAAATTTTGGAAGGTTACCAAATAGTCACTATTTAAACTCAATGTAAATAACCCAAATATCTTCGTTACAAGTCAAATAATTTATTTGATTAGCATGTGTGTTGCTATAATTATATATACAATATGTATACAAAAATATTTGCAAGATGTTTTGATATGCTATGCTCACAGAAGCATACCAATGATTACTATAAATAGGAATTAAAACAAAATTACTCATTTGTAATAAGTTTCAGAGAATTGAATATGTTCCATCTCACAAGGTATCCATTAAAATTCACTTTTATGATAATAAATAACAATTCTCAGTTAGTAGGATTATTAGTCCTCTCTTAAATACATTCAAGTTCATCTTTCTGGTAGACTAAATTCAACGGTTTTGTTAATTCATTAAATATAATTTATCTTGGAATCTTTGGTTGCATATCTTAAATAAGCTTGATTTATAGGGGTAGTGTACACACTGTCTGTGCAAGTTGTTTATAACCTTAGAATTAACTTTTGTTTTTGAAAAACTATTAAATAACTTATTATATGTACTCCAAGTAAACATGAATAACTTAAATAAGACTTTTAACTGAAAGATTATGCTATAAAATGTTAAAATTACACTAGAGCAGTGGCGGTGTAATTGTTAAAATAAGTTGTGTGTTACTAAATGCCGCCTATCTTAAATGTCTTGCTAAAGTTTGCTCTCACATATTCATTATGATTAATCTGCTGATGTTGATGAAATTATTTATTTCAATTAATAGATTAATAATTACTTAAAGAGAAGAACTTTGAGTTATTGGAATTAGAAGTAATAAAAAAATTAGGAAATTATGTTATGTTGTGTTGTTAATGAGGAGAAATTAAAAATGCTCTGTTGAAATATTTGGGAAATTTACTGTACGAATTTAACTTTTCTGGATTATAGATAGCACATAATAGTAATGAAAAAGTGCATGTGTGTAATAATAAAGATAGCGTTATGAGTCTGAACCAGGGCATAAAGCTCACATTACGAAATAAATATTACTAAAGAGACGAAATGTGGAATGCACAATTGCATTGAATTTATGGAAGTTGAGGGATGAAAACCCTATCCATGCCAAGAAATATTTTAGTTAAATGAGACTATTATCTTTATTAATCTGGGCAAGACATTGAAGTAGTGTTCAATGATATTGAGAATTTTGCTTTTAAAAAAAAAATTCAATAGATATCGCTTGAACCTTTGATGTGGTATTTACATAATATGAATGATTCTTGTTGAATCATGTGTTGTATGAAATATAAAGATATTTGATTTTTATAAAGGCTCTGAGTTTTATCATCACCCCGCAAGGCTTACACTGAAATGTATTTGAAAATATAATTATATGTGAGTTAATTATATATAATGTGATATTCGTGTATTAATTATAAGATGTGATACTCGTGTATAATTTATATGTTTGTAGAATCACGGACCCTGATGATAAATGTGGCGATTGCTTCGAAAGGAGCGTGCAAGTCGTACTCTAAATGCTGATAGTGCCAGCAGCCGTTCAAGGACCAACCGCCGGAAGAGCGACGATGACGGTGAGATTCCTTGCAACGAGTTACCAGGTCGTCGTCGGCAAAGCAGCCCGGCATAGATCGCAGGGGTGGTGAGAGATATCAGTTTATATTGCGTTGTAATATGGTCGAGGTGAGAGAGCGAGGGGGAGCCACAAAAGGCAACCTCGTAAACACCATACATTTGATAAATCAGTCTATATTGCTTTAATAGGAGATCAGTGAGAGAGCAAGAGGGAGCCATAAAAGGCAAGCTCTTAAAAACACCATACACTTGATAGATCAGTTTATATTGCTTTGATAGGAGATCAGTGAGACATGTGGTCGAGGTGAGAGAACGAGAGGGAGCCATAAGAGGCAAGCTCGTAAACACCATACACTTGATTGGTCTCAACGGTCAAGAGGTGGCAGAGGTAAGAGAGCGAGAGAGAGCCATAAAAGGCGATCTCGTAAGTACCATGCACCAGATTGGTCTTGACGGTCAAGAGGTGGCAGAGGTGAGAGAGCGAGAGAGAGCCATAAGAGGCAATCTCGTAAGCACAATGCACCAGATTGGTCTTGACGGTCAAGAGGTGGCAGAGGTGAGAGAGCGAGAGAGAGCCATAAGAGGCAATCTCGTAAGCACCATGCACCAGATTGGTCTCAAGGTCAAAGATCGGAGAGTTGATGCAGCAAGGTCATAATGACAGAGAGTTGCATGAGCAACGCTCGAGAAGTATCTTTAGTATTATCGGCTGGTGGCGCTTTATCGCGTAGCCGACGCAGCTCAAGATGTAATCTGAGGTACAATGAGAGGCGATCACCAGAGTAGCAATTACGAGGATACGTCGTTCATGAGAACCTGTTTCGCTCGAGAGGACCCTGAACGGGACTACGTTACAAAATAAAAGAGGCTCGATAAGTCGGTCGGTTGCTAGGAACATAGTGAGGACACTAGACTAAGATGATGTTGATTTCTTGAAGTTTGCGCTCCCTTAGCTTACCGACTCGGCGAGCCCGGCGAGCTTAGAACTTGATAATTCAAGTTATGTCGCACACCTACATTTTAGTAAATCTCAGAATTTGAACGTGTACGCAACGTTGTTGTTTACATAAACAATACTGTTATTTGTGATGTCCCGAAAACAGTTTTTACTGTCTTGATAAGGAATTATAATGCTTCGGTAATATGCAAGAATATTATTGTTTTAACATGTATTGTATAGAATACTTGAAATCAAATATTTCCTAGCCTCAAACTTATAACGTTTGATTTTGCTGTTTTATTGGAACATAGAATAGCGCATTTAAATGCTCGCTATAGAATAATTAAAGGTCCTAAGTAAAGGTCCTTTCTATGTTTTCAACTGGTTTTCTGTTATAAAATCAATTTATTTCTTAGTAACTGTAATCTAGTGTGTACTAGACGTTAATGCTAGATATTATATTTGTTTTAAAGCTAAGAATATATCTTAGCTTTCAAGCTAAGTGTCATCAATGTACCTAAGATTCATAGATTAGTCACAGCATGCGCATAATGTTGCCCTCTTGGAAGATTTGTGTAAAAAATTGCACAGCCGTGATATGATATCGGAGTTTGAACCGTGGCTTGAGAAGAAACAATATTAGGTATTAACATGGTTACTTAAGTTGAGGGACACGCGTCTATAAGTATACGGATGAAAAGAAAGATTACCTATTGTTTCTTACCTAATCTTTGGGGTATAACAAAGTCCTGGTATCATATCAGGACCTTGATAGTGTACTGTTTTGTGAATTGATTGCGTACTGTTTGAAGTAATTGACTCCGCGATTTAATCTTCAGAGGGGTTCGATTCCCGGTGGGGACGAATGTTTGTGCGGTGGATGCAGGCATTTGTCCTTTAGTCTTGGATGCATAAATATGTATTAACTATAGTTGAATATTTATATTAAACATTTACTCGTCTTCTAGAATACGTAAGACGGTGCACTGAAAAGCTGTTAAGCTGCATTAGTTGCTAAACGTGAATTGGTTGCTTACTGTCTTATTGGCAGGTATGAGAGAATATTAAAGTTTCTCGAATCATTTCCTATTCGAGATGACTACGCGGGCTTGATATTAACAATGTTGGCAAGAGGAAGGTTTTATGGCGATTCTTTAAAACACCAACATGATGAGATAGCACTAAAAAAATCGATAGATAGGCAAGAGAAAAGTAATTTGTGTCTAAATAGTCCAGCAAATTTTATAATCTTATAATGAACACCTCATTTTCTCCCTTTCGTGGATAGAGGCGTGACGATGTTTAATGTTATTTTATGTTATGGTGGTAATTGTGATGCTGAAAGGTATAGATACTTATAGTGCTCTAAGGGGGCTCAATAGTAAGAGAACGGGTTTAGTTTGAACATATTTAGATATAAGGGGTAACGCAAAATAACAGAATATAAAACTCGGAATCTTAAATGTTAATATTTTACCGTTTTGCCAATATGATTAATTTCTTGACGGGCGTCGCGAGCGCCGGTGTTCGCGGTCAGTGGGCGTCTTTAAAGATTTAGTTAACATATATCATATAATTTACTAGCTCATTAGTCTCATCACTTAACAAAATATTCAAATATGTATTAAGTAGCATGAAATATTGTTTCAAATGATTAAAAATAATATATTAGCTAGATTAGCTAGATAACTTGGTTTACTCATATAATTACTTTACCGAGCATAATGCAGGTGAAAATTAAATTTATTGAGCAGGTAATTCGATGTGTTAATTCAACGGGAGAGATAACATTAGATTCTCGTTTGGTCTAGTTTAGCTGTTTTTACTAAAAACAATAGATAACATTTCTGTCTGATGTAGAAAATTGGAACAGCATAAAGCATATGTTCTGATGGTATCACTAAGATATCCTGATATTGTCTCCAATGCTTACCGATAAGTACTCTGTAGATTCAATTAAAAAAAAAAATTGGAAACTTATGAGGTGGTGAGGGCCTGGTTAGCTGTAACACAGGGGTTCCTAGTACAGGGCACCATTCTCTCACAATATAGTCATTGCAGATATTTGTTTGTACCACTTATAAGGTAATAGGCATTGTAATTGTCATTATTATATTGTGAAAGAGGATCAATGCGCGTTATTATTATTATTACATGAAGAGCAATACGTTCTATTAGTAATTAAAACCACATGATTCACATCATCATTTATATAATTTAAAGAAACGAATATTTTGACGGTGGCTGCTTGCTTCCCATTGGGTGTGTGTATGGAAGCAATAAGTTTCAGGTCACATAGAGCTGATCGCTCATTAATGGAAAATGCATATAAATGTATTTAACTAAATCCCATGTCCTGCAACTGAAATGCTGTTGCATCAGTTTATACCCTCATGGAAGGGGCAAAGTATGGGGTTCAGGATTTTATGGACTACCTATATAAATTTGTGGATACCCTTCGCTTAATTTTATCATTGTTTAATCTGATTCTTTACATTAAAGTAGTGAGATATTGATACATGTAGTATCATTCATTATTGTTTTTACTATAAACCATAAAGGAAGGAGTCATAATCCACTATGGTTTAATTAGACCCGACTGTTAATAATATCTATATTATTAAGTTTAATGTAGATGTGTATGTCAATTGTAATTAGTTCTAAATGGTATCTGGTTCAGTAATGCATGTTGGACTGAATTTGATGTTGTGTAAAGGGAGTATGGAAGGAACCCTTGTTGAGTTTCTTGCCAGCTCCTTCACAAAGCAGGCGTCTGGTAATGGCCAGTCCACTAAGGGAAAGTAGTACCAAAAGCAAATCATTTTAAATGTTATTTATGTCATACATTATTTATTATTTATTTTATATTGAGTCATATTGTGACCTGTCATGGTTATGTGATTTTCGTTGTGCCTTTATGATTGGTAAAATTAAGGTTTGAAATTAAGTACATGATAATGTTACCTAGTACCTAAAACTGTGAAGTCAGTTAAATTTTAATGCTATTTATATTATCAATTTGATAAGTATTATATAAATGTCACATATGGCTGATGAAATATACTTATTGTTACTATTATAATTTGACATTATGATAATTTTATAATTTGACGGAGGGACCCGTCAAGTTCAGGATGGACGAGCTGTTAGGATAATTATAATGTGGCTGTATATCTGATAGCTCCTGTGCCTAGATTGAGTCTATGGCGTTGTATGGAATGAACTGTCAAAAATGGCAGATAGAGATTGCGCCAAGCTAAGTGAGTGAGATTTGGTTGTGGTGCTCTGCTCTGAGGAAAACACAGGCAAATGGGAATTGTCGTGTGATTACGAAATACTGTTGGTTAAAACAGGTAGTACTTGTACTAAATTATTGGTTACCGATTATTGTGAATTGGTGGAAAATGTGTTGTTGAGATTATGGTGCAAATACATTACTTTCTAACCAGATAACTTTGTGTTTTATTCAAACACTTATTAGACTATAATAATATAATGCTGCCAAGTTAATTATTTTGCAGCTCAACAAATTGCTGCTTTCTCTCTTGCTGACTAACTAATTATTCTTCTGACTAAATAATTATTTTGCTGGCCAAATAATTATATTCCTCACAAAATATCTGATTGCTGCCCAATGATTTTTCGTCTAAACTTTTTGTTGCTGACCAAATCATAAAATTAATTACTTCCCATAAGATAATAATATGCCTGACCCCTATCAAAATGGACCTTTTATATAAATCTAGATTTTAACGAAAATACAAAACAACTTACGATATAATTCCACCGACTGAAGTTCTATTAGTTCACGAACTCCCTTTACGGGAAGGAAATTACCTTTTCCGCAATTACAGGCCATTTTTACAATTCAGATTGCTATCTGGCGATTTAGTAACAAAACCTATTATTGTTTACCTCTCGTTCACGCAATCCAAATCAATTATTACTTCTCTTTCACATTTTATTAATGGAACGATTGCTTATGGTCCCTATTTATTCAAATTATTGTTCATTTCGAATTAAAACTGATAGTTATTCAAAATTTACTTAATGGCCAGCATAATAACAGAGATAACACAAATCGAAAAACACAGACATAATTTGTCCCACATAATATTTACTGTCCTATTTTATCGCCAACTAAATAGCTAAACTTGTTTCGACCTCCTTTATATTTATTTTTTCCTTCATTGACAAGTTAATTAATTAAATTATCTATTAATACATTTGCCAGCTGCCGAAGCTAGTTTGATTGTAGTAATATATTATACATTAGGTAACTGTTTCTATGTTCAGAAGCTGTATTTTTTATTACCATTACGGCGAACTGGCCGCGCGATTTACATAATTGCCAGAGACGTAGAACGAAGACTACTTTGGGTCAATAATAGTAGCTAACATACACATACATAAAATCACGACTATTATCCCCTAAGGGTTAGTCTGAGACTAGGCAAAAGCACCGCAAAAGCAGTCCACTGCCATAGTCCGCGCTTCACCAAACAGTAACTGCACTGAGCGTGACAGGTGGTGAGCCCGTCGCCGCTATAAGCTATTGGATGGTTGTGCAGTTCTAAGTCCATTAATCGCCTTTTACGACACTTTAGGGAAGAGATGGATTTGTAGTATTCTTTTAATGAGCCGCTACCACACGACTCAGTTGCTAACATACCATAGAATTATACTATTAAAACAGTCATTATTTAAAGAGGAGGAGGAGTTATTTTAGCAGCAATTCTCTCCGTATTACCTGAGTCGATAAGTGAGTCGAGTTGATAAGTCCTCCTTTGCAAACTTTTATTTTTCACTGTATTGTTTATTTTTGTTGGTGCAATAAAGAGTTTAATAAAAAAAAAACTAAGCTTTCGTGGCGACCCACCTCGGTAAACGTAGTGTGGGAAGCCCTGCGACAAGTTGGGATGACGATATTCGTTGGCAGTCTGGAGTGGGTGGAGAACGGCCGAAGATCGAGAGCAGTGGCGTGCATCAGGGGAGCCTATGTCCAGCAGTGGACAGGAGTAGGCTGCTGATGATGAAACTTTAGTGTGCACATCACTTGACTCATACTATGCTCGGTGTATGGCAACAGGCTTGCCTTCAATTTCATTCAAATGTATGTGTTTAGATATCAGTCTAACACATTCGGTTATATGTGTAAAGACATTGCATTAACAAAATTGAATCATCAATTGGTCAAGTTTAGTTCAAAATATTTTAATCTCCGCCAAAGAGAATGTTCAAAGATATAATATAAACAAAAGCGTATATACTAATAGCCCAATGGACCTCATGCCAAAAGGTGAAATAAAAAATGATGTTTAAAACTAATGCTAGCTATCTCTGTCTTCCTCGACGCAAATGAAAGGGACACCAATTTACTAATACAAAGTTATGAAGACTAGGCCGACAAACCGTCGATATTACACACGCTCCTGAAGATACGATATTATTAAATCGTTTGAATTACCTGAAACAATAAAGGTATTTGTAAGTAAAAATCATTAATAAACATCTTGTATACCTAAATTTCAACTATCTTGTGCCCTTATTTTATTAACAAAATTATTTAACTAGAAATTACTGGTGCAGTGTACCGAAAACACCCGCTATACAAAAGCAAAAACTAATTAACTGTAAACCTATTAAATACCACGAAATTACAAATTGAGTTTATATCATTGAAAAGCGTTTTAAATATAAACCTTATTACAATACATTACGGTGCACTAATAAAGTACTGTATTTATTGTAAAATCTACGTTGAAATTGATACCAGTGATTGGATTATAGCATCTATGGCTGTTAATCTAAGGTCGTTTGATCAAAAGCAAATTTTGTATCCATAATCTCCATAATATTAGTTAACTGTGGTCAGGTTCTCTAACTGTAGATCGCGATGGTCCAATGAGTTTAAATTGTTTTTCTTAGCTTTTCGTAATTGGAGCAAAGGTTAACCACCACTGACTTCAAATTAAATATATAAACATAAGCATGATTATACAACTCGATTACCAGTAGCTTTTTACATATTACTTAAACATGAATAATCAATACTTAATGTAACAAGTTAGTTTTGTTTAATCGATGTTTTTCGCTCTATAATAAGCACTTGTTGTGAAACTATTACACTTAACAAAAAATGTTCTATTATTACACACAGAATTAAAAAACAAATTACAAAACGCTTATTAAAAGCGGACATACTTCAGTATTTTCTTAAGTTTTCCTGTACCATAAACAAATTAGTATAGTTAAATTACTTAATTTATCTATAATTCCGCTAGTATTGTAGCGCCACCTAACGTAATAAGTCAAACGAAGGGTACAAGTAACAATAATAAGTTTTAGACGGACTAAAAACCAATGTATGGGAATAGCAATCTATACTACTTAATTTATCTACGACTATACTTATGTATTTATTTAGTGTTAGTGAAAATATGAAAATTTCTTCTCCGCTTCTCTAATGACTAAGGACAACAACGGAACATTATTCGTGGAAGTTATACACGTCGGACATGAAACATGCTTCCATACAATATATTTTAGGTCAGACGTTGAAAGCATCGCTTAAGCAAATGGCAGGCAAGGTCAGCCCAGCAGCCTAAATATTGACTGAAACAATTACTATGTCCCTAAACTGGTACATTAGCAGCGTATAAACAGACAGACAAAGAAAACCTTTCTCCATAAAGGTTTAATAGGTACGGACAATATTCGACGTCAACTGGAAATAATAAGCACTTTTTATGTTTGGACCCGCGACTCAAACGCGTGGATATTGAAATCAGTTTAAATTTTTCCTGCGGTGGAAACAATTTATAAACACCATTCAAATAATAATTATACAAACTTTTTTTTTTCACTGGAATCTCTACTGCTAATGTAAGTTTTCATTGTAAAAATAATTCTCGTGTCAATTTCTACTAGAAATGTGATAAAATTCAGTATCGTTTATTCAATTTAGATGCGTCTTAGCACATGCTTATGAACATCAAAAGCATTTTACGAAATTTCGTGAAAGCGATTACCTACGCCATCCGTTCACAAAACTACCAGGAGGCCTTGTTCTGAGAAGAACGGGCAAGAAACTTAGCATGTTTCTATCCTCCCTTTATGTCAACAAAGTCGTTTGTTTTCTTAAAGTGTCATAAACTACAACGTCCTTGAAGTTTTAGAAGTAAAAAAAAGAAGAGCTTCGATCTAAGCTACCACTAAGAAGCTACCAGCTACGAGCTAAGATCTACCACATTTTCTATTATCACTTTAAACACACAGTTCAGTTCTATTTTTAAAAGCCATTGTCGATCTAGACAGAGGAAAAACTACTATTATATTATTATTATTATATATTTTCCGAATATTGAAAAATGAAAAATTTCTATGTAACATCTTTGTCCTTTAGTGTCGTAAACGTCGAATATGAGCAGAAAAGAGAAATACCGTCCGACTGTGGACAATTGAAATCACTCAGCAGATTAGTCACACACTTATTTCTCACACATGCAGACACAAAATGGATTATAAACAAAAAAGGAAACAACGCGATGGAACATGCAAAAACTTTTAAAGGTCAGTGACTCAAAGATAAAGATGTAAGATGCGCTGTGTTTCCATAGTTACAACTTTTGATTTTTTTGCTGGAAGTAACCATGTTGAGACTTATGGTATTTTCACCCAAAAGAGTTTTACGCGAGGCAGAGTTTTGGCAATACATGCAAGAAAAAAATAACAAAACTCATAATAAACAATGTGTAATAGTTAGCTTATAAATAAAACCAAAGTGGCGTCTTTGTTAAAATTAGTTCTTTGTTGTATCACTAGATGGCGCCACCTATCCTTTAAAACGCACTATTGTTTACTCTCATAGACCTTTATGGTCAAACCGATGTTAATTAAAATTTGTATTCGCCTTGGACACGGTGTTTCATTTTGGTAACCACCTTGGGTTTTACCATGCACGGCCGTCAAGCCACACCTCCTTGCGCATCGGAGTGGGGAGCGTGAGGATTTTTCGTTACGGAATTTCTGGATTCGGTCCCCGCGCTCAAGGCCCGCCATAGAAGCCAATAGCTTAAAATTCAAGTGATTCTTACTTTTAAAGTAATGAAAGCCCAAAAAAAAAATTACATATTTCGGTGTCTCGGTTTGATCAATTGTATGTGGGAGATAAAATTATATGCGATGAAGAAGTACTTTCTGGAGCCTTAAAGATTTCTGTATAAGAATTTTCGTCTTTTCCAATTATGCTGAAATTAGACGGTTCATTTTTGTTTTCATTTTCCATTCATCATCGATGGAATGCCGAAAATGAAATGTCAATTTAGAAGAACAACGTTCATCATTCACAATTCATTGCAAAAATGAATCAATTTTGATGCACCTTGTTCAGCGTTATCTATACAGCGAATATACATATATATATAGCTTTAAAGCGACTTAACTCCGGTACATCCTTATACCTTTTTAACGTACATCAGTTGTGGCACACGTCGTATATTATGTTAAATAAAACATTTACACCGTTTGTAATCATCTCGTTATGTCCATAAATTTGTATTTTAGCGAGACTAACGCGAGTGAGTCATAAAATATGAATTGTCACACAACACAGCACCGAAAATTACATGCTTTATAACAATTTTAAACAAGAGCGATTTGAATTTTGTTAGAGGTTCTTTTATAGGTAGATTAAGGTTACGTGCTTGAAATTATTCAAAAAAGTTGAAATGTGTATAAAATGTGTAGAAAAATGCATTAGTAGAAATATCATGTTTCGTAGATATCAAGTATTGAATACTAGTGGCTTCCCGCGGTTCACCCGCGTGGTACCCATTCCCAAGAGAATATCGGGATAAAAAGTTACCTATGTCCTTTCTCAGGCTCTAGACTATCTTCGTACCAAATTTCGATTACATCGGATCAGTAGTTTTGACGTAAAAGCAAGACCGACAGACAAACAGATAGGCAGACAGAGTTACTATCGCATTTATACTATTAGTATGGATAGAAAAATATTAATAATAACTAAAAAAATACATAGGAATATTACAATAACTACCTTCGTTCGAAAGTTATAGAACGTAATTGTCAATACACATTTTTTCATTAATTCAATAAAGACAGCGATTAAGACAGTATAACAGTGAAGTATTTTTTATCATTTTTGTAAATAATATTTACCCAAGGGTTTTTACAAAGTTTAAAATTTATTACGTTATTATAGCATAATGAGTCGTATATGCTCAGATATAAAGTAAGTTTTTCATTGTATATTTTTTCAAAAGAATTAAATTTTTCAAGGCAGGCCCCTAAAACCTAAACTAGACGTGCACTCGGCTCTGTATTCACGAATCGTTAGTTTCAAATTTCGTGCACGCCGGGGTGAACGACCGCGCCACAGTCGACACGGTTAGGCAGCAGTAAAAAGGTGTCTAGGAACGAAGAAATTTTAATAGAATTAAATAAAATTGTGTGAATAAAATAGAAAGTGTCTCACTTACTTTCCACTTTTCTGATTTTTTTTTATTGGATGTAGGTAAAGCAAAAATGTAATTTACTAATCGAATTTTGAGCGCTTCAATGGAGTACTTCCAAGGATAGGTGGTACTCCAAATAAAATTAAGAGTTGGGCAGGGATTAATGATAAACCACCACTTCAAACAGATATTATCGCATCTTATGACTCTGCTCTGATGTGGTGTGTTCTTGTGTTGAGTAAGGTCGCAGGACTCATCTAATATGCTGTCAAAATTTAGTTTTCTCTAGATTTAAGGGTCGGCGACGCGCTGGTGATGCCCTCGGTGTTGCAGGCCTCCATAGGCTACGGTGACCACTGCCCATCTGTGTGGGCCGTGTGCTTGATTGCCACCCTTGTGGTATAAAAAAATCAGGCTAGTCACCGCATGAGTAAGAACGGCTGTAAGCTACGATAAGCTTAAATATCAGGCGGACGGTACCGGTCTCCATTAATAAGTGGTATTTCTTCATAAAATCCGGTCTGCTACTACAAAATCGTCTTAAGTAATTACTAGTGTTCTGACCACCTGTTGCTCGTAGTCGTACTACATAATCAAACTAATATGGTCATTTTTTGCCTAATGCTCGACTTGTAGTTAATGTTACTCATATTTGAGAAGTGAATCAAAAAATAGCAGCTGGAGTGGGTTTCGTTACATTGATTTTTGTCTTTCCTTTATTACCCAAAGACGCTACCCATCTCATGAAATATATAACATTTATTTTAATAAAAAGTACTTAATACTTTTTATAACATGGTACCTACTTCTAAACATCCTAAATACATAACGTCGTTGCGCCTGACAGATTCCATATGTGATATTCACAAGGTTTTGGGAAACAATAAAAAAACATGTTATTGAAATAAGGAACAGATAATATCTGTTATTGTTATTGTTATAAAAAACATGTTGTTGTTGATGTTGTTGTTGTTGTGTCTGTTGCTTATTTTAATAACATGTTTTTTATTGTTTCCCAAAACCTTGTGAATATCACATATGGAATCTGTCAGGCGCAACGACGATAAATACTACTTCTATTTACGTACTTATATTTTTTCCTCCGAAGAAAGGCTACTGCCTGCCCACACACTATGCCAAACTTCTGTACATATCGTTAACTAGTGTAGCTAACAATACCTCCTGAATATTGATGCACAGTCGGGTAGAATTCATAATCCGAAATTATGGTACACCTAGCTATTCGTGAGTACTTCAAATACAAAGTAACTGAAATAAAATGGTAATTTATAGTTCTGACACACATTGTAGACTCTCAATGGTCAGCAAACCAGACACAAAAGAAACATTAATTTTTGTGAACACCGGTGTTCGGGCTGACCCTCAAGGAAATAATGTCCAGTTTAAATATCGCTGGCTTTGCACTGTGTAACTGCTAGGCAATAGGCTCCCCTTACTTGGATATCGATTTAAAAGAGAAAATTGTCAAGATTCGTCGTCAACTTAATTAGTAATCTAGATTCAGATGACACAGAACATAGTTTCTTTTGCCTAGGTACTCCTCCCTAGATAGTCATGGTATTAGTTTTGTAACTGTCCTTTTAAAAAAAGGACAGGTATAATAATTGTTCCTTAACTGATAATACCCATGGAGTGCAATTTTTACAAGTCATTTAATCAAATTGGTATCATCAAATACACTTTTGACAAGTCAAACCAAATAAATTATAGACAAATAAATTATTGAAGATAATTTTTTTTTAAGATATCTCCTATCACTCTTTGCGTCATAATCATCACTAATCATTAAAACAATCCATCCTTGCTTTTCCCTCTCTAGGCATACTACACACCCATTTCATGTCAATATAATATTGGGTCCTTACCTATGAAATTGGTGTTTTATTCTGTCTTAGCAATTTGTCCTTAACTATTAAGTTTCAGAACATTCTTATAAAATAATTGTCTCTTCTAAAAATAGACCATATATTTGAGCTAGTATTATTTAATTTGATAATTTTTTGTAAGTTGAATTGTGTTAAAATTAGACACAAAGACAATAATTTTTAACTGCCTTCCGAATACATCATTTGATTTGCATTAACATAAAAACAATGAATAATTTTTATCAAGCGTGTTCACACACATATTGCTAAAGCTTTTCTAATGATACATGCCAAATATTATTATCTCTGGATTTGTCGTTGTGAAGAAATCTGATAAAATGTTAGTATGTAAAATGCAGACATCCCCAAAATCTCCATTCAAAACACCAATTTCATAGGTAAGGACCTAATATATATTTTCTGGTCACATTAGTTATTAGTCTAGTTATCAGGCCACTCCGATTCTGGCCATTCTCCCAGACTTTTAAATCTAATAGTTATTAAATAATTTATAGTAAATTAACCTTTAAATGCAGCAGGATGTCAATGATTTATTAGTTTTGTAAATGTTTAAACGTGATTAGAAATTTTGACTATAATTTAAGCCGGCGCCGGCGACAGATACTATGTTATACTTAATTATATGGAAGTTACTGTTATTAACTACTAGCTGTTGCCCGCGACGTCGTCCGCGTTTACTATGGTTTATTAAGTATCCCACTGGAACCCTTTCATTTTCCGTAATAAAAAGATGTTGACTAGGGATATAAGGTATCACCATGCAAAATTTCATTGAAATAGGTCCAGCCATTTGGAAAATTAGCCCATACAAACAGACAAACAGACAGAGAAACAAACATTTAAAAAAAAATGGTTTTAATATTTTTCCTCTTTATACATACGAGTATCCCCCTGACTTGGTTAGGTATAATCATTTTTATTCTATGTACAGACATTCGAACTCTAGTTGTATTATATCTATAGATTCGTGTGAAATAAGATAAATTTCATATAATTTGTAAAAGAGAGGGCTTTTTACAAAACTTTATATTTTTACCACGTTTTTATTAACTCACTTTCTTGCTTGTCTTTTTGTCCCTTTGTCTCTTTGTTTCTCCAGTTAGATTTTTCTAACGCAATTTTGAAGCACTAAAGATACCACGTTTTTTAAAAGAGTAAAATAATAATAAACAAACAAGTGGGGCCGAATGAGGGGTCCCTCATAACATGGGGGCGCATCAACGCAACTTACACATACGATTTATGCATGCCATGTATTCCATTATATAAAATAATAAAAATAAAAAAGTCTTTTATTTCTTGCATCTTAAGATTAAACACTAAATTTAAATAAATGTTAGTAAACAGAAGAAAATACATAAAAAATACATTGTAAGCTATAACTTTGCTAAGTTTTAAGTAAAAAAAAATATATTACTATGGTGCTAATTTATACTATATTAATCCGCAAGAACCCCATTAGTAATTCATTTATTAAGTATTCCATTATAATCCATATTATATTGCATGCACAGATCGTAAAAGTGTAAAACATAATTATTATGTCGTGTGTCATTGTACAATAAGCAGGTAACAATAGCGGAAGCACTTTATGACGTAGATAGATACGAATATTTTTTCCCTCATTTTAGTAGCGTCTGCTATAAAAAAAGTCGTCAAAACTCCATTAAAAAACCACGTCAATGCCAGACTCCCAGCGACACGGTGGCTGGCCACAATGATGAGGAACATTACCGACCGCGAAGCCACTAGTTCGATTCCGAGTGCCAAGTAAATTTTTTCACACGGCTCGTACTAACAGCTGGCTGTCGAAACCTTGAAGCGGTTTATGCAATATGGTGTAAGTAAAAATTGGTAGTATAGTTCCTTTTAATTAAAGGTTAATTATAATTTAAAATTAATTGCCGACTGTATCAGGAAATACCCATGTTGAAAATGGATGGTGGCTTTCTGTTTTTTACAGCCATTCGTTACCTTTTTTTTTTCAAAATAAGGGGGGGATATAGGTGAATATGAAAACTAGAACTGGGCACAATTTGATCATACAGCATCATACAATATCCACACTGCTCCCCCAGTAGGGATTGGTAGGTATAAACAACATAACGACCCAGAATAGTGATGTAACTCACCATCCGAAGAACAAAGAACCACGAAATTACAAAGTTTTTGTCACCCAACCTTACACGACGACCTCCGTGGTCGAGTGGTCTGGTCTCTCAAGGCGTCGTCATGTCGGGAGGTTCTGAGTTCGATCCCCGGTAGGGGCAAAAAGGTGATGTATTTTCAGGCATTTGTTCTCCAGTCTTGGATGATTACTTATATATTCACGATATTTATGTATTTATATATTAAATATATTTTACAGACATCTAATGTCCGTAACACAATCAGCATTAGTAAAATAGCATGAGTTAGCATTAATAAAATAGGGTTATTTGATAGGTGTTTCAAGTTATTTATTTACTTTTATTTACAGAAAGTAGCTTTGTTCTTGATATCGAATGGTATGAACCGCTACTCTGCAGATGTGAACCGTCGACCTCTTATCTATGAGAAGTGCCGCTTATCCATTCAGCACTATCGCTTCTTAAAATATTACCGTAACAAAAACTCATTACACTCATCTAAAGTAAGTTACGAAACAGCTTCGTCATTATAAACCAAATATTATTACTCTGTTTGCAAATTTCCCATTTTTCCGCTACTTCAAGAGTCCGTTGCCCACTTTCAAAGAAAATCCGTTAAAATCTAACCCAATTTTGCGGTAACGAAACACAAAAAGCGGCAACAATACCACCTGAGTCTTGCGTGTCAATAGAAGCGAAAATAATGGCTATTGATAATGATGAATCGCTATTTTCAACGGTTTTGTAGCGGTCAAGCTTATTGGGGATCCGTGGTGCGAAACCTGAACCCGAAAGATATTCAGTAATGGCGCTCCTATATTCTGAAACGACTCGTTTTTATTACGGCCAGTTAAAATTTGCCATTTGAAGTTTGAAAGTAGCACTAGTGATAGAAAAGATAAGGAGCAATAGGTGAGCGTGTTATAGTCATGTGGTGAGAAGGGATGAATGCCACATAACAAGAATAATGCTGAACATGGATGTGAATGGGACTGGAATTAGAGAAAGACGAAAGAAGCGATGGATTGAATGCGTGAGTTTGAATAGAATTATATTAAAAATAAAAAAAGTGAATGCTAAGCTGATGAGTGACAGAGGAGAATGGAAGAAGAAGATATGTTGTGCCGACACCACTTAGCGTGGGATAAGGGCAGAAAGAAGAAGAGTGTTGAAATTTGACATTGTTCCAGTTGTGCTTTTTGACATATTATTACAATCAGTGACATCAACTCCAGTTTTTATTTGACGACAATATCCCCTAGTCACACACCTACTCATAACACTCTCCTACCTAGATATGTCATGTATAGGCGTGATGTCACATTATTTTAATCTTAAAGCTCATCAAGTCCTCCTTTTTTCAATAAGGTAGAGAGCAAACAATATCCTCAACGTTTGATTGAGCATCAAAACTAGTTAAACAATATAATTTTTTATGACTTCTTTCATAAATTTTTATTTATAATAAAAACATACGGACCCACTCATAAATATGCGACGCACGACTAACAGTTTTGTGGTGTAGCATTAGACCCTTTGTCGCGCTCCAAAGCCTACCAATTGTCGGCTCGGTCAACTGCAAACTAATTTGAATAACATTGTTAAAGTATTACTGCACCTGCTTTTACACCAAACAAAACTAAACTTTATATCTTTAAGAATAAAGTCGATTAAATCCAAAATAGTCATAAAATTTTCCTAACGCATTTCCGACCTTATTTCCATTGAGATAAGGAATAGAAAATTTCAGTTAGCAGTTACTATTAAGCTTTATTGTTCACAAAAACAAGTTTTCTTATTTCCGATTCCAAGATTATGAAAACTGCGGTTGTGATTGTATCGGTCCTCTTTCTAAAGGAAATGTGGCGTGATTTAATTTTGAAAATCGTTCCTTGTGGCTGCTATAAAACGAAATAAATTGTTTCTTTATGAGAAATCTGTTTGTTATTTCTTAAGGCCGGTAATTACTGTACTAATTAGACACTATAAGTAGTGATCTACTTAATTTTCATACTTCGAATTAATTCCATTCCTTAGAAGTGAGCCATAACAGCCATGTCTTTCTTAATTATGTCTTCAGTAATTTACATAGAAATGCTACTGTTATGCATTTCAATGCATTTTGGGAGAGTTAAGCTTCAAACGATCGATGGCAGGCACTGCGGCAGGCACGATAAAGATCTCATTGTTTTTTACACCACTTGACGATTATTTCAATGATCCTCCACATTGCTCGTCAACACAGACACTCATACAAAACTACACTGATTTTACGCAACAAGATCCACTCCGAAACATTATATTATTACAATGAACCCTCCCTGTCAGACCATTGTCATTTGTCAAATAAGATATTCGGAAACGCAAACTTACACTCGGAAACGCAAAAATCATACGAATTTCAAAAAAAACTACAGTTAAATAAGCGGAGGTCTTTAAAAATTTGAAAGTTATACGGAAATAGAGCATTTAATTTCCTGATTATACTGGTATATAATTTGTCTCGTTACATTTCATTTTTCTTTCAGTACCAAAAGAAATTATGTCCTTTGTAATTCAAAATTTTCTCACATATTTAGCCTCCTGGCTATTTACAAATTGATTGAAAGGATAACACTATTTCCATCGTTATCGTTAACTATGTTTAATAATGAAATATATAAGGATCGTAGAAAAGCGGGAAAAACTAATCTCTGCCCTTCCCTATGGGTAAAAGGCGTGACCTTATATAAGTATGTATGTTCAAGCCATTGCCTCCAAAAAGTACAATTATGTATATATTTTCCTAGGGTTTTAGTTGTGTCGATTATTATTTGTTCTTATTTTAGAATTGAGTTCGTTTTGCATCATGTTCTAGTATATTTGAATATAAAATACTCATGTAAAGGAATGTAACTTAAAAGGGATTATAGTTGCTCTATCTATGGTTCTCTGGCGAAATGTGGGTGTTTAACACCTCTGCCTACCCCTTCGGGGAAAGAGGCGCGATGATATGTTATGTAATGTTTAATTACGCATCAAATTATCATCAAATTTTTGAAGTTAATGGAGGATCAAACAGGTCACTTAATAAAAACCGTCAACTTTAAGAAATGGAAACTCACGGATCCAAAAAAAACAATTAAAACGGACCTCTAAACTATTTTATAGCATCTGGCGTGAAGCCCTTATAACCGTTACTTTATTAATTGATAAAAATATCGCCGGCCGGCTTCACGCGCCGGCGCGCGCGCATGTGACGTCACTTCCGCCCCCCTCCCCTGCTTCCGGTGAACATAATGAGCCTCCATAGTCTGGTGCTTGCATGTAAATGACAGGTAAGTAGTATTCTATGTAAACATTCGACATTAAAAAGAAGCTAAATAATGGATATTTGCAAACTAGCACTAAGCGACTGTATAATGGGCTTGTATTGTTTTTGGAGTCAATGACCAAAAACAGAAATGAATGAATCAAAACAGTTTTATTGATAATATCCGTAGGTATGTCGAAAAGCAAAAGTTTCTACAATAATTATCAATGGAGAATTGCTTAAGACAATAGAAGTTTCCTTCAAAGTGAAAGTATTTATTTGCAAGAATACAAAAAATTTAGTCAGTTTTATGAGTTTTGCAACCTTCTCTGACAGAGAAAGAAGATAATCCTTCTTTTACAAAGATTCTCATATAACCAAACACAGTAATTAATTAAAACTATTTGTACGTCTGCTGCACGTTTTCATTAATTATTGATTTTGCAACAAAAGTTATCAAAAAATAAACAACTAAACTAAACTATCAAGTTTTGATGACCGTGACCGAGCGGCTTGTACAACGGTTTCAAGTTGTCGCCATCTCTGCGGTCCCGGTTTCGTGTCCCGGTGGGGACAACGTTAATGTGCTGAATACAATCTCGTCTTATGGACATGGATTTTTACAATAATATTAATGGATATAATCTAGAACACGCCCCCGTCTACTTTAAAATAGATTGGGAGTGAATGTCACAAGTTATTGGTAATTATACTAAGACAATGAATACATCTTTTAAAAGTTTAGAACCGAAAGAAATTCTTATAGGTTGATAGGAACTCTAGCAACTGTTTCTATTAATTTGCTGCGAAGGGTCAAGTGGTTGCCGCATTGTGTGGTGCGTTCGTATTTGGAAGCGTACGACGAACACGCACAGGTCACATTAAAGGTGCACACTCAACTTACACTATACGAGTATTAACAATTTTGTTTCAGTAAAAGTAATTTTTACATCATTTTTATGAATAGGAATCAGCTTAATATAAATTTATTAGTTTTTCAATCGTAATGCGATAGTCAAAATAAATAGATTTCTAGCTTGAATAGAAAGTTGTTGTTTATCTTTACAACCATTATCATCACGCCTCATCAGGGCCTCAGGCCCGAAGAGGTAGACAGATGACCTGACATGTTCAAATCACAATGTGACAGGGGGTGAGATTTTTACCATGCTTCGAGCGTAGGGTTCAAAACGTTCAAGTTGCAAAACAACATATGTTTACAAAAAGTTCAAATCTCAAAAGTTCAAATCCAAGTCTCAAAATCTCCATGTTGCGAAATATTCATTTATTGCATTTGTGTACATTGAAATTACAAACCGATTAGCGGAGCCTGTACTGAAGAAATCTCAGTAGGATTATTTTCGGAAAAGCTTTACAAGTTACAAACATTCACAAGCCTAACAAAACCCTAGCAAAACATTAAATTTAAGTTAATATTATGTATAATGTTCCTCCTCTCCATTGTTGTTGTGCCCGACAGGGTTCGCAGTGATCATAAATCTATTGTAATATATGAAACGCAATAAAGTATTGAGTACCAACTACCCCAAATTTAAGTTCTTTTCGTTTCTGATATCAATGGTATTTGTTAAACATCGTATGCTAGATCTTGTTGCTTATAGATGCTTCGAACATAATCCAAATTCAGCGATACAGGTGGAGATTGTATCAGTGACCTATTTAGTGTTGAGCAGTACTGGCAAAATATCTTCGTAGGTAGTATCTACTACCAATAGATTTATTTTTATAAACCAAACCAAATTTCTCTTCCATGTTTGTTCCCTGCCGTTCGGAGCACGTTCGTTGATGTATAGACATCATAATTACAATGGGTTTGCGTGTCAGAGCACATTTGGTGGAAACACGAGAACTACAGCGTTTCTAAAAGGAACGAATCGGTAATTTTGGACAATCGCGCCGGGCTGTGGCGTGACCCATCGATTCGAAGCTTACAGCGAAAAAATGCGCGCTGGCCGTGTGAGCAACGCTATTTGGGATCTGTTAGCGGCTAACGCTACCGCAAATCTATAGAACAGTGCATAATTTCAACGGATTCATTAGTTAAGATCTGTCGAAGTTCGGCGTTGAGATGCTTTTTATATGCCAAAAATTACCGAATCAATTTTGAAGGCAACATTTTAATTTCCCTCGAGGAAATATTGTCAACAGCAAAGTAAGAAGAAAATGGATGCATATCAAAACAGCATACCAGACAAGCTCTGCTAGAGCTGAAGCGACCTTACAGCTTTTAAGAACACAACGTCATAAAGTAGGTACTCGTAGTGTAAAAAAAAAAACAATGTAAAGGGAGGGTAGAAACTTGCTGAGTTTCTTGCCCGTCCTTCTCAGAACAAGGCCTCCTGGTAGTTTTGTGAACGGATGGCGTATTTTATCGCTTTCACGAAAATTTGTAAATGCTTTTGACGTTCATAAACAAGCTAAGACGCATCTAAATTGAATAAACGATATTGAATTTTTTGAATTTTTTTAAGGTTACCCAAAGGTCCTACCCAGCTACCCATTTTGAACCTTTACGTTTCGGCTGAAATGTGAGTGTGCCTCCCATTTTAGGATTGCTTGATATTATTATCATATAAAGTTGTAACAACCTCCTCTCAGAATAAATATAACATACCGTAAAAGCCTTCAACGTCAATAAGAGAAAAAAGGAGGCAATTTTCCTTTAAAGACATAAATTAGTAGTACTTAAGTACTCACACCCGCAACTAGACCACAGGAATGTCGCAAGATGATGACGGATTTCTCCTTTAAAGCCTAGACTAGATGCCCAGACCTAAACCGAGCCCAATGGCCTAAATGAATCTTAATTAGATAATTATAGATGGAGTAATGCGGAGCTGGCGTAAACGTTTAAAAAAAATCTAATGTACACCGTTGGCCATATTATTTTACCTAAACCCTATAGGCATTAGTAGGTTTCAATATCGAAACCAAAAAGTTAAGAACCGTCTTGGTTTCAATATTCGCACAAAGCAACGTTACCATAGATCGACCATGTGGATCAGCCTTCCACATGGCGAAATACATAAGGAGTATGGGCCGTAACATCACCACGCTGGCCCAATGCGGGTTGGTGTGTATCAATTGGTTGTATCACAGTCCATATCTCTTTTAAGTGTGTCTCGTGTAGGCCACACAAGAGACACACAAAATTACACGTTTAAGCAGTGGATTACGAATTGTTTATTTATAAATAAAAACAAAAACACATTTCATGGTGAAGCAATTACTTGATATTACCTCTATAAGCATAACAATGAGAAATCATTTAATTTAATACACTTTAAGTCTTATTGCATCGCTACCGAAAGCTTTTTTAATGACAATAACGTATTAAAAGGTCGTTTAAATCGAATTTAAGAAAATAATGCTTCGATGCCTTATCATTCTTACATCATGCAAAGGAGATTGATCTGCAATCTCCTTTTATGATAAATTGCTTTTTACAGCGATCGCTACATTTGACAGCAATTCAACAAAAATATCATCTGCCGTGTAAATTTTGTAACACAGCGCACACAGTAATATACTATATAAATTCTGGTTTTTAATTTTTTTTCTTAAGTAATATTACTGTCCCAAGAGCCCGATATTAAGAGGCTCATCAATTTTTTTTGTTGTGTCTTACTAAAAAATTATGGAATTTAGAATTGTGTAACTTGTGATGTCCTAGAATAAGGATAGCCGCCACTATAACTTAAACAGATGCTAGAAAACAATGAAGGGAATGATAATAACTTGAATTACACAAAGGTCAGTAATTGCGTACTAGCTGCCGGTGGCTTCTGTCAACGCTCCATGGGATCTGTGTCTGTCTACATAGGCCATTTTATGTAACCTGTGTCTACATAGGCCATTTTATGTAACCAAGAATTTCCGCAACATCAAAGGCGGCATCCTATGTCGTCTAATCTGTAATAATAATATTTACTTTTTAATACCGTCCAAATAATTATAAGCAAACTTAATCATCTTTATTCTTTACTCAGTAATTATATTGAGCAGAGAAAGATAATGTACACCGGATATTAACTGTTCACGTCCTTATTACTTACAACGGTGAATCTTACGTATTAATTTATTAACAGTATGCCTTCACATATTATTGCAAAATACAATGTTGTTACCTTGTAATGGAATTAATTCTAACTGTACAGATATCCTGCGAAATAAAACGTGGAATAAATGTGTGTTCGATTATTGTGGCACGCAGTGTAGGCGCGGGTTGAACGGTATGTTTATATTCCTTGCCAATAACGCCCAAACTCATCAGAGCTTGTTGTGAAAGCGAGAAACGGAATAAGCACTTTATACTTATTTATAAATAAATAATATAAAATCCTCTGGCGCTGATAGTTATTACTGGCTCAATATAAGCAGCATACCTACGTGCTTGTATTACAGATACACTAGGTGCCATAAAATGTATACTACTGAATATTACAAGTGCGTTCCTAGACATGTGAAATCTACTAGAAGAAGAGTAAATTTTAATGTCTAATCCAAAATACACCCGAGTCGATCCGATTATATATACAACTATGGTGGAGGTAGATTTTATCCTGCTTTTCGCACCCTAATATACTAAACCATCTCCAGAGAAGAAGAGGTATCAATGCACCAACAATGTGTGGTAGTAAGTACTTTTTGTTTTTTTTGCGCATACACATGCGTAAGACAGAAGCAAACTTCAGTCATTATTTAATGACCTCAGTGGTTGCTCTAATTTAATAGGGAGCTCGCTGGCGTAGTGGTCCGAGCACTTTGTTTATGTTAACAAAGTGAATATTGCAATTCCTTCTTTTTTTCGTTTACCAAATACTGGATGAGTTATCAAAACTTTGTGGTTTGAAGTAGGTACTTCGATGCTTCGGAAGCCGTTGTTGCCAGGTGCTAAAGAAGCGGCGGATTGAATGCGCCAATAATGTTATTAGAATAAAATAAGTGGATGCTGATCTGACGAGAGACCGAGGAGAATGGAAGAAGAAGACATGTTGTGCCGAGCGGACCTCTCCTATCGTGGGAAAAGAGCAAGAAGAAAAAGACGTGTTTCGAAGGAACCAAGGCCTACTAAATATGGTATATACGAGTATATTAAGTTGGTGATGATAGGTGTTCAATATACAGAACATCAGTTACCTTGTTAGGAACATACCACTTCATTATATAGTGTTAGCTGACCGCAATCTTTAAGAAGAGTAATTTCAATGGAAAATAACACTATATCCTATTTCAAAGTCTTCACGTATTTGTTAACATACTTGAAATCTTACAAAATGTTTCAATATTATGCTAATTTCTAACGAGTCACTAATATCGCTTGAGTACCAGACCTCAGTGAAGCGACGTGTTTCAGCAATAACAATTATAAAGACGTTCATACTTAACTAACTTTGTTGCTGTCTTTAAAGTATCAAGTGTCTTTATAATCCTGGGTAAGCAAAAAAGATTCTTATTGTAAGGACCTAAGGATCAACAGCTAGATAACTGCTCTAAGCAAGTAAAGTCGAGAATACACTTGCAGCAGAAATAATCGATTTCTCTAGAAATATTGGAGTTATTTGCACTCACAACACTATTAATAGTCTACCACCCGTTAATAACCCGTCGCTGAGATGTAGATACAACAGCTTATCGCACAATCTTATCGAAACGTTGCTCTGCTATCCCTAACCGCCTTCCTGGTCTAGTAGTGCACACCACCGGGTTATGATCGGAAGATCCGGGGTTCGATTCCCCATAGGGGCAGAAGTTTTCTGCTCGGTTTGGTTTGGTCTCTTCTAAGCCCACCTGCCTAGCTACCACCGCCTTACTTAAATCTGTCGCCATGATAACAATGTTTAAAGCCTTGTTGTGTTCCGGCAATTAGAGTTAACATAGCCAATTCCTCTATTGTTGAGGAATATAAGTGAAGCTCTCTTCCACCTTCGGCCTAATCGGCACCTACCATCAGGTGAGATGAACGCCAAGAGCTTACCTGTGTTAAAAAAAACTATATTCATTATTTTGGCAAGAAAACCTACTTGAAAAACAATTATTCGGTTTGTGATAGACACAATTTGTGTACTAAATTCTAAAGACGAAGTACCAAAGAACCAAATGGACAAGAAACTCGTTACCGCAACTGGAGATTTGAATTAGTAGGATACATTAAACTGTACTGAAGGTACAAGCAGTAAAAACTGTTAGTTTTTACACAAGAAAACTCTAAATTATCGAATCTATACCTCTTTCGAAGGTATAAAAATTAATTAAGAATAGTAGTAAATGGTAGCCGTCACACATCACTTCGTAACCCATTAACTGTTCATTGTGTATCAAATTAGATACACAAACAGATTCAATTGATTACAGTCTTTATTCACTTGCAAATAAGAATCAACTTCTATTGAACTTCACGAGTGCCTCTCATTGAAACTGCATCGTAACTCCCAATACTTGTTCGAAGATGACTTGGGAAACAGAGAAGTGTCAATTATGTCACCTGAATCACTGTATCAATTCGCTGGTATACGTCGTGTTTGTCCGTTTGTCGCTAAGCCGTGTCGTTTATCGCACTAGTAGCGGTGACAGTTATCAGGGTTGTCAACCTTATATAAAAAATAAATATTGTCACGCACAACCCTCGGTAATGGGATATTGCGTTATGGGATCCAAGGTGACGGGTAAATAAAAATTATGATAACTCACTCAGATACGAAATTTAATATAAAAAGTAATAGGGTTGTTTTTTTTATATATATATTTATTTTTATTTTTTTTATATATTATTTTATATATATATAAATTAATTAAAGATAAAATGTTAAAGCTTTTTATAGTCAATGTTAATAAAATATATGCTTATTTATCTTGTAAGCGTAAATATCTTAAGGAATTCCTTATAAATTAATTCCAACATAAGCACGCCTTATCCGACAACATTGTAAGAACATACAGAAAAACACGTCAAACATTCAAGGCTCGTCGTGTCGTGTTTCCTAACTATAATAGCGATCAACCTAATTTGTTGCGGACATTTACATACACTTGGAAGTTGGAATCTTGTTAATGTGAAATGGCCTTCAGTATCTAGATCTGTAGGGTAGGATTCCACGCAAAATTAATCTATCATTAAACATTGTTATCAAATATGTTATCAAAATAATTAAAAAAATTTTTATTGTATTCATTAAATGTGCCCAGTTCTCTGAATAGAATCGACCTAGTTATTCTAAGAAGGTAACAGAATTAATATTTTTAAAATGCGCAAAAAATTTGCTCTTCGTCAAATTTATTAAACTAAAAGATAAAATAATAAATCATGGCCAATTTCTCTATTTTCAAAAGATTGTGAAAATATGAAACAAAATACGATCGGTGTCGTTTAGTAATTATACCCGATGATCTGTAGATGGTCATATAAATTTTGCAAAAAAAATTAAATTGAGTAGGCATGAGTTTATAAATACAAGATTTTATATAAATTTTCCGCCAATTTAAAAAGGTATCAAAATACAATTTAAAAGATAAAATAATATAAAATTGTAAAAAATTACCATCAGTTTGTATATGCAAGTCAATTGTAATGTAGGTAATATTTATATAAATAACATTGTAAGTTATAGTTTTTTTTGTATGTTTATATCCGAATTAAGACTGTATTTGCCCACAGGTAACCACCCGGCAGCATTTACTTTAATGATAATATAATCAATGTTTATTTCTATGGTTGATTTTATGTTCTCAACGTTTTTCAAGTTTTAATGAACAACTCTCCGCTCCACTCTCCACTCTCCAAAAATATTATTTTTGTTAATAGGAAGTATTTGCAATTTATAAAAAAAATCTGCGAGAAAAGAATATTATTTTTCTTTGTAACTGATAATTCTGCTTCGAATTATTGTGGTTATATTAAGTAAGTATTCAAAAGTTGGTGACATCACATTTTTGTAAATTATTACTTTTCTGAAAGAACAATTAAATTAATTTTAAATTTGTTGTAATGTTTTTTTTAACCTAATTTGTTCCTTGCACAATATGACCAAGTCTCCGCCCCCGTACCAACTGTCTCGAACATACTTATTTGAATCCCTAATCAATTCTGACTTAATCATACCAAGCGTTAAGCAACTGAAAATCCAGTACTATGATTCACATTATCTACTCGTTATATTTCATAAAATATCTGCTCAATATGCCGCTAATTACCCAGACTAATTAAATGTAGTAGACCAACGTTGTTTATGATGCTATGATGGAATTAAATTATGCAGTATTAGACTATTTGATGAAGGCTAGTATTAATTGAAAGACGCACAATCTCTTTGAAATTGCGATATCTCGTGAACTTTGTGAACTGATGAATTAAAATCTAAAATCTGTTATTCATTTTGCCGAAAAAGGCAGAAAATATGCTGTCAGGTGCAGTTTTTGACGCACTCTCTGCGCTTGTAGTTTTTTCTGCTTAGCATCCGATGAGGCGAAGTCGTGGTAATATCATTTTTTGGGATAGTCTTTGAGGTTCTATCATATAAGTGAGGAGTAATCTCGAGACGAGAACAAAGGTGTATCTGTAATACTAATGGTAGAGATCTTTTATAGCCTGTAAAATGTAACATTATTTTTACACGTTCGGAGAAACAGTAAAAGAGAAGAAGAAAAAATATGTAAATTGACACATAGAATTAAACGAAAATTAGAACTGTTTACTTTATGAATAAGATAAAATAAAAGACCTCTAATTTGGCATAACCTTTTTAGTTATTCAAATATACTATTTGAACATTACTTTAAACTCATCAAAGATTAAAAAGGCACAGATAACGGGACAAATAATGTGTTTATAATAGTATCTCGATCATAATCTCACGGATTCAAATTAACATTTATCTACGCTTCTGTGTTAATAAAATTACGCACCTTATTATACGCAAGTGTTACTTTAACATAATTTTACTGTAAGTACAGCATAATATTGTCACATTAGCATTCACGCATCAACTGAGATGTACGGACAGAAAAAAACTTTTATGAACATCCAAATTAAAAAATAATGAATATCTTCTAACATTCCTTTTCAAGCATCTTACCCACCGCTGGATCAATAGACTTTAATAGATATTTTATAATAATATTACATAATTTATATTTTTTTATACTTATATTTTTCTACAAACGTTCAAGTGTTTAATGCTATTTACCAAACAAATGTATAATAATAATAATAATAAAATAGTATTTCTAGTATTTTATTTCTCCACAAAGGCGGTTACAATGGTACTTAAAGATAAATAAATATAATTTACAATTGTCCTTTGTGAGAGCTGGTGTCTGTACTAGGTTTTAAACAAAACATGTATTACAGATCACCAGGCTCTCAAACACCTCGGATTAGTCTAGCGCAGTAAAAAGTACTAATAGTCACATGCATTGAATATCTATTGTTACATTTGGAGAGAAGACAATCTTATTTATTAATATTTGAATAAAAGCATGTAAGTGTGTTTGCTGTGTGGAAAAGTGGTGTGTCTCATGTATATGTGGATCTGTTATACTGTGGTGGGGATGATTGTATAGGTACATTTAGAGGCCTTATACGGATAGTATACTTTCTGTATTTTCATAATCTTATTCCAGGAGCCAGTATAAATATGTATCTGAATTAAAGTAGATCTGTGACAATTTTGTTAAAAACTTTAGCTTTATCTTTTAATTTTTTTTTCTGTTGGTACTTATCATTGAAAAGGTAACACTAGTTTGTCTACAACAAGTATTCGACAAGGTATGTAAATGAATACCAACTATGTAAACTCTATACAAAAGTACAGTCATCCACAGAGTGTCAAATTTCCTCAATTATGTTTGCACTCTATGCTTAGCGTGTTAGAAATGAAAATCTACGAAGCAAAGTCATCTTTGTGTAATCTGATGTGCTGCTGGATGTACCTAGGTTATAATACAGCCGAGATTTGAGAAGCTCAATATATTCTTGTATCGCTTGACCGCTGCGTTCTCAATGACAAAAAACATTAAATTCGCATTTTTATTATATTTGCCGTTGAGTAAAATTTAAATTAAAAAAATGACTTTAAAATGTTACAATTTATAGCTATAACATTACAATTATTATTTATTATAAGCAATGAGTTTCCAATTTTATGTCAACTGGTTTTAAGGACTTTTCCCTGATACTAATAATTATTGAATGCAAATTAACGTGTGAATTCTCATATGGGACTGCGCCCTGGTTTCTTAAAATGAATTTAAAAAAATTCATTTCACCCGTTTTCTGAAATTTTTGTCTCTGTTTGTTTGATGTAACACAAAAATGTTTTTATAGTTTTATTTGCTTTACTTTTCTAGACAGATTTATATCTTTATAAGGTATTACATTACTGTGTACTATCTCTACTGTGGCGAATTGGTCTATACCTTAAACATTATTCAACTTTAATAGGAATCTGATATTTGCATGTAAGTTATCGCAGTGGCTAAACATAAATACTATTAAATTGAAACAGTTGAAATATTATGCGACTCACGTATCAAATGTCTTAAAAGCTTAAAGGTGCAGTTTACAGCTCAGACTATCACAAATTATCTTTCCAATAATTTTTGTAATTTTGCTTAATGTACGCTTAATAATCAGCATTTCATTGTCGCATATCTTGTCACATTTGCGATTGTTTATAGGCAGAGTAATTCCAAGACAAAGAACAAAATTAATAAAAATTCATGACAGTAACTACAAGGTGTCTTTTGTTTGTCTTTAAAATGTAATTCGAATTGAGGACAAAATTGCAAGTTGAAAACCTCCGGTAAGAATAACATCTAAGCGTTTGTGATCTGCATAATATTGTATTTGCATCTTTATACATATTAATGATACGTTTCAAATAAAAAGCCCTAAAAATACTATAAACTCAAAAACTGACAAAAATATCACCTTAAAAATAATCTTTACGGTGAAGAATTCAGCATAATGTATGTAAAAACAATAAAAACTAAATTAAGTCGTATGAAGATGGTGCATTAAGCATCTTGACAAACCTGAGCTATTATACAGATTTGAGATAGCGTACTTTTATGAGCCTGCGCTTTGAATTGTTAAAAATACGAGACATTTTTTTACTTTATGACATACACACATACGTTTAGGAAGTATGTGTTCATCTGTATGGAGATGGGCTTTGACTCCATAAAAGGAGCCTAATATGTCATACTCTTATAGGCTAACCGCGTACCATTAGAATAAATGTCGCTTTTGGTTGACTCGTCACACACGGTATGCATAGAATTGGTTTGTTGATGAAGTAATTTAGTTTAATGATTTTTTTTATCAAAATTTTAAATTCCAATTTTTTGTATTCTGTCGTACATTGAAGATAACTGCATTCAAGTCCATAAATTAGATACTACAAACAAAAAAACAAACATTATTTTGGCCACTGTTTCACTAGAAATGGTTATCTCTATAACGAACAGATATCTGCACGTTCCAATATGTGTAAATATCGATAAGCATTTAAGTGATTTAAACATTGCGATGACTCCTTTGCCACAGAAAAAATATTGAGTAAACAGTTATTTTTCAAACTTAAATGAACTGTCAAAAATACGCCACAGGGTGTCACAATTACGAATGGTTAGCGCGGTTCGCAAATTATAGGACGTGGGTGCGAAGAACAAAGACTACCCTCGGATACACTTGCAAAATACCACTTCATAAATTACAAATGCAAGTCGGAACACTTAATTCACACTCGTTACTTCCAGTTATAATAAACGCGGGCGCAAGGAATAAAGTCATAATAGTAAGGTTGTATACTATCATTGAAAAAAAGATTATATCTTTACAGAGCCGATGACATTGGCCCCACAACTTCATACCATACAATGTTACAAATGTGCTAAAAATATTAATGATCACATGTCAGAAATATACCAGTTTTTATTCAGGTGTTTTTAATTAGGGATTGGACGCTGGACAGTCGTGAAGTTAATTGATTGAATCTAACTTTACCACTTGAATTACAAAACCCTTACATTATTTTTTCAACCAATTAGAAATAACTTTTTTGATTTGCTGATAGGAAATCAGCATCGCAATTCAGCTGATAATCGTCGACCTGACATTTCGCCTTTGATCATCGCTAATTGCGGATAGATAACATCCTTAAGGCCCAATTGCACGATCGAGAGTTAGCGCCTAACCCAGGGTTTGCCCATATATTTGCCCCAGGGTTAGGTGCTAACTCTCGAACGCGCAATTGGGCCGAAGTGTTGCAAATGTTGGTACCCATTAAAGGGATGAAATAGAAATGTTAGTATTCCAAGAGTCCAAGTTAAAGTTATCATATCATAGAGATCAACAAGCAAAAAAATTTTTATACCCATGTAATCAGGAAGCAGTTTCCTTGTTTGCTGACATGTATAATTTTTTTATTTTATTCAGCTTAACAGTATTTTCCCAGAATAAAGTACATGACTGTACCTTCTAAGACCTTCAATAGAGCATAATGTTTTCCATCGAGTTAATATTGTCTCAGTTTGTTCGCCGTTAGCACCTGGTTACAGATAACAAAAACACACGCATAGAATCCAGTTTATATGCCAACAGGGAACATTAATTTCTTCTTGACAAATACAGTCGAAACACAACATTATTTATTGTATTCAAACGCAGTAGCTGTTGTATTTACCGTAAGTTAAAGTGTTATCTGCAAATCACGAAGCTGGACAATGTGTCGTGTGGAATACTTGCATAATTTTTGGAACAGAATTGTTACAAAATTCCCTCAATGGATATGATGTACGACACTGTTTTTTTTAAAACTACATTCTCACATCCACCTCGACGCGGGAGAATAAAGGGAAGCTAATGCGATCCAAGTCTTTCTCTTGGTTCGGGCCAAATTAAGATCAAAGTTACGCTCGTTGGGCACAGGCCTTCCTCATGGAGAAACACATGAGGAGTATGGGCGGGTTGGTCGGTAAAAACGGTCACAAAAGCGACCGGGACCAACGGTTTAAGGTGCCTCCCGAAGCACGAAGGAGTTCAAGATCACAAAGTTACGGTAGTTAAGTTTAAGTCGTGATTAGTGTGATTACCTTCACTTTATGGAGTAGTGTAGGGAACGTTAGTAAAAAAATTGTAAACAGCTTATAAAAGTTTACATTAAAAATTATTTCTTGATAATATTAGGTCCTATACCTATGAAATTGGTGTTTTGTATTAAGATTTTGGGGATGTCTGCATTTTACATACTAACATTTTATCAGTTTTCTTGACAACGACAAATCCAGAGATAATAATATTTGGTATGTATCGTTAGACAAGCTTTAGCAATATGTGTGTGAACACGCTTGATAAAAATCATTCATCGTTTTTATGTTAATGCAAATCAAATGATGTATTCGGTAGGCAGTTAAAAATAATTGTCTTTGTGTCTAATTTTAACACAATTAAACTTACAAAAAATTATCAAATTAAATAATACGAGCTCAAATATATGGTCTATTTTTAGAAGAGGCAATTATTTTATAAGAATGTTCAGAAACTTAATAGTTACGGACAAATTGCTAAGACTGAATAAAAACACCAATTTCATAGGTAAGGACCCAATATATAAGTGGACGAGTTGGGACGGACGGGGCACTACTCGTTCGAGGCCACGGGAATTCTATCCTGTACCACTGAGTTTGAGTAAAATTTATGTACAATTCATTGTGAATATCGCTTGCCTCACATTGTGCCCGGTTCATGGCAATAGGCTCGCCACCTGGGGACCTAACATATCTGGCGAAATGTGGGTGTTTAACACCTCTGCCTGCCCCTTCGGGGAAAGAGGCGTTATGGTATGTTATGTATGCTATGTTATGTGACTTTACCATTCACTTATTGATCCATAATTTCACACCATAGTTCTTGGACGATTTGTAATTCGCAATGTGCCAGCGTGGTTGTGCTACAGTCCATACTCCAAGTAATTCTTCTTTTAATGTGAATGGAGGCAAACGGGCAAAAGGTTTAACTGATGGAAAGTAATCACAGTCGGCCATAGACATCTGTTGCACCGGAGGAAATGCAAATGTGTTGCCAGCCTATTAGAAATGAATAAGTTCTACGTATATACGTTCTACGTAGGTTATAATGCCCACTGTGGACAATGGGAAGTGTATAAGCCAAAAATGATGTCATACTTTTTACCAAAAGAAGCTTCATAAAGTGTCGGTAATATGAATTAATTTGCATAAAAATTACAATATTTGTTTTTTCTTCTTGCTGGCTACAACGTATAGAGTTATTAATATTGGGTCCTTACCTATGAAATTGGTGTTTTTTTTCTCTCTTATTATTTTGTCTGTAACTATTAAGATTCAGAGTATTCCTAAAAAATAATTACCTCGTCTAAAAATAGACTATATTTTTGAGCTCTTTTGATTTGTTTTGATAATTTGTTGTAAGTTTAATTGTGTTTAAATTGGACACGGAGACAACTCTTTTTAAGTGCCTACCGAATACATCATTTTATTTGCATTCACTTAAAAACGATAAATTATTTTTATGAAGTGTGATATTGCACATATTACTAAAGCTTGTCTAATGATAGATTTTGGATTTGTCGTTGTGAAGAAAACTGAAAAGTTTTAGTATGGAAAATGCAGAATTCCCGAAAATCTCCATACAAAACACCAATTTCATAGGTAAGGACCTAATATTTAGATTAGATATTATGCGAGTTCATTACCATTTGCGAAAATACGTTTCAATGGGTGGTCACATGGGCAATTAAGTACCTAACGGGGTTTAGTGTAATGTGAACGTTAGTATTTTTTAATATTTGTGTAAAAATTATGTTAATTGTTAGATTATATTCACGCAAAATTTTGGAATTATATTGAGGTTTGGTAAAAGCTATAAGTGTATTGCTATGAACATTGGTCTTGTTGCTATACATCGTAACGGTTTTTACCCACGAATCCGCGCTGGTACAGTCGGGGAAGTTGGCGGTCGACCAGAAAAGTTTTTCGGAAGCATTATAGAAAAAAGTATTATAAAGCTTATAATAGGTCTTTACCTATAAAATTGCCGTTTTGTATGGAGATATTCTGCATTTTCCATACTAATATTATTCGGGAGGCACTTAAAAAGAGTTGTCTCCGTTTCCAGTTTTTACACAATTAAACGTACAACAAATTATCAAAACAAATCAAGAGAACTCAAAAATATGTTCTATTTTTAGACGAGGTAATTATTTTATAAAATACTCTGAAACTTAATAGTTACAGACAAAATACTAAGAGCGAAAAAAAATGGCGATTTCATAGATAAAGACCTATTATCATATTTCATAGATATCACCTATTATCATGTAAAATAGAGATGTTTCTTTTCAATCATAAATTACTTCTTTGATCTTTTACCTTTTTAAATAATGCTTTGTAAATTACTATAAATATTTTACTATTTTAATATTATTACTATAAAGTGTTGTTGACAAAATTATAAATCTTTGTTGAAAAGCTGTTACAATATTGCAAGTTACATAATACAAGTTAAACTATATTTATAAAGTTTATAAGTTTATTAAAGGCACAATTTTGTAAGTTGCCCTACCTTTGATACTATCTTTAAGTTTTATATGTGAAATTGAATTTGTGTGATTTGTGAAATTTACCCTTATTATAGTATAATTGTTCCAGTGTGCCTTAGTTTTTCAAATATACCATAAGTGACATGATTGGAATTTTCATTTAAACACCGGATCCACCACGTCATAAGCTAGTGGCTCAAAAACACAATGACAGTAGTCACCGAAGGAGCAAGCACCCAGAGATTATCTTCTTTGGAAATCTACGCAACATTCACATAGTTAATGTAAGAATTGATGTTCCTACTCCTAACCGCGGACGAAGTCGTGGGCAACAGCTAGTTATAGTTAAACAAATCAAATCAAATCATATTTATTATATGACTGTAGGTCGTAGAAGTAGAAGGTGTAAAAGATTGAACATGTAGAAAAGTTCTAATAGTTTTATTTTAATATTAACTATCTATACTCAATACTCAATATTTATTGCATTCCATAATGTACATTAAGATGGTAGTTTTTAGGATTAGGAACAATTATGAACCCTGGCGGGCACAGCACAAATTATTCAAACAATAGGAGAGAGGAAGAAATCTTATAATAATGTTATACGTTTTTGTAGCCCTTCCTATAGTTCAAGTATTACTAATTATTTATTTAATCGTATTATGTTGGAGTTTATTTATTTAAAGTAATTTAGTAGTTTATCATAATATATTTAAAAACTCATAAATGTTAGAATACCTCATTATAACTACCTATTATTATTATTTAGAATTTAGAAGCTCAATAAAAAAAAAATAATAATATAACGTTATCTTTATAAGATAACGTTAATATTTGTTTATTAGATAAATGAATGAATGAATTGTATTAGAATTATTATTATTTTTTTAGATTTTACTGTTACCATTTTATATTATATATTTGACCATTGGTATATCACGTAGATTTTAAGTTTTATCTTCCAGATATTCTTTTATGCTATAGTAGGTTTTGTTGATTAAAAAGTGTTTTAGTAAATTAGTGAATGTATTGGATTTTTTCTCACTTCTTATATATTCCGGTAGCTTATTATATATTTTTATTGACATAACTAAAGGACCGGATGAATGCATTGCCAGCCGAGAAACTGGTAAATGTAATATGTTTTTATGTCTAATTCTGGATATTTATGAACAAATTTACATATTTCTAAAATATAAATGGAGGGAAAAGTTAATAGGTTTAGTTTTTGAAAATGGGGTTTGCAAGAATCCGTTTGTTTAATATTTACCAATATTCTGATTAATTTCTTTTGTAATGTAAATACTGTTAATGCATCGGTACTATTTCCCCACAAGATTACACCATACGTGAGCCACGAATATGCATAAGCGTAGTAGGTGACTAGAGCAGTGGATAAATCCGTGGCCTTTTTTACTTCACGTAGGGCGTATGAAAAGCTGGATAATTTTGCCCTAACTTTCTTTACGTGTGGTTTCCAGTTATGGAGTACCACTCCCAAGACTAGATCATAAGATTCATATGTGCACGCGCATAGATTTACAGTTCTTTACACGTGCTAGTGCTAGTGACAAATCGCGCACGTGCTAGTCACGCGTTATACAATACTTAGCTTAGAGTAATGTTAAAATATACCAAATATGATATCTTGTAGTCACGACCCAACAGCATAAGAAATATTGGAGTATCATTTCGTTTACAGTAAAGTATTAATCTATCCCACACCAGCCCTTTTAGCACGAACACTGCGAAATGAAATTTATCACCTTTTTATCACGTTCAACTGTCAAAGTACTATGGAATTAGATTGGGCGATAAAAAAGTGAAAAATATCATATCGCGGTGCTCATTATTTTTAGGATGGTATACTTGTCACTCTATCTATACTCCATCCATTTTGATCTGAGACAAAAGGTAAACAAATAATTTGTGGTTTTCAAACTTTTTATCCAATTCTGGGACAAAACAATATGGGCTCTAATTTTTTTAAATAAAATAGAAAAGGAGAAGCTGTCCTTAATATACCAACATCATCTTTAATTATAAACATTATTTATTTGTGTAATGAAGAAATGTTTTATAAGTATTAGCTATGTTAAGTGTATTTAAAAAATAAGCTATCATTGCTATTATCCAAATGATACTAAATATTAAATGTATCAATTAAATTCAAAGCAAATTCAAGGGGTCATGAACATGTTATGATTTTTCATCTTCTTTTGGAAGTATTCTATACTCATAATAAAAGTTTGAGAATACTATTCATTTAAGGTCCTTTTTAGTAGCAACGATTAATTAAGTAATCTAAAATTACGTTAAAAATATAACATTGACGTAAAAATACCAAAAATTATTGAAGGTGACAAGTAATTACCTAATTTAAATCATTTAAAAAGTTTGTTATAATAAAATATTAAATAATCGTATGTTTTTGATAAAATATTTCGACAATGAGTAACGACATCTTAAAGAACCCTTTTTATGGTTTGTTTACATTTTGTCTCAGATCAAAATGGATAGACTAGTCACTCAATAGGTGTCTATTGATTCTAGATTTTATTTTCTAATGCAAAGAAATATAGAAAATCCATAACTACTCTGTAATTCAAAAAGCCTTGACAGATGATACATATCACATAATAGAATATCTGCAATGCAAATATAATATAAAAGAAACGTGACCGAAAAAATATTTCGCGATCATTACATGAACATTTGACTCTACCGGGACCCGAACTCGGAATCTTTAATTGAAATGTCAGGGTCAATAACCAATATAATACGACTGTGAAGTCTCTAATAACACAAAATTCATGCTTAAAAAACTAAAGCGGTTTATGTGAGCGCTAAGCTTAGCCTTAATAGAATATTTTTATTATAATGCAGGACGTAACTGACCATAATAAAACTTCAAGAGATTTAGGGGCTATAAAAGAATTTATTTCATCCAAAGAACCCTAAAACAAACATCGAAATAAATTACCGTGTTTTTATTGGTGACTTGGTGACCCTACAAATTACACCTCGCTTGATGTAAAATAAATTGAAAATGGAAACTTCGTATAGGTAGGTATAGAAAAATATCAGAAAAGGTTTTGCTGCCTGCACATTCTGTTCACTCCCTACAACCCGGAGTCCTCTAAGTGGCTTAAGATGCACACGCGCAAGTTTCAAGGGAATCTAATACAGAATATCAATTAATTAATTGAATTAATCAATTTAATCAGAATCATCGAATACTCGAACCAAAAAAAAAGAAATTCTACAAAGAAGAGCGTCATAACAAAGTGTTATTTTCTTAACTCATACTTAACCCATCACTTAACTCATAGTTATCCTCAAACACACACACACGCGTGTAAAGCATTAGTCATAATTATATCCACCGTCATTGCTCTTAGGGTGAGTTTTTTAATCCGTAGTCCTATAACTACGGATAAAAAAACTTATACCACTTAACTTAAATTTAACCACAATAGTTAAATTCTAGACCAATAGCGTCAATGGAAACGCCAGATGTGTGCGTCAGCTTGTCAAATTGTTAAGTTTGCGATGAAAATTCGAAGCAATATCCATCAGCTGTGCCGCCAGCTCCTATCTTTATAATCCCAGCATCATGTTGTGGTTAAATTGTCTGTGTTTACTTTAGTAACATTTGAAAATAACTACTAGAAAAGCTGTCATATCATGACGTTTTCGCCATTGGGCCAAATTTTAACCTACTGGTTAACCTGACCACGGATCAAAATACTGACCCAAAATACTAAATAAGTAAAACGTTAAGGTACTTACGCATTTTTATTTTTTGTCACTTCCATTGCCGTGTAATAATTTAGTAGTGTATCACTTTGTCAAATTATGGATTTGTTTAATCACCGCCTTGGATAATAATGGACTTTTTCAATGTCAATGTGTTATTGGGGCCTTTAGTAAAGTAATTCAAACATAAGAGTAAGCTTTAAGCTTTTACTTTTCACTTAATGCCAAAAAATATTTTTAATAAAATAGTATTTACAGCTTAAATTCTTTGTGCATAATTATTATTAGGCGGTTTGTGACTGCTTCGCCGTTATAGTATGAGTATCAGATAAGAATTTCATTTAGAAATATAGAACTAAACAACAAACAAACAAACTGGCTCCATGTGTTAATTTTTATGTTGTTATTATACACCAGCTGTTGCCCGCGACTTTTTACGCGGTTACTGGTTTTTTAACTATCCCACGGGAACCCTTTAATTTTCCGGAATAAAAAGTATCTAAGATGAGACCAGGGATATAAGGTATCACCATGCAAAATTTCATTGAAATCGGTCCAGCCCTTTCGGATTAGCTCGTACAAACAGACGAACAGTCAGAGAAACGAAAAATGTAAAAATTTTTTTGGTATTTTCCTTCTTCTCACGTCCCCCTGACTTGATTTTAAGCATTTTTTTTTCTATGTACAGACATTCGACCTCTACAGTTTTATTATTATATGTACATATAGATAGATTATATAGATAGATAGATTAATTAGATCTCCAAAAATTATATAATAAATAAATAAATATTCTCAGACATTCACACCTATCAACTAGTCCCATTTTAAGCAACTAAATGCTGCTTGTGTTACGGATACTAGATGACGGACAAATATATTTTATAGATAAATACATATAAATATCCTGAATATATATAAATATATATAAACATCCAAGACTGGAGAACAAATGTCTTGCCTCCACCGGGGATCGAACCCAGGACCTCTCGAGATGGCGACGCCTTGAGACCGGCGTACAGACCACTCGACCACGGAGGTAGCCGTCTTAAAGTCTTTGTTTATAATTGATTTTAAAATACTTGCTTGAATGATATTTATCTATTGTATTGTCTTGCCATATAAATTGTCCTTACAAATTAAATATTAGGTCCTTACCTATGAAATTGATGTTTTGTATGGAGATTTTGGGGAATTCTGCATTTTCCATACTAAAATTTTTTCAGTTTTCTTCACAACGTCAAATCCAAAGATAATAATATTTGGCATCTATCATTAGATAAGCTTTAGTAATATGTGTAATATCACACTTAATCACTCTAATATCACACACACACACTTATGATATTACACATATTATTAAAGGTTGTCTAATGGTAATAATACATGCCAAATATTATTATCTCTGGATTTGTCGTTGTGATAAAATGTTAGTATGGAAAATGCAAGTGTTTTGTATGGAGATTTTGGGGAATTGCAAATGGAAAATGCAATTCCCCAAAATCTCCATACAAAACACCAATTTCATAGGTGAGGACCTAATATATAAAGATTTCATGATTATGTGTAGGTAAAGGCCATATTCTCCTCATCATTATTTCCCTTCTCTGTTTCCAATTTCATTTGGCTCCACGTAACCTCTCTTCGTCGATCTCTGTGGCGTAGTGGTTACGCTTTGGGTCGATATCGAAAGCAAAGCTACCTTCGCCATGGTCAGGTCGTGGATGGGTGACCAGAACTTTGTGTTCTCGAATTCCTCCGTGCTTCGAGAGGCACGTTAAACTGGTTCTGGTTGCTATTGCAATAGTCTACCCACCAACCCGCATTGGACTAGCGTGGTGTTTACGGTGTTACTCATGTTTCCATGAGGAAGGCATGTCCAGCAGTGGGACGACGAACCTGTCTTCTGCTTCTTCTATTTTCTTCTATTACTCTCAATATCAACACTAATTCTATTCTTGGCCTTGTCCTCGTTCACACAATCAAATAATTTTTAAAGAATAACTAGCTATTCCCGCGACGTCGTTCCCGTGGCTATTGATTTAACGCCGATAAATGTTTACAAAAAGTGTTTGTGTGTTTGTTAACACTGCATTGTTTTTTTAAAAAGTGCTCAACATTCATACCTCTTTTTACCAAATTGTTGATTGTTAATAGTGGAACTAAAACCTCTAATATTAAAATAATGAAAATAACATTTCTTGTCAGTGTCATCTGAATTGTTGTCATGGTGATAAATCACTGTTGTCGTGTTATTTTACAATGCCGAGATTTTTTTAATTCGAAATTAAATTACATTTTGACGGAATATGTCACATAATACTCGGGCATGAATATATTGATAACCACGGTTACACCCGCACGGTACCCGCTCCCGTAGGAATATCTGGATAAAAAGCAGGCTATGTCCTTTCTCAGACTATCTATGTACCAAATTTCAATTGAATCGGTTCAATAGTTTTGACGTAAAAACAAGACAGACAGACAGAGTTACTTCATTTATAATATTAGTATAGATAATAATCAATTCAAGAACCAAAAACACAAAATTGCAGAAATCTTTGAATCAAACTCCGACTTATAACTACACACAATCAAATATGTAGGAGTATACTGTAGAGTACCCAGTAGCGATGACTCACAGGTCAACGAATCTTGACCTGCGCGAACGCACGTGGTAAAGGCTTCACTTCATACAAACTGTTTGTTCGAATTTCTCAAGATAAGTAGATATGTAGCAACATCATTGGTGGGTGTAACGAGCTCTTGTCCAGAATATGACATAAAAAAACAAGACGAGCCTCATGATCAGACAGTGGGATTTCATTTTTAATTTCATTCACAGCCCAAATAATAAAGTTTTCGAAAATCCTTTCAATTTTTTTAACTTAAAGTTTTGTTACAATTAATAAAAACTGTAATTTAATTGAGTATATTGTTTGTTGTGTCTTTAAACGTTTATTGATAAGCTTTATATTATAGTTTTGCGTTGAGTGCAGTCACTGCTTGGTGAAGCGCGGACTATGGCAATGGACTTCTTTTGCGGTGCTTTTGCCTAGTCTCTAACTAACCCTTAGGGGATAATAGTCGTGATTATATGTATGTATGTTAACATTATAGCCGAGCCGAGTTGGGACGGACGGGGCCACGGGAAACGCGGGTTCGATCCCACCGCTTGTACTACTGAGTTTGAATAAAACATATGTACAGTTCATTGTGAATATGCCTCACATTGTGCCCGGTGCATGGCAACAGGCTCGCCACCTGTTGCATGGGGACCTAACAGATCTAGCGAAATGTGGGTGTTTAACACCTCTGCCTACCTTTTCGGGGATTACAGGCGTGATTTTATGTATGTATGTATGTATTTAAAACTCGATTTTGTAATTTTTTGATAATTTTGCTATGGCGCTGTCAACTTTACAATTATATTATACAAACAAAAGTCACCTCATCAACAGATGCTCTTCAACGATACATAAAATATTATTTCCCTGTCGTAAAAAGTCTTAGCCTTTCATTGTATATGAAATTGGGTTGAGAAGAACATAACTTGCAGCAGATTTCAAGGTAGCGATATCGCAAATGAAAAACGATAGCATATGGTCAGCGAACGCAGACTTGCCCCACTGACCTCGGTGTCAAAGATTTTACGCTTACATTTTATTACAGATGCGAAACTTATCATGAAATCTATGGAAATATCAATATCAGATGGAAAAGTATGTGATGTTGTTTTAGTTTATATATTCATTTGAATAAATTTAAATAATATGTTTAGCATTTCATTATACATTCAGATACATTTAAGGCTTATCTTTATATATACGTATGTACACAAAAGTTTATAGATTTACAGAATATATTATACTTATTCTATAGGGTTATGAGTCAACGCGAGCCTACTTGGTTTTAGTTTAATGGGCACGTAAGAAATATTTTTTTAATAACATCGATAGAAAGCTGTCTTTATTTTACTCCACAGCTTATTTAAGCTTTCCTACACTGTCCATCTGTCGTACTGTTCTTCGCACCAATTTGCCACTTTCACAATTCACAGATAAATCTATCTCCCATAGACAGCACATGACAAATGGGCACATGAATTATCTCAATTAGTTTCAAGCCCACGCATCAGTAGCAGAAATCTCTTTTTCCTTAATGCTTAAATAAGTAGTTTTCACAAAATAATCTATCTATTAAGGTTTAAAGAAATAACGGCATTGTTTTTTCATGGACAAAAATATAGTTTCATTTGACGTTTTCAAACGGAATTAATCAAAAATATCCATCAGAATTCATCTTAATACTTCACTTTTGTTGATAATATTTGTTATTTTATATAATGTAAAGTCACAATAGGCACAGTTAATGCAATTCGACATCAGTTCGGTTTTCGGAAAGCGTTATTTAAAAAACGCAGTTATGTATATAAAAATGAAATTGGTAATAGTACATTATGGTACAAGTGTGTAAAGTAGGTGTTTACCACTGAGGCGATATTGAGTCTCAAGAGAGCCGAAGATGGAAGACGGTAATCAATACACACGTGTATCATACGACGTTTTTCAACACGCTTGCGAATAAACTGGAAACCGGAAAATGGATGAAATGTACGAAATGTATTGAAATGCATTGAATTCGAAAGTATCCTAAAGTATCAGAAAGGATCCAAAACTATCCAAAAGAATTCAAATATATTGAACGTTCTGAAATTAACATAAAAAATTGATCACGATCTTTATGGTATCACAACTTTTTTAAGAAAAAGCAACTCAATCAACATAAAAAAAGATCTATAACTCACTAGGCGACTCAGCGATAATTACCAACTTTACACACTAGTATCATAATGTACTATTTGACTTGCGTTTCCTGAAAAATATTCTTGTTTCCATACCTAAAATATTTTACAATCAGCCTCGTCTATTTACAATTTAACAGTCAAATAACCAGTGCTTCAAGGGGTAGGCAAGGCAATTAGAGTTTGCAGTGCACAAGATACAAGCATCACGTATAAAAAATAATATATTAAAAATCTCTTTTTCAGACCAGCCTGACTTTATATGCATTTGTCCTTGTATATTATGTTTTATGAATATTTTCCTATAAATTGTAATGTGGGCAATAAATCTATTTCTATCCAAAGTTTTGTTTTATCATACTATTTAGGCACAAAAGTTACAGATTATCAACAAAAACCTTCTGCCCCCAACCTGATCTTTGCCCAGCGCGTCTGGCCGCAGGGGATCGATCTCACACGATCAGCCCCGAGTCAATTTGATGGTTATTGTTACGGGCGGACCCGATGAAAGGTGCCGATGGGCGGGGCTCGTGTCTTGGTAATTACAATGCTCACCACACCGATATCTCGTAAAGTATAAGAACCCAATTTGGGAATGTGGACTCTTTCCTTCCTACGAGTATTACTACGAAAGTTTTTGGTGCATACAAATATTTTTCTGATAGGACTATGGTCACACACATCGAGTATTTGATATAAAGACATACTTATAGCGCTGCACGTGGCTACACGCATCCATCGGTTTCATGCGAACATTATCATTATTATTATTTATGGTAGTCGGGGCTGTTTCGCATCACTGCGACCTAATAAGATCTTTTGTGACAAGTCTCTTATGTAAGTTCTATTTAGGCCCTACATTTGCTCCATCAACTGGGCACTGTCTAAGAAAGATAAGACGTTCCCAGTTTGGATTGTTTATCTTTCATCTACGTCAATGGTGAATTTCGCCAGGAGTCTGCTTCTTTTGTGAATTAGCGGTTCACAGTAGCACAACAGGTGCATTGGTTTTTCACGCTCTTGTTCGCAGAATCTGCAAGTGTCAGTGTCCTTTAGCTTCATGATGAACATTACATACACTACCACTAAAATTTTGAAAGTTATTTTCTCGCATCTCTAGGAATTGGAGCACCCTAATACCCAATAGAAACACTATTTAGTCGAATATTTTTATATTGACATAGAGATGCTAACACAGCACACCCAATAAAAGCCAGCACACAAAAAATATTAGAAGACTACTTAAATTTTCATACAAATATTATGATTATATTATATTGGGTCCTTACCTATGAAATTGGTGTTTTTATTCTGTCTTAGCAATTTGTCCGTAACTATTAAGTTTCTGAACATTCTTATAAAATGATTGCCTCTTCTAAAAATAGACCACATATTTGAGCTCGTATTATTTTATTTGATATTTTTTTGTAAGTTTAATTGTGTTAAAATTAGACACAAAGACAATTATTTTTAACTGCCTCCCGAATACATCATTTGATTTGCATTAACATAAAAACGATAAATTTTTTATCAAGCGTGTTTACACACATATTGCTAAAGCTTGTCTAATGATACATGCCAAATATTATTATCTCTGGATTTGTCGTTGTGAAGAAAACTGATAAAATGTTAGTATGTAAAAATAAGTCTTCATATACCTACAGATTATTATTATTATTGTTCTTAAATACACCGATGGTGAATAAAAATACAAGTGGTAACAACGTCCTGTTCATAAGACAATATGTAATTAGGCGTATAAACATTGTAACATAGTGATCTAAACGAAAGTGCATATTATACTTTCACCTCGCTGCGGAGGTGAGCCCTCCCACACACTTCGGTAAAGTGTACACAAGTGTGTTATATCCCTGGAATGGAGTGTTACACATTTTAAGCTATAATACAGTCTGTCATTCATTATTCATGAGTCAAATGCTCAAGATTGTAAGAAAAAATGGTTTTTTGGCTTTAGTAGGTATAATCCGTGCTGAAAAATTTGATGGAAAAATACGCGTGATTACAATGAATTTTGATTTGTTGCAATCAATCAGCATAACGATTTATCTCTCACGAGATGTGGCAGAGTAGTGCGGATTGTCTTTTGTTTTAATATTTTACAATTTCACTGCCACGTGACCAGCGAAATTATCCTAAATATACTTATGTAATTAATCCATTTAAATTTTTTTGTATTAATTTTGTAAATATTGTAAAACTAGTATTTAGTTTTCATTAATGATATAAAATTTTAACTACAACATGAGGCTGGTCTTTATTCAATTCAAATAACGAAGTACACGATTCTATCAATTTAAACAAATGATATTTCTTTGTACTTAGCCTGTTGTAATTTGAAGTGCACTAAAACCAACTTAAACTCTGACCCGGCCTCTTTGCAAATGTAACTGTAAACCATCTTTAACATTTTAAATGGTTAAATTAGTGTTAAATTATCTGCTGCACTTTGTAGAACAATGTGACTACAGCTCAGCAAAGGTCTGGTTAAGTTTATTGTGGTGACACAACTGGGCGATTACTATTACTTATAGAATATATATTCTTTATTAAGTTTTTATAAAAAATATAGGTACTTTTTTATACATAGGTACTTTATTAAATTTACTGATCTTAAAAGTAAGATTTAACAATGCCAATCCATGCAATGATAAAATTTCCACAGATTTAGAGATAGGTACATGAAATTATATTTCGATTATATTATTGATTTTGAAGAGACTGCTGTCCTATGGAAAATAGAAGGTTGAAAATAGTATCGTTAGCTTTCCATTTTTATATTTCTCGCAAATTAATAGAAGGATAACAATGTAATCTTTTAGTATATCATTTGAAAGATACATATTTAGTACTTTAAAATCCGAAGTCAGCGTGGTAAGCGCTGCGCTATCGTTATGCCGCGTTATAACTAAACCGTATCGAAGCAGACGTAAGCTCTCTAATCAGTGATCGAAGCGAATATGTCGTGTTATTGGTTCATTAATAAAGTTTACCAGATTCCCGCAACGCCTGAGGGACCATGCAATAAACTCGCTAAGTACAGGATGGTGTAATTATGACTTGCTTAGCTTGTTGGCAGCAGCTTTAGCTAAAGAATGAAAACATCGTGGATGGACTCAGGAAAGATGAACAAATATTTTAACTTGAGTACCGACAGTTAAACTACTCGACAGTCGTAAACGTTTTCTCCATACATTTACTTCGCGCCTCTATCGGAAACTAATGGGTCCTTACCTATGAAATTGGTGTTTTTTTTCTCTCTTAGTATTTTGTCTGTAACTATTAAGATTCAGAGTATTCCTAAAAAATAATTACCTCGTCTAAAAATAGACTATATTTTTGAGCTCTTTTGATTTGTTTTGATAATTTGTTGTAAGTTTAATTGTGTTAAAATTGGACACGGAGACAACTCTTTTTAAGTGCCTCCCGAATACATCATTTTATTTGCATTCACTTAAAAACGATACATAATTTTTATGAAGTGTGATATTACACATATTACTAAAGCTTGTCTAATGAAAGATGCCAAATATTATTATCTTTAGATTTGTCGTTGTGAAGAAAACTGAAAAAAATTTAGTATGGAAAATGCAGAATTCCCCAAAAACTCCATACAAAACACCAATTTCATAGGTAAGGACCTAATATATAGAATTGAGGTAAAAAGTAAAAAGTTTTGAAATCAGCTGCGGGACGTTTTTAACCACCTCTCTGGTCTAGTGGTTGACACCACCGGGTGTAGATCGGAGGCGGGGGTTTTTCTGCTCGGTTTGGTTGGTGGTGTGGCTTCTAAGCCCGCCTAGCTAGCTACCACCGTCTTACCTAAATTTGTCGCCATAATAACAATGTTATAAGAATTGTTGTGTTCCGGCAATCAGAGGTAAGATAGCTAGTTCCTCAGTTATTGAGGATTACAGGTGAAGCTTGCTTCCACCTTCGGCCTTATCGTCATATTCCATCAAGTGAGATGAAGGCCAAGAGCTTACCTGTTATATTAAAAAAAATGTTAGGGTGCCTTTCCACCAAAGCTATGCTATGTCATGCTATGCTGTGTGCGAGGAAGAATAGACCAATAGGATGGCACCAATAATATCCATACTAATATTATAAATGCGATAGTAACTCTGTCTGTCTGTCTCGCTTTCACGTCAAAACTAATGAACCAATTTAACCGAAATTTACACCGAACCGAAATGTACAACCGTAGTCTAGAGTCTAAGAAAGGACATAGGCTACCTTTTATCCCGATATTCCCACGGGAACAGGTGGATGTTAAAAAATTAAATAACTTCTCCCAGATAAATAAAGGACAAAATTACGACACTATTAATCTTGCTTCTAATAATAGAGTAAGAGTAATTTTCAATTCCACCAATTAAGGTTACTGTTCCAATTTGAAAAATCTTTTAGTATTGAATAGCCTATTTATGGAGGAAGGCTATAGGCTACACACGATCACACTATCTCACAGTAACGAAGTAGCTGGCAAAAGCTTGTGTATTAAGCTTGTGTCCTTACCTATGAAATTGGTGTTTTGTATGGAGATTTTGGGGATGTCTGCATTTTACATTCTGACATTTTATCAGTTTTCTTCACAACGACAAATCCAGAGATAATAATATTTGGCATGTATCATTAGACAAGCTTGAGCAATATGTGTGTGAACACGCTTGATAAAAATTATTCTTCGTTTTTATGTTAATGCAAATCAAATGATGTATTCGGGAGGCAGTTAAAAATAATTGTCTTTGTGTCTTATTTTAACACAATTAAACGTACAAAAAATTATCAAATTAAATAATACGAGCTCAAATATTTGGTCTATTTTTAGAAGAGGCAATTATTTTATAAGAATGTTCTGAAACTTAATAGTTACGGACAAATTGCTAAGACAGAATAAAAACACCAATTTCATAGGTAAGGACCCAATATAATAATACGATGGCGCCAACGATATTTTTAATTTATGTGAGTGCCACCAATGCTCTTTCGAGGAATATATCAATTAATTCTTATTCCGTAGTGTTACATTGACTCTTAGATATTAGTATTCACACCATTTAATTCACGTTTGCTACGATGAGGCGTGGAGATAAATCTATTTGCTGTAGGGGTGGCATTAGTGAACAATTCGCGTGCGTTGGGTGTGAATGCGCACTATTCAGTAGCTCACTATGATTTACTAGGTATAGGTAACGTAGAGGTTACGTTATATAAAAAAGGGATTTTGATTATTTTGAAAAAAAAAAACTGACAGGTTATGTCAATTGCTCGATATTGGCATCTTACTACGGACATCTCACAAGGGACATCTCACAAGGGACATCTCACAAGGGACATCTCACAAGGGACATCTCACAATGGACATCTCACACCTATTCATTACAATAGCATTATCTGCACAGTACCAATATCAGTTCGAACTAAAAAATAGTGATTTTTAATTCGGTTCAATACACTATGTAGAAACATGCGAAGTGTTATGATGAACTGGATATTAGTTTTCTGATCAACTAATCAACAATAACTAAAACTGCCTTCAGAGCTCAAAAAAGATAAGGTCGATGTTTGGACTGATGCAAGACGAATCATGTGAACCCTATTTTCGGAAGTATAAAATTCTCGTCGATTTATATAAGTGAAATAGCTAACTTTGTAAGGAAATATCCAAACTGTTTTGAGACACATCCGACTGGGTCGCGTCGTAAAGGTAAACTTAAAGTTACAGAAACGTACAGACCCTTACTACATGAAATAAGTGTGAGCTGCATGGCACCCATTATTTATAATAAAATTCCACAGTGTGTACGGGATATAGTTCACAATAACAGATTTAAAACTACACTCAATGGCTTCCTTACCAATAAAGCATATTATGACTTAAATTTATTTTTAAGCGATAAGATGGATGACATGACATAAATTTTGTAACTTTTTTCTTTTTAAGCTATTGCATAGCTTCTATCGCGGGCCTTGAGCGCGGGGACCGAATCCAGAAATTTCGTAACGAAAAATCCTCACGCTCCCCACTCCGATGCGCAAGGAGGTGTGGCTTGAAGGCCGTGCATCGTCTAACGTCGTTTCAGTTCGGCAGTCTTCGAGACGGCGGCGTTGTGTGCGTGAATATGAATGAACAAAGTGCATTTATTATTTTATTTATTTAATAATAGAAAAATTTGTTTTCTTATCGGTCACCACGCTCAAAAAGTGTAACTTGAATTAATATCAAAGAAAAAGAAATACTGCATGAATAAAATAAATAAATAAAATTATAATTGCATAACTTGATACAAAATGCTATGCAATAGCTTTACCGCGGCAGTTCCCGAGTGCCACACGTCTCTTTTTTTTATCTTATTAATCATAATTTAAATTTTATCTTCGAATGTAATCAATGTTATTATCAATAATGTTCATATGCCTTATGGTGAATCATGGTTGTACATACTCAATTATTAACACCATCATTGTAATACCCATGTTTTATGAACTAATAAATGAATTGAATTGAATTAAAATGTTTCTTTAGAAATCGTCCTCTGCCTATATACACGTCCCACTGCTGGGCACAAGCCTTTCTCATGGAGAAACAAATTTCATGAGGAGTATGGGCCGTAGCACCACCACGCTGGCCCAATGCCGGTTAGTGAATAGAAACGGTCGCAATAGTGACCGGGACCGACGGCTTTACGTGCCTTCCGAAGCACGGAGGTGCTCGAGGTCACAAAGTTTTTGGTCACCCATACACGGCCATGACCATGGCGAAGGTAGCTTTGTTTTCGATCAAAAGCCAAAGCGTACTAACCACTACTACTAATATGTATTTAGAAATTATAAATTACAGTCATTAACAGAATTAATATTTTTTTTCCTTAAACCCTTGCCAGGCGCGCGAACCTTTCGGTATATTCTGTCGGAACCACGCGTAGCGTTCCCATCGAATCGCGCTCACCTAGACTACTTTAAGCCTTAGTAACTCTGAATAATAAAGAAGAAGAAAAATGGCGGTGATCATTCTGGATTTCGGCAATTAGCTCTTGTGATTTGCTTGCCTGTAGAGGGGTTAAAACTATATTTTTAATCTTAAAATATCGTTTAAATGGATCACTGTTACGTAAACTACCGGTAGCTTACAATTCCTCCTCGTGTCATGGACTGTCATAAACTGGAAGGCTACCCCATTTGTCACCTGCTCACATACTTCTCACATCCTTAACGACGCCTTTACGATAGCAAGTCCGGTGATCTCCTTAGTGAGGTACATATAAAGTCTAGGCCACATTATCAGCGGCCGGGCGAGTAGTCTAACGGACGGCTGACGCAGCGGTAACTATGGCAAACTAAGGTTCGGTTTTTTGATACTGTAAAATCTTTCAAAAACAATCATTATATTGTAAGGGGAGGAAACAACTTGCTGAGTTTCTTGCCCGTTCTTCTAAGAACAAGACCTCCTCATAAGAGTATGTAAATACCTAAACTGAATAAATTATTTGACTTTATTTGACTTTGACTTTATTTGATCCATGGTAAACTAAGTGGTTAAAATAGGAACCAATGGCGAAAAAGTAAGTCGTGGTATGTTAGCTTGGCCAGAACTCCAAATTTTCAGATAATACTATACTTAAATAATCATAGACAATTTAACACAATACGACGTGTTTTGGGAAAATGGCGGCTGGCGGCACAGCTGATGCCTATGCTTCGACTTCACAGATTTTGATGTTTCTATTGATGCCATCCGTCGATTTTAACCATTTGGTTAAACTAGCCGTTAACAAGCTTTGGTAAATAAGGTGAAGAGTGTCTTCGCAAGAATCGCTTGATGTTGCATTTAGTTTCGTTCGCATCGTTCACATAGCTTAGGTTTGTCGTTCACGATGTAAACCAAAATACTCGTCCTCAGCCTATATACGTCCCACTGCTGGGCACAGGCCTTCCTCATGGAGAAACACATGAGGAGTATGGGCCGTAACACCACCACGCTAGCCCAAAACGGGTTGGTGGGTACAAACGGTCGCAATAGCGACCGGGACCAACGGCTTAACGTGCCTTCCGAAGCACGGAGGAGCTCGAGATCACAAAGTTTTGGTCACGCATCCACGGCCTGACCATGGCGAAGGTAGCTTTGTCTTAATCAATAGCGTACTAACCACTACGCCACCGAGCTCCTTATCTCCTATCTTAGTAACCAAAGCCCTAAGAGAGGTGAAACGATGCCTCTGTGGGCTACACCTACACATCCTATTCTGTACATAATTAATATTTATATATACATATATATTTATTATTATTTATTTATTAATATTATTTATCACAAAAACTCATATACATATCGTCCGCGCGCCCTTATATCGGACCCTTGCATCGGCGGCGCACTCATGCGCAGAAGCGCGGACCGTCCGACGACCACCGAGGAGAACCGACCGGGGACGAGAGGCAGCGCGCCAAGTTAAGAGACTTGAGATGTAAACACGAAGTGCACGAAAACACTAAACTTGCTCTGTAATTTATTAGTTAATTTAAGTGTCTTTTGAATATCCTCATACAATTTATGTTCGGTGCCTATGTTGAGAAGTCTAACATCATCTTTCATTGTGTGGCAAAATGTATCGCTCTTAAATAACTGTGTGCATACAAGGAAGTAAAAAGTGTGAGTAAAACTTTATTGTTTTATTTGGGTGTCATAATAATTTCAACCCCAAACCTCGTTTGTATCGCTCGCCCTCCCGCTCGCAGTGTGGCCTCCGCTTAACCGCGTACGCATCCGTTGCGTGGCGGGAAGATCGATCGTATGACGAGAAACCATTATAATCAAAGCCTTCCATTGACTACGAGTTCTGTGAAGACTCAATAAAAAGGCCGCCCACAGTGTACGATTATAACCACATCTTACTATGCTATATAATTTCGCATTGGTTGAGGAATAAATGCAATTTCATGAGTGTTTTTATTTTCATTGCTTAAAACATTCTATACTTGCATCTTCTTGGTACAAAACTTGGTATAAGCCTTTAGGGGTATTTCCATCCACATTTAACTCGTTCGTGTCCAAAATAATCCAGATGTAAAATTAAAATTAACGCTGTATTTTAAATAGTAGATAATGCGTGTTTACAAAAATACAGACAAAAAATCAAATGGTTTCGCGTCCGGCTTAATAGGAATTAATTTATTAAATGTTTAATGTCCATTACACAAAAAATATACACACAATATGACGGACATAACGACTCTCTGCCAGGAACCAGATAATACTAGAATACACAAAGCATCAAAGAATGAAAGATTCCAAATTCTATGTTTGCATACATAGCATTATTTATAATGCTATGTTTCTTTTTTGAAACTGCATTTAAGGCCAGACTAAATATATATTGGCGCTAATTTTGCATTTTCATAATGTTCTGCTTGGCCAACAGTCTAATCACGACTTAAGAGGCGTGTGGTAGACAGTATACGTGTGCTGATTATTAAAAGAAGATTCCGCGAAATTCTTTAAAGATCGACAGGAAAATGACCAAGGTCGCCGCCATTGAACAGCCATCACAATGGACAAAAACTGAACACATTTATGTAATAGAACAATACAATGACAGTTTGACTAGTCATGAACGGCAAGACAAAATAGATCATTTACCTTGAAATTCAATTAGATTCTATGCAGGAAACACATACATTAAGAAAAAATATATATATACAGAAATAAAATCACTCCATAGAAATATGTATCTCACATATTGCTCTTTGCTGTTATAAACATATCTACTCGGTGAGTTAGGTTACCTTTGTAAATTTTGTCTTGACGTTAACTCACACATATTATAATCTACAGAACATTTAAACGACCCAAAAAACCTATGATTTTTCCTTAATTCTATCCATATATCAAATACAGAACTAAGTCATTGCAAGTTATCTTTACACAGATATCTAATTACATAGAAATACGTACATATTTAGCGAAGCTAATAATTGCAGAAAAGTACAGTGATTTCTCATCTTCGCTCATATTATTTCAGTAGATATTTCGATTTCTAATATTGAAATAAATACATTAAATAAAAAAAATATAGGTTATTATAACACTAGTTGAATAATTGCTTCGTCATCTAATTTTAATGTTTTGATCGCCTTTTGAAAGTAGTATTTTATATTGTTACGTATGCGTTCATCATTATCTCATCAATACCTTTTTAATATGACGGTGTAGACTCAAACTTTTCAATTTAGTTAATAAAGCTATTGTGGATTTGAGTATACCTCTACTTTCATTGACTCACACTTGATATTTGGTTGACATATTACGTAAAAATATTACTTTCTATTACGTATTAAATATTAAATTGCTATCTTTTATGTCAGCAATAGATCGCTATCTTAATCGCATAAACACCAAGTATAAACATTTCCTTGTAAATTGCTTTGCTAGCTAACATTTACAAATATACCATGCCTTAGAACTTAATATATATCTATACATATAATAAAATATTTAAAATCAAGTCAGTAGAATGTAAAAAGAGGGAAAATACCTAAAAAAAAATTTTCTTTTCTGTCTATTTGTACGGGCTAATCTCCGAAATGGCTGGACAGATTTCAATTAAATTTTGCATGGTGATACCTTACATCCCTGGTCAACTACTTTTTATTTCGGAAAATTAAATGGTTCCCGTGGGATAGTCAAAAAAACATAGTAATCGCGGACGAAGTTACGGGAAACAGCTAGTAATATTGGGTCCTTACCTATGAAATTGGTGTTTTTATTCTATCTTAGCAATTTGTCCGTAACTATTAAGTTTTAGAACATTCTTATAAAATAATTGCCTCTTCTAAAAATAGACCATATATTTGAGCTCGTATTATTTAATTTGATATTTTTTTGTAAGTTTAATTGTGTTTAAATTAGATACAAAGACAATTATTTTTAACTGCCTCCCGAATACATCATTTGATTTGTATTAACATAAAACGATGAATAATTTTTATCAAGCGTGTTCACACACATATTGCTAAAGCTTGTCAGTTGGCAGTAAGTTGGCAGTTTTAAACTATTTTACGACACAAGAACGCGAAAATAAAGCATCGTTCGTTGTCACTCGATCATAAAGGTTATTAAAAAGTGTCAACCTTTATGATCGAGTGAGTGAGTCCACTCATTAACTCGCGGTTTTTTATATTAGGTCCTTACCAATGAAATTGGTGTTTTGTATGGAGATTTTGGGGAATTCTGCATTTTCCATACTAAAATTTTATCAGTTTTCTTCACAACGACAAATCCAAAGATAATAATATTTGGCATCTATCATTAGACAAGCTTTAGAAATATGTGTAATATCACACTTCATAAAAATTATTTGTCGTTTTTAAGTGAATGCAAATAAAATGATGTATTCGGGAGGCACTTAAAAATAGTTGTCTCCGTGTCCAATTTTAACACAATTAAACTTACAACAAATTATCAAAACAAATCAAAAGAGCTCAAAAATATAGTCTAATTTTTGACGAGGTAATTATTTTTTAGAAATACTCTGAATCTTAATAGTTACAGACAAAATACTAAGACAGAATAAAAACACCAATTTAATAGGTAAGGACCTAATATTATGGTCTACGAAGCCTGTCACAATGACATTAAGGTATATCCCTGACGCCGTAATTATTTAATGTATTTAAAGTTCTAAATTGAAACTAAGATTTTCGCTTGCCTCACTTTGCTCGATGCATGCCAACAAGCTTGCGCTCTTTATAGTTCTTTATGCTTCTTTATAGTTCTTTATAGTTCTTTATAGTTCTTTATAGTTCTTTATAGTTCTTTATAGTTCTTTATAGTTCTTTATAGTTCTTTATAGTTCTTTATAGTTCTTTATAGTTCTTTAAAGTTCTTTATAGTTCTTTATAGTTCTTTATAGTTCTATAGAGTTCTTTATAGTTCGTTGGAAATACAGCTAAGTTACATGATGTTGTTATATTATGTGATATGCATTATTTTGCGTATGATGTACACAATTCTCATTTACGTGTTAGCAGGTAAAAAATGATTCATCATCGTGACCGAGTCCACTTTATTTAAATTCTCGTTGTGTAAACTGATTTATTTTTAACTTGAGCGATATCACTGACGTCATTTATTTGTTTTTACTTTAAATAAATGTAATTTACCTTTATTTAGGAACAATCTGGAACAGAAATGGTAAAGTGAGGTAGTAAAATTGATCATAAAGAAGTAAAACAAATTATGAGAATTGTGTTCTATTTTTTTTTCGAGCCTCTGAAGGAGGAGTCTTTACCCTTCCTATGCGGGAGAAGGAGGTGGTGAATCCCTCATTGGATACCGGCCGGCCGGGGGTTATGTCGGATTCTTAACGACTAAACCTAGTCACAATGATTATATAGGTAAATGGTTGCTTGGTAAATTTTAACATGTAGTTTAAATACCTTATTTATGTGCAGTTTACTATGTGTATAGCTAATTTACAATGTATCCGGTGTATAGCAACAGACAGTTCTTCGTTCTCAGCCTATATACATCCCATGCTGCATACTGCTGTATGCTGCTACTCGCATGCTGGGCACAGACCTTCCTCGTGAAGAAACACAGAAGCTAGTGAACGGTTGGCATAATTTGACATTCATTAGAATATGTAAATACCGAAACCAAATAAATGATTTGAGCTTGAGTTTGAATGGGCCGTAACACCGCAATAGTGACCAGAACAAACGGTTTAAAGTGCCTTCCGAAGCACGGAGGAACTCGAGATCACAAAGTTTTGGTCACCCATCCACGGCCTAACCATGGGGAAGGTAGCTTTGTTTTCGATCGAAAGCCAAGCGTACTAACCACTACCCCACTGAGCTGCTCAACAACAGACTTAAGCAGGAGAATTTGGTTATTGACACCTCTGCCTGCCTCTTCGGGGATATAGAAGTGACATCTGTAGTAGGTGTTGAATTTTTTTTAAGAACATTATGTTTTGTGTTTGTGCGATGTTGTAGAGTCTGGTAGCAGCTCATTATTAGAATACTACCAACCCATCTCTTGGATGTCGTAAAAGGCGACTAATGGAATTAGAACTGCACAACCATCCAAAAGCTTAAAGCGGCGACGGGCTCACCACCTGTCATGCTTGGTGCAGTCGCTGCTTGATGAAGCGCGGACTATGGCAATAAACTGCTTTTGCCTAGTCTCTGACTTACCCTTAGGGGATAATAGTCGTTATTAAATGTATGTAGTGCGATGTAGAGAAAAATAACAACGATTCCTTTATTTGCCATGATATAAATGAGTAAGCAAAATAAGAGCAGAGCAGAGCAGAGCAGATAATGCTGTATTTTGTTTATTAAAAAAAAAAAAAAAGTACATGCCTTTAACAAGTTACACAAAACCACCACTACAGAACTTTTTCTTTACAACTTTTTCATTCAATGAAGCCCATTATTCAAACCGCTGGCCTAATCATCATAATTTGACAAAGTACCTTATTGTAAATAACTCCGATTCTATACAAAAAAACAAAGCAAATAGCGTCATTAGTCATTGATCTAATGTACCATTATCACTATGATGTATTACTGCTATTATAGCCTATTACATGCGTCACTTTCACTCATTGTAGCATTTGTATTGAGAAGAGCGGGACAAAAGATTATTCTATAGAAAAGACATAAACGAAGGATTCTTGTAATTTTATTAAAAATTATTTTTTAGTTGTGTTTATCAAATTATGGTCATGCAATTATAGGCAGTTTATTTTGTAATTTTTTTTTGTGTGGCTATAGAACTAATAAAATTCCGTATAATATCCCTTTCGTCTTTTAATTATCTATGTGTTGTCTTCAGAGGGTCGGAAACACTCAAAAATAATAAAGAATGCGAATGCGTGACTTTTTTCAATTATGAACTGTAACATTCAACACATAAAGCTCATTTGTAAATAATTAAGATCAAATTATAATTCGATTACAATTACTATCCAACGAATATTTAATCATAATTAAAAACAGCTTAGCGGAATATAAACTATATGGTGAAATCAGAATTATTTCAAGAGGTTTAAGAGGAGGTGTTGTATGGAAATTAAATGAAGCTTTGCATTGCAATTCACGAAGGCGAGTAAATCATTCGACTCTAGACTCTATGCTAAGGCGTTAAGAGCGTAGCCACTCGCCATGATAAAGTGCAACAAATATAAGTTACGATAGAGTTTTCGATAATCCATACAAATCGTGTTCCATTTTATTATTTATCTGTTGGATATTGGTGGAACAGGTACCTCATACTTCTTCACGATATTAATAAAAATAATCTTGTCTAAATGATACCGTTATACAATACACTAACCCCCCCATTCATAAACGCTACAGCAGTTTTACTATGAATAAGCGTTTGTTTCGATCGTCATATTTCTTAGCTTAAGACGATTTTATTAATTAACTCCCTATTGTTATAATATATTTCCACAGCTATCTGTGCTATGTTATTGTGATCTTTATAATAGTTAGAAAGTTATTCTTTTCATGGTATTATATACATTTCATAAATAGCTTTATTGTGTTATTTTTATACCGGATGCTAACACTGTGAAGGATTCATATTAGGAATTAAAATAACTCAACCATGAACACATTTAATACCAAGGAAACTAAAAGTGCTTCTCTAAAAAGCAAAATCTTCGTTATGTTTATTTCTTATAATGCAATCATAAATTCCACACGTGCAAATCGAGGCCCAAAACAAGAATGTAAAATATATTTAATTTGTCTCATTGGCTTTATTGTTACCCCCTTGAGGGTCAAATGGACACGTTGGGCGGGCGTTGTAATGAAACCATTACAACGCCCCACTGCTGGGCACAGGCCTGGAGAAACATATGAAAAGTATCCGCCTCCCGCCGTAACACCTCGCTGGCCCAATGCGGGTTGATACAGAAACAGTTGTAATACCGACCGGGACCAACGGCATAGTATGCCTTCCGAAACACGGCCATCCAAGGCCTGATCATGGAGAAGGTTTTGTTTTGGATATCGAAAGCCAAAGCGTACTAACACCTCGCTAGCTCCTTGCCATTTATTAGGTGCTTTGAAAACATTAGCCACTCTATTATTTGTACTCTGCTGTTCCTTGAAGACAAATAGATAACTACATACACACATATTAAAACAAAAAGCATAATTTGTATATGAAGCCGATAAACATTAAGAATCGCATATAATTTTATAATATTGTGAATGTATTGTGGTAACTCTTTATCTTGTGGAAGGCAGAAACAAGTTTAACTGTGTAAAGTGACATTGACATTGAACAAACACATTGAAATGACTATGTGCTTTTTTAACATTTTCAGGGCAAATGACGTGATTATGTTTTTATATTCATCTATACATATAACAAAACTGTTGAGGTCGAACGTCTGTACATAGAAAAAAATGCTTAGTCAGGGGATGTAAAAAGAGGGAAAATATAAAAAAACATTTTTTTTCCCTGTCTGTTCGTCTGTTTGTACGGTCTAATCTCTGAAATGGCTGGACCGATTTCAATGAAATTTAGCATGGTGATACCTTATATATATCCCTGGTCATCATTTTAGATACTTTTTATTCCGGAAAATTAAAGGGTTCCAGGTTTGTTAGGTTGTCTTTTTTCCGTAAATATTTAACGGCATTTGATTTCTTCATACGGTCAAGTTTTTAAAATTCCATCTTGATATCATTTTTTATTGTTGTTTCCATTTTCATTACTGTGTATTATTATTCTGAGTGTTTTTTCTTTTAAGTGTAAGATTGTCAGTGCTCCGCAGAGTAAAGGGGTCTAATCACGTCCCTTAATTAGGTCCTAAAATAGGCTGCTGCTCTGCACACTAAAAATCGTAACGATTTGCCTACACACGAGGCGATTTAGGAGGCAATTTAGGGCGCTACCCTCCACTGCCCCGAGGTTGGCAAGGGAGGCAACTAGGACTGGAACGTTACCCAGGCGGGCCTTAAGGCTGTCTGCAAATTAAATATCACAAAACAAAAAGAATTATAACATCACTTTAATTTCTTCTAGATTTTCCTTAGCATTTCTACGATATACACTTCATACGACAAAGATGACAAGTATGCCATTTAGGTAAACTGTAAATAGGTATTCGCATGAAATATGCGGTCGAGGCGACCCGGGATTGGGCGTTCGTCGCGCAATTAAACAACTCTAACAACAGACGCTGGGCTGTCATTAATTGTTGAGACGTATCCACACTGGAGAATGAGTAATGCCGACAATTTGCATCTGTCTACGATGAAATTGTCGGAGGTTAACTTTTGCTACAGTCGTAGAGCAATAACGGGTTTTGACAGCTCAACGTCTCCAGAGCACACTCGTCCTACTGCTGAGTGTCCCGGAGCCCGTCTACATGAAGAAATAAATGAGAAGGTAAATAGTCACGTGCAAAAATATATACACACTTTGGCAGTTCATAAGTACCCTGTCGGGAGAACATTGAATTGAAAACTGTATTTAATTTTGATAAGGTCATACATGCATAGAAAATCTTTGGTTAAAATTGTGCTGTACTGTACTGTACTGCATAGAAAATCTTTGGTTAAAAATGTTACTTCTGACGTTGCGTCCACTGTACCACTCATCAATTAAGTTCCGTTTATCAAGAATCTCCCCCGCTCTAGTAAGTTGACTTATTTACATAAACATACTTGGTATTATGAATAATTTAAGCGATTAAGAACTATATTTGACTTGACATTGTATTTTGTGTCTTATACCGTTGCAACTAAGTCTGAGGTAAAGTTAGGAATAAGGATGCAAGACTGTTACTATTTGGTTTACTGACTTAAATAAGAGGGGCACTGTGTGACATTAAAAATGGTTAACACTCGCTTATAAAAAAAAATGGTGGACTTATGTACCTTAGGCAGGAGATCATTAAATCCTTATTAGTTTTTTTTTTAATTAGAAATGCAAGGTTTTTTCAAAAAAAAATTAATTAATTCAATTATAAAGTCCAAATTTCTCTAACAAACTTCAAAAATTAAATGAAAGGAAAGCAATGAAATCCTTTATTATTTTATTAACTTACAAAAAATGGTAAACGAACTAATTAGTTGTTGGAAATGGGCTCCATTCTCTTGAATACACTTTAATCTTCTATCTTCTTCTTCAACGTCTTCTTCGTTTCTTCCGAAATATAGGGTATATTTCGGAGGACAAACCGACAGAGAAACCAATTTTTTTTTTTGGTATTTTCCCTCTTTTTTCATCCCCCTGATTTGGTTTATGGATTTTTTTTTCTATGTACAGAAATTCGACCTCTACATTTTTATTATATGTATAGATTTAGATTATCCTACAAAGGCCTCAATCCCGCTGAAGTTGTGAGTATCCATTCCTGGCTAATTCGTCAGCCCTTTCGTTACTTCCAAACCCTACCTGTAGGTACCCAAAAGCCTATCCATGTTATAATTTCCTGACATATTTAGGGTGTGGAGCACAAAGAGAACTAATTTTGAATTAATTTTGTATTGAGATATGGCCTTGATAATTGATTGCCGCTTGGCTGTCTTGGCTTGGCTCATAATTGGTAAAATAAGAAGTATAGAAAAACGTAATTCACAATGATCCATATGTGACGTCACATTAACCACCCATACACCCTACTAATACATCTGCTGCGTAACAATTAACTGGTCAACTTGCAACCTTAATTTCAGCCTTAATTTTAACTACGAAGGTTGTAACTTGAATGGCATTCTTAATATGGTCAGCACAGGTGTTAGGGGGAGTGTTCGACCATGAAGCAATATATAAAATACTGTTTAAATAAAAGCATCAAGCTAGTTTTATTCCCTTGTTATTACCTACTATATTGTTGTGGACAATCTGAGTCATTTTCATGAAAGATTTGATCGCTTTATCTTTAGGAATTTTTGAAGTGCCCACCCACGATTCTCCGTGTTCCGAACTCTTATGAGAATTGTGATACATGTTAAGCGTCGTGTGGTAGTGGCTCATTAAAAGAATACTACCAATCCATCTCTTCCCTCGGGTGTCGTAAAAGGCGACTAATGAACTAAGAACTACAAAAACATGTAATAGCTTACAGTGGCGACGGGCTCACCACCTGTCACGCTGAGTGCAGTCACTGCTTGGTGAAGCGCGGACTATGGCTAAGGACTGCTTTTACGGTGCTTTTGCCTAGACTCTGACCAACCCTTAGGGCAATAGTCGTGATTTTATGTATATATGTCACCATCGTAAAATAGTCTTTTATTTACAACTAACAACAGTAGCATCAGCGCATTTTAAAGTTTTAATTCCTATGTACTTCACAAGACACTAGCCTATTTTGGTCACCCATCAACGCCTAAAAATTACAAGGTTGCACAGTTATCAAAATCAAAGCAAAATCAACCTGGAATAAATACAGAGGGGTATATAATTTCAATTGACAATTACAGGATGCTAACATAATCACTCAATAGCGTGCTTAGTTGATTATACAGGGTCGTAATATAACAAACATCGGATAATTTGGGAGAAAAAAAGCTATAAAAATATTGAGCTTCATCGTAGACATGCCTTAAGCGAATCGTGACCACATAACAATAACGCACGCCCAAATCGGAACTAACACAATAAAAGATATACTTAACAAAACTACTCACCGAAAACTGCTCAACAGCACAGAAACAGACAAAATTCCAGCACACTCACTTAGCACAGGTCAAACAAACACAGGAAACACAGCACAGCACAGGGAAAAGTGGGGATTCGCGGAGCTAAAGATCGGAAAACGAAAAAGGTTTCGCGGCAAAAATCGTGGCGCGAACGAGCGTTCGACTCCTACGCAGGTTAACTAGAGACTGGCGTATAGCTCGCATGCGTCGATACAACTTACTTTTACAAAGTTATACCAGATAGTTTGTAATCCAATTTCAATCTTATAATAATGAATACAGAGACGTGTTAAGTGTATATCTAACTTGGGTTCTTGCGCCCTAACACCTGCCTCGTCATAGTAAAAAACAATAGCAAACAAATATAGTAGCATAATGTACTTATGGCATTGACAACCTTTTAAGGGTGTTCACTTAAATTACGAGAGCTTTATTAAAGTTCATATATCTAAGATATTATGTGAAACACGAATGAAATATGTTTGAAGATTAGGACCAATATTGTCCGGTATTTTAGTGGGGACGCTATAGAGACTCATTATTGTGCTGGTAACTTATAACGACTGAACAGATTATTTTAAAGTTTAGAATGTTTGTATTGTAAGTTATACGTTATAAAGGTAGACATCCTCTGAAAACGAAAAAAACAATAATTCGATATTTTTCGAGGAGCTCGGTGGCTTTCGATATCGAAATAAAAGCTACCTTCAACATTGTCAGGCTTTGGATGGGTGACCATAAACCTTGTATCTCGATGTCCTCCGTGCTTCGGAAAGTACGCTAAGCCGTTGATCCTGGTCGCGATTGCATCCGTTTCTGCACCAACCCGCATCGGGCCAGCTTGGTGGTGTTAAAGCCCATACTCCTCATGTGTTTCTCCATGAGGAAGGCCTGTGCCCAGCAGTGGGACGTACATAGGCCGAAGAATACAATATTCATTCACACCAGCTAGAACTGCTTGGTATCCGATGACTCATACTCAAGTTTTCGAAATGAACAAGGAACTCTTCCCACTTAATTCCGAGTATAATCATCAAATTACACCTTACATCAATTACACACATATCACATCACTTGCCTTACTTCGTGCCCGGCACACGGGCTCTCCTGTTAAAATAGAACTGAATGTTTTTATATAAAAATCCCAGAAACTGCACTCAGCAGAGATGCCAATATTGCGATGAATGCGGGTATATTAGAGGAAGTTTGAAAGTAGCGCCAGTGACAGAAAAGATTAGGAGCAATAGGTTAGCGTGGTATGGACATGTGATGAGAAGGGATGAATGTCACATTACAAAAAGGATGCTGAGCATGGATGAGCACGGCCAACCTGATTATCATGAATTTCATTTGTTGCTACAGTGTTGGGTTTATGGCACCAACTGAAGCAACAAGTAAAATTCATGATAATCTGGTTAGTAGAGAACACTTTTCGGAGATAAAAGTGTTTTAATCTCGACATAAAACACTACTTTATCCCTTTAATGTATAATCTACTATTATAAATCCCTAAAACTACTTATCTGTTTTTATTATTATCGATAAATCTTTTCAAATTCTATTCAATTAACAATGTTTTATTAATAGCCAATAAAATTCTGATCTTATTAATCTCGATAATCACAAGTAAGAATTAAAATGGTATGATGATTCACTAGACATTCTATGAAAGTGAAATTGACAAGCAACCGGCTTCTAAGGTAACGTCCTCACTACCGCAATATGTCAGACAGACATAATATTTACCTTACTGGAATTATGTTTCAAAGCTTATTAACGATTTTCGACCTTATTTTTACAGGCAAAGATTCCATGGCTCTAGAGATTCACAGTCAATGTTTTCTTAGCTCTATTGATACTGAGAATATTAAATCTTTTAAATATAATTAAGTGACTAAGCAAGAAACTCAAAAATTATTATAACCGTAACACAATCGATGACCCAAATAACCTAATAGATTGTATTATATTGGGTCCTTACCTATGAAATTGGTGTTTTCATTCTGTCTTAGCAATTTGTCCGTAACTATTAAGTTTCAGAACATTCTTATAAAATAATTGCCTCTTCTAACAATAGACCATATATTTGAGCTCGCATTATTTAATTTGATAATTTTTTGTAAGTTTAATTGTGTTAAAATTAGACACAAAGACATGTATTTTTAACTACCTCCCGAATACATCATTTGATTTGCATTAACATAAAAACGATAAATAATTTTTATCAAGCGTGTTCACACAAATATTGCTAAAGCTTGTCTAATGATACATGCCAAATATTATTATCTCTGGATATGTCGTTGTGAAGAAAACTAATAAAATGTTAGTATGTAAAATGCAGACATCCCCAAAATCTCCATACAAAACACCAATTTCATAGGTAAGGACCTAATATGAAGGTTTGCTCGAACTGTAGATTTAACTTGTACTGCAACATCTGTCCTGGCTATTAAAATTTCGGTTTAAATTACATAAATGGTCATGGATCTTCTTTACCGGCAATAGACTTGTACTATTATGTGGGACCAAAGCGGTTACTGGCAATGACAAAGTGTGGGTGTTGTTGTGAAATAGGCGTGATGACATGTATGTCCGCCACGAAAACCCCACTTACAGGGTTCCTATAAATTCCCACGGGGTTTATTTTTTGGAGAAATGTGGTGAAAGCTTCCGATTCGACAAATCAATATAATAATGTATTTCTTTTCACAGGAGACACTAATTATATTTCGAGTACAGGTGTTATTATTCCCCCATTACTTTTCAGACTCAGTACGGTTTAATTATTTATTTCTCTGTAATATTATTATGTATATACCGTAATTACTTAACACCTCGCATACAGTGGGAGCGATAAGCTGTACTAGGTAATGTTTAAATAGCAAAACGACAACGATAATTGTGCAATAGCGGTGACTCACAGCTTTAAGCGAGCATTTCATAGCCATGATATCTATGTTTTTATTTTTTCAACACACTTCCTTATAAAGTGGCTCTAATCCCATGGCAATTAGGCACATAATGACACCTATAATCAAACTGTGACTTTTTCATTACTATTATTCACGAGTGAGTAATAGTTTTTTTTAATATTATTGGTTGAGTTACGGTTACATTTGCGCTAAAAAGCTATCCGCGAAAAGCCCAAAAAAAAGAAACCTCATTTTTTAGTCTATGGCCGATGCGCGCGCATAGGAAAACTAATTAATTTTTCCCGCCAATACGAAATTTATTAGTCAATGGCCGATGCGCGCGCATAGGAAAACTGATTAATTTTTCCCGCCATTACGAAACATTTTTCACAACTCGTCTCGTTTTCTCTTTTGAAGTTATTTAGTTAGTTATTAATTAAGATGTCTGCAAATACAATTTATGAAGAAAATGATTTATGTTGTACACCGCCCGATATAAGATGTGAAGCCCAGAACGTTATGGAAAGTTTACTACCAGAAAACTCAAAGGAAAAATATCTATTATTCAGAAGTGTGTTGAAAAACGTTGTATGATACACGTGTGTATTGATGATTACCGTCCTCGGCTCCTTAAGACCCTCGCCTGACGGCTCGGGCCTCAATGCGCCTCAGCGGTAATCACCAACATTACACACTTGTACCATAATGTACTATTAAACTTCAATGACGTTGTAGTTTATGACATTTTTTTAAATGTTGCTATGTAAAGGGAGGGTAGAAACTGGCTGAGTTTCTTGCCCGTTCTTCTCAGAACAAGGCCTCCTGGTAGTTTTTGTGAACGGATGGCGTAGTTTTTCTTTTACACGAAATATTGTAAAATGTTTATGACATTCATAAGCATGCGCTTAGACGCATCTAAACTGAATAAATGCTTTTGATTTTGATTTTTTTTTTCATGTTTGGAAATAAATATCGAATAAGTATAAGAAATATTACTTATGTTATTTAATAAATTTATACTCTGGCACAGGCACTCTTATTCTTACTCTCTCTCTCTCTCTCTCTCTCTTATTAGACTGAGACTCTTATTAGAAGGAAATAAAAATTCTCACCTCTAAAATGTGTATACATGTGTTATGCCATACATACATATAATCACGACTATTATCCCCTAAGGGTAACTCAGAGACTAGGCAAAAGCACTCCATTGCCATAGTCCGCGCTTTACCAAGGAGTGACTGTCCGCCCGCCGTTATACGCTTTGCATGGTTGTGCAGTTCTAAGTCCATCACTCGCCTTTTACGACACTCAAGGAAAGAGATGGGTTGGTAGTATTCTTTTAATGAGCCGCTACCACACTACTCGAACGTATTTATGTATAAAATTATTATGTTTATTAATGTCAATTTATGTAATTTTTGCACATACTATTGTATCTATTAGGTCCTTACCTATGAAATTGGTGTTTTGTATGGAGATTTTGGAGAATTCTGCATTTTCCATACTAACATTTTATCAGTTTTCTTCACAACGACAAATCCAGAGATAATAATATTTGGCATGTATCATTAGACAAGCTTTAGTAATATGTGTAATATTACACTTCATAAAAAATATTTATCGTTTTTAAGTGAATGCAAATAAAATGATGTATTCGGGAGGCACTTAAAAAGAGTTGTCTCCGTGTCCAATTTTAACACAATTAAACTTACAACAAATTATCAAAAGAGCTCAAAAATATAGTCTATTTTTAGACTATTTTTAGGTAATTATTTTTTAGGAATACTCTGAATCTTAATAGTTACAGACAAAATACTAAGACAGAATAAAAACACCAATTTCATAGGTAAGGACCCATTATTAGTTTTAATACCGCATGGTATTCACGGAAGATCAACGTCGAGATGCCTTTTGGGCGTTTCGAAATTGTGCAGAGCACAGATAAAGATGCAGAGTCAATGCCATTTCACAAATTTTTGATTGGGTTGCGGTAATAACGTTCTTTTACCACGATCGGCCCCTATAAAGCCACTATCTAACAAAAAAAATTAAGAAGTATGGAATCTGTGAGTTTATTAATCAGGTACTTATCTAGAGGTGGTAAATCCAGCCAACCTTCTACATAATTCACATTCGACTCTAAAACTATCCACGTAAGGTAGGGATGAAATTGTAAAAGCAAACATTGCCGAATAAAAACACAATGTATAAAGATCCGAATCTCGAAACAATAAAGCGCACATTGCAACATCCGCGTCACGCTCCGCCGGGGACAGACGGACCCACGGAGCATGTAATGAGTGTGTTTGGTAGGGCGCTAACACACTTGAAGCTATGAAGCCCTTATTGGAGTAAGAATTTTCACTACATGTTTGTGTCTAGTCCTAGTATGATCTTTAAAACTGCGGATATTGATGTAGTTAATATCTAGTTTAAGAGGAAAGTTTATGTATAAATAATGCACCAGTGCGAAACCGCTAGCCTCATATATGACGTTCTTGTTGAGTGGTAAAAAATTCAATGAAAGATCTATTTGACTTTTCTTTCTTTTTCGCGGCTATACAACTGCAGAAAACATTAAATACATACACATTGGTCACGTCTGTCTGGTCACGCTCTGGCGTCTCCATCCCTGAGAGGTAACCCTCAGGGATGGAGACGCCAGAGCGTGATAGCACTCTCATTTCGCCTCTTATGTTACATTATAACAGTTACGTTTTATCATATCGTACTTCTAAGACACTAATGGATTATAGAGGATGTTTATGTAAAATAAATAAAATTATAGAAGGCACACAACGTATATGTATTAACCAAAAACTATAGAAAAGACCACGACATATATAAAAACATCACATTATTAAACAGTACACAAAATTACTAGAGTACTTACTAGAGTTCTGTAGCCGTAGTGTAATTGTAAAACTCAACATTTTAAGTTGATATAAGAATGACAATTCCTAAGGGAAACGTGATAAGCGCCCCTAGCGGGAAGTATTGAAATCACGTATCTCATAGAAATTGACATTCTTGACGCAAATAAAAAGTAGGGGTGCTTATTTGTCGGTCGTATACGTATTAAATGTCTTGGTGTTGGTAGCAACTGTAAATAAATATTCTTGCAAGTTTTGTATCCAATATTTACATTAAGTTTTCAACATTTTACATTGTTACGGAATCTACCGTAAAACATATTATATTTCTTTAAACAGAATCTTTCCTTCCCTTTTTAGAATGAGAATTTTTTTTCAATAGAAACAATCATTCTAAAAGAAAGAGAAGTCGTTTTGAATAAAAACAAAGGTTTTTCACCCTAGTCAGTATATTTGATAAAACGCTCGCAAACCATTCGCGGAAATGTGTGCGGGCCTTAATGGATGTGTTAGTTACATTGGGCCGATACCGAGTATTGTCTTCACAATGATTTTGTAACAGCAATGAAATTATAATGGCTGTGTTATATCTAAAAATTTTGAAATACCAATAGAATTTTTGTAATAATTATGTGCCGACTCTTTACTTTCGCTTATAAAAATTCATAAAAACTAAGTTATGAAGACCCCTAGGGGGGATGCCTTCCAGAGAGAACCCCTCCAGTGGTGGTTCGCCACTACAGGCTTGAGGACGCACCACAGTTCTCGCCTTCTTTAAAATAATCTGGTGATAGATAAGTAGCCGTCAGAGGTATCAGTTTAAGGCTCTTCAATAAAAAAAAGTTATGTAATAATAATAATAGTTATTTTACAGGAAACACGGTACTTAAAATGATGGTAATATTAACTATAATGACATTAAACAGTTCTACATGTTCTAGCCGTTATGTCATCGCATCACAACATACATACATACATAAAATCACGCCTGTAATCCCCGAAGGGCTAGACAGAGTCCAAGGAGCACTGTGTTCCTTAAGACCAACCCATACAAAAATTGGGTTTGGTCAGATGAAAAACCGTGAAAGAGTAGTAACAAGTGGCTAGCTCATCGCCTACACAATCACAGACACAGTACCCAATACGCCCTTAGTCGCCTTTTACGACATGTTAGGCAAGAAAAGCAGTTGAATCGAGCCCCAGACCTCCGGATCTACACCGGGTGGGGCCAACCACTGGGGCCAACCACTGGACTAGAGAGGCGGTTGTTCAAATGCATATAGATGTGCATACAATTAATGCACTAATGATGTATCGCCAAGCTGCAGAGGTGTTTAATTCTATGATTACGCCGTTCACATATGGCCTCGAAGACGCCGCCGTATGTAAATTTTTCAAAATCTGCTACCGTGACTACCAAAATCAAAATTTTAATGCCTTACAAGTTACAGTAACCAGACGAACATAGAACCTCTCCCTTTTTTGAATTCGGTTAATAAAAACTAACTTAATAATAATGTAGTGTGTAACAGTTCCAACCCTACTGCCGAAAGGATCTACGCAAGAGCACGCGCACCGTAACACCGTAGCAGGTGCATGCGCATCTGTCTGAGTCTAACTTCGCTCGCAATTCAAATTGTGCCGATAATTGATAGAGTTTCTAGGGAGTGAATTGGTGAATTGCCTCTTATAGGAAATATTAATTTTTAATTGTGTTTAGTACTTTGTTTAACTGCTGTTGCTGGGTTACCCAATAAATGGAATTGGAAGTTATCGTTGAACGATCTACTTAGCGGGATGGCTATAGGTATGCACGGTTTCAAGATATCGCCATCTTTAATATCGCAGATATTTTTTCTTGTGAATACAAACGAAAAAGTCCAATAAAAGCTAGTCTTATATGTCAGTAGCACAATGAGTCTATCGCAGTTTCGTTATTAAAGCAAGGAAATTTTCCCCAAAATCGAGGTAACATAAACTGGGTGATCGGGCTTAGGTGGTTGTCTCAGTTCCTATTTCGATTTTTTTATACGTTATGTTATGTTTCTCTACATCGAAAGGCAAAAGGGACGAACCAACATATAGGCTAAATACTACCAATAGCCAATGAAGTCATTATGTTGATATGAGTAACATAAAACTTACAGAAAGAGTTATGTCTTTTTGTTCTATACCCGGTCATCTAGCTAAGAAAATACTACCGAATATATTCGGCACGAAATCCGAATAATTCGGCCGAATACTAATAGTGGAAATGATGCCGAACACGTCGAATCCCGAATACAAAACTCTAATAATAATCATGTCTATTATCCCCTTAGAGTTAGTCAGAGACTAGGCAAAAGCACCGCAGAAGCAGACCACTGCCATAGTCCGCGCTTCACCAAACAGTGACTGCACGTGTGTTCTGAATGACAGGTGGTGATCCCGTCGCTGCTCTAAGCTATTGGATGGTAGTTCTAAGTTCAGGTCGCTTTTTACGACACTTAAGTGAAAATATGGGTTGGTAGTATTCTTTTAATCAGCCGCCGCCACCACACAACTAAATAATCACTTTAGCAATAAAAAGAGGCTATTTCAGACCATCACACCTTACAAACTGTTGAAGAAAACGACAACATCAGTAAATCATTATTAGAGGAAACGTGTGCATTTAATTACTTATAGTAGTGCTGTTGCCTGCGACTTCGTCTGCGGTTACTATGGTGTTTTAACTATCCCACGGGAACCCTATATTTTCCGGAATAAAAAGTATGTAAGATGTTGACCAGGGATATAAGGAAACACCATTCAGATTTACATTGAAATCGGTTCAGCCATTGAGGAGATTAGCCCGTATTAACAGACAGAGAAACAAAAAAAATTAAAAATATTTTTTTTGGTATTTTCCCTTTATTTACACCCCCCTGGCTTGGTTTTTTTCTATGTACAGACATTCGACCTCTACAGTTTTATTATAGGTATAGATGAATACACAAAGTTATTTATGTTACAGTTGCATAATTAAAACCCTTTTAGTTTGTTTGTCAAATAAGTGTGAGCAACGGGGGGTCGGAAAGGCGCTGTCTCAGCGAGCGGTAGCGGTATTTGTTGCTTAAATAATTGAAGTTGACAAAAACTTTTTACCTTTTGTGATCAGTGCGTTGACATAGTGCTTGTTAAATAACTACGTGGGTAAAAAATATAAACGACAAAATCTTGAAAAAAATTTAACATTTTTCGGTGAGTTTTTTGATCCGTAGTCATAATCGTAGTAGACCACAATAGTTGAATTCTTGAAATCTAGACTAATAGTGTCAATTGAAACCTCAAAATGTATTGATGTAATCCCAGCTCCGTGGTGTGGTTAAATTTTCTGTAGTTACATTTGAAAATTCGTTTACTGGACAAGCTCCACATCATACGTTTTCGGCATTGGTTCGGTTTTCGGCATAATAAATATTTTTAAACATTCACACCTATCAACTAGCCCCATTTTAAGTAACTAATGCTGCTTGTGTTACGAACACTAGATCACGGACAAATATATATTTAATAGATAATTACATATAATTATTCAAAATATATATTAATGTATATTGGGTTCTTACCTATGAAATTGGTGTTTTTTTTTCTCTCTTAGTATTTTGTCTGTAACTATTAAGATTCAGAGTATTCCTGAAAAATAATTACCTCGTCTAAAAATAGACTATATTTTTGAGCTCTTTTTATCTGTTTTGATAATTTGTTGTAAGTTTAAATGTGTTAAAATTGGACACGGAGATAACTCTTTTTAAGTGCCTCCCGAATACATCATTTTATTTGCGTTCACTTAAAAACGATAAATAATTTTTATGATGTGTGATATTACACATATTACTAAAGCTTGTCTAATGATAGATGCCAAATATTATTTATCTTTGGATTTGTCGTTGTGAAGAAAACTGAAAAATTTTAGTATGGAAAATGCAGAATTCCCCAAAATCTCCATACAAAACACCAATTTCATAGCTAAGGACCTAATATAAACATCCAAGACTGGAGAACAAATGCCTGAAAATTCATCACCTAAACATTTGCATCCACCGGGGATCGAACCAGAACCTCTCGAGATGGCGACGCCTTGAGACCGGCGCACAGACCACTCGACCACGTAGGTCGTCAAATATTTTAAACTTACTGGTCAACCTGACCACGGATAAAAAAATTAAGAAAGTAATTAATAACTTTGAATATTTTAGACGACGACCTCCGTGGTCGAGTGGTATATACGCCAGTCTCATGGCGTGGACAGTTCGAAAGGTTCTAAGTTCGATCCCTGGGGGCAAATTTTTATGTGAAGAATACAGGCATATGTTCTCCAGTCTCGGATGTTTATATACATGTGTATTGTATATTTTTTGATTTATCTAGTGTCCGTATCACGAGCAGCATTAGTTGGGCTAGTTGATAGGTGTGAATGTCCGAAAATATATATTTATTTAATTGTCGGTGGCGGTATAGAGCTCTCTGTCAATCATGGGTTTTTCCCAAGTGCAGCTGGTGGCGCCCACGGGGCATTATATGAAGTGCTCCATCGACTGCGGGTTAAAACCGAAAGTGTACTCCAAAATAGTACAATCACGAGCATGGACATGTTTACACTATTGATAGTAAAAGACAAGAATTCAAAAAGTGTGTACATGTTCATGCTCGTGACTGTACCGTCCAAGAATCACTTGAGCAGGATCTCTTTCTATTGTATGTGAATTAAGTCTATTTGGCGTACGCAATAAGGTTTACCTTCTATATAATCGCTTTTAATTTAATAGCCACTTTCTTGGATGGGTTCAAAGTGTCGAAAGTGGCTTAGTTTTCTATACCAAAAATCTTTAATACACTACGCCGCTTTTCTAATTTATTATGCAAATAACTAATAGAGCTGTCTATTGTTCTACTTAGTTAGATTATCGAATGCTGAAGATTTTCCGACATATAAAAATTAACTGCCTTCCCTAATGCATTATACGTAGATTTCAGACAAACTTTGCATCAACGTTTAACATTTTGTAGTAGTAAGAAGTGGGCTATTTAAATCTATTTAGATCTATCTATATCGTTAAAGTCCAAAGCCTATTTAACATAAAGAAATGAGCACAAATCTATAAAACTATTATTATGCTGTTTCGCATATTAATTATTTAAAGTTCGAAGTCGTAGAGGTTCATTATCTTTATATCAAAGCCGTTTTATAAAGTTAACTATATCATAAGACGTCTAAGCTTTGATAATAAAATATAAATAAGTTTGGTATTTTATAAACAGATAGAAAGCAAGCTTCATTCCGTAAGAAATTTGAACAAAGTAAATCTTACATTTTTTTTAAGTTTTTTGGATTTGTAGAGTAAAAAATTTTGTCCTGAAACAGGAAATTACGCATTAAAAATAGGAAAATTCACTTTTTATGTTTTGGATTTTTCATTAAACTTCCATGAAAAATATCCATGCTATATTTTCATTGAGTAAATTTTTCATACTATAGATACTTTGTTTGAAATCATTCAACACCTAATATTCATGTTCATATTAAGGAACCCTTACTCTATTGATATGACGAAGCCATTTCCAACAGATCAATAATCATTGAGTTTTTTTACCGTATTCATATGACAAGCATCTTTCGCTTGTACCACGTTTGCGCCTCTAATAATTGGTACAACCCGGTTCCTTTGCCCGCCTTGGTACCAACCAGGTTGTGCCAACAATTAACGATGAGTTTCACATTACACCCTCCGTGTCGATAACAAAGGCTAAGGCTAAATGGGTTTTATAAAAACTTTAACTAGGGTTAATGTTAATGAATAATTGAACTTGGACATTTTACTGAAATGGTGTGAGGTTGAGGAACAAAAATTAAAATAATTCACAAATAATTCCACATGCTGTAGTTAATAAGAAGGCGAAGAATGATGCTATGTAAAACCTCTTTCAGGCACCAAAAAAGTTTTCTGACTATCCAAGCTAAAATGACACTGGCACAGAAAAACATAGTAAAATTTCAAAAAATTACTCTTGAAAGGTTTTATATTGTATAGATATTATTATTAACTGAATTATTCGTAATGATAGAATTATGACTTTTTTGTTTATGTAGAAGACCTACATATTACATTTAATCCTTATTTATTGATTAAAGCCAACCAAATACACAACAAACTCATTTGTTATATCTCACTAAAGGTTCTCTATTTTGTCTCATAATTTTTGATCCATAATCTAAAGTGTCATAATCATCGTGTGTCCGAATGATAAGTAGCCCTCACTTGCCCGAAAACTGAAATCCCTAAATATGATTTGACATAATATTTTTTTACTAAAAATATCACAATCAATATTATTTAAAAGACATAAAAGGCTTGTCGATAAATAGTTGTAAGTCCTAACGTAATATTTCATAATATAACGTGCCCTAAAATCGAAATGTCATAAATAAATAACCTAATTTAGGTTTAATGTTATATAACTAACAATATTATTATAAACCATCATTAGGACATATAAAATTATTCTAAACCACCATTCGGACTTACAAAATAATACAATATAACACTTAAGTCATGTGACTTTATAGAAAGAAAATTTAGATATTTAATTATTATAGCAACCGATCATATGACACAGAAGCGTTAGAACTAAAGACGATAGGCAATATACAGTTTCGTATATACGCGAAAATTATGGAAAGTGATAATTATAGCAAACATGTTAGGGATTATGATTTTCGGACTATCGATATTCGGAGAAGAAAGGGAATACCCTCACTAGACTTTTTTTATTTAAGATGGGTCTGCTCTTGACTTCAATCTAGCTGAAGACAAAGATGATCTCGACGATGGAGCGAGCTTACCCAGAAGAAGCCTATTCACTCGCGACTTAAATAGATTCGGGTTATACGAGCTCGGGAAAACTGACGCTGGCAGTGAATTCCATTCCTTGGCTGTGCGTATTATAGATGATGACGCAAAGTGCTTAGTACGTATGAAAGGAATATCAACCAAGTACGGACTACACATGGCGGTACGGCTGGATTGCCGATGAAGGAGATGGTGGGACCAGCTCGTGGGGCTCTTGAGCACACTCTCCGAAGTACAACCTGTAGAAGACTGACAAGCATGCGACTTTGCGGCGATGAGCGAGACTGTAAAGGTTGGTCTCCACCAACCGGTCGTCGCCAATAAGCTTCTTAGCTCTGCGTTCAATAGAGTCGAGTGCGGCAAGTTGGTATTTAGCTGAGCCATCCCAAAGGTGTACTCCGTGCAGGATCGGACTTGTTAATGTAATAAAAAATACATAGAATGTATGAGTGTCGGTGCGTTACGACTGTGGATAACCATAGAAACTCACTTGTTTGAATTCCACGGCGATTAATATAGCGATATGATGGTAATTTGTCATTCACCAAGCGTAACTTCGTCGTGATGTGAGGCATGTTGTGTTTGTACCCTGCCCGTTAGCGAGATCGTGGCCATGAACCATAACTGTGTAACTAGAATGCTACTTTACACATTTAACGTATTAACACGCCTATATCCCCGAAGGGGTAGGCAGAAGTGCAATACACAACCAAACTTTGCCAGTTATTTTGTAAGCTATTAATATGCCTTCGTAACAATTTTTCTGATAGGTAACTATATTGTGAAAGAATGAAATAAACCAAATCACAACACAAGAAATATATTAAGCTAACAAGATCCGTAATGATATATCTCATCACAATGAAATGTCTACAACTACCTACTAATAAAAAAGTCAATAAAACTCGGTTTTTAATATGCAATATATTTACCTAAAGACCAACTGTTTGAAATTTGATATCTAATAAAAAAATATTTCCTTTCGATCGTTGTTCTCATTTATTCCACTACTAGTTTTGATATGGAATTTAAAATACCTAAATATATAATAATATGGGTTTAAGTTTTATAACTTGACTATAATTTTCGGTTAACATGAACTTTAGTTATATGTTAAAGTAGCTAAGTGAAGATAACTTACGCAGGGGCGTTCTTGTTCAAAATTCATGTATGGAAGGCATTATTTGACTGAATTAATAAAACCGGCCGTGATATGATTGATGGTGTACCAAAAAGGCATTAAGTAGAACCGTACCTAAATATTACAAAACATGAACTACTTGAAGGGGAATTTTAGTTTTGAAAAACTAATGGACTTGTCTACATAATGAGCACTTAAGAATGTTTTCTGTTATGGTAGAAAGATAAATAACCCAATTTTTATTTTAGAAATACGATTTTTATTTTGAATTCATTCTAACTTGTGTTATTGCTTTCCAGTGCGCGTTTTTACCTAATTAAAAGGGAATAATAAAACGAGCGACTATAAAAAAACATGACTGATGATGACATACTGTTTTAATAACTTGAGCGGTATGAATTTGAGTAAGCGAAAAATTAACTAAACTAACGACGAATATGACAAAAAGTGGGTTGTGTGTGATTAATCTAATAATCCATGTCAGATATTAAATTCTATCTGTGTTATTGTTTTACTCCGTGGTCAGGTTGACCAGTAGGTTAAAATATGGACCAATGGCGAAAACATAAATATGATGTCGTGCAATGACAGTGTGTCCAAAAGGTAAATTTTGAAATAAAATAAATATCTTCAAACATTCACACCTATCAACTAGCCCCATTTTAAGCAACTAATGCTGCTTGTGTTACGGACACTAGATGACGGATAAATATATTTAATAGATATACATATAAATATCCTGAATATATAAATATATGTAAACATCCAAGACTGGAGAACAAATGCTTGAAAATTCATCACCCAAACATTTGCCCCCACCGGGGATCGAACCCAGGACCTCTCGAGATGGCGACGCCTTGAGACCGGCATTCAGACCACTCGACCACGGAGGTCGTAATTTAACTAAAGTTAAATAATCATAGACAATTTAACCACAACACGGTGCGGGTGATGATAAATTGAATACGAACAACACTTCGTATTCTATTCATTATCATATGGGTTGGGGTCGTCCACATCTGGACATAGGAATTCCTTAACTATAACTGAGTCAGCACGGTACTACGATGGAATAGACACTGCTTAGACAATCGTGAGTTCACCTAAATACAGATAATTGAAATTACATCTAAAGACTCCTTGTTAGTTTGACGCATTGGAAATTACAAAAATACCGACCAAGAGCGTGTCGGACCCAAAGCATAATCAAAATCAAATCAAAATCAAAAATATCTTTATTTTATAGGCTTGATATACAAACACTTAAAAACGTCAATTTATGAATAAGTGAATCTACCACTCGCTCGGAACGCAGACATCCCCGAGAAGAGCGAGCCAGAAACTCGAGGGTTGCTCTTTTTTTTTCACATTTTTTACAATTCTTGTTTTTTATAAATGTTAGGCTAGTACAATCAAGTGGGTGAACATAGATATTATGAACATAGATTTTTAGCATTATAATCAGGAAGAATATATAAGCACTTGAAACAATGGACGATGTTGAAATTCGCTAAGCAATTAAGATAAAAACTAATCAATTAAAAATAATATTACTTCTATGGTCGGACCACACTCATTGTAGAGTTCCGTAGTTTCCCGTCCGTAGTAAAAATAGCCCAAAGAACAGCGCCATCTATCGATTCAAACTAGACGATTTAATATGAATGTTTCGGGTTTTCGGTGGTAATTTTCGTTTGCGTGAACCCATTCAAATAAATAAATATCCTCAGACATTCGCACCTATCAACTAGTTCCATTTTAAGCAACTAAATGCTGCTTGTGTTACGGATACTAGATGACGGATAATAGATAAATACATATAATTATTGAGAATATAAATAATAATATACATATATAATGAACACCCAAGACTGGAGAAAATGTCTGAACATTCATCATCCAAACACTTGCCTCCACTGGGGATCGAACCCAGGACCTCTCAAGATGGCGACGCCTTGAGACCGGCGTACAGACCACTCGGCCACAGAGGTCATCAAAAAATAATTCTATTTCTATTAATAATTCTTGTTTTTTTTTTGAAAAAATATAGGTTCCGTGTAATAAAATATTTAAATGAGGATAAAAAAATGCTTGCGGTTAAATTACAAATTTTGTTCAGAAATTGAAAAACTATTCAACCCTTAAGCTGAAATAAATTTCCTAGAAAGTCTTTATAAAGTTCTTCGTTTAAATTTATTTTACATATTTTTAAACTTATGGCTCATAAGTTTTTTTTTAATTTAACTGAATCAAAAAATGTTATTAAAAAACATAAAATAAGTAGCGGTTTGCTAACAACATTTTTTGATTCAGTTAAAAGTAAAAAAAACTCGATAGGGTTAAAATTAAAAAAAACACTCTCCACTTTACGTGTAGGGGAGGTACCCTAATAAAAAAAAAATTCCACTTTTTATTTAGCACTTTGTCGGCGTGATTAATATACATATTGGTACCTCCAGCTTTCTAGTGCTAACGGTGACTGGGATTATCTGCGGCCGGACAGACATACAAACGGACTTGACGAAACTATAACGTTTCCTATTTGACTACGGATCCCTAAAAACAGGTGCACCTCCTGTTTTTTGTCTCACAGCCCTTAGGATTGTCACGATTCCATCAAACCAACAAACGACGACCAACTGACCATGACCATTCCATATTAACCAACACTCTATACCAATAAATGCACGACTATTCTCTAATGACAAAAATTAAAAATATTTTTTGTAAAAAGAAAGAATAAAGTACAACATGATCCTTCGGGCTGGATATGCCGCAATGAAGTTACATTTAGATGCTTGCTTTAAGTATAGTTCGGAGTTCTAAGGCTCATAAGACTTTTCCGCTTGGATTATAATAATTGAAAACTCTGCTCTCGAAATTTATTTTTATATGGCTGCATTTTCATTTATTTACCTTTTTTTATTTTTAGCTTTGTGCAGTCGTGTATCCTTCCATCTATAGAAAACCTATTATCTCTTACTATTGTTGCTGTAGCTAAATGTACAACAATCGCTTACGAAACATTATCCTAAATAGGCCACCATTACAAGTCATTCCTTTGACGTGGACACGACTCCCGAAAATACCGGATTAGCTCCACCCTCACAAAAACGGAATTCCATTGCAGGCCTGTAAATCTGGGTTATATTAAGCATATCCTGTGTCCGGACGTGTGCGTGCAGTAGGCCCACTGGGCAACGCTCGCACGAACGATGACGGTGCGATGTTAATATCAAATTTTTTTTTAAATACTGGTTTTTAATAGTTTTTATCACAATAGTCCGATAGTACGTGCATTCGGTGCCGGGTAGAATTATTTACACATCGTGTATGAAATTATTTTAGGATGTTTTCTGAAAACCTAAATTATTGACAAGGAAGAGCGTATTGCCACTTTAAAAGCCAGCAACGCATTTGTGACTAATTTGGTGTTGCGAATATCATTGGGCGGTGGTCGTTGCTAACCATCAGGTGACCCGTCTGCTCGTTTGCCTTTCCCATAATAAAGAAATCTGGGAAATCTCATTTTGATAGCGCAAGAGAAGTAAAAACAACAAGTTCTTAAAATCTTCGACCTTCAAATGTTTGCATTACAAAAAAGCCCTATTTTCTCTTACTATATATTTTTTGTTTAATATATCAATAACATCAGCCACATGCAATTCAATTATTTGCATTACAAAAAAAAAAAAATTCTCTTACTATGTATTTTTTGTTTAATATATCAATAACATCAGCCACATGCAATTCAACTAAACATATTTCTCTCATTTTGCACAATTTCACGATGTCTTTGGTCTGTAACATTCAGCATTTCTTTGTTCAGCATGCTGACGGGTTTCGCAAATCTTCTTTCCATCTTGCCGGAGAGCTCTGTGGCCGTAAACTCTAGGTAGGTAAATAAAAATACACAAATTCTTACCCAAAATGTATTTTACCAAACTCGCAGTATATTCCTTCGTGTGTAGTGTACGTCGTTAATTTCAAGTGTAATCTAAAAGATTGTGAGCTGAGATTGTGGGATTGGCGGTTCGCGTGCGTTCCTTTGCCACGCACCGCCATTAACGGCCGAACTAAAAATGAAAATATACCAGTTTCCATACATAATTACGGTTTTCTTTGCATAGAGAAAATTTTCTTATTGTAGCCAACACGCTTGGAATGGTTTAGGCCGGTTATTTATTTACCAAGATTATTTTGAAAATGGAAAGGTTTTTCAAAATTTTATTGTAGTCTAATTTAGTTACCGTTTTATATAAAAAAAATATTACACGAAAAGACAAAACATGCTTAGAAAAACTTTGAATATGTTAGGCATTTGTCGTCATTTAATAGAATAAGCTGATTAAGATAATATTTATTATCCTCCTTTAACGTAATAACTGGCGTAGGTACGACGTAACGCCATATACCCTACCTATAGCAGTAGCAGAGTTGGGATGGACGAGGCACTACTCGTTCGTGAGGCCGCGGGAAAGACTGTAACACTGAGTTTGAATAAAACTTATGTACAGTTCATTGTGAATATCGCTTGCCTCACATTGTGCCCGGTGCATGGCAACAGGCTCGCCACCTGTTACATGGGGACCTAACATGTCTGGCGAAATGTGGGTGTTTAACAGAGGCGTAATATCATCACGCCTCTTGTGGATGTTATGATAGTTAGAATTGATGCACTAAAAGTAATTATACGGTTTATTATAAGAAAAATCCTTACTAGATTTTCAACAATAAATATTCATTTGCGAGGTTCTGGTAGTCTAACGAGCTGTTCACTGTAATGATTAAATGTGTTAAATTCTAAGACTGTTACTCGGTGTGTTAACGTAATAATTCCTGTCTCTCTCATTATCTCTACATTATTAGGTTTATGAAAAATCAAACAAAAAAGTTATTATTTTATATTTTTATTTTCATTTTTTTAATTTATATCAACCTGCTATCGTCAATATTGGCATCTTTATGAAATATAATATTCCCTTTTCTTTAATGGAAGAATTAAAACAAGGCTTATTTAATTTGGCAAATCCAAATTAACCTCAGTAACAATTACAAAAGTAGATATTTATAAAACATAAAATGTTTATATAAAATATACATTTTTTACAAAAATGTAACATCGTAGGTCTAATTAACTACAAGACTATCGCTTTATAAAATACTTTACATCGACTAATATTGCTATTAATAATAATTAAAAATAAACAAAATCAGAATACAGATATGCGAATTCTTGAAGTATTATTTTCAGATTATTTACACGAGAATAAAATTAAAAGCTAGATAAATTAATATTAAATAATATACAAAATGTACATTAGAATAATTATATTAATCTAAATATACACAGGTGGAGACGAAAAAGCTTTTAATAAAATTTTATTTTATTTACTTTAGATTGAACTTTATGCTCCCCGACATAAGATACATGTTCATCTACTACCGTAGAGTTAGTTAGCCCTTGCTTGACTATGATGAAAATGTCATTCAAGGAATTGAGAAGACGTTGAGATAATATTTAACATACCATCAGTACATGTTCAGATCTATAAAGCTAAGGACAAGTACATCAATACTGCATCGAATGAGAGCCAGCTACATCGAACATCCAAGGAAATGTGGGCCCAAAGAACTTTAATTTGGAGAAACCATCATAGCATTAAAAAACTTAAAATAAAAATCTTCAATAATTACCATATTTAATAGTAACTGACAAAGGTTCGCAAAGGAAGTCCCAAGGTTTTATAGGATAGGGCTTTAAGAACTAAGCAGTAGAGTCCATTTTTCCAGTTACATGGATGATTTCTCCAAACCAAAGTGTAAACTCCGAACATACAAGAATGGTAATAGGAAATATTGTACTGGGCCCGGGAAGGAATGAAATATAAGGGTAAGCTCTCATCGGAGCACACCACCGACTCGTTAAGTAGCCGTTATATACAAAGCATTTTTGGCCTGACGAGTCCTAACTCGGTGGAAGATTCCCTAAGTAAATTAACACAGCAGACAAACTATTCCGGTGGGCAAACTATAATATAAATTACGTATGTATGTACAATTTGAAATAGTTCGTCCTGTCTGTTCTTACATTTATGTTTGGCATTTAGTTTGTGACTCTCCATACACTATTTTGTACCTAATTTCCATTCTTTTGCCGCACTATGGCACGATTGCAGGCTTCCATGCGTTTCAAGGCACCAATAACTTAAGGCACGATAGTTTGTACAAAAATACATAATGGGCACTGTATAAATATCAGATAACTAAAATATATTGTTGGGCTTAGAATTCAGAACCGGTCTGTATCAAAACCTAATTAATGTTTTGAATTTTTCTTCTGACGTTATTGTAAAAAAAATCGGTTCAAAAATCTAAGTTAATTTTCATTTTCTTTTCGCTACTTCCCGAACTCTTTATGGCACTGTATATGAGTCGAACACTGCTCAGAGTCCAGACATAATAATACAATACATTTAAATATATTACCAATAACAAATACATAGCGGTATATAACATATAATTTTCACTTCAGTCTTCATTGCAGAAATCTCAATAGGCAATTAAAATCACAGTAAATATTTAGTTGCGAATCTATAATATGGTGCCGTTTTTCTAATGGCCAAATTCTTGGGATGTTTGAATCGTTTATTCTATATTCCAAAAACATATTTGAATTGATCAATGAACAAAAATTATTAATCACTTTACTATCAAATTGCATGTAGTTCTCTGGTTAATATTGGAAGCCCATTTCATCGAATACTTTTACTATCTTGAAGGCAAGAATTTGAATAAATTTTCCACTCCAAACGATTCAAACGCCCCACACTCACTCAAACCTGAACACCCAGAACTCTGTCAACAACAAACTCATATCTCACATCATCAGTCTTTTCTTTCTCTTCAGCTTCATCACACTTGGGCAGGTCTTGATAATTGTCTTCGAGGCAGGGGTTCTTGCATTCTATGACTTGTTCGCTGATTGTAACGGTCTCGTTTTGCGTGGCCAGCTTGGTCCGGAGCTCGTAGAAGGTCTTGGAGGACCTCCCGTCGGGTGTACGTCTCTCCTCGAGCTCGTCTTCCCAGTCATCGTCTGATGGTTCCTCTTCATTTGGTGCTACTGGTACGAGGCTCTTGCTGCGAGTGAAGAACGCCATTTTTTCTCTGTGGGCAAAATGAAAATAATTTTAGGATGTCTAAAAAAACTACACTGTTAATGTGGTGCTGGGTGCTAAGTGACAAGATTTCATTGTCTCGCCATCTGTAAGGTCCAGGGTAGTCCTGGTGGGGGTAATCCATATGTAATGACTACAAAAAAATTTGTAGTGTCTTGGATTTTAATAGTAGTTTATGTCACTGTCACATAATAAAGGTATAAATAAATATTTTTATCTACACTCATGTTATAATGTTCGAATTATGACTCACTCTCGCAATCATAATGACATACGTTTTAACACAGATGATAAAGGCAAATGTTTTCCAGGCAGCCAACAATAAATAAAATTAATTACATTCTTTGGTTTATTTTCTTTGAAAAATGAGTGTAAATAAAGTAGATTATGTAACTGCACATAACTCGGTAATAAAACACTCGCGTGATACTATTAAAAACCACGCGTGGTTAAATAACCTATATTATGTGACAGTTACATAAACTACTATTACAGTTATTTTATTTAAAGTTGCCACTTGTTACTACTCTTTCATTTTTCATATGACCAAACCTAAATTTTGTGTGGCTAAATGTGGTCTTAAGGAACACATGCTCCTTGGACTCTGCCTACCCCTTCGGGGATTACAGGCGTGATTGTATGTATGTATTTAAAGTAGTTTAAAAAATTGTTTGTATGAACGAGGACATAGGGAGGTAGCGAGAGTTGATAAGATTACTAACTTATTTTACAATATTTAAGTTGTGATATTTTGTACTATGTCTGTATAGGACTGATATATCTGTAAAGACAAAAGTCCTAAAAAAAAATAAAGAGAAATTTTTTTTTTCTAAATTCCTTTTGTTATTATGGCTGTTTAAAAAAGGCTAACTGTTGAGTTTCTTGCGGCACTTCTTCTCAACAGGCCATTCACGTCGAAGTGCTAGTAGGAAAAAAAATATTGACGTGCAAAAGTATTTAATGTATTCTAATTGCAGAATAAATGATTTCATTTCATGTCATTTCATAACAGATGAAAATAGAAGAGGAAATGTCACAAATCATAAAAATGACATAAGAGCAGGGAATGATGGTGAACATACTTGAAGGTGAGCAGGTCAGGCTTCCTGCCGCCCTGCCGCGAGCGCCGCAGCCGGTAGATCTCGCGGCAGGTGCGGTGCAGCAGGCGCGTGGCGCGGGCGCCGGGCTCCGCGCTGTTGGCCAGCAGCCGCCGCAGGGCCTCGTCCTCCGCCACCCACGCGGCTATGGCCGGGTCGCCGCGAGCGCAGGCCTCCTCCAACCTAAACAACAAACCAACCAATTTGAGTTTGAGATTTGCAATTTGGCCTCCTTACTCTAAACTGTCGGTACGCGGATTCGGTTCGGAAAGCCACGTCCCGTCTCGCTCTTATCCACCGCAATAAAAAGGAATAGAGATTCCGTGATTAGTTTAGTCTCCTAATTTTTATTTAATATACAGTTTTACGGCTCTGGTTGCAGGACCTTTTGAGCCACACGTTAACAGTAGAACACTTTTATTCAGTAGTTTGAATTGAAATGCTAGTGTATTGCATTTCAATGCATCTTGGGAGAGTTTGGCGTCAAACGATCGATGGTAGACACTGTGGTGTTACTTCGATGAGGTGGATTACCACGATAAAAATCCCATCGTTTTTCACACCACTTGACGATTATTACAATGATCCTCCATATTGCTCATCATTATTGTCACTTACTACACAAAACTACACTGATTTAACGCAACAAGATCAACTCCGAAACCATATTACAATCACTGATATCACGCCAAAAACTCCTCTCGTTTAGTTTCCTGTGTTGGTCGGGGACACAAAAAGAATATACCGACTGCTTTTCTTGCCTAGCATGTAAAATGCGACTAAGGGCGTATTGGGTACTGGGTCTGTGATTGTGTGACTGTGTGACTCTTTCATGATTTTTCATCTGACCAAACCCAATTTTTGTATGGCTAAATGTGGTCTTAAGGAACACAGTGCTCCTTGGACTCTGCCTACCCCTTCGGGGATTGCAGGCGTGATTGTATGTATGTTTAGTTTCCGACAGTTTAGAATAAGGGAGCTGAGTTGTCGCGGACACAATTATGAGGAAAATCAGTTACAAATAGCAGTCGGCAGTTCCCAAACGCAAGATAGTTCAAAGATACAAAAAATTATGAAACGCTAAAAATTGCCCCGCTTCCACTTCCCCCTTTGCCCTCCCAGTGCGCACTTACATTTCCCCGATTTGCGAAAAAACCGGCCTTTATCATAACAAACGGATTTTTGGAAATCGACACTGGTGAAAATTTACCGAAATACCTATTCCCATGAATTGTGTGCGGTGTCCTTTACTTCGACAGCGAAAATTGTATATTAATGATCAGCAACTTATTTCATTTCAACAATATAAGGTAGCATTTTTAGCGGGTTGAGAATGTAACATTTTAGTTGATTTAAAACGGAAGTGATTTCTGTTTGCTTCACAACCAACAATGGTAAGATTGGTCCTTCGAGCGGGATAAGCGACTGACCTCTTCTTGAGGTGCGCGAGGTGCGCGATCTCGTTGCGCAGGTCGGCGAGGCGGTCGTTCTGCGCGCGCAGGTCCAGCGCCAGGTCCAGCGACGTGCGCGCCGACCGCGTGCGCGGCGAGCTGCGCCGCAGCGGCAGCGCGCCGGCCGGGACGCGGCCCCATCTGAACACAACATATTACATTATTTTCTATCAATATTCCAAGTCATTATCATTCTACACTCATTTTTTTATACCACTAAGATGGCAATCGAGCAAACTGATGGGATTTGTGAATAATTATATGAAATATTTACACAATAAGTACAATATGGATATAAAAGTCTTTCTAAATATTTCAAACACAGGAATTCTGTTTTCAAATTAAAACTTTGGTTTGTGATAAAAGTGAATAATTGACCAACTTATAATATTCTATTTATTTGAATATACCTCTGTAGTCGCAGATTACTAAATAGTTACTACTTAACTGTAGTTGCATTATTTACATATTTTACCAAACAATTCACAGGACAATTCTCTTTGCCTATTCTTCGAATTTATTTACCTTAGAGATCTGCGCTCGCGCACGCTCCTGTCGAAAGGTATTCCGGCAGCGGGCGGCGGGTGTAACGTCACTCGTCGCGCGTACTGTGCCATGGACGAGTCCGACTCCGAACGATTTAGCCTGGAATAGTATAATTAATATAGAAAACTTTGCAATTTAATCCACCCTTAATAAATCTTTTTTTTTTCTTGCTCTTTTCCCACTTTAGGTGGGGTCGGCACAACATTCTTCCATTCTCCTCTCACTCGTCAGCTCAGCATCCACTTCTTATATCCTCATATCATTCCTTGATAGATCATATAAAATCCTAAAGATAGTTGATTTAGCAAAAAAAGATTGGTGCATCAGCCATTCTCTTACTAGAAGTTATAACATTAACATACGATATTATTAGAGATTGACGACCTCCGTGGTCGAGTGGTCTGTACGCCGATCAAGACGCTGCCATCTCGAGAGGTCCTGGGTTCGATCCCCAGTGGAGGCAAGTGTTTGGGTGATGAATTTTCAGACATTTGTTCTCCAGTCTTGGATGTTCATTATATATGTATAATGTTATGTATATTCCGAATAATTATGTGTATTTATCTATTAAATATATTTGTCCGTCATCTAGTATTCGTAAGCAGCATTTAGTTGCTTAAAATGGGGCTAGTTGATAGGTGTGAATGTCTGAGGATATTTATTTCTTTCTTTCTTTCTCTTACCTATGTAACATCTGTTCTGATTGTTGGGATTTTGGTTTGGATTACAAAATGTTTATTAGGATTACCTCTAATATGTGTGTAAGCGTGGTGATTATGTTTGTAATATTAGGTTGTTTATTTTGTATATGAAAAAGACCCGTTATTAGCCTTAAATTGAATATTACCTGCAAATATAATGCCCTTTGCTGATGCTCTGAGGTTGAGGTGAAAACGTTTGAGATCTTTTTATTGTGGCTAAAGATTCTTCAGGATTTGCGTTCACTTGCTGGCTTTTCCTGTGAACAAACCATTTGATTTAATTTATAGCAGATTTATTTGAAATTAAAAGAAGAATAGACTACACAAACATTATTTGAGAACAAAACCTTAGGATGTCTTGGTAAGTTTGTAAGTATAATATAGGGTCGATAATAAATCAACTTTATTTTATTGATAAAGATAATTGTTTAATAAGACATACAAGCTAAGTATCATTTACACACTAAAATTTATTTGCTGGTTGAATTTACTGTGGAAATTTTGGTTTAGATTCAAAATAACAAAAAAAGAAATCCATATTTTTTCAGTAAGTGTCAATTAAAAGGAAAGAGCAAACTTGTAAAGAGCACATCAGTAGCTATATCACATAAAATTATTAGATGTTTTATATACATTTTTCGTAAGTATCAAAATCACTCGATCACACTACAATAGTTTTAGTACAGTTGCAAAACCTTATTATTAGAGTTCTTTAAAATCTCGATACATTCACATTGTGCTGTGCTCCATGCCTGTCATGCAATAAAAATAAGAGAAAACATGCACTAATGAAGACAAATCATGTTGGCATTGCCATGTGTATTGATTTAATTGATTGAATATTTCAATAGTTGTCTTTTTTACATTTTATAAGTTAGTTTAGATTTAATACTTTGAAATACACCGCAAAAATACCATCAAATAAGAGAATTATAGAAAATAAAGAGCTGATTATAAGTTCATTACTCAAACGGAAACATTTCTGCTTTTATTTGAAAAATATTTAAGACCTAACGATGCATCAACTTATTCATTTTCATGTAAACTAAAACAAACGTAGAACACACAGCAATATCAACTTTACGGTCAACAACACAAGAACCAAAAGCGTCCACATCCACGCACGATGTAAACGTACCTATATACAGTAATATATACAGTGTATGTACGAGAGCGGACGGTACTAATGTTCTAGCGAGGCGAAGTCGGGCCTGCCATCTGCTTCCACCCGAAGCTTCAAGTATCTGATGGGAGAAACCTTACTGTTTACTCTTTGCCATCACCTTTCTTGACCTATTTTTTCTTATATCATCATCAGCCTACATAAACCTATTACTGAACGTTAGTCTTCCCTTATCTGCGCAAGTTCTGTCGCATCCAACGTTTATGCCAAAATCGATTTGTGGTATCTCAAGAACCCTTTTACCCCAACGGTTCTTATTTACCATACACTCGAACACTAAGAAGAAATCCCATAAAACTTTGCATTGGTGTGACTTTTTTGTATATTAGGTCCTTACCTATGAAATTGGTGTTTTGAATGGAGATTTTGGGGATGTCTGCATTTTACATACTAACATTTTTTGAGTTTTCTTCACAACGACAATTCCAATGATAATAATATTTGGCATGTATCATTAGAAAAGCTTTATCAATATGTGTGTGAACACGCTTGATAAAAATTATCCATCGTTTTTATGTTAATGCAAATCAAATGATGTATTCGGGAGGCAGTTAAAAATAATTGTCTTTGTGTCATATTTAACACAATTAAACTTACAAAAAATTATCAAATTAAATAATACGAGCTCAAATATATAGTCTATTTTTAGAAGAGGCAATTATTTCATAAGAATGTTCTGAAACTTAATAGTTACGGACAAATTGCTAAGACAGAATAAAAACACCAATTTCATAGGTAAGGACCCAATATTTCCATTAAGATTATGACATGAATACTTTACACCATACAATACCAGTACCACAGTTAGTTAGTACAGCTTCAGAAATCGTAAATGTCTTCCACCACATGATTATGTAAATAAAAATAAATATATCCTCATACCAACATAAGTACACTGACGAATATAATACCCAACCACCACATTTGCTTACAATATAGTGACGTCACTACTCACCTCCGCAACTGTCTCGCTCCCTCCGGACAGAAATTGCACTCAGTATTCGTCTCTTTCTCAGCCGTTGTTGGATTTAGGTACTCTTCCTCCAGCGCTAAATCTTCAGGAATGTAGTCTTCAAAGGAGTCTTCTTCTACTATCTGTTAGAGGAAAAAATACCTTATCAATAGGAGGATAAAATACAGTTTTGAATCTAGATAACATTAATTACTTCTAAATTAGATATCCTCTTAACACATTGACTGTCCGCATTTAGCGACTGCCTGCAATTGCCAGATCATTGATCCACCTCGTATTATAAGAATGTTAAGAAAACTCTTTAAATATTCTTAGAGAGTCAAGGAGTATCCTTTCAGTGATAACTTATGTTATAAGAAACGTAAAGCCCTTTATTTAAAATAAATTATAAAGTACCTGATTAAGTGGTTCCCTGGATTCGTCATCATCAGAAGCGGAGTTGTCCCCACAGTCCAGGTTACATTCCGCACCCATCATACTTTCAGGACCTATATTGAACGAAAATTAATAATTATTATTGAACTCATTATAAATAAATTCAATCAAACAACAATTTTTATGCAGAATTTGGGAATAGTTTGTAGCACCTTTGGCAAATTCGCAATTTTGCTACTTTGAATAATTTAATAGGTGCATTTTGAGTTATTAGTAATGCATTTTGACAGTTGTTTGTAGTGAGATTATTCGATTCCCATACCAATGTTACTATTCAGACTGTAGTCAGAAAGGTTTCATGCTAACTAAAGGATCTTAGTATTCAATTTATATTTTGTGTTTATCTGTTTATGTAATATGATTTAATGGTAACCCTTAGGGTGGTTTCATAGTTACGCTGACCAAATGTACGTCCAAATGTATGGAAATCTCGCCGGCCCTGTTGGCCAGCACTGGCAGCTAAAGTAGCTATAAAACGTCCCTTAGTGTTTCTCAGTGGGAGACTAAATATAGACCAATAAAATGTTTCATTGACCACTTTGGTCAATATCATTTTGAAAAATAAGACTTACAGTTCTTCCTATAAAGTCTATTTTCAGTGTTCTCAAATCTTCAAAGGTAATCGTGAGTTAGATGTTAATAGAATACAATTAAAACTGTATAATAAATCAAATTAACTTCTTAATATTCATAGCAAAAAGTGTAAGCCATTTAATTTGGATTAGACTATGGGTGAAGCAAAAACAGAGATGATTAAAATATTAATCCTCTTAAATTAAACAAAAAATGCTTATAAATGGGACTAATTAATATAAGCATGATAATTAAATGTTATTGGTTGCCGAAACTGAATACATCAGATGATGTCTAAAACCTAATAAAAATTCAATTAGGTGACCGGAAATTCCAACGAAATGGTAATTTAGGCGTTATCTTAAGTGTTGCTATTTAAGGCGATAATAGCAATCTTTCTACTCCTTATCAAACTATTCAAGCTAAGTTATGATTTCCTTTCCTATTTAAGACATAATTTTGTACTATTTTTTGCGCTAACAAACAAGTCCAAACAAATTCTTTACTTGTGGGATAGTAGATGCCGGAAAAATATACTAATAATGATACTAATTTATAAATAAAAACAATCGCAAAATTAACGAATCACGGAACCTGTCCTGTCTCTTTTTATTGGAGCGTATTAGAGCGAGACGGATCGCGACTATCCGAATCGAATCCGTGAACCGCCCGACAGTTTCGAATAAGGTGGCTGGACCTCAAAAACCTAACGTCTAGAAACCAACACATATTTCGGACGGAGGTCTTCGTTAATGTAAACTAAACATAATCTTAGTCACATAAGGTCCAAAATCTTTTGTCTCACCTCTATTCCTTGTAAGTGTGGAAGTCTGCGATGATATAACCGTAGATTCGTCAGAGCTTTCATCCCTCCTCATACATCTGAAGCTCAGCACATTGTACCACTTCTGTAGAACCGTCTCCGGGTCATAATCCGCTAAACTAACTTGTGCACAACCCTGTTGAAGAAAAATAGATCTTAAGACTAGAAGACATAATGTTGGTTTTTGGTTTATAAGTCAAGTTGTCAGATAAAATCGCTCTCGCCCATTTTGTTATTCACATGGCACTCAAGACTTAAAGTCGAATACTCAAATTTGGCTAGGTGTCATCATTTAATCTAATATGCTGGACTTAATAAACCTTGAATATACATAGTCTATTAATATACAGAAATCTAGATCGATATTTAACCAAAGCATACTAACCACTGCGCCACAGAGCTGAACCGGCAGTTTTAATATATTCAATATTTTTATATTGTGACACGATCAACTTAGGAAACAGGAGAATAAGCAAACAAAAAATATAAGCAGCAGTAAAAACGGGTCTTTCTTAGGTCCCTAGCAATTCTCTATATCCAACCTATTTTTTGTTGACTCATTTGACTCATTTTAGAGCGCGAATACAATAATGGTCCTTCGTACCGGATTGATCTAAATACGGTTTTCTTTTCTTTTTGCAAAACGATCTATTTAAGGACTTACATACTGGGACTACAGCAATGGTCCTTCGCGCCGGATTGTACTCAATGTTATATTTTTTTCTATTGTGGCATGTGATACTCACCAAGCACTCTTGGCCATGCGTCAGGTTGACCTGCAGGGTGGCGGCACGCAACGCCCTCGGCCCCGCCACGCCCGCGCGCTGCGAGTGCCGCCACGCTAACGCCGCGCCGCGCCACGCCAACGCCGGACTACTGAACGGGACGCCGCATCCGCCGCCTACTACTAACGCGCCGCGGACCGCACTGCGATAATACATAATCTTATTAATACAATTATATAACTACATTTTCATGGAGAAAAGAACATACAAATACACCCTCTCACACCATCCATTCATCCACCTCCCCGAAGAGGTAAGAAAAGGTGCCTGAGAAAAAACCCCACATATTGCCTGATATGTTTCAGTCCCGTGTTGATCCGGGACACAAAAAGAGTGTACCAGCTGCTTTTCTTGCCTAGCACTGGCAAGAACTGACTACTGGGTCTGTGCTTGTTTAGGCGATGAGGTAGCCACTAGTTACAGTGCTCCTTTGACTCTGCCAACCCCTTCGGGGAGTACAGGCTGTATGTATGTATGTTTCAGTCCCAATGCAAAAGGAAGCGAGCTTGTTACCATAAACTTGTAAAAGTTACTTGTAAAAAAACTCACAAATAGATATATAAGAAACTAAACTCTGTATTTAAACAGCTATTTCATAAACAAAGGTACCCACACTTCAGTCCCCACGTCGATGAACAACGCATGCAGGTTGCGCGCGCGCAAAATGCCGATCTCCAACGCGCTCTCTTCAGGACAGTAGCGCAATTTGATCTCAATTTGTGCACTGTTGACTGAAATTAAAAATATAACATCTCACTTATTTTTTTAGGAGGCTAATTTTTAGCTGTATATAATGTATGTACTAAAATTGAATTCAATATTTTTTTACGTTAAATTAACAAAATAATAACAAGTCTATATTATTGTGATGGTCTCAGTACTAATTGTTTCTTACTAAGTGATGTTTTCAGACAACTTACCCGCATTGGAAGGATCGTTCTGCGCCTGCGCTGCTTCGAATACCCCTGAGTCTCCCGCCACCGACTCGTCACTCACTGCTGCCGATACCGATCTAGTATTTGTACCTAGAACAATAAAAAATACCACTTTAATAAGAAAATGTTTCAAAATTACTTATAAGCTAGTTTTTTGTTGTTTTGCAGCAGAACGGTAAGTACAGTCTCCCTCTAGTTCAATTTTTGATAATATATTGTCAAAATTTTTTTGGAAAACTGAGTGGCAGGTATACTATGATATGATAAGATGGAAGTGTGACTTGAACTCTTTCTTGCCCTCTGGCAGCATAGTGACAAGAATAGAGAAAAGGGTTCTCAAATGGTTTGGTCATGAGGAAAGGATGACTGAAAGTAGGTTGACTAAAAGGATATATAAATCGGAAGTAAATGGGTATAGGGGACGAAGAAGGCCTAGGTGAACATTTTCCAAATTGAAAGCGTCTTGACGAAAAGACAGGTTAGAGTATCCAAGATCTGCCTACCGCTATGGGGAAAAAGGCGTTGCTTTATGTATGTTTGTACATTTTATAGTTTACTTACCACTAGACGTCGGAGTTCTTGGCGACAGAGGAGGTGGTGGGGTCTCTGAAATGGGGGACAGCGGCTCACTGGGCCGGCCTGGACCTTGCAATTGCACTGGAACTAAAGTCAAAGTCAAATAATTTATTCAGTTTAGGTATTTACATAATTTTTTGAATGTCAAATTATGCCAACCGTTCACTAGCTACCAGGAGGCTAAGATAATAATTGATTAGTATTGTACAGCCAATAAGAATAAGTAGGTATATTAAAGATTTTTCATATGCTATTCGAAGAAATATGTAAAAAATCGAATACTTTCGTATAAAATATAAAAAGAAAAGACTCGCTCAATATCTCCACAAAAAATATATATAAAAAGAACGTATCAGGTTTGCAATTAATTAAATTTTATTTCTGAAGCACAGAATAACAATTAATCAATTAAAAAATAAAAAATATATATTTTCAATATTTTTTCTCTATGTTGCGTTAATCAAAGATAGATAACCCGTTCAAAAACGTAGACGAACAACACAAGAATAAAATATTGTATTTTTAAACTTACTTGTCGCGAGGCCTGTTACTTCATTGAGTCCAGTGGCGACATCTATCCTCATTTCTGCTAATTTCTCTTCTAATTCTCTTTGCTGTCGCCTTTGTCTTTCAACCTGGGGAAAAAATATGATTTTATTAATTGGATCAATATAATACTCAATAATTTTTGATGAATAGAGCTCAATGTTTTAAGTAGCTTTCTTTATTTTAATTCAATTTTTTTCCAAAAAATGTTTTATTGGCCTAACTCTAAGACTTTTTGTGTAACGAAAACCTTAGAACGTTATTTTTTATGTTGTCAACTATACATAAATGGTTAAAAATAGGTGCTTTTTATATAGTACCAAAATCATTGAGAGAAATAAACTGTATACTTTTAATTAAACTACGCAACAATGCCTACGAATATTTAGCATGGGTACATTGTGACAGCGTCTGCAAATATAACAATAACCATCTCATTTTATCCGTCCGTCCATCACACCTGACCTTTAGCTTCAGATAAAGTGAAAATTTTTTCTTGAGACACATCTCGGGGCCCACGTGTTAGTGTCAAGCACTTTCTGAATACTAAACTGACAACTAATCCAATAAGAAAAATAGATAGGTGTCATAGACTTGGTTAATTTAAGAGGTTTTTGAATAATCGCAATTATATATGAATAAATATATCATCAATGCAAATTACAGGATGTTTTCTATCGACTTAAATGTTATATCAATATTCATGGCATTTGACCCTAATCTAATCACCGTAATAAAATAAGAAATCTGTGTTCGTTATAGCAAAACAAATACAAAAATGATTTTGTGTCCAAGAATTGGAGAGAAACCGTTGGTGGAACAAAAATTGATTTTTCATAATATTTGTTAAAAAAATTACCTGATTGTATGAAGGTGGTGGTGGAGGTGGACTGGCAGAAGAGAGGCTACTCCTTGGTGATAAGGAAGGTTGTGATGGTGAACTACTGGCGCCAGGTGTCACGCTATCCGCGTTATAACTTGTGCCTCGTAGTAACCTGAAATAAACGAATTTAGAATTTATTCCCCTGATTATACATATAAGGTACATAATAATAATATTTGAATTAAAAAATAAGCAATTAAATAATAAATATAATTACCTTTCAACCCTCCGATGTAAGTCCACCATATCAATAGGTTTGTCAGCTTGAAACGAGCTCGCAATCTGCGACCCGCCATAGATATCAGTAAAACTGATCCCCGAACTTAACGAGCCCTTACTGCTCGCAGTAGACAAGGACCCTAAGCTTGAACTACTCGAGACAGACAGCGTACTCGCCGATAACGTCTTCAGTTGCCCTTCTAAAGTCGTCATCGATGTTAAAGCATCTTTTAACTGCTGCAATAATAACTGCTTCTCCTCGTGAAGCCTTAATCTATCCGCTATACATTTGTTAGACATCTCAAAAGCATTCTTCAAATCTTGCTCTAATCTCTTACACTCTGACTGGATGTCACTCATCTCTTGCTTCGACCTCGTTCTCGGAGTTATACTCCTGAGCTCTCTTAGTAACTGTTCTTTTTCCTGGAATAGCAATAGCCGATCCTTGTCTGACTCTGCTTGCCCAGGTTGCACCTTATCTTCTAAATCTGCTAATTGCTGCTGAATCTGTTGTATCCTCTTTCTAGCTTCGTCATATTGAAACCGGACCCTCGCCATTTCTGCTAATCTAGTTTGAATAGGCACTAAATCAGCACAGAGGTCCGTTTGAGAGGCCGTACTTAATTTCTCTTGAGGAAGGCTCAATGTCGATAAATCTGGAGACGCATCGCCTAATTGAAGCCTCGTTAAATCATCCTTTAGCTTCGCTAAGGACTGCATTAAATCTGCTCTTTCCTTCTCCCCAGAAGTCAGAGACTTTTGAATATTCTTTAGCTCGGTCATGATAGCCTGAGCCTCAGTAATGTTGTAGCAACCTTGTTGGGAACTGAGTTTTTGTTCCACTCTGAAATTCGAAATACAATTTCAATTAGAGTTAACTATAAATGGGATTAATTCTACGTTCTAGAATGGGAAGTGGTCGCGTAGGGTGGAATTGATTGGATGTTAGGAGCATATGTAAAATGGGACTGTAAACCAATTTAAAATTATTACGTGCCCAGTGCATGGCGTGCCCATTATACCTCATATCGAATTTCCTTTTTTGGTGGTATAGCCATTATAAACATTCTCGGTATGTTTGAATTGCCTTACATGGCAGTCTATATCAGGGACCTAACTCATAACTAGAGTGATCGTGCATTCTTCCTAATCACTATACGGTATTTTATGAAACTCGGAGACGATAGAAATACAGGCAGTAATGTTGGATTAAAGACAATAATAGAAACGCATTTCAACTGGATTAGAAAGGAATTCAATGTACTTATAAATAAATATGTAAGAGAACAACAAGACCTGAGTCTGAGAAACTGGTGTATTTGTATAGTACAAAGGGTAAAATTTCGAATACATGGAGGGATGAATACATAGTTTGAATGTGGGTGATTCTAGAAATAAAAGAAGATCAATGTATCGATGGACTGTATAAGGAATGCTAAACTAAAGCGTAACAGAGACGGGTGATAACTTTAAAGAAATTTATAAGTAAGTATTTTAAAGTAATTACAAATAAACTCACTCTGCTAAAGTATCGACTCCTCTTCTCGCGCTAGCCACTTCAGCTCTTGCTTGCCGCAACTCCTTCCGAAGCTGGGCCACTCTCCCCCTTGCCTGGGAAACTTCTACCCGGAGCTGGTCAGGGTCATGCCGAGAGGTCGTCGACGTTGTCGTCATGGACGTTGTTGACGAACATACTGCAAGAAAAAAAAATATAATATATAATTAGAATAAAGATCAGAAAAATTAAGCCGTCTAGCAGTGGTTCTCTCTGGGTTTAAATGACAATGACAAAGACGAGTCCAAATTAGAAAATTAAATATTCAAAATGAAATTAGCTCATACATAGCTAATTTTATCTAGAATATTTCTAATAACTTATATACGATTTTTTTGGTTTCTATAAATAAGGGTCAGTCCCACTGAACTTGTTTTATTTGGTACTAATCTTTAAAAAAATCTGTACGCTATACATATCTACGAATAGGAATTTATTTGCACTCCTCGTAAGGCCTTTTAATCAGATAAAAATAGTATGCGTAAGTGGCATACTGCAAGCTCTACAATTGAGAGCGTTTAAAAATGTTTATTTTAAAAATATGCAAATATAATTTACATTGCACTACTTCAATATACAAGTTATAATACTTTGAGACTATTTTAAACATGCGAATGTCGACATATCTTCAGGGTTGTCATGTTCAATAACAAACGCACTATTTTAGCAGGGGCTATTTACTGATGTAACATACTCCAAATAACAATATATTTATACACTAGTTTTTCACGATTTTTGTGCAATTATTATATTAACAAAAGCAATCTCACAACTTCCCCTTTAAATAATAAGTACATTCATCTTAATCCATGGCTCTTCCATTCTGTCGGTTTTTGAAGCAGTTTCTGCGACTGCACTTACCGCGGATAATTTGAATCTATGAGTATAAGTAAGTTTGAAATATAATCACCAGCGTGAATTGACAACCCTGTGCATTCTGAGGGCAAACGATGCGAAAATTATTAAACAATTTAACCGCATGCCATCCTCGCTATTTGCAACCGTAATATCTCTAGTGCTTTTGTATTGATTACAATTTACAGTCCGACTTGAGGACATGGGGGTACTAAATACACGGCAAGTATCCTGAGTACTTTTATGGATTTCTTACTCTAAGTATAGTTGAGTGTGTGTACAACACTGGACATGGCTCTTATTTCTAAAGCAATAAGGTCCTATAACCTTTGAATGAAGAAGAGAGCGTTGTCAATTGTTTGTTTTCAGATATAAATTTTATTCTTACTTTTAAATTTGATTTAAGCCTTTTACACCCAGTTGCAGAAACGAACTTTAAAATTTAATGTCGGCATTATCCCTAATGCTCCATTAAATTTATTGATTGAAGTGTCAAAAGAACACCTTAGCGTAGTTTTTACGTTGCACAAAACGACATTAGCACCCTATCAATGCTAAAGAGACATTAGCTAGAACTATTTTGTGTTCCAATTTTAAATTTAATGAACTTTAAAGTTTTAATGTCTCATTACTAAATGTCGTCTTTAAAAAATCTTTGTGCAACTGAGCGTAAGCCCTACAATGGTATGAGGACTATAGATTATGCAATAATTTGTATAAAAATGGGATCTTGCCATTTTTCAAATCGAATAAAACAAATTAAACATTTAAAAAAATTGCTCGACGAATAACAGAGAAGAATCGAAGCACTCTCGGCATGTTAACAGAGTTGATTTGATACATGTTCGAGTAGAAAGATTTTATATTGTTTTACTTTTCTTGTACACGATACTGCCTAAATCATATTTTACTGGTATTTTGCTACAAAACTCATCAAGGACCTATTTAACAATTTTATATATTTATCAATAAAGCAAAATATATTTTAACTTTCCATATATTCTGTGGTCAATAGGGAATAAACTTCCTCGATAACATTATATAAATCTGAAGACCAGACTAATAATAGGGACCGGCGCAATTTTGAGTGTGTAAAGTCCATAAAAATATGAATTGTGAGCAATTTTGTACCAAAATATTAGGACCCACTTAACATGTACGGCAAAATAGTTCTAAACTACAAAATAGTCAAATATGTGCACTTACAGCTGGTTCTAGAAGCAGCGAGCGTTGACAAGGCGTTGTTGAGATGTTTATACTCATCTTGAGCTAAGCAAAGTCGCTGTTTCTTCACATCGTACATTTCCTTCTTGGCCTGTATACAAAAGAGAGAAATATATTAAATATTGTTAGAATTTATGCAAACATAAATATAAAATAAAATTCCGATTTCATTCATTATTTCAACAAAAAAAAAATACTTAAACAGTAATATACGTAGGGAAAAAGTATTAGTTTGTCTTTCTTTCAGAGTTCTTTTTTTATTAATACGATTCAAGTTGTTTCTACACGCCCCATACAAAATCCAGGCCTACTGTACTGTCAAATGTACCTATTATAAATAACTTGGCCTTCAGACAACGGTGTTTGATTTGCATTAATTTTATTTGTGTAGCAGTCATGCATAAAAACTGCACAGGAAGGTGGCAAACTTCCGCGCCGACGGCACGCCATAAAAAAGAAGTTCCTGAAATACAAATTGAGTGTGAAGGAGGCACTAGTCTTATGGTATATATACGGTATTCAATGACGGATATAACCTATGTAAAGTGGACGAGATATTACTTTTAATTATTTCATGGGGTTTAAAATATTCTCGTGTTTAATTTTACAGATTAAACTTTTCGAATAACTCCAAACGAATCAGTCTTGAGATATTGGACTTTTTTGTATTTTTAGTCTCAGAAAAATATAAAAAGCACTATATCTCAGTAAATTTTGAAATGGTGAATAACAAAACCTACGATTCTATTCTTGTCGAAATTAAAAATCGTTTTTATTATTAACTTATTAATATCTTCAAAATGTTATTACCACAAGTCTCAACAGTAAAACTTTAAAAACCCATTGTTCAATTACTGGAATAATTGCTCTTGTGGTATATAGGGGATTATTGTGCTTAATTTTCATCCATTATAAGGAAAACATGTGTACCTAACTGCAGAATCATTATTTTGCGGAATGTAGTCAACATTCCATAATGCAACTCTCGTAAAACCTAAGGAATTGTATATTATTAATAATCAATTATGATGTCAGAGGATTAAAACGAATTAACTTTAAATATAAACCTTCGTAAGAAACAGGTTCCCCTAGTTCACAAGTATATACCAAATTCAACGGGTAACTTACAAAATTAACAAGTCATTAGAGCAAAATTCCAAAGCGTATTTTTTGTGACGGACATAAATACAGTATTATATTGGGCAACGACTTTTTGCTCGGAATGCGCACAAAAAGCGAGTTGGTACTCGTACATCATTTCATACGATCATATCCTGTTCTGTAAGAAATATTTTAATACACATGCCACCGAAAACGCGATGTACAACAGGTTTGGATGTGATCGAATACAAGTTAATATGTGAAGAAGTATCTAAAGAATATTTACAGTGAAGAGCCTCAAGGATCCGGTGAGCCTGCATGCTTGCTGGAGACGGCTCCAGGTGTGCGGCGGGCACTGCGGGAAGGTGCCGTTCCGACTGAGCACCTGCGTCGCCACGTAACCCTGACCTTCGTAATACGCCACTTCAGACACTGGCACTAAACGCACTTCCGCGGAACGAATCTGACGCACTGACAGTATATTCTCATAAATCGCTTCGTCTTCTAAGTTCTGACCTTCCGGGCACAAGCGATAACCGAACTCGCGGCTGATCTCATCGAGGTTAGCGTACTCGGGACGCTTCCGAAGTTCATCTAAATTCTGGTATTGGGGTTCGTCACGAACTTGCAAGCCGGGCGGGCGCGCCGAGGTGGGTTCCACTCGCACCCCGTACTCCGGAGGCTCTCGCACCATTCGGGCGAGCTGGCGGGAGCCAAGGAAACCACGGCAACAAGGGTGTGCTCCAGCGGAGGCGGCGCGCGCGCGGAACGTCGATGTCGAAGCGTCCTCGGGTTCGGGGGGAGGCGGCTGGGACCACATCGTGTTCGCCCGCCGCAGCGGACACATCTTAACCCCCAAAAGGGCGCGCGTCGACTGACGCGGGCGCGCGGAGCTCGGATGGCGCGCGGTGGAATGTGCCCGCGCCGCCGAAAGAATGCAATCTCGGGCGCATTTCGGAGGTCGATCTCTCCGAAGGGCCGGGGTCCGCGGCCGCTCCCGCCTCCCGAGCCGCGGCCATCTGTCGTAATAAGTTCGTCGAATCGAAACGTCCCGCCGAGGTGTCGGCCCGGACCGACGCCCTAACGGACCCCCGCCGGTGACCTCGTCCCATGTCCCAGCACGCGAATCATTCACAAAATCTCCGCATTCCTGATCTAAACGCGCAATTTAACGGCGTGCCATTACAGAAAGAATTAAGCCCCATTAGCGTTTAGACGTGGCGCGCTAACTAGGAGACGATAAACAATCGTCATAATCACCGTAATCCAGTTGAAGAAGCCGGCTGCGGCGACAACAGCGGCGCGGAATGCAAAAGGATGGCAATTTCACATGTGGCGGCGGTCACGCGCCGCGCGTAGTTAGCGCGCGATTTTCTCAGATTTTCCACGTAATCAATTTACGCGGTTTAATGGTGGTATGCGCAGGGTGAGCGGGCGCGGGCAACCACATCTGGCGGGTGCGACTGCGCAGGTAGAAGGGCACATTTTTGTTCCGGAATTCCTTTACACGCATTTGCAATCCCGTCCTGGTCCAACTGTTTAAATGTCCTTAACTTGCGGGGCTCCAATTTGGTTGAGCTTCCCAGTGGAAACTCGATCAGAACATCGGAGCATTAGTTTGATATTAATAGTCACTGAACATGAGAACGCCTACTAAGTTGTGGCTACGTAATTAGTCGAGTATACTGCGACTAGCCCGGCACTGCCTATTCTCACGCGAGCCAAGTTTCAGACGGAGGAATTACTAGCATTTTTCTATCCATGATTAGTAGCCACATGTGTAGACTCGTGTTTGATTAAAGCATATATAACACTCCGCACGTTGCCAACTGATGGCATGTTAGAAGGATAAATAAATATTGATTATATTATAGACAAAGTTGGAAATTTTATTCGAAGAACGAAATATATAAAAAAGTGAATAACAAACCAGTCAGCCCAAAAGAATTTCTTTCTCCATTTGGTGAAGGATAAAATATTCTGATATTATGATGATAGCATACCAGTGAAAAACCGATTAACATACAAACATCCTGAACGGGAAAGGGACTGCCGATGAAGTTTATTGCTTAAGAATCGATAAGTACATTGCTTTAAATATTGTCTTTCCAAAGAGAATAACTAACGAACCGAGGAAAATCACAAACAAAAATATTTACGTTTAAGGTTTACTTTAGCGATCACAAATAGATAGAACAGTAAATCTGATAGATCATACTCTATCAGAAATTCTGCAAAGGCAAGTAAAATTTTTGGGTAAATAATACCTAAAAGAGTTTTTGATAATCCTTAAGTCAACCGTTAAAAAAGCTGAACATAACATGCAAAAAATATAAAATCAGGTTTGATTCGTATTTGGCTGCTTCTCTATCAACATTACGCAATTGATAAAACAATACCAAATTTTATTCAGATGAAAATAGGCTTGACTCATTAATTAATTTTATCTATTACGATAACCGGTTCCATAAAGAAACGTCGGACCTATCTATCTATACAGATCATTTAAAACTTTAAATTATTAGAAAAATATTTTGGTTTCTCTGTACAGCAGGTATTGCGGGATACAAAATTGTTACAATTCTATATGTTATCATTGTAAAATATATTCCTGCAGTGTACTTGCTTCGAACAATTCAATGATCAATTACATTTCCCATGCGAAAGTCAGAATATGGATAAAAGTTTAGCTGGAAATGGTTTCAATAATTATTTTCTTATTGTTGGTATATTCACCTTAGGGGTTTCAACAGAGCATCTGCCTCCCCTGGACCGGTTGTATTTCGACTCAGTTCATCTATCTCTTTCACTCCACCAAGCTCCCACGTGGTCCCATCTCTTTCGCACCCACGGTTCCTCAGAACTAATTTTATGTCTTTTTCTTCTCATTGGCAATCCTACTGCAATGCTGGTGTATTCGGATTTTCTTTCAATCTTAAAATGTGTGGTTTCGTTTTATTTCTCTAAACAGTCACGTAATGGTCTTGTTTGTTGTGTTCTTTAAGTTAGGGCGGCTAGTCACTTCCTTTCAATTTGAACTTCGATAATTATATTCATTACTAAACACAAAATATCCGGTTTTGCTACATTAAATTGTAGTTAATAACCTAATTTATTAATTTAAAATTAATTGATTAATCTAATTGCTCGATTTTTTTTTTAAATAGAACCCAGAAAGTTATAATGAGGAAAAAAAACAAAGTTATGACCACTATGACGAATTCTTCCGGCATAAAGAGTTTAAATGTAAAAATTTTCTAAATCATAACACAGAAAGTTATGATTACAAAAAACGAAGTAATGACGGAAGAGGTCGCATTCTGCCAGCATAAAAGATAGATTATAAAAATCCGGAATCTCGCTAAGACAAAAGCTCGAAGGTCGTCTCTAGAGGCAGCCTCCGAAATCCAACCCGGCCGCTCTTTTTATTGGTCTCGCCCGTTGGCTGTCTTGGATGCGATTAAAATTCCTGAGACGCCTAACGCCTGCCGTCCCTTCGGCATTAAAAAAAGTAAAGACATGGCACGCGATTTCAGTTACTTTGTTGTTGCGGTATAATTTGATATTTCGTTAATAAAAATTATGATTATCAGTGTTATACGCTTACAAAGCTGATATTGAATTTTGAGTTTATGATTAAATGCGTTAAATTATTAAAAGCGAAAAATATGTAACATCTTTCATGACATGGTTTTTACTCATTAACCTTAGGAAAAGTGCCTAATGTAGGTAGGTACTTAAGATTTTTTTCGTTAAAAACATTCCTTTTTGGAAAAATAATATTTATTTAGTTTATTTTATAAATTACTACACACCTATTATCAAATGGAAAATATTATACAATAAAAGAATATGAATATTTTACTATCAGCTAAAAACATTGAAATATTCAAAAACACCAAGTCAAGATAAGTAATCAAAATAAAAAAATATATTTTATCAGTGGCATGTCTAAATATTGTTATAGCTGTGCACCGTCCCATCGCGGCCGCGACCGCGGACCAATCTCTCGAGCCAGCCCACTGGCACTGGTATTACCATATTACAGGACTGATTACCATGCCTGTACAACGTAATTGCCGAATTCGTTGAACGAACAAATAAATACTGGACAAAAACAAAAACATTATAAAAGGAAAAATTCATCCGTAATTATAAAAAAAAAACAAAAAAAATGTTTGAACACATTTAGTTTAAAATTTGATATGGAACAATTTAAAAAATATACATAAAGAATGTAAAACTTGAATCAATATGTAAACCAAAAATCACCTCTAAAATATTTTAAGCAGTCATCAGTTCGTCACCTATAAAAATTCCGATGGAGGTTATTAATAAAGCTAATTAAAATTCAAATACAAATAAAAAATAGATTTTTACACACAAGTTATTTATTTATGCCCTTATGGACTTAGCGTTATTTTTATTTCTCAAGCAAAAATGTCATTAACATTCCTCTGAGACCGCACCTATACAAAGCATGATCTTATATTGGAACAGAAATATTCAATATCGCATGTTCTTAGAAGACGCGTGACTACAAAGTACACCGTCTGTGGAACCATGCGGCAGGAATCGAACCCGTAACCTCTGTATGGGGCGAGCGAGACCGCAGCCGGCAAGTTAGGCCAGCCGGCCGATTGTATGAGCGCGCGAAATTACGATAGATGTTCGTAAAAGTATAGATAAATAGTTAGCTACGTTTCGTAGTAAAATTTTCAAGTAATGCAGAATTTCGGACGATATTGTTTCTCTACAAAATAAAATGTATTCATTAATATTTTATTTACAATTCGATTAAGATGGAATGTCGGAAAAACCCTAAAATCTGACGACAAAAAAAGAACAATTTTCGCTTTGATAAAATTTTTAATGTTAGCAAATTTACATTTATAAAAAGATGCAGATATAAGATAAAGAGATAATATTAATTAGCGATACTACGGTGTATTATATTTAATATGATATTAAAATAACTTTAATGGCAAATTTAAAACCATGCAACGTGAAACTTCTAAATCATATTATTTCTCATATTCAGCAGTATATAAAACATGTATAGTTAATCAAAATTTTATTTATAGTAAACAGAGAACTCAGTCTAGCGTCACACACGAGTATCCTTCGAAAAAGAGAAAAGAAAAAAGTTCCAAACGAAAAAAAGGTAAAAAAGATATATGACAGAATGCCGAGCCGTGAGCGCACGAAACTTCGGGTTTGACGTATTCGTTTTTTATGCTCATATTCTTATTATTGGGTCCGAGAGCTCCTGGTGTTACGGGCGAGGAATGCGCCATAGAGCTGCGACCGCGCAGACACGACATCTGAGGTTTAGTAATGATAATAAAACAAGATTGACATTTTTCCTAATTTTATAATAACTTAAAATATGTGTTAATAATAATAATATGGTAGCAGAACATACGAAGATATAAAACTAAAATAAATTAATAAATACAATTTAAAGTTAAGATGAAATGTTTCTAAGCATACATTACCTAGTTGTCTAAAGATACTGAGACAGTTATAGCAAAAACAATTTGTTTATTGCCATAATTTTTTACAATAAAAATTCTTTTGTAACTACGGGAAAGCTTAATTACGAAATTCATTTCAAACTTCAAATCCATAAATATTTTTAAAGTAATCAACCTATCAATTCGGAACGCTAATCGCGCCAGCAGACTGGCCATTACTAGATAATTGCACGTTCTAAACATTATGAAATGACATCCATCACCGGTCGGCGGTAGTTAAAGCTACAGTTTAGCCCTTTATCAAAACTTACAGGGCTATAAATCAATACTTCACTCTTGATTTACGAATTGAATACTCCCAATTCAGTTTTGAACTTGGAATTCCGAAAACAAAACGTTTTAAATCAGAACGGTACCGAACTATCTACCTGCGACCTTCAAAAGTAAACATCTCCGGAATGTCGAAGAAAAAATCCCAAACACCCTCGTGAGAAATGAAAGAAAAAAAACGGAATTCTTTGTCGAGGAAGGGAACGGCGGGTTCTTGGAATTCGCGTGCCATACTTACGTCTGTTTCATAAAGGCCATTGTTCAGTATAGCGTAACATGGCCAGGGAACTCAGGATTGCAAACGTATTTAACGCTTAGCGTTATCTATTCAAAACTTAAATGGGATACATTCCATAACTCGTAGAATTTACCTGTAAGGAGACTTTATTAACTTAAGGGTTTACAGATGTTTCTGTGGCGGACTTCGAATCCAAAGCAATTTAGATTCAGATATGCATTAGTCGTATTAATCTGTATGCAGCTTTATAAAGCTAAGAATGATAGATCTTGAGGATTATAATGAATTACAAAAATCCTGATAAACCATTCAAGAACGACAAACTAATAACTAGACCATATTCCGAAGGCGCTTCGCCTATCCTTCATCTACGACACGAAAATAGAAAATCAAAGGAATACAATTTGCTTAAAGGCAAATTACACTTCAGGCGAAGGCTCGTAAATCAAGTGAAGGTAACATCGAAGACAGCACCAGAGCCCGTGTCTACACTGTACTCCCTATACATTACATTCAAACATTGCTCACATTCACAAATGAAGAACTATTTTCTTCCAGTGAAAAATTTTTAAGTCACAGATTCTAAGAATTTTTAAATATAGCGTTCTAGATACGTTTCTGTATTCAAGAAAATGTAGCTTTGTTATTTCTACATACACCTTACGGGATAAACGAGGAAAATGTAATAGCCACGAAGAACAGTGTGAACGCAATCCGATACGAATAAGTACAGAGAAACTTTAATGCAGTAGCCCTCTGGCAATGTGCTTAGCGCCGTTTTACGAGACTTGCAACATGCGTGAGCTGGTTATCGATAGGACAGCTAGAAGTATATACTGACATCAACAATTTGTATTATAATAAATTACTAACCACGGAAGATATAACATGCAGCTGAAACTATCAAAACCTTTCAAAATGTAAAGATAATTTAAATAGAGAATACAGATCTAAATATACTAGTACAGGTGATACATGTGACATTAGATCAACATATTATTGACTAAAAGGCCAATTAATTCTTTAACACGGGAATAATCTATACTGCAGATATATTTCCAGCCAGCCTGAATAATCTCATAAAATGAGAAACAAGTTTTAGGAATAACGTGTCGACGTGAAGATTTTAACACGCCTCCATTTATGTCTAGATAATCTGATAGTATATACATATAATTAAGATTAATCCCGTATTCCCTTATGGAATACTGTACTTAAAGTTATTAAGTTAATGCTGAAACAGTTCATATTTATAAAGAATGTTTAAGGACGACCGTTTAAGCCTTCATCAAAAATGACAAATGGCGAAGTAATGTAAATTATCGCTAATGGCCTTTTCATGTTACAACTAAGAATGTCACATTTTAAAAGGTTAATTGTTTAAGTATTCACACAAGAATAATCTTCCCTTATACAGACGAATGACGTATCGATTGCATAAATAAAAGATGACAGATGACGGAGAAAAATGTTTGCAGTTACTGTAAATTATTACAGGGCTTGGTAAAGTGTGCCATGAACTGATAGGTCCCTCGATTATGATAATTTAGATCATATTATTTACCTATCGTGGCAGCATTAAGTCTTTTTATTTTTGCTTTATTTGTTACTCTAAACATCAAAAACAACCATTTTGATGACTCTAAAGTAGTAGTAAAGGAGGTGACATGATCATTCAAATTATATTATTTTCAACATCTAGAAGCATTACATGCATTAACGAGCTGAGCACATGTGCAGTAACTGCTTGGTGAAGCGCGGACTATGGCAGTGGACTGCTTTTGCGGTGCTTTTGCCTAGTCTCTGGCTAAATCTTATGGGATAATTGTCGTGATTATATGTTTGTATGTAGATTCATTAGATTCTTAGAGACCAAATTTGGATGGTCTTAATTTGAGTATAATGACTCTTCACTCTATTATCATATTATAGATTTTTCTTCAGTAAGGTGGATGAAATTTATTTGATAGTTTAAATGAGTTGATGAGTTTTGTTTAGTTTTTGATTATGTTTAAATTTTTTCCGTCCCGTGTTGGTCCGGGACACAAAAATAATGTAGCAGCTGCCTTTCTTGCCTAGCACGTCGTAAAAGGCGACCAAGGGCGTATTGGGTACTGGGTCTGTGATTGTGTAGGCGATAAGCTAGCCACTTGTTACTACTCTTTCACGATTTTTCATCTGACCAAACCCAATTTTTGTATGGCTAATTGTGGTCTTAAGGAATACAGTGTTCCTTGGACTCTGCCTACCCCTACGGGGATTGCAGGCGTGATTGTATGTATGTGTGTATGTAAAATTTTTCAATTATTTCGGTTTTCTCACATTGGTTGACCCGAGTATGATCGACTTTGAAAAGAGGTGCCATTGTTATTAGCGTGAACAGGTTCTCATCAATATTACTTTTAAAAAAATCTGATCGTAAAACTTCAGCAAGTCGTCGATTCCGTCGGAGCGATGTACTTAGTTACCTTCTTTCTACTCTCACATGGCAGGGCGTACAATGCGGTTGGAGGTATGAAAACACATAATTACTTGTGCGTGCGTCGCCAAGGTCCACGGAGGTCGTTCAGCGGCGCACGCGACGCGCTTTGAAAACAATCTCAGGTTTCCGGGCGTAGCTATTGCCTCCATTTCGTGGGATTTTCCAAAGACAGATTTGATGAAGCGGATCATGAAAGACTTCAAATATATAAACATTACATTGTTAAAGTTTTTATAACATAGTTATATGTAGTAGTTACAATTAGTATGAATTATTTGTTAGCCAATTTTCTGACCAACAATAACATTCAGCGATAGAGGGATAAACGAAATTTGGAAGCAAAATGAACCTGGTTTGGTTAAATTTTTGTCGTCACCTTTTTCAAAGAGGTAGGTATCCTACCTGATTTTACCTTGCAATGATTCTCTCTGGGAAATGTGAAATTATTTCCAAGTGACAATTCATTATTTCTGAAACCGCGAAGATCTCGTGTTCGGCTTCGGATAGAATTCGGGTAGATATAGTTTAAGGATTCTTAGAATTTCTGCTATCGTATTGATGAAGAGACTCGAAAATCTTCTTGAATTACTTTTCAACAGTGACTTTTCCTTATATATCCAAGATGGAGTTAGTAAAATCCGAAAATCTCGTGTTTGGCTTTGATTAGAATTCAGATATGCTTAGATTGTGTATTCTTAGGATTTCTGCTACCAAATCGATGAGTAGGTAGATTAAAAAGAATGTGTTCAAAATCCGCGTTTTCTCCAACGTGCGGTGACCAGCATGGTCGTCCACGGGTGTAACATTAGCCGCGACGAACAATAGCGCACGAGCGGAGGTCGCGCGGGTCGAGGACGCGGGCGCAGCCTCACCGCCGTCCTTCAGAGCCTGAGTTCAAAACGTGCTCGAATTTTAAAACTTGCAGCGAGTTTTTTTTATTATTTTTATATCGAACTCTATGGTTGAAGCATTTTTAACATATTTGAATAATTTTTAACATGAAATTTTTCTTGAATGATCACATCACACTTTTCTATGAATTTTGTAAGCGTTTTAAGTGTAGAATACGTAAAAGTATGAAGGTTCTAAGTGTTCTGAGTAATGAACAAATAAGATCAAAAGATTATTTTATAAGAGATCCTCTTTAAAATAGATCCCGCATAAAATTATCTAAATTTATCCAAATGAGTTCCAGCCTTTGCTATATAATCTCAAAAATATGTTTCTGTAGAGGACTCTATAGCAACATATTTTCACTGCACACCTCTGGAAAATCTTTTTTAACGCTACGGTCTGGTCGGTTGGAACAATGGGTGCGCACGAGCCGAGGTCGCCGCACCCATCTGAGGACGAGTTGCCTTATCAGTCCTTCAATTGGATACATGGAGGCTTTATTTATTTCCACCACGTTCAAATACTAGTCCACTATGGGTAAATTTTTTGATCCGTAGTAATAGTCACCTCAATAGTTTAAATCTAGACCAATAGCGTCAATGGAAACGCCAAAATTTATGACATCAGATTGACAAATAGTTAAAATTTATACATCAGCTATGCCCGCAGCCGCCATTTTACTTATCCTAGCACCGTTGTTGTGGTTAAATTGTCTATGATTATTTAACTTTGGTGATATTTGAAAATTAGACTATTGGACAAGTTGTCATCATACGTTTTAGCCATTGGTTCATATTTAAACCTACTGGTCACCCTGACCACGGATCATAACTGACCCTAAGTTTTAAAGAAAACAAAAAAAAAATTATCAATTTCTGATTTGAAAAATTGACAACAAATAGTGTCCCGAGACTTGAACTCATTACAACAACTAAGTATGAATAAAATATGCCGACATCAAACATTACTAACGAAATACTGAGGCGTTATTTAAACGGTAGATTCGAGATAAATTACTGGAGACTCATTTTATCCCATTTTATCTATCATCCAGGACACTTAAATGAAGTGTTAACAAAATGATCCTACAATTGAATCCAATAATATGATTGGCTACTTGAACTCCAGATGCGACGTCAAACCGGTTTTAGGTACCTATACCAGCTCTTCTAAATACCAATTTCTTTTCTCAAGCCACTCAAACAGCGGGGGCTTTACAAATCCAGATTATTTCCGAGATGCCACATAAAAAATTGGCATTCGAAAATTCCAGAGAACGTAACGATCTCATATTTAATCCGGCGACTTTAATGTTTGCAAATTATGTAAATCTGTATAAATAACTAACGGAATCGAAGCTTTATATCGAATCGTAAGTTATACCAAAGTCATTCCATCCAGAAACGAAATGTTAAAAATATGAGCAGTAAAAATGTGACAAAGGCACATCTGGTCCGTCATCCGTGCATGATTGAGGCAAGGAAAGTCGCATTCCATTCTCTGACAGCAAGAACATTATTAATAAACCGGGGAGCGAGAGGGCAACTTGCCCGGCAGAAAGGGCACTATATGAAACTCGACAGTAACTTACTTTTTATTCTGAAAAATGAACATAAAAATCTACATACATTTTACATAAAACTTAAGTAACATTATCGTCATGTTTATTAAGTTCAATGTCATCCTGCACAGATAGAGCTCATAAGTCTTTTAGAAATAAACGAATAGCTTGCCTATAGCAACGTCGAATGGCGAGTTACTGCTCTACTGCAGTATTATGACAAGGGTCAACATGCTTTATTTTTATGGGGAAGATTTACAGGGACAACATCGTCCGCCGACTACTGTGCTACGCAGTGGATTAGATAGTGTAATAATTCTTGGGTTATACTGCTAAGCTTACTTAAGTACTTTGTACGTTTTTTATTTATGATCTGTGATGTTAAATAAGATTGTAGTGGAATGTTGAGTGTTTAATACATTGCTAGCATTACCTTTTCTTTATTAATGCTTCTACTACGAAATTTTGTTGAACAGGAATATTTTTCTTTCTATTACCAGAATTAATGACTTCACTAAAATACATGCTATTTTTTTTACAATTTTAGAAAACGTTCCGAACTAAATGCAGTTTTGAAAATATATTAATCGACTTTATAAGTAAATTTAAAAGTAATTCGAATATAAAATAATAACGAGAAAACAACCTAAGACATAAATGTTAGTGCTACAACATATGACGGATGCCGAAGCCATGCATGTGTAATTAGTTGAACAATTTCGTTCACATCTCAACCTACAATTAGTCATTAAGAGAAAAACGTATAATTTGTGAACAGTAGCAACAGGTACCGATACCCGACTTACGTACCCAATAATTATTTAAATGATTTTAAAACACTCATTGAAATAAAGAAGATTGTAAAGTTACAGAATTCTTTTCAAATATATGCCGATACAAATATGAAAATGAATAAAGCTATTATGTTCAACTGGGAACAAGTACAATAATAGTTTACAGAGATAAATGATTTTAAAACAATAGAATTATTGGTAGTGCTGAGATCAGCATATTCATCTCACATTTGAATAAAACGGATTTTGAGGGCCGTCCGAATGGAATTCAATAGAAACCAGCCAACGTATTTGACCCTTCTGACCCGGCTGTCCACATTTTTATAGATTCACACAATATGACAATAGCTTGTAAGATGTTAGATATAATTGTATGTACAGTTATATTGAAGAATGTGAAAATATTGTAGATACTGATGACCGTTTGCTACTTGTTGTTGCAATAAACTTATCTTGTGAGGAATATTAAAAGTTTTAAAACATAAAGTGACGACATAATCACCATTATTATTTGGCAAAATCTTTATATCCGTTGATTTTATGGACCCACTCATAATTTGGCATCTTTCGCCTTTCACCTGTATAGGGTGATACAATTGACATACCATGTACTGCTCCTTTCTAATGCAATCAGAATACATGATAATCATACCTCTGTGTAGCTCATTCACATAATATATTCATCATTGTTCCGAACGCTGAGAACAGCCCACTTGAAATTTATAGAATTAATGCATAAATAAAAATTTATTCTCAACTTTGACTTGAATATTAACATCCACGGTTTTGGAGCGAAACATAATTTATACATTAGGTATGGTATTGTATGTTTATTTTGATACAGACGCAATTTTATCACGTTTTATTAATCAGTCTATTTTGTATTTTATCTATTTTATACAGTGTTAAAATACATTAGATGTAAAAAAAATACGTTACATGCATATTTTTAGTATGCTTAAACTTTTGATACAAACAAAAGAACCTAAAATATTGAATTTCAATTCAAAAAGTATTCAACGCCACATCTGACATTAATTAAGTCCTTACACCCATTTATCTATAAAAGCTTCTATATCATTCCTAAATTTGTCATAACGTCCCGAGCCAACGAGTCATAAAGTAAATAATGGAGCTAGTGGACGCTATCGCGACGATATCCATCACATTTCTCTTACGCCACATTAAGGTTTCTGTCCAGAAATTATGCGTCCACGATTATAAGATGGATTTTAATGGCGCTACCGGGCGGAAGCTTTCCAGTCCTTTTAAATATCAAATACCTTGAGATTACGATGATCTTTAAGCGTTCATGTTTATATTTCCTAATGTTGGAGTGTATATTATTATGACTCGTTGATAAGCTCTCGAAACGTAAGACAAAATACCAACTAATACTATTCCATTCGTCATGGTGACGAAATTTAAACATTTTGAAATTCGAATGTATATTAAGGCAGTACAATAAAATCTAAAAGTAAGTGTAGAAGATGGCTCTGACCATTGTGATACTGTACATTTAACCTTTGAAATATCAATCTTTTCTTTATGACCGAAGCCGATGTAAGTAAGCATTCCAAAAGCATGACGTCTGTACCTCTCACACTCACATGTGTAGACACTTTCCATATTATAAACTTAAATGGATTTAGGGATGGTAATAAATTGGAGGTAAATGATAACAGATACTATGGATGACATATATGTGGTGGTATGAGAAAATTTCGACACTCATATTTTATCAAAACAATCTGACTGGACAGATAGAAAATGTCAAGTAGTTTCAAAGAAATCGTATCACATTTTTCAATGAGATTACAATCAAATATTTAAATGCCTCCACACAGAATTACGCTTGCATAGAGTTAAAATATAATATGTGGTTTTATTCGTATGACAAATGCGTAGACGCGGACCATTTATATCGGCGGCATGTTAATGGATTTAATCAATTCACCAGTGTGCTGTAACATTTACGATGAAAAATGGAAGAATCGCTTTGCATATTATCTAGATATATCGTTCTCAACTGGAACTAAGAACGACCATTTATAACAACATATTGAAATCTGCATAAGATTACCAAGTTTTCCATATTTTGGTCCTGTTATTCCTGTTTCAAGTTAGATCTTAATCATTTGTACAATTGACGTGCTCGACCTTCACGAATTGTTAACAAATGACAATTTTCTTCAGACGTAGAGCGTGAAATTGACATAATGACATCCCACGCATCTCCGTGAAATTCTAACGGAAAGCTGATACTCCGAAGTTTGTAATCTGAACCACTTATATATCATAATCAAGGCTGCATCTAAGCTCAATATATTACCGGAGCGGAGTGTACCTGTCACCCAGTAGCATTCAGTCGTTGTGTTATTCTAATAAATGACCAGCTCCTAAACCTGTGGCTTTTATTATTATATTATGTTATGCTGTTAGGCGGTAGTAATTATCTGCTGAGCCTCTCGAGGCAAAGTTTATAAATGCTGCCTGTTTTACTGTTTGTGTAAATAATAATAAAAGGCAGTACAGCAAATCAGAAAATAAATACTGACCAGCAAGCCCCTGAGATTACCTCTCTTAATGTAATCGAGAGTCTTTACGATTTCCGATTTGTGCTTTCGTGATTAGATTTATCCAATTACTAGATATATTAGTTTCAGTTAGAAACTAATAGGCAATATAGGAATATTAATATTGGGTCGTAAGCAAGCTAGAAGATCTATCTAATAATATCTTGTTACAAATAATCGTCTCGTTGAGACTGTTGAGTGGTATTGATGAAAGACTACATTTAAGCGATATTTTTAATCTAAATCCGATTACTTTAACCTTAATTCGTTATTTGTCATCATATTTGTTGGCTAGACTAGAATAGTCAGTGCTCTTGTGCAAATGTATTAGCTTTAAAATCAGCATTCCAACCTATATCTTTAAGGTTTATCTGCGAAAGGAACTTGTTGATTTTTGGGACCTTACGCCCCCTCGATTCGAAGTTCTTATTACTTTTATTTTTGCGCTCCGGGTAAGCGCTGAACTCGTCTTTCTAACTTATTAATAATTTAACGTCCTTAAAAATTAAAGTCCTTTAAAACTTGGTAAAGCTTTAAGTACAAATGCTGCAGCAAAAATTATTCCATATTATGATAAACTCACCAGATAACAAAATAAATGGGAAAGGACAAGTGACAGTTCTAGTGGAAAGCAACAATGGAGTCTTTTATCAGTAGTCGCCATAATAAATTATCACTGGGGTCATTCATCGTTCGCTACATTGTGACAATTTATGAAAAGCGAGGTTACAATATAGCTGTGTATCCGCAGGTCCACACGCGCATTCCTACATAAATGGGTGTGCGACTCGGCGGCCAAGTTTTTGCGACTTGTTCTTTTTGCCCGCAGCGTAACTTGGTGGCGGGATCATAACTAATATTTATGGACGGTTTGTTTCGCTTTAAATTTAGTGTAATGATGAGCTTGGACTCCTGTCCCGAGCACACCTCACTTTAATCGCCGACCCTCCCTCGTAAAAGTTCAGCTTAAATACTTAACATTGTAACTATTGTACATATCAGATTTACTGTCGCCGATCTTTCTCTACCATTAGTTGGTTTGTGCAATATGTGCATGTCTTTTTACGATTCGGCTCGCAGTTAAAATATTTCTTTGCTCAACTCGTTTTAAAGCCTACATTGGAAGTTGCAATGAGAAATCAATTTCTGTTCATTTCATTTGTTATTCATTAAATTTCATGTTCTTCCTTTGTAAACAAGAAAATCAATTATGATATTTAGTATGCAATGTAATAAAGTGAACAAGGTACGTTATAATTTATATTACTAACTAATGAATACATTCTGGAGACTGAGTTCCAAGAAATGCATCTCTCGACATATATGTCAAACTGTAATGGCCATATAATGAAAGTTTCCGAGAAATTTTAGGTGCTGGTAAGAAAGAAATAAATAGGTATCAAGCAAGAATGAGTTCTATTCGTCATAAATCCGCAAAAAATTGCGATGACAATACTAGGCATGTATAAAGATTTAGAAAATGGATTTTATCAAAAATGGATACAACGTAACTAGTTACTGTTTTAGGAGCAGCGCTATTATCTGAAGCTGATCTAAACCTCCAAACAACCTTGCCTATCCCAATAAACAGGCACAAAAAACTGGAAGCTCGGCTCCACCTCCTCACCTGTCATGCCTGAGGCTTTAGATCACGTCGACCTTCCTGGAAGATCCCGGGCCAGTAATGACCGCGGCACCCTGCAATTACCCACCATCACAATCAAAATACTACAAATTACCCGAAGCCCCTTTTTTAAGGTTTTTGAAATTGTTCAGAAACCTGTTGTTAGACGTGTAGAATTCTGAGGGTGTGCTCAATTAAATATGTATTAGTGTTTGTTGCTGACTAAATTTGAATAATTGCAATGCTGAACTGAATTTGCACTCGTGTTTATTATGCAGTTTGAAGTTTAGTTTATGGACTCTGTTGAAGGGCGTGCCTTTAATACAGGTGTTGTAAATGGTACATTAAACTGATAATACTATACTAAAAAAAAATCGATTTTATAGGCAATTCCTTACAGATTTATGCCATGACCTTATGAGAGCAAGAATTATGAATTCAATGTGAGCCAGTAGTTGAAATTCGTATAAGAAATGACGGTCTCGGTAGTGATTTTAGCTATTAGAATAGCAAACAATTTCAAAGTCGAGTAGAACGTAAAGTACGATGGTAGTTGGTGACAAGAAAAAAGTAAACACAGCTTGGAATGTCGCCGTAGCACTAAAACAAAGATGACATCATACTGTCAACATTAGACCGAAACAGGCACGATGGATGATCAAATTACTGAAATGGTAGCGTAATATAAGCCCTAGAGTGATTAATAATACACAAATATAAAACTCGTAAGACAATATCATTGCAAACAATAGGCATCACGTCACTATTGAAAAAATTGTGCAAGCTATGAGTTTGGTTGGCTCTTGCGGATGTATGAAATCAATACATATATTCAAGTATGATCATTAAATACAAGATAGTAATTATTGCGAGTCTTTTCAATAACCAAAAATAAGATGTATCTGCGATTCTGCAGTCCATAATCAAGCACATCAATAACTCCGTTACTTCTCTTATTCTGCAGTTAACTGAACTAAAATAAGCTCACGTGGAATTATCGAAATTTAATTACGGAAATTCGGAGAAATTCGTAATATTTTTACAAATGTTCACAACCGGATAGCGCAGAACGATAGCGGCTTACTCGGCTTCGAGGAACCAACGTGAGAGAGAGCTGTGAACCTTCCTCGAAACATTTTCGACCCGGCTACCTATTAGGAAGCTAAATTCCGAAAAGATCTCCGATGAAAAAGGTTAAATCAAAACATGGACAATAAAATTCGATTGCTTCTTGGAAATACATACTATTAGCCTTAGGCAATAAAAATTTAAAAAAAAATCTTGGATATTACTATTTGATCCGATGCTGTAATGTGGCGTCGGGTTGTAAAAAAAGCACACTTGACAATTAATAACATTTCACTCTTAAACGTATACCAATACAAATGTTTAAGCATGTGGGTAGACCTTCGGAAAAATACTACACCAGGAGCTAGTCACATTGCCCTTGCGTAAACTCTCAGCACGTCCTTACCAGAGTACTTGCATATGTGTATGCAGCCATGTTGTCGGCTATAAGTGCGATCTGCTTTATTGTTTTGACATAAGGAATATTATTGTCTGGTATTTAATCTGCCATTAACACATGAAAATTGGCCCAACATGTGTGCATACCTCCACGTAGTATTAGTGTCGCGAAGCTACTGTCCAAGATAACCCAGCGATTTTTTCATATGCCGCTAGCATATTAAGTGGCCATCGCGTTCGAATTGAATTACTTTGTTTATGCAAGCATCGCCTGCAATATTCAAATAGATGATGATTGAGCCCGGGTAAATGGTAATAGTTCATCTGTGTATAACTGATGCGAATGAAATTTCCATATCGTGAGAAGTTTGTGCCGTTCTTTAAATAGTCATCATAGTTATGTTAAGCATGGTAACAATTTTAGCAAAGATAATGATTATAGGTGCTGTTTATTGCCAAATGTGACACTTTATTATATATGTGAGTGGTTACTTCAAATTATATGATAACCTTCTATAGAATTATTGACAAGTTACTAAAGAAACTTTTCCGTTGATTATTTTGTATAAGGAGTATTTAAAAATAGGAATTTTAATGGCAAATCAGGAACAGTCGGAGGTAAAGAATTTTTCAACACATACAAACTTCTTTAAACCAACAAATTGATACAACGCAATTACGAAGAAGGAATTATATTTATCGAATTACCTATTGACTCACACTTTCACGATTCCCAATAACGATTTAACTATTGAATTCTATAAGTGTACCATTATTTACATAATCATTATGATTAAGAAATCTTATAATATAACTCCTCAATGCAAAAGATTGACATTAAATTGGGAAACCATTATGATGTTTAGTAAAATATTAGTAATAATATTTTCTGCTGAAACTCTTTGATAAATAAACACAAATTCGCTGGAACAGACCCGATAAAATTCTAAGCTGATGACGTAATTCCTGTTTGACTAGAACTACAAATTAAATACAGGATATTTATTGCTTATCATCTCACACTCAAATGTCGTACATCTATTTGTTTTTTGGAACGAAATGTGTAAGTACTGGTGATTCAGCAGTTAGTTACACATTTAAATAACAGTAAAATGTTAAGTGATATATAAATGGTGTGGTATGTTAGCTTTTCCGGTTAAAAGCAGAAATAATTTTGTCGGGGCTCAACCTCGTTTTAGAGATTGCTTAGAGATGTTACTAACTAACAATAAATACATAAACGAATTTAAAGATATATTCAAATAGTTTAAAAAAGGATTTGAAACGAAATTATTGACGCATTAAACTTGGAAATATATACAAACTGTAACTGATTATCCAAACCCCACAATCCATACTTGTCCATACTAATATTATAAATGCGAAGGTAACTCTGTCTGTCTCGCTTTCACGCCAAAACTACTGAACCAATTTAACCGAAATTTGGTACACAGATAGTCTAGAGCCTGAGAAAGGACATATGCTACCTTTTATCTCGATATTCCCATGGGAACGAGTGTCATGCGGGTGAATGTTAAAAAATTTAAATAACGCCTCCCAGAAAAATGAAAGACAAATTTACGCCACTATGAACTTTGCTTCTAATAATAGAGTAGGAGTAAATTAACAATACCACCAATACAGTTCCAATTTGATAAGATCTTTCAGGGTTGAATAGCCCATTTATGTAGCAAGGCTATCTCAAAGTAAAACTCATAGGTTATAGTGATGGCAAATGTAATAAAAGTCCAGAGCTTTCTAATTTACTTGTAAACACATGTCATACATATAATCACGACTATTATCCCCTAAGGGTTAGACAGAGATTAGGCAAAAGCATCGCAGAAGAAGTCCACTGCAATAGTCCACGCTTCACCAAGCAGTGACTGCACGTGCTTGGCGTGACAGGTGGTGAACCCGTCGCCGTTATAAGCTATTGAATGGTTGTGCAGTTCTAAGTCTATTAGTCGCCTTTTACGACAACCAAGGGAAGGAATGGATTGGTAGTAGGTATTCTTTTAATGAGCCGCAAATAAAGTAACAATAATTAGCTAAGCTATGATGTCAGTAAAATATTTCCGTGCTGTCTAATAAGATGGATTTGCGCATTCGGGTGAAGGGTCAACGTCAACATAATTATGTAATTGATCGATCTAATGTGTCTTTTGTTTACTCATATAAACGATTTATCAATTGATTGACGTCAATCGGTAACTGCTAGGGTTATCTGATGGTGATGTGATGACTGATGACCCGTCAGTCTTTAAGAGGTCACACGGTAATAGTGCACCAGTTGTAATCGAAATGGAACAGTTTTCAATGAAATAAATGAGCAGCTTATACGTGTAGATTATATTATGTTATAGACATAATTTTTTTTTTTTGCAAGTTTTAAATTATAATACAATAAATATATTCCATTATCTGGCAATCCAAAACAAAAACTGACCAAAGCGGTTCATTAATGTGTTAGAATTATCTAAATATCAAAATGAGTTTTATTTGCATAGATATAACTAAAATAAATTATCGTAAAGAACATAAAAATAACTTGCGAGAAGGAAAATGAAAACAAATTAAATAAATTGTACACACCACATTATATATTAGTCATTATGTCAGTCAAGCGAACAGACAGCAGGTCAGTTGGTCAAATCTTGACACAATAACATTTCCATTGTAAAAATGAACACACGACGAAATAATGCGCGCCCTTTTGCGATTGACCCAAATTACTGAGGTACTCGATTAAAAAACTTTGACAAGTTTTAACACTAGGGCCCGTATTACAGAACCAAACTCAAGCGTAGATCTCTGCTTGAGCGCAGTTAAAAAGGGATGGCGCTGTGTGGGATCTATAGCGCCATCCCTCTCTAACAGTGCTCAAGCAGAAGGGTTATGGTTGCTTTTTTGATCCGTGGTTGTGGTGGTGTGGTGCTGGCAGGTTGACCACTAGGTTAAAATATGGACCAATGGCGAAAACGTATGATGTCGTGCGTGATATGATATCAAATCTTATTCAATAGTCGAATTTTCAAATAATACTATAGTTAAATAATCATAGACAACTAAACTACAACTCTATGTTGGGATTAGTTAAATGGTAGCTGGCGGCACAGCTGATGTACTTATATTGTTTCGAATTTTCATTGCAAACTTAACAATTAGTCAAGCTGACGTTATACATTTTGGCGTTTCCATTGACGCTATTGGTTTAGATTTTAACTATTACTACACGGACTAAATAACTCTGGCTAAGACCGATGTGAGACCAACAAATGTACGATAACGGATTTCTCACGGAGTGCAAATGATCTACGTGAGTTGGTTTAGCAAACTTATCATAACTCTGAATGTATTTGAGAATCGTACTTTTCGCCAGTCCGGCATAACTGTAGAATTTGTACATTCCAATTCATGTAGTGTCTATTAAAGGCAATGGCATACGAAATACGAATGCTTTTAAATCATCTATGTAACATACTTTAGAATAACCTTTCCGTTGATGTTTTCAATCTCTTCAATAAACCAAGGTCTCTCTTTAATTGTTGGCTGGTGCTCTTACTTGGGCTGACTATCTTTTATTTATTTTAACAAGCACATAAAGTAGCAAGGTTTTCAGAGATAATATGTTAAGAATTTAATCGCGACATTTGTTGGAATTCGCTAGTAGTCTTGAGATGGTATTTTTTGAGGAATCGCTTATATTCTAATAATAAATAAAAAAATATAACAAAGTAATTAATTGGGCAGCCATTTAATTATTTGGTCAGCAACAAAAAGGTCAGCCTAAAAATCATTTTGGCAGCAAACAATTATTTTGTCACCAATATAACTATTTGGGCGGCAAAATAATTATTTGGACAGCAAAATGTTTAGTTGAGCTGCAAAATAATAATTTGGGCAGCAATATATATTTTACCGGGAATGTTAAAGATTTTAATCTAGGAAAAGGATCAATGAAGGCTCAAGTATCAATTCTCAGGAAATGTATCCTTTTTTATTTGGTTATTTTAGCTGACTAATTGTATTTTTTTGCTGACCAAAATTCGAATATTTTGCTAACCATTTAAATAACACCCAAAAATATATGTGTAAAAATTTTCAAACCAAGATGTTCAAAAAACATTCTTAATTGTTACATTGTGCGTCTTTATTGTTATGAATTATACCGTAGTCATCACTTTAGATAGAAAGCGGTATTACATTTGAGTCCAACTTTCTACAATTCATCAAAAGCCTTTATTCCAAGTCCGTAAATAGTTCTGCTTCCCATTGCGTGCTCAAATTGAAACAATATAGCTTGCCACTAGGCAGTTATCTCTTATCTTGGTATCAGCCCATCGCATTCCATTGTTATCTACAAGAAGCCCGCAGATCGCGTATTTAATATGACTTTGAGTTCGTTAATTATTGCCAATATTGCACTTTATTTCAGCACTTGAACATATTTAATTATTTTAAAAAATATATTTGAAAGTCACGAATATTAAAACGTGGATTAACTAGAATTTTTTCGTTAACAGCAAAATAACAGTTATTTATATTATTAGAATACAAAAAAACAATACAAACCGCATAGTAAGCATTTCGTAATGGGTTCCCACAAAAAGATGCAGTTACTGACGCACAAGATACGGGATATCTTGACTTTCATTCTTATAAAAGCTAGTAACATTGTGGACATTGACACACAAGCGTTAGAGTAAAATGAATCCATCAGTTGCTGATACCATCGAACTACCAGTTTAAATCTACTTCAATTTATTAAAACGAATGATCATAATGAAACTGCAGCTGGTCATAGCTCTACTGGTGGTTTTACTTCCTTAACAATGGTTCTGTGGTGTCTTTATAATTTGGTGATTAATCGATAAAAGTACAACAGATTGCTATAACACTTAAGATTAGACTCCAGGCGATAGTATTAAAAATGAAATGAAGGTCGGATTTAATGCAAGTAAGTTTTCAGAAATTGTTTTATTTCTAGCTTATAATTTATAGCACAAGTCTAAGTTAAGCCTAATGACTTTAATCTAGAATCTAATAGACACCAATAAACAATTTATCGCTTTCTACAAATAACTCATTAAAAGTATCTTTAAACACTCTTACAGCGAATAAGCTCTTTATGAGCAACCCTTTAATAAATTTCTTTATATTCATCAAAAGGTAAGATATAATAATGTTATTTATAAGGTAATAAGCGATTTCACTTAGATTTTATTTATAGTCGTTTACGCTTAAATGATTCGGTTTAGTGGTACTGTGGGGATATTCCCAATATTGTGTGACAACAAATTATAACATTATTATCATTAATATTGTTAATCTCACCTCCAGTGCTTCTTGCGCTGTATGAAGGTAGTCCCTCAGCATTGCTTCTTGAATGGTAAGCCATTCTAGCCTCGGGTCTTCAAGCTGCGTCACCTCTGGAACAAGAAAACACATTTCATATCACGTAAATACCACACTTCTATTAACATTCCTATGCAATTTGTATATTTCTACTGATTTCTCTTAAATAATACCAATGGAGTATTGAAAGCCAATTCAGCATCATACCTTTTTTTTGTGAAATTGGTTCTGATTATATAATTGTTGTAAAATATTTATGATATTGAAATGTGGCAAACAAATCGCATAAGAATGCGGGAGTAATGACGCGTTTTGGCGAGGGCATTTGACGTCAAACATTTACGTATTTTCGTTTGTTTTGATTAAAAAGTTTCTGATATGGCTAATTTGAATTCCCTGTCAGACAGTATTTATTTAAAATCAAAGAAGTTATAATTTTAATGTAATTAAATTCTTTGACATGTAATACTTTTAAGTTTATTTGAATACTGACGAGTGAATTGTAAATAACATAATAAAAAAGTGTAAAAAATATCATATTTATATACATCTGTCGGAAGTCAGCACTAACCATCATGAGCTCTCGATTCTTCAAAAAAAATTGTAAATCAGTAGCTTTAGCTAGGTTTTTTTTAAACACAATCAAAACGAGAACATTCCTTACATCGATAGCCTCGCAAGATAATGTTTCGAAATTGAGACCAGAAACAACAGAAGTCAAATTACTTTGGAATTCGGTATTGTTTCCCCTAATCTGATATAAGTGAGCAATCAAAGTAGGGTTGCCAACTCAATTTCCATAAGTTAGATGTAAAACAGAGATAGTTGCAAAATTAATAGATTTTGCAAATTTCGCTTTAACGGGATGAGAAATGTAATCTGTTGCAATAGATTGAGCAGAAGTTCAAGTCATTAACAATTTATGTTATAATTTAGCAAGTCGTAAAACCAATGTTTAGTTTTTAGAAATTTATAACCTTTCTATGAATCTTTGAACAACAGAATGCCACCGGCATCAACAACCCTAAATCATCGTGGAAACGCTTCGGCCTTGCCTGTTCCAGAATTGAGAATGATAATTGAAAGATCGTCGCTTGCGCACTTTGACTGTCACGCGTTGCGCAGATGACACAGGCAGCACGAATCATTACAGGAATAGTAGCCGCTCTATAATCTGCCTTAGTAAATCATCGTTTCTTATATTCTAAGCTACTGGCTCAAGAAATCTTTACTTCTATATGTAACATCTAATGAAAATTTACAATTTGATTAATAAGGTAATTTTTATGTCAATCAACAACCTTCGAGTCACCACCTCTGAATTTTTATGTAATTTGTAATTAAACAAATTATATTTTGCATCCGAGATAGTAAAGATAAGAATTTTCAAGTAGTAAATATGCACTTAAATATAATGTATCAGCGAAGTATTATCAACATACAATATCTAAAAGATAATCGTATCGATGTACTAACAAAAGGCTGTTAATAGAGGCATTTTATTGGAATTCAAGCTATGCATTAATTATTTGAAGGTCTGGTATCAATCTACTTTTACATCTTTTACGGTAATAACTCTTACAACATAATTCTCAAAAATCTAGGCCGCTTATAAAACTGTCCACAAATTCAATAATCCCATAATTACCATTTCTAATTGTGGAATTTCAAGATTTCAAATTTATTTGCCATTCAATACCGCGTAGTGCTACGCCATATTTAGCACTGTCATGGTCTATCAAATAGCCGGTGCAATAAAAAACACGATTGTTATCGAAACATAATCGGATGCCTTCAGTATCGTGGTAGTTTCGTCACCGTTGATCGGTAGCTAAACTTGTAATTGAGGTGAATTCTCGAATAGTTAAACAATTGAAACAATAGTGCCGTATGATGCAAATGACGAATGAAAACCATTTTGAAGGCTGACGTAGAGTTTAGGGTAACTCTTTAACAATCAACTTACGTATTACAGTAAATCTTTTTGGTTAGTATTGGAACAACACCATGATTGAAAATATCCCTATGCAGATTATATTTTGGATAGTAGAAATCAGAAATATCTATAGAATTCTTAGTAGTAAGTATATTCTAGGCCTACCATCACTCACAGCTGGACACAGGCTGACTAAATCAACTATAACTCTAATACGTACACATACTATCATTCTACGAGTAATTCTAAGTAGTCTCCGGAGTTAGAAACCAAAAAAACAAGAAAAATGTACTAGATACTACTATGATTTCTAACTGCTCATTTTCGTATTTCATCAACTTAGATTATGAACAATAAAGGTTTTGTATAACAAGATAACCAGATACGATGATGGTTATAATCATAATTAATGATGAACAGAATCTTTGTTACCTAATAAACGATTGCCTAGTTAACCGACCTTGGCATGTTCGCAATGTTCCGTCATCATTAACCAATTCATGTTCTTCTGTCTTAAAGCCATTTAAATTTGTCCCTTCGTTATTTAGAACTCAATTACCTGGTAATCCCCGTGACCATTCTGGTCAGACATATATATATTGCAAAATATGACATCAAACGACTAGATTTTGTTTTCCCTGTAGAAGAGATTTTTTTAATTTTTAAAAAGTATATTATTTCAAATATTGCTTTATATCCTAAATAAACTTAAATCCCAACGATCCAGCACAAATCGAAAAAAAACGTAACTAACAATAACCAGTACACCACTTATAGACAAACGAGAAGTTTATTCTGCTTTGACATATAAACCACCCGCATTTTAAATCCAGGATCCAGTTGATTTGTCATCACGTTGAATGTAAACCACATGCGATATAAAAAAGCGTGACAACCCATCAAAGGAGTAATACCGACAGAGCATCAACGAATCGTGACCCTAGCACAGTCGACTTGTTATTCAGTAATCGTCACCTGTCATATACTAATATACTTTTTGAAACGAGCCGAAGGACCATATGTTATACTAGCTGTTGCCCGCGACTTCGTCCGCGGTTACTATGGTTTTTTAACTATCCCTCGGGAACCCTTTAATTTTCCGGAATAAAAAGTTAGATACTTTTTATTCCGGAAAATTAAAGGGATGTTGACCAGGAGGATATAAGGTATCCCTATGCAAATATTCATTGAAATCGGTACAGCCATTTCGGAAATTAGCCCGTTCAATCAGACAAACAGACAGAGAAATAAAAATAAAATATTTTTTTTGTATTTTCTCTCTTTTTACATCCCCCTGACTTGGTTTTAAGCATTTTTTTCTATGTACAGACATTCGGCCTCTATAGTTTTAATATATGTATAGATATAGGGGGACACGATTGATGCGATCGACCTCAGAATAGATTAACGCTAATGATTTAGATTCAAAATATTTCGCAGAGTATTCAACTGTGATTTCATAAGATTGAAATAAGTTTTATACGACAAATGTTTATACATTGGGACTGTAGGGAACTAGTGGATTGTATGGAAATTTGTAGCTCGAAATTTAAAAATTAACTCAATATTTGCACAACAATATTCATATTAAAAAAGAGAAAACGTATACTTTACTTGACACTAAACATAATAAAAAAGGCTAACTACTCCACTGGCAACCGCTTCGCATTAACTTCCGTGCTGGACGCTTAAGCACTCCTATACCTGTGGTCACTTAAGCGATTCATATGGTGCCGTCCTTCCCCGGACAAACACCACGCGTAAAATTTGGGTGGATAATGACGACGATCTCACCCATTTGAGATTTTCCGAAGATCTAGCAGCAAGTTTGAAGATATTCTTTTAGCCATCATTGCCAAAAGTGGTCAGACAGACGAATGACTTTCTGCAATCGGAACGCCGAATCAGATCTCGGTCGTCTAAAGCAATTGAAGTTGGGGATCCAGACGAAGACTCATTGAGAAATAATTCGGCGTTAAAACCGTATGGGCAGCTACGAACGTCAGTGGCTGGCTGTTGATGAATGCTTCAATCAATACAGTGAATAATAGCTCGTCGTGTGGGAGATACTCTGTCAACGTTACCTTCAGCGCAGACTTCATGGAATCTTTCCCAAGTTCCGCCCATAAACGGAGCTCCAGGGGGAATAAAGTGTCATTAGATGCCAAAGTTCGCAGCATAATCTGTGAGAGACGTCTCATACAACTCACCTAGCTCCATGGTTGCTCCGACAAAGGCCGTCCCATTGTCACTCCATATCTCAACTGGGCAACCTCTACGAGCAATAAAGCGACGCAGGGCCATGACTGATGCATCCGCTGACAAACTATGGACTACCTCTAGATGTAGGGCTCTGGAAGTAAGGCACGTAAAGAGAGACACGTAGTGCTTTTCCGTTCAACTTGCCACACTAACCAAAACAGGACCAAAATAGTCGACTCCTGTAAATTAGAAGGATCTTCGCTGATGAGAAAGTTTGGGTGTAGGAAGATCCCAATAGGCGGCGTGAGGGGAACCGCTTTCTGAATCTTACAGAACTGACGAGTGTCAGCAATCTTTTTTATAGCGCTCCGAAACCGAAAAACTTAATAATCCAGCTTCATTTCATTCAAAATAGTCTCATTGTTCGCATGGGCAGCCTTCTAAAGTTAGTATGCTATAAGGAGACAAACAGCGACAGATGCCTCCTATCTAATATAATAGGCTGCTTCTTTATCTCTATATCGGCTATATAGTTAACACGTCCGTCTATGTGCATCAATCCGTCGTTACACAACATGACCTTAACTTTAGCTAGCTTGCTGCACCGCGGGAGGGGCTTGTTATCGTAAAGGCATCTTAATTCTTCGGAGAAAGCGTCAGCTTGACAAGCTCGGAAAACATGCAGACGAGCTGTCTGTATATCTTTTGCGCCTTTACTAAAACTATTTACAGACCGGTTGCCAGTACCAACTACACTTAAACCCAAAGAAACAATTTGATTGCTACTCCAATTTATTTGACTTACGTTTGGGGCTCAAATAACGGATTCTTCATTAGTATTTATGAGCCGAAGCTGTAGCACGAACAAATCTTAACCAAGAACTAAACCAATGACTATCGACTGCGACATGTAGTCCAAACTTACCTGAGAATTCATTATTAATAAAAAGGTTGACAACACTTGGCTTTAGTATCTCCGGAACTTGAATCGGATTTTCATGTTTAGGCTCAACAGGCCATGCGTCAAGTGACGAAAGCAATTTTCGAAATTTTGGCCCTTGAAACCACCAATCACACACGGAAAGGCGAGAAAAGTGAGAACGAGTTGCATCATCGGCGACATTAAACATGATAGGAATCCAACGCTACTCAGAGGAGTTTGTCACCTCTGCTATCTCGCTTTCTCTGTGAGCGTCAAATAGTTTAAAGGTTCGCGGGTCATTGCGAATCCAGGAAAGACTATTTTTAGAGTCACACCAGAAAAATCTACGCAACGGTTTATTGACAACAGCTTCACAAATTGTGGCTGCCAGGCGTGAAGCCACGGGAGCGGCCTGTAACTCCAGTCTCGGAATAAAGACAGTTTTTATTGAAGCCACACGAGGTTTGCTACAAATAAGTCAGCATGTGTTGAGCCGTCAGGTCGTCAAAACGAAACGACAATAACATAGAGCGGCGTACGCGCGCTTTGACTTGCGTCGCAAAATGTATGTATCTCTAGAACTAGGGTTGGATTCTGTTAAATACCAACGCGGCAATTGAAAACTAGAAAGAGCTAGAACGTCAGAATACCATTGTTCCAAGTCAAGTCAGTAACTTCTCCCGGATGTTCTTAAGAATTTAGTTTAGGAAGCAGAGAAAAAACCTCATAGAAAAACATCTATCAATAATTAAAAAGAATATAAAATTAAAATAATAAAACCCTTAAAGGGGTTGAATTCTCAACGGGGACTGAAGCAGGAAAAAGAAGTAAGTCTTTTTAAATTCGATGCATGATAAACCTTTTGCACATAAAATACATTTCAAATGTATTTTATGTGCAAAAGGTTTATCATGCATGCACATTTGTTCTAAAATTATTTATTACATTATTTACTATAACATAGAATCAGTCAGTACTATTCTAAACTGTTGCGCGCGACTTACGCGTGGAATTTAAAATGTAATATAAAATGGAATGTAAAAGACGCGTAGAAATATCGGTCGGTAACAAATTTATTTTAATATGTACACAAGTTAAAAGTTTTGAACTTGTTTTCAAATGACAATATTAGGTAATTACTAATTATGTTATGTGTTGGAATATTATAGTCGGAAATCCTATCTCTACTATTATTGAGTCAAACGATGACAGAAAATATAGCGCTGATATGCTAATCAAAACTATAAACTAACAATATGAGTCACAAATCTGATATAGATGACACAGACAGAACTTCGAAGAACTAGTAGCTAGTTCTTTTTCTGTCTGCTGGTCAACTTAAAGTAATGTTGACAAATCAATGTTGATTTAATGCAACGTTAATGCAACGAAATGACAGAAATCCAATTTATATTCATTGAAATTTGTTTGTGCTATTGTAAACTTGTAAACTGTATACAAGTTACCAAAATAAAAAAATATATAACATATATAACATGACATATCATTACGCCTCTTTCCCCGAAGGGGTAGGCAGAGGTGTATCCCTACTTTTCGCCAGATATGTTAGGTCCCCATGTACCCATGTAACAGGTGGCGAGTCTGTTGCCATGCATACAATGTGAAGCAAGCGATATTCACTATGAACAAAAAAGATACAAAATTCTAAGCAAAGATCATTAAAAAATATCATGTCTTGTATGTGTGTGTTGCCAGTATTACTTTACTACGACCAGAACACGAAGGCGCAGCTCCTGCGAGCCCTCTACCCAATAAAAAAAGAAAAACCTAGGCTCCGTCTCAAAGGCATAATTTCAGAATCAAGATGCGTCCAGCGAGTGAATTCCTTTGCTATCGATGGAGTAAATTCCTCTGAGAACACAATCGTTAACTCTGTATTCTATAGGAGGGCGTTAAATAAAACCCAGTTGGCCCGAGTCGTATAAATATTGTGGTGTATGTAGAAAATAGGTACTAAGGGGGGAGATCGCATACTCCGATAGGACATGGATGTGGCTTTCGTGAAATGTGGATGCGGTAATATTTTTTTAATTATCTGAACATTATGACATACGTTTATTTTATGGCTATGTGTTTCAATGGCTTATATTTTAGAAAAATAAACCATTTCTTTACTGGTTTAACTTTACTAAAAGTTGATAATTATTATTTTCTATAATAGAATACAGATTTCGTAACAGCCCATTGAACTTAAATAAACGTAACAGCACTTGTTTCTCAGAATGGGTAATTATGATTGATTGCGATAGGCGTCAATACTTTTTATTTTTAACAAAATTCAACTTTATTTGTGCAACTATAATGACAAAGTGGATAGATTTCATTCATGATGTAATATTTCCCACACTGATTAGGCTATTAAAATATTCAACAAGGACAATTATATAATATTTACGTATGTTGTATAAAGTAAATAAGGTTGATTTTAAACTCGGTACAAAGTTAGTAAAGATTGCACTATCTTACGGTGACATAGTAGTTAAAGCATGCGTGGGACGTTTGTTTCAATTGAATGCGAGACGTAAACATAAACCGTATGCAAGAAGAGACTGTTTAAAATCCTCAGGTCTAAAACAAACTAATAATCGAGCCTTCATACACATAAAAGAATTCTGCATTTTTACAAACAAGATATTGCGCCAAGAAAATATATAAACATTTCTGTTAAAATCATAGAAATTGGAACTTTTTATCAAAACGACAGTAATACTAAATCTATTAACCTACTTCGAAATAGAAGGTGATAACATTAACATATAATATATTAATAATATATCATTATTTCTATGAATTTATTTGAAAGCGTATTTTTTGGAGTTAACGTTACGGCATTACATCCACTCCAATTTAACTATACACACATACATACATAAAATCACGCCTGTAATCAGAGTCAAATGAGCACTGTGTTCCTTAAGACCACATTAAATAAATTAATTAATGTAATTTAATTATGATTGCTACATATTACAGTAATTTTATTTATTGATAGAATTAATATACTGTAACATATCCTTTAGAATCAGATTCCGTAAGCAAGCTATGAAATGTCTAATTAAAGATATCGCAACAGAATTTATTAAAATTCTAATAATTTTAAACAAAAATATCAAATGATCTTGAGATGAGAACTATAAGCGGAGAAACACTTAACACCTCCAAAAAAATTCTTAACTCGCTGTAATAAAATGCAGAACCTTGCATTCGATGTAGAAGACGTATTATTTGAATGAAAGCCATCAAGATGTTATCAGTATACCTACTTGGTATACAATAAAGTTTAAAGCTCGTCTATTTTTACACGTAATGTCTTGTAAAAATTTAATGCTGCAAATTGTATAGCCTAAGGTTAAAATTGGCAATTGAACTTTTTTTAACGCCGGAAAAAAATGTGGCACAATGTAAAATTTCAGGTTTATCATAAACACCGTTTATGTTAATGTGTAAAATGTGGAATGATCAAAATAATTCTAGATAATCATATTGGGCCCACACTTGAATATTAATAGGCCACATTATCTCCGTTGCTTCTGCTACTTTACTATAATTATCTGAAATATACTGCTGTACTGTATTTAGTCACTTGAGAATAGTCTTTCTTTTTTTGCAGGTTTGAAGATAGCGTTTATGTATAACTAAATATATTGGGTCCTTACCTATGAAATTGGTGTTTTAATTCTGTCTTAGCAATTTGTCCGTAACTAATAAGTTTCAGAACATTCTTATAAAATAATTACCTCTTCTAAAAATAGACCATATATTTGAGCTCGTATTATTTAATTTGATAATTTTTTGTAAGTTTAATTGTGTTAAAATTAGACACAAAGACAATTATTTTTAACTGCCTCCCGAATACATCATTTGATTTGCATTAACATAAGAACGATGAATAATTTTTATCAAGCGTGTTCACACACATATTGCTAAAGCTTGTCTAATGATACATGCCAAATATTATTATCTCTGGATTTGTCGTTGTGAAGAAAACTGATAAAATGTTAGAAGGTATCTAAAATGCAGATATCCCCAAAATCTCCATACAAAACACCAATTTCATAGGTAAGGACCTAATATTTAGGTTCTTCATTTCTTATCTATTCCACTTGAATTAGATGGAGGTATTCGTAATGCTTACCATATATTTTGTAAAACTTAACCATTAGATGCTTTAGGTTAGTGGGCAGTTAATATTGCATAATCTATTTTACAGAGGCAACTTATCAGAAAAAGTTCAGTATACTCGTATTGTGTGTAATGTTTTATCTCAAACTAAAACTTTAATAAGCCCTTTGCATTTAACAGGCAGACACAAAGAAATCAAATTAAATATTTTTAGAAATTACATTAGCGAAAAGGGGCGATCTTCACATTAATATGCAGATGCGTGGGTATTTTTATAATATATGTATAGACAACATATTACTACTTAATGTCTTAACGTAAATCTTACATCATGTGGGTGTTGAAGAATATCTTGGTATTGGAGAAATTGTCTGTTTCTTAATGAATAAATTTGATGAGCTCAATAAAATTCTTGTGAAATATTAATGGTAGCCAAAAAAGGGAAGTGCGGTCTGACAAATATTTTTTAGCTGTATTTATTACTTGTTCTAAATTGTTTTTCAATATTTATAAATACCAACCGATTACTAAATAAGAACTTAAGCATTGCGTTATTTCTTCCCAACAAATCAATAAATGTCTATTCAATTCCAAGGTAATTAATAAAGAATTATTTCCAGCTGCCATCTTGGAAAACGAGAAACAAGGATGTTGATTAAGATATAAATAAGTTCATTGAAAAATAAATTCTAAAGATTATTGTGAGTCGATGCGAAGACCGCTACAATGTTGTGGGTTAAATTTATAGCTTACAATGACGATCACTTATAGTTCTGCAAGATTGCTAATTTAATATATTATTTTAATTAGTAATTAGCGTAGTGGCAGCACGATAAGTGACAATATTGTGGGCTCTCGACAGACGCTATCAGGGTATCTACACGAGTAAAACACGCCATAGACAGGCCCCATAAATGAGTACTGGGTATTAGCATACTCTTGAATGGTTTACCCTTTAGGGATGCTGGGATAACGAACATAAAATTGTTGTCTTGCTTCTAGTTATTAAAAGGTCTGGAAATTTAATGGTAGAAAGAGAAGTATCATTAATTGTAATACCGGGAAAGAAAACCTACTAAAGAGATTCATGTCTTGGTAATTTATCGGAAACTGCTATATTTTCTATTATTGTTAAAGTTATATTCATAAAAACAACTTAAAGCCTGACGGGGAATACAAAATTCTCGCCATATAGCGGAAAATTGATAGAACTAATTTCTTTTTTAACGGAAACAGTTATTATATTTCGTCGTTTTTTCTTTGATATAATTATACACATATAGTCCCTTTAACTTACAGGCAACATCGCACGTCTTTAGAGTAAGTTAATCGATATAGTTACTTTATACATACATACCATCATCACAATCCCCGTAGGGGTACGCAGAGTCCAAGGAGCACTGTGTTCCTTAAGACCACATTTAGCCATACAAAAATTGGGTTTGGCCAGATAAAAAATCGTGAAAGAGACCCAGTACCCAATACGCCTTTAGTCGCCTTTTACGACATACTAGGCAAAAAAAGCAGTTGGTACATTGTTTTTGTGTCCCGGACCAACACGGGATGTTACTTTATCGATACACCTAATCGATAAAAAAAATCACTTTGTCGATGTCAGTGAAATGTCATCTATTACCTATTTTCTCGAGTTATAAATAAATTAAAATTAAGCAAAAATATCATGGAAAATTAAACACGACTGTCAAAGATTTAATATATTTTTTTTTAAGTTTTGTTTGTGTTGCAATAACAATAAAATTTCTGGCGCCTTCAAAGCATGTCTTTTATTTTCCTGCTCGGGCTATAATTAAATATTATAATTTTATGTAGAATACACAACACCTAAACTGTGACTTAACGTAAAATAAACCTTGAGCTGCCAACCCTACGTGTGAAGAAATATACCAAAACCAATAAATTAAAATTGTTGCCACATTTTATCTTAGAATAGTAGGTACTTAAGGCAGGACTATAATCAATCGATAACGATTACGTTGGAATGCCAGGTATGGCGATTATTTTTATTAATGATTATAAATTTATTGTTTATCAATTGCGGGTTACTTCACTTAAATAACTTCGTATTTTCTTTTTTAGTAATACTTTCAAAACGAATAATAGCGAAAATCAATAGGGTGCATAAAAACATCCTATAATAACAACGATTGCAACCGATTTACAAGCCAAAGTGAAAATGTAATTAGTGTTATTGTGATAGCAGTAAAGTTCTCAAAATGCTAATCAGTTTTTCTTTTATTTAAGACTTTTGGCCTCATTTAAACTCTATTTTTGTTAAACTCGAAACTCAGGTTAATCACAATTTAAACTCTCTAAATTAGTAGCAGTAGGTTCCGTTAAATGGCCGTTAAGCCTAATCGCGACACTAATTACTATAAAAACACAAAAATTAACTGATATACGACGACAAACAAGGAACCTTATTTTATTTTAGTTTATTTTTCTTTGTGCATTACTCTAGGTTCAATGCAAGATTCAATATTTACTTTTACATAAGATAATATTAAGTCGTCTACATACGCCTAACTTATTCAGGAAAATGTCTAAACTGTCTAAAATTATCATTATAATGTCTTGAAATTATATTAGGTACCTACATGACTACTATACTTTATAAGTTTATTCAATGAACTAAAACAATTTTGAATTACTTTATAACCACGAATATGTTTCTTCGTATAACTAGTTTTCTTCCCAGGTGTGTAATTGCTGTATTTCCAATAAATAGTTACTCACCCCTAGTTACTTTGTAACTTGCACGGCTTCCGTACACATATAATTTACGAGGACAGTGCTCTTTGTAAAACTGAGATAAGATAAAATACTAAGTTAGTTTACACGGAGGGTTTAATTTTACTTAACGATAGTGGTGTTACTGGTGTAGATAGCAATGGCATTATTAGCGATATAAAAGTAGCCCATGGGTATGAGGTTTTATAGAAAAATATAAGACTATAACAGACTTTTTTTCTCCATACATTCACTACAGGCGAATGTTGCAATGTCACAAGAATGGACAAGATTAGGAATTATATAGTATATTAGAGGAGGTTTGAAAAAAGCGCCAGTGACAGAAAAGATAAGCTTAGGTAAGCATGGCATGGACATGTATTGAGGAGGGATGAATGTCGCATTAGAGGAAGGATGCTGACCATGGATGTGGGATGGACCTAGAGAGGAAGAGCAAAGAAGCACTAGATTGAATGCATGAAGAACGATATTATAATAAAAGGTTGATAATATAATTCAAAATATTAATTGATTAATTGGGTAGAACTGAATTCCTTGAATTTTTTTATTAAATGTTAGTGGTAAGATTACTAAAATTAAAATTACTATATATTGCTGAATTGACGGGAGACAGAGGAGAATGAAATGAGAAGAGATGTTGTGCCGACCCCACCTAGAGTGGGAAAAGGGCAAGAAGTACGAAATGATTTACGAGAGTTCCGCGCAAAGTTACAAGCATAATAAATAATGTAAGTTTACGTGAGCTACTGAATATTGTAGAGCTAGATGGGCTCTTAATAAAATTGCATTATTCTTTATTATTACAGATAGTTAGAGCTAGATATGTTGCGGAAGTGTCCTCTTTGCTTACGAAACTTGATAACAATATTCAATACACTTTTATCGTAAATACAAGTCAATTAGGTTGTTAGAAATACTAATTTTAGGTGTAAATGGAAAGGGAGCTCGGCGTAGTAGTTAGTACGCTCTGGGTTTCGATACGAAAACAAAGCTACCTTCGCCATGGTCAGGCCGTGTATGAGTGACCAAAATTTTGTGATCTCGAACTCCCCGTGATTCAAAAGGCACGTTAAGCCATTGGTCCCGGTCGCTATTGCAACTGTTTCTACCCACCAACACGCATTTGGCCAGCGTGGTGGTGTTATGGCTCATACTCATTTGTTTCCATTGGGAATGTCTGTACCCAGCAGTGGGACGTATATTGTCCAAGAACGAAATTAATGACACAAAATAAACAAAAAAAATCTGAAAGGTTTTTGAAAATTTGATTTAACAAAATTTTGACAAAGTTTTATGATTATATTAAAATACAACAAAAATGTTGGTACACGCAAAAAATCCCAAGATTGAAAACAAAATAGTACAAAAAATTATCTTATAAACACTTCAGAAAACGTCAACAAGCCTCTCACTCATAAATTATTCATTGTGTTGTAGAGTGCAAACGAAAAAACATGGCCACATATATTTACGCGAATCGCAAAGATTTCAAATAGGAAGCGAGAGAAAAATTTCTATCTTCATAGTTATGGGGTGTAATAAATACCAAGTTAAATGGAATTAATAGAATGTTTTATACGCCTATAAAATCCAGGCTTATAATGTTTAAAACAAGAATATAACTCACAAAAAATATTGATGGATGGATGTTTACTATTACATACATACATAAAATCACGCCTCTTTTCCAGTTGGGTAGGCAGAGATTTCATATTACCACTTGCTACGATCTTGGCACCTCACGCTTCTTCTACTCTCATGGCTTGCCTCATGGTGGATTTGACCCGGCCCTTCCTTAGAACGTCCCCAATTTGATCAGTGTACGTTCGCCTAGGCCGTCCACCTCCAACTTTCCCATTCACAGCTGCCTTGTATACCTGCGTCGTCTACTTTCATTCATTCTCTCAACATGCCCAGAACAACTAAGCATCCATCCCTTTCTCCATTTTTGTCACTAAGTCCTCTTACACACCACACATTTCTCTTATCTCACTGCTTCTTATCCTATCTTTCAAAGAGGTCACATATGTGCTCCTTAACGCTCTCATTTCCACAGCATTTATTCTACTCTCATCCTTGGTCTGCCATACACTACCATACATCAATGTTGGTACCAACACCCCTCTATGAGCAGCCAGCCGTGCCTTCTTAGACACCGCCTGACAGCGCATGCAGTGCCCCATTCGCTTTATTACCAGCATTCACTCTCCTTTCAATATCCCCCTCACATTTTCTGTCTCTAGTAAACATACATCTCTCTCTCTCTCCACCTATCATAATATTGAATTCAGTCATGGATTAATGCCTTTCAAAAACTAAAAATTTCGTTTTGTTCACATTTACTTTCATTCCTTTTTTTTCTAGAGCTTCACATCCTTCTTGCACATCCCAAATTTTTCCATCCTTTTCTTTTGTAATCCTTTCAATCAAAATTTTTGCATACAGTTACACTCAGCAGGCTTATACCGCGATAGTTTTTGCAATATTGCTGTGACCCATATCCCTTGTATAATGGGCCTGACAGCTTTGCACCAGTCGGTTGATACTCTGCTGTCTCTCCAATATACCATTACAAGCCACTACGCCTTGCCCAGCTTTGAGTATTTCTGCGGAAACTGTATCACATCCATCCAGATATCATACTTTTCAGCGCTTTCAGAATTAATTCTATACTTACCTCACTTTTTGTTTTGCTTACTATTAGAACGCATAATAATTGTGTTTTTGCCGTCAAAGCGATAAGAAATTGCGTTTATTTTTGTTAATTAATACAAAACAGATAGAAATGTCACAAGTATTGCAGTTTATTCTTATTTAGGTATAGATATTAGCAGTAAGTGTTTAACACCTCTATCTACCCCTTCGGGGAGAGAGGGGTGATGATATGTGTTGTTTTTAATAGCCGTTTTGAATATAAATTACGCATTCCGCAACTAAATATAATTTCATTTGGAGAGCCTCTTATCATGGGACATTATGTATTTTTTGTATGAAAAATTATGACGCTAAGATGTTTTTTTATTCATGTCACATTATTATGTTCCAGAAAAATAATAGTAGATTAGTAGCCAAGGGCTGTAAGGCATCAATTGCAGCCCGAGATATTTAGGCGCACGAGCGCAGCGAGGGCGCTTATAGTTCGAGGGTGCAATTGATGCTTACACCCGAGCTAACTACTCTGCTTTACATCTCGATTGTGAGGTAAGTGGAAAAAAGGCATTACAAGTATAAATAAATTTATATTCAAGAACTAAATTTAGCTTCACCGTTCGATATTCAAAATTGATGAAAATAGCGAAGCGACCTCTTTTGTCACAAGAATAAATAAATTTATTTTCAAGAAGTAAATTTAGCTTCGCCGTTCGATATTCAAAATTGATGAAAATAGCGAAGCGACTTCTTTTAGATGGTTAGATGTACGCGAACTTTTTGAAAGAGTTTTTTTTTTAATTACTTACCGCCCTAGGGCGTTTCTAGCTACATTATTAACCTAGGGCGGTAATTGATCACTTACAACCCGCATCTGGGGGTATTAAGGACCTTCTTACCGAACATGAGAGATGTAAAAACTATTATATTCTTTTATTTCCGGTATCAAAGTTACGAAGGAGAAATATTAACATTTTAAATCTTAAAAATACCAATTTCTTAATAAGAACACCCTATGAAGAGATTCTAGTATAACAAGCAGCACCATCTATCGTCTGCAATGCAACACTAAAAACGTCTTTCTCGGTTTCAAATATCAAATTGATGGATCCCACATATTATGCCGGACACGCATCCACAGTATTCCATAATTCATAGATGCCTAGATTCACCTCATACCCCCTACCAAGAACATTTTTCACTTTTCTTAGTCAATAATTCTATAAGACATAAATAAGGGTTAGCCACTTGTAAATGATGCAAACATTTCTTTGTTCAGATATGACTTATCGTTGGAAGAAATGCTGGAATTTGCTACTATTTGAGAAACACACTATTTACTTGAACAATATGTTTCTCGAGGGATTTTGTTATTGATGGGAGTGATTTAGATAAAATTGTTTGGTTAATATTCTCTTAATGATACTTAGATGAGGCTTCCAAAAAAATGACTCTTTGCCATTGATTTAGCTTTACATATTAAATGAATACCGGTATTGGTGTCGAATTTCAATCTCTAGAACCAGCCATATTTGAGCCAGTATTTTTATTAGGTTTAATCCCAAGGTTGGTGATGTAAATTTTACATGCCACATAGTAATATGCGTTACTAAAGGATATGTTTATTTGACTTTTTAATTCAAAATGAATGAGAAATACTGTAGTATAATTTACATAGTAGGTAGCTTAGACTGTAAATGAGAACATGTTCTGCCTTATTCCAAAACGTGGACTTAAGTTAGCATTGGTTTAAAACTAATGCTGTCATTTTCATTTGCTTACAGGAAGACAGGGACAGCATCAGCATTAAATCAGATCCAAGATTAGTCAACGTTTTGGAATAAGGCGGGTTAAGTTTATCGGAATATAACCGAAGTAAGGAATACGTTTATAGAATTGGAAATAAATATTGAGACACTTTCCTGTAGACTCTACCAATGCAAGGAGTAATAATTTTAGTATTGATAAATACTAGCCAATACAATTTATCAAGGCTTACAATCGGTTGAATAATATTGTACTCACGATTGACATGGTTGATGTAATACGGCCCGATCTGAGGATCGTATGCCTCCTCCCATCCAAGTGGCAGTTCATTGCCAATGCAATCCGCAAAAGTCTGAGGCTTTGTATATCTGAAACAATGGACATATTTATTAGAAACTCTCTGGAGTTAGACCACAATGGAACTCAAGGAATTCACAGAGAAGGCAATGCGGTATCGAGATAAATACAATGTGATATGCCACAGATAGTGCATAATCTATTTGCCTTAAGGGATTATTAATTTAATTAAAACATTTAACGTTAGGTACTTGCGATTACAGATAATCCAACTAAAGCCATATGGTATACAGCCGATAACATCTCCTATGTAACTGCCATTAAATCAAGAGCTTAGTTCTAGTAAAGAATTCCCATAAAAAGTACGTCAGTCGAGCACTCTTCCCACGAATGCACGGGGGCCTATTAAACCGCTCCTATTACTATCATTAAAGCAAAATAAAAATAACAGAGCCCCGTTATTATTTCGGATCTTTCGACCGGATAATTTTCACTAGTTATTTAGTACGGACCGTGTCGGGCAGGGCCAATTTCGTCTTCATCATGTGTGTAAACACGTACTCTTGTTTTTTCATCGACTCAACTCGATACAGCAGTATTAGTACAAACTCTATCATTTACTGAATAAATGATTTAAGTTCCTTTGATCGCTGGCAGCATATGGCTTCTAAGTCAAATGATTGGCTAGGCATGAATAACATTTGAATAGATATCTTATTACGGGATTACATTGTGTGCTTCGACAAATTACAATAATCGGAGAGCATATAGAAATACTTTAGTGTTGCAAACAGAGATATGGCTGACTTGGTAATTTTATGATGGTGATATTCTGAAAGGTACTTGTTCTAGAATTCCTAGTAACTGGCTAATAACTAAGCTCAAGACATCGTACAAAATTAGATAATATAGGTGGTCTGCAAAATAAAACGATATCAACCACAAAAACAGGTGCGATCCTATCCAACTCCTAGGCATGCAGATAATACTGGCACAGGGGGAATATTAATGACCGCCGATAGTTGTCCGGTGCTCAAGGCGCTTAGGGCGTGGTTCATTGGCGCCAGAGACTTGATACACTTGCAAGTTTCGACCATGATTCACATACCACCACCAGTCCCCGACAAAAAGCCGACTCGCATTTCCGATGGTGACGAAATCCGGCGCGTCTCATACGCATCCCACTTAACGGTTCTCGACTTTTAATATGGCATTTTACGGTAGTCGGATATTAAATAAGATTCTGCGGTTAATTGGACATATTTACGTCCAGTTTTGTACGTGTGAGTTTTAAAAATTGACGTTTTCGATCGCGTGATTATATCCCGTTGCATAGGTTCGCGATTGTAAGCTCATTTTTGCGTGCAGTCTTGTAAAGGCCACTAAACAGAAACTTTTTACTCCACTTAATTATGAATCATAATTATAATATTGTTGATGTTTTTTAATATTCGGGCAACAGATATTTACTATTTTTCTTTCAATGGTCAAGGTTGTATAAATAATGTGAGTAAACATGTCTCAGAACAGAATAACAAAAAATATTCACCAAAATACCTCATTTAATTCAAGGAATCGAAAACATCCTGGACTATACTGCAGCATAAACAAGGCTTCAGTGACTTCAACAAATCAGCCATATCTCGCCCGCGTAAGTGGTGTAAAATTTTCAATGGAAAATTCGTTACTCCTTCCGCACAGCTACCGAACGGGCGGCGTCCATTTCAAAACACGATCACTCTTATCGAAGTGAGGGGATAGAGGGCGCGTGCGTGCGCGCATCCAATGCATCGGCGTTTAAGCGAAATGGGGCGAGCTGAGGCTCGAGTGCAAGCGAGATGAATAGACATACAATGTTGCCTCGCCGTGGTAAAACGGCAAAACCAGTCCTGTCAGCGGGACGTCAAGACGAGTCGAGTTCTCGGAAACGGTGACCCGTGTCATGGAATCCCTTAGCGCACACACGCACGCAAGCCTTCACAGACACAAACACACACGAAAATTTTTGACTCCAATCAAACACTGGCGTGACAGAATTTTTATTGGTGCCTATAATACGAATAAATGTCACCGAACCACTTTTGAACACCTCTGCTATAGATTTCTATGGTGTACAGGTATCTCAGGTTTCGTTTCATTCTAATTGCAGAGGAGTAATAAATGGTATAATTTATAAAAAAAAAACTAGTAATGATGTCGACTTTTGATCTTTTAAATTTAAAGAGAATTTTAAAGGATAAGTAATAACGACGTCGCGGATAACATCTGTATGCAGATGTAGCTAAAATATTTGATGAGGTGAATTCATATGGAAATGAAACATTGAAATTCCAATAGATGATTGTGGAATGTTGACTTGTTTATGACTAAGCAAGCCTTTAATTACATAAAACATTTTATTGATCAGTAGAATCCGACCTTTTTAACGCAGCGTAATTTAATTTTAATTTATTTACTTTTGAAACCAGATATTTAACACTTTATCTTTGGCCTTCAACATTTATCCAATTATCTGAAAATTAAAAAAATTCATTACATCATTTGACTCTAGTAAACAAATATCTAGAATCAAACTTAAATATTTAGAAAATAACAGGCATAATGCGTATGATAATATCACCTGCAATTTATCAATTAGCGAAAACACCCAAATTAAATACTCAATCATATGAACGTATTGATTAAATCATTACTTCTAACAGAAATGAAGGATGAAAAATTTTAGACAACAACATAATATGTATAACAATAATATTATTAACAGTGTTATACAAACAAGCGTCACTATGATGCAAATTGAATGAGATTAAATCATGTCATAGTGGAAAAAAGTAGAAATGGCTTTCAGAGAGCACCCTGGGGCACACCGTAATCCAGAATCATCAAGGAGAATGTAAATATTGCCAACAATGAGAAATTATTAGAAATTAAAGAGGTGCGCAAAATAACCAATAAATATTTACCCGAGTTACCTTTTAATATTGACGTACAGAAATCGCATCTATTCTTCTAGAAACGGAAAAATATAACATTACCAAATTTATATGAAGATCTTTAAGATTTTCTTTTGAATAGTTCATTATTATATTAAAGGCTATATAATACTTAAAACATTCATTCGTTCATCATTATATAATACTTAAAACTTCATAATGTTATAGGTAATCATAATTTGTTTTGGCTTTATAAAGTGGTGAGAAATATTCAGTAGCTATTGGATTTCAAATTAAGGATTTACATCACTATCAAAAAATGCTCAATCTATGAATCCGCCAAGCATTCTTTACTTTCTGCTGACTAACGTGTCATTTGAAAGGCTTAGCAGCAGTCTCAGATGTGCAATATCCAGCTTGTTCGATATGCCGGTACTCGCTGGAAAATAGCACGGCAGAAGGCCAACGTTCGACGATCGTCCAAGAATAGAAACACGAAGGTTGCTGCCCGCTTTGGGGCTAGTGCGTTACTGCTTCTCCAGATGTGAACAATTCTGCTGATTCGAGAGGAGTACCTACCAGGACCTAAACATTCGGCACAAATTGTAAAAAGACCCAGATTGCTACGTAGAAACTTGTTTCCAATTTAGAGCAAAAGTTTAACGAGCTTCATTAAAATTAGATGTTACCTACCTAAGAAGAAAATTCCAAAAAGAACGGATCGAAAATGAACAAGTATTCAAAGTAATAGTAAAATCATAGATTATGCCAGAATATCAACAATTATTGAAAGCAACCCACATTTCCGTCTCGATGATTGTTTGTTATCCGAGTCTAGGCGCCATTCTCCGACCGGTATTTGGCTCAGATATTCGTTGCTTGCTACGTTCTAATTTGAGCGTGTTACTCATTTGCCATTCGGCGAGAAATTGAAAAGCCCAATGACCAAATCCTGGGATTATGACAAAGTTGGGTCACGTCTGGTAGGAGGCGGTGCCACGCTGTCTCATATATGTGAGACCGACCACAGGCGGACACGCACACCTACTAATGCTCTATAAATACCGGCAAGGAAATATTTTAATCCGGATGGCCCGTTTAATGCACATTCCATAGGCTTCGGAACAATCTCGATTTTTTTACTCCTCTCCGTGAGGGCGTTGGCCTACTTTTACTGTGCTATACAGTAAATCATAGACTCATTAAAGATATCTATCAGCTTTAAATCAAACAATTCGCAAACCTGAAGATAAGTTTGAATGGAATGTCAAGCTTATACTTATTTGGATTTGTAAATAGGTATTGCAATTGTTTAAAGTTTAAATCACGCTCACGGACAGGAAGATTACAGACACCAAAAAAGGAAGCGAGTTAGGGGTCAACGTGATTTCCTCTCGCATTCCGAATCGCTGACACATTGGTACAACGCAGTTATATACGAATTAAACACAACTGCAATCATTTCGACGAAACACCGGATGATCCCAGTGAATACGAAATTTGGTTGATCCGAACATGCAGGCCACAAGCATTCCTGCCGCCTTACGTCACGAGCACGACTCCAATCACCGAATTTATCCCCCAAATTGCTGCGGCAATCGTTCGAAAGTTGTAATTATGTAGTGCGATGGTATGCGCGCGAGCAACTAATGTGACGCTATGACGTCACGATATACGATCATTGACAAACGACATTCCAACGCCTAGTGTGGACTGTTGAGACGCACGTCACGTTACACCAAGGTCTCAAGCTCGTCTTGGGAACGGATAACAAACTTTAAAACGCGTTTGTAGCATGTTTTTAAGGTATGCTCATTGACCATAAAAATAATTTCCATATTACAACAAACAACGAAACGAATGTCAAGCGAAATAGAAATCACCCAAATTATGGCAGTATCAGATTTGGAACGTTCGTATTAAATGTTGCACGCTGTCTGTACAAGTGACGGATGGACGGACAGCGAGTTGCATAAACACAGAATATATAGGGTTTCCGATTGAATCACACCGCATACCAGCCGCCTTCGTCACGCCGCGCCGGCGCGTGCGCCTGCGACACAATATCATGCGCAGAGTTACGATAATTCAGTTTTAATTTTGAATTACATAACACCATTATTTTCTTTACACGCTTAACAACTCGTGTCTTGGTTCACTTGAAAGGATTTACACGTGAATTTAAAAAAAATGTGTATGTAGTTGTTATGCGTTCTATTTGAGAGAAGGTGGCATTATAAGTTGACGCGAGATTTGATTTTGCCATAACATACCCACACCAAGTATGGACTAATATGTTCAATGGTTGTCTTAAAAATGTTCACAGTAAATTAATAAGAGACAATTCAACAAACATTCAATGCACTTTAATTCTAGAATTACAACAAAATTAATGAAACTCAAAATGTAGATAATACCACGTTTGTTATTATAATATCAATAGTTCTACATTTAGATAATGACGAATGACTGCCCCACTATCGAGCCGTCGAGGAATTCCTAATTGATATTGCATTGTAGTCACTCCCATTATGTTATTGCAGTATGATGGAGATTAGAGCAATAAATTCAAAAGGGCTGAGTCTGAAAGACAGGTCAATGTAAATCAGACAGGACAAGAGAACAAAAGTTTACGGCCATACTTTATTGTATATTCAGAAATGTATTTTAACGATGCATATGCTAATTAATTAGGCATTACAAAAACTATTTGCATAAATTCAACAGCACATGTATGGCGGTTCCTAGAATCTGCTACTGAGGAATTTAACCAACACCCACGTCTTTTCAAGGTTGAAAAAGAAAACTGACAGAACAGAAATACAAAAAAATTCGCGAGTAACATAATCGTTATGCAAGTATGTAATACGAGTAGTTGACGTGAATCAGAATGTTGGAAAGCAAGAACTATGTACTATATGGCGACTGAGAATGTCTGAGCCCTAGAAGTATGACAGAAATGTTGTTAATAGCTTGTAACGTTGTTCGTCGGTAACTCCAACGCGACGGCACAAATGATACTTTCCCAGTGATAGAAAGTCAAACATTAGGAATGGCACTAAAACGACTCCCATTCACGTAGATGTTATTGAAGTTATAGAGGAGATAAATTGAAACGGTAGTTCTTTAACGCTTATTTCTATGATTTTTCTTTTAAACTACTATAAACATTGGGAAATATAAAATCGTCAACTTAAAAACTCAAAGACCACTTTAATCGCAAATTGTCTTAAATACGCTGCGGAAACTTTGTTTAAACATTGACAGAGCGAAAAGCAAATTCAATTGAATGAATGGTTACTTCTGTGAACGTTTGAGGAATTCCTCCGTCCATTGTTTTATGAACATAAATGAATCGATTATGTGCAGACGACTATTTTGATGAAAATTATCTCGATGTCGCAATAATATTTACAAACAGCGTCATTCAGTCGTACTCAGGTTAATTACAATTCAGTTCATGATAAAATTTAATTTGAAATTAAATTTGGATTATAAGATTGGATAATCAACCACATACAATAATTATATTGGAATTTGAACATTATTGTTTATCAAAAGTATTAACCCAAAAATGTTAATAATTAATATTCTAACTACATATTGAATGACTGTGTAAGGTATTAATGAAACTATTAGGTAGGTAGATATTAATGTGAAAGGCATAACGAAAAATTCCACGGTTCTTTAAAACTTCAAGAAAAAATGTGGATTATTATTAGAAAAAGGTATCTATATAACCTGATTAGTGTTACTATGTATAAACATTGTATACCACTACACAGGTGGTTCACATACCAAACTGCTTACGACTAACCAACGATAGGTCGACGCTCTCGTATAATAGACATAAACACCGAGTAGCAAGGTGTGTATTTGAATATCTCACTTATTAATATGACAATGTTTCCACATATTTCGCCCACACGAAGATAATATTCAAGATTACCCAAAATAACATCAATTTGTGCTCACAAAGACTATCCGTTCAAAGGTAAAATTTTTATATGGAAATAAATAATATATTTCAACAAATAGTTTTCCAAACATCAAAAACCCACAAGTAAAGATCTTTGATAATAATCAAAGATTTAGATAGGTAGATCTAGGATTGTGAAAAAAAAATCAATGATATAGTTATTATTGATACCTATTAAGCCAACAAGACGTCGAAAGATCTAAATATTTAAAAGGCATTCCATCCACATTGGGCCAGTGACGAAGTGATTTAGCCGAAAAGGATTTAAAAAGATGAATTTTCACCAATAATTAAAAAAAATCAGTTTGGGCCATATCACTAAACGGTACAAACACCAGAAACTTAAAACATGTTATCAGTATAGGTTTCGAAGAGAAATATTCGATGTAAATATAACCAAATTGGACGACCACAACAATGAACAATTGATACGAGTAAGTGAACAATTTCTTGCCGCCTTTGATAAGAGAGGAATGCTAATTTTGATTAGAAACGAGAGCAGCGCTCATTTATCGCAGACTTATATAGATAACTTTTAAACACGCGTGATTTTAAACACATTTCCAGAAGTGAGGCGATAACGTTTGCAGTTAATTCTCAGAATGCAACGGGTAAATTGATATAGGCACCATTATAGAACGTTATTTGGTTTGATTCGCTTCAATTACACATTAGCAACGTTATAAGTTAAATATTTTTTAATATAATCTGTTATAAATATTCAAGATGTTAGTATGACTGTCTATGAAGACAGTGGTCGTGTGTCATTAGCAGCATTAGTGGAATCAAAATAAATCAGAAACGTGTCTGCGCCGGCGACTACTTCGTTCGTACGTCTGCGTATAAAATTGCCAAGGACATATTTATCTTTGTGGAATGCGTTGGGCTTGGATAAACAATGCCGAACGCTATCTAACGCAAAACGTTCGACTAGCCGCACCCACCGTTTGAGTTCGAACAAGTTGAAATCTACAAATTTTCTTGGAAATACTAATTACCTATTTATAAACGACTAACTACTTAAATTTCACTGCTTTTCATATTTTTTTCAAATAAATTTTCATCTACAAAATTTATTGATTATTCTATCTATCAAAAACGATATAACGGATTTATTTTTAAAATAAAAAGTTAGTTTCATTTTCTAATGTTTGGGTTACGATCGATCGCGTATTCAACATTCCACTATCTCTAAATATTAGACCTTTAGCATACATCATTGCCATCGTTTAAGCGAAAAGGTGACCGGTTCGCTTCGAATCCAGCAACACTTCGTTTACCAATGTCGGTCACCTTGGTGCGTAGCGTGTAAATAACACGTTAAGAATGTTTGATTTGGTAAACGAAATCACTGAGTTATTTAGCACCCACTCTAAAGTCAAGAAACGCAGTATTTTACTGGCCAGCCCCTTGGGCTTCACGGTTGAAGGGGCTTGCGTTGGGCGTGGGAAGTCTCCGTAAGATGCTTTACACATACTTGGATTACACAATCTCGACAGCTTCGTTACAAACATCAATGCGAACGAAAACAAGTATTAATAAACTTTTCTTGACAGCAGTCTTTCGACTCTTCTGATTCTACGCAAGCGAGAGTTACTGCGGTTAAAACGCAGTTACGTCTTACGTCGGAGTCATAATATTCGGAGATTAACGAAAAAATAGCATTACATTCATAAATCATAACTAATGTATACAACGACAACTACAGAATGCTCGAGAACCCAATTAAATCATCGGAAATGAGTGGAATTGTCAACACAGTGCGTAATTTATACGTCATGTAATTTATTGCGATAATCTAGCACTTGAAGAACCAATTATGCTATTACACATATTAAATTTTGCCATCTCGATGCCCAGCTTGTGGTCACGAAAACGAATTCCATTTACATATCCAAGTATCCTGCCGATTCCCACATCCAATTTACCCATACCCAACGCATACTTATAACAGATTTCACTCGCAACATAGAATTATGCATTAACGAGCAACGGAACGCAACACACTGGTATGCGAGCCAAACAATGTACCGACGCAGTGAAACTGCATTCTACCGATACAATTAAAGTTATAAACACCGGCATACACGGGTATAAGTTCCCATTCGCCAGTTAATCGTCGCTATCATTGTCTTCTCGCTTCCTTGCCTAGCGAAACAATGAGAGGTTTTTCTCGATTTACAATGCGTAGCTGTCGATCGCTTCTATATCGTTTGACTTTTTGCTTCGATTTTTATTACTACCTCTCTTTATATACGTATCACTCCAGTCTCAAGATCTGCGAAAACCGCAAAATGCTTATTCGCACGCAACATCTCGTTACAGACGCTTATGAGAAGACACTTATTGCTGTAAATGTATGGTTGTCCGCGCTGCAGCACCATAAAGATCTCTTATCTCGTTAGAGCAATCGTATTTAGCTAGTCAAGGGCATATATTTTTCAGAGATAGTATATTCGGTTCAATTAACATTACAGAGACACTAACATTCTTGGCTCCACAAAATAATTGCATTCTGAGAGGCATGCGGAGTGCACATTTTTCATAGAACATTTAGATCCTTCATATAAGGTTATTATGTGGTGAATGCGTCGGAGACGTGGTCTGGTTATTTTTAGACGTTAATAAATTGGCTTAGTGGCTCGCTTTATTATGTGCGCGTTTTGCACAAGTAGACGCCCCGGCTGTGACATCCGCGGTGCCTCCGCTTCTAGGTCAATTCTGAACTGTCACTGCTATTTCGCTGCCTACTTAGCATTCTTTTCTGAACAATGCGTTACTTGCACCATTTCTAAAGGCAAGCTTCAAACTACTTAAAGCTATAGCCTGAACTAAATTACATGCCGTAAAATTATAGTTTGGGAAACGTCACATAGAAGCATTCACTTTATAAAAACAATTTCTCCATACAAATCATGGAGTCGATATTATGTTGAGTACTTTGCCAAAATGTTCAATAAAGATGCGATTTTATGTTTCCTGTGGCAACAGCCAATTTTATTGTCGTGTCAATGCTCCGAAACCAGAATCCCTTGTGCGTTCTAATGTCAAACCCAATGTTCGTCAATATGTATAATAAGCAGGTATTAAGTTCCTCTTAGTATTTAGGTTATTTTATAATAGTATTACTAAATTATATTCAAATGGTATTAGCAGACCATCGTCGTCTTTCAACGGTAGAAATCTTTAAAGGATCTCAAACGCTTTTAAGCCTGGCGATATGAATGCTTTTTGTGCGTTGAATAAATAAATAGCTTCACACGAGTTCAAATGCGACCGCTTGTTGCCAGTTATCATTTCGAGGATAAGTCCCAAGATAGACTTGAAGCGAATAGCTTTTCATTATACGCAATTAGCTAGTGATTGCAGTTGCTACTGTTCAAGACTACATACTTCATTGATAGTCCAATTAGGTACCTATAACATTCGCTCCACCATCTCTGGCTGACTATTTTACATTGTAACTGTATCTTTGCATTTTTAAGTGCAGGTGTCACGTTTTTAAGGTCAACATTTAAGACAATGATGCAGGTGTCGTTTAAACTATGGTAAATAGATACACCTAGAGACATGATCGGTATTTAATAGGGATGTCTTACGGCACCTGCAGCTCGGTGGTGCGGTGGTGAAGGGGGAGGCTGCGAGGTTAGGGGAGGGGGCGTTGCGCCGCTTTAGAAAGGCGCGACCATCGCCGCAGGCCCGGGCCGCATTCTACGGCCTGTCATTCACACCGCGCAACTTGCCTATGCATTGCATTCCATCTCCCACCGCGCTATCGCTCCATGCACACACGCGTACCTTACGAAACCACCGACCGCACCATCTAGGCAGGCCACACTCATGCTTAACACAATCACAAGCGCTTCATCGAATATTTCTGCGCCAGTTCAACCACTAACATCGCTATGAACCAGTTCCGTGCCCTCATTAGACGCATATCGACACCAGTTACTTTAAAACAAAAATTCTCACAATAACAACACAGTCAACACAATACCAAAATATATAATCCGCAGGATAACAATTTATATCTATATTTTGTGTTTAGCTCATTTGTTGTCACTAAATTGTGGAATGTCGTGTGAAATCGAGACTGTTGTGCGTGTTTTCCGACAGAGCGCAGCAGCAGCACGTCGAGAGTACAATTTGTTTTTCACGATTTATTCTATTTTAGAAACATGTTTACCAGTTGCAAATTAAACAAGATGAAGAATATTCTATGCACTATCAAACACTAGCATCGCATCACGTAAATTCAATCAGAAAAAGTAAAAAATCGCATTGGAATGTAAAGTTTTGACATGGGGCTCTTACGGGTTAACACTTCTCTTTGGAAAACTTACCTGTCTCGCGGGTCGATCCACGTCGTTTTTTTGCTGTTGTGATCGATGAAATACAGTTTTCCGTCAAAGTCCCTCGCATAATCCCATCCGTCAGGCAAGGGCATCTCACCGTTTCGTCTCCTTGGCATATTTCACTGATTAAATCCATTCAAACGAATAACGAAGCACACTCGCGAACTAGCTACACGGCCATGTTGAATACCTCATTACGAGGTGTGACGTCACGCGGGATCGGCCAATGGCGGCGAAGGGCCCCCACGATGGAATGCGGCGCGTACGCGAGCGCGAACACAGAGTAGTTTCGTACGTCACTTGTCCGATAACTGAGCAACATGCGACCGCTCCACGCGACCCCTCGTCGCCGACTGAGCCGCGCCGACTCGCCGCCACGTTATCACCGCTCATGATAATGTTCCAGCACCTACTGTCTAAATGCATTCCACAGGCTAATGTTTACATTACATACACACAGGGCACACACGACGATGGTCCACCAAAACCGAATCACTAACTGATGCTTTGTACGGTGCGAACTCGGTTAGCGCGAAACGAACTGGCACTGTAAGCAAAAAGTTGGTAGGTATGTCTACCCATTCAATCTATTTACGATTCCGCTATATACGTACATAAGTAGAGGCGTGTATAAAGCGCATTCCTCAAAGTATGTACGTAGATATACGTACCTACATACAAATTACAGACAGATAACTCCTTGTGAAGATGGTAACATTTATCTGACTATATGAGTTACTTTGTAACCTAATATTCATAATTAATAGATTCGTCCTCAGCTATATACGTCCCACAGCTGGGCACAGGCCTTCCTCATGGAGAAACATAAAGTGTAGGTATGGGCCGTAACACCACCACGCTGCGGGATGGTTGGTAGTAAAGGTTGCAATAGCGACCGGGACCAACGGCTTAACGTGCCTCCCGAAGAACGGAGGAGTTCGAGATCACAAAGTATGGCGAAGGTAGCTTAATTTTCGATATAAAGCCATAGCGTACTAATCACTACCTCCACCGAGCTTCTCCAATATATTATAGAGAAATAAATAACTAAAATAGACACTTAAGTTAAGTGCTTAGTTATTAATGATATAGTCGGTAGAATTAGATTGTATCAAAAAGTTGCCGCACTGCATACCGATGTTATGAGTAGATTTTTTAATATCAGAAATGACGGACGATGAATAACCTTAAACACCTATTTACCGAATCACTGATTGAGCTAACCCTACAAATTTTAGCAGAATTTTAAAGTAAAGGTTTAATGTCCTAATGTTATATTAACAGATAATAGTGGGACCTACAGATGTCCCATTTTACAGATTTCTTCATTTACAGCCCCATTTACAGAACCCGAATATATCAAAAATTGGTGAACAAGCACTTGCTGAAATGTCTAAAATTAAATATAAAAATGATTTGGGGGTTCGTGTATAGTTTTACCTGTACAGCAAAAATTTTATAACACTAACAAGAACAGTCTGCTGAGTATATCGCTTTTGTTACAGTGTTCACTGTTTAATTGTGTTTGGCTACAGGCTTACGTAATTTTCATTGTAAAAAACTCAACTTTTTATTTGCGTTAATGTCTATTTCAATGGGAAACGTGAAAAGTGCCCCCAACAGGAAGTAGCTTAAATCACGATTCCCATAGAAATTTACATTCTTATCGCAACTAAAAAAATTCAGTTTTTTTACAATGAAAACATACACTAGAGGCACAGGTTGATTGGGTCCTTACCTATGAAATTGGTGTTTTTATTCTGACTGAGTATTTTGTCTGTAACTATTAAGATTCAGAGTATTCCTAAAAAATAATTACCTCGTCTAAAAATAGACTATATTTTTGAGCTCTTTTGATTTGTTTTGATAATTTGTTCTAAGTTTAATTGTGTTAAAATTGGACACGGAGACAACTCTTTTTAAGTGCCTCCCGAATACATCATTTTATTTGCATTCACTTAAAAACGATAAATAATTTTTATGAAGTGCGATATGACACATATTACTAACGCATGTCTAATGATACATGCCAAATATTATTATCTCTGGATTTGTCGTTGTGAACAAAACTGATAAAATGTTAGTAGGTATGGAAAATGCAGAATTCCCCAAAATCTCCATACAAAACACCAATTTCATAGGTAAGGACCTAATAGTTTTGATTATTAATTTATCAGGATAAAAATCCTATTCCTAAAGGTGGACGCAAGATATCTATTCTAAAAAAAAACTAGATATTGACGAAATGCTCACAAAATAAAGTTTTAGCACTATCATCAACTATCTATCTATCTACCATGATATAATTAATATAACGTGATCGTTTTACTAAACCCATGGTTTTGTTATGCTAAGTATCGAATTTAACATTTTATTCGATACTAATACCGATCAAAACAGAAAATTTGATTTTAGGTCATAACCTAAAATCAAATTTTCTGTGAATTATCAGAGAGCATTTACATAAAAAAAACCTCTCCAAAAATTCGACTTAAAATAAATAAATAAAGACTTGCTCAAAATTATTAACGAACGTAAGAGAGCTATTAGAAACTTTTGTGAAATAGTATAACGCTGTTTCAAACGATTTTAATAATCAATTAGTCTCATAGCGCAGGCTTAGATCGCCACTAATTAGGATCTATGAATCGGTTTTGATAAGCTTTTCGTAAGTTACAAACACCTGATGTGAGACAATCGAAAACATATTTATTGCAACACCTTGAATATCAAACTGTCTTGAGTCATTGACAATTAGTAGTCATTATATTAGGGGTTAAAGTATGAAATTGCCGTTTTGTATGGAGATTTTGGGGAAGACTGCATTTGTCATAGTAACATTTTTTCTGATTTCTCCACAACAACAAATCCAGAGATAATAATTGTTGGTATGTATAATTAGACAAGCATCAGCAATATGTGTACTCTTCATAAAAAATATTTATCGTTTTTAAGTAAATGCAAATCAAATGATGTATTCGGGAGGCACTTAAAAAAGTTGTCTCCGTGTCCAATTTCAACACAATTAAACTTACAAAAAAATTATCAAAACAAATCAAAAGAGCTCAAAAATATTTTAAGAGGTAATTATTTTTTTTTAAATCCCCTGAAACTTAATAGTTGCAGACAAAATACTAAGAGGGCAAAAAACAGCAATTTCATACTTTAAGCCCCATTATTAAAGTAACTGTTTCATTAGCTATCCGCTAATCTCATCAAAACAGTCATCCTTTTGCACAAATTAACGCTAAATGACGTAAGATTATTTCGATAATCGTGCATATGTTTTCATAACAGATGATTTAGTAATAATTGCCAATTTCTTTTAAACTCGCCAGCCTTAGATTACCCAATAAATAACCCAGAGAACGGATTCATACTGCGATCATAATTTGAAGCAACAAAGTTGCATGCTTGTATCATTGAACTAAGTAGGTAGTAAAATATACACTGATTTCAGTACCAAAATATTGTACCTATACTTACTATTATTAGTACAAGTATGTTTTCCACTAAAAATCTTACAGACTAACAGAGCTACTTTCGCGTTTATAATATTATTTGGAAGTATGGATAAATAATTAGGTGTAAGTATACCTTTTTCGCTTTCACGTCAAAACTACTGTACCAATTTAACCGAAATTTGGTTTACGATAGTCTAGACTAGAGCCTGAGAAAGGACATAGGCTACCTTTTATCCCGATATTTCCATGGGAACAGGCACAGAACAATAAAAAAGGTTAGAATGATAACGCATCCACATTAGTACTAGGACCGCGCGAGCCAGTTCTCACACATACAAGAATTAATAGTTATTCAACACACAAGGAGCGCAATGTATTCATTGGCTAAAAAAATTCAAGCAAAAGTAGCGAGTTGCACCTAAATAATAAGGGTTATTTTACTGCAATACACAGGTATGTGTTACCAGCTGTTGTACGGTACCATTTATGTTGGCACAATGCATTTTGTTACTTCGAAATTTTACAGTTCAAGCACGGACTGGTAAGATCATTTATATACAATCATTTGAAATACGTTTTTAAATATTATAATCTATAATACGTATAATGAGACACGTTAAATATCTTTTTCGAATTATTGGGAAAAACATGTACACTATCATGACAGCACTGGACTAGTGTAGTGCACAATTTGATGTCGATAATCAAGTATTAAGTAACAAAATTATGTATTTTATTTATTTATCCAACATCGTAATTAAGGAGAATATTAATATACAGGTTGGATTTGTTTTATCTCCACAAGGAAACACACTTTTATTTTCAAATAGAAACAAAACTGTTTTCACACTTTTTTCAAAAAAGCTTACCCAAACAAGGAATCAAACCACCTCAAATAATTCTATTTCGTGGTGGTTTTGGTCGCTACACAAGCAGAAATTAGTTGCTTAAAATGGGACTAGTTGATAGGTGTGAATGTCTGAGGATATTTATTTTATTTCACTAATTGATTTAGTTATGGCTAAAAATACTATTTCTCTATGAAACATTAGGTCTTACGCATGTAAGACATAATGAAACCTTACATTAATTTATTTTTCTGGGCATATTTGGAAAATCTGTAGCAGCCGGTGGAATGCAGAGGTAGAGATGGATATCTTGTATGAAATACGAGTGTTTCACATTGTATTGGTTCAATAGAATAAAAAAATAACTAAAAATTTTTTAGCTGAATCTATTCCCGGTTTGGGTAAATTTTATTTGAGAAAAATGAGAATGCAGTTGCTTCTTTTTAAAATAAAAGTTCGTTTCCTTTGTGGAAATTAAAATATTTTATTTATTTGAGGTACCTCCCCTCTAGGGCTCCTAAAGAAATTCCAACCAATTTCAATAATATACAAATTTAATGAAGATAAATATTTTGTAGTCTGTGTTTTAGTTTTCTACTGAATAAATACTATAAAGACAAGAGGTAACAGTTTCAGGTGGATGTTTCTAGGAATAGGTCACTGACTATAACGAAAGACACACTATCGCTATAGTTGGCTTGGCAATGAGAACAACAATAAAGAAAAACTGCCTTGCCAGTTTTCCACCAGTGAATAATAAATAAATTAATTGGTAATGTTATGAGCTGGGGTTGTTCTCAGTAAAGAAAAAGCGGTTACCAACATACACTTTTTAATTAATTAACATTAATACTGGTTTATCACATTTTTCTCGTCACCCATCCCTCAATGTCTTAAGTCTTCGACCAGTGCGTCCTCCCGGTCATGACCTACGGTGCTAAGACGTGGACACTCACTGCTCGACTAGTCCACCAGTTTAAAGTCGCCCAGCGAACTATGGAAAGGGTTATGCTCAGAGGGCACTGTCTTTATTGCCTATTATAATTTTGAGTTTTCGCTTTCTTTGTGAACTGGCATTTGAACAGGAAGGCGAATTTGATTTTCCTGCAAACAAAAGTAAATGATTTTAAAATTCTCGCTTATGAGATATTTGACATCATGAAATAAATTTCTTTACAGATAAAAAAAATATAGAAAATAATCAACAAATTAAAGTCCCTACTAATTTTATTCAATCGTCACTCAATCACATGCGCAATATTTCTACCCTGTATAATCGAAACGACTGATTTGGCGCAAGGGTAAGGATAACTGCCTTCTGTAGCAGACATCACGGGTTCGATTCCCGAACAAGACAAATGTATAATTTTATAATAATATTTTGTTTTCACTGTAGACAGATAAAATATTCATAACATTACCTGTACGCAAATATCTATGTGAGGTACTGCAGAAGATTTCAAATGCCTTTTTTTTAAACTTGTAGGAAGTCATCTTCCGTAAAATGCTACGAGCAAATGCTACTGCTTTTAGTAGGAAACCATTGATCTTTCATGCCAGTTGCGGATATCCATTTTTCTTTTATATCCGGATTTGTAGGAAATCTGAAATATGTTAATCTTTATAAACAGAATATTTGTCTTGTTTAAAAATTAAATAGATATTTAAAACTTAGATTTGATATTATGTCCATGTAAATTACCACATCATAATGTTTGAGCACAAGGAACAAAAAAACACTATCGATAAAACTATCGATAACATGCAAGCCCTATGATTGCACAGAATTTGGTACGAATTATTTTCGTGATTGATTGTGCCTCCATATTTAGTTATTTCCAAATATTATTACTTACCGATGAAATGAAATTCCTCCTTTGTCCAGATTCACCTTTTCACTTCGCAAACGGCACGAAATAATAGCACAACTCGGCATCTTTTTGGGTTTTGTACTGCACCGAATATACGTCTGACAGCTACGCCATTGTACAATACACTGCGAGCAATTTGACGTTCATATGCCCGTTTGCTCATATGAGCGGCTCGTCAACCACGCCCACTTTATCATTCTAACCTTTTTTATTGTTCTGTGGGAACAGGCACGTGAATGTAAAAAAAATTTAATAACGCCTCCCAGAATAATGAAGGCCAAATTTAATCCACGGTGAACTTTGCTTCTAATAATAGAGTGGGAGTAAATTTTCAAATCCACCAATTGTGGCTACTGTTCCAATTTGAAAAAATATTTCAGTGTTGGAATAGCCTATTTATTGAGGAAGACTATAGGCTACATACCATCACACTATCTCAAACTTAAACTATTCTACGCTAAGTCGCGGCCAAAAGCTAGCATTTACATAATTTATTAGGTTTTTAAGTAATGTGACGTGTATGAAACTTTAGGTTTCAGAATTTTTGTGTAAATAATGACACTAAACTTATCACTACCTTGCTATTATTGCAACCAACGATGTATTCAAAGAATGTACTATAGTATTGTGTATAAATACTATACTATTTATACACAATACTATTTTTGCCCGCAAAACAACAATAATTGCGTTGCTGTGCGCGAAGGTAAGGCAGGCATTGAAATTTCTGGATACTGACTTATAGTCTTATAATGTAGGTACGTCATAAGGATCATCCACCGAGACAATGTCCGGTGGCATTGACTGGTAGAAGCGGCAGTGCCTTTTTGTTAATCTAATGTGGTTTAGAAAATAATAAAAGCCGAATAAAAAAATTGTCACAAAATTTTAGACAATGTCATTTTCAATTTTTCACACGTGAGGCAAGCGATATTCGCAACAAACTGTACATTATCTAAAGTACGGATTTGAGATCGTAATATAAAATAATAAATTAGGGTTAGCCGGTTCGCTAAAAATTAATAAATTTTATTCAACTCTACTATGTATTTATATTTATTTATTGCTGTTACTTACCCATATCAACAAACTTATATAAAAAAAACAGTTCCTCTTTGCAAATTTTTATTATTTCCACTCCAAAAAAATATTACCAAATACCTACAATCTCAAACAATGATATCCAACAATAAAAAGATCTATGTAGAGTAAAAGCTTAATTTTTTAGTAATTTTTTTAAAAAACGTTTTTTTAAACTCTTTCTCTCTTAGGAAACTTTTTTTTCAAATCAGACAAATGTCGTAGCCCGTGTAACCCTAGTCTTAGTAAATTTTTTTGTGATTCATAACATTGAAATGTGGAAGGAAATCCGCAAGAGAGTTGACTGTCATAAACATGAATCTTTAGGTATAGCGTCATAAATGCATTAAATTAAGAGCCACTTGCAGGAAATTTTAAACCTAGTTTAAATCTCGATTTTGTAATTTTTTGACATTTCAACCATATTATAATTGTCAAAACTTTACTAAATTGAGTTTTAAAACTCGATTTAATTTTCATGCAAGACGCCCTATAGGTATAAATGGAAACTAAACTTGAATCTCAATCTTGTATGGGACAAGACATGAGGTAAACCGTTTGACATTTCCGTACTAGTGTCCTCTCTTTCTATCCATAGTGGGTAGAATTTTTTTTATACTACCAGGGTGGCAAACAAGCATACGGCCCACACAGATGGGCAGTGGTCACCGTAGCCTATGGACGCCTGCAACACCGAGGGTATCACCAGCACGTTGCCGACCCTTAAAAAACCTTTTCACGCCCTTTTTGAAGGACTCCATGCTGTATTCTCTTGGGAAAGCCTCACCAGGGAGTTCATTCCACAGCCTAAGCGTACGAGGAAGGAAATTCCTCCTAAAACGCACGGTACGCGACCATTTTGGTTCTAACGTGTGAGGATGAATTCCCTGGCGATGGCGAGCGGTGCGGTGATAAAAAGAAGCTGTTGGCATCATGTCAAATAGCTCCTCAGAGCAGACCCCATTGTACAAGCGGTAGAACACACACAAGGAAGCAAAATCTCTCTTCAAACTTAAGGACTCAATACCGCTTGTGAGCTCGGGATCGCCGACAATTCTCATGGCTCGTCTTTGAACCGCGTCAAGAGGTCCAAGTTGGTATGCTGGTGCACCCGCCAAAAGATGACAGCAGTACTCCATATGGGGCCTTACTTGCGACTTATAAAGAAGCAGACGCTGCCCCGGAGAGAAGTACCGCTTCGCACGATTGAGCACACCAAGCTTTTTAGATGCCAACTTGACCTTATCCTCTAAGTGACTGCGGTACTGGACGACTCTGGAAATGTCGACACCAACTCAGAGTAAACAGAACTGGAGTAGCCATTAGTCAATTTCTCAAACATTTTTTTCTGCCATTTCTTGCGGGGGGTGAGGTTACCACTACACTCAAAGCCAGCCGTTTGTACAAATGCACACATGCATAATTCGACACACAAATTGAAATTTCACGCACACACACGCTTAAAATAGTCACGTGGGGTGTGCGTTTTGACAACGTCACAGCTGCACTCCCCACGAGACTAGCGCTCGAAATTTGAAATAGTAGAATTATAAAACATGAAATAATGAAGTAAATAATCATGAAATCATAAAAATTATAATTACAAATAAAAGGTGACACCATCTTTTAGCATACTCGATGTTTTCTATTTATTTTTACAACAAAAAACAGCACAGGCAGGCATTTTTGCGGGAGCTCTGTTCGCCGCAACGTTTACAATGTTATGGCTGTCAAAATGGCGGCTCAACTAGTTTTATTAAACGTGCAAGCATCTGATGCTTGTGCATTTGGCAGAGGGGAATGTTAGACAAAGGCTACTCCAGTTCTGTTTACTCTGAGGACACCAAGGATACCCAAACTGGAGAGCAGAGGATAATAATACGGAATGCCAAAATGAGACAAATTTTTGCCTCATGTTCTTGTATGGGAGTTTGGTTTCCACCGTTACAGTATATCTATATCTATGGTTTCCACTTAGACATAGGTTTAATTAAGTACATTAATGTGAAAGTTTTTGGCGGCATTCGACTATAGAGGACGTGATTTTTATTTCAATGATACAATCATTGTATTGATTCGGAGAGAATATTTTAACGTAAAATCAATGCTAAGTCCAGGATCATTGAAATAAGCGGCAAGTGATGTTAAAAATGTCACCTGATATGGCTGTATAGACTTAGTTCTCTCTGCCTTCTGAGAATTTTACCAAACTGTCATAAATGTCAATGTCAAAATCTGTACGATGTCATATCGTCGTGTATTTTATGTTTTGTGGCATAATTTTGTCAACACGTAGGCGTAAAAATAACTCGATCGTTTGAAAAGAAATAAAATACTGCTATTATTTTACTGCCTTGGTAACTGTCATAATGCCTTCAAGTGACAGTGAAGATTTTGAAAGTGCAGACGAAGGCCACTCCAACACTGAAAAGAAAGAACGAAAGAAACGTTTATCCTCCTCAAATTATAGTGACGACGCATTAGAAACAGGCTTAGAACCTAAAGCAATAAGTGTGGATGCCAGTAAAGAAAAAAAGTCTGTTCCAAAACATGTAAGTGAAATTTTTTGTCACTATCCATTTTAGTTAAAGGAAAACCACATAATATAATAATATTGCCTTAAATATTGCTTATTATGTTGCCTTTCCTTTGCAAAGCAAGTCCTCATAGTTTTCAGGCAATGACTAGATATACTTTTGATATATTTTGTAAGTATAAGAACAAACATAATTGTCAGCCTTAGCCAAACTATTTGAAAGTAAACACCTACTTTAATAGTATTTTTATAATAAATATCATTCATGGATGTCTGATGTGATAAAGCAGGATTGTAGTGCACCTGTAGTTAACTTTAACCCCTTGTAGGTCAAACAAACCCTGGCGTTTAATATATTTCTATTGTGTTCTGTGTTCTGACCATTGAGATGCTACTACGAAGTAGTGGGTTGTTGTTAATTTTTGTAAAACTGCAAATTTAAAACTGTTAACTGGTTAAAAAAGCAGTTAATAATATTAATTGGTTGGTAAGATTTCACTGGATCACTGATTTTATTAGTGACTGCGCATAGAATCAATTTAAAGCAGTTAATGGCCAATAATAGCCATTAACAGCAATTTTTGGATGATAACCCTGCTGTTAATGTTTTACTAATGATTGAAAATTTCCCTTCATGGTTTCCAGGGTACTGTCTGTCAGATTAGATTTTTATTTTCATAAACCTTCTCTGCTAGTAGATTTATGTGTTATTTTAAACTAATCTGGCCCATTTAAAAATGTTTAATCAGTTATTTACAATGATTTTCGTATATTGTTTATTTTTGCATTTTGTTCATTGTTTTTTTGTGTAATTTTTTGATTCTTTGATTAACCTTCGAATTGAAATAATATGGAATAATTTTAATGATCATAAATGTTATCCAGGTTGATGACTGCTGGAATCCTTTTAAATAGGTACATTAATAGCAGGGTTTATTATTATTATTATTGTCATCCATAGCATGGCTATTAATGGCTGTTAATGGCTTCCTATAGAGAATATCTGCGGTTTACACTCACGTGGTTAATATGTCCATACCTACCTAGTGTAAAAATAGGAATAGAACAAATAAAACATTTATTTCTTTGAAACACATTAACAGCAGGGTTATCATCCATTGCATGGCTATTAATGGATGGTAATGGATTATAATCGCTAATAATACAAACTAATAATATTTACTAGTGACGGGGCACAAGAGGAGACACAATAGTAACATCTATTGTTTGTGTACACCGGTGTTTGTAGTGCCCTCCAAGGGGTTAATGCAAAATTAAAATAAAATATGTTATGTTTTCTCCATAGTGCAACCCAAACAAGCATTAAAAACATATACTCAGATCCACATATTGCCAGACATTTTCTGAGCCTTAAACAAATTTCAATAGGGATCAACATTTATATAAACAAGAAACATGTGTACAATTTGTTGCAATCCTTCCAGGAAGCCGATGGATGGGACGATTTTGACATAGACAGCCCAATACCAGAAGAACAACCCATAGATAATAAACAAACTAGTACAGAGCAATCAAAACCTGTGACTACTAAAGAGAAGCCTAAATCTCAGGATACTGGCTGGGATGATTTTGGTGATTGGGGCCATGAAGACATATCTAGTGAGACACAAAAGGTATATTTTCCATTTCTCTTTCAATGAAATGTATAACACATTGCTTTTCAAAATGATAGTCTAATATTGTTAATTTATCAACATTCATCACAGTCATAAATTTTGTAAAATAACCTGCTATTCAACCATCACATAATTATATATAAATCATAATTAAAGTCTACCATCTTAGGGTGCGTAAAATTTTTTTTTGCTTTTATTGTTGTTCTAATACCAACCGACAAAACCTCATTACTTTTACACTTAATTATGTTTTCAGGAGCCAACTTCAAAACCTCAGCAAATAACACCGGAGCCCCAACAAACTTCAGAAGCCAGAATCAAGTCTGTGACCGATAAGCTAGCAGCGGCTGCAGCTAGTTCACATAACAGCTGGGGTTGGGGCGGATGGGGAGTTGACTCGTTACTCAGTACTGCTACTGCTGGTATTTCGTCACTCACTACACAAGTATCGCAGGTGATTTAAGAAATAAATATGGTAGTTAAAGTTACTGAGTTTATTTGTAGGTGAATTTTAATAGTAGTTTATGTAACTGTTACATAATATACGTTGTTAAAACACGAGTTGGCGAGTTTTTTAATAGTATCACGCGAGTGTTTTAATACTGAGTTTTGTGCAGTTACATAAACTACTTTATCATTCATTATTCAAAGAAATAAAACAACATAATTTAATTAATTTATTTATTGTTGGCTGTCTGGAAAACATTTGCCATAGGTTTTTGCGTTTTTAAGAAAAATAAGTGTTGTATAATAAGTCCAACCTGTTGCATAATGGTCATTATGTTACAGTTTCCATTTTTAAATTTTCGTTTTTATCATCTGTGTCAAAAAGTATGTTATTATGAGTTCGAGTCTGAGTTCATTATTCAACATTACTTTATGAGTGTAGATAAAATAAATTGTTAACTGATATTTGTTTTATAATGTAATAATAAATTCAATTAAATAGAATAAATCTAAGTACCATATTTTCCTATCATGTACAAAGCAGCAAATAAGACAAAAGTGTCTTTATTATACATTTTAAACCTTAACACATAAGTTAAAAAGTACAAAATTACTGAGGACTTTTTAGGAAGGTAACAGCTTTTTTTATTTTACATATAAACATTTAATTAAGAATTGCACTATAACATTAAGAATTAAGAATTGTATTGTCTTTATCAACTATTATACAAAGCAATAGTTGATAAAGACAATACTGTTGACAATAGTGCGATCAGATCAACCTTGCACATTGAACATCAACATTCACAGATATAATATAAAGTAAGTACAGGAACCATCAAACAAAAGGTTTTGACTTCTAGATTTTTGTAGTTTTAACAATTTTTGTGGCTCTTAAAAGGCTATGAAAATGTGTATTTTGAAGTTTGCTGAGCCATTGACTGGACTCAGTTGCTGCTGACTGTACTTGCTTTATTTTGTGCTTAGGTTGGGTTCTAATTGGACCATATTTTTTGTATGTATATTTTATGATATTGAGAGAAGAGAAGAGATTATACTTCCTATTGAATTAGTTAGTCCGGTAATATATTGGCTCATATATTTCGTATTTCAGGGCATATCTACAGTTTTAGAAAGTGGAATTGGCGCACCTGATCCAGAGGAATTAGCAAGAAAGAACTCTAAGGAAACTAATGAAGAAGCTAAAAAGGAAAATGTGCCTGAAGCTGATAACCCCTCTAGGGGAAATGAAAAATCTGAGCAATCATCTCCTACTGAGGCGTTATTCCCATTTGGTAGCTTGTTGTCTGGTGTCACTAAGTTTGTGGAGACTACAGGTAAGAAAACAATGAAATGCTTTCAAATTGTAAAGTGACATGCAAACATTTGTATCAAAATTTTAAAGATGATAGTCTTTATTCATTTCTAATACGATTCATATTAACTGTCAAAGTGTATACAAATTTTTACATGTGAGTGTACTAACAAACTTCTATAATATAATGCTTAGAAAATTTTTACCTACTCAGAAGGATTTTTTATTTATTTGTAATTTTATATCCCGCAATGGACTATTGACCTCAGACGATGACGAATATTTTCAAAAATAAATCATTATTGTTAGGTATCTATAGGAATGGTTATATTTTATCCCAAATAAAGAAAATTTTCAATTTTCAAAGAGAAACCTTTCTCCCCATTTCAGGAACTAAAGTTATAGCAGGCGGCTTAGACACCCTAGAAACTATTGGCAAAAAGACTATGGAGGTCTTACAAGATGGTGACCCGGGCTTGGCTAAGAAACGAGCCATGCTTGGTTTAGACTCCGGCGACAAACCAGTGCTGTCCCAGATACTGAGGGAGGCTAAAGCGAAAGCTGATGAAGAAGATAAGATCAAGGAAGAGAAAAGAGAGGCTAAACAGGTGCATTACGAGAACTTGTTTGATGATTTTGAAGGTATTGAGAATTTTTTATAATTTTAATTAGAGGCTAGTTGACTCATAGCAAAAGTAATGATAATAATGTGTCATTTACATAGTAAAAGCGTCCGAAATATACCAAGTTCGATAAATATAAATAAGGGATTGCTGTAGAAATTCAATAATTATTTTTTTTATCTGCCAAAAAACGCTATCCACCATGTTCGTGAAATTAGTTGAGTATGCTTCATGTAAACAATTACTACGCATGGTCAAAATCTGTCAAACGCCAGTCACAACCAATCAAGCATAACTGTCGGCTATGTGACGCAAGCGTTATTGAATTGTTTACAATAATCGTGCCGCTACGGCACAGATAATTCATTGACCATCAGGACTGAAGGCGTTTTTGACATTTAAGCAAAAACATAATTTAAATTTTTTTGTGTTAAAGGCTTCAGAAAAAAATAGGTTTATTTTTTATGGTGATGGCTATTAGTATTAAATCATTTGAGGCCCAATAAAAAAAGGGTCAACTAGGTCAACAAATATTCTTATTTTTAATTTTTACGGGACCTTTGTCATCTATTGCATATCCTTTATATAATTTTATCATTTTGAACCTAGTAGTAAAATGGTTGTTTAAGTAAGACCTCGTATTCCATGCTCATTTTTGCGTGATACTACAAAACTTTTGTTTTGGCTTATATTGCTCTAAAAACGTATTTAATTTTTTTTTATGTATAGAAGTATATTTGAATAGACAAAATACTCTTATGTTTATAACATTGTACTGACTATGTTCTTGCCTATAGATTGGAGACATAATTAAATCCCATAATAGGCTTGTTTCCACTAACAAAAAATCGGATGGGTAAGAGTTTCTAATGATTAATCATGATATATAATAAACTAAAAAACCATGTTTTTATTAAAATAATTAAAGATTAATAGTATTTTTGGAAAATAAAATCGGCAAAATTGGACATATAATCACGTGACATTAAACACCAATCAGAAAAGAGTGACGTCACTCCTCGGGAACATCAACGTCAAAATGTCAAAGCTAGTCTGTGCTGTGGTTATTGCTGTCACATAAAGTAAATAGTTAGAAATCAACACCGTTTGTTTTAAGTTAAATCTCTAAGGACCGAAGGATACATATATTTCGCAATGGAATCTGGAGTCAGCAAAGCAAATAGCAGTGACTTGCCCAAAGTTGACGCCGTTATGCTTGGCAGATTTTTCGCATCGAACACAGACTTTTGCTCATCGGAATTCCGCAATGTTAAAACTTCTATGTAAGTATAATGTGAAAAGAAATATAGTCTTATTTTTTAGCAATTACCAGTCAGAGACACATTTACCTACTTTGTACCAATCTACCATGTAATGTAAATAACTGAGTTTTAGATAACTGATAAATATTTTTTTTATTTCAGGTCATCAAGAGCTTTATACGGGGATGATGCTGTAAGTTATGTACAGCTTAAGCATGATGGCAAATCATGTGTAATAAAGTGCAAAATATGCCCCGAGCACAAAGTTCATGCAAAGCTGTATAAATGCACACTAGTTGTTGATGAGGAAGATGACATTATTGTTTCTGTGCAATGTGAAGACTGCGTAGCTTCACAAGGTGGTTGTAAGCACGCAATAGCTTTTTTAATGTGGGTTCATCAGAGAAGTGAGGAACCCTCATGCACTTCGGTTGAATGCTACTGGAAAAAATCAAAGTTATCGAGAGTTGGTAGTACACTTAAGTATATGACGGCCAAAGATTTATCCAAAGGCAGCCCTAAAACTACATTAAAAATGGTACAGCTGCAGAAAAATATAATATTCAAATGCAACTTCAAATGTATTTAACAGGAAAGGAAAACTGTTTCTTTTGTGTAGCTGATCCAAATTATAGCCAAAATAAAAATGTTGAGATATTAAGAGTACAATATAATCCTAAACATATTGATAATATAATCAAAGTTAAGTTATTAGAGTTTTGGAAGATGAATATTTATCCATTATTATATAAGAGTGTGGAACGTAAATAGAGGTATATTAAATAAAAAAAATCTTAATTTTCATTGTTGTTTTTTTTTATTTTGGTCTGGACAGATTTACTTCTGATTTTGTGGAATACAGCTTGAACAGATTTATCCACTGTCAGTTTACATAAAGCATCAGGTACATTCTCTTCAACTATTTGAAGATCTGAAAAATAAACATTACGTTTTTAACAATAATGGCTAGATACTTGTTTTAAACAACATACTATTAGTTTTGTTTGTTACATACCTGAACTTGTAGTAGAAGTATCCTTGACAGATGAACTTGGTGTACTACTTTGTTCTTGTTCATTTAAACACTCTGTGATTATTGACATCCTTTGTTTTTTCAACATATCTAGTAGGTCAATATCCCTGCATGTCCGTTTCCTTCTATCTTCTTGGCATTCAAACTTCTTTGGGATTCAACCTGGTTTCATGCGCACTCGAGATATTTTTCCCATAATATGATAATCTGGATAATTAATTATATCGTTTGGCAACTAAAAAAATGAAAAGGATATAATAATAATTCATTTTCAAACATGGGTTTAACATTGTTGTTTACATCAAATATTAAGTCCAGTATAGATGAATCATTACATTTCATAGACATACAAAAATTATATTTCATCTTCTTAAATAAACTTTCCTATGTTCCTTCTATTTTGTTATGTTGAAATTTTTAAGTTGAAGTACATTACATAATAAAACACAAAACTATTCAAGTCATGAACATTTAAAGGTTATGTAAGTACTCATATACGTCTATACGTATATATTAGGCAAATTTCATTACTTTTACTTTAAATTTACAAATAGATACATCAAGTTGTGTTTATTACTTACATCAAAATGATCTTCACAGAAATGTAATGTTGATTTAGTTGAAAAACTATGAGCATCTTGCCTCCCTGCAATTTCTAACCGCCGTCTTCGTATTTGTTCATTGTTAGGTACATAAATGAATAATTTGTTTGGCGTTTTAATAGATGAGCTGTTACATTGGGGCACTACAGTGTTTATAATACGAGGAATTCATTATTAAAATTATTGACAGTGACAAAGACGATTGTTTTGAGAGGAGTGACGTCATGTAGGACGCCATGACAGTCTTTGCCTTTTTCGCGGCAGTTTTTGAATAAATTTCTAAAAAAGCTAAATTCTTGAGTAAATTAATAAATTTTCTTAAAATATGATGTTTTTGGGGTGAATTAGACATTAAGCTATAGTTTAAAACTAATTTCCAAATTTTGTCAACTAGCCTATTAGGTTCAGCTACTTCAATATAGCCAAGAATTTATAACATGATTTTCCATACTTATAGGCTTGGTCCACTTAGAAGCACTAGAGATGCTGTCGAAGCAAGTAAGCATGAGAATAGAAGAACGCATGCATGGCCTAGATCCTGATAAGAAACAGGATATCAAGGAGACCTTGCAGCAGGTTTCAGGTTTGTTTATAAAATTATCTTGTTATTTTTAATTTTATTTCGTTGAATAAATTTTTCATTATTTCCTCAGCCTATATATGTCCCACTGCTGAGCACAGGCTTTCCTCATTAGAAACAAACACATGGGCCGTAATACCACCACGCTGCACGGAGGGACACGCTCCATACAAGGGCGGTCATAAATAGTTAAAGTCCTGTTACTATCAATACATTGTATTATTTTAGTGACTTATAGTTGTAAAAGTGTTTTAGGAACATTAAAATGAAAGAAGTACATGTATTTACGGACAAAAAAACGTTTACTTCAGTAAAAAACAAATATAAACAATAACATACTTTTACCTAAATTTATCATGAACAAACACTTAAAAATTGGAATGTAAAACATATATTTTAAATAAAATAAGAGTCAAAACATTGATAACATTATTTAATTATAATAAAATAATAGAAATAAATAAATTAAAATTAATTAAATACAAAAAAAACAAAACAACTAACAAAATACAAATAAATTATTCTTATTCTAACAATATTAAACACGTAACAATTCTATTACACTTTGTGACAGAGTATTTTTCTTTTTAGGGGGAAGTTTCCGAAGACTTGTAATATAAGGATCTGAATGTAATAATAGTCGTTGTATTAAATCTTGATTGGTAACTTCACGTGACATTTTTCGAGTGTGACTTCGTCTATAAATTTTTATATACTTATTTGTCGCTTCAGCAGCTTCTTCGGAAAGTTCTCCTATAGATAACAATGCATAACTTATAATATCTGATCCATGTACGAGCACCTTGTGGACAGAAGCAGGAAGACTATACCACGGATATTCCTCGACCAGGCTGTATGCTGTTTGTAATGCATAGTCTTTAAACTTGCATTCATTAATTTTATGTCCAGAAGATAACGTTTGTAATATTACACAACAACGATCTATGAGATCCTTATTCAAACCTGTAATTTCAGCAGATACAGCTGATTCCAAAAAAAACTTCCTGGCCGTGTTTCCGTCGTTAGACGTCCCGCTTCCACCACTACGCGGCTTGTCAACTATTAAACCTAATCGTTCCCTAAACTGGGACTGTACATATTGTTTTTTATTTGATAACAATTGTTTATCACTATCTAGCCTAACTTGCCATTTTTTTATGTCTAATCTATATGAAAGATGAATAAAATATTCGAAGAAACGTATCCAAGAATGTAGTGGTGATAATCCAAATTGGTATCTACTCTCTATTACAGGTTTTTGTAAACATTCGTCTATTTTATTCATCTCTTTAGGGGTAGCATTACATATATAACATCTACTTGTAGATGTTTCACTTAAAGCACTACAAATTTTACCATCTACCATTGAAAGCTGCAACTTATGAGAAACGACCAATTCACGATTGTCGATCTGAATAAAAGTAGGTTGCTAACTTTCAATTTTATCCTTAAAATAAGCTTCCTCTTGCAAAGACACTGCTGTGCTTTCTTTCAAAAATTGAAATCGAATAGGACGGCAGTACCTAGTGGAAGAGGGTCGAGGATTTTTCCATAAAATTTTACAATTATCTTCAGCTAATTTTACAATAATTTGAAGGGGTACATAAGATGTTACAAACAAACTACTATCTTCTAAAGTTGAATCAGAAAAAAATTGTTTGTATTCACTATGTCCAGTGCTGCCATCGAATCCCCATTTCCCAAGTAAAGAGATATTAGACAAACAATCATCAGGAATCTGATCTAAGACCTCTTTTTGAGATTCAAGGATTCGAGAAGCTGTGTGATCAAAAAGACTTTGTAATTCAACTTCAGCTGAAGACTCGGAAACAGTTATATTAGAAGGATAACATCTCTGTTTCGCTTTAGTAATTTGTTGGTAACATGGTAATACATTAGGAGAAATCTTACTATTAACAAAGTTTTTAATTAATAAATACTGATGTTTTGTCAACTGAGCATCAGTCACAAGTGACAAGACATCATCAGTGCTAACTCTAGATATACACGAATCGAATGAACAGTCTGAAACATCAAGCAATGCACTCACAGTAGAATCATCAGACTTTGACAAACCAGCTACTCTCCGACGTTTAGTCCTTTTACTACATTGCGTAAAAGGTTTTCGAGGACGACCACGTGAATGACACGGCGACGTTTCAGACGGAGTACATTGCTTATTGTTTTTCACAAGTTGAATTTTTTCAATAACATTAAACCAATCGGAATTCTTATATAAAAGCTTGGTTTTATCCCTATTACATTTTTTCCAGAATCGAGCAATAGCTTTACATAAATTATTAACAATTTTCTCTAAATAATGAATATCAATGTTCTCAGCATCGTTCAGAGTAGTCAACAAACTTTGTAGGACTTGACGACACTTTTCCGAGTCATTATCGGTATTGGCAGTTAGCCATATTTCAAGAATATGCATTCTTGAAAACGAGCATATATATAAATTACCTAAAACAAAAAAAAAACGGTTAAAATTCAGTCACAAAACCTACACAAAGCACTAAGACTAAATAAACTAATTTCGTAGCAAATGCTACGAGATAATCTGGCAACCGTAGCACCCTTGTCATCGCCAAAAGGGCAGATAAGGGCAGCCAAGTTTTAATTTTCCTAAGATAAGAAAGTCTAAAGATTATGGTGCAATATACCTCCATAGTCGGAGCGAGTGGGAACATATTTAAAAGTTTATTCAAACTTTGAATATTAAAATATAATACTCCAAGAAAAGTCGCCTCGTAGCAATGACATACTAAAGAAAATATATACTAAGATACAATTAAAATAAAAATATTAATTATTACATACCCTGTTCTTGGATATCCATTTCAGAAAAAACTCACACAGCACTCACAGGTCCCGCAATGACAACAAATGACGTCACGCTTTTTAATGACTCACTGATAACAGTATTTACGATTGGCGATGCGCTCTCTTTGAATGCACAATAGATAATGAAGGCGCACTCTAATTACTGACCTATTTATAGTTTCAGAAGGTACCGCAACTATCCAATGTAACGACAAGGAATAAAATGTAAAACTAGAAAGCAGGTTTTTAAGATTTATGACCTATGGATGTCCCACAGTGCGCTGGTCCAATGCGGGTTGGTGGGTAGAAACGACTTAACGTGTTTTCCGAAGCGCGAAGGAGCCCGAGATCACAAAGTGTTGGTAACCCATCTAAGGCTTTGGCAATGGCGAAGGTAGTTTTGTTTTCGAAATCGAATGCCAAATGCTACTAAAAGAGTTTAGTAAATAACAATGAATATGAACAATGAAATAAGACAAGAAATTATTGACAATTTCTTAACCAAATACATACATACAACACGCCTGCACCCCCGAAGGGGTAGGCACAGTCCAAGGAGCACTGTGTTCGTTAAGACCACATTTAGCCATACAAAAATTGGGTTTGGTCAGATGAAAAATCGTGAAAGAGTAGTAACAAGTGGCTAGCTCATCGCCTACACCATCACAGACCCAGTACCCAATACGCCCTTAGTCGCCTTTTACGACATGCTAGGCAAGAAAAGCAGTTGGTACATTCTTTTTGTGTCCCGGACCAACGCGGGACAAATTTTTTTTCAAATTGGAACAGTGGTTTCAATTGGTGGAATAGAAAATTTACTCCTACTCTTTGATTAGAAGCAAAGTTCATAGTGGCGTAAATTTCCTTCATTTTTCTGGGAATGGGCGGTATTTAAATTTGTTTCACCCGCATGCCACGCGTTCCCATGGGAATATAAAAGGTAGCCTATGTCTATTCTCGGGCTCTAGACTATCTGTGTACCAAATTTCGGTTAAATTGGTTCAGTAGTTTTGACGTGAAAGCGAGACAGACAGAGTTATTTCGCATTTATAATATTAGTATGGACTTTCTTTATTGTGCCCGGTGCACTTCAACTCGAGATCATATAGTTTTGGTCATCCATTCGTCGTATCTTTGTTTCCAATGTCGATAGCTCAAGCGTACGAACCAGTACGCCCGAGTTGTCAATTTCGAGAGTAATTAGGATGGTTCAGACGTGCCAGGAACTTAGCAAGTAGAGATCCGTATCCATAGTGTATGTTTTCATTGTAAAAATACTTCCCACTTTGAGTTCCGTAAAGAAATGCCAAAAATGTCAATTTCTGTGAGAAATGTGATTTCAACTCTTAGATAAACTTAGTTTCAACTATAGTATCTTTCACTCAAAGTTGCCCAAAAGGTAAATAAAACAAAGGTTGTGTTTAATATCTTAAATGTTTCGTGATGACAGTAGGTAGGTGAAATTAATTAAAACGGACAGTAATTGTTACAGTTAATAATATTTATGTGCCAATATCCATGCACAAAGTGTGATTATTGAATAAGAAATTCGGTGAGTGAATGTCTACCTTTTGGGCAACTTTGTTTGAAAGATACTATAGTTTCCGCTAGGGGCGCTTTTCACGTTTCCCACACAAATTTTCATTCTTGACATTTCTTAACGCAACTCCAAGGGAGAAGTTTATAACAGTGAAAACTTACACTAGGACTACTGTAATCTGCGATAAGGCGTAATTGTATGTATAATTAGGATTAATATAATTAGTTAGTTACTTAGTTATTATTTTATATATTTTGTATATTATTTATTTATTATATATTTTAATATAAATAAATATGTAATTTTTTTTAGTACACGCGACTCAGTCTGTACTACGTCTCAATCCAAGTTGGCAAAAAGGTAAACAAAAAAAAAGTAAAGTTTCATCTCTAAAATGTTTTGTAATGACTGTAGGTAATTGAAATCAATTGAAAAGAACAACAATTGTTACCGTTAAAAATATTTACATGCCAATGTCCGTGTAAAAAGTGTGATTATTGAATAACAAATTCGGTATGTCGGCTTTTTTGTTTACCTTTTTGGCAACATGGATTTAGACGTACTATACTTCTCAGCATTTCTTCTTCAGCAGGTGGGCTGGAAGATATATCTATCAGAAATAAACCCTACCTTTTGTACTCGTCTTTTTATTTTGTGTTGTATAATTTCCCCTTTTCTTTTGTGTATAATAAATAGTTAAATAAATAAAAGAGAGTTCATTACTTGTAAAATCTACATAATACATTTTTCAGAGTTATGTGAAATACCTGAAGACGAAGATGATGATGAGGAGGCTCCCGAAGACCAGTCCAAACCTGATGCATTCCACGAAAGGCTCCAGACGGCCACGCAAGACTTAGGGCTGAAGCTGCAGTTCCAGCCGATAGTAAAGTATGGTTATTTACCTTATTTCAGTATTGTTATATAAGAATTATTGTTATATACCTATTTTCTAAAGCACAGACAATGTTTTAGGTTTTTACAGATTTTATCATCTATCACACTTCTTGATGTATATACATACAAACATACTTATTATCACGACTATTTTACCATAAGAGTTAGTCAGAGACTTTACCATAAGAGTTAGTCAGAGACTAGGCAAAAGCACCCCAAAAGCGGTCCACTGCCATAGACCGCGCTTCACCAAGCAGTTGCTGCATTCAGCGTGACAGGTGGTGAGCCCGTCGCCGCTATATCTAAGTCCATTAGTCGCCTTTTACGACACCCAAGGGAAGAGATGGGTTGGTAGTATTCTTTTAATGAGCCGCCACACGACCACACGCCACCACACGACTACCACTTGATGTATATGCTTAATGTATATAAAAAGTTCTCATGACGTAATTATACATAATTATATTTGGTCATAATAGTGGTCATAACTTTTTAGGAAAAGAATTTAAGACCCTACATTCTTGAGATTATTTGATGCAAATGTTTATTCCATGATTATATGGGCATCCCTGTATTGCTATATAAAAGTATCCAACCAGTGCAAATTTTTGTTCTCACTTCCAGGCAGTACACAGAAATCTTAGATTGGTTAAGCGCAAACAACGATGTAAACGAGAAAGCAGTATACAAGCGAGCAGTGAGCAGTCTCGCTCAAGCCACTGCTCTGTCCGTGGAAGTGTACCACAAGTCCGCTGAGATGCTACTTGTAAAGACTAGAAGGTCTACTGCGGATGAGGCGGACTCACTGACGCAGTAAGTATATAAAATATATTAAGTTATTTAGCAGCGATAGTTTGTATACAAGCGGCCAGTAAGATGCTACTTGTAGAAGTTCCACTGCAAATGAGGCACATACAGCAAGTTTAAAAATTATTATTAGTAAGCATATAAAATAGCCGTGCTTCAGAAGGTACGTTAAACCGTTCGCCCCGGTCCAACCCGCACTGCGCCAGCGTGGTGGTGTTACGGCCCATACTTTTTTTTGACATAGGCCAGGATAGTTTGCCTTCATGTCACCTGATGGTAAAGGTCGATAAGGCCGAACGTGCAAGCATCACCAGTAATCCTCAACAACTGAGGAACTTGGTTATCTTATCTCTTATGGCCGGAACACAACAATGCTTAAAACATCGTTATTGTAGCGTCAAATTTAGGTAAGACGGTAGTAGCTAGCCAGGCGGGCTTAGAAGGCTTAGAAGCCCTACCACCAACCAAACCGAGCAGAAAAACTTCTGCCCCCATGGGGAATCGAACTCGGACCTCCCGATCAACACCCGGTGGTGTGAACCACTAGACCAGAAAGGCGGTTAAAAACACCTCATGTGTTTCCCCATGTAGAAGGCCTGTGCCCAGCAGTGGGACTTATATAGGCTGAGGACATATAAAATAGAATCCATAGTCGAGTTGAAGGAATAAAGTATAACAACTATGACAGGGCTACGTCAATAAATGACTTTAAATGAGAGGAAACAAGGAAATCTACAAAATATTAAAATGTTCAAGGTGGAGCCGTGGTCGCACCAACGAACCTATCATGTCTGTTTAATGGAGATGTCTTGGTACCCACATAATATAAGTAGTTAATTAGTATTTAGTTAGTGCGACCGAGGAGCTCGGTGGCGTAGTGGTCAGTGCGCTTTGGCTTCGATCGAAAACAAAGCTCCCTTCGCCATGGTCAGGCCGTGGATGGGTGACCAAGACTATGATCTCGAGCTCCTCCGTGCTTCGGAAGGCACGTTAAGCCGTTGGTTCCGGTTGCATTTGTGACCGTTTCTACCCACCAACCCGCATTGGGCCAGCGTGGTGGTGTTACGGCCCATACTCCTCAGTGTTTCTCCATGAGGAAGGCCTGTCCCAGCAGTGGGACGTATATAGGCTGATGACGAAGTGCGACCATCAAAGCTCAACGGGCCAAGCTGTTCTTTTCTATCACAGTTTTGTTTGTTACAGAATGACAGTGGTGCTAACGAAACACGTGGGTAAACTTGCGACTCTCTTCACGGAGAAATTGACCTCCTTAGCCTCTGAAAATAGGGAACAAATTAATAATTACATAACCAACATATTCTTAGAGGTGAGGACCCTACATTATTTATTATCCTCCGTGACGACCGTAAACGACCTCCGTGGTCGAGTGGTCTGTACGCCGGTCTCAAGGCGCCGCCATCTCGAGAGTCCTGGGTTCGATCCTCAGTGGAGGCAAGTTGGGTGATGAATTTTCAGACATTAGTTCTCCAGTCTTGGATGTTCATTATATATGTATAATATTATGTATATTCTGAATAATTATATGTATTTATCTATTAAATATATTTTTCCGTCATCTAGTATCCGTAACACAAGCAGCATTTAGTTTCTTAAATGGGACTAGTTGATAGGTGTGAATGTCTGAGAATATTTATTATTTTAATAAAACGTATTTTGTTTAAAATACGGGAAATAGATAAACACACATTATTATTCAGAATATACATAATATTATACATATATAATGAACATCCAAGACTGGAGAACTAATGTCTGAAAATTCATCACCCAACTTGCCTCCACTGAGGATCGAACCCAGGACCTCTCGAGATGGCGACGCCTTGAGATCGGCGAACAGACCACTCGTACAGGTCGTCAAATATATTAATAGATATTGTCAATAATCCCTTCAGTACCATTGAAGGAACTACTGATACTTATCTGTATTCTTTTAAAGACACTACTAAATAACAACGTGTTCCTTTAGATTAATTTGATCGCTTTTGAAGGAACTGCAGAGACAAGAAAGTATCAATATTTTCTCCACAGAACTACCAGTAGTCGCCACTACTGACAATAAAACCCATATTCAATCATGTTAAATTTACACATGAGCATTTGTTATTAATTAGAAGTTTCATTTTTCTATATATTTATAATAATCTTTTGTTTACAGTCTGGTAACAGCTCGACGTATATACAGAACGCATTCCACTTGGCACTGCCTATTCTACAAATTGGAGCCGTTTAGCTTTAGTTAAAAGTAATATATTTGAGAAATCCTATCAAAGTGTTAGTTATGTTTTCACAGTGATGTTAAACAGACCATTGTAATAAAATAAGCACAATTTGCAAGCTGAATTTGCTGTGAGTGTTATTTAAGGCAAAATACTCTACGCATGTCATATTTGTTGTCCACTTTAGGCTAGTACATCAAGTGGGTGGATCATGAACATAGATTTTTAGCATTATAATCAGGAAGAATATATATATTAGGTCCTTACCTATGAAATTGGTGTTTTGTATGGAGATTTTGGGGAATTCTGCATTTTCCATACTAACATTTTATCAGTTTTCTTCACAACGACAAATCCAGAGATAATAATATTTGGAATCTATCATTAGACAAGCTTTAGTAATATGTGTAATATCACACTTCATAAAAATTATTTATCGTTTATAAGTGAATGCAAATAAAATGATGTATTCGGGAGGCACTTAAAAAGAGTTGTCCCCGTGTCCAATTTTAACACAATTAAACTTACAACAAATTATCAAAACAAATCAAAAGAGCTCAAAAATATAGTCTATTTTTAGACGAGGTAATTATTCTTTAGGAATACTCTGAATCTTAATAGTTACAGACAAAATACTAAGACATAATAAAAACACCAATTTCATAGGTAAGGACCCAATATAAGCACTTGAAACAATTAACGATGAAGAATTCACAGCTTCTACGCATATAGTTTTTTTTTTCTTTTATTAGAGAGGGGTGTCCAGGGTCTGTGAGGCCCTGGCGCGGCACTGTGACCTGAGTAGATATATTATGACTGCCCCTACCTACTTACAGCACTTCCCCAATTCTTACGGTGATCATATAGTTAACGATGGCCCTGGGGGAGGTTTTAATCTCTTTAGGAGAGACTTCGAGAGTTTTCGCAAAGGATGTGGTTACTTGGTGATTAATTTGTTATATTTTTTTAACTGTAAATTAACATCACAACCTAAGCACTCGCATTTCTGATCATAGGCCTCCCCATAGATTACCATACCAATTTACCGTGTTTAAAATTGTATAGTGATCTATCTAAACCTCATAAATAAATCTTGAAACAGTTATAACCATGTCAACTAGTAGTTGCATATTTTAAGTAGTGTATTATGCACTTTATTTATGAAAATAGATGTTCTACTACTACCATACGTAAGTTGAAAAGGTACAGTCAGCGTCAAATAGTTAGTGACACTCAGGGTGTTCAATTAAATAGACACTACCAAAACGTCAATAATATCGGTACAAATAAAGTTCCGATAAGGCATCTTGCGTGCTGAAGAACAAGTCACTAAAATAAATAAATACATCACCCTTATCTTTTTTGTTAGGAGTGTATTTGTTTTTTTTTATTATAATACATAATATGTATTATATAATTATTTTATTAATCATAAATATATTTGAATGTTTAATTTTTTTTTGTATGGGTCCTTACACTACAAATGCTTTGGGTGAGTTGCAATAAGATTCACGTGATATTTATTTGTGCTATGATTACAAATAGTCAAGTTAATTTAATTGTATGCGACAATAAACTCAATATAAATAAAGGTTTTTTGTAAATACGAATACATTTTTTTTTATTTTTCTCCTGTAATTTATGTTACGCCAAAAGAGATTATGATTTGTTATTAAAGCAAGTTTTTTTGAAAATAGTAAAAGAAAAATATTTTTTACTTTTGAGACATAGCCAATTTAACATACGAATTTATTTAAGTATTTTACTTCATTTTCTTAGCGAGAAAGACATGTAAAAGTTTATGTTTCATTATTTTCATGGACAATAGAATGTGAACAATAACTGTAAGTTACAAATGGCCCTGGCCAAATAAATTACAATGTTGCGAATAAAGCGAAAATAATCTGCCAGCCATTGTTAGGACACCTTACCCTTAACTCGTTCATACGATAGATTAATATGGATACGACAGTACCAAAATAATAGGTATATTAATGGACTGGATACAAAATATTTGACTGAATAAATAAATTATAATGATTTACTCATCTATCTATCTATCAGCCTATTATAGTCCACTGCTGGACAAAGGCCTCCCCCAATGATCTCAACAACGATTTATTGGAACACCACACACAATAAACTGGGCCCACAGAACACAAAAATTCATTTAACCTCTCAACGGCCACAAAATGAGATACAATAGAAACATACATTATTTGCGAACACCGGCGCTCGTTTGTCTCTCGAGGTTAATTAAGTAATTAATATTTTTTATAGAGAACAAATATGTATTCCAGTTCCATTCCAGCTCCTAATCTTAACTATGGAAATTGATATCATCGCATCCACACTAATCTTTCCTCGCAGTTATAATATTATTACCGAACAGTCTCGGTCATCACAATAGGCATTGAGCACATCTGCACAAGGGTTGTGTGACGTCACGCACATCTTGTGTCGTCATCTGGTTGATCGATGATCACTTCGGCTTTTGATGCTCTCGCAAAAATTTTATGTGAAGTTTATATAGAGTGTTTTTTTATTAGGTGATTGTTATTTTTTTCATACAAAACATATCATGCTAATTTCTCCTTAAATGGCGAAGTTTAGGAGGAAAATTTCATTTACATTTCGCGAAATCTTTACATCATAATTATAATAAAACTGTAGAGGTCGAATGTCTGTATATAGAAAAAAATGCTTAAAACGAAGGATGTAAAAATAGAGAAAATACCATTTTTTTTTTACATTTTTTGTTCCTCTGTCTGTTTGTACGGGCTAATCTCCTCAATGGCTGGACCGATTTGAATGAAATTTTGCATGGTGATTCTTATATCCCTGGTCAACATCTTAGATACTTTTCATTCCGGAAAATTAAAGGGTTCCCGTGAGATAGTTAAAAAAAATCATAGTGACTGCGGACGAAGTCGGGGCAACAGCTAGTACCAAATAATGTTAAGTCTCTGCGAGACAGGGGCGAGCTTGCTCACAGTGCTAGTGCATGACAATGATTAGGGAAATTGGGAAAACCTTTGATGGTGCGATGATATATCCTGTTTTGACACAGATATACATTTACATAGGTGAGGAAAATGCATGAAGGTGTGACGGGGTGAAGCCAGGGATAAAATGAAAGACGCTGGGTCGTCACTTAGGTATTGTATGTTAAGGAATTAAGGCACAACTGAAATAATTATATAAAACGGTAAATTACACTGAACACAAAACAATTTCACATTTAACACTAAATATATTATAAAAAGGGTAGGGCTACTTACAGTGCCTTAAAGAGACTTATAGACTTCGTAATTTATCAGGAACTGATCTTATGGGTTGTTGTAACTTTTAGTTTAAGCTTATTAAATTGATCATCACTTTATGAATATATTACAATTATTGTTAGCAGTGAGTCAACCGCTCTACGCGCTGACTCGGGTAAGAATGAACTTCGAGAACAAAACAAATAAAATGAGACAGAGCAAATTTAAAAACGGAAACCAAGAGAAAAATGACCAGAGAAGAGCGCAATGACAGCAACGACTCGCTAATATAGCTATGGCGCCTCGTTACATAGGTACTGTGCGTGTCCGAAAACCCCGACAAAACGTCGTTGGTCGCTGCTAACTGAACAGCGCGCGTCCTAATGGTTGCAAAAATTTAAAAAATGTGTTGTGTGATAATAAGTGGAGGTGCATCGTCGGCATCGGTATCTTTCACTCAGTTTAGATCTCCCGTCTTAAAAATTAAGGCTGTGACGTCACAGTAGACGGTTGACACGCTTGGTTTCAATACAAATTGTTATACTTGCGTTATCTATGAAAATGTATATCTGTGTATTTTGAGTATTGTGTGTTGAGTACGGTACGACAACAAACTAGGCCTTTTTCCAAACTACTTTATTAAGGCGATAATGCCTGTGTCTAAATACCACATATCTAATATTTTCTATTTTCTGGTAATATACTAAAGGTATAAAAGTTTACCAATATAAATGCCACTGTTTAATTTCACTTAAAATGCCGCTTATAGCCTACAACATGCTATAGCCACCTCGAGCCTCGCATGACTGACACAAACGAGTTGATGCATTGACATCATACAATTAGTCAAACTTATAAGTACTACATGCACTCACTATTCAGAAACACCAATGTTGCTCCTGCACTGGTAGCTAACACAAAAATAGGTATAACAAAACCCGACCACATTAATTTTCCTTTAAATCTAAAAGTCCTATTATTTCTACCTTCCCGCCAACCACAATATGGCTGTGAGTTAAGGATTGTGGCCAATTAGACAAATGATTGTATAAAAAAACGTGTTTGCTATAATCATCACAGTTCATTACATTATAACTTTAGAGTACATAAGTTAATAAGCTCGCAACGTGGTGGAGTGGATGCCGATTTTAAATAAAACCCGGTGAAGATGCCTTTGTAAAGTTATTTGAAAATTTACTGTTAACTATAGTTTATTATCTATGATATCTTATAATTTTATTACAACAGTTATAATATAACAATGATTAATTATAATTACTCGTATAGTAATGATAGGCAGCAGTAGCCGAGATGGGACGGACGGGGCACTACTCGTTCGAGAGAGAGGAAACGCGGAGATCCGCGGGTTCGATCCCACCGCCTGAATTTGAATAAAACTTATGTACAGTTTATTGTGAATATCGCTTGCCTCAGATTGTGCCCGGTGCATGGCAACAGGCTCGCCACCTGTTACGCCACCTAACATATCTGGCGAAATGTGGGTGTTTAACACCTCTGCCTACCCCTTCGGGGAAAGAGGCGTGATCATATGTTATATAATTTATATATTTATGCGTCGAGACAACCGCTCCAGACGCTGACTATGACAGAAATGAAAATTGGCGACCAAAAACAATGAAAAAAAAAGGCCAGAGAAGAGCGCAATAAGAGCAAAGAGTCGCTAATACTGTTAGAGCGCCTCGTTACAAGCTTATGTATATTCTAATATCATACATAACGCATATGCGCATAGAAAACTATAACTATAAGCACATAGGCGCCTACCACGCGCTGCTGTCATCATTTGCCCTATCACTAACTTCATGCGATAATGATTGAGTTAAATTACCGGCAGAGGAAATTACCGAAGGACACGTGTTTTCATTACCGCATTGAATGTATTGGTAAAAGTCATTTGTCAAAAAAAACAAGGGGTAGCGGTGTAGAGTGCAACTAAATTATTGATAAGTACTATAAAATTTGTAACACTTCCGTATAGGTAAACTTATTTGGTTCTAATTACAAATTGTTCACAACATTTTATATCTGCTAGATTTTTTTTTCTGTGAAGGCCATTTTGTAGAAGAAATCGCCAGCACCAGTAGTGTAAGTTATCATTGTCAAAAAACTATCCTTTTTTGTTTGCGTTATGAAGTTCAATTTTTATGGGAAACGTTTCTGATACTTACCGCTAGGGGCGCTTTTCAGTTTGAAAAACATTACCGAGATTCAAAAACTTGGAAAAATATAATTGATGTTTAGTCATGCGCGTCCATTACGATTACACCTATTTAACTACTTCAATATCTATTCGGAATCGTGCCTATTCTACTCCAGAGTCAAGGTGTTTCAACACATCTGTATATAATCCTTCAAATCCTCGTTGACGGCCGTAAATTATTCGCTTAGCTTAGAAACTAGTGTTTTGTGTTTGATCACGTCTACTAGAGTATGGACAGATGTAACCGTTTTATTTATTTAGTGCACATTTGGATATATTTTGTGAATTAGATTTCATCATTTATTGCCTCCTTAGGGACTACTTACACTTATTCAGCTGCATTCAGCGTTTGTCCAAAGAAAACGCCAGTTTTGTATGTAACTTGTTCAGCATTCCGCGTCCGTTCAGCCGCGTAAGCTTCTCATATCAAATTGACGTTTAACATAGCCTAAAACGCTGAATGAAGCTGAATAAGTGTGAGTAGTCCCTTAGCCGAGTGGTTTAATTTACATGACATCTTGGGATCGAGTTCCGGTGGTGTTTGAGTGTAAGCAGTGCCGTATTATCCATAAGGCCAGTGCCTAGGGGCCCACTATGACCAGGATCCCAATTAAAAAATGAAAAAAAAAAACATGTTAATGATTATTTTTATGCACCAAAACTCAAACCACCTCAAAACTTCGCCTTGTTTTGGTTTACACATTCAATCGTCATATTTCGATATTGTGGAACTTAATTCATTTTCGTAACGTTGGCATTACTGCTTTGGTTTACATGACAGTATGAAAAATGGGGGGCCGATACGAGATGTGCCTTGGGGCCCCGAGATGGATAATCCGGCCCTGAGTGTAAGTACAGTAATTAAAATATGTTCTTCAGTCATGAACGTTTCCCAAATTTAGCATATTTCTAATATTCATACATTACACTTGTAAGTTTAAATATTTTCCGTCATCTAGTATTCATAACACAAGCGCGAGTATTTGAGCTTGATAGGTGTAATTGTATAAATATATATTATTTTGTTTCTAATCCCGAAGTTCTAAGTTTTATCCCGAACTTGGTTAGAAACCTTTGAATAAGAGTTAAGATTTTGTTCGCTAAAACTTATTCGTAGAACAATACTTGCGTGTAGTCATCGCCTACGACAAAAATTGTATATCGTAGTTTTATGACCCACATGTTTTATGTAATATTATTAAACCCAGTTTCTTTAATTGACTAGGTATAAAATTATACCCAGCTTAAACATTATCCTACCAAAAAATTAAATTAATAGTGAGATATAACAATATTGACTTTGCATATATATGTGATGATATATGTGAAATATTTGGGTAAACACGTAACTACCAATATTAGCTACACCAATAGACTGATCGTAGTCTAGACCGTCTAGATTAACATCGGCCATTGACCCTGCCAGTCCACGGTTAGTGATAGGACACTCCATCATCATTGCAGTATTATAGAACCAGTTTGTAAAGAAACTATAACTCATTTATACTCGTATGCTTCCTGTCATTTGCTAGATTTGATTCACAAGATATCAGGCGGCTATCTTCAACAATTTGATCCATAAAGCAGCAATTTGATAAAAAAAATCGAAATTTTTTTGGGGAGCAAAATGCTCGAAGCTTTGTGCCACGAATTTTTATATTTGTGATTTTTATGATTATGATTAATTATAATTTATAAACTACTACTTTTCTAAAGCAACTTCACTAAAAATCTTATTTTTTTAGAAGAACCTTTTCAAATGGCTCATAATCCAATAAGTACTTGCGGCAAATAAGGTCCAGGGGGTTATAAGGCCCACATTTGAAATCTTGAGCTAAAATATATCTACTTTTGTTCAAACTTTATCTACGCATGCCTAAAACCATTCTTACTTCACGACATTAGTGTACGGCCGGATCACGCCGCCTTCTTGCCAGCAGAGATCGAATTGTGACAGGCTGTTCTACAGAGCTTGCATTTATAATTATTGGTCACTACTATATCTAAGTAATTTGATTCATTGTTACCTAATAAACGAAGATACACTAAGATAGTTATGAATGCAGGAAGAAATTGGCATAGCCACCTCAAGCTGATCCTTACCTACGATGAGTAGTTTTTTATAATGAATATTCAAGTCTTGGAACACTTTCCGCGATGATTATAAATGAAGACCTCAGGGTGGCACCTACAAGAGAATAACTCGCGATTTGAATACATTTATAGTATTTAATTAGAAGGTAACTCAGGGCCACCCCGCCGGTACTCACTCAGGGGTTGTCGTTTTAAAAAAGTAATTCATATATTTTGACAACCTCGACCTCCGTGGTCGAGTGGTCTGTACGCCGGTCTCAAGGCGTTGCCAACTCGAGAGGTCCTGGGTTCGGTCCCCAGTGGAGGCAAGTGTTTGGGTGATGAATTTTCAGACATTTGTTCTCCAGTCTTGGATGTTCGTTATATATGTATAATATTACTTATATTCTGAATAATATATATTTATCTATTAAAAATATTTGTCACTCATCTAGTATTCGTAACACAAGCACCATTTAGTTGCTTAAAATGGGACTAGTTGATAGGTGTGAATATCTAAGGATATTCTTATTTTTTTTTTTTTTTTTATTATTGAGTTTATTTTTGATGTTTTAAAACAGGTTGCAACCCAAACAATCTGGCTCCCATCTGCTCTGTCGTTGATTTATAACTATTTTGGTGTCAGCACTCCTATAATACTTCAGAATGGCGGCAAAAAGTTCGAGGACCAAAAGTAATGGTGGCAAAAAATTCACAACCGACATTAGTGTGCAGGTCACAGGAACAGGGGCGTGAGACAGTACTCCACCACTTCCGAGCAGACACAGGTAAAAGAAGTGTACAGTCGGTAACAAAAGTGACACCATTTTTTTTACAACTGGGGAATGAAATAACCATAATATCACTCAGTAATTTCTGTCTTATGTACAAAAAGGTTTTTGGATATTAAAGTTAAAAAAAATAACGTAATTGTGAGCAGTAACACTGTTGTTATATTTATAAAAGGCGTCTAATATTTGGCTAGCGTTAATGCTTGTGATTTTTAGAGACTCGTGGTATTGAGCGTAATAGAAATTAAACTACTTAATTGTTCACAAATATTTTGAAGCTTTTGGGTATAATAAAAGTAATTTAATACGTAAATAATTATTGTAAATCATTTTATATATTTCTTATTATTTTGTAGTAATCTACAGATACTGGAATATTTTCATATTTGCTTACAAAATCATTGAAAAATGAAAAATTAAGAAGCTTACACAAAAGCTTTAAGTTGAAATTGACTAACAATTATGACTGCGACTGTACCGGAAGACGCCGTGCGATTGCTCACTATGACCGTTTCCGCCATTTTAACGACTCCCGCGCACTGAATTGTAAATCAGACATTTGGTGCACTTCAAAAATATTGGCAATATTGTGCACTATGATTTACTAATACGGAACAGTGCATACAAAAAAAATTTAACACATATTTGAAATAAAAAATGTGTATAACGAATCACATGAAAAAAAACTGGGATGAACATTGGACGAGAATGAGAAAAGATACTAAATAAAGTATTTTCTTTCCTTCAAAATCTAACGTAGTTATATTTTTTTTTGTTTCACACGTAGGTACTTTTCAGAGAAGTAGACTTGGATGACTTCAGGCCTGTTTCACAATCGATAAGTAAAGTTATAATTAGTACCTAACTTGACAAATAATTAACTTCCTAATTACTATATCCCTCCAATAGCGTGCAGTACGTTTCACATATGATGTGGTGATTAACCTTACTCAGAGATTGTGAAACGCAATATGGGTGTTTACATAGCAGTTATGTTCAAAGTAGCCTAATTCGAACTTTACTTATAGTTTGTGAACAGGCCTTTAGTGCTCAGCCAGACTAGATACGCGCGGGCGCGGGGCGGTCCATAGTCGCATCCACGAGCCCACTACGGACTCTAATATTAGGTCCATACCTATGAAATTGGTGTTTTGTATGGAGATTTTGGGGAATTCTGCATTTTCCATACTAACATTATATAAGTTTTCGTCACAACGACAAATCCAGAGATAATAATATTTGGTATGTATCAATTCATTAGACAAGCTTAAGTAATATGTGTAATATCACACTTCATAAAAATTATTTATCGTTTTTATGTGAATGCAAATAAAATGATGTATTCGGGAGGCACTTAAAAAGAGTTGTCTCCGTGTCCAATTTTAACACAATTAAACTTACAACAAATTATCAAAACAAATCAAAAGAGCTCAAAAATATAGTCTATGTTTAGACGAGGTAATTATTTTTTAGTAATACTCTGAATGAAAATAGTTACAGACAAAATACTAAGACAGAATAAAAACACCAATTTCATAGGTAAGGACCCGATACGATTTCATGTCTTTGAGTACGTCGCGCCGCGCCCGCACCGCGCCCGCGTGTCCAGTGTCTGGCTGAACACTTATATTCCAGCCAATCCAGCGGCTACCACTGTAATGCAAGAGATTAGTATGCACCGTTTATTAATTTAAATTAATGTCAACGCTTTCGTTTTCTTGAGTTTTTTTTATCGACTGGCAAAGATATCGTAACGTACACAATGCGTGCATTATATCATTTATAACAGAACCGCATCGGGATCTAAACTGCCTAAACATCAGGAAAAATATAGTTTACTGAATTAGTAAGTAGCTATCATATTACAGTCAACAATTGAGTAGCAACAAAAAATTAGCACTAGTACTCTAAAAACATCTACTTTTGTATTACGTTAGCAATTAGTACCAAACGGACCAAAAATGCTGCTGTTATATATAATATTGACAAATAGAGCAAGATTTGCATGAATTAGCAAAATTATAGTTCTGCTATTTCTGTGAATCAAAATCTATAATCAAACCTTCATTATTTCCTAAAAATATTATAGACTACGACATGCGTTACCGTCAATTTTGTCCAATAGCCCCCATACCAATTTCACGGTTGATACTTCAATATTAGTTTGGCGTATTTCAATTAATAATTTTGCCGTGTAATGATTTCCGCTACTCATTGGCCGTGCACGCACCCAAATTATTGTTTTGCTACTAAAATTAATAACAGGCACGCTTGGACTGAAAACATATTGATTTTGGGTCATTTTATTAATAGATGTTGTGACATATGGGGCCAATTGTGGGGTTAGATTTGTTGAACGTGACGATTGGTTTTTGTTTTTATTTTTTAACGAACTTAAAAGTTATAACAAACAAAAAGCAGGAATAAATATGGCAAATATTTTTGTTTCACAGTTTTGTATTGCATTAACTGCTTTAAAATGACAAATTCTGCTTTCTTTTCATATCTATCTACGTCAATGTTTACTATACACATGTATGTTCTTGATAGAGATTCCAATAGCGCATTCAATTATTTATTCCATAAATTAATAAAATAACGGCGGCGACGGCGGCGGCGACAGCGGCTTATAGCGGCGACGCACGGGCTTACCACCTATCACGTTGAACACATGTACAGTGAAGCGCGGACTATGGCAGTGGACTGCTTTTGCGGAGCTTTTGCTAAGACTCTGACTAACCCTTAGGGGATAATAGTCGTGATTATATGTATGTTGTTGTTTTTGTTTGACGTCATCCGTGGTCGAGTATTCTGCACGCCGGTCTCAAGGCGTCGCCATGTCGAGAAGTTCTGGGTTTGATCCCCGGTGGGGCAAATGTACAAAACAGGAATTTGTTCTCCAGCTTGGATTTTTATATATGTATTATATAAAATCTGAATATTATATGTATTTATCTATTAAATATATTTATCCGCCATCTAGTATCCGTAACACAAGCAGCATTAGTTGCTTCAAATGGGGCTAGTTGATAGGTGTGAATGTCTAAAGATATTTATTGATTTATGTAAATAAAATAAATAACAAATAAATAATACAGTATCTACTTTCATTTTACTTAAATCCAGTGCAGCGTAAAAGGTTAGGATTCAACGAAAGATAGGATCTACGTGTGGTTTTGTATGGATAGCTCTTAGACTCTATCTCCCCTTTTGATACTGCAAACCAACAATGTTTCCAATGCAGTGGACTTCGGAATGAGGAATATTTTTAACGTTTATTCTGCGTAATTGTTTCACTTACCATTGGCCAGTAAGATAATTCCAATTGTGTTGAATAAAAAAGACGTGGTCCGCTCCAACATAATGCCTTAAAACTCAACATAACTCTACACGTGAGATTTTTATAGGAAGATTGACAGTAAATTAAACTTTTTCGGTTAGACCTACCCCAGATAGGGTTATTAGCAATGATCTTTATAATTATTGTTATCCGTAAATAGTCAATGGTCAGAAAACGAGACACAAAAGAAAGTAACATCTATTATTTGCGAACACCGGTTTTCGCGGTGACCGCCTAGGGTTTAAGAATTCTATCTATCTTCAGTCCACATTAGCCCACTGCTGGACATGTGCCATCACAATGTGTGACCTTTTACCCTATCCCCGGCCTGCCGCATCCAAGACCTGTCTGAAGCGCTTCCCAGATCATTACGACTTTGTGTTTCCTATAACTTTTTGAGCACGCAATTACAGTTACAACTGAAATTAGTAAAAAAAAGAAATGCTCAAAAAAATGCATACAAGTATACAAATATTACAAACGGTATGTGTATTGCTTTATTACTTTTATCACATACTTATAATGAAGAAATCTTGTTTTCTTAAGTAAGTATGCAGTACCTAAATACTTTAAAAGAAACACGGCAAAGTCAGATGAAATTTTCCTGACGAAAATTTGAATAAAATTTTTAATTTCATGGTCTTCCTTTCATTGAAGATGCTCAGTTCCTTAGGAAAAAATAATCCTTATGATTAACCCTTTCGACGGTTATCACAAAATACTTGGAGTTTTTTTGTCACATATCGCGAGTTCGATTCCCGGTAGAAGCTGGCAATTTTTAATAAATCTAGGAATGCAGTTCCACTTATTATAAATAATAAAATGATGTCTTCTTTCAGTAAAACATCCTACCTTCAATATTTAATATACTTTCCCTCCATGTGGCAAGGCCGTGGGACACCCGATATATTGTAGAACGTAAGATAATTTTATATAAATGGAGGATGGAACTCTTGCAGAGTTTCTTGCTTGTATCTTCTCTTGACAAGGCCTCCTGGTAGTGAGCAGGAAGAAAAAAAACCTAGAGGTTTTTGACGCGTCCAAAGTGTAAATACCAGGTAAATACTGTTACCTAAATTACTAAAAAAAGCATTTCATTTCATTGACCTAGCCACTTGTTACTACTCTTTCACGATTTTTCATCTGACCCAACCCAATTTTTGTATGGCTAAATGTGGTCTTAAGGCACACAGTGCTCCTTGGACTCTGCCTGCCCCTTCGGGGAAAACAGGCGTTATTATATGTATATATGTATGTCATTTCATTTCCACTGCCACTTGAGTTTGCTGATTCTGCGCGGTTAAAAACTGGATCAAATATTAGGTCCTTACCTATTGAAATTGGTGTTTTGTATGGACATTTTGGGGAATTCTGCATTTTCCATGTTTGGCAATAATATTTGGCATCTATCATTAGACAAGCTTTAGTCATATGTGTAATATCACACTTCCTAAAAATTATTTATCGCTTTTAAGTGAATGCAAACAAAATGATGTATTAGGGAGGCACTTAAAAAGAGTTGTCTCCGTGTCCAATTTTAACACAATTCAACTTACAACAAATTATCAAAACAAATCAAAAGAGCTCAAAAATGTAGTCTATTTTTAGACGAGGTAATTATTTTTTAGGAATACTCTGAATCTTAATAGTTACAGACAAAATACTAAGAGAGAAAAAAAAACACCAATTTCATAGGTAAGGACCCAATATAATCAACACTAACAATCTTTTCAAAAATATCATAAAAATGTTTTCAGTTCTCGTACATAGTACCTCAAATTTGACTAAAACATCTATCTATAAGATAACACTATCGAATACCTGTCGTGTATTGAAAAAATAAAATTATTACACACCACAGTTAACCACAGGTATCCCGATGACCTAACGCTTATAGTTTAACGGCAGCGGGAGTTTTTATCCGCTTTTATATACAATAAAATCAATAAATTCCTTGTTATATACCCTCTTAATATAAAAGATTGTAAAGTTAGAGTTACTAAGTATTTACTCACACTTAATTATGAAATGACCGAATCTCTTTTGGTGACGTTAAAATGACCGGTTTGTTTGCGATGGTTTTGCTATTCCTAATATGTAATCAGATATTTGTAAAAAAATTGTCATAAAAATAGCATAAAGAAAGATTTTTGTTAATTTACATTATGTTTTCATTATGTATGCAGTATGATTGTTTACACTAAGGAAGGTTTAATTACCTACGATACAGGTTTATCCTAGTGTAGGTAGTTATGAATTATTATTGTACCTGCTGAATTATGAAAATAAATTATTATTATTATTAGTTACCAACACAACGACCAATCAAACAACCTCGAGTGGCTGCTAAACATTAAACTAACATTCGATGATATCACGCGATGATTTTTAGAATTGTAACTTTGTAAAGCTCAGCGAAATATTGACACAGAATATTTTTTAGCAAAATTTACTGAAGATAACAGTTGCTATGAAGTTTAATTTAAAAATGTTTAAATATTTTCGTGGTAGGTATAGTGGTGATATTAAAATGTAATAATATAACTATGTATTTCATTATCTTCTCCGTTACTAAAATTCTGTAATTAGGTATAAAAATATATACATATAATAAAACTGCAGAGATCGAATGTCTGCACACAGAAAATAAAATGCTTATAAATCCAGTCAGGGTCAAAAATATAAAAAAAAAAATTTGTTTGTTTTTTTTCTGTTCGTATGTTTGTCTATTTGTAAGTGCTAATCTCCGAAATGGCTGGATGAAATTTTGCATGGTCATACCTTATATCCCTGATCTTAGATACTTTTTATTCCGGAAAATTAAAGGGTTCCCGTGGGATAGTTAAAAAACCATAGTAACCGCGGACGAAGTCGCGGGCAACAGCTAGTAAATGTGGTGTGTAATAACATTCACACCTCTCAACTAGCCCCATTTTAAGCAACTGATGCTGCTTATGTTACGGATACTAGTTGACGGATATATATATATTTAATAGATAAATACATATAAATACCCAGGAAATACACAATACATAAATAAGCATCCAAGACTGGAAAATAATGCTTGTATTCATCACACAAACATTTGCTACCATGGAACCTAGAACCTCTCGAGATGGCGACGCCTTGAGACTGGCTACAGACCACTCGACCACAGTAGTCGTCAAAGGTATATTCAACGCAATTAACCCATCTCAATATGACGGTAATAAGAAACACTTTTATGTAGTTGAAAAACGGAATTACTCGTAAGAAGTCGTAGATTCAATACCCGCGTATGCCACTTAGCTTATTATGAACATCATTTCCCTAACATAGTGCCCCGTGCATAGTAACAAACTCGCCCTTATACATAGAGATTTCAATAAAATCTGGCAACATAAAATATAATTTAGCCATGGGATAGGCGCGACCTTATGTTATTTTCAAAGGATGAATTGATGTACTTAATATTGTTATTCACATCTTACTAAATAACCTTTTCCAAGTATTCAAATGCATTTAAAATTAATGTATGGTGCACAAACATTCAAACAGTGCCATTAATTTTTGGATAAACTGATCGCAAACTAATATATAAAAAAATAAGTCCTCTCCAAAAAGATAATTGGTGTCGATGGTTTTTTTACCTCACGATGATTGAAAGTCAAAACAGCATAAATTATGGACTCAGTGCTAATCGTGCATGTATTTATCATCATGATAAATGTCAAAATGCAACGTACGAGTATAATAACAAAATGATTTTGTACGATTTTTGACATTCCAACGAAATATCTTTGGGTAACCTTTAGTTTCATCTTCAGTTCATAAACTAGATTAAGACTAGACATAGTGTACATGACTTTAAAGCTTTTAAAAAGACTGGACGAATGTATGTATATAGTGGATCTACAATCATAAGGGGGGACCGAACATGTACACACTTTTCACAATAAATGACCTCTATTACAAGAGAGTAAAGACGACAATCGCAAAAGTTTTTTCTTCAGATGGGGTCAACATGTCCACGTATCAAGGACGTGACAATTGACATGTTATGATTTGTTTTAAATAAACCCAACGTAAAACAATGTTACAATTGTTATTTTTCCCAAAATAAACATTGTGAAGACTTTGTGACAATTTTTGTTCTAGTATATTTTATTTTGTTATTCTTGGATTTGGATTTTTTATTTAGTCTTCAAATACAATATTAGGTCCTTACCTATGAAATTGGTGTTTTGTATGGAGATTTGGGGAATTCTGCATTTTCCATATTAAAATTTTAATACTAATTTTCCATACTAATTTTATCAGTTTTCTTCACAACGACAAATCCAGAGATAATAATATTTGGCATGTATCATTAGATAAGCTTTAGTAATATGTGTAATATCACACTTCATAAAAATTATTTATCGTTTTTAAGTGAATGCAAATAAAATGATGTATTTGGGAGGCACTTTAAAAGAGTTGTCTCCGTGTCCAATTTTAACACAATTAAACTTACAACAAATTATCAAAACAAATCAAAAGAGCTCAAAAATATAGTCTATTTTTAGACGAGGTAATTATTTTTTAGGAATACTCTGAATCTTAATAGTTACAGACAGAATACTAAGACAGAATAAAGACACCAATTACATAGGTAAGGACCCAATATTTAACAGAATCGTCACACGTGAATCCTCAAAGAAGCAGGTAGGGTCGTCACCACTCACATATCGCCAGAAATGGTTAGTACGCTTGTAGCAGGCAGCGACCTTGTTGCCAAGTACCGCGCTAAGTATAAGGCGACATATGTACATACAAACATATAATCACGACTATTATCCCCTAAGGGTTAGTGAGAGACAGCGCCGTTAAAGCAGTCAATTGCCATAGTCCGCTTTACTACACACAGCGTGACAGGTACTGAACCCGTCGCCGCTATAAGCTATTGAATCTTGCTATATTAGATGTACTTAAAATAAATTGTAACTAAATTTTATTTTTAAACTTCATGGTGACCATTGAACCAGCAACATCAAGTTAGTACTCGTTAAACAGACGAGATATTTCGCGGTCTACCAGTAGGGTTATTTTAGAAAACGTTGCAGTAAATTGAATGGTACGTCTATATCTATTTGGTGGTAGGGCTTCTAAGCCCGCCTGCCTGACTAGCTACCACCGCCTTATCTATATTTGTCACCATAATAACAATGATATAAGCATTTGTTGTGTTCCGGCAATCAGAGACAAGATAGCCAGTTACTCAGTTGTTGAGGATTTACAGGTGAAGCTCGCTTCCATCTCCGGCCTTATCGTCACTTACCATCACTTACCATCAGGTGAGATGAAGGCCAAGAGCTTACCTGTCATATGTAAAAATCATAACGATTAGATAAATAATATACATTTTCGTACCACTTGTTCAAAAAAGTGACATTCTATGCCACAAAAAGCGAACATAACAATAGTCATTTTTAAGCTGTTAAAAACAGGGAAAGAAAATTGTACTGAGTTTCATTCATCGTCTAGAGGGAGAATGTGGCAACATGCTCGCCACCTGTTACATGGGGATCAAACAGATCTGGTGAAATATGGGTGTTTAACACCTCTGCCTAACCCTTCGGGGAAAGAGACGTGATGATATATCATTTTATGTTATTATTTGACTAATGATAATGACGGTTTTAAATTACTTTTTCTTAACTCTTCCAGAAAACCTTTATTAGTAGACCGCTACATTTCGCGACTCTACCTATGCCTATTGAATAGTACCTGCAATAAAAGCTTAAACATGACATAGTTTCTTATTTTATAATGTAGCTTCCTATAAAATATAATTATTATATTCCACTACCACATTACATCACATTAGTCATTTAATATAGATTGCTTTAGTTAATGCAGAGGCAACGAAACGTACCGAAGCAAATTTGCGTAGGAAACTCAACTCTGGCCCTCAGAAAATAAGGTGTAATTAAGAAGCGTTTGACGGTGACTTGTCCTTTGAATGTCTCAAGGGTTTCTGACCAATAGCTACCTGTGTTACTCACAATATTTTACGGTAATCATTTTTACTGCGCATTTTAAGAACAATAGGTTGTAAAAAAACAGTCGTTATTGCTGTCTTTCTTTTACCGAGTGACATAAAGTGCCGGCTGCTAACATTGGTAAAGACAAACTGTGTATTTCGGCATCTTGCTAAAGAAAAAACTAAATGAATTCGGAAATCAGGAAACGCGATGATCCATTCACAAAACTCAAAATATCACTTATAGCTGCGAAATTGTATTCTTAAAAACGCAAACTGGCTGATTAAGATAAGGATGGCAATTGTTTTTTTAATATAGCTTGCCTTTCGCGCCTTTACAGGCAGGACTGCTGCCGCTCCCCGTATCTGGCTGCGGGACCCCCTATAGAGCGGATGTTTACCAAAGAGAAATCCTCCAGGGGTGACTTCGCCACTACATGCTTGAGAACCCACCAAGGTTCTCGCCTTCCCAAAAACTATAGTGAAACAAAAAAATAAAATTGTAGCCATCATCGTAGCTTAACAAGAGAAATGCGAAAATATAATTGTAGTTTATGTAACTGTCACATAATATAGGTTATTAAAACACGAGCGTGGTTGTAAAAAACGAGCCTTGGCGAATTTTTTAAGAGTATCACGCGAGTGTTTTAATACCGACTATTTGCAGTTACATACACTACTTTATCTACATACATTATTCAAGGAAATAAAACAAAAAAAAAAAATTAATTTTATTTATTGTTGGCTGTCTGGCAAACATTTGCCATAGTTTTGTGCGTTTTTAAGAAAAATAAGTGTTGCATAATGAGTCCAACCTGTTGCATAATGGTCATTACAGTTTCCATATTTAAAATTTCGTTTTTATCATCTGTGTTAAAAAGTATGTCATTATGAGTTCGAGTCTGAGTTCATAATTCGAACATTATAACATGAGTGTAGATACAATAAAATATAAGCTATCTCGATGAACTTTGGCGACCTTAATAAATTAATGTAGGTAAAAATAGATACTTACAGTAAGCGTACTTACAGTAAGTAAATAGAGAAACGGAGTGTTCAAACAAATATATGCTACGAAGAATACAATATACTTGTAGGTGTTGTCAACGTCATGGAAACTTTAATTTGTACCGATAGGTATTATGGACTTTTTTGTAGTTTCTATTTATTTGAGTGACACTTACTATTTGACGCTGACTGTACTTCTTTCTAAAATCTCTTTCAACTATAATTTGACATGTTGGACAAAAAAAATTTTTCAACGGTAGTGACACCTTTTTCTTGAACAAATCTCACGTAGTCAACAAGGAAGAAGAACACCAGATATCGGCTTTTCTTCAATTAAACATTTTGTAGCTATGAATGAATCAACTATTCGATCCATACATTTATCATTTTTACATGTAATAAAATTGTAGAGATTAAATGTCTGCACATAGAAAAAAAACCAAGTCACGGGATGTAAAAAGAAGGAAAATACCAAAAATGGTTATTTTTTATTCTTGTATCTCTGTCTGTTTGTCTGTTTGCCTGTTTGTACGGGTTAATCACCTAAATGGATTTCAATGAAATTTTGCATTCCTTATATCCCTCTTCAACATCTTAGGTACTTTTTATTCCGGAAAATTTTAACCGCCCTTCTGGTCTAGTGGTTCACACCACCGGGTGTTGATCGGCAGGTCCGGGTTCGATTCCCCATGGGGGCAGAAGTTTTTCTGCTCGGTTTGGTTGGTGGTAGTGCTTCTAAGCCCGCCTGGCTAGCTACCACGGTCTTATCTAAATTTGTCGCCATAATATCGATGTTTTAAGCATTGTTGTGTTCCGGCAATCAGAGGTAAGACAGCCAGTTCCTCAGTTGTTGAGGATTACAGGTGACGCTCGCTTCCACCTTCGGCCTTATCGTCACTTACCATAAGGTGAGATGAAGGCCAAGAGCTTACCTGTCACATGTAAAAAAAAAAAATTAAAGGTTTCCGGTTGGATAGTCAAAAAACCATAGTAACCGCGGACGAAGTCGCGGGCAGCAACTAGTTTTCAAGTAAATCTTTTACCCCATGTCTGCAACCAGTATGACTCAATGCTTGAAGCATTTACTTATTTCGTGGTCGCTAACCGAAACAAAGAAACAACTTTATGATGGAAAATTATTACATAAACAGAGGCTGTAAAGTTCGGGAACATTGTAAGGATTTCATGTTTTTTGACAATGTATATTATTACCAATAAAAAGTAACAATGCCGTAATTTTGGATGATTTAAAAGGGACAAAATGTTCATTGAGGTTTTGTTACAAAAATTAATGTATCCAAAATTAAAATATGAACACTATTCCTTTTCAGTTTTCATAGTCTATATACCTATTTGTTAATATTAAAAAGATACTTTAGAATCTTATTTTCTTGTGTATCGTCATTATATTAGGATGTTAGATTATAAAGAATCGAGAATTCCATCTTTAATTTTTTTCATATCTTATAATAAATCAAATAACCACAATAATATAAATATAATCGCAGGTGGGCTGGTAGAGATTTCTTTAGGAATAAGCCACACCCTTTGTACTTTCTATTTTATTTATGTGTTGTTTCTGTTTAATTGTTGTGTACAATAAACTATTAAATAATAAAATAAATAAATAATAATTATAAAAAACAAAAGTTAAATAATAGATTGGGTATAACTCCAACATTTTTTAACAAAAATTTGCTGTAAATCTGCTATTATAATTAGGCAATGGACTATTTTTATTGCATATAACTTTATATGGTGGCATTCAATAACTTGTATGATTTTTAAATCAGAAAAAAATAAAACGTTCCATTTTCAAAGCGATTGAATCCATCGAAGGTACAGGTAGATGTTGTCAACCCTCAATTTTTATCGGCAGTTGCGCCCAAAAATAACCTGATTTATATTTATTTTATGAGGTCATTAATATCTATTTTCAAAACGTCCCAAAAATAAAGCTTATTCGTTTCAAATATGGTTTATTTTATGTTGAGCTAGTATTAATAATTTACGAAAGATATTATTACTACAATAGTAAAGCGTTATGTTCTAATGAGTTTTTTGTGATGTGATGAAATATTTAGAAGCTTAAGATAATTATACAAATTACAAAGGCTACGCAGAACCCAAAAACCAAATTTATATTCCCTTCGTAATTTGTTAAAGAAAAAAAAAGTGAAATAGAAATCATACACACACAAACCTAAAGTTTATTTTTGGTAATTTCATGACTCTAAGGTAATTTTCGATAATAAGGCATACAAGTTAAAAATATAGGTTTTCGTCCCTAGTTAGGCTATGCCCAAATGGGTCACATGATGCACGGGAAAACTTCATTTACCAACTATGTATTTACATTCATGAATGCAATAAAATGATTTGATTTAATTAGGTATAATAAAAAAGCGTAAAATAAGTTTCCTCGTAACATACATACTTCCATACATATAATCACGACTATTATCCCTTAAGGGTTAGTCAGAGACTAGGCAAAAGCACCGCAAAAGCTGCCATAGCCCGCGCTTCACTAAGCAGTGACTGCAAATGTGCTCTGCGTGACGGGTGAGCTCGTGTCGACGCTATAAGCTATTGGATGGTTGTGCAGTTCTAAGTCCATTAGTCGCCTCTTACGACACCCAAGAAAGGGATGGGTTGGTAGTATTCTTTTAATGAGCCGATACAACACGACTACGCGTGTCTAATGAGAACTAATTTTCGTAGTCACTTCGTAGTCATTTCAGCGCACGCTATGATTTATTGGGTCCTTACCTATGAAATTGGTGTTTTTTTTCTCTCTTAGTATTTTGTCTGTAACTATTATGATTCTGAGTATTCCTAAAAAATAATTACCTCGTCTAAAAATAGACTATATATTTTTGAGCTCTTTTGATTTGTTTTGATAATTTGTTGTAAGTTTAATTGTGTTAAAATTGGACACGGAGACAACTCTTTTTAAGTGCGTCCCGAATACATCATTTTATTTGCACTCTCTTAAAAACGATAAATAATTTTTATGAAGTGTGATATTACACATATTACTAAAGCTTGTCTAATGATACATGCCAAATATTATTATCTCTGGATTTGTCGTTGTGAAGAAAACTGATAAAATGTTAGTATGGAAAATGCAGAATTCCCCAAAATCTCCATACAAAACACAAATTTCATAGGTAAGGACCTAATATTTTCTTGTGTGTGTGTATTTCCAAAAGAGTGTATTTCCACTGAAAAGGCATCGCACTTGTGATTTATCTGGTCTTGCGAGTGTCCATACGCAGTAGTAATTGCTTACTATCAGAGCCCTGAGTCCGCTAATTTACAACTATAACATTATAATGGCAATAGCGTGTCAACGGTACAATTTTATAAATTTCGTATTTGCTTTAGCTTTAACTCCCGATCGAGAGCAGTGGCATTGAAGAAGTTCAGCAGAGGACGAGTATAATAATTGATGATGAAATGAGTTTAGATTTTAATATAACATATTTAATAACACACTTGCTCGTAAAGGGTCTCTTATTTCACCAATTTCAATATCATAATCTATCACATTACGTACTTGTGCGATAATGTAAAGTAAAACGCACAGTTTATGATGTTCCGTCTAAAAACAAACGATACTTTTTTAAATCTTAGCAAAGAGTTTTTATGTCAGAAAGGTAGTCAACACTTTCTTAATAAAATTACCTTTGGGAGGTGAAATATAATAAATAAACATGAAATTCTTTAATTTCATTTATTTTGACAACTAATTACAACCATGGATCGGTAAAAAATGCACAAAAATATTAATTTACTTTATTAGTAACACTGGCTGTTATTTGTTCATTTGCCTTCATAAAGCGCTGATGCGCGCGCATCGCTAATATGTGAAAAAGTTAAAATTCTTCCGCGCGCTTTTCTTCTCGCTGTATTGTTTTTATTTGACAATTTTACAAATAACTCAAATTTTTATAAATGCTTTAACAAGTGATTAAAGATTTATTAGTTTAAGAATGTCTGAGTTTTATTTATTTCCTCGCAAATGTGTTATAAAACGTCGTATGACATACGTGCGGTTTGATAATTACAGCCTCTGCCTTCTTATAGCCCTCACCTACGGCTCGTGTAAGCAATATCGCCTCGGCTGTAATTTCCAACTTACCGCACTTATATTAGGTCCTTACCTATGAAATTTGTGTTTTGTATGGAGATTTTGGGGAATTCTGCGTTTTCCATACTAAATTTTATCAGTTTTCTTCACAACGACAAATCCAAAGATATTTGGCATCTATCATTAGATAAGCTTTAGTAATATGTGTAATATCACACTTCATAAAAATTATTTATCGTTTTTAAGTGAATGCAAATAAAATGATGTATTCGGGAGGCACTTAAAAAGAGTTGTCTCCGTTTCCAATTTTAATACAATTAAACTTACAACAAATTATCAAAACAAATCAAAAGAGCTCAAAAATATAGTCTATTTTTAGACGAGGTAATTATTTTTTAGGAATACTCTGAATCTTAATAGACAAAATACTAAGAGAGAGAAAAAAACACCAATTTCATAGGTAAGGACCCAATATCATAATGTCCTATTTCTAAAAACATTATTTCTAAAAAGCACATAAACCAAACACGTATGAGGATTGCATACCATAAAGTACGTTGACATCCAAACTAGTGAAAATAAAACTAAAAATAACTACATTGTGTATTTCAGACGTCATCGCTGTCTCCAATTTTTCTTAGCTATAATTTACAGTTCACTTCCTACATTCTTAGCTATATTTCGCAGTTATGTTTAAAAGAAAAGGAAATTATATAACTTATTTACATTGTTATATAATTTTCTTCCAAATAAATAACAAAGAAACATACGACCTCCGTGGCCGAGAGGTCTGAACGCCGGTCTCAAGGCGTCGCCATTTCGAGAGGTCCTGGGTTCGATCCCAGGTGGGGGCAGGCGTTTTTGTGAAGAATACAGGCATTTGTTCTCAAGTATTATATATTTTATGAATATTTTATGTATTTATCTACTTTTTTTTGAGAATATATACAATTATGTAATTTAGCGTAATTCAGCGACTACACTGAAATACATAAAATAAATATTCAATACTAAAGATAAATATTAAATACAACATATAAATATTATTTATGATAAATTATTGACAGTTAAGAAAAAAATATATATAAAGATAGACTTTATTTATTATTTAGTTTAAATTTGTATGGAATTATTTGAAAGCTGTTTAAGTTGTAAAGCATTTATGAAAAGTTCTAAGAATTATTATAATTTTTGAGATTATTTACAATGTAGTTAAGTTTATTAATCCATCATGTACTATCCGTAACACAAGCAGCATTAGTTGCTTAAAATGGGGCTGGCTGATAGGTCTGTAGAAATTTATTTATTTATACATGGTTGAATCCCTATTTAGCTGGGCAGCCTGTTGCCATACACACGGAAGTTTGAATATCAATTTTTTTTTATCAACATATAACATAAAACATATCATTACGCCATTTTTCCCGAAAGGGTAGACAGAGGTATTACCACCCACATTTCGCCAGATATGTTAGTTACCCATGTAACAGGTAGCGAGCCTGTTGCCATGCACCGGGCACAATGTGAGGCAAGCGATATTCACAATTAACTATGTAAGTTTTTTTCAACGTTTTATTTTTTTATATTTATCTCAATTAAACCAAAATTATGTTTTGATAATTTGATTCTGTGTTCATGGTAACAGGCTCGCCACCTGTTACATGGAGACTTTAAATGTCTGGCGAAATGTGGGTGTTATTTTGCCTACCCCTTCGGGGAAATAGGCGTGATCATTATGATACGTTGTGTGATTTTGATGTTGAATACTCCAAATGTTTCGCCTTTCGAATCCCACTACGTGTATTTTCTTTATCAGTATTTGTAATATTTATTACTTAATAATAAGCGATATTAAAATGTTACCGAAATAAATATAAAATTAAATATGTTTCAGTCGCTTAAAAATAGCTCTTAAGCGATGTTCATAAGATTCAATAAGGAATTATGACTCAGTATTTCTTTTATCTGGAAACATTTCTTTACTCCCTTATGTACGCTGATTTACAATAAAAGCTAGTACATTAATTCGTTACATAGTTTCTACATACTTTTAATTATAACAAAGGCTAGAAATAAACTAGATGAAATTTCAACCATAACTTCAATTTCTTGTCCCGTATTATCAACACGAGATAACAGCGTCGATCTCTGTTCTAAAAATAAGTCACTGTAGTACGTTGAGTTATTCACGTGTTCTGTTCATGAATAGGATAATAGCAGAATAGGTCCGCGCGAATTTTATTTACACCTTCCCTTTGAGACTCCACCTGTGTCCCAAGACGGACAAAAAGCGTCCTTGGTTCCATTGTTAAGGGTTTGCGCGCCAAGTGAGTGCCGAAATCGGCGCACGCGCACGCGGCTGCGCGCGGGAAACGAGTAGCGTCCGCGCGTCAGTCGCACTCGGCGAGACCCCGCGCGCGCACGTAGCCACGCCGCCATTACTCTTTTAGGTTAGAATTGGCGGGTTTCGTCCATCCGCCAGGTGTAAACCGCATACGCGCCCCCGCTCGCACGCATACGTGCCCGCATTCTCCCTCCCTATCGCTACCTGCAGACAACAGCTGTTTTCTCGGGAGATTAGTCAGATGTTTCTCGCGAACCAGTCGTAGCTCACCTGATATGGCCGCCGGAGGACGCACGCCGAAGCAGAGGAGGCTCGAGATGGCAGCTTTGAGGAACGTGTCGAATACGCCAAGGAGGAGACGAGGAAGCTGCAAGTGTTTGTTTGGAGCACCCGACCGCGATGAAACCAACATTCTGATGGCAGAGCAGTACGCGAGAGATAGGAAGCGGTTTATTAGGAGGTTTAATTTTGACGTTGAAACCGAATGTCCATACAAGGCGAGTAAGTTAGACTCACCGGTGAAGTTCTGTGATGAGGACAAGGAGAATTCGAGGAGTCCGCTGCGGGCGACGGAAGCACTGGCGTGTGTCGGGAACACGGACCTGAGGATGTTGGGGTCACCTTCCAGAAGAAGCAACGGCAGTGGTGGGTCTCCCCGCACGCCGCGCACGCCCCGCACGCCGCGCGCCGCGCGCACTCCTCGCACTCCTCGCACTCCCGCCTCTAGAAGACAGCTCCAAATGACAGGTCAGTTTAATAGATGTGCTAATATAACATATTTTACTCCTGTATTTCCAGAGGTGTTACACCCTTATTGCACTATATGTTAAGGTTGAGATGCCTGTTGCCATGCATCGGACTCAGTATAACATAATATCATCACGTCTGTATAACAGAGGTGTTTGCACACTAGGTACTTCAGAATAAACTGTGCTTAAGTTTTATCCAACCTCAGGAGCAGGATTGAACCGGCAACCTACTGCACGAATAATGCCGTTTTGCCCACTTGAGCAGAATATTTACCATTTGAAATAACTGTTCAATTACGCCACGCCAAGCTTCCTATTGTGTTTTTATTTCAGCATTATCAATTACTCCTTATATGGCTCATTTTTTGTAATATTTAGACATTTCTACCATTGTCAATAAGTTACTAAATCTAGTTTTAACTCTTGTTTTAAATTTCCTGCAAGATGGTCTAAATGCACATTATTCTAGTAATTGAAAATTAACCTTTTCTGTATATTATAATAGTTATGTAATTATTATATATATTTATGTGTCATCTAGTAGTTGATAGTTGTGAATATATCATCAGCCACCAAGAACACATTCAAAACGGTGTTCAGAATCTTACAGAAGTCTCTAGAAATTTATAAACTTTATACTTGATTGGTTGATAATGCATAGCTTCAAGAGTATCTTATATTTAACATAATATATTATCACAAAAGCTTACCTGTATCGTTATTTGCTCAACTGCACCACAATAGCTCCTGAAAGTGGGTCAAGCTAGCTTAACAAACAGAACCTGATCAAACATTATCAGAGCAAATAATAGCTCACATTGTGCTTAGAGTTTTAATGCTTCTGAGCTTTGAGAAGCACTGGTAATTCGATAAAGGATTTAAGAAGAAATTATTAGATTTATTCGTCTTGGAAAATTTTCCACCTGGTGGTAATTGGCTACTGTCGCGTGAAATTACAATAAAACTTTAAATGCTACAAGAAGTGACTATGTAAATTTTTTTGTGTTTAAAATATTGCGCAGTGACTACAACTACTACAAAATTACTAAATCATCTCCTTCTTACTCCTGCCCTGTTCCCTATTCCATTTGTCCTCCTCCTATCACTCGCCATTTCACCACTCACCCTTCTTCATCGTGTAAGTGTTCATTTCATCCATCTTTTCTTCGGTTGTCCTTTCCCCACAAACCTATTCACCACAATATCTATAACTTTCTTGGTTTCATTACCTTTTCTTAGTTCCTACATGCCCATACCAGGAAAGACGTTTTTTTCTGAATTGTTTATATAAATATTTCAGTTTTTTCTTATAGTTTAATTTTAATTTGTCGCCAACTACTAAGAGTTCCTAGAGTTTGGTTATAAATACCAGACTTCAATTAGCTTTCTAATTTACTTTAATATTCCATATCTCTTGTCATAAAGTACACAGTAACGACCATATTGCTAATAAGCTATAAGCTTTCAGTCCCAATTAGGGGTATGGATGTATGTATACAATTACAATACAATAACAAAAGCGTGTTTGACTTCCCATACACGTAACGCCTAATTTTACGACTGTATTCTTCCAGATATTTACGATATCTTTTTAAGCTTTCACGAACGTATCTCAATCAACATTCATGTCAGTAAATCCATTGGTTCCTCCTTTCGGAGTTCAATGCCCGGTTACGTCATCTAAGGTACACTTTTTGTCTCACAAAAGTTCCTTCCTCTGAAATTACTTCACTATCTAAATCTATCTTGTCTATAATTTCAACCTTATCATCTAAGGGTTTCAGATCATTATTCTTTAAATTTTTATTACATATACTTATGGCTTCACTAAACAAAAAGTGCTATGAATCATCCAATAAAAAAATAGTGCGATGACTCTTTCTACATTTATAAAAAGCGTATGAAAACATACAAATATAAGTAACTTACTATCTAAGATAAGTAATTTAAAAAATTACAGCTAAATTTAAAAAATAATGATAAGCTTTATCTTTGGACAAAATTTTAACCATTCTGAAATGCCCAATTTTATGGATGCTCTCAAATATTTGGTTACGATACAGATATAGGTCTAGTGATATATTGAATAAATAAATATATGGAGTGTTTGCTAGGTGTGTACGTTTGACCTAAATATCCTTTCTAAATAAATATTTGACATTTGTGATTTTGAAGTAGAAATTGGACCAATGTTGTTTATAGACATGTATGTAATTTTTGACGCAAATAAAATTTTTAACAAGTCAAGTGTGAACCTCGGATAGATTATTTTACAAACATGAAAGCAAAATTCTTCTTATTCCTAAGTATAAGATTTTGTTGTTTGCTTTGTTGTACCAGTGTCGCACGTTTAAAGAATTGTTTAAATACCAATTTTTACCTTAAGTAGGCCTTAAGAATGTGTATTAAATAGGTGTAATGTTTGGTGGTGGGTAAGCTTAGTAGGTGGGCATTAAGTTATTAGTTGGTCGCCTTGTTGTTGGGCTTTAACTTTTATTATATAGTTTAAATTATATGTAGAATCTTGTGATTGGCCATCATTTGCTGTTAAGTCATTTATTTTTTTATAAACGAAACGGAAAGTGGATACTTTACGTGACTCCCTATATAATAAAAATATTAAAGATGTTCTCAAAACACATTTTCGTGAGAATTTGTGTAATTAAATGATGCATTCACTCAACTCTTTAAGGTGAAACATGACTAAATATTGCTTTGAACTTAAACCAATTTTTTGTTGTTATCTTGTTTTTTCGTGTAGAAACCAAGTTTGTTATATTTTTGTTATAACTTTCTATCAGACCAAATGAAGAATTATTAATTATTGTATACAAAATCGAATCAAGTCGCTCTGTCATAAACCTTTGTGGTTTTTATCTGCGACTTTTGTTCTACCTGTTACATTATGTGTTTGTATAATAAATAAATTTAAAAAAAAATTCATGTATTAGCTGTAAGATTCTCTAAAATTGTAAATTAAAATAAAATAAAATAACATCCATTTAACATGCTATCAAAAGTCACATTATAAAAATAACAACAACAACATATCCTCACAAGCCATATTTAGCCCGAAATGTTTCTGCCTCTATGTAACACGGGGCGACCCTGTTGCCATGCACAGGGCACAGTATGTAAACCACACACACACAGTCACACACACACACACCTGTGTCCTGTGTGTTGTTCACAGTCAACTGCACATACTATAATTTTATTCAAACTTACTAGAGGCGAGGATTCACTCAGGTTACGAAATCCCATTTTGCTTAATCACAGATCTGTAAAGAAATCATAGAAATAAAACACTATAATGTGCAGCAATGAGGTACAATATCAGATGACACGAGATCGTAATCTATAGTAAACAAATTGGAATTTAAAATACAAACATACCTTTTCTCGGTATCCTGGCTTCCTCTACCATATACCTAGCCCACTACCTTGCGCCATAACAGCAAAAATAAATTCCAAGACATGTTGTGTGTAGAATTGACGCAATCGCCTTAGATAATTGTATGGTCACACCTCTCGAAGTCGCCGACCGCTGACTCATGCCGGGATCGAACCAGGAGAGACTTTAAAAAACTGTTATGACTAATCATACACGTGCCAATTAAGAATACTCTTTTTATGTCCTACAAATGAGTTTGTTTCCCGGTAGGTTAGGCAAAGATTCAGTTCCTACTATTCTGGCACACAGTAATTATAATACCCTTAAAAAATAACTCAATAAAAATATAAAAATTATTTCTGGTTTTCATAAAAAAAGGGATCTGAATGTGATGGAAACAAAAAAATATTTAATCTTTTTTGCAAGTAAAAGAATTCAACGCGCACGCACTAGATCTGTTGCAATAATTCAATGCAAATCTTTTAAAAATATGATAGTAATTATTTAGATAATCAATCAGTAAAACAAATATGGACAACAGTTGAAGTATTTGAAAGAAACTTAGGATATTCAGTGCATGGCTTTATATTACAAATATCCGAGAATGTTTAATTCCCATCAATAATCTAATAGGTCTTTACCTATGAAATTGCCGTTTTGTATGGAGATTTTGGGGAGGTCTGCATTTTCAATACTAACATTTTTTCAGATTTCTCCACAACGACAAATTCTGAGATAATAATTTTTGGCATGTATCATTAGACAAGCTTTAGCAATATGGGTGATATCACTCTTCATAAAAATTATTTATCGTTTTTAACTGATTGCAAATCAAATGATGTATTCGAGAGGAACTTAAAAAGAGTTGTCTCCGTTTCTAATTTTAACACAATTAAACTTACAATAAATCATCAAAATAAATCGAAAGAGCTCAAAAATATGGTCTATTTTTAGAGGAGGGAATTATTTTAGAAGAATATTCTGAAACTTAATAGTTACAGACAAAATACTAAGAGAGAAAAAAACGGCAATTTCATAGGTAAAGACCTATTATTAACACAAATTTTTATGTAGCTAATACTTATGTATTTACTGGTAGTGGTGGTACTGATAGTGGTGGATATAAGAATAATAAATCTGTGGTAACATTATAAATATAATGGACGCGGTATTGTATACCACGCGGTATGCATTTAATTTATAACGTCAGTAAACATAAAAATTTCAAAACAAAGAGCTTAACGCATTAGGAATATTTAATATATCGGAAATAGAAAAAATAGGAAAGTAATTTTTCTATTATCGATCTAAAACAATAGAACAATACAAGGAAGTGACAGGTAGCCGACAAACAAACTGATAAAAAAGAATTGATCAGGACATTAGATAGGACCCAGACCCATCTAGCTTTTAAATATTGAGAAGTCCTGTACATGGATCTAGTATAGAAATATTTACCAAAGCTAGGACTGAGCACCTTTTATTGGTAAATGAGATTACTAGTATGTTTTTGTTGTAGTTGTAGATTGTTATTAATTCCGCCACGTGTAATTATTGTGTTTTTCACGCGGAAAATATGTATGTAGCAAATGGAACTGTACTCTTATTGACTTGAACAAAAAAGTCAAGAGGCGGTTATATTTTAAAACCAAAAATATGACTCAACATATTATTATCATCACGCCCCAAAGGGGTAGGCAGAGGTGTTAACGCCCACATTTTGCCAGATATGTTAGGTTCACGTGCAACAGGTGGCGAGCCTGTTGCCATGCACCGGGCACAATGTGAGGCAAGCGATATTCACAATGAACTGTATATAAGTTTTATGCCAGTTTTATGTTTTATGGTTTTTGAATACCAGCGCTGTATCAGCTTCGCCTGATGCAGCATATGCTGAGGTCGGGTCCTAGTTGACCTTATATGTGATTGTTTGTGTATTTTGCATCTTCCTTGTGCCTGTGGTCAATAAATGTTTTTCTTTCTTTCTTTCTTTCTTTATGCAAACTTGGTGGCGGTAGGAACGACAGTTCAGTTTTAAAAGGGCTTAACTACAAAAAATCGCCGTAAAATTAAACGATTATTCGTCCGTAAGGAGCGTAAGGACCGTGAGGAGCTCGGTGACGTAGTGGTCAGTGCGCTTTGGTTTCGATCGAAAACAAAGCTACCTTCGCCATGGTCAGGCTGTGGATGGGTGACCAAGACTTAGTGATCTCGAGCTCCTCCGTGCTTCGGAAGGCACGTTAAGCCGTTGGTACCGGTTGCATTTGTGACCGTTTCTACCCACCAACCCGCATTGGGCCAGCGTGGTGGTGTTACGGCCCTTACTCCTCATGTGTTTCTCCATGAGGAAGGCCTGTCCCAGCAGTGGGACGTATATGGGTGAATTTCCCAAGTACGTTTTTGAGACGGCGAGCCTGAAAAGTTATGTGTAAAAGCAACATACAAAAACGTAAAATTTTATACAATAAAATTAAAGAGTCATCTACATTATACTAAAGTATTCAAAAGCATTCGATATATATATTTGTAATTAAAAATATATATATACCTAAAATCTAATTACGGTGCATTGTCCGGACTCCATTTGTAAACATATTTAAATTAATAAAAAACATTTGTTCAATTAAATTTATGACAAAGTACTGTTTTCTTAAATTACATTAAATGACGCTGTTTAATTTCAAATAAGAAGCATTTTAAATAAGTGTAACAGTTATAAATAGATCAATTAAAAATGTCCTGCAAAAAAATTCAATAACGGTGGCACATTTTCAACACTTTCGTGCTTGCCACGAAACGTTTTGGAAAGTACCTAGGTGTCCATCCCAGCACTGCTCAGTTGTGCTTTTGTTAACTGCATGTTAGGACCTGTGGCGTGCTGCATAATTTTCCCGCTAAACACGTAAGTACTCACTGCGGTGGCGCAGGAATACAAAATTATATAATTCCGATGTCATGTGTATTACTAAAATCTTACAGCAGATTGAAACGAAATTTTACAGAGATTTAGATCAAAGGTATATAATATTAATTGTTAAGTAATTGCTAGCGTTGAAATAATAATGTTTTTTTTAAATAAAATTTTGACAGTAATTCTAAGTCCGGTGGTGTTATTACGGTGGCTCCGGTGGCATAAAATGCGCCACCGTAATTGAATAGAGCCACTGGAATTGATATTTTGTATTTAAATAGCAATATTTCCTTATGTATTTGTTTAAAAACCTATAACTATGATGAATGGAGAAGAACGTCTGGAAAAAAACGGTTAGCTGAGCGAGAAAGAAAAAAAAGTATAAAGAGTGATCCTGTTCTATATGCAGCACTAAAAGAAAAAGATAGACAAAGGTATATTAGATTAAAGGAAGAAGGTAAAATAGTTCCAATAGCTGAAATGACTTCTCGGGATCGCAGGAATCTTCAAAAAAGAAATCGTATCAATTTTAAGCGATTTTATGATCTAAAAAAGGTTGTTAGCTAGAAAAGCCGACCAATATGTTTCTGATGCTGCTCGAGTTACAGAAAGTGCTCAGCCAATTGTGCAGAATGATGTCTCTGATCTAACATGTGTTTTGCGTCCTCGTTTTACGAGCAGTCCTTGTCGAGTACCTTGTTCTGTATTGTCGTCACCTTGCATTAGCACTATACCCTCGCCTTCTTCTTCAATCTGCCTTAGCAGTCCAGGGTCTGATATCTCTATTCAATCAAACGTCTCTTTACGTACGAAATTCAAGAGGTACCAAATGCAAAAGGCAAAAGAAATATTATCCTTACGTAAAAAGATCATTCAATGCTGCATAGGCTGCAGCGTAATATCGATAATTCAAAATATAAAGGTGTTGACAAGAGACTATCAAACATAGTACAACGTTTTTATGAAGATAATGCCAATGGAAAAAAGGAATGGAAAAAAGAATGTATAACTAGAAACGGCTTAAAAATGCAAAAACGATATTTAACTGACTTCAGCAAAAAATATTTAATGGCCGGAAACAAACCAATGAGTTATGTTGTATTTTCAAGATTAAGACCATTTTGGGTTATCAAGCCTGACGCCAGATCACGGAATACCTGTGTCTGTAAAATTCACCATAATATGGAATTTCTTGTGGATTCATTAGAAAAATATGAATTGATCAAAGAAGCAAATATAAATATTGTATTGCAGACCTTATGCTGAAGCCAGGATAATATTCAATGTTTACTACGACAATGTTTGCAATGCAGAAATAGATTTTTGACATATTTAGAGTTTACTAATGATAACAATGTTGTTTATTGGACCTGGCAAAAGGATACAAAAACTTTTATTAAAGACAATGTTAAAAGAACAACTAATATTATTAAAAAAGTAGGATACGTAGTAAAACCTAAAGAATTAATTTATAAATTTGAGACAGGCATTACTCCCTTTATGAAACACTGTGGCAACATAAGAAATCAATATTCCACTTTAAGTATTTTAAAACAAAATCTTTTGGTTAACGAATGCATTTTACACATTGATTTTAGTGAAAATTACAATACAAAATATCACGCTGAAATTCCGTCAATTCATTTTGGAGCAAATAGAAGTCAATTGCACACGTCTATGATGTACTACAGGTCTGTAGAAGATGGATTGCTAAAAAGTCAAGCTAATATTGCACCACCATTTGTACCTTCTTACGACATGATGCTGCAGCAATTTGGGCTCATTTAGTACCAATTTTACGGGAAATAGAAAGTTTAATACCTCATGTTTCCAGAATAACTATTGTGTCTGATTCACCAACTGGACAATATCGCAACAAGAATTTTTTTTATTTAATGAGTCAATTGATGTCATATTGTACTGACCTCACTCACGTTATATGGCATTATTGCGAGTGTGGTCATGGTAAAGGAGCACCAGACGGAATTGGCGGAGTCCTAAAAAGAACTGCTAATGATAGAGTCGCTTATGGTGACGATATAACAGACATTGAATCGTTAGTTCGTTGCTTATAAAATTCGTATTGTTGAAGATTATGAAGTGATAGAAAAGGACTGGCTAATTCCAACTAATTTGAAAGCATTCAGTGGCACTTTCAAAGTTCATCAAGTTGTATGGACAAAAAAATCAAATAATCGTTTAAATAGCTCTACGCTCTCTTTCTTGTATCAAACCCAAATGTTTAAATGATGCAGTTGAATGCACACACGGATTGCATCTGGGTTTTTACGACTGGTGAAACCCAAGCATTGGTAAAAGAACAAAACCACAATAAGCCCGATTTTGCAAGAGGCATCTTTCCAGTGTCAACAAAGTGTTCAAAAATAAACACAAAAAAACCAAATTTTTTTAAAATTGAACGGTTTGAAGCAAGAAATAAGTATTTTTTAAATCAAAATATCTCTCGCCAGTGTCAACCAGCACGGTCAACATCTGGTCTATTTAACAAATCATTGACTTCAGTAGATGAAAATTTTATAAATGAGAATTGGGAGAATGTTACACCTTCCGTTTCATTTTTCGATAACTTAAATAGTGATGCAATTTTTCAATTTGACAAGAGTGTTGACTGCATCAAAACTAAATCTAAGCTTGATATTGATTCTGATAACAGTTAATTTGTTTTTATTAAAATGTAATTTTTTTACTATGATTGTGATAATAATTATGAGGCTTAAATGTGATCTAGAATTTTATATCCTTGTTGATTTTTAAATTATATAAGTAACTTTAAGAAAAGTATTACGTATTACTATAACTCTAAAATGTTATTATCTTAAGCTACCTTTGTTTTAATTATGAACATATCTATGTTATGAAAATGAAGACTGATTATAGTGTTATTAGAGTTTATTATATTTTTAGAAGACTTTTCAATTTAAGATAATCTGTTAGTTAAGAGTGGTTGTACCTTGTCTTTGATAAACAAGTAGCTTAAAATGTCTGCAATCTTTGATTAAGAAATTCAATCATAACAATGAAGACTGATAATAAAATAATAACTCTTTACTGAGAGCAACGTAACATAGTTTTGTTTTTTTATTATTATTTTTTAAAGAAAAAACTACCAAAGCTTAATCTAACTGTAAGAGTTAGTTAGAATTAAATTCTTACTAGATACAACTTAAATGATTACACTAATTACAAGTTTTCTACTTTAAATAAAGTATTTAAATATATTTTTTTATTATTTCTAATTCCCATGGCACTGGACAATTTCAGTGGACTGGATTTAAATTCCGGTGAGCTAAAGATAATTACGGTGGCGATTGATAATTTAAAATTAAAATATCTCATTAATTAATAACTTTTTCTTTATTCCTACTACATAGCAAATTTTTATTGTTAATTACTTAATATTTAAGACAAAAAATATTACTGTAAGTAGTAAATTTAAATTCGCCACTGTAATTAGGCAAAATTCCTGTTTGTTGAAATTGACCCATATAGGCTGATGACGATTCGTCCGTAAAACGAGTAATATATATTTGACTAGTTGATGCCCGCAACTTCAACCGCCGTCACCATGGTTTTTTTAACTATCCCACGGAACCCTTTACTTTTCCGGAATAAAAAGATGTTGATCTAAGATGTTAACCAGAGATATAAGGTGCAAAATTTAATTGAAATCGGTCCAGCCATACCGGAGATTAGCCCGTACAAACAGACGAGCAGACAGAGAAACAAAAAAAAATTTTTGGTATTCGTCTTCTTTCTACAAACCCTTGACTTGATTTTAAGCATTTTTTTATGTACAGAAATTCGACCTCTACAGTTTTATTTTATTATGTATATAATACTAAAGTAACACATAAATATCGCTGTAATAAACCGACTCTCTTGTCAGTTTCGATTCACTTACACCACGAAAGTCAGGTGCATTCTCATAGGGCACGGTGAGTGATTCCGTAGGGCGTCATGGTCCAGGGTTCCGTTCTAGTTCGATGCACAACTGAATTTGAATTGCTTCTTTCTGTGTGAGACCTCTGTTGCTGGCCTAATGGAAGCCATTATCGAAAGAATAATACCAGCGCTTGCTTTGTACAAACGGTTGATCGTTATTTGTTTTTATTTTGTCTGTGAAATCGTACTCGTGGAGTTGAAAGTTAACATTGAATGATAAATAGCACTATGTCATGATTTTTTTAGTCCCAACTGATTTTTTTTTAAAGAAAATGTATTATACTTTGGTAAAATAGAAGAATTTTGAGCTAGATATACAAATTAGATAATTAGATATACAAATATATGTATCGAATACAGTGTTCAATTCCATATAATAATTACCTACTTCTTGCACAATCAAATACACAGGCAAACAAAATTATATAAATATATAGAAATAACCACAACAATTTTCAACTTTTTATTGCATGTATTAAACAAGTATTGAATATTTTTAATGAAATAATTCGTTGATTTCTATTTAAAACATGTACAATATATCATTTTTCTGTAATCTATACATATAGTAAAACTATAGCGGTCGAATGTCTGTACATAGAAAAAAAATGCTTAAAACCTAGACATCTAAAAAGAAGGAAAATACCAAAAAAATTGTTTTATTTTTAATTTTTTGTTTCTCTGTTTGTACGGGTTATTCTCCGAAATGGCTAGACCGATTTTAATGAAATTTTGCATGGTGATTCCTTATATCCCCGGTCAACATCTTAGATACGTTTTATTCCGAAAAATGAAAGGGTTCCCGTGGGATAGTTAAAAACCATAGTAAGCGCGGACGATGTCACGGGCAACAGTGTAAAATATGAATAAAGAAAGGAAAAAGATATTCTGGGGAATATGTTTGTTTAATAATGTAAAATTCATGGACTGAAGTTTCAAATTGTATTTTGCACGAAGTTTAGAAGTGTTTAACACCACTGCCTACCTACCCCTTCGAGGATAGAGGCATAATGATGAATAATATGTTTTTTTTATAGAAGCTATTCGACAGTTATTTCAATTCAGCAACACCCCAAAACTTTACTTTGATTTGAGCCAATCAAAACCTTTTTATACAAAATTCTTGAAAATCAATTCAAAGACCCGATGCATCGTAAACAGACATTTATTCCGAATTCCGCCGGGAGTCTGACCGGAAAATGCTAATTTGGAATTTAGACAAATGATGCTATCAATCTACAAGACCCAATAGGGTTGGTTCTGATCGAAAATCGTTAGGTATTTACTTGAAGAAAAAAATATCATAATTTTAGAAACACAAGTGATTAAGATAATACAAACAGAAAAAATGGGCAAAAATAGGTGTAAGTGGGTAAATGTGTGTGTATGGAATAGGATATAAAAAAAATAATTTTTTTTTCTCTCAGAACGGTGCACGTATACAAAATGTACGAAATATACAATTTAATACTTTACCTATCATTTATATCACAATAAATATAAATATATATATCCTCAGACATTCACACCTATTAACTAGTCCCATTTTAAGCAACTAAATGCTGCTTGTGTTACGGATACTAGATGACGGACAAATATATTTAATAGATAAATACATATTAATATCCTGAATATATATAAATATATATAAACATCCAAGACTGGAGAACAAATGTCTGAAAATTCATCACCGAAACACTTGCCTCCACTGGGGATCGAACCCAGGACCTCTCGAGATGGCGACGCCTTGAGACCGGCGTACAGACCACTCGACCACGAAGTTCGTCGAACAATATTCCATGATTCTATCTAAAAATGTGAAAATTCAATAAAGTGATTACCAATATTTTACCTTAATACTTTTACTTGTAATTTCTTTAAAATTATGCGATAAATCCGGGTATTTTTTTCTCGTACAGCTTGTGCTACTTAAATCTTGTATGGAATTTTTGTCTTGACACACTTTCTTACTATGTTTGTAAGCTATAAAGTGGATATAAATTAATTTTTCGTATTTATTTATCGCCAGTGTTTATATATTGTTTATATTTTTATGGATAGTGAAAAGTGCAAGTTCTAAAACAATTGCATGTTTTTTTTAATGGAAAATCAATAAATCAACTATTTTCGAAAAAGTGCCAACCTTGTTATCGATGGAACGTCACGCGATTGGCTTTCAAGATATTGTTAAGTATTCTATAATTGTAATTTAGTGTGATTTTCGAAATCTGCCAAAAGTTTTCTGCACACTGCAGGTGCGTAGCCGCAGGCATCATGCGATGTTGCCTGCTTGCATGGTTTTATGGGAATCGAAATGATTTTTCTTAAAAAACCAATCAAATAAAAGCCTAAGGTCCGTATTACAGAATCAAACTCAACCGTAGATCTCTGCTTGAGCTCAGTTAAAAAGGGATGGCGCTTTGTGGGATCAATAGCGCCGTCACTCTCTAACAGTGTTCAAGCAGAGATCTACGCTTGAGTTTAATTCCGTAATACGGGCCTTAGTGATGAAAAGGGTACATCTTAGAATTGTTTCTAATCCACTCTAAAATTAAATTTTAATCTTACCCATACTATTATTTGTCTGGTTGTCACCGTCTTGTGGCGATGTTATTTAAAGTATTATTTGGAATAGTTTTAGTTACTATCCATATCCTTATTGGATTGGGTGACGGAAGAAGTGCTGTATCTCTCTTACCGTATAGTTTTTATAAGCTGTTGTTATATTACAAAAGATAATTAAGTACTTCTGGCGTTAAAAGAGATAGGATATAAGAGACAATTATTTTTTCTTGCTTGAAAAACAAGGTTTTCCGTACATTTTATGTCTCAACGATAGGCAGAGCATTAACAGCTTTCACAGAACGCAACACACAGATACATAAGTTATAAAGAAAAAGCACCACACCATAATTTTACTATCAATACAATTCAAGGAATACTTTCAAAAGATTCCTTCCTTCCTTCATTGATATCATTATGTAACCAGTGCAAGCAACAACGCTTTTACAGTTAAAGCTTGGAGCATTTTTCACTGTGCCGTGACCTCTCGTAGCCTTGGGTTCAACGTCCGACGGTGCCCTGATAATAAGTACTTCCTTGTTTCATAGCTTAACCGATAATAATGCACAACACCCTGTATAAAAGGAACTGTTAAAGGGACGCGTGAAATTGGAATTATGTATGCTCTGGGACCCGGTGTTGTATGGGGAACAGTTGGAGACAGTTTGACACTTTATGACTATATTATTATAGCTTTCGCAAATTTTTAGCCGACTTCAAAACACAGGTGGTTCTCAATTCGACGAAAACTTTTCCCTCCACTAAACAAATATACACCTGAAGATAACGTATGTTTTTCATAAAAATGAGTCGAAACTATTTGTTTTTATTAGTCTCTGAAACAATGAATACAAAAAAAATAATGATGTACGACTTACCCAATGGGTCTTCGCACGATTTAATTCGAGCTGAACATAAAAATAGTCATTATTAAATTAATTGATGCTATTTAAAAAAAACTTATATAATTAGATTAACTTATTCCCCGTTAAACTGTAAACGAAACCACTTGTAACTGAATATTTAATTAAATTAATTATGAATGTTAATAGTTTGCTAGTAGGTAATAAAAATTCAAAATTCCTGTAGTTTACTAGGAATTACGAAAAGTACCGTATATTCCAATCAGTTATATAAGTATCATTTAAAAGTGTTGATTTAAAATATGCAGTAAGTAAACATTTTTCATATTAAGAGCTGGTTATTTTAATATTTCATAAGCTACCACTTACCAGAATGACTTGCTCTGAGAAAAACGGGCAAAAATCTCTGTAATGTTCTCGTCAGAAAAATATACCTAAAAAAAAATATACCTAAAAATAAAAATAAATACGACAAAAAATCACCATTTTATTTTAATTTAATATAACGATGTGTACCACGGAATAGATAAAGTTAAATATAACACGCGATAAATAAATATCTTCAATCATTCACACCTATCAACTAGCCCCATTTTAGCAACTAATGCTGCTTGTGTTACGGATACTAGATGAGGGATAAATATATTAATTATATATTATATAAAAATCCAAGACAGGAAAACAAATTCCTGAATTCATCACACAATTTTTTTTCCCCCCACCGGGGACCTTGAGAGGTTCTGGATCCCAGAACAGCGACGATTGAAACCGGTGAACAGACCAATTCGACAACGGAGAAATGAAAGAATTAATTATAATAATATATATGCAATGTAACTTAATTTCTATAGTGCCCTTTGTGGGATTACCTAGATGTACCATAAAACTGGCACTGAAGGAGTATTGTCAAAGAATGCATCAAACCTACTGGGGATGGATACAACAATTGACACACTAGAAGAAATTTATAGGGTCTTCATACACAGGCTACCTTAAAAACATTGGGAGAATCAGCAGATGTCTAATCCGCTGCCTTATGGGTGCCCTGACTGGACATTTTAACACAAGGAAGAATCTGTACACTATAGGCAAAGCTGATGACCCCAACTGTTGATTATGCGGTGCAATGAAAGCATGGAGCATTATTATGTGAATGCGATGCTTTAGGAATTAAACGACTACGGATTCTAGGGGCGGCTTATCGCAAACCTGAGGAATTTATAGGCATGCCTCCAGCCAACATCATAACGTTCATCCAGGACAATTTTGGGTGATGGCAGGAGGGATGAATAGGAAAGGGGAAGCACAAAAGATCCCATAGGGTCGAAGTGCCCTGAGTTGTCTCGTAAGTGCCATCGTAAGAGTAGAATAGATAATTTCTACAGTTGAAAAGTTTCACCAGTCTGTAACACACCATAAAATTAAAAAACACGGTTTTTTATTACTCTTGCACTGAGTTGAGTAACACTACCGATATATCGCGTCATTTTAATTTCAGAATGGTATTCAAACAAAATTGCCGATTGTCTTCTGTAATCTTGATAAGTAAAACACAGCATAAGAAATTTATGATTGGTTAAAATAAAAATACCTGGGTAGGAACGTATTCTAAATTTAGGCGAAACTTAATTAAAGACTTGAAATGATTACTTCATTTCGCTGTAAGGCATCTGAATAGTTTCTGTCATGCAGTGTGTCATCACTTTTAATAGTGTTTTGTAGTATTCCGACAGAAAATGGCTACACCCGGTTCTTACCGGCTACCAATCGGTACGGACACAAAAAAATAATCATTTTCACATTAGGAGCATTACATACCTACGGGTGAAAATCCATAATGTTCAAAATAACTGATTCTTATCGCTTTGTTTCAGTTTAATACAATGTTGTACGTTAAGTAAAGCGTCATGGATTTATATTCCACAAGAATGAATCCATTCACAAATATATCATGAAATGAAAATGAATTCATACGCAAAAACATCCCAACCAAAGTTTACCAACAATACGTTTGTAACTCATTGCCACTTTGTTTGCTAAACTAATGTAGATTTTAAACCTTATTTATATAATGGTAAAGACTAAAATAACCAGCGAAGAATTCCCGTTAAGTAAATCGCTCTTGAGGCGAATAACCTTATAGAAAATAAATGGTCGATTCGGAGATATAAGTTGTGGAAGCAAAGTAGTTTGAGTGAGGATTTGCATAATAAATTATTTGCATTTGAGTCATGGAATCAGATAGCGGCAAGGCAATTTGAGTTTAACTATATTATTGAGGGCGAATTCGACCAATCTCTGTTTTGGGACACCAATAAATGTTGAATTTCATTGGTTTTTTGGTCGTGTACGCATCTTGACAGCTAAAGCATTTTATGTATTACTACACCCGTGTTACTAAAACATACAACGTAGTGTTAAGTTTGGTCGAATTCGCCCTTAGCCGAATTACCGGGCATTTAAGCAACTATGTAGAATAGAATCCATTTTTATACGCTTTTCAGTAAATACAGGTACAGTCGAGTGCAAAAACATGTATACACATTTTAGAGGTGACAATCTTTATTTCCTTCTAATAAGAGTAATTCACAGTCAAAAGTGTTTAACATATTTTTGGGGCGACTGTACATGACATAAAAACCATTATCAGAAGAAAGTTAGGAATTGTACGTGGTATGGGTATAATAATATTAGGTCCTTACCTATGAAATTGGTGTTTTGTATGGAGATTTTGGGGATGTCTGCATTTTACATACTAACATTTTATCAGTTTTCTTCACAACGACAAATCCAGAGATAATAATCATTGGCATGTATCATTAGACAAGCTTGAGCAATATGTGTGTGAACACGCTTGATAAAAATTATTCATCGTTTTTATGTTAATGCAAATCAAATGATGTATTCGGGAGGCAGTTAAAAATAATTGTCTTTGTGTCTAATTTTAACACAATTAAACTTACAAAAAATTATCAAATTAAATAATACTAGCTCAAATTGATGGTCTATTTTTAAAAGAGGCAATTATTTTATAAGAATATTCTGAAAGTTAATAGTTACGTACAAATTGCTAAGACAGAATAAAAACACCAATTTCATAGGTAAGGACCCAATATTTCTAACTGTAAGGTGGTCCAAAGAAAGAACCATTCGAGGAAATTAAATCGAATTCTTAAAAATTATTATAGCGTAATTGACATGCACAACATTCAATTGGAACTGCACGTGTTACTCAGAATTGCAGTCAAATATTGTTTCTTTGTTTTTGCTTATGTTTCACAAGACGAATATCCAATTAGGAGCTTAATCTTCAACAGTATATACGGTATAAATTCCCAATCGAATTGTGGGTGTAGTGAACGGGTTGTAGTTACCTGCAAAACTTCTTCCGAAGTGGGAACGAAAACAAAATAACACTTCGTAGTTCTATATTCGTTGTATTTTTTCAGGAAATAAATATTTTAATTAAAAAAGAATGTAGTGGCACGTAGGTGTTATTCGCATTAATTCAGTAATCTATTTATGTACCGACATAAAAGCAATAAAAATGCACAATTTAGGTAAATAAATTAGGTAAACTGATTCTGATATTTAAACGTACACAGCAAAATATATAAAACGCCAAAAATAAATTAACCCATAAATTATTTTGTACTGAGTCCCTTTTTTAGTGTTTTTTTTTTATTTTTTAAACGTAGTAGATTTTAAGGTAGGTAAAAGTAGGTATCAATGAAGTATAATACAATGTCTTACATTTTGACTGACCAAATAAAAGAAGGTATTGAAAGTTTTTTAGAAATAAAAATCTTTATGCATCGATCGATATCAAGAAACATTAATATTCTTTTTACAAAGGATTAATCATCAGCAACAAATCATCTCATTAAAAATTCTCGGCTCAACACATAAATCCGATGAACCAAAGTTTGTGTCTCGTAAACTTTTCTCCCAAAGTTTGTAAAAAAAAAATATCGGTAAGGTACAAGCCGATTGTGGACCGATAAACTCAAAATAAGCAGCCGATTCAAGAGACCCTACGTAACTCAGGTAGCAGATACGATACCAAACGATCGCTCGGTGGCACAATGGAGTAAGCCTAAAAAATTACATTCTTGAAATCGTTATGGGTGTTATGCTAATGTTATTACGATTTTCATTGACGTTCAATTTTAATAAAATTAAGCTAATTTCTGGAAACATTACAGCGTTGAAGCGCAATATTTTTTCGGATCATCGCCCAATATTCTATTCAAAACATTTAATATGTTTACCTACTATTTTTATATTAGTATGGATGTTGAAGTATTCTAAACATAGAAATATACTTATTATTACATCTTTTATCAAAAAAAGATTTATTTTTATGTTCAAAATCCATGGAATTACGAATTCAATGGGACGACATGTGGTTTTACAATGCAAAAAAGACTCTTTTAAATGTATAAAATAAAAAAATATTTTTTATCACCTCAAAAACCTAGCTTTTTATACTTATGAACTTCTATCGTACCGCAATGAACACGGTTGTAATACGATTTTTTATTTTACATCGGAGTGTCCGACACACTTTGCAGTGCTTGGAACTGGTTTATATTTGCTTCTATACCTGTCTCTTTCTGTATTTGACTTAGAACTCGTATGTTTTTGCGAGGGTTTTTTACCTCATATCTTTTTTTATAAAAAGAGTATACATATGAAATAAAGAAATCTTTCTCCCAAAGATTTTTTTCACATCACATCCTGATTATTAGATATTTAAATAAGGCACAATATAACCCTATTCCAGCAGTTAAAGACCATAAGTTGATGATACGTTGTAAAATTATTCAAAATACTTAGATATGAATTATAATTTTTTTACTTTTCACGTGATAATTTATTTATTTATTCACATCTCATTTATTCACTACATGAGCCATTACATAAAACATAATATGCTTTAATTTTCCTGTTCTTATAACTCGTCATCCAATTTCTGCAGCCAACGGTAATTTCACTCCACAAACACAGCTATGCACATGCGATTTGGCCAAAATAGGGTTGACAGTTTTAACTTAAAGCTCTTTACAGTTTTCTTTCTTTTTTTTACTCAAGTGTTGAGATTATAATTTTAAACTAACTAAAAATCACCACTCTTGGACATTGTAATTTTGCAAGTCGTCACATGAGATAATAAAAAAAATCTTATTTTGTTGATTTTTTTCAATAGAATTAGTTTTTAAATCACATGGATCTAGTTGCTGAGTTCTTCGCCAAATTTTTCTGCTATCAATTCGCAATGCATATTTGAAATGCTTAAAAATGTAATTACGATTTCGGCATAGTGATATGATTATAAGTAAAACGAATTAGCGAACTGTGACTTTATATTATTTTTTTCTGTGACGAATTAACAATAACCAAATTTAAGCTTCTTCGAATTGGTATGAAACACTTCCAAACAATGCCGCAGAATTAAAACGAACCGTTGATCCCCAGATAACAAGAAACAATTTCACGTGGGAACCACAAAATTCTTGTAGATTGAGAACCTGTTGCTTAATCGGGATATCCTTGAAAATTATACAACTATTTTCCGCATGCTTTAAATTTAGAGGGTAATTTAAATAAAAATTACTGCGTACATCTGCAGTATTTACGATGATATCGAAATTATATTGTGAGGATAAACAATAGATTTAGGATTGGAAGCTACACATAATCGGCTTGGAAACATGACAAAAAAAATTAAGTCATTATATCTTCAGACATTCGCACCTATCAACTAGCCCCATTTTAAGCAACCAATACTGCTTGTGTTACGGATACTAGATGACGGATAAATATATTTAATAGATTAATACATATAACATTCAGATTTTGTATAATACATATATAAACGTCCAAGACTGGAGTATAAGTGTCTGTATTCATCTCACAAATATTTGCCCCAACTGGGGATCGAAAACAGAACCTCTCGAGATGACGCCTTGAGGCCGGCGTACAGGCCACTCTGCCGCTGAGATCGACATTATGTTGGTAACTGTCAAATTCTTTCGTCTCGTAGAACAAACAGGGACGCTATGGCAAATTAATACTCTCGAAAACATAACATATTATCAGTCATTAATTCCATTTCTCTTTTTCTCTCGGTAGTTTGTACTGGATAAGGATTTCTCGCTCCAACGTATATTTTTGGTGTAGCGAAAAAAATCTAAATCTATGGGACAAACCTAAAATCATCCAAATAAAAAAGTTTAATATTTTTTTTTGCGTATCACACTTATTTCATTGTTCTAATATAATTTTTTTTTATTTTCAGATTACTGGACGCTACGAAAAAACACAGACTCCACATCAAGTGATAAGGAAAATTAATTATTTTAGTTTTTTTTTATGTTATAACTTAATTAATACTGTTTCTCTTAGTACCATTATGTCTCACAGGTCGAAAATGAATTACAAGAATCAACAATCTTGTTTGTTCTAAGATATGTCGACAAGATTTCGAATACGAGTATTATCAATAACAGATTTGTTTTTTCTGATACAACATACATACATACATATTATTTCCCGCAGGGGTAGGCAGAGGTGTAAACACCCACAATGCGCCAGATATGTTATAATTAGAAAGGCAGGATTAAGTCAGTTTAGGCATGGCATGATCATTAAACATGAATTGAAAATTGTTACATAAAAAATGAATTCTTAAAGATACGCCAATTTCCTATTGTTGCGTCCATTATTTGAGGTGTAGATTTAAAATGCTTAAGCATGGTTACTATGTAAAATTTAAAGATAATTTATTATATTTAATTTAAGTTAAAAATTCGTTTATCAAACGAATTGTAAATACTTCGATGTGTTTTGATATGCAGCTATGTAACTAATTTGTTGAATGAAATTGATGATTGTGGATCAATTACTTTTTAAACTATTGAGCATTATAAATACAATAAGAACCGAAATTTTTTTCCGTCACAAAAAGTTCACAATTCTTTTTTCTTTAAAATATAAAGACATTTTGATGAAATTTTGATGAGCCGTAAGGTTGTTGTCATTTTGTAATTACAGTTTAATAGACGTTACATACGTAAAAATCACGCATTTATCCCATAGGGGTAGGCTGTGATTGCTCGGGTTCTGCCGAAGCTATTCTCCGAGTCGTTCCCAGGCCCAGGGCATCGACATAGACCATAGAACAGATAATAGAATTATACTAGGTCGCATCTTGGTAGTACAGTCACCAGCAAAAAGATACGATTATTTAAGTATCTTGTCATTTCATATCAGTAGAATCTAGTGCCGCAAATAAGCTTAGAATGACAGAGTATTTAAATGGACATATCTTTTTGCCGGAGACTGTGGTACAATGAGTTATTTACTCCGAGATTACATTTTTATAATGTTCAATAATTACTATTGTAAGTGTAAATGCTTGTTATGAATATAAATAAAAATGTAGATTCTAGTCTGAGATCTCCGCAATAATTTATATCCATCCTAATTTCTTTGGATAGGAATTTCTTCCTTTTATTATTATCGTATGTTAATTTAGTACTTAAATATTTAAATGTATATTGGATCTTAACTTAATGTGTTAAGAAACAATTTTCTTTACTTTGTATTTAGGTTAAATGTATACCTACTTACTTCGAAATATCATTCAGTATTCCAACAAAGTGAAAACTTCGAAATGTTTCCGAAACTTGGGATTATTTCAGCAAAACTACCGGAAGTGTTCTTAATAACTTTGAAAATTACCAGCAACTTTGGAAGTTGAACATTACTATGTTACTATTGCTAAATACTAAATATTACAAATTACCTATTTTTTATTTTCATCAACCAAATCAAACAATAGCCGCTTCGTCGTAGTTTTATTTTCCTTAACTTCTTATTCAAAGTGCGTACCCATTATATTATAAGCAAGTATCAGATTATTTAACTAAATTATTGTAATATTTATTGTTTTCAAACCTAATTTTAAGTAAAAAAAATATTTTGAGGACTTCTAACGTTGCCGGAAGTTTTGGAAGTTTTCGGGAATACCTTAGAATTGGAAAATTTCCTAGAAGTTTTCACCTCTATTCTAACAAAATTTAAAATTAATATACAACATTATAACGGTGCTCACGAAATAGAAAACTATTATAAAAAATGTATTTACTATTGTCTATAATATTTAATAGGTACTTTTCTGAAAACTATGATTGTAAACTATTGATTGTAATGTTTACAATAACTTTACAAATTATTTGGCGTTAAATTCATGGTCAAAACGTCTTTAAAAAAAATATTTACTTTATTGTCAAATGGAATAACAACTGTTTGTAATTACTACAAAGTCACATTTGTAATGAATGTAGCGAAAAGTTATATGTATTATTTAGATAACTGTTTAATTTTATTTAGATTACCATTTTGAGCTGTGTATGATCATACGCAGAAAGAACTATGTTCCTAACTTATTCGCATGCTACATTTTAGGTTTATAGGAAAGAAAATAATTTATTTCTTTCTAATCTGCTGGAACTTAAATTCAGGAAGTAAAAATTGAGAGAAAAATGTGTAACCACTTGGATGGCAGAATATCAATCTTTATATTCGTTTTGCGATAACACTACCTTATACTTATTATATATTTTATTCGATTATACATACGAGTATGTATAATCGAATAAAATATAGGATTAAATTCCCGTATTAATTATTGTCTATAATTGTGTTTTATAGTAATAGAGCTTTTGATACTGTTAAATGTTCAAAACACACAGCATAAAGATATGAAATTGTGTAATTCATATGAAAAGTCTATGTAAATAGAGTAGTGTAAAGATGAATTAATAAAATTATCTTAACTAATTTGTATTGTTATCTTATTTCTACCTACGCGCCATTCTTCTTGACCTATGCTTTGAAAAATTTGATAAGTTAAATAAGATATTAGTAAATTTGATTTAAGCTATACAATCCCAATATTAGTCAACGTATTTCTCATCTCAACGTCATTATTTCGTATTTTTATACACTTTTTTATTTTTAACAATTAAATAATAATTACCCTTGATTAAAATCCATTGGTTTAAAATCCAATGTATTCTAAATAAAAATATTCTTTTCATTATGAAAAATACATAGTCCTTAATTACGAAGGACTAGAACGTACCCAATTCTAGTAATGAAACTTAATTAGCAGATCTTAATAAAATTTAATGAGATATTATCAATAAAACAGGTTCAAAATGAGATTATTAAAATCGAAACTTATATGCAACCCTCACACGACTGGGTCTCAAGTTAACAACATCTTTTGAATGTTGATTCTACGTATTTCAATATTGAGGCAGAAGGTTGAGACATAATTTTTATAAGGTTCCGTAGGCTTTAGAATATTATATCGCTTTACAAATTCGTAATCGAGAAAAAAGGTTAATGTAAGTAAAAATATAGTTTGGCAGGGTTTGGTCACAATTTGATTTCATGAAACCTAACTAATTAAAGCAGATAGGCACCGAATATTAGAGTAAAGAAAAACACTGATATCGTTTTTTGTTTGCGGTTTTCAGCAACATGCACGCATGTTTCAATTACAACAAAGTAGGTATTACTTTGTTTGTAATCAAACATGTGTGCATGGTAAATAAATTATCTTTTACAATAGAGCAAATACTTATAGGTAGTACTCGCTTATTAAAACTCAGAAAAATCAGTAATATCAAGTATGTAATTTCAAACATGATATTACACACATCCACATCTTCTTCACATAGCTATCTTGTAACGAGGCGCTATAGCAATATTAGCGACTCTTTGCTGTTGTTGCACTCTTCTCTGGCCATTTTCCATCTTTGTTTTTTTTAAACGAACCATCTGTTTTGTCATTGTTCTTTGGTTTCCAGCTTGCAATCCATAGAAATATTAATTATAATTAATGTGCGCAGTTTTTTTATGTTTTAGTTTTATGCGCTGATGATATATGAGCAGTTTTAAAAAGTACCCAAATTACTTCGTCAAGGCACTATTGTAAGTAGCCCTACTTTTATAATTATCTCTTAGTTTTTATGTTCAGTGTTTTTGTAATGTACCTTTTATAAATTGTTCCAGAGTGGCTCAGTTTTTAATTAATAAAATAAATATCTATAAGTGACGACCTTGCGCCTTTCATTTATCACCGGGTACCACGTCACAATCTCAACGGGAACTCCGTAATTTTTTGGAAAGTCGAGGAGACCAAAGAGTAGAGAAGAAGAACCTAAGAGACTTAGATATTGGGTCCTTACCTATGAAATTGATGTTTTTATTGGTTTCACAAAAGACAACGAAAACATAAGTTTTATGATTTGCGGTTTAAATTGTTCGTACTAATATAAATTTATATTGAGAAAGAAAGTAGGTACCTAAACGAGGTACCTCATATGCAGTTATGGCAACTATGTTTCGGTCCCCCATCTTAGGGCAGTTGTGCCATAAATGTCTTCCAAGGAGACCTCTCGACCCTCAGTAATTAGGAAAACGACGTGAAGAGGAGGAGAAATTTCCGGTCGCGGCTTATGCGCAATTATGACTGTCCCTAGTATTGGGAAGCCCCGAAGGTTTTTATCACCCCAGCTGTCACCAAAACAAACATAAATATTAGGTCCTTACCTATGAAATTGGTGTTTTGTATGGAGATTTTGGGGATGTCTGCATTTTACATACTAAGATTATATCAGTTTTCTTCACAACGACAAATCCAGAGATAATAATATTTGGCATGTATCATTAGACAAGCTTTTGCAATATGTGTGTGAACACGCTTGATAAAAATTATTCATCGTTTTTATGTTAATGCAAATCAAATGATGTATTCGGGAGGCAGTTAAAAATAATTGTCTTTGTGTCTAATTTTAACACAATTAAACTTACAAAAAAATTATCAAATTAAATAATACGAGCTCAAATATATGGTCTATTTTTAGAAGAGGCAATTATTTTATAAGAATGTTCTGAAACTTAATAGTTACGGACAAATTGCTAGGACAGAATAAAAACACCAATTTCATACGTAAGGACCCAATATAATTGTCGACAAGGTTGGAGTTTCTTATAATCATCGGTCCACCACGTCACAGTTCTAGTCGCTAATGCAACCGATTGTACCCACCAATCCGCATTTTGTCAGCGTGGTAGGGTTTTGTCTCGCGTACTCCAGATGTGCTTCTCCATGAAGGAAAGCCTGTGCCCAGCAGTGGGCTGATATTGATGAGGTTCCACCAACTATGCTGATTTGTCTAGAGGTTTGCCTAGACTTTCCGTAAATTTTTTCTGCAAAATGTTTATTTAAAATCTGTAACGATCCCTAAAAATCGTATGTGCATTGTTCGGGAGAGCCTGACTCACCTCCGATGCATCTCGTTATGACTCACAGACGCGGTTGCTATGCGCGTATGTCGATCAAACCACTCGAAATGAGTCAACTAAGTGTTGCTTGATGCTGTGAAATTTATTATATGACGACGTTTCATTACGAAACAAGAGTTTAAAATGCCATTAAATATAGAACAACCGGCTGTTGTACTTTGCTGTTGTACTTTTAGATTAAGATATATGTACACATATGTACACAAAAGGCGTGATTTTACGCCTTTTTCCCGCTGGGGTAAGCAGAGATTACAGAACCCACTTGCTACGACCTTTTTTATGCAATAAGCTTAGAAAATTATTTATTGGGTAAAGAATAGTTTTGGTCCTCAGGCTATATACGTCCCACTGCTGAGCACAGGCCTTCCTCATGGAAACAAACACATGAGGACTGTGGGCCGTAACACCGTAACCGGGAGTAACGGCTTTACGTGCCTTCCGAAGCACGGAGGAGTTCGAGATTCAAAGTTTTGGTCACCCATCCACGGTCTGACCATGACGAAGATAGCTTTATTGTTATGTAAATAATAGACTTAATTGCTTCAAGAACGTTGCTTTATTATTTTATAACATTAATAAATATATCTTCACCTTACCTTTACTATATATACCATAATAATTCCCAGATCTCACAAATCCTATAGACATTAAATATGCATTAATCTTGTCATTCCAACATTTGGAAGCTTTAAAGAGACTTTTTAAATTTTATTACATTTCCATGGTTTGCATGGTACTTTATCAGGTGGATAAATATATATGTTTTCTCTTAATTCTCAATTCATAAAAGCTGTTTTGATATCGAACTGCTTAAAATAGTATTAACTGTTATTTCCAATAGATAAGAGAGTTCTGATCGTTGACATTTTTGCAACAGGTGAGTAAATATTATCTTAATCAAAGGAATCCTTCTGAGCAAATCCTCTAACAACCAATCGAGCTTTATATTGACCATTAACATCCTATTTAAGGTTTCTTTGTAAATACCCATTTTGTTGTCAGTATTTCTGCCTTTTCTGGTTGTGTTCAGTCCATATTTAATTTTATTTAATAGATTTTACCTCTCTTTCAATTGCTTTTAACCAACTTTGTCTCTCATTACTTTCTTCAACGTCATTTTTAGACTGTGGAAGATTTTCAACCATATGTTGAAAGCATCAAAAGCCATATATAACTCATAATAATTATTTTGTAGAATCTCGATTATCCGGACCTCAGCTATACGGATTCGCGATTGTCCAGACTACACATTGTGCCCGGTGCCCATGCACCGGGCACCGGACACAATGTTGCCATCAACAGGCTCGCTACCTGTTACATGGAGACCTAACATATCTGGCGAAACAAATGACTGATTTGACTGAAGTTACCACGTTGTAAATCGACAACGAAGCCGCCATCCGCCTTGCGCATAATCCGGAATTCAATGAGGACCAAGCATATCCGGATTCGACTTTTCCTTGTACGAGAGATAGTAAAGAAGGGGTCAGTTGAAGTACAGAAAACTTCTTCTGTCTGACATCCTCACCAAGGCAGTCCCAAAGACAAGGCTTCAGAAAATTCGAGCCAAGCTAGGATTGAGACTCATTGATGAGGGAAGGTGAAAAAGGTACATCGAAGAGTGTGTAAATAGAAAACCATAGCGAAAGTAACATTTTTCAACGTAGAAAACACGTTGAAACCCAAAGAGCACAAACCACTACTACCAACGCCACGGAACTCCATAATAAAACCGCAGCAAATGTTGCTTTTACTCCTTTCACTTTGTTAAGAGAACAGTATAAGACAAACGTCTTATTGCTATTAATGTTTTATAGGCGCATCTTAAAATATTTCTTGAAGATGTTGCGTCTTAGCTTGTTTGCTATTACATTAATAAAAGGCACATTCGAATGGTTAACTATACAAGTAGTTTAAGATTATTATTTGCTTTCATCATATTTTAGGTCATTTAAACTAAATCCGATATACTGATTTATTCATTACTTTTCTTTTAAGTTTTGCATTTTTCTTATGTTATGGTGCACTTAATCTTGTTGAAAATAATGGCTCGCAGTAGTAGTTATTACTTTCTACAAGATTAGTTCTACAAAAGATAATTAAAAATGCAAAATTTAACAACAAACACGTAATTGCTATTGTGAATATTTATAACAAGTCAACATTTCTTTCCAAAGAACACGTTCTCAATTAACTTTCTTTCAAACACTCGTCACATAGCTATTTTTAACCAAAGGCGTCAACAATGGACACGGGCTTGACCCGCGCAGTCCCTAAAAACTGCAAAATTATTATAACAAATATTGTCCACAACAAAGGCTATTAAGGTTCATTTTATACCCATTTGTATGTAAAATAACCCGTAAAGATTGACCATTTTTTATAAAGCAGCTCAAAGAATTGTCATTTATTGAACACTCGTAGGGTTATTGAGGTGGGGTTTGAATGCGAGCGGTTTTCAATTAAACGCTAGTGAGTTTTACGAAATCTGAAACGCCATTTTTATTAAAACGCTTTTTTCGCCCCTTTCATTTCACTAATGCTTAGTTCCACTTGCAGTAGTCACTAACTTAAGGGTTAAGACTAGCAAGGCGATTTAATGATTAGGCTTTACTTTAGGCTACTGGTAACTGAGGCTTCAAGCTTTAAAGAGTACCTATACCATTTGTTTTTAAATACTTATTAATGAATATTGTCAAAATAGCTATAAATGTCAAGGAAAATATTTGAAAAATACATGTAATGATGATATAAAAATGATAAGGTCCTATAATTACCATTCATTCAATTTATCTTTATTTGTTAACTGATATAACTTGAATGATATAGCTGACTGAATTATACCGATCGGCTTATTGCACTAATATTATTTACTAGCTGTTGCCCGCGACTTCGTCCGCAGTTACTGATTTTTAACTATCCCGCGGGAACCCTTTAATATTCTGAAATAAATAATATCTAAGAAGTTGACTAGGGACATAAGGGACATGCAACATTGAAATTGGTCCATCCATTTCGGAGATTAGCCCGTAGAAACAGACAGAGAAACAAAAAATTTGAAAAATATATTTTTTGGTAGTTTCCCTCTTTTTACATGCCCCTGACTAGATTTTTAGCATTTTCTTCTATGTACAGACATTCGACCGACAGTTTTATTATATGTATAGATAAAATTTTTTGTCAAAGAAATAATTACAATCAGCTACAGCCGAGTTGGGAATGTTGTAGTGGCAGTGAAACTGAGTAACTGGAGATAGGATAATTTTTAATTTGAGTCTACATTACGTACAAAAGAGTTACGACAGGAGAATAAGAGAGTGATGACACTGACACAGTGTGTTCTTAAAGTTGAATTCAGGTGTGCTCACAATGACAGCAAGTAGTTTCAACAGGGAAACCGCACTGTTTATCCAAGAGGTCGTGGGTTCAATCCCAACGCCTGTACCACTGTACCAGTTTGAATAAAACATAAGTACAGTTTTTTGTGAATATCGCTTGCCTCGCGTTGTGCCCGGTGCATGGCAACAGACTCGCCACCTGTTACATGGCGGCTCCATATGGGAAATGTGGGTGTTTAGCCTCTATTCCTACCACTTCAGGGATAGAGGCGTGATGATAATTGTGCTTTTATCAATCACAGTACAGGAAGTATCGAAAAATATATTTTTTAATGTTTATTTTTTGGCAAAAAGTCCTTTTAAGTGTGTTTGTCAGTATATTTAATTCTGTAGGTGTAAATCTAACTCGCTCATCTCATTATTCATTTTTAGATACCCGCGCAAACACGAGCTCCACCCGGTTGAAATTTAAATTAAGAATGCGTGGATGAGTGATGGCGCACGCGCAGCCCTGATTAAGTATTGTCTGTTCGCAGCTTGTGGAGCGACGCATCTGTTGCGGCCTTAATTTACTTGCTTATTCATTCTTTTGTTCTCTTTCATCACTTCAGGTGTTGATGGAACATTGCATACAAGACGTAACTTACGTAAGTTTAGATAAATTTATAAAACTGAATTTTTTTATGAAAATAAAATTGTAAAATATTCTTAGTCTTAAATATCCATGAAGGATAAATAAACAATACAGCATGGGTTCCTTCAAAAGAGGCGTAAAAGGCATCTTAAGAGCCAGCAAGGTGGAGGTCGCTAGGCCTGCATCCTCTGGTGCTGCCCTAGCATCCTTCGCAAATGGACTTATCTACTGCTTACCATCAGGTGGTGTTAAGTCATTTGCTGGGCTGATTATAAAAAAAATATCTCACACACATACATACATACAATCACGCCTGCAATCCCCGAAGGGGTAAGCAGAGTCCAAGGAACACTGTGTTCCTTAAGACCACATTTAGCCATACAAAAATTGGGTTTGGTCAGATAAAAAATCGTGAATGAGTAGTAACAAGTGGCTAGCTCGTCGCCTACACAATCACAGACCCATTACCCAATACACCCTTAGTCGCCTTTCAAAAAAAAAAAACTCAAAAATTAAATTAAATAATAATTAAATAAACTAAATATAATTACTATTATTATTATGAGAAATTATATATTAACATATTTCTCCCATTTCCGGGGTGTTTTTATCATTATTATTATTTATTATTTTTTTAATTAATTAAATTAAAAATAAGAACTTCAAAATATCACATTGATATTAAAATGCATTCAAATAAAAAGAAGTTTCAAAGGGTCAGTAAAAATTTTAATCTAACTCTTCCGGTGTTGTAGATGTCTATGGGCGGCGGTGATCGCTGCCCGTTTACCCCCTTTTACACAAAAAAAAAAAAATTTAAGGGCAAGTAGTTTTGAGCAGGCAGCGTCACAAATGACACATTTTATATTCCATACTAATATTATAAATGCGAAAGTTACCCTGTTGTCTGTCTGTCGCTTTCACGTCAAAACTACTAAACCGATTTAATCGAAATTCATTACACAGATTATATTCCGCGCTGGAATGGTACGGCGCTAGTGAAGCCGCGGGAAGCCACTAGTTTTAGTATAAGTTGAAAATACTGTCGATAACCTGTTAGCCTCAGAAACACAATACTGCAAAAGATTCATTGGGCAGCGGTAACTAAGTTGTATTATAAAAATATAGTAACAAAAAGAAGGATTTCCTGTCCACAGTCAGTTTCACTTTCATTACGTTCGCCACCCGCCAAAAGGTGTCGCTAGGAGCATGACTTCAACTTTAAACAGCGGTTTCAAAACTTTTCATACTAAGGCTGAATTTCAAAATGTTAGAAAAATTTATAATGGTTGATAAACAGTTTATTTAGAATGTTCTTTTTATAAATTGTATATGCGCCGGGTCATTACTAAATAAAATACCATTTATCCGTACATTGGAACGTTATCATGGCACTGAAACGAAATAAAACTAATGAAAACCTATCATTTATTGTAAACATAATATTTATAAATAAATAACATTTATTTTATGGTCGACCTCACTGGTTTTTACGCCGGATACTAGATGTCGCCATCTCTGAGGTTCTGAGTTGGAATCTTTCTAGATGTTTGTCTGAATATAGAATTTATTTTATGTTTTATGTATTAATTCCAATACTTAAACTTTTAAACTACATATTTAAACGTTGACATAATTTTATTCATCAATAGTCATGCATGAACATTAAGTCCTCTAATCGATTTACTACAATAACACTAATATGCGATGGTGTCGTATAAATTTTACGCTTCAAGGTACAAATGACCCGTTCATTTGTACCCGAGACATTGGTGTTATTATGCGGTATGTTGGTTTCACAAAAGACAACGAAAACATAAGTTTTATGATTTGCGGTTTAAATTGTTCGTAATAATATAAATTTATATTGAGAAAGAAAGTACCTAAACGAGGTACCTCATATGCAGTTACGGCAACTGTAGATAACTTTGTATTTCTGCATCTGTGGTTCCTATCTATGGTACTTGAGTAAAAGTCGTTTGTTCGAACTCTGCTTTTCTTTATTTTTAACACATATACCTGCTAGTTGTTAGTTTGTTTGTAATATTGTTAAAGTAAAATTATGTATCGCTATGTGTCTTTAATCAAATATATATTTTTTATGTCAACCATATCAAAAACAGAGAGGCAAATCGTCCAGAACTATAATATAATGTTTTGCAATACAATAGATTAAGGCAGTGTTTAAAAATCAGATAGAAAGAGAAACATAAACTGAAGTAGGGTAGGAATTTAACTCATGAATCATGATCAAATGTAGAACACCTTTTAATTTTAAAAGGACTATGATTACCAAAATAAGCCTAATCATGACTTTAATGGTTTAACAACCCTAACCGCCCTTTTATATTGCACTAAGATATCTCGGTATCTTGAAGGGTGGAACGAAGCCCAGGTGTCTATATAATTGGAAAAAAGGTAATTTACCTCGGTCAACCCTCCTTCGTCTTGTGCCAAATGAAGACACGGACCGATGTAGACATTTGAATCTATAGAACTGTACATTTATTTCCAGTCAATGAGTCTTTTATGTCAATATAATTACAAATTCTATGTAGTCACCAGGCTGTACTTGAAGAATTTATATGGCTACGTAATTTTTACATTGAGATTAACATGTAGTTACATTTCTTAAATTGCACGAACTTTTTGCCGTTGTTATTAGTGTCCTAACATAGCATATAATATAACACTTTCTGGTAAATAATAAATGAGTGTGTAACAATTTCAAGAGCGAGCGAGACGGCCATTGTAATGTGGACATAATCAAAATTAGTACATATTTAATTATTTATATAAGTATACTACACAACTACATAATTTTGATTTAGTTACTGCTTATACATAAAATTAGGCTACCTTAGACTAAGTAGGCTAATTAGACTTTACTAACAAGTAAAATTTTAACCACACAGATCCTTGAAAAAATTGCTTAATCATCGTTTTTAAGTTTTAAGTGCATTTGACTAATTCTCTCCGTTTCTAAATTCTTACACCAGATGGCTAAGCAGCGGTAAGGTTTACACCTGGCCTCCTGGCCTAGAGCCAGTCGGCTGTGTCCGCTCGCGGGGGTGTGAGCAACCCCATTGTCTTCGATTGGAACAGATAGCCGCAATTACAAGGTTAGGTATGGCACCGTGTAAAGACTCGTTATTAGTCCATTATTTGGTTGAGCTTTTGAGGTTTTGAAGTGTTATAATTTTGTTGGAGCATTAAGGGTTTAATTTGTTAAGAATAATGAGTACGTTTTAAGATTTTTCAACACTTTTTATTCTAAACTTTTAAAATAATTAAAGAAACTAATCGGTAATTGTAGGGAGAAACTTTATAAAGATTTTTAACCTTTCCTGGTAGGAAAGTAAACATAAAAACTATGTTATTAAAAAAATATTATTATTTCGTATTACAATTAAAATTACAGCGGTAAATAGTTTTTGATTGCCGTTCGAATTTAGAAACACAATTAATTTATATCTATGGACTGTACATCGTATATATCGTATAGTAAACAAAAGTAATAAAAATACGTCGTTGGACAAATAAACGTAATTTTTTTTGGCATGATGGCGTATTTATTAGCTTTCAAGCCGAATCAAGCGACTGGACATCAAAAGAAGTAGGTAATTAAAACATTCATGTTATAAAACTATTATTGGTATCATTCTACGTCCATGTCATCACACAAAATGTTGCGGTGTGTAACATCAGAAATGTAAATTGACCCCAAACTGTCCATCTGCCACGCCACCTGGTGGACGCTGAATTAATTATAATTTCGTGGCATGCGCCCGCGCACGCGTCGCCATCCTCAATTGATCTAACGCAAAGATTGTAGAATTATAGACTAATGCACGCATAGTGAAGAGCTTTGAGGCTGAAAGCATTTTACCAAAGCGCTGGTTTCGATCTTAATCTTATAACGAAGCAGCATTTGCCATGGTTGGGCCTTGGATGAGAGACCAAAACTTTATGGTATCTGCTCGGGAAAGATGCGTTAAGACTTTCATTATAATTTTAATTATATTCAAATCCTTGTCATTTATTATGATTAGAAAGAGACTAATGTCCATCATAATTTTCTGAAGAGTTATATTAGAAATAGAAGATGGTAAAATGAAGACATGACAATTAAATTAATATAATGTCCCGTTGGTAACGAAATTTCACAGTAACGTGTTCTTTAACAGTTAAATGCTCGCGTGGGGTACAAATGACCATACGACCTCTTAATCGTATCTGCCATCAGAACATTCTTCCAGCGTATGGCACTGCAATGTCATGCTAATTAAAAGGGCGTCGTTGTTTTTAATTAAAACCAGCTTAAGTAGACACTTACACTTAATCCCTTAAGTTTACATTTTTTCTTTTTTGTGTTTATTCAATATACGAGATTTTAAGAAACTGAATCAGGAAAAATCTGTATGTTAGTGTGAGCTAATATTGTACTTATTCTTCTGGTAGAAATGTCAGATGTTCTTATTTCCGGTTTTTGATAAGCGTTAAAAATTACTCGATTAATTGCAGTGTATTTTTTTCACCGTTTTTTTTAAATTATAATTTGATATAATTGTAATGTAATTTGTGTCAATATCAATCATCAATTAATGACATCTTTTGGTTACCTTATCAAGGTGCCTTATCGCAAGCTTGGTCTCACTTTTCTGCTTTTATTTGTATTTGCGCTATGATAATGCTCCGCAAAAGCGGTTTGGCAGTGAGCACACCCAAGTGAAAGTAATGCATGATGTATCTTGATCGACCACTGAATAATTAACATGTCCTATGCAAACAACTTGATATTGCTACGATACCGCATCTGCATACAATAGACAATTTATTTAGAGGCACGCGTTCACAGAAATTAGAATAAAACTGCACGTCGCATTATGTAAGCCAGATGCATAATGTATCGGCTACTCGTACCGTGTCATCAATCACGTAATCACTATGTTTAGATAAATAAATTACATTGATTGTTTTTTGGCTACAGCAACAATATCAAATTACTGTAAATTACCTATTTACATTTGACATGGCATTTGTTCACAGTGAAGATAACGATACATACATCATAGTGTTTAGATATTGACTGCTATGTTCATTTCTTGGTTTGGTATTAACTATATAATGTATTTTTTTGAATTTACCGTAATAAATTTATACAAGCTTCTATGCGTAGACAGTAAAAGGGAATAAACAAAGATATCATAATATCTTTGATAATGTATTTTTTATTTATTTATACATCTTCTTCTTCTTTTTCCTGCCCTGTTCCCAATTCTATTTGGGGTCGGCGCAACATGTCTTCCTCTTCCACTCTCCTCTATTACTCATCAAGTCAACACTCACGCCCATCCTCATCAAATCATCATTCACACAATCCATCCATCTTTTCTTTGGTCTTCCTCTCCCCACACGCCCATCCACTTTCAACTCCATAACTTTCCTGGTGACATGATCATTCTCCCTTCTCATTACATGTCCTTATTTATACATATAGCTTTAAATTATGAGTAGTTGCATTGGACGTGCAATATACGGCGTTAGCCCATTCTACTGCCAGTAAAATTTTAACGTGATTTAACACTTAGCATTGTTGCAAATTGCCATAAATTAAACTTAATACACGGATGAATATAACTCATCATTATCCTGCCCTTTTCCCAATTTCATTTGGGGTCGGCGCAACGAGTCTTTCTCCTCCACTCTCCCCTATCACACGCCATATCAACATTCACTCCCATTCTAGCCATATCCTCATTCACACAATCTATCCATCTCTTCTTTGGTCTTCCTCTCCCTGCATTACCATCCACTCTCATATTCATAACTCTTCTCGTTACATGCTCATTCTCTCTCCTCAAAACATGTCCACACCACGACAGCCGCTTTTCTCTCAACTTCTCTATCACTGGAGCAACTTTCAGGCATCCCCTGATATACTCATTCTTCACTCTATCAATCTTCGTCACTCCACACATCCATCTTAACATACGCATTTCGGCCACATGCAATCTATTTTCATCCATCTTTTTCATAGCCCAACATTCCGATCCATACATAACAACAGGTCTTATGATGGTTTTATATATTTTCCCTTTCAATCTAGGGGAAATGCGTGGGTCGCATGTAGTTCCCGTGACCTGTCGCCATTTCATCCATCCTGAGCTAATTCTTTGCTTGACGTCTCGATCTATTTCCCCGTTATCCTGCAAGATTGAACCCAGATATCGGAACTCCGAACAGACTGGCAAACGTGTTCTGTCGAGAGTAACCGGACAGGGATTGGAGAGACCGCCAAAATCGCAGTACATATACTCGGTCTTTGTTCTGCTGATTTTAAGGCCTACACTCTCCAGTCTCTGTACCCACCCATCCAGCCTGTCTTGAATCCGGGATCCGTCTTCGTCTGCAAGGACAATGTCGTCAGCAAACAGCATGCACCAAGGGGCCTCGTCCTGTATATCCGATGTCAAAACATCCATAATTAAGAGGAAGAGGTAGGGACTTAACGCCGACCCTTGGTGCAAGCCAACCGCCACTCCGAACTCATCTGTGGTCCCCGCAGCCGACCGGACATGGGTACTAGCTTTGACGTACATCGCTCGAATTAGCTTCACATACTTACCAGGCACACATTTCTCTTTCAAACTCCACCACAAAACCTCACGGGGTACACGGTCGTATGCCTTCTCCAAGTCCACGAATACCATATGTAAGCTCCTCCGTGCTCGTCTGTACTTTTCGCACAATTGTCGGAGCGAAAATATGGCATCCGTGGTTCCACGACCAGGCATAAACCCAAATTGGTTTTGTGTTATCTGACATTCATCTCGCAATCGCTTTTCTATCACTTTCTCCCATACTTTCAAACTGTGTGACATGAGCTTTATCCCTCGATAGTTGTTGCATTCCTGTATATCCCCTTTATTTTTATAGATGGGCACCAGTGAGCTATGGCACCATTCATCTGGAATGACCTCTTCTTGCAACAACTTATTGAAGAATAAAGTCAGCCACCTACATCCATCTAGGCCCAAACACTTCCATACTTCCACTGGTATCCCATCAGGTCCTACAGCTTTCCCGTTTTTCATACCCCTCACAGCCACTCTCACCTCATCTATTTTCACCTCATTCACTAGCCCTACATTAGTCCGCACTTCACCTAATATTCCCGACCACACATTCTCTTCATTCATCAGCTTTTCAAAATATACCTTCCATCGCTCTTTTACATTCTCATCCGTAGTCAAAATCTTCCCCGTTTCATCTTTCATACACTTCACATGCGTAATGTCTCTTGCACTCCTTTCCCTTTCACGCGTTATTTTGTACAGGCACTTTTGGCCCATTGGACTGTCAAGAGCGTCATAAAGCTTGTCTTGAGCTTTCGCTCTCGCTACAGCGACAGCTTTTCTTGCCTCTTTCTTGGCGCTGTTATAGGCCATTTTCATCATCTCTTTTATATTCTCGCTTCCGTTCTTCGCTTTTTGCCAAACTTTGAATGTATTCTTCTTCTTTTTTAACGCCTCTTGCACATCCTCGTTCCACCACCATGTATCCTTTTTAATCACTCCTTTTCCTTTCGTAACCCCAAGTACGCTTTTTGCTACGTCTTTTATACACCCTGACATCTCGTTCCAACAGTCATTCCCCAGTCTTTCCTCCATGCCACCCATTTCTACTATTTTCCTCAGCACTTGCACTCTAAACTTCTCAACAAAATCTCCATTCTGTAGCAAGTACCATCTAATTTTCGGTTGGGGCCTTGTCTTTGACTGACGAATGTGAACGCGTAATTGCAGCTCCATTATAAGTAGCCTATGCTGGGAGACTAAAGCCTCTCCAGGAACAACCTTGCAGTCTTTCACACAATTTATGTTTTTCCTCCTTACTAGAAAGTAATCGATTTGGGTATTATAATTACCACTTTTGTATGTGATGAGGTGTTGATCAGCCTTTTGGAAAAAGGTGTTGACGACTGCTAAGTCCAAGGCACCAGCTGTCTGCAATATGGCTTCTCCTTCCACATTTCGCGTACCAAAGCCCCACCCTCCATGCACTCTTTCGTATCCTATACTCATTCTTCCAACATGACCGTTCAAATCTCCTCCAATAAGTATTTCTTCACATACCGGCACATCCATTACCATTGCATCAAAATCCTCCCAAAATTTCTCTTTTATGCTATCGTCGCATCCACTCTGAGGCGCATACACACTGGCAATGTTTAAAACAAGGTTTTTGAACATTACCTTTACAACTATTATACGGTCACTCATTCTCTTTACATCCGTCACACATTCCTTCAGGTTCCTGTCTAGCACAACACCCACACCGTTCCGTTTACCATTACTTCCACAATAATAAAACTTGTATCCTTCCCCAATCTCTCTTGCTTTCGTTCCTTTCCACTTCGTTTCTTGTAAACATGCCACATTTATTCTTCGTCTCTTCAAAACATCCGCTAACTCCATTCCTTTACCAGTCATAGTCCCTACATTCCAACTAGCATACCTCAGTTTTTCTTCCCGGACTAACTTCTTACGTCGCACCCGCCCTGGTAGATGCGACAATATACTGGTAGATGCGACAATATACGGATGAATATAACTATCGTCGGTATTTACCTATAAATAACGGTTTTGCCGTGTCTTATCAACATCAAAATATTCCTTTGTGACTCCTGCATGAATATTAATTTCAATGATAGAATTCCCGTATTATGTGACATCTCTGCGGGATATAAAACATGCTAGAGAGGTGACAAAATAAAATCATTTGTCGTTAAGGGCAAGTAAATAAAGAAAGAGATACAACGGAAGACTGATTTAATACTTTATTTATAGGCTTTCACTAATGGTTCTAGTTTTAAGGAAGTAAGCAAAAGGAGAAAAATGCATTTTTTATTATAAACATTCCCATAAGGCCTGGCAACATAATCTCTCAGCACTGGAATATTAATTATAAAAATAACAATGACTCGCGCGTTTATCCCCATAATATTACAGACCAATATAGTTAAGGAGTTCACCATGTTGATTTTGGTGCGCCAGGCCAATTTATTCAGAATTAACGGTTTCAGGATCGAAACTAATGATGAAAAGAAAAGGCAGACTCCAGACTCCAATGCATTTACCAATTTTTTAATATTTTAAACGCTATACTCGTAAAACAGTCTACCTAAGCATATTCTTTCTTTATAAAAAAAGTTTAAAATCTGTAATACCGATTAATGATCTTTACAATCATATTTTATTTTAGTAAGTATTTTTTTTCAAAAGCGCCAAAAGTATTTATAATGTTTTAATTTTCATCGTTCCTATAGTTACGATCAAATGTAGTTCCAAAACTTCCTCTTAACAATAATTTTGGAGTTGGCACTCGGCGCGTTGACACCGGTGGGCGCCGCGTGCGCCGATGGTATCTGAGAGCGCATCTGCCGCCATTATTGTTTTAAATGACATTAACGCGATGAAACACTACCGTTGATTGTTAATGTTGTCCTTTTTGTAAGCCGTCATAATAATAAAAGTGTCCCGTGTTTATGTCTTAGTTATACGAACTTACAATTTAGTATTCAGTTTACCGCTAAACATTGAGAACGAGTGATTATTAAAGGTATTACGAGTATTGAAGAACTCCGTGGCTGAGTGGTATATACGCCAGTCGAGAGGCTCTAGGTTCGACCAAGGTGGGGGCAAATATTTATGTGATGAATACAGGGATTTTATACCTGTGTGATGAATACAGGCATTTTATATTTTCTGAATAATTATATGTAGTTATCTATTATATGTATATATTTACCTGTCATCTAGTATTCATAACACGAGCAGTATTAGTTGCTTAATATGAGCTATACTTATAGTCAATAGGTATGAATGTTTGATGAAATTATCAATTGACGATAGTACATTTTATGTAAAAAAAATTGCGAGCATTTCTTGTAGAAATAAGGCTTATCTTAAGAATAATTCATTATTATTTTACGTGTTCAATAACTTATACATGAAGAGAAAAAATGGATCGTGTCCACCGTTCGTTACACCATAATTTTACTCATAAACCATCACATTCACAAGCGCCAATGTGTTGGCATTTACTGGTATCTAACTATCGTAAACTAATATACATAATATTGTACACCCAAATTTCTAAGATTCAACTATAAACAATGACTTACAGTGACGCTCGAAGTAATTTTTTTTTGTTTTAATGAAAAAACAATTAACTATTAAAAATCGTTCAACATTAAGCAAGTATTTGAGTAACACAAAAAATTAAAAAAAAAACATTCGCGACTGTAGCATTCCGACACAGTTAACATTATACAAGATTTCTAACATTAGTTTATACTTAAGGTTCATTTTGGACTAGCAGGTTTTAAGTGTGTTACTGACCATGTGTTTTAAATTACCGCATCCGAATGAATGATGATTTTTTAAGCTCCTTCATTAATATCAATCGGCAGATGCGTGCACTTTTATTCTGTAATAAAAAGTATGTTCCGACGCCCCCGTGTACGCACGTATCCCGCTGAGCCCTAAAAATTGTTATAAATGGGTCCTTGATTATGATTAGAATACACACATAAATTTCAGGTTTGAGTGGGCAAGATTAATGAATATGGTATGCACTTTTGACGATATTTACTTTAAAGTTATATATCAACGTGAGTAATTGTTATCTTTATTATTAGTCAATACTACTAAATACCTAGACCATAATCACAAGCTGTTTAATTATTTATTTCGTGTTTGTAAAGTATTGTATATTTCCTTTCTAATGTTATAGTGCAATTTCTTTTCTTATTACATGCTTACCTTAGAAATGTAATCCTAATCGTCTGTCTAGTTCGTAATAACTAAATTTTTTACTTAGATTTTGTGTAACGAAATATGCAGCCAATTACTACGCCTAACTGATAGTAAGTAGTAAAAGAGTTGAATTGGAACGTGTCCATACTAAAGAAGTATATAGAAGGGTAGCAAGAAAACGCTAGACTAGCCACCATCATCTTCACTCAAAGCTGCCTTCTCATTTACATCTTTAAAAAACCGTGCTATAAGGTCGCAGCGATTACTTGTTAACTTCACTGCCAAGCTCATAAAGAACATTTCACAAGTACTCCAATATAATATTCCTTAAAGAGATCATAAGGTTCTGACTACTTAATACCCTTATAAATAAAAAGAATAAAGTCCTAATTGATTAATAAAAATCTGTTACCACGTAACGAATTAAACCACACTGGCGCCATCTTACAATGAACTTTTAACCAATAGGGGTGCATTATACCCCACAGTATTGTATGAGGGTTTATTGAACACGGAAGTGTTGCCATCATTGTATGTCCCGTATCATTGTGTCCAAAAGAATGTCATATTTTTTACGAAGATTATGAAGTGCTTTTTGATATAAAAGAAAAGAAAAATGTAGCCGGAGAATTTTTACTAACAATCGTTGTTTTTTAATTGTTTTTAGTCTGTTGACGTCTACCAGATAATACTCGTAACTTTGTGATGAGTATTAATAAATTTTTCGTAATATTCAGTATCGTATATAAAGTAAAACAATGTACACACACTGGCGCCGACCGACGTATATATTTACACTTTTTTGTACATTACCCATTATAGTTATTTGTTATACAAGAGTGCAAAAGGGTTTTTTAACCGCGTGCTCGATTTTGATGACCGAGCCAGCTAAGGGTTCTAAAATTGATAAAAGTAGGTTCCAAATTTGAATTATTAAACAATTTAAAAATTCACAAACTTATTGTGTACTCATTGTATACGATGTTCTAAATTCAAATGCACACTTTGCCGCTCAAGAGGATAATAAAGGCTTTTCCACTCAGATATCGAAGAGCAAAAATGCTCTTTCCGAGATGGTGGGATGAAAACGTATTTTTTTACTTAACTAGAAACTAAAAACAAATAATGATTATCATTTCAGCCTACATAGACCTACAAATCCTTAGTGTGCGCTCTGTCTTCGGTCAAATTTAGGATCTGCCAGTAAAAAACAAATAAAAAAATAAACAAATAAACTTTTAGTAAATATATTTTTAGTGTAACATTTATTTATAGCTGTTAAAAATTTATTAATTTAACACTTTTGACCGAATAACTACGTAAATAAAATACACTACAATTTGTCAATAATACGTGTCAAACGGACTACATTTATATTTTAAATGTTTTGTATAATCTCAGCTTAATATCCATCGAAAACTGCATTTTAATAAACATACCTTTTAATAACATATTTATGAAGTAGTATCGCTACTCTACAACAGATGGCAGTAGTTAATCCAAGTTACAGAAAAAAACAAAAGCTCATAAAGCTTCATGAAAAGTAATGAAAACGTAAATTAGAATGACATAAAAAATATAAATTGGTCGCTCTCATCCAGCCCACTCCATCTAATCTAGGAATAACGTCATCCGTTTACCGCTAAACGTTCTCCGTTAATTTTTAACCGTCTTCAAAACATGAGGAGGTCCTCTATTCGACTAAGATATTGTTTTTTGATCCTCTTTTGTTATAGGTATGTAATATTAGGTCCTTACCTATGAAATTGGTGTTTTGTATAGAGATTTTGGGGAATTCTGCATTTTCCATACTAAATTTTTTTCAGTTTTCTTCACAACGACAAATCCAAAGATAATAATATTTGGCATCTATCATTAGATAAGCTTTAGTAATATGTGTAATATCACACTTCATAAATTTTTTTTTTCGTTTAGGCACTTAAAAAGAGTTGTCTCCGTGTCCAATTTTACCACAATTAAACTTACAACAAATTATCAAAACAAATCAAAAGAGCTCAAAAATATAGTCTATGTTTAGACTAGGTAATTATTTTTAGGAATACTCTGAATCTTAATAGTTACTGACAAAATACTAAGAGAGAAAAAAAACACCAATTTCATAGGTAAGGACCCAATATAATTGGACCCGCGTACCTGTGTGTTGTCGTCGCCTTCAACTCTATCGGGGTGTAAAGTGATCAGGTAATACCTGTAAATACAAAGACAAAACATAAATAAACAATGAATGACCATCTCAGAGTAAACAGAACTGGAGTAGCCTTTGTCTAACATTCCCCTCTGCCAAATGCACAAGCATCGGATGCTTGCACGTTTAATAAAACTAGTTGAGCCGCCATTTTGACAGCCATAACATTGTAAACGTTGCGGCGAACAGAGCTCCCGCAAAAATGCCTACCTGTGCTGTTTTTTGTTGTAAAACTAAATAGAAAACATCGAGTATGCTAAAAGATGGTGTCACCTTTTATTTGTAATTATAATTTTTAAGATTTCATGATTATTTACTTCATTATTTCATGTTTTAGAATTCTACGATTTCAAATTTCGAGCGCTAGTCTCGTGGGGAGTGCGGCTGTGACTCAGAGTAAACAGAACTGGAGTAGCCTTTGTCTAACATTCCCCTCTGCCAAATGCACAAGCATCGGATGCTTGCACGTTTAATAAAACTAGTTGAGCCGCCATTTTGACCACCATAACATTGTAAACGTTGCGGCGAACAGAGCTCCCGCAAAAATGCCTGCCTGTGCTGTTTTATGTTGTAAAAATAAATAGAAAACATCGAGTATGCTAAATGATGGTGTCACCTTTTATTTGTAATTATAATTTTTAAGATTTCATGATTATTTACTTCATTATTTCATGTTTAAGAATTCTACGATTTCAAATTTCGAGCGCTAGTCTCGTGGGGAGTGCGGCTGTGACGTTGTCAAAACGCACACCCCACGTGACTGTTTTAAGCGTATGTGTGCGTGAAATTTAAATTTGTGTGTCGAATTATGCATGTGTGCATTTGTAAGAACGGCTGGCTTTGAGTGTAGTGGTAACCTCACCCCCCGCAAGAAATGGCAGAATAAAATGTTTGAGAAATTGACTAATGGCTACTCCAGTTCTGTTTACTCTGAGGGCTGTGACGTTGTCAAACGCACACCCCACGTGACTATTTTAAGCGTGTGTGTGCGTGAAATTTAAATTTGTGTGTCGAATTATGCATGTGTGCATTTGTAAGAACGGCTGGCTTTGAGTGTAGTGGTAACCTCACCCCCCGCAAGAAATGGCAGAAAAAAATGTTTGAGAAATTGACTAATGGCTACTCCAGTTCTGTTTACTCTGAGATGACCATGAAAGTAAGAAACTAAAGCTCTTTTTCATTTTTTAAATTAAGAAGAAGGAAGTGAATTCAAACCATAAACGCTGAATATTGAAATTGATTTGCATCAAATAAACGTTACTGTTAAGTTAGAATAAAATGTTCATAGCTGTCGGCTGGGCACCGCCTTCAGAATTTGTTAAATTTAAATATATATTTTTCTTAATTTAATTTAAAGTAAATGCACCAACTAAAGAGTTACTAACGTATTTACGAAGGCAGTAATATTTTTTTTAACTTTTGAGTGCTTTTCTGTTTTGGATTATTTTAGGAGCCGGTTTTCTTTTTTGCTAATTCGATGGTCTATCTACACTATTGTATACAGGTTTACAAGTTAAGTTGACCTAGATCCTTGAAGAGGTTTTAGTTGACATTATTCCTGGCTGATTTGACTTAAGAAAGAACTATCCCAATTTTAACCGTTTTCATGATCAATATCATAAAAAACGTAAAAAAAACCTCAAAGCTTTTATTAAAAAATGGCCTCATTTTTGGTCTGTTGCTATATTATTTGGGAGTTCCTTGCCTTTAATTTACGTGTTTGTTTTATAATCATTAACCAGCCATCTCCATTCAAGTATCCTTGCCACTCACCATGATCGTTTCCAATCCTAATCTCTATTCAAACAAACAAAATACCCAACAAAAACTAACTCAATTTGCTATCTGACCACAAGAGGACGAAAATGTGATTTATGGTTCTCGTTTAAAAAGACTACGGTTAGCTTCTCTCGCTGCTCGCATAAATCTTATAAAACCCCAACACAAGACGGTTTGCTTAGATTTTTTTTAAAAACAAATGCCTCACGCCATTGGGTCAGGTTACCGTCACACTTTATACCGTCACATTACAGCCATCTGTGACCTGTCTAATGCTAAGAACTGTTTGTTCCCGATGCAATAGGTAGTAAATGACTCTTATTACAAGGGAATAAAGACCGTCACCTGGCAAATGTGCAAACATATTTTTGAAGTCGCGTGTACCTAATGTTTTTACTAAACTTACTATTCTATAGAGTAAATTGTATCACGCATAAGTATTGTACAAGAGCCAGTTACACGATTGTAAACACGATTGGAATAAAATATTTTAAATAGACTGACAAAGTCACGAAACTAATGATAATGATTGTAAGTAATGTTTTGTTAAAAAGAATTTCGCGTTGCAAAATTGTAATTGAGATTTCTTAAAATAGGAATTTGTAACTCGGAATAAGACGATTTATTAACTACCGAATGTCCTATTCGGTAGTTAATAAATCGTCGATAAATTGATTCGAGCACAACCAACCTGATTATTATGAATCGTCTTCTTTTTAATACATCTTACTCTTGTTGCTACAGTTAGTGTATAAAGTAGAGTATACTTTTCAGGGATAAACGAGTTTTATTCTTCGCCCGGGATTTAATTTATAATTCTTCATTCCGCTCTGGATTCGATATGCCGCGCTCAACATAAAACACTGCTTTATCCTCTTAATGTATAATCTACTAACCTACATAATATAAAAATTGAAAAAAAATTTAAAGCGTTAAAATAACATTTTCCACCATTGCCAAAGCATTATGCCAATAAAGCCAAATTATTTGTTAGCAATCCCTTTCAATCCATCTATATCCATCAATCGCAATCCTTCATCGCCATGACGGGCCTACGACGGTCCATTAAAATACCCCCGTAGATGGTTCTACAGATTCCTGAATCAATTCGACATGGACTGGATGATAGGGTAAGATAGAAATGATCGTCTGCGATACATTGGCACAGCTATGTGACAAGGTATATTAGCTACAATAAAAAAAAGATACAAAAAAAAGATAAGATAAAAAAAGATGGGTCCTTACCTATGAAATTGGTGTTTTTTTTTCTCTCTTAGTATTTTGTCTCTAACTATTAAGATTCAGAGTATTCTTAAAAAATAATTACCTCGTCTATAAAAAGACTATATTTTTGAGCTCATTTGATTTGTTTTGATAATTTGTTGTAAGTTTATTTCTACTGATAGATGCCAAATATTATTATCTTTGGATTTGTCGTTGTGAAGAAAACTGAAAAAATTTTAGTATGGAAAATGCAGAATTCCCCAAAATCTCCATACAAAACACCAATTTCATAGGTAAGGACCTAATATTTGTCGTATTTATTATTTATTTATTTGAATTCGTTTGTTTATTTATTAATACAAAAGGAAACTAAAAAATCAAGCGATAACATTTGTTATTGGACCTGTTTCTACTCAGCATTCGAGGGATGGTCTAATGTATAGATGGTCTTCTCTTTCTTTCTTTCATGTAGAAAGGACTGTGTCTGTCTCACAGTTTTGTATAGTTTATTTTCTTGGTTGTGAAAGAAATAAGGAAAGAGTATGAATAAAAAAAAATATCTTTATACAAACAGCGATCACTCTTACCCCAATTATAATTGGCTACCGGTGAATAATAAGAATAATAACTTAATCATTGTTTTGAAAAAAATGTTGCGTACATACATTTTTCAAGACTGCAACCGCGCCACTCTATCGTAGACAACATCTAAATTAGTTCAACACGCACAAGCATCCCATTTAGAATTGTTAAATCGATTAACTTCACGGTTAACCCTTAACTTTTAAGTATATAGCTTATACATTTAACTCCAGTTTAGTTAAACTTTTCAGTAACTACCTTTTACTTTACGGCAGAAGAAGCTAGAAGTACATACACAGACCATTCACTGATTTATCTCTCTGGCTAGCCACGCACACAATATTATTGTCAATATGTACTTTATTAAATAATAAACAAATATCTTCAAACATTCACACCTATCAACTAGCCCCATTTCAAGCAACTAATGCTGCTTGTGTTACGGACACTAGATGATGGATAATTAAATATTTAATAAATATACACTTGAAGATAATATTCTGAATATATATAAATGTTAAAGACGAGTACGTGTGTTGGAACTCTTAGCAATGAAACTAAAGAAACTTTAAAACTTGCTATATTTTGCTCCAACACAAAAAATACGACCAAACGAAAACGTAATAATAAAAAGACAACGACAGACATATCAAAAAATACATAAAAGCAATAGACAAAATGTGTAAAAAGGCTTTATAAAAACTGACCGCAACAATAAATATATATAAACATCCAAGACTGGAGAACAAATGCCTGAAAATTCATCACCAAAACATTTGCCCCCACCGGGGATCGAACCCAGAACCTCTCGAGATGGCAACGCCTTGAGACCGACGTACATACACGGCGGCGACGACGGCTAGCCTTTGGCACAGAATTTGAAATCTGTACACCTTGGCAAATCTGCTACTCAGACAAATCCATACAAAATTAATCCCGCGATTTGAAAACCCCCAGATATATTTTTTTACCAGTGCAGTTTCACATGTGCTCGTAGCCACACGTTTTTGTGGAATAGCGGCATTTTTTTTTCATAGCGGCCCTTATTAACTAAATAATTTTTTTTTGTAGTAAAAAGTCGATTTGAAAATGTTACGACTATGGCAACTAAATATAAATGCAAAACATTATTCTTACATTTCCAGCATTAATTTTATATTAGGTCCTTACCTATGAAATTGGTGTTTTGTATGGAGATTTTGGGGAATTCTGCATTTTCCATACTAACATTTTTTCAGTTTTCTTCACAACGACAAATCCAAAGATAATAATATTTGGCATCTATCATAAGACAAGCTTTAGTAATATGTGTAATATCACACTTCATAAAAATTATTTATCGTTTTTAAGTGAATGCAAATAAAATGATGTATTCGGGAGGCACTTAAAAAGAGTTGTCTCCGTGTCCAATTTTAACACAATTAAACTTACAACAAATTATAAAAACAAATCAAAAGAGCTCAAAAATATAGTCTATTATTAGACGAGGTAATTATTTTTAGGAATACTCTGAATCTTAATAGTTACAGACAAAATACTAAGAGAGAAAAAACACCAATTTCATAGGTAAGGACCCAATATTAATAAATAATTACTTTTATTTAATAAGTTTGCATAAAATGTAATTTTCGGCTGATTGCATTTTACAGCAGAGTTACAACTCAAAGTTAAACATTAGACGTCTGGGTTTCCTACACTGTGACACAGCTGCATGTTAATTAAATTACACGGTTACATCCCGAGCCCTCGGGATAATTTGGTCCAATGTAAAAATCATAAACTTGATTGTTATTACATTATACCCAGCCGTAACTTTAAACCATTTAGTTGGATAAAGAAGAAAAACCGTTTATAATTTAGAAGAATTGTCTTTATATTTAATACTAATGGCTCTAAAAATTTTAAGCTCGTTGAATAATTTTATTTCTTTTATTTTACTATTTTAATCAATTAAATTTTAACGGGTTAGTAGCTTCGAGAAGTGAAGCAACTGTCGCCAAGGTTTTACCTTGGATGGATGACCAAAACTTTGTAGTCTCGATATTCTGTGCTGCAGAAGCTGCAGAAACTGCTAGTCCTGAACGAAATTACTTTTTGCAGGATTATCTCGTCGTCCTCAGCCTATATACGTCCCACTAATGAGGCCTTCCTCATGTCTCCATGAGGAGTATAGGCGGTAACACCACCACGCTGGCCGAATTCGGGTTGGTGGGTAGAAATAGTTGCAATAGCGACCGGAACCACCGGCTTTCGAAGCACAGAGGATTTCGAGGCCACTTAGTTTTGGTCACCCATCCAAGGCCTGACCATGGCGAAGGCAGCTTGGTTTTACCACGATTACGCCATCGAGCTCCTTAAAGGGTATGTGGAATATAAGTTTCAATATGAAGTTATATTACGAGTGCTTATTGTAAGTAATACATATATCTACATCTCCACACATATCCAACTTTTACTTACAAGATTATCCTACCAATTCTCAACGATATCACTGCTCGTGATAAAAATGGGTCCTCAAGATAAAGATTATCTATCTTTATCTATCCACGAAAGATAAATGATTTCAGCACTTAAATCTACCTGCCTGTCTCCGTAAGTATTTCGTAAAAACCGTAACAAACTAGTCATGAAGGATTTTTTGTGCAGTTTTAGTAAATTAAAAGTGAAACCTTATAGTTTGTTGGCAGATGTCACCTTGCGCGGATGTCCGCTTCCACACGGTGTCGGGTTTAGTTAATTCCCATTAGGTACAGTTTTATTTTACAACAATCTATATCGAAATTAGTTTAAGTTTAACTTCAGTCCATGTTCCAGAGGAAGGAATGCAATACACAGTATAGGGTGACTATCACACAGCTTTATTTAAATACTATAATAAAGATGTGGATTCCTTAAAACAGTTTTCAGTTTTAAGTCTCAATTACGCAATCATGTTCTCCAAGACTGCTACCCCTCTTAGTTGAAACGAATTGATTTGTTGTGTATATCTATGGTATGGTTTATGCATAATTATACTGACTTGTGTCATGTGTGCTGTGTTCTTGGGATGTGCTATGTACAGGATCTATGGACTACAAAATGGTGCCTGTTTCTTATGTAATAACCTATATGATAATTATGTTCTCATGTAAGTGGTTTTATTGTAATATTATGAGAATAAATTCTTTAAACCCTTTTTTATGGGCCATCCACACGCCACGAGTCGACACGATACAAAAATTGGGTTTGGTCAGATGAAAAATCGTGAACAAGTAGTAACAAGTGGCTAGATCATCGCCTACACAATCACAGACCCAGTAACCAATTGATTCGTCCTTAGTCGCCTTTTACGACATGCTAGGCAAGAAAAGTAGTTCGCACATTCTTTTTACGTCCCGGACCAACACGGGACTACCTACATAAAAGAATAAAAAAAAACTAAAATAGCACCTTTACATTCAAATACAATAATACAGGCATATACCTATAGGTAACAAATAATAAATAAATCAATAAATAAACATCGTAATAAATATATAATTATATGGGTTCAATTCTCGGTTCAACCATGTAATTATTTAAATATCTATTAATGCCGTTCAAATTGTTTTTGAAATTCAAGTAATGTCTTCTTTCAGTAAAATGTTCCAGCTGCAATATTTAAGATACTTTCCCTCCATGTGGTGACGTGGGACGAACTGTATATGACCTCGAAATGAAAAATTTTCAGTTATTTGCAAATAAGTAAACTATCTAACTAACACGATGAATAAGAATTTAGATAGTGCATTATTTTGAATTTGAAACACCCGATGCAAGGAATTCTTAAATATCATCTCTCTGTGCCCGGAGGGGTAGACCGAGGTGTTAATACCGAAATATCACTTGATATGTGTTAAGTCCCTATTAACAGGGTTAACTTGGCGATACCAAACTACACTTCAGTTTTCAAAGACTAGTTAGTTTTCTTGCGTTCTTACTGGTTCATGCTTTAATAATTTTCAGTAATATTGATATTTATGTGATTTATTTCGTCGTTGTATTTTTTGGTATCATGGAGCCGTTTTCGCGCTTTTCTTTTTTTTATTGGGTAATAGCTGAAAATCAGTGGGTTGCTCATTGGGCATACGCATAATCTTAGCTATCGCCCTTTTGCATTCTTATGGCATGTTACTTACCACCTTTTGTATTGTTATGTGTAATATAGAAGAAATTTGTATGTTATACCTATATTTGTTTGTAAGTATGTGTGTGTAATAATTGCAAATAAAGATTTTATCTATCTATCTTTTATTCAAACCCAGTGCCACGGTGAGCGGCCTGAGTCGATCCGGCACTCTTGGATGCGGTGCCCCTGCTCCTCTGTTCCAACGTCTATCGCTTGCTTTGGTACAAGATAAATAAATAGGTACATACATAAGGTCACGCTTTTTTCTCACAGGGGTAGGCACAGATTACTTCTATTCACTGCTACGATCCTTACATATTTCTTTGGCTTCATCAACTCTCATCACATTCCTCATACATGCTCGGCCATTTGACCTGGCCCTTCTCAAGAACGTTCGCCCGGGCCTTCCTCGTCCCGTAAATAAATAAATAAATATCCTCAGACTCATTTTAGGCAACTAAATGTTTCTTGTATTACGGATACTAGATGACGGACAAATATATTTAATAGATTACTCATATAATTATTCAGAATATACATAATATAATACATATATAATGAACATCTAAGACTGGAGAACAAATGCTTGTCATCACCCAAACATTTGCCCGAACCGGGGATCGAACCCAGAACCTCTCGAGATGGCGACGCCTTGAGACCGGCATACAGACCACTCGACCACGGTCGTCATATCTACTAAAATAAATAACACGAATGATAACATCAATTACTTGAAGAATTTTTATTTTGAGATCTTACAAAACGTCCGAGGGAGGGTAATTCAACCACGCGGAACCTGAAGGAGCGGACAGGATCTCTCCTTCATTAGTATGCATGAGATTCAGTTTTAGCCCATTGTAAACTTTCACACTTGCCCCGATTTCCTGGAAGCAAGTAAACGGTGAGTGACTTCGGAGCAAAGTTTATTCCCCAAAACTCCTGGACGATAACGAAGGGCGTTTAAAAAACTAAAATCAATGTAAAATAATAAGGCCACTCCTTAGAATAAATTTGTGTTTTGAATTAAGAACCAGCTAGTCTACTCTTCAACGCAATCTTAATTAAAACTCAATAATAACACCATTATATTGCTATTAAAGCTGTGTTGCATTGTAATTTTTTACTATATTTCTGTTTTTATTAGTTGCGGTAAAAAATTTATCTATCTTATATCTCAAATACCGCAACGAGAGAGGCGGTGGTAAGAAAGTACCGATTTTAGCAAACCGCACAATTTGAAACCATTTAAGGCCCAAGTTTCCCAAATGAAGAGTAAGAAACATCACACAACCTCAATGTAGGGATGGTACGTATTTACGCGACCAGGTTTTAAAACCTGGTATTCACTTCCAAGTACGCGCACCAGGTACGAGTCTGAAATACTTGCAAGTCTTGAAAGTATTTTACTTGATGGCGCCCTCCGGGCTCGCGGGTCAACGCACCTCGCCATGAACGAGGTGCCGTTATTAAAAAATAGGCCTTAGTATAGTAGAAATAATAATTAGGCCTTATTTCCAGCAATTAGAGTCTGATATTCTTGGACAACAAGTTGCATTGATCTTTGCATTGTCATTGGCTAACCCCGTGGCCGAAAGGATTTTGCGCCGCGGTCACATCTAGTAATTTCGGGTTCAAATCTTGGTTCAGCTGAAATTTTGTATGATGAATACAGACATTTTATCTTGTTTTTGTTTATCCTATAATTATTATGATTTATTTGTCATCTTGTACCAATCAAAAACACAAATTATGAAATTATATTATAGTAAAGGTACATGCAATATGAAGTTAATAATTATAATTCAATAAACAAGAAGTAAATTTTTAATTAACTATTGATATAACATATTGCCAATTATATGTTTTTTAAATTCATTTTAATATTAGCAAATTATGTTTTATTCATAATAAACTGAAAACATATTGTTCGAGAAAAAAATCTTTATTCAAAAAAGTTTCGTCTACACTTGGGATCGAACCCTGAATCTCTGAAGATTAGGGAGACGTCCGTCGTCGTAGTCGAAGACGCACTCACGCACCCTGCGAGCCAAGTCTTTTATTGAAGTATTTTATACTTGTGTGCAATGCACGCCATAATACTTGCTGGTATTTTTCGGACGCACACGGCGCGGCCGCGTCGCGCCCCGTTCGCCCTGCGAGTCCAAAAACCAGGTATTTTGTACTTGTTAAAGGAGCTTCACGCCATAATACTCCTAATGGTGAAAGCAACACGAACGAATTATCTATGAAAGTATTTTTATTCTGGTATTTCATTAGAAATTCGTTCTCACGCTAATATAGTTAGGGTCTATTATATTATTGGCAAAAAAAACTTGAATGGCTTGCGAGTTTCAGATTAACATACAAAGTTTTCTACGACTTCGAACAGTGTTTAATAATTGTATTTGATTCTTTTATTGTATTGTAGACTATGATTTGATTTTTATTACGTAATTGTATTGTTGATGTAGACTTGTGTAGCACTAACTAGTAGATTTACTTTTGTTTTTGTCTAAAATACTTTTAATTAATTATATCAAATTCTAAAAACAGTTTAAATTAAGATTTTTTTATTGTATTACCTACATTAATTACAAGTAAGTAGGTGACTTCATCTTCAAGAATATCTTAGTATGTACTTACTAAAGAGAACTTGTACCTTTACGCCGGGAGGTTTCAGGGCGTCACCGTCCCCTCTAAAGGTTCGATTCCCGGTGGGGCCAAAAACTTTGTGTGATTAAGACATTAATTTTTTTTTTATTTTTGTGTGTACTTTAACTGTTTTGTGCACATATGTGAATGTTGTGTTATTTTTGCATTAATTAATAAATTAAAGAATGAACTAACTTAACTTTTAGACAGTGGTAGGTAGGTATGTACATACATAGGCTTTGTGCGTTCGTTTGTCCCGTGTTTGTCCCACTCCGCCCGTTGTCTCATAATTACCAATATACATATTTCGTATGTACTTTTACTCATCTACCTACATTATATACAAATAGGTACAATCTCTGCTTAATTCTAGTTCGATTACATGGGATGCTTTTTTCAAATAAGTACCTCTTAGATTTAGGTTTTTTTTTTCGCTAAAACCTACCTATTATTTTATATCCAATTAGGCTAATAAAGACAATATAGAATTATTACAAAACAATGTCAAATAATCTGCTCGAATCGAAACCGTAACAATACAAAAACTATGCAAGGAGTTTTTAATGTGATCCTTAAAGTCTAGACACCAAGGTTTATATTATTTTATTATAAATAATATGTCTCCGCTCGATCGTTTCGTGAAATTGCACTGTCCTTGACCCCTGATTACTAAAGTCAAGATGCTTGAACACATTTCACGCCTTTTTTTAAGTATTCCTAGTTCTCATCGGTAAGTTGTTCTCTCCCTCTAGAACTTCTAAGTAACGGGTTCGATTCCTGGTGTGGCAAAATTTTTGTGTAATGAATTCAGGCATTTTTTCTTCTTTTTGTATGTACTATAATTATTATGCATGTTTTTTAATCAGAACACAAAATATTGAGAATAATAGTATTTTTTTCATTTGAGTTTCAAATTATCTATATATCAATATAATTATTACAAATCATTCAACAAAACGTAGAATTTTAATTACCTCGAAAAAGTAAAATTTTAATAATTTTATCGATACCGATCTAATTTTCGCAAAACCCCAAAACATCGGACGTATTCATATTCTAAAATTTATTTTAAATAAAAAATATAATAAAAAAAATATTTGAAAAAAGAATGAAGAAAATGTTTATATTCATACATTTGTTCTCACCCGGATTCGATCCCGGAATCTCAAAAGCGCGAGTAGCGCGCGACTGCGAGTCGGGCGCCGAAAAACCAGGTATTTATACTTGTTGCAGGAGCTTCACACTATAAAAGTCCTAATGATGAAGGCCACACGGGCTAATTATCTATGAAAGTATTTTTTATTCTGGTATTTCATTAGGAATTCGGTCTTACCCCAATATGATTAGGGTCTATTATTTTATTAGCAAAAAAAAAACTTTAATGGCTTGCTGGTATTTACGGACGCACGGCGCCACGCGCCCCGTTCGCCCTGCAAGACGAAAAACCAGGTATTTACTTGTTGCAGGAGCTTCACGCCATAATAGTCATAATTGTGAAGGCTATATGAACTAATTATCTATAGAAGTATTTGTTATTCTGGTATTTCATTTGAAATTCGTTCTTACCACGATATAGTTAGGGTATGTTATTTTATTAGCAAAAAACTTGCATGGCTTGCTTGCTGGTATTTCGGATGGGATTTGGATTTATTTATTTATTGTGGATTTGTACGACTTCGATAAATTTTATAGTGTTTAATAATAAATAATAATTGTTTTTAATTACATATTTTGAAAATTGTTTGTTTATTGTTGTAATTTTTATTTTCATTTTTACAAAAGGTACGATTTATAATTTTATTGTTGATGTGGAGCTATTAATTATCAATGCAATGATTTACCTACAATTTGTTTTTTTTGTCTAAAATACATGTAAAATTATTTAACTCACATTTTTTCAAAAAAACTTTATTTAATTTTATCAAAGTCTATAAAAATATTTATATTAAGTAATTTTTTTGAATTAGTTCGTTGATGTTTCACTAGATGCCGCCACGTGGTCTTTAATTCGCGCTAACGTTTTTTTTCAATGTTGTGCTAATACTTAGAAGTATTTAAAAACCTGGTATTTGACCCTGGTATTGGTACATGGACGTACTTGAAAGACTTGGTATTCAATATTGGAAGTATGACCCATCGCTACCTCAATGTCGATCGATCGGGATTGCGTTGGTCGGATAGCTCGTTATCTTATTTGGTGTACAGTACAACCACCGTGTTGTCAAGGTACCACAACGTCGAGTGTACTTAGGTATGAACCATGAAAAAAAAAACCAGTACAAACAGGTTTATTGGATAGCTAACTACGTACAAACTTTCTTCACTTTATATTACATAGGCAAGAGACATCGTTAGCGCGATGTAAGAGCGTTCAGCGCCATCTCTTGGCGTCACACGGAACTAATTTTATTAAGAAGGAACAAAGCATACATTATACATTTGGTAATGATCATCGTCCAAAGCAAATGTTATAATTAAATTAATTAAATAAATTACAAACTTACTCATATGGGTCGCGGGCAATTTATATGGTTCTTCCGTTTACATACTGCGTCGCCGTCAGTTTGAAAAGCACCTTTGTCTTACCTACTTGAAATCGGCATTAATACCGAAATGAACATTCAAGGAACTTCGCGATCAAGATCAAGTCAATAGTGAAAATCATAAAATATAGGTTTTCTGTTCATTTTCTGTTTTACCTTACTTTCTTAATTATTGCTTCCTCCCTCAGCCTATGTACGTTCACTGCTGGGCACAGGCCTTGCTCATGGAGAACCTCATAAGGACTATGGGCCGTAACACCACCACCAGGATTGGTGGGTAGAAACGGGGGCAATAGCAATAGAGACCAACGTGCCTTCCTAACGACTATCATAATGTAAATACTAGAAATACTGTTTTCAGACTGCGTAAAACAAATCGGTCATTTATGGGGAAATGTATACAGTTTTATAATAAAATCCCACCAAATATAACAGAACTGCCTTTTCATAAATTTAAACCTTATATTAAAAAAACTTTAATGAAAAAAGGCTATTACAAAATTCAAGATTATCTTGAAAATAAAATGGTGTGGAAATAGTTATGTACTACTGTTATCTTATGCATGTTATTTTGATGGACTTATAGGAATTGAGAAATAATGTAAAATCATATTTAAGTGTTATACTGCGTATTTGCGGTCAGTATTGCGATATTGGGAAAGTATGCAGTTCCATGCATTGACTACGAGTAACACAATTATCAATTTTGCATTGACAATAGTATTGTGTGTGTGCGGCTAGCCATACATTTCAATGAAGATTCCGTATCCTTTACATATAAAAGAAACGATAAAATTATAAAGATATTAAGATCTTTGTTATCGTAACTAAGACAAATACATAGGCATGGTATACAATCATGACAATAAGTTATACATAATGTTTACAATAGAGATATTAATGAATAGGAGTGTCACGTTTGAAAAAGCTATAGAGGGGTTTATTTGAACAATAACAAGTGCAGCTAAGAAGGGTTAAGGAAAAGGGTCATAGATACCAGTAATTTTAGAGGCGGCAAATGTTTTAAAATATTATTTAACTACCTATTTTTTATAGGCAGCGGTAGCCGAGTTGGGAGTTGTTTCCTCATTCGAAAGGCGCGGGAATCGTGGTTTAGATCCCACCGCCTGTACCACTGAGTCTGAATAAAACTTATGAACAGTTGATGTTAGGACGTGATGATAGTATAGTAGAGTTAGGTTGTTGTTTTTATTTATCTACTTAAAACGTTCTGTTTGAAAAAAAAGTTATTCTTTATTTAAATCCTTGGTATTAATAATTACACAAGTGCCGTTGTAATACTCTTGAATCTGTAAGTCCTGGACTTGGCCCTCTTTTGAGTATCTTACTCGAGACGGGGACTCTGTATAGAGTCGTACACTCTGATAGAATTTCTGCGTTTCTGTTTCTCTGTTAAGAATAAGACAAACAGGTCAACTACTGGAAACTGTGTCACACCCTCAGAGTAAACAGAACTGGAGTAGCCATTAGTCAATTTCTCAAACATTTTTTTCTGCCATTTCTTGCGGGGGGTGAGGTAACCACTACACTCAAAGCCAGCCGTTTTTACAAATGCACACATGCAAAATTCGACACACAAATTTAAATTTCACGCACACACACGCTTAAAATAGTCACGTGGGGTGTGCGTTTTGACAACGTCACAGCCGCACTCCCCACGAGACTAGCGTTCGAAATAATGAAGTAAATAATCATGAAATCTTAAAAATTATAATTACAAATAAAAGGTGACACCATCTTTTAGCATACTCGATGTTTTCTTTTTATTTTTACAACAAAAAACAGCACAGGCAGGCATTTTTGCGGGAGCTCTGTTCTCCGCAACGTTTACAATGTTATGGCTGTCAAAATGGCGGCTCAATTAGTTTTATTAAACGTGCAAGCATCCGATGCTTGTGCATTTGGCAGAGGGGAATGTTAGACAAAGGCTACTCCAGTTCTGTTTACTCTGAGGTCGCACCACATAATGTTCAAGTGTCTTACTTACACTTGAAAATATTTACATTTTGATGATGATGATTTTATGATGATGTACTATGATGATAAATAAGGTTTTACTAATGTCCCAGTTGCAGTCAAATGTAGCTCTTATAATTCTTACAGTGATTGTGACCGGTACATACGAATGGTATTTTTTATCTTAAGTATTGTCATCAAAAATGAAAAACAATAATAAAATTCACAGAAGACACAAAAAACAGCACACGTTCATGTCGTTCATATCTATACATTCTGATGTCTACACTAACCCTCCTCACGAAATTTGGAGCTTAGAAAAAAAATCCAAGGACTTGGACAAAGATTTCTATAAGGGCCCGTTCACACGTGCGGTCACACGTGGTGGGGTCAACGAACTGCCCAAAACAAAGTGAACTCATTATTAGACTTGATTAAATTCTTGTGAAACATAATGAATGGTTTGTGCTGCATATTATTGGTAGATGAGCATTTGTTTTCATGCAGCTGTGAAATAATCGCTCGGCAATAGTGCTATAGAATTTATTTAAATATTTATTATAATACATTAGTGAAGAAACAATACATACACCGATACCAACAATAGTGTTATTATACATGTGTGTAAATAATGTAATTCGTAGTGAAAAATATCTCTTTAAATCCTGAATGATAAAAGAAGGCGAGAAAAAATATTATGTGAATGATAGAATTATGAGTAATTTACTTGATGTTTAAAAAGCTATTCTATTCTAACCGTGTTATTCAAAAAAAAATGAGAGGCTTATTAAACATATTTTAGTTAAAACGTGATTTGTCACTTTCTTACTAATTTTGATTGTGTTTGAAAGAAGAAAACAAACACTCTGTAACTAAAATAGGTTTCTTAAGACTTTATTATTTTTTATGAATAACACGGTAAGTTTTTGCGAATAATAATTATAGTTTTTGAGAAGGGGCTAGGAAGGAAATGTGTGTTATGTCAAGAGATAAAAGTGGAAGAGAAAGTTAAAGGGAAATTTAAGGTTTTGGAATTCATAATGTTCTTTAATATTTTTTCTGTTTGTTTTTAATAACAAAAATTAGCACCACTTGTTGATGGTGACCGTTACGTGGAGATGATAGCTGCCAATAGCTGCGCATGGGGTGCTGACGTGGCACCAATGAGAAACACGGAATACGACTGAAGAGCCAATCGGCGCCGCCGGTTTGGGATGAGGTGAGATGCTGAGCGCTGATTGGCCAACGATTAGCATCAAAGTTATAGGTATGCCGCTATTTGTAGTAACTACTTTGGACCGGCCATGTTATGTTAATTCCTGAATATTCATCAGTGATTTGATACCCGCGAGAACCTTACCACCAGGTCCAGGATGCAAGATATGCGTATTTTTGTCAGTAGATACTAAATCTATACATATAATAAAACTGTAGTGGTCGAATGTCTGTATATAAAAAATGCTTAAAATCAAGTCAGGATGTAAAAAGAGGGAAAATGCCAAAAAAATTTATTTCTTGTTTCTCTGTCTGTTCGTATGTTTGTCTGTTTGTACGAGCTAATCTCCAAAATGGCTGGACCGATTTCAATAAAATTTTGCATGGCGATACCTGGTCAATATCCTAGATACTTTTTATTCCGGAAAATTAAAGGGTTCCCGTGGCATAGTTGAACCAGTAACTGCGGACGAATTCGCGGGCAACAGCTAGTTAAAAAATAAAAATAATATGTCAAGTAAATTAATGTTATATTTTATTACATACTTAAGTTTATGTAGGTATAAGTATGATAAGTATATTTTCAGTGATACAAGTCAGTGACAACAAAGCTATAGCCAGATTATTGGGTGCACGGAGTTCTTGTACAGTCTCTTTTTACAAACTTTTGATAGTAAATGTATGTGTATAACATACATTTACTATCAAAGGGAATAAAACTCAGGTCTGCTCAGAGTACTTCATGTTTATTGTTTATGTTCGCGACTGTACTCTATTGAAACATAGATGAGATGTACTAAAAAAACGTGTGCGTTCCCGTATCACAAAAGGTTCCAGAAAATTCCCAAGCCCATCTCGAGCTTAGTCCAGAGGGTTGGCCCTCAGGTCAATGCCCTCCTATTATTTTGGAGATCTCGAGATCCTGTTTAGAAGGACGAGGAAGCCAGATGTTTGTCTAACTTGTTTATTTGTCGGTATGCGGGACTCTTAGATGTGACGACTGTGGGGTACTCAGGGAATAGCTACAGACTACGAAAACATACCTTATAACTGTTATTACATAGAGATTATTTATATTTTCTAAGTGGAATTTCATATGTATATTATTGACCGTGACAACTATTTAACGCTAGAAGAATACACACATACATATAATCACGACTATTATCCCCCAAGGGTTAGTCAGAGACTAGGCAAAAGCAGCACAAAAGCAGTCCATTGCCATAGTCCGCGCTTCACCAAGCAGTGACCGCAAATGTGATCAGCGTGACAGGTGGTGAGTTATCACGTTGAACTGTCAATCAAAGTACTATAGAATTTGACAAGTAGGCGTGATAAAAACTATTAATAGCATATCGCGCTGCTCACATTATCATATTAGCAGTCCACTGCCATAGTCCGCGCTTCACCAAGCAGTGACTGCAATGGTGCTCAGTGTGACAGGCATTGAGCCCGTCACCCCTATAAGCTATTGGATGGTTGTGTAGTTCTATGTCCATTAGTCGCCTTTTACGACACTCAAGGAAAGAAATGGGTTGATAGTATTCTTTTAATGAGCTGCTACCACACGGCTACTTTACGGTTTTTACTATTTTTTTTACATGTTACAAGCTTTTATTTAACTTGCTATGGTCGCGTGAAATAATATCAATAATATAAACAATTTTCCTGAATATTAAAACCGACGAGTTTATGAAGAAAAACATCAAAAGAAACACTATATTAGATGAATGTCTAGTTTAGTAAATGTCTAATTCTTAATAAATTATGTTTTTTTTTTTCAGTTCTTTTTGGGTGCTACGGAATTCAAATAAAGTTTTATTATTATTAGTAATTTATTTATTAGCATTCAAATAAGAATGAAACTCCACCACTAGTACCAAAGCAATTAAGTAAGTAGTTAGGATCAGTTATCTCAAACAACTGCGGTGGTCTCTCTCACAGTCTAGTTAACTTGATAGCTATACAGAAGTAGTAGCCATCAATTGAGCCGACTCCAAATATAGGTTACTAGTTAAACAATTACATTGCATAGAGTTAGTCGTATACAATCAGTCTTGATAGGACTGAGTGCAAACAAATTGATGCACGAAATATTTTTGACTTAACATTTCTGGCGAAACGTTAAGTCACGTTAAGTTACCCCTTCGGGGAACAAAGCGTGAACACATGTGAATGTGTGGGTGTGTGTATTAATTATATTCTCTATCTACCAAAGTGGAAAATAGATAGAGTGGATAAAAAGACACGTAGCGCCCACCCCAAATATATTGGGTCCTTACCTATGAAATTGGTGTTTTTATTCTGTCTTAGCAATTTGTCCGTAACTATTAAGTTTCAGAACATTCTTATAAAATAATTGCCTCTTCTAAAAATAGACCATATATTTGAGCTCGTATTATTTAATTTGATAATTTTTTGTAAGTTTCATTGTGTTAAAATTAGACACAAAGATAATTATTTTTAACTGCCTCCCGAATACATCATTTGATTTGCATTAACATAAAAACGATGAATAATTTTTATCAAGCGCACACACATATTGCTAAAGCTTGTCCTAAATACATACCAAATATGTACATGCCAAATATTATTATCTCTGGATTTGTCGTTGTGAAGAAAACTGATAAAATGATAGTATGTAAAATGCAGACATCCCCAAAATTTCCATACAAAACACCAATTTCATAGGTATGGACCTAATAATTGGAAACAGTGTAGGAGAAAGAAGAAGACCAGAGAGGAAAGTCCTCTAATAACTGTTTGGTAGAACATACTGTTTTCATTACTAAATACCTGCTCTCACCAAGACTACTCCAGAGCCCATTGAAGTTCCATCGACGACGGAGGTTGTCAAATTGTAAATAGTTGGCAACGCACTCTGGATCCTTAAAAAAGTTGTGAGTAGAAGCAAGTCTTAAAAGTATGATCATAAGATATTACATTTACCATTAAAATGCCACTTGCCACTTGCCACTTGTTACTACTCTTTCACGATTTTTCATCTGACCAAACCCAATTTTTGTATGACTAAATGTGGTCTTAAGGAACACACACACTATATGAAATTTAAGTTGTTGTTGACCATCTGCTCATAAGCTCTACAAAGAGATTTCGAAGCGGCTCTGCGACAAATCTGGTGACAAGAAGGCTGGTCTGTATTTTGCTCAAAGAATAAGCGTTGCTATTCAGAGAGGTAATTCAGCCAGCCTTTTTGGTACATTTTTTCTTATAATATCTTTTTTTTGCTATATTTAAATTTACTGTTAGGTTTTGGTTTTTTTGGTTTTCGCGAGGAGATAAGCTGTTTTTGTTGTTTAGTTTTCTATTATTTTCGTAATGAATTTGATAACATACAGTTGTAGTTTAAGATGATTCGCAAATGTTTATTTGGATTATGCATACTTTATTATGTAATGTAACTTTGTAATTACTGTTCCTCACAGGACAGGCTTAGCCTAGTTTGAGAACAGGGTAAAGTTTTTGTCATGTTTTAATTTTTAAATAAATTTCTTTCTTTCTTTCTATTACAAATCATATAACACAGACCTGTTTGTGTGACACGTACATGACTCGAAAAATTGTTAACATTGAATAAAACGATATATAAACGATATAAACAGTACTCCTTGGACTCTGCCTACCCCTTCGGGGATTAACAGGCGTGATTTTATGTATGTATTAAAATGTAACTTAAACATACCGTTCCCATGGGAATGTCGGGATAAAAAGTAAAGTCCTTCCACAGGCTCTAGACTATCTGTGTACCAAATTTCAATAAAAACGGTTCAGTAGCTTTGAATTGAAAGAAGTAGAGAGCTCTCTTAGATAAACACCACATTATGAGTTATATCGCGTTTTTATCACGTTGAACTGTCAAAGTACTATGGAATTTGACAACTAAGCGTGATAAAAACGATAAATATCATATCGCGCTGCTCATGCTACTTAGGCAGACAGTTACTTTCGCATTTGTCATATTAGCATAGATAACAAAAAATTGGTACTAAATTTAAACTAACGCTCATACGTTATCTCAAGATAAACTGGTACTTCCCATGTTTTTAATATATTTTTGTGAACATACTTTAAAATAACAAAATGTCACGTCTCTCCACAAATAAAACACTTCTTCTTCAATGAGCCTTGATGGGAATTTCTCCTCCAATGAACAGAAATTAAGTAAGTAACCAATTGTATGGGAAATAAGCATGGTTTTGGGGATAAAAGCCGAGGCAATTGATTAGGTATGGAGGTTTTGGACAATAAGGTTTTAATTCTTTTAGAGATGAAGAAAGTATCTCAATCGTTAGGGTTCCTTAAAAAATCCTCTTATAAAGCTATAAATGACAATAAACAAAAAACAGATTTATTAAATTCGAGTATTTAAATAAGCTCATGCAAACTACCAATAAAACGTCATTTATCGACTTATATATATATATAACGCTTCAGAACGATACCTACATAGAGCAAAAGAAACTGCGCAAGCACAAACTTTATTAGGTATGAAATATTGGTACTGACATACGTAAATGTATATTTTATTTTCCTTCACTTATGTAGCGTATGTGAAAAGCGAGTTTCCTCGACTATCTTCTTCTTTTTCTGCATAGCGTTTTCCCGGCCTTATGCCAGAGTTTCGTCGACTATACCCAATGAAAAATATTTTGGAGGAAAGAGGTCAAGTTGAGGAGCTCGGCGGCGTAGTGTACGCTTTTGCTTTCGATTGAAAACAAAGCTACCTTCGCCATGGTCAGACCTTGGAAGGGTGACAAAAATTTGTGATCTCGAGCACCTCCGTGCTTCGGAATGCACGTTAAGCTGTTGTTCCCGGTCACTATTGTGACTGTTTCTACCTATCAACCCACATTGGGCCAGCGTGGTGGTATTACGTCCCATACTCAACATATGTTTCTCCATGAGAAAGGCCTGTGCACAGCAGTGGGACGTATATAGGCTGAAGACAGGTCATGTTGACAGAAAATTGGAATCAAGAGAATTCTGTGGTCGGTTTACAGGTACAATTACAATTAAAATTCCTACATTTTAAAAATATTTTATCTACACTCATGTTAATAATGTTCAAATCATGAACTAAGACTCGAACTCATAATGACATACTTATTAACACAGATGATAGAAACGAAAATTTAAAAATGGAAACTGTAACATAATGACCATTATGCAACAGGTTGGACTCATTATGCAACACTTATTTTTCCTAAAAAAGGAACGAAACTATGGCAAATGTTTTCCAGGCAGCCAACAATAAATTAATTACATTTTTTGTTTTATTTCTTTGAATAATGAGTGTATGTAATGAGATAAAGTAGTGTATGTAAACTACTATGTGTAGATAAACTACAATTCGAATTCATTCTTGACGGTTTCTTATTTGTAGAACTAATTACTTGATTAACTCCCACTGAAACTGTCATTGCTCTAACGAATGGATTACAAGAAAATGGTCGGTGGAACGGCATCCAGTAGCCCAGTGGTGGGAGCTATGGGACACCGCAGGAGTCCGCACTTAGACCCCACAGGAGGTAAATATTTTTTAAGAATTCACTAAAACTTAATAGATACAGACAAAATAATAAGAGAGAAAAAAACTGCAATTTCATAGGCAGAGACCTATTATATAGATTTTTATGTAAACAGGGGGCAAATGGGCAGACAGCTCACTCGTCTCTGCAACATATATACACATTTGACAGTTCGTAGTATTTATATTAGGTCCTTACCTATGAAATTGGTGTTTTGTATGGAGATTTTGGGGAATTCTGCATTTTCCATACTACATTTTTTTCAGTTTTCTTCACACAAATCCAAAGATAATAATATTTGGCATGTATCATTAGACAACCTTTAGCAATATGTGTGTGAACACGCTTGATAAAAATTATTCATAGTTTTTATGTTAATGCAAATCAAATGATGTATTCGGTAGGCACTTAAAAAGAGTTGTTTCCGTTTCCAATTTTAACACAATTGAACTTACAACAAATTATCAAAAGAAATCAAAAAAACTCAAAAATATAGTTTATTTTTAGACGAGGTAATTATTTTTTAGGAATACTCTGAATCTTAATAGTTACAGACAAAATACTAGGAGAGAAAAAAACACCAATTTCATAGGTAAGGACCCAATATTTATATTATAGACAATAATGACCTAATAAACTAGTAATTAACTGTCAAAAGTGTATACATATTTATGTGACTTACGTCAGGAGGTTTATAAAGGAATTATGTTATTAGAATAAGTTTGGTCTAGCTAATTTAAAGGTAGATATGAGTAATTTCATTCGCTTTTGTTTCTTACTTATATACTATATGACTAAGCTAAAATATATAAGGTGCAGTCGATAAAATTTGCGGTCAATCAGTAAAGGTCTTTAGAACGCGATAGCAAAAAGTAAGTAATTAGTAAGTAGTACATTTATTTTATTTAAATAAAATATCCTTACATTAATCTGAGGCAACAGCTCAAAGAAAAGGTAGGTAAAATCCAGATAACATAATAAAAGTAATACAACAATATGTTCTTATGCACTTTTGCTTTGATAAAAAGACCAATGCACTGATAAAAGTGCGTTAACCTTAAGGTCAATGATGTTATTTTTATCGCAAATAAGTACTTTTATTATAAACATAATGTTACTCATCATGTCGGCGTAATTAAGACAAATGTGTCACGGATTTGTGAAAAACTTTTCCGTTCTCCAGATGAGCAAACAAATTAATTTTAACCATATGTTTTAATAGAGCAAGAACAAAATATTCTCACACTAATACTCATAGATTAAGTATACATAATAAGTATATTAACTACCAGCGTAGGCTCATTTGAGATCGTTTAGTTTGATCCAAAATTAATGTTCATATCACGTTCAAAGCAAAATTGTGACATGGACCTTAAAATAGCAATTCGTAATCAATTCACACAGAAATGCTAATAAAGGTACTAGGTACTACATGATTATGTAATTCGGTTAAATCAAATCAAATCAAATTGTTTATTGCTCCATAATGTACATATATATAGTAAAATGTTAGGTTTAAAGTAACAATTATGGGCCTTGTGAGGCATTGCAAACATTTTATAAACAGGATGACGCTGTTTTTGTATGTCTTAACTCTAATTATATAATATGTTTTTTTCCATATAGGTTTTATAGTTATACATATTAACATTTTAATTATATATACATAATCACATTTGTAATTATAAATTATGCTACATTAATTCTTAATATATTCTAAGCTTAACAATTTTTTTTTTTTTTTTTTGTAAAATTCTCCCGTGGGGAAGGCAAAGGGAACGAAGCCCATACAGCCATGTCTGCAATATATATATCTTCAATAGTTTGCATTGAAATGCTAGTGTAATGCATTTCAATGCATCTTGGGAGAGTTTGGCGTCAAACGATCGATGGCAGACACTGTGGTGCTACTTGGATGAGGTGGATTACCACGATAAAAAACTCATCACTTTTCACACCACTTGACGTTTATTTCGATAATCCTCCATATTGCACATCATCACAGACACTTATTACACAAAACTACACTGATTTTATGTAACAATATCCACTCCGTACAATATTACAATCATCGAAATAAAAATCACGTCCGCCATAGTTGAATGCCGCCAAAAAACTCAATTTTTTTTTTTTTTTTTTTTTTATGTTGTAAAATTCTCTTTTTGTTTTTTGTTAATATTCAATTTTACGGCTCTGGTTTCAGGACCTTATGAGCCACACGTTAATAGTAGATTATACGTTTCTTCAGTAGTTTGCATTGAAATGCTAGTGTAATGCATTTCAATGCATCTTGGGAGAGTTTGGCGTCAAACGATCGATGGCAGACACTGTGGTGCTACTTGGATGAGGTGGATTACCACGATAAAAAACTCATCACTTTTCACACCACTTGACGTTTATTTCGATAATCCTCCACATTGCACATCATCACAGACACTTATTACACAAAACTACACTGATTTTACGTAACAATATCCACTCCGTACATTATTACAATCATCGAAATAAAAATCACGTCCGCCATAGTTGAATGCCGCCAAAAACCCCTGTAAAATTCTCCCATGTAGGGAAGGCAAAGGGAACGGAGCCCATACAGCCAAGTCTTCAGTATACATTTCTTCAGTAGTTTGCATTGAAATGCTCGATTAAATAAAAATCACGTCCGCCATAGTTGAATGCCGCCAAAAACCTTTTTTTTTTTTTTTTTTAAACTTAATTTACAATTTGTCATTCAAGAATTCACTTAAACTATAATAACATTTATCTGTTAAAAACTGTTTTTTACATTTACTGTTGCGAATAACACGATAATTTGTAGGAATATACATACATAATAATACAATCACGACTATTATCCCTTAAGGGTTAGTCAGAGACTAGGCAAAAGCACCGCAAAACCGGTCCACTGCCATAGTCCGCCCTTCACCAAGCAGTGACTGCACTCAGCGTGACAGGTGGTGGTCCCGTCGTTGCTATAAGCTTTAGGATGGTTGTTTGTGCAGTTCTAAGTCCATTAGTCGCCTTTTACGACACCCAAGGGAAGAGATGGATTAATAGAATTCTTTTAAAGAGCCGCTACCACACGACTAGGAATATAGTCGACAAAAAATCTATTAATTTGACAGAAAACAATGTAGAGGTGAACTAGTAGAATTATATAATTAATTTATGTTTGTTAATTTTGTAATGTTTTAAAGTAACTACTTGTTACCTAAATGAGATATTTTTAAAGAGTTTTTTGGACATCCCCCTAGTGAGTGCTTCCATAATCGGGCACACGGAATAATTGGATTTGACATAATTTAATTGTTCGAAAGTAATTTGCCAATTAAAAATTGCCGTTTTTCATTATGCAAAATAGCGTTAGTGTACCTTATCCTTACTACGTTCCGAATAGTATCGATTAACAGTATCGATCATTACTCCATGCTCGTACTATTGAAACTAATACAGTACAAAATATATCGGAACCAAAATTATAACTTTATTTGAATTTTTTAAATGGACAGTGATGTCTATCGCATAGATTAAACGCTGAAAAAAGTTTTTTCATTGAAAACATTTCAAAAACGAATAAAAATAAAACTACTTCGCTACAATATAATCTACGTGCGAAATAGATACAAGTCTAGAATAAAGGACACGGTGTAACTAATACGTAGTCACTGTGATGTGACCACATATTTGCACATGTAACGTAATATCCAACTAAACCAGTCCGGTGCGGTGTATAAATAGTATATCTGCTTCACCAAACTTTCAGAAACATAAGGAGTAATGACTGAAACATTACAACGCTGTTAATCCACTGATTGGTGGGAAGAAACTGTTTCAATAACCGAGACCATGCTTTGGAACTCGTAATGATAAAGTTGTTAAACTCACTGTCAAATCAAAACGTACGAATGACTTCAACTGAACTCCTCATTTACTACCTATTAAAAGAATTAATGGTTTTTGGCGGCATCCAACTATGGCGGACGTGATTTTTATTTCAGTACAATCACTTAATATTGTTTCGGAGTGGATCTTATTGCGTAAAATCAGTGTAGTTTTGTGTAATAAGTGTCAATTATGATGAGCAATGTGAAGGATCATTGAAATAATCGTCAAGTGGTGTGAAAAACGATGAGATTTTTATCGTGGTAATCATCCTCATCGAAGTAACACCACAGTGTCTGCCATCGATCGTTTGACGCCAAACTCTCCCAAGACGCATTGAAATGTATTACACTTGCATTTCAATGCAAATACTGAAGAAATATATACCGTAGACTTGGCTGCATGGGCTTCGTTCCCTTTGTCTTCCCTACATGGGAGAATTTTACAACACACATAACAAAAAATAAAGTTAACGACAAAACATTTGTACTGTTAATTATCATGTCTATGCCGATGTTGCCTACCCAAAGATGTTTTAACTAAAATATTATTTATTTCCTCCGAAAATCTATGATTTATGCGCATGCACAACTATTTGAACGACTGGTATAGCTACATTGGGATATCCTGTCTATTACAGATTTCCCGTCCCCCACCTCTCGGAAACGTACCAATTCATACAATAATGTTATTAGATGCGCATAAAAATGTACATATCTGATGAACAAAGTCTACCAATGAACAATATCTGATGAACAAAGTCTTGTTGGTCTCTGCACATTTTTTTATTTATTGTTTATGTAAAATTTTCCCTTTCTAGGAAGGCAAGGGGAACTAAGCTCATACAGCCTATATGTCTTCAGTGTTTGCATTGAAATGCAAGTGCATTTCAAATTTCAATGGGCCTTGCTTGAGAGATTTTGGCGTCAAACCATCGATGGCAAACACTGTGGTGTTACTTCGATGAGGTGGATTACCACGATAAAGATCTCATCGTTTTTCACACCACTTGACGATTATTGCTCGTCAACACAGACACTTATTACACAAAACTACACTGATTTTTGCAACAAGATCCACTCCGATACAATATTACAATAATTGAAATAAAAATCACGCCCGCCATAGATGAATGGCGCAAGAATTTTCATACTGCATACATATTTCCAGAGACTATAAAAAACGGATAATTCCGGAATGCAAAGAAGTTGCATGTAAGGGACAACTCACACTTATTCAGCTCCATTCAGCATTTTTCTATAAAAAAACGACGATTTTGTATACGCTTACGCGGCTGAACATACACGGAAAGCTGAACCAGCTCCATACAAAGCTGGTATTTTCTATTGACAACTGCTGAATGGAGCTGAATAACTGTGAGTAGACCCTAAATGGCCTTAACGCATACCTACACTATGTTCTCCTTTATTACTAGTTTTTCCAGATATATTTACTAAATGTCATGTGTATTTTCGTAACTAATAGCAGTCACAGTGAAGTTCTATTCACACTGAAGAACATTTTTTTTTTTACATTGCATCACTTGTTTATTGATAATTTTTCAAATAATAAATGGTGAAAAAAGTAAAAATATATACCTACGCGACGTGAAACTTATTAAAAAATAAAAAGGACTCTCCACCTTGAAATTGCACTAAACACCAATATTTTATTTGGTTAGGACGCTTAGAAAAATGTGTTAAAGTTAAAATGGTTCGACATTCGTCTATGTCTCGGCCATTTATATTGTATATGTAGTTAGTTTTATAGGAATAGTTTTATAATTTCCATTAATTAATTAAATACTTTTGCTTACAAAAGACGTGTTTATATAAGAGAGAGATTTTTAAGTTTTTATCTAATTTAATACCGATAATATACACAAAAAAATTATCATGATTACTTCAACTTTTTTGAGCATTGTTTTAACATATTTCAAAACAAGCAGTAGGTACTTTCTCGTTAGTTTCTTACATACAATTTTTTTTTAGTGCCCGAAATCGCCAAGCATGTATGAGGACTGTAATGAGAGTTGATGAAGCGGAACATGCAGGGATCGTAGCAAGTGGAAGGATGTAATTTCTGCCTACCCCTGTGGGAAAAGGCGTGACTTATGTTTGTATGTTTTTCCCATTTTAAAATAATGCAGAATACTGCCAACACTTGGTGGCTGGTTTTTTTATTATAATCGCCACATATATTTTTTTTCTATAAAATAGCCACATCCAAAAACGCAATTAACTATATTAATAATACCAGTATGCGGGCTAGCTTAGAATTTTTTTAGTGCTCTTGCTAATATTTCTCTGCCTGAAGAAACTTGAATGTTCAAAATAATTGAAGTGCAACCAAAAGTTGTAAAATGCTTATTTCTCGGATTGTATTTTTCATCACATGGCCGCTTTTTGCAGAACTAGGTCCAATTATAATCAACCATACTAACGTAGAGAGGGCGGGCGTATTTCCCGTCTATTATAACCAAGGCATTATAACCAAACAAACCACCGAACATGACTCATACGATTCGCCCGTCCTATCCTGAAGCTGAAAAACTAGATCCCGCAAAATCAGCCCGTTCTGCTACCGCAATAAGTGTTAATATCCTTTAAGCGGTGCTGAAACAATGGATTGAACGGGCAATCAGCTGATCGGACAGTAAGTGCACTAACACGGCAAGGGCAAGTCGCATTGATATTACCGCGACATTATTAATAAAATATTGTACTCTATAACAGGGTTATTAAGAATCAATTTACATCAAAATAGCAGTAACTTTTTCAAAAAGTAAGTACTGTTCCATAAAAATCTATATGAAATCATTTCCATCAGATTTCGCATCAGCTCTGCCTATAATGATCTAATCAGTCGCGAAGTGCATTCGAGAGAAAACCGAGGACTAGTGTTGTTTAAAGTAAATCTTTACGCAGTGTTAATAAAGACGGTTTTCGTTTTCACACCTTCCGAGCAAGAAAACGTCTCTGGCAAACGAATTGTAAGTAAAATTCCGATTTCTATTTAATGAAGCAAACCATGATAAACCTTTATTACCTTAGCCGGCTTCCACGTACTCATTCCCCCGGTTGCGGGGTTAAAAAACTAATCTGCGCGTGCGACTAGCGTGTGGTAATTGATGGAAGGACATCGGCGGCATCGGTATCTTTCAATCAGTTTGGATCTCCAGTCTCAAAATTACGGCTGTGACGTCACAGTAGATGTTAACAAGATGATAAAAATAAAAAATACAATGTAAGCAAAACTCACACCTTGTCGTCTCATAAGTCATAAAATATTTGTCACAAACTCTCAGGCAGAAGTGGTAAACCACCACCACAATCATCACTGTATATTTTTTTAATTATTACATTAGGCGAGAAATAAACATAAAAATTATGTAAACATAAATATTCCAGATTATCATGGGTGTATTTAATTATCAATTGAATTTAAACTATATTAATATTTTATAAATTAATACCAAAAATGATACATAATATAGTTATTTATATAAAATAGTTTATTGGTTATTAATTATTATCAACACATTTAATTATTTTAATTGTACTGGTGATGTCACTAGTATATCACCAGTAATAAGCAGTGTAAATTAATTTATAATTTAGTTAATTATTGTCATGTTTAATTATCACAACCAATTTCCTGTTGTATTCATCTCCATTGTGATAGTGCTTACCAGATTGTGTAATTAAATACTAGACAATTTTTTTTAAACGGCCGGAACTAAAAAGTGAAATAATGAACATAGAACCACTCACGCATTTGAATCTCAAAGGTGCTTATTACATAACCAAGCTCAACCGACAATCGCTGCAAAGGGATGGCTAATGCCTCTCCTCATCCTATATACGTCCCACTGCTGGGCACAGGCTTCCTCATGGAGAAACACATGAGGAGTATGGGCTATAACACCACCAAGCTGGCCCAATAGGGTAGAAACAGTCGCAATAGCGGCCGGCACCAACGGCTTAAATCACAAAGTTTTGGTCACCCATCCACGGCCTGACCATGGCGAAGGTAGCTTTGTTTTTAATCGAAAGCCAAAGCATACTAACTCATGGCAAATGCAGGATGAAAAAATCTTTAATAAGATAATAAAAATAGATAAATAAAAGTAAGAGGAGAAGAGGATAAAAGTAGTGGATGCTGAGCTGACGAGTGACAGAGGAGAATAGAAGAAGAAGACATGTTGTGCCGACCCCACCTAGAGTGGGAAAAGGGCAAGAAGAAGAAGAGGAGAACACAAAATCGCAAACATTTAGAACTTCCCGGTAAATTAAATGTATAATTGCAAATTACAATTACATAAATAGTCTTAAAATATCTTAGCCAAAACCAATGCAATTTACACGGATGTGTTTGATGTATTAAAACGGTACAAACTGAGTCAAGCCATAACTTTCCTGAAATAGAATCTAAAAACATTTGCACTAACAAACAAATGCACTTGAGATAACCTTTGTACGCACGTACTCAGATAACGATATCTATCACTTTACCAGCAGCCTACCGTTCTACTCGACCTTTTTTATGTAAAAGGTGGAAAACGGGCAGATGGATCACCTGATGGTAAGTGATAGCCGCCGCCCGTAGATTTCTACAACACCGAAAGAATGCCGGCTCTTAAGGTCCTTTCACATGGACCGGCTCAGAGAGGAGTGCATTTTTAGTCGATTCCAGTTGGCTCCGAGCGTACAACCAGAGTGAAAACCTCTCCGCGCTAGTCTATTGGTAAACCTCTGCTGTCCTACTCTGAAGAGTTAAAAAATTCGTATTGATTTAATGCAACACACAACAGAGCTCATGTGCAGTCACTGCTTGGTTGCGGACTATGGCAGTGGACTGCTAGTTTTCAAATTCAATATCGTTTATTCCATTTAGATGCGTCTTAGCAGATGCTTATGAACATCAAAAGCATTTTACAAAATTTCGTGAAAGCGATGAATTGCGCCCTCCGTTCACAAAACTACCAGAAGGCCTTGTTCTGAGAAGAACGGGAAAGAAACTCAGTAAGTTTCTATCCTCCCTTTACATCAACATTTTTTATGTCCTAAACTGCAATGTCATTGAAGTTTTAGAAGTAAAAAATAAATAAGTATCTGAGCTATACATTCTGCAGTTTACCACATTTTCCATTACAATGTAATCTTAAATATTACATAAAGAAAATAAAATTAGGGTTCCGTTCAATAATTGAGGAAAATTGAAAAAGTAGTATATACCAAACCAAAAAGGTATCTTCACCACTTGCCGTACCATACAGTCCCAAAGAAAAAAAACACTATTTCTACAAATCAGACAAGCATGAGTTTGACCAGACACCGACAGTGTCACCTGTCTCTGACTGACAGTCTCTGACTAACCGTTAGAGGATAACAGTCGTGATTATATGTATGTATTTAATGCAACGTTAAAATGTCATGTCCTTTGATAATTTCAAAAAAACAGTGTTCAAAATTACAGAAATCCAATTCATATCCATTGTAATTCGGTTAGAGAGAAGGCAGCTGGAGTCAGTTATTGTTTCTATAAGCTTGGAAACTTATTAATAATATTATCGTTAGTAATCATCGTCAACCAATATCGACGACGACTGCTGGACAGCCTATACGTTTTACTTATGTCTTGCTTTCTGGGGTGGGCTCTAACCAAATTGGGAAAGAGGGCAATAATCGTTTATGAGGTCGCCGGATCGATCCCATCGCCTGTACACTGAGTTTGAATAAAAATTTAAGTACAGTTGTTTGTGAATATCAGGCTCCTTCCTTCGCCACCGAGCTCCCGTGTTTCATGCGTGATATTCATAATATGTTAATGTTATAAAATAATAATGATTTTCTATTCTATACTGCTTTAAACTTCAAGTAAGAATGCATCGATTCTATTCTTTCGTGTAAGCGCTATCACCGTCAAAGATTAAGAAAGATAGTTCGTGATACAAAATTATCTAAGGTTGACCATGAAAGCGGAACCAATTTTCTAATACGGTTCGGACGTAACGCACAGCGTGATCTTCGGGATTTATTCATAACTCAATACCGTGACTATAGTCGATTCCAAAATTATTTGAAACCGGTATAACGTACAATACCGTTTTCTCTTACTTTTATACAGGAAGAACTACTTTGAACAGCAAAATCCTTTACCTATATCCAATTATTTCCGTTTTTCGTTTTGTTCATTGCTTATTAATAAAGCAGTTTTTGTATAGCCTACGAAGTTTCGCCGATGACGGGATCAAAACAGTTCGGAAGAAAAATGTTGTGGTAGGTGAAGACAAAACTCATAAAGAAGTTCAATCTTCTCATCACCAAGATTATAGTTGTTAAAAATAGCGTAACCACCCAATTTTGTAAAGCCCTGACATTTAAGTTTATAAAAGTTTAAAAATAAAACATTTCAATAATGCGGTCCTAAAATAATCGTTGAAATGGTAAGTAGCTAAGTAAGATCATATAAGTTCCTAAAAAGATACGTAAGTCTAGTACTTATGTACAGTCGAGTTCAAAAATATGTATGTCCGTTTGACAGTAAATGTGCATATATATTTTTGAACTTGACAGTACTAATATTTATTTACCGCACGCTCTTAATTTTTCTTGTTGACTGTACAGAAAAACATGCCTTTTTGTACTGATACAATTATGACATTAATAAAATGTTTTTGTACAGCTTGTGGTAAAATTTGATGCACCTGTAATATTACTACTTAAATACTTATTTACACCTGCTTTGGTGAAAGTTTAAATTTATTACTTCGTTAACCTAGTCACACCTTTAATAGAAAAGGCTATTTACTAGAAAATGCATATTAAATGAAAGCGAACACTTTTTAATAATAGGTCTGTACCTATGAAATTGGTGTTTTGTATGGAGATTTTGGGGAAGTCTGCATTTTGCATACTAACATTTTTTCAGATTTCTTCACAACGACAAATCCAGAGATAATAATTTTTGCCATGTATCATTACATTAGACACGCTTTAGCAATATGCAAATGCAATGCAAATCAAATGATGTATTCGGGAGGCAGTTAAAAATAATTGTCTTTGTGTCTAATTTTAACACAATTAAACATACAAAAAAATATCAAATTAAATAATACGAGCTCAAATATATGGTCTATTTTTAGAAGAAGCAATTAATTTATAAGAATATTCTGAAACTTAATAGTTACGGACAAATTGCTAAGACAGAATAAAAACACCAATTTCATAGGTAAGGATCCAATAGTTACAGACAAAATACTAAGAGAGAAAAAACACCAATTTCATAGGGAAATACCTATTATCTATCTAGTGGCATACGGCTAGCTTCAACCTAGGTCTTGAATACGTTTCATGATAGTAGGTACTGATTTCACGACAAATACAGGGAATTTCAAGAATTTTGATAATTTACGGCCCATTTTGTATAAAAAAATCTCAAAATTACCAGTATACTTCGTATGAATTTTGTATTTAATTTGCATGTTTTACGACTTGCAGTCATATGCGAAATAATGTTTTCAAAATCGCAAGATATTTGAAGGTACAGTCAACTCCAAAAATATGTAACCAATTTTGGTAATAAATTACTATATTCGCAGGAAATAAAGGTTGTCGCTTCTAAAATGTGAACACATTTTTTGGTACTCGACTGTACAAACAACTTTCATCTTTCTATAATGAATGTCATTTCATCATACAACCACTCTAGAATGCAAATATTAGAGGTAACATTCCTTGCCGCCTACTCCCTATGCCTTGCGTTACCGGTATAACATTGTCTTGCTGAGGACATTCTAGAAATTATAATTATACTAGTGGATTCCCGTGGTTTCACTTAGGCGGTACCCGTTCCCGTAGGAATATCGGGATAAAAAGTCTATGTCCTTTCGTAGGCTCTAGACTATCTGTGTACCAAATTTTAATTAAATCGGTTTACTAGTTTTGATATGACATTAAGATCGACAGATATACAGAGTTACTGTCGCATTTATAATATTAGTATGGATTTAAATTGATTGTTGTATGTTTCTCTATACCAATAAAATGGCAAACATACAGACAACGTGCATAGCGAATTACTTAAAAACTTTTCTCTACACTTATGTCGTATTGGAATTAGGATCTCAAAGGTTCACATATTTTTACCAGGGAATTCAAACCACACACATACATATATCAACACGTTACTTCCCCCGAAGGGGTGGGCAGAAGTGTTAGCATCCATATTTCGCTTGATATGTTAGGGCCCCGCGTAACAGGTGGCCTGCTGCCATGCACCGGGCACAATGCGAGGCAAGCGATATTCAAAATGCTGTACGTGAGTTTTTTTCAACTTAGTGGTACAGGCTGTAGGATCGATCCCGCGAGTCCCGCTTCCTCTCGAAGGAGTAGTGCCCCGCCCGTCCCAACTCGGCTATCGGTGCCTAATTCAAACTACCGGGAACATTATACTTTTCTTAATTAACCAGATAAAAAAAAATACATTTCCAAAATAATTCAATTAAACATTTTACAAGCCTCAGCGGCTTTTATTATATACTTAATTAGTCTACGTTATAAATAGGTACATATAAACACATATACTCGCATTCCTTCCGTTCTTAAAAGATTACAAAATTATTCACTTATCTAAAAATATTTATTTATTTATTGTACACAACAATTAAACAGAAACAACACATCAATAAAATAGAAAGTACAAAGGGTGTGGCTTATTCCTAAAGAAATCTCTACCAGCCCACCTGCGATAGGAGACAGTATGGCATGAAACATAATTGTCGCGTGTACACTATAAATACTATATATACTTAACATACCATATTAATACCACACATACATACTTAAGTAAACATCACTAGACGTCCAAGAATTGATTTAAGTAGTGAGTCTTTAGTTTCCGGCTTATATAACAGGGCTTAATAATATCCAAGTCTCGAAAATCGGGAGATAGTTCATTCATAAGCCGAGGAACTAGGTTGGCGGTGGTTCGTTCTCCGTAAATGTTTACGCTCGCACCAATCAGAGTACTAAACAACAACACAACTAGATACACACTTAAAACAACTAGATTCTTACAATCGTCACATGTCATTGTGACCTAGGCGACTGTTTCTACATACCATGAGATGGGCAGTTTGTTGTATGTTTTCATAAAAACCAATCTCAGCTTTCCACAACATTTTTCCAATGTTGCAAAATTTTCCGAATACCTAGGTACTTCCCTTACACAGACATTGTGTTGAAAACTGAAGTGTTTGTAACACGATCGTTGCGAGCACTAAATAACTGTTGAAATAATAATTTGCGATGGAGTAAACGTGTGTGTTTACATAACTTTGCGCAGGAGTCGAAATTTAACAGATGTGCGCCGGGGGCGAATGTAAGACAATATCGAACGGCGCGGCGCGTGCGTTCTATTGATTTTAACGGCTTATTTCGAACCTCCATAAAGATAACAATCAAAATATTATTTTGGAGTGGATTTTTTTCAAAAAATAAAAAACTATCAGCGTCGTGGCCATGTAGATATGGTGAAACCAGCTCAAAGTAAAAAATAATAGGTCTTTACCTATGAAATTGCCGTTTTTTTTGTTTGTAACTATAAAGTTTCAGAACATTTATATAAAATAATTACCTCCTCTAAAAATAGACCATATTTTGAGCGCTTTTGATTTGTTTTGGTAATTTGTTGTAAGTTAAATTGTGTTAAAATTAGAAACGAAGACAACTCTTTTTAAGTTCCTCCCGAACACATCATTTGATTTGCAATCACTTAAAAACGATAAATAATTTTTATGAAGAGTGTTATCACACATATTGCCAAAGCTTGTCTTATGATACATGCCAAAAATTATTATCTCTGGATATGTCGTTGTGGAGAAATCTGAAAAAATGTTAATATGAAAAATGCGGACTACTCCAACATCTTCATACAAAACGGCAATTTCATAGGTAAGGACCTATTATTCTTTAGATTACAAATGAATGTCCCTCATTCAGGGCAGGATTGGAATAAACCGTATTTTCGTAAAAGTGGGGTAGGTATCGATCGGCACTGATTCACTCTCGTTATTTTGGGGTGCCAGGACGCGGGATGTGTACATCTGGTGTTGTTTTAATGACGCAGTAAAACTATTTCCAGGAATAAAACTGAAGAGATCCTTCTTCTAAATATGGGTTGAATAACTTTCCAAATGTCTATTATTAAGGAAGTAATTGAAGAACATGATGGCGTAGTGGTTAGGACGCTTAAGCTTTCGATATCGAACACAAAGCTACCTTCGCCATGGTCAGGCCTTGGATGGGTGACCAAAACTTTGTGATCTCGATCTCCGTGCTTCGGAAGGCACATTAAGCCGCTGGTCCCGGTCGCTATTGCAACCGTTTCTACCCCTCAACCCACATTGGGCCAGCGTGGTGGTGTTACGGCCCATACGACTCGTGTGTTTCCTCATGAGGAAGTCCTGTGCCCAGCAGTGGGAGTTACATAGACTGAGAACGAAGGATCTAATTACATTTATTCAGCTTAATTCAGCGGTTTCTATGTAAAGCGTCCAGACCAGAAGCGGAATACTCATACAAACTGGCGTTTATATGGAGTACATGAACATATGAACAAACGTAATTTGTCTTAAAACAACTAATTTGTTGATAAAACAAAATCTTAGGTACCTACTTATATCTAATTATATCGATTCGACGAGCGACGAGAGTGAACGTTAACTCTACCTCACTCACTCTACCACCTCACTCACCTCTCAATGATAAAGCCAAAATCTACCTCTCAAGGATTTAGGGGGGCGTTGCTACCTTCATGGATACAGCAATTTAAACATACGTATCAATGGATTCCGTATATCGTTCAGGAACGTGTTATTAAGCTCCTATATCTTGTGGTCACTTTGGAATGTGATCCATATGACACCACAGTGTATTGCCGAGTCTCATTACCTCAAATTGGCTATTACATCGGCGCGTGCGCATTGCTATTCACAGGCGGGTGTACACATTGTGCAGGATTTTTTGAAGAGCTAAAAACTTCGCCTCTGAAGAACAAAAGAAAAAAGAACAGTAACAGTAAAGTATGTATTTATCTATTTAATATATTTATCCGTCATCTAGTGTCCGTAACACAAGCAGCATTAGTTGCTTAAAATGGGGCTAGTTGATAGGTGTGAATGTCTGAGGATATTATTATTATTAGTAAAATAAAAAAATCTGCAAGATTAACTGCAAAAATTTGACGACCTCCGTGGCCGAGTGGTTTGTATGTTAATTTGTAGGTTGTCCCCGACTCGAGGGGTTCTGGGTCTGAATCCTAGTAGATGATGTTTGTAATCCAAATGTTTATATGACGAATTGGTATTTGTTCCCCAGTCTTGTTTTATTTTTTGTGGAAGTATCCGTCCATCCTAAGCCTATATACGTCCCACTGCTGGGCACAACCTTTCCTCTTAGAGAATCACATGAGAAGTACTCGTATGAGCCATAACATCACCCAATGCGGGTTGGTGTAAGTATATTAAGAATATTAATTCAAGTACCTATTGTTTTTATACTTCCGTCATCTAGTAACCATTACAGCGACATATGAAGGTGCCTTATTTAGACCAGTTGACAGTCATAAATGTCGGAAGATCTTAATATTTATTATATTGCTGCAAATAATTGTTATTGAATAAATTAACTTAAGATTAATAAAACTTAAGTCCAGTTTCATATGAATCATAGCGATGTATAAGAATTATTCAAAAATATAGTGAGGACTACGATATACTTTTAATTCTAATTAAAAAAAAAATACTGTCTATTTTCAATCTACAGTCTTAAATTCATTATTCGTCCTCACCGTACAAAGGCCATCTGCTGGGCACAGGCCTTCCTCATGGAGAAACACATGAGGAGTATGGGCCGTAACACCACCACGATGGCCCAATGCGGGTTGGTGGGTAGAAACGGTTGCAATAGCGACCGGGACCAACGGCTTAACGTGCCTTCCGAAGCACGGAGGAGATCGAGATCACAAAGTTTTGGTAACCCATCCACGGCCTGACCATGTCGAAGGTAGCTTTGTTTTCGATCCAAAGCCAAAGCATACTTACCACTAGGCCACCGAATTCCTCCTTCATGGTTATTTCTTACACAAAGAAAGTTAATAAAAAATAAAATTATTAATTATTTTCTTTTAATGAATTTTGTTCGTTGGTTCTACTCAAGCAAAATATTGTTATGGTTTTATTTTGTGGGATTTAACGCCTACCTTTCACATATAGGCGTTAAGATGTATAACTAGATAATTATGTTAGTCTTGAAACTCAAAGAAACAAAAGCAAAACAAGGCAACTTGAAGGTGAGTTTAAAAACCAATTGGTTTAATCTTTGCCTACCTCACTAAAAAAAATAAAAGAATAAAGGTGTTAATTTATATATAATATGGTACGTATGTGTTGGATTGAATCCTGATAGCCAATGTGCAAAAGTACGTTATTACGCTAAGTGCGCCGTATCAGATGTATCTGGCGAGATAGACGCAGAGGATGCAATTTGAGATGCGCATACGCAACGGTTCAACTGCATCGGAAATTGCTTCACAATCTTAGCCTTGCCTGGTACTCGCTTCGAGCATGGGCATGTATAGCTTATATTTAAGCATAATACAGAGACGGTAGGATAAACTAAAAACCAATCGTATTTTAAAACCAATAAAGATGAAATTGGAATTTGAATAAAATTTTATATTGTATATAATTTGAATTAATACAGTCCCATAAAAATCACTTTATTTAAAACATTGAGAAGTAAATAAGAATCGGTTGTTTTTTTCTTATTTAAATGTTGTATAAAATAATAATGATCATCTTATTTTTGACGTATTTTTCAACATCCTATAAGTTACTTAATAACATTTATATTGTTAGCTCATTTACACATCACTGGCTTACAGACAGACAAAATGTGCATATATCTGCTATATATCTTAGATTCTGCTATGAGAACTTAGATCTGCTGTATTATATATCTGTTTACCTCTTCGGGAATTGGGACAGGATTATATGTTGGGCACTGTCGGGCACTTCCTCCCGGAGAAGCACATGAGGAGTATGGGTCGCAGCACCACCACGCTGTCCCAATGCGGGTAGGTGGGGTGCCTTGAGGGTCAGCAAGAACACCGGTTTTCGCAAAAATGGATGTTTCTTTTAAGTCTGATGCTGGTTTTCTACAGGTTAACCAATTAGTCTTATTACTACATATATTATTTTCGTTTTAAATCCATGACAAAATAAGATAAATTCGATACCTATTAATAGACATTCGAGTTTCTCACAGACTCCCCTACTAAAGGCGGAAACCACGGCTGATACTCGAGACATCCTCGTGAGAACGTGAGAAAAAACACCCCCTATAAATAAATTTGATCTATTGTGATATAAGAATCGAGTAGCTCCATTTTTTGTAGATTGGGAAATCTAATAATTATTCAAGTTCGGTTAATTGAGAACATGAACAACCTTTTTTTATGGGATAGGGCAAGCGAGTAGACGGGTCGCCTGATGTTAAGCAACTACAGCCGCCCATGGACACTCGCATCACCACTGGGGTCACAAATGCGTTGCCGGCCTTTTAAATGGGAATACGCTCTTTTCTTGAAGGTTTTTAAGTCATACTGGTCCGGAAAATCCTTCCAAAACATTCAATTAACAAAACACTAACCTGCGACTAAAAAGGCATTGAAAAATGGAATTTTCCCACTTAATAATCATCATTATCATCATAATTTAGATGTATGCATTTCGTTTTTTTATCCATAATTAGATTATGAAAATAAGCACTAAGGCTAATATTAGGTCCTTACCTATGAAATTGGTGTTTTGTATGGAGATTATGGGGATGTCTGCATTTACATACTAACATTTTAACAGTTTTCTTCATAACGACAAATCCAGAGATAATAATATTTGGCATGTATCATTAGACAAGCTTTAGCAATATGTGAGTGAACACGCTTGATAAAAATTATTTATCGTTTTTATGTTAATGCAAATCAAATGATGTATTCGGGAGGCATTCTAAAAATAATTGTCTTTGTGTCTAATTTTAACACAAATAAACTTACAAAAAATTATCAAATTAAATAATACGCTCTCAAATATATGGTCTATTTTTAGAAGAGGCAATTATTTTATAAGAATGTTCTGTATATTAATAGTTACGGATAAATTGCTAAGACAGAATAAAAACACCAATTTCATAGGTAAGGACCCAATATCTAACGAGATACGTGTAAAAAGTTAATATACGTAATATATTGTATTCACCACTCCAGTGTTATTAGTTTATAATTCTAATATTTACGTTATGTACCGAAATCGTGACGCGCGATCGTTCCTAACCCAGCCTGTCCATTCTTACCATAAATTGTTGTTTACTAGTTAGTTTTATAATCTAAATCTTTATTTAAAATTAACAATGAGAGAGTCTCGTGTTGGTCTGGGACACAAAAAGAATGAACCAACTAATTTTCATGCCTAGCATGTCGTATAAGGCGACTAAGGGCGTATTGGGTACTGGGTCTGTGATTGTGTAGGCGATGAGCTAGCCACTTGTTACTACTCTTTCACGATTTTTCATCTGACCAAACCCAATTTTTGTTTGGCTAAATGTGGTCTTAAGGAACACAGTGCTCCATGGACTCTGCCTATTATTATTGATTATAGGCGGGATTTTATGTATGTGTGTGTACACAAAAACTTAAGTTATACCCATACTTTCAAGGCATCCTTTATTTTGATTCGCCCTAATGGTTTCCTATCATTGACCTTCTCCCGAATAAAATGAAACCTTACATCGATGTGTTTAATTCGATTGTGATGGATAGGGTTGGAAGTTAACGCAAGTGCACTTTGACTGTCGGAAAATAAAACAACTTTGTAGAGTTCACCTGCAAGCTCGGCATAAAGACGTCTGAGAAAACAGACCTCCTTGACAGTGCTGGAAAGAGCCCTGTATTCAGCCTCAGCAGACGAAAGAGAAACGGTTGGCTGCTTACGCTTTCAGGGCATCCTTTATGTTTGATTCGCCCTTGGTTTGGTCAATATATCGGCAGGTAATTTATCTGTCCACAGATACTTTACCAATACAGTTCCATTATAAATATTACAGGGTTGCATGTCTGACGAATACATACACATATAGGTACTTAGACTCACTAATCTCACTTTTATTTAATAATAAGTCCAAGGCTCAGTGCAATGTCCAGTCGCGTCCCACACTCGGCCCAGTTTTCTTTATTGTAGTTAAGTTTATGGCATTAGAAACTCTAAATGTGTGACGTCTCAGTTTGACCAACGGTTAATTTGCGATAAAAATAATGACATATGCGAAGCAATAACAGCTAGCCTACTCCTGAACACAATACCGATCGATCGACATGGAGATTGTGATGTTTCTAACTCTTAAATGGGTTCAAATTATGCGGATATTGAGTGGCTTCAATGGCATTGAGCTTAGTTGAAATTAGTACTCCCATACCACCTCTCTAGTCTCGTCATTTTAAGATATTGGATTGAGTTATTATTGATTTTTGATTGAGATTGCGTTCGAGAGTAGGCTAGCAGCTATCAAATCTATTTTCAACTTTCACCATTTCCTTAATCCTACCATTTAGTAGACACTATACGATAGATAAATTCTTAAATTGTCTATAATCATTTAATTAATAGATTTTTTTACTATTGGTCAAGCTGACGTAACACATTTTGTATGATACATTTACGCTATTTTAACCATTTAGTACATGTAACTACGGATAAAAAATCTAGCCCTATGTTATTTCTGAATAAAACAGAATCAGTAGCAATAATTCATTATCGCATAACACGCTGCAAGAATTTCGTTCTGAGAAATGGACTTTATAAGTCAAGAATTAGAGTTGTTTTATAAAACAAACCAGAATTGGAGTTGTTGTGTTATAACAGGCTATGTCAAATGACGTGTTCATTGCAGAGTAAGCAGGGTTGTCAGGTTTGTCAGATTTAAGAGCAGATCAACAAGCTCGAAAAGCACATTAAAGCGGTAGCCGAGTTGGGATAGACGGGGCACTACTCGTTCGAGAGGTCGCGGTTTGGATCCCACCGCCTATACCACTGAGTTTGAATAAAACTTATGTGCAGTTGATTGTGAATATCGCTTGCCTCACATAGCGCTCGGTGCATGGCAACAGACTCGCCACCTGTTACGTGGGGACTTAACCTAACCCTCTGCCTACCCCTTCAGGCAAGAGGCTGATAAATGTTATTTTATGTTAAAAAAATGTATCCATAAATTTTTTTTTTAATCTTACCGATACCGATATCATGTGAAAGAGGAAAGTGGAACTGCTTGGAACTTGCTCGTTAAAGGAGAGCGTAGCAATTACTGAATACTTATGAGACTTATGAATATTTTGTTCGTTTTGGATTTTCATTTATTTCAAACAATTAACTTGACCTTAGCTTTGTTCTTTTCTTAAAGAACTAAAACGTAACAGCCCTAAATAGGAGGAAGTACGGTTCGCGGCGCAAGCGCATACCGCAGCGCTGTGACTGATGGGTGACAGTGACAATAACAGGGCAGATCAAGTCACTTTTTAAAAAAATTCTAAGGAATGTATTCTGTGTCCATAAAAAGGACGTAGTAATTACTCCATCTCATGATGTGTAAGAAGTGAAAAAAATGAAGGTAGGTAGGATCCGGTATAAAATGTCGCTACTGCTTTCTCCACGGCATTTATAATCTAGATAAGTAAAATTCATGAAAATTAACGCAGTTATCAAAATTTTTGTTTATTAAATTCTCTCTCTCTCAATCTCTCTGTAGTTTGTCCCACTTATCTGAAGATCGTGGTCAGTAGTAAAGTTGCATCTGGATCGGATAATTTCCTTCACCGGTTTCTGTCCACCGCGTCTCTTACAACCATGTGGAGCTTGGAGGATGAAGAGTCCTTCACTTGATCGCTCCATCTCGTTGGTGAACGAACACGCGATCTTTTGCCTTCGGTGTTCCCAACTACAATCAGTTTTTCCAAACTATCGGACGATAGACAGAGGGGACCCTCTGCGAACGGTGTGGCCGAAATATGAAGGAATGCGCTGCTGACTTATGGTGGACAAACGAGCCTTTACTTGTAGCTAAGTTAGATTGACACATTGGTTTATGGTACTCTAAGCATTCGTCTCCAGCACCACACCTCGAATGCATTAATCCTTTGTCTTTCTCTGGCTAGGATTGTCCACGTTTCTACTCCATGTAGGAAGATAGGGAATACTATGTATTGCTCGTGTTAGTCTCATCTTGGTTTTGTACCATCCCTCTTCTTAATGTTATTTAACCGGGTCATAGCATTCTTCCCCACTCCGATGCGCCTTTTCACCTGGGGGACGCCGCTGCCGTCTTTACAAATCAGGGAGCCCAAGTAAATGGGGTCGACGATGTCAATGCCAGGAATGTTGCCGGTGACATTAAGGGTCCGGCGAACAGTGAATTTTTTATACAAACGTAATACCAAAATCATTTTCAATTTGAGAATATCTGGACATATCATCGCTGTTATTCGTATTCAGAAAGTATTTTTCTATGTTTCTGTAAAAAAAAATTGTTCAAAATATTTATAAACTTATAAATAAAGCGATTATATTTGGTAAATTTTTCGACGTTTTCGGACCATTTTCCGCTTATTTGTTTCATATTAAGAACGCAATTAATCATTATGTAATTTTAACAGAAACATAGAAAAATACTTTCTTAATCCGAATAACAGAGATGATTTGTCCAGATATTCTCAAATTGAAAATAATTTTGGTATTACGTTTGTATGAAAAATTCACTGTTCGCCGGACCCTTAATTTGTTAGTTTGCCGGCTCGATCCACTATCATCACCTTGGTTTTAGATCTGTTCACTGCAAGTCTAATGTTGCCACATTCCAATTCTAGTCTTTGGAACAGTACGCTCATCTTCTATAGAGGTTGCCAGGTTATGGTAACAAAACAAAGTATTTTTTACAAAACTTTACTATGTTTCATTAGTTCTGCTGAAGAATAACGTAATGACCACAATTTTATTTATGAAATTTAGGTTAATGACTTCTCATAACGAGTTGATTTACATTTCAGTCACGAAATAATTTTACATTGGTCATTAATATTTTATGTCTAAGTTGGAAACGTGTGTACAAACAAATGCAATGTTGCCACAGATAACAACAAACAAAAAGAATTCATAGACTGGTAGTTGCAAAAACACAAAAATAATAAAATATATGTATAATTGACGAAAGTCTCTGTCTACCCCTTAAAGTAATGATATCTTTGTTTGTTATCAATGATATCAGGCAGAACTTTACCAAAAAAAGTCAAATAAAAATGGCAGCAAACGAAATAACAAATGCAGACAACGATGTACCCAGTCAAATCCCGAACTCTCCGTCTAATTATTATCTAGCAACGAAGCAAGTAAGCGGACCTAGCTGCTAGTACTATAACAGTGACACTCTATGGGTGGTGTGTCACAGGATGCGCGAATATGACCCCTTTGTTTTAAATCCCCGGATTAATTACATGCTATTGTCTCCTTGTTTGTGGAACAGTTTTCAGGCTAATAATAGATTTACTACACAAAGTGTAAGAGGGGAACCCTCATTTAATCACCTATTATTTTATTGTCAGTAAAAACGGCTAGAAGTATTTTGACACGAACAGTTAGGAAGCTATATCCGCTCGAATGTGAGTGAATAATGCTCGCATAATTATGTTGTGTTATTTTGTTTTACATATATGTTAGCAATTAAATACATTTATGATAGCATTTACAGGTTGCAGTTAGTTCCCAAAGTAATATAATGTAAAGTTTTTTTGTTTTGCCCCTGGAGGATGTTTAGGCCTCTTTGTTTATATCTATGGTTTTATTTTGCTTTTATATCAAAAACGATTGTAAGATTATGTGAGTAAAAGTTATATCTGTCAGTATACCAAAAGCCTATATTTCTTTCCATTCACCGATTATTTCAACCACGGTGTATTTATTACTTCTAAACATATATTAACCACAGCACATAGCACAGTCTTTCCGCAGGATAAAAGTGATATATTCTTAATTTGTCGTAGTTTGCAAATAATCTTCATGAAAAAAGGGCCAATTCCCAGATAAAAGCCCGGTAATGCACTTATGACTCCTTTGGGGTTGCGAATGTCAATGGGCAGCGGTCGTTGCTTCCCATCAGGTGACCTGTCAGCTTGTCAGCCACATAACTCATAAAAAAACGTTTAAGTCTAGTATGCGTTTGGGACTACTCACACTTATTCAGCTGCATTCAGCGTTTGTCCAAAGAAAACCCTAGTTTTGTATGGAACTTGTTCAGCTTTCCGCGTCCGTTCAGCCGCGTAAGCTTCTCATGTAAAATTGACGTTTTACTATCGTTTACTCCATTCAGTGTAGTAGTCCCTTAATAGTAATTATGGACGTTTTTTCTCATTATATTGGCACCATGAATTTCCCAGGATAAATACGATAATGTCCAGCGAGTGATTTTTGCTTATTTGGTTAGTTATGATTTGACATTATGAGGTTAATGATAAAGCAACTAATAATTTTTACGTTACTGCGATGAGTTTCATACTCCCAGAACATATTTAGTGAGAGCACTAAAGGTACACGTATCAAGTCTGCTTGCTTGATTAACTACAGTTGGCTAGGCTAGTTGACTCTTTTTTTAATGGGCCCTAATGATTTATTACTGTTAGCCATCACCATAAAAAATTATATAATTTTTTTGAGGCCTTATAATCACGATAAATTTTAAATTACATTTGTGCTTAACTGTCAAAAGCGCTTTCGGTCATGATGGTCTATGAATTATCTGTGCCGTAAAGTCACGATTTTGGTAAACAATTCAATAGTCAAGCCGACAGATATGCTTGATTGGTTGCGACTGGCGTTTGACGAATTTTGATCATGCGTAGTAATTGTTTACATAATATGACGCGTAACTTCACTAATTTCACGAACATGGTGGATAGCATTTTTGGCAGATGAAAAAAGAAGTAAAACATACAACATACATTTCTACATCAATCGCCTATTTATATTGATTGAACTTAGTATATTTCGGACTCTATGAAAATAATGTTTAACTCACATAGTATTTAACTATGTGAATTAAACATTATTTTCATTAGTTTTGATATGAGTCAACTAGCTTATTAGGTAGGTACTTGTAAGTGCAACAGGGCCCCGATCGCAGTAATTAACGTACTTACTACAACCAAATGATAGTCGAAAACGTTATGGTCCATCCACACGCCACGAGGAGATACGAGCCAACGCGAGTACGAGATTATGGAGTGTGTATGGGCGCGTTAGGATAGGAGATAGGAGCCCTGCTTGCTTAAAAACTATTTAAGAGTTTATTTTGTGAGAATAACAGCAACTCTGTAATGTATAATTTCACCCTCTGTTTTAAGATTAATTATACTCCTGACATGTGTATGAAAAAAAAGATTAACATTGTTTATTTTCCTACATCACTATGTAACATTAAAAAAATATTAAGCAAGCAGTGCATGAAGAAAAGAACATTACTATCCAAGCATTTAGTTTACGCAAGTAGGTTATACATTTCCTACTATATTAACGTGTATGCCCAGCGCATAGTGCGAAAAATATCGTTATAATATTAGGTCCTTGCCTATGATATTGGTGTTTTGTATGGAGATTTTAGGGATGTCTGCATTTTACATACTAACATTTTTTTATTTTTTTTTATTTATTTATGGCAACAAACAGTCGCACATGGAAAAAGTAGTACTATGGTTACAGAATATAATATTTTTCATTGACCTATAGTGCCAGTAATTTAATCAGTTTTAATTAATTTTATCAGTTTTCTTCACAACGACAAATCCAGAGATAATATTTGGCATGTATCATTAGACAAGCTTAAGCAATATGTGTGTGAACACGCTAAATAAAAATTATTCATCGTTTTTATGTTAATGCAAATCAAATTATGTATTCGGGAGGCAGTTAAAAATAATTGTCTAATTTTAACACAATTAAACTTACAAAAAATTATCAAATTAAATAATACGAGCTCAAATATATGGTCTATTTTTAGAAGAGGCAATTAATTTATAAGAATGTTCTGAACCTTAATAGTTACGGATAAATTGCTAAGACAGAATAAAAGCACCAATTTCATAGGTAAGGACCCAATATTACGCATTTTCGTTAATATTAATACTTACGCCTGGAGTAAAGAAAAAGAAAATATCCACTAACCACTTCTGCTTTTTATTCAGTAGTTTATTTTTTCAAACCTTTTTGGAAGTTTTTAAATCAGTTCTTAATTCAAATAGCTAGTTCTCCACAGTGGTAGTTTTGTTTCGTAAAATGATAGTTCCATATTTAAAACTTGCTACTCCTTGCTGGCCGTTAGACCTAAAGCATAGTACCTATTTTGTTCATATGGAAAATGCGTTTTCTATCCGTTACATGACATTCTTAGAACTTTTTTTTTGTTGAAGGAGGCCATTCTGTTTACAGACCGGACCACTGCCTAGGATAAGGGCCGTGTGGGACTTGCTCAGCTCACCGCTGATGAGAAACGAATAGATTATTTCTCCTCGGTGACTGCCAATGTTCGGGTGAAGGTCTGCGGACTTCCGTTGGCGACCGGGAGGGGCCGCCGCGCCCGTCCGGGTTTTCATCCGACATGATGTTACAGTTCATTGACTATGTGAAAGGTCGGCACGGTCACAAAACAATACAATCGGGGCAATTAAAGATTCGTCACCTTAAAATACAAATTTGATTGCACGGGGAGGTAATGCTTAGATTAAAAACCAAAGAGCACGGTAATATCAATCATGACAACATTTCACATGAAATGAAATTGAAATGTAGAAATGAAACGATGTCGTATTGACGTTTGCAATTATTAGCAAGGCATATGACATTATAATCGGCCTAATGATTTTAATTTATAGTAGTGACATTTAGTTTTATTTTCTTAAAAAGAGAGAAACCCTCCAGTAATGATGGTAAAGGTTAATTCACCAAAGTTTTCGCCTTCCCCAAAATATCCAATGAAACTGCTTAGTTCATCTGCGGTCACTAATAAAAATTAGGGTCAATTAAAAACAAGTAGTTTTCGTATATTATACAAAAGTTTATTGCCTGCATGTGAGTGTTATAAAATCATAAAAACAGAATATACTGACATATAGATCACTAGACAGCTTGAAAATGCGATACCGTTTTTGAATTGTGAATGTGTGCGTTAACTAGTTGCATCCATAAGTCTTCCAAAAAATATCGATAGTTGCAGTTACAGCTTGAAAAAAGTGTTTATAATTATCTCTTTTTAATTTTGAGTTATATTTTTTATTGAAGTCTTGTCGAAACTAGAACGGAAGCGAAATTTTTATAACTTACTAACGTGACTTAAAAGTATGTTATTAAAATATTAAAAATTTTCACCAAAAACAAACGCTTCATTGTTGTACCAAGTTTGTACGTATTTACCTGTGAATGTGCAATTTTCAGGTTTATCGGTAAAATTAACACCACAGTCAATTACAGAAAGAACACGTCACCTTCATAGGACTTGATTTTAAACATTTTTTTCTATCTTCAGTCTCACCTCTACAATTTTATTAAAATGTATAAATATGGGTGTTATTTAAACGGTTACGCAAAATATTCGAATTTGGTCAGCTAAAATAACTAATTAGTCAGCAACTTATGGACTGCAAATATATCTAAAATGGTCAGCAAAATAACTAATTGGGCAGCAACTCAAATGAGTTCTCTGCTGCCAAATTGTTAAATATATGTTTTAATGACACAAATATTTATGTATAAATAATGTTTTTAAGGCTTCATTCTGCTGATCAAATAATTCAATTACAGAAAGAACACGTCACCTTTTTATGATTCAATCATTTCAACTAAAAAAGCTCCACGACCACACAATAACATTATCATCTCTGAAGAGATAACTTTATACGTGCTGAATTTTGCTGAACTGTCAATCGCTATCCCTTTCAAGCTTGTTATATCTTCTTAAAAGATTATTTCGTCTCTATTTTCTTTGATCGTCTACTTAAATATGTCTATAATAAAATCAATATCGATATCTCTTACCCGATAACGAGCATCGATAAGTAATCGCAACCACTCGATACATCACATCGCGTCATATGATCGCCCATTGTCTCACACATCCTGCGCTATTGTGCGGGCTCAGTGATGCGAAAACTGTAAAGGAAACGCTTCAAGCGATACGATTTCAATTGAATCAATGACAATCAAGTTTCCAATAGATAATTTGAGAGCATCCACGTAGTTTATTTGGTCCTTAAGTGCTGTAGTGAGTGCAGTGATTTTAATAAAAACATAAATAAAAATTATCGTATCAAAGGCGCGTAATAGAAACTTAATGTGAAGAATAAAAAGCATCTTACTTAAAATCGTAAGTTTCTTTTCTTTAACAAATATTACGTAGGGTTCTTTTTTATATATTATATAGATTTTGAGAATAATTTTTTTGTGGTATTATATTAACTACTAGCTGTTGCCCGCGACTTCGTCTGCGGTTACTGTTTTTTTTAACTATCCCACGTTAAACGATGTTGACCAGAGATAATAAGGTATCACCATGCAAAATTTTATTGAAATCGGTCCAGCCATGCTGGAGATGAGCCCGTAAATACAGACAAACAGACAGAGAAACAAAGAATTAAAAAACATATATTTTGGTATTTTCCCTCTCATGCCACTGACTTGATTTTAAGCATTTTATTTTCTATGTACAGACATTTCACCTCTACAATTTTATTATAATGTATAAATATGGGTGTTATTTAAACGATTACGCAAAATATTCGAATTTGGTCAGCTAAAATAACTAATTGGTCAGCAACTTATGGACTGCAAATATATCTAAAATGGTCAGCAAAATAACTAATTGGGCAACAACTCAAATGTGTTCTCTGCTGCCAAATTTTTAAATATATGTTTTAATGACACAAATTTTAAGGGTTAATTAATCTGCTGACCAAATAATTATTCTACTGACAAAATAATGATTTTGTTGCCCAAATGATTTTTCTGCCTTATTAATTACTTCTCTTAACTAAATTAAGTAAATATAAACTTATAACGACACCTCACGCTTTGCGCCTCTGTTGGTTGAGCCCAATAAAATAGAAATTTCCTAGTTCTAACAATGAGACTTTTTAAATGATATTTGTCATCAAATCTTAACATTAATGTTCTACAAACAGGCACATTAAGGTTTGGGTTTTGAAAACACATACCTACATTTGTTTTAATTTACATAAAAAAAAATTTCATATTGCATGTTTTCAGTCAATCTGTCAACATCTATAATTAAAATTTAACCTATGTAGGTATAACAAATATGTATTAGAACAGCCATACACAAAGTGTGTTCCGCGGAACCCTAGATATTATTTACTATTAATTTATTAGTATTTACTTAATACCTAGTACTAATGAAGGTACTTTATGTTCCTTGCGTAAAACAGTAGATAGCAATCATATATTTTTTTTAACTATGACAAGTAAACTCTTGGCCTTCATCTCACCTGATGGTAAGTGACGATAAGTCGAAGGTGGAAGCGAGTTTCACCTGTACTCGTTATCCTCAAGAATTGAGGCACTGGCTATCTTGCCTCTGATTGCCGGAACACAACAATGCTTATAACATTATTATTATGGCGATAAATTTAGGTAAGACGGTGGTAGCTAGCCAAGCGGGCTTAGAAGCCCTACCACTAACCAAACCGAACAGAAAAACCCCTGCCCCCGTGGGGAATCGAACCCCGGTCCTCCCGATCTACACCCGGTGGTGTCAACCACTAGACCAGAGAGGCGGTTAAATATTTATTTATTGGTTAAATATTTATTGACATACTCACAGTCAATAAAATTTAACCACTAAATTCTAAGATAGGTTTTGTTATATCAAGAATAGGATAAGATTAGATATTTGAACATTACAGTCATAATTTTACACGTGTAAACTATTTCGTATCTACCAATCAAGCATAATCCCACCTGCTTTATAGACAGGTAAGTGATAACCATGGGCTTGAAACTACTGCATTAAGTGAGTACCCTGGAGACAACTGGCCGTTTGAACTAAAAAAATCACCCTGTACAGTCACGAGTATATACTTGTATTTACTTTTGAGTATAGACATGTATATATTTTTCACAGTAAATGTCTTCTATGGCTCGTGACTGTACACGTTCGGCAAACTGACGACTTCAACTGTAGATTGAAATAATCAATATCTTCTAACATTCACACCTATCAACTATTTTAAGCAACTAAAGCTGCTTTTGTTACGGACACTAGATGACGGATAAATATATTATGATTATATATAAACATCCAAGAATGGTGAACAAATGCCTGAAAATTTATCACCCAAACATTTGCCCCCACTGGGGATCGCACGCGATCGAAGGATCGACCACGGAGCTCGTCAACCAGAAAGCATGGAACACATATTATTAGAGAATGGAATGCGATTAAGAACTCAAGGTACGGCTTCTCCCAAACCGGAGGAATTTGTGGGCAAGCCCCTAACAAACATCATAACGTTTATGCCGGACATTTTGGAGATGGCAGGGAGGGCCAATTAGGGAAATTGCTGCATAAAAGATTCCAAAGGGTTGAAGTGATCTGAGTGGTCTATACATCAAAAGATCCTGAAAGACCCTGGTAGGGGAAAACCCTAGGGTAATTAGGCCGGCAACGCACTCGTGATTCCTTTGGTGTTGTGAGTGTTTTTGGGCGACGGTAATTGCCTAACATCAGGTGATTCGTCTGCTCGCTTGCCCCCTAAACCCCTAACCGAAGGGTAGGCAGAGGTGTTCAATACCCCCTTTTAGCCACATATGTTAGGTCTCCATATAACAGGTGGCGTTTCCATGCACCGGGCACAATGTGCGCAATATGAGGGCAAACGATATTTACAATGAACTGTACTTAAAATTTATTCAAACTCAGTGGTACAAAAATAGCTACCCGCCAGAGAAAAATTCTCCTGTAGCCTTGACGACCCATCACATTTCACGCCTTTTGCAAAACTTTTTCGGTGAAGCTGTAGAGACCTTAATGAGACTAGATAGAGTTGATGAAAAAAACGCGCGACTTCAAAACCGTGATTTTGGAGTGTGTGACTCTCGTGACTCTTAAGATTAAATAATTATTAATATGTTTTAAAATTCACAGTTCTATCACTTCTATTAAAGAGCCCATAGACGCTTGTGATATGGTTTAGATTAGGGATGAAAAATAAACAATGAACAGAACCCCTCGATATGGGGAAGACGACGCCAGGAAACCAGTGTCTAAACACTCGACTACAGAGTTGTCATAGATTGTCAGGGAATATATATAGGCAGCGGCGACCGGGAAAATTTGTTTAAACAGCTTCTAGGAACTCAAAATCACATGTTTTGATCACTCATCCAAGGACTAACCGTGACGAAAGTAGCTTTGTTTTCGATATCGAAAGCCATTACGCCAACGAGCTCATCAGGTTCACGTTGCCTTCATTGATTTCAGTTTAAGATAGCAATTTTTACTTAACTCTCTATCGGCTAAAATTGCTTTAGTAACGGCTGCACATTAATATCAATCTGGTATCTATAAACTCTGTAACTCAACAAATTAGTGGTAAAACAAGATCGGTAACAAATAAGCTAATGACCCCTAACTGATAAATTGTTGACCAATTCCGGGCTATTACTTAATCGGGAGATATCGTGGAATCGCCCGCATGGCTGTCAGGCACATCCCTCTTAATACAGTCGGCTGAAACTAAACTTCTCTTTCAAATATACCCTAGTCCTTTGTAATAAGGTCTAATTTACTTACCACCCGTTATATGGAGGTACCAATTCTATCAGCTCTTAATTTACATAAATGACTGGAGATTATTGGTAAAAGCTTATTCGTACAAATTGGAAGTCGAAATTCCATAGTATTCCGAGGGTCAAAAGGCAAGGAAACTTAGCTATTATTTTTAGTTCTTGCACATTTGCCAGTAGGTACCGATCTGAATTTACTTACCGGACCCACATGCTGTGACAACATAATATCTTATAACTTAATCGGCTATTTGCTAACTTACATTACATTATTATATCTAGCATCCTATTGGCATCCACTGCTGGACGTCATCATTAGTAATTGGCTTTATAAAGATTTTTTGCAGAAAAGTACGCATTGAGTTTAGGTCTGAGTGTGGTGGAGCCATCTCAGGAGCGGCTGCAGGGTTGCCAGACGTACGAGAATTTGTACCAAAATACGAGATTTTCAGTTTCTGTACAAGGTTGAAGATTAACCAAAGATTAGTACACTTAGTACGTGATTTTAAGAATAAAGACTGACTAAGTAATGACTAAATTCGTATAAGTGTACGAATTGTTAAGTCATTACTTAGTATGTCTTTGAATCATATAATAATCGTGTGTGTGTGAAGAGTCAAATTTTGGCAGAACGTACTATAGTTTTTACATCATTTCTATGACCGGTAGTCAGTAAGTTCCAATAAATTACTAAGAAGGAAATTTGTAGCTGGCTACAAAAATGTTTGAGTATTGGTTGTCCTAACAATATAATAATTTATTAGAAAATCATTTCTTCTGTAGCAATATGTCCACGGAAGCCCGAAAATAGACATTGTCCTTTCGAGTTATCGGAATAAATTCACTCCAGAATTACAGCTGATGAGCTATAATGATGGTTTTACCAATATCTCTGATGTTGAATATAATTAATGAAAACAATATAACTTTAAATTCTGTTCTGTTGTTTACTTATAAATCTCAATATGAATCTCTGTCAATTCAAATTTTTTATCTGTGATTGGCACCGAGCGCAAAGAACTACCCCAAGTAAAAAAAACCTCGCCATATAGTGGAAATACTTTTTTGTAATTTATTTTGGTTGTCTCTTAGATAGGTGTTTTAAAAGATTGTAATTATATTGAAAAATAGAAATCTACTCATCTTTTCAATTTATATTCTTGCTATATCATTCTAAAAATCTAGTTTTTATGACTGGACAAAACTTGGCAACCCTAGCGCGATCGCTGAGCGTAGGAACGAAAAGTAGTAAGTAACAGTATTTTGCATAGATTTAGAATTTTTTCGCTACGCTTAAAAGATACACGAAGAGTGGGAGCGAGAAATCCTAATATTTCTAATCAAGTACAAACCGTACGAGCATCGGCGCCGCCGGCGCCCCTTGCTTGCTAGATAGAATGACAACCCAAACAGTTCCCTGATAGACGAAAGCGATTTTGGACTTATCGTGTGTATTGCGTGTTATCTAATAAGTGTCATTGCTGGGTCCCACGCTTCTTCTTCAAACTACTTTTTTCCAGCTGACCTTCTTCACTTATCCCGGTCCTCGTCATCAAATTTATTCGTGGGTCATCAACCGACTCTTGACTTACACAGTTATACCGTACAACCATTACTTGCAGCGGTGGTCGTTTCCTTTGGAAATAGTTCTTGGTTCTTGGATACAGTAAAAGTATAGACAGCTAGTTAAACTGATAATTTTTAGTGCGTAACACTGCTTGAAGACGAAAGAAGAACAGATGTAGAATATTTAGCGGTTCTCAGATAAAAACTAAGTTCATTTTAGTCAAGACTCGGTATCATAACATTAACTTATAATATAAGTTTTATTTTACTTACATACACATACATACATATAATCACGACTATTATTCCGTAAGGGTTATTTGGAGACGAGGCAAAAGCACCGCAAACACAGAAACAAAACTCAAACAACAAATAAAACAAAAGTCCACTGCCATAGCCGCGCGTCAGCAAGCAGTGATATCACATCATGACACAATCATGTCATCAGTGTAGTTAAGAACATAACACAATTTTATGGCAAGGACGGATGGAACCCTTGCAGAGATTCTTGCCTGTATCTTCTCTTGACAAGGCCTCCCGGTAGTGAAAAGAGGAAGAATATGTAAAGGTGAACAAGTAGAGTTGTATGTATGTAATTTTTATAATTTTTTTTCTTACAACATTAATGATCTTTATAGACATACTATATTGCGAAGCGATATCCAGCTCCAAAAGTAAGTTCTCCTTGATTTTGTCCTTTAATTTAAGCAAAGGTAAATTGTTTTAACGCTTCCGATAAACCTCATATATGTAAGCTGTATGTAATTAAAAAAAATTATAAATCAAAACATACTGCTTACATCTTAAACTCTGCGCGTTACTAAATCAGGCGCGTGCACTTTACGACGCGAACTCCTGCGCATCCCGTTGGCGTTCTATTTTCAAAATGCCCCTGCGAAGCGATTCTTGATAAATGATTTGGACAAGATTTCTTCATTGCGCTTAAAATAGTTTTAGCAGGGGTTTCATGACAACGGATTTTGCTCTTTTTATAAGTAACTCTAATAATCACACTATTCTTTTGATGTGAAGATGATTCCTAGCACAAACAATGATGTATTATTTCGATAACCAAGTACATAGTATTAGTATAAGTATTAATATTAAAGGGGTTATTATTAAACTTATATAGATACATGAATGGAAAGCATTTTTTTACGTAAACAAACGGGCAGACGGCTGACCTGGTGGTAAGTGATTACCGCCACTCATAGACATCTACAACACTGGAAGAACTGCAGATGCGTTGCTAACCCTTAAGGAGGGAATACACTATCTTTTTAAATGTTTGAAGGTCATATGGGTCTTAAAATACTTCCGGTGACAGTTGATTCTATAGCTTGTATGTACGCGGCAAAAAATGACGAAGAAAAACGAAGGGTCATGCACAGCCAACCATCCAAACTATGGGGATGATTGGATGGTTGTATTCTTCACACCTACATCTAATCCGTCCTTCAGAGACACAGATCAAAAGAGCTCAGAGATGGCAATTTTTTAACATCTCATAACCATCGCGGAACCCACTCTTCTACTACGTAAGCATTTTGGGCACTTGAGTAATTAGAGCCAATAAATAGGTGAGAAAAAGTTAATAATATATATAATATATGTATAACTCAAAGGTGACTGACTCACATAGTGATCTATCAACGCACAGCCCAAACCACTGGACGGATCGGGCTGAAATTTGGCATCAGGTAGATGTTATGACGTAGGCATCCGCTTAGAAAGGATTTTGATTAATTCTACTCCCAAGGGGATATAATAGGGGATGTAAGTTTGTATGAAACTTTGTAAATTTTAAACCGATCGGGCTGAGACTTTAAGAGGAAATTAACGGGTTCCCGTGGGATTATTAAAAAACCATTGTAACCGCGGACGAAGAATATTATAAAGCTATAAGTTTGTTTGTTCGGTTGAATGCGCTTATCCCGGGAATTACTAGTCTGATTTGAAATTTTCTTTCAGTGTAAGATAGCCCATTTATTGAGAAAGCCTATAGGATAAACATCACGCTATGCCAAAGTAACTATTCCACGAGGACGAAGACGCTGGCAAAAGCTAGTATGATAAAATGTTTTTATCTCTTACGACAACTGAAAATCCGGTATCGAAATTCTTCTGATTTACAATCCATTATGTTCATAAATGACTTCATACTGCCGCGTAATTCGCTTACAATACATTTACTTATCACGCCTTCCAAAACACGAAGGAATTCAATACCTCTTCATTGAGTCTCCGAAAGGTCCGTGACCATGGTAAAGGAATGTGACGTGAACGTTTGTGAAGGAATGCGACAGAACACCGTAAAACGGTTCTAAATGACAGAATGTGTCTTCCCCATTTGGCGATGGAATTTCAGCTTTCAGCAGCTATCCCCGAAAATAAAAAGGAAATAACTAAAAAATATATTTATTTGGAGCTAAAGACTAGACAAGCTCGGTGGCGTAGTGGGTAGTACGTTTAGGCTTTCGATATCGAAAACAAAGCTGCCTTCGCCATGGTTAAGCCTTGGATGGGTGACCAAAACTTTGTTAGGGATGGGTGAACACCATCACAAGAAATGCTTCTGTTAACTAATCGAGAGTGAGCGTGTTCAATCAAAAGGAAAACTAAAAAACGGGAAGGTATCCCGTGAAAACGTTCGTCGACGAGTTCCAGTTCCCAGGACTCTAAAATGGCGTCATGTCGCGGTCTGGTGCGCAGCCTTGCTTGCGGTGGAAATAAAAAATTACAACTATTTTACGGATCTACTTTTACTCTTAAACTCGGCTTGTTATAAGAAAGTTTAACTGTTCTGTTGGTAAAGTGCTTGTAGGTCTGCTTTCTTTTACTTTTATGACGCCATTCTACATCAGAGCACCTCCAACAGCTTCAAATTAATAAATACTTGAATAGGCTAGTTGTCTCATTTTTTATTAGGCCCCATTTGATTCATTAGTGTTATCCATCACCATTAAAAATAATCAAAAAAAAATCTAAAGCCTTTAACACATTAAATTATAAATTACGTTTTTGCTTAAATATCAAAAACGCCTTCGGTCCTGATGGTCTATGAATTATCTGTGCGTAGCGTCGCGATTATTGTAAACAATTCAATACGCATGCGTGACATAGCCGACAGGTATGCTTGATTGGTTGCGACTGGCGTTTGACGAATTTTGACCATGCGTAGTAATTGTTAACATGAAGCGTTACTCAATTAATTTCACGAACATGGTGGATTGCATTTTGCAGATGAAAAAAAAAGTAAAAATAATAGTAGATTATTAACCAAGGGGATAAAGCAGTGTCTTCTGTCGCGGGTGACGATTTAAATCGTGAGCGTAACGAAGGACTCGAGGTTTACTCCCGAGCGTAGCGAGGGTGTTAAAAACTTAAACGAGCGAAGTGAGGGATTTTAGACGAGTCCTGAGTGTAGCGAGGGATTTAAGTTCACCCAAGACTAGCTTTATCACCGAGGGAAATACTCTACTTTTCGTATCATTTGTAAAAAAGTTAACACAATAATAATACGAGATAAGCATTTATTAAAAATAATGACAATTAAAAGTAAAAGTTAACATTCGAAACATTGGTCCAATAATTGATAGAGAAAGTGACATTTTTGTTTGCTACATTTATTGTTGATGAGTTGATTTGAGTATTTCTCTGTTGTAATGAACTTGCGTTTCATTGTAGATAGTATACCGACAATTCACTGTCACTGTCGCTTTCATTTAACATCGTAACGTATTTTTTGAACATCAACTTATTTATAAAAACAAATTAAAATAAACTTAACGTTTATGTATTTGAAGAAAACAAGAACGCAGCAAATTCCTAGACTAATATTTTTTGTCGAAAAGCAAAGGCATCAACCTAACATATTTAAATCACATTCTCCCCCTAGAGGATGAATGAAATTAAGTACAATTTTCTTTCCTTGTTTTTAACAGATTAAAAATGACCATTGTTATGTTCGCTTTTTGTGGCATAGAATGTCACTTTTTTGAGCAAGTGGTACGAAAAACATATTTAAATTAAATTTCTACGGTAATCCCTTATTTATATTTATCTAACTTGGTTTATTTCGGACCCTTGTACTAAATACTATGTGAAAGACACGTTATTTTCATTAGTTTTGATATGAGTCCACTAACCTATTAGTTACGTTCGCTGATTACGATGGAATAATAAGAGTGTAACGAGGCCCTATACCAGTATTAGCGACTCTTTACTGTTATTGCGCTCTTCTCTCTTCTCTCTTTGTTTCTTTTTTTTTGTAAAATTCTCCCGTAGGGAAGGTAAAGGGAACGAAGCCCATACAGCCATGTCTGCAATATATATATATCTTCAGTAGTTTGCATTGAAATGCTAGTGTAATGCATTTCAATGCATCTTGGGAGAGTTTGGCGTCAAACGAGTGATGGCAGACACTGTGGTGCTACTTGGATGAGGTGGATTACCACGATAAAAAACTCATCACTTTTCACACCACTTGACGTTTATTTCGATAATCCTCCACATTGCACATCATCACAGACACTTATTACACAAAAGTACACTGATTTTACGTAACAATATTACAATCATCGAAATAAAAATCACGTCCGCCATAGTTGAATGCCGCCCAAAACTTCTCTTTGTTTCTTTTTAAAAACGAACCATCTGTCTTTTTCATTGTTTAGGTCTCCAATATATAATTAATATATTATATTTATAAATCTACATCTATTGGACTGAAAGAAGACTTGTTATAATTGAATAAATATTTTTGTATTTGAAGAGCATTGTTTTCATAGACACTATTTGTAAGTAGTCCTACCTTAAGTAACAGTAACATCTTTAAGTTTAATATGCAGTGTTTTGTGTTACTTACCTTTTATGAATAGTTTCAGAGTGCCTTAGTTTTTATAAATAAATATACCAATAAGTGACGACCTGCGCCTTTTATTCACCGGGTTCACCAGGTCACAAGAGCACCTATTTCTACGTAAGAGTAAGAGTATTTCTACGTAAAAAAAACACATGAACACGCCTTTCTTCATTATATTCCTTCAATGTTGAAGACCTTATGACAATGTGTTCATCAAGATGGTGAGCGTTTTATTTTGAAACTGTAAAATAACATATCATCACCTCTAAAGGAATGATAAAAATACGCTGTTAGGATTTTCATAAGAAAAGGGTTTTTGGTATATATTAGATACTTACAAAAAAAAAATCTCTTTCATAAGCATTTAATTACAATGGCTTATGATATTTTAAGGCATCTAGTTTTGAAGGCAACGAGCCTTTTGCTCGTCAATTCACGTTTTAAAAAATATTTTTCCATAAAAGATTCTAAAAGAGAAATTCTAGAGATTTATGTAACGAGAGTTATCTTTACATAAATCCTAACAAAAGCCTATCTAACCTTTCTTTACGTAAACTACGGTCACGTTACAATAACGTCTATCCGTCAATAATACGGTGGAGCATCAGTTTCGGATGCACTTGCCGGGTTTCGGGCCGGAAGCGGTTCGTTGAGCCGCCATGCTGCATCCGCGGCGCGTGCGCCGGCTCTCCCTCGCTATATTTAGGGTCATTTCCGCGATTCAATAACGGAATACAAAAACATTGAGTTATAGGGAAAAGTTACCTTCATGATCTGAGCTAAGTGGCACCTTAGAAACTGCTTCCCAGGGATCTTCACAACGATCGATGAGTCCTGTCCAGGAACAAGTAAATAATCGAAAATAGTTAGTTTGAATTGTGATTTTGAACTGTAAGTATTGTACAGCCAACTAATGTGTATACATATTTTTGCAGTTGACTGTACTAAAATGCAAAACTATTAATATTTTAAGCATTTTTGAGGTGGGAAAAAATCCTCAAACTTGTTTTCAAGACTATTTACGGGTCTTATATTAAAAAGCTACATTTTTTGTTTGATGTCATTACGATAATTATTATTGATACAACGCGTAATGCAAAATGATAATTTATTTGATGTTGTGTACATTTTTCACTATGAAACTTCTTTTTATCATGAAATTTTTATGATCAATTGAGCCCGCGTAGAGTAGAGACTTAAAACGTGAGCCCACCCAACTTTTTATTTGGCCTGTACCGAGTCGGTATAACATTCGCACTATCATAGATGTCCATATGATTAACAGCCCGAATAAACTATCGGCAATAAAAAATCTGTAGCCTGCGCGAGGTCTAAAGGATTGATGATGAAACTTGAAATTAAAATAAATTAACGAATATAATAAATTGGATAAAATCAACAGAACATTCCACAAGCAGGATGTTTAAGATTGTGGCTTCAACATGCCACAATATTTTGCAACCTTTTTGTATTCACAATTACTATGTTCTCTTGTCAAATCAAAGGAATCGTTAGTGAAAATAATGAATGCAGTCTCCAGATTGCGTATCTTGCGTATCGTGCGATGTTACGCGTGTCCGAGCGCGACGATGCGAGATAGGGGCCCTTCGTGATGCCCTTCATGCATACAGATGCGTGCACGCAGGGGGCTATTCTAAAACCTGCCCTTTAAGTATGACGGACGGTTAAGCCTTGGAAATGCTTAAAATAGACAAGATGAGGCTGGTTGATGACTCTTCCTTACAATAAAAAAAATGGGTAATTTGTACGGCTTTTTATATAAAAAAATTATTCATTAAACTTTTTTCATTAAAGACAAAATCTAAGGAGAAAAACTGTACTCAGAAAAAATCATGCAAAACCAATTCTAAAACTAAGTAATATACACAAGACGAAACGACACATCTCTGTCTCAGTGTCTGTGTGTTATAATAGTCTTTATATAAAGAAGGTACCTAAATATTTTGAATTAGAAATTCTTCTAGATTATTTTTATTGCTTATATTCTAGTTATTTTCAATAGATGATCTAAAGATTCTGTGTCTCTTGTCATAATATGTTAAGTGTTAGTAAAGTAGACCTCTGAGGTACTAACATATATACAATCTCATTCTAATATGAACCTTATTGCATCACCGTAAGAATTCACGCGTATACATATTATTCTATTGCAGACTGTACGGTAATTTCCACATTACATCAACGATATTAGAATAGACCGCGAATAACAAATTTTGTTAACTACAAAGAACTTTGAATTACAAAACGAAATTAGTCGTTACGTGTTCTTTACTGTAGCATTGCTTTATAGTTGCTATCTCCATTTAATTACTTTCTCCGATTCCTTATCTGTTTAGTAAATTCTGAATACTTAAATAGCATGGGTAGTACGAGTATAATAAGACATGGTCGGCGTTAGTCGACATGTACACATAAATGATGTTAAGTAAAAAATCCGTCTTCTTTTTGTTTATGTATGCTGGAAACGTCAATATCGTGTAATAAACAAGGTAGGGAAGGTACTATGAAGCCATGGGGACTGTGCATAACATTATAATATAGGGTCCTTACCTATGAAATTGGTGTTTTTATCTCTTAGTATTTTGTCTGTGACTATTAAGATTCAGAGTATTCCTAAAAAATAATTACCTCGTCTAAAAATAGACTATATTTTTGAGCTCTTTTGATTTGTTTTGATAATTTGTTGTTAGTTTATTTGTGTTAAAATTGGACACGGCGACAACTCTTTTTAAGTGCCTCCCGAATACATCATTTTATTTGCATTCACTTAAAAACGATAAATAATTTTTATGAAGTGTGATATTACACATATTACTAAAGCTTGTCTAATGATAGATGCCAAATATTATTATCTTTGGATTTAAACTGAAACTGAAAAAATTTTAGTATGGAAAATGCAGAATTCCCCAAAATCTCCATACAAAACACCAATTTCATAGGTAAGGACGTAATACGAAAAATGTGTCATGCCCGGGGACTGGGATTTTTCTTGTTGGAATACATTTTTCAAGATTTTTTTGAGAGCATTCTTAACCTTAAATGGGAGATGTTTCATCGGTGATTTCTAAAGTAAAAATAAAGTGACAAGAAAGCCAAATTTTCGACGGATGAATTTTGTCAACGAATTTTGTCAATGGTGATTTTCGTGAACTTGTTGGTTATTAGCACTCCATAGGGGGGGCATTGCTACCTTCATGATTAAAATCCACTCAATTCTTCCACGCTCAAGTGCATTTATACCAGAAATAAACCGAGTTGACCAGTGAAACAGTCGCATAAATTATATTTTAGTACCAATGGTGACCTAGATTCGAGGCTATTTTTAGACAAATACCTAACTTAACATACGACAGATGTGCAGTAAACTTGTGAGTCATAAGAAACTGCGTCTATAGCAAATCGGACAATTAGGTCTAAGTCTATAAGATCATTAAGACCGAATGTTTAGTCTGTTTTTCTTCTTCTTTTGTATTGGCAATATTTGCTATCTTACGACAACAATTCTGTCAGCTCAGTGTTTTGACCACACATGTGTTTTGATTAAGCTCTTGAATTTATTTTTGATATCTGTAAAAAATACCTTTGGTTAGTACTAGTACATACAGCCACAAGATTATTGAGGGTGAGTTTATGGGGTAGAGTTATACACATACCAGATACCAGAGTTTATTGGTGCTATATAATTTGGCCATAGCAAACATGACTGCCGAGGAAGAAGAGGTTTGAAGAGTACTCAATTTAATCGGGAAGGGGGGGATCTTTAATGTTCCGTACGCCAGAATTGAATTTTTAAGTGGGCCTTCAGGGCCAAATCGTAAACTATAAGGAATATCTAAAAATGCTCACAGGAGTCACGAGCCCGATTTTAATGAAAACAAACACTGTATCATTGGATCATATCATAGGACCAGGAATCGAACACAATGATTTAAAAAAAAAACAACCTGTATTATTACACCATTCGATAGTGTTGTTAATAAAGTCGATTTCTGGGAAGACATCTATGTCTATACGTATAATAAAACTGTAGAGGTCGAATGTCTGTACATAGAAATAAAATGCTTAAAATCAAGTTAGAGGGACGGAAAAAGAAGGAAAATACAAAAAAAAAACCTTTTTTTTTGTTTTTCTGTCTGTTCGTCTGCTTGTACGGGCTAATCTCCGAAAATGCTGGACCGATTTCAATTCAATTTTGCATGGTGATACCTTATATTCCCGGTCAACATCTTATCTCTTTATTCCGGAAAATTAAAGGGTCCTGTGGGATAGTTAAAAAACCAGTAACCGCGGACGAAGTCGCGGGCAACAGCTAGTGTTTATATAAGTATATACAAATTATTTCATTTAAAAAAATCTTTCTGATTTTTCTATCCTTACATTGTTGTGCTTGAGCAGAATAGATACAGCAATTACTCTGTGCAAGGAAAGTCTAGGAAATATCGATGTAACAAGTAAAACACACCCGCTGTCATTGCGCACCATGTTATTACCTACTTCGTGCTTGCAGCATCGCGCAGAGAAACTATTGCGAATCTTTTGAAATTTAAATGTAAACTATTTTTAAATTTATACATATATGCTTGTAACGTACTTAGTGTACCGTGGAGTGTTATTAGTTGTGTTGCTGGCAGCGTACCGGTGAAATTCTTGACGGTGAATAAATAAAAATAAATAAATAAATATCTTCAGACATTCACACCTATCAACTGGCCCATACTAGACAACTAATGCCTGTGTTATGGATACCAGATGACGGACAAATATATTTAATAGATAAATACATATAAATATTCAGAATAATTACTACTAGCAATTTTTGGTATATTGTATGATTTCGCCATTTACATACGGCGTCGTCAGTTTAAATAATGCACCTTTGCTTACATCTTACATCTTCTATTACAAAACCAAGAGAAAAAAACGTACTAACCTCCGAGCTCCTCGAAAAAAAATTATGCTAACTTAATCTAAATGGTCAATTATAATAAATAACACAACAGCCAGTTAACGTGTGCATGTAACTGGACATAACGGTTACTTTAACGCTTAGAGTAAGTTACGTGGTAAAGTTAATCTGGCATTAAGCTGCGGTCAAAGCTTCTAGAGACCGTTAAACTGTCGATGTAGATTTCAACACTTTAAAATATACGAAAAGCTTGACTCAGGGTTCGTATCCTTTGGCTTTCGAAATTCAAAAGCAAAGCTACTTTCGCTATAGTCGGTCTTCGGTTGGGTGACCAAAAATTTGTGATTTCAAATTGTTATCGCTACCATTTTTACACTCGTTTGTTTATCCAGCAGTGGGACATAGAATTACTTAAGTAAAACGTGGTAGATATCTAAAAATAACAATGTTATAATTTGTTTATAATGAGTTATAAGACTCCATCAATACAGTCAATCATCAACTGAATAAGAGCCATCGATAGACGCGACTCTCCTCGTGTTGCTGCTTATAAACATTCCATCCGTTACTAAGAATTAACAATAACATGCATGACGTTTGATGATTTCAACGGACAAACAAAATATTTTTTATGACCTCTTAGAATTTAATTAAACTTGTAGAAAGATTTTAGTATAATATCTTTCAATCAAAGTTGCACAAAAGCTCAACAAAAAGGTTGCCTCATCGAATTGATTAATTATTCAATAATCAATCACACTTTTTACTTGGACATTCGCACATAAATATAATTAACTGTGATTTGATTTGACTAAGTGTTATCACAAAACATTTAAGAGATTAAACAACTTAGATTGAAAGATACTATGTATAATAAAAATATACTAACATGTTAAAATCTTGAATCACCTTCTGTGTAGGAAGATATCTATGTAGTTGATAATCACCTTACTTTACTAAGCGCAATCTTTTATTCTTGTTTCAGATCAAAATGAACGCAGAAAGGCCTGAGGTTGTAAGGGCTTCTCGAAAACTTGACTTCGGTGATGACAGCGACTGCAGAGATGAAAATGTCACAAAAAACATAATTATAGAAGAAATGAGAAAGGATCAAGCAAAATCCGAGGAGGAATATAATTTTGACTTTACTAATGAAGTGCCTTTACCTGGAATTTACAGTTATAGGTATGAGAATGGCGTCTGGATTGGTACGTTGAATAAAACCGACGACGAAAAGGTGAAAATATATAAAGAAAGCAGTGAAGAGGATGAACTGAACGTCAATGAAGCTAAGACTCCAGCATCAAAGGGCACTAGTAAAAATATGCAAAATGTTATAAAAGGAAACAGATGGGACAGCGATAATGATGGAATTGACAAAGAAAGAGTATCTAAAAATCTGTTCTGATTCAATGAAATTACGATTAGCTTCATCAACTACAACAGCCGTATTTACTTAATAATATGACAGAGTTTTCTACGACATGAACTGTAAATCTGCAATTCTGCCAAACTTTATTAAAATAAAAATACTACCTTTGACTTAACTATAAAAAGCGAAATGTGATATAAGGCTAAGAGTAACTAAGGCTAGCATAGAATGATTTTATTAACTGCAAAAATATTCAGTAAAAAAATTAACGTGGCTTACGTGAGAGAAAGAAAGGAAGTTGGTTTACGCATCAACAGAAGCCAGCTATTGTTTTGTTGTAGCCAAGAAAACATTATTAAAATAAATCCCAGGGCTGCTACATTTCTATAAGCTGCACATTTGAAATCATTTAAATCAAGTTGCATGAAATTATAAACTTTTAAACTAGTCCATTTTTTATGACTTCAAAGTGATTTGACATTTTCGCGTTAGTGATTTGGCTTAATGATATTTATATATAAAGGTAGCGGTAGATGAGTGGCGATGGACAAGGTACTACTTGTTAGAGAGACCGCTGGGCTCGCGGGTTTAAACCTACCGCCTGTACCACTGAGTTTGAATAAAACTTATGTACATTGTGAATATCGCTTGCCTCACATTGTGCCCGGTGCATAGCAACCTGTGGGGACTTTACATATCTGGCGATATGTGGGTGTAAGCTCTGCCTACCCCTGCGGGGAAAAAGGAGTGATGATATGTTATGATATGTATGTATGTAATGATATTTCAAAGTTACATTCCACTTTAAATAATTGTTTTCAGATTTTAATAATAATAGCACAATTAACCTTAAATATTACAAATTAACTGTCGCTAAATGACATTTTCAAACTGCCAATTCATTTTGACGAATTTAAAAAATTGACAAGTACATTTTAGCCATAATAAAGATTCAGAAAGTCAGAGAAAATGTCAGTTTCAATCTAGATTTATTTTTCCTGTGAGTGGAACTTAGAATATATATTAAGACATAATAATAAACAGTTGCCATCCTGACGATCACCAGTCTTTGAAGCCCTCTCCAAAACCAAATCAGTTTTCATTCTTTCTGTCTCGACCTCACACATTCTAAGTAAGTAACTACCTATTGTCATAAAAGGTATCAATAAATCCTAATTGCAGTTACTAATAAAATTTATCTCACATTAAGAACCTTGTGGTTTAATGAACTGACTATGATCTCTAGTTTTTAGTTAAAGCGTGTACATCAGGTGTACATACCTTTTAGGACGAATTTGGCACCGATTTTGTTGTAAATAAAATTTATATTACGTTGCATCACAACTAAATTATGATTTTTGTTGCTATGTAGTTAAAAGTTACTAGTCACACTTCACAGGTAATATTTATTAATTAAATTTATGTACACAGGTATTATAATTATTATATTTATAGAATAAGAATATTTTATTTAACAATATTGCTACATTTGCCATATTTAAATAAATTATTGTTACCATATCTTTAAGTAAGATGGAAATATTTGTGTTTTTCTGCACCATATCAACATCTTATAAATATTCAATGCGTCTACTATACTATTGGAGTACAATTAATACTAATGTAAGGTAATGCTAACATAGTTTTGTTTTTATGCACTGAATCTATGTGTTCCACGATACATTAAAAATAAATAACAATTAATTTATTTTCATTTTCATTGAACCACTACGCCAGCGAGCTCCTTAGTATAATGTCCTCAATATATTTTTTGTTAAACATGCGCGCAAATATTGTCATTACTTTTGAATAAAGAACACGCGAAGTATCTTAATTAGTTAGACTGAAAAATTAAAATCACTTCCCAGCGCGTTCTTTGAATTTGGAACGAAGAGCGCGCCGGCAATGTTGTATGAAACGGTTTGTTGTTTGAATTTAGAACTCTTTCAACTATCGTACACTTTGCGTTCTCTTGGCTGTATAGCCACAGATGCGTTTACCTTTCGGCACAAACTGTAAAATAAAATTAAAAAAGTGGTTTGGCGCCATTCAACTATGGCGGACGTGATTTTTATTTCAGTGATTATAATATTGTTTCAGAGTGGATATTGTTACGGAAAATCAATGTAGTTTTGTATAATAATTGTCTGTGATGATGTGCAATGTGGAGGATTATCGAAATAAGCGTCAAGTGGTGTGAAAAGTGATGAGTTTTTATCGTGGTAATCCACCTCATCCAAGTAGCACCACAGTGTTTGCCATAGTCTGTTTGACGCCTAACTCTCCTAAGATGCATTGAAATGCATTACACTAGCATTTCAATGCAAGCTACTGAAGAAATAAAATACTGAAGACTTGGCTGTATGGGCTTCGTTCCCTTTGCCTTCCCAACATGGGAGAATTTTACAAAAAAAAATTGCGGTAAAGCGGAGTTCGTTGTTACTTTGTTAATACGAGGGCACCACTGAAAATTTCGGGAATCAAGGAAGTGACACAACGTTATTATTTAAAAATGTATTAATTGCTTTTCGAAGTATTCCGCAATTAATACATTTTTAAATAGTAACGTTCCGCTCCGAAATTTGACACATTTTTCCATACGATGGAACCAATCATTGAAGCAACCATTCCATTCGGAAGTTGGGGTCTCCAAAATGGCCGTTTTGTAGGCACTACAGCTTCTTCAGGTGATGAAAATCTCTGTCCACGCAAATTAGTATTCATTTTTGGGGAAGTTTAGAAATCATTAGGGCTTAGGTCGGGGCTGTACGGCGGATGGTCTAATAATTCTATGTTTTCTTGCTCTAAAAAATCTTTTGTTCTGTGCGCGGTGTGAGAATTCGCATTGTCGTGATGGAGGATGATGCGGCGGTTGCAGTTCTCTTTACGGAGTTCAGAAACGACCTGTGGCAAACAAATGCTAGCATACCATTCTGCATTAACCGTTCTTTGTCCCTCAAGAGGTAAAGTCGTAACATAGCCGCTTTTGGAGACAAACGTGGCCACCATTTTTTTGCAACACTCCGTGAACGAACAATTTTTGTTGGCTTTAACTCATTTTCGAACACCCAAACTCGTGACTGGTTTTTTGTTTCGGGTTCGTACGCGTATATCCAGGATTCGTCACCTGATACAATGTTGTATACAGCATTTGAGGATCCTGCGTATAATCTTTCGAGAGTTCTGACGCACCAAGTAACGCGAGCCGCTTTTTGCTCTTCACAGAGCGAATGCGGTATCCATCGGGAAAACAACTTTTTTACACCTAATAGTTCATAGAAGATTTGTTATTTGACTCATGCCAATGTCTAAAGTTGCCTGAATTATTTCGCGGTATGTCACATGTCGATCTTCCTCAATCAGCTTACGCACAGCATCAACGTTTTCTTGGGTGACTGCAGTTTTTGGACGACCTTGACGGGGATCATTTTATTTTAGATTATTTTTCATTTCCATGTCTAGTTGATTGGAAATTTGAGTAAAAAATAACTAATATCTTAGATGCTAACGTTACGTATAATAGTTTCCTGCCAACGATTGTCACAAGTCAACGATAAACAGGCAACGATATGGATTCACAGACAAGACCGTTGTGACTCAGCCACCGGAACGAAGCAAGGGGCGCCCGCGCAGGTTCGTGTGCCATACAGTGTATAGTGACAATAATCGAATACATACCGTGCTTTTTAATAACGTCTTCTCAATAGTCCCGATTCCCAACTCTTTTAGAGCCAGCTCTCGTAGATATAATCACGATATGATAGAGCTATCTTTTTTAATCAGTACAATGTCTATGTATTTTTATCGCTTGTATCGATTACAACCACAGTCAAAGCGCTATGTGGATGTACTTGCTACAAGCGCTCGCGGCAGTGAATTTTAAGTCTTTTTTGTCAATTTTATTATTAAAATTTACTTTATGTATAATAAATGTGACTATGTATGAATGTTGACGATTTTAAGTGCTATGTTTAGCCTATGAAATAAAATTATTTATGATTTTGATTTTGATTTTAATATAAAATGTCAGAAAATGTTATGTTTGGTATGGCGATCATGATATTTCTTAACGTATTTTATAAAATTCATAATTATATATTATTTATCATGACATGTTTCCTTGGTAAAGTCAACTCCAAAAATAAAAAATGACTCTTGAAATTGACAATAAATGACTCTTATAAGAAGGAATAAACATTTTCACCTCTAAAATGTGTATATACATCTTTGTACTCGACTGTAACACAACTTTTGATTGGATTTTGACAACTACTGATATACTAATAGAAAACTAGCACCAGGAATCAAAAACCTGACATCATGCTGAATTGCTAGCTGTTTTAGCACAGCCGTAAATCGTACTGTTCCGTACGTAGATATATATGTTTTTGTTTATGTATAATATAGCTTTGTATGTGTGTGTTTGTACAATGTCTATGTATTTTCTTTCTTATAATATAATGTGAAATAAGTACACTGTGAATCCCGGTTATGGCAGATATTTGTGGGTACAAGCTAAATGATAACACAGATCCCATGGTTGTCTATAGTGCTAATAGACTCAACTGGTGGATTGTGTGCACAAAATGTATAAGTAAATAGCCTAATTTCAATATTTATTATCCAATCACGCACCGTCGACTAACAATATAAGCTATACAACACATCAGACAACAATACAACCAACGTTGCGCCTGCAAAATTATCAAATTTTTCTTTTGTTCGCAACACAATGATTCTGAAAAGCGTGACATTACGACGACAGAAGGCAATTTTCAAATCAGTCATCAGTTAGATACACTCACATCAAATCTGAATAATCTTTAGAAATTTAAAATGAATGTTACTACAAAAACTATGTTAGTCGGTCAATTTATTTGTATTTGTCGAAATATTTGAACTGCTTTTCATGGAATTAATTGCACATGGCGGAATTAACAACCTGCTAATAAAAGAGATGACGTGGACTAATAATAACATTGTAAACAATTATTGCTCTTGTAATTAGAAGTAATAATTATATCACCAACTTGTCTACCATATCGTTACATTTTAATAAAACGTCTAATACTCCAGTTCAAGGTTTATCAAAGGTCTTCGAGTGTCAAGTTATAACTCAATTTTGTCGAAACGTGTATTATTAAAAAAAATATTAAGTATATTTGTAATTAATTGAGTTGTAAACCGTTAAAATGGCAGTTGCTTTTTTAAAATATCTGAGTTAATACAGTGTAAATTTTTGATCTCATTTGAAAATATGTATGAAATCCTAACCTAAGAAGGAGCTCGGAACAAAGCTACTTTCGCCACGGTCGCCATGGTGACCGTGGATGGGTGACCAAAACTTTGTGATCTCGAACTCCTCCGTGCTTCGGAAGGCACGCCGGTCGCTATTAAGACCGTTTCTACCCACCGACCCACATTGGGCCAGCGTGGTGGTGTTACAGCCTACAGCCTATACTCCTCATGTGTTTCTCCATGTGAAAGGCCTGTGCCCAACAGTGGGACGTATAACATAGTTAATACGTTCTGCTTTGATTGATTTTGATCTATCATAGAACCAGTGAGGCAGCGGTAGCCGAGTTGGGATTGTCTGGGCACTACTCGTTCTAGAGGCGGCGGGAAACGCGGGTTCGATCCCACCGCCTGTACCACAAAGTTTGAATAAAACTTATGTACAGTTTAATATGAATATCGCTTGCCTCTCATCGTGCCCGGTGCATGGCAACAGGCTCGCTACCTTACATGGGGACCTAACATATCTGGCGAAATGTGGGTTTTTAACACCTCTGCCCACCCCTTCGGGGAAATAGGGTTGGTAATAGGGATGGACATATCGATACAAATGTGGGTGTCCACACTTGTATTATCTAACAGGAAGACAAAGTGATGTTAAATTAAGTCACATGAGAATTAAAGAATCCTTACATGAAATCCAAGTCAATATATAAAATCTTATATATAATTCTTATGATTTGGAAAAGTAAACATTCGTATATTCTTTAAAAGGAGCTCGGTGGCGTAGTGGTTAGTACGCTTTGGATTTCGATCGAAAACAAAGCTACCTTCGCCATGGTCAGGCCGTGGGTGGGTGACCAAAACTTTGTGATCTCGATCTCTTCCTTGCTTCGGAAGGCACGTTAAGCCGTTGGTCCCGGTCGCTATTGCGACCTTTTCTACCCACCAACCCGCATTGGGCCAGCGTGGTGGTGTTACGGCCCATACTCCTCATGTGTTTCTCCATGAGGAAGGCCTGTGCCCAGCAGTGGGACGTGTATATAGGCCAAGGACGATATTCTATTCAATTAGTTATATTCCCTGTACCCTCTGATTAGATGTATATACTTGTAACGTTCATCACCTAAGAATTGGCACGGCTAGGTGCGCAGGCGCTGGTCGGAGGGGTTCTGTAATGAACTGCATCCCGACGGCGTTTCGGGAGTCGCCCGCGCATGAACTGATATCTATACACACTATGTGTTGTACAAGATTTTTCTGAAAAGCTATTACGGATGTTTCATTGGTCCAACAGCGCCGGCGAGATTTCCATACATTTTGACGTATAAGCGCGCGCGTGTGGCTGTGAAACGATGTTAGTAGCTACGTGTAATTGTACCTATGAAACCACCCTTGACTTTTCAGTTTTTACTCGGAGAAAATAATATGTTTCTAATTTAAGAAGACAAAATTTAATAAGTTGCGTTCAAAAGTGGAAAGATATTATATTTCCCATTCCTACCCTAAAAAAAAAGAATACTCCATTAAATTTAAATAAACCTCATTGAAATAAAAAACGGTAGTCACAATAATACTCGTTTTCCTAAACTAAAGGCTACAAAACAAATATTATAAAAGAAATGCTGCCACCTGTACAGAAGGTTATCAATTGAAACTAAAAGTAATCCTTCTATTTTTTGTATCTCGCCCCGTGTGCCTCGACGCGCTGCGCACGCGCATCTGAGATTGGCACCTGTCAACCCGGCGACCCCCCGTCGTGCTACATATCACCGTCTAATACGAATCATCAACTGTGAACAACTTTAAAAAAGTAGGCTTTTAGTAATAACAATCGATTAACTTCTTAATTTCATCTATAAAATTTTCTTTATGGTTTATTTATGCATACAAACACTGACAGAAATTTCGTAGGTAAAAGGGGGCATACAAAGAGAGCATGTCTATTGCCCTTACCTGGCACTAGATAGAAAATCCATATCAAATTAAATAATTGTGTTTTCAGTGAAATTGTGTAATGTGCATATATTTAAAGTAAGTTTCAAAAATTTATTCCAGTCGAAATGACTGGAATAAATTTTTCAAAAGAAAAGTCAATAATTGTAGTTTGTTATAATGTATTATTGAGATACCGTCATTTGATATTACTAGTATTGTAATATTCACAATTGTTTCTTAATTAATGCCGTGCAAATAATATTAAAAATTAGCTTACACTACATTACTTTTAGAATAATTCTATTTAGCACTATTTTATTTAATATTTTTATTTAATATCACTGTTTAATATTTTTAAGTTATTTAGGTATGTTTCTGGTACTTACTGTAATCTTTTTCTATGAAAATAAACATGAAACTAATATCATTAATATTCTTATTCTTGCGATGGGGCTGAGATAACTCAGGGCACTTCGACCCTATGGGATCTTTTGTGCTTCCCCTTTCCTATTCATCCCTCCCTGCCATCACCAGAAAATCCATAAGAACTCACATACCACAAAATCACTAAATGGAATCTCTGATGCCCGGGCGCATGATTAATATACCTATATGATTAATTCGGGTAAAAAAAAATCAAAAAATTGAAAAAAAAAAAAAATACCTGTCAGAATTACCGACCTCTAAATTGTGAGTGTACCTACTTACTCTGTTTTGTAGAAAAACCCTATCTTACAATTTTTTTTTTAATGCATCACTTACCCAACACCAAAATTCTGTGAAATCGCATTAAAAATCCATTGAATTAAAATAGTGCAGTCACTGCTTGGTGAAGCGAGGACAATGACAATGGACTGCTTTTGCGTAGCTTTTGCCTAGTCTCTGACTAACCCTTAGGGGATAAAAGTCGTGATTATATGTATGTATAATACATTTGTAATTATAATAAATAACCCATTATTTTCTAACCATAAATGTAAACTATTTCTTTTGTGATTGATTCTACGTAAAAAAAGTGTGACGAGATGTATCAAAAAACCTATAAATGTCAAGATTGTAATTTTTTCGGTCATTGATCATGATCATTGATGACAGAATTTATCTGTGAGGGTTTTGAATAGTTTTTTTTTAGGTTATGAACTTCCGACACTTTTAACAAACGTGATTGATCCCCATTCTTATTTTTAACACTTTTGTATATTTTTCGTTAGAATTCTAAAATAAACTAAATAAAATAATAAATAGTGGATTGCTACTCCATGACTACTCATACTTGATTGAAATGAATATATTTTTATCAGCCGAAAATCCTCAGCTGAATATAGGCCTCGTTCAAAGAATATATTAGACTAAAAGTAGAAAAGAATTACTATTCACCTACTCTCAAATAAAATAATTTAAATTCGTTACTGTTACGTGTTTTTGCGAACAATTTTAATTCCGAAATGATATTCGGTCATTTTTATACAGACCATAGAATTCCCGATCGGCGCATTCGGCTCGCATTCTTTGACGAACTCCGTGGTCGAGTGGTCTGTACGCCGCAAGGCGTCGCTATCTCGAGAGGTCCTGGGTTCCCCAGTGGAGGCAAGTGTTTGGGTGATGAATTTTCAGACATTTGTTCTCCAGTCTTGGATGTTCAATAAATATGTATAATATTATGTATATGAATATATTTATGTGTATTTATCTATTAAATATATTTGTCCGTCATCTAGTATCCGTAACACAAGCAGCATTTAGTTGCTTAAAATGGGACTAGTTGATAGATGTGAATGTCTGATGATATTTATTTATACTTATTTATTTATTTATTCCCTTCGACCTACAACATGAGATCCTTTAAAAAGACTTGAAGTTGCACCTCGTGGTCTGGCAAGCTATGAAGATAGAGTAATTGGTATTTTTAAACCACTTGAGGGTTAAAAATACAAATACATAAACAGCAGGAAATATTTGAACCTAGGTGAAGGCTGGAATCAAAATTGCGTCCTTCAAAATTCTTACAAATATTATCAAATCCTACAAATGAAGAACTTAATGATAATCCTATATCTAAAGCGCTTCTTCATAATATAATTCAATATGCTAATCATCACTAAACGGAAAAGCTAACAGCTAAAAGCTGACAGTGAGTACACAGCAACCAGTATCGCTTACATACTAATTGGGTCACGCGCTGACGGATCAATGAGTGATTGACGGCATACGAGTATCATAGCTGAGAACTCTCAAAGCCAAATTGAATTAAAAGAACAACCATGTTTATTTCCATAAAATCATCAACCATTGGGTGAAAGATGCAGTTTAATAAAACAGCTAGACGTCTGCCATACTTTATGATAATATAAGCTGTGGTGATAGTCTAATTTAGTTAATTATAAAATATTTCCCTAAGGGGTAAGCAGATGTGTTAATAAAACCCACATTTTACCAAATATGTTTGTTCACCGTGTACTTGAGGCAAGCAATATTATATTCAAACCAATTGCAATACGTAAATTAATAATGAACCATATTTATTTTTCATAACTTAAACCAGGATGATAAGGAATTAATGAATGAATTATCCAAACGGTATTAGAAAATACATCAAAGCTTTCGAACAGTAAATCTTTTTTGTAGTTACCTTCGGTTAAAAATAGGATTTTCGGTTCGTTATAACGGAAGTGGGTAAATCTGCGGTTGTTGCCAGGTGCCGCCAGTTTTTGTGGTTAGGGCTTCGGCCCGCAATGTGTTCCCGATCAATCAGCTCATCCGGGCTGGGGCGGTACCCCGCGCGCGAGAAAATCCGAGGTTAAATTGACGGTTCTGTTTACTATCATTTCGTCAGCCTGTATACAGTCCGCGAGCGAGCTACGAGGAATCGGTCACTGAGGAAACGGGCTCGTACATTTCAAGTAGGGGAGACCTGGGCAAAACCGTATAGCCAAAAAAAATACATAAAATTGAAATTTACATATTCATAATTAGCTCGTTCATTAGACTCTCATTAACTCAACAAAGACCATACAGCCAAGTCTTCAGTATTTCTATTTCCTGTCTTACTTTTTGTTTGTTGTTACTGTTATTTTTATATTGTTTTTGAGAATTTTTAAGATTTTGTGTCATCTGTGCTGTTTTTTATTTAATTATTATATATACATATATATATTTAAATAGGCCCGGTCAGAACACCAGCGCTGGGTCAGTCCCTGATTCAGCATATGCTGAGGCCGGGTCCTAATTAACCGTTATTGTGTAGTCTTTTAAAATTATTCACTGTACTCTGTGTTTGTCTGTTCTTTCTTTGTTTTTTATTCTTATTGTGTGTTTGTAGGTTAATAAATGTTTTTCTTTCTTTCTAACTAAAAAAATTAATCAATCATCACAATAACAAAAAATATCCACACAAACTTAGGTAAACGACCTGCATAAGTACGTACCTACTCGTACTCGTATTAGTCACACAAACATCTTTGTCCCGAGTACTCCTAACTTGTAGGCCTAGCACAGGCGGGAGAAATAATGTCCCTGGAGACAAAATTAGTAAAATTACTCATTGCCTCTCGCTTCCATCCGAACGAAGAAAAGAAGAATGAGAATTTTTATACCCGGAGACATTTTCTCTCGGAGACGAACGAAAGTACTACGTTTCGTTTTATGCTATAACGCGACACAATTATTTTTTTAAACTTTTTCTTGTGATAGTTTAGAAGCAATTATAATTAATGCAAATAAATTAAATTCATAAACAGTTACTTAACTCAAATTAAATTGCTTTATTTATATTTTCTTATAATACAGTAAGATAGTATATATTTTTTTAATGTGCCTGATAGAAAAAGGGTATTAACATATGCCTGTCAGTGGTTGCTAGGCAACGCTTTGTTATTAATCATTCGTCATCGGATTTAGATGAAGTATACAACGAAATTTATTTCGCAAATTGCGAAAGCTGCCCGATAGGTCGAACTTCGTACTACGAACTCTGTCATTCTACTTTCGGAGATACATAGTTCAGATCGTAGCCAACGACGGATTTCAAATAATTTCACAAACAAAACCTGCTTTCGTAGTAACGCAAGTAAACAAAACGAAGAGCGCACGCAATTGTGTACTGGATATCCTTTCAGAACTAATAGCAACATGAAATCGGCGGCAGCGATTCCGATTCGCTATCAACCTATTCGCAAATAAACAGAATATTTGGTATATACCATATTTCCTTTTATTTTTGAGAAATACATACAAACATCCGTCACACACTGCTTTCCCGGTGGGGTAGGCAAAGATGACAAATTTCCACTTGCTACGATTCTGGCACACACCTCTTCTCTCTCATACATGCTCTTTTTTGAGAAATGAGATCAGTTAACTTTGATTTTTATGTAACAAGAAAAGTGAAAACAAATGCATGCTGAATTCAACCTCCGTGGTCGAGTGGTCTGTACAACGGTTTCAAGGCGTCGTCGCCATCTCGAGAGGTTCTGGGTTCGATCCCCGGTGGGGGCAAATGTTTGTGTGACCACGCATTTGTTCTCCAGTCTTGGATGTTTATATATATTATATTCTGAATATTTATATGTATTTATCTATTAAATATATTTGTCCGTCATCTGGTATCCATAACACAGGCATTTGTTGTCTAGTATGGGCCAGTTGATAGGTGTGAATGTCTGAAGATAAAAAAAAAAAAATCTTGGCTATCCTTCATAAAGCCTTCTTAAAACATTGTTAGTAGTAATGTTAAAGTAGCTGATATATTTTTTTAATCAAGTACTGTTTACAAACTTAATTCGCATACTTTAAAAATGCATCTAATAAAAATAGCATTTTGCTTTAATTATTTTAAAAAATGAACTTCTTTTTTAAATTTTATTTGAAAAACATGGAATTCCATTTTCAAATGAAATGAAAAATAATCATGAAATATATTTCAAAATTTCAAGCGCACGTTATTATTGGCAGAGTTATAGCGTACCTTAAATATTTATGAACACTACATATTTTGTCATTGTTATAAATTAAAAGCAACAATGTTTTCTTGACCAATAAATAAATAACATTCAAACTTAAACCTTTAATTCATAAAAAATATGACCTTTCTTCTCCTAGAAGAAAGTGATTCAGGCACAAACAAGACTACAGATAAAATATTTACGCAACATCTGTTCGGAACGGATGCTGTTTTTGTGTGCACCGCAAGCTTACACCAATATCCGTTATAAATAAATAAATAGGTCAACGAGTCATCCATTTATCGAATGGAGAATAAATACAGCTGAAAATAATATTTGAAGGTAAACAAATAGTTGCTAATGTATTTGCAATGAAATGTTTGCTCAAATACTGTCGTGAAAAATAAATATAACAAACTTAATTTAAACTGTTTGTTTGTGGAATTATTTTTTAGTATGTAGTTAGCTAATTTGTTGCTGGTCTGACTAAAGGTAACCTACGAGCTTATGCAGTTGAACCACCTTACCTAGTTTTTCGTTAGCTATATCTCAATACTACTGAAAATTATTAATAAATAAATATCCTCAGACATTCACACCTATCAACTAGTCCCATTTTAAGCAAATAAATGCTGCTTGTGTTACGGATACTAGATGACGGACAAATATATTTAATAGATAAATACACATAATTCTTTAGAATATACATAATATAATACATATTTAATGAACATCCAAGACTGGAGAACAAATGTCTGAAAATTCATCACCCAAACACTTCCCTCCACTGGGGATCGAACCCAGGACCTCTCGAGATGGCGACGCCTTGAGACCAGCGTACAGACCACTCGGCCACGGAGGTCATCAATTAAAATCATTTCGTCGTCATTACAATCATTTTATTTTGCGGTTTAAATAACCATAGACTTTTCAAAACTACTAATATCTATTAATCTGGCTTCCCACTGTCGGTGATATTGCCGACCGACGCAAAATAATGATGTGATTGATCATAAGGATTTTTTTTTAAAAAGGTGGAAAACGGGCAGACGGCTCACCTGAGCCCTGAGTCTGCTAATTTACAAATGGTGCAATGGGACGGCAGTAGCCTCAATGGTTAAAGTTTTTGACATTTCGTAGTCTAATAATCAATTTTCTTCAGCTTAACTAAAGCAATATAATGAAAATAGTGTCTCAATGGCGTTGTCCAATTTTAATTTTGACACAAGGCATTGAAACCTGTTTAAAATTGTTTTTATTGTTGCCTAGTAGTTACAACTGTTAATTTTTAACAAGCGGAAGAATCACTACACTGTCCAAATGGAAAAAAACTTTTGTTTACTTCAATAAAAAAATGATAATCGAAAATTGTTTTGAATTATACCTGTAAAAAAACCCAAGCTTAACCAATAGACATGTAGCGCGATTTTAGTCCTAAAAACGAAATTATAAATTAAATAATAATTTCGGGGGAAGATGGGAACATTTTATTCCCAGTTTCCCCCGATTATGAATTCGGGGGAAAGTGGGACAAAAATTCCCAGTTTCCCCCGATCGGGGGAAAGCATTCGGGGGAAACTGGGAATAGACGAATTTTAAATGCATGCTTTGTTCTCAGGACTTATATTTAATATTTAGTCCTTTTTATATTTATATTCATATACCGAAAATGGTGAAACATAGAGATCGCTTATAACGTTGTTATCCACCTTAAATTTACTTACCTATGTTTTATGAATGAATGATTTGATTTGATTTGAATGGAAAAAAATTTGACATTTCGTGGTCTAAAAATGTCAAAATTTTGGCCATTGAGATATTATTGCCAATATATTGTCATAGTTGTTAATTAGCAGAATCGGGGACCGGATGAGAAGTAAACCCATAGACATCTACAATACCGAAAGAGTTGCAGATGTGTTGCCAACCCTTGAGGAGGATAAACATCATTGTAACGCCCCGAGGTGTCAAACACCCATATTTCTCCTGTTATGTCCGAGTTCCTGTGCAACAGGTGGGAAGCCTGCCATGCACCGGGCGCAATGTGAGGTAAGCGATATTCATAATCAACTGTATAAAGGGATCGAACCCGCAACCTCTTGAACGAGTGTTGCGTCTTTCCCAACTCGGCAACCGCTGCTATGTAATAAAAAATCCAAACCGTCACTTCACTTAATAGGAAAACATTCTGTGCCGGTAGTGTTAGTAGAACATTTAAAAAACTTAACATTTCTAAGGAAACGTGATTTCTAATTGTTTCAGCAAGGAGCCCTTTTTCATGTTTTACATAGAAATTGATCTTCTTAGCGCAACTAAAAAGTATTTTTTTTTACTGTAATTATTATGTAATTATTGACATATTAATAATAGTAATTAATAATAGTGTAATTATTAACATATTTATGTATTGCTGTGCCATAGCAGTGCCTCTTCACATTTTATCTTGGCTTCTACGGAAGATCAGTGTTGTGTAGGACATTACGTTGTCACAACAATTAGTAGTAGTAGCCATTTCTGTAGCAAATTTTTATTGTATTATGTGTACTAGATAATAAGTTAAGATGTCACAGAATAAATTCTTTTTCTTTCTTTCTTTCTTTCATACACTCTCGGGAGTTGCTCCGGTAGACCCCGGGTTGCTCCCAAAAAGGGCAGGAACGCTAATATGTCAGGTGAGTCCCGCCTACCGGCTAGCCACCGGTAGGCACGGTCCGTAAATGGATTCCTCCTCATAAAAAGGGGTACAGGCAGTAGGCAGTAGGCAGACAGGGCTAACTAAGTACTGCAATACTTTTAGAAATCACCAATTTAGGTACCATTTAATAATCTCTCATTAACTAATCAACGGTCTTAAAACGAGACTAATAGAAACATCTATTTTGCGAATACCGGTGTTCGCGGTGACCGCCGAGGGGTTAAAAACTGAAACACGAAATACTTAGTAAGTATTTATTTATTAACATATAAAAATCAAAATGAATATGAAAATAATATATGTATGTTAGGATGTTGAAAATAAAATCAACATAACTCTTTGTTATGACGAACGACGACCTAAATACGCTCAATTTAATTTTTTTTTAAGTTTTCATTATTAAACAGATAATGGAGTTTTTTTTACTCAAAAAAACCCCTGAATTTGCTATTTAATCTTTAAGTATATTAAATATTTTTAAAAAACGCCGAAAAACAAGAACTCCTTATTTAATTTTTATTTTCTGTTATTACAAAATAACGCATACATAATTTATCAATTAATAAAGAACAATGCTTATCTACAATGTAATTAAATATTGACAATTATTAATAACTGAAGAATTATGATGTATAAATATTTAAAGACGTCGCACGAAACGGAAACGCAACGCGCCAAATACAATTTTCCGTAACCAAACTCTTGCGCGCCGGATAGTGCCTCGTTTATTTCCCGCCATCCGACGTCTCGACCAACCGAAATTTGGCGCCTAAAATCCGCCCGACCAATCAAAACAATGGCCGCCTTTTTCCACCAATCAGCGACGAGCCCGCGCTCTCGCCAGCGCGTCATTGTCATATCTTGAAAATTAGTACGGCAGTGCAGTGAACCCCGACGGTAAATCGACGATTTTTCCTTGGATAATAGCAAAATTCTGAGAGGTAAGTACTAAAATAAGAAACTAGTATTACCATTTTAAAAAAATAGACCGGTTTCCAGGAACTTTAGGGAATTTTCTACTCTTAAATCACGTAATATCTAATTTTCTATAAATTTTTAACTCTACTCGTACTGGAAAATGAAATATAAGAGTTTTAAATCTTGTAAGAAATATGATGAAAAAATTATAGCAAAATTCTTTTCCCGCGTTCCAAATAATTTTATTGAAATTACTTTAATGTGAAAATCATTACAAATTGTAACAATAGCCCGAACTAAAATCAACACGGGCTCGCCTCGGCAAAATGGCGGCGTTGTTATGTGTGCTATAAATATATCTGCTATCTGCTTCACGCCTGCCGGCTTGTACTTGTGTTGGAAAGGGAGAGCTAGTATCCAATCGTAGTATGCTGCACACGTAACAAGACACGTCTTCGGTCGTCGTATCGTAAACAAGTCGTGCGAACCGGGGTTGCCACAACATCGATAAATCACCCGGTGTCATAGTAAATTTTAAAATTTTAATATTTTTGTTATAAACTTTATTTATCAACTTTATTACAGTATTTTTTTACTTTAATAATATTTTTATACGTTTTTATTATATTTTTATTGATTGTTTGTTTCATTTATATTTTTAATACTTAATACCCATCGTTTGTTTAGCAAAATAATTTATTCTTAAATAATTATCATAATAAATTATATATTATTTATTTATAGCTTAATATCCTGAGCATTACTTTGTGTTTTAATATTTATATTTTACTTATTATTTTTATAGAAAAATACGATTGTGGAATTTTTTTAAAAGTATTTTTGGTGTTGCAATTAACAAAAACATTTCCTGGCCAGGCCTTACTATAACGAGTAAGATATAAGTGTTTTGGGGATATTAAGGGTGATAACACCTGTAAAAATATATTTTAAAAAAATGGTTTTTATTTAACTTCAAACAATTATTATAATAATAATTATTGTTATTATTTTATTACACATGACTCGACGCCGTAATTTTAACTAGCCAGTGCTTTATTCATCTGAATTTGTTGAAAAAGAAAACTATTACAATTTTTGACAAATGTTTTAAGACAGAGCTTGTTTTATATTTCGAGTACTATGACCAAAGCATTGAGATATAATTTTATATTACTCAATAAATAAAAGTCATGTAAAAAGTAATTAAAATTAAAGTAATTAAATAATATTTTATTTTATTTTCAAGTATTTTGATCAGTGGATTGTCTTGCTATATTATATTATTTAATGACAGTCGTTTTACCGCACTGAACAGCAAATAAACTGGGCCACCAGCTACATTGTTGGAACTCCGATTCGATTTTCTCACAATGTATAAAACTTATAAAACGTATAAAACAAGTATCAAAGTTATACCTACAAAAAATTGTTTCATGTTGATTTAAATGACCACAAATTTATGCTAAAGTACCGTCAATCCACATTATAATCAAGCAACAAACACGAAACAAACGATTTGCTTTGTTTCGACTTGAGTTGGAGATTAGCGTTCTTTTTTTATACAATGAGGGTAGTCGGAGATTTCTTACGATTTTTATGTTGTTGTCCATCGTTTATTTTGTATTTTTTTTTTGGTTTCAAAGAAGAACTGCCAATGATCTGCAAAACTAAAAACGACTCTTCATTGTAAAATGTTTAATAAACACTTAAGAAATCATTTCGTCCTAATGTGTTTCATATCATTTTAATCATCATGAATTGCACTTTCCGTAAGTATAACTTTGATGGTTGTAAGTTTTTTACTTTTTAAGAAAATCGCATCAAAGTTCCAAGGTAGCGGGTGTCTCGCTTCATATGCAGTCCAGTGCAACCAAGGCAACTTTTTACAGCAATTGCAATAGCAATTAAAGAAAAGAAGTAATTAAGCTGCACAAAAATTGCAATTTAACTAAAGATACATTTTAATCCATTAGTTTCATACATCTGACATTACAAAATAAAAGGCTCTTACAATCACGCACCAAACAAAAAACATTAGAAACAAATGTAAAGGGAATAATTTACTTCATAGCGCAAACCCTAGCCTATTGACCAAACTCAAGCGCAAACAGAGCTAACGCCACACAGCGACGAGAAGTGGAACCAAACCACTCGACTGACTCGACTCGTTGACTTGTTGCGCAAGTGTGCCGCCGCGACACGCCGCGCTTCAGTCGGCCATTGCTACCCTTGACGCTCGTACGTGTCACGTGTAGCAGAGCGCAGCCGCGTCACTCGACTTGTTTACGCTCACTAAACTAATAACATTTTGTGTTCTTATTAGTGCGTGATGGACCAAATAGTTACCTACTTGTTAAATATATCGCAGTCACTATAAACAGGAACTTAATTTTGACCTTGTTTGCACTAGGTGAAGAGTCGCGTGGATGCTATCTGTGAAGTGCGTCGCAGTGTTTGGTTGTGTTATTGGACTCTGACGATGTCGACGTTGAGTGTGAGGGCCCCGGGTCTGCAGACCACAACACTTATGGACAGTCGTTCGATGCGTGTTCGTGGTGTGACCAACCTCGATGGGGTTCGGAGAAATTTGTTTGGATGTACAGACAGAGAAGAGAACAGAAGGTTTGCAGAGCGTGAACTAGCAAGGCAGCTAGAAATGGATAGCCAGAAATGGGGCTTTGATTTTGCGCGGGAAAGACCTTTACCTGGAGACCAGCGGTTCGTGTGGAGTTTGGTGCCGGCAACGGCCATCCCCGCGGCATTGAGACGAGCTCCCATCACCATCACTCCTCAGACCACAACACCATCCCAAGAAGCTAAAGTATCGAGCCCAGACAGCGCCAGCAAAACTCAAAAGAGAATTACAGGTTAGTTGTAATTAATACTTTTCACAATAAGTTTTCTGTTAAGCTATTACATCTCGTTTATAGGTACGAAAACTACATAAACATCGATAACGTTTCACCTCGGTTGTTCAATTCGGTAATTAATCGTGACGAGATGTGTTAATTGCTAAACAAACAATGTTATCAGAAGCTAGTGTTGTTAGCGCTGCACGATGAAACGTAACTAAAATCTGCAGGCAAATGTCAAATTGCACTTTTGCAGTTGACCTTTCAGTTCAGCCATTGTAATCAAGGCAGCAAACTAAAATGACTGAACGATTTTCGGAATTGCTAATGACTAGTATATATCAATTGTGGAAATTGGCAAAATTAAACAGTTATGTTATTATTAGTTCAATAATCAGATATATACCTAAAAACTATTTATAATAATATTATTATCGTAAGTACTTAGAGCACATTAACATTTATAAAAATATAAATCTTCGAGTTCTTCCGACACAGTCTGTACCTATAAATATCCACGCGGATTTTATATACTTTAAAAAATGTAGAGGACCTACATATATCCTCTTATTACAAGATAACGGCAGCTCCTTATTTCTATAGGGTTAGCAAATTATCGTATATGAGAATTCAAAATCAGCCGAACATTTCGATCTTGTTACGTTACACGAATGTTGTTGTACATATGTAATGAATTACATAACGTTTATATAACTCTGTACTTATTGGAAATCAGTCGCCGTAATATTTGAATGTCCTTCCTACTCTTGGTAATATGTTATATGAAAATAATTAAATTAAAAGGATGTATAAATTTAATTATAAATTATTTACACACTTAACTCGTGTTAACAAATTTTTTCTCATCTTGTTTATTTGCAATTTGACACCCCTTAATCTGAACCCCTTTTAGAGGTTATCTAAAAAAATCGCCAATTGACGAACATCTTTTGTGACTTGCAAAGGTGTTAACTAATTCGTAAAGGGTCAAATATAAGGAAGTCCATATAAAATTGCTCAGCCCATTATTATAAATTTAGTCAGCGCAAATCTTTTCTTAACAATTTTTTTGGTATTTCTTCTGTTCCTTCTAGTACAAAGTAAAGTGTGTAGCTGCTTATTATTTAATTATTAAACATATTTGCAGCACGTGGCATTAATTAACAGACTAAACGAAAGTAAACTGCTAAAAAAGTAGTCATATGAGTGAGTAATTTAAGAATCATTATTTTCTTTACGTATTTTTATTCTTTATACTTTACGTATTGTTAATTACATATATCAGAAGACGCTTTACAATACTAATGTGGGAGCTCTTTATCAAAGAAAGGCCATAACAGTTCTGAATTTTCATGTAATTGGGATGCAAAAATCATCACGCAAAAATAATAAGACCAAAATTAAATTTGTTAAATTCTTCGCCGCGTAATTTGCTGCTCCAAAAAACTGAAAATAACATAACGTAGAATCTACTGTCACCAATTTTATACTAGGCTAGATATACCTATCAAAATGTTCATTTGAATCATTTCAGATAAAAATATTAATACAAAGTGTTGATCATAACTAACTAAGATTAATCCTCACACTTCTATCTGTTCAAAACAACTTTCTACAGTCAAGAATATGAAAATACACATGAACATTACATTAGTACTAATACGCAATGTGTTGGTAGAACAATAGTAATGATCTCTGAGAGTGGGCAGAACAACCGGCACATGACCCAGATAGATTTGTTTTGATGAGTCGTAAGGCGCAAGGACTCCCACTGATCACGACCTATTTTAGGTCAAAACATGTGCTCACACTCAATATATAAAGAGAGGTGCGCTTTAAAAAAATAATTTATTAATTATTAAATTACGTATAACTGAATTCTATAGAATAGAATCTGCCGGAAATATATCCCTTGAAAGTGGCGTGAAAAGCAAGCCAAAAATATGATGAGGCCGATGCATAACGCCACAGAGAGGGAATAATTTGGTTCTCTATATCGCTTCTAAACTCCCAATTCGTTTTTACATTCACAGATTATATCTTATCTCGTTGCAGTTAAGTTTATTTTTCAATAACAGAAATCTTAATTACTTTAATTATATACTCGTGTCATTCAGTCTGCAAATTATGACTATAAAATGCACAGAAGGTAACAGAAACTTGCTGTCAACATTAAGGACATAGCTGCAAAGCAATCAATCTTTTAAGAAGTGCTTACTTAACTAACTGCACACGCTGTTCATTATTCAAATAAGTTGATTATGATTGCATCTGTCATTGGACAGAATTAGCTACAGCTGAATGATGAGAGGTTGGTAATTTATAATGACGTCATCATCATCAACCTATGCTAGTTTTCCTTAATCTCATTTTGATTCAATTAGATAATTTCATGATAGAACATTTTGATTATAGATATTCAGCTAACATATTCGTATTCACCCTACTATAACAACTACACTATAAAAAATTTCAGCTCCAATGAAATTGACGAAATATTCAATTGTACCTACTTGCTATTTTAAAAGTTGACAATTCATTTGTAAGTTGTTTAATTATGTTATTGTATTACATTCACGTGCTATCATGCTGTTAGCAAAACGTGCGGACTTAAAAATTGTACCACCTTTATACCATGTTTTAAGTGAATAAATGTTTTGAATTGAAATATAAGACAAAAGTAAAATCTTTCAAATATAAAATTGTAACAACACGCAACCCTACGCAATGCGCGGGCGCAAATGTGGCGACAAACTTGTTTACTACACTACTTTATTTACTACTAGCACCTAGCGTACGTTGTTGCCTAGTAACCATGTGTTGTGTCTGCTCATAGCTACTGAATTGTTTATTATCACTTGAATAATAACTATATTTAGTTTTTTAGCATTGTTAAATCTTTAAGTTTTTATCAGATTACTTGATTTGCTTTTATAGGCAGCAATAAAACTAAGAACCCAAATTGATGAACTGTAATGCTTGATAATAATAATGATTTCAAATATTAGCACGATAATTGTAATTTAACTATCACTTTTTGTATAATTAGTTACCTAAGCAATTAAATCTCCATTCATTACAGTGTATATTTGTAAATAATGTGAGTAAATGAATGAAACTGTTCCTCAGTAAATAAACCGAGTCATGTTCGTGGTATCGACAAAGATAGAGCGATGACGCCTACTGGCCGATACGTCACTATCTCGACACGCCTCAGCTCCGAACACACCTCTATGCGTTGAAAAATGCGAACATTCCACCATTATACTTCAATAAAAAACATTGCGGATACAATTAATATTAGCCTCTTTTGTCCCTTTTTAAATACCTATTGTTTTATATGGCTATTTAAAAAAAACACCAAAACAAATATTCGAAATTTTAAAATATGAAAATAATGTAGGATAAAAAAGCAGCTATAACCGACGTTAACGATAAAAAATAATTTAGTCCGTTCTAAATTCAAATCAAAATTTTGTTTGCCTCAAGCCAACCAAGCGAAAGCAATCGAAAGTAAACGCATTATTGGTTTTCACCAGATGTACGCAAATCGGCTAGATCAGGGGTTCACAAACTTTTTAAAAACTTTTTGTCTGAAACTGACCAAGCGTAGAAACTACCCAGGGGTCTAAAGGGGTCACCCAATTTCTTCGTTCTAATAATTGTAATTACACCTTTGCCGATGTCATTGAACTTTGAATGTTTTAAAATATTTAGCTCTAGGGAACATAAGTGGACGTGGCTGCGGGGTTTCTAATCTTGCATTTGATTGCATAGAAATTGTTGCAAGTTGGCTCTCCCTTTGTAACTTGTATGCGGTCAAGCATTTCCGTTAGAAGGAGCAGCTTGCATGTCGAGTGCACCAATTCTATGTTCACTATTCATAGGTACTTTGTAATAGATCTGAATGCAGTTGCAACATGAAACTAATTTTTCTTCTAAATATTTTAGTAATTTTTTTATTCAATGGAATATTATCATTATCAGTGATAATAAAGTCACTTGTCACGGAGCGAACGTCAACATTATAATTTAACCAAAAAAATAAATCTGCGAAAACAATATTTTTTAGAATTTTTGTCTCTATCTTTATAAGCCCCTCAAAAACAATTGAATGAAATTAAATGTAGTTTTAATCCACATATGCATATGAATTCCCGGACGAAAGTAAATACATAATACAATTTAATTCTCGCCACAGCTGATGCACAAAGGGTATTAAATCAAAACGTACCCTATATGAATATAAGAATCGTATTGTATGGTGACATTAACAATGACTGTGTTAGCGAAGCGGCGCGTGCGATCACCCTCCAACTTTCACCCTCGCAGATTCTAACGGCTATATTGATTTTTTAACTGACACTTTCACCATTCATTACACTGTACAGACTATCCGCTAGGATAGAAATATTTTAAAATTCCAATGTTATATCGCAATTTAATCTGGGAAAAGCATTAATGTACCGAATCTTGTGTTATGGCTTGCTATAATTTGAAGACATTTTAACTGTACAGCAAGTTAAAGTAAAAATTATCAATAAAACATTCTGAATAGGTAAGATTAAATTACATTATTATGGTAAGGAGTTTGTTGACGTAGTGGTAAGACGCTTTGGCTTTCGATTAAAACATAGCTACCTTCGCCATGGTCAGGTCGTGGATGGGTGACCAAGACTTGGTGATCTCGAGCTCCTCCGTGCTTCGGAAGGCACGTTAAACCGTTGCTCCCGGTCGCAATTGCGACTGTTTCTACTTTCTACCCCCAATGCGGGTTGGTGGGTATTTCATGTGTTTCTCCATGAGGAAGACCTGTGCCCAGCAATGGGACGTATATAGGCTGAAGACAGGATTATGGTGATTTGTAAAACAGCAATGGAAATAAGTATTTGGGGGTATACCCAACCACTCGCCAGACAAACAGTAAATTTCCTCCAATTATTTTTATACTTAATATCTTGTCTACATGTTAAGACTGAAAATCTTATAAGAAATATTGATAGTTATGTAACGTGCTGTATAAAATTTTATGTTAGCATGCTAGAGCATATTTATTGTATCGTAACTTTTTTAATACTAAAATCTATCTAGCGCAAAATCTTTGCGGGTGATTACAAAAAAGCTGTTAGAATTTTCAAATTTGGAACACGTGCGTTGACGTGTTCCAAATTTGAAAATTCTAACAGATAGGGGAACGTAACGGTCTCTACCGCATCTGCTCGCCCGCGCCCAATTTAGCGGGATTGCACCCCTGCACGGGATATGCGTATGCGCCGGCATACAGCCAACAGATCATCAGGTTACCATAACGTCCAAACTTCTCATATTCGCATTTTATGTCTAATGTTCTAAGGTTCAAAATGTGTTGAAGAATTTTGACGGTTTTGTATACCCTTATGTGGCGTTGATTGTACAAAACTACAGTGGGTCCATGCAATCCGCGAGCGTTGACCGCTCACCATCTGTTATTTTGAACTATTCAAAAACGTTCAAATTATATACAATATTAGTACTGTTTTAAAAAAAACATCTTGTTGTATTTAATATTAGCCTGGTTCTGACTTGTGATATAAAATTTTATTTTCTTCCCAATTATCCGTATAATTCCTTCATATAAATTCCAGTCTTGTATCTAAGTGCTCATAATTATCGTGTTAGGTTTACACGATTATCTCAAATGTTTTAGAAAAACTGCGGCAAGTAAAAATAAACTCCCAGCAACTGAAGAAACTGTAGAAAACAATTCTCTTGCATAAACTCGACTGTAATTGAGAAGATATTTCCCATTACTCACAATCGCGTATTGCTAGAATTCAAGCTAAATTGGTGTATGCAGAAAAAGTAATAACCGCAGTGCAACTATTATAGCTAGCTATACATCTTATGTTACAAGTTGTACACGACAGTACATTATGGTCTTACGTTCATTTTATGAACATCGCTTACCTTACTCTGTATGCAATTCATCGCGACAAGATCACCTCTATTACATACATACATATAATCACGACTATTATCCCCTAAGGGTTAGTCAGAGACTATGCAAAAGCACCGCAAAAGCAGTCCATTGCCATAGTCCGCGCTTCACCGAGCAGTGACTGCACCCAGCGTGACAGGTGGTGTGCCCGTCGCCGCTTTATGCTATTGGATGGTTGTGCAATTCTAAGTCTATTAGTCGCCTTTACGACACCCAAGGGAAGATGGAAAGAAAGAAAGATAAGTTGATAGTATTCTTTCACTGAGCCGCTACCACATGACCATTGTTAAAATCTCTTGTGTGTTAAACTTTTGAAGATCTATATCCTAACTGTGATAATATTTTGTGTGATCCTTATAGCTGCTAGATGGTAGCTGGTGGAACAATTGGAACATGTAACTTATTATTCTGGAGCAATTAAAAAAAATGCGAACACACAATTTTCACTTAAAAATGCTACTTTGAGCCTAATTACAATGCCTGTCTTAGATGGCATTCGTGACAAACATGCACCTGATGAAGAAGTGTAATTGTAGAGGCACCGACACGAGACTAATGCACAGGAGAACGTTATAGTTCTCACGTGGGCCGACCCTCAGGAACTTGTAAGATATGGTTCAATGCGCCTAACGACTACTGATAAAAACCAAGCTTTCGCAGGACTATCTGAACTATCTACTCTATATTGCACCCCAGGCGTTGATAATAAAATCCCTTTGCCTGTGCAAATTGGATAATATGGTTTCTAAGGTACTTTATCAGTTTTTCTTTAAACGGCTTTAACCTTTCATGTCCTTTATTTCATTACAATCGATATAATATATAGATTAAGTTGATAAATTGGCTGCCACTCCTAACAATCGACGATCACAAAAGTAAAAATATGGTGATGTCTAAACCTTTGTTCCAAAACTAGATCAAGGACAGTAAACAAAAGACCCAATTCACATTCAGTACTTCGAATAATGGCTATTTGTATTTGACTAGCTGCAGGAAATCACCATGTTATTTCTCTAACACAAACCATAGGTCTTGGAGGCTACAATTAGCTAGTTAGACAACTAATGTGAAATCTGAAGACAAAATCTTGATTGTGGTCGCGTTCTCTTATCCGCAGAAGGATCGCCCTTCGCCGTCATTACTGGTGTGTCATAAAAACAGTTGATAAACCGTTCCAGGCGACAGAGCAGAAGGTTTTTGTATGGGAACTGTGGGTCCAACCGTAAACTGTACTAGAGAAAGTGAACTGTTACTTTCAATCATCATTTAAATAGATTTTTTAGCACTAGCCTTTCTTTATTCTTTGATAATTCTCTATTCTTGGACGACACATAATTCAATAATAAATTGGGTATAATCGTTTATGGACGATTATACCAGGATACTAAAAACTTCATGCTTATTATTCTCGTAAAAACCATTCAACATACAAGAGTCCTATCAAACAGGAAAATTCACCTTATAATATAGTGTTTGTTTGTGTTCCGGACAAAAATACGTTGCACACTAAATGTTTTCCCTCTTATAACTGAGCGATGGCAATGGCGTCATTACAATTTCCCGAATTGGCCGATTATCTAATTCCCATGAGCGGCCGTTGAAACAGTAATTTTTCAATGAGACGTCCAATCGATAGTTTCAATACCGGGGGAGATAATTGATGTTATCAGCCATATATCACCCTTGTTAAACTGTTCCCATAGCCAGTGGTATCATGGGAAACGAGACTACCCGCCAATCGATACAATTATCAGTTTTTAACTTTCCCCTTCAATTATTTCGATATGACCTCTGGTTAAAATCGACACACTAACTGAATCCCGTGGAAATATTTTTTATTAGCATAATATCCATTATCAATTTAGAGAACTAATATATCATTAGCGCTGACATTAGTACTTACCCTACGAAAATACAAACATGAATATCTCATGTAATTCTATTAGTGAGTGCAAAATCCTTATATTTCCATGGAATCAATAAAATTCCTTTTAGAACTGTCCTGCCAATGACCCTAGTAACCCTAGCACACGTTCATTCTGTTAAATGAGGGGGATTTTTTCAACCGCCAACGCCTACGGATCAATAAATTAATTATCATATTTCACCCGTGTGAACGTGACCTTTATATTTTTGCATTTAATACTGTTTTAACTTTAAGCCCTAATTGCATTTGTTTTCTATTTAGAAATGCTTGGACTATGAACCCCAAACAGCTGTCCAAACACAATCAGAATAAATAAATTTCACGCCTGTTGTCAAATTTAAATTATTGACGCAATGCACTATGGAGCCCAACACTCGAACAGAGCCACTCAATCAAATTTCATTATTTTCAATTTGGAATCGTGTTTCATTATTGTTTTAAATGGAACGCGTCAATTTCAATTTGGAACGCGCCGGATTTACTTTTTTGACGGCCGACAGCTGTCTGAAAGCGAAAATCTATGGATATTATTTTCGATGCAGCTTGACTAATGGAAGCTGAAAAGCAGAAATGACGTTTTTTTATCTTTATTAAATTTAAATAAAAACAGTAATGTTCCGCACAGTGCACCGGTCGATAGTACACTTACAGCTGTTAAGGGTAGTGACCGGGTTATTTCAAAAGTAACGGTTTTAAATGCACAAAATGCCTTTCCTTGTAAAATTTTCTACGTTCAATGTGGTCTCCAAAACCTCGTACTAATGAACATTCATTTCCTCTCCTTCCCACTAATTGAAGGAATCATTTACGGAACTCGACGCCTTACCCGTGGGAACTCATGCACTGTAATTATGTCACAGCCATCATTTTCTTCAAAATATCAGTTACATTTTCACTAAAACAAATATTACTTGACAACAAATACTTTTACCTACTATCGGCTATAGCAATCGAAATGATAACATTATAAGAACTGCCGTAATTTATAAAGATAAGATTATAGTTGTAAAACTCAATAGGCAACTAAATAAATAACTTACAAGTAGAAGACATAAGTATTCTGAAAACAGTTTTAACACCTCTAAAAAACCTACACCTATATATAATGTAAATTAATTTCAATTCGTGACTCTACAATTGAGGAATATTTTATGAAGGGCGTGAACGAATAATGCATTGAAAATATACAAATGTACGGGTTCAAAATCAATGGACATAATCCATTAACTCGTCGAACCAATAAAAGCCATCAACATAAGCTATTCCATGTTGATCCAGAGATGACAATAAGAGGACCAACATCTTGAGACGCGGTTGGATTAAACGACTAGTTTAATCCAACCGAGTCTCAAGAGGTTGGTCCGACGTACATATTAATGCATTTCATTAGGACGTTCCAAACCCTTAATGTACTATTGTCACTCAAAATTACCATCAGAAAGTGTTATTTTATAGGAAATTTATTTTATTTGAGCGTTCCCTCGGAATACAAAATATAAAAATTTTGAAAGGGTGATTTTTTAAGTAATTCAACACGATATGGGAATACTTTGGTCAGAACTGTTAGATCAGTAAGCAATACTAATTCTGATTAAACAATGGAAACAAGGCCCTTGAATTTCAAATTGTTTGTTGAAGACTATTTGCTCAAGAGCCTACACGAAGGCTTGAATAGACAACAGTGTACTTATTGCGTAGACGGACAAAATAAATATTCACGTGAGCTTCACGGAAACTATGGAAACAATATTAGACTCACTTATTTCGGATTCATATTTGTCCTCTAAATAAACGGTTAACTATATATTTTTTACAGTATTACACTCTTGTTACTAAATCGCAACGCAATTTTGCCCTTTTAAAACAAAAAGTTCCACCCCCTGTTTCTATAATTTCGTTACTGAGGTGTGAATAGAATTAAAAATTAATTTCATTCTTAAAAGAAAGTAAGAGTGTTTTCCGATGACTGTAAAATGTACAATCCGAACAAAGGAATTTGCTTTGAAGTAGAAAGTGTTGGGATTACCATTGTCGTTTCTGTCCAACGTGTGAACCACTCGAGGTATCTGGATATCCGTGGCCATTTGATAACATCATTCCTTTTCTCTACATAACACCTCATTCTTCCCGCTTATTCAACTGTCACAAATGGATCCAAAGAGACATTCATCAACAATTCGGTCCCCACTATGATGGATCGCATTCGATGAATGAATATTTATGATAATTCCAGATTGAAATGTTAATACGATTTAATTACTGAGTCGAGGACTGTACTTGTGAATAAATGTTCAGAACTACATTTCGTTACAGTTGAGAGTAGCTTTGACCAGTCAATTGATATCTAAATCCCTTTTTAATTTGTAGGACGTAGTGCGAATAACGTCTTAATTTACAACATCCGTGGAAAATATGAATCGCTCGTAATTCAGTACGAGCTATCGCAACGACGTATTATACTATGTGCCATGTAGTAAATAAAGTGTAATCATCACACGTGTTCGTTGTGGTAATCATCACATGTTATCATATACCACAATGTTTGTTTATGAAAATGTTTCCCGTGGTTCCGATGCGGAATTATAACGTTTCACGTCTTTGAAATAAGGCTTTTAATTCCGTGACGACGACAAATGGCTGAGCTTGACAGATATTTGTAGAAAGCTCAACCCTGGACACGTCTACGAGACAGACATTCCTCTGAATTGATTGATAACTGAGCCACAAAAGAATTCTGGAGACGAGCGTATTTGAAAAGGAGGTCCATTGAAATCGCCTACTAAAAAATAATACATCTTGCGCCCTTTAACTCGAGGGTTTGACCTGAATAGAAGCCACGACAATAAAAATAGAGCATTGTCAAGTCAAAAATCATATTTCATGGCATTCTCGACGATAAGAATTACCAATATAGAATTACCATCTGAATTTTAGATTTGTTTGTATTTTGATGTGTCCGTGAATGGAATTGTATAATGAAGCTAATTGTGTGTGAACGAGTGCTTATTTGTTGAGAAATATTAATATTTATGATAATTACCCAACGGACAGGGTGGTGATAGTGGCGATTGGCTACAAGTTCATAAATTAACTTATCCTTTCAAAGAAACAAGTAGCAAGAACTTTTCTCAGAGAACATCACGTAGCTATCTAACGATCAAATCAAAAGTCTAATAAAAAATCTCGACTGCAAAACTAGTACGACGAAGCCAAGGCCCGTTAAGCCGCTTGAGGCCTGCAGGGTTTCCATCGACCTTCTAACGGTAAACTCTATGACCATATAGGGACTACAAACATTTGTGCCTTGGAGTATATCACTTACTTGTTCAGCCTCTATTAACATCGCAGTTAGGTAAACTCAAATTCGACTCATTATTATCTACGTCACAATCATGTCACAATATATAGCATTAAATGTTTTATTTAATATTACATCTTATCTCCTTTCTCGTTTATGATAATTAAATTTTTTAGAATTTTATCCAAAAAGGTAAACAAAAAAGCCGACTTACCGAATTTGTTATTCAATAATCACACTTTTTACATGGACATTGGCACATAAATATAATTAACGGTAACAATTGTTGATCGTTTCAATTGATTTCAATTACCTATAGTCATCACAAAACATTTTAGAGATGAAACATTACCTTTGTTTTGTTTACCTTTTTAGCAACTTGGATTGAGACGTACTATATGCATTTACGATATGCTTTGGTTGTTTACTAATGTAGTGCTTTATAAGCAATATCTAATGTTAAAATAACAATATCTACATAAAATAAAATTTTCACCGAAAATTATTAAAAGTTTTTCCAATCTTTTTTGACAATTTTGCATTTTCGTGCTAGGAGACAAAGTGAAAAATCCGCAAAGTATCTTTGCAAGCGGCGCCGGCGCATCGAGGTCGTCGAACCGACGCCACGCCGGTGTTATTGAACGTACCACAACAACACGCACACGCCCACAAAACTTACAACCAAATGTTCTGTTTATGTGTGTGTGCCCATTAAGTTCACGAACCTTGCCAATAAGGGAAGTGATACACAGAGGTTTTAATGCCAATCAAAAATATTTAAACGTGCCGACTTGATCTTGTGGGTTCATTAGTGAAAGTCAATCGTGAGTCAACCTGGCATCAAAGGTGTTATCTAAAATTATGCAATATATTCTGGTTAAACGACAAATCTGTCGCAGTCTTTTTTAAGACTCCAAAACAAAACAAAACTAAATTATTCAAGGCAGTTACCACGCCACGTGTATTGTGTCTTCAACAATTTGTATTACAATGCAACAAAATGCCGAAATGTCAAAACATTGTGTATTCCGGGCCTAAAGTACACGACCGCGGTAGCTCAATTAACGGTATCTACGAACGACGCCTTTCGCGAAGCCTTATTCTATATTCAAATAACACGGTGCGCGTACACATACCGTCAATATAAACAGACTGTTATTGACTCCATGCAGTCCATGCTTAGTTTATTCTGGTTGCGTTTGGAAAGCATTCAAACGCTTTCACATTTAGGTATTAGTCGCCGCATTTAGAACCAACCCAAGGCGATCATAGAACCTTTATATTACCTTGACTTCACAAGTTCCTTCACATTTAGAGCTTAAGAAAAAGTAATCTAATCTAATGTTTGAACAGTTTTGTTAAGTAGTTTGCTCAGTCTTTGAACTAGTAAAAGCCCGGCGAGATGTTACAACAGTTATCAAAATGCGTGCAAACACAGCCATGAAGCCGGAAACTTGTTAACGATTTAGAACGCTAGTAACATCCTCAAAACAGCGTAGGCGCGGGGTGGATGAACCCAATCACAAGCTTACTTCGGCAGTATCATTATGTTAATTAAAGTTCTTAATTTGCAACTAACAACGGAGTCAGAATTAATTTGCTTTCCAATGCCTTTCACAGACATTGCTCACCATAACATCGCGTGGTGTTTCTATAGTAATTTTTACTGAAACACACGAGTTATTGGACACATTTGATTTGTTTTCAAAAGTAAAGAATGTTTTTGACAAATTAAACAAAATATTACACAAAAACTTTCTTGTAAACTAAAGACTGCAGATAATAAGCCTCATATTACATAAATCACTTGTAGCACATTTTATGCACGACAATTATTCCTCCTTCGCCATTTTATACATGTTCAGTAGGACCGCCCGTCATTTCGCAGTGTCGTCTACAATTATAGGGCTATTTGGAATGCAGTCTTAATTACGGACAGGTTCTAGAGAAGCTCCGACCATGATTTTAAATCTTTCAACGATAGCAAATTGCAAATGTCACTTTTCTTGTGGCGAGAATTCTAGGTACGAGTACTCTATAAGCCACGCAACTTGGACGACGGCGACGATTAAATGGTTTTTTTAAAATGTAATTAGTATGATAGATAGGTAGGTACATGATTTTAATGATCTTAAAAATATTAAGTTTATCGTGTTTTTCTAATGTAAATTATTTAGTTTTTTTCTTATTTGCAAAAGATGATTTAAATTACGGTAAAATCTGTAATAATTAGTCTGTATAACTTAAACCTTAAATCAACAACTAATGGCTGTTTATTTGTCAGAAGCTTTAAAGATATTGAAAACAATAATTTGCATATTAAAAGAGCCAAGAAACTGATATTAAATTAAAAGTATGATGGATGGCAGTCAATGTTAAAACTATTATACAACAGTTCGTTCTGTGTTGTTTTATCTTTCATTAAAGTTACAGTGTCAGGATCACTGCGATTAATGACGATTTTGCGGTGTTAAATAAATTACATGGCTGTTTGTTATTAAAACAACAAATGCATATATTAAATATAGCTGAGGTATTTTTTAAAAAGTCTTATTGAATATTAATATATTAATGCACAAGAAAGCAGATTGATGCTGCAGACGAATACGACAAGCGGCTGAGAAACGTGTCCAGATACCGGTCTGTATTAGAAATCTTATTGCGCCCTGGCGTCGCGTCCGAGACAGGGCGATTATTTTAATAAGCCATCATTTTGTCCTATTTGGGTAATTGTGATAGAGCTAACCCGGAATATTTCCAGAACACAGCTTTATTATTAGAAAAACACAGAATCAAAATGTAGATAGACCACGACCACCATTATAATATTAAGCCTTTTGTAAATGTTATGAGATTTATCTTAAATATTTTATGAAGTGAAGAAAGACATTTAGATCTCATGATAATTTTCTTGTTTCAGGTAAGCACCACATGTATATCCACTATTGGCATTCCTGTACGGTTTGTATCTAGATTAAGAATAATAACTCATGCTTTATAAGGAAAAGTATCATTATCATTATTACTATTAGTATCATTATTACTTACTTTAACACCTCCATTGTTATTCGTTTTTGGTATAGCTTCTAGCTCTTTGTTTACAGATGTGTCAATACCACTAAGTTTACAGTTTGCTTTACCTATTAATGTCATCATGCCCTCACGTTTGTCTGTTATTATACACACTTTTTGTTTATTTCTCTTGTGTAGCTACTAGCCTGTGAGAATTTTTTCGTGACTACCAATGTTCCTCCACTAATGCCCAAAACGCTTAACATTTTTGGGTCAAGTGCTCACGAGCTATTATACACGAAATATTCCCATTATGACGAGAAAGGCATTGTTCTTAATATTTTTAGATTGTATAGAAATATTAAAATGTTTAACATCATTATTAACGTATATTTTCACTCGAATGCTTTCAAACGCGATAAGCAGTTCAAGGGGCATCAGAAATCTCAGTCAAGTGGGTTACTATTACTATGGAATCCCGCGATTATTTTTTGTCCCACTAACCGCATTTGGAACCATTGGGATAAGTGATAAGGACTAATGACGACCCAGACGACACCGTCATTATGTAACCATTTAAAAAATACATCAACGATTTTGCTTTCAAAATGCGGTGTAACATTTTAGATTACCCTATCATTTTAAATGCGCTGTAACCAAATCCTAGCGTGAACGATGACTTTTTACCCATAACTCATCCGGGACGAAAATTATACTTGTGATGCGAGTTCAAAACCAGATCCCGATTACCTGGACCTTGCACAACTATATCTGAAAGAGGCCTGCTTCCATGTAATGTTATTGTTTTACTCTGACTCGCTATAAATAAAATGTTGAGCCGGTAACAACTGAGCAATTAATATTGCTCGTAATGAAGACATAAATTCTGTGGAGGCTTCTGTATTGTCTTGGCTTTATTTGTGTTTTCGAATGTCTCATTAATGCAATTCTCTGGCTTACAATTAATTTCTTTTATTGTGTAGTTAATTAATCATTATTTTCTATTTACAACTGCAGTTGAATATGTTTCTTCAGTACACTCTACTTGATATTTAATATAATAACAGCCCTATATTCGTTCTGAGAACTGTAATTATTGAGATTAGAGATCTTATTAGACGTAGAGTGAACGCAACATGTTCTCAGAATCCTTACAAGGGATAACGTCCACTGAAGTGTCAGGTTCTTTTTCCACTCCAGTAACAGAGCGGGACACGACATCTTGCCGCCTCGCTCTTTTACTATTTGTGAGCTCGTAAAATGATTTTGGAGTCGACAAAAAATTGTTTTGGTTTTTTCAAGCCGGTATCGTGCATTCGTCGAAAAAACTCTTTACGTCTTCTTATTGGAGATTTTGAACTACGTCATAAATTACTACGGAGCGTTTTTTGTGGGAGTGAAATTCGAATATCGTGTGTTGATCCAACGGTCACTCGGGCACGCTGCGGGATAAACTTGACGTTGCGATGACGTTCTGCCGCAGTTGCGTTACATTTTTTATCAGCGGTAACTGGGTCAAGCGTATTTTGTATTTCACAACATCACTTTTAGCAATAATGACTGATGATTATTTATCCATACATAAACATTAAACACAAAAGTTTTATTATATGTTATATTCAATGAAATAGACTTAATTTTTAATAGAACCGGGCTATAAGTTCAATTAAGATCCTGATTAAAAATAATTATTTTAATTGGTCAGAAATTGTGATGCTTCTATCTGGGGGAAGCTGCATGGACACTAGATGCAATCTCGTCGGTGATGCGCGGTCATTGACCGAGCGAATGAAACACCCCATGGCGTGTGAGCGAGATAAGTATGATGAGCGTACGCACAGAAAAGGAATGAAAATTATTGTATTATTGTAAGATCCTTGTGTGCGCCTTGTGTCTTCACGCTTCGGGTGTGCGTGGGTCTAATCCTGATGCCTCGTGTTATTGTTTAGACTGCCAGCATTGAAGGACGCTTCGAGAATATTAAATATGGACACAAATGTTCCAATATTATTATGGGTTCCATTCCAGACGTCCTCTGAAAGCTTAGGCACGCATTTCTTTCATCTCAGCCTTTACGACGCCGATTCGTTCTGCGTCTCAATGAGAGGATTAGATATTGTGCAACGATTAACATAGTTTTTTCGCTTATTCGAGTTCCCAAAGTCGAGACACGTTCTTGCTGAATTTCTTTAACCGCACAAGAATGTACACGTAATAATAACGCGTATATGCGAGTTGAATCTTAACAAATCCCTTAAAAAACAATAATCCATCACCTGTCATAATGAAACGTCACATTCCCGCCAAACACGATCCGCGATTTCAGTTCCCATGCAATGCAGAGCAAACTCTCGTTCGCTTCGATAAATTCTAATGTATATGCATCAACGGGACCTGCAAATGCAGTCCACGAGCTCGCGCAACGGACAATGTGCATTCATCCATTCACATTTAAATTTAAGAAAAAGCAGTTCACAATCACATAAAACGCACTGTTTATTGCTCAAAATACACAAATAACGCTGGTCTCATGGCTTTTGAGGGTCAAACTGTTGCTATTGTTGCCCTAAGTTGTCCAGTGTGAATAGGAGAGGTTACGGGGGACAAAGGTGGTGACATGTCTAAGAAAAAAGAATAGGGAGAACTAGAACCCGAGGTTATGATAATGAGGTTTAATTGAGTTTATAATAGTCAGAATGATGGATTCGCCGGAGTTAGGGGCTGGAGGCGCGACAATTACGCTGACTCAGCTGTTGCTTTATGAAGATAAATACGAGCTCGTGAATTAAAAACCATTTTGTCAATTATTCAATTGTCCCAATAACCTTCAGGTTTTGAACTTTTGATTTCGTTGCTTATGTTGGTTCACCAGTCTTTACATTGACTGAACTGTGAATCGTACTACAAACGAGAACGAGCGTCATACCGCTCATTATCACAAAGTAAATATGTTAAAGGTAACAAATTTGGAACAATGCTCCTGCAACGAGCCGTGTGGTAGGTCGACGTAAATATACATGAAGACGGTAAACATACCGCACATGCACTGTATTCCGACAAAAGACGCTCAGATTTTAGTGTTACGTTCTTGAATGTTATTAAACTTACTTTTCAAGTCAAGTCACTTTGGAGCTTCAAATGTGATTCGTTTAAAACGTATCAACAATAAAACTGACCACCACACCAGCATAAAAATAACATGTTGAAAACAGACGAGATGTCTGCCAACAGTCTTTTCTTGTGTTGCATTCTTACGATTGAGACATAAATAAATGCTTGAATTTGAACTGCATTCGCCGCCGTGAGTTTATATGCTAACAATCTGACAAACATTGCACTGATAAAGTTATCTCTGGCTGTTGACTCAAATGGTGCAGGCTGCAGCAACGAAGCCTTTATAAGACTAATTTCGAAGTCAAGATCTTGTCCTAATATTATAATTTTCATGAGATAACTAATATTGACGCGGTATTGTACAATTCTATTCTAAAGTGACCCTACATGAGCAATAAATCTCCTTTATACAGAACTGCGTACAGAAGTGAAATGGCATTGTTTACGATGCCGCGCAGTCTATTAGATGACACGCCTGCGCACATACCTCTATTATGTATTGTATATGGCTGATGTTCACACATCGCGATGCGTGCGAATATTTATGCTAATGATGTTTTGTTTGTTTTTCTCCAACTAGAGAAATTACCATTCTGCGCAAGTGAGGTATTAGGTTTTTCTCAATAAGAGTCGCGCAATCTCGCTATCAGAGTACTTGATGCGACCCACTTGATCACATTTTCGCGATAAGGGCTGTCAGAATCAGATCTTCGCAATCGCAATAGATTTAATCTTAACTTTTACTTTTCCATGTCCTAGTTTACCCACGACCGTGATCGTTTCCCATGCTATAATTTGTATTCATTATTTTGCTTACATTAATTAATAAAGACCCACCCCACAAGACTCGACGCCCAATAAAGGATTTTTTGGAGATTTAATTTGTGGGAACCCCTGCACCGGTTACGCCGCACTGATTCCAATTTAATTCAGCTTGTTTGTTTTACAATTCGAACTATTTGTGTTCCAACTCAGATTATGAATTGGAATTTGGAATGCTGATTCTAACGTTCATTCCAGATATTCGTAGCTCAAATCGCTCTTGTTGTACTAACCACAGCAATTACGGTAGTGTCAGTTAAACAAATATTTATGAGTTGCCAGTTACCGGTTGCTATGACAAATATGCGAATAAAATTACCGACTGCGAATAGAAAATGCCGTAAAAAAATTAAATGCGTTTCTCGATAACGTATTGCACTTGGCAACATGCGATATCGACGGGCAACCTTGGGCTCTCTATACGTGTCAACAATATTGATTCCACTCAAAGGCAATGTTACAAAGTGGGCAAATACACGTATTACTTTATATCTATCTATTGTTTATGATATAATGAAGACTAGGTTCTTTTACCCGCTACTTTACACACTGAAATTTTGGATAGAGTAATGGCCCTATAATTGTATTATAGCACCATTACTTGATCCTAAATTTCAGTTAGACATCTTTCAATAGACACAGCCCTAACACGTTTATCTGTTTCTGCATTTACATTCTCTTATGATTATTAACGTCAAGGAAAATATTTACGATAGTATTTATATTATTATAGTAAGCACATCCCTGGGCAAACCGATTTGTCCGGATTGTCAATTATAACAGTCTTCTCAATCCCCAGATAAAACTATCTGTCAGTCAAATGTAAGCTCTGTCCCTTTTCTTTTTATGACTTTAGAAAGTGACAGTGATAATTTTGAATGGCGGATAATTTTATCTGAGGATTGAGAAATCGGGCCTTTAGAACAATGTCATTGTAGTAATAAATATCACTTCTTTTTTAACAATAATTCTTTGCAACTGCAACAATATAACAATACCTTGCACAAAAGTTATTCATCTCCCGAACTCTTGAAGGGTGTCAAAAACGTTACAACGTATTATTATGTAAATTAACAAAAAACAATTACCGTAATCCTCTAATTACGAGTGTAACCTGTGTGCAGTAATCAGGGCGGAATGATTTCCTTAATTTTACATTTCGTGATGTTTTGATTGTTACAATTGTTTTATGAATGCACGCCTTGGCATAGAATCCGTTGGAATTTTTAAACAATTTTAAGGTGCTTGTTTTTGTACAATAAATTGTGTGTTACATTACATTCATCACAGCAGGTGTTTCTTTATAGTATGAATGAGAACGCAATTCTATTTACAGTTAAAAATTGACATACATTTCTTGATAGAACCTTTACTGCTGACATCATTTATAAAAAAAAATAACTTAATAGTACTTACTGCAATTCCACGTTTCAAACGCAAAACTCGATGCATAAATAAGTAATGATCCGATCAGATCCTGTTCTATGCACAGATACGAACGAACCAAATTTGCATACACCCAGTGGCGAAACAGGTCTGTGCGGTTCAGACGCATTCGCTTTTCCCACGATGATTTTTATATCGCCAATAGTCGACACCTTTAATTATAGAAAAATAAAATAATCCAGCAATATAACTTTGTCTAAACTGTCTCGCTTCAAAAATAAACGGGAATTTATTGGACGCCATAAAAAAGAAGTTAAGTGTTCATCTTTTTGTCCTTACCTTAAATCGCTTTCGTGGTTCTTATACAATTTTATTACGTAATAAAACCCAAATGACCTTTCTATTCTGTCATAAAAAATAACCGTCGCAATTGCTTTCTTGCGTTTCCTTTCCCAAGAACGCGCATGACCCACATTCATGCATTCCTATAATTACTGCATTTGATCCGTCAATGCTTGACCAATCCTCTTTACCCTTACTTATTTTATCACCCACCTTTATAGCCCAGAATTTCATAACCCACACCCCTCCAATGTTTTACTTTCACACGTTTTAAAACGTGGAATTTGTCCACACCAAACGATCGGTCACCTCGTAAATGTTCGTTAGTAAAAAATCGTACGACGCCTGCATAATAATGCCGTAAAAATAATATTTATGTAAAACTCATTCTTCAGGCGCGGACTTTTATTAAAGTTTTATTGACAATTTCAAAAACTGATTTATGGCTTCTTTCTCGTGCAGCATTACTAATGTGGCCATTAGTATACTACAGCTAATCAGAGCGCCGTGACGTCGAAATGACCCTGCGTCCAAACAAATTACTACCTTGTATTTTTTTATTACGGACAGGGTAAGGTATTAGATAATTCTCTTACTGGGTGGTCCGGCGCACGACTCACGATAGTATCAGCCCAAAATTTTAACCTTTGTGTCCGCACATACAACTTTAATTGCTAGCTCCCAAGTTGAACTTAACTCTAACAAAATTTTTGTAATATCTTCACGAAACAAAAAACCTACCCTGGTTAGTGCTATTAACGTCTGCAAGCTTTTACTACTCCACTTAAAGATAACGCGCAATCTTTGGCACTTAGGGTTTTAAAAGCCCGATGTCAAGTGGCCATGCGAGGAACGTGGCCCCTCGCTTTCCAAATAGGCGCTAGAAACTTAAGCGCATGGAAACTGGAGTAGTAACACGAGCAGGGCGTGCAACCCAATAGGCCCAAGATGGCTAATCCAACGGTGCTGCAGATGGCGTTGGCGACATACCCGGACTTCTAAACCATTACACCGATTATAATTGCTTAAAGATTCTCATCTGCCAAATGTCGCGCCCTTATGTCTCGAAATTTGCTCAGTTTTCCAGCACGGGCTGTCAGATCACTGAACTGTTGACCATCATGTAATAATGCAATAATACATAAAACATTCATTGTCTGACTATTGTTTTGTATGAATTCACCGTCGGAGTATCCATTCACAATGCTCCGATTGCCACAGCAAATGTTAATTTTATTAATTTACTTAACAATAGTGCACTGTAACTGTTAGCAGATATCTAAATAGTCCGTTTAGAAGAGTACACCGGCTGCGTTAGTTAACCCCAAACATGCACGATTAAACTCCAAACGCGAATTCGTTATACACGTAGATTTAGCTTGAGAAAAAATTTTATGAACCTGTCGTGCATCTTATTAGCATAGCAGCGGGCATTGTGTAAAATATTCTTCATATTCATGGGTAAACACACACCAGTCTTTGTGCTATTGTTCGGGTAATACTTAGCAGCATCACCCCTCGTGGTAATCTTATCCTTTCTATCCATTGTACGCGTTGCAACACCGGTTGCGCACCAAATTGGTCCAGAGGTCAGACATCTTAGAGCGACCTTAGGTCACTACGAACAATGCTTTAAACCGTGTTTACCTTTGAAAACCAATGTTTAAGCCAAGCGTCTCTCTGACTACTCCTAAAATCTCGGTCCACATCTCGAAAAACTAGTCTCCAATTGTCATCAACAATAGGAGACATCTCAGAACAATGTGACGGGCACAAAGAAATTATTGTTCTTTTATGGTATTTAGCTACCGTTCCAGCCGTTAGATGCCTTTATTGTAGGTATTATCGATTCCATTGTGCTCCGATTTATAACGTTGTTTAGCTCCCTTTCAAATTTGAATATTAACGATCATGGGAACTGTTGCGTGTTCAATCTTCATCTAGTCTGCGATCCGCGGTCCAATTTGGTATGTTTTTTTTTGTTCAATCCTCGAGCGATCCCGGTAGCAGTGCGTGCTGCGGTCACGCACGACCTGTTTCGATTTACTTTCATGGTTGACATAAACTGCGACTGCATCCCGTTTTGCGATGCAGTCATTCTAAAAGGTCGCAGATCAATGTATTTCTCAAGTACCGTATTTATCAAGAATATTTTCATCTACTTGTAGTACATTTTTTGTAATTATTTTTAAAACTAATGTCAAAAATTTCGTTACAGTAATTTCATACGACTTTAGTCAAGACATCAATTGCTGTTTTACATGACCAATTAAACAATCGCTACTGGTTGTGCTACCATAACAATCATCGTTGTGGGTCTGGGTTTGATTGGTTTCTACTACTTGAATTCCCAATTCGCTACGGCTACGATCTCGGGTGTATCAAGGACATTGTGTATCGCAGTAGCCCGTAAATGAGTAGTATCAATACCGATGGTTGGAGTGGTCGATAATGGCGGTCCTTTGATCGCTTTCGAGCTGCGCGGGCGCATGTGTTCTCTTTGATCTCGCCGCCACCACAGGGCGCGCTTAACTTGCATTCATTGAGGTTCTTTATTAATTTGTAAAGTACCGTCGACTTTGTACTACTCCGGTGTTCAGGTGCATTTATATATTTAATGTTTTTTAACTCCATTCAGTTTGTAATAATAATGAACCTTAATTAACTCTTGTACTGAACTTGAGCGAACTGGTGTTTTTGTGGATTCACTTTCCCAGTATTTGTGATGTCATTTGTAACTCTGATCATGACCGATTGCGAGGCAATCTTTTTACTAGTCCTGGCATCCAATTAAAACCTGTCTACGAACCAGGCAATTTTCTCGAGGCTCGTAATGTGTTACCTAACTAGGTGCACCTGCCGTAGTCGACGGGGGTGAACGGCCTGCTCCTTCTGTTCTCACCAGGACATAGTTATGGACCTGACGAGATAAAAACTAGATTTGCGAGATGCGAACCCCAAGGAAAAGCGATGTGACGATACTATATATTACTGGATATAAACACTGTGTACTATTATTAATAGTTTCAACAGAAATATTTTTTTGTATTAAATTAGTACCTAAATTATATAAGTTTTTGCAATAAACTGCAGTAATATTAATATCATAATTTCCAAATACAGCAATTTATTGTTTAACATAATTTCCACACAATGCGAAATCAGCTTAAAATCTAGCAAGAGTCAATGATTGCTCAACCTAATCTCAACAAAACGCATCGATGCTGAACTGCTGATGTTTCGTAAAACTTGAATGCCTGAGTAGTTTATTGCCGATGTAAAATTTCTTTGACATGATTATTTGACACGAATCAACGATCTATAACATGATACTGTCCAATCATCCAAATAGAAAAGAGTAAAAATCTTGAAAACATTCAAATACCCCATAGTATCAGTTGAGGGTCGCATGAATAATTTCAACATGGTCGAGGTACGTTGAACTGAGTGCACTCCGGCGCAACTGATCTCAGCCATGAATTAATTTGAGATAAGTTACTATCCAGCGAGACACATTTGATTTTTTTACGTGTTACGTGTGAATAAATCGTTTTAGGGCATTTAAAACAAAAAAATTAAATATAGCGTATCTTAAATTATGGAAACTGCAAACTAATGGCGATTTTCCAAAGACCTATAAATATTCAAAATCTATACAATGAACGTTGAAACTCCGTCATAATGATGTGGTGCCGAGATCACCAGTTCAATTGCGACGGTGTCGAACGAATCACTCTTCTTTAATATCTTTAGAATAAAACACATAGGTAATTGGCCATTTACGCGTTGGACTCGCTACAATGCCCACAATTTCGCTTACTTTCACAATTTCTTGCTCAACCCGCTGACAATTTCTATTGCTCCATTTTACCTTTCTCTATTGTACAAGTACTTACAAAAGAGATTTATCTTTATCAAAGCTTATATTTTATAATCATTTCATCACGAAATTCTACCAAATTGTTTACTCGATCAGAAACAAAAGTGGATACTAAAACATTAAGATTTCATTATGCTAGTACTATTAAATTACCAAAGAGTAAACATGAACTCTTTCAACACTTTGGGATATGGAGCGTGTACCTACTTTACTTTGCTGTTCATTATAAAATCAATAATAAATGTTACTTAGATAGAGATACAAGTTGAGTCGTCGATCAATACATTATGTGTAAACCTAGTACCATATTCCTTAACAAACATTATTAAAATTCCTTCAAAAACTTCAAATACTTTTGATGAATATGTTGAGACTTAGCAAACATCTTTAACATAAGTGGGGTTCCTATCACACACTGATATTCGAAATTGAGCCACTTCTAACTTGAAGACCAAACATTTACTCATAACAAAGCAACGGGCCTAAAAAATTGTGGTTTACCAGACAAAACCCAAATCATACATTCAAATGCCAATGCGAAATGAAACGTTCAATTTAAGACATCCTCTTTAGACGATAAAATCTATGTAATTGCAGCATACAACCGTGTAACCTAAGTCTAGACTAGACGAAGCCGTCTGACTATATTTATTGCATGTAGTAATTTGAGACCATTATATCTAGACGTTACGTTGAATAATTTCTGGTTTAAATGATTTTACTTTTTTTTTCAGAATTTTCAATTTAATGGTACTCGTCGCTTACAATGTATTTCTATGTTATTAGCAATGTAGGTACTTGACAATTTGACTCATTGTATGAGTTACCATTACAGAATATCCTGTTTTACTTTCATTGTTTGCTCCAATTCTAATAAAGTTTATTTACGTGTTCCATCTAGTTGATCACAAAAAACAAGAGGATATCTGATAATATTTAACAAATGTTAAAAGCGGGTACAATACGCGCTACCTGGATGCATGTCACTTATTTGTTTAGGTTGCCATGTTCAAAACCAGTAGCCGGACCCCAAACAACTATACATATACACCTTTTATAGACGCTCAAGAGCAGCACAGGATTAGTTTTTGTTGCCTTTTTTTATCTACAAGGCTCACTTGTTCTAGGACTACTTATAGGGTTGCCTATAGCTAGAGTTATATCATCGTCATCATTGGTATCAATGTACAATAGCGTAGGAAGTTTTACATTACCTGCGGTACATTCGCATATCGCATTTTGACACTGTCTCGCCTTTCACTTGGCCTAGATATTTTGGAACTGGTTCCTATCACAATGAGAACGAACGGCGCATGGCGTTACTGTTCGATTGCTGGTTCTTAACAATGTATTTCCTGCCGTTGCAGCTGTAATAGGTACAACTAAAGGGAGTCTATAAAAGTGAATAGGTTCACTGTTCAGATTATTAAAGACCAATAAATAAACATTGAAAAAAGCTGTACCCCAAGCTTAAACGTCACAGATCTTGTATGTTTTTCTAACAAATTGTAAGTGACATAAAATTTTGGTGTTGAAACAGTAAAGCCCTAAGCCGTAAATGAACAAAATAAAAAGTGGACTCGGCGTGCGCTCGGGGCAGGCGAGGCAACCTGTTTGGTCGCGGCACCCGCCCACGCCTGACAAATCCGTTCTTACTACAAGATGTTGTGATAAAGAGAGCTAACTTTTTTCACAAAAGCCGCATCTGTACTCGACGATTGTAATGTCTACTCGACGATTGTAGTGTAACTAATTGAACAATTATGTTATGGCTTCGTCAACGAAACCAATGATTGTAATTGGAACGAAAATGTAAACGGCATTGAGTATTCACAAATAGTTTTTAAAATAGGCATCACAATATATCTTGGTATGCTCGGTATGCTCATAATATTTAATTATGTATCTATACACTTGACAATTAATAATGGAAAAGATAAATTTAAAATGATGAAAGAATCCGAACTCGCTCGAACATGTTTGAACTTGTCCAAATGATTCAGACTTAAACGTGTTACAAGGTAATAGTGATAAAAAAAACACATTTATTATCACTGGCCAGTTCAAACGACTGAGGATTGAATGAGTATGACGTATCGTATTAGATATAATATTTACAGTACAATTTCACGGAACCCATTGTCCTATTATAAGTCGCGTGTCGTGTGAGTAATACATATCAACGTGTCTCATCACCGGGATAATGGTTACAAAATAAACGTTCGTTTAACAACAGATAATGTTTCATTCTCTCTGGTGCAGTCTGTATTGAAACCTTGCTTTTCGTCGTGTGGCGGTAATGGCAGGCCCTTGTGCATTGAGGATGTAATGATTGCCACGATTCCTGGGATGGTCGTGACCCCGGGCTGCACGTCATTCCCACGAGCCCTCGGCGAAACATTTGGACATTTGTGAAGAATTCCCGATGCCTTTACACGGCACGTTCTCCGACAATGAACATAATGCGCTGGGGCAATTTCAACTCCACAGCGCACAATTTCGTGGGCTCATAATGAACACATAAGTGTAAACCCCGCGGCTGCAATGGTATACAAGTTGTTTGTCGTATTCCCAGGGTGACACGTTTCCCGATTATCTATTCATGTGGTGAATCCTTGTTTCCTACAGTCGGCGCGGCTTCTTCAAAAGGGGATGAGCCAACAGCACGCAACCATCGCCCGACGCGCCGTGAAGCGTGACTCACAAAAAACCAATTTTAACGCTAACTGAATCCTTCTCCTTTCTCCTAAAAGGAAGGATCCTTTGATTACTGCACGCCTCAACTTTTTTACAGTTTCCAAGCTTTTAAATATTCCAATCGTGTCGAAAAGTACGGATGCAAGACCATCGAGGGCGGCCTTCGATGCGCGTGGACTGCATGCGCATTGAGCATTCAACGTTTCGACACTTGTTACGACCTGAAACGCAAATTTTGTGAATCGTGATCATACGACACAAAATTCTTTAGGCCAATCGAAACGGCCTTTAAGATATGCAAATTAATCATGCTACGCAAAGACATTGTTTAAATACGCCGATGACGGTTTGGAATTCAGGTTTTGTATTGTACGAGTAAAATCGATTTGTTGAGTGGGACGCGGTAAACATATATTAACTGCCTGTTTGGTAGAGACGCGCGCCCGCGCAGATATTTAGGTCGACAGAAATAAACTCACTCCGGTCGCCATTTAACTAAGCTACCAAACGCTGCAGTTGGTTGCTATTCCGTTCATTTCATTTAGTTTACACAACACTTAATTATAATCACATGATTCGTCTGCCACCTAGTCTGTTAAATGTGTACTATGATCTGGTACTTCTATAGTTAAGATCTCGTCACATCTCGTGTAACATTATTAAGTAGTGATACTCATGTTCCAACATTAGTCTAAACATGATAAACAAATGATAATGAAGGTGATAAGAGGTTGGTCGTTTGCGCAGCCATTGCCGCGCACGCGCTTGCTCCAAGGCCATTTTGTTTACGCATGTTTATGTATCGCGACGCTACCCGCCCGCCAAGAATAGAGCACGCCACCGAATCGACTGAATTGCTCATGGCCAGTTCGAAAATCGGTTACGTTATACACAAGAAAATGGCGGGAAACAGTCCATTGAACATTTGGCGGGAATCTGTTGCGTAACCACGTGAAAGTGGAAACTGAGCGGATTTGCAGTGTTTGATGGATTCCTGGAAAGCCTTTAAGATCTCTATCATTAATAGTGGACTGAATAGAAACATTTCTGTGGAACCTTTCAAATTTTCAATGTAGAAAAGTTAATATACCTTTTTTTTTACGTTTTCGTGGTTAAGGAAATATAAAACTGAACTTTAGAAAGCATATCGAGGTAGATTAGGGTAGAGTTAAGACCTTAAGGTAACGAGCAGAACCCACGTGCTGTGATAACGCTGAATTAGGCGGGAATCTGCTTGCCACCAGACGACCTTGGCTCTCGTGACGTCATTGACATAGTTCCCGGCTGCACAAAACCGACGGCAGGTTTTTTGCCGACATTCGGACATGTTATTATTAAACGTCTTTGATCGCGCAGGCAGACACACACACATAGATTTTTTGGCTTATTTAGGTGGTCTTGAATATTTTACATTATAAAAATTTCTACTTCCATGTTAAATAAATTGAATATCAGATAGCCCAATTCATTTGGACTTTGAACAATAGTAATAGGTACCTTTTGCCCGCTTAATTATTAGTTCCAGAGTCAATTGTGTTCACTTTTAATACTATCTCGTTGACCACGATTCACGTTGAGGTTATTAGCTATTGTGTTTCGTCTACTCGCGTTACACTCTCCTAAATTGCCCACTGAATGGTCACTGCATACATTATATACCGTGCTACTTCAATACACACCATGACACAGACTCCGAATACTGGCCTTGAGCCATCGCGTGTTACTATGCCTTTTTTGTTGGTTGCTGATAATTTTAGCTATTAAAGATGTAACTGACTACCGATTCAAACTAGTCGTAATACTTTTGTATTATGTTTGATTTTTCTCTTTGAGCAACATAATTATTTATTGATATCATTGTAGAATATACGATGTTATGGTGTACTTAATTTCAAAAGTTATTCACTTTATGGGCCGTCATTTGTACAATCATATTTCTTTTTCTATGCTTGACTATTAATAAGTTTTTTATTGGGTATAAATAACTCTTCCCATTCGAAAATCGACTATATTCCACCAGCTTCACTGCAGCTTAACGCTCACATAACCATTACAAAGCAGATTAAACAGTAGTAAAATTTTAGTAAAACTTTTATAGTTGTTAAGGTCATAATTTCTTAAAATTAGAGTTGGTCACAAAGGCTGTCGCCGCCCTCTGGAAACCGGCAAAGGATTCCGATGCTAAGAGCATTAGAGGTGTATTTTATGCTCTATCCATAGATGAAGTCGTAAAAACGTCAAACCGTAATGTCCCGTATGCAGGCATCCGGGCTAACGAACGCCTCATTTTGTAAGTCGTAAAATTTTACCAATTCTCTCCCAGGCACGCCTTCTTCACAGTTTTTATGGGTTATTTTATGCATCGTAACAAGATGCATACAATGGTACTCCCTTCTGCGCCAGTTGAACCAAACTCGTAAACTCGTTAATTGTAATTTCACCAAAGTCACGCGCTCTTTCACGATATAACCGTGAGTACTTGAATATCACCAGACTTAAAGTAATGAAGTCTAACCATTGTTTTCTTTTGTTTCCAGATTACCTGAAGCCCCGAAAGCGGTTATCGAACAGCGGCAAGAAGTCCCCTGCGCACAAGCACGAGTGCGGTCACAGAGCGCACATTCGTCCGCCGAAGGTGGCGCGCCTTGCGCCCACGCACTTCAAGCGGGCGAGCTAGGCCAGCCACGACAAACACCCAACTTATAACATTGACATTACGCAGATCTTATCACTAACACTAAAAGGTTTCAGTTTGGCCCACAAGAGTCTTTACTTTAGACTCGAGGCTAACTTGTCGTGCCAATAAAACAATATCAAAGAAAATATGTTTGCAATGTGTATTTTGTTTCGATTTCATGATAAAGCTCCGGCAGCTATCAGAAATATCTAAAATTGTAATTCTAATAAGGTTGGGTGAGAAGAAAAACATTGTGCAAATTTATTTTATGTCTTAATTTATTTTGAATGTGATTGTTTTCTCTTTGTGGAGGACAATTTATTTAATGTTAAGTAATTTGTAAGATAGTTTCAAACGTTATACCAAGGTTTAAAATAAGATTTCTGGACTCCGCTTGTTCGATACACTCTTTGTCTGTCATTAATAATTTGGCTTGAAATAAATTTACTGTTCTTCACATTCGTCTCACCTCACACATCACAATATATTTTGCTCAATGCTTCCTACAAACAGCATTTTAGAATCCGTTTGAACACATCCCAATCCGCTAACACAGACAAACCTCTTGCAATATTTACAATATTTATAGATTTAATTATAAGTTTTATGATCTCTTTTGACGCCTAGATATAATTATGATAAAACTTAGTGGTAATTAAAATTAAGGTTTTCGGATATAAATTAAGTTTTGGAAGTATATTTTTCGGGAGGTGTCGATGCCTATACTCCACGTGTGCCTCATTGTCACAATTACTTTTAAGTAAACACCTCGGACTGGTTCACACGACTTTGTCGGAATAAAATTTCGATAAATCGTCATCTGGACTTCTTCAACGTGTTTCAGAAAAAATTGTCAGAATTTGAACCTTTCTCCTGTCTTTATCACAAATGCGGGTATGATTGGAGGAACAGTTCATTATTTAGAATTACGTACCTTTAAAACCTCGAAGATTATGTATGAACAGTGTCTTAGCTTAGGCAAAATACAAATACTCAAGGCATAGACCAGTTTGTTACTTCACTCGTAACAAGATTTTTGACCGTAATTTAAATATTAAACGATTTATACAAACTTTTTATTAGAGAATTGAGTATTTGTGTTTATAGACAATATTACTCCTATTACAAATTATATTTGTTTTGTTGTTGTATTATAATGGATTTATATCTTTATCAATATATTGATAATTGTTTTTACCATTGGATTTTGGAAACACTTTCGATAACGTATAACAGTTTGCCACACCTCACAGTAGCCTTGTATGTTCCAAGCCGCGGCTCTTTATTGAAAGTACAAATTAATTCGCCAGTTTAGGTCTAAGGGCCGCGGTGATCTAATAAAAGACAAATTCATCTGTCATTATCACTACCATCTCATTGTTTTAATGTAACTCTTTATTTTATAGACTCGTTTTACGACGTTTTGTGTCCATACCTTGTGTATGATTAGTTTTTTGTACAACGAAGCTTGTATTTATTTTATCACCATTTCTAGCCAAAGTGTACTAATTAGTACTTACCGACTACCCTCATATTAATGAAATTTAAAAATGAACTTTTTCGATATTATAACGGAGCTGATTTATGATTACGCTATATTTATACAATGCTGTTGCTAGCGTTATGACATCTACAAAAGTTTACTATTTGACTGTTTATAGAAATTGACGTTTTTCTTGAATTATTATGAATTATGTTTTGGTATGTTACCCCAGATAGATGACGCCTGGAGACTGGAGTGCGATACAACTATTTTAAGTTTCATAATCATGTTCAACTTTATCATGGTTGTATTAACAATTCCATATTGAAAACGGAAACAAAACACCAAAATCAGAGACTTCAATATTTATGGGTAGAATATACTGAAAATAGTTGATTAAATAAATATATTTGATCGGCTCTTTCCACTGGTATTCCCCGGCCCAGTAATCTGTCTGTGGTAACACACTTCATTTTTATAAAATTTTGTTGTGTAAAATATAATTCTATCGGATATTGTTGTGCCAAGTACCGCGGCGATGTCTGGCTCCCGGACGAGCAGCGCCATTGGGAGTCTCAGCGACGCCCGTTTGTGTAATTTTAATTTTTTCTCTAACACCTGTGATGTATTAAATATGATCTCAGAACATAATGTACTATATTCAATTGTCATATTTAATATTTGTTTAAAATAGCGTTACTGAAGCGATGAGAAACAAATCACTGTATCCCGTGTGAGCAGAGATCTTGATGAGAAATATTTTAATACATCAGTTATAGTTTGGTAGGACAATACGCGCAGGCGTTGGGGAGGACGGCGGCTGGCGAGGGTTGCGCCGCACTGTATATGGTTGCACTTATGTATTTATTCAAGTGCGATAACCCTTCGCGCAGCCAGCCTTGTAGGGGGATACACAAAATATTTAATATATTCGTATGTTTAATGTCATTGAAGCTTCAGAGGCAATATACTTGTTAATGTTCGAGATAAAACAAAGATTAAATAATACTTATTTAAAATACGTTTAGTCGACGCGGCGCCGCGCCGGCCGTCGCGTCGTTCAGCTTTGTCAACCAAAACAATAATTTACATTTTACTACACCGGGGCGATAAACTGTAAATATTCGGACAAAATTTATTCACATTTTAATAGTGTATGCGTATATTATGTAATGTATAAAAACTTAAATTAGTTAAAAAAGCTTATTTCACCTGATATGTTGTTATTATTTACTCTCCTAGACTTACCCTGAATTTATTACAAAAACACTATAAAATGTTTAATTTTGAATGGATTAAAGAAAGAAATACACACATACATTTAATCACGACTATTATCCCATAAGGGTTAGTCGGAGACTAGGCAAAAGCAGTCCATTGCCATAATCCGCCTCACCAAGCAGTGACTGCACTCAGCGTGACAGGTGGTGAGCCCGTCGCCGCTATATGCCATTGGATGGTTGTGCAGTTGAAATACATGCATAGTACATTTATTGACTTGACCACACAAAATACACATGAATGGAGAAATATAGTATAGTATTTTAATACTACCAACTCATTCTGTAAATTCAAATGCATGTCAGAAAAATCTTCAAAATACGTACAGAAGAAGCGTCCAGATGGCGCCAAGGTATTTTAGTATTACCTTTCAAAGAAGAGAACCTTTTATCGTTATATTATCATCTTGGTAGTTGTGCTAAGAAAGCTATAATAAAGAAACAACCTATCGCAAGTCTCAGGCAATGTCCGATGTGTGCCTAGGAAAAGTAAATGGTGTTAGGAAACAGAAGTTAATATGGAATTAGAACATCCCGCTCGTAAAAATACAATCTGTTGTAATTTAATTTTCATAACAATAAATTTTGCGGAGCTCTGTGGCGTAGTGGTTAGTACGCTTTGGCTTTCGATTTAAAACAAAGCTCTCTTCGCCATGGTCAAGCCGTGGATGGGTGACCAAAACTTTGTGATCTCAAGCTTCTCCGTGCTACGGAGGGCACGTTAAGCCGTTAGTCCCGGTCGACTATTGCGACTGTATCTACCCACCAACCTGCATTGGGCCAGCGTGGTGGTATTAGCCGTAAAACCACCTCCTCGCGTGTTTCTCCATGAGGAAGGCCTGTGCCCAGCCGTGGGACGTATATGGACTAACAGAATAAATGTGAACGTCAGAATAGGACATGAAGTAGCAGGAGTCTTCTGGAAATGTAAACATTAAAACCGAGAACATTAAGTAGGCATTATCAAAACGTCAAGGAACAAATTATAGGAAATAATTTTTCATATAACTTTTAAGTAATCACTTTAAAACTCAACACCAGGCGATTTGTGCTGCTTCAGCAATAATGATCTGTTTGGTAGTACACTAGCGCCCTCTATCAACCTGCTCACAAAATTGAAAATCTGTGGCAGTGTCCTACAGGCTCACAGGGCGCGAACTACATCAGATAAAGTGGAATCTTATAATAAAATATAAAATTCCACTTTATCTGATGTACCTATGTAATAGAATAAAATAATGAACCTACGTATACGTAGGTTCATTATTATATATCACATCAAAACCCTGTTTTTTCCTTTAGTGTACAAAATACAAACATTTTAATTGCATTTAACTCGTAATCTGTACATAGCAAACGCTTACATATATAAATTCCATAAAATCAAAATACTTAATGAACAAAATCCCTAAAGTTCAAAATACTTACATAATTCAAAATCCCTAAATTTTAAATTCCTAAAATTAATTACATAACGTCAATTTTTTTTACTTTATTATCTTTTCTCATGTAAGTATTATGATTTTAGGGATTTCGTCCATAAGCTATTTTGATTTTAGGGATTTTGACCCGTAACCGAATAAACAGTTATTTCTTTAGGCTGAATTAGCCGGTTCATTATTACTTTCATCATCAATGAAGTACCGAAAAATAAATGTCTAAATTAAAATAAATCAGAGCGACGAACGTAAATTTAGAAGAAAATCATTCATCATTGACAATTCATTACAAAATTTATCAATTTTGATGAACCGTCTATTTTCATTCGGCTTGAACTTTCAGCGAATGTATGTTGGTACTTTGGTAGCTTTCTTGACTTAACATGAGTTGAGAACTTAATATTTTTATATTGTTAAGTATTTTAGGATTGAGGGCGAATTCGACCAAATTGAGATTAGTAACAAGGGAATAGTAATACCAAACTGAGTTCACACGATGGTCGAATCTGCCCTAAGGGCGGAGCCGATTAGCCATGGGATATGAGGTCGCTGCGATTAGCTATCCTAGTTTTTTCATGTTTGGTTACACGCGAGTAAAATTAAATGGAGTACGCAGTTTTTCGCGCACGAATGTGTCAATGTCTCGTTTGACATAGGGCAGATTCGACCAATCGTTTCAGGTCAGTTTGGTATTACTATTCTCGTGTTACTAATCTCAATTTGGTCGAATTCGCCCTTAGTCATTTTTCAAAGATAAATGATTATTCTAGAGAGCTTTGCAACTCTTTGGGCGGTTACCTAAGTTTGGTTTGAAATGAATATATATTTTTAAGCATGAACGCATCCCTATCTAAATATTCTCAGCCTACCGTCTTTTCCTCTCCTTATGGCCTTATGGGTGCGACTACTGGCGGTATCGGAAAATTTCGTTCCGCTGCCAGTTACAACTCCATCGCGAATTCAAACGGTCGACTTCTAAGTCCCGCTGCAAAAGATAATTTAAGTGCAAAAGTGCTAGTGAAATATTGCCAAGTTTTAGTGTATATGCCCTAGTTTAGTACAACTTATATAAAGATTAAACCGCACTGACGCTGCGCGGCAGCGAAGCAACGCGACAGATTCGTCAAAATGTTCATAAATGTCAAAATATGTCGCGCCGCGCCACTGCCACTAAGTGCGTTGGAAAGAATAATATATTCTTCGTGTCGCGCCGCTCCGCTGAAGCGCAGCGCCAATGCAGTTTAACCTTAAGAACTAGTGCATATATCCAAGTGGTACTGCGTCAACATGTGGTAGTTGGCTTGCCACCACGCGAATAACAGACAATCATCTGCCAAAACATCAGGCCAATATCACCGACACCAATACATCACAACCACCGAAACTGTAAGTCTTATAATTTGTCGTCCATTCCGTGCCGCACACTGTATTTGTTAAGTAGACAACACTATTATTACGTTAAAGGAGAAACAAAAAGTCCGCTTGTAATAACCTGGCGGTGAGTGACGATAAGGTGGAAGCGAGGTGGACCTCAACAACTGAAGAAATGGCTATCTTCCCTTTGATTGCCAGAACACAAAAATGCTTATAACATTGTTATTATGGCGATAAATTTAGGTCAGGCGGTATGGTAGCTACCCAGGTGCGCTAAGAAGCCCTACCACAATTTCCGCCCCCATGGGCAATCGAACCCGGACCTCCCGATCACCACCCGGTGGTGTGAACCACTAGACCAGACAGGCGGTTAAAATATTTTAAAAATATTTACATTGATAACTTCAATGTACCTATTTTAAAGGCAGGGGTAGCAGAGTTGATTATATTAGTTCCATTTTTTGTCGCAATCATTCGCATCCCGCACAGACCACGCCGCCGCCGTCTTACCCTTCAAGCCGAAACTTAGCAAAGTAAGTATGTTCTGCTGCTTTGCCGTAACATTAATTTCCATGTTTACCCTTGCAGATGATTCAATAATTAGCTTTCCTGTGTTTGGTGTATCATACATAATGTATTTTTATTATCAATTGATATAATTTCTTTAAGACATTTCACGTTCTAACATCTAAAATTAGGTCTCAAATACGTATAAGTCAAACAATTTAACATATTTTTGTCGTTGTAAACGTAGAAATGTCCAAGAAATGCAAGGTAAGTAATTCAATAACATTATTCAAAAACTGAAGTCAGTTAAAAGATTTGCCATGTTTTGTTAGCCATCATTATCATTACAAAAATAGAGAATGAAATAATCTCACCTCGTTTAAAAAGTGTGCCATGAAATAAAAACATAGGGTGATAGTTAATAATGGCGGTTCTTTTTAAATAACTACATATATTGTTGTTTGTAACGCTCAAATGGAACCATACTATAAGGATGTCATTGGTTTGGTATGGTTCTATCGGAGGATAGTCTTGGGATAATAAATAAATGAAACAAAGATATTGGATGCTCGTATGAAAATGTTTACTGATATCACAATCAAGTCTACACAGCTACCCGAAATACCCATCATTTTCGTGTACACAGCGATAATGGATGATTTACAAATAGATACACGATTACCATTAGTACATTCAGACGACGGCATCGTGGCCGACGTCGCTACCCTTTAATAATAATAAATCTATGTTAAGTACATTTAATGTTTAATACCCGATGAAACAATTACTATTCTGGATTATAATGCAAAAGATGTTTGGCGTGCTACAAAGTCCATATTATCTAACGTCATGGCTACGTGTACACATTCCATGAGACTAAAAGTAAAAAACGTCTAGTGTTATAGAAAATTACTTGCTAATCAGTACAATACTATTTGATTGGAATCGTGATAAATCTAAATAGTCAAACAGGACAGTTGTGACACAATGCAGATCACTATCACAATAATTGAAGGTACAAAGCAAACTTTGAAGTCAGATTATTCTAGACCAAATTACAATTATTAAGTGGTGCACTGGAGTTTACGTAAATTAGAAAGCAAAGTTATTGTCTCGAAATACATTTTGTAAGTAATTAGGCATTTTAGCAAAACACGAAATACATCATTTGACCACGAGCCGGTGTTGCACCGTGCGTTCAAAACCATTCCTGAGACTTGTATTAAATACGGTAACTAATACTAATATTATATACAATTAATAGTTATTATAATAGAGTATGTATTACACTTAGGCACATCAATTGTTATAAAATTACGATTTAATTCGAAAACGTGATCCTGTCACCGATATTCAGCTAAACTACCACAAAGTCTAATACATTTAGGTGAATATTAATCATTTGGGAATAGATTGTTAATTCATTGAACGGAAATGATTAGACAAGATTACAAACATTACAAAAAAAATGCAAAGTTACTGATTTATTTAACTACTACAACATTCATTAAAGTTTGAAATATTAAAAATTATAATTTGTAATGGAACTCTTTCCAATATGTAATACTAGATTTTTATAGAAAGAGCTCTCGTACGCTATGCAATTGCCTGTCACTGGGAAGTATGATAAATTTGTACTTTAAGTTCCCAGTCACGCAATACTTATGTTAAACCGTAATAGCATATACCATTACTTATAATGTAATAATCATTTGTGTGTTTAGGATATAACTTTAATTTTATAATCTAGTTTGGTCGTAATCTAAGTTAACTATTCTAGCATGAAATGCAGTGTCTAACCGCGGTGGGCCGCTAACGTCTACGTCGCTGGACACAATAATTATGTAATATAGAAGACAGTAAATCTCGAATAATCTGGACATTGAAATCACGTTTAGAAATTATATTTATTTGAATAGTATAGAAAATGGCGACATCTAAATTTATAAAATTCTTTTTGGTGCGATCCATAGAGAAACGCGAGCGTCGCGCACTGCGTTGTTCGAACAGCGCAATTGCTATTCGTTTTCCAACAGGCGCTAAACATCACATTACGCCAAGCACGCTTATCTCACCTTAGCTCGCTTATTTGTAGAAGTAAACCTACGCAGGTTAAACTACACCGATAGATAGCTTGTAAGTATAAATCTTTGATAAAGTTTATCTAAGTAAAAGCCAATGCTACCTTAAATTAGATCCCTGATATCTTGGGAACATTATTTGCATGCCCCGAGCCAGTGTCAAGGGACATGCAAACAGCGTTTGATCTTACCACGACTACAGGCCTATTCCTTCTATAAGCTCTAGGTAAATATAAAATATGTTAGACATCTATAAATATTTGTCGGTTTGGTGTCGAAGTATGCGATTAAAAGGATTATTTAACAGTCCAGCAGCCTTCGTACCGGCACAACTTGGTAGTACGGAACATGGACGGCAAAACATTTTGGAAAAACTGTATTCAAGAACCAAAATAGATATTATACCCTAAAATTATGATTAGAAGCTGTTGATATAACGCTTACAATTGACGACACACGATATAAACCTTCACTGGCGCATTCAGAGGGCCGCTGGCCGCTCCGGTCAAACAACATTGAATTTTACCACTTAACATTTAGAAGCGAAAATTAGACACACTGGACTGCGTATTAATCTAAAACATTACGTACTATAGACAAAAATCACATTTATTTAAATAGACAGTGTAAAAATAATGTTTATAAACATTGGCCTATAAGTAAGTCATTAGAATTCATTGTACTCCATCTAGTTGAAAAGCTTATATTATTATCACACATACAGTTACCTATTAGGTAGATATTGAACGTAGAGTATACAAAAGTTACGCTAAATAGAGCCTAGAGTCAGCGCTAACGACGAAGTGAGATCAGACTTGTAATATTATGTGGGTTAAGGACCTTAATTATTCCAGTATGCAATTGTTCCCGTGTCGCCTTCGCGCTTGCCGCCCGACCGGCGCATGCGCATCTATCTCTGTAGTAGTGCTTCGTGCACTTACTTGGACAATAATCTTGAGAAATCCACTGTCAAGTATGTAATTCTACGAATCTAGTCTCTACAGTAGCAATTATTTTAACACCGACAAAGGAAACCACATAAATACATCAAGATTTTAAATATTCATACAATAAGTATTTTAGGTACGTTAAGATAGTAAATACATTGTAACGTGATCCGATACAGTGGTAACATGTGCGATGCTAAAATTTGTAATTGTATAAAAATCTACTCCCTAATTTTTGCGGTAACATTATAGTATAGGTACCTAATATATGAAAAGATTTAATTTTTTATATGCAGGAATAAAATAGTGTAGGAACTACTATTAAAGTGTCCTAATGCACGTATACGAAGGGGCTTAGATGGTGAGAATACGCCATTAACATAATATTGTTAGATATTGCGTTGCTAGTTAACCATTTGAAAATATAAAATATAACAAAAAACGAAAATTATGTATTCACCTTCATATCTCCGAGAAAATTCAATAAGTATTTATCGAGGTAGGTATATGTTTTTAGGAGTTGATATTTTAATAATTATTTATTAATTTAAGCTTTTGTTTTATAAAAAATTTTCGCGTATTTACCTTGAGTACGAAATTGCCTAATCCTATTTATATTTATGTATGTTACATACAACTTCGCACCGACTAAGATGTAAAAAGTTTGATATTGCAAAATTGTCTACTCTCATTACATAGTTACAAATAGTATAGTTTATTACTATATATTTGACTATCGAATGAGATAGTTATATAGCCGTCCTTGTCTCATTTTTTTTCACCTTTCTCTTGCATTTATTTTAGACATCTTAGCCGATCGTGACTGCTACTGGAGGCGGAGTACACAGCCAGTAAAACATTATTGGAATATCCAGCTCCTCTATAGACACATATGGTTTGTTTTAATTTTTCAGCAATATTATAACATACAACTCCCAACATTCAATCTAAGACCTATTTAATCAATGTACATCTATCGACACTAATAAGGGGCGAACAAAAATATCTACTAACAGGCAAATTATAAGAATCATTATTGTCTGACACTGGGTTATTGTCAAGACAGCAGCTCAGGCGACGCTCGCCTTTATTTGACTATAGTACGCTGCGGCGTGACGACACAGTCTTGTTCATACTTTTTTTAATAATTAATGTAGTGTTGTGTACCATAAAAAGAGAATAAGTTCGAAGAAACTCAGGCTTATACTATAATTAATATAATTATCCACAAATATTCGTTGCTGGAACGAGCTTTATAATTATCTTAGCCTCATCACAAAAAATGTAATATTTAAGACACGCCCACAATGCGTGCGCGCACGCGTAGCATAAACAACAGTGACGTCACTCGGCAGCTAATAGAGAATATACTATGCGATGATACACGCAGACAGGCCCACGTAAAAAAAACTGAAAAGGAAACTGGGAACAAAATAAAAATAAAATAAAAAGGGATATCTGGATGTTTATTTACAATTTGCTCTCTAATAATAACTATTTGATTATTATTATTGAAGAAAACTCTAGCAACATCAGTGCTTTATCCCACAACATTACCCACGTATTGAATTTAAAACATGTTAATAATTTCAACTTGTGTCACACAAGCCCCTATATGCTAAATTAACACATAAAATACCCATCAGAGTTAGCTTTTAGCTGGTACCGGCAGGTACTTACTGTTAAATGAATACATTAAATCAAACGTAACCCTAATAGTTTCACCGACACAATCATTAATGGATAAAATATAATTAATATAATATACAAGTACAATCACAGTGGAATAGAATTAAACTGTAAGCAGTACATTGATAGCGATCAATTCTAGTAGTATTTGTACATAACCATCGGTCGATGTAACACAATTTATTGTCGAGTGTAGCCGAGGCAGAACCACCGATTGTACAACTAAATATACACATACGCGGGGCACATTCCCTTCCACTTGTTTCGTAAAATGAATTTTTACACGTGAACATAATTTTATTGCAACAACCCAAAATTTACAAGTCAGTTTCCAACAAATATTTTGTATTATGAGTAACATCACAGAAACACGCCGACGGACAATTTTACACTGTTCAATGTATTCGACCGAATATGCCCCATATACACAACACTAATTAATAATAAGGCAAATTTAACTTCATCTACACGATATTAAGCAGAAAAAAACTTTTTATCACCTATAAATGAAAAAATAAAATATAGATAGAAAATAATTGTTAACATTCCATCAGTTAATACACTTAAAAATAAACCCCAAAACTCCGAAAAAACCTTACAAATAATAAATCACTAATACGAGTGGATGAGGCGTACAGTGGCGTGCACTCTGAATAACGTGAACAGAGATCATTGACTAAGCCTCCCGGAGGGCGTCTCGCGACACATGGACCTTTGAGAGTTTCCTGACGACTGTGTACTTTATATTCAAACCATTATCTTACAATATTCGACGTTAAATCTTACGTAGAAAGCTCAAAATATGATTGACGCCTTATCGATTTATGGTTAATATCAAGCACACAGTCCAACTTGTTAAAAACCACTGGAGAACAATTTATCTCCTAATAAAATTGCTATACTATTTGTGTGTAAAAGAGCTCAATTCTCAGTGTTAGAATAGAAAACAATATCATAATTACTGTGATAGTACTCGGTAATAATTACGGTTATCGAGACGAAAAGAAAAACATTTCATATAAGTTAAAACGAAATCGAAATACTTATTAAATATTAAAACCGTACGGCTGTACAACTAAACCTAAAAATTTACTTAAAATACGTCTTTTAAATGTGGTCATCAATACATTGATTAATCCAGTAAAAGTTTTTTTTCGTTTATTCTTTGTATTAAATTCCAACTGATTCCCCGTTAAAACACTACCTCGCTTTGATTAAAAGGTAAATAATGAGAATCGTAATTGGAAACTCTACGCAAGGTCCATGCTATTCCGAACGTTACGAGTGTTAGGCTGACACTTGCTATAATAAAGTATGAATAATCTACTAAAATTAGTAATAAAGATACATTTCTCATATAGCAGAAAGATCACCCAAAGTTTTATTATTAAAGCAGAAATTATCAAGGACTTGTAAAAATGTATGGAAAAATCTATAGGACAAAGCGTCAGCGTATTCACTCGCAAAGTTCTTAAGGTGCGTTTACAAGGCGATAAAATAAGGCGTTACAATAAAAAGAAAATACTACAACCGTACGAGAACTAAACATAAAAGTATTACCAGGCAGCAAAGCTCGTGAACTACATAATAAAACTAACATTACATAGTCTTGTCATATAAAATGAATTAACATATTGAAAGAATGTAAGAAAGTATCATCGGTGAGACGATTCGATAGACCTGTTATTTAAATAAGAAAAAACTCTTAACACACTAGATATAAATGTAAGCTGGGTGTATGCGGTCACACGCACCGTGGCACCTATAGAGCCAGATAAGGGACACTATGATATAAATGACTATTAGACTTGTACGATACGACTTAAATAATACTTATATACAAGGAGACCGGCTTGGTGCGTGTAGTAGCACACCGATATGGTCTATTCCTGCTTACCACTGGCGACACACAAAAATATATGATTTCTAAGCGCTTAAACGAAGATCTACGATGATCGATTGTCGCCAGATTTTCAGAAAACATTATTACAAAACCATTAAGGAACTAAATATAAGTTAACCAACAGACACAAGTCCGGTACGACTAAGGGGCCTGCCAAGCTTAGTGTTTAGTTCAAAGATACAAGGCAATACTTACACTTGATTGCACGAGCTAGCAAAAATTTTATTAGCGTAAACACCTAACAAATACTAAAAACAAATTGCAGTCGTAAATTAATTGCATTTAATTTGTATAAAGAATTTTTAGCTTTTTATAACAATTTCGCACTATCTAACGTGAAAATACATGCATTACGGCCTTAACTAGCAGTGTGTACTAAATGTTTATAAAATTCTTAGTATTTTTTTTAAATATTTCCTTGTTTAGTATACATGAGACTACGGCTATACAAGTAATCCATCACCGCGCCCTACATACGTATTATCTACATAATATAAAACTCCCGTTAATTATGAATATAGTATATTAAACACAGCATAAATGTTTGTTTTCTAACCCACAGGTGAAACACAAATCTGAGTACCTAAGCATACCACCGCCACTGAAGTTAAATAAACATCGTAATTGACAAAATCACCGTCCGTAACTAAACCGCGAAGCAACGCGCCAACCTCGCGCTGCAATCGTCGAACAGAAACACAAATCAGTCCTTCCGACCGTCGACATAAGGTCGTATTTGTTACAACACAATCCCATAATATGATAATTTGGTACAAACTCTAAGATCTACAATAAAATATTAGTAAATGCAACCTACACTCCGCCTTTACGGCTAAATTATGATAAAATTAACGCAAAATTTACAATCCATATTATACAATTTATAAAACAAACTCTATAATGCGTACAGCCTGCGAAGGCCGTCAAATAATAATGATTAACTTAAATACAATCAGTAACCGCGTCCGCGGGTAATAACTAACTGACACTTAAATAAACGATTAAACATCCCTATATACTGTGCAAGTATAACATCGATGCACACGCGACTACGCACAGTAGTTCGTGATAACTTGAAAATAATTTAAAAATACTCCCTTATACGATATCGGTTTGTACAGAAAGGGTCGATTTAACTATAAATACACTGGCAGGGAAGCGACTTCGCTATCCCCACCAAGATTGTTAAGGAACTTTCATATATTATATAAACGCACATACACACTAGTCATAGATTTAATTAAAAATTGCAGTGTGAGAGAATCGATTGAATATATTGGGTTCCTTGCATGTTGCACTCTCGGACCCCCTTATTGGCGAAGGGGGGTTCCCGCCCGCCCTAAGGGGAGGAGAGGGTGCTTGTCATTGTAACCAACTTAAAATGTCTTTGTATACCTCTACAGACACACCATTAAGCGAACACTACACTACCAAGTCCACAAATCGAAGTCCGAGGGAAATCAATCGTAACGAGTAGAAAACGTCTAATTTCATATGAGAAACATCGAAATGCATAAAATTTTATATTAATAAATTTTAAAATGTCGAGTACTCTCGGATTTCGACATAATATTACAATATTTTAAAGCTGTTTTCGAGGAATTCGGATTTAAACATGACTCGAAACGGTCCAAACTACCTTAAGATTGCGTTCCATCAGAGCTATGCGAGTGCTGAGCCTTGTGCGGAAAAAAACCACTAATAAGATTTTTTATTTAGGGCTGCCTTCTGCATCACTGCGCCCTGCGTGAAATGCGATTCAACTAAAAATAGGACCGGCTGGGCGCCTTATTCTAGAACGATTGGTAGTCTTTTTTTAACATATTAATAATTCTAAAAATAAAACAGTTTCATTAAACATTCCTTTAAGAAATAGATGTTTAACAACATCGTAATTTTCAAGCGACATCTGATCAAATTGAGGTTATTGGCTTTCCTATTTTTATTAGAAATCGCATAGTACAGTCACGAGCAAAAAATAAGTACCAATGTTTGTGCTTTGTCATTCTTATGTTTGAGACACTAGTGATGTCATATTACTAAAACGGGTAGTTGTCGGTCGCGACTGTACGCAGAGTTAGGCGACGCCACCTCGCATAGGTCTGTCGGCGCTGGGTATACTGTTCCAGTAATGTCCAATGGTGCGGGCGCGCCTAGTCGGTGTACCAGAGGTGCTGCTGGTGCTGCGGGTGCACGAGGTAGGTGGGCGAGTAGGGCTGCAGGTAGCCGGGCAGGCGCGCGCCGCTGGCGTGGTGGGCGGGCGGCGGGCCGCCCACGCCGCCCACGCCCACGCCCACGCCCGCCACGCCGCCCACGCCGCTCACGCCGCCGCTGGAACCAAACAGATAATCTTACCACGAGTCCACGACTATTACACCGATAGGTTCTATCACGTCCAAAAATATGAATACAGTAAATGACTCTTATTAGGAGGAAATAAAGTTTATTCCTCCTTAAAATGTGTATACATATTTTTGTACTCGACTCTACAATTGGTTTTCAATGTTAGTAACAAAATTACATAATTTCCTTAGATGGATGGATCATTGATCAAAGCAATGTGAACTCAAATGCCACAATTTTCACATTTTTCAATAAGATGAGAGAATTTTCTAAATTTGCATGGTTCGTACAGTTTTATCTCGATATTGAAAACAAAGCTATAGTTTCATCCGCCATAGCCTGTCCTTAGTAGACCACCACACCACCGCCACCGGTAAATATTATTATCATTAATTCTATACACAAATGATTCCATACGAATAATATAAATCATATATCGGAGGTAATCGTATCGCCTATTTGGTGGGAGTCGTAATTGGCACGAACATAAATGTTTCATATTATACACTGTTTCAAAAATGAATAAATAATAACACTCACGTGTGGTAATGGTAGGTGGGCACGTACAGCGGCGGAGGCAGATACCCCGGGGACACCCCGCCGCCAGGAGATAGCACTCCACCACTTCCAGGTCTGAAAATATAAATAGTTTAAGTTATTATTGTTGGAACAAGATAATATCAGTAGATTACTTTCATTGCTACACATTGCTTACATCTTTTCTTTCATTCTATTTCTACCCAAAGGTTGCCTGGAAGATATTGCTATTAGCTATAAGGCCGCCTGTTTTGTTGTATTTTAGTATTTTTTGTATTGTATTTTTTTTAAATATTTCTGTGTTATTATTAGTTGCAATAAAGAATTTTATATCTATCTACAGAATGTCATTAGAAACTTAGTAACGTCTTACCCTGTCAAACCAAATACTGCAGACACAAATGGAATGGGTTCGTGTAGTTTTTCAAAACTACTGAAGAGTTAATTTTTTTTCCTACAATGAGCCTTTGCTTAGAGACGCCCATTCCCACGCCCATGGTACTGTGTTCTATTGTAAGTTAAGATGATCCTCCACCGTCAAATAACCCAATATTTGGGTAGTGTTGTTTTTCTATTGGAGAGTAACGTTGCCACAGCGTCATGCTTTTTCGTTCGCGTAGAAGCGAGACGGGACGTCTTAGGGCTCATTCCCACTTGTCAGGTGTCGGATCTGTTGTTGTCGGATGTCACAGATGTGTAGAACACAATTCCAATGTGTGGACACAATTTTTTTTTTGTGTGGATCTTGAATCTCCGATTATACAGATCCAACACCTGACAAGTGGGAATGAGTTCTTAGGGGACTTTGTCTCTCCGGCGCTAGAGCTAGCCGAGCATGTTAGTTTCCCATGTAATAATCGAACTGTCAAATCCCCAATAATCGTTTTTCAATTAAAAATCCTGTCAATTTTCAAACAGTTTGTCTTGCTTTTTATTTCTACGTGGTTTACATTTGAATTTGAACCATACAGCCATATTCGTTCCGTTTCTAAAGGTATACGACACTTATGAAGCAAGGAAGTCGTTTTTCTACAATCTGTTATAAATATTAGTAGCTGCTCATTTAAAATAATACTTCCAACCCATCACTTTCCTACGTCGTAAAAGGCGACCAATGGACTTTTTCGTTATTCACTCAGTTTATCAGCGATCGGGGCAACTTTCAGACTTCCCCTAATATATTCATTCCTCACTCTATCCATTCTCGTCCACCGTCGTGATTATAGGTATGTATGTGTGTAATAAATAATGTGCGTGTCCGTACTTGTAGTGCGGGTGCGGGTGGTGGTGCCACGCGTGCGGCGCGTGCTTGTGCGCGGCGGGCGGCGCGGGCGCGCCCACCGCCACGCCCCCGCCCACGCCCACGCCCACGCCCACGCCCACACCCACGTACTCGCGGCACCCGCCGCTCTGGAAATATACAAAGTACATTACGTTTGTCTCCTACCACTGTTTGTTACTGGCACCTTTGAGGAATTTATTCAAACAACTCAGCAAATAAATAAGATAAGATAAATAAATAAATGTCCTCAGACATTCACACCTATCAACTAGTCCCATTTTAAGCAACTAAATGCTAATTGTGTTACGGACATTAGATGACGGAAAAATATATTTAATAGATAAATACATATAAATATTCAGAATATACATAATATATATATATATATAATGAACATCCAAGACTGGAGAACAAATGCCTGAAAATTCATCACCCAAACACCTCCACTGGAGATCGAACCAATGACCTCTCGAGATGGCGACTCCTTGAGACCGGCGTACAGACCACTCGACCACGGAGGCCGTCATAATAAATCGATATGACATGATGGTCAACAGTAGATGTGTCAGACAGACTAGGCTAACTTGCTTTAATATATAACCATGTTAAATAAAATAGCTCACTCAAAAATATTTCAGATATTTTACTGATGTAGTCAACTCTAGCTCCTAAATTAGGGTAAATTGTTTCAAAACACGCTGAGTTGTGAAACCTATGTAATGTAAGTCAAATTCCTTCAAGAGAGATTTAAAAAAATATCCTTATGTTCTATCATTGAAAAAAACTTACGCTATCTCGCTTGTTGTGTTGGGCGGGCACGTATTGATTGCATTGATAGTCGTTCGGTTGACGCACACTCGAGCCGCTCTGAAGCAAAAATACAAGGCAATGTCAGTAAATTATAACATAGTGTAAAGATAACACATTACATTTCATCACACTTCTATCCCCAAGTGTACTCCATCCAGAGTTGTAAACACTCACATATCACCTGATACGTTAAGTCCTCATGTAACAGGTGGCGGGCACGTCATGCACCCGACACAGTGTGAGGCAAGCGATATTCGCAACAAATTGTACGAATATATCAGAATAGCATTTTTCCCCCCTTTAAACCCATTACTCAATTGTACAAAGGATCCTGCATAATATAAGTATGTATTCAAGAACCCCCTGCCCCAACCCTTCCCTTCTATTCTTCTTTCTCGTGCTCTGTTCCTATTTTATTTGGGGTCGGCACAATATGACCCTTCCACTCTCTCGTATCACTCGCCATCTCAAAATTCACTCCCTTCCACATCATATCATGAATCACGTAAACCTTTTCTTATTTTTCTTAAAATGCCACCAGTTGCCGCTGAGGCCGTGTCGCTTGGGCCCATATAATAAGATAGGTATAGTGCAGGATGCTCACGGAGTAGTGGTGCGGGTCGGGCTCGCGCTTGGCCTGCGCCTCCTGCTGCGCGAGCGCCAGCAGCCGCTTCTTCTGGCTCTGCGGCGTGGCCGCCGCCTGCGCCGGCGCCGCCGCGACGCTGCGCGCCACCGCTGGCGGCTGCGGCTGGCTGTGGCTGGCCGGGGGCTGGCTTTGGCCCTATAGGGAACATGACAAGTTACAATATAGCAAACATCATATAGTGACACACCCATCTTTGCACGATAAGGCCCAATTGCACGATCGAGAGTTAGTGCCTAACCCAGGGTTTGCCCATATATTTGCCCCAGGGTTAGGTGCTAACTTTAGACTGCGCAAGTGGGAGTAAGAGTATTATTACTAATATTATTATGTATGTTTTAATAGACTATTATTACTAATATTATTATTTATGTTTTAATATTTATTATTTCCTGAATTGTAGCTATTTGAAAGTGGTAATACTGGTTAATATTTATTAAACGTCATGATAAGTAAGTTATTTGTGTTCATACCGGATGATGATGATGACAGTTCTGGTGCGGCTCGTGCTTCACATGTTTGTCGTCTCTCGGCGAGCGAGCCACGCAGATGACTCCGCCGCTGGCGTGCGAGTTATGCGAATTGTGAGTCGGCTGACTCGCACTATGGCCGATGTTCTGACTCGCGCTGTGGGTCGGGTTCTGATTCACGCTGTGACTCGATGCGCTTTGCACGCACTCGTTACTGCCGCCTGTGTAAGACGTCGTATTTAAGTAAGGCATGAATTATTTTATTAAAATACACTTTGTATTCTGTTTGCTAATGATAGAAGAAGCCCTTGCTACATAAAGTGAAGAAATTTCTAGAACTTGTACTTTTTAACCCTTGTAGCTTAAGGCATGTTGAGATTTATTTGTATTTTGATAGTTTAAAGTTTATAGCGATTAACTATTTTATCATGTCGTCTTTTCATGAACAGAGTAGAAGAGAGTGTAACACCCTAAAGGTATTGTGACGAGGCGCCATATCAGTAGTAGCGACTCTTTGCTGTTATTGCGCTCTTCTCTGGCTTCATATTCTCTTTGTTTATGTCTTTAAACTAACCAAAATGACCTTAGTTGTTTGTTGATTGTACCTCTAGTAAAACATGTTTGTTGATTGTACCTCTAGTGGCGGTGGGCGCGTCGTGCTCGTCGTCCGAGTCCGAGATGGTGATGACGGAGACGGCGGGCGACGGCGTGTCGCGGATGGTGATGGTGCACGCCCCCGCCCCCGCCCCCGCACCCGCCGCCGCCCCCGCGCTCGCTACCGCTCCGCTCTCCCAACCCGCGCCTGGATTCGCTGGCCGGCCGGAACTACAACAGAAATACAATGGTGAGAAATGCAAAACACGTGTGTAGAGGACAAAACGTGGAAAACCTCGTTAACCATAATTGATAGTAAAAACATAATAAAAAGCTTATATACGTCCCACTGCTGGGCACAGGCCTTCCTCATGGAGAAACGCATGAGGAGCATAGGCCGTAACGCCACCACGCTGGCCCAATGCGGGTTGGTGGGTAGAAACGATTGCTATAGCGACCGGGACGGCTTAACGTGCCTTCCGAAGCACGGAGAATTCGAGATCACAAAGTTTTTGTCACCCTTCCAAGGCCTGACCATGGCAAGATTAAACTATCTACATTTATACGTCGACGATACGACCCAAATTGTGGTCGTTTATAAGCTGATTACGGAGATCAACGACATATTATTTAGGAGTAGCGTAATATTCAAAACTAATTCTCTAAATAATTCATACATACCTAACATCACGCCTTTTTCCCCGAAGGGGAAAACGTTAGGAATAAATATTAAATAATTCTTCTGTAATAAATAAGTAAAAACAGAAAATCTTGGTAGCCAACCGCACAAATATCTTTCTTCTGCTTTAATGGAGAGAACGTGGAGAAATTCAAGATATCACTCACTTATGGTCATGATGATGCCGGTGCCTCGAAGGCGGCGTGCCTTCCTTCACTCGCTTCTTCACCGGCGATAGCTGTGTGGGCTCCTTCTTGCCGCCGCTGCTAGCCATACTGGAAGTACACAGGTAACTTCAAAATATATGAATGCTTTAAAAAATCCACCACTTTAATTTGCAAAATGTAATTCTAATAAATGTTGGTAAGATTTTTCATTAAATTTTTCTTTTCCTTCTTTATTTTAAACTAGCTGTTGCCCGCGACTTCGTCTGCGGTTACTGGTTCTAACTATCCTACGGAACCCTTTAATTTTACGGAATAAAAAGTATTTAAGATTTTGACCAGGGATATAAGGTGTCACCAGAAGGCCTAGCATGGACCGGAGAGAAAAAGTCCCCAGAGGTAAAAATCGTCATTGCCTCTCGCTTCTTCGTTATCGCGGAAGCGAGAGGCAATGAGTAATTTTGTCTCCGGGGACTTTTTCTCTCCGGCCCGTGCTAGGCCCACAGGAAAAATTTCATTAAAATCGGTCTAGCCATTTCGGGGATTAGCTCGTACAAACAGACAAAGAAACAAAAAGATCTAAAAAAATATTTTTTTTTGGATTTTCCCATTTTTTACATTCCCCTGACTAGACTTTAAGCAATTTTTTTCTATGTACACACATTCGACAACTGCAGTTTCATTTCATGTATAGATTTTTTTGTACGCAAAATCAAGACTGAAACTTGCGTACAAAAAATCAGGGTATTGCAACTAAAAATGGACAAGGTCGTACTAAAGTACAGCCAAAATTTGAAACCTTACAATGTATATCCTCATGTGTTTCTTCATGTAGGCCTGTGCCCAGCAATAGGAAGTCTATAAGCTGGTGACAATGTGTGTTCGAGCACTACCTGCCTGCCTGCCTACCTGGGCCTGGCGCGGAGCAATGTTTAGGCCCTACTGGGTATTGTAAGAAAAGAGTGGACTGTAACTAAAAGACTTTACTGAGCTCTTTTACAACAATAAGGAACGTCCGATGCGTGCGTCTTAGTGAAAGAAAGAATGTGTCGAGGCATTAACCGCGATGCTGGTCTTTTGTGTGTGTTTGTTTGTGTGTTGTATGGTTGTTTTAAAACGCTTACCTATATTGATGCGTTTGGTGATGCGGCTGGTAGTGCGGCACGGTGCCCGTTTGCTGTTTGGTCGATCTATTGACAATTCAATTAATTATTTATTAGCAGATAGTGACAAAGTGGCTATATATTGCCTAACACCTAGCTTTTATTATTGAAGCAAAATTTAAATGATTAAATCGACTTTACTTCTGAGATCTTGAAATTTGCTTTTTATACATTTAGTATATAAATTATATTTTTATAATGTTCGATGTATGTTTTATATAAAATCGGAATATTTATATGTATTTATCTGTTAAATATATTTATCCGTCATCTAGTTTCCGCAACACAAGCAGCATACGTATATGGCCTTGTAACGAGGCGCTATACCTATATTAGCGACTCTTTACTGTTGCTGCGCTCTTTTCTGGCCAGTTTCTCTTTGTTTCTGTTTTTGATTAGCTGTCTGTCTGTGCTGTCTCTTCATTGTTTTGGTCTCCAACGTTCGATCCAAATTACGATAAATATTGTTTATAATTAATTATGATGATTAAGATATGATTATGAATTATTTTGAAGATTATAAAGTATAATGGTTTTATGCCCAGATAATTATGAAGGCACTATGAGTGCCTTATTTTTCTATAAATTATACCCCAATAAGTGACGACCCAACTGTATTTTCGTTCATCCCCGGTTTCACCCAGTCACAGCCTGAGGATGTGGCTGATTCTTTATGGTTAGTCCTCGGATGTTTAACAAAAACTTGTCAACTCGAGTTCCACTGCGCCTCAGATCATGGTAGCGTGATGATATTACGGCCCAGACTGTATTTTTTTATACATTTATAGGAAGGCATGTTTTCAGTGTACTATACTAACGGGGCGCGTCACTCGCCCACATCTACTCCCACGTCTACGGCGTGCTGGTGGTGCGTTACCTCTTGTGCGAGTGATGATGCTGATGATGCGGATGGTAGCCGTCCCAGTCGTCAGGTAGCGGCGCCGGCTCCACTATCAGCGGTGCGCGCCACTCGCCCACGCCCTCGCCCACGCCCACTCCCACGCCCACGCCCACGCCGTGCTGGTGGTGCGCCGCCGCCGCCGCTGCTGCTGCCGCTGCTAACTGTTGCACCTACAAATGTAAATGGTATTGATTATAATCGTTATAAATTCCTACTATACTGATTAATTGAATACGACTATTATTGAAAACAGTGCAATAAATTGGACGCGCGACAAAACTAAGAACATAACATAATAATATAATCAGGCAGAGGTTACAACATATCTGGCAAAATGTGAGTTTTCAGTCTGCACGTAAAAGGTGGTGAGCCTGTTGCCGATATTCACAATGAACTGTACATTTATTCAAATTCAATAGTACAGGCGGTGGGATCGAACCCGCGAGTCCAGCGGCCTGTTGAATTGAATGAGTCCGTCCCAACTCGGCTACTGCTGCCTGACACATTAAGATTCAACTTGAGAAGAAAATTGTACTTTACCTATTTCTGTGCAATAAAAATTATGATTGTTAAATAAATTCAATTCTTTTTAATCCTTTGTGTCCCAGACGTGACATTCCAGTATGCCATAGATTTTTTTATAGTACTTGCCTGATACGCCGGCTGGCACAGTATGGACGATACAAATTGGTGCGGGAACGGTTCAGCCGCCCTCGTGGCGTACTGCCGCGCGCCGCCCACCGCCACGCGCCCGCCCTGGTACAGCTGGTACTGCGGAACACATGCCAATCATAATCATCAACACTTATGGGCTACTAACTATGACAAATCTGGTTTGTAGCCCCAAAAGGCAGGCACATTTAAACGGCATTTCAGAAGATTAAATAATAAATAAAGTAAATAAATATCCCCAGACATTCACACCTCTCAACTAGTCCCATTTTTAAGCAACTAAATGCTGCTTGTGTTACGGATACTAGATGACGGACGAATATATTTAATAGATAAATAGATATAAATATCCTGATTATATATAAATATAAACATCTAAGACCGGTGAACAAATGTCTGAAATCTCATCACCCAAACACTTGCCCTCTACTGGGGATCGAACCCAGGACCTCTCGAGATGGCGACGCCCTGAGACCGGCGTACAGACCACCCCACAAACAACATATAATACTACAATATATAATTATAGCTCTTGCCACATGGGCAAAAATGAATAAAATGGTAAGTAAGAAAGTAAAAGTAATTCTTATTATTATGACAGTAACTTTTAAATATTATTTCGTTTAAAATTGCTCATTGAACAAGATAGAAGTATTTCAAAGTGACAAATAAAATAGTTTATATTGGCATTCTTCTCTTCTCAACAATATTTCAGATTCTATAATCGCGTACAGAGTTGGTTAGTTTCGTTGTTTTTGTAAAATAATCCCAAAAAAGAGCTAATTTGCGAGAACTTACCTAGCTCGCAAAGCAGCTCTTTTTCTCAATAAAAATATAAATAAACTTCTCATTACCAGGTTATCATAAGGCGCTGCTCTCAACCGCTGCTGGTTGATAGTGAGGGCCAGGTGATGCGCAGACGGCGGTGCTGCCGGCACTACACCGCCCACTCCTCCCACGTACTCGCCGGAGCCCACACCGCCTACACCTCCCACACCGCCTACACCTCCGCCAGAGCGACGGCAAACCTGGGATGGAAGAGTTATTAGATAATGGGAACAAAGAATGAAAACTACTAGATTTAATTTTTGTTGATGGGTTTGATTGGGTGTTTTCTACACCAAATTTGTGTTTGAGATGGATAATTAAATATTATTTGATAAATCCTTGAGATTTTTACCCTTATACATTCGCAGAATAAAATTACGGTTTGTAGATAAATTTTCAGTGTTTTAGGTTATTAAGGCCTTTGAACAATGTAAAGTACAACAAAGTTCACCATCCAGAACATAAATAGAACTTTATTTATTGTTGGTTAGTAAGAAAATTCAAAATATGAAGTATAAAGTTCTCACTGTACAGCCTCCTGATCTCTCTATATACAACTTCAAAAAAAGCGTACGTACATTAAAACTACAAAAAAATTTCATAATGTTACCTCCATCATCTGCACGGAGGCCTTGACGTTGTTGCAGTGCGCGTAGTCGACGAGGTGCGCAAGAGTCACAAACGCGTGGTTCAGAGCCTCGCCTGGAGTTATTCGTCGCTCCTAACAAACAATGACAAATCACATTAAAACAGAACAAAAACAGGCTTATTACAACTATATTGGATAGGGTTATAAAGGCAGGTGTAATCACTCACTTTTAGTGTGAGTTGCCAGTGTGAGGCAAGCTATTAACATTACAAAGAGCGTAAGCACTTATACTATGATAACTAGGATATTCCTACATAATGAGACCCGCTATGTTAAATGCAATTTCCAAAAATAACATATCCAATCCAGCACCAACAGGAAAATATTTTATACGAAAACAAAACAAATATGACTATATCCCCGAATGGTGGACAAATGTGTTATCTACTAAAATACCAAAGTATTATTAATAAAATACCTGGTCCATAGTGAGCATGCGCTTGAGTAGATCAATGAATTCCCTTCTGTCTGCCTTCTCTGCCAGCAATTGGCCGCCTTCGAGATCTGTTGGTACGTTCACCTGAAAATTATAATAGGACTATCAATATAATAATAATTATCCCTCGTAACTGAAGGAATTGGAAATGTAGAAAAGGGCTCCGTGGAAAGAAGTACAGCACATCGTGAGCTTTCTCTTCCTCCTAATAGTCTATCTAGTATTAAAAGCCACACGGTATGATATTTCAAAATCCAAAGTGAAAATACATTTTAAGGCCAGAAAATTTTTAAGATTTTAAGGACAGACATTTTGTCGCCTGAAAGCTTTTTCGTGGTAGTAAAACCATGTAAATTAAAAAAGATAATTAAATTGAAAAACACGATCAAACTATCTTTTAATTAAATAGTATGATTGGGCATCACAAAAGAGTTATGTTAATTCCTTACAAAATATTAAAAAATTTGCTCACTGTAGTACCTGTCCAATGTCGTCGAGGCAGTTGAAGATGTACTTGCGCGCCTCCTTGCTCTTGATGCCCGTCTCCAGCTCGTGTTCCTCGGGCGTCTTTAGCCTCCAGAATGGGTATGTGCTGTCCACGTCGCGGTAGAAGAACTTGGCAGTCTTGCTTGCGCTGCAAACATTATAATTATAAATAAATTACATACATACATATTACCGCGCCTACTTATGCATAAGTGCATTACAGCATTACACGCCCGCACTTCGCCAATAATGCTAAAAATTATTAAGTAAAATAAATTTAATAAAAATAAATTATCAAAACAAATCAAAAGATCTCAAAAATATGGTCTATTATTAGAGGAATTAATTATTTTTTAAGAATACTGTAAAACCCACATTTCGCCTGATATGTTATGGTCTCCATGTAACAAGGGGCAAGCCTGTTACCATGCACCAGGCACAGTGTAAGAATAAATTGAGTACCACTGTAATGGTTTACTTTTGACTTCACTCTTCTCTAACATAAGATATGACAAAGTTTGATTTATGAGTATAACTTTTGACGGTAATTTTACTCATGAACCCAATACAAACAATTTTACTACGTGGTGAGTATATTGACTGGTGATCTTATTTGTCAAGTACACAAAAGCAGTTAAACATAATGCGTGTGTATATGTTTCTTTACCTGTTAAGCATGTGTTCTGTGGGCAGCCCTTGCGTCTGAGAGATGTATCGTATCTGGTCGTACTCCGAGGAGCCAGGGTATAGCGGCCAGCCGAGGAATAGCTCGGCCACCACGCAACCCAACGACCACATGTCGATCGCCTCGCAGAACGCTAGACCCAGGATTATCTCTGGTGCTCTGAGGAATTACAATTAAAATATTTTTTTGCAATTTTTTTGATTAAAATGCATGCTGCCAAAACATTTTTTTTTAGATTTAAAGTTACTGAATCAATACAATAAGCGATAAGTTAGTAATCATAAGAGATGACTTTATGCCACTCATAAGTTTATAAATGTTCTAATAAATGGCCTGTCTTTTCCTAATGAGATTAACGCTCAGTTGCACAAAGATTTTTTAAAGACGACATTTAGTAATGAGACATTAAAACTTTAAAGTTCATTAAATTTAAAATTGGAACACAAAATAGTTCTAGCTAATGTCTCTTTAGCATTGATAGGGTGCTAATGTCGTTTTGTGCAACGTAAAAACTACGCTAAGGTGTTCTTTTGACACTTCAATAAATAAATTTAATGGAGCATTAGGGATAATGCCGACATTAAATTTTAAAGTTCGTTTCTGCAACTGGGTGTAAGTCTAGTTTTCACCACCTCCAGATGGTCATTTGTCAATAACAAGGAATTTATCCAATTGTGGTGAAACTCGTCCCATGTATTATTTATTACGAACCTGTAGTATCTGCTTTGCAGGTAGGTGTTGCAGACGGCCTTGCTGACGTGCGAGGCGCTGCCGAAGTCGATCACCTTCACGCGGTAGGGCTGCCGCGCCGGCTCCACCAGCATTATGTTCTCGGGCTTCAGGTCTGCGTGGATGAGGCCCAGTTGCTGAAAACAACAGCACTTTTTATTATTTACTTCTTACAAAATAACATACATATTGTAACGCCTTTAAAGGGATATAGAGAGGGTAAGGTCATAGAATAAAATGCAATAAAATGTTACAAGAGAACTGGATGGTTATACAGGAACAAGACCGAAGAAAACATGAACACTGTGAACAAGGGCTAGGAAGAAAGAGAGCATTATCATGGATAGAGGATAATTGAAGTGGAAGACATATTGCGCTGACCTTTAATGAAATTGGGGACAGGACAGGACAGGGCAATTCTAATTAATAAATGGAATAAAAATACGATTGCGGGATATATTAAATGATGATTTTTGTTCTAGTTAATATGTAGCAAGCTACACAAACGCAGCCGCGGAAGCAGCGCGGTCTAAAGTAAATCGCTTCCGCCTATGTCGAGAACGCATTATTAACAATAAATCTATAAGTTACCTTCAGCTTGAGCAGCGCAGTGAGCACCTGCTGCAGGATCGGCCGGATGTACTTGAGCGGCAGCGGCGAGAACTTGTTCTGCTTAAGGAAGTCGTAGAGGTTCTGCTCCAGCATCTCGAACACGAGGCACGTGTGCGAGCGGTGCTGGAAGCACTCGTACGCGCGGACGAAGTTGAACTCGTCCGCCGACTCTTGCGAGAGGCGCGATAGGATCGACACCTGGAAATTCAACGTGACGCTAAGTAACCACAAAAAAATATATTTCATTCCGTGGTCGATTAAATTGAGCCCTTTAAGTAAAAGAAGGCACGAAGTCACTCAAAAGGCATGGAAATTGGTATGCTCGGAGTTTTTCTGCTTGTGTGATTCAATAACCTTATATTTTATAGCAATAGAGATTTAGTTTTGTGGTATGATGATACAAATTTTTATATTGTAAATGGACTCATTTTATACGACATATATTTTTGTAAGACTGTCTATAAACCATTTTAGATATATGTATTAATTAAACAATTCCGCGATAAGTAGCGAAATATGTATTTATATTTAATATAAGCATATTCAAAAATAAGCATATTCACGTTGAGGCAAATCAACTACCTTTGAACTTTGCCATTATAAAGATTAAAGTCTATGAATACGCAAAGATTCGAATGTAATAGGTAAAGAAAACTCAACACCAAGAAATTTAGCTATTATAGAATAACTCAAAGGACATCATGCAAAATGGGCCTTTTTTGATTTATTGTTGTTTCGTGTTGATATAAAAAAGATGATAAATTAGGTGCCTATTAGTTTAACTGTTTTCGATGTCATTTATGAAAGTTGTATGAATTTATTCGGCTGTGAAACTGTTTATTTGTCTATTTACAAAGTACTAAAATAAACCACAGATTAAGTAAACATTAGATTGGTCTATGGTTGTTATTTACGTGCAATAAAGTCATTATAAAACTGTTGGTTGAATTGTATTTATTTTATTCAGAGTTATCCCTTACTATGAAGGTAAAGAGAACTGATATAGTTTTCTTTTCAGCTACATTGATATAGCATTTTATATTTATTTAAGTTTCACATACATAAGTTTATTGAGTTTTTATTTTAGCAGCCAGCGTTCCATAGATATTGTGGTTGATGTCATTTTTTAATAAATCATATTACTGTAAATGTTATAACATATTCTTAGACTTGCTGACTAAAAGCCTTATAAATCACATGTAGTATAATGTAAACTGCAATGTATACAATAAAAAAACATACACATCCAATGTTTACAATTCCATTATAATCACAATCCGCAATATAATAAGTCTGTTTTGCTGCAATTTACTAACGGCACACGTGTGGCATTCCGTGGTAGTGTAATTGCAATAGGAAATACCTATTGCATTTAGTTTTTGCCATCCTCTCATTAGGAAGTAACTGCCAAATGGACAGTAGTGGCAGAATATCGCTTTTTATCATGATTTTACTTTATTTATTACCAAATTTCTTACTATAAAAAATCTACCACACTCCGGTGAAAGACTATTTACTCATTACGTGATATAAATTGTACACGAAAATCAGTTCGTAACGGTGTCCAATACATACATAGTTTATAGAACAAATATCCTCATTTCAACTAGAAAATTTATGGTTAATTTCGCACTCTTAGAGACAAAAATTCTTTGTCGCCTGTCATAACTTGTAGGCATGCTCTTTTTGCCCAAAATTAATACTCCAACAAGCACCGCGAGCTTCGGCAATTCCAAAGACAATAGCACCAATGCCGGTAGTAACCCGAACGAGCCATAAAGCTTGCCGTAGCCGGCTATTACCGTCGACTACCGTAGGGTTTACGTTCAAGAAACATGCTCTAAAATGCCCCGTTGAGGCTAAAGTTTTTGCGAAAATAAACTCTCATTGCTAAAGTTAAGATATCTTTTTGATAATATACTTTTTTAGCTTTTTATGTTAAGCAGTTGTTTTTAAGTGCGATGTCGAATAAAGCAAGGGTCCGAACAGAAGAAAGTAGTTTCATTGATAACTTTATCGTGCCGGGAACACATACATTTTTATACTGAGTCACAGTACAGACAGTTGCATAAAAAATAGATTCTATTTTTAGTTAAATAAAAGACAATGAATAAAATAATGTGACCAATACCCGCATTGGCATTTAACTAATAAATACAAAATATTATCTTATATGTTCTGAATATTACATACTTAATATTTGATAACAGACGAATCCAAACAAGTAGTTTGGAAAAATATTGTATTAAAATCGTTTCGCAATATTATTTTTGACCCAACAGGGATTATGAGGGTCTTTGTATAAAAAAGGGTGAAGTTATAGTGTTGCCAACACATGGGGTAGAATATTTAATTAAAGCAAAGTACTCAAATTTAATTCTCATGCTGTTGGCATTAAGGGAATTATATAATCATTATTATTATTATTAGTACGACAATACTTTGAAAGTTTATGTAAGACACATTTTGATATCAAATACTTACAATTAAAAAAATACTCAAGAGTAATAATAATATAATATAAATAATAATAATATGAATAAACGAAGGCCAAGACCAAGGGTACAGCTAATTTCATTCATAAAGGTTTGGGTCATAGTCATTTATTCATAATTACAAAAGACGCTTGCAAAATAAAAAAGATCATCTGAAATCTGCCTTTGAACACTTTTGAAACAGTAAAACCTATTTTATTTACTTTTTAGAATTATACAAAACCGATAGTTACACCAACCAGTATTAAAACTACTTATACCATATAAATAAGAAATTCGGGTCTATTTCATATATATACTATGATAAAGAGGTTGTTTTCGGCACTCCAGCAAGTAAACACAAACACAGCGTCTTCTGGAAGCTGGCCAAAGACATGATAATGCATCGAGGCTAGAACTTCTGGGAAATAGCCGTTGGTGCCGGTAAAACACGGCAGCTTGCCATTCATTACTGGGAGCATACATGTCGTTTAAATTGCCTTGGCTTTGTGACAAGAATTTTTTAACCTCAGGTAATTGATGGTATTCAAAATAAAGTTCTATGACAATCATTAAATTATCATTTATTTAATCAGAATCTACAATATGTCACTATAATACGAGCAAGTATCCCGGATTAAACGTTACTGTTGAGGTACACCACCATTCGGAAAATGTATAAGGATAAATAAGTTTCAATTAAATTCAAATTAATTTATGAATTCCGTACATGAAACCGGGTCAGCCATTCGCTCCAGGAAAATAGAAGGTTGGCGTCTTTGAAAATAAATCCGTGACAGACGATTTGGATCATTTTGAGTGAAAAATTTAAATAAATTTGTCAATAGAGTGAAATCGAAATTTTATTGAGAGGTCGTCAGTTACATGGTAGGTAAAAATGAATTTTTCGAACTGCAATGAAAATGTTATATTTAATTTTGTATTGTTATTGTGTATATAGCCATTGTAATATTTTATGGCCTAATGAAACATTAAACAAATATAAATTCATGAAATGCTACAAGATAATACTCCCAGCACTTTCAAGATGACTCCGCAATCATATTAGTTTGAAAACTAGGTAAGTACATCTTTCGTGTTAATTTTTATTTGGGATAACAAGTGGGATATTTTTTTGAAGACACCTCACAGGACACGACTAGGGGTGACGAGCGCGTATATCCAGTAGCGACAACAATAGTTATTAAATAATTACCCTAAATTATATTAAAAAACGTCAAGAGTGTCAGTAACCTACCTCAATTTGTCCTTGGCGAGCATAGCTGGGGTGGTTCTTGAGGATCTTGATGGCGACTATCTCGTTGGTGCCCTTCTTCCAGCACTTCACCACCTGCCCGAACGTGCCTCGCCCGAGGAACTCCAACACCTCGTATCTAAATTACACAAAAAATATTAACACCACATAACAATAACACATACCTACATATAAGACATATTCCCCCGTACGTAAGATAGAGATTGCAGGACTCAAAAATAGTAATACAAATAACTTTTAACCAATTTGTTGATTTATACCAACATTAATAATATAACCAAAAAAAGGAACATCTTGTTTCAACCTAAACTAGTATTTTGACTCTCTATATTATATTTAAAGTTTAATGGTCCGAAAGTTTCAATCTGAAAAACCTAAAAATACTAAGGGCTAATTTGACCCAATTTCGATTAGCTACACTGGTGTAGTATCACTAAAAATGCTTCTGCTGTCAAATGCGTACACGGCCAAAAATCGGCCGAAGGTATCCGCCATTACAGCGGATTCGGCCAATGTTTAAGCATTTATTCGTGTCCGTACCACCGTGTAGTAACTCGGAATTTGGTCGAATATGCCCCAAGTCTATGATATAATTGCGCACTTTAAAGTAATCACTAACAAAAATGGAATATCAGTGGGACATTTTCTAGTTTTTTTATTTAATAACATACGAAAAAACTGCATACGTCCTTGTGTTGTGTGATAAAAATAAAAAAAAATTGAATAGCTGAACAAAAACTGATTCAGATCTAAAATTTGTTATGACGGCTAGCAGCAGGTAGGTATGTATATAAATCTAAGCTAATTAAGGTTTTTATCATAAGACATAAATGACTGACTCATTCTCGCCTGTTAAAAAGCCCAAATAAAGTAAAATTGTCATTGTGTTATGGATACTAGATGTGTAATATATTATGAAAGTCTAGAGAAGCAATGCAATTCATCTCAGACATTTACAGGGTTAAATATGAGACCAAATTAAACCACTCGGCCAAGAAGGCTGTCGTATATGTATCGTCACGCCAGTAGCTTATATACGGCCCACTGCTAGGCATAGGCCATCTTACATGAAAAACCCCTAAGAAGATTGTGTATGTAATAGGTAGATAATTAATTAGCTCACCTATTGGACGAGGAGTAGAGCACCTCATGCTGCACCAGCTGGTAGTCGCCATCGCCACCGCATCCGGATCCTGTGCATTATGCGAGCGTCACGGTCCACGAAGGGCGAAGCAGCACCGCATGCACAGACATACGAATTTCCTCCAATTAGCTATGCTTCATTTTGATACCACACATCTTAAGTGTATAGGTTTGACAGTACACCCAAATTGGAAAGGTTGTCTAGGATAAAGTCATAAGGAATTAAAATGAGGTCTAAGCCGTCTGCCATCACACCTATATCTCCACAAAGCAGGTGTCAATACCCATATTTCGCGAGATATGTTTAAGTTCCTATGTAACGGCGAACCTGTGGCCATGTACGGGGACCTTTTTAAGGCGAATTGTTATAATAAAACTGTATATAAGATTTATTCATACAGTGGTGCAAGCAAGACCTCTTGCACAAGTATACAAAAATATACATATATTACAAAAATAGTGACATTTTAAACCTACACCATCAGTTTAAGTAGGTATTTAAATTTATTTCAAGACTACAATGCACCATCAAGAAGATAAAGCTAAGACGAACTTGTCACTACTATAAAAATCTAATAATACTTAAGTTTTCTCATGCAATGAATGTTTATAATTATAGAGCTAGATTTTATACAAACTAAACTAGCAATTATCATTCAAAAAATATAAATGAGAAATTTTTTAACGACATATAGTGTACTGAACAAAGATCAGGGTAAAAAAATGAATTAAAATTAGAACAAATCGCATTGCATTAAAGTTCAAACAAAGTACAGGAATGGTCAACAAAACAGCATTATGTTATTGTCATTGTCGGTACCTCCTGTTAGGTTGGTTGAAATTTTATACATTGCTCCCATTTCTGGGCGCGGCAGTTGTAAATGTATAATTGAACAACATTGAAGTACATTGCAGTGGGTTTCATCAATACTAAATACTATAAATGTTTAAAATAGTTAGTAAGGAACTTTTGCATAGAGCTAAAAAAATTATGAATTTTGACTGGCAATGGCAAGAGACTTAAAAACATGACACTATAGTGAATCTGTAAATGCAAATAATTTGAAGCCATCAATACATAAAATGGACTTAAATTGATCTCATAAGAAAATATGTTTTCTTATTTACAACTCTTTAAAAGTCCATAAAATTTATATTATAATCATTTAAAAAAGTCCATTCGAGCACTTTACTCAATAATCTTAATAATGACATTTAACTACAGTCTGAATAATTTAATAGGTGCATTTTGACAGTTATTTGTAGTGCATTTTGACAGTTGTTTGTAGTGAGATTAATCGATTCTCATACCAATGTAAATAGTCCTTAAGCTCATCTGTCAAAATGCACCCATTTGATTATTTAGACTGTAATAATATTGTAAACTGCAAAAATTTGCTAAGCAGACATGTGTAACTGAAAATGTTCATCACAAATAGAACCACTGCTTATTAATTCTATCTCAACCAAATATTGCAAATTAACAACAATACATTTACAACTGAAACTACAAAATTGCATGCATTACATAACATAGCTTTAATGTGGAGTGGTCAGTAACATGTACCTACAGAGGGAATGCGCTATTCAAATATCATTACGAGGTATATGAAATTTTAAAATTACAAAGTTTTAAATCCTATGTCGTACGTGATGAGTAACGATGCGCTGTCATTATAAAAATGTGTCATGATTATGATACAGTTTTTTGTTGGTTAACTCACATTAGGAGTTTGAATTTACTTAAAAAGTATTTCTATCTGTTGAATCATTGGAATTCATAAAAAATGCAATGCTGTCGATAAAATATCGTAGACAATTAATATGAATTTAAAATTATTTTTATAGGTGAAATGACTCAATCTTACAAAATGTTAAGGAAGAGTAGAGTCCATATTGAAGGGTAGTTGGTACACCAAAAAAACAGCATCAGTTGACCTGCATAGTGGCTATACACGTTTTCACTCCTTCCTTTAACCAAATTCAAACCATCCTTCAAAATAATATTGTAACGATGGCGATATTCTAAGCTGAACGTAATTTTGGGTAGTTAGTTAGTAGCTAGCTACTCTATAACTAGAGTTATACGTGTAGTGTCTTTCTGTATAGTGTGTAAGGAGGTAACAACAATGTGACATTACGTTTGTGGTTACCTTGCGGCTGGGGCGGGTGGTTGGCCCCGCCCGCCGCCAGCTGCTTGCTGTGGGCCGTCGTCGTTGCGCCCTGCGGAGCCGTCTTGTGCCGCGCGCCCGCGCCGTTTGGGACCTGCGCCACGAGTTGCGTGGTGCTATCTCCAACACTGGTGAAAAACATGTTTTTGTTAAGACCACTTATATAATTTTATAATAAATATGAAATAATAATAATAATAACGTTTATTTCTCACCATAATCTTAACATAAATTACAATGAAATTATAAATTTACAATAATATAATACGTCACTGCTCTGATTATGACTGACACCTGACTGGGCTGATAACTTTGCCTATCATAGTGAAGTTGCCCTAAGCTTTTAGAACACTGAAGTCCTCTTCAAATTGGAATATAGCTTTAAAATTAAAACGTGAGGAAGAATTTGAATTTGAAAACAAAATTAAATGACGCATATAAGAAGAGACTACGTCCAGCAGAGGGCTAATGAGCCCTGATGTCGATAATCCAAACCAAATCTCACTTTACTCTCTTTCTGTTCTCTGACTCTTTTTCTGTCTGACTAGTCTGAATTCGGTTTAAATTATAATCCCCTTGGAATGAATGGCTTGGAACCTTATTATCTTAAAATAGTACGCCTATTATACGCCTATAGGCATAAATAAATGAACGATCATTCATAATAATATTTTAGATTTCACATTTTAAATCCGACAAAAATACGGTGTCACGATAAATTTTAAAATTTGTGCTAGGCCAAACCAATGTCAAGATGGAACGTGATATTCTGTCGGTCAGTAGACTGATCTACTTTAAAAAAATATTTTTATTTTTTTACCATCGATTTTGAACGCGGAGGACATGTGTGAATTTCCGGGCATCACTATCCCAACGTAGTTTCTTCAAATACATTAACAGGTTCGATTCAAATATTTTCTCTTTTAAAATTATTATGATGTATTCGAAATATAGGAGTTATAAAACACTACATTCGATAAAGAAAATACTACATTAGGCATAGACAACCAAAGTTTACTTCTATTAAAGTTTGGTTTTAATGACAATCACATTACTCTTCCTAATGGGAATTTTAGTTATATTAAATTTTGCAATGTAAACTATAAAAAACTAATTGTTCATTAACTAATACGTTTTATAAGTGAGACTAATGAAGGACCTAATAACATAAATTACAGTAAAATAATATACTACAGTTACTATAATTATTAAAGACTCATTATCATTATCCTATTTTGGAATAGTGTATACTTATAATACTATACTTCTTATATTGCTTTTTAATTAATAATGGATGACGTTCTTTCTTGGCCATACAATTTTATAATTAAAATTCCCGTATAAGGTGAACCAAACTTTTTAAATAGATACCTACCTACCCAAAATTGAAAAAAAAAGACTTTAAAACATTTTACTGATCAATAAAAATGGGATATTTTGAAATTTCATACTAAACCTATCAAAAATATATTAATACAAATGCGACACATTATGATCCAAAGCCTTCGCATACGGAACCTTATGGACAGTGCAACGAGTAATAAAATGTAAGAAGTAAAAACCAAAAGGATTGTAACTGTTAAAATTTCTGGAATCGTAAAGAGAAGCTGTAGCACTTGTAAACTGAAACGTTCCAATCGTAAAAAAAAATCCTTTTGCCTGCGGCCCGACGCACACCTGCACAGATATTATTGACAAAAAGTTACACACTAAAATTACGGAGTCCAATTTGAAAGCCGGCGAAAATAATCTTGTAAAAGGTGCAATAAACGTAAATTCTTTACTTTAAACTGAGAAAATGGTATACCTGCTATTTGTATAGCTTAGCTTACTAAAATATTTAGGGTATCTCGGTTAATATCTAAACAGAATATTGTTAAAAGCTTTAGGAAGTACGTTATATTTCAATTAGATAATACGATCTGATATTTATCGTAAATCTATGAAACACGAAATAATGGACAACATATTATACACAACAACATAATTTAATTCTAAAATATAATCTCTTCTCTCCTTTTCTACATAAATTCAATTCTAGAACTAGCGGCTCAATATTCCATAGTAATTTTATAATTTATCAAGTAGGTACTTATTTTACAACAGAAATTTATATATCTAGCTGATAAATTAAAACTTACGAGTCATCGAATTCAAAAACGTCTTCATCATCTTCATCATCAAAATCGTCGTCATACTCATACTTCAGCCTTGGTATAGAGAGATCCATTTTGTACACTCACACTAAAATATACACTATTTTACACTGTACAACTACACTAATAAAGTGAACATCATAAACTGTCTAATATCACGAAAAATTTTAAAGTAGAGCTATGTTTTATGTGCCAAAAATAGAACGCGCTGCGTATGCGCATCCTTGGGGTTGCAGGGTAGACTGAGCGTACGCGTCGTCGCAGCGAAACGCTTGGGGTCGCGAAGCGAAGGGAGGGGTTTGCAGGTAACCATTGGGGTCGGAATAAACCCTAAATTCCGCGTATTGTTCGCTCGCTCACTCATTCATTGGTAGAAAAAACTTTGTGTGCATGATAGTGCGCACGTTTGTTTGTTTCTCTGTGGGAATGCTACTCGAGTGTAATCGTTAAAAATATTTTAGAAGCCTAATGGTATTTTACTATTTTCTAAACAATAAAGCTTTTAAATAATGATAAAAAGTAAGTGATGGATGGGAAATTAAAAACAGCAATTATGGTATATGTATATGAACAAATACGACGACCCCAACAAACGTTGAGAAACAATTTGGCCACTAATATTGGGTCCTTACCTATGAAATTGGTGTTTTTATTCTGTCTTAGCAATTTGTCCGTAACTATTATGTTTCAGAACATTCTTATAAAATAATTGCCTCTTCTAAAAATAGACCATATATTTGAGCTCGTATTATTTAATTTGATAATTTTTTGTATGTTTAATTGTGTTAAAATTAGACACAAAGACAATTATTTTTAACTGCCTCCCGAATACATCATTTGATTTGCATTAACATAAAAACGATGAATAATTTTTATCAAGCGTGTTCACACACATATTGCTAAAGCTTGTCTTATGATAGATGCCAAATATTATTATCTCTGGATTTGTCGTTGTGAAGAAAACTGATAAAATGTTAGTATGTAAAATGCAGACATCCCCAAAATCTCCATACAAAACACCAATTTCATAGGTAAGGACTTAATATAATCTATGTTTTTGTCAATATTTATATGGGAATAATAGTTTTTAGTACCTATATTTCAAATAGTACAGTCGAGTTCAAAATATGTATGCAAATTTGACAGGAGACAGTCTTTATTCCTTTCCAATAAGTCATGTTCTGTCAAACGTGTATAAGTATTCTTAAACTTAACTGTACCTGATGTTTTAAGAACATAATCACAAAAAAAAATTATTTTGATTTTTTGTAACTTCTACCTCCAGGACAATAGACAATGAATCGATAAAATTTATAGTGAATTCGTTTTAATTCGCCGCCACCCCTTACAAAATTATGCCAAAAATTCGATTGCGAACCGCCGACGGTACTATAGTAATTAGAACCAGAAAATTAAAAAACCACAATGTAAGTATGTATACACCTGCCTGTTTAAGAAACACCTAAGTCACTCTACCAGTAAAGAGTCTCTATTTAGTCTTATTTTAATAATTATTTTATTTCTGATGGTCAAAAGACAATAGAAAACTTAAACTTCAAATCAACACGCCAAGTACCATTTTCAATAAAAAGTAACAAACAAATCCCTTCGGCAACCACTAGACATAACAGAAAAGAACAACAATAAACTATTGTTTTAAAAAATACCACGTTAATCGTCTTAAGTGCCTACTTAGTGTTGTTTGTGGTTACCGTCTATAACAATATCTTTTGTTAGTTTTTAGCAATTTTAATGGACAATGATAGTTTTAAGAAACATTTAAGCTTCTGCAGGTGTAGAATAGACTGTCTATGAATAGCGCCAACCTAGATCAACGTGTAATGTGTTGGCGACGAATGATGACGCACTCGGCACGCGGTTACATGCGCGCTCAATTCAGATGATAACAATTTAAAGTACTTTGTTCATGTTATTGGTTTGTCCGAATCATTGTGCAGTGTAGCCAAGGAGATTTATTCTTACGAAGGAGTTATGTACTTAATCCTGTAGGTGAGAGAGTGTTATGTTATCATATCATACCAGCCTTTAGCCACAATTGTTTACAAGTTATATCTTAACTTAATAGTAATTAAATATCTCTAACAATCAGCATGGGATAGAGAGAACTGAGAACTCAAGGTTAATTTTGAGTCAAAAATTAAATTCTTAGACTTCCTTCCGATGTACGGAGAGTCAAGAGCAAGCAGCGTTGCCAGACATCCCGATTTTGGCGGGACGTCCCGTTTTTAACCGAAAATCAAATGACCCGTGCGGGACAGGGTCAGTCCCGAATTTTAGGGACTGTAGTCAAACGTGCAGCGTGCTGAAGATCACAAAAATATGAATTAGTAATTAATTGGTTTTATTATCTTATTTTTCTAACGAATAAAACTTTTTTATTTATTTTAATTCTGATTTAAAATAAAATATCATATTTTTAGTAAAATACATTTTTATGGCTATGTTGTTTGCAGAATAGCAATTTGTCACGTTATTTATTGTTGTTAAATTTTAGACTCTGTTGCTATGGAAATAGTGACACAAAACCGATATAGTACGTCGTTCGATTATCGTGTACATTTTTGTGACAGAAACCTGTATACTTTTTACTATGTCCCGCTTTTGACGAACGAATCCCGCTTTTCTCACTCAAAAGTTTGAAAATCAAGACATGATAAAAAAATCGGGCAACGATTACAAAGTTTGATCATCCGTCAAGGGATCAACCACAATTACAGCACTTAATTATATTGATAAACAAAGCGATTGAAGTTTCGAGCCATTACGCAACCGAGCTCCTTGAACGCTACACTATTGAAGGCTTTTGATGTATAGCGACTTATGGTATGTGGTAACCCGTCTAAAATTACTATAGTAAGCCGCGATAGTTAACCCACAAAGCTCAAATTGGGCTAGTCATTAGTGGCGACCTTCTCCGCAGGAAAAAAAATGCGTATCAAAATAGACAGCCGAGGCAAAAATAAAAATATCGAGGTTAATGTGTGGACCTGCACAAATACAAGGTACTGGTAACTTATGAGAAGCAACAATACACACCGAAACACAAAATTTTTCTTACACGGAAAAGGTAGACATGACTTTTATTGTGAGTTTGTGCTACCTACACTACCTACTGCTACTTGAAGTTACCTCGACAGTCCGAGTCCGCCAATTTGACCGAGGTCTCATACGTGACTTGCTGTCGGTCACTCGCCCACTAGCTACCTTGGGCAGATCGAGCATGTCTAAAGGACAACTATCAACGCAACATGTGAAGTTGGTGAGGAGATGCACGAATTGATCAAGTATAAACATTGCCTTATATATAAGTAAACGTTGATTTCTCAATAAACCTATATTATGACTATGCATGCCTTTAGGATTTCGCACTTGCTTTTTAGTAATAAATCGCCAAGCAGATTAGACATGGAAATTGCGCCAGAATGGAGTACAAGACTTTAGGACCAGATTCATACCACCAGCGATACGTTCCTAAACATTCATTGCCAGTCTATTCCATACCTCTCTTCTTCTTCTGTTGGATAGTTTTCATTTCAGTGCCTACCAGAGGTGTTGGAACCGACCGCAGATAACAATTTTATGAGTATTTAAATTGAATTCTAACTCTATGAAAGCTGATTGAAGTTAAACTATTGACTAAATGATGTTCTGAATCTCGAGCCCATCTCTATGTCCTTCTATCACCGGATTCAAAGATATGAACGCGAAGTCATGATTTTTGGATAGTATTAATGCTCAGAGTAAACAGAACTGGAGTAGCCTTTGTCTAACATTCCCCTCTGCCAAATGCACAAGCATCGGATGCTTGCACGTTTAATAAAACTAGTTGAGCCGCCATTTTGACAGCCATAACATTGTAAACGTTGCGTCGAACAGAGCTCCCGCAAAAATGCCTGCCTGTGCTGTTTTTTGTTGTAAAAATAAATAGAAAACATCGAGTATGCTAAATGATGGTGTCACCTTTTATTTGTAATTATAATTTTTAAGATTTCATGATTATTTACTTCATTATTTCATGTTTTAGAATTCTACGATTTCAAATTTCGAGCGCTAGTCTCGTGGGGAGTGCGGCTGTGACGTTGTCAAACGTGTCCCCACGTGACTGTTTTAAGCGTGTGTGTGCGTGAAATTTAAATTTGTGTGTCGAATTATGCATGTGTGCATTTGTAAAAACGTTGTGCGTTGTGCTGGCTTTGAGTGTAGTGGTAACCTCACCCCCCGCAAGAAATGGCAGAATAAAATGTTTGAGAAATTGACTAATGGCTACTCCAGTTCTGTTTACTCTGAGTATTAATGTCAATGAATGAAATATAAGTCTTATGGCTATACTAACGTCGCGTCTCGGCAACAGGGTCTCGCACAGCGCACGGGCGGAGCGGGCGGGGGCGCGGGCGGCGGGGACCGCTCCGCATCGCACGCGCGACTCGGCACGACGGGCGCGCCGCAGCAGGCACCGGCGCCTGACCAGCACTTGTTCTGTGGGCAATCATTACAAAAACATTAAAAAAAACTTATTTTGGAACTCTCTTTTATCATCATATAACATGGGGAAGTCCACTGGACAAAGGTTTCATACCTGCGTTACCCAGCGGTATACCACGACCTTCACCAGATCATCCGGTTCACTTTCCAGCAAAACGTGGAGGTCGCTTTCTGAGAAACTTTACGCCCATTTGTGGAGACTCCTTAACTCATTTAGCAATCATTATAAATATATTATAATTTTCAAGTGCAATAATGAGTATAATAATAATAATAAAGAGTAATTATTGCTGAATGAGCAATAATGATTGCTGAATGAGTTTTATTTTGGAAAACTATTATTAGGTATTATTAGCGAAAAAGAATCTTAAAACTATTCAGATATTCACTGTTTCCTATTTCGGCTGTACAGCAGTACCGGTTACATTAAAATAAATCATTGTCAAGGGTTGTCAAAGTAGATTGTGGAGTCTTTTAGGTGTTGCAACAAAATCCAACTCTTGCAAACACTACATGAATTTTGGCAACAGAGCTACGTATCCTCAGGTAGATACACTATAGGTACTCAGGTAGGTTTTTAATCTTTCTGGTTCACGTTTTAAAACAAACTAGATAGACTTAAACCTTTTATTTTTCATATTGATTTACTCATTTGATGTTTTTATTCCCCTTAACGTGGCAACGTACTGCGTGGCACTTTGCCAGTATTAGATGGAGGTGCGACGAAAGCCCTTGATTGCGAAAAACGAAAGTATTGGCATTTAGGTCGCCATCGCTGTAATATGGACTAAGTACCTATAGGTAGAGGGTACTTTAATAAGGAAATGAGTTTTTTTTTTCGTTTTATAAGTTCTATGAAAATTTTAAACAAACCTTACTACACCATGACAAAATGTTTAAATTGAGGCAAACTTAAAACTTTTTGCGCAGAATCTAATGTTTTTGAATTAATTTCTTAAGGGTCAGTTTTTTGATCCGTGATCAGGTTGACCAGTACCTAGTTTAAAATATGGACCAATGGTGAAAACGTATTATGTGTCGTGATATGACAGCTTGTCCAATAGTCGAATTTTTAAATATGACTTAAGTTAAATAATTATAGTTAATTTAACCACTACACGATGCTGGGTTTAGTACAATTGCGGCTGGCGGCGCAGCTGATGTATATTGCTTCGAATTTTCATCGTAAATTTAACAATTTGTCAAGCTGACGTCATATTTTTTGTAGTTTCCATTGACGCTTTTGGTCTAGATTTTAGCTATTGAGGTAATTATTACTACAGATCAATAAACTCACCCTAAGCTAGTTAATAATATTGTTATTATGTTAAAAAGCAAAGATAATTGGCAACAAATGCTTATTATGTTTGTACAGCAATGCGCAATCATGGCTCCCGAGTAGATACTAATTGCTGAGCGATCGTTTTGTTTTAATGATCCGCTGGTAGTCGGCAGTCAATGAGCTTATTTCCATTAATTAATTGCCAATTATGGAATAATTGCCAAGCTCTGTACAAGGAAAAGTATCGTATAATATTTAACGTCGTTTTCATAATAAAAAAAAGGTCCGGGAATAGCCGTACCAAAAACTTGTGCATAATAGGATCGTTTGTAGGACAGAAAAATAATTTTATCAGATAAAAGAACGTTTTATTGTATTTGTACATTCATTAATAAACATTTAAAAGCAGACAAAGACATTTATTACTGAAATAGTCCATCTAATTTATAAAATTCATTTGAGAGGATTTACGTTTAATTACAATAAAAACGAAACTAAAAACATGTTCTTCATATCTTATTCACTTGCCATTCTAGTGTATAAATACAATTCAAAATACATACATTTTGCGTCGTACAATTCCGACTAATTGTTTTTATAAGGCATATACCGCTGAAATAGATGTCGACATGCTATGAATATGGGATGCTCAGGCGCACGCGACGCAAGTTAAAAACACCGCTTGAGGAAGTTTAGCTCGTTCCTGGTTTTGAAATCGGAAGAGTCAAGTTATATTATGCATTGGAATTTCATAAGATTCTTATTGTGTGGGAAGCAGGTAATATGAAATGAACAGTTATACAAAAGCAAAGCTAGAAGTTTTATAAAGTCATTTATATAAGAATATATGTATTATATTAATAGCATGGCGCCTCAAAATAATATACTCACTTTTATTTATGCATATAATAAAATTGTAACTGACCGATATATTTGAAGATAATATAGGTAAACCAGGTTTTACACAGACCAACAAAACCCAAAAACACGGATTAAAAAAGTACCTCTACGCATTAAGTGCATCAAAGCATGGAATTGACTGCACAATTCACCTTTAGCTAGAGTAAAATATAAAAAATATGCTTTCTCTGCGTAGGAAAACGTCGCGTTCATCGGCACAAACCAGATCACAATATTTAGATGACATAGATCTCTTGTATTTACACTACAGTTGTTTAATATACAAAAATGTAAATAGAGTTGTCTTAGCAAATTTATTTCATACAAATCAGCTAACGATTTGGTTGATGGCGCGACGCTGGCGCCTCACCGACAAAAGAGAAAGTATTTTCTACCACGTTCTAATTATAATAACATTGAATATACATAAATATACATATTTATCAAACGCCATTCTTGGGAAGTGAGACAAGTGCCTTAGCTCCGCTTTTTGGAAGATTGGCAGATAGCTCTTTTGATGACACGAAATATTAGGATTGTTATTATTACATTAAATTTATTAGGTCTGCTGATATATAAGGCCTACAACTTTCTATGCATTCAATTAAGTATGTTGGTGTTGTAAAGCGGGATCCTTTTTTACAAAAACTTGATATTTGATACCTTATCAAAAACGTAATTATTATGAGTTTCTTTTTCATTACAGACACATATCAATCTCATAGACACATTAAATATGCAAGCCCTCATTGAAATTCAATGGCTGCAGTTTTATGCAAGGAAAACTTCATTGAAAATATAAACAAATACTCTATGGATAATACAGATAAATAATTTTGACTATTGATGATTTTACGTCTTCGTTCTAAAATATTGAAACTAAAACAAAATCAGAATTAATTGAAAGTAGATATTAAACAGCTATATTAATTTGGTGTAATTTTTTTAGTTCCTAATTCACCCAAAGAATTATTCTGTAATAAGCCCAACCATTTGGCCATTGATATTAATGAAACTCTCATGTAATTTCTGTAGATTTTTTAAAGATTTAGCTAAGTAACTTTTTAATACTAACCTAAATTAACAAACATGTCCTGAAACTCACGCGCATTAAGTGAAAACACAAATGCCCTTCGTGATTTTCAGTATTACTATGGCGTCGTGGAATCTGCCCATTGCGATGGTCGCTAGGGGCAGCTAGTAATGACGCAAACTAATAGAATAACTATCATAACAAGTACGGTGCGGCATGCTACGTAAAATAACACCGTCAAGGCTACAATGAACGTTAACATTGATTTGAAAGGCCCTATAATTATACAAAGAGAAAGAACAGTAAAAGTAATCTAAATTTATTTTAAGGACAAACAACGATCTTTTTCAAGAAACCTTTTTAAGTACCTATAAATTTTGTATATTAATAATATATATGTATGTGTTTGCGTGTGTTTTTCTATGTGTGTTATTTGTTTGTGTGTTAAACGCCTCGCCTGTAATACCTAAGAATGGTCAAAATCCATTCAGTAGTATCGGAGATTTAAACATTCGAGGTAAGATGCATGGTGTTGTGAGTTTAAAAGCCCAGACTTACAAACTTTTCTTCCTTATAAAAATTATAAAGATAATTATAAAAAAACTCCAAAGAGAATACCTACATTTAACATTTTCTATGAATTTCCTTTACCTACAAGAAACTAGAGACCTTTTCCAGCTAAAAATAGCGTTCCTACACGGCAGATTATTATACACAGCCTACTATCTTTCCCCATCAACCAGTTCTGCAGAGTTACAAGAACTCTCCAGTCTGAAGAACTCTCGACCGATCTAATCTGCCCGCTCGGAGTTCGTGTCCAATCTCACTTGACATGCGGTATTTTCTATTACGTAGGTTTATACTTTACCAGATTTGACTAGTCTACATGTAATTGAATGGTTGAGATCCCAATATCAGCTTTAAAATTATTGTTGACGACTCAAGTCTTCGTGATTTTTAGCAATTTTGACACAAAAATATAAGTGGCAATTATTTGCTTAAACATGGATTGGTATGTAAGTTACTTGTGAATAGAGTCGTAATCTTTGCTAAACATATTTTTCTAAACCTTTTTCAAATGTTAAATAAGGAAACGTAAGGGAAACTGTACTAAGCAGTGGTCTAACCGAGCTATGACTACTGAATAAATTAGATTTGTAACTCGTCACTACTTCAGGTCCACTAAGCGTACAGCGTAAATAAATTGAAATGAGTCACGTACTCACGAAAATTTATCATTAGCTTAATAACGTAACGTGGCGTTGCCGCGTAGATATTACGAATTTACAGTAGGATGACTCAGTAGCCTGAAAAACGCCCTTAAATTATTAGTTAATTAGAATTTTCTTTTTAGAATAAAACGGAGGTACTCGTGTCGAAAATATATTATTATTATGCCTCTTATGCTCAACGAAAAATAAAACTGTTTTATTTTTTTCTCTGCTTATGTACAGTAGATATAGTGTTCCAAGTGGCGACCAAGATAAGCCGGCCTGTTTCCACTACCGCTTGTTGGCAATGCCCGGGTGTAACGGTGTCAAGGATCGTGGGTGCCATCAGCACGACAACACCTCTCCAGTTCAGAAAACACGGTTTTAAAGGAGTCTAGTACGGCTTTAGAACATGATGCTTTAGGATTCATTCGTGAGACATGCTGTTTTCGGGGCATTTTTAAAAATATTCTATAAGGTTTGAAAAGCACCTTTATTCTGTTGCTTTCTATGTTCAAATATTTATTTTTTTGTTTGTAAAGTTTATCAAAGTTGGCCTTATATTTTTTCTTCACTTAACCGTCAAGAAAATGATGTCTGATTACGCCCAATTAACTGAACGTCTGACTCAAACACAATCAAAACTTTATTAATTAATGGCAATATTTTTTTTGTTAATTAAAAATAACTTTGAGATGAGATTATAAGTCATAAGTCACAGAATAAATGCTTTTTCTTTCTTTCTTTCTTTAATTGCACTTTATAGTGTACAGCGTACACTATAAACATACAGACAGGGAAAAAGAAACTGTATTCCCAGAGGTCAATCACGATAACATTTCCTTGGATGCTAGTTCGTAGACAACAGAAGAGGGTGAAATTTATTTTGTTCGGTTGCCTCAAATTGTTCAACTTTACAGCGAGTCGTTGTTTTATTTCTTCCATTTCCTCGACTTACAAAGGAGACGACTGCGACAAATTCACGACCGATAACGGTAACAGTTTGCTGTAAGAAAAACCTAGCTCATTTCAACTAGAATTATTTCTAATGCATAAGATAAATAAGGAATGCGTTCGCTAGTTTTACTTAATTTTGTTGACTGGATGGTTAATCCAAAATATATCCTAGTTTAAAAATATGCAACCTTAAATGTTTGTTGATTACCTCAGCCCACCCCTTAGGTGATATGAGTGATTATGTATTATATTACATTCTTACAAGTTCGCTACAAAGTTTGAAATTGAATCACAATTTTTGACATTTAGACAGATTATTGATAAACAAACACCTCACAAAAATAAAAAAAGACTAAATAAATCTTTCATAATTTGTATTGAATTTACTTCTAGACTTCGCCTATTACATTTTCCATATCACTATTTACAAAAAAGCTACCATTCTTCCGTTTTGAGATGTTAACGACGCCTGAAACTGTTACGTATAACACATTATTATAACACCTATTATATTCAAATGGTAAACAAAACATGGCAACCCATGGAGCCTACGATATTACTTGTCATTGTCAGAGGCAGGCTCGCGTCGCCTGCGCCTGCCAGTCAACGACGTGAATAGTGTTTGTGATACACAGATAAATCTTATTCGTTGTTGTTTTATGTGACAGCGAGCTTATTACTTTTATATTGTTATTATTCTTGTATTTATCATGTCTCAAGCAAAAGACGTTTTTCTGCCTTTATCCAAACCGATTGTAAGTTACAATTTCAATAAGAGAAAAATTACCCAAATTGTTGAAGTCCAGACAACGTAATTTTCGTCAACAAAAAATTTCCATTACCGCATGAATGACGTCAGTGTTTTACAGAGGTTTGTAACTCAGAGTCGGCAAAACTTACATTCACAATTTATAGTACTAAAAATCGTCACTATTTTGACTTTCTTACAAAATCTGTTATATTAATGATAAATTGCGAAGGTAATGGTAGGAATATTTATACAAAAAAATCGATAAGAATTTGCATTTAATTCTCACGTCTACGTCATCAAAGGTAGGTTAGCGCGAATAACAAACCGTTAAATACATCCATCGTGTATTTTATTGAATTTGGTTTGCGTTCTATGTGGCCAGTATGGAGTGGAGTGGCGTCAAGCCCAGCATACAGGGGTGATACACATTGAAAATTATCATGTTGACGAAGATTTATTTTCCTGTTCATATAGAAGTAATAAATGATATCATAACTGTGTAAATTAAGTTTCTGATTCGCTTGGATCTACTCGTACTCTGATAACATTTTACAAAATAATATATTGTTTACAACCATAGAAAAATTGGATTAATCACGTTACCAGCCGTGTTGCCCTGTACCAATTAATTCCACTCATAGTTTATAAAAGTCCAGGGAATATTTAAAAAAACTTTTATATCTTAAATCGATTGCCCTTTACTCTTTTATACGTAGTATATAAAAGTCATTTTAATAATCACGTCAATATACCTATACAAGTTAATCGACCTTCACCTTATATAACCGATAAGGGTTCTCATAAAGTCCAAACATGCGTCAGCGTCGTCAGGTTCTACATCATCTGGTGGGGTGGTAAGCCGGTCCCCATGGTTGTTTATGTTTACCCATTCTCAATTATGGTGAGCATAAATGGACGGAAAGTTTTCCCTTTATTTTCGGACCCGTCAAAACTTCAATTGTTTGCTTGTTAAACACTCGACTCGAGAAAACTCATTATTATTATGAAATAGCTTTTCGTTGACGTTTCACAAATGACATTTTCAAAAGGTGCTTTGGGCTCAGGTCTATTGTAAGTGTTAACAAACTCCGCACGAAATATTACCAAATGAAAGACCCTAAACTCCTTTGACGCAGGCCCCACATAAAAAATTACAGACGATAACAATTAGATTAAAGTTTTTCGAACACGCGCCGTACATGTGCATTTAAACCTCAAATAACTAAAATATATTTAAAACAATCTTGGTTCATTTTCTAATTTTTCATCTGTTCGCATTTTATATAATACATAGAATCAATACTTGACAAACAATCAATTCAATCTGCGCAGAAGAAAACGTCTTTGCTCATTTAATTGCAAGACATGAGTTATTCTTAGGAAGTATTGGTCAGCCATTTAATTATTTGGACAGGAACAAAAAGGTCAGCCGAAAAATCATTTGGGCAGCAAACAAATATTTTGTCAGCAAGTTAATTATTTGGGCAGCAATATATTGGGTCCTTACCTATGAAATTGGTGTTTTTTTCTCTCTTAGTATCCATTAAGTCTGTAACTATTAAGATTCAGATTATTACTAAGGAATACTCTGAATCTTAATAGTTACAGACAAAATACTAAGAGAGAAAAAAACACCAATTTCATAGGTAAGGACCCAATAGTTATGTGGCTGAAAAATTAAGAAATATTTGCGTAAGTTGCTGACAATTAGTTTATTTTATATTAGCCGATTAGCTGTAATTTTTTTGGTGAGCAAAATTCGAATATTTTGCTAACTGTTTAAATAAAATCCGTTTTATTTAACACCGTGCTAGGTATTCTTCGGCTAACGGCTAAACAATTATTTAACGATGTCAATTATTATTATATATTTATATGTATTTAAATCAGACGACTGCACAGTAAAAACGTGTAAACTAATCCTCAAAATAGACAATTTTATATTTAACTCTTTAACAAATTTTGTTTATTTTTCAAACCAAGCTACCTAGCAATAATAATTTGTTGCTATTAGAATGTGGTTATTAATTAATTTATCCTTCAAAAACGGGTCAGTGATTCAGAACATTTTATCGCAAATAAAACAAGACAGCGACATGGTGACATTGAATACATAATGGAGACTTGACATCAGTCGGATACAATCAGAACTAAAAATATGTACTCTACCTTTATCGAACATGTCTGGTTTATAAAATGAGAGTACATTTGTTTTTATCTTAACCGTACTGGAACTAACTGGATGAATATTGGTAATTTTCGTTTACGTGCCAGTCTTATGACGGTATTATATTACAGCAAAAAGATTTGACTAGGTACAGTTTGTTTTTTACGTCGAGACATAGAGGTATTATTAATTATGATATTTTAAATGGGCAACAAATAAGTGACATCGTAGTGTGATGAGTGTAATTAATAATCATTTCCGATTAACTTCACCAAAGAGATATGTTTGGTGAAGTTTTATTTTTTTCTCGACTATCAACATACCGTTACATGAGAGTGTTGATGATTGCATCAACGTGAAAATTTCAAGACAAACGAGACGGTTTTACACATATTATATTTAACCAGCATAACTTAGGTGCAACTGAATTACCATACACGCCCGTAAGACTTAGTCTCTGCAGACTTACAACATAAGGGCACCGTTCCAAAATACGGGGGCTATATTTAAACAAGGAATTATATTATTTCGGTCGTAGGCAGACGGCTGAGTCAACGAATCCTGCAGCAGAGTGGAGTCGCGGCAGTTTGCGTCATCTCACCAGTGTAGGAAGCCGATATGCCCACACGTGTATCGGACAATAACCTTCCTTGGTCGCAAGGGCATAGAGTGGGTTACCAAACAACTCGATTAGGTTAAATTGAAAGTTGTGTGTTTATGGTACAAAATGAAAAAGTTTTATAATGTGCTTTTAAAACAATAAATTTTAATGAAGCTCTCGATAGAAGAAAGCATTTCATCATCAGCGCTAGTAACTAGACAACGGGCACAAAACTAGACACAATAGAAACATCTATTGTTTGCGAACCCATTACATCGCGGTGCCCTTTACCATTTAGGAGTTACCATTACCATTATTTTACTTACTTAAGGGCACATTATTTTACTTATTCTATGGGAGTAAATGTTTAATGGGTGGATTCAACTTTTCATCTTTTTAAAGTTAAACTAGTTTTAAGTTATTACTTAAAACAGTTATTACTTTTCTATATAGCTAATATGACAAAGTTTTGCAGTAACTGTCTCCAACAGCCTTCATTAAATACGGCACTAACAAGGTCCCTTAATGTTTTGTAAATTAGATAATAATAAAGCCGGCTTAAGGCTTCGTACTCAACAGAAAACCTATTTATAGGTAGGTATTTGTATCTTAATTTGCTTAATATGGTTTTAAGGAAAATGAAACTAAATACATTCATGATAGTAATATAACACGTCGCAACAGTTAAAAAGCATAAGTAACAACTCTTAGCGAATACAAACATAGATGTAGAAATGTAATTCTGCTGTTAAGTATCGAACCTTTTGACTTTAGTCACAAAATTTACAGTACAACAAAAAGTTTGCGAAAAGTCTAAGTACACAATGCCCCCGTCATCCGATGAATCAGCGAGGGAAGCCCGGTAGTGACGTCACCAGGCCAGCGGTCTTTACAAGTGCCCTCACTGGTAAGCAATGGTAATTTATACCTTTGTGAGGAATACAGCTATTTTCTTCACGTTATACAACATACATACAACATATCATCACGCCTCTTTCCCCGAAGGGGTAGGCAGAGGTGTTAAGCTACCTCATTATAACAATCTATTTGTATTCCAGATTTTAGAAACTCATCAACGAGGCAACATCACCGTCTGTTACTAATCATATTGATTAATGAATGAAGCTCTTTTGATGTAGTTAAGTCTTGAAGAACGTAAAGTGTGGATGTTAGTAGATTTAGAATGAAATGTAGACGCAATGGATTACTTACTATGTGAGATATGATTATGTTATCAAATATGATACGATATGATATCACATAAGAGTTGTTGACTCGCTTTTTTGAGACAATGAGTATGAGTCCTGCCAAATAGGACAGAGGAGATTGCCGGGGTAATTTCGTATAGGTTTATTTCATAATGTCAACACCACAAAATTTCTGGCGCCAAAATGACAGTTTGTATTGAAAAAGGCATTTAGAAAAGTTCTTCTGTGATTTAAAAATATAAATATTACTTCCAGTTAAAAATTCAGTTTGTAACGAACTGTTTAGTAAGTCAATCAGTAACATCCGTCCCTAATTAGATTTAGCCGAGTAATTACAAAATTCAGTATCATAATTTCAATAAAACTACGTCGACAATACCCGCAGCCCTTTTGTTCCTTAAGGACGTTAATAACGAGCTCCGTTGAACCCCCATAAGCACACCGTTCACGCTCTAAAAGTTTGTTTGAAATGTTCGTTATATTGACAAAAGTAACTTCAGTCACCGCGAAACGAGGGTTCTCGGGGGTTTGGCCTGTTTTTAATTCAACGTAGATATGCATGGAGCAAAAGAAGGAAAATTAAGTGAAAATGCTTTTTATACTGCATACAAATAACTACAAATATTTTCGAGTGGACTTACAATAAAACTGTTATTCTCGTATCATTACAATAAATTACAATTAGAGAGGTATAATAGCCTTCTTTGCTTCGGTGTGATGGTGGCATTGATAGTGCAAAACAAAAAGAATAACGTATAATTTACCAAGTACGCGGTAACTTACGCAACGTTTAAACGTATGACGCAAAAAATACTATATTTATAAAAGGATAGTTCAATGTCACAATTTTTTATGTTTCGTTATGAACGTTTACTGAGAATGCTGGACGAAATTAAAATACTTATCTTATCACCTATCGCTGAAATAAATTGTAATCTTTTATTGTCATGCGCAATGAGAATATTATTATATTATTCAAGGCGTTGCCATCTCGAGAGGTCCTGGGTTCGATCCCCAGTGGAGGCAAGTGTTTGGGTGATGAATTTTCAGGCATTTGTTCTCCAGTCTTGGATGTTTATATATATTCAGGATATTTATATGTATTTATCTATTAAATATATTTATACGTCATCTAGTATCCATAACACAAGCAGCATTTAGTTGCTTAAAATGGGACTAGTTGATAGGTGTGAATGTCTGAGGATATATTTATTTATTATTGTAAGAAAAGAAAGTTTTGTATCGACACGACTGTCACGACACATTATAATTGATTTTGTTTTACAAACAGTAGCGAATTGAAACTCGTAACGTGGCAGTAAGCGTAGTGTATTTTGAAATATTGGAAATACCGAGTATATTCTGGTCTAGAGCACAAGCAGGCAGAAGAATGCGACCACGCCGCAATTGCCAAAGCGTTCCCCAACATTGCTGTGACGTATAAACAAATATAGACGATCTAACATATTTGATTTTGGCATCGCATAAAGAGTTGAAAACTTAGGTCTCGTTGACTTATGGCTCTTATGACACAGAAAAATTACACAAAAACGCTATCAACATGTGCAGTGGTTTAGTGACGACGCAGAGCGATAAAATTTCCCACTCTAAAGTGCCAAGTTTGACAGGACATGAAATATTTGTGATCAGCTACGTTACTGAAAGTAAACGTTGATTAGCGTGATGCTGATTGTATTATCGGTTAACCACGAGTTTTTACCACAGGAAAATGTTGAATTTAGGTTGATGTTAATTTAGAAGAGAATGGTCTATACGATAATATTGGCTTTGCGCTGATGATATTAGGGGATACGCTGCCAAATTGTACTATGATTACCAAGGAACTGGTAATATGCTTTGTATCTAGAACACATCGCTCTAACCAGAATAATATTGAGTTGGCATTCAGAATATCTCCTTAACATAGTCAAAACACAAGCTATTTTCTTTTACAATTCATAATTCTTTGTTCTACTTCTACAGGTTAATTGGTCATATGTGGTGGTTTCGTAGTGTTATTTCTAGTGTAGTCGTGTATTCTGTGTATTAACTTGCATTTTATCAAGTACAAGTAAAACTGTAAAGACAATACCTAAGATTGTTGTTTCTCTGGTTTTGCACGAGAGGATATTACAGTTTGCGGTAAGATTCTTCGTTTCCTTATAGCTTGAACAGTCGGCTGCGTCGTGTTTATGGCAGGAAACAATTCATTACTACTCTACCTAGTAGTTTTGTTAATAAGAAACAGAAAAAGAAAAGAGAGAGTCGTTAAAACAAAAATTATATACTTTGGATTGCATTTAAAATTTTGCTCAAGCAAATATATACATATAACATCTATATTTACACAGTTAAAAATATCATACAAGAGATAAGTAAATATGGAGCTGTTAAATAACCTCACTGTAATTGGCCACGTCTCTATTATTTTGATTAGGTATTGTGACTTATATAATGTTCTTATATAATCTGAGTATCTACAAAATTGTCAAATATATTGCATCTCCACGAAATGTTGGATTTTATACATATAACTGTTACTAGGAATTCTCGTATTTCCAATATCTCAGTTCTGATACAATAAGTTGCCGTACAAGATCCGCCGAGGTTATTTTCCACTCGACATCAGGCTGTCGCCGCTATTAGTTTTTTACCTATTGGACTATGAGAAAACAAATCATTATCGTTGATTGTACCGACTTTGGTCTAATACTCTATGCATTGTAAACTTGACGTCTGTTTAGTTAATAACATTGAATAAGTAAACAAAATTGACCAAAAATTATACAACACGTATAAAAATTTTATTCATTCAAAATATAGACGCATAGCTTTAAAGGTGCGATACAATTGGCATAAATTATGTATCTCGTAGTAAAGCTTTTTGTAATGAACCTCCTCGAGTGTTTCACCATGAGGAAGGTCTGTGCCCAGCAGTGGGACGTATATTGGTGATGCCGGGCGGAAGAATAAAGAATAATACGCGTAATGCTTAATATACACACGATTTTAATAATTCATCAAGCGTACTTAAATGAAAACAAATCGAAGCAATAAATCAGAAGGGTCCTCAGAAAGCCTAACAAACCTAGATTTTAAGTAACGGTTATAAATATAGCTTTACTCATAAAACTTGTACTTTACCGCTAGAGATCGTCACAACAACTGAGAAGGTTCACCTTCAAGCGCTGACCGCTCAAATGGCCCCGCTAAGGCCGGAGATTCAGCAATGAACTTTTAAACTCATTCCAACAATGCGCGGAACAATAAGCCACACCCTGTTGTTCTCTTCTATGTTTTGATACAATGTTGTGATGTTTTTGAAATTGAATTAACATAAAAGACTAAGTTATCCAAACTGTTAAGTTTCGACGACATTAATATATATTTTTTTGTAATTTTACGTTACTTAGTTCCCATGGGCGGTTACAAAGTACTAAATTGCTCCAGTTCATTGACGTGAACGAACGTCATGATTTCCTTGGAATCCACGAAGTCTTATCGAGGACGCGTAATTTGTGTGTAACGAAACGTGACTGCGCTGTATAGAGGCTGTTTTAGTCCCTTGACATTAAAAAACAAAACCCTGGGGAAAATTTTGAATAAGAAATTCTTACTTCAACTTTATATAAATTTCAAACGTAATACGCCTTTCTTACAGTTACGAAATAGGTTGAACATTTCCCAGTGTTTTATATAGATAATTTAATAATACGGGATAATCGAAACAGTAAATATAGAAAGTTTAAACAAAGTACGTCGCAGTTTCCACTAATAAGTACTTGCAATTCCCCTTACTCTGAATCCACGAACAAGAATTTTCTGGAGAATCTCAAACTGTCGGTTTTGCAAACTGTCGGTCGGTTCAATGAAGCAGCGGTCGTAAACGATGGATTTCGCGATCGTCAAGAGGTGCGTGAAGCGAAACGTGACCAACCAGCAATCTGACGTCCGTCGCGTAAACTTCAGCCGTCCAATGCGGAAATTCAAGTAAACATTTGAGCACGATATCGGAAGGTTCTTAATTCGTACCCGCAAGGGTATTATGCTCCAAGTTCAGTTTAACATATACAATTAATGTTTAATTTGTAAACAAAACAGCTAAAATACACAAGTTCTTCGACGTACTTGAATCACCTACATTGTAACGCAATCACTATCAATGGTATAGGGCCATCTACAACTTAAAATATTTTAAATACATTCATATAAATTAAAGTGAAAGTATATAAAAATGGATTTACATGTACATTATCAAAATCCAAGAGTTATAGATTGGTTTGTACTTTTGTACCACACGACGTCGAAAAGGTCGAGTGCAAGTAGAACGATGCCAATCTCGTTTGCCGCCTTTGTGGTCCAGGAGTCCAGGCATTGTGCTCTTTCAGATACTATTCCAGTTCACGGAGCACTATTAATAGATGTATCGTTTTCACACCATGTAAGTGCTTAAGTTATTTTCGATGTACATTAGAATGACGTGTTCAATTCTAGGCCATAAAAACGTTGTTATCTACTCTAAAGAAATAAGTATACAAACTTGAAAGTGAATTCCAGTAGCTCATACATTATTCTCAACTGCGATTAATATATATGCGAAGTTCACACGCTGCTAACAAAACGGAGTTTAGTTCTATCAAAATGAACCGTTAGCGGAACATCGGAAGGCGTTCGTTGTCGCAGTACGCGACGCCTCGCAACAAAACGGTAACGCAACCAGGTCGTGTTGTGAAAGTAACGGAACACTGGCCATTTGGCAATGCATATCAAAGTTTGGCAGGCGCCTGTCTGTTTCGAAACATACCGTCTGCATTAACTAAAGTTAAACGATTGACTCATTTAAAACCTGGGAGCGAGATGAAAGGAATTCCTGATGCAGCAGTTCTTGATTTTATAAATCAATTTTTAGATTATTTACAGCATCTAGAAACATAAGGGCAAAAGCGCTAAAAAATACTAAATTTATCAAACAGAGCGGAGTGTACAAAAGCACCCAATGTTAAACAACAGACGTAAACAGATTCTCCTATGTGTTTCTCCATAAGGCAATGAGACGAATATAGGCTAAGGTCGCACGCGAACGCACGTAAACAGGTAATTTTTTTTTATTGTCTTCATTAAAAAAAAATACCAAAAAAGTTTTATATCTCTGAGCACGTTACCTCCAGTTAAAATGTAAAACTACCGAGCTCTACTGCACCCGCGGCATTGTAACGTAATTAAACCTTTCTTGAAATAGAACCAAGTCTCAAACATTGTAGAAATTATACGAAAGTCTTCTCAGCAAAATGTTGCCGGGTTCAGTGCAAAATTACAGCGTAATCAAACAGGATTTACGAGCGATGAAAACAAAATTACTGGGACACGTTTCGATTGATATTTAACAACGTTATGCAAATGTATGAGTGGTTCGGAATCAGTCCTGTGATAGACAGTTATTCCAGATTTCCTTGATTCAAAAGGAAAAAAATGGATTTGTTGTTTACAGAAATCTTTATGCATAATTAAAAACGACTCTTAAATTGTCAACAAATAAGTAAATTAATGCAAATGAGTTAAGATAACTTGATACCCAAACATAACATTCAAAAACAGGTTTTAATTAGCATTCAGATGTTTATTAAATCAAAATATTGTGTTCAAAGGTACTTTTTTATATCTTTGCCAAAGCAATTGAACATTGAGAGGATGCATTTCATTCGTCGACCAATTTACAGCTGAAAGCTGAGTAGGTACCATTTTTGCATCGTAGTTCCCAGTTGTCGGTAATTAGGCGGCGCCGGCGCGAAATTGCCTGCGAATCTAGTTACATGCGTCGGGAAACACCGCAACCCGAAAACGGAATTCCATTTAACACTTACAGTAGGTACAGTACCTAGTATGTAAATTGGCTAAATTGAATATAATGTAATATACACCCAAGTTATATATCCCGCATCAAGATATAAACTGATAATTAACTTTGAAAGCGTGAATTAGTCTCGGTTATAGTAATATAATGTTTCAAATTGATTATCAGCAAAACTTGTAACATTAAAGGAGTCTGCTGCTTCAGACATAATTTGGTAATGAATCCTTTTCGTGACCTTACAAATTTATATTATTATGTATGTTCTGTTTGTCTTTAATTAGTTTAATTAAAAAATTAAGTACCTACAGTTTATTATAAATACCGTTTCCCTTACACTGTGCCCGGTGCATGGCAACATACTCGTCCATTGTTAGAAACGAAAACATCAACCAAGAATTCGTCACCTCTAGAAAATTCTAGATGGATGCTTAAAAAGCGTCCAATATCATTTTTGCGTCGAAATCCCGATTAGAGGGCGCCGACGAACGTGAGATTGGCTGTCAATCGAGTTACGCCCGCATCGGGCCCCGCACTCCTACGCCATACTGATCGATGTTACATGTTACATACATACATATTACTATGTGAAAACGACGACAGAGATAAAACACAAGCCTTCACATTCAGATTATGAACCTTATTCTAAAATTCAAAATTAAAGTTTTTTTATCGAGTAGGAATCTTGTTTACGGACCGTACCTACAACAACTGCATTTTTATATGCCAATTAAGGAATTACATTTAAAAAGCAGATTAAATATAACATGATGGTAAATAAACTTTGATTTTCTTTTAACTTAAAATAAAACACGCGCTATAAACAGAGACTGCAATATTGCAGTGTTCTGTTTTTTTAATGAATTAAAGGATAAGTTAAAGGAAAATGTAAATATCGAATTACAATGTTTTATACATTTTGTTAAAGATCTCATAGTTAGTTATTAAATACATATACATATAACGATACAAAAATGCTGAAATTCATTCGTATGTAAATATATAAAAGCGATTGAATTATTAAATTCAATAAATTAATCTTGACGTTACCTAATGCCACAAATTTCACGCACGAATTACCGCAATATTATCTTCAGCGCACACCGCAATATAATTTTCTTTATGGATGAGGCGGGAAATACAAAGAAACAAATTTGTGTTATCTTCAAAAACATACACTTCGTATATTGCACAGGATATTGTCTATGGAGTCGGAAATGACGTAGGGTCAATCCATTCCTTATCCCTTGCGTGTCTGCTGTTACTCCATACAGAGTAGAGGACATTCAATTACATGATAGGTAACATTACCATGTCAGAACGAATATGAAACAAAAAGAAAAACACGGTATGCCTTTATATTACTATTTTATCACCAAATACTTACTAAAATGATCGGATAGCCATAAAATTTTTCAATCGAATTTTCTACCTTAAACCAAAATTTAAACATGAAATGAATACTCAGTGTTTTGACGACCTCCGTGGTCGAGTGGTCTGTACGCCGGTCTCAAGGCGTCGCCATCTCGAGAGGTCCTGGGTTCGATCCCCAGTGGACGCAAGTGTTTGGGTGATGAATTTTCAGACATTTGTTCTCCAGTCTTGGATGTTCATTATATATGTATAGTATTATATATATGCTGAATAATTATGTGTATTTATCTATTAAATATATTTGTCCGTCATCTAGTTTCCGTAACACAAGCAGCATTTAGTTGCTTAAAATGGGACTAGTTGATAGGTGTGAATGTCTGAGGATATTTATTCATTTACCCATGTTTTCCTTCATTGTAGAATTATTACTGTAATCAAAGAAAAGTATAATTACGTAATTATTTTATATATTTTCTTATTGTTTTGTCTATGAACCTGTAAAGTATAATAAAAATATAATTTTAATTTTTTATGGTCCTGTCTGTTATTATCAGATGAATTCTATCGTTTCCCCATTGTCGAATTTTAGTGTAAAAAAATTGGTTAGTATTTAAACGATTGACTGTAAATTAAATAAATACAGTAATAATAACCCTATCCTGAATATCTATGATTAAACATTTTTGAGAAATTGTATACAAACAAGTAAAACTTTAATTTATTTGTATTTCTAGTCGCTCACTTAGTAACGTATTCGCACGGATAGAATTTTAATATCTGAAATGGATTAATCACAACCCACTTTTTGTAGGCTCGTTATGGATTAAACTATTGATCTATATTCGTCGTTAGTTAAGTTAAATTTTCGCTTACTCAAATTCATAAGTTTTTTTTATTCGCTCGTTTTATTCCCCAAAAAATAAAAGTCTCCAAGGCACTGAATTTCACATGAGAGAAGTACTTTATGTTGTTTGTAAATTCAAAAGGTCATGTACATAAATGCTTACTTAATTTTATAAGCGATGAGTTCATATAAGCATTTTACTGATCAGTGAGTGCGAATAAGCAATGTTGATCCAAATTCGACGACGATCCACAAAGACGAGCGATTGCGAAAACATTATTTATTTATTTAGTTTAAATAAATAATAAATAACGCACATTTTAAACTATTTTAAAACACGCAGAATAATGCCGATATGTATATAAGGGATTCAGTGGCCAATTTATTACAATATAAAAGTATTACAGCTAACTAGAACAAATAATACTGAGTGAAGCTGGTGCAAAATCTCTCGCATTTTCGACTTACAATATAAATCACCATCAATTTTGCTAATTACCCCAAAGGCACTTGATCTCAGATATACAGCACTGCATAACAATTCCTAAACGCTTAGAAACCAAATGATTATGCATTCAACTTTGTTTCTTCTGTGAGAACTGTATTGGCGAATACGTTCATAGATATTCAGAAAGCCATTCGGTTGGAAACACTTGCGAGATAAATAAGACAGATAATGGTGATCGCATTTTCTTTACTGTGCATTGTTCGAACTGAATTTGGTTGCAAATTCTTGGCTCTTTATTTCTTCATAACGTAGATTGTTTAAATTAGAAAGGAACTCTACCATAATCGTAAGAATAATCTAATCATTTACTTATTTTCGATGCAAATATATCTATTATGTTGGTGTATTATCCGGTAAGTATATGATGTATATAGGTACACCGTGTCAGCAAAAAAGAACGAAATATACCTATGTATTTATATTTGCCTAGATACCTGTACGAATTCCATTAACTTCCAATTTCTATAGGGCTCGCAGTGTACTTTGTGTTCTATTCGACAAATTTTAGTATATTATAGGAGTAAATAAAGAAATCTTTTTTTTTGTCGAATTGTTTGATTTTTACGCGTTATACCACTTAATCTCGCTACATCAGCTAAAATAAATCAGATAATATTCGTTGGGTCATAGATAATGATATCGTTTTATGTAACTGATACGAGTATCAACATTAATTGCGCCCAAACGTTATTGCAATCGTAATCTACAGACCTTATGATCATTTTTAATAATAAATAGACGCCCTTGAAATCTGACACTGCTCTCTAGTGTTGGTGAAAAATCAAATTTATTTTTCGATCTTTTTAAAGATTGAGATTTGTTTAATTTTTTAAATATGAAACGTTTTGGTTTTTTAAGTTTTACAAGTGTTACACAGCTTACCTATTAAGTGACGTAAAGTACGTACTTGTTAAGAAAAAAAAATATTCAGTATATTTTGACAATGGCATTGAAATTATGTGAAAGGCATAAGCATTGAATATTTTAGAGCCATATTTCATAACTCAAAATTATTGATTAATAACTTAAATAATAATTTAGTTTTTGTTTCATCCTCTGGCGTGAGTTCAACCCTACAATTATGTAACAGTTCATATAAAAAATTCACCTCGACGCCATTTTGTGTTTTTAAAGAAATGGTCTTTTTATGAAAATACCACTCTCTCCACCACTCCACTGTCTCTAGTAGACAGTATAGGCTACCAAACTTTAGGCCTAATCAACAATCCGTATTTAGCTGGTGGTTCGTTCCTGGACTACACATGTGTTTCTTCCCTGGTGAAAATCCCAGAATTTGGACGCATATAGTCTACAGAATACGACTTATATTATAACTGTATAGTACGATGGATATTTATATCACGTGTTGACATTTGAGGCCATTAATCATTAAACACATTAGATCTAAAATCAAAAGGCCTGTTTTTGAAAAGCATGTCCAGAGGCAAGATTCAAATGAAATCTTGATACATTTAAAGCGTAATTCCGCGTTTCTCTATCGGAAATGAACCGGTTCCTAAAAGCCACATAGAAGCGTGTAAATACGTGAAATTAGAATTACTACTAATATTTTGCTTATCTACGTTGTTTAGTTATGAAAGAGATAAGATATTATAATGTATAAAAATATTTCAAATATTTTATAAACACACCCTCTAAATGCTGACCACGGATCGAATAAACCTTCTGGTTTATTCTTCATCTAAACAAAGTCACGCAGTGGAATCGATTTCCAGTGCATAACAGTTAATTATTAATTATTTACAAACGCCTTCAAAATCTAATTTGCTCGATATCAATAAAATTTTTTAGTCTCCTCCCTATACAGTTATGTTAGGACACCACAAACACACCCGCTACAGACAGAGCCATAGAAGTTATTTAACTTGTAAGGATGGCTAGTGACAATTATGGTCAATCTCGATATTCTGATTATATTGTACTTTCATACAACATAAAATGAAGACAAAGTTATCGATATTTTGCAGCACGTTGCTCCTAAGAACTACAAAGTTTCTATTGTACATTAAGACCACACCCCCAACATTTTGTGAGACGAAATGTGCAAGTCCAGGGGTGTAATTTTATCAGCAATCTAATAAAGTCGACAGCTGCGCCAACGTACAGGATATAGAACTACTCTTAAAACGTAGGGTTAAAATTAATTGGAATTTTGTAAAGCTGCAATTTGTATAAGGTATATAAATTTATTTGGAACTTAAAAAATTACATCACTTTCCTGGTAACCTAAGTCACTACAGAGTCTATCGACTGATATGAGATCATCTTTGTTGTTGTATTTTGTATCTAGTACTACACACACAACGAAGCGATGGCTACATTTGGATGGTTTCCATTCCAACACATCTCCCATTATTCTAATACACAAAAGATGTGGAAGGTCTTGTACAGCGAGCGAGTTCGCCCACGCCTGCCGTAATTGATTAAATTTGTTAGTCTCCGATAGGTTTAGATTTCCCTCGTGACGTATTCTTTTTTAACTCGTTTATTCTACGTTTTTATTTATCCCTTCAATAAAACCCCTAAACTGGCTTTCGGACAGTAGTCCAGTCGATTCTGTCCGTTTTAATTGGCTACAAATGTAATTCGATTCGTTAAAAAACTATTGATTGCATAAGAAGTTTAGATAAGACCGTGATTGCGAGCGACATGATTAATTAGGTTGTAATTTGTAATATAAACATTTGAAAATGTCACGGCAACGTTGATTTTTAAAGTTATAAAAGATGCTACAAAAAAATGTTTTATTCCAAATACGGCAATACTAAGTATGATAAGCCTTTGGAAGTTGCTCGTTTTATATTCGGTTCATACCCACGCTCTGATCGTGGTCCTTCTATTCTAATTAATTATCGGCCTCTAGCTTATTGGTATTAGGCAAATAGTTGGGCAACTACTTACACAACAAGTAGGTATACTGTTCTTCATTATAATATTTATAATAAATATTACATGTACACGCCTATGAGCAAGGAGTTCATTGTATCTTAATAGTTTATGTAAAGAACCTTAAAAGAAATAAAATACTTTTGTCAAAACGTTTGAGCAACAGGCTACAATAGCTCCGTTTGTAAATTGATATTGACATTTCTTATTTTTGGAAACTTAACTTAAAGAAATGACATGGAAAAGGCTTTTTTTGCAAGTTTGGTATTACCAACCTAACTACAAACATATTTATGTATCTTCGCAATTAAAAAAACGTGTATGTATCGATCATACTTGGATTTTAAATAATAAATTCTCAAATCTATTCAGCGTCAGACTATGGGATAATTTGATCATTGTTATCAATTCAAACGTCATTCTAAATGAACACAATGGCGGCAAGCGTGTAACAACAGTTGCTAATAGCTTTCTCGTGATTAATTATAGTTTCAGTAATTTATCAGGTCTCTTCTGTTGAAAGTGTTCGGTCATGAATGTAATGGGTTCGTTAATTTGCTGAGGATCGCCTTCCGGTTTAGGGAACGCGAAATGGAGATTATTACGCAAAAGGTTATAAAGCCAGCTATTTGAGAGTATTTGGACTTAAGAACCGTGTATTCTAATTGTGAACGACATAAAGCATGCGCTTAAACAACTATAAAAAAGAAAAAAGTATTTCCTAAATTTTATACGCTTAAAATAATCTGTAATTCTCTAAATCGGAAATGAATGAGTATCTTTAGGCAAGTGTGCTAGATTAGATCATACCTTCGCTTCCCATAACGATTACCTATTCCTATACGAAAAAGCGACTGAATGTGGTGTTTCAATAAATCAATGATTACAAGATATTCCATACTTACCATACCATATATATGAATGAGATTGCACTTCGAAAGTCAACAATCGCAATAAACCATCAGATGAAAGCTATCACGAATCAAAATATAAAAGAAACAATATAAAATTTATTTTACTCTCTCTGGTAATTACTTATAAATCTTACAATTAAATTTATACAGTCCCTATTTATAGTTATATCTAAAACCGTACTAAAGAAAATTCAAACTGTTGCCAAAAATCTAATATTGTGTCATTTAGTTTCTAAATGTGCAACAATGGGTTAGAAACAGGACAATGGAGCTAGCTCCATTGTTAGTAGGTACATAGCTCTGTTACGGCGGTTAATTAGAAAATAAAAAAACTCATACAATGGACACAAGGATGTGAGAAAAGAACGAAACACGTGAAACAAGAATACTAAGAAACTACCATGTACATAACATACAAAGTACCGGAGTTATAGTGTGCATATTAGGTATTTGCTAAACAAAAGTAGTTTACACTTCCTTCTAAAGCTAGATCAGAATTGATTGAATTACTGACGTTATTCGAATTACCCAGTAGCCAGAAGACTACAATTTTAAATGATCAAGCGTACATTTTGGTGCGTTAGTAGAATTAGTTCATGGATAACGCGTGTTGTTTATTTTGTTAGCCATAATATGACTTGATTGATATTGTTCGAAAAATTACCTCTCATAAAATATCCAGTCTTTCAAAATACACGTTGATGGCTCTTCATTACCTGGCGACAAAAAAAAATCAAATAAATTAAAATGAAAAAAAAAAGCAAAGTGTAGTAATTTTGCATTTGTACAACTTTTAGCTCATTTACCGTTTAACTACAATATGATTCAGTCTACATTAAATAAATATTATTAGGATAAAGATTTATCTATATCAGATGGCAAATGCAATGGGAAAGTTATATGCGGGTCATAATTCCCATTAAACTAATGGACACCTCGTTAACATTATTGCACCCTGCACGTTTATTCTTAACAAAACCATTAAGCGAATTACCACTACGGTAATCGAGTTATGTTATGTTGTAGTATAAGTAATGATATATGCAGTAATACTAGGTTTTTACCATCTAGGAAAAATAAAAGTGACAAACAAATTACTACTAATTAAAGGTTATGTTATGTTATGTTACTACTAATAAATGTGTACCTAGATATGTAACGACATTCATAAGTAAATAAATTGATCGAAGCACTCTGCTTAAAATTATCTCATCCGCGTTATTTCAAATATAAGTAGATACGCCATCAAAGTAACCATATTGATCGAGGTATCCAAAGCGGTCAAAACATCTAAGCAACCTGTTTGTCAATTTGTATGTGTTGTCAAGATGTTCAATAACAGCTTGACAGACGCGTTGCTTAAATATTTTGACCACTTTGAATGCATCCAACAAATCATACTTTAATTTGATGGCGAAGATAAAATTAAATATGAAAAAAAAAAGTTCTTGTGGAATTGAGAACCTTCTCCTTTTTTTTGAAGTGGGTTAATAACGCACATGACTACTTTAGACGCTTCAATCATTTTGGCGCTGACTGTTAATATTTTATGTTACGCAAGAAGAGATGCCGTAATAATTCGATATTGGGGTACATAATTGTTTTCAAGATTCGCAAATTTAGCAAGGATTAGAATCAGCGGATGTTGAATTCGTATTATCATGTATTTATCTAGTATGTATGACATATTTTAACTTCTTATGTGCCCCTATCAATGTCAAAGTAGTTTAGGGAAAAAATGTCGGCTAGAGTGCGCCCGAATTGTCGCTTATACCAGTTGTACATACATTTGTGCATTGTGGAACCTATATTATACCTATCTACCTATGATATTTATTCAATTTATTTTAATATTAATCCGTTCCTTTTTTATTATTCTACAATTACCTGAAAAAGTGATTGTTTTTAGTTTATTTTGTTATGTTTCGGGTCCTAAAACCTGTATCAGGTAAAAAATAATCATGTGTGGGTTCAGTTGCCAAGATTACATTGTGATAATAAGATACCTGTAAGAAATGCAACTACTTGTAACTACTACAAGGATCGACCACAGTATACATTGCTACCTGTGACATGACGTTAAAACGTAAGTATTATAGATGTACATACTGATTTGCACACTGTTGGAGTTCAACCAATATCTTTGGCCGTAATCAACAAAAAAAGGATTATATAGTTATTCCCGAATGGCATCTCGAAGTGCCACAAACAATAGAATCAAGCTATTGTGTCTGGTATCTAAACGGTTAAACACCTAACACAAAGTTATATTAGCCTTCAGTCCTTTCACCGCGAACGTGTTTATGAGAAGTAAAAATTTACATACAATATCACTTTATATGTTGAATTTATAAAGGCAAGTGTAAGGCTGGTACCTTAATACACAATGAGAACGTCCAACTTCATCATAAAGAAATAATTATTGTATGTAATGACATGTTTTGACTTCATCGATTATTTTGTTAATGCCTACGCGTTGTGTGAAAGCAATCATTTATTTAATTAGAAAAACCATTTTGCTCAAAATAGATTCAAAACGCACATATTCTCATAACATCGCATCTTCACAATAGAACACTCGTTAAATCGTGAAAATATAGAAGCATAAATAGTCTTGTTTTGACCTTAAGCAATAACGCCGTCCATATCGACGTCTCAAATAAATCGATTGCTAATAAGTGTAATAACGAGACAGTTTTATGGCCTGCGGCCGATACGAAGCTAGAACACCTCTGATTTACACCAGTAATGGCCTCTTTCGTGATTTCCGAATATAGCAATGAAATAGGCAAAAACAGGCAAGTTCCGTGCAAGATAGCGTTGGACGACGACGCTATGACAGGCAGTGCCAAATTAGCACGTCTTGTTTTAATGGGTACTCGTAATAAAAACTATCGTGTGAAGGTGAAATAAAAATATTGCATTGCGCAATTGTTAGGATTTTGAGAAGGATGAAGGGGTTTGAAGTATATTAATGTTTTTTTTTCAAAATGTTGAATATAAACAGCAATTAGACTGCCCACCAAAAAGTATGTGGCTACGCTTGCCTAGAATGCATTTTATTTGATACTTTTTTTAAATTACCCATCTCTGCTTGCAAATCCTACAAGAATCACAGCGCAGATACGTCGTCAACTTGTTACATAGTATGTTGCCCAGTAATTTCACTGCCCTTTAAATTTAAGCACAGCAATAGAAACTTCTACCTTGCAGTAGAATATACCTGTTAAAGAAACCTGTACAGACGTCCAAATAAGAACCTTATACTTTTGCTTATAAGATACTATTCTCTGAATTTAAATGCTTCTCTACTTCTGATGTACTGGGGAGTTCAGCGAACTTTGTCCTGCGCGTAGCGAAACAGGTCTTCTACTCTGTCAATATGGTCCCATTCAGGGATGTTCGGTATCCATGACACATATTACTAAATAGTACTACCACATTCTTTCCATATATCTATATCTATGTTGTCACTCACCATCTTATTTTTAAGTAATTTAACTCTTTGACTTTGTAACACACGGTAGCTGATTGGAAAAGACGGCACTAACTCGTTTAAGAGGTCTCAAGTTTGAACCCACCGCCTGTACCAATACGATTGAATAAAATTTAAGAGGGGTAGGTACAATCTCACATAGCTGGCGAAATGTGGGTGTAAACACGTCTGCCTATCCCTTCGGGAAAAGAGGCATGATGATAATAAATATTTCAACAACTTAAGCATGCGAAAAGTAGTTTTTAACTTAAACGTTTATAGTTTTGCGCAGAGCACGTTCTATGTGCTAGGAATGAAACTAAAATGAAGGAATGTAGATATGCGAAAAATTGAGAATTTATCGAAATGAGGTTGTAAATAAAATGTGGTTAGAAAACGGGAAGTTATTATCGTATCATAGCGATAAAAAGTTTCGCAATGTATCCAAACCGCATTGTGGAAAGTCATTCCCTTGGCAATATGATCGATAGGACAATTGTTCGTGTCGCTGTAGCCTTGAGTGATTTTAACGTGGATGATAAGGTCAAGGTTTGAACTATAGGAACCGCTAATGGATAAAACATATATGAAAAACACGAAGAAATACGTATCAAAGTAATGAACAAAAACTAGTACGGTCAGCAAATACTACCTATGTCATACACTTCAACTATTATTGAGTCTAACTGTAGTACAACAATTTACCGATGTCAATTAAATTATTATGCTTACGATAATACTTTTAAAGTATATTGTTTTTATTCATTAAATAAAAATTAATGACAATTACACCTCTCTGATTGCTGACGTCAGTGCTCACTTAGTTAAAAAGCTTTTTCTGTTGGACCATCCTTAAATTACGAATAAAAACGTTCACAACGCTTTAATTACCATATATTTTTTGTGTTAGTAACACTTCATTATTTTTAGTTCATATGTGTAATATCATATCAATCACGTTAAAGTAACATTATAAAAGTATGATGACATCAGAATGAAGACAATAGAACCATTTTTTTTAATAGTTTGTGAATCACGAAATCATATCACGAAATTGTCACTGTCATAATAATATATAATACTACGTAAACTTCTTTTTTGCTCCCCTGGTGGTATGTGGTTATAGTGACTTACAGTACTTATGATATCTGCATTTATATCGACTTCCAACTACCACAGGTTTCACAGAACTTGCCAACTTGTGACATAAGATCACATCACAGTACCCAATAAAATCACAGGTTCAAACAAATCTTCAAGCTGGAAAGTTTGAAGAGTAAGACAGCAAAAGCAATGCTGTTTTGCGGCGAAGACAAGTAAGATAACTCAATACCAAGGTCCAGTGACTGGTGGAGGAAATAATAAGACTATAGTCCATCCATTTTGATCTGAGACAAAAGGTAAACAAACCATAAAAAGGGTTCTTTATGATGTCATTACTTCTTTGCCGAATGGTTTTGTCAAAAATATATGACTATTCAATATGTTATTAATACAGACTTTTCAAATTAAGTTAATTAAGCAATTACTTGTCACCTTCAATCATTTTCGATATTTTTTCATTAATGTTCTATTTTTAAATGTAGGTTTAGATTACTAAATTCATATTTGCTATTAAAAATACCTAAAACGAATGGTGTTCTCAAACTTTTATGAATTTAAAGTACTTCCAAATGAAGATGAAATCATGACATTTTCATGATACCTTGAACTAACATGATCTTAATACATTTCCTCATTGTTTAATTTTCATCCGTATTTATTATCATTTAGATGACAGCAATATAGCTTGCATTTAAATACACTTTATACATAATACAGTGTAAAATATGAGGTACTTCATTTCAAAAATAAATAATGTTTATATTCAATGACGATATTCGTATAACGATAATAAATATGGCTTCGCCTATACCAATATTTTATTAGAAAATATTAGAGCCCATATTTTTTTGTCCCAGAATTGGATAAAAAGTTTGAGAAACACAAATTCTTTGTTTACCTTTTGTCTCAGATCAAAATGGATAAACTATACTATAATATAATAATCGTTAATTATTATGCTGTTGGTAGAGTTTTAACACCTAAAACAGTTCGTATCACAATGGAGCAGACGGCATTCCTTATGAAACCTTGAAGGCAATACCTAGAGTTAAGTAGGCGCTCCATTTATTTTAATTCTAGTCAAAACAGTCATGGTCGGTGAGCCGGAAGAGGCATCGTCACGACATCAATTTGTCGTCAGACCAAACAATATCAGATTTCATGATTCACAACGTCAGAACGTGGACGACCTATTGAAAATAGACCGGGAAGTTAAATAAGAGAGCATACCTGAGCACTAGAACGTAGACACAGATATCTACATCCGACTACTCGATTAATAAACGTTACGATTATTTATTTCTTTATTACGTAGATTGCAACTATCTTTTCTGACAGAGCTTCGTAGAAACGGAAGAATCACTTTTGTACCGCTTGGAAGACCTAGCATCAGAAAAAACGTTTATCATTTCAACGTAGCAAAATAAAACAAGGGTTTAAAATCCATTCAAACTAAAACAATCGTCATTGTACCTACACCTGAAAAATAAAGGAATATATAAAAAAAATCAGGCGAAATCAGACGTAGTGGATAATTCTTGCACATCCAAACAGTTTGATTGTTCGTTTACAATAGCAATTTAGCACCCCAGCCTTAGTGCAACGAATGTATCTATCAATTTTAGAATTGAAATAAACGATTGCAATAGAACTACCAATCTACTCAATTGCCACTTGTTTAAAGAAAAAGACAATATGAACATATTTATTGTAATTTTCACTATGCACAGTGGCTCCAATAACCAATTTTCAAACAAAAATATTTCATACTGTTGAATATGGATAATAGTTAAGGTAGAAATTATTTCTATCTCTGCTTGCACCATTCAAAGATGACAAATAAAGAATTAATATGTAAAATGTACGAGCGTGGACGCTAGTTGTTAATTCATTTATCAATGTGTCTAAAGCAACAGTGAATAGTGACAAATCTGGGAATTAGAGCAGGACCTTCGACCATTGTTTTAAAACCATTTACCTCCAAAAGGAGTTTTAAAAATTCCTGCAACAAAATGTTCCAGACTTCCCACGCAACAACGCTAAAAATTTGAAACCAGACGCACCATACATACCCTTCAAGCGATCCACCGTGCCGCCCGCATGCACGCAAGTGCGTGATGGCCAGACAACGACCAAATTACTAAGAGCTCCACCGGGTGGAACGAGCCTCAATAGGAAATATATTTTGGGAGTGCTTGAGAAGGATCTCCTTATAATTGTGGTGGGGAACTTGAGGCAACCGGTTCCCAATACGGACGCTCAAGTCAAGCTCGCGATAAAGTCCAGATAATACTTGATGTTTTATATACAGAGAAACGGAGTTAGATAAGAGTGTTCATTTTAGGTAATAAAGCATAAATGGCGATATTCATCTATAAACAGGCCACATTTAATAAACTTCAATGTGAAATTTATTTCAACTCGACTCCGAGTTCCAGACGAGTGACCCCGCCAGCAAAAAACAAGTCATCTTGCGACGCAACGTTCATCTTTTTAACTACTTTGTAACTCACCGAAATTCGCAAACCGTTTTGCAGCCAAGAATGTCTTACGACAGAGACATTATTCTGAAACAAACTAGCGTCTGGCAACGGGTCGATGCTTTACGAAATATTCTTTCACGTCAAACTAAAATATCACTAAATAAAATATTAAAGACGGTCAGCTTTATGAATTCTATAATAATTATAATTAAATCATACCTTAAAATATGTGTCAGGATGGATTCCAACACCTTTTCCACTTTTGATGACGTCATTTTTACTCCCACACAAGTCTACACAATCATCACTTTTTATTTCGCTAGAGAAAATATTGAAAAGAAGACATTTTACCGAACGAATATTAGAAAGAACTTTCATTTAGTCTAGAATTATGTCACACCCATAGAAGGTAATTTAACCAAATGAGTTTTCTCAAGAAGACCAACGGGTTGTAGAGCAAAATAAATTAGGGATGTGACAATCATTTGGTCATCGTATATAAAAAAAGGTTTTTTTTTATTTCATTGAGATTCTTGCGTTAATTTATTTTTAATGTCTTTTAACTGAAATGATTTATTCTTATCTACAATCTAATCGTATAATAGGAGCGGTGATTAGTAGGAAATTTGTTGAAAAACAGAAATACAAAACATGCTATTATCTTATTTAAACTTTAATACAGAATCGCGGATATTGAAACATTTCTGCTGTGAAATTAATTTAACACGCTTATGCTATTATTGCAAAAAAAAAGATTAAGTCTAAAGAAACTCATTTGAAATTCAAAATTTCTTAGTAAATACTTGTCTTGAATTTTTCGGAACAATTGCAGCCTTTGTTCAATTTATAAATATTCTACTGCTATATAATTTTTACTTTATACAAGCGTATCGTAAATAAATATTGGAATTAGTCGCGATCTTCTGTAACTCCATACTTCTATAACATCCCTAAAGTTACCCGATGCCCATGCGCATGTCTATAATTAGTCCCAAAGTGTTTATGCGGCCTCCAACAAAGATGTAGCCGATCTATTTTAGTTTGAACAACTCGCGTGTTCACGTTCTACGTACGAGCACGGTTATAATTATAGGAGTCAAAAATTATGAATTCGGTAGCGCAATTACTTATATACCAGTACTTACTAATGCTATTGCAAATTATACTCCATTAAAAAAGCAGCCTCAGCACAAAAAACATTTTTTTATCATATTGTTTGCCATATGAATAAGTTTCCCTTAATAGGCGTGTAGAATAAACTGTATAAGTATGAGCAATCGATTTAACAAAAACTCCACTAGAAAGATTACAGAAATCAAATATACCTAATTGATATCCACTGATCTTAACAGTTAATTCCTAAAAAAGATAAAAATATAATGTCTAAAAGAGAACTATGTTTCACTAATAACTTTAAGTTATCTTTGTAAAAATAATTACTTATCCCTAATTTAATTTAATAATTAATTAAATATAAGAAATCACACCAGTGTCCAATAATAAATGGCGGTTGACTATCAATTATTTCATAAATTATATTTATCTAAATATAATACTTATTTAAATAAGCGTAGCATGTTAAAAACGGGTTTATAAGTATCTTAGAGAATAATTTTTATAAGTTACAACACTGACAGTAGCAATCTAAAACACAATTACGAAAACAATTTAGGTCAATTGAGATATAATAAATCATTATAACATTTTATATATTTCTTTTGCTTAAAAAATAAATGTATATGACATATGATTGCATCATCAGATTCATCAGGTATAATGGACACATTTAAAAACGGGAAGTAATTAATTGGGCTGCCATTTAATTATTTGGTCAGCCGAAAAATCATTTGGGCCAGCAATCAAATATTTTGTCAGCAATATAATTATTTTGACAGCTATATATTTGTTGCCAGAAATGTATAAAATCTATGAAAAGGATCCATGAAGCTTATAGGATAAATTCCTATGTAATGTATTCTGATAGATGTTAGGTTAGGTTAGGTTTTTTGCTAACTGATTTAGAAATATTTGCTGACCTTAAGTTGCTGACCAATTTAGAAATATTTGCTGCCCATATGTTGCTGACCAATTATTTATTTAAGGTGACCATTTGAATTTTTTTGCTGATCAAAATTCAAATATTCTACTGACCGTTTAAATAACACCATTTAAAAACCTAGCGACAAGAATTATTGCTATAATTTTTAAAATACCGGCTACTGTCAAATTATTTATATTACATTTATACCATGTCGACAACGATAAAAAAACAAACTACATCAAAAGCATCAAAAGGCTCATAATATGATAACAAACATGCATTCATGCAGTATCGAGGCATGGTCGTATGGCACTCGCAATTGAAATCAATACAAATAATAGGTATTATTGGACCTATCAATATTGCGTTTAATAAGTTTTATTGCGATAAAGATAGATCTGTAGGCACACAAGTGAAACAAAAATGTAAATGTTAATTCTAAGAAAGTAGACGAGAAGAACGAAACTCAACAAACGTAAACTCACCTTATTATGAGAATCATTGAAACGGAAATAATTATTACACAAAAAGTACAAAACAGTCAACATGATTAATTAAAAACACACACATAACCACAGTATATGTGGCAAGCCATTTGCGATATTACTATCAGTGCCGACTGAATTGTTATCAGAGTAAATAAAAATAAAGAATGATAATCGATATACTTTGTGAATAATTTAATTAGGTGCCCAATAGAAAGTGATAAAAAATATTGTACACACTTATGCTTGGCCCTGGCTTTTTGAAAGCCGAATTTTTTCAACCTGCCTATAAAATTTTTGGATTTATTATCAAACTAAGGCATTAATAAAAAATACGAATATTTACATTACATAACTGACAGTAAAAAAAAACAATTTTAAAAGTTGGCTTATTGAACACCTACGCAATGCGGCAAAACCGATGTGGAGGTTATAGGTATGCAGTAATCTTTGTGTAGTGAAAGTGCAAATATAATATATTTACTAAGCATCCACAGAGAACAGACGTAGGGAGCACCGGATGGTGAAAATAAATTTAGAGAGGTGCGTGCCTCCTATTCCGGAGTTGGTTTGTGATGAGCTTGAGATAAGGAACTAGTTTGGAGATTCGATCTCATATAGCTAGACTCCAACCATTATTTACACATTAGTTTCCTTGATACTGAAAATCACGCCTACGGCCTTAGAACAACTACAAATAAAAAACTATACATAAGTACCTACCTACATGCAATATTTTCATTTTAGATTGTCATACACGTCACGTAGGTGACCAATAGATAACTAAGATAAAACGAATAAATGTTAAATTATACAAGAGAATCGATTAAAATTGACGTGAAGGGTATATATTAAGACATTTCATTATATAAAGTATATTACTATAGAAAACATTGATTACATTGGTATAAGACAGCAAAATATGAAACTCACTCGAATTACAATTACATTAAAACGAACCAACACATGCTGTTAACATAATGTCAAAGTAGAGGATTTAACTCCATGTAGGTATTATTAAATAAATGAAGATATTGTAATCAATAACGCAAATATAATTCAAAATTATCCACTCTAGACCGCGACGAAAAGGATTAAAATAATGAAATTGTCTCCAACTAAAAAAGAAATTTGTTAACAACAAAATAAACAGTTCAATGTTGAGGTATAATATACAAGTGTGTGCGTACCTCCCCCCCCCCCCTTTCACCTCCCGGGGGGTTCGGGAGTCACGGCCAAGGTCGCCGCGCAGCGCCCCGCGCCGCCGAGTCGATATCACACGCCCTCTCATTGAGCCGGCGGCACCACAGCAGCACAATACCATATAGCTACTATACATTTAATAGTGCTTTTTAATAGTTGGCAAACAAACAAGTTGTATGCGGCCTCATATATATGACAGAAGAAAGAAAGGAACTAATCAAGACAAATAAGTCTTCTGATGAGTTCAGTGAAAGCAGGACAAATAAATACGTTGCGCCAGACCACCTCGAAATTTATATGAATTTGACAGCTGCTTAGAAATAATCACACTATTACGTGAAAATAAACTCCTAATATCAATTAAAATTATCTCACAATTATGATGTTAACTGTCATTGCAGTCAATATTGTTTGTGCGGGTATACTAATTTATATTATTATTTATTTTAGTACGGTTTATTAGTACGGTGTAAGGTCTCTTGAAGCTTCATCGAACGGAAAGAATCAATTTTTGGATGTAATTCATGCAAAATCGACAAACGTCATTGCGATACTATTTCTGTCCGATTGTAACAATCGGTGCATTCGAACGAGTATAAAATGTATATTGGAAGTGTCCTTGTCTGCGACCTTGTTTGACACACACTTCTAAACAAACAAAACAGTTCCCGATTAGGCTGGCGGCACACGGCGAATTGCGAACCCTCACTGTCATTTTTAATAGGCATTTTCAGTCACCTGACTGAGCCGCGCGAATTTAGGATACTCGTGTTTTACCACTGTTGAAACACGTGAGTGTAAAATACTAACTTCCACAATCTCACCTATCAATCTAGACTTCGACTTTCCAGCAAAACTATACATATAATAAAACTGTAGAGTTCGAATATCTGTACATAGATAAAAAACTATAAATGTTTTTATTTTAAGTTTTTGTTTCTGTCAGTTTGTCGGTTTGTCTGTTTGTACGGGCTAATCTCCGAAATGGCTGAACCGATTTCAATGAAATTTTGCATGGTGATACCTCATCTCTGGTCAACATCTTAGATACTTTTTATCCCGGAAAATTAAATGGTTCCCGTGGGATAGTTAAAAACCATAGTAACTGCTGACGAAGTCGCGGGCACCAGCTAGTCGTGGTCGTGGTTATTAATATTTATATTGCTTGAGATCTAAATCAGAAACTTATTATCGCGTTACAGAATTTGTTTGAAATAATGTTATGTTTAATTTGAATTTGGGCTGTTCAGCCATGTCAAATATTACACGCAGAAAACGTGGCGGGTGTGGCTCCCACAACGTCACAACACAACTGAACCCAGCGATATCGCTATAAACTTTTAACAAGCTCCTATTCTATGGAATTATTTGATAAAAGTAATTCTTCAAATGGAATAAAAAACAACATAGGAATATTTATAGCAGACTTTAGTTAAATAATTCTATCGTTAAGAACACTACGACAAGCATATCGGCTGAGAGATAAGAAGATAAAACAGTTTGTTTGTGAACGGTACGCGAATATGGAAGGGCTGATAACGACACTATATCAGTCTGTAGATGTATTTATGGCTGCACGATGATTTCACTGTGTTTGAATACACGAATTCTATTAAATATTAGGTCCTTACCTATGAAATTGGTGTTTTGTATGGAGATTTTGGGGATGTCTGCATTTTACATACTAACATTTTATCACTTTTCTTCACAACGACAAATCCAGAGATAATAATATTTCGCATGTATCATTAGACAAGCTTTAGCAATATGTGTGTGAACACGCTTGATAAAAATTATTCATCGTTTTTATGTTAATGCAAATCAAATTATGTATTCGGGAGGCAGTTAAAAATAATTGTCTTTGTGTCTAATTTTAACAAAATTAAACTTACAAAAAATTATCAAATTAAATAATACGAGCTCAAATATATGGTCTATTTTTAGAAGAGGCAATTATTTTATAAGAATGTTCTGAAACTTAATAGTTACGGACAAATTGCTAAGACAGAATAAAAACACCAATTTCATAGGTAAGGACCTAATATATTAAATATTGACAAAATAATAACATAAATTATATTATAATGTCTAATAAATAAATAAGTTCACATTTAGTTCTATGTTAACCCCTGACCTGGCGCACACGCAGTCTGTACGATATTGACAACTTCATAATTTTACCTCAATAAGCGTTGAAATAATCCAAATCGCTTTTGGGTTAAATAAAAAAATATGGAAAAATATCAATGCAGTATATAACACAAAAATAACATATTATCACGCCTCTTTCCCGAAGGGGTAGGCAGAGGTGTTAAACACCAACATTTCGCACATGCAGTAAATAATTAGTGAGATATCATGATAAAGGACACCAAAATCGCGAACTCAGCTACCGTTGAATTCGAATTTGGTCAAACGTCACGATTTTAACATTACAAGATTTACTAAGAAACACTAAAAAGGCTTACCTACTATCGATGACCGTAATACTAAAATACGAAGCTAACTAAACATAAATAGACTATAGGGCAACGCAATAAGAACTACTTTGCTTTGTTAATGAGCCCTGTGCTACTAGCGATTGTACATTGGAAACGGAAGCACGAAAAGTTACTTCACGTCAGAACAACGACTGTCTAGACGAGGCCGACCGACACCACACAAACAATTTCGGATTGAGTTTCTAAAACGTGTAATCGTTAATATTCTAACTAAATAAAACCTCAATACCTTAGATTTTCTCTGAAAGATGTCTCCCTCAAGCATTAAAGAACTAAATATTTCACTTTTAATTTTATTTATGCGATGTAGATCCTAATGGCGGCACCAAGAGTTAATAACATAAACATAACAAATCATCGCGCCTCTATGTATATAGACAGAGGTGCTAGTATCTGGCGCACATGCCCTAGTAAGTAGCTAGCGCAGCGCCGCACCTCTCCCTTTCCTGAGGGAGGGGGCGCCATTCAGGTTATGCTTTACCAAAGCCCATAAGTGGCCTAAAGCAAGGTGGTGTTTAGTCGGTAGGAGTCCGACATAACCCCCGGCCGGCCGGTGGGTATCCAATGAGGGATTCACCACCTTCTCCCGCATGGGAAGGTAAAGAGTCCTCCTTCCGAGGCTCGAAAAAAAAAATTACAGAGGCAGAATTATTTGAAATACACAGAGGTAAATTTCTAATAATTCTGCCATCCACAATATCCACGTGCAAGAGAGTGCGGGCGGCCATCAGATATTTTTAAATCCACTGAAAAACCACTGGGGGCACATAAATATTAACTCTATGACGCATTTACGAAGTCAAGCATGTCGCGTAGTATCTATGGATGGATACGTATGATAAAAAGATGAATTCCCTAATTCAAAGATGTAATGTGAACATTTAAAATCCCACTTCCTTGTTTTTTGTCTTCTAAAGAAGATTCAATATCAAGAAATTTGCTTCCGTAAGTAGTTGTTTCTCGATAGATTCACAGGTTGTTGCCAAGAGTTAATATCGCTTAGTAACGAAATGTACTCCAAATTTTGTTTATTGAACATACTGCAATGGTAAAAGTTAATGATGTGGCAAGTTCGGAAATACTAAATTGGATATTTTGAGATTGGATATTCTGAAGGCGAACATCGTCCGATGTTCTAAGTTGGACCATCCAACTAGCAACTCGTTACTAAACAGCCATACCTATCGATATCAAAGAGTCGTTAAAAGAGGTATTCTCCCCATCCCGCCAGTAAACGCTCATTGAGGTTTTGCCCTGGACGTCTATTTTTATTTAGCTACTAAGGTTAGGTAAGTGGGAATGAAAAATATGATGAAATATAAATAATGATAAAGGTAATGAAAAACATTAGAGCAATAAGTTTTTTAACGCCTTACTGCCGTGAGTAGAGTGACACAAAGCGACACACAATCAAAACATCTATTATTTCCGAATACCGGTGTTCACGGTGCCCTCCAATGGGTTAATGGTTTTTCTTTTGACATTTAATATTATAATAAAAAATCTCATGATAATCGACACGTTATACATAATTTTAGAATTGGCTGTTAAGAGTATTACGCAATTACGCATTGTCATTGCTACATATTATTGTAATGTATAAATAAGAGATGTAGTGTAGAACAATAATTACGTATATCCTGAAAGCAATACCTTATTCGTCACGCACATACTTTTGCTTTTATTTTTCAAAACTTAAATATAATAGGTACCCACAGTTTCTAGACGCCCGCCGCATGGCCTACGTGCCAACCATGCTACCCCCCACCCCTACTGCGCGCATCTAAGCTACCCTATTATAGCTACACTTCATTCTGCAGTCCGCTCGAGGAGGCAGCTCCCGAGCCTCCATTGAGCTTCCCGGGCTCAGGCATCTATTTTTAGGGGTCCGGGGCGACCGGGACAGGGGGGTGACGTCACGCCCCGTATCCTACCGCGCCGCCCCAGCCAGGGTATAATTGAGAATATCATTGAAGGGATAACTGCAAAACATATTCCTCCTGTTCAATATCAGTAGGTACTGAAGATGTGCATAACTGTAGATATTATTTATGTTTTATTTTTATTTTATACTTTTATTTATGAATTATTTATAGAATAACTGACAATTTATAAAATAAGAAGAGCCCGAAACATCGGGCGATATATGAGCGTTAACTAACGTCTCTCCTAACCCTTTAACAGGCGCAATATATATGTTCAAAATTATAAAAAGGATAAGTAACAAAAAAAGTTTACGCAAATGATGTCAACTAACTGCCACCCAAAATTATTTCTTATTCCTTAAGAAATTATAAATATTACGGTAATGTTAAGAAAAATTATGACATACTTATCTCGAAACTATTGAAGTTAATAGACACAACAAATTATTTATTATCTTTTTCTCATAATATGACACATTATTAGTAATAACATATTCTTCACAATAATACTATCGTCACAAACAAGCGAGGCGTTTGTTAACATTTTCAATTTGTTTAGGTTACGCAGAACAGATATAACAAAGGAGACACTTAATTGAACATATAATTGCGTCATACATATTTTTTCATACGTTATTTTTTTTTACTTATTAAATTAATGATATGGCAAAAATAAAGTGGAACTAAACACATTACACGTTTTATGTAGCTTGAAACCAAAATGAGGACTTAAATTTGCCCTTGTCTTCCTTTAAGCAAATGTAAGTGATGCCGATAACGAAGTGTTATGTGCTCTTTTTGAAATGTATATTCCTATTTTGTATTATCTTATTTTATTGAAAGCCTATAGCGATACTTGAGAGTGATTGTTGTGCAATATGTTTTCCCATAAGTTTAGTTTTCGCCCATAAACCGCAGTTCCATTAGTTTCATAAACAGACCTCTTTCTCAGTAACAATCAGTTTTATACCAAGTCTAATATTAGACCATGTTTCGGAATATTCCGATTGAGTTTATCAACATTTACAGTTACGAGTAGACTTTGTTGTGCATGGAGAAAACCGTGTCATGTCATTTCATCTGCAATTTTTATAGAATACATAGATCAAGCGGCTCCCACGAGCGACACCGTTTCAAAACCCGCTATAACTCACGCGCAGCCACAAATTGGCATTTAGTATTAGACAATTAGCTCAAGACAATCATATCTCGAGAAACATTTAACTACTGCTGTATAGGATGGATTTTTGAGACGCAACAGAAAGGGCATAACTTCACAGCAGCGTGTTACAGAAAAACATTACTAGGGACTTTATAATATACTTTTTTTATTAGGTGACTTTCACAGATTTTAGAAAAAATTACAGTCATCAAAAGATTGCTTGATTTTAAATGGAGATGGATTCTATGTCATGTAAGGATTTAAATACTATATATAAATTTAAGGAATGAGCTGCTCTAGGAAAGATATGTACCTTTTAGTGTTGTAGGTAAGTATTATTTATAATGGACAAATATTCCCTCCGGGAAAATATTTAACGGACCTATTAACATACTTTGAACGGAAAATACCATTTATGAACATGCGCCTCTCTATTAAACTTTAATTGACAGTTGCCTTAGTTCGAACAGACAATTTACCTACTTATAAAGCAACAACGATATCAGTAGAATGTAAAACGAATCTAAAAACACATTTCTCTTAGGAAAAGATACTGGAACACGATAGAAAAGGCATTCAACATTCTGAATAAACAAGGGAACAGTTTCTGTGTACTTTAATTGGAAGAAGTTCATTATTGGTATTGTTTTGACTTTTAATTTTTATAAATGTGTTTCTGAACACGCTATGACAGTAAGTATTCGGACTAAAATTTCAAATAGCACCTATTTGGGTGTTTTTTTTTAATTTTTTGTGACGTTTGTGTGACTAATTTATCAAAAATTTTGTACCTTATGGTTTATTGGAGCCTATTTTCCTTTAACTTTAATTTATTAAAGAAGAATGAATCAAAGGGCTTTAGGAAACCAAGGTTCATTCATAAAAATATCTTGTCTATTATTAAAAGAACCATCAAACAAACTGCTTTCAGAAATTGAAAGATTGTTGTGTGTTCCAGTTACATAATAATATACTCGTACTCCAACAGCTATCTTAGAACTGTTCTTGGTGCGAAAGGCAGTAAAAGTTAAATTTACATTATTAATAAAGTTTAAATAAACGCATGGAGGAGATAAGCTAAGAAAGATATAAAACATACAAAATTCAGCGTTTGCTAATTCTTAGTTTCCTTCGTATAATTAGTGTGCAAGGTAAACACCAAAGTCGACACCATTCTCTATTTAGCAAGGTAAAATAAAAGAAATATCGACCTTCACACAAACGCACCTATTAAGTACTTATAAAACCGTCGACTGTTATATCAGAACCTAGGAATGTCAATGTTCTATTGAAATTCAAGAAAAAATATTCGAAATGGGAAAATTGTCAGAGTTTGTGAGCGAAAGGCGCGCCCCGCTGTTGTAGGGTAGTTTAATAATTAATAATGTAAGTCAGTTGAGTATTTAATTAAAGTAGTTGTTAACCGGACTTCTGTCTATCATTACGTTACATGGTGACAGCGGTGCTAAAAAGTGCTAATAGTATTTTAGCTATAGTTTTGCTATTGTTTTCATTGCGTTTGTTGTGCATTATCGCTGCGTTTTATAATGGAACATGCTAGACAGCCGCCCGAGTTAAGTCTGGAAGGCAGCTCCGTCGGCCGGGCTGACGCATGGAAGCGTTGGAAAACGCAATTTAATTTGTTTCTCAAGGCATCGGGGGTGCATAAAGAAGAAAGCAATGTACAAGCTAGCTTATTAATCAACCTTATCGGACAGGACGGGTTCGATATTTATGATACGTTCACTTTTGAACCGGAGAGTGAAAGAGATGACGTCAAGGCGCTAATGAAGAAGTTTGATGAGTATTTTGGAGTTAAGTCTAGTATAACGCTAGCGAGGTATAATTTTTTTACCAGAAACCAAGAAATCGGCGAATCAATCGATCAATACGTTACTGCATTAAAATTATTGAGCAAAGTTTGCGAATTCAAAAGTTTGGAAGATGAACTTATTAGAGATCGTATCATTTGTGGTATAAAGAATACGGCTGTGAGAGACCGGTTGCTTAGAATGGAGGATTTGACATTGGACAAAGCTATAAAAACGTGCCAAGTGGACGAGATATCAGCTGACAGCAGTCGAGTGTTGGAAACCCGGGGTGGAGGTCCCGGGCCGTCACAGGTGGACGCAGTGAGTGTGTATCGTGGCGGCGCCGGCGGCGGGGGCGCAGGCCGAGGGCGCGGCCGCTGGAGCGGGCGCCTCGGCCGTGCGCTGTCCGGTACGGCGCCCCGCCGACTTCAGGCAGCGGAGAGTGGTCACTGTCCTAGGTGTGGAGATCGGTGCAGTGAATCTACGCAGTGTCCGGCTATATCAGTGCAGTGTTATGTTTGTAAAAATTATGGGCATTTTGCAAGGATGTGTTGCGTTAACAAAAATGTAAAACAGTTATACGAAATTGGAAAGCGCGAGGAGAAACCGAGCGAGGGAGATGACTGTGAGTCGTTTTATGTATCTACTCTTATTGATATATTTGAGATTAAGTCCCCATCGGAGGACTGGTGTGAGCTTCTTAAAGGTGAATATGGCTCTGAGAAATTTAAATTAGATACTGGCGCGGATATAAATGTTTTATCTTTTAAGCGCTTTTTACAGCTAGGTTATAACTCTGGAATTATTAATACTGATCACAATGTCAAGTTGCAATCATATAGTGGCGATTTTATCCCAATAAAAGGTATTTGTAATTTAAAATGGTGGTACAAAAATGTTCAGTATGAATTAAAATTTGCAATTGCTTGTATGGAATGCCAAAGCGTGTTGGGACTTAAAGCGTGTTTGACCTTGGGGCTAGTGAAAAGAGTTCACGACGTAAACTGGTTAGAAAACAGTGATTTGTTTACGGGGTTAGGATGTTTACCGGGTAAATATCACATTGTGGTAGACAAAAATGTGACGCCGGTAGTATGTGCGCCGCGCAAGGTGCCGCTAGCGCGATAAGTTGCAGGAAGAACTGTATAGAATGACACAGTTAGGCGTAATTAGGAAGGTGACTCATCCGACCCCGTGGGTCAATGCAATGGTGATAGTCGCTAAGAAAAATGGCACGTTACGGGTGTGTTTAGATCCTAGACCGCTTAACAAAGCTATTAAGCGTGCTCATTTTCAGTTACCGACCATAGATGAGTTGGCTACCAAGTTGCACGGTGCTAGATATTTCTCAGTTTTGGACGCAAATTCTGGGTTTTGGTCTATAAAACTTGATGATGAAAGTGCCAATCTCTGCACCTTTAACACACCGTTCGGGCGGTATCAGTATTTAAGATTACCGTTTGGTCTGAATTGTGCAGCTGAAGTGTTCCATGCAACAATCAAACAATTATTTGAGGGCTTGGATGGTGTAGACTCATTTATTGATGATTTGATCTGTTGGGGAAGTACTCGTGAGGAACACGATAGACGATTAAATGCTTTGTTAAAGAGGGCACGAGAAATTAATTTAAAGTTTAACAAAGACAAGTGTCGGATTGGTGTTGAAGAGGTTACCTATTTAGGTCATATTTTTAACAAAGACGGAATGAAAGCGGATGCAGAAAAGGTAAGGGCTATTTTAAAAATGCCTGAGCCCAGTGATCGTAAGAGTTTAGAGAGGTTTTTAGGGGCAGTTAATTATCTTTCGAAATTCATACCTAATTATTCGGCTCACACCTACCCGCTAACTAGGCTTTTAAAAAAAGATGTTGACTGGTGCTGGGAAATCGGTCATAAAAATGCATGCGACACCCTTAAAAACCTCTTAAGTAACGCGCCGGTGTTATCTTTGTATGACGTTCGCAGTCCAGTCTTGATGTCGGTAGACGCGAGCAGCGTTGCGCTCGGCGCAGTGCTAATGCAGCATGGGCGGCCAGTCGAGTACGCATCGCGAACTATGACGCCCGCGCAGACGAGGTATGCGCAGATCGAAAAGGAATTATTAGCGATTGTCTTTGCATGCGAAAAATTCCACCAATATATTTATGGCAAAAATCAAGTAATTGTTGAATCAGATCATAGACCGCTAGAAAGTATATTTAAAAAGTCCTTAGATTCAGTCCCAGCTCGCTTGCAACGCATGATGTTGAAATTGCAAGGTTATAATTTAATAGTAACGTATAAGCCCGGCAAATATATGTACATACCTGACACATTGTCGCGCGCGCCTCTTCCTGATTTATATGATGACAAAATTACCAAAGCTATTTTATGTCAGCTAAAAATGGTAATAGGTAATGTGCCCATGTCTCAAAGTAAACTTTCATTAGTAAAACAACACACTATTAAAGATAAAATGTTAAATCAGTTGGTTTTATATATTAAACAAGGATGGCCAGATCACAAATGTAATGTACAAGAATATTTACGATATTTTTGGTCAATGAGGAACGAATTGTATTGTGTGGATGGTGTTATTTTTAAAGATAGGCAAGTATTAATACCAGATTCATTGAAAAATATGATGTTAAATTTAGTTCACGACGGGCACTTAGGGATTGATCGATGTAAAAGACGCGCGCGTGAGGTGTTATTTTGGCCGGGTATAACTAAAGACATAGAAAAGTATGTAAAAACATGTAAGGTTTGTCAGGAGAACTCAAATAAGCCGAGCAAAGAGCCCTTGATACCAGTTTCGATACCAAACGTACCATGGAATAAAATTGGAACTGATATCTTTGAATATGGAAGAAAAAGTTATTTAATATTAGTAGATTATTTTTCAGGGTTCATTGAAGTGGCACATTTAAAGGATACAACCTCAAATTCAATTGTTAATGTTATGCGAGAAAACTTTGCTCGCTACGGTATCCCGAACACTGTTATAAGTGATAATGGGCCGCAGTTTTCTTGTCGTAATTTCAAGTCATTTGCTACAGAATGGGGATTCAATCATATAACTTCATCTCCGTATTATCCCCAGTCTAATGGAAAAAGTGAAAGGGCAGTTCAAACTATAAAGAAAATGTTAAAAAAGTCAATAGATAGTAAAACTGATTTTTATTTAAATCTATTAAGCTATAGGAATACTCCGCGTGAAAATTTGGATTCTCCTGCGCAAATTATGATGGGACGTCGATTAAAATGTAGATTACCGGTGCACCCGGCGTTATTGAAACAAAAATGTAATTATAGGCTTCAGCATAAAGTGTTGTTAGATAAACAAAATAAAAGTAAGAAGTATTATGATCAACACAGTAAACAGTTGCCCGAGTTGGGTGTTGGCGATGACGTCATTATGTTAGAATCCAATAATGAGCGTCTCCGAGGAACAGTCATAGCAAAGGCGGTAACTCCGCGATCTTATATTATAAAAAATAAAAAAGGCATTTTTCGACGTAATCGCCGACATTTGATTAGGGCCACAACTAATAAGGAGTTAGCAACCAATGATTTTCAAGATAGCGATGATGAATTTTTTTCGGATGAGGAAGGAGAGGAGTATAAGCCACGCAGACCGTTAGAAAGCATGCCTGAGTCTTACTCCCCTCCTCTCACTCGCAGTAAAGTTACAAGTAACGAAATACTATAAGTATATATACTTAACCTGTAAAAGGGGAAGATGTTGTAGGGTAGTTTAATAATTAATAATGTAAGTCAGTTGAGTATTTAATTAAAGTAGTTGTTAACCGGACTTCTGTCTATCATTACGTTACACCCGCAAGCACATTTCTAGTTATTGGCCCACAATGAAAGAGTGCCAAGCTTTCAATAATTTGATTAGGTATTCCAATTTAATTTGGAGGAAAGCGGCCATTGCCGGCCTGTTGTTGTTTACTGACCTCAATAGTTCACGCGCATATTGAAGAGGTTTGTTTACCTGAAACAGAAAAATAACACAGTTAGACCATTATGAACCAAGGGTGCTTGAGAGCGTTCGCACCGCTATTACGGTATCTCCAAATAATTCTTCATTCAGAGACACATAATCAATTTAATATTTTTATTTTCTGCTTATCAATTGAAAATTAAAAATGATTGAAAAACTGTAAACATTTTTTAACACGTGCTGATAAATTCTTCCTTAATCCGGCCCAAGTCGCATCTATCCGGTTCTTCTATCTACTCGTTACATATATCAAGTGAAATGTATGTGTATTAAGGTATCACCTCTGCCTACCCTTTTCGGGATACTGGCGACATCAATATATTATGTCACACGTTGGCAACGTACACTGTACTCCCGGTAGGAGTTTCTGACAGATCTTCAGTATCGCATATATTCGAGGTGACTCTACTCACTTCGGTACTGTCAGGTCAGTTAGGTAGTATGCCAACTGTTTTAGATAAACAAAATATCTTAATTAGTTCAGTAAATATCCGATGCACATTTTATCCGCAGGACCCATATAATGGCTCCAATCCGTTCTTAGTTATTAGTGATGATGACGTACGCCGCAAACTGAACGCAATGCCAATCAAAGGTTATGGAAACTCAAATGTTGCTTCTGTTGCGTATTTAATCAGTACAAATGCGGTATTTCCATTTGGTAATTTTTATTTGATACCTAATACCCACAAAATAGAGATATATACAGTGACGATGCGTTACAAAATAAAAATGATATTAGAATACACACTAACACACACTTTTAGAATTTTTGAGAATGCGGACACTTATTTAGAAGAATTTATTATTTAATTTTATTGCACAATGTATTACAAATAATGTATGCGGTAGGTTCTGCTTTACGGAGCATATAGATCAGACCTAATATAAATAAGAGCACATCGTAAATTAACGTTATACTTATCAATCCGTACACGTCTCTAATTCATTATTCGGATAGAAATATTGAATTCTGGAGACTTCTCCAATGCATAATAATGTTTCGATAAAGGGCAACCCGAGCGGGAAGCGAGCGTTGCTCCGCATAGGGCCCAATCGAGATTACGAATATGCCGGCCGAGCCATGAACATCATAATGGAAAATTCTAATACTCACTTGATAAACTGGAGAAAATAAATAGACACAATGGAACAATGGGATGCTCATTTAATTATACTCATGTCTTAAGTATGCATTATAAACATTCTAATAGGAATGCATGGTATTTACATATCGCTGTGAGAGTTCTGTGATGGATTTCATGAAATATCTACAAAAATCTTTTAACCATAACATTAAACAATGTAATCTCACGACTCTGATTTGTTTATCACAAACTAACTAGATTAAATAAAACATATTTATAGTTATGACTGTACCCTAGCCTCTGAATTCTCCTATTTTATTTTTCCGGTCATTTATAAAAAAAATGTGTAGATATTTTATTTTATATCACCACAGTAGTAATTACTTTAGCGTCAAAAATAGTAAGATGTTCATAAATAAAATATTTATTAAACTTTAAACTTAAATTTATTAACTCTTGACTAGAAATATTCAGGTAGGTGTACACAATTTCTAACGACATTTTTAAATCAGCAATGGAAGAGTAAATCGAAATAAATCAGTGGTGGAACTAAGACGCCTCTTATACGCTGCATTGGTATATTGCGTCTCGCCTTTACAAATGGTTTTCAAAATAATACAAATTGCAAAATTAAATATAGATTTGATTTATTATTAAGTTATAAATAGAGATACGTAGTTACTTGCCAGAAATACCATAATGGAGAATCTAGAGAGACAGATACGGACAGACAAGACGACAAATTTTAATACGGCCTAGATTATAACGTTCTCGCAGACGAAAACACATTCGCGTGCCAATACCGGCAAGGCTATATTAACATCGGTAGCGCGGATCCTGCGATATCGAAGGAAACATCAATCGCTTTTACAATTCCATAAAAAGTGGTTCAATGATAACAACGGCAAGAACAACAACACTGTTCGTTTTTTAGCATAGTTCTGATTATGCTAATGGCTGTCGTCTAGAACAGTCATGTGATATCTGTTGTGTGGAACATATGAGATAAGATGTAAAGTCACAGTACACGCCTAGGAATTTTACTGTCTGTGACACACAGAGAAGCGGACACAACAATGCGAGCAGTTTACATCAGAAATAAGTAAGGCTAATGTTGTTTTAGGAGCAAGAAGAGCTCTATGTGTCGATTTGACTGTTACATATTAATGTTTCTTACAATTGGCAGATAATCTATAGAATACAAAGAGAACCATTTAAAATGTAATTAATTTCACAAGATAAATATAATAACTTAGGAACGTTATTGCAATCTTAGCCAAAAACTTTTAGTATTTCAGTACCTACAAGTACCGCGTATCAAATGAATAAAATTAACGAAATGCAAGGCAAATAACACTGTCAATTGTTATCTGTCGCTGAACAAATAGGCAGGCAAACATTCGCATGTAGGGAGCAACGCACTCGTCCATTGCAACACTGCGGCCTCGCAACGTCATAGAATTACTTGTCACTAGAATAACCACGTTATGCGTAATTAGAGAGAAATTGGCACCTGAAACATTCAACCGTTCTGATAAGTTATACTCTATGCAACTTCGTGTTCAGCAATAAAAACTATTAATTTGAATTACGTTACAAAACATGTCACGTAAACCATAAAAATGGACAATTCCTAACACTTTAAAATGTTTAATTCAAAACAAAAGCCACCTTACGACGAAAACAATTTATGTCAGTTTCAAATCGCTTATGAATAAACCATCTGTGCCACAATTGCAGTACTTTAAAACGATAGCACCAGTTGATATAAGGTATCCTTTTAACAAGCGCATAGAAAGATAACTTGTTTTTCTACAAACTCAGATCCCTATAACACACATTTTACATAATCACATAATAAAGTCACTTTTGAATATAAACGTTATAGATATATCATACGATATAAAGAAACCGCCAAATCGTAGACCATAATTATCTCAGCTGTGTCTCAGATTGTGGTCAAGAGCAATCCCATTTTGTGCAAAGGAAAAATATATTTGTAAGTATTAAATCTTCAGTATTAAGGAGCTATTAGGTAGTATGGTTTAAATAAGTAAAATCACACGGAAATCGATTTTAGTATTTAGTTGCCCGCGACTTCGTCCGCGGGTACAATGGTTTTTTAAATATCCCACGGGAGCCCTTATATTATCTGGAATAAAAACTAAAAAGTATCTAATATGTTGTTGTTGATATAAGTTATTACCATGCAAAAATTCAATAAAATCGGTCCAGCCATTTCGGAGATTATCCCGTACAAACAGACAGAGACAGATTTTTTTTTTTGTTATTTTCCCTCTTTCTAACCCCCCGACTTGGTTTTCAGCATTTTATTCTATGTACAGACATTCGATCTCAGTGCAGTTTTATGACATGTATATAGTTTATAGCAGCCAAAAGCAAAAATAAATTTTATTCAATACATATTTAAGACTTTCGAATTCAATATTTCATTGTTCATTGCACGAGTATGTAAAATTATCACAAATTCAAACATTCCTTATATCCCCATAAGAGCAACAGTAGTCCAGTTATTGACATCACAGTGTATATTTATTTACACAATAGATAACTGGGAGCATATACACAGCATACAAATGAACGAACGGTCCCGCACAGATGAGTCGGTGTGCTTCTACAGAACCATAGGTGTTTGACGTAAATATTAGGTCCTTACCTATGAAATTGGTGTTTTGTATGGAGATTTTGGGGAATTCTGCATTTTCCATACTAAAACTTTTTCAGTTTTGTTCACAACGACAAATCCAAAGATAATAATATTTGGCATCTATCATTAGACAAGCTTTAGTAATATGTGTAATATCACACTTCATAAAAATAATTTATCGTTTTTAAGTGAATGCAAATAGAATGATGTATTCGGGAGGCACTTAAAAAGAGTTGTCTCCGTGTCCAATTTTAACTCAATTAAACTTACAACAAATCATCAAAACAAATCAAAAGAGCTCAAAAATATAGTCTATTTTTAGACGAGGTTATTATTTTTTAGGAATACTCTGAATCTTAATAGTTACAGACAAAATACTAAGAGAGAAAAAAAACACCAATTTCATAGGTAAGGACCCAATATTAACTTGTTTTTTTGTAACACTGTCATTTATAAACATATTACAATAGCACTGAGTTCTGATAGTAAACCCCTTTTGAAATATTTCAAGGAACGATAAAGTTGTTTTAATTTAAAGTAAGGATGACATTTGAAAAACTAAAGTCTTTTGTATATACGAGAAAAGTAACAAAAGATAAGGTATAAATTATAAAACAATCCACCGGTTGTTGAAGACGATTCAAATAGCTTCAATTCGCTTCACAGCTGAAACGAATTCTCTCAACATTGACAGTTAACAGTATTTTAAGTTCAAAGCGCGTGTCTGACTTGACGCTACGTGTTCTGAAGCACGATTTCTCTACATTCGTCACGTCGGAGTACTTTGAATATTGAACTTTAATATTTGGGATAGACAAGCACTATTTGTTTGCAAGAATATAAGATTAAAATAGAGAATTGTGGTCGATTCAGCAAACAATTTGAAGTCTCAACTGCGCCACATAATATTAAAATAACAAGAGTGCCACTATATTCGTACTGAAAAACATTACAAAACTTAAATAACAATAACGGTGCTCATAATGCTCGAAAACATACAATAACAGACAAAACCCACAAAATATTATTAGATGAATTGAAAGTAGGATGTTTGTCATCTCTGTTCCATCCATAGATATTACAACATCCTGACCGAACTAGTCTAAGATTATAATAGCTCTTTGTTCTATGGTTGTAAGAATAATAGTGGCTGTATGTCAGTGACACCATACATTATGGAATTGTCCGCGAGGGTATAATATAGCGCGTTGAATCTCATTAAAAGGTTTATGATGACATTTGAATATGACACTGTACATAATGAAAAGACAAAAGCGGCAGAAATAAGAGAGAAAGAACATACTTATAAATAAGGGTCCCCTGTTTAATTGTACTTCAAAGAAGAAATGAAGAGCCGCTCATAAGATACTCTTCAAAGAGGTTTTTGGTCTGACGGTAACAAAATTAAAAAATAAACAACAAAATTAACTCAACAATATGGAGGAGCTACATTGTTTTTTCACTAAACACGTCAATGTAATACTCATCAAAAGTTACTGCTTGGTGAAGCGCGGTGCTTTTGCCTAGTATCTGGCTTACCCTTAGGGGAAAATAGTCGTGATTATATGTATGTAATAGTTTATTGACGCAGTTATAATTTCAGTACCTAATCTCTATCGTTTTATGTACAATTCGCAGGGTGAATAAATGATAAATATTATTAAATATAGTAAAACAAGTCCCGGGGAACAATTAATAACCTTGGAGATTAAACTAACAAAATAATTTAAGTTCGTCTCTACTAACTTCACATATCAAAGAGGTTATTGACTGCAATATATGAAAAGAGATAAATAAAATATAAATATAAACTTGTTCAAATATATGATAATTTTTTATATTCGAACGTACTTTCATGCGAAAAAATGGATAAGCAATACTTGGCAACGCACGAAATAAACTAGTTTTTATAACGTTTTAATTACTTATTGCAATGTTTTATTATATCTTGATCAAAATCGTTTGTTTTATCTCACACAAATCAGTCATTCATTACAAATTTAGCTGACAAGCTAAAATTGATATTTTGTAGGATCTAATGAGAATATGATGAGAATAATTTGTTCTTAAGCCAAGAGTGCTATCGAGATGGCTCCGTTCGAAACTATGTATAAGTGGTTCTTCGAAATTATACAAAATAATTTATTTACATTTCAAAATCATCATAATTAGTAAAGATACCAGTTTCAAATGGGAAAATTATAAAATATAAACATGGCTCTAAAATATAACATAAACACGTTATATTGAATATGTTGATAAACATAGAAAACGAAATGAAAGTATAAGCCGAATAACTAATATTTCAGTATTTTTATTGGTTAAGGTATTAGTAGGACATTATTTACAAAGAACTTGTGATATCCTACCTACAGAATGCATGCTAAGAATATGAGGCACTTTGATGCCATCATAATCACTTAGTACCGGCAATAAAGAGATATCTCTTGTGTTCAAGATAATCAACAATTTTATGATAAAATATTCGTAGATATTTTATGTCACAGATAAAAAGATATTCAGGTATTTATTAGCTTTTATGGTAGCGTTACTCTTACAGCCAAGAGCAGACATGTAGTCCAATCGGGAACGGCTCAAGTCATATTAGTAAATACTAGGTAGACCACTCGCTATCGGCACACTTCGGGTCATGTCGTGAATGTATCGATTGACATCGATGAAAACGGAGCCGGGTCGATGTCGACGACGCAAGAGCACACTACTTGCAAGTACGAGAGCACACACGGCGACTTAAATTGATGACTGCCATTTTCATGAGGTCAAACAAACGAGTACAAAAGCGGTATCGGTAACAACCGTGAAAGTTTAACTCGCAACCCGGAGCCACAATATCCTACAGTACTCAAAAGGTGAAAGTTTGTGACACTGACTAATCGCTACGAAATAGAGTTGGTTTTTGTATGTTTTTCGAAAGTAACATAAGTAATGTATTCGTTAAGGTGAAAATTTTAGAAACAAAATCAGCAAATACAGTGTTTTAGTAGTTTCATGGACATGATAAGGGACTGGTTAGTGATAAGAGAGATAGATTTATAGAATAAGTGTTTGTTATGGAGCTCGATCTCGACTTTGGCAATGTCGCCGGTGCGGCAACAGCGCAGTTACGTAACTCGTGGAACGCGATGTGCGAGAGCCGGCCGTCCCGGGTTAGTGACCTGTATTGGTCCACGAGTGCCAATTCGCCCATCACGGTACATCACGAATATTTCATTACACACTCGCTATGCACCTCGCAAAACGCTGATACAAAACGATCCTTAGCTGGATTTGTAAACGATGTCAAGGCATGTCTGCCCACTTGTTTCATTACAAACGAGTGTCCGTTTACATTGAGTAAGTAATTGTATTATTTTCTTCAACAAGCCTTGGACACTTAAAAAAGTCTGTTAATTTATACAGCCAGAGAATAACATTATGAGAAATAAATTGCCTTATTACGTTTGGGCGCAAGAATATTTTCGTTACAAAAACACCTTGGCTTTTCCATGGCAAACAGAAGCAGGAAATATGGATCAAAATGATGTTGATCACAGTTTCTGTAACGACATCCGGGACGCTTCTAATCTGTCCTTCGCTGTTTTTCCCTCCTTAATTGAAATTTGATGCGCAAGAACAGTTTTTTGGTGCAACCATCCGCAAAATCGTCGCGGTGCAGAAAGAAATTTTAGCAGGACGGCAACGTCGCGACCACTTTATTTTGTGAGACGAATTCTGAAACTGTGAACAGTGAATATTTTTTCTTCACTCTGACGCAACAGGTTTTAACCGCAGAGCTAAGTGTGTTGCAAAAAGATTTGAAAACTCATCGTGACCAAAATTTTATAAATACATGTAAGATGAACATGAAATAGACGTAGAAAACTTTATTGACCTAACTATCTTCATTAGGTGTTGGTGGATGAGGGTTTGGCCGACGCAGTGGTTCAACTCGAGGTTTGTTACTGTAAAAACTGGTCCTCGGCAACCATCGTGGGGCCAAATTTGACGCAGGCACGACTTGGCAACGCCGTGCTCGCGAAATGCACGTACCCACTTCGCCTCAAGTAAACAAACAGCGTTGCGTCATAACATAACACACATGCCAAATTAAGCCCAATCGCGGTACAATTACAGTTTGCTTTACATTCACCTGGAGTATGTTGTTAAAATTGTTATTCACGAATTTTTCGCACGATAATGACTTGGTAGTTGGAACTGAATCCAAATGTACACGGGGAGAATTTAAACCATTAGCTGTAGGTGCAACTCCAAAAATTGGAAGAATCAAACGAAGAATTGAAAAATCCTAAGCTTCGAAATTTGGAATACAGATAGAGAAAATCAGAATAACAAAATAAACTTGATTTCGGTATGTTTAAGTCCCTGTCGTTGTTGCCATGCATCAAGCAGTGTAAAGCAAGCATAACAAACTGTACTCATACAACTCAACGACGCATGTGGAGAATCGGCGACCAGTAGAGCCATTTACCCAGCTCCAACTGCCTAAAAAAGGCTCATTCAAAAAGCTTGTTTATAATCAATTCAATGTCAAGTCAGTTGATTTTAATTAATCTGAATGCCCGGACGTCTGTTTATCAACTCAACGACGTAGTTTAATTTCTTTCGGCGCTGATAGGCAACGTTAATGGGCACACGAACGCTCGTCGATTGCCCACGGGTCGATTAGGCTCACGTTGAAAGGCTCCAAAGAATATTTACATAGTACCTACCGTTTTCAGGCACGTGCCTTAACTAGTACTGTTTTTGTGATATATTTCTCGGAGCAAGATTAAATGAGTCGTACATAGTCGTTGCGATTTCACCCGCGGTTAATTAAATCTTATCTTAAACTCTCATCATCGCTTAGTAATCATACGATGTTAGTTTGTATTCGTGAGAAAAGTGAGTTAGAATAGAAACGAATTTGGTATAAAAATCGTCGATTCATTTAATACTATAGGTAATTTTTAAACATAAAGGGTACAGATGGATTGTTTTGATCAGAAATTAAAATTGTATCCAAAAGTAGTTTTGAAATGCTCGCACATTCTTTATAGAACAAATGTCATTGCTGCATGAGATTTCTAGACTGAATTAAAAATGAAATCGAAATAAAGCGGAGTTATAGCTCCGGCTGCAATGAGATGACAAAAACCAGTCCTTGAGCACACTCCAATTATCGGTGTAAGTCGTAAACCGATATCCGGCTGCAAAAATTCACAATAAAGGACTGAAATCGGTTTTTGGTTGCGTTGCAAGCGTAGCGCTTGCTTGGTACTTTCAAAAGTGCCCCAGATGCTGGTTAACGGTAAAAAGACCATCTCGCGACAGATGCCGCAATAGCACAATGCGAATTGCGATATCTTGCTATTGAACCTATACAAGCAACAATATGTGTAGGAAATTCAGGCCATATTGTTTCTTTGTTACTGACGTAAAACAATAAGGATAATTATTTAGCCGAGAATAATTTACAAACGAATCTTGTGAGAAAATTACACAAAATATTAATGTGTATTTTTGTCACGTCAACAAAACACGCCCTAATGATGGACACAGACCTTACTAAATGGAGAGACACACGAGGCCTTACATTATGACCACGAGTGCGTAGAAAATATAAACGGAAATAGCAATCAGGACTCATGGATAAATGTGCTTTGGTACGCATCGGACGAATTCGAGAACACAAAGAGGTCATCCATCCAAGGTCCGACCATGGAAATAGTTGCCTTGTTTTATTCGAAATCAAAGCGTAAGAAATGTTGCCCTATCACAAGAGCTCCTCGAGTTCACATAACCATAAATAAAAGTAGGTACCTGCTACCTAATGTAAAGACAAAGTTAAACTGGCCAAACGGAGAACATTTCAGTTCGGAGCTGGCTGCGGTGCCATCTGACGATGATTTCCACATACTTTGTGGCCACAAACAATAGTTAAAACGATTTGGACTACTGTATTTTTATGCTTTTTCGAAAGAAATATTATTAGGTAAGACATGTTATAACATTTTGCCCAACTACGGGTCAGTTTTTTGATCCGTGGTCGGGTTGACCAGTACGTTAAAATATAGAGCAATGGCGGAAACGTATGATGTCGTGCAATGACAGCTTGTCCAATAGTCGAATTTTCAAATATTAAAGAATCTTAGAAAATTGCCACAACATGATGCCGGAATTAGTAAAATGGCGGCTGGCGACACAGCGGATGTATTTTGCTTCGAATTTTCATCGCAAATTTAACAATTTGTCAAGCTGGCGTCATATATGTTGGCGTTTTCATTGACGCTATTGGTCTAGATTTTAACTATTGAGGTAACTATTACTACAGATAAAAAAAATCTCCCTAAGAGAGTCATTAAAACACAAAAACCTGTGACTATTGAACCCAATATAATAACAAAATTTACTTGTAAAATGATATTGAAGTTGTTCTAAGAATTTCGTAACGTTTCAGAAAAAATTATTAGATTTTTGATAATGAAAAGGAAAATGGATGCCGAAAACTTGCAACTGTATATTCAATCACAAGCATGATTGAATCAGAATAACCTAACGGTTTGGTTTGCGAATTGAGTGTACTTGTATAGTATATTATATACCCTGAATGTTTGCTTACAGTGATTAGCTCTTGGGAAATCAAACATGTGATTGAAATCTATTGAATTTTGATTCAGTACAATAATTACATTATATTATATTATTACTAGCTGTGCCCGCAACGTCGTTCGCGTATTGATTTAACGCCGATAAAAGTTTACAAAAAGTTTTTGTGTGTTTGTTAACACTGCATTGGTTCATTTACAAAGTGCTCAACATTACATTCTTACCTCTTATTAGCAAAATGTGGGTTGTTAATAGTTGAACTTTTAATATTAAAATAATAAAAATAACATTTCTTGTCAGTGTCATTTCATTAATTGTTGTCATGGTGATAAATCTTTGTTGTCGTGTCATTATTTTACAATGCCGAGATTTTTTAAAATTCGAAATGATATTACATTTTGACGGAATATGTCACATAATACTTGGTAGAGCAGATATTGATAACCACGGTTACACCTGCGCGGTACCCGTTCCCATGGGAATATCGGGATAAAAAGTAGCCTATGTCCTTTCTCAGGCTCTAGACAATCTGTGTACCAAATTTCAATTGCATCGGTTCAGTAGTTTTGACGTGAAAGCAAGACAGACAGACAGAGTTACTTTCGCATTTATAATATTGGTATGGAAGTATGAATATTATTCTGACCTTTAGTTAGTTGCTATTACGAGGGACAATTTAAAAAGTTGTCACTAATGAATTTTAACAAAACTGTATAGTTATTTACAAAATCATGATAGAATAGTGTTTTCAGTGATAAACGTGCTAGTTTGCTGCTAGTTTGTGGAACGCATTGCCTATTGAGATTAGGCGGGCTCAGACCTTGGGCGCCTTTAAGAGTCTTGTAAAGAAATATTATTTGTCACTGATACCAACCATTTCGTCATAATGTTCGGGTCTATTGATGTATCATATTTATTTATTTCAAGTTTATTATTCGTATTTATATGTGTTATTTTTGTATATATGTTTGGATATATATATATTGTATTTTATGTATGCATCAATCTTATGTAAGTACATTATATTTAATATATTATATAATATATTTATGTGTATTTTATTATTATGTAAGCATCCATGTTATCTAATCTGTGATAAACCTACAGCCTTCCTTTCTTGGTGATCTATTTCCTGTCCATTCTTAGGTTGTCTTGAAAATATCGCTCTTAGCGATAAGGCCGCCTATTTTGAGTTTTCATAAATTGTCTATTTTGTTTCTTTAAATATGTTGTATGTACAATAAAGTATAAATAAATAAAAGTGAAAAGAAGACTTTTTTCGATATTTTCAATGAAAGCTGTGACTAACGTAACATTAGATAAATTAAGAAAATGTGTTTTTTGACGCAATTTTAGGCTTATGCACTAACTAACAAAGGGCAATATAATTGCAATGTCGGTTAATGTAGTGGGTTTGCTTGCAACAGCTCGCAGGGATGTTGCATTTCACCTGATAGTCATCAAACTAATTCGAGCCCTGGAACTTGGGAACGACTCGACCTAGGTACATACAGACATATAATCACGACTATTATCCTCTAAGAGTTAGTCGGAGACTAGGCAAAAGCACCTCAAAAGCAGTCCACTCCGCGCATCACCAAGCCACATGTGCGCGTGACAGGTGGTGAGCCCGTCGCTACTATAAGCTATTGGATGGTTGTGCAGTTGTCAGTCCAATAGTCGCCTTTTACGGCACCCAAGAGAAGAGATGGGTTAGTAGCAATTTTTTAAATGAGCCGCTACCACACGACTCAGCGGTAAGTGAGGTCCCCATAAATATAAAAAAGGTCGTCCCAACAGCAAATAAGTTAATGAACATACCTTGTAGCCGGCGTTGTCCGGTTGTGTCTGTTGGGTTGGCGCCGAGGGGCTCAGCACGCGGCGTTTCTTGGCTGGGTGGCGCGCCGGCGACACAGCCGGCTGGTACTCGGGTTGGGTGCTCTGGGGCTGACTGCTGCGATATTGCGCCGGCGGCTCCGTGTACATGACATGCATTCCCTGCAAGACAAAGAATCCTTTAGTTTTAAGGCCATTAGTGTCGTTAAGTGTCCAGAATCCAAGACCTACTCCTCATTTATCGCTGGCCAAAATAATTAAAAAAAAAATGAGAATCATCAGATCACATACTACATTTCACACATTTGTTTTTTCTTTAGGTCATCGTTTAGTACACAAACAAAAATCTAAACAAAATGTCGATTGGTATTTTAGATTCCCTACTGCTCCTAGACGGCTACATCATTTGGTATATATTTTAAAACCAGCTGTAGCCGTTAATATTGAACATTTCACACAATTATACCCGTGTGCTTATACTCACATTGATTATACAATTTATTATTAAAATTTAACAATTCTTCCTTACAACATTAATGTAAAAATAAACACAAAATTAATTGATCAGTAGTATATAGGGTAAAATATGGACCAATGGCGAAAACGTATGATGTCGTGATATGAGAGCTTGTCCAATAGTCGAATTTTCAAATGTAACTAAAGTTAAATAATCATAAACAATTTAACCAAAACACGGTGCTAGGATTAGTAACATGGCGGCTGGAAATTTTACAATTTGTCACACATTTTGGCGTTTAGAATTTAACTACTGTGGTTACTATCATGCGGCTCAAAAAACTCACCCTTAAAGCCCTTAAGCTTTAGTCAATTGCCTATAAGTGCGGCTAAAAAGAAACATTTGGAGACAATGTAAAAAAAATATTAAAAATAAGAAAAGTTTAACAGCACATGGTTTAACCGAATCTGACGATAATGTAAAGTTATGTGTGTTAAGTTAAGTTATGTGTGTCTAACTGACATATGTTTTTCAGCTACTTTTGTCGATAATAATGTTAGAAACAGTCTTTAATAAAAATATTCAATAAGTCCCAATAAGTAATCCAATAAGTTCTTTTCATTATACAACACCCAATAAGTCACCACCTTATGTTGATTTTTTTTTACTTTTACAGTTAAAGTATACACTTAAATAATATTGGATCTCATTGTCAACAATATATCCCTAATTATAAATTAGAAATCAGATGATTTGATTTATAAAAATAATTTTATTTATCAGCAAACAACAACTGAAATAAGTTCCTATCGGGTTTGAGCACGGAACCCTCGTAACAGTTCCATAATAAGGCATCAGGACGTTCCAGTTTTCGCCTAAGAGCACTGTCACATATTTTTCACGTCTACGACAAACTAATTCCAGGAAGAGCATCGTAAAAATTGAGTTTTCATTTGCTAAGAGCTGCCGTTCCCGTTGCATACCTCTGTTCCGTGAATCGTAAAGAAGTCGCGACATGAAATGTAGGAACTTTCGCACCTAACACTTCGCTTTAAATATTTTCTTGAACGACTAGTAGAGGTAAATAAAATAAACCTTGTTGTAAAATATATAGCTAGGAAAACCATTGGTTTCGAAATTTTTTACTCCTTAATTAAAATGGTGAAATGAACCCACACAAAGTCAAGGTATAAACACTTTTTGAATAGGAAGAACTGAAAATTATGATATAGCTATTTCATAATTAAATTGAAAGGTCTAAACACACGAGCTCTGTAAAACAACCTAGTCTTACAATGAAATCGGATTCGAATTAAGGTTAAGGGTCAACTCACACTTATTCAGCTCGATTCAACGTTTGTCCATAGAAAACGCCAATTTTGCATGGAGCTTGTTCAGCTCATATAAAATAGTTTTTTTTTTTTAAAGAAAAACGCTGACAGGAGCTGAAAAGGTGTGAGTAGTGCCTAAGACTGTATTAGTTTATAATGCTTGCTACTGTAAAAGTTTGATTAATTTTGAGTAATGAAGACTCAATTAGATTATTAATATTGAAGATTATTTGTTATGCATTAAACAAAAAAGTCTTTTTAAGCTGCTAATGACTCTGTAACGTTACAAATAAGTACAACAACAAGTTGTAATTAAAAAGTTAATAGTTTTTACCACAAACAAAATTTCTCTATAAAACCACGTATATTTATCTATTATTACTATTTATTACCGTGATAAAACATATTTATTAGAGAAGGTATTTCACTTATTTTTTTAAATAAATTATTAATTGATGGGTATATTATGTTCTTTATAAATTCTGGAATACAATATTAGTGATAACAATTACTTAGTTTCTAGTAGGTATTCAACTGTTATTTTCCCTGATATTACGAAGTGTATTTGGAATGTGTTCAGTAAGTATTCATATATGACGTATAATTGCTTCTATACAAGAGCAGTCCTTAGTAATAAGCGTCAAATCAATTGGGAACATTAATAACAGTGTCTAATACTGTATCTAGCTGTTTGTATGAGTAAGTCTATCGTGATATAACTAACGATGGCATTTAAATTAATTGCGTGGAAAATATGTTATATAGTATAACATGCTACATCTTTATTTAATTTCGGGAGTGTCGAGGAAACTCGTACATTCATAAACATAACCAAATAGTGAATAAAGAAAGAAAACTATTCATACCCTCTTTTATTTTCAATTCATATCATACCACAGAAATTCATCACCAATAATAATATACATTTTTTATGCCAATTCACTGAAATCCATCTAGATATAAGACTAAAGGCTTCAATTCTATAATATTTGAGAACAATAATGCCAAAACTTTATATTATCGCGTTCATTTACTTTCTAAAGCAATATTTAGTGGGCGGACATGCTGGACATGTTGCTAATGGATTTTACTAACGAAGAAAACCATTTTATAATCAATATGAAGTTGTCAAATAACATTAAGTAAAAAATACAACACACTTTGTTATACAAGACATTTTGTTCTTTAAATAATTTATTTGATAGGTATTAGGTTCGACGTTTTATAAATCTACGTCTAAGAATATTTGGTATGTGCGCGTGTTCGATCCCAACGCCTGTACCACAGAATTTGAAAAACAAATGGCAACAGGCTCGCCACCTGTTACATGGGGACCTAACATATCTGACGAAATGTGGGTGTTTAAGGCCGATGCCTACCCCTTCGGGGATAGAGGCGTGATGTTATGTAAAATATAATAAGCAATAACATTTATGAACCTGCCTGTATCTACGGAGGGATACACAAAGGTGTCAACGCCATGATTTTGACAGAATGTTTACGTTCCTATTTAAAGTTCCAGGGGACTAGCCTTGGCATGCACCGGGCACAATGAGGCAACTGATATAATAAACTATACTTAAGTTTTGTTCAAACACTGTGGTGCAGATGGGTTTTGAACTATCGCGCGGCGGCAACCTCTTGGAAGGGAAGAGTCATTTTCTTAACCGGCTATTGCCGTCGTTGTGTGACTGTGACCAATATAGAATATTCTCCTATCTAGATCTGGCCATATGAGAGCCATATAGCTATGAAATTATATCGTGTGACGTGACCAATACAGAATATCTTGATCTGGCCATATGAGAGTCATATAGCTATGAAATTAAATACATAACATATCGTCAAACTTCTATCCCTAAAAGGCTAGGCAGACGTGTTAAGTCAACACCTCCATTTCACCTGATGTTCGTGTCCCTAAGTGATCGAAATTCTATAAATGAAATGTTTACATAAATCTTAAAACCCCAGAAACCTAACAAAGTCGATAGAATATAGAAAACAAGCAATTAGAGTCGACAAATCGTCGTAAATCTTCCTAACGGCATGTATTATGACGAAAACGTGAGGATGGAATGAGACTAGTAGAAAAAATAATAGCCCACCATTATCAGCATAACGAATTGTTGTGTGCAGTGCTTTGCTTTCTCATCTCGCTGCGGAGCGACACAATAATTACATAGAGTGCCTACATTATCAGCATAAACAGGTCGAACACACAATGGTGGTAAATCTCTGAATCTGAGCTTTCGAATGAAACCTCTAAAATTACAAACGCAATAGGCGACGTGAGTAAATCCTATGCCAACTTGCTCATATTTATTATAGTATAATAAAAAAATACTTTTTACGTGTCCTAGCATAAGCTGGCATACATACTGAGTAATGGAAGTTACATGACGTGGTAACAGATATATGTTTAACTTTAAAAACCAATGAAACAATATAAAAAAATTCCAAAGTAAAACACGTGTAATAAACTTCATAGATGTAGTAACCACAGTAAAAAACGTTATTTTAAGAAACGTATCATGCGTTCTATTTCCACACTTTCACAATCCTTCTAAAATCCTTCATAGAGGGCATCAAAGCTCACTATCAGGTTAGGAGTGCGTGTATTTTTTCGTGCCGCACCAGTTACCTTTGCATCTGGATTAAGGAAGATAGTGACTTGTCCTTTGTAAAAAATGAACATAAAACGATAAGAACGACAAACACACAACAATAGGCTAGTTGACCCTTTTTTATTGGGCCCCAAATTATTCTTTACTGTTAACCAACCCACAAAAATAATATATTTTTATTTAGGCTTTTATTTTAATTTTTAAATTACGTTTATACCATGCGTAGTAATTGTTTACATGTAGCGTTACTTCACCAATTTCACGAACATGGCGGATAGCGTTTAAGCAAATGAAAAAAAAATAAAACATGTTTAAATTGAATTTCTACAGCAATCCCTTAATATATTTATTGAACTCGGTATATTTCGGACCCTTGTACAAAATACTATGTCAATTAAACATTATTTGCATAACTTTTGATATGAATCATTAGCCGATTCTCGTGATTACTAGTTACTACGAGACATTTTTCTCTGCATTAGCAAGTATGTATTGCGTAGCAATAACGAATACACAAGATGTGATGAAACTTTTTTATAAAACAAATGTTGATTTTAATGTTTTGTAAGTCGGACAAGAATGAGATTATTGTAATACTTGCGACGGTATATTCTATTCAATACGGTATTAACAGGGCGTAAGCTCTGTCTTAGGATATAATCCAGGTTTTGGCGTCTTCCATTCGATATAATTATTTGCAATAAAATCCAATATTCGGCTATTGGGCTTACCGAAAAAAACATTTTCCATGGTAATAAATATGATAGCTTTTCTTAAAGTATGCCACTGTAATTTGTCATCGTAAAACAATTTTGAATTGGCTTACATAATAAAAAACAATCACGATAGGTGATTTTGGCATACAAATAATATAACGAGGTCAACAAGTTTCTTGCCTGCATATTTTCGAAAGACGGAAAACCAATTTGATTTCAATCCAATAAGATGTGATATTAGATGTCTCCGAATTTCGTTCTATATTTCAATTAAAAATGAATTAATATGAGGAAAATCTTAATACCTAATTGAAGGCAACTAGTTCAAAACAAAGAACAAAAGTACTTTGTGAATCAATTAGGAAATAAAGTCCTCTTGTTATTGTATGTTTTAATATACTAAAAATAAGAGTCATATTGGTGAGCCCCGTTACCTATTCCACAATGGAAGACCCGGTTGACAACAGCGCGGGCGCAATGAACACAATGCCGACCGATGCCGTTATGCATTTGGGTTTTCGTTTAACTGGTTATCTTTAAGCAGTGTATTAACATTGGTGCAGTCACAAGCAAGAAGTCTTGTTAGTATGGATCTACCTACCATGTCATTTTGATATCACTAGTATCGCAAAACTAGTCTTTTTACATTGTAGTATAAACCTGAGAATCAGTCTTTTTGTGAAATATTCACTTTAAATATTGGTGTCATTGACAAAACTTAAAAGAAATAGTCTTATTGGAAAATAAAAGGTAAAAAAATTTGGTAAAAAATAAACATATTTACGGATGAAAACTTGGCTCTTTAATATTGTTTAGGAAATATCAATGATATTTCTTGATACTGTATTTCTTTACAATAACAAAAATACTTTATTGTGAGTAAAAATATTATGTACTTATTCTCAGTGTAACTTGTTTACTATTATAACATTATTGACCTTGTTGATTATTATAACAGTGTGATCAAAGTAAAAAACATGTTTGAAATGTGTTCAATTACTTTTAAGTACACGGTCATGATAAATTACTATGTGTTCAATAATTATCCAATATGAGTTTTTAAATACCTAGTAGATATTAACTTTAGTTTACTTACATAGAAAGTAGTACCCTCTTATGCTGATGCCACTAGTAAAAATATATAAAATAACTTTGCATACAAAAACAAGGTATGGTGATGATATAAAAATAATATGACATAACATATCATCACCCCACTTTCCCTGAACGGGTAGAGGTGTTAAACATCCACTATAAAATAAAGTTCAGTATTTCCTAAAACTAAAAACCCATTTATTTAGATCCTTCAATAACATACATGCTTGAGGAGTAATTATATTCTTTCCTCTTCTTTACAACAACAATTTAAATTGATAAAAAATACTTTCAAAAAGATCATACAATAAAAGTGAAGAATTTATTATTATCGGGTTGCAAACATTGGAAAACATTTATATACATCATCATACTGATAATTAGACAATTACATATAATTTCATAGCACATTCAATATAATTATAATCAAATAGAGCTTTGATAAATAGGTTTGTGTGTAGATTGAGGTGTGTTGAACCTAAAATATGGTCATAAATGACAACATACAGGTAATAAATGGCTGAGCAATTTATATGTGAAGTAATTAATTGGCCAGCCATTTAATTATTTGGTCAGCAGAAAAATTAATTGGGCAGCAAGATAATTATTTGGGCAGTAATATGAAAATGACATTTATGACTTTAAAGAACCAAATGTGTGATACATCTGGTTCTTTAAAGTCATAAATGTCATTTTCAAAATTTTTCACTAGAGTGCAAAAAAAGATTTTTTTTGTCATAACTGTGGTTATTACTAAATTAAGTGTGTTAATTGGATTTTTGGACATTTATGACTTTTAAGAACTAGATGTGCGAGTCAAGGAACAAAAGGAACAATGAAAGATCAAGGATCAAATCCTAGAAAAGAAATCTGATAGGGTTATGGTTATTTTTTTATGAACCTTAAAAAAAAAATTGTGTCAGCAAAACATATATTGATCAATTTGGCACCTGAGAAAACATTAGAGTTGCTGCTTAATTAGTTATTTTGCTTATAAATTGGAAATATCTTCTGCCAATAAGTTGTTGCCCAATTGGTTATTTTGCTGATCAATTTAGAAATATTTGCTGCTCATAAGTTGCTGACCAATTAGTTATTATAGCTGCCTAAATGTATTTATTTTCTTGGATTTTTTGAAGTTTCAAGGATCTGTTCTGTTTGTTTACCAAATAGGACAAGTGAGGATGACCAAATGTTCTCAGCTTATATACATCCCACAGCTGGGCATAGGCCTTTCTAATGGAGAAACACATGAGGAATATGGGTCATAACACCACCACTCTGGACCACCGGCTTAACATGCCTTCAGAAGCATGGAGGAGCTCAAGATCACAAAGTTTAGGTCACAGCCTGACAATGGTGAAGGTAGCTATGTTTTCGGTCGAAAGCCAGAGCATACTAACCAGCGGACCAGATGGCATGGAGAATATCATGAACATTTGTTGTATTATTATTATATTAACACAATATGAAATCAAAGTTTACATCTGAAGAGTCAAATATTGTTTTTATGAAATAGAATATTTTATTTCTTTAGTTTTAATTTAAAATAATATTGTGAAATACAGAGATATATTTATTTAAATACATGTATTGTGGAATAAATGAAATAATATTGCATTTCTGTTTAAACCAAAAGGATTTAAAATGTCACAATGAAACCTCAAAGAATAGTCAAGTTCAGCTAGGCATACTGAACAGATGTTACAAAACAGATGTTTTGTTTTGAATGACGTGCACAAAACTTACAACAGACATTATTTTGGGTCGGTATTTTGTAAAATGATAAAATTTTAAACCAAAAACGGTGTTGATTACATTAGTACAAAAATCTTGACAAAATCGAGTAAGAATATAAATTTTCCAATACGATTTCTAATTATGGTATTCTAAAAATAGGCAGACCATGTTTACTTCGCCGTATGACAGAGCTCACGAATGAACAAGCCAGGAAATCTACACAAAGCTAAAATTACACCAGCCCACGTCCGTGGTTCAAACCACTTTATTAGTTACCAGCTCAAGAATTTAAAAAGGTTATTAGAAACTCACACGTTGCAAGATAGCGTTTGGTATCGCTTGCGTAGAAAGCAATCGACCGACACCGCTCTTCGGCGGGAACCAGTAATTTTCCACTTCACGATACTATGCCGTAACCACTAAATCTTATCAAAGATTTTCCTCACCTCTCGAATTCAGAATTGTGACAGTACGATCCCACTATCATGCTGAAAGAAGAACACGAAAACGGACAAAGGGTCCTTCAAAACACAGCCATTTTGAAACTGTTCAAGAAATGTTACGTGTTACCACGAGTGTTGCGTTTTGTAAGCCGAGAAAGTGACTAAAACTATCCGTTCGCACTCATTTTAGACTAAAAGAACAATAAAAACTAACACTAAACATTTCACACACTTTTGTACGATTTCACTTCATACTTTCGCAACCCGCTTACGTCGCACAAAGTCCGTCGAACGGAAGCGACGAACACACACGAATGAAACAACACGAAATGGTGCGATGGAAAACAACAGTGTTGTCAGTTGAGAAATAAAAACCTACTATTTCTGATAATTGAATTATGTACAGTCGGGGTAGAAAAGGGTTCGTCACCTTAAAGTCGATATTTGTTTGCACGAGGCAACGTCAGTCATACCAACATTTCAAAAATGTCGCATTGACGTTTTTACAGATATCTCGCTTATATTACTGCCAGATTCATGGTTTGCAATAATTGCAGCTCTTTCATTAAGATTTAAATTTCATGGCATTGTGAAATGAAATACAATGCGGATTAATTATTTTTCGCAAAAATTCAACAAATATTACGACATTCCAATGACATAATAATACTGACAATTAAATAGAACTTTATTTTTTAAACTTTAATTACTTACTATCAAAAAGGTTTTAGTCTCAAATAAATATTAAAAGTAATTGTCTAGATTCAAGTTGTTTTGATCCTTGATTTCATTACCAGTAAGCATAATTTTGTATGCAGATATGTTGGTAGCGATTTAGTTTCCAAAGGTAATAAGTTTCTATGACTGATAAAGGAATCAATTTGAAAACTGGCGAACCTTTTTCTACCCCCACTGTACATTTTATCTCCTCTATTTTATCTTTGTAACAGATCATTTAATTTCATTCTATTCCACATGTAAATTATAAAAAAAGTTCTACTATGATCAATAATAAACAGCGCAAGAAGCACAGTACAAAATAATGACAAATAGGCTAGTGACCCTTTTTTTAAGTGGGCCCCGAATGATTATGTACCATAAAAAAAAATTTTTTCTGAAGCCTATATAACACAGTAAATTTTAAATTACGTTTTTACTTAGATGTCAAAAACGCCTTCGGTCCTGATGGTCTATGAATTATCTGTGCCGCACCGTCACGATTATTGTTAATAATTCAATTACGCATGCATGACATAGCCGACAGTTATGCTTGATTGGTTGCGACTGACGTTTGACGGATTTTAATTATGCGTGGTAATTGTTTACATGAAGCAATATTCAAAAAAATTACGAATATGGTGGATAGAGTTTTTGGCAGATGAAAAAATAAAACATGTTTAAATTGAATTTATATTTATCGAACTTGGTATATTTCGGACTTTTGTACTAAATACTATGCGAATGACACATTATTTTTATTACTTTCGATATGAGTCAACTAGCCTACTGATGGAGAAAAGCATCATCTTTATAACTGACTTTAAAAAAGGAGGTTCTCAGTTGTATATTTGTCCGCGATTATCTCACTATTAGCTGAACCGATTTTGATGAGTTTTCAGAAAAGTATTTGAAAGAATATTATCGTCACACGCAGAAATATATAATTATTCTGCTGATCACATAATTATTCGACTGAACAAATATTTTTTTTTCCGCCCAAATTATTATATTGCTGACGAAATAATTAAGTGGCTGCCGAATTTATTAATTCCCGTTAAAAACCTGATAAATATCAAATGGCGCTGCTCATGATACATAGGCTGGAGGTAAGTGGCGCCACTGCTAGATTGACAAGTTATATTTTTTCATTTGCTATGCTTGCAAATGAAAAAATATAACTTGTCGCCCTGTGGTACAAATCAAATCAAAAATATCTTTATTTCATAGGCTTGATATACAAACACTTAAAAACGTCAATTTATGAATAAGTGAATCTAGCACTCGCTCGGAACGCAGACATCCCCGAGAAGAGCGAGCCAGAAACTCGAGGGTTGCTCTTTTTTCACATTTTTTACAATTCTAGTTTTTTATAAATGTTAGGCTAGTACAATCAAGTGGGTGAACATAGATATTATGAACATAGATTTTTAGCATTATAATCATTATATGAGCATTTCGCCCATTCAGGGACACAATAAAAAAAATAAGACAAACTCAATTACTTAAAGTTTTATTTTTTTACTAAAAAAAAAGGTATAAATGAAATAAAACATTTATTTTTTATTTGTTTTTGAATTTATCTAATGCTTTTTTTGTATCATAGGCAAATCGTTCATTTTTGTAGGCTAAAACCATCAGTGCCCTTAAAAAAATTTAATTGTCTATCATTCTCTCATTTCATTTCTAAAATAGTTGTGTCATGAGTCCGGACACTCGGTACACGAAGCACAATCGCACCATCTATGGCTTCGGGTTGTTCGATCGTGGATAAATAACTTTATGAAATCACAGTAAAATATTTATAGATATTACTCTCGTTTTTTTGTTTCAATCTTGGCACACAACATTTAGCTTCAACTAAATTCATTATTAATTTCATATTATAATGAATCTTAATTTTATATTTTCTCAGTACCGAAAATTATTTTTAATAAAAATGTATGACTAACTATAATTTTCTCAATGTGCACGAATATATATCGCATGGTGAACATAAATTACCTATTTTAAAATTCTACTAAAATAGAAAAAAAATGGACCTGTAGTAACATTGGTAGATTGTAACGTCAAAGACAAAATTTATTTTCTTTTTCAAACATATTTTTATTAATTTAATACCACCTCCAATGAATTTGCGTGATTTAATAACTTTATTTACTTCTGGAAAACCAATTGAAAACCTTTTGATTATTATTGTCTTCTCAAAACTATTTGAGGAGTATTTGAGGAATGGGACGTGTCTGTGGATTTTACACTATGGTAGCTTGGGCCGTGGTTATGCTAAGAGCCGTGCGGGAACTGGTAATTAAAATAATAATTATCTACAATAATAATATACTGTTGTATCTAAAAGATATTATGTACAATACTAGGGTGTTTGGCGGCGAGTGATTCGATTTAGATTTCGATGGAGATGGAGAAACTGTGAGAATACTAGATCTGAAATAACTACTTTTAAAATGATATGAAATGATAGAATAGTTCTGAATAAGCAACATATTCTCATATTACTTACCTATTAAACGTTTCAAAACCTAAAACAATTATTTGCTCCTAGGCTTCTAATGTACGTACCCGCTGTATTAAAACCCCGGCCTTACAATACTCGTACAAAATGGCGGATAGCGGCGCAATGCGCGCGTAAATTTAATGTTGTTGCGTAGCAACGTGACAACAATCCGATTCAACCCACACTCGCAGTCGCAGTAGTATTTGGACGACTATCCTAGATGGCGGTGATAATTATTACAGTTCATTAATTTTTAATATTTACATGAACTTAATGCTCAATCTACAGTGCCTTAGTTATATTTGTTTTGTTTATTTTTCATAATAGTGTGCGTTTCGGATGTAATTTTCTTTAGCTGCAATCTTCTATTGCTTAAATTATTTGAGGTGTTTAAGACATTTAATTAATCATGGTCAACAATTTCATTTTGTTAAATCTATTTTATTTTGGAATGTTCTATAATGTTTGCGCAGAGGACTATGAAATCGACGATAAAAGTAAGTTATTGCCCTGTAAGTCTGTATAACTTTAAGTAGTATCTATAACAAACAAAATAGAATCTCTAACGAAAAAGTATTTATTTGTTGTCTTTAAAAAATCCCCGAAATACTTGCATTTGCCGATAGTTTATAATAACTTTATTACATTAACTATAATAAACTGTTAATTAGCTTATTTTTTAGAAAATTCAGTTTCTAATTTTGTAATAATATTTGAGATACAAAAATAACAAAAAGCTCTACTTTAAACAATACCCCGCATAAATTGATCTAATTCCACGATAATTTTATGTACATGATTACGATTTTAACAATCAAATCAAGGGTCATCATCATCAGATGATTACGGTTGGATGCGGCTCATCTTCATACTTTATACAGGCTAAGTAAATATGCCATGCGATTTACAACCTTACTAGTAAGTAAATAGGAATATATTTTTGTAATTTCTGTCGGGTAGATACACTTCCGGTAAGCAACAATGGACGCAGGCGCAGCGTCCGCGTGAAACCGCCACCATTACGTTCTATTATATGGTTTTTTGTACATTACTGTGTCAGGGACTCACGTGAACCTGCTCATGTAGAGGAAATGTGAAATCATGTAACAGAAACCTATTTACGGCGGTACCGTTACATGGTTACTTCGATATACGTTTAAAAAGCCTTCCTCAAGAATTTACACATCTATTTACCTAGTATGAGTATAGGTTCTGTTCTAGATGACAATCGTAAAACGTTTTTTCGACATTTACATCTTCATTTCTCGGAGGAGCTTGGTGGCGTAGTGGTTAATAAATTTTTGGTTTCGATATCGATATTTGGTGGATGGGCGACCAAAACTTCTTATCTCGAACTCTTCCGTGCTTTGGAAGGCACGTTAAGCCGTTGGTCCCGGTTGCTATTGCAGTTTTTTCTTCCCACCAATCCGGGGCATTGGGTCAGAGTGGTGGATTTACGGCCCCTACTCCCCAGGTGTTTGTTTTCATGAGGACGGCCTGTGCCCAGCAGTGGGACGTATATAGGGTGAGGACCATAACAGCACCTTCATCGGTAATTATATAAAACTGTAGTAAAATACATGGGTAACACTGAGAATTTAAAAAAAACTAAAAACGGCTTAATGTAGAAAGTTCTCCGTTCCTCTCTACACATCGTCGCATTCGATGGAACCACTGAGAAAAACACTCTCTTCTATGGGATTTTCGTACGCTTTCACCGCATCTTCAGGGCTCGTAAAGCGAATACTTTGCGTTTTAGATTTGCCGCCAATTCACAAAAACAAATGACAAATGAATGCAATAATAATATAACATGAGATTACCAGAGGGTTCTATAATTGAAATACAAAAAAAGTTTTCATTAGCAATATTTCTAACTGGTCCGTTCTAAAAATGTTCAGAGTTACCTAGGTATATGGAGAGAAAACGCAATATCCGATTGTTGTATAGTTTGCTATAAATCTCATCAGGGCATCAACAGCCAGTATCGCTGATCCTATATTTTCTTTACAATATTTTTATATCTTCTTCGTTGTTATGCTATGATTATGTTATGATTGTTATGCGTTCAATATCAGGCTGATCGTGGGCTGACCGTATGCTTGCTTGCTAACTTGTAATATAAAAAAATTACCATTTTCCCATAGCATAACCAACTACCTAACGAACAGAAATGCCTTGGATACGCCGTCATCTTCACATTGACATAAAAATGATAAAGTAAAGTTGATGATAACCAATGCCGACTGAATCGATTTTGGTAAGGTGATCAAGAAGTCTACTTATTGCCTTATTGGTTCTATCATCAGACACTAATCTAAGCAGCAAGGCAATAGAATAAACGAGTAATCGTACACATAAAATCTAAAAAATACAATCGCTTTTTAGCTGCAAATGTTCGCGACAAACCTGAATGTTTTGCTAAATTACTACAGAAATTACTTAGGGAAAAGTAAGGCCAAGGAACCTTCAGACATGTCTGATATTATGCTAACTTTATTGCCGTACACATTGTAAATTCAGAACAAAATGTAAAGGCTTGTACGTATCAAATAACTTAAATGAAAAATTATTCTAGTTTTTTAATTGGTTCTAAGTTCATAATTTATATTTATGTGTTACAAAATTGTGTCATATTAGTTTTTAAAATAATTTTAGTCCATCTACTTAGACAAATGTCTATTATGTTGCTACACACGTACGGTGGGGGGTACCTTTCAACCCCATTTATCGACTAGTCTAGTTTAGTTAAAACAAGACGGTTTTCAAACTGCCAAAATTCGACAATCACGAATGCGCTGCATAAATTTTCTTGATCGGAAAAATATGGATAGAAAATGAGGAATCGTGCAAGTTTTCCGTTTATGCCTACAGAGGGAGGAAATGCGTTTCTTTCAATATAAAGTGCCGTGGATGGTACAGGGTGGTCCCACAATACATCCCTGAGGGACTCTGTGTTACAAGGTGCAAGCGGTAGCGTGTTTCGAATTTAGAGATTAAATTTTATTTGGCATTATGTTATTAAGACTTGTAGTAACCATACTTACGATTTGTTTATAAATACAATTGAATACAATTTATAAGTTTTATACTACGACGATGAGTAGTTATCTATACATATAATAAAACATGGCGTCCTCCAGCATGGAGTCCTTCAAAAAGGGCGTGAAAAGGTTTTTTAAGGGTCGGCAACGCGCTGGTGATGCCCTCGGTGTTGCAGGCGTCCATAGGCTACGGTGACCACTGCCCATCTGTGTGGGCCGTATGCTTGTTTGCCACCCTAGTTGTATAAAAAAATAAAAAAAAAAAAACTGTAGAAGTCGAATGTCTTTACATAAAAAAATGTTTAAAAACAAGTTATGGGGGATGTAAAAAGATGAAAAAAACAAAAAATATATATTTTTTTATTTTTGTTTCTCTGTCTGTTTATCTGGACCGATTTCAATGAAATTCTGCATGGTGGTACCTTATATCCCTGGTCAACATCTTAGATACTTATTATTCCGGAAAATTAAAGGGTTCCCGTGGGATAGTAAAAAAAACCATAGTAACCGCGGAGGCAGTCGCAGGCAACAGCTAGCCTATTATAAAATTATTTTCTGAAATATGTTCTGCTAAAATCTTTTTCAGTGTGATTTTGGATATGAGACTTTTTCTAACATTATTTGATTGAATAGTGACATTCTCTATTGCACGCGCAGTGTGAAGAAGTTAGGTACTCTACGAAGAATTAGAAACATAGGTAAAGGTAAGTCTTTGAACATTCTTTTTTTCTGAGCTTGGCGCTGTAATGAAAGCCAAACTTTGCGTTGCCGAATGCTCGATAAAAATACTAATTGGATACTTTAGTTCCTCTAGTCAATCGGAGAATGCTTATGACTTGTTTCACAATAACGTTATGAAACTGTTGTTACTGGAAGTTACAATAAGGGCCAATAAACCATTTTATTCTGGAGATCACGCGATACTGAAACCCGGAAATGTTTATCGACCTGTCACCGAAGAAAATGGAGCAAAAACGAATATACTTTAATCAATGCAATCGGTAGGTACTGTCATCGAGATAAGTGAAGAGTGACTTTTTTTTAAATGTTACTTAAATATTTCAAGAATATTCTTAATAAAGCAATATTTAATTGATCTGAATTAGTCATCAATATTTTTTCCACTGATATAGATTTCTTCGATATTATATGATAGGATAAGTATGGCGTTAGCGTCTTTGAATTACGTTCAAGTTACAAATGTAACCACTTTTAATCAGTATTTTAACAAGCCTTTACAAATAGCGGGGTGATGTGGTCTAAAATGGAGGAATTTAACTTGGTTCTAAGTAAATGCTGGAACGTGCGAAATGGAAAACAAAACGAAGCCTTAAAAAAATTTTTGACGATTTGCCTTGTTCACGCGATTTATCTTCTCTAGGCTAGCCCCACAAGTGTAACAAGAGGTCTTAAATTTATCAGGAGAAATATAGTTGTAGACACCTCTGCATATCCCTTCGCGTATAGAGCCGTGATGTGAAAATTATATGTATATTTTGTTTATTTTTTTGTTTTCTACTTATAAAAAAATATTCTTTATTGTTTACAAACAAAATAACGTACATAATTAAATAAAATCCATTTACCTTTATATGAGATAGTACCCGATAAGAAAATATTTGTAATAAAAATGTTTCACCTTAGTATATCTTTCTAAGGCATTGGTAACTTCATCCGCAGTTTACATGTTGGTGTCTCGAGACCAGCACGAGTACACGCCTCGCTTGGAAGACTTCTTTTGGACTGGTTCGGGAGACGGGCCGCCTCCGCCGCCTGACCCGCCGTACCCATCGCCAGCTCAACCTACACCTTACGTCCGCACTACCACTGTACTAGCTACAGTCTATTTAGACTCCTATCCACAGCAGGTATTACATTAAATTATTTGTAACCTTTTAAGATGTAAAATCAGTAATTCACAGACTTCCTTGATATTTGGGCTTGGTATTTTAAAACAACGCCATCCTTTTGACAGATTTTGCTCTCATAGTTTCTTGGTTCTCCATGCCGATTATTTATTTTATTGTACACAACGAAACAAATATACAGAACACATAGGTAAATTAAATACATACAAACTTATACCTAGAAGAAATCTCTCCGCCCAGCCCACCTGCGATAGGAGATATGGCAAGAACCTAACTGATGCGTGTTCACTATAAATAGGTACATATAATTAGGTTGATCACCCTGTTTAAGTAAGGATTTGATTTTAAATTCGAGCTTGTGTTAAATTCAATTGTATACTGCCGTTTAATTTATAGTATACCATGCACTTTAGGCAGTAACGGACAAAACCACCGGAGAGTGTTTGCTGAACTGTGGTGAGCCGGGCATTCCCGATAGTTTGGAGCCGGAGATCCCTGAAGATCGACGTTATTGGCTCCTAACAGTCATACAGGGCTCTACGCCGGATAGTCTTCAATTGCGACTTGCGAGATTATATCAAAAGGCATTTTTGAGGTCAGTTGTAATGATTTTAATATTATTCGTTAAATAGGTGACAATTTGTTCCTAAAACCTAATAGAATATTATTTATTATAGACAACAAGAACGACATCTAGGCATAATCAAATCATTAGACGCACCTACCTCAAGAAAGAAGCACGAAGTCCATTCCTTCGTTGTTAACAAAGACAATAACATCAACGAAAAGGCATCATACAGCGACGAAGTACCTTATAAATTTGTTAGTGTTATGAGCTCTATGAGTGACCCCGAGTCAGTAACTAATATAATAAGTAATGTTATCGGTAACACTGTAACTTTAAGTACTCCTAATGTTACGTTAAAAGTTTACCCCGATGAAGAATTTGTTGAAATTGATAAAGTGGATCCATCGATTATGAAGGCAGAAATTAAAGCAACAAGGATAAGCGATGTAGAATCATGGGTATTAGCAACACCAACTGTTTTTAAGAGAAAGAGGAAACGAGATGCTTCTGATAAAGATAAAGAAATAGGAAAAAAAGATCTCATTGATATACCGTTAGAAACAGATCCTAATAATGAAACGCTGTTATTTAAAAGGGAAATTATACAACCAGAGCAGCAACCACCAGTGCATGTATACATTCAAAATATTACTGAGGTAAGATACTTTAACAGACACTACTTGGATTGACGATCACAATTGAAACGCAAAACCAATCATCAACATATTCTTCTCATTTTTACAGTCTCCTGAGACAGGTAGTGTTCAGATTGTGTATGTGGTCTTGGTGGGAGGACGTGCTGTGCCCGCGGCTGTGGCAGCAAGAGACATGCGTCTTGTGAGGGACGCAGAGGTTGCCAAGGAGTTGGGCGCTGTTGTCACTACTAAGGCTGAGCGTGAGTACATTTAAATATATGATATCTGTAAATACACTTTGTTAAGTATGAAATGAACCTGCTCATGAGATAGGAATGTAAATAATTTTGAAGTTGATAATATTTGAAAACGACAATATTCCGACTTATTTAAAAAATGAAGAGAATTCTAAATTATTAGTTTAGTAAGATGTTCTTTACCAAAGTTACCCTAACGGGACTACACGCGACGTACATTTATAGTATATAAATACTACTTACTGCCAGACGTTTCGGCTGAGTTACATCAAACATGGTCACGAGCTGACTGGTGCGCGGCGTCGTCTGCTCGGGCGGGCCCGCGATTCTTCTTCTACCCGCACATTATTAATATTGTAGTCACTTCGGCATACCACACTAACAGTATCTGGGTTGGTTTGTAAAGGTACAGTCCGCGGCGTACACTTGTTAATCACTGGATTCCGCGCTGATAACAATTTAAACCCGTCCTACCGATTGAAATCGTGTAGTCCCGTTAGTGTAACCTTTATATACAATGCAACGCGAAAATTTAAAATCTTATATTCTTTACCGACTCGAACTCGGATCTGCCAAATTCAAAAATAAGAGTGATCATGTTAATTTATTTGTTCACACATTATCCGTAGGTACATAGAATTGGGATTCCCTAGTCTCTAACCCCGGATATTACATACAGTCACAATACGGTAAATACAGAGATACAATGCGATTGAGATTTTTGTCTAAAGCATATCAAAAAGTCTATCTACATTAGTACATTCCCATTTTAATTCACACAAGAATTTAATATTATGATATAATAATATGATCGATGTTTGTGATTGTCAGCAGCCTACCTGAAGGCGGCGGAAGGGTTGGAAGGCGAAGCCGAGACGGGGGGAGTTCATGGTGTTGAGCTATGGGCCCTGATCGTGGGAGCCACAGTTGCTGTGCTATTGGTATTAGTGTTACTGGCTCTGTTGTGTTTAGCTCACAGGTAAAGGATAGTCTCTTACTGATTCTACAAACGCCGTCTTATTTATTAGTTTTTATTTTTGGACCTACAGTAAAGTTAAAATTTGCATACTGTTTCCAGAAGAAAGACAATTAAATCGGCGGCGTCTCTTCGGGCTTATAGAAACGAACTAATGCGTGAAGTTGAACGGAACCAGCTCAAGCCAGTTCACGAAGAAAAAGACGGCAGGGTATGAAATATAATCGTAATATAATTTTTAAAGAACATTTGCTAAAATCACTTTTTCAAACGAATAAGTGATACATTTAAGCCAAAAAATAGGGTAAATCTCGGAACGAAAAGTAATAAGTTATCTACAATAATCTACATGTTAAATTCGTATACCTTCATTTCTGACCACAAGTCTTAATGAGGTTTTAGAGTTTTAATTTGGTTTTAACTATGAGTAATATACATAACAGTTTTTTGTTCACAGCTGATTAGTGTTGTTTCACCAAGCCGGACTAGACCCAGCAGTACTCTTCTGCCGATATATAGGGCAGCCAGTGCTTCGAGGTAAAAATTCCCTAAAAAATTTTGTATAGATTATTTAAGTTTCTCCCATCCAAATAAGTATACAATTTTGGATGTTGTGTAGAATCAAATATGCCATTATATTATATTAGTGACATTTTCCCAGCCTAAACCCTATTTTCCAGCTCGTCTACTTCCTCGTCTGGTGTGTCCGAAGTGGCTGCAGCGCTGCGCAGGAGACAGAAGAAGCCTCACGCTCTCAAAATGCCACAGAAGAAGCGAGGTATGTACATCTGTAGGAGTAGTACGCAGATATAGTGGAAAATGATCGCATAATATATGTTATCAACTAGGGACATGAGATAAGTCACTTTACCTGTAATTTCACCTCTTGTCTTTATTTTTCAATTGATAATCACCTTTGCAAACAGACTCTTGTTGTACCTATAGTTTTCTAATAACTTTTGGGTAGATGTATCCGAATTCAATTCTTTTTTCACAAAAAAGTATCATATTTGAGCTGCAAAGAAAGTTTAGTCTATTAGATCTAAGTAAACTCCTTATGAAAAAGAGATCTAAGGATGCTTTTTGTTTGCTTTATCTAGATTAATTTAAGCTGGCTTATATTTTTTCCTTCCAGTAGGCACAACAGATAGTTTACTGGAAGCCGCCGGCGTCGAAAGCTCGGACAGTCAGCCGTCGGCGCCGCAGACGCCCACGTCTTACCTTTCTATGCCCTCTGTTAATGCTTTCCCAAGGTACTGTATTCACAGTATTCAATACAATGGCTAGTCATTGGGAGAAGAATACACATATAGATAGGATAAGACAATATAATTTTAAAGCTTAAGAAATTGTTCTTGTGAAAAGATTTGATTTAAGTGTCACAAAATACGATAATTTATGGTATGTCGGTTTAAGTGATGAAGGATTTCGGTGTTAGTCCCATGCATAATGGTTTGTACGAATGTTTGAGGCTTATGGAATACATTACATCGAAGTTATAAAATCAACATAAATAATAAAACACCCAAATTCACGAAGCAGTAAACACTCAACTATTAAAAACAGTGATAAGTATAAAGCCAGTGAATGTAAAGATCTATTTATTATTGACATTTAAATTATAATTACACATACGAACTGCAAATATAAATCATTCCGAATGAGACTAATCGCCAATACTGAACAAAGTAATCATAAGGGACCATGCTCAAATGTGATGTCACAAATAAGTCTTCAAATTTTTTTAAAAGTTTCCCTTGACTTCGCACAGGGGAAACATTGTGGAACCGCTCTCTCGCATCTTGGAGCCAGTGTCGGTTCGTCACTTGGACGTGGATTCTCCTGTGGCTAGTCCTCGGGGCCGCGACCTTGTGCCCAGAAGACAGATGCCTTCCCAGCTAGTCCGGCTAGGCAGCATAGACAAGGACCCGGGCGTTATAGGACCTCTGGTCTGGGATCTACACTGCCAAAGGATAAGGGATGGTAATACTGATTCTTTTTCTTCCTCTCCAACATTTCCTGTATCACTATCTTCACCCAAACATTTAAATAATATCAGTGTAATTTTTAATATCAGTTTTTTTCAATTCCACTTTTTACATCGATAGTACCCCAGCAAATTATGTTATTAAAAACCTGTACAGTCACATGTAAATATATGGATACAAATTTGACAGGTAATGGTCCCTAATCGCCTCTAATAGGAGTCACAAACTGTCCAAAGTGTATAAGTACATATTTTTTGCACGTGATTATTATGTTACTTAATTATTTACAGATGTATAATTGAAAGATTTTATTAGATAATTTTTGTTTTGTTACTTTATTCAGTATGTAAGGAATTCGCTTCGTTACATACTGAATAAAGTAACAAAACAAAAATTACGTAGGTACTAAAATTTTTCTATTGTATATTTTTTGTAAGCTAGGACAAATTAATTATTATTGATTGATTTTATATATATTATATATTAATATAATATGTAAAGTATATATAGTATTTAATGTTTCATTTCATAGTGTCTCCTATCGCCGCAGGTGGGCTGGTAGAGATTTCTTTAGGAATAAGCCACACCCTTTGTACTTTCTATTTTATTTATGGTTGTTTTTGTTTAATTGTTGTGTACAATAAACTAATAAATAAATAAATAAATAAATCATACTTCAGTGAAAGCCAGTTGTTGTTCTAGGCTCGAAGCCCTCCAGTCCCGCCAGGCCAGTCCCCGGGTCCGCGAAGGCAGAGCCCTCCCGCATGCGCCAGCGGTTCAATGAACTCATGGACGACGCGTTCACGCTGTTCGGTAGTGCAGGCTCTGCTCATTCCCGGGATACTGCCACCGTCGACTCTGATAGGGACACTACGGACAGGCGGAAAACTGGTAGGTTGTAGTTTAAAACGTTTTTGTTTGTCCTGCCTGTTCCCAATTCTATTGGGTCCTTACCTATGAAATTGGTGTTTTAATTCTGTCTTAGCAATTTGTCCGTAACTATTAAGTTTCAGAACATTCTTATAAAATAATTGCCTCTTCTAAAAATAGACCATATATTTGAGCTCGTATTATTTAATTTGATAATTTTTTGTAAGTTTAATTGTGTTAAAATTAGACACAAAAACAATTATTTTTAACTGCCTCCCGAATACATCATTTGATTTGCATTAACATAAAAACGATGAATAATTTTTATCAAGCGTGTTCACACACATATTGCTAAAACTTGTCTAATGATACATGCCAAATATTATTATCTCTGGATTTTTCGTTGTGAAGAAAACTGATAAAATGTTAGTATGTAAAATGCAGACATCCCCAAAATCTCCATACAAAACACCAATTTAATAGGTAAGGACCTATTATTCAGGTCGGCGCAACATGTCTTCTTCCAATTTCTTCTCTTACTCGCCAAGTCAACACTCACTCCCGTCCTCGTCATATCATTTATACAATTCATCCATCTTTTCTTAGGTCTTCCACTCCCCACGCGCCCATCTCCGTACGCCGGTCTCAAGGCGTTGCCATCTCGAGAGGTTCGGGTTCGATCCCCAGTGGAGGCAAATGTTTGGGTGATGAATTTTCAGGCATTTGTTCTCCAGTCTTGGATTGGCTGTTTATATATATTTACATATATTCAGGATATTTATATGTATTTGTCTATTAAATAAATTTATCCGTCATCTAGTGTCCGTAACGCAAGCAGCATTAGTTGCTTAAAATGGGGTTAGTTGATTGGTGTGAATGTTAAAAGAAAAAAAACTTTCCTGGAGACATGATCATTCTCCCTCCTCATTACACGTAAAGTGCAGTTTTCAGGATTATTTACGATTATAGCATCGAAGATTAGGTAAAGGCATAGGCCCTACCGTTCTTTGGTACGAAGGCCTGTTCCCAATGTGGGACGTATCTAGACTACGTCTCTATGATAGAAATATCAAATAATATTAAAAATTAGCTTAAATTACATTACTTTTGGAATAATTCTATTTAAGTCTGTTTTATTACAAAAAGCCATGTGTATGACAACCAAAAAAATATTTTAAAGTTATTTAGATATAAGTTTTTGGTACTGTAATCTTTTTGTATGAAATAAACATTATTATTATTATTAATTCCCTGGATGGAGAATCGACAGTAACTCAAGCTCGCAACGAAAATGTCCGCCTGCCCGGCTCGCGGGACCCGGGCCGAGGCAGCTCTGCTGGACCCGGGTATGTTTTTTATTTGCTTTGTTTTCTATTTGTTACATGGCTTGCCGAGATCAAGGCGTACCTGGTGGTAAGGAGTCGCCGTAACTGAGATCACTGAATTCATATTTGAATAATTATCATCACGCCTCTATCCCTGGAGGGGTAGGCAGAGTTGTAAACACCCTCGGTTCGCCAGCTAGTCACCTAACTCGATGAATATGAATATGCTGTTCCAAACAAATACCTAACCACCAGCCAAGGTGAGTCCTAACCACTGGGGGTGGATTATTATATTTTCGAACATCCGTACTTAAAGTTATTTGTATTCTTAAGCATATCTCTCAAATCTGTGTTCTTAAGTAGAATAATAAAGATTATTTTCGTACCAATTGCTCAAAAAATGTGACATTCTATGCCACAAAAAACATAACAATAGTCATTTTTAATCTGTTAAAAACAGGGAAAGAAAATTGTACTGAATTTCACTCATCCTCTAGAGGAAGAATGTGATTTAAATTTGGAATACTTACCGAAATTTATACTGAACTACATCTGTGCTTACACCATTGAGTTTGTATATAAAGCATTATACATCTTTTTGAAAAAGGAATACGCATTAAATAAAATTACTAAAGCCGACGAGGCCGTATGAGCTTGATGCCTTTGCTTTTTCGACAAAAAAATATTAGTCTAGGAATTAACCGCGTTTTTGTTTTCTTTAAGTACATAAACGTTAAGTTTATTTTAATTTGTTTTAATAAATAAGTTAATGTTCTAAAAATACGTTACGATGTTAAATGAAAGCGACAGTGATAGTGAATTGTCGGTATACTATCTACAAAGTATCTACAATGAAACGCAAGTTCCTCAGACGCAAGAACAGAGAAATACTCAAATCAACTCATCAACAATAAATGTACCAACTCTCTCTATCCAATAATTGGACCAATGTTTCGAATGTTAACTTTTACTTTTAATTGTCATTATTTTTAATAAATGCTTATTTCTTAATATTATTGAGTAAATTTTTTCGCAAATGGTACGAAAAGTAGAGTATTTTCCTTGGTGATAAAGCTGTCTTAGGCCCGTATTACGGAACTAAACTCAAGCGTAGATCTCTGCTTGAGCACTGTTAGAGAGGGATGGCGCTTTAGATCCCACACAGCGCCATCCCTTTTTCGCCAACTACGCTTGAGTTTGGTTCTGTAATACGGGCCTTAGTCTTGGGTGAACTTAAATCCCTCGCTACACTCAGGACTCGTCTTGTTAAAGACTTGTCGTGTTAAAAACTTAAATCCCGCGCTTCGCTAGTGATTTAAGTTTTTAACACCCTCGCTACGCTCGGGAGTAAACCTCGAGTCCTTCGATACGCTCGCGATTTAAATCGTCACCCGCGACAGAAGACACTGCTTTATCCCCTTGGTTAATAATCTACTATATTATGCAAATAATAATAATTAACCTCATACAGGCGCGAGCCCGGCGCGCTGCGCCCGCGCACGTCGGCGCCGCGCCCCGCCGCCCGCGCCTGGGGGCCCGCGCCGCCGCACGTCAGTGTTATGCTACTCTGTTACACGTTACATGTACACGCGCTCTACGGCAAAACGTGCGATCTGACTTGCAGCCGTAATGCACCTGAACATGGACACACTAGTCAACTTATTAATACAAGTTCCTATAGTATAGTAGGTAGTAATAACTAAACAGTAGCCCCCAATTGTTATATACTAGTTATACATACATCCAATACGACTTATCTCCGAAGGGTTAGTCAGAGACTAGGCAGAAGCACCGCAAAAGCAGTCCATTGCCACTGCACGAAGTAGTGACTGCACTCAGCGTGACAGGGGGTGAGCCCGGCGCCGCTATAAGCTATTGGATGTTTGTGCGAGTTCTAAGTCCATTAGTCATCTTTTACAACACCCAAGGGAAGAGATGGGTTGGTAGTATTCTTTTAATGAGCCGCTACCACACGGCTCTATAGTCCGTCTCAATCAAAGTTGCCAAAAAGGTAAACAAAACAAAGGTAATGTTTCATCTCTAAAATGTTTTGTTATGACTGTAGGTAACTGAAATCAATTGAAACGGACAACAATTGTTACCGTTAATTATATTTACGTGCCAATGTCCATGTAAAAAGTGTGATTATTGAATAACAAATTCGGTAAGTCGGCTTTTTTGTTTATATTTTTGGCAACTTGGATTGAGACATACTATACACTAAAAGGTTATAAAGTTAAAGCTACCAAAGTGTATTAGTAAAAAAAGGTCCCAAGATAGTTCAATTCAAAGTATAATACCTTTTTTATACAATAAATATATAATTTCCATCCTTTCCTACAGTCGATGACGTCATCCCGCGTCCCATCACTGCCGGCAGTAAACGCGGCTCTCGTGGCCTCCGACAGCAGATTGCCCGCAGAGGACCCAGCCTTGCCGCTCATATCGGCCATCAAGTCAGAAATACAGCGCGTCAGAGAACATGCGCATAAGCCTGACACATAAATAAGACATACCTATAACTCTTAAAAATTTTGGTCGAAATGGTAATTGCAACCTGAATTGAGAACGCCATTTTATTTAATTATAGTAGCGTCGGTTGAAAATCACTTATTGTTCTATTCAGTTTGCCGGATACAGCGCATGATATAATTTTGTAATTTCGCTCCCAAAATAACATTAAAGGTAGCGTTTATTTTATTTATAGTAATATCCATAGATATTACGTTAACCTTTGACTTTCAAAAGAAATTTCCTTTTTCCCATAAGAAAATATATCGATCTCTCTCTTCCTCTGCCTTCTAGAACGCGTGTTACACACGGTCAAAGATTGAATTTAGTCGCAAAAAAACACTCTCAATCAATAACATAACTTGACATTGACAATACAATCATGGTTGACTGGTAGAAAAAGCCTATGGCATTAAGTCCGCCAATGTACACCAAATGTACTAAAGTTTAAATAAATAATCATAATGGCGACACTTGATCCAGTGTTTGGCCACCGGGGCAGATAAGTTTATGGCATTATACACAACTATTGCTCCTCATGGCTGTAAATAACAGAAAATAAATCAATAAGTTTTCTAGTTTATATATAAGACTCACACCAAAATGTGTCCTAGTCCATCGTAATAAGGTTCAATTCTGGAAAAATATGTTACATTGTTCCGATATCAATTTAATTTCTAAAATATTGAATACCATGTGTTTATGAATTATGAAAGATCGATGAAATATTAAATTTAAACATTTTTATCTAGTTTTACACATGTTTTACCATTAGATTGATATTATTACTTGTATTTGTGGTTCTGTTGATATGTTTCTAGGGTTATTTCTTTTATGGTTGTTTATTATTGAATCAATTTGATTCAATGCCAACGTGTACACCTTAGTATGTAAGCTTAACATTTTGAAATCGTGTTTATGACTTTGTAATAAAATTGTTTACAGATTATTTTTTATCTTATTATTAAAATGTGTTATTGTGTGTAAATAATAAGTCATGTTATATTGTATGTGCAATCTTTATTTTGTACTTAGTTAAAATTATTCGCAATACAAAAATCTACATTCCAATTTCAATTTTATATTTACATATTTTACAACTATAAAGAACCAAGGATAACATACTTTTGATAAAAGACAACACGCATATACAGATAAAGTTTTAGTAACATACAACTACATTAAACAACAGCAGAACTAAAGTTTACCAAATATATCGTCTTCAGCATACATACGTCGCCCTGCTGGGCACAGGCCTTCCTCATGGAGAAGCACATGAGGAGTATGGGCCGTAACACCACCACGCTGGCCCATTGCGGGTTGGTAGAAACGGTTGAAAATCAGAGCATTCCGTTTTTGTTTTTTTTAAATTAAAGTTTGCTTTTATTGCAAATAAGATATTTTAAATATTTAAGGTACTTGTCCTCCAGGGCCCATGAAAATTTTTCCATCATGTAGGTACAATATGTACGATCATACTATAAACATTATACCAAGGAGCAATAATTATTACATAAGAGTAAAAATTACTAAAAATCCTACAGGAAATTGATAATGTGTACAAAAAATCTAACCTTTGGATTCAAAACAATAAATTACAATTCTAATGTGGAAGATCGCCAGAAATTAAGGAGATTCTCACACTAAGCCGCACGACGGAACGTTTGTGCGTGACGACGGCCTCCTGTCATACAAGCTATTCGACAATCACGCACGACTGGGCGTACCATACCTTGCAGATATGTATGTTCGGGTAAAATCTTGCAACTCAATTTTGAAGCAGACATCTTTAACCGATTGAGCTGAAATTTTGCAACATGTGTAAATAGGATGACAATGCAATATTATTATGACTTGGAGCTCATCTGATGATGGAGCTGGAAGGTGGCCATAGGAACTCAGTAATTGAACAACACAATGCCATCAAGTTTGGGCTCGTTTGAATCGCCTTAACGAGTACTTTGGCTTAAACACTAAAAAGTTAAAAATTAAAATTAAAAAATCTTTTTAATAAACAAGCTTTTATTACTTTGTTAAATAAAGCGTGTTACATTTTGATGGAACATTGAAGAACATTTTTTGCAATCACAGTGTAACTTTTATTTAACAAATTAATAAAAGCTTATTTTTTCAAAAAGGTTTTTTATTTTTTAGTGTGTTAAATTGTGCATAGACGGCTTAAGCGAACGAACATTGATCAAATTGGGGACGTTCCAAGGGCCAGGTCAAACGCCAGGTCAAACAAATCGAAGCGCATGTATGAGGCAAGTAATGAGAGTAGAACAAGCGAGGTGTGTGCCGGGATCGTAGCAAGTGGAAATCTGTAATGTCTGCCAACCCCACCGGGAAAGAGGTGTGATTTTATGTAGGTAGATTGTGATAGTTTTATACAACATTAGAAAATGCATCAGCGCATCAACGCACGACGCGTCGTGCGGTTCAGTGTGGGAATTTTCAGGAAGATTTTTTTTAGATTTCAAAATATACAAAAATCTTCAACTAAATATTGGGTCCTTACCTAGGAAATTGGTGTTTTTTTCTCTCTTAGTATTTTGTCTGTAACTATTAAGATTCAGAGTATTCCTGAAACATAATTACCTCGTCTAAAAAAAGACTACATTTTTCTCTCTTTTGATTTGTTTTGATAATTTGTTGTAAGTTTAATTGTGTTAAAATTGGACACGGAGACAACTCTTTTTAAGTGCTTCCCGAATACATCATTTTATTTGCATTCACTTAAAAACGATAAATATTTTTTATGAAGTGTGATATTACACATATTACTAAAGCTTGTGTAATGATAGATGCCAAATATTATTATCTTTGGCTTTGTCGTTGTGAAGAAAACTGAATAAATTTTAGTATGGAAAATGCGGAATTCCCCAAAATCTCCATACAAAACACCAATTTCATAGATAAGGACCTAATATTACAATAAGGTTATAAACTATTTCATAAATGATATTGCAATGTTCTTTAAGGCATGTATGTTTCCATTGTTAACCATAAACTGGTTTTTTACTTGTCTAGCATGGGCATGGGACAAAACTATGCCCCTAAGTATTTATAATTGAACTATTTCAAAATTTCGATTTAATTTACAATAACTCATAAGTTTACTGACATATTTCTATAATTAAAATTTGGATAAAAGAAAAGAGTTTTATAATAGAATAAAAAAATAACAACACTGTTTAAAAAGTTATTTGGCTTTAGGAAGAATATTTTCTTATATTATTATTATTACTGGCAGTTGAAATTATTATTACAATCAAAACAATACATACAATGAAAAAAAAACTACGTATTAGTCACTTTCACGTAAAAGAAATGGAAAAGACCGGGACATGAAGCAAAGAAACTGGTAAGCATTTCCACAAACTGGTCCAAATAATCATATTTGATAATGTGAAAGCAGGAACTTATTATACTACTTGGTTGCTTTGTAAATAGAACAAATCTCTGATATTTCAGTTTAGTGTCCTGAGTTTGATTTAATTATAGGCATTTTTGTAAAATATTCATAATAGAATGACAGTCAAAGAAATGTAAGTTCCTCCAATACCTTGAAAGGTAGTTTACTCAATACAAAAATATACCTAGTTTATTTTGAGAATGAAAAATGTGGTGAAATTTGAGCCTCAGGAAAAAATTTCACTTATGCAAGTGAGATGTAAATCTCAGTCAAAAATGCTGAAGAACATAAACTATCCACTCCACCACAAATAAAATTAGAGTATAAATAACTTAAATATAGGGAATATTCAACGATTCAACAAAATATTTTCAGTGCATACCACGATTTCTTCGCTCGACAACCATTTGCACCGCATGGTGACTTAATTAAATATGTAATTATTTACAACACATGTAGAACGCTACGTCGATTGTAGGGGCGCGAGTCTTCGCCATTGGTTGGGCTGTCTGTCTGATGTATCCTCTTCCTGGAAACAAAAAAGGAGTTCTTTTATTAAAATGATTATTCATTGAATATCGCTTGCATCAGTCTGGGTGCATGGCAACAGGCTTACCCCCTGTTAAATGAGGATGTCAGGAAAAATGTAAGTGTTTACACCACTGCCTACCCCTTAAGGGTTAGAGGCATGATGATGTTCGTTGGTGATGACATTTTGGTGGAAACAACTAAACGTAGCTCCGTGGTCGAGTGGTCTGTATGCCGGTCTCAAGGCGTCGCCATCTCGAGAGGTTCTGGGTTCGATCCCCGGTGGGGGCAGATGTTTGTGTGAACAGGCATTTGTTCTCTTGTTATATTCTGAATATTTATATGTATTTATCTATTAAATATATTTGTCCGTCATCTGGTTTCCATAACACAGGCATTAGTTGTCTAGTATGGGCTAGTTGATAGGTGTAGGTGTGAATGTCTCTAAGTCAATCATTGCGCCAAGCAAATCTTTCAGAGTTGGTTTTTAACATTTTGATATATTCAACAAAGTCAGTACTTCTAGTGAACTGTATCACAAAAATTTTTGTTGCAAAAGACCAAGAAATTGTTTTGTAAAATTGTGATACAAATTACAAACATAACCAAATCAGTTATTGGAATAAACATAACTTTATAACAATAACAAATATGAAACAAACCTGTATTATTGTGATGGAGACTGTGTCTGGTTTCATGTCTTCCATATTCTTTAAATCCTCAGAAATCTGGTCTGAGTGGTCCATATTCCTGAAAAAGTAAAAATTATTATTTATTAGATAAAGAATTATTTAAAAAGTTAAAAAATATGATTTATCTTTGTTAGCGTAAAAAACTACTTAGTTGAATTATGATGCACAAAAAAATGTACTTCTTATCAAGAGCTGTCAGCATTTACGGCTATTATCACTAAGTATGAGTCTACTTAACTATGTATAAAACTACTTAATGATGATTTCATTAAAACTAGAGTAATTATATATTTTTAACAATAATTGTAGTAATCCTTTTTTACATACTTCCTACTACCGGAGTGAAATCTGCCTCCTTCCCCTCGTATTCTGTTCATAGCGTGACGATGCCTCGACTCATGTAGATATTTCTAAAAAAAAATTCTAATTAAAACACAAGAAAACAAATATCGTAGAATTACTAGATTTAGGGTGAGTTTTTGATCTGCAGTAATAGTTAACTCAATAGTTAAAATCTAGACCAACAGCATCAATGGAAACGTCAAAATGTATGACGTCAACTTGACAAGTTGTCAAGTTTGCGTTGAAATTCGAAGCAATATGCAAGCTGTGCCGCCAGCCGCCATTTTACTAATCTCAGCGTTGTGTTGTGATTAAATTGTCTATGATTATTTAACTTTATTCATATTTGAAATTCGACTATTGTACAAGCTGTCATATCACGACATCATTCGTGCCAGTGTCCATATTTTAACCTACTGGTCAACCTGACCACGGACCAAAAAACCGTACCGATTTATTTTACTACCTTTGGATAAGTTTCTGATAAATAAATTTACTGTTATGGAAAATTTTCAAGTTAAAAAATGTCTAGAAAATCCTACTGAAAACACATACACCTTAAAGACGAATCATGGTTATACACACTTTATTATTATTTGTCATCCTGCAGTATCCATGTGTATGTACCAATAAATGACTCGAATTTGATAATTTGAATATTACATAGAAAAATTAAACGGAATTCTGTTTATTTTTAATGTATCATTCAGAATATGGCTCTAGAACATTTCCTTACCGGTCTCTCCTTAGGTATCTTGCCCTGCTCGTGTAATTTGGCCCTTGCAGCCCTCCGCTTAAGTATCCTTTTGTATTGTCTCGCGTTGACGTACAGCAGAGGCTCTTCATCGGAGCCCGCGGCGGAGGAGCACGCCCCTTCAGAGGAGGCCGCCCCACTGTTGCTATTGTTGCCTGCAAACTGAACATTCACTTATGGTATTTAAAAAAAATCTATATTTTTTGGGACCAGATGCAAATGTCAAAAAAGGTAAAAAAAATCGTGAAAGAATAAGACAACGCCATCGACAAAACCACCGAGAGGCCTTATTAGATAGCAAGAAACTCATCAAAAACATTCAACAAAAAATCGCCTCATTTTAAGATGTTAGTTTTATAGTTAAAATGAGAAGAGAATTTCTCATTTTAACTATAAAACATTTCAATTGATCTCGGCAATTTCTACAGCAATATAAAATAATAAAATTTAAATGCAATAAAATTGTGCTGTATGGAATAAGTCCCCTTGCTTTTCCTAATCCAGGGAGAATTCAATAAAAAATAAATTAAATAAATCAAAGCATTTTTTGTTATGTTTTTAGTAAATAAAGGCTATTAAATTTTGGCTGAACCATGCTCAATGCCTTAGAACAATCTAATGATTAATGTATTTATGTAGCAATGAACAAACAAAAGGGCTGTATTATTGCTATTATTGTATTATCCTATGTTTATAAACACTTACCATAACAACATTGGGCTGGTTGACTAATTGTTGTTGCTGGACTGCATTGCCGACTCCAGCCACTTGTACTAAGTTTCCATTTAAGTTAATAACTGGAATTTAATGTTTAACATATTAGTATTATATTTTAATGAGTGTAAGAAAGGTAGGAAATTAACAAAGTATGGATTTGTCCACTTCAAGTTAACAAACAAACAAGGCATGTTAACAAATGTTTAGGATGATAAAACTTATTAAGACTAATTCTGGACTATTTTATTAATTACACAACCTCATAAACAAATAGAGCTTGCTTATGCATGTCATGGCGGCACTTCACTTGGCGTATCGTGTTCGCGTATTTGCTATATTTGTCCAAAAACGGCCATGAGTGGGCGGTCGATTTGAGAATTTGCATGAATGGTGCTCACAACTCTGGTTTCCGTCCACTTGTCGGTTTTTGATCACACATCAAAGGATTGTTTGAGTTGTTCGCCCGATAACCAAGTGGAGTGCCGCCATCAGGCTCTTTAAATGATTTTCAATCCTAATAGTTACAGAATATGGTGCAAAACTATAAATATTTGAATGTTTTAATAGTCTTGTCGAGTTATAGACTATACTTGTATCGTGATCATAAGTAGAGATATAAATGTAAACCTTATTGTACATTAACCAATCGTGTGATGGCGGCCATCTTGGCAATTAAGCGATATGTGTCAACCTACTTCCGCACTACTTCTGGTTTACTTCCGGCTTCCGATAAAATTACGATTTTCATGAAACTTTGTATGAAGACTATATATTAAACTTATATCATTAAAATCTTTATTAAATAAGCTATCCGGATATGTATAATAAAGTATAGTTTTATGCTACATCAAATTGGTGGAAGTAAGAGAAAGTACTTTTATCCTGTTTTCTACATTTAGTGTAAAATTTATAAATAAAAGCGTCCAGTACAAGATTTTTTGATAAATGTACATACAGAAATACATTCTTCACAATATTAAACACACAGAATTAATCTCTAACTTTCCACAGTGAATTAGCGCCCAAAAGGATTGTCAATTCATTTCGAAGGCAATACCTGTAGGTGGATGAATAATCTGCAATTGATCCACCTGTGGCTGAGCACTGGCTGTTGGCTGGTACAGGAAAGTCTGCCCATCGGGGGTCTGAACTAACTGCATAGGTTGTAAGTTGCTTCCAGCACCTATAGAAATTAATAACATTCGCTTAATTTAATTTTAATTGGAAAGTAGAAACAGAAACACATCATGAATCCCTACGATATAACACTCCTGTAACCCCGAAAAATTCTGCAATTTATGCAGGAGCTGGGACTAAAGGGGAATTAATAAACGGAGCTATAATCAAAATAGATCTACAAGGTTGAGGTGAAGGAAAGCCTGCTTGAGAATAATAATAAGTTGTTGAAGTAAATGTCCTGCAGCAGTTTGACTTGCTATATAAGCTAAGGAATTACTGGATAACTATTCTCTAATCATTTAAGTTGGAACCAAACAAGTCACACTAAGACGAGAAACATTATTGTTAAAATTAAGTTATTTGGGTTAGTTTTATTAATGGACATCAAGTATTGTAGTTCAAGAGATAGTTAATTAGAATTATTATAAAGCATTTAAAAGAATCAAAATTAGATACTCACCCTGAAGACTAGATATTGGCACAACTTGTAGCTGCTGCAACTGCTGACCACTAGGGGTGGCAACCTGTTAAAAAATAAAGCATAAATAGCACAAGATTTAGTTTCTAACATAGTGGTATATTTTTAATTAGTTACTTATGTGAAATCAAATGAGATTATCATGCATGTACATAAAATATTTATGATTGTTTTTGAAAAGTTGGTAATAGAATAATAAATAATACAGATATTTGAGTCTAGATAACAGTTGATTTTATACACTCCTATTTTAATTTAAAAAGGCCAAGATTGTTTACCAATTGACACAAGTTGGAATTCTTTATATGTTCAAATTATTTTATAAGGACTTCATTTAAAATTGTAATTAAGAATAATATTGATACATTTCTACATTTATATTGTATGATACTACTACCTGGATTTGCGGTGTCCCAATCTGATAGCATGAACAGAAGTTACAGGACATAAATAATTGAATACTGATTCAATCAAAACATAATAAACATAATCCAAAAAATCTTTCTTAAAAATAAAAAGAGTAAGAAACTAAGTGCACATTAAGTTTTTCAACTACTTTTGAGCAAGTTTTGATATTTGTAACATTCATCAGATCAGTTTAATGCAAATTATAGGAACATATTCTGTACTATAGTCTATCCATTTTGATCTGAGACAAAAGGTAAACAAAGAATTTGTGGTTCTAAAACTTTTTATCCAATTCTGGGACAAAAAAAATATGGGCTCTAATATTTTCTAATAAAATAGGTATAGGCGAAGCCATATTTATTATCATTATACCAATATCATCATTGAAAATAAACATTATTTATTTTTTAAATGAAGTACCTCATATTTTACACTGTATTATGTATTAAGTGTATTTAAACGCAAGCTATATTGCTTTCATCCAAATGATAATAAATAAGGATGAAAATAAAAGAATGAGGAAATGTATTAAGATAATGTTAGTTCAAAAGGTATCATGAAAATGTCATGATGTCATCTTCATTTGGAAGTATTTTAAATGCATAAAAGTTTGAGAACACCATTCTTTTTAGGTATTTTTAATAGCAAATATGAATTTATTAATCTAAACTTACATCAAAAAAATATAACATTAATGAAAAAATATCGAAAATGATTGAAGGTGACAAGTAATTGCTTAATTAACTTAATTTGAAAAGTCTGTATCAATAACATATTCAATAGTTGTATATTTTTGACAAAACCATTCGGCAATGAAGTAACGACATCATAAAGAACCCTTTTTATGGTTTGTTTACCTTTTGTCTCAGATCAAAATGGATGGACTATAGACATAAACATCCCGCTCTTACATCAACTTGTTCATTACAAAAATATTGAAATTATTGTTTTTATCTGTTTCATCAATGTGTCTATCTAAAGTAATCAGCACTTACAATCATGATAAGAACAACTTGTCAAAGAAAATAAAATATAGTAATATTATATTATGGAATATGACACACTTTATAGGCTATATTGTCTTCTACTTCTAATAAATTTTTTTTGGTTTTTTATTATTCATTGTAGCTCTGTTGACTGGATTAGTCTTATACTAGTTTCAACAGTTTTGCCTACTTTAAAGCCATGTATGATGTTTGAGCCATAGGTTCAGAGTATAAAAAGGAGAAGAAAGGGAATCAGGTCTATACTATACCCAGTCAAAGATCAACCTCATCATAAGCATTAAGGTAGGAATTTCTTTTCAGAATCCCTCTGGAGTAATGAAGAGTAACCAAATCCTTTATCTACTGCTCTAAGCACCTACCTGAATAGCTGGGGCTGAAGAAGGAATTGCATGTACCACTATTTGTTGGCCATTGGGCCCCTGTATCATATGCGGCGAACTGTTCATTTGGAGTACTTGCAACTGTTGCCCATTTACTGTCATCACCTGGGCTCCGTCTGAACTTTGTATCTGTGCGTGTTCCATAATTTACCACTGCAATAAAAATAATACAGGTTCCGCAATGAACTCGGAAATCAGTATTTCTGTCCCTAATTGACAATACTGTGGCCTCTTAAGTAGGATCTAATTGTGTTGATCAAGAAGAAAACTTAATGAGGAAGGGACTAAAAGCCGCAAAAGTTTTAGCTGGCTATGAGATAAAATTAAATAAGTTCTTGTAACAAAAAAGCAACACGTCATTACTTCGAGGACATAGCAAACGCAAGCAAAATGGCTGCTTTCCGTATAATTTCGTCCCAGATAGCTCAAAGATAAATTACTCGGCAACCCCTATTTATTATTGTAAATAAATATTTTCACTACACAAAAGTAAATTTGCTCAAAATCGTAAACTTACATTGGATACACAGATTAGAGAGATATGTCTAAAGACAGATAGGAAACAGACCCAATAGAGGGCAAGCGTTAGTGAAACGTCAAACGCCCAATCGTGGTAACGTCTCAAATTATCGACTCGTGATTTTATCGATATCGATAGTATTGTGGTTATCGATATAAATGATACAGCACTACTTACTACATTTTGGTTTTCTTGGTAGGTATTGGATTATAAAATAAAATCGCAACAAATTTAATATTATAAATTATATTTAATATAAAAACAGTAAAACAAAAAATACAATATCATTGTGAACATCAAAAGCTATGATCCTTTGCCTTATTATTTTGAAAAAGAAAATGTTTTAAATTTAAAACATTTTCATGCTTTAAAATAGTCTTGTGCTTAACCGGACACTGTTAGGTACGCACTGTACTAGTACTATTCCGAAAGTGTACTAGTACACCTTAATAGTACAATAGTACTATTAGTAAAATGACTCTTAAGTTTAAGCGCTAGGCGCGCACTGCGCGCAGCTTAAGATTCCAGTACTAATAGTACTATTGTTTGTACCAGAATGAATTACACTTGACTTCCGTCCGTAGATTCATATAGCGCCCGGCGAGTACACTCATAAGTACAACTAAACACAAAAAAAAAAACAAAAAAAAAAAAGCAGTCGCGGTATAAAGTTTTAAGTCTTAAATAATAAATAACACAACAACTCATAAACAATCCAATAAGGATGCGCAAAATTGGTTCGTTCAAATTTCAAATCATCGTTTGGTTGCGAGTCCAGCTAAAGACGATTTTATTACATATACATTAAGAACTAAAATAGTGTGCTGTGATTCGTATAAACGACCGCCACTCGGACAGAGCGGATGATTTGCTTGCTGTCTCGTTTATTCGCACACATCTGATATCGTGCTTATTCATTCGGACAATCAGTACGCACGCCTTATGAAAGCAGGTAGCACTTTCGCACTATTCGTACTCGAGTACTAACAGTACTACTGTCCGATTACGGTTTAGCCCTGGGTAACGTTTCTTCTAGTACAGTGCCGAGTAACATAACCTATTAGTACGTAGTACGCGTACTACACAAGACTACTTTAAAATAATACACACACACACAGAATGGCAGATTTGATATCAGGCTGGCGGCTCACTAACTTTCCGAAATAACTCTGGATTTCGAAAACCACTCAACTTTAAATGTTTATGTACAATCATCACATTCCTTTCATAGGAAAAGAATCACTTTTGATTGTGGTACACCCGTCATTCTGATGTTCACAAATCTATCAAGTAATAATTACTTATATGATATAAAATGTAATCATTCAGTACTATATAACAAAACTTAGCATTGTCTGGTATTACTGGTTTCAAAATTAATTATAAAATTCCCTAAGCTACATATCTATCCTATATATTTTACAATACAATTTTATCATGAACCATTAAAGCTACTTTTCATTCTTCTTAGATGGTTGTAAAAACAATAAAAAATAAAGTTATATGTGTAATATTCTTGTCCTGATATACACATAATTGTTTTTCACCCCTCTTCTATGGCAATGAGGATTTGTATCTCCCGCCATACTCTGAAAAAAACATTTTTTTATAATTTAACTATATATCAATAGAATCAATCAAACAGTAACTAAACAAATATGTAAATAGTACCTGTTGTTTATATAAACAGCCTTTTAGTCGAAACATTTTGCACATTCCTCTTCAATATCAACAATGAACTGATGATTCTGATTAACCCCCACAGTATACTTTAGCATAGCGCATACACACTCACTATACACTTCAACTATGTTACTTCATCTGGCAGTTTTGCTAGAGAATGAATGACAGATCTTTGGTCAAGAAGTTGTTAATGCCTTTTATAAGGGGTTCATAAATAATTTATTATTTATGCCCACTAATGCTGATTTTATGTCCTGAAAATATAAAACATAAGTCAAAATAATAACAGGTAATATTAGTACATGTATTACCCAGCTTTTCAATTATTTGTTAAATTAAATTAATCTAATGATAAGTAATGTTTATAAAAAAGTAAGCAAATAATATTAACCCTCAGGTTCGCCATTCAATAATTGGTCTCATCTGATATCTGTTTGGAAGCTCTTCAGACAGGATTGAAAAGTGGATCCTTGTTCCTTGGTGGTTTGGATATAAGAGCCATTGGAAGCAAACCTGTCTGTGCTACAGCTTCTACAACATCCTGCAAATTTGAAAATATTTAAATTGCAACATAAATATCACACATTTATTTCTGATCAATAATTTTACAAAGTTTCATGTCACAATCACTGAGTGTAAAATGTTTAGTATAAGTATGTTTTTACCTTACCTTATATATATTTTTCAAAGTGGCAGCAGGGATAGAACCTTCACAATAATAGAAAGCAATAGCTTGCCTCCAAGATGATACTGTTCCTCGTACCATAAAAACGAAACTATGATCACACAGCATTCACTGCCCTTGCCAAAGTTGTCAAAACCAGTCTCTTTATTCTCTGACTCCACATATTTAAGGTGCGCTGCAAATGCCATTTCATCAAATACAATAGCACAAGCCCTCTTCATGGGGTCCCATGTCTTCAGACTCTTGTCAACTGAGCTAGAATGTTATTGTTCAGCCCTGGATACATCAGATATGTTTGAGTGAATAAGGGAATACAAGGGAAATCAAGCAAGTTTTGAGATAGCTTTGAATAAAATTGGAATTCGGATCAACAAAAACCGTTAACGCAAGTCCAAAGAGTGACATTTTGATTTTGAATTAGTTGTTGTTCTAAATCATTCGACTTTAGACTCTATCCTAAGGAAGTATAAGCGTAGCTACTCGCATTTATAAAATGTAACAACTTATGCATCTTTGTATAAGGGTTATAATTTAAATTACGTGCGCTTACATCGTTTTATCATCTGATTGCTCAAGACGCTTGACCAATCACACATGAATGGGCGTTTGACATTTAATAATTCACTAAGGCAAAGAGTCTTGTATGGGAGATTCCACGGGCTGATTGGATATCCTCACTGGTTTTCCAATGATTGGTTGACAAAGGATAGACCAATGGACGAAGTCAATGATCGCAAGAACGCAGTAGATTGGTTCGACACATTACCACTCCCAAAGAAGCGCGGCTAGCTGACTATCCAATCGTTCACTTAAATTTAATGATTGTCTGTGGTTAGTGTCAATATTCCCATTTTCCATAAGGGACGGTGAAGGAAACTCAGCCCAATCAGCCAATATGTCAGACAAGACAAAATTGTAATATTTTTTTTTTAGATTTTCAACAGTAAATAATAATAAAATACAGTGCAGAAAAGATTAAGGAAAGAGCTACACATTATATCTACGAAGATCTTTGCTTCAGAACTCTATGATTAAAGTTAGAGATTAGTAGGGCCGATTCCGTAGGCACAACCTAAACCATGACTAAACCAAACACCAAACTAAAATAAATCGTGCATGTATCCTTTTCTTCTCCATATAACTGGAGAAGGAGAATCGGACAATCCGTACGATGATGCTGGCTTCCTGAGAACAGTTGTGAGTTTTGTGACTTTTGATTCCCAAGACCTTATTGAAGTCATAAGTTGAATGTTTTTATTTCCTTTTTTTTTACCTAAATTTAGAGATGGATTGATACCATAATTGATACACAAATAGGCTATTTGACAGTAACGAAAATATAGGGCATTTTATTGCCATCCCGGTGGATTAAGAATTTGTGTAAATTTTAACTTTTTCCGCTTCGGACAACGCACACTGCTAACGGAATCAGCCACAAAGCAGCCTTTTTTACAGATTCCTTTGCATATTTTACTGAAAAGTAAGCAATGATGTTTATGGTTAAGATTGAAGTCTGAGCACGACTCTGAGGAGCACGAACATAATATCTTTAGACATATCCACAGATTAGAGAGAATACGTGACATATCTCTCTAATCTGTGAACGCTTGGCTTTGTATTGTGTTGTGGCTTTTTGGCGGGAAGTCAAATAGGGCGGGCGAAAAGTTTTTTCTCTTTCGAATTTTACTGAGATAATCTTAATTTTAACTGTTTTATTGTAAAGTTTTCCGACTTGAGAAGCAAAGAAAGTTTTTGCGGGCAAAGATGGGTCCTCACAGTGATGGTGAGGACCCGGCAGATGTAAAGAAAAAAAGAAAATATAATGACCTTAGTCACCGTAAAAGCCAGTCTAATAGTGATAAATATAAGGTGTACACAAAGCCAAATTATAAAAGGCTTTTTCTTGAAAACAGTACCGGAGAGTATATAGTTTATGTTGAGTCGACGGAGCAAGAAAAGATTGGTAATAAAAACCCAATTACTCTGACTAACTTATTCACAGAAAATGTAAAGGGAATCGTTGGAGTTCATAGAGTTAACGCATACAAAATAGGTGTAACTTTTAAAAAACCAACTTCTGCTAATTATTTTCTGAAAATGGAAGATTTCTTTATGAAAAACAAGATGAAGGCGTTTATTCCGTCTTATTTAACGGAAAAAATTGGGGTGCTAAAATTTGTCCCCAAGGATTTAAGTAATGAAGAAATTTACAAAAATATATCTTGTGACGCAGAAGTAATTACTGTAAAGAGATTTATGAAGAAAATTGACAATGAATTAGTACCCTTAACTACAGTAGCAGTCACTTTTGCCACTAACACTCTACCAAACTATGCTTACATCCAACTATTCCGTTACAGAGTCCACCAGTACATACCTCCACTTTTACAGTGCTTTAAATGCATGAAGTTTAACCATTCAGCAAAGGTTTGCAGGGGAGTACAAACATGCTCATCATGCTCCGGTCATCACTCATACAAAGAGTGCGATGTAGAAGAGATTACTTGTGTAAACTGCAGCGGCAACCACTTGGCCATATCCAGAGAATGTCCCGTGAGAAAACAGAAATATGAAGAACAGAAAAAAAGGTATGTTAAGCAACCATATGCCACTGTGACTGGTAGTCCACCACCAATTAACAATACTTCTTTTCCTCAACTAGGAAAATATAGGAAAGATGATGATTTTGATGTAAAAAATATAACAAATAATGAAATAATAATGAATGCAATAGTTAAGTCACTCATAGCTCTAAGTAATAATAAGGACAATTCTCCAATGACATCTAAGAAAATAAGAGACGTTTTCATATCACAGTTAGTTTAATGGACTCATTTTTACATATAGTTCAGTATAATATACAAAGTTTACAGAGCAAGAAAGTATTACTACAAAATTTATTACTAGAAAAACACATTGACATTTGTTTATTAAATGAAACATGGTTACATGATAACTCAAGCATTCCAAATATCCCTAATTATAATTTTTTATTCAAAAATTCAACAAATAAACATAATGGGGTTGGAATATACATAAAGCATGGTTTAAGTTATAATATTATTCCCACAGCATTTCATGAATCATTTCAGAATATTGCCATCTCTATTCAATTTCAATCTGGTAATATATCAATCCTTTGTATTTACTGTCCACCTAACAATATTTTCGAAACTAGTAAATTAAAATCTTTAATAAGAACCATACCAAAACCGTGTATCATAATGGGAGACTTTAATGCTCATCATGTTGTGTTTGGATGCCATAGTAATAATAATAGGGGAAATAATTTGTATAATATAATTGATGAATTTGATCTATGCATATTAAATAATGGTACTCCAACTACATGTCCTCCTCCAAATAGGCAAGCTTCTGCAATAGATTTGGCTTTAGTTAGTTCTTCTTTGGCTCATCTGTGTGAATGGCATGTCCATAACGATCCTATGGGTAGTTATCATTTTCCTACTTTTCTCTATTTGAATGTTCAGCCTTCATTGTACGAAATTAGATCTGTAAAAGAAAAATATATATACAGTAAAGCAAACTGGGATGAATTTAACTCTTTATCTGCAACAGAATTCTCTGAAATTGATATCAATGAGGGTGCATTAGAATTCTATGATAAATTTGTGTCCAATTTGAACAAAATTAGAGATCAAACAATTCCAAAAATAAAACCTAGTCCTAACTTTACAATTCATAGAAAACCAGCTCCTTGGTGGAACAAAAAATGTGAGGATGCAGTTGCTACGTCGAAAAAAGCATTGAAAGACTACAGATTAAACCCAACAATAGGTAATTTTATTAACTACAAAAAATTGGATGCACATAAGAAGAAAATAATCAGAGAAGAACGAATTGCTTCATGGCATGATTTGTGCAACAGTTTCAATAGATTAACACCTGTTTCTAGAATATGGAATCATATAAAAAGATTTAAAAGAATAGGGAAACTCAACAATAAATTTTTTGATGACGACTGGGTACCAGATTTTTTAAATAATCTAGCTGACAATACTGAAATAGATTATAGTAGATTATCATTATTGTTTCAAAGCTCAGAGGAAAATATCATCAATAGGTTTCTTAATCAAGATTTTACTTTAGATGAGTTGCTTACAGCTTTACAAAGTAGGAAAGATACTACACCAGGGTTGGATAATATTCCATACATCTTAATTAAAAAGCTACATATTAATGCGCTGAACATATTACTCCTCATATATAATAGATTATGGAGAGATCTCATTATACCAGAGTCTTGGAAAACACAGTGTGTAGTTCCTGTTTTGAAACCTAATAAGCCTATCAATATAGCTACTTCATACAGACCAATTTCTTTATCGTCTTGCTTGGGAAAATTATTTGAAAACATGCTTAAGTTACGTCTAGATTATTTTGCTGAAACTAATCATTTAATCCCATCAATACAGTTTGGGTTTAGAAAGGGAAGAAGTTGCTCTGAAAGCTTTGTATCATTCATAGATGATATCAGAAATGTGAAAAACAGCCATTCAAACATGATCTGTGTTTTCTTAGATATTAAGGGAGCTTTTGATAATGTTAATATAGAAGAATTAATCCAGGTGCTTCATGAATGTGGGATACCTGGGCAAACTTTGCAGTGGATCTTAAAATTTTTAAACAATAGGACAATTTATGTAAAATATAATAATAAGTTGCATGGTCCAAAATCTGTAAATAAAGGTACAATGCAAGGTGCCACATTATCCCCCTTATTATATAATTTATACACTTCTCAAATATTGAAATATGTAAATATAGAAGATATTAACCTATTACAATTTGCTGATGACTTGCTTTTGTATAGCATAAATCAAAATATAGAAGTTGCTGTAAATAAGATTAATAATGCTTTACAACAATTACATTCTTATTATTATGGAAAGCTTAAGTTGGATGTTAGCCCTGGGAAAAGTTCTGTATTGATATTTAGTAAAAACTCAAATAATATCTCAATTAAGTACAATAATTCTGTGATTCCAGTTGTAAATGAGCATAAATTTTTAGGTGTTATCATAGATAATAAATTAAAATTTGATAAACACATAAATTATATCTGTAAAAATGCCATGGGAGGCATTAATATACTTAAGCATTTGGTTGGTACATTTTGGGGATCTGACCCTAAAATTGTAAGTATGCTATACAAAAGCATAGTGAGAAGCCACTTTGATTACAGTGCTTTGGCATATTTAAATGCACATAGCACCCTTTTAAGAAAACTAGATGTGATACAAAACATTGGTTTAAGGTTAATTTGTGGGGCAATGAGATCCTCACCTATTAACTCTTTAGAAATAGAAAATTGTATACCTCCATTGTCCCTCAGACGGATACAGCTAGCAGAAAGATTTTCACTTAAAATTTTGTCATTTGGCAGCTTCCTCCATGACAGGTTTGAAAGAGCATCACATATTTATCAGCCTATTGCATCTATTGACTCTTCAGTACAAACTTTATCTGCTCCTCCTGAAATAGGTGGAATTTATGCACGTATGAAATTTAATTCTAAGAATATATGTTATTCTCTAAGCTTACCTATGTACAGTTGTAAATATAGTAGTTTAATAAATTGGCATTTAAAGTTGCATGTAGATACAATTTCTAACAAATATGACTTTTTAGAATTCAAGAGTAAGATGTCTCATTATTATTTCATTTATACAGATGGTTCCAAGGATGTTTGTTCTGTTAAATCTGCATTTTATGATTCTCATTCAAATTACACAAAATGTATAAAATTAAGTTCTTTTTGCAGCATATATACAGCAGAGTGTTATGCATTATATCAAGCATTATCTTATGTAAATAGCAATTGTGTAAATAATATAAATATAATGTTAGTTTCTGATTCTAAAAGTGTATTAATGGCTTTGAGTAAAGGTGCATTGCTAGCATTTAAAAACAATTATATATTATATAATATTAAGGAGATATTAGAGGAACTAAACATGAAATGTGTAAATGTAGAGTTTGTGTGGGTTCCCTCACACAGTGGCATATTAGGGAACGAAATTGCTGATTCAGTGGCACGGGCAGAACACGATGAAGACCATACCGATTGTTTCAAAGTTCCTTTCACCGATTTCTATAGTCACTTTAGAGAAAAAGCAAATAATTTATGGAAGGACTACTGGAAATTAACCTTAGAAACAAAGGGCAAGTGGTTTGCTAGCATTCAAAAGGATTTACTAAGCAAACCTTGGTATCACAAACGTAAGCAGTACCTTGGGAGAAGTTTTTATACTATTATCTCACGAGTGCGAATTGGTCATTGTTTGGTTCCAGCTCATCTCCACAGGATCCATATACTCCCCGATTCTAATTGTCCCCATTGTCATCAAGAGAATGCCGATCTTCAACATCTTATAGAAAATTGTGTAGCCTTTAGCATGCAACGTTTAATTTTAGCCTCAGACATCAGTGACATTGACAGTTCTAACGATATTCAAAGTGTTCCCCGCCGCCTACAAGACCTACTTTCCAACTCCGATTATTTTCTTCCTCTATTTAAATATATTATAAATACTGTGCAAAAACTTTAAGTTTATTGTATAATTTGTTATTTGATTCTATGTGTGCATAAATTATTGTTTAGCTTAAACTTAATGTAATGATGTCTAATAATTAGCCTATTATTGTCAATTACATTTACATAAATTATCACTTAAATAGGTAGGTAGCCTAAACTTAATGATATGTCTTTATTTAGCCAGATTTAGTATAAGAAAACCAAAGAAAACTATGTATGCGACTGAAGGACTTGTATCCATGGTCATGAATAAAATTTATTAAAAAAAAAAAAAATTATATAGTATTGTGTTGTTGTGGCTTCGCTATTTTTCTCAAATTGTATTTTGGCAACGCTAAGAGAATTTTAATAATCACCTTCTAAGAGGGTCATTACGCGAATGTTATTGTAAAGGGAATTTGTAAAATGAATTCCACAGTGTCTGATGATCTGACCCGTGATCACTTGGCGTCGGAAGCAGCAAAGTGTTTTCGTAGGTTATGTTTCGAATGTCGAATTCATAAATTCAGTTGTTTTAAACTTGTCATGTAAACAATGTTGTCTTTTCAGAAAACATTTTCTCGAATAATCAAAACCTCAGTGTGCTGCATAAAGAATTATTAGAGATTAATTTATCCATAACTGCATACGTCCAAGAAAGCAAGCGCCGTTTAGCTGGTATCAGGTTGGGCTTGGCTAATGAAGCCACTAGTGCTCACAAAGTCGTGGAGATATTGACAGATAATTGTAAGTAATAAATACGTTATACAAACATACATATAATCATGACTATTATCTCAGAGTTAGAGACTAGGCAAAACCACCGCAAAAGCAGTCCACTGCCATAGTCCGCGCTTAACCAAGCAGTGATTAAGTTGTACTGGCTATGTTTATCATGAAGCATAGTATTTTTATTTTGTTAGATTATTGTTGTGTTGTTTTTTTATATTTTGCTGTGTCGAATGGGTCAATAGCTTTATTTTCTTTCTTCTTTCTCATACCTACTTTACTCTGAAGCTGATTAAAATCATTTTAATTTCAGAAAAATGTCTCAGTCTCCAGCAACACCCCCAAAACCTAATGTCACTTCAGTTCGGAAACCTCAAGATAGTAAAAGAAATGTTACAGAAAATCAGCTAGCAAAAAAATTCATATCATGGTATAAACAAATGATTGATAATGAACGACAAAGTCTAGGCCTTTATTTGTCTGACGATGCCATTTTAGAGTGGTTCGGGAGAACTATTAAGACAAGAAAAAAAGTGTCTGCTTTCCTTAAACATGATATGCAATGTTCTAAACATGATTTTGTCTCAATCCAATGTATAGATAAAATCCAAAGTCGGCATGACATAATTCCAAGGTTTGTATGTGATTTCAGTATGATTTTTAATAAATGAAAGCCTCTAATTACTTTAGTTTTCTTCATTTCTTACCCTTTTTCATCACTATCACAATATTAAAGTTAAGTTTTAGATATTTCTTGATTTGCTGTATTGCTATATGGTAACAGTATACACAAATTGCAGGAAAGAAGAGAATTTAACTAGTCTGCAACATTCTCCTGAAGTCATTAATTCTAGAAACCCTAGGAAAAGGTTATTGAGATCAAATTGTTGTAGCCCAGAATGGGCAGAGGGCTGCCAGCCTCCTGATGAGCTGAGAGAAGGACAAAAGAAGTTCAAGTCTACTCAACCTTCAGATGTGGACACCAAAAATGATCTTTGTCAGAGAAATGGTTTAAAAAGAGGGTTTGATGAAGACAGCTCTGATGTCAACAGCAAGGGAGATGGAATACTAGATAGGCGAGTAAAACGGAAATTAATACCAAGCCATGAGTTAGGTCAAGGAGACTGCATACCTTCCACTAGTGGGACCAACTCTGATAGGTCACATGACACTTTAAATGCTCAACTTCCTAAACTGTTTGTAGAGTGTAATGGCTATATACAGTTCATGAGAACAAGAAATAGTAATAGTAAGGATGTTATGAAATGGGAACGCAAATGTAAAGCACAAATAAGTTACTCTGAAGATCCCCTTAATGTAGGGGAGTATATCATTTGGGCTATACATTACACTGATGAGAGTAAATGCAGGAGAAATCTTTTATCTGCATTTGAAGAAGTGGCTAAAGATGAGTTTAAGAAAATGTCACTTGATAGTTAAGAATGAATTAGGGTTATATAAATTCTTTGTGAAGAAAGCAATGCCTCTACAGTGATAGCTGTCATTTTTTAGTACTGTGATGAGAATATACAGATTTTATTTTCACAGCTAAATTATTCCATATACCAAGAGATTCATATTTTACTTGTTATTTTTTCAGAATGTATTAGTCATTGTTTTAATTATGTTTCTCATTTATTGTAAGGTCTGCCAATATAATATATTCCACTATGCTCCACTACTACATTTCAAAAGGTTTATATAGTTAACATAGATTATATTTTTCTATGAGAAAGCATTTATTTTTATTTTATATACTATTTTATGATACTTTGACCATGTTGTAACGCAAATATATGAATTTTATATTTTCAATTTGATATTTGTGTATTGTTTGTATTTGTCAGGCAAAAAATTTTAACTCTTTTTTATCATGATTTGAGACAAGTCAGTTGTATGAACTTAAATATTTATCGCCATAATGTTGGATGTCATATTGTTTAAACACAAATTTCTTTATGTTCAGGTGTAAAAATTAAATTTGTCTTTTATAGCATTTTCTAATTTTACTGTCCAATCAGTTAAATGGTAGGATAGTAAGAAACACTTTTATATTTTTCATAAATGGCATGAACTCCCCCAATTCCTATTGTACCACCGATTTTTATTCCTTAGGTGTTATGTTATTTTTAATTTACTCGTAGGTTTAGTTGTAGGGGTACGGTAATAATGAGTTGGGAAATTCGCATTATCATGACAAGATTGTTATACTTTTCTAGTTTCTTAGGTGTTGTTCAAGGATACAGTAATTAACAGTATAGTACGTCCAAAGCCAAGCTGCCAAAAAGGTAAACAAAAAAACAATAAATGTTTCATCTCTAAAATGTTTTGTGATGACCGTAGGTAATTGAAATCAATTGAAACGGACAACAATTGTTACCGTTAATTATATTTACGTGCCAATGTCCATGTAAAAGGTGTGATTATTGAATAACAAATTCGGTATGTCGGCTTTTTTGTTTACCTTTTTGGCAACTTGGGTTGAGACGTACTGTAGTTACTCAGTGTTTTTTTAAATTCTATTATTTAGAGTTTACATCATTTTATGAACTTCGATTGTGCCCTAAATCATTGGTCACCTTACATTTCAATGTTTATAGTGATATTAATTAAAATAACACAAGTATTCAAGCTTTAAGACTAAAATAATTGATATTATTGTATCACATTTTGCATTTCAATTGAAGCTATGGAAAGTACTGAGTCTGAATTTTCTTAAAGGTAGGATTCTAAGAACCAAATCATTGTTAAGGACCAAGCGTAATTTTGGTTGTTTTATTACGAAAACATTGCAGTGATATCGCCCAGTGAATAGAAATTACCACAATAAACTGATTTATAAATGACATTTGCAATAAGGCAATCTTGGAATATTAGTATTCTTGTGTAGATATACCTATCTAAGTTTTATGTTGTTATATTCATTACTTGTGAAGTAATGAAATGAATAGATTTTTGTTTCATTGTGCTAGAAATGTTTAAGACAGTAATAAAATTGTTTAATATGATATATTTTTTGATTGATTAAAAATGTGTATGTCAATAATAAGGGCCTTTTGCAGGAAATTTAAATCGAGAATTAACACTAGATTTATCAAATTTTAGTCATTTTTACTATGGAATGTAAAAAACAAGTTTTAAATCTCGATTATATTACCTGCACAAGTGGGCCATCATTAATTGATTAATAATATTTACCACTAATTTATCATGCAATATTCGAAAAAAAATTTCCACCAATAAATTAAAATAATCCCGCGTATCCAACCATGACATCGATACAAGCGCTTGTGTACGGCGAATTCATTATAAAACCACATTGTGTGGTCACAATATAGTGGGTAGAGCCCTAAAAATACTTCATTCATTTACCACCTACTTTCTGTAATGAGCTTCAATCAGTGTTAATAACAGTAGGTAGTTACAGGGTAGTTATAATTAAAATTAGACTCAATGACCACTTGTTTTGCACTTGTAATTTAGGTACTTTTTTTACTAATGTAGGTACAGTCAACAGATTAGATTTAAACCTTATTATGTTAGACATGAAGTGCAGAAATATGTATGAACATTACACTTTTAGTAAATCAGCAAATAAAATATATCAAAACAAAAATATGTAGGATTTAAAAATAAACTAATAAAATATATAAAATATTACTTTAATTCCTTCATTAAATGTTGGCATTATAATTAATACCAGTAGTTAAATATTCTAAGGACGTAAAAATAACAGCTACACATGGAAGAATCATAGTTAAATTTCAAGATGTATTTTACACAAGTTTAAGTATTACAAATGCTAGGGCCATTACAATTAGGAACAGAGTTTTGATGAAAATAACTTATTTCATGAAGTTCAAATACCAGAAACTGATTCAGATTCATAAAAATATCACCATTATTAAACAAACATAATTTTCTCAAAAATACACACTTTTAGCCAAACATGCACTTAAAATATTTATCAAATAATGAGTTGAAAAACATTTGTATGCAAAGTCACGTTAATATCAATATATAAAATTTTATTAAATATCTAATTGGTGATGAATATTTAATCACAATACATATAAAGTTGTACAATTTATAATGAAATCATTCTATATTAAAATCTAAATATGTGGCACGTTGATGGCATATTCTCCCCTGTATGCTGTTTGTTACTAAAATTTATTAATTCCAACCAGTTTTATTCGCATATTATTTTAATATAAGGTACAATTTAACCCAGTCAGCTTGTCAATCCTCAGAAAATAAATGAATCAAGGAATCTTTAGTCTGTGCGGAAAAAGAAAGGATGCAGCAAAAAAAACTAACATTATGATTATGAACTCTGCTATTGCTGCCTTTCCTATAATTTAATAATGTCAACTTATCAAATACAGAAATATGCACTAAATAGCCTCCAATCGAATCCGTGAACCGAGAGTCTAGACGCATATATTACAGAGTGGTAGAGGAATATGAAATGTATGTACAGTTCATATTGGGTCCTTACCTATGAAATTGGTGTTTTTATTGTCTTAGCAATTTGTTCGTAACTATTAAGTTAGACCATATATTTGAGCTTGTATTATTTAATTTGATAATTTTTTGTAAGTTTAATAATTGTGTTATAATTAGAGACAAAGACAATTATTTTTAACTGCCTCCCAAATACATCATTTGATTTGCATTAACATAAAAACGATGAATAATTTTTATCAAGCGTGTTCACACACATATTGCTAAAGCTTGTCTAATGATACATGCCAAATGTTATTATCTCTGGATTTGTCATTGTGAAGAAAACTGATAAAATGTTAGTATGTAAAATGCAGACATCCCCAAAATCTCCATACAAAACACCAATTTCATAGGTAAGGACCTAATATTTCACTGATATTGTTATTCCACGATTGCTAAATGGCTGCGTGGATATGGGTCGGGTTGGTGCGTAAGTCGGTCGCGGTAAATAAACGGAAATAAGCAGATGGGTTGTGGAATACAGACGGCTTCCGTACGCATGTCTATGAGCACGACGGCGATGCGAGCTGGTCTATCTGAATCGTACCTAAGAGTATTCACTTCAAAGTGATGCAACTTTAAAATACACATACATAATTCAAAGCAAAATTATAATGGCTAGTGGCTTCCAAAAATAATTATTTTTAAATAATACTTATTCTATGCAGTATCTTTAAAACTTATTGTCAAAAACACAGCAAAGAATTTGATCACTGCATCTAGACAAATTCTTTGCTCTGTGCTCAAAAATCTAAGATTGATCTTTACAACATACACTAAACCTACCAAAGCACATATTGAGTTAAAACTAAACTTAATGTTGCTTGATATTGCGATGATAATTGTGCATTACACAGCCCCAATTACAATTTTTTTTAGTAAATGAAAAAAAATTTTAATCTTGCAGTTGCTATATGTGGTAAACACAAAGACATTACAGCTGGCACATTATTTCATTGTGATAATGCATCAAACAATTTCTATAGATTCATTATTGTAATTTTTTTAATGACACACTGTTGATTTCAAAATACACAAATTAAGACCAGTGTATGAAAAGGACATAATTGTTATGATATCAAGTGCATATTATATTGAAGATGAATTACGATAGGCAAATCAATAAAGTTTATAGAAATTGTTGCAGCATTCTGCCAATTGACCTGCAAGGCCCCCACTCTACAATAAATTTAGTCCCCAATTGGCCAACTATTTCAGTAAGCCTAAAACATTACTAGTGAATCATCACAGCATCAAATATTCAGAGTCTAGGTATTATTATGATAACAAAACTAATCATTCTCAACATTAAATGTAATGTAATGATGGCAAAAACATCTCACCATAATAAAATCCTACCACAACAATAATGTACTCAATACATCATTTTCAAATTACTTTTATCAAATGCAATAAAAAACTTGCACTTGATAAAAGTATTATATATCTATATGAAGATCAAATAGCAACATGGAAAAACAATCTTGTTTCATTTCTCAGTAGTTTAAAATTATTTTATAGGGTGATATATATTTAAATCATTCATAAATGAATTACACAAAATTACAAGTTACTGTGACTGTGGGTCAAAGTCATTCCCATCATTTAATACATTGACATCCTCTAATTCCTCCTTGGCATCATTATCAAGCACAGGTTCATTTAAAGGATTATGAGCATTTAGTGCTGGGCTTAGTTTTGGCGGCTGAGCAGCAGGTGTCACTTTAGAAGGTACCGCTGATGCACTCTTTGTGGTCAAAGAGGACTTTAATCTCTCAACTTCTTTCTCCAATTCCTCGATTCGCTGTTTTCGCTCAGCAAGTTGAGTTGTCAATGTATCTTTCTCTAGGCGCAAAGTTTCCAAAGTAGCAGATTTACTTATTTGTAAATTTTTCAGTGACTGTAACTCTGTCTTACATATTTCAACATCGACAAGTGTTCGATTTACTTGCGTGTCCGATTTCGTCAACTTATTTTTAAAATTTGTTATTTCGTCACTAAGTTTAACTTTTTGTTTGTCTAAATCATTGACTTTAGTTAAATAACTATCCCTCTGTTCGAGAAGGGTCAATGACTCTTCCATACAAGAAGTCTGTTGTTTTGAACATTCTTGTAGTTGCGTACTAATTTCTGCAACTCTATTTCGTAACTCAGTCTCTACACTCCAGCTATTAAATAGTGAAAGTATAAGTAAAATGCATGCGGCAAATACAATATACATAGGCCAACGACGCATGTTTTCTATCCCCATAACTTGCCTTTAAAAAAATATCACAGCATAGGCATCTACTTATAGGATTCTAGAAATCTTTTATGGCTTTTCACTTAATAATTTGAAAAACGGTTAATTTGCACCAACATTACAAAGACAATTATTAGATTCGACAACGACAACTGACATAACTGGCTGACTGATAGCAAAAATTTGACAAGACAATTAAATTACTAAATATGTTTACAAAGACAGCTAAAAAACATATTTTATTTCTTATTATTTAAGAATAAATATTTGATTTTAAAGTTGAAATAATTCATTGCATTTCTTTTATAGCAAATATTTAATTAATCATTAGATACGTATAAAATTATCAATAAAAAAACTTAATTTTTGATGATTTTAGTCTAACAGTAGCTAGCAACACCCAGATGAGGTCACGTGACCTCTGCCAATAGAACATAGACATAGACAATATTCTTCATCGACTTCTTTCGTTTATAGCCACGAGGTTTTTAGAAATATTTCAATTTATTAGTGAAATAATAGAAAGATTCATTTTCTCTTAACACAATGCCTCCCAGTAACCCCCTACCGCCTAAAGAAAATGCACTTTTCAAAAGAATTTTGGTAAGTGCCATTGTAAACACACGTAGTTTTGTATACTTTGTCACTTTTCTGCGATTTTTTCAATATATTATTGCAAATTCAATTTATTAGCTACATTTTTCTGTTGTTTAGTAAACTAGCAAGTATTAGGTACCACAGAAGTACAGTAAATTTAAACACAAGGATTTTTATATGATAAATTTTTCACGATCATCTTGACTGTCTTCGCCCTTTTCGTTCAATCTATTAATAAATATAGGTTAGTTGGTTATTATTCTTATTTATTATACATTTTCAGCGTTGTTATGAACATAAACAATACAAAAATGGTTTGAAATTTGCTAAGCAAATATTATCCAATCCTAAATTTGCAGAGCATGGAGGTAAGAACCTTTTTAATATTAAAAAACAATGTATAAATGTAAAATTTATTATTTATAAACTCTTTCAGTCATTAGAACAATAATTTTAAACTTTTTATTAGAAGACACTTTCAAAAATCTCTATATATCTAAACATTTATTTTCAGAAACTTTGGCCATGAAAGGTTTAACTTTAAATTGTTTGGGTCGTAAAGATGAAGCTTACGAGTATGTCCGCCGCGGCCTCCGTAATGACTTAAAGTCACCTGTGTGTTGGCATGTCTATGGCCTTCTTCAGAGGTCTGATAAAAAGTATGACGAGGCTATCAAGTGTTACCGTAATGCTCTGAAATGGGAAAAGGAGAATATTCAAATTCTAAGAGATCTCTCATTACTTCAAATTCAGATGAGAGATTTGGAAGGTTATAAGGTGAGCATCAATTATATGTTTTTTAATAAATTATATTAAACCATCTGTCGTGCACATGTATAAGCAATTGTATAATAGTGATTACTAAATTGTTAAACCACTACTTGTCTTGAGAAGAATGACTAAATCTCAGCCAGATTTAGCTCCCTTTACAATTTATTCCAAGCTAAATATTTATTCTAGAAGACTCATATATTTCATGGAAACAATATTCCTGCACATATTTATCAGATAACTTGGAAAAAAATTGTGATAACATTGTGGATGTATCAATGTTCATAATTGTGTGATTGTATGCATTTATTACTTTCTTAACTCTAATAATAATAAGTACTTTTGCATGAGTATCATAATTTATTACTTTTTACCTTGAATTTCTGCTATATGAATGCAATATATTCAATGATTACTACCATACTATAGGTAAAAGGGATTCATAATAAATAGTTTTAGCTTGGTTACTCTTAATTTAATGTAAGTCAGTGTTGCATTTTTTTATACTGTGCCTATGAATCTGTTGCTTTCCATTCACAGGATACTCGATACCAACTTTTCATGCTGAGGCCCACACAGAGAGCATCATGGATAGGTTTTGCAATGAGTTATCACTTATTAGGTGACTATGAAATGGCAAATAGTATTTTAGATGCATTCCGCACAAACCAAATGAAAGGGCCATATGACTATGAACATTCAGAACTTCTTCTCTATCAAAACATGGTTTTGGCGGAGTCAGGACAGTATGAACGAGCCCTTCAACATTTACATAAGTTCCAAAGCCAAATTCTTGATAAGTTATCGATAAAAGAGACCTCTGGTGAATATTATTTAAAATTGAAGAGGTTAGTAACAGTTTACTAGCTTAGTTTTATATAACTATAATGAAAATGTATAAGAAAATACACTTTAGATATTGTATTGCAAATGTTTATATTTTATTATTTATTAGAGCCACTTGTAAATTAGTCAGGATCAGGATATAAGTGGCCAAGCTCACTATCTGTTACATCATGCAACATGTGGGTGTTTAACATTCTGCCTACCCTATTGGGCATAGAGGTCCGATATGTGTGTGTATGTAACTGGCCATATTCTCTTCATAAACAGCCTAATGTTTCATTTACATTTCAGGTTCAAAGAAGCTGAAGCAGTATATGAGGACCTGCTAAAGCGAAATCCTGAGAATGTGATGTATTATCAAAAATTAATAGAAGCTAAACAACTTAGTGATCTTGATGAAAAAGTGGCCTTTTTCGATGTATATAAGTAAGTAGCTTTTTGTGCTTCAGTCTATTGCATATTTATTACTTTAAATTGATTATATGTAATTCATAACATATTTGGACTAAATATCATACAAGACTTTTTTAGTTTCTGCAAAAGATTAGAACATCCATTTCAGAACATTATATGGCATAGTACCATAATTATGGTGTTTTGTACTATTTTTTAACAGTTAATTTGAAACTATATATCAGGTCAATAATATATTTATAAATGTATTGAAAACACTCAGTTGATGGTGATGATTTCTGTAGGAAAGTTTTAGTTTATATTACAATTTTTTTTATTTTGGACTTACAAGGAAACTAAGCAATTGATGGAGTAATTATACCTCTTATACTTAATTGTATTAATTCCAGTTTCCTTGGCTTTGTATAATATGAATTAAATAGCTGATCTAAATTCAACCTAGTTGCAAAAGATTTAAGAATCATTTTTGAACTACCATACTTTTATTTATTTATTTAAGGTTCAATAACAGAATACAGTAATTACATAAAAATAATTTAAATTAAACAACAGAAACAAAAAAAAAATTACCTTAGCAATACTTTAACATAAATGCTTGTTTGTTTTCAGGAAAGAATTCCCTAAAGCAATAGCACCGCGACGTCTTCAGTTGACAGACGCGCCTGTGCAGTCGTTTACTAAACTCGTGGATGAGTATCTACGTCATGGTTTGCATAAAGGCATCCCTCCGCTGTTTGTTGACTTAAGGTAAAGAAACAAAGAAAGAATTTTCTAAATATGATATGTTTCTTAGTTTTAATCACAATTGGAGATATTTATAAAAAAATAAATATTTAAAGAGTTTTTCCCCAATTTCAGATCCCTGTATGCGGATCAGAGTAAAGCGGACACAATAGAAAAGCTAGTGTTGCAATATATAGAGAACTTATCAACTAATGGAACGTTTAGTGCCGATCCTGATGAAGTGAAGCAGCCAGCCAGTGCATTGCTCTGGGCATACTACTTTGCTGCCCAGCACTTTGACTACAAGAATGACACCAATAGAGCCTTGCAGTATATTGATGCTGCGATAGAACACACTCCCACGTTGATCGAACTGTTTATTGTCAAAGGGAGGATATATAAGGTAATAGACATACAAACAATTGTAGTTGTAATGTGAATAGAATAAGAGACAAAAACTACACTAGAAAGGCAACCAAGCAGCAAGAGCTGGAGAGTGCAAGAGCTTGTTGGTTTTATCGCTTACTACATATATAAGGCTTTTATACCATATTTAAATTTTGAGTCACACAGTGGTTATGGATGTTCTTTAGTTAATTATTGGCATTGTGTAGGTTTGTATTGCACATCTAATTACCACTTTGGGTATTTTATATAAACATACATAAAATGGAACTATATGTTTGATAATGTATCCATCTACTGCCTTAATATACATAGTTAAAATTTACAAAATTATAAATTGCACCCTTACATTTATTTGCAGTAGATAACTCGATAAAACCAAATAAGTTGTAAGCTCCTTGTAATATAAGACCTTTATAAATACTAAATTAATACAATAATTATGTATGTAAGTTTTACAATATTGACTTTAAAAACATATTCTGGATACTACTGTGGGATTTATGCAAGTGTATATATCGTATTTATAGAGAAATAACTTTATATTACAGCATGCAGGCAACCCAGTGTCAGCGTACCAATGGCTAGAAGAAGCGCAGGCGATGGACACCGCGGACCGCTACGTGAACAGCAAGTGCGCGCGCTACATGCTGCGGGCGGGACACGTGAAACGCGCAGAGGACATGTGCGCCAAGTTCACGAGGGAAGGTACGTCACACTCACCGGTCACCCCCCAAGGGGGAGGCAGCAACAGCAAGTGCGCGCGCTACATGCTGCAGGCGGGACACGTGAAACGCGCAGAGGACATGTGCGCCAAGTTCACGAGGGAAGGTACGTCACACTCACCGGTCACCCCCCAAGGGGGAGGCAGCAACAGCAAGTGCGCGCGCTACATGCTGCGGGCGGGACACGTGAAACGCGCAGAGGACATGTGCGCCAAGTTCACGAGGGAAGGTACGTCACACTCACCGGTCACCCCCCAAGGGGGAGGCAGCAACAGCAAGTGCGCGCGCTACATGCTGCGGGCGGGACACGTGAAACGCGCAGAGGACATGTGCGCCAAGTTCACGAGGGAAGGTACGTCACACTCACCGGTCACCCCCCAAGGGGGAGGCAGCAACAGCAAGTGCGCGCGCTACATGCTGCGGGCGGGACACGTGAAACGCGCAGAGGACATGTGCGCCAAGTTCACGAGGGAAGGTACGTCACACTCACCGGTCACCCCCCAAGGGGGAGGCAGCAACAGCAAGTGCGCGCGCTACATGCTGCGGGCGGGACACGTGAAACGCGCAGAGGACATGTGCGCCAAGTTCACGAGGGAAGGTACGTCACACTCACCGGTCACCCCCCAAGGGGGAGGCAGCAACAGCAAGTGCGCGCGCTACATGCTGCGGGCGGGACACGTGAAACGCGCAGAGGACATGTGCGCCAAGTTCACGAGGGAAGGTACGTCACACTCACCGGTCACCCCCCAAGGGGGAGGCAGCAACAGCAAGTGCGTGCGTTAAGTCTATAGAGAGATTTATAAATTGTAAAGAAAATCTGGTTCAATGATGGAACATTTTTAAAGATAAGGAAGAAAGTTAAAGGCGAAATATTTTTTGACATTATCGTGTTTTGGTGGTCATTTTAAGCCTATTTTATTTCTAAGATGAAAATAAATACTAGTAAGATAGTATAATGTGAACCATTTTATTAACCATATTGATATTATTAAGCGAAAGTACTGTCTGTCTGTCGGGCTCGATTTCACGCTAAAACTACTGAACCAGTTTAATCGAAATTTGGTACACAGTTAGTCTAAAGCCTGAGAAAGGACATGGGCTACTTTTAATAGCGATTCTCCCATGGGTACGGAAACCACGCGGGTGAAACCGCGGCAAGCCACTAGTATTTTTATATTTTGTTGTAAAAAAACGATCGTTATTGTTCCAGGCGTGGCCGCGACAGAGAACCTGAACGAGATGCAATGCATGTGGTTCCAGACGGAGGCGGCGGCGGCCTATCAGCGCCTGCAGCAGTGGGGCGAGGCCCTAAAGAAGGCCCACGAAGTCGATAGGGTAAGTCTCACAGCTGGGCGTAGGCCGTCCTACTTAGAGAAACACATACACTAATATGAATTCACATGTCATTTGGTGACTCTTATTGCTAAGACAGGCAGGCAGGTTATACAGAACCAATGAGTATAATCAGCCTCTGTGGACTATGAAAAAGCTTTCGATTCCGTTGAGACCTGGTCTGTTCTCGAGTCCTTGCAGAGGTGCCAAGTTGATTGGCGATACATCGAAGTGCTGAGACGTTTGTACAAAGCTGCTAGTATGTCCGTCGTAATCCAGAATTGGTACACCGAGCCTGTCCCCTTAGTCGCGGTGTGAGACAAGGGGAAGTTATATCCCCGAAACTGTTCACCGCTGCGCTGCAGGATTTGTTCGGTACGCTCAATTGGACGAGACGCGGCAGTAATATTAATGGCGAGCACATCTCTCATTTACGATTTGCTGATGATATCGTCATCATGGCTGAAAACCTGCAAGACTTACAAGAGATGGTGAACAGTCTGGCTGAATCTTCCCAACGCATCGGTCTCCGGATGAACTTGGAAAAAACCAAGGTCATGATCAACGAGCACGTTGATCCGGGACCGGTCGCAGTAAATGGAGTGTCTCTCGAAGTTGTCCAAAAATATGTCTACCTAGAACATATTCTCCAAATAGGCAAAAACAACTTCGAGAGTGAAACCAACAGAAGAATTCAGCTAGGCTGGGCAGCATTTGGCAAGCTTCGTAAGGTTTTCGTGTCATCCATCCCTCAATGTCTCAAGACGTCCACTTCGACCAGTGCGTCCTCCCAGTCATGACCTACGGTGCCGAGACGTGGACACTCACGGCTCGACTAGTCCACCAGTTTAAAGTCGCTCAGCGAGCTATGGAAAGGGCGATGCTCGGAGTAACTCTGAAGGACCGTCTTAGGAATGATGTGATCCGACAGAGAACTGGAGTCACCGACATAGCCTACCGTATTAGCAAACTGAAGTGGCAGTGGGCATATTAGCCGTAGAACTGACGACCGTTGGAGTCGTAAAGTTCTTGAGTGGAGACCGCGACTCGGCAAACGCAGTGTGGGACACCCTGTGACAAGATGGGATGACGATATTCGTAGGTTGGCTGGAGTGGGCTGGATGAGAAGGGCCGAAGATCGGTGGCGTGCATTAGGGGAGACCTATGTCCAGCAGTGGACGAGCAGAGGGTGTTGATGTTGATGATGATGATGATGATTGCTAGAACAATAAAGCTATTTTTTAGGGGTGTTATTTAAGCGGTTTGCAGAATATTCGAATTTTTGTCAGCAAAAAAATGAAATTCGTCATCTAAAATAAGTAATTGGTGCTGACCAATATACAACAACATATGGGCAGCAAATATTTCTTAATTGGTCAGCAACTTATGGTTAGCAAATACTTCTAAATTAGTCAGCAAAACACTAATTGGGTAGCAACTCAAATGTTTTCTCTGCTGCGTAATTGTTTAATATATGTTTTGATGACACAAATATTGTTTTTAAGGTTCATAAAAAAAATAACCTTAACCTAACATCTATCAGAATACATTACCTAGGAATTTATTCTTTATGCTTCATGGATCCTTTTCCTAGATGTTATACATTTCCGGCAACATATATATTGCTGTCAAAATAATTATTTTGCAGCTCAACTAATTTTTTTGCTGCCCAATAAATTATGCTGCTCACTAAATAATTATTACTGCGGTCCAAACAATTATTTTTCTGCCCAAATAATTATTTTGCCGGCCATATAATTATATTGCTGACAAAATATTCGTTTGCTGCCCAAATGATTTTTGATTGCTGACCAAATCATTAATTGGCAGCCCAATTAATTACTTGCCTTTTTTTTAGTCAACCGCCCGGCCTGTAATCCACCAGTACCACCGCGCTTGGTGGGCAGAAACATTCGAGTTAAGCTTAACGAAGTTCTAGTTCAGATTTGGACCCATCCACGGATAGTTATAGTTTCCAAGACGATTGTATTCATTTGCATTCACATTTAGTTTAATCTGTCAACAATATGAACATCTATTGTTTGCGAATACCGGTGTTCTCGCTGAATCTCAATGGGCTGAAAACAAGAGACAAAATTCTTTATGATAAGACCATGTACACCATTGTAATAAGTATTTGATATTAACAGTAAGTTTTCTATGATTCCAGCATTTCTCAGAGATAATGGAGGACCAATTTGACTTCCATTCATACTGCATGAGGAAGATGACGCTGCGGTCGTACGTCGGTTTGCTCAGGCTGGAAGATGTGCTGCGGTCTCATCCGTTCTACTTCAGGTATGCATTAGGAGTAATATAATAATAATAAATATCTTCAAACATTCACACCAATCAACTAACCCCATTTTAAGCAGCTAATGCTGCTTGTGTTACGGACACTAGATGACGGATAGATATATTTAATAGATAAATACATATAAAAATCCTGCCCTGTTCCCAATTCTATTTGGGGTCGGCGCAACATGTCTTCCTATTCCACTCTCCTCTATCACTCGTCAAGTCAACACTCACTCCCATCCTCATCAAATCATCATTCACACAATCCATCCATCTTTTCTTTGGTCTTCCTCTCCCCACACGCCCATCCACTTTCAAATCCATAACTTTCCTGGTGACATGATCATTCTCCCTTCTCATTAAATATATGTAAATATATATTTGTTGATGACCTCCGTGGTCGAGTGGTCTGTACGCCGGTCTCAAGGCGTCGCCATCTCGAGAGATCCTGGATTCGATTCCCAGTGGAGGGCAAGTGTTTGGGTGATGAATTTTCAGATATTTGAAGACTGGAGAAGTCTTGGATGTGTTGGTGTCACTGTCATGTCACTCGTGTCCCAGACGGCAGTCCAGCATGTCAACACAATAGATTTAGATATAAGGTCCTTACCTATGAAATTGGTGTTTTGTATGGAGATTTTGGGGAATTCTGCATTTTCCATACTAACATTTTATCAGTTTCCTTCACAACGACGAATCCAGAGATAATAATATTTGGCATGTATCATTAGACAAGCTTTAGTAATATGTGTAATATCACCTTTCATAATGCACGATGTATTCGGGAGGCACTTAAAAAGAGTTGTCTCCGTGTCCAATTTTAACACAATTAAACTTACAAAAAATTATCAAAACAAATCAAAAGAGCTCAAAAATATAGCCTATTTTTAGACGAGGTAATTATTTTTTAGGAATGCTCTGAATCTTAATAGTTACAGACAAAATACTAAGAGAGAAAAAAAACACCAATTTCATAGGTAAGGACCCAATATTAACTGGAAGTCAAAAACCAACTGACCTGACTGATTGATTTGACCAACAGATGAAGTCAAAAATAGAATAGATTTTATATGGAATTAACTATCAGTTAATTTATCAGCAACAAGCAGTTGCCAAACCGTGGACGGTTCGGTTTGGTAGGTGAAGTTCGAAGAAGCAATGAGTAGGTAATGTGTCGTTTGCTTGTAGGTGTGCGAAAGTGGCGATTCAAGTTTACCTGCGGCTGTACACGCAACCCCTGCAGGACGCGCCGCAGACCACAGAACCAGACACAGGTCAGTTTTTAATTACCCATGTATTATAATATATATGTTATGTATATCCTTACGGTCTGTTTAGAAAGAGCTGAAAAATGGCTCGATTAAAAATAGCACCTTATTACCAAATCATAAAACTTAATATGATTATCGACCTGGTCGGCTCATGATTACTGGGAGTTCGGGAGTTCTGGAAGAAGTGCGAGCAGGTTCCTACTGAGTTTCATTGACGGAGATTCTAATGTAGACTGCGCGTACCGCGTGCAGACGGACTCGAGTTCGGTCTGAACTGGCCCTAAAGCTACTAAAACTGTCAAATCTGTACCCAGTAAGATCGTGTAAATAAATGAAAATATATACTTACAAATAAAAAGAAATAACCTCGTGGTATGGTCATACATTCAGAAGTCCAGATTCCCATTCATGTGACATGTGAGCTATGTATATGAGAGTGGATGGTAATTCATAGAAAAGAAGACTGATGAAAAGATGAATAGATTGTGTGATTGAGGATGGGCCAGAAGGAAGTGGACGTTGATATGGATTGAGATAGAGGAGAATAGAAGGCAGCGAAATAATTCATATTAAAAAGTGACATGCAGATAAACTTCACAAATAATACACTAAGAACAGGCAGGGCCGTGACGTTTATAGAACGCGCTGATGACGCGCATAGTTCGCAACTGTAACGCGAGCGACGCTAGCGCAAATCTAGTGAAATTGTATCCTGAAATACCTGAGATCGTAAGAGAACGTGCGTCTTCGGTCCTTAGAGTCAGAATATAAGAGGAGCTTGGTGGCGTAGCGATTGGAACGCTAGGGTTTCCGTATTGTAAACAAACAACTTCCGTCATGGTTGGACCAACCGACAGTTGGACCTCAGGTCTGTCCGGATAGTTCCCCCGAGCTTCGTTAAATTACACATTTGGTTCTGTTTGCTATAGTAACGATTACTATCCACCAACCGCATTGGGCCAACGTGGTGATGCTATTACTCGTATACTCTTGATGCGTTTCTCCATATAGGTATACTATAGTCTTTCCTTTTTGATCTCAGGCAAAATGTAAACAAACGATAAAAAGGGTTCTTTAAGATGTCATTATTCATTGCCGAAAGTTTTTGTCAAAAACATACGACTATTTAATATGTTATTATTACAAACTTTTTAAATTATGTTAATTAAGTAAAATCATGCTACCTTCAATAATTTTTGACATTTCTTACTTCAATGTTATTTTTTAAATGTAAGTTTAGATTACTTAATTTATCTTTGCTATTAAAAAAGACCTAAAACGAATAGTTCAAAATTTTATTATGAGTTTAAAATTCTTTGTTAACCTTTTGTCTCAGATCAAAATGGATACAGTATAGATTATATGGAATGATAAATTATTCGCTTGTGGTGCCATAGTGGTGCTTTGAGGGCTCCAGAAATTTTCTTGTAATTGTAACCCCAAGAATACTTTAAAAAAAGTACTGTTAACAATGGTATTTTTCCATGAAAATAATAGCAAATTTTAAAATCCTGAGCACTACAATGCACTTAAACAACGAAAATTAAATGTACTAGGCTGAATTTTATGACGGTTAAACTGAATTAGACAACAAAACATGACAGTTGACATTCCAAAATGAAATTGACGGATAAAATTACTGTTTTCTTCAATTTTCCGCAATATGACGAGGTTTTTATATTCCTGGCCAGGCTAAAAAACTGTAAACAAATAGAAAAAAACTATTTTGTCTATTTCAAAATTCACGATTATTTTGTCAATTTCACAATTCCCTTGTGTAAACAAAATCTTGATTGAGTACTAGTGGAATACCTTTCTAAATAATGCATGTATCGTTACAGCACATTTTAAGATGCTATTGTTGTCTAGATGCGAATGGCTGATAACATCACATGAGAAAATAAATTTGTCAGCTGTTAATGCACTATCTAGTTTAGACAATGTGAGGTGTAGATATAAAAAATATATTGGCGTAACATATTTTAATTAATTTGTTCTTTAAACGGATGATGCTAGATTATTTAATTTACATATTAATGATGACATTAGAAATACGTAGTCTGTGTATGGTGTAGTAATGATCTGGTTTCTTTGATATGTTACAAACATACATATAATCACGACTATTGTCCCCTAAGGGTCGGACAAAAGTATTGCAAAAGCAGTCCACAGCTATAGTCCGCGTTTCAACAAGCAGTGTTTGCACAATTGCACATGTGTTCAGCGTGACGGGTGGTGAGCCCGTCGCTGCTTTAAGCTATTGGATGTCGTAGTAAGTCCATTAGTCGCCCTTTAGGTTATCCAAGGAAAGAGACGGGTTGGTCTATATTTTATTGAAAAAAAATTTTTCTATGAGGCTTAGCGAATTATAAAGCTGACTTTTCTTTACAATTTACTTTGTATAAATTATGACAATCCACAATTATTATTGATGACGTTATATCTTGTTACTGGTGCATGGAAGCAGGCAGGGGGTGCTTTCATGCACCCCCTGTTAAATGGGGACCTAAACATATCACTTAAAAGTGGGTGTTACACCTCAGGCTGCCCCTTAAGCGGTATACCGCCATAATATATTTTGTATAATTTAATATCAATCATTTTTTTATCTGTTAGGTTTTAGTAATTCAGAATAAGGTAAACAAATTCCGGCTTGTATCATTAATCATGCGAATAACAGTGATCTAATCGATTAGGACTTCACTCTTATTAAGTTGTTTGTGTATAAAATTTTCCTTCCTAGTATCCTTTTAAAAATAGGTGAATAACTAAAAATAATTGAATAACGTTCGTAACAAGTTCGTGTGATTCGGATAACCAGTCATATTAAATATTACGTCCACTTCGACTGCATGATATTTATAAGAGTTTATGATTATATCACTATTGAATGGTTTCCATACCTATTTGGTTTTCGAAAGTCAAGGTCGTATCGATTAGCGATACTGCATTTCCTTAGTGATAAAAGTGAGAAAAAGTTGTAGTTGTTTGTAGTTGTCACCTCGATAGCGTCAGGCCCTGACATTTTTATTGTGAACTGAAGTGACCTTGGCAAGTGGGCAACTAGGCCGGGGACGTAGGACAAGTTATTGTTATCAGCTTTAGTAATCAGTGGCCTAACAGCACGACCATTAAAATACGATGTGATTAACTCGATATTAACTGTTAAATGCGATCAAAAACTACTTTCAAGTTGTGGCTTTATCCAAGTCCAAAATCGGTTTTATCGTATCGTATTTCGATGCTTTTCTATTATATAGTTTCGTAAAGAAAACACAAAAATGTAATTCAGAGTTTATTTTACATTTTTTATAAAATACACAATCTAATCATTCTTTTTGTTTAATCAATAACACCATATCCTCATTCAAATTATGTCACAAATATTAATTATCATTATAACAATGCTCACAATTAATGTCATTCATTGCAATATATCACAACATTCCTGAGAGTTCGAAAATACTGACAAATAAATAAATTATCATTAATATGTATGCACCACAGTCACTTAAAAATAATTTAATAAATAATAAAATTCATCCATAGTATCCAGCGTCCATTTTGTTTGTCAACAATATCGCACAATACTACTAAGGAAACCTCGTTTTTAAATATTATGGCAATGCGGTCGAGCCGCTAGTCTTTCGTAGCTTACTCTACTTAGGACACTTAAAACATCACATTTGCGCTTTATATTTACACTATACGTCGCGTGCGCGGCGTTCACTGTTCAGACTAGAGCTTTGGTTTCACCGTCTGTAGCCGGGCGCCTGGTAGCGGTCGCGGGACGCGTGCTGCTGCGCCGCCGCCGGCGTCAGGAAGTACACGTGCGCGCCCTCGCCCGGCAGCCGGTACGACACGAACGAGCCCGGCCGGCCCTCGCCAGCCGCGTTCACAGGCCGGATCCACTCAGCCTCAGGGTTCACCGCCGGCAGCGGCCTCTTGTAATTCACATCTGTATCGCTCGCCAGCGAAGGCCCGTTTAAGTCGTACTGCTCCCCCGTAAACTGGGGTCTCTGCACTTGCGACAGCACTCTGTATTGTTGGGACTGCCGTTGTCCTGGATTCAGAATAGGGATAAACTCGCTGTTTGGGTTTATCGTCGGCCGCGGCAACCTGTCGTTCACCAGAGTGTCGTGAAGTAGCGAGGGCGGCTTTTGCTCCACCAACTCGGCTTTCTGAATTTGGATCTGAATGGACTCACTATCCGGATTGATTGGTGGCCTAGGGAGGCGATCGTTGACCAGAGTATCTCTGTCAAGAGATGGCGGATTTCCTCCCTGGGGTTCTAAAATTTCGTACGCGTACTTCAGATTGATATTGTTGTCAATCGGAGTACCCAGTGGTTCCGTCACAGCCAAACCGTTAACGTCCCGAGTGTTATCTTCTATCTTTTTTCCAAATACATCGAAAGAATTTTTAGTTATATCATCAATGTATCGTTCATCTTGCTTTGTGTAATATCCGTGGCTTATTGGACTCGGTGATGTACTCGGATACCTATTTATTTGGTGTACGGCTGGTTTATCATTTTGAATCTGTATATGGTTTCTGTTGCTTTGAGGACGTTCATCTTTATTGACTGGAGTATCATCATAATCATCGTACTGTGTTTTTGTCTTGGGATAAAATCTAGTCGACGTTGGTGTTTCTGTAGTTACTTGTACGTTTTCAATCAAATACTGCTGATGGTACGCTGGAGCAACCGAAGGCGTTATGGCGTTGAATTCATTTTCTAGATTAAAAGGCTTGCTGTAGCTCACCATGGGTCTGAAAGGTTCAGGATCTAGCTTTGGAGCTCTGAATGATACATGATCGGGCCTTGATTGTGACTGATAGCTGAATTGGTAGACTGGTCTTGTTGTGATTGCCTTTGGTTTATGCACATGTGGTCTGTGCGAATACGAATTCGGTCTTTTTGTGGTGAATAAATCTATTGTTTGTTGAATGTCAGCTATTTGTTGGAAGAATGATTCGGGACGCTGTTTACTCTGTTGAACATATACAGGTTGCTGTCTCGGTTTTTGGATACTGAAGTACTCTTGTGTGAGCGTTCTTGGTCCTTGTTTTTGTGGCCATAAGAATAGAGCATCAGCTTGGTCGATTGCCCCATATGCAACATCCACTGCTGGAGAGAATCCTGATTGTGGATTAACATTTGGCTGTTGGTATGGTGTTGGGTTCGATGGCACGGTCTTGTAATAGTTTCTTCCATCGAAATAAGTGGTCGGTGATGGTGATGTCTTAGATTGTTCATCATAGAAATAAAATGAGGCTACTGAGTTTTCATTCGGTTTTCTGTTATATACTGGTTGTAGTTTTGTTGTTGGAATATTGTTCTGTGTGTTCGTATAATAGGCTCTTAATGGCACTGGTGTTGAAGTTATACCATTGTCAACTATCACATTTTGAGTCTTTGATGGTATACTATAGATAATGTAGGGATTCTCGGTTGTAGCTGGTGCTTTAGCATTATATTCTGGTTCTGGATAATCGTATACAACAGAAACAGATAGTGGCTTCGAAGTAACCTTCGTTCTCGTTTTCAAAACAGGTTTTTCTGTTTTTGGTCTGGTTATGATATCGTCTGGCAGGTTATGTACTCGTATAGGAGTTCTTGAAGGAATACGTTGTGGTTTTCTATACTTAGGCGTTGTAATAAATTCAATTGTCGGAGGTGTTGTGATTGTTGTAGGTGTTTCAGTTGTTTTTGTAGGCTCCGTAGTCGTAGGCCTTGTCTTAAATTTGTTGCGAAGTACAGGCGTGGTTGTAGTTTTAATTGTTGGTTTTGGCCTTGTATGTGTAGGAGATATGGTCGGTCTTGCTGTAGTTGTTTTCTCCTCCAGTGGAGCAAAGAAATCCGGTGGTGGAGGCAATATTATTCCAGGTACTAAAGGTCCCGCAGGCACGCTGTTATTGTAGTCCGCGCGATAAGAAAAATTGTATGGCGGCGGATAGTAGATCGAAGGGTCGTCTTCGTCGTATAGGTCTGTCTGGTTGCTGGGTGGTGGTAGAAACGCTGCGCCCGGAGGAAAGCCTTCTGGAAAAGAGCCGTTTATGGATGGAGGGAAGGGGAAAGGTCCTTCGCTCGCATTCCCTGGTAGGAATGGGAACGGAGGAATTGGCAGCGGCGCGTCCCCGGAAGTAAAGTTTCTCGAATTGTCACTCGGGGGGTAGGGCGCTCCCGGCGGGAAGGGGAATGGCGGAGGATATAGAGGGCCTTCGCCTTCTCCCGTTGGGAAGGGAGGGTAAAGGGGCGCAGGGATACTACCGTTTGGCGTAAGGAAGACGAGCGGTCCGTCGTCGGTAAGTCGTACTGGAAAGGGCGGTGGCACTTTGGGTTTCTGTGGTAATTTTACTTGCCTTCTAGGTGCTTCATAGTCGTCAATAGCTGGCCAGGGCTTTCTATCGCTATCCTTAGTGCGTTCTGGGAATGATCCTCCCTTTAACACTAACAGGTGGTCTTCGGCTAACCAAATTTCATCTTTCTTTAATCCTCCTAGGGTCTGTAAGTTATCTTTTGATCTCGTCTCAGAGTTTGGCTCGTAACTAATGATTCCAGGACGTTTTGGCGTCTTCGCAAATATTTCATTCTGAATTAGACCATATTTTCCTTCTGCTACTTGATCGGAGAGCGTCTTTTTCTCTTCATCGTCATCTTTGGTTTTTATTGCCTCCTTCCCTTCTCCAGCACTTGACATAAGCATACCGTCGTCCCAAATGCCTTGGTTCCACCCTACAGTGCCGCCCGATTGGTCCGGCGCGATCACGCCGGCAAATTTTCCGCTTGACGGCTTGTCATTATAATCGATTGAGTTTTTCACGGAACCGTATTCTTTAGTTGGTTTAATTTTCATATGACCCCCGATGAGTCGTTTGATGGTTCGTTGTGACTCGGCGGTGGCGACGTCGGGCCGGGAGCCGAGACTGCGCTGATCGCGCACGAACGAGTCGGGCGGCAGCACGTAGGTTGGCACGAGGACACTTGCCCGTGCGCAGCACACAGCTAGCGCCAGCACCAGCGCTAGCGCCGCCCCTCTCACCATCTGAAAGTTTAGAAAACATCACTTATTAGTCAACGTCTCACTACACTATTACAAAACTCGGTCACTTATCAGCAAACTTATCTAAGTTTGATTTTCCTTGCTATTTAAACACGGTTCGGCGGCGGTCATGAGCGGGCGAAGTGAAAGGTCCGGTGGAGACAAAAGCGGTGGCCAGTGGTTTGGGCACTGGCGCGCCGCGCGCCACTGCCCACCTTTTATCAAGTCCCTAGAGCGACCACCTCCGACCCGCTGGCATTGAACATAAAGCGTTTAATTGGAAATTGAATGGCGAATAATGCCACCGACAGGAAGGCCGCGAAGCCTAAATATGAAAAAAAATTCATGCTTAATTTCTAATTAACTTAATCGTCAATTATATTTAACAGTCTTGTTATTGACACTGTAGGTATAAATAAAACTAACATTTTTTCTTTGACAATTACGTTAACATCTTAAAAATATGAATAATGCTATGGTATTTCGTTGTAATCATTTCAATTGGCACGAGTTCTGTCTTTCAATACAATCTTCCAAGCGGTGTCACGAAATAACACCTTATTATCAACGGTTGTTTAGCGTTCCTAATCGCTTCTCCTATTTGTACAATAAAGCTTTTGGTGTTGTAACACGTGTGAGTGGGTGGGCTGTGACAAAATAGTATGAAATCGTAACGTCAGTAAATGATGATTAAATGAAGTACGGGAAAGTTAAACTCGTATGTGACATTAAACTTACAAAGGGGGCAGTGAAGGCAATGCCGGCGTCCGGTGGGTGTGCCAGGGCTCCGTGAAAGGCCCGGTCACCTAACGCGCTTGATTTTACTCTTAATAAGCCGCCCGACCTAACCCGCTTTGTAATCGTGCTAAACTATTCAGCGAAGTGTGCCAGGTCGCAATGTAGGCGCGTGCGCCGGTCACGAGGCAATATTGCACTCCAAAGACAATTTAATTGGATGACTCGCTAATCGAACTGTGCTATTATTGAGAGCGTACCTACTCTTTTTTGCTTTATTTAAACAAGGAACGGAAGTTGGACTTCTTTGTCATAAGCGAGAACCTTGATTTGCCGTATAACAGTTTTGGTTGAGCGCAGTATATTTTGCAATGGCTGCACCGCCCACTAGCCGCTTGTTTGCCGATAATAACTTCTAATTCCAGCATCAATATATCAATTGAAGCTTTGTATTCAGTAATGCAATCGTTGCATCGTGCCAGCAACGAACCTTTAGCAGTAAGTTCAACGCTGTAATTGTAAGCAGAGGATACCTACGGCATTTGCTTGTTTCATCTTTCTATTCACGACTTTGTCAAAATTGTGCCTCGATTGTTGTAAAGCTCACAGTTTCGCAGGTTAAGGTGGTTGTATTGTTTTTTTAATTACATGGCGGCGATTGAAACTAAGACAAGAGCGAGCGGCCTTGCGGCAAGGTGCCCGATTTTTTTGCGGTCAACAACGAACGTGAATGATTAACGAAATGATTAACGAAGTAGTGGTTAGTTGGGAGTGCCACCGTGGTCGACAGTGCAACAATGCCGGCCAGCCTTGCAACCGAGCGACGTTCCCTTGCTACTTGAACAATTCAATATAAAAAATATTGAGTTTATTCTATGACATTTATAACGCACCTCGACAAACTCCATTTGTAATATATTTCAAAATAGGGACTGCTTAGCGATCAGCCGTCTTTCGCCATCTTTGGACGCTGATTCCTTTCAGTATATTTTACCGTTTTCAATTCGATCACTACGTGTCGCAAGCTTTCTTTGCGCTCTCATTTCACTGATTATGAGACTGTTGGGAAACAGCTCGGGTGATGCATTGTCGACAATTTGTATTCAGTACTCGGCTAGCAGACTTTCCAACGTTCTTTGTCGGTAAATTTAACCACCAGGATACTGCGTTTCACTGAGTTTCACGCTTTCCAATAAAGTGTGAACGGGTGGCGATCAAATAAAACAATGTTATGCAATTGCGATTAAACTAGACGTCTTATTTTATTTTTTTATTTAAAAATTACGATATAAATTTTATCAAATATACAAATTTAAGTCGGTATTGAAAATTTCATCACGTTAAGTCTGTTATTTACTTTATTGTATAGTTATTAACAACAAAATAGGGTGTATATAGTGAGCTTGCGGTAATTGCATGCACTGACTGATCTCCTTGAGCCCGCGGAACGACGGAAACCTACCTATGCTTATTTATTACGGTTACCGTGCTTAGTTACAACCTGTGGCAACGGCGCGTTTGTTAACCACACCTTAATGGCGGTGCGCACTTGTCTGCCACTCGGCATAAACGACACTTGCGTAATACCACAAGAATGAGTTCAATCGACAATCAATAAAGAATAACTACCTCAAGCCACGCACACGAATACCGCCTCTAACAACCAACACATAAGACCACATGTAATAATTATAAAAAAAAATCTGTTAGCTAGTTGTCGCCTTATACATACGCTTTCGCAACTGTAACGAATTGCTAACTGTGGCATTGGAACCCCGAACCGTTACAAATTGTACCATTATGTTATCCGTCCTTACAAGGCGCGGATATTAAAATTGTAATAGGACTATCATCGCTAACTGGCGCGTGCCGCGAACGTAGCGATACATTTATTGTATTAATACAGTATGAGACCACAAGCAACCACATCTAAATGGCACCTAATAGTGTATATGCGCACGCATCATTATAGCATTAGGGTTGCGTCGTGACGTATAAATTAAGTGTTATTATTTCAAGAGTGGCATTGTATAAATGTAGTAATATATCAAAATGCTAAGTTTAAACTTATTTTTATGGGACTGATTGCTACAAGTGTGACGCAACCCTAAGATGCGCAGAAGCACAGGCGCGTGCCGTTATGATTGATGTGTGACCTCATTACCTTACTGTCTTATTATTAGAAGCATAAGCATCCTCTTTCAAGTTTTGTTTTAACTTATAATTAATAGTCCTTTGCTTTGTTCTTATTTTAGGTTTATTGTTATTTTTAATCGTACATTTGAAAAAGTTATTGATGATTATTGTCCTATTGAATGAACGATAATGAAATTAGATGATCCGAAGAATGGATTGAAAATGCAAGCCAATTAAATTATCAATTCAGTTCAATGATTTAAAATAATTATATTTGCGTGCTTATATTATTACCTTTTCCATGTTATGATGATTGTATATGTGTACGCAAAAGGTTGGATGTCTATAAATGTCACGTTGCCTTTGCTGGCATTCCGGTGGAGAATCTCAGAAATGCTATAATAGTGTCATGGTTCGGTGCTTGCGTCTCGACTCTTGATCCTTTCGCGGCCAAGGCGAGACCATCTGCAGGTCTTGTAACCTGTCTAAGACCTACGGTCATCACGCCTGTTATACCTTTACGTCACCAGTGTGTACTTAGATTAGTTAGACCATTCCTATGAATGCACGTGTACATAAACCGATGCTCTATCGAGTTATCGACCTTGTATTTAATGTGGGAATTACTTTACGTCTTCATCTTGTTAGTACTAATTTGAATTATCTGATTCTGAATAATAAATGTTGTTCGGAGATTTGCTAACTATATCGCAATGTAGCGTTACACAATTTATGTTTTTATAGTCTAATCGTATCATCGCACTTAATTAAAGTTAAAATGTTTTTATTGGGGTTTTATTATTGTTAATCTTCTCTGACACTATTTAGGAATTGCACACTATTGTGGAATCTTGGTAAAAGTCTTAATTAAAGTATAAGTGTTATTTTCTTTATTAGCTCGATTTAAGGTCACAATATAAAAAATCGATCTGATTCTTCAAATCGTGACCGCCCGGTCGTGGAGTGTGCACGCGCCACTCGGGGCCATATCGTCGTCGGAACATTTCAAACTATTTCCACTACGTGTTCTGTCATGTGGCCTATTGTTGGCGTGTCTATGATTTATACCTCCCTACCTTTGAAACCTCCAAGGTGATCTCATTGAGTAAGCATTCCTTGTCGAAGCGTAACTGATACGTACTTATTAGGCGCTATTATTCCTTACTTCTGTACCGAAAACATCGTCTTTTATGCATACAATATATCCCACCCTTGAAATTTGAAATAACCTTCAAACCAATTAAATATCAAATTCTTCCGTATGTTAATTTCGACCGATTCTATTTTATCGTAGTCTAAATTCCTAAAACGGCGTGTGTCATTTGTTTCTGCAATAGTGAACTGGTATTTGTTTACTGGTAGAAGACTAATTCCTGTTTTTATTTATACTTCAAATTGTTTTTATAATTTTACAAATTGTATCCATGACACACAAAAAATCTTTTGCGGTTCCAGTTTAGCCTCGTGATACGCTTTTGTTGTGAACCCGCTTTCGTTTCTTTGTGGGTTTACAGCTTTCTTGTTTCTTTGTTTCGTAATTTCACAGAGTGGTCCTATGCACCGTTATTGTACACACGTAATCTTCCGTGTAATGTCCGCTGCTCGTTCTCATGTCATCTGTTCGTAATTGGTATTACCACATCTTGAAATTTTACTTTTCTTATATTATTAGTAGAAACTACAACTTCTTAACATTTTGAACTCCTCGTACATGTCAGAGTTCCAACAAACAATACGAGTATTTTAATGCAACCATTAATTCGTTTTCTTTTGTTCCAGGTATACTATTAGTTGTTATATCAAGTAAGATACGAGTTTGAAAGGTATCAAGTGGTTTTTCGATCGGCGCACGTGCGGTGCATGCCCTGCTGCGATGAGGTAAACATCAATTAGCTGATTTTAGAAAGATAATCGTCGCTATTAGTTAGTTGTGTATTGTTTAATATGAACGTGTCTTGTGCAATAAGTTTCAAAATTTTTCCGCTGTTCTGGTGTTACCTTTTGGTGTTTTTCGGAGCGTGGCGGATAATAGGCAACCTTAGATTGCGCCCGAGTCCTTCGCTCGGAGTCGTGCGGGGAAAAGCTGCATATTTTAATGGCAAATTTTGTAAGTGTTTTTGCAATCACTTTTAGCGTCTAGCTATCAGATTTTTCTAAATGCAATTATATTCAAGGTGAAATAATATTATTCATTAAAGCTACACTTGTGACAAAAGGTTATTATTATGTACGATGTGGGCGTTCGTCACGGCGGTTAGACACCAAAGAGAATCTGACGAAGAGTGCAACTAATCGTTCAGTCGCTGTCTATTGTTTGAGCTGATTTCGCGCTACCACAGTCCAAAAACAATACAGACATCACAAAAAATGTTTCAACAATGTCAAATTTATAAGTTTTAAGAGTAATCTCATTAGTGTTCTTTTTCTTTTTGTTAATAATCATAACATTTTGGACATCTCACAGCCGGATACACTTTTTGTTGATGGACGCACGCTCGCTGACGTAATGTCGTATTTATTGCCGGCGCATGTAAATCATTTTGATTTGGAAGATAAATTTGGAGCGAATATTTCTTACCATATTATTTGTAACATTGGTCATGGAAATGTGAGTGTCATTTTAAAGTAGTCCTTCGCAAAATAACTCTGTATGTCGTTGTGAATTGGATCGAGGCCATGCTTATGTCGTAGAATTATCCATTTAGCCGTATGAGTGAGAAAATTAATTTTATCCGCAGCATTTGTAAACATGGTGACTCATTCTTCGGATTCTAGTAGAAATTGTAGGTATACTTATTAAAGTTCAATACAGGGTCACGAAAGGTAAACCGCTTTTAGTCGGAACAAGAGGATGTGTCATTCGAAATAACTTACATGGAATCGAACCTGTTGTTACATTGATTTTTTATTGATCTCATGTTCACTGTACATAAACCTTGATCTTTGATAGCTGTCAGTATAATAAACATAAAGCTTTACATGTTTTCATGTACGCTTTGTATTAACACTAATGCCATTTCGCAAGTTTTCTGTAATAAAATATTTGAATTTATTTTATATCAAATATAATCATATTGCTAACCTATTTTCCTAAAATATAAAATTAAAGCACGTTATTTACATTCTTGTAAAGGAAACAAAAAACTCAATTAAACCTAAATAATTACTTAATACCACACAGTCAATGGAACACAATACTATCGGCACAATTTAACAGCTCAACTCACGGACGTACAGAATTGGCTTATCTAAAATTTTCCTTATCCGCATTTTATAATTACCGTTTTCTCACGATTTTAACAAAGTGCATTATTGCTGATACATTGTCTTTTTTGCAATCGATAAAGTTATTTTATGCTATTAATAATGAACTGTAATAGTCAGCCTTACAAGATTTGATTGAGATTGAAACAGAATTGGAAGTTTTCTCGCCTAATAGACATGATGCATAGCAGGAACTACATTGAGTTTATTGACCACATGCACGTTCCTCCCCTGTGTTATGTCACTTGACGTGTCTGACTTATGGCGATTTTCTCCACTTCCATTTCTTTTACTTTATAGTAGAAAAGATCGGAAGAGATCAATATACAATCTCATGTGATATAACAGTAGCTGTTTTTTTTAGTAATGTTAGTAATGTTTTGTTTCTTATTCCCTCACCCTCCTTTGTTTTTGCTTGCAATTTTGTCTTAGCTCTCATAACTGTATGCGTCGTAAGTTAATTTTACCTTGTGGTTACGGCAACGTTAACTGCTACCGAGAAAGCTTATATGAACAAGTTATTACGACCCAACACAAAGGTGTAATGAACAAATTTATGAACAAGTTTTAGTGTCCTTGCGAGAGCAAAGCTTAACAATAGATTCAAATGCAAAATTTTCCCATGATTCACAGATTATGCGATTACGTTGTTCTTTAAACACTACCTAATTAAAAAGTAAATTGATATAGCGTCAGAATACAAATTGTCGATCGGTTTTGTCAATGGAATTTTCAATACTCACGTAATAAACATTGCTCTAAGATTTCGATCACGTACGATCTATGTATGTATTAGGATTCCGTTATCCGAATGACTACAGAAAATATTTTTAATTCATTACGTCATTTATATCTTTATTTATAGTATTGCCAAAATATATTTGAAGAAGATCAACAAAACAAGAGTAATTGTTGTGTGATGACTAATATGTTAGAACATGGCTGTGAGGCAATTCAATTAACCGAGTAATTGTGTTTCGGAGTCTGTAGCACTCTTAAGGCAAGACAATTGCTCAAAATTAACTACTAATGTCTGATTCCGACATTAGAAGTTAATTGAGACGCAGCTCAGGCTTAATATTGGACCTATTTAGGGTAATGTTTGAGACAATTAACTTGATTTCGAATTCAATAGATTCAAATAAATTTAGAGACTACATATTTTAGAGAACAGTATAATTTTATTCTCTATTGTGATTATAAATATTTACAATTTGTGGTATAACGGAAAATAATTGTGGGTAACATTTATTTGGAGAATATTATTTATTAGACATTTAAATTTTCTATGTAATTGTGTCATTGTTGCTGTCATTATAATCTAATCCACAACCAAATAATTTCCTAGTAGTATTGGTAAATAAATAAGTATGTGTATTTTCAAAACGTCATGTTCAGGTGTGGGTTGCAATTTTGTATTGTCTGCCATAAATTTCTTACATGTCATGGTCTTATTGCTGAAACTTTTGTTTGAATGTTCTCACAGGTGTTTCTACCCGCGTCATTGAATTTTATGCCGAAGGCTGGTCTCTGTGAAATTTTGACTTAATATTGTGTCGCGATACGAGACGCATTGTTTCTGGAGTCGCGCATATTGTTGACGCCGAGACCCCGTGAGATCTGGGTCGCGAACCCGGCTGGAAACGCAATTGTCATACCCTCTAACACTAATAAAATTCCAACTTTTCTATCATTCATAAAGAAACACAATCTTACATTTTTTGTTAACGGCTGAGGCTGCGGCTAAAACACTTTCTTCGTCACCCTTAGCACATCACACGTTGGTGCCGAAAGTCACTTCACTAAAGTTTTTCACTGGTGTTCGATCACTGGCACATAATGGAAAATTGGGAACTGGTTGATCAATGCCGATTGAATGTTGATTCCTGTAGGTCCACGTTGTGGTGGGGTGCACGTGTGATCGGTAGGGCGCGCGGCGCATGAGTGGCCGCGGTGGTAGGGGGCGCCGGTGTAAATACTCCGGCGTAGCGCGTGCGCACCGCCCACGCACACTACGCGTGCTCTCACGCACACATGCTTGCCCGCCTCGTTCATACATATGACGCACGACCACTGATGCGCTCGATTAAGCGTCTAATAAAGTCTATTGAGATGAAAATGATGGGATATCCCTAATACCATCACGGATATCAGGTAACGGTTCGATTACTTGTAGGTACGTGCAATGAATTATTTATGAACAATGATCTCCGTATTTTTAAGTATTGTTTTCAATTGGGCGTTTGATGTTAGTTAAGTTTTTTTTTCGAATCTTTATACAATAAGTTACCTACTACATAAAATACAAATATAAATTAACTAAAAAAACTATTAAAAAAATGTTAATTGCCTGAATTGTAGAATAGATATTAAAATTTTTGAATTCCCTTATGTTGAAAATCTTCTATTAACATTTATGCAACATTAAATGCAAAATAATTTAATTTATTTGTTGTCGTTTAGGTATGAGTTATGACATTGTCATTAGAATCTACGTTTCAGAAAATGAAAACATACAACGTAGCACCTTTGAAAAGCCTACCTACGTGTGTTTTTAAAATATCATATACTCATTCTATTCGCAAATGACTAAATGTTATTATAGCAAAAATATAACTTTGTTGATATTAAGAAAATTATCGTATACTGCGGTATTTTAAAAATATCCGGCATTATGTGTTACTGTTATTTTGCAGTAATAAGATCTAGCGCGAAGATTTATTTTTATTATTTTTACGTGGAGTAGGTAAGTGAGAAAGTCTCTTATGCCGGTAACTAATGATATTGTATTGTATGTATTTAAAATTCATTGCATGGCAACTGTCCCCAGGTTTGGTCCGTGTAACTGTATCGAAATATCCGCATTGCGGGAATATTCGTCGTGGCATCATAACTGTATCATTCGTAATATTTTATTCTTATACCTTACGGTAAGTTCTCAATTTAAAGAGATGAAGGTATTATTTAGGGAGACTGTTTTAATATTTTGTTCCTTTAAAACTGCTGATTCTATGCGAATAGGACATAACCTATGCCACTAATTACTATGGAACTTATTTTCTTATTTATAAATTTTCCTAAAAAAATATTTTACTGCAGCTGAAAAAAGTACTTATAATTTCTATCGAAAAGAATATTTTTCCTAACCTGAAATTTTTCTTAAATAAATTTTAATTAATGTAGTTATCTGACATCCAGTGTATTGGGAAGTAAAGCAAATTTAATGGCTAGAAGTACTTAATTTAAGAAACTTGTGGTAATTAATTATTTTCATTTCACATATTAATTTAAAAGATTTTTGGCTGCTTTTAAAGTAAGTAATATTTATCTAGAACATAGTAAAATATAACCTATGACTTAATTAATTTGAAATTCGAAATACCATAATGTTTGTTTGTACGAATCAATATTTGTAAGCGGCGAGGAGCGCGCGAAGCACCACGTTGTTTATAAGTTGCGCAAGAGCAAGCGAGACGAGTCATCGACACTGGCGCGTCCTCGGAAGGTCGACCACGATCAACCGATCGAGATCCATATTAGCATGCATTTTTTTCCTTATCATCGTGTTATTTGATAAAAAACTACAAAATCTTGTTTATCGTCCCTCCCGGATCTACTTCTTGACGAGAGTTTCGTTCTCGTCTTATTAACAGGCGTCTACATTGTGATTTATGTAAAACTCTAGATTCTTGATAGAAATAAAACTATGATACAATTTTGTCTATTGATATCATAAATATTTTTTAAGATCTTTATTAGCGAGTGTAGTTTTTGTAATGGCAATTATTACCAATAGGTACTGCATTTACGAATGATGATGTTATCTAATGTTAAAAATAGATAAAATTAAATGACATATTTCTCATATTAGTAGCCTTCCTTTGTACCATTGCGGCCTCTCATTTATGCAGAAAGTACAACGCTTATATCCATTTCCTATAATTTCTAACTTGTTGGCTTTTAACAGGTGTATACATACAATTGCTGCCTTTTCTCAGTAATTGACGCTATAAGCCTGCTGCGACATTAATATACATACATTCCTCAGGCATGGTAAAGACCTGCTTTACTTCTCAGTGTTATATCCGTTCTGTTGGAATTTTTGCAGGTACCAAATGTATTTTTAGCTTGGACCCGTTTTTCAGTGGGGATTGTCAAGTCAGGAATGTACGCGTGAGAATCTTATGGATTTAAATCGGCTATTAACCTAAAATCACGGGAGGTCTTCCTACATACTCGGCCTCCTAAAGCCTTCATAAATTCGTCTTGTCCAATTTGCTACGGTTTTATTTCGTTCCTCGAACCATGTTTGGGCGTTGTCGGCCGGCAGCCACATTCCGCGACACCGCGGCGCTTCGACTTTGACCGCACGACCACATTGTAACTCTGTTGATCTGTTCACCTTACCATTGGTTACATCGAGTTCTGATGTCACATTATATCGATATGCTAAGGACAAGGGTAACTAGTTTCATCCGTAAAACACTTGAAGTTGTAGCTTTTAGATTGCTAATTTATGTTGTATTATCACTGTTATTTAAATATAGAAGTTCCATTCTGAACGACTATTTTTAGTGTTGAAGTTTCTATATTCTTTCAAAAAAGTCGGTATATTACTACAGGCGTTTAAAAATGTTTTACTTTGCCATTTTAAACATTTTATAACTTCTCAAGTGATTCTTTTCTCAGATATAATTAATTATTTTCTAATTATTTTTGTTAACCAATTACATGTACAAAATGTATTGATAGTATCTACCAAAGTTACTGTTAATGCTTATGGGACTAAAAAGCTACTCGCGATTGATTATTATAATTGAATTAAGTAAAAGAGTTCGTGGTAAGGCCGCATAATATTCGGAAAGGCGCCGGTACCCGCTAAAAATCGGCGTCGTCTGTCCACTTAAATTATGTAATCGAATATTCATGATGCCTTTTGGGTGCATTCCTTTTTTATCGAGTAATTTTATCATCTCCACGCGGACTCTTGGCGGCTTTATCGATATTTAGAATCGATTTTGCGTTTATCTCTGCGCCACCTCTCATTACTTTAGACCGTTTTTTTTTGTTCATCGGATAATACGATATCGTTTCCGGACTCTATATTCTGGGCTTTCAATTACTGTAAGTATTTGAGATATCGTAATGTGGTTAAGTTTTTGCTATAAGTTTACATAATGTTTCAATAGTTCACATTCTTTTTATGAGCAATCCATTTTTATTAGGTTTTCTTTTGGTAGGTATACATTTAAAATTTGAACGTCATTGCTATTTCACAACATCTCCCGAAGTTGATATTAAATTTTTAGTATGATTGCCGGTGAACTAAAGCTTACTTTTTTACAAATAGATAAATTACTTTTCGTTTTTGTTTAAGATGTCGACCATAAATTTACAAATAATTCATATTCAGTATTACTTTTGAAAGAGAATAATAATCGTAGTATTATTCTCTGTTCAGTTATATTTGTACAGTTGTATACATTTCTTTTACCAAGAATTTTTTTATCAATGCAATTTTTTTATTTTTCTACTGTGATGATGAAGCGTCATCAGTTTGCTTCAAAAACAATTTCCGCAATTATCACCTCCAGTATACATGGTAATAAGAAGTCATTTGGGTTTACGATCGTTTAGTTAATTGGCGTTTCGATTCTCACGATTAGAATAGCAAAGTTTTTTATTGTGCACTTCTGATTGTTCATTACTATTCAATCTTGTTATTGTTTAGCACCAGTTCGCAACATTTTCAATAAAATAACTTATACACATTCGCCTCCGTATAATTATTCAGTGACGTTCGTCGATGTGCTCCATTAATGCCAAAACGGATTTGTTCGGGTTTATTTAGCAAGATTCTTTAAATTCCGATATTTTGACGTAAAGATGATATGATTGAACCTGTTTTGGTCCAAACTTATATAAATCTTGTTGTTTTAGGTATAAGAGACATCGTGCATTCCTTAGATTATGTTGTTTTTTATACAACGTATTTATTTATAAGTATAACAAACTGGATTTCAAGTTTGCGAATCGATACCTGCGTGTATAGTCGTTGATGTGAGTGTAGTAAAATGAATCAATGCGTCTTTCCGATCTGGTCAGACGGAACACAGATTCAGAAGATTTACTTATAATCAACAATCTATTCAAAATATTCCTTTTATTTCGTTTTAAAAAAAGCGACATGTGTTCCAAGCTTCGAAATTCAATACAATTAAGTTCCGCCGTTAATGAGCACACTTTTTGAAAACATTGAAATTGAAGTCATTCAAAAACAATACGTATTCTCAGTAATATATTTTTAGCTTTAATTCAATTGTTCACGTTTTCATCTGTTTCTCATGTGGTGTCGTAATGGGACTTCGTTCTAATAAGTGCTAAAGTGCATTTAGAGCATCTGCCGTATTAGCACCCTTTGCTGGTTGGGCAAAAATAATTACCATACGCTTTTCATCTCTCACGGCTTTCGTAAGTAAATATTGTTCTAATTATTGCAAATATTTTTTCTATTATTATTGCTTAAATAGGTTTCAGATGTGGACGGACTTAGAGTTAGAGGAAGACGAAAGAAGCGATGGATTGAATGTGTGAAGAATGATATTAGGATAAAAGAAGTGGATGCTGAACTGACGAGTGACAGAGGAGAATGGAAGAAGAAGACATGTTGTGCCGACCCCACCTAGAGTGGGAAAAGGGCAAGAAGAAGAAGAAATAGGTTTCAGATTAAATTATGTTATAAATGATGAAAATGTTATGTACTTCAGATTTGATTAGTAACAAAATCAATTATCTAAAAAATCGTTTCAATTATATAAATTCTCGTAGCCACTTAACAATTAATCATTCGTTGCTGCCAGTCTACTTTTAAATGACTCGTAAACATAGGCTTTCAATAGTAATGGGCGCGGAAAATATAATATTAGGTCCTTACCTATGAAATTGGTGTTTTGTATGGAGATTTTGGGGATGTCTGCATCTTACATACTAACATTTTATCAGTTTTCTTCACAACGACAAATCCAGAGATAATAATATTTGGCATGTATCATTAGACAAGCTTTAGCAATATGTGTGTGAACACGCTTGATAAAAATGATGTATTCGGAAGGCAGTTAAAAATAATTGTCTTTGTGTCTAATTTTAACACAATGAAACTTACAAAAAATTATCAAATTAAATAATACAAGCTCAAATATATGGTCTATTTTTAGAAGAGGCAATTATTTTATAAGAATGTTCTGAAACTTAATAGTTACGGATAAATTGCTAAGACAGAATAAAAACACCAATTTCATAGGTAAGGACCCAATATTTGTTTGTCGCAAATTGGTATTGACTATTGACCCTGATTTGATTTAGTTTCATAAAAAACTCACGCACAGGACTGGCTCGTTTTATTGTTGTTTTTTTTGTAGAACAGGGGCTATTGCTCTCTCTATTGGCGACGATGTCTTTATTATGTACATCCGGGAATCTCGTTATTCAATCTTGAATGTCATGGCGTTGTGCTGAGGTATTCCGCACCGAAATTACTCCTCGAAGCGTACCCACTTTTAAAAATAGGGAAGAGCAATACATTTTTAACAAGATATTAAATAAAATAGTTCCTGTGTAGTTATGACAGCTTAGTACTTTTTTGGAAAAATAGATATTATACGCTTACTTGCTAAATATGCGAATGTTGAGATGTTTGTGTGGAGTTACCAAAATGATATAATAATACCACCTACTGATTAATCACAAAATCTCTCAAAATTTTTTTTAGATCGTTGATTTTAGTTTATTTTAATATCCCCATCTCTATTCAAGAGTTAGACGTAGGTGCGCTTCGATGAATAATTCCTCGTTGACAAAAATCAACAAAAATTTTACAAAAATCTAGTTTTTTGTCAAAGTCAAATATTTTGCATTATCGTCTGTCATTTAATATTATTTTTTTAATAAATTAACATTATCAACAAGTTATAGTGGTAATCCTAAATGGTTAAGCAGAGGAGACGCTTACGTTTCGCTTGTATTGTAATGTTTATGCTCAGGAAAATTAAATTAAAAAAAAATTATATATAAAAAAATTCTTAGAAAAAAAATAAGCATTTTGTCCCGTCCACTCTTATTATTTATAAAAGGTTTCTCGTGAATTCATTATATATTATTATTTGTGATTGTGAATGCTTGCTTGATTTCTACCACATTACAATAGAACAAAAAAAGGTAAATATAATAATATATAAGAATCGTGGCTATTAGGAAATTTTATTTAGCTATTATTAAAATCGTCAATTGTTTTCTGTGGTAGGTATTGTGTTATGGAATGCTGGCGTTCATTATTCAGGCTGTTTGTAATTTAAAATTTTGTTAGGGGGTTTTCCATGCATATTTGTCGCTTTTTCTGTGTGCTGTAATTTTGTCTATATACTTAACAAGTCATTTAGTATTTTCCAAATTAATAGTTGATGATCTTGAGTTGAACATTGATAATAATAATAATTTATTTCCAAAAATGTTCCCATACTAATACTGCAAAAGCATACTTTATACAGTTGACACGGTTGAATTTATAAAATATTAATTGTTAGATTCCTTAATTACCCGAGAGTCTACGCCGAGGAATGAAAATCAAACATGGGTTTTAATTTCCTGCTTTTTTAATGCACAAATATGTATTTAAAATGTTACATATTCCTAACATTTTATTAGGTAAGTATACGTGTTTCTTGTCAAGTAGGTAAGTGTGATTTGTAATTCAGCTCTGCACACTTATATAGGTATAAAGAATGCACAATTGGTCATATATTCAAATGTGGTGGTCGCCGAAATTGAAATTCCTGTTACGGTTGATTCTATGGCTTCTGGAAAGCGCCCGCCATTCTCACCTCCTCGAGGTGCCCTTGCGCACGTGCATAAGGATCTATGTCCACCACACCGAAGAATAGCGTGACTGTGCTAGAACCGTTTCAGGCTCGTAAATTATTCTTTTTATAGAAATGTTTAAGTTTGTGCCGGTCGGTGTCGAAACGCTCTAGTGATACTCTTATACATTTCTATACAAAGATTTTTTTGCCTGAAATGGTCCTAGCTGGTATGCTCCGGCGAGTGGGCGGTGTGCAGCGACCTTTATTCATAACGGCCCGAGACCAAGGTCGTCGCACTGTGGAGATTGCGGATTTCGGCGGCCGAACCATGCCGAGAAAAATGCAAACGAGCGGGATATACCCGGATCACGACGTCTGCGTCCGTTTCATTTAGGAGCAATAAATAAATAAAATAGCTTTAGAACTACTTTCTTTCTCGCGACAGCCAGTTCTATTAAGAGAAAATAGGCTATCGTTTAATTTATTTATCAAAAGCAACATACCATGACACCTCTGTTTATCATCGTTGTTTTATAGAGATACTGATTAGCATCTTCTGCCACAGTTATTTCGCATTATATTTTGAAAAATAATAACATAGGACCGCATGATATATATCTAACTAATGAAGATTGCTCATCGATCCATTTTAAACATCGCTCATCTCATAACTCATCACAAAGTAGGATAAGGACATAGCACTTTGCAATTATGTATACTTACTTACTTTAAAGTTAAAAAATATTTCTTGTAAATCTACTTGCAAAATAAATGATTTTATTTTTTTATGTTTTTAATAGAGAGTTAATTACTAAAGGCGTCACCGCACGTTTCTTTGTCGTCAACTTCCCACCTATGTCTGTAAATCAATAATAGTACACGTTACGGTAAACAGATTAAAATTAATAATAAATTCAAAAAATGTGTGAACGTAACGAAAACATTTCGCTGTGAGCGCGCAAAAGTGGACTTTGCTTCTAGGTAGTTTAGGGATTGTTATGTTCTTTACTTCGACTTTAAATATTAACTATATTGTTGGTAGGTTATTTACATTCCTATATACATTACTTAACTTGCATTGTTTACGCTATGGGTTTTTCTATTATTTGAAATATTGCAGATTTGTATACTCTATGACGTCTTTTGTATATTATTATATTATCTATTAAGTACTATTTAATTTTATTTCAAATTATATAAGTTTATTTTGTGATTTTTATGACATGTGTTGTGTTGCCTCGCCTCGTAATTCTTCTTATTTTAAACTGGTACATTTTGTACGTTCTAGAATTATTCAAATGTGATTCTGGTATTTTTCAAACACGAATATTATTTATTTTAGTTGTTACATATTTACATCCGCTATAATAATAATTCTTCAAGGACAGTAAGTTGTCACCAGGGCATCATTTACGGATTCCAAGGCTTGCACGATTGTCTCCTGATAGTGAAGATTAATGTTGTAGTTTTTTGAAAAATATCTCTAACTTAAAAACAAGATATTACCAAGAAAATTCAGGTCCAGATAATATCAAGAAGCTTGTTTTTTGTTTACTAAAGTATACCGTTTTATATTTTATAAACATTGCCTTCGAGCCATAAATGTTATTATTTAAAATTGTTAATATTAAAGTATCGCATAATTAATTATAAAACCCTATTTGTAAATCAAAAATACACGGAAACTATCTATTTATTAAACTTACCAGATTTTACATAGCTATAATTTTTTTTATTATTTTAACTCAACGTTCCATCTGTTAAATAAGACGATTGATTTCCTTCGTGATTTTTAGTTTTGGAGTTCTTCTATTTGGTCTTGTGAATGGCCATCGGATTATTATAATTTGAGTTATAAGGAACTATTCTCGTATTTATATTACTATTTATTACGTAAATCCGATGATGAATATGATGTTTGTATAATTTTCGCGACATTGAAAATCTAACATTTAGCCTTGTTGTGAAGAAAGTCATCAGTTATGCAACGGATGTGTATGGCGAACATAACTCTTGCGTAGAAAGTAGATTGACGCATAGAAAACATGACTCCTGCTTTTTCACGGGAAACGGTATGATAGTGCTGTCAAACTAGTTAAGGGCGGGTTCTCAAAACAGCCGTTTATTTAATTAGCGTGTTAAAAAAAGAGTGAAATCGAGCTGGTTGTTAAACGTCACCACTCGTGCAAGAGCTCGCCAGTTCGATATTTAACTGAGTTTTTATTGAACTAATACACATATTAGTTTTGTATGAATATCTTTTGCCTTATTCATTATCAGGTGCATGGCAATAGGTTCGCCCCGAGTTACATAGCCATCTAAATGAATCTGTTCTCAAATCTAAATAAACATAAAAAAATCTCGCCACAAAGCAATTTTTATTACAACCTCGCAAAGCATCTCGGATTGTATTTTTGTAAATTTTTCTGGGCTTATTTTCCTAGTGAGCCTGAAATAAATTTTAAGTTCAATAAATAATTATGCTGCACTTGAAAAATCCAAGTACATACTTACTCCAAGTGTCTAGTTGGTAGTTAACGTTGGTTTGAATTAAGTTTACCTAAAGCAATGCTACAAATTTTATTGTTACTTTGAACAATCTACGTGTCCCTACTACAGTGGAAAACACCGGTCTACCTGAAGGTCGCTGCTAATCGTAAAATATTAAAGAAGTAAGAATTTAAAACTCTTATATCGGTATTTAATTTAATCAAAATTGTCTTAGCGACTAATAATTGGCGATGACATGTCGTTAAAGCATGCCATAAAACTGTGACGTTAAAGGCCGGCCGACGCCATCTGCAGCAAGTATAACCTGACATTGGCATTGACAAATTACGATACATGGGGCAAATAAAATGCAAATTTATTTATATTAGGACTGGTAATCATATCGTATGGCGCCCGGCGCGGGCGCCGCGTCGTCGTTCTAATGAATTGCAAAGTATGCCGAAAGCGCGGTCATCTCCGCATTCCGACCGGTACGTGGAATTTCCAAATAATTTGTAAACCAAACATATTTATGGTAAATAAAATTTATTAAAATTAAATATGATTCGATACATGGTTTAGCATTCCTGTGTTACCTAGGTTGTTTATTATTTTATTTTGTGTCCAAACACAAACATGTTCAAGTGTGATGGCGGCACTTCTCTTGGCGTATCGTGTTCGCGTATTTGCAATATTTTTCCGAAAATAGCCATTAGTGAACGGTCAATTTGAGTATTTGCATGAATGGTGCAAATAATGTAAATAGCGAACATGCGTTTCCGTCCACTTGTCGGTTTTTGATCACACATCAAAGTATTGTTAAAGTTATTCGTCCCATAACAGTCCATGTGTGGATGAGTTATTTGGAATGATTTTATTATTTGGGCAAAGTCAGGCAAACACATCGATAACGCTTTGCGAATACTCTGAGGTGCCGCCATGAAGAGCTTTTATAATTTTCATTTATGGTTTCTGTCAGCTTTCTACAAAGTATGTTAGTACCTTGAATGAGAGCTACGGATATAGTTATATTATCTGGTTATATGAAGATGCTTCACGTCAGGGGAAGGCCCTTTACTTGAAGTAAAAAAAAAATATCATTGGTCATGGTGCAAGGCTGCATTCTTTCTTTGATTCACTGATTGACTTTCCGAAGCCATTTTAGATTAATTATTTCCAAGAAAATAATCATTCTTGAAAACGTTATGAGAATGTGGTAATGGAATCTTAGCTATTTTTCTTACGTATGATTATATGTTGGAAGTGATACATATGTATCACGATGCTTATCAATAGTCAATGTGTGTAACTGATATTGAGAAAAGTATTTAATGTTTTTACGAAACCATTTAGCGGTACGTTCGTATAAGTAATTATAATATAAATGTTTCTAACAAAATATTTGCGCAAGCACGCTTTGGATTATTTTTATAATATTATTAAGTATCAAATTTAAGTTATTAAATGTTTTTTACACATGATATTGCACAGTCTTATCAGGATGTAAATTTTTAATGTGTCGCCAAGATCTTAAATTGCTGGCGTCAGTCGTCTAGCAATTTGCGTAAATATCATTTACAAATATTTCCTCAAAAATTAAAATTGTTTCGGCTTAAAATCAAAATGCTATAGGGAAAAATAAGATTACTGGCTATCTTATATTCTACTTATATTAGATGAAATTGCAATGACTTTAGCCACTGGTGGTGGTTTCTCGTTCAGCGGTGGTTCAGCGGAAAGATGGTAAACGTATCACAATAGAACTGTCAATGATTGCTACCCTATAGATGCTTATTAACTTTTATTTAATAAGACCATAATCATTATGTGTTTCTTCATGTTGGAAGGGGTGTGCCCAGCAGTGAGACGTATATATCTAAGGCTGACAACGAACGAACTCGTTAATTGAGAAATTGGTATTTCTTGCTACCAATGCTGTTTTCTAGTATTTTATGAAAAGTTGAAGATTTCTTTCCGAAGACATTAAATTTACATTTGGTACCTAAAATGTAATGTTTAAAAACGGTAATTTTAATATTTTGGTTGTCATCATATATCTTGGTTAACTTATGTTTTCCTTTTTTATCTCTGTAAACAAAACAGGTTCAAACATCGACTTTTGACCTATTCACTTTATATTGTTGTCATTTTTCCTTGCTATGAGCAAAGTAGTGACACACAAGAGATATATTATGCTGTATGTATAGTTTGGTTTAGTAAACCGGTGTGAACATCTGTTATAATCTTCTAAAATTTGGCTTTGTGCTCGTGTTAACCTCCATATCGGTCCATCGTAAGTTAATTGTGAAAAGCAATCATTATAATAAAAAGACAATAAATCAACATACGGGAATTCACTCTCGATCGGGTCCATTGTGTGCATAATGAAACAGTTGTTTTTACGAGATCACCAATCGTAGCATTAGCGCTGAGAAGTCGGCGGGCGATGGAGAGATGCCCGGCTTACCTCGACTTAAAGAAATTGTACTGGAAATAATAGTGATTACACACGTTATTATTAGTCCTGTATACAACAGCATTCTGGCTTCCTCTTGTAGTGAGGCAGCCAAGAAAGATAAAATTGTTGCTACTGAAACTTAACATTGGTGTAAGATTTGTATATTTTTTTTGTTTTGCGTCACTTATAGGAGTGACACTTTTGGTCTTAGAATAAATCCTTGTCCAAAAAAATCGAATACTATTAAAACACAAAACGTTCATTAAAAAAAACTCACAATGGTAGATAATTCGTGGTATATAGATGAAGAGGACTTTTAGTGAAAGAAAATTTAACAGGAAATATAAAAACGAACATATTATTTAAATTGACGTCAATAAAGCATTGGTGTTCTGTTTTTCTTGATTTTCTCATTAAGATGGAATTCGGTACTTCATTAGAGGTAAACAACAAAAAATTGCGTATGTGGTAGCTATTGCATATATGATAATGAACATTAAATAATATTCAAAACAACGCTGTAAAAAGTCATATTAAAATGTTAATGCATAGTTAATTAGTAATAATAACAGAGGATCTCTGGGTATTTATTTACTCACAAAGTCTATAATTGTCAGTTTGTTTTTTATACAGCTTAACATTTTTGAGGTAAACGCTATTTTGAGTTTCAAGGTCATATTTTATTTTCATATTTCGATGATCAAAACAAAAATCATAACATTTTATCAAAATTCTAAGAAAAAATCTAATAACCAGATTGATGTCTTTCGTTATCTTGCCTATGTGCAGGAAGAGCTGGGCTTAACGTGATGATTTTGACAAAAACCATGTACAATGGCCGATAGGTGTGTGCTGCGTAATTTTTTTAATTCCTTACATTTTGATACCTATTGTTTATTATTGTAATTGTATATTATCATTGTTTCTCTTATTTATTATAGTGTTATCACCTTAAACCGCTTTTCCATTCTTTAATATATCAGTCCACTCTTATCCATTTCAGAGTGGTTCATACTAAGCTAAAGTCTACAATGCGAATTTAATAACAAATATTGCATTTTAAGAATGTAACCGCGTAGTTGCAAGATGTGGATGCTGTCGTCAAAAGTATTTAAAAGAAATGATAGATGTCCATGAGCGGTGATGGTAACTTTCCAGGTGCAGCGTTTTTATACCATAGTTGAATATTATCTCTATCTCAAAACTTTAGTTAAAGCTTAAGTTAAAATTAACTTACCGGTTAACCTGACCACGCATCAAAAAGCCGACCTTAAGTGATTAATTCTATTAATTTGTCTTATATAAAATAATATTGCCCCTTCCATTAGTAGACCAGTCATTGGTTATGTTTTCACACGGGAAGCTTAAAGACAATGACAGCGGCGGCACTGACAATGAGATGATAATCCGACTACTTTCCACTTTCCCGCCTTCCCAGCATGGCTGTTGAGGCCGTGGCGCGAAAATTGATCTGTGTCTACCTGCCAAAGGAAATTCACGTCATTGCACTTAACTCTCATAACAAGAAACTATTAACAGAACTGCAATATCATTTCTAAGCAATTTTGTCAATAGTCAGAGATGGTTTTACGTTTAATGACGTGTTTTTGTAAATTCTTCTCGTACTCAAGCGTAAAATAGCTCGCTGACTACAGTCAAATATACCTTTTATTGCGTTATCCTATAATGTAAACTCGCAGTCCTCTTTTCTAAAAGACCAGAAACGCAATTGTGATCCCTCAGTCGTTGCGTCTGTATGGGCCTTTTGTCGGTAATCAATCACTTTCCATCAGAAGGCCCAGCACAGGCGGGAGAGAAAAATTGGCCGGAGACAAAAATACCCATTGCCTCTCTTTCGCGCGAACGAAGAAGCGAGAGGTAATGAGCATTTTTCTCTCCGGCCCGTGCAAGGTCTACACGTCTAGGAAAATGTCTGCCTGTTTGTCCTCCGTATATATATAAAAAATCCTGGCATTTACTGAACCTATGTTTTATTCCACACAACACTATATCACAGCTAAAATATTACTTATTTACAAGTTTCGACGAGTCTTTATAAATGTGCAACCTTTGCCGGAATTTGAAACCCATCTGAAATAATAATATAACATTACATAAAGCCAGCTTGGTGTCTTTAAGTTCCTCATTACATAGCTATAATAATGACGGTGGTGAACATAATATATTTGTTCACCGTTGCGTGTCTTTGTGTATAATTTTAATTCTCTCGAAGACAAAGTATCATTTTATTCTAGATAAAAGTAGACATTTGTAATACCATTACCTAGAAAGCCCTTTTACAATGGTAATGATTTGTTTAAAAATTATATTGTATTATAAACATATAAAACATTCCCATGCCGTATAAGTTTGGTAATTCCAATTTGAGTTAATATTGAAAGATACAGCCATTTATATTAGCATGGTTATAATTTACTCTACAAAAACCATGTTTTCTTTTTTGTGCGTCTCCACAGGGGAATTCCACGTTTGGTCCGTGTTTATTGTAATCAAGTTTTTTTACGGGACTTGGTTTTGGCGATGTAATCGTGACTAGCACTGTTATTGTAATAATATATAATAATATGTTTGTCGAGCAATGTTCAGCATTCTTTTACAACTTACTATATTGTTTTTCTCGTATGTTTATGGCGAAACTAGTTATCGTAGTGGCGATTGATAATATTGGGTCCTTACCTATGAAATTGGTGTTTTTTTTCTCTCTTAGTATTTTGTCTGTAACTATTAAGAATAAGAGTATTCCTAAAAAATAATTACCTCGTCTAAAAATAGACTATATTTTTGAGTTCTTTTGATTTGTTTTGATAATTTGTTGAAAGTTTAATTGTGTTAAAATTGGACACGGAGACAACTCTTTTTATGTGCCTCCCGAATACATCATTTTATTTGCATTCACTTAAAAATGATAAATAATTTTTATGAAGTGTGATATTACACATATTACTAAAGCTTGTCTAATGATAGATGCCAAATTTCTTCACAACGACAAATCTTTGGATTTGTCGTTGTGAAGAAAACTGAAAAAAAAATTAGTATGGAAAATGCAGAATTCCCCAAAATCTCCATACAAAACGAAAATTTAATAGGTAAGGACCTAATATACAAAACCTTATGCCGGGGATTACTTGTGGAGTTTTATTTTGTAAGATTAGTATTTTTTGCTTGATATCCATTAATAGACTTCAATGAAATAGGCCTGACACGCAGGGCGCAGTCGCAGTCCTTGTTGGTAGTAACATTTCTGCCATTTAATATAAACCTGTAAATTTTAAACGCAGGTGTATACACAAGTTTTTAAAGGGCATCTAAAATCTAGCCTTTTTCTGATTGAGTGAAATTATGGTTTATTCTAGCCAATTCTGCAACCTCCTAGATTACCTATAGCTATACTATCGTTATATACTATCGTATACTATCGTTGAGTTCTTTAAGATTAAGTTTTATTTAAATAATATTGTGTCTGGCAACTCGTATTTTAGTTTAAGCGAACCATAACATTATTTTGGTTTTACAATCGTGTTAGTTATGATGAGATTATTAAGTTAATTCCATATTTAACGCCTTTGAAATTTGACGAATCAACGATTGTTGACTGGATTTTTGTAATAACCGCTTCGATAAACTTGATATTAAGGATTATATGGGTTCAATTTAGTTATATTGACCATGAAGTCAACACTAGTTATGTGTCGCCAATTTGGTGATTAAATACTAATTTCTGTCTGAGGGACCAATAAATAATGTGCCTAACTAAAAACAATTTATTTTTATTGACATTCCACAGAAAGCTCAGAGGTAGTAATTAAATAATTATGATTTAAATATTACATTTCATAGATATTTTACTATCAGTATCGGTACTATCAGTATAAATGTATTGATTTTTTTAAAGTCTGCTCTTATAATATCCTCTATTTTTCTTTGGTGTTTTTAGTAGCATGTTGCTCAAACTTTCAGCAAACCAGCACGTATCTAAGGTAACTAACTAGTTACAATAAATTCTTAAGATTTTTTTTGGAAAAATAGCTAGTTAATTTCAATTTTGACTTCTCACAGTGACTGTCTCATTTCAACATAATGTATCATCGCGTCTAATTATCCTTGAAAGGATAGGTAGGATAATTAATATCCACATTTCATTAGATTTTTTTCCTGCTATATAGTTAGAATTTTTAAAATTTTTATATAAAATAAAATGTACTAAAAATAAAGTTATTTCAAACTTAGTGCATGGTTTGTACGTAAATATAATCACGCCATTTTCCCGAGATATTCCTCGAGGCGCACCCACTTTTAAAAATAGGGAAGAGCAATACATTTTAGGATAAGGTATTAAATAAAATAGTTTCTGTATAGTTATGACAGCCTGGTACTTTTTTGGAAATATAGATATACGCTTACTTGCTAAATCTGCGAATGTTGAGATGGATGTGTGGAGTTACCAAAATGATATAATAATATGTCAGAGGGAGTTTTTGAGTATATATTTTATATATAAACTCAATACGAATACCACTCACTGATCAATCACGAAAACTCACTTAATTTTTTTTATCGTTGATTATCGATAGTTTCAGTTAGTATCCCCATCTCTATGCAAAAGTCGCAAAATGGGTGCGGGGAGGGCGATGATTAAACTAAAGATCGAGTAGTTTTCACGAGTATTAGGTAGGTATAGTCAACTTCAAAAATATGTTACCCCCTTTGACAGTAAAAGAGTCTTATTAAAAGGAAATGAAGATTGTCATCTCTAAAATGTGTATACATATTTTTGTACTCGACTGCACCTACCATTTCTTCCAATCTGATATCGCTGCGTTTAAATCGTAAATTAAACAAACAGTCGTTTTATTTATGTTTGTTTATACTGGTCAGCTAAACTCAAAAGCAAAGGTCGCTACCGAATTGTATAAAAACACAGCCATTTGTGACCGCACGGAAACATATTTGGAATGTGCATATGCCCATGCTAAAATTAAAAATACATTAGACAGATCACTCAATGTCGGTGATTGTGATCGTGTTTTAGTTTCTGAATTGTTAAGGGTTTGCAACTGACGATAATATTTAAAAATTTTATCATATTTCAATTAAAGGTTTTATGTGACCCTGACTGTTAAGTATGTACATACAACATACAATCACGCCTGTAATCCCGAAGGACAGCAGAGCAGAGAGCAGAGTCCAAGGAGCACTGTGTTCCTTAAGACCACATTTAGTCATACAAAAATAGGGTTGGTCAGATGAAAAGAGTATCGTGTTAAGTATATTATTTCATTATCGTGCACTTTAATTAATATAATTATTGTTGTATGATGAATCGTTATATGGTATTATTTTATCCTTATTTTATCAATAGATTATGCAAAAATTTATGCACATAACCAATTTGTGGCGAACCCAATATGGAATGGATTGTTTTTCCATGCCGTGTGGTAGCGGCTCATTAAAAGCGACTAATGGACTTAGAACTCCACAAAGTCCAATAGCTTATAGCGGCGACGACGGGCTCACCACGTGGGACGCTGGGCACATATGCAGTCACTGCTTGGTGAAGCGCGGGGCTTTGGACTGCTTTCGCGGTGCTATAGCCTAGTCTCTGACTAAACCTTAGGGGATAATAGTGACGTGTGTTTGTATAAATATTTTTTACTAGGACTTAATGCGATTGATGCTGTTTTATAGAATGTTATTGACGTCGTATAAAAAACGTTAAATTCCCTGAAAATAAAGGTTTTGGCCTTTAACATAGGTATTTCATTGTTAAAATCTACAGGAAATAAAACATCCACTCTGTAAACTTTCATTATTGCACACTTGAATATGCATTTAAAATTTTGGTGCCGTTTGGTGTCCTTAACAATGTATATTAACCTAGTTTGGGTTTCAAAGTGCACATTCTTGTGTTCTAAGAGGTTTTTAAATTAAAAATTTTGCTTGTCACCTTAAGTTATGGGTTATTTATTACACTAATATCTATAAGTGTGTTATTATTGATATAACTTGCATATTTTTTAGGATATAGAAAAATTTTATCATGAAAAATATTTATTCTTTTTTTTAATTCTGTAGACGTTCTTTTATTATCTGTGCTAGTATGTGAATTCGACACTGAAACAAACTCAGATTTGTTTCCAAAGAAGAGAATGGGTGCCAAACCATAACATTTCGTAACAAGAAGGGTAATGTAAACATATTGTAATAATTTGAGTAGGTTTTCTTATCTAAAATGATCTCAAATCAATAATGTTATTAAACTGGATGGTTATACTATTGCTAGGGTAGCAAATGAGAATATTCTTTTTAATTTTAGTCGCGGTAGCCCTAATCACGTATTATCTATTACTTTTATTATCGAAATAGAATGCGGCACTCGAGGTCATTGCCATAAGTCACATAGTATTTCGATTTAGCACCCAACTATCGATAAGTATTGACATATGTAATGTCAGTCGCTTTGTGTGCATGCTGGAGTGTTATAGGAAGGAATGTTATATTACTGTCAATATAGGGTAAAATAGCTTTATGATTAAAAAATATTACTAAGTAAGCATGTTGATGGAAACTATGACTAATTTAACAAAAACTAGTTAATCGGCTTTTGACACACTCCTACGAAATTCTTACTCAAATTGTTGTTAAATAGAATAACGATGACCGTAATAAAAACAAATTGAATAACAAAAGAGGATCATATATTTTCATACATAATAATAATGGCGCCAACATATGATTGCTTCTTAGAATTCGAAAATCGGTGGCGCCGAAAGTATTTGTTTTTCTACATATGCAAATTTTGTTGTATTCCATATAAATATGCTGAAAATCCTATTTCTGGTTTTTGCTATTCATACGGAGCAAATTACGCGTCTTAATAATTTCGTGTTTTTAACTATGTAGCGCTTTATTATGGCTAAGTTATACAGTCTAATATATTCCACACAATGAAAACTGACAAGATATTTATAGAGACCATTAAAGGTTTTGTTTATTTTTGCGCGATAGATCACGGTCGATGGTAAAATACCAATTTTAGCTGTATATTTATTAAGAAACTACTTGGTAAACATCATTCGTTCAAAAACACAATAAAGGAGGAAGTGAGATTCAAATAAGAATTTGTACAAAGTAATACAGTCGCCGCTATCTATTGTCATGTTGTCTATCCCTTGACGGTCTGCAGACCAAGGAAGATATAGAGGATATAATTTTGGACGAGGATATAATATCCTACAACAAATGGTAATTATAATACTTATAATCTTAAATATCAATACTTTATTTCAAAACAATAATCTATTCACATAATAAAATTGTAAAGTCGAATGTCTGTACATAGAAAAAAAAACTTAAAACCAAGTCCGGGGGATGTTAGAAGAAGGGAAGTAACAAAAAATTTTTTTAAAATTTTTTTGTTTCTCTGTCTGTTGCTCTGTTTGTCTGTTTGTACGGTCTAATCTCCGAAATGGCTGGACCGATTTCAATGAAATTTTGCATATTGATACCTTATATCCCTGGTCAAAATGTTAGATATCTTTTATTCCCGAAAATAAAGGGTTCCGTGGGATAGTTAAAAAACCATAGTAACCGCCGATGAAGTCGCGGGCAACGTTAGTCTTAAATAATGGACTAAATTCATACGACAACGTTCCTAGGAGTTGTAAACTTTCTAGATAACATTATCCGATACATCTTGAACCGAACATATTCAGACTGGGATCGTATTAGAAGTCCTTCGGGGACTCTATATCCAGCAGTGGACCTCTCGAGACTGCTGAATGGTTCAATTGATGATGATTACGATTCTATAAAGAAACTTTGTAGGATTATCACATCCTGTCTTCACTTAAGTCTTAGTTATTTAGTATTTTTCTTTATCCGTTTTATTTTCTAAAAGATACATAGATAGTCATATAGATACTAATGATTTAAATATGCTTAAACATGTAAATGACTTCATCAGTCTCTAATATTATGTCTTTGGTATGTAAAATATTTTAGTTATGTGACATATATAGTACTGTAAAATTTAAATGTTTAAGTGACATTTAGTGTGCTGATGCTTCCTTACTTGCTTGATGCGGATGTATACCGGTATGTAAATCGAATATCTTGAAATTAATCTTAATATCAAATGTTCCTTTGTTCTTCTTAGTTTATCTACTTATATATTTTGTATATAAAAATAGTTTTCCATTTGCTTAAAAAACTTGATTTGATGTAAAATAGAAAATTTTATTGTTATTCAACATTCAAATAATATTACCATATTTTAATTTTGTTATTGAAACATTTGTTTTATTTACAGGTACGTTACAATGCTAGCAGAATGTTGTAAGTTTTTTATTCGTTTCTAATATTAAATATCAACAAAAATAATTATCCGATTCTCTTAAAACTTTAACGAAGTCTTGAGAAATGTATAGTTGAGTTCAAAAATATGTATGTTGGAAAGGTGACCGTCTTTATTACCTTTCAATAAGAGTTATTCACTGTCAAACTTCATATATATTTTTGAACTCAACTGTATTTACTGATTATGATTCAGAATTAAACACGGTCTAATCATGACAAGGTCGTAGAAAGCGTAAAGTGCCAATGGCTACAGGTTAGCCGATTGCCCTCAAAGCTTTGAGAGATGGTCACGACTCGCTGGGTTAGCGGTTAGGTTAGGTCCGAGATGCCTTTGACCGCGGTCGCTTCAGGGCTGGCACACTGACCATTTCACACTGAATTTTAAAAATCACTTAAATGTACAATAGTTTATAAATACTATATATTTTCATTCAACGCGTTTACATGAATTCCATAATCTTATAGGCACAAGTAGTATAAAGGACACCTTTTATAATAGCTCTGTAATTCCTAAAAGTGCAATTACGGCGGTGTAATAGCAGCTTTAGACATGGTGACCTAAGATAAGACCCAGGACTTGTCTAATTTGAGGCACCCGTCTCCTGTTAATGAATCTTCACTGGATTGTACTTTTTAACTAGTCAATGGGCACAAAACGAGACACAATATAAACTTGTATTTTTTGCGAACACCGGTGCTCGCGGTGTCCGCCAAGGGGTAAAATGTATTATAAAAATAAAATCTAAAAGGTCCGAAGACCGTTTGTACATTATTCCAAAACATCTGACAGCGTTGTTAGTCATTTGTTGTTGCCTAGCTACGCGTGCATATGTGCGTAGCGGTATGGAGACTGCGTTTGGGGCTTCTGGGTTCAAATCTTATTAGAGACTCTGTTGCCCGCGATTTCGTTCGCGGTTACAATGGTTTTTTAACTATCCCACGGGGACCCTTTAATTTTCCGGAATAAAAAGTATCTAAGACCAGGGATATAAGAATCGCCATGCAAAATTTCATTGAAATCGGTCGCCATTTCATTTCGGAGATTAGCCCGTACAAACAGACAGAGAAACGAAAAAAAAATTTTGTTTTTTGGTATTTTTCCTATGTTTACATACCCCTGACTTGGTTTTAAGTATTTTTATATGTAGGTAGATACATTCGACCTCTACAGTTTTATCATATGTTTAAAGATTTAAGGTAAAATATTCAGTTGTCTATTCAATGGACTTAGGAAAACTATGATTCGTTTGTATCGGAATTCGGCATTGTTTGGTCAAAGTTTTATGAATAATGCCAAATTAATATTCTATCCGTTCATAATCGTGTGTAAATAGTAACATGTAGATATTCTTTTTCCTTAAGGAAATAGCACAGGAGTTTGTTTTGATTTCGTTACAGTTTAGTTGTATCGAACAAATTTAATTCTAATATTCCTGATAGGAAAAATTTTTTTTTTAAGATTTAATAAAAGAGAAATGGAATTATTGTTGGATAAATACAGCTGGAATTAGACGGTTCATTGATTCATTTTTGAAATGAATTGTAAATATAGAATGAGCGTTGTACTTTTAAATTAACGTTCATCATTCCGGTTGGTAAGTCGCCGGACATCATTTAGAATGACGGGTTCGACGTCTATGCTGTCAACAGGACATTTCTTTTTAAAGTATTAACATTCATTGTGCTATCGGTGCTTTGACTGTCTATGACTCCAGCAGTAACTATGAACCATAACCATGAGACGGGCTATTATGCTTGTTGACTTCCGTCGTGATACCTATAGAAAATAAATGACATTCTGAAATTAGAATACTGGTGGCAACCCTATAATTGTTTGGTGTTCTGAACTTGACCCATTGCAACGCATCACCGCATACAATCTTCGCCCGTGAAGATAAAGTGCGTAATTCACGGATCCGGTTTATTAAATACACGTAACTCTTACGAACAGTTACATACTTTAATTAGATTGTGCAAGCATCGCGTGATAAACTATAACAGTAGGCGCTCCTATTGAATTTGTAATGGCCGGTAATAATATTGTAAGCTATATTAAATTAATACGACAGTTTCATTAGGGGTTAATCGGTGACTGCGTGAATTGTTAACTGTCCAACATGCTAAAATAACCTCTGTAGTCAAGATCAATCTTGCAAATTGGACATTAAATTATTATGAATTTTGTGTCTATTAAGTAATTGAGTAGATTGTAGTCGTGACTATATGGGTGGTATTATTTATATTCACATAATATGACGATGACTGATATTTTTACACCTATTGGATAATTTTTTTGTATGGCTATAGAGGAATCAAGTTACGCCAAGCCTAATTTTAAACCTTTCCAAAGTTTTGGTCTTACTATTAAAATTTTTAGCTCGCTCATTGTATAGCTCACTTTTTCACTGTCATCTTCCTAAATCCCATTGTTGTCTCTTGGTGAATGAAATGACTGGGAAAATGTTAGGACAGTTTTATGGTATAGAAAACTTGAATCGGTGTCATTTATCTGTTGGATAAAGACTATCTGGTGGTGAAATTTTTATGGTACAGAAAACTTTAATCGGTGTTATTTATCTGTTGCATAATGACTATCTAGTAGTGAAACAGTTCTTAAATAAATTTGGCAGAGTACACAGAAAAACACATCAATTTCTAAATAACTTCATCTGTACAAACGCTTTCGAACTTATTGCAAACTAGTACTAACCTAGTATTAAGTGTAATTACAAACAAGTATCGTAATACAAGTAAAGACGAGTCGAGCGGGTGCTCTCAGCCGTGATCTTGACCGCAGCCTCCACTTTAGAAACAGTTCGCAGAGGTTAACGATCTCCATTTCTGCACGACCTGCCTATCTTTATTGAGAGGTGAATACGCATACGAGTCATTATTTTTTTTTCAACTTTTTACTTTGAATAGAACCTCCTTACAACGAGTATTGACTCTGCATACAACATGCCTGCAATCCGCGAAGGGGTAGGCAGAGTCCAAGGAGCTCTGTGTTCCTTAAGACCACATTTAGTCATACAAAAATTGGGTTTGGTCAGATGATAGACGTTTTCGTTTTTTTTGTTTGTTATTAATTATAATAGAATGTTGGTAACTACGTAGGTAGAGGTGCTTATATTTTTATCTAAAATATACTTGTTTATGGACCTTTTTATTAGTTTGTGTCTATCCGATAATCTAGATACCATACTGCTCATCCTTTACATTACAATGTTTGCTTGGGTTTATTAGTGTGAACATAAGATATATTATTTGTTAATTATTATTTAATAATTCAGCTATTTATAGTACTTTTAACTATATTTTAATTAAAGTTTGGATGTCGAATAAATAAAAAATTGTTTTGCTGTTATGTTAAAAGTTATAAAAAATCCATGGAATTTATATTAGCTTTTTATGACGATAATGTTGTCAAAACCATTAAAGCAATAAAAAAATCTAAAAGTTATATCACAGAGTAAATACGGTGTCTTAAATTTGAATTCAAATGTAGAGCTATTTTTAAATCGAAATACGTTTGAGTCATTACTATATTTGTGTTGTTAACATATTTAATATTTTTAATTAGCCGTATTATCTATGACATTTAAAATTAATTAATTAACCCAATACTGCGCAGACCATTTAGATTAAATTTAGCTTTGAATTAGTTTGAAGATGTTCAGAACAAGATAAATAATGTGGCTCTGCGCTGTCGAGCGTGAAAGTGGTCACACAAGGATGCAGACGATATACCAATCAGTATACGTAAGGAACTGACGACTTACACCTGTCGCATTCAAACTCAAACTCAAAGTCATTTAATCAAATTGGTATCATCAAATACACTTTTGACAAGTCAAAACAAACAAAATAAATTATAAGTATCCTAAAATTGACAATACCACTACTTTTTTTTCGGCCTGTTCACTACCGGGAGGCCTTGTCTAGAGAAGATACAGGCAAGAAACTCTGCAAGGGTTCCGTCCTCCCTTTACATCAATATGTTCTACAACCTAATAAAATTTACGTGTATTATATAATACTCTTAGTCACAAATGTCAAAATTGAATTGGAAGGTAAATGCTCCAAAAGCGACGTATCAATATATACAAGTGATTGTAATAGTTATACTGAAGTAGTTAATTAATTGTCATGTCTATTCGGAACACTCTCATGGCCAAAACAAAAAAAAAATATATCTAATATGAATGGATACAATAATAATACCTATGTTTCACAAAAAAGTTTTGTGTTAATATAATAGAAAAAAAATCCTTATACTAATACATACAATCACGTCTGTAATCCCCGAAGGGGTAGGCAGAGTCCAAGGAGCACTATGTTCAGAGCTCATTAAGCCATACAAAAATTGGGTTCGGTCAGATGAAAAATTGTGAAAGAGTAGTAACAAGTGGCTAGCTCATCGCCTACACAATCACAGACCCAGTACCCAATAGGCCCTTAGTCGCCTTTTACGACATGCTAAGCAAGAAAAGCAGTTGGTAGGTTCATACTAATGGTTATAATATAAACAACATGTCAACACTGCTGTAGTACTAACACCTATATAAATTATATTATAGGTATATCCTTTATTTACAATATCATCCAAGTAAATGATAGACTGACATAACAAAATCTGCGGATATGTTTCCAGTGGCACACTATAGATGTATCAATGATTAATGAAATATCTGTGTGTAATAATGTCCTTATACTCTCTGCTTTTTTCAAAGGTAGAGCGGAAGAGAGCCTGGTTTAGTCTATAAGACCGCCACAAGTTCTAATTTTGATCTCAATATCAAATTTTTGTTACCAGTTCAGCCGTGATACTCATAAAATCGAACGAAACAATTCAATTAGGTGATTTTGTTTATTTTGGACATTACTTAATGAGGGAAATTGAGGTGTAAAATCCAACTGCAAACAATCACTGCATTTTTTCATAATAATCTGTGTTAATTATTAAACATATTTTGAGGAAACCAAAATAGTATTTATAACTAGGTTTTTGTTTATCTGGAAAATTAAATGAATTAAATTTTATAATAATCTGTGTTAATTAATAAACACATTTTAAGGAAACCAAAATAGTATTACTAGTTTTTGTTTATCTGGAAAATTAAATGATCGTGGACTATCAAAGTTTAATTTCTTTGTCTAGACCTTCGTCCAACACAATGTTTTCCAATGCATTGCGATTTGTTGGATAACATTCCATCAAAACTGGTCTGATCACAACATGCACCAAACGTTCGTTTGAAATACTTAGCGCATGATTGCAGACTGCGGCACAATTTATCAAGATGTTTGATATTTGACGAGATAAGTGCTATAATTCATACCATGATACCTTGATAGCAGTATGAACTGTAATGCGTTTGACGTGATATATCTTTGGATCTATTGTTAGACGCTAAATCTTGTATAAGATGAAAGAGTAATTTTAAGCTCATATTTCCAAAAATCATTAATCATTTAAAAATAATATAAAAGAAAGATAATTTTTGTTTGATTTCTGGGTAAGCAATTGAACTTCAATTGTCAAGAGCACAACACTATTTTACCTTTTTCCTAAAATGGTATCCCACCAAATGTCAGATAGATCCATTGTTTTAAAAATCAGAGTATATACAGGTAATATCTTTAGTAATTTAGAGTTAGTTTTTCTACTTTAGGTGCATTTTAAGTACTCTTCGAAGTTTTTAAGACGAATTTTTCTAAGAAATTTACATTTTGGATTGTTTCTGGCGTGCAGCAGTTAACCATTTTGTATGACAAGTTTCTTCTGAAATTTTCTGTCACCACACCTCAAATTACCAATTTACAATGCTGTGTAGTTAATTTCTCGTAGACTGTGAACAATTATTCACATAGTGTCACTTTTAAGTAAAACCTATTGTTAAGTATTGCCGCAGTGAAAGTCTTTAAGTTTCACTTTTGTTTGTGTACTACCCTTTGTAGACGCTGAGTATGATCAATGACAATAGTGAATATGGTTATAGAAAAATTGTCTTTGTTGCTAGACCTTGAAGCTTTTAGAAAATTTTTATGTTTTGTTCAAATGTCATGTTCTATTCTGCGTATATTCTTAAAGAGATACATTTTCTTTGTTAATAAATTCAATATTTCATAGTTCTAGAGAAGCGAAAGCTTTAAAAATCCAATAGGGTCGAAGTGCTCTCAAGGGTCAGCCTCATTATAAGATAAGATGATAAGAACTTCAATATTTTCTTTAGTTAAAAACTAAAAAAAGCGTATCCCTTAATAAATATCGTGGACAGCTTGAATAATTTTCGTAATGGAAAATTTAAGAACAGGGCGACAGTAAGCGCCCTATGCTAATGCCGGTTGACTAATGTGTAATAAATAATAAATGTTGTCTGACTAGGGAAAGAACAAAACCCTTCACTCGCTGTCCCGACTGACCCTGACTGATACCAATCGGCTGCGTGCCGTTCTCTACCAATACTTTATATCAAGACACGCTTTTTATTTAGACTTTATTGTTCACCTTTATGCTTAGACTTAATAACTTGCTTTATTGTTGAGGTTACTAGAACTATTTTGCAAAAGATCTGTAAGACTCCAAAGATTATACTTACGTTTCTACATCCGCATTTGCATTCTAGTATCGTTTATATTTCTGTGTAGTAAACGATTTATTGCGATATAATTTTATCTAGGATTGTAGCAAAAACAACTTAATTGGAAATTTCAAACCTCTGACCTCATTTCTGCTCTTAATAGATTAATTATGGACTGATGAACAAAATAAACATTAATTTAAATGAGCTGGCTATGTACTATCTAAATGCATTGATATCACATAACGAGTGTCTGTGTCATATTAAGACGTATTTCTTAGAAGAATTATACATTCCCTTATAAGGGTGGCACATGACATGATGCAAATACACAATCATCTGAGAAATAGGACGCTGCATACCTACGTGTCTTAAAAGTTTAACGTGTTCCACAGTTTCAAGGTTCGTCCAAGTCGTTGACACAGTAAGATTTTGAAATCGTGACACATGCCAGATACATTGTTACGGTATGTTTACGAGCTCGATGAATTTTGAATGCCGTACGATTTGGTTTTTGAGAATTATACGGTTTTTTGTATACTATTATAACATTTCACACTAGCAACCTTGCAACGTTTTGTTCGGTAATAGTACGTGGACATAAAATGGTATACGTGTTAAAAATGATGTAATGGTTTTTGATACATTTAATATTTTTATTATTGTGCGTTTTTTTAAACCAAACTTAACTAGCAGTTTGTTTTAAAAGAGCAAGAGTAATTATGATTTTAAAGTATGGGAAAAATCTATGTAATATAATATAAAGGCCTATGATTTATTTCTGTGGTTAGTGGGAGTCGGTTGTGTCTTTGTAGAAAAATTCTTATAAAACCTACGTAAGCATAACGACTTTTTAACGATGTACTTTTTACTAATACTTGTTTCCGCAAGGCTACTGTTTCAAATTAATCGACACTTGTGTGTTCTGTCGTTGTGTGTAATGTTAGTAGATTTCATAAGTATGAATACGAGTATTTGTACCTACATTGAAAATGGTTCTAGTGTTACTGCTTGAAAATACAAATTGTCTTGTACGAATCAGCTTTCTTGCAGTATTTTCAGAGACTAAGATCGTTTTTTTACGTTATTAAAAAAGCAACTATCGACATTTATTTTACATCACCTTATAGTGTGGAGTTTCGCGATTCCAGATCATATAAGTTTAATTACTTTAATGTTAACTTTGATCACTTTGTTAGGCTTCAAAGAGGCCCGTGTCTAATAAAGGCACACACCCCGTAAAAATGAGGGCAAAATCACAAAATCTATGCAGGTATGATTTATTCTTACAGCGTCTACAACAATTATATCAAGTTACATATATGCAGATGCCTACAATACAGGTATGGACTTTTGAATGATTGCCTTGAACCTTCTCTTAAACTGAAGTGCACTACCACCACCGTATTTATGTCGCAATCTGAATTTAAAGAAAAAAGAAAGAAAAACATTTATTCCGACACAGACACGAGGCATTATACACACATAAAGAATATATACATAGCTAACACACAAACAAAAAAAATACAGGAATACATAGTACCTATCTATTTGAACTGATAGTTTTAATTTGTTGGAGATAATATTGTGAATATGATTTTCTTGCAGTTATTAATAATGCTTTTGTTAAATCGTTATTTTATATTATTCACATCCAAGGGAAACACTAAATGGTTATAAATTCATTGCACTGACATCCCGTGTTATTTTCTTTTTTTTGAAGTGATATTCACAGATTTATAGGTTAGTAATACACTTACACAATCCTTAAAATATATACTTTCCTTAAAATATATATAATACGTTAAATAAACATTCTATGCATATAAAAAAGTAGAGTCACCTTCCATGCAGATTTGCAAATGTCTAAATGCAGCGAAGACAGCACCATCTATTTAGTTCCATCAAGTTTTTGGAAATCTGAGTAACACACAGCGAGACTGCGCCCTTATAGAGGTTTTCTGTAATAGTGACTCTAAACACACAAATGTAATTGGCAGGAACAACATTGTCGTGGACGGAGGGAAAATTAATGACATATGATTATAGTTTGTAAAATCTTTGCAGTTATACAAATTATTAATTACATAATCGGACGATAAAAAATAGGTTAACTACACGCTTTTAATTTATTTAATAACATTAGAAATGTTCTTTTTGGATTCAATGGTTCAATTTGAATAAATGCGATGGCGGATGTGGAATACTTACAAATTAATTGCCAGGTCTTGTTCAATTTTTAAAACATCGTGTCTGCTTAGTCGGCAAGTTTTTTGTTCGAGAAATAATCCATGAATCACAGTGGATTGTGGTGCGCAAGGTTACGAAAGCTTGGCCTTTGTCTCCAGTAAGGCAGTATGGTGGCAACGCCGACATAATTAATGTTTTATACTTGTTACTTGCTTGTTGCCATTGTTTTACATGGTAAGCTTGATTAGCACACGTGGGCTTAAAAATTTTCGATACAAATCACGATTTTAATTACAATCCTCGTTCTGACCTACACACATTACACTAATAGTGTTTGATAGGTTTTATACATTAAACTCTTTTCTTCTTATTTTATTTAAGATTATTTTCATTGTTACTTTACAAGCTAAAAATATCGCAGTGATAAAATATGTATCTAAAATCGTAGTAATTCATATTTTTGTTACTAATAGTTTGCAAACGAGTTGTTTCTGTTTAAATTCTTCGAATATCTATAGTATCGGAATATGTTTTGGTTATTTTTCGTGGTTATAAATAGCAATCTAGTTTTTAAATGGTAACAACGCAGATCAAATAATATTCAATCCTCTATATAGCTTACACTGTCAATGTTATTGAAGAAATAATTATATTTTAAAATTTTTCTGAATTATATTTACATGCTACTGCGTTCCTACTTTTTTATTTAATATATATTCAATTGTTTTTTTTAAATAATGTTATATGTTCTCTTGAACACACCGCACTTAAAGTTTTTAAGGGCGTGGTCGTAACTTCCTCCTGCACACGACTCTCATTGTTTTATATGCGTGTTATTTGATAAGTGTTATTTGAATATTTGCAATTCACGATTATTTCAAGGCATTGTTTTCGACCACAAATGTTACTTGGCATTTGCAAACACAATACCTTCACATGGAATTCATTAAACGGTTTTTGTATAAGTATTACTGTTGAAATAATTATCTGAATTAGTGATTTTATTGTTATTGTATTATTAAAGGCAATATTTAATTATGTATGTAAATATAACAAATAGAAATGTCAGAATTTACCTCCGATCCGACGACTTCCGTCCGTGTCAATGTGGTTCATTAGAGTCAGCTTCATATAGTACGTAGCAGTCAAGATATTGGTACACTTCTCGGTGATTGTCAAAATGCTTCTACCATTTCGAATTAAACTCAGTTTTCATTGAGTTCAATGCTTTTGGATACTTGGGTGCTACTCTACCAGTGGCAATGTTGTTTGTTGTTGTTGCATTACAGGCGGCTATGAATGATATATTATTCATAGTTTTTGACGATGCATGTGCTCCGATGCGATGGATTTTTGAGCAACAATTAGAGCGGCTGGGCTATATTTTGATCATCTAGGTTTTTGATGATCATGGATGCTATGTACTACTATTTAATGTTGTAGGTTTATTAGAATCATATCAATATTTTAATTGCACACCTAACGAAGTACAATATGATATTAAATTATTTGGTTTGGATCGGACGTAAATATTACTTGATTGGATTGGTAAGCCCTGCCCTTAAAGCTTAAAGCAACTTAAAGCTATTCTAATTTCTTTTTTTTTTCAAATATACATTACGTTTATATTTTAAAAATATAAGACTTGTTAACAATTTACCACATGAGTGTTCGCGATTAGAACAATAGAGTTGAGTAAGCTAATAGGGCGTGGATTCTCGAATTCTCTCATGCGTTTTATAAAGTTTCGATTCTATGACATTAGGATGTAGGCAGCACTTACCTGTATTGTTGGTCGTTTACTATTATAGCTCTTTTTGTATATCATTCATTATTGTTTCATGTTTTGTATACTTAATTTTTTATGTTGTACTGGAACAGCAGAAATATTTATGTACTTCTATGTTGCAATATTTATAATATGTACAATATTATTACAATACTAGCTGTTGCCCGCGCCTACGTTCGAGATTATTATGAATTTTTAACTGTCCCATGGGAATTCTTTAATTTTCTGTAATAAAAAGTATCTAAGATGTTGACCAGGGATATAAGGTATACCCATGCAAAATGTCATTGAAATCGGTCTAGCCATTTCGGGGATTACCCGTACAAACAGATAGAGAAACAAAAGATTTTTTTTTTGGTATTTTCCCTCTTCTTCCATCCCCCTGACTTGGTTTTAAGCATTATTTTTCTATGTACAGACATTCCTCTTCTACAGTTTTATTATATTTTATATATAGATTACTCTACCTACATAATCAAGTCAATTGAATTTCAGATTGGTACAATGATAAAGTAATTGGATACTGGCTCGAGATGTTCCAATGGCCGGCTGCTGGCATTTCGAGCAATTAACATAAGTGCACCGATCCGTTGTGGCCTTGCAAGGTCGGCGCGTGCGCATCGCGTGAGCATTGCTCATTTCTCACTGTCTTCATGCTTTTATTGGAATCAGATAAATGTAATAGGTATATTTCGTGTACAATCAGCGGCAGGAGTAGCTTAACACTTTGTGACTTTGCCCAGTTGTAGCCATGTCAACATGTTACCTAGTTGTAGCGTTGAGCTATTTGTAGGCGACCCATCAAAAGAGAATAGCTTTTATATATAATTGAATAAAATTTATCTACTACAATATTTTTAGTGCTTAGAGGTTCGTTCCAAGCGGCCCCATTTTTCCGTGTGCACCGCTCTGTCATCCTCAGCTTATATACGTCCAACTACTGAGCACAGGCCTTCCTCATTGATAAACACACGAGGAGTTTGGGCCGTAACACCACCACGCTGGCTCAATGCGGGTTGGTGGGCAGAAACAGTCGCAATAACCACCGGGAACAACGGCTTAACGTGCCTTTCAAAGCACGGAGGAGTTCGAGATCGCAAAGTATTGGCCACGCATCCACGGCCTGACCATGGCGAAGGTAGCTTTGTTTTCAATCGAAAGCCAAAGCGTACTAACCACTACGCCACCGAGCTCCTCGTACCGCTATATTAAGTTTAGGCAAATATTTTAACTTAAATCTTAGTAATTTGTGATTTTCATTGTAAAATTATAGTCATATGTTCCGATTTTGCAAGCCATAGGTAGTTCCCGGATATTTGCACGGATGAAATTTTGTAACACGAACAAAACAGTTTTCTACAACCTTGCAGTAAAATTCCATTGCAATAGTTCATTTTAAATATTCGCTATTTATCTTTAGTGATGCGTTTTTTAATTAAATTATATGAAGAAATCTACATATAAATAAAATAGCATGATTTTAGTTAGAATTATAACAGGTACAATTTTGCAGCTATTATCCTGGGATACAGGCGTGATTTTTATATGTGGAATCGTAATAACATTTCATATAAAATTACATTAATCAAGTATACAATTACATGTTTATAATTTGTTAGATAATAAGATAGTATCTAGTCATTTCGAGAGTTGTTTCAGACGAGTTTGTTGCATGCAGTTAAATTTTATCGACAACACAAGACTAGTACTTGATAATGGCGTGCATAACATCTTTATTTCGTGTCGTATACCCGTCTTGTAGGGTTTGCACTGGTTGCCAGCAATACGTAATAGTTACGACAACAAAAAATGCCTTCTCACAGCGTTATGATCATTTTTTGGTTGTCGACATCATTGACGTAAATATGTTTTTTTGGCTTAGTTATTTTTAGTAACTTAACCGACTTAAGTTGGGTACTAATTTTAGAAAAAAGTGCATGGTAAACACTTGATAATGTTAATGGTATTTGATAAATGCTTCGTGTGGGGTAAATAACTTTTCGTCGTCGTCACCTGGGCACAGGCCGCGTGTTGGTGGTAAAGACTACTTCCCTATGTTTTTCCATCTAAGTAGGCCGTTAATACGTGTTTACGATAGTAACAAAAGAAAAAACTTGGATATATTTACAGATTTGTATTGATTTTAAATTGTACAAAGTTACACGGTCGAGCGTATGCGCTAGCAAAATTTGGAAGGAGAATAATGGACGCTGGCTTCGCGCCGATGGTCCGGTGCCTCGGGTCCCGTGACGTAGGCTCGGCGCTATTAGCCGAGAAGATATGTCGTGATGAGCCCGTGCGCCCATTGGTCGGAGCGCGGGCGTAGACAATACGTAAATTTGCTGGCGAAAAAGAACGCCATTTTTAATATTGACACGTAACATTCAGCCGAGTTTATTGTATGACCATGGAAAATTGTTTGGTTAAATCATTGCTCATGTAATGATAATTGACTTCATTACGTATTTAAAAAAATAATTTTACCAGGGTATTTCTTTTAACAATGAGCACTCAAATTAACACCAGTACAATGGCATTTTTACCTTTACTTTATAATTGTTTTGTCTGCATCATACTTCGTTGCATAATAACAACATATCTACTGTCTGTGAATCCGGCTTATTAATCTGCCTTTAATAAAGGCGATTTAATTGTCATATAAATGTTAGTTAATTTGTTTGCGTGCTTACTAATTGAGGGATTAAGCACATTCTAGTGTCTCAATGTGCTTCTGTTATAGAACACGACGAACAACTTAAACGACCCATGTGTCAAGTTAAGTAATCCTTATCAGTAATTAATTCAGGTAATCGTTGGTACTTCATAAATATTGAAGTTATTATTCTTTCCTTCATATGTGTATGCAGCTAAAGCTATAGAGAACAGCAGTAAGCTCCCATCTTGCTGGCCCATCGGGTGTTTTTAAGGAACCCTGTACGACGCGACGGAGGTAATATTGCGTCCTTACATATGAAATTTGTGTTTTCTCTCTCTCTTAGTATTTTGTCTGTAACTATTAAGATTCAGAGTATTCCTAAAAAACAATTACCTCGTCTAAAAATAGACTATATTTTTGAGCTCTTTTGATTTGTTTTGATAATTTGTTGTAAGTTTAATTGTGTTAAAATTGGACAAGGAGACAACTCTTTTTAAGTGCCTCCCGAATACGTCATTTTATTTGCATTCACTTAAAAACGATAAATAATTTTTATGAAGTGTGATATTACACATATTACTACAGCTTGTCTAATGATAGATGCCAAATATTATTATCTTTGGATTTGTCGTTGTGAAGAAAACTGATAAAATGTTAGTATGTAAAATGCAGACATCCCCAAAATCTCCATACAAAACACCAATTTCATAGGACCTAATATATAAAAAACGTACAACAAATACACATCATATATCATCACGTACCTATTCTAGTGTAGGCAGAGGTCTTAACTAATACCCAAACATTATAAAACATTATAACAGCTCCTGTTGCCATGCTCCGGACAGAAAGTGAGCAAGCGATATTCAAATTAATTTACGACACGTTTTTTACCTTCGTTTATTCTAAATAACGAGGGTAAGAATATGATAATTGTATGTCAGTAAAAACATTGCGAGCGTTCATGGTTCACCGGTCTTATTATAATAGAGATTGATCTTTAAGTAGATCAAATGCCTACAAACGTGTTTAAAACAATTTATACCCGCCGGCTAGCATGTGTTGTAGTCTACAGTCCTTGCACAACCAATGATTGACGGCTCTGTTTGATTCGGTAGACGATAACGACCACAAACGTTATTATCGATCTTTTACCTCTCTATTCGTGCATAATTTTGTATTAAAATTTCTCATTATTACTTTTATTGCTATATGATTTGAGTTCGAGCCTCTACGATTGCAATCTGCTCAGGTAATGTTTTATGTAAAATAGTTTTTAGTTATTTAATGAGTGATTCAGTTAAATGTCAATGTTACATAATATCATTTTAAAGTCGGTCGCTAATCAGGCAAACATATGACATGTTTTAACCAAATTAATTTTTATTACAATCCAGTAAGGTACAGTCAGCGTCAAATAGTGACACTAAAACACTCATGGTGTTCAATTAAATAGACTTTACCAAAAAGTCAATAATATCGGTGCAAATAAAGTTTCCATATTCTTAAATACACAAAGAGCTTCCATATTTATAATATATTAAGGAAACTCTTTTGTTTTGTCAACAATATGGGAACTTTATTTGTACCGATATTGTTGACTTCTTGGTAGTGTCTTTTTAATTGAACACCCTGAGTGTCACAAACTTTTTCACGCTGACTGTACTTGTCTAACGTCAATCATGGTTTATCAACACTTTTAATGGTTTCACGACATTCTGCTTTTTTCATTTCAAGTGTATCGCTAAAAATATAACGAACTTGTACAACAAAATATAATAACAATCTATTACAAATGAACTTATATTAGAGCAATGAAAAACCTTTGTTAAAATTGTTAAAAAAGGTAAAACTAGAGAATACGTTTTTAAATTTCGACGTCTATCTTCGGCGTCGCGGGCGTATTCTATCTATAGATGAGCATTACTCAGAGATTATCTATCTAATAACTGAACAGGCATATTTATTTAAAATAAACTCATTTCACTTATATAGAATTATATTCACATTTCATTCGGTTTTATAGCTAGGCCCGATTATGCATAGCCTTATTTATATTGTAACAATCGTGTGATGTCTTTATAATCTAACAATTGTTACAATAATCAATTATTTTAAACGTTACTTATGGTTGGTCACAATGACAGTAATGGAGTCTTGATAATAGATGTTTTTATTACAATGTAACAATGGCCAACTTGTATCTATCACGGTTACGCAGCGAAGCAGTTTTTTCACCAATTTACGTAATGAACTGACATCACAGTCATAATCGCACTCTGTTAGGTTGACATTAATTTTATGAGAAAGCATGCAGTTACTTCAGGGTTTTTTAATCAATGTAGACATAAGATGCTTCAAAGTTATGATGAGCTAATTATTAGATAATAATATGTTCTTCAATGTTTACTTAATGTTTTTTATAAAATCTTGTAGTCAGTGGGTTTGATAAATAGTAATGAAAATACTAGTGTTCATCTCAAAAAGACTAACAGACTTTTTTGTTTACCTTTTTTGATCATGTAATAGCAGGCACCCAAGCAGGTTGTCATATTTTTTACTATCAAGTTTTTATTGAATTAATTAAATCACCAATTAGGTAAGTGAAAAAATAGTATAATACTACAATTCTCTCTTTACATCCTTAATGTCAATCTTTTGATTAATTATACGATAAACAGTTTCTATAAAAAATAGCGATATCACGCAATATCTTGCTATTATTTACTGCTACGTAACTACGTAACGTACTGTATTATTTAACGTTAATTAAAAAAAATCTTTAAATAAGGAATTACACTTCCCATCTTTTTCCGAGTCTTCATTCGAGTGTGTTATAAGTATTGTGTGTATTAATAGGATGCATTTCATCTACCTTGTTACCATCGAACAATAGGTTCTTAAAGTGCACGCATTTTTATATGAGCCATAAATTGTGGCTTTCTCGTGTGTTAGATGTAACATTCACTATGTGAAAGCTTTCTTTGGCATTAGCATTCACTGTAACTCGTAGTCATTGTCTATTAACTACTCAAGTTGTCATTGAACACTGTGAATGACCTGAGATACTGAGATGAGCCCAAAAGCATCCCAACTCTCCGCATATTAAATAGTACATAGTTTTTGTATGTCTTAATGTAGTCTTAAGGAACACAGTGCTCCTTGGACTCTGCCGACCTCTTCGGGGATTACAGGCGTGATTGTATCTATTTATTTATTAAGAAATCCAACGGCGTATCTTAAATTGTATAACAAAAAATATTAAAAACTAGTAAAGTTAATTACAGGTTTCTCTATATTTACGAAAGTAAATCGCGATGAACTAGAAATAAAAGTTAAATTAACAATACACATCCTTCAAATCACTGCGTCTCCAAGGCACGCACAATCTCAGTAAACAAATAGCAAGTAACTACATTATATTGTTTCTTAAATTACTCCACAATCCACTCATATAAACATGTATGTATGTATATAGTTTTTTTATTTAAATCTTCAAAATTTTATCAGAGAGAGATTTTGCTGATGGGAATAGAGATTTATGTGGACTTGCTTGCAAAAAATCATCATCATAACATTGAGGCTCAATTGCACGATCGGGAGTTAGCGCCTAACCTAGGGTTTGCCCATATATTTGCCCCAGGGTTAGGTGCTAACTCTCGATCGCGCAAGTGGGCCTAAATATAACAACATTTTACGTAAGTTCTAAACTTCAAACAATTTAATTTTTTATTTGTTTGTACTTTAGGTAACAAACAATAATTATACAAATTAAAAATTAAAAATTGCACAGAAATCCGTAAAGTTTCCTTAAAGATGCAACACATAATAAGTTCACACTTTACGGACACAAGAGAATTACGCACTATAAACTAAGTATAATATAATTACAATACCCTACACCTCAATAATTACTGTGTATTTGATTTCTAAATTAGGAAGGAGTACAATTAAATATTATGTATTGAATTAAACTTTAAAATCTGACAAGTGAGAAATACAATCATCTTGTAGTCGAACAAATTTTGAAATCTTATGTCGTGACCAATTATGAGAATTTAGGAAGTAATTAATTGGGTAGCCATTTAATTAGTTGGTCAGCAACAAAAAGGTCAGCTGAAAAATTATTTGGGCGGCTAAATAATTTTTTGGGAAGCAATATATATATATATTACCGGCAATGTATAAAATATAGAAAAAGGATCAATGAAGAATTAAGGATAAATTCCTAGGAAAAGTATTCTGATTTTTTTTTTTTTTTTTTTTTTATTAAGTGGGCAGCTTTTGTTAGAAGCTATCAATAGTTGGGCGCTATCGGCTTACGCCCAGACTATATTAGCGTGATTCATGTAGAATTATTTGTTGTTTTTTTTTTTTTTTTATATATATTGTTATTGATAGTATTAGTCTCTTAATATTAAAATCAAATTATTTATTTATGTTTATTGTTATGTCCATTTATGTTAGTTAATAGGAATAGTTTACTGTTTATTTTTAATTGTTTATGTGTTGTTGAATTGTTTGAGGTTGTTAACTATTGTTTTTATAAAGTTTACGAATGATTTACTGCATTCGGTTTTTAGAATTATTTTAGATAAATCATGTGGATCTGTTTCATTGGCACTGCATATTGAATAATGAGAGTGGCGGGCCAAGGAAAATCGTGAGCAGGTAGAGTACAAGTGATGAAAAGTTTGTGGTAGATGTTGTATAAAAACAGTATTTGTGTTTAGCAGCAGAAAGCATTTGAGTTGCTGACCAATTAGTTATTTTAATTGATCAATTGTAATTTTTGCTGACCAAAACTTCAATATTTTGCTATTTAAATAACACCCTGAGAATATTCATAAACTTTTTTGTCTTATATTTGTTCGATGGATATTGTCGAGGATATCACAAAAGTGCAGTCAACAACAAATATAATCTAACAACGACGTGTTAAACTATTCACTCTCATTTTTGATTATTCTCTAATTTGAGCACTATCTAAATAGCAAATACTTTTGTAGATATTTGATAGTTTATAGTAGTTATATGAGAAGCACAAAAGATCCCATAGGGTCGAAGTGCCCTAAGTTATCTCAGCCCCATCACAAGAATAAGAGTTATATGAGCTACGAACATAAAAGCACGTTTTACGATGTCATCATTAGAAAGTGTCTTATAAGTTTTCCAATCGTTCATACACGTCTCGGGAAGCATGATTTTATTAGTTGCTTTGTGTCCACAGAACCGCTTATTTGCATTTCACAAATAAATAATAAGCGTGTAATTTAATTACAAAATGGGAGATGGGAGATGTTACCCATGATTTCCCATTGTTGCGTTTACTGTTTGTGCGAACTTTAGTGGGAAACTTTCTTCGTGCATTGTTAACTTGATTGCTGTAATTAAAACGAAATGCAGTTTTCACGTATTGATAATATCATTTATTTTTTATCTGGTTGGGATCAGGTTATTGTTTTCAAGTTAAAATTTGATTAAAATATTGTTCTCATTATTTTTTTATATTGCAAACATTTATATTGAAACATTACCAAAGTAAATATAATATTCTTTCGGCATATATCTGGGATCGTGCCATATTAGATTTTAGGATTTACGTGTAGGAAGTGTACCTACCTGAGAATATGAAGCAGCTTGCTTTTTCTTAATATATTTTATTACGACGGTGCCCCGTGTAAGGCAATAGACTCGCTTCCTGTTAAATGGACCAATGAGAAATATGAGTTGAACACCTCTGACTTTGAAAGTAGGTATAGGGTGGTATAGGTTTGATAAAGATTGAGTTCAGTTGATATGGCATTCTTAACTAATGTGGAACAATGGTTTGGAATGGTTTAAGATTTTCCAAATAGTTGACTGACCGACTTCCTTTAAATAAAATAATAAGTGTATACTATACTCACGTGCCAAAAGGACGGTTTAATTATAGTTCAATAAAGTATCAGTTTCGAGTCGACCTTGTGAAGCAACGACTGTTGAGCTTCAGGCCACATTACCAGCGGCGGGCCGGCGAGCGAAACAAACGAGCATCGTTTCACTTCTTCTCGGACTTTGGTTTACAACGAGAACTACAGATAGAGCAGGCGCCGCAGGAAAATGAGTGTGCAAAATATTGGGTCCTTACCTATGAATTTTTTTTTTCTCTCTTAGTATTTTGTCTGTAACTATTAAGATTCAGAGTATTCCTAAAAAATAATTACCTCGTCTAAAAATATACTATATTTTTGAGCTCTTTTGATTTGTTTTGATAATTTGTTGTAAGTATAATTGTGTTAAAATTGGACACGGAGACAACTCTTTTTAAGTGCCTCCCGAATACATAATTTTTTTTAAATTCACTTAAAAACGATAAATAATTTTTATGAAGTGTGATATTAAACATATTACTAAAGCTTGTCTAATGATAGATGCCAAATATTATTATCTTTGGATTTGTCGTTGTGAAGAAAACTGAAAAAATTTTAGTATGGAAAATGCAGAATTCCCCCAAAACTCCATACAAAACACCAATTTCATAGGTAAGGACCTAATATGAGGACAGTATTCTGTAAATTGTTTTGAATCCAGAAAAGCTTGCAAATTATTAAACCATCTGCGACGATGAGCTCGCGTGGTTCCCCGGAGTCGGAAGCGCCTGAGCCGTCACTAGAACCATGCACACTGCATGGCTTCCTGCACGTTGTATTATTCCTTGAGATTATTAGGGGTTTTGATGATTATGCCTATTTAAATTATGGATTTTGATTTTATGACCATAAACGTTATGATAAATTAAGGAGCCCGCTGGCAATGTGGCCTCTTCTTAACTCCACCCACGCAACTGAGCTTACAGAAAAACCATTAGGATTGTTCACTTCACTGTCGATTTAATCTAATGATTTTATTGCAGCGCAGTCGTTATTAATGGAATGCCCGGATGTGGTGACCTTCCTGTATTTTCTATTAATTGTATTTTTTCTGTAAAACAAAGAATACAAAATCAAGGTGTATGCTAGTATAGGTGTGGTACACGTAAAGCTTATATTATCGAGACGACACTTCGCGCCGGGTAAAAGCTTTATATTTTTTGTCGTTTGTAATTAATTAAGTTTTTGTGCAGTACATTTTATGTTTACTTGTTTTATTGAGTAATCAATCCTGGCATGTATTTTTTACTTAGTTATAAATAAGTTTAACAAAAAGAATAAGACGTTATTCCAGAAAAACTTATTATTAAACTTTAGTTTATTTTTGTTGCCTGGATGAAATCTCTTCTAGGGTTAACTCCGCTCATTCCAAACTTAGATTTTTTTGTTATGTCATAATCAAATAAGAAGGACAAATCTTCGGGATTAAAACCATTTCAAAAAACATTTCGATTCGATCAATTTACAAGAACGATAAGTTGGAAGATATTATAGTTGTGTACAAAACTGTGGCATCTGTGGCATCTAATTTCTATTCTAAGATAACCTGTCGTCCATGAAGAATTTTATATAATAACGTTATTTACATCGCATTACATTGATATTCCATTAATACATAGTGCATTTAAGTCACACGTCGAGAAAATCCGTGTTCTTAATCTCGGAAAATCTCTTGGCTATGTGGCCGCGTGTCAAGCGGGATGTCCGGCATCGGATAATTTATTATCATACATAAGAGGCTACAAATGTACACCATATATTAAAGTAATTATAGTAATGGCGACGACAATAAAACCCCAAGGACGCACGGCTTTATATAGCTCCGTTGTAACTTGTATCAGTTAATTGTAATGGCCATTGTTATCTTCAATAAAACAATGAGAATACTTACTTTATTTTTACAGCTTTTTGACAAATTTGTACAGGTGTGTCCTTTTTTCACAACACGTCAGATTTATGCGTGAAGTAAATGCTACGTTTTCCTTTTTACAATATAGCTCGTAGGTCTAAAATATTTGGAGGAGTGCAAATAATGAAAAAATGTATTTTATTTTGTTGATGTTTTTTTGTGATGAGGAGAGGATTGAGTAGTGGACATGGCGGGTGATAGTAGAGCGGAGGTAGAATTTCGGTAAAATTTTGAACATAATCACTGTTTAAATATTTTCATAACTTTCAATATTAGGGCGATTAGGGCGAAATTGTTGTTTTTTGCGTTTTATATGCATCATACTTTTTTATAGGACAAATTACACCATCTTACCCGATGTTAAGTCTGACTGATTCTTGGTTCCTTTGAACGTGGTGTGAAAAAGCTTCTTAGAGCTTAAGGATATGACCCTACGCTGTTTTAAAGTTCACGAACCAATCTAGAGGTTTCAATTTAAATCTGTATAGGTTGCATACTTGGTTAAAATATTTATTTCAAAGTCGTCTATTACTTTGATGCAGTTTATGTGTCCGTCAGTGTATTTATACCAATCCGTATATTATTATATGAATTAAATGTACGCTAAACGAGGAGCTGGCTGGCTATTTGTCAATTAATAACTTAAGGAGGTTGTTCCATGAAGACTGCTTTAGCTCTACCCTTGAGATTGGCCGGATTCCGTCACATATGAGTAGCGTTCTGTGTCAATGTGCGCAAACTGGCGGAATAATTGGATATTCCATGAGGACGCATCGTTTGCAGGGCTGAGGTTTATTTGAAAATTATTCTACATAAATATATTTAATAAGAGGTTTTATAATTGACAACGATATAAAAAAGTCTATATCTATCGATCTTATATGTTTAATAGTACATTTACATTGGTTTATGGGAAAGTATCTGTATTAAAGATGAAACGGATAGTTGTTATGCCGGATACCGAATATCCGGCCTACCTTGAAGCCGGATAGCCGAATATCCGGCAGAACATAGTCGACGAACATAAGCGATCGGGTGGACTCGGTTGATTTCGGGCCCTTTCGTTTCTGAGTGATATTAGCGCTTTATTATTCTCTTCTTGAATTGATTGCAAATAAGATCATAAGAAGTTATGAAAAAACGTGTTGTTGTTGTTTGAGTTTGTAGCTGGCCTTGTATACGAAGACAAGCGATACCGTCTGTTGCCTCTTAACGCAGAGAAATTTATTATAAATTCATGATTATCTATGTTAAATAAAGTCCCTTCAGTCTTTATGTCGTATTTATTTAAAATCCGGTACCCGGCCGGATTCTGAACTACTATCCGGAATCCGGCCTGATATATGAAAATAAGGCCGGATAAGCCGGATACCGAATTGTTACCGGATACTCGTTTCATCTCTAATCTTGAATCAAAATTCCAATCGTCCGAAATTGCGGACAAAAGAAAATTCATACGTTATACGTGTATTATATTGTATTTATTAATTCAAATTATTGTTTTGTGGTTGTAGTTTCATTCATTGATAATATTATAATTAAAGCCCTGTACGTACAATCATTAATTCAATTCCTATGAAATTATTATGCATTTTGTTATTACACATTTCTACTGATTTGTAAAATCCTTTGCTTTTGACAACCATGCCTTCGGAATGCGTCTGCTATTTAAGTAAATTAGGAGTACGATTGCAATGAATACGTGAATATGCCATCAACAGTTTGTATGTTATGTGTATAATAAAGCACTTGTGTCAACATTATTGTCTCATAATAATATCTTCAAGATTCTTCTTTTTAAATTCCCATCATAACTTAAAATATTTAATGTATTAAACGATTCTTTTCCCACGTCTTTTTTGTAAACATAAGCATTCGAATGCTACTGGCATTAAGGAGATTGAATAATTCTTTACACAGCTCACAAAATAATGGATGAAGTATAACCGAGGTCCGGATAATCGAGTTTCTACTGTATTTGCGAACATTGTTAATCACAATTGTTATTCACAAACTCCTTCGTAAATATAAAAAAGGAATGGTTGATTTCTGACCGCACTGCCTATCCTCTACGCTGGTAATTCCTAAAAAATGAGTAAAGTGACGCAATTCAATAATTATCTAATTAATCATAATTTAAGGAAAAATTTAACTAAATTATTATATTACCAACTTTTATTTAAATTTTTGTCCGTTTATAAAACGTGTTATGTTGGTGATCAATTTCTTAGAATGGTAGTACTTTATTTAGTTTGAGTATTTTTTTTATATTTAACCGCATCATCATCTAAAATTTGACCAATATGAGAGTATTTTTAATAAACTGTAATCTAAAATTTCACGGTAATAACTAATATAAGGATCTAGCTATTTTTGGATGTGTGAATTTAGTTCTCGTACCGGAACAAATTTTAATTTCTTTTGGGACAGATCAAATCAATGGGGTTTTATAAAAATCCCATTTTTTCTCTTACTTGCTTCTCAGATAAATCTTTGGATATATTATATAAAATAAGCAGTTGGTTGCTGTTTACATAAAATTCTCGAAACATTTTTACGAGTATATTTTTATGGGCATTTATTCGCACAATTACATCCATTATGTGCCTCATAATAACGTAATAAAATATGCACAAGGTATTGAATTATATTAGCGTGATATAAGATCTGTGTGAATAATTAAACAAACAATGGGTAACCATCATTTGCAACTCATCTAAGTAATGTTGCAGGACTTGTTTTTGTAACAATGTAGTTGATGTAGTCACCCTCATTTACATAGATTTTAATGAAGCTACGAGATAAAGGGATTCTCATATATTTGTAGAATATCGTGTTGTATCTGTATCAAGTAGCTCGGTGTCGTAGTGTAAAAAACGCTTTAATTTCGATTGAAAAAAAAAACCTTTTACGAAAGCCTCATACCATGACTCATACCACTTTAACACTTTGGTTTCCGGTGAAATTTTAGTCATTTCTGGCTTTCTTCCCACCTATCCACATTGGGCTATCGTAATGGTGTAAATATTTATAAAACGGATATAATGATGTACAAACATTACCAAAGATTTTTAGGATGATACCAATTAGATTTACACCCAGTACATACCGTACTTATTATGATCGATAACAAATCAGAAGTTAGGCGTACAGCGTATAAGTACGACCTGGGTAACTTATAAACCAATTATCTTTGTGTTTATAGTTTTCCCCATAGAGGAAATCCTGTGTCCAACCAACGCCCGCTGCCTTAGGTAAACCTGAAGACCATCTGTATAAAGATTTACATTTCCCAATGCCGCAATCGCTTACCTCATAATGATTTCTAGTAATTATGTGTTATGTTAACATAAAAGGAAAGTGTTAAGGTGTTTTCGATACATATAACTAAATGGTAAGACTTGACGCAGCTTACGCAGTAAGTAAACACGTGCCTGTCAACCTGTCGATGTTCTGAGATTCCGTTTTGGCTTACAGCGTGAAAACACTGCATATATTAGAGAGTTGGAGGAAATCCAAGCGGTTGCAAACTGTCATGGATTATTTATTTATTTACCTCTATTTCACAAACACCAGCTATCGCAGAATTGGGATAACGGCACAAGGGCGTCGGTTCAGTTCCCGCTTACACCTACTTAGTTTCATAAACTTGAGTAAAATTTATGACGAATAATCCTTATACGACGAACAGCATTACACTGAACCCGGTGCATGGCAACAACTCGCCTTCAGTTTAGGCGAAATGTCGGTGTAAACATCTTGCCTACCAGTTCGAGGATACCGACTTCGTTACTTTACAATCGGTCTGCAAAGGTTGGACTATAAAAAGTATATTTTCGTTCATAATTGGTATCATACAATGTTTATTAACCTCTTTCGAAAAGGATAACTCAATGATTCGAGATTAAGAGTAGTTAACCCACGACCCGTTGCAATCCACCACGCTTATTAAAAATTTATTGTGGGATTAACTACAGAGGTTGGTGATGCCTTACGAATTGCTTTATTGTAATTTAGCGTAGGCGACGTAGTTCCCGAATAAGGCTCAGGCGCAGGTGGCATTGGCATCTGAATCATTTGTTTTTTAAACCATGGGAAGTCGTGGAAAGGCGTAGTTAGCATTCAAAGCGAGGAAGAGATAAAGAGGTAAACAAAGACGGCGTGATGAGCCTACTAATTGCTAAGGTAATGCAATCGCCGAAATAAATATCGTTGCGAAATAAGACCTCCTTTCGCAATTTTCTTTTCGTATTCTGCTATAGGTCTAAAGCAGAAGGGGGCCTTAATCAAAAAGTATAGTTTAGCCTAAACTATACTTTTTAATTAAGGCCCCCTTGCAGGAAATTTAAAACGCGATTTTGTCATTTTTTGACAATTTTACTATGGCTGAAGTGTCAAAAAATTACAAAATCGAATTTTCAAGTAGTTTTAAAATTTCCTGCTAGTAGGCCTTAAACTAGGTTTAAAATTTCCTGCTAGTGGCCCTAAATAAACATCTATGTACTATCGTTCGCACCTGGCAATGTTATCAGTTTACGCGCTTATGGTTTGGGACTTATAGATCGAAATTTGAAAATTTGTTGTAGGTTTGTCACAAGCATGAACATGTATACACTTTTCACGGTGAATGACTCCTATTACAAAGGAATAAAAACGTTATTGTTCAACAGTGTATGCATGTTCATGCTTGTACAAGCCATTAGACACGGAGTTCATCAGTAAGGAAACTTACAGGGTTTAACAGTATACATAACCGTTTTCCTAACTCTCCATATATAAAGTCTGTTCCTAATATCTAAGTGAGTCAGATTGTGGCCAACAACAATCTCTGACATAGTATGTGAATTATAAGGATTTTAATTAGCTTTGTGATGTGTCCTTCTGAAGCTTCCTGAATTAGTTGGCGCTCTGACAATTATGTAGCGTGGATAAGGCTAGATATGTGCTAGATTAGTAAGACGCCATTGTCGGTCTATTCTAATCTAATTTTATTTTGTAAATATATTTTTTTATCTTTTCATATTAAAATTATCAATACTAAGTATAGCGTAAACTATATAAAAGCTTTGACTCGTGGACATCGGTTTACTACATTAATTAATTGCCTAATACAGAGATTAACTTATTATGTTTTGTATATTTTTTCAAATGCAATAAAGAGTATATATTAACAATTCAACCTAAAAATGATCATAGTTATCTTTACCTTTTCCCCATATAAAATTTTCCTTTCACGAGTTCTCAATAGGTACCTAATCTTTAAAGTTTCTCATTACATTGTAAGAGTCTACAAATAAATGACCTTTATTAAATCTTAATAATAGAGGGATGTGGTTTCACTTAGGTATCATCACGCGTCGTGACTTCATCAAAGTCATGCATGTTCGACCCCTAAGGGTGAGTTTTTTGATCCTTAGTCATGGTAACCACAATAGTTAAATTCGAGACCAATAGCGTCAATGGAAACGCCAAAATCTGTGACGTCAGCTTGACAAATTGTTAAATTTGCGATGAAAATTCAAAGCAATATACATCAGCTGTGCCGCCGGCCGCCACGTTACTAATCCCAGCACCGTGTTGTAGTTAAATTGTCTATGATAATTTAACTTTAGATACATTTTAAAATTCGACTATTAGACAAGCTGTCATCACATCATTCGTTCTCGCCATTGGTCCATATTTTAACCTACTAATCAACCTGACCACGGATTAAAAACTTTACCCTTAGTGTAGTATCATGCAAATGAGATGGAAAATCCAAACGCTTATGTTTCAACAATAAGTGATTGCGCACTTTTATCGGAAACATTTGTTCGTTCCCACACAATTACCGGAATCGATTATGAGAGAGCAATTAATTATCATATAAATGACCCAGCTCTTCACGCATGTTTAATAAAAAACTGCTTTCTCAATAGATTTCATTGCAATGCGTTTATTCTATACACTGTATTAATTGCATTTATTATTTAGGAAAAGTCTAGCAGATCCTTTTTCTAACTTTTAAAATTATCGCCGTACCTACTTGTAAAATTATTGCTTGTAGTTTATTGGTAAAAAAATATAATGTTTTTTTTGAGCATTTGGTGATAATATTTATATCATTAACAGGATCATTATGGGCTTTGTTAAATGTTCGACAAAGCAATCTTATTAACTGTCTGCGGTAAGGTTAATTAAAATCATTAATGTGTAATACAGGTGCGTTCTCTCTCCGTTTAATTGATGGATTTCATTATCCTTGACATTAATTTAGCTGTTTTTTGTTTATTTATTTTTAATTGACAAGTTTACAAAAACTTCAGCTTTGATGTTTAAAATCTTTAAAAGTATCACAACGAACAACCTTATCTATATCTTTATTAACTTAGTCGGTTCATCGACCGAGGGCTACTAACGAGCCATTAAATAACTTCTCATCAGCGTAGCTTTACTCACCTCCAAATATAGGTATCTCTTCACAAAAGTTAATTTCAATAAAGCTAAACGTCGTTTAACACATCGTGAGTCAGTTAAATATATGACTGTATCCTGTAGTTGTTGCCTCGTCACATATCGTCATCAGTGAATAATGTTTTGGATTGATGACGTTTACACCTTTGCTTCTCGTCTATGTTAAGTGTCTATGATTTCATTGATGTTTGTAATGGCTTTGTGGTTATTATAAATTGCTCGTACGTGATGTAACTACAGACGAGTATTCGTGAAAATCCAATTATCTACTAGCTAATTTTGTTGTTTACAAGTAAAGCAAGTTATGTTGATTCTTAAATACCAAAGTTCTAATGTAAATTTGCCACTAGGTAAGAAAGACTCATTTCAAACTTGCAACAAAAAGTTAATTATGTCTAGTTTTATCAGTGATCTGGAACTTGTTAAAATGTTGTAACTACCTATACGCCACATTGGTATTTCTTTACTAAAAAGTGTTCGATCTCAATTTTTTTTATCACATAAAATAAGTGTCAATGATGCTAATTCATCAACTCTCTGGTCTAGGGCTAGAGGGTAGAGTATGTCTTAAGATTGTATGTAATTTTTTCTTTACACTATATTTTTATTGTCACCAGAGGTATTTTTGGACCTTCAGGCCCTCAAAAAGCATTATGTACTTTCTCAAAGACCGGTAACGCATTTGCAGTTCTTTCGGTGTAGCAGAATTTTTCCTGCCGTGATCATTGCCATTAGCTGAGCCGTCAGCCTGTTTGCCCTTCTTATATAAAAAATAGAGTAACACTTTTTTAAATATAGATCTTACACAACAGAGGTCAATGATTCTCCATTAATACGTTATTTGTTGACGAGACGTTCGTCATTGTCCATGCGTAACACGCAGCGGCTACGCCGGCGGCGTGGCGTCAAGCGACAGTCAACATTGTTTTATATTTACCATACGACCAAATCCTTGTGATGACCGAATAGGTTTTTCTGCTACCTTCTGCGTCACCACTACCTCTTATAAATCAGCTTCTGTTTATGCTGTATACGTTTCAGGTCGGTTTATTATAATGACGAATCTTAAAATAATTGTTATAGAATTGGCCATTGAGAACAAGGATAGAAAATAATTTTATATCAGCATGAATGGCATGACGAGGTTTTATTGAATCGTACGAGTAAATTATATCTCTAAAATATTTAGGGTTAGTGAATTGCAGAAGTAACACGAGTTATATTTCTTGCTCTAGAGGCCTAAGAGTCATAGCTCATTTGAGCCACCCGGCAACCGATCACCACCGCCTCGACTCATTCCATCCACCGATGGACACATCAACCAGTTAGCTTCACATGATGAACGAGTAGACAGCGATGCGCGATTGCGTGATGCGCGATGTTTCAACAATCGAGACGATTACGATTGTTCGACGTTTATAAACGAGATGATCGATTACTCGGTGACCGATCCAACAATCGAGATGTTTTTCGATTATCTCGACTGCTCCAGAATGATGAATACAGGCATTTGCTCTTCTCTCGGTAGGCAGGGCAATGCCGAGGGAACCGAATCGCAACAATCAGAAAAAACATCTCGTCATTGCGCATCGCTAAGTAGACAACGCGTTGTCCGCTAATAAATAAGTAAAGACATCGAACGATGTACTAGGAACCTGCACACGGTAAGCGTGAGAGCAACGGGTGGTCACCGAGTGGATCACCCGCGGTCCAGGTGTGGTCAGCTCGCGAACGAGGCGTCCCGGTGACGATTCGGAGTTAATGTAATGAGCGCATAAAGAAGCGGTTAGTAACCGCTCGAGGCGTGACGGTGCGGGTTGGGTGCCGAGTGGTCAAAAAAAAACCTTAACCTAATGTCTATCAGAATATATTTCCTTGATTCTTCATTGATTCTTTTCCTAGATTTTATACATTTCCGGCCGGTAACATACCTCAGCCTATTAAAGTCCCACTGCTTGGCACAGGCCTTCCTCATGGAGATACACATGAGCAGTAGGTAGGGGAAATAAGATGTATATTACTGCCCAAATAATTTTTTTGCAGTTCCACTAATTATTTTGCTGTCTAAATGATTTTTTGGCTGACTTTTTGTTATTGACCAAATAATTAAATGGCTGCCCAGTGAATTACTTCCCGTTTATTTAGCTTCAAGTTTTTCTTATTTTCTTTGCCTCTGTGACAATCTTACGTCGCTAGGTCAGACTTGGTCCTCTTCTATTTATTCCTTTGGAATATCAGTCTAGGACTTGCATAAATTGAGAACAGGGTCTTTAGAAGCGAATGCCCGACTTTTATTGTCGTTCAAGTAAAACTATGCACGATCAATTAGTAATTTCGGAGTAAACTTACCGGATCTATGGAGTCTTTTCGTGAACAATTTACACTTGCTGGACATACTGATCGTGCTGTCAATTGATTGTCATGTTAATATTCATGGCGCATTTGATAGTAATAACAGTTTTTATTAGTCATGAGGATGGTGTCAGATGCAGAGCGTGATGGTTGATGCATTGCACGTGCTGCGCCTACGCACTTGGCGCCTAACTTGCTTGCGATTTTAATCTCTGAAGTTAGCTATCTACTTTGTTGTTTAGACATGACGGTTGAAAGTACATTGTGTTCTATGTAAAGGAAGCTACAACTTGTGGTTTGATGATTATCAACTGATCTCTAATCTAAAGCTACAGTACAGTCGTGCCAAATAAGAAACTGGTCCTGAAGGAATTGTTTTAGTTTTCAACATTTTAACAAAAATAATTGCAAAAAGTTGTCTGTATATTTATACACATAGACAAAAAGGGGTCAAATATTTTTGTGTGGTTTACACGTCCTACTTTTTTGCCGATGAATAACTTAAAACACATGCTCAATTTACTACTTTCTAAATTCTAGTGGTTAAATAAAAATCCTGAGTGATGACAGAGACAGTTCACAGTTGCATAAGCTGGTGACCAGCTCATAATAGAGAGCCTAATTCCTGGCGATATCATTCCACTTTCACACAGTCGCAGTATACCTAGCCGAAGTCGAGGGCAACCGCTAATTATAAATATTAGTTCACCATGACTCACCATTGGGTGTTGGTGCAGTTGCAATAGACGCCCACGACACTGCAGGTCTCGAACCTTAGAAGGCTTGCCTTATCACTGTCAATGTAGGCAGGACCTTCAGATAGTCATCTCCTAAGTTCAATATTAATCTTCATGATCATTTTTGTATTTAGCCATTCATAGTGTATCATCAATCAGCGTGGGTAATGGTGTAGGTGTAATTATTTGTTTATGGACTCGTGCATTATTGTACGGAAACAAGTTTCCAATGATCGTAAATATTATGATCATTAATGAAATTATTCTTGCGTAAATCTGGCACGAGGAGTTTTTGTCATTGAAACTCAGACGTGATTTCTGAATCATTAACCAGGTGTTTTGTTGCTTAAATTTTCTTATTAACAAGACGACAAACTTACTGATGTTTAAAGAGAAATTTGAAATGCCATTAGCACCTTCATGCAAAGTAGATAAAAACGACACATGACTACAGATAGCGTTTTCCTACGGTACAGTTTAAATTTGTGGTTAACGCTCGCATGTAACCCGAACACGGCGATGATCGCCGATCGTGAAGTAATGCATCACATCGTTATATTCATCACACCAAATCAGTAGTCCTCGTCACCAACAGGAATCGCGTGGGTTTTTCTCAGTACATGCCTCTGTTTACGCTGCAACGTGTTGTTTAATTACATTATGATTAAGATTATTAATGTCTTTTCATGAAATAAAGTTCGTTAAATATTTTTTTTTCGTCTTTTCCATAAAGCGGAAAACATAGAAACCGTAATTAAATATATTACTACTAATAATAAAGCATAGTAATAAAAAAGATTTACGGGTTTATTTTTCTTATGTCATTGCAATATTTTATTTTCCTGTTTTATCGTTTTATCACGTCTCTATTCCCGAAAGGGATAAATGATATTAATTTAATGAAGTTGTTTCTTTTAAAGTCAATGACCGTTTTTGTATCTATAGGTCTTTAAGTATTCATCGTATTTGTGAACCGTGAAGGCTGGGCGCTTAAATTTTACTTTTTAGTCAAAAGAGAACATCATTTACACTAGCCCGTAAGTGTGTAGCATGCTAAACCAGCTAGCTTTCTTATTAACAATTCTAACAGAGCAATGTATTCGCATTAAAAGCACATAAACATAGACCTTATTACCAAATTCGTTCAGTATTCTATCTGTGAGGTAATAAAAAGTTAAACGAAGTGAAGGGTGTAACCACCTGCACATAATTGACATAATTTTTGGTCGCCTGTCGCAGTTGCCCTTGGCATGTCACGAAAAATACATATATTTTTTAAGTTTCTAATTGACCCGGGCTTAATAGACGAACCATATGTCAATGGCAATTATAATTGTGTTTGATATCTACAATAATAATAAAGAATAGATACATTGTTGAGTAGTAAAGTTTCGAAAAATTACTGTCTGAATTTTATTTCATAATTCTTAACTAGCCCAAATGGCCAAAAATATTGTACCAAAATCAACATCAATGACACAGTACACACAACAAACAGATCACACTCTTGGCATTGTTATTTTATTAGTTATTGCTGTAAGTAATGTTGAAAGTAATAAGTAACTCAAATGCTTCAAACTAATAAATAACTATTTACACACTATATAGAATTACTATATTTATAAAATATATATAAAAACTTCCATTCAAATTATTAGAATCAAAATCAAATAGTGAGTTTATAGGAAATAGTTGAAGTTAAAATATGTAGTAGTAGAATGGCAAGGTAAATTGCAAAATTAATATGTTCTTTGAAAATTCTTTTCTTATAGCTCAAAACGCTGAAGAAGTTAACCTTGTGATAAAAATAATATTATGCGTATTTTGTGACGAATAATTATTAAGTCACAAGTCACATGATATTAAAGACTGTCAATAGCCAGGTTCTAATTTTACTAATCAGGTTCTGTGAATTTCTCAACTTACATCGAAATGCCTACATGAACTTTTGATGTTTCCGCCAACTATAGTATTCATTGAATATGTCATAGTTATTTCATTGTTACTGGGTACAATTTTGATTGGCATATTCGGAAACGTGATTGCGACTCGTGACTCAAGAGCGTTTTAGTAGAATGAAAGACTATTTTGATACAGTTATAAAGGAAACCGACTGGTTTAATTATTACTCACTCAAACTATTTACAAAGTATAACATTTTTGAGAGTAAGCATTATTTATTTATAGTCACTCTCATAGTAAATAAAAACGGCCAGTCTAGTCTGATGGTAAGCGGTTACTGACTCATACCTTGAACACTTCTTACAAGTTGCCTGCCCTATAATAGTAAGATTCAAGTGGTAAATACTGCATCTCTAAAATTCCTTAATAACGTATAATGAAATAGAAAGTTACCAAAATGTCTAAGATTTCTTACATAATATTTTTCAGATAGTTTTAATGTATTATTACAGAATTTCAGGGTTCCGACTGGCCTTTATAACACTTGACTGTTAACATTACATAAACCTCATTTTTTATTGACAATTAAGACTGTTCCTTTACGCAACCGCTTAAATATTGCCAATATCCTACGTCCACTCTAGTCCATTCAGGATATCCTTAGTCTCGCAGGCAAATCAATTCTGGTTTAAATTACATAAGGCTGCAATCGGTTTATTCGGTGCTTAATGAAGCCAGATAAAGCTCAGTGCAGAATGGTCTGCACGTTTTCCGAGAGAACTAGGCCGTGAGTTACGCGGAATCGTAGTATATTCTGCAAGTCCGCTTATCACTTTATTGTTGCCAATACTTGTGGACGACCCACTAACCGCTTGTCCTTGCAGTTATTTAATAGAACCCGTTTTGTATTCACAATAATAAATAACATGATATATTTTTTCTGACAGATCACAGATCGTAAACTCTGCATATTGATGTTGACGTTTTTAAAGCTATATGTATGAAAGTTAGATAATTATGATGCCTTGAACGTGTTATTCTGACTGATTTATTAGCACACAGACCATTAAACTGTTTGTGCTCATGATCACTGAAATTTTATTCCTAATTTGGGCTATTATTCTCGTATACCGCATAGTCACCAAAGCTATGCTGGGTGGCTACGTGGCGACAAAGCACCTAGGCGCACCGAAACAGAAACAGAAACTTTGGTTCATACCTATATATTATTACTTTTCCACAACTATCTGTACCTTAAAGATAACTTTACTATAAATATCTATCATGTTATTCTAACCCACTGTTAAACCCATTGTAATTCGCATTTAAAAGACAAGAATTTATCTGCTTTCACGCTGATGAATTTATTTTTAAATTAACATGTCTATTTTCATTGTCGTGACAGGATTATTTAGTTAAAGTACATCGTCTTTCAGTCCTAATCTAGTTTATTCAATCGTTCTAAGAATATGTCGACTTGCAAGCTCAGGTTAAATGCTGGTGCAATGCCAACAGGAAAACATTCTACTTGTACCGCATTGTCTAGCATATGCTTAACGACCACTTGAAAGAGGGAGTCTTAGAACACCTAGTGCTTACAACAATTATACTGCGGCCTCTATGTTTCGTTCCTATATTATATTTAATAATTTGCAGTTCATGCTTATACTGGGCTCAAATAAATGGTCAGAGATTTTTTTACGCAATAATGTTATGACGTTTCAGGTAAATTTAAATGAAAATTTTAGTTTTTTTGCCAGATTTGCATGTAAAATATGACGAGATACAATTTTGGAGAGAGAGAGAGACCTTTTTTTTGTTTAATCTACGATGAGAAACAGCGAAACTACTAAGGAAATGTTGTCAGATCTAGACTCAAAATTTTCCAATGACTGGAATTGACTTGTTTTTTATTTGACGAATGTTTTGATTGCATAATCATCCACCTATTTTATTTGTTGTTGAGCGATATAGTTTGTTTATGGCATATAGGTTTTATAGATAAATTATTCTCGTCTTTTCATATCACTCAATTAATTCTTCATCGGGTACATATATGTCCAGTATTTTTTATTTCTACCTTAGTATGATGATGACGTAATAGATTGGAATCTTATACAATACATTATACTTGAGCAACCAATCATCCACATATGCTTATGAAGTTATTTAGTTTAATTACCCGACTACTTGAAAACTCACAGCTGTGTTTTAATTATTTTGTGGTCTTAATATTGTTGGGTAATATTAGAGATTAGTTTGGTCATGTTGCCAGACCATTGATTGATCTTTGAGCAAGAACCACCTCGCGATCCGAATATGGCATCTAATATTATAGTTGAAAAATACTTTTAACTAAATACATTTTTTAATTCACACTATCAATATTTTCTTATATGGTCAGCAAGTTATAACTTCAAAGTTTAATATGCTCCATATTTTTATATAAACACATTATATATTCTAGCCTAATCGAATTGTCTTGTCGATGAGACAATCGGTCTAACAGAGTTTGTTTAATGGTTGTACAATTCAATGTGCTTTTTTGTTATTTGTAAATATTATGTTAACAGAAGTTTGTTTTTTCTATTTTACTATCTTATGTCATAGTTTATCATCACTTTAAAACACAAAATAATAAAATAAGCGGCAAAATACTGAAAGAGACACTATAATTATAAAATGAGTCACTAAAAATATTCATTAAAAATTGAATGAAAAATGAGTAATTAAAAATTTATAAACAGAAATATAAAAACAACTGGTGTACTCAGAATATTTTACCTTACATGTATATAAATGCCTGCATTAATATAAACCAAAATCTGTGTCGCAGACTCCCACCTCTAAAATGGAGACGGTGTTCCAGTGGTAAATGTGTTGTCATGGTCTTGCATTTGTCGTCCACTTAATATTTTAGTAGCTTTAATTTTTAAAAAAATAATATTGATGACTTTTAATATGTTATATAAGGTTAGGGTTTCTATGATGTCCTGTTAATTACACCTTAATAAACCAAGTTAAAGAGATATGGGGAGCTCGTTTGCGAGTGATTCGTGCTATTGAAGAAAAAACTACTTTCGACATGGTCTGTTCTTGGATGGAAGACCACCACTTTGTGACTGCGAGTTCCTCCGTACTTCAGAAGACATGTTAAGTCATTGGTCCTAGTTGCTATTGCAACCGTTTTACCCCCGAATCTGCATTGGGCGAGCGTGGTGGTATTACGGTCCGGACTCCTCATATGTTTCTCCTTGTAGAAACCAAAAGGCTTGTACCCAGTATGTGACGTATAGAGGCTGGTGTGTAGTATCTTGACGTAACTTTAGTCCTCGTTTCGGAATAAGTCGGTAGTTCTGTGTCCACTTCTTTGTAGTATAGGTGGTCCGCTTTCTCAATAGTGCTGAGTTAAAGTGCCATTAATCTCGACACAGATTGGTAATGAAGATGATTTAGTTTGTAACTTCAATGACGAAATATAAATCGATTAGAAATATTTTGATGGGTATAACGATTGGATTCGTTATTTATGTTATAATTCAAATTATGTTTGAATCACTATTCTCTAATTTTTATGCATAAATTATTAATAACTGTTTAATGTTACTGGTGTTTATGTTATTTTTAATGAGTAGAAGTTTTTAGTGACTTGCAACGACGCTTAAATGGTATAATTATGTAATACATTTTATGATGAAATCATCACTCACAGCAGTATTGTCATGTCACTTAAAATTACGGATTCCACTACAGACTCACTCCAAATCATCCAAGAAAATGACTCAGCATCCTTTGTAATAGAAGCGCGACCATAAAAAATCATTCCGTGAATTCAAATAATAACTCTTTTGTTGGATTCAGAAAACCAAACAATGTTGCCTCATTGAAAAGCCCTTTGAGTTTTAAAAGCAGACAGGATCTGAATTATAACGCCTTGTATGAATTATAATTCTCAGTAAAAGATAAAGTAAGGATTAAATATAGTTTAACAAAATATTCATTTATGACCTAAGACGAAATCATTATATTACCACCGGCATACTAAACTGTTGTTTCAGAAATTTATTAAGAGCATCAAATAGATTGATAGTTTTCTTAACATATTGAAAGGAAGATTAGAAAGAGGTGTAGGTGAATTCTCAGCATGCTTTAATAGCACTCAATTAATCTTGGTGTGTGTGTTGCTGAGTCAATAATGAGTTGATCCAATTACGTCGCTTTGTAATGTTTGTAATCGATTTGAAGATAGAGATGCTATTGCGTATCCTAACCATGTCTAACCAGGGTTGCGTAATTTATTAGACACGCTTCCGTTACGATAGCAATTGGTAGGAGTATCACCTGCCTTTGTGGTTCCCCTACATTTACGGACACCAGTAGATGCGGGATGGCGATATACATAATGATTGCTCGTATGATTAATATAATTTTCACCTTTTAGAACTTGGTGTTCCTGATCCATTATGCATTACCTTTTGAAATAAACGTTACCACTTTTAACGTGACTTTATTTACGATTTCCAATATAACAAAGGACAAATATTTTTCTTAAATCATCAAGGATACCAATAATACAGGTGTCTTTATTGTTTGTTTTGGTGACAATACCAAAAACCCAGCAATTGGTAGTCTCCTTGGCTTATTCAAAATGTCAACCGCATATAACGAGGCCTTGAGTGATCCAAGCAAAGTAAACATTAGATGAGACTTTTTCACATTTAAAGGTTTTACCAGATTAGGCGCATCCTAAGGAAAACTTGCAAAATTAACCTGTTTTATTTATTACAGCATGTCGTACTTTTAAACAATGGATAGTTTTCAATAGGTACATTTCAAAATAGTTAATACGTGCAGTGCACAGAAACTAGATCGGCCGGACCTCAGAGAACTAGTTTGTATTGCAACACATGGCGGTAGGACCACGGGGGGCTACTGACCCTAGCTTAGGAATGGCCGTACAACTTCTGATATTGAAAATTAATTGAACCATTAATTAAAAACCAAGGATTTTATTACATAAAATATTGCAATCGCAAATTATTTTGTTGCAGGACCATGTGAGTCAATTTGCTTTTCTTTTTTAAACTTAATTTGTAGGGTTTCAATGGAGGGGCTTATCCATTAACAGACAAATAAATATATCAGCAAAACGTTTAAAGTTATTGTAATAGCGTAAAAGAAAAACTTCTTATTGGCTGTGCCTAATGCTATCATTCACGAACAATTGCTTGTATTTTGCTCTTACAATATGTAATCATCACGTTTCTTGGGAACATTAGGCCAATATTAAATTGCCTATTTGAACAATTGTGTACAAATAGAAAAATTGCGTTGACGTTATAAGTAAGTGTATAAAATAATGTGACCTCAGAGTGTTTGGGCGCGCGCCACGGCCACCATTTGCGAAATCTGAGTGAATTAGAGCAGCAATTTGTGTATGTGTCCCGTTCCAGTCAACTCGAGGCACAATACACTACTTATTCACGGGGACGATTACATTCATTTTGAAGATCTTTTCTGACTCCTTGAAAACTCCTATGCCCGAAAGGGTAGATAGAGGTGTAAGTACCCACATAAGTCCCTAACAGGGACGAATCTGTTGCCTTGCATCAGGCAGATAATGAGGCGGTGAGAAAAAATCCTTTTATACTGACTAAAAATAGACTAACCTAGTAGCAGGTAATCATATAAGATAATATATGTTTATTCGTTTATTTGGTTTAGAGGAAGAACATTTTAGAAAATTCAATGTTATTTTAAAATTGATGTTTCATGAGGCGAACTCCACTGTACTATCAATCTTCTGCGTTGTAACATGGGCTGTATTTTCAATTTGTATTAAATAAAATAAAAAAATAGTTTTCTAGCTTTTTAAATTCCCTTAGCCGATGGTATTGCGGTTGGAGTTAATTTTGAATTTCACCAGTATTGTCCTCACTTGTTTTGGTGTCTTTTTAACCACAAAAAATAACTTGGAATATCAATGTCTGGGAAAGCAGCTGTGTCCATATAAAGTAATATGCAATTTTTGAACAGAACGTGACTGGTTAGTGGGCCAATGCGATGTAAACCCCGGTCGGTTTAGATTTAGCACGTTTCATTTGTGCAGCGCGTGCGCAACTACTTGATTATAAGGATTTCTTTATTTACTAATTAGATTCCTTTATCATCCATAGAATAAGTTCTACTAAGCAACCTCTGTAATTTACCTCTTTACGTTTCTAACCCCTTGAAGGTCACCGCAAACACTGGTATTCGCAAACGATAGATGTTTGTGGTGAGGCTAATTACTGTTAAAATAAAGTATGGTTTTTTTTGTATACGGTTACTCAGAGATCTTTTCCTGACCGGAATTTACCAGATTTTATATGGTTTAACGTTGACTTTTGTCCTTCTATCTGCCCAATAAATTCTTTTTTAAAAAGCTAGGCATTCTTAAGTAATTTTACGTAAAAACCCAAATACCTCTAGTTGAGAAGATTATCACATTTTATTGAAAAATAAACACTAATCGTTTGCTCTTAACTGACCAAGTGAATCATGTTGTGGCTTCTAAGCCACATCGACATGACGAAATTGAAAAAAGGAAAATCGTTTCGACCACAAATAATTTGTAATAGGGCAAAACAACATACACCTACCTACGAATATAGAAAATTAGGTTAAAAGGAAAAAAAGTATCAAAGTGACGACAAAGGAAATTGAAGTTAATTGCTATAAATATTAATCACAACTTACAAGATATGTATTTTGCTCGGCGTATACGCACAATGTTGGGTTCTTGCGAAACAGTCGACAGCGCCCTCTGTGGTCTTAATGAGCGCTCTATTGTTCTACGGGGGACATTTTATTACCGTCTCGTGTTGTAATGGACTTTTAAACATTTTTTAATAGTGGGTCTGCAATATAGGACAATTTGAGCGACTTAATTCAATTTATGCTACATTGAATTGGCCGCGTCATTAGAAACATCTCACTGGTAATGGAGATTTCTAAACATTGTCATTTATCTTAGAGTGTAATTTAAACGGTTAGCAAAATATTCGATACTAGATGACGGAAAAATATATTTAATAGATAAATACATATAAATATGCAGAATATATACAAATACCAATATAAACATCCAAGAGTGAAGAACAAATGCCTGTATTCAGCATACAAACATTTGCCCCCACCGGGGATCAAACCCAGAACCTCTCGAGATGGCGACGTCTTGAGACCGGCGCATAGGCCACTCGACAACGGTGGTCGTTTACCTGTGTATTAAAATTAATAAAAAAGAGCAATAGCGGGAATTTATTCGTTCTAGGTTATTAATGCTAACGTAACAAAGTGGTAGTGTGATAATGTTTAAAAGCTTTTGACAGTGGAAACTTTTCACCTTGTCCCACCACCTTTACGTAGAGTACAAATAAACACCTAACATAGTTATGGTAGATTTGTCAAGCAAGGGCCATAGTGCACCTCAATTACGAATTCTTTATAAAGATCAGGTCTTCTAAACATACATAATATATCATCCCGCCTCCTTCCCCGAAGTAGGCAGAAGATTTTACACCACATTTCGCCAGATACATATTAAGTTGTCAGATCTTAATTCATGTCGTTTCATATATTTTTATATCCTTCGCAAGTGGCTTTAAATGGTAATATTATAATCCAACTATAATAATAGTCTTACAATTTTATATCAACACAGTTATTTGAAATTACTTTCTAATCTAGACAATTTTATAAAATTCCATTCAAATATTGCGCCTTTGTGGGCAAGCTCGTGTCGTTCCCGCACGACTGTGGGCGTGGGCTGCGCGCGCGCATACCAAACTTGCAATTCCTTATCTTGTACGCTGTTGATTTGACAACGAACTCTTTGAACAACACCGCTACTAATGTGCTGGTTTAATAAACGACACCTTGACAATCATCTGTCTTAATGCACCTTATGATTTCTTTATAATACAAAATTTTCCTGTGTAGTACTTTTTTTCATTAGGTACTGCGACCCTGATCTATTGTGACTGCCCCTCTAAATTTTCAGTACTTCCCCAATTCCAACGATGATCATGTAGTCCACGATGGCTTTGGGGAAGGAGGTTTTAATATCTAGGAGAGATTAGGTGGCCTCCGAAGTGCCGGCTTCTGAAATGTGCATCAGCCCCCTGTTTGAGGCCCCAGGCCTTAAAGGCACTCCGTGTGCAATCAATGGGTATGTCACAGAACGGTTCCAGAGTAATCGGTTGATGCTCTGAGCTAGCTCTAGCTAGTTGGTCAACGGCCTCGTTTTCTTTGATACCGCTGTCATGACCCAAGCTAGAGCAACTAATTTCCGGTGACCAGTTCATCAAGAAATAAAATGTTAGCAATTGATCTCTTGTGAAACATGGCTAAAAGCTTATTGTGGGAACTGGGAACTGAGTTAAAACGAAATTTTAATATATTGTTAATAAAACGCGGTTGCTAGTTCTCCTCTGTCTACCCCTTCGGGGATATAGGCGTGATTTATGTATGTATGTTAACAAAATAAACAAAAAACTAATGTCAGTGGTAGGTATTGCTAATTATTTGGCAAGATTGATAATTTTGTTGAGGCACTGGTTACTCTCCGTCCAATATGATGTTGCAATTTCCTGTCTTCCATTGCTTTGCTTTTCCTGGAAATTTTCTTTCATAGATCACTTTATTATGGAGCTTCCAAACATGACCACCAAAGATTGAAAATTTTAAACGATATACGATTTTGCAATGTGAACTGTAAAAAAGATACTATCGATAACCGCCACCTTGATGTTTTTTTTTACGTTTGTCATGTTAAATTGTCTATTAGAATTTCGTTAGATATTCCTGCTATAATGTCTCTAAAATCACTTTCTCTTGTCCACAGAAAACCTAGCGCCATCGGAGTTAAAGAAACTTAGGAACAAACAGCGGAAAGCGAAACGTAAAGCGGAGCAGGAGAGCGCGCTGGCCGCGCAAGTCCAGGTAATTGGCACAATATACGTACTTTTATAGCATGGTGCTAGATAGGGTTGCTGAGGACTCCTCTACCGCTTCCTCATAACGCGGAAGTTCCGCAATATTTTGAACTACTCAACCATTACCGCATCCTGATAAAAAAAAATCCTCTTCCGCTATCGCTTCCTCAAAATTTAAATTTGAGAGGAATATTTCACTGCGCATCCATGATAACGCACACGCGCGCCGCACGATGCGCCTGAGCCGAACGGGCAGCGAGCGAGCCATCCCCTCCTCTTCCTTGCTTGTCATAACTTGACAAGTATATATCTTATGTGAGAGTGTTTATATTATTTATTATTACTTATAACTGAACTCCTCCTAAAAGGCTGATTTTGATGAAATTGTGTGTATTGATTACATTAAATATATCATCATATCATACATTAAAAAATATCATCTTCCTAATACGCTTCCTCGTAATATGACCCTGCCCTGCTAACATGACTAATGATACACGATATGATAAAATAATATAACGTTCGTTGTTCAGGTAGTTTGAGCAAATTACGTGCTATACTTATAATTCAGTTTATTCTTATTAATGTTGCCTACAAGATCCTCGATTTTACAATGTTTGTGATCGTAAAATCGATGTTAAATTACATGTTTAACAATGATAAAACCATTTATTGGTTGGCTAGAGAAACTCAGATCTCATTGATCTTGCTGTTAGCTAGACCACTACGGTGTGACAATGGCAGAATTTCACTTTTTCTTAACAATAAAATTTTTTCTTTGCAATTTTCTTGAGGTTTTAATTTTTTTTGGTTTTATGACAGGAATGTCCGCCATATGTATATAAAATGTACATTAAAGTTCATTTAATTAAATAAATAAATAAATGTATAATTGAACAGGAGCGCGTTTTTATTACTAATTTTTGTATAGTCACTAGCACTTATTTCTTTCTTTTTCCTTTTAATCTTCCTTCTCCGGCCCTTTTTCTAATTTTATTTGGGGTCGGTGCCTCCTCCTCTACTCTCCTCCATCACTCGTCTTTCGTCACTCACTCCCGCAACATATCATCATTCACACAGTCTATCCGTCTGTTCTTCGGCCTTCCCCTCCCTATACCATTCCTCGTTCAATTTACGACATAATTCTCCAATACAAGTCCTACGATATAGCTCCAAGATCCGTTATGAAAGTTCGCTTGATGATGACGTTTCCAGGTGAAGCGGGAACAGCATCACAAGGCGCGGCAGCAGCAGGAGCAGGGAGACCCCGAGGCGCCGCAGCTAGACGAACTCATACCGGACAAACTAGCTAGAGTGAGCATCATTTGTATATATTTTGTGATGGCGGCACTTCATTTGGCGTATCGTGTTCGTGTATTTGCTATATTTGTCCAAAAACGGCCATGAGTGGACGGTCTATTTGAGTATTTGCACGAATGGTGCTCACAACTCTGGTTGTCGGTTTTTGATCACACATCAAAGGATTGTTTATGTTGTTCGCCCGATAACAGTCCTTGCGTGGATGAGTTATTTGGAATGATTTTCTTATTTGGGCAAAGTCGGGCAAACATATCGATAACGCTACACGAATACGCTTAGCCAAGTGGAGTGTCGCCATGAGATCTTACTAGCCGTACACACTGCGCTGGCGGACTCAGAAACGGTTTACCAACATTCGACTGATCCATTAACGATTGGCCAACATAATCTTTTATACCTTTAACTTTGATTGACTAACAAAAAGCTTTAAATTTTTGTTAATATAATTAAGATCATTACATCGGTATTACACTCGCGTATCATATTCATAACACAAATTTAAAATAAATTTATATGCGAAAAATATGTACGATAATTTATGAATCACGAGGTTTCGTAAAATCAGGAAGACATGTCGTTAGCCTTAAAGATTTGTTATTCAAATTCATGCACATAATTTTATTTACATTTAAATCTGCAAAGTTTTTGTTTACCTCTAGGCTCTATAAGTCTATAGTTTGTTATAGAAAGCAGTTCGCTTTTATGGGTATGCAAATTGCATGATCTTATGAACGAAATTGGTAGTTGTTTCGAGGTCTAAACAGATCATCACATCTCTAACATGTAATTCTATAATGCTACGGTATGCCAGCCTGTATAGTTTTCTTAAACATTAAAAGGTCATTGAATAATGTATATTCTAAAATATTCATTTTAATTAGAATGTTGTTTGTTGTCTACATATAATAGATAAAGAGGATTCAATAATTGTAATTGCATATCACTATTATTGCTCGATAACGTCAATAGACTTGTACCCTAGGCCCTATGACCATGACCATGGAACCATGGAACCAACAAAATTACGGACCAATTGTGGATGCGTATTACACCTATGCCTACCCCAGGAGTGATGATATGCATGTATGTCACTATTATTGGTTATTACAATGTTTTGTGGTAGCGGCTCATTAAAAGAATACTACCAACCAATCTCTTCCCTTGGAGGTCGTAAAAGCTACTAATGGATAAGTCCATTAGTTCTAAGGAACTGCACAACCATCCAATAGCTTATAGCGGCGACGGGCTCACCACCCGTCACGCTGAGTGCAGTCACTGCTTGATGAAGCGTGGACTATGGCAATTGAGTGCTTTTGCGGTCCTTTTGCCTAGTGTCTGACTAACCCTTAGGATATAATAGTCGTGATTATATGTATGTATGTATAATGTTTTGTAACGCATATGGTAAACCCTACCCTCTGGGTTTAATGTAGTGTTTGTTCTCTATAGTATTTACTTAGAGTTACTTAGAGTAGCCTGCTCGCTTTCAAGGTGTCGCCATCTCTAGTCTCTGTCGGAGGTTCGAGTATCGGTGGCTGTGAGTCTTTGTGCGATGAATACAAGCATTTGTTATCCAGTCATGAACGTTTATTTAGTATCTATGTCTTAAATTTTATATTCCTATCTACAGGAAACATATAAGTAAAAAAAGGGTGTTCGCCTATGTCTTCTTTTGTTCGGGATATAGGTAGGTAGTGATGATATGTATTCTAATATTCGTCCTCAGCTTATATACGTCCCACTGCTAGGCACAGGCCTTCCTCATGGTGAAACATGAGGAGTGTGGGCTGTAACACCACCACGCTGGCCCAATGCGGGTTGGTGGGTAGAAACGGTTGCAATAGTGACCGGGACCAACGGCTTAACGTGCCTGCTGAAGCACGGAGGAGCTCGATATCACAAAGTTTTGGTCACCCATCCACGGCATGACCACGGCGAAGGTAGCTTTGTTTTCGATCTAAAGCTAAAGCGTACAAACCACAACGCCACCGAGGTACTCATTATTAATTACATTGTATTTATTTTATTATAAAACTCCGGGGTTTTCCTTCTGTTGTCATTCATTCATGACATGCTTTATACAATAATGTTATTTTCTCACTGACAGGTCTCATCAATTTTAATTATTGTATGCAGTCTGTTATTAAATATATATTATTATTTTGTTAATATAAACCTGACATATGTTGAGAGTCAATAGAATAAAGGTAGACCTTTACAAGGTGTAATTATAATGATAATTGTAAGTTAGTGCAATTATCATAACATATTCAACATTTCAAGTGGTCTATAACTTATGCAACAGGTAACGCAGCAGGCAATAGCACCACTGGATATAGAAAACTGTCATATTTTGCCATAAGATTTTCATCTTGATCTATTTAAAGTGACTACTAATTGTTTGCGTATACTTACTAAGACCAAAGGTAAATGTAATAAAAAGATAAATGGATAAAATGTTTGTTTATATACATCAAATATTCTTCTCCATGCGTACATACATATAAATACGAATATTATCCCCTAAGGTTTAGTCAGGGACTAGGCAAAAGCACCGCAGAGCCGTCCATTGCCGTAGTCCGCGCGTCAGCAAGCAGTGACTGCACTCAGCGTGACAGGTGGGCCTGTCGCCGCTATAAGTTATTGGATGGTTGTGCAGTTCTAAGTCGATTAGTCGCCTTTTTCTTCTCCATCTCATGCATAATTGAATTGTCAGTAAAATAAAATTAGTTTCCCTGCTTTATATGAAATACCTAAATTGTGTGCGCTGCGGAAGTCTAAAAAGGTCACACAGTGACTTAATTATTTACAGTTTGAGTCTTATTACAAAAACATCATTTTCGTGCTTATTGATATAAGCGTTTTTGATTCTTTTAGAACGTCAGTCTTATCATTATCACACTCCAATTAATTAATTGTATAGACAACAGCACAAATACAAAACAGTCAAAATTCGACCTTAATTCTTAAATCATAAAGTGTAAATATAAAAGTTTGTGTTAGTCTGATGATATATTCACAGAACGACAAAGTATTTATTTTTATTGTTGGTTAAAGGTGTTTTTATTTATGTGTAAGCTTTAAAGGAGGTTGTAAAGAAAAAATGTATTGGCCAGAGCGTTCATTAACTATTAAAAATTCTAATTAGCTCTTTTTATAATTTCAGGCAGATGATCCCTTAGAACAAGCAATCAAGTTCCTACAGCCACTGCGGACGCTCGGCGCAGATAGAATAGAAACACACTTAATGGCCTTCGAAATATACTTTAGGAAAGGTAAGTAACGTCAAGAGAAATTGTTGATGGTTTTCGTTTGAAGAGTCGGGCAAAGAGATCAGTATGCGGCTCGCGCATTTGTGGCTATTGTTGTCTATGGAAGGTGGGTACTGTATATATGCCCTTCTAAGTTATTAAAAACATTCACGAAGAATATTAGAAACATTAAGACCCATTTCAAACCTGGAAATTAGGTATTGGTTTTCCCAAGAGTTGTATTTGTATTTGAGTTTAATGTGATAGGTATTGTTTCCAAAAACCTTAAGTTTATTGAGCTACTTTTAAAACAACAAAATTAGTTTAGCTGTTAATTATCTAATTAAAGAAGTGTTACTTATGACAGTTCAAAGATAAAAATTATATTTTTTATGTTTCATATACCCTTATTCAATCTTTTAGTAAAGGTGGGTACATAAAGGTGGGATCAGTAGTTATTATGAAAGTGTTTGTTTAATACCTATTTATTAATTAATTTAGAAACAAACAGTCATAAGCCAGGTTCATATTGCCGTGTCGGGGTGTGTTGGGGCGCCGTCTGTTGTGTCGCGGAGTGTTCATATACAATAGAATGTATATATTTTTTATTATTTTTATTATTGCGTTTTTATACAGGGCTATTTTTAATAAATCAACAATCTCCCAAGACAAGGTAGCTAACATCATAAATTACAACATTTATTCAACTAATTTCAATAATTTAACACATTTTACTCTCTCATACAATAATAAAAATCAATTTCTGAATGTTCTAAGCTTCTCAACGCCCAATGCGCAAAGCTTCGCGCGTGTCGCCTTTTCGTATGAACAGAACATAGACTTACTAATGTCACGACAGTACATTATAAGCTTGTTGAATCATTTTTAATTAATGTATTGAGGTAAGACTCGTAGAACAAATGGTGTTATTTACGATGTTAAAGGTGGTTGATATGTTAAAATTAACCGTGTAGTATTATGAAATAAGCAGGTCAAACTAACGCCAGCAATGAATAAAAGATAAAGATAGTCTTTATTTCTAAGAGTATACATGTTTAAATTTTACATAGTTTTATTTATTTCCAATGCCTAATCATCCCTAGCTTGTCCTCTGACATAGGTCTAGGACTCCTCCAAGTTTTTCCACTCTTTCCTATTCTGTGCTATTCTTGTCCATGTTCCTCCTGCTACCTTCCTTATTTATTGTCTTGCCATCTACGGATCTGCCTTCCCCTATTTCGCTTATCTCCTTTGGGGTACCAATGGGTCACCTTTTACGACCATTTAGATGGGCCTCGTGCCATGTGGCCTGTCCATCTCCATTTAAGTTTTTTAATGGTTATATTTATTGGAGTTACTTTTGTTTTACGTCTTATGTCTTATTTTGAACGGGTGGTGACTTCTAAATCAGATCAGATTCGATCTGAAATGTGAATTGTTGAAATTTGTGTATGTTCCAGAGCGGCCGCTGCTCATGTTGCAAAGCATCAAGCGGGCGTGGCGGCTGGACAGCGCGCACCACCACCTGCACGACTGCCTGCTGCGCTTCCGCTGCTGGCTCGACGGGCAGCAGCTGCACGCCGACGTGGCCGACGTCGTGAAGCACGAGACAAGCGCGGTGAGCGGGGCGGGCACGACTGCGACCAGGACCAACGGTCAACTTCTAAAGTACATTTTTTAATTAGTCAAAGTGATTTGACAGTTTGAAATGTCCTTTAGCTTTAAATAATTGGAAATATAAACTGAACATTTCACTTAGAGTAACTAAAAAAATATTTGATTTTAGATTTTGACAATAATTATCATAATTAAACTGTCAAATCACCTTGACTAATAAAAAATGGACTTAAGACTATAGGTCACGCAGCATATCTTCGTGTACCTCGGGCGGTATTCATTTTTATCATATCAAGCTAGAGACGCCCCTTACTGGATATAGTCTCGGATATATATACATGGAAGTCATCCGTATTATATACAATAGTTTGTCATAAATGCTTGCAGATGTTCGACGGGCGTAGCGCAGTACAGATGGCGGAGCAGTACCTGGCGGGCCCAGGGTCGGAGTCGCAGGCGGCGGCGCTGTGGGCGGCGCGCGCGCTGCGGCGGCTGCTGCCCGCGCGCACGCACGACGCGCTCGCGCACGCCACCGCGCTCTCCCGCCCCCGCACCACCATACAGGTGCGACACACGCACACACACACACACACACGCTGCGGCGGCTGCTGCCCGCGCGCACGCACGACGCGCTCGCGCACGCCACCGCGCTCTCCCGCCCCCGCACCACCATACAGGTGCGACAAACACACACACACACGCTGCGGCGGCTGCTGCCCGCGCGCACGCACGACGCGCTCGCGCACGCCACCGCGCTCTCCCGCCCCCGCACCACCATACAGGTGCGACACACGCACACACACACACACACACGCTGCGGCGGCTGCTGCCCGCGCGCACGCACGACGCGCTCGCGCACGCCACCGCGCTCTCCCGCCCCCGCACCACCATACAGGTGCGACACACGCACACACACACACACACGCTGCGGCGGCTGCTGCCCGCGCGCACGCACGACGCGCTCGCGCACGCCACCGCGCTCTCCCGCCCCCGCACCACCATACAGGTGCGACACACGCACACACACACACACACACGCTGCGGCGGCTGCTGCCCGCGCGCACGCACGACGCGCTCGCGCACGCCACCGCGCTCTCCCGCCCCCGCACCACCATACAGGTGCGACACACGCACACACACACACACACACGCTGCGGCGGCTGCTGCCCGCGCGCACGCACGACGCGCTCGCGCACGCCACCGCGCTCTCCCGCCCCCGCACCACCATACAGGTGCGACAAACACACACACACACGCTGCGGCGGCTGCTGCCCGCGCGCACGCACGACGCGCTCGCGCACGCCACCGCGCTCTCCCGCCCCCGCACCACCATACAGGTGCGACACACGCACACACACACACACACACGCTGCGGCGGCTGCTGCCCGCGCGCACGCACGACGCGCTCGCGCACGCCACCGCGCTCTCCCGCCCCCGCACCACCATACAGGTGCGACACACGCACACACACACACACACACGCTGCGGCGGCTGCTGCCCGCGCGCACGCACGACGCGCTCGCGCACGCCACCGCGCTCTCCCGCCCCCGCACCACCATACAGGTGCGACACACGCACACACACACACACACGCTGCGGCGGCTGCTGCCCGCGCGCACGCACGACGCGCTCGCGCACGCCACCGCGCTCTCCCGCCCCCGCACCACCATACAGGTGCGACACACGCACACACACACACACACACGCTGCGGCGGCTGCTGCCCGCGCGCACGCACGACGCGCTCGCGCACGCCACCGCGCTCTCCCGCCCCCGCACCACCATACAGGTGCGACACACGCACACACACACACACACACGCTGCGGCGGCTGCTGCCCGCGCGCACGCACGACGCGCTCGCGCACGCCACCGCGCTCTCCCGCCCCCGCACCACCATACAGGTGCGACACACGCACACACACACACACACGCTGCGGCGGCTGCTGCCCGCGCGCACGCACGACGCGCTCGCGCACGCCACCGCGCTCTCCCGCCCCCGCACCACCATACAGGTGCGACACACGCACACACACACACACACACGCTGCGGCGGCTGCTGCCCGCGCGCACGCACGACGCGCTCGCGCACGCCACCGCGCTCTCCCGCCCCCGCACCACCATACAGGTGCGACACACGCACACACACACACACACGCTGCGGCGGCTGCTGCCCGCGCGCACGCACGACGCGCTCGCGCACGCCACCGCGCTCTCCCGCCCCCGCACCACCATACAGGTGCGACACACGCACACACACACACACACACGCTGCGGCGGCTGCTGCCCGCGCGCACGCACGACGCGCTCGCGCACGCCACCGCGCTCTCCCGCCCCCGCACCACCATACAGGTGCGACACACGCACACACACACACACACACGCTGCGGCGGCTGCTGCCCGCGCGCACGCACGACGCGCTCGCGCACGCCACCGCGCTCTCCCGCCCCCGCACCACCATACAGGTGCGACACACGCACACACACACACACACACGCTGCGGCGGCTGCTGCCCGCGCGCACGCACGACGCGCTCGCGCACGCCACCGCGCTCTCCCGCCCCCGCACCACCATACAGGTGCGACACACGCACACACACACACACACACGCTGCGGCGGCTGCTGCCCGCGCGCACGCACGACGCGCTCGCGCACGCCACCGCGCTCTCCCGCCCCCGCACCACCATACAGGTGCGACACACGCACACACACACACACACGCTGCGGCGGCTGCTGCCCGCGCGCACGCACGACGCGCTCGCGCACGCCACCGCGCTCTCCCGCCCCCGCACCACCATACAGGTGCGACACACGCACACACACACACACACACGCTGCGGCGGCTGCTGCCCGCGCGCACGCACGACGCGCTCGCGCACGCCACCGCGCTCTCCCGCCCCCGCACCACCATACAGGTGCGACACACGCACACACACACACACACGCTGCGGCGGCTGCTGCCCGCGCGCACGCACGACGCGCTCGCGCACGCCACCGCGCTCTCCCGCCCCCGCACCACCATACAGGTGCGACACACGCACACACACACACACACACGCTGCGGCGGCTGCTGCCCGCGCGCACGCACGACGCGCTCGCGCACGCCACCGCGCTCTCCCGCCCCCGCACCACCATACAGGTGCGACACACGCACACACACACACACACACGCTGCGGCGGCTGCTGCCCGCGCGCACGCACGACGCGCTCGCGCACGCCACCGCGCTCTCCCGCCCCCGCACCACCATACAGGTGCGACACACGCACACACACACACACACACGCTGCGGCGGCTGCTGCCCGCGCGCACGCACGACGCGCTCGCGCACGCCACCGCGCTCTCCCGCCCCCGCACCACCATACAGGTGCGACACACGCACACACACACACACACGCTGCGGCGGCTGCTGCCCGCGCGCACGCACGACGCGCTCGCGCACGCCACCGCGCTCTCCCGCCCCCGCACCACCATACAGGTGCGACACACGCACACACACACACACACGCTGCGGCGGCTGCTGCCCGCGCGCACGCACGACGCGCTCGCGCACGCCACCGCGCTCTCCCGCCCCCGCACCACCATACAGGTGCGACACACGCACACACACACACACACGCTGCGGCGGCTGCTGCCCGCGCGCACGCACGACGCGCTCGCGCACGCCACCGCGCTCTCCCGCCCCCGCACCACCATACAGGTGCGACACACGCACACACACACACACACACACACGCTGCGGCGGCTGCTGCCCGCGCGCACGCACGACGCGCTCGCGCACGCCACCGCGCTCTCCCGCCCCCGCACCACCATACAGGTGCGACACACGCACACACACACACACACGCTGCGGCGGCTGCTGCCCGCGCGCACGCACGACGCGCTCGCGCACGCCACCGCGCTCTCCCGCCCCCGCACCACCATACAGGTGCGACACACGCACACACACACACACACGCTGCGGCGGCTGCTGCCCGCGCGCACGCACGACGCGCTCGCGCACGCCACCGCGCTCTCCCGCCCCCGCACCACCATACAGGTGCGACACACGCACACACACACACACACGCTGCGGCGGCTGCTGCCCGCGCGCACGCACGACGCGCTCGCGCACGCCACCGCGCTCTCCCGCCCCCGCACCACCATACAGGTGCGACACACGCACACACACACACACACGCTGCGGCGGCTGCTGCCCGCGCGCACGCACGACGCGCTCGCGCACGCCACCGCGCTCTCCCGCCCCCGCACCACCATACAGGTGCGACACACGCACACACACACACACACGCTGCGGCGGCTGCTGCCCGCGCGCACGCACGACGCGCTCGCGCACGCCACCGCGCTCTCCCGCCCCCGCACCACCATACAGGTGCGACACACGCACACACACACACACACACACACGCTGCGGCGGCTGCTGCCCGCGCGCACGCACGACGCGCTCGCGCACGCCACCGCGCTCTCCCGCCCCCGCACCACCATACAGGTGCGACACACGCACACACACACACACACACGCTGCGGCGGCTGCTGCCCGCGCGCACGCACGACGCGCTCGCGCACGCCACCGCGCTCTCCCGCCCCCGCACCACCATACAGGTGCGACACACGCACACACACACACACACACGCTGCGGCGGCTGCTGCCCGCGCGCACGCACGACGCGCTCGCGCACGCCACCGCGCTCTCCCGCCCCCGCACCACCATACAGGTGCGACACACGCACACACACACACACACGCTGCGGCGGCTGCTGCCCGCGCGCACGCACGACGCGCTCGCGCACGCCACCGCGCTCTCCCGCCCCCGCACCACCATACAGGTGCGACACACGCACACACACACACACACACGCTGCGGCGGCTGCTGCCCGCGCGCACGCACGACGCGCTCGCGCACGCCACCGCGCTCTCCCGCCCCCGCACCACCATACAGGTGCGACACACGCACACACACACACACACGCTGCGGCGGCTGCTGCCCGCGCGCACGCACGACGCGCTCGCGCACGCCACCGCGCTCTCCCGCCCCCGCACCACCATACAGGTGCGACACACGCACACACACACACACACACGCTGCGGCGGCTGCTGCCCGCGCGCACGCACGACGCGCTCGCGCACGCCACCGCGCTCTCCCGCCCCCGCACCACCATACAGGTGCGACACACGCACACACACACACACACACGCTGCGGCGGCTGCTGCCCGCGCGCACGCACGACGCGCTCGCGCACGCCACCGCGCTCTCCCGCCCCCGCACCACCATACAGGTGCGACACACGCACACACACACACACACACGCTGCGGCGGCTGCTGCCCGCGCGCACGCACGACGCGCTCGCGCACGCCACCGCGCTCTCCCGCCCCCGCACCACCATACAGGTGCGACACACGCACACACACACACACACGCTGCGGCGGCTGCTGCCCGCGCGCACGCACGACGCGCTCGCGCACGCCACCGCGCTCTCCCGCCCCCGCACCACCATACAGGTGCGACACACGCACACACACACACACACGCTGCGGCGGCTGCTGCCCGCGCGCACGCACGACGCGCTCGCGCACGCCACCGCGCTCTCCCGCCCCCGCACCACCATACAGGTGCGACACACGCACACACACACACACACGCTGCGGCGGCTGCTGCCCGCGCGCACGCACGACGCGCTCGCGCACGCCACCGCGCTCTCCCGCCCCCGCACCACCATACAGGTGCGACACACGCACACACACACACACACACACACGCTGCGGCGGCTGCTGCCCGCGCGCACGCACGACGCGCTCGCGCACGCCACCGCGCTCTCCCGCCCCCGCACCACCATACAGGTGCGACACACGCACACACACACACACACGCTGCGGCGGCTGCTGCCCGCGCGCACGCACGACGCGCTCGCGCACGCCACCGCGCTCTCCCGCCCCCGCACCACCATACAGGTGCGACACACGCACACACACACACACACGCTGCGGCGGCTGCTGCCCGCGCGCACGCACGACGCGCTCGCGCACGCCACCGCGCTCTCCCGCCCCCGCACCACCATACAGGTGCGACACACGCACACACACACACACACGCTGCGGCGGCTGCTGCCCGCGCGCACGCACGACGCGCTCGCGCACGCCACCGCGCTCTCCCGCCCCCGCACCACCATACAGGTGCGACACACGCACACACACACACACACACACACGCTGCGGCGGCTGCTGCCCGCGCGCACGCACGACGCGCTCGCGCACGCCACCGCGCTCTCCCGCCCCCGCACCACCATACAGGTGCGACACACGCACACACACACACACACACACACACGCTGCTGCGACTGCTAGAACATAGACTTACAAATGTCACGAAAGAACAATAAAATCTTGTCATATCATTTAGTTTAATGGGTTATGATAAAACTCGTAGAAAAATGACAATAATTATGATGTTAGCCAGATGTTAGTTAGTCTTACAAGGATGTTGATGCATTAAAAATAACATTGTATATTACTTCGTATTCAATTTTCCTCTATATTTATTCCAGGGCTGTGTTGAAGTGTTAGAAAGTCTGCGTGAAGGTGATTTCGGACCATGCGAGAGAGAGATAGAGCAATACGTAGAGGCGTGTCGCATCAAGTTCCCGTACGCGATAGCGTTCAAGCCGGCCTCCGAGGTCGAGAACCTGGACGACTTGCCCAAGGAAATAGCCGTGAACAATTGAGAACATCACTATACACACAGAGTTTCTACACCAACAGATTGAGATAGGCCTGTTGAATTGGTAAGCAATATAATAATTAAACTGTGATTTTCAATAAACTCAGCCCGTAATCACATAGCACATACGACCAGAGCAATCTCATTATACTTCATTTTTATCGGCCGTCGCACTAGGTTTGGAAAACATTGGCTTATATATTAAAAACTGTTGTGGAAGAATGGGAAATACAAAAGAATAATAACTAAACTCACGCTCGCTGTGCTCCGAACTTCCGAGGTATTTGAGCTCTGTAGGTTATGTTATTAGAGCCCACTTTGTTGGAGATTGTCTTTTATACGTATTGGTTTTGATTGAATAAAACTTAAATTTTAATTTTAAAGTATATAATAGTCCATCATACACAACAACAACAATACAATCAAATTACAACACTACTTATGGTGTTCCCGGCGAATGGGACATTAACTCATCAGGCGAAATATGGCTGCTTTTCAAAGCTCTGCCCACCCCTTCGGGGATAGAGGCGTAATTTTAAGACTAAATAACAGTGGTTTTTGTAACTAATCATTGATAGGCCTATCTCAAACCGTGATAGAATATAGAAACGAAACGTAAGTAGACGCCGGTATGATATCTTCATTTTCATAGTTGAAGAAATTTTCGTACTTTGGTAGACTTTTTGTTGACAGTTGCTCTGGGATGGAACTCATGCGTTTGTAATCATGATGTATTTGCAAAGACCAACAGTGTAGCAACTTTGTCCCCACTGCTACGTCACAATAGAGGCGGAATTTGAATGTTTGACAATTTCTCAAAGACTGACTCCTTTTGTTTATTGAGAGAGGAAAGGCAAAACGAGTTAATATCAATATTAAATAATTATTGATAAACCAATCAAATCTATGCGGGATGAACGTGAATGATTTTCGATTATTTTCACTATACAAATTGTCATGTGATTTTATTACATTTTTAAATTCAAGTTTTATTGTATTACGTTATGACAAAAAAAATATTGTAATCATAAAACAATTATTAATATGAAGGGACACAATTATTAATTTGAAGATATACTGCTGACATCTATTAACTATGTCATAAAGAAATATTTAAACTCTTATTCTGTTACAGCTTTTTTATGTCGTTACGAATCATTGCAGACAATACTCTCATATATTATTGTTTGGTTTTTGCTTACCAAGTCCCTGAAATATGTATGGGTTGAATATCAGAAACATATTTAGCAAGTAAGTTATTTCAATTGCACACAATTGTACATAAGTACCTACTTACTGTAACCAAAAATTATGCATTAGTTTACTACTTCAGAGGGCTGTAACGAAATAATTGTTTAATTATTAGTATAATCCAACTCTTTTATTCACTACCTGTTTTTTTTTATGATCGCGTCGAGGCTTACGCCTTTTTTATCGTTTAGTATCTGTAATTTCCTCCCAATAAATCCCTTGTGTTATTTTTAACCTGGCTTTATGTCTTATAGCCTCATATTACACTACATTTTATGTAGAATAAAAATATTATGTAATAATTTTTAAAACTTTTAGACACATAATTACTTCTATGACAACAGAACGTAGAAACGTATCCCATGAAGATTATTAGATATGACAATAGTTAATGTTCAAATCAACAAATTGGTACCATGAACACATTTTGTAGATGACATATTAATTAGTATTTGTCTTATCATGTGGAGCAACATAACGTGTATAATAATTGCGACATCTTGCAATAAAATTTAAGTTTTATGGTGATGTAGATAAAGCCCATTTTTCATAGAATGCCCAATCATATTTTTGTTCACATTCAATGCGTTGACATTTCAGGGGCTAATAATTAGGTATTTATTAATTTTGTTGCAAATCCCAACGAACAAAATAACGTCACAAAGATATGTTATAATTGATATGATTGTGTTTCACGCTCATTAATTACACAGGTAATTGGTTGCTATACTCTATCCTTTTTGATCTGAGACAAAAGGTAAACAAAGAATTTGTGGTTCTCAAACTTTTTATCCAATTCTGAGACAAAACAATATGGGCTCTAATTTTTTTAAATAAAATAGAATAGGCGAAGTCGTACTTAATATACCAATATCATCATTCATTATAAACATTATTTACCTGTTTAATGAAGTAATGTTTTATATGAATTAGCTATGTTAAGTGTATTTAAAAAATAAGCTATCATTGCTATTATCCAAATGATACTAAATATTAAATATATCAATTAAATTCAAAGTAAATTCAAGGGGTCATGAACATGTTATGATTGTTCATCTTCTTTTGGAAGTATTCTTTACTCATATTAAAAGTTTGAGAATACATTTTAGGTCTTTTTTAGTAGCAACGATTAATTTAGTAATCTAAAATTACGTTAAAAATATAACATTGAAGTAAAAATACCAAAAATTATTCAAGGTGACAAGTAATTACTCAATTTAAATCATTTAAAAAGTTTGTAATAATAAGATATTAAATAATCGTATGTTTTCGATAAAACATTTCGACAATGAGTAACGACATCTTAAAGAACCCTTTTTATGGTTTGTTTACATTTTGTCTCAGATCAAAATTGATAGACTATAGATATATTTTAGTTTATTTGTTAAAATTATTGTATTGTAAAACAATAAAAGTACTTTATTTGTTGTACTAAGGCATACAATTATTGTAATCCTGCGTAGTGTTTTATGAGGGTATAGGCGATAATTTTAATAATCGAAGTTAGGCGATTGTGCTTTAGAGAATATTGTCTGCACTATGTACAGTAAACCAAGGGTTCTACGTTATATGGTGTAAATATAGACCTTAATGTGATACATAAAGGCCCGTATTACAGAACCAAACTCAAGCGTAGATCTCTGCTTGAGCACTGTTAGAGAGGGATGGCGCTATTGATCCCACACAGCGCCATCCCTTTTTAACTGCGCTCAAGCAGAGATCTACGCTTGAGTTTGGTTCTGTAATACGGGCCTTAGATCTCGAAATTAAATCATATCCAGAGTTACCCACCTATCAACTTTCAACGATAGCAGAAAACAGATTTGCTGTCACACTAATTGTAACGTAGATAATTGATCAACTGTACACAGAAGCAGTCCAATAGAGCCTATTTGAAAATGTTCTTTATTTTATGATCACAACGTAGGTGTTTCCATCACTGTGATAATGACAACACAATTATTTGATCAGTTAGTACAAAAGCATTTAATGAGGGCTATCGCGTATGAATTCGCCGCTAAGGGCGCTCGTGTAGGGCGAGGTCTCCGAAATGTCAAATGTCATGTCATGTCAATGTCATAGTTTTTGTGTTGGCTGGCTACGCGAGTTTATTTCTATTTATGTACATTTATGTTACGACTTTTAAGCAATAAGTTATAATAGTTATGGTAAATATGTATTACGGATCAAAAAGACTTCGAAAATTTATATCCGTCTCTCTTTCCAAGCAAAACAGGACTCTTAACACTGCGGCATGACCAATAAGTTTATTCTACTGTTCTGTTCTATTAAATAATATTTAAATGTAAATTTTTCTTTTGGCTCCCGTAAAAACAATCTTAGGTACTTTAGGACCTCACTCTACAGTGGCGCCATCTAGTGTGCTAATAAACGATAGCCCGTATTTTATCGGATTGTTCACTAGATATTATAATTTTGTATAATCAGTCCTGTGGGCGATAAAGAGCACTTGGTTTGACATATCCAGAAAAAGGGGTTATTTCCGTGTACCTGTGATGCTGTTTTCCCATTTTCTCTACAAATAAATGATTATTACTTGCAAGGCATTCAGTTTTTACCTTTTACTGTAAATAGCGACGCAACGGAAATAGCTCGAAGAATGCACGATTTTTGGACATCAGTTAAACCAGACGTAGTCCGGTCCACATTGATTAGATATAAGTCTATACTCGACATGTACATCCGTTTTCCGAAGTTATCATTAGTGTTTTGGTCTAATATGTGTAATCTTATTTTGATATTTTCATAACGTATGAAGCACACACAGTGTGGCCTCAAGTGTTCATCAATATTTTCGAGTAACAATATTTTAAGGTTTGTAATAATCTATAATGACTGGGTTTAATGTATGAAAAAAAATGTGTGGCAAATTTTAAACCTCACGCAATACTTACTGAACTGAGGTACGCTTTGTAAATAATTCTTATATTTAAGTTTGTACTGTACAATATCGTTAGATCCTGAAGTCTTTGATGACTTAAAATTTATTGACTGCTAAGGGGCGCGGGGTTGGTCGTAACAGTTCAACGGCTTACACACTCGATGTAACGGACTCGTTTTGTTGATTTGAATTTTTGTAGATATTTGTAAAGTTTGGACAATAATATTGATAAACATGATTGAATACACGGTGACGCAACGTGCGGAACACCGGGCGAAGTTCCACTGAATATAAACCATTGTTATTTAATTAAACACCTGAAAACAATATTAAGATTATGTTATATATTTATTTTCATGATGGCAGTTCGAAATTAATTTACGGGCTGGAATCCCTGTATTAGCGATAAACGATTTTCTTAATTTATATATCCTAACTAGTCGCGTATGTGATTTATGATGTACTGTATCGAAGGACACTGACTGATTTGTAAAGATTTCATGAATTCTAATAGTTCAACTGAGTGGAGGGACGCCTCCATTAAAAATTTGTGTATCTGTTCGTTCAAGTTGTTTCAGTGGAAATAGTCCTACTGCTTTATGTTGACCACAAGTTCAAAGTTGTTCTCTGGAGAACTGTTTTCTTTATAGACGTGTGATTGGAGTATTGTCCCTGTGTCATCTTGTAAATAAAGTAATAAAATTTTATTTTACAAATTTAATTTTGTTTTTATTTTTAAATCCTTGAAATCATGATATAAAAAACATGCTATTTAAAAAAATGTTACATTTCAAAAAGAACCGTCGTCTAAAAATTTTACTACTGAAAAGAACAAGATAACTTTTATAAACGCTTTTGAAGTTGGTGCCAACCCAAAAAAATTAGACTACTTCAAAAACAGTAGTTTAAATAATCATTATCAATTAAAAATGATACGCTTAAGATTAAAAAATAATGTTTATTATGAATTAGTCAAATCCATTGTCATGTGTACACTAAATATATACAAACAGACCTATCATAATTATTATGTTAATATAATACTAGTCCAAAAATATGCAATACTTAATCATTTCTATCATGTAGAGAACATAATGCAAATTCTTATTAATTAGAGATAATCTAACTTAACTTAAGATTATTTATAACATCAGAGCAGAATGATCAACATACAAGGTTTGATTCATTGCCCTGTAATAATTAAAATATCACAACCTTTATATCAATAATGGTAAAAATAATTTGCACTTTTCATAATTTATTACATATTAGACTTATTTGCCAATTTTTTAAATCTTTAACTTTTCTAAAGATTTCTGTGGACTGTCATCCCAGTTCAAGTCTGTGAAATTAATAACAATTTTGTTCTGCTTTGGTACGAATTGTCTGTAAAAGAAAACAAAAATCAAATTAAACTTGAGATATACAAAAAACAGACTCTTACAAAGATTTTGCTTGTAAATATATCATTTGGTTTTTACATCTGCCCTCACAAATGTTTTTCATCACATCAGTCAAACGACAATGTAGGTATCACACAAGGATTTCCATAACAATTATAATATCTACATTCTTTATCATACCTATTTTTGTTAAAAATTTAAAACTGTTGTTAATGTTCTATACAGTATGAAAATTGTAAACTACCATTAACTAGTCAACGGGCACGTAACGAGACAATAGTGACATCTATTGTTTGCTAACACCGGTGCTTGCTGCCCGCCAAGGGTTAAGGTGCTTTACCTGCATTTAACTCCAACAGCATCAAACATTTTCTTAGAAGCAATAAAGCTGGGTTTATGTGCCTTCTCATCAGATAAATAAATAACATCTGTTATGCCACTCTGTATGATAATCTTTGCACACTCATTGCACGGGAACAATCCCACATAAATGGAGCAGCCTTTCACGTCTGCCGAGTTTGCATTGAGGATTGCGTTCATCTCTGCATGGCATACTGTAAAGTCATTAATACAGTTGAGATTTACAATTTTTTTTAAATGTTTTAATAATTTTAGTGTTTAAAATTATTCCTTACTTTACATACCATACAAAGATTTTGAATCTAACACATTCGGTGTGTTTTTCCCCCAGGGGAAGGTATCATCACTGCAACCTGTTGGCATACCATTGTATCTGAAAAGTAAAAAAATATTTTTTTGGTTTCGTTGCTATCAAAAATTAACATTGCACACAATTTTCTAATGAAATATATCTATGAATATTTATTTCATGTAATCTAATATAAAATTATTATCTTATCTTTTGATATGATAAACTCAGAGCACTTCGAGCCTTTGGAATATTTTGTGTTTCATGAAATACACTTTTTTAACATTGTTAAGAAAAAAATTACACATTACATAGCTCGGGGAAAATTTATGGTACTAAGCTGTTTGTCTTGTCTATTTAGCTTAGAAATTCAAGCATTAGTTTACAGAAAATACTGTGAATTTATAGCTGGCTGTAACAATGCATGCATAAACATCAGAAGAGTTACACTTCAAAGGAGGATTAGGTTAATATTGCATTTAACTCATAAAATGTTGGACTGATGACATGATTAAAGTTCCTGGACAGAACTAGTCAACTATGGGAAGAACAAAGACGGAGTGATGTTGGAGTAGGCTTGGACCATTGGCCCCAATAGGAAAACATACAACAAAAGGCATTAAACCACATGAAATGTAGTATATACAGATTTTGAATCTAAGGGATTTAATAACATACCCCCTTACTAATAAACGAGTTATAAGGAAGGAATAGTTATTCAGTGTTTTGTCACTTTCTGACAACTACTGTCTTCTGAATGTCTGACGAAGACAAAACACTGAATAACTATTTCAACCTTATACCTCGTTTATTAGTAAGGGTGTTATAATATAGCTTACCCAATGCCGACAATTTTCTTATCCTGGTTTACGACACAAGCGCCTACTTGATAACATGGATCTTTGCTTCGTTTGGCAGCAAGAAACGCGATTGCCATAAAGTATTCCTCCCAATCAATATAGTCTTCTCTTTTGGATTGCATACTGCTGGAAAAAAATATTTACTTCAGTAACTGATACAAAAACTATAAAGGTACAATATTTATTGTGCTTTTTTTGATTATATAATCTTAGTGGTATTGTGCTTAGATTATTTAAATGTAAATCAAAGGTATTGTGTAATTCAAACAGAATAGTAAGGTTAATTTTACAGACATCTACACAAAGTCGAATTTACATACCCATTATGCATGTTGTACTTGATGTATTAATTTACAGTTCAACCTTATATCACAGACACGACAGATTAGAGATATGACTAGATATCTAGATATAAAGCGTAATTTATTAGTTTGTTTTGGAGGTTATATGTTCATGTTGTTTTTTTGGTGTTTTTTTTTTATGGGGAAGGAAAAGGGAACGAAGTCCATACAGCCAAGTCTTCAGTATTTATTTCTTTAGTAGTTTGCATTGAAATGCTAGTGTAATGCATTTTAATGCATCTTGGGAGAGTTTGGCGTCAAACGATCGATGGTAGACACTGTGGTGTTACTTCGATGAGGTGGTGTGGTGATGGATAACAGTGATAAATCATTTGAGGCTCGATAAAACAAAATGTAAACTAGCCTATTGATAAGCCTCCTCTACACGTACACATATTGGCCGCAGACTTCGGCTGATTTATCTGCAGATGAGTCGCCACGACGCATCCACACGTCTGAAGGCCTATCAGCAGAGTAAACGAGAGTGCGGTAATGTATATCTGTGGCGGCGACACGTACCGAGCTACCGGCTAGAGCATAGATATACATATTATACTGGGCTAGAGTTAGAAGTTTAGCACCTAATAGCCAAAGAGAATATAATCTAATAGCCCCTCTTCATTACGGCGAACTTTGGCGATATTCATGTGGGGTTAGACTTGCCTTACTACATTAATGTATCTTCGCCGCTTTGTGTAGCGACAAAGCACTAAAAAATGTAGACGAATAGCCCTCCACATTTGAACATTCGCCGAATGTGAAGAGGGGTCTAAATATGAGTGGTGGGCCGAATATGGTTTAAACAGAATACGAACTACGGCCGAACAAATACGTACAATCACGCCTGTAGTTCTCGAAGGGGTAGGCAGAGTCCTAGGCGCACTTAAGACCACATTTAGCCATACGAAAATTGGGTTTGGTCAGATGGAAAATCGTGAAAGAGTAGTAACAAGTGGCTAGCTCATCGCCTACACAATCACAAACCCAGTACCCAATACGCGGCCGAAAAACACACGCCGAACATTCGGTATAAAAATGCAAAATTCGGCCAAAGTTCGATTATTTTTAACGCGATTTTTGGGGACCAACATGAGTCTTGTTTATTAATCCTGCACCCTGGGTTTCTCTGTGCCAACCGGTCATTCACGGATGTTACGTGTGTTTTAGTTTTCATATTTTTTTTTGTATTTTATTAAAACTCAAGTCAAACCGAACTTCGGATCATCCCTAATATTAGGTAACATCCTTATCTTATTACCGATGTACACATTCCGCTCTGAAATAATATTACAGTAATGGGTATTGTAACTGTCGACAGGGCTCGAACCCTCGAAACCTGGTCACTGAGACCAGTATGATAACTGTCCACCCTTATATACGCTAAATATAAGGTATATAAAGAGGAGTACTTTTAGCTTTTATATTATTTTGTTTTAAGCTGCATTTGTAGAATGTGACCTAACTAGGACAGTAATATTTTATTTACGGTTAAATTCCGTTTATGTATTGGCCAAATGGTCGTCTAATTGGTGAACCCTAGTCGTGATAAATTAGTAACCTAGATCCTTTTAGTGAGTAAGAAAGTCATTTAAGTGCGAATTTAGTAATTCAACTACAAATAGTCGATTGAAATGCGTTCTGTTTTACTAACGAATCCCTACATCTATACACAGCTCTGAATAAATGGATGTACCTATTAAAGATCTGTCCAGCACTATGTACGATGAATACCTAAGATTACAGGGTTTTAACCGTGTCTTTATTTTGGTGAAGAAATTATAAAGGTTATCCGTACTAATAATACCTAGGATGAAAGTATGTAAATTGTGTATTTTGTGAAGAAGTGATAATATCGTCTTTATTCAACTAAGAATGTATATTTGTAATCATTTATTTTGTGTGGAAGTGATCATCTTACATAATATTCAAGTACGGTCATAGTATGTTCATAATCTTGTATTTTTTTGTGGAAGTGGTGAAGCGCCTCCTCGCTCCCCACGGTGAGTGTCTCCACATTTTGTTTCACACTCCCCCCTTCCTACATAACATTTTGAGCTGAATATGAATAACTGACACCAGGCCCTGTCCGATTTATTTTAGAGACAGTCAAAGTCCAGCTCAGGGGCATCGCCAAACCTGGCTTGGAGATAAGAGGTCCAAAGAAGTCGCCAAGGTGAATGGTGACAGCGTTCTAATCAATTGTATTTAATATAGTTTTGCATTAAGTCCTATTTATACGCAACTCTACCTATTTTTCGGTCTGATAATCAGTCACAGTGACCAGGCTCCCCAACACCAGCCCCTTCCCGTTCTATCTTCAGACACAGTCAATGTCCAGAACAGGGGCTTCGCCGCACCTGGGCCTAGAGATTGAGAGATCCAAAAGTCGTCGAGGTTGTTGGTGTTAGAGATAGTCACTGACACCAATATGAGTATTAAATTACTGAGAATGTTAAAATTAATTACTTATTTGTTGTATTTACTTTTGCCCCTAGCTCCAAGCCTCGGTTGAGTTGAGTGATAATGTAAGACGATGTTGAGGCTGTTGACGTCAGGTTGGTAGCGAATACCTAATCTAACATTTATAATAAACTTCTGTATATTTGACTCAGTTTCTTCCTACCCTGAACATCAATATTATGTTTTCCTATTGGTTGTATAAGATATGTCGTAAAGATCCGTATATATTGAATTTTAAGCGCCTATTAAGTAACAATAAGTTATTCCGTTATAATTATATTTACCTAAAGTATTATTAGTATGAAACCTTATTTAGGTTTCCCTTTAGTTGTGGTAGTAAAGAAGTATAAGAAATCTAGGAAGAGATGATTCCTAATATCCATGCTAAATAATGTTAACTTCTTTGTTTCTTATAACATAGTTATTATTGCATAGCATTTGAGAATTAATTAGACTGTAAGATAAGAATGGCTTATGTTCCCACAGATATCTTCCGTAGTTTAATCAATATTCACAGGTTTTTATTTAACTAGTTTCAGTTAGTGCGTGAGAGTTTGGTTTCGATAATAGATTTTAATATTGGTAAATAATATAATTAAAAATTCGGGTCAGATCTCTGCGTGATAACATTGTTACTTGTGTTAGAAAACTTTTTCGTATAAAAAGAATGAAATAATAATATTGGATTTAAAATCTAAAAACCTCACGTTTTTTAAAAAGAGCATAGTCACCCTGTGGAGTCGAACATGGGCTTTGCACCTTACACTTACGAAATTATGCATACCATGTTTTGAGTGACCGGTATTAGGAATCCCCCACACAATCTGAAACTTGTTGAAATTTCGACCTGAAAGTGTTCGTAGAAAGTTGAAAGTAGTTGAAAATTGCATTGTCACCGGTTTCAGAACTATTCCCAAAGCTTCAGTCCGATAGATAGTCCGGAAGTGTATCAGAGAGTAACAAAAATCCAACTGGACAAACCAAAAGACCACCCAGAAAGATACCTTTAATTTTTTTTTTTATTTCATGCCTTTTTTTATAATGTAAGTTATGACCTTGCATTTGATACCCCACTCGGGTAGGTATATTATGAATCATTAGATTTTTCACTGTCACTTTCATTCCTCATATCTTTCAAACGGCTAAACCGATTTCCATAAAACATAGCTATGAACAAAAAGACAAAAAATACAAAATGTTTTATTTTTCAACAGCTTAGTCTATTACATCAATAATGGTGGGAACTTGCTTTTAGGCAAACACAGTCTGTGTTTGTCACAGGAAGAACCGCTCTTTAAAACAATATTCGTAACTGTAGACCAAGAAGCACCGCTAAGGAAACATTTATTTTATCTTTTTTGTATGGCTTAATGTGGTCTTAAGGAACACAGCAAGGGCGGATCCAGCTTTGGCGCCAGGAGGGGGTCACATAGTCGTGGTCAAGTCAATAACTTATAATTTAATTTTGATAACAATAGATCTAATAGATACAAGTAAAAATTAGGTATTTTATTAATGTACGTAAGTACTGTACTTAAAAATATTTTTTCTTCTTTGTAGTACACTTGAAAAACTTGAGACATTATAACTTGTACATATACACGTACTACATATTACCATCTTCTCTTGAAGAAATCCAAAGAGAAATTTTAGTATTTTAACTTAATTCAACTTTTTGATGCGTTCGTTCCCAAACGTTTGCCATCATACAAAGTTATAATATTAAATTAATTAAATATTGAAGGTATAAACATATATATGCTTCCTATTGTGTTGTCATGGGAGATTTCAGCGCAAGGCTAGGTAAACGTAGCGATGATGAGCTGAAAGTGGGGCCATTTGGATTTGGAACCCGGAACTACCGTCATACCGTGGTCAAATGCTAGCCGACTACATGAAGAGGGTGGGACTTTATATGATGAACTCTTTCTTCAAAAAACGGCTGCATCGAAAATGGACCTGGTGAAGTCCGGATTGTAGGACAAGAAACCAGATCGACTTCATCTTGTCGACTAAGACTCAGATATTAAACACACGGGGAGCGATGGTAAGAGGCACATTAAATCTGAACTTGAAATCCGAGAGGTATCGACTGATGAAGTCCACGCTCCGTCCTGAAGCCTGAAATTCAGAACCCCGAACACTTTCAACTCGAACTGCAAAATCGATTCGATTGCCTGGAGGACTGCACAGATGTGGACGCATATAACGACAGGTTTGGGGAAACCTGGGTGAAAAGTTCTATAAGCCCAGTCGCACCAAAAGAGGAAAGAAAATCTCCGAGCCAACACTTAAGCTGATGGCGGAAAGGCGCGAGATGGTTCTGCTGTCATCAGATAATACTCTTCTATGTCGGCAGCTCAAGAAACCGATCTCGAAGTCGCGACATACGCCGATTTCGCAAAGTGTTCGCAAGAGATCTGTCACTTGGACAGAGTCTGCTGACGAAGTTGAAGACAGAGGACGGCAGAACTATTGCATCCCGACCTGAGCTTTTGGCGGAGATTGAAAATTTCTATGGAAAGCTTTATGCGACATCGAGCACTCCTGTCACTTAGGAGCCTAGAGTCAAATTAACCCGACACTACACCGAAGACATCCCGGACGTCACCCTCTACGAGATTAGTTTGGTTCTCAAACAGATTGAGGACAACAAGGCACCGGGTGATGATGGAATTACTTTTAAAAGCTGGTGGAAGAGCGATCTAGAAAGCTCTTTTAAAAATCATCGTCAATTTTAGGTTCATTTTAATTTATTTTGTTTTGACTTGTCAAAAGTGTATTTGATGATACCAATTTGATTAAATGACTTTGAGTTTGAATTTGAGCTATTTTCCATTATACTCGAAGGAAAAACGCCAAAAGCATGGCATGAGGGCATGGTGTCACTGTCCTTCAAGAAGGGTGACGGGGCCCAATTGAAGAACTATAGACCGATTACGCTCCATAGCCACGTTTACAAGCTGTTTTCGAGAGTCTGTATGGTAACAAAATATAGATATAAATAAAATCAGTATTTGCAATTAGTGGTCTACCTAAGTCCTGGATCCAGCTCAGGGGGGGGTCATGACCCCCATGACCCACCCCCTGGATCCGCCGTTGGAACACAGTGCTCCTTGGACTCTGCCTATCCTTCTGGGATTACATTATACTAAACACTAATATTTGACGAAAATAAAGAAATAAAATGAAATTATATAAACCAAGCTCGCATGTATGTATGTGGGTGTGTTGGTGTAGGTACGTGTGTATTTGGAAGTGTATGTGTTTATGAGTGTTGTGTGAGTAAGTGTGTATTGATGAACACTCTCGACTAACCCATCTTTCCAACAACAAAAAAACAGAATCGAAATCGGTTCATCCGTTTGGGAGATACGATGCCACACACACACACTTCAAACTTATAACGTCTCTCTTTTTGCGACGGGGGTTAAAAACGTGATAAATAAATAAAAAAAATACCCTCGTAGCTTAAATTACTAAAATGTTTTTTTCTTCCTTCCATTTTAATCATAATTTCTCCTATTTGGCTGAGCCTAGCCCATTTCGTTGGTATATTAATCAATTGTATGCATACCTAAACAAAGCCTCCCATTTCAGGGTATTATTACGCGCTTAGAGGATTGTTGCGCAATCTAATTATTGTTTTATTAAAAGCCATTTTACGGCTTAAAGCTATTGGCGAGGTGAAAAAATATTACCGCTTTTAGAAACGTAATTAATTTTCACACGAACAAAATTGTTCGGTGGTTATTTTGGTGTAATTTTCTGTGGTTATTTTCGTCTCTAGTATTTTCACTTTTTAGCTTAATTCACGTTTTTTTTATGGGATAGGGGGCAAGCGAGCAGACGGGGCACCTGATGTTAAGCAACTACCGCCGCCCATGGACACTCGCATCACCACTGGGGTCACAAGTGCGTTGCCGGCCTTTTAAGTGGGAATAAACTCTTTTCTTGAAGGTTTTCATGTCATACTTGTCCGGATATACCGCGGGCGACAATTAATTCCACAGTTTAGTTGTGCGGGGTAGGAAGTTCTTGGAGAAGCACACAGGTATAGTACGTCTCAATCCAAATTGCCAAAAAGGTAAGCAAAACATCTCATCTCCATGTAAAAAGTGTGATTATTGAATAACAAATTCGGTAAGTTGGCTTTTTTGTTTACCTTTTTGGCAACTTGGATTGAGACGTACTATAGGTAGTGCAGATGGAGATGGATAAAGCCGAACGTGTAACACTGAATAGTTATTAACCCCTTGGACCGCGAACACCGGTATTCGCAAACAATAGATGTTTCTAATGTTCCTCGTTTTGTGCCCCTTGACTAGTTAAATTTTCAGGAAAACATGCCTGGTGCTACAAATCTGAGTACTGATATCCCTCATCGAAGAAGCATCATTTTTAGGTAGGTAGGCGCCAAACTACCAAGATACATTGAGGGTTATTTTTTTATGAAAATAAAACAATATTTGTGTCATCAAAACATATATTAAACAATTTGGCAGCACAGAAAACATTTGTGTTGCTGCCCAATAAGTTATTTTGCTGACTAATTTAGTAATATTTGCTGCCCGTATGTTGCTGACCAATTAGTAATTTTAGTTGACCAATTGTATTTTTTTTTGCATCGGTGGTTCAGTGGTAGAATGCTCGCCTGCCACAATTTTATTTTTTTGCTGACCGAAATTCGAATATTTTGGGCAACCATTTAAGGCTGCCAATTATTTCCTTCCCATACTAATATAAAATGTAGATAATGTGTTTATTAATAAAACTCAATGAAAATACCACAGAAATCAATACACTAAGGGTTGTAGGTAACAGGCTTAGTTCACCTTTTCTTATTTATTATATTACAGAGAATATTATTAGAAAAATCAGACAAAACTCAAAACCCATGTATTCATTTTATTACACAGAAGAAATGTTCTCTATTGTCTTAACAATTTGTTAAGTTGTAAGGGTAAACCCGAGATTTGACCGATATTACGGCCGAGTCAAATGTCTGCTTTAAACAGTGTTCCGCCACATTAGCCGTGCCCGTAATGACTCGTCATTACCCAGACTCTACATCACTTAAAACAGACTGCGATGAGGAAAACTTCTGAAAAAACAAAGCAGTCTTCATGCATTGCACTTTTGAGTCTTTACTCTTCATTCTAAATAATATGGTCTTGTAAATATTTATATTAGCAACGAGGGGTGATTTGATATTTATGTCGCTGATTGTGCAGTAATATAGTACCTCAGACATTCACACCTATCAACTAGTCCCATTTTAAGCAACTAAATGCTGCTTGTGTTACGGATACTAGATGACGGACAAATATATTTAATAGATAAATGCATATAATTATTCAGAATATACATAATATAATACATATATTATAATGAACATACAAGACTGGAGAACAATTGTCTGAAAATTCAACACCCAAACACTTGCCTCCACTGGGGATCGAACCCAGGATCTCTCGAGATGGCGACGCCTTGAGACCGGCGCACAGACCACTCGACCACGGAATTCAGATTATGAGATAATCTCTCCAATCTGAGAGTTTCTCTAAAGTTTTTGATATATTACTTCAATTTATAACAATTCAATAGGCTCGCTCGCTCTCATGGGGACTTAAAAGTGCTTAAACTTAACAAATTTTATGAAGTGTGTTAACACCGAACCCATATAAAAATTATTTTTATCAAGGCAAATGTTAATTATGATAAATTTACCTATAGGGAAATGTCATGTCATAAAAACTTGTAAAAACGTTTTATACGTGTATAAATTTTAATAAATGACTCCCCAACTTAGTAGATACTTCAATAGAGTTAATGAGAAGTTGGTATTGAATTCAGCAGGCTGTAGATACAGTTACCATTAGGCTATGTTAAGAGGGACATTATCATTACCGTCGCGGGGAGCTCTGCCGTGATTACCATCACAAAGGCCATACTTGAGTTATGGTAATGAGGAGCGGGGATCGCTTTGACATTCCTCACATTTACAATGTTTTGGATGTTTATTTATGCCATTATTATATCGGTTTATATACCAGAATCTGACAGCTTCGTCTCAATTTTTTTTGACGAGGAAATATCATAGTTTTCCGTGTATATTCGGAAAACCCCGACTGGGCAGCCGTTCAAATTGACAATATTGTAACACTGAACCACAAAAAATATGAAACAAGTCTCTTTCTTGTCGGGCCTAGGTAAATTTTGTATGGGCCGTGATCATTCTCCATTAAAATTATTACATGAATTACATTATATACATTTGATTTTTGTTTTATGAATTGAGACGAGGAAATATGCACTTTTTAAGCAATTTATTTCTCTCAGTAAAGTTCTTCGCGATGTAACAGCAAGTTATTGCATGGAATTACATGTTTAATCCCAGCTCAAGAGTGACACAGCGATCGTGAGGAGGTGCCTCCAAGGAGGATTACTCTGTAGTCGTATTGATGAGCTGAGACATACCTACGATGTAACGTACACGATTTATGTACACAAAGATCAGGGATGTCATTATCTATTTAACTTAATTTGATATACCGTTGGGTTCGTGGCATTTGGTCCCTTGGCAGGATAAAACAAGTTTGTCCTGTGCGTACAGTCATGAACAATTAACGTCTTTATTCCGTTGTAATAAAGGTCATTTACTATCAAAAGTGTTAAAATGTTCATGCAATGTAACATGAATAGAGTATTACACTATAAGAATTCGGTCACATTGTATACATTGCGATGATGTGTAAGGCAGATTCTTTCATTACGTGTTACATTTCACCAGACACACCATTAGTACGTAAAATCTGTTTTCATGTAATAAGTGTCTCCTACATTTGATATGAAATAAAATGAAATGACAATTGTTTATTGTATTTTTTTGAGAATGTTTGAAAGACGGTAATATTTTTATCGTGATAATCCACCTCTGCGAAGACATGTCATTGATTATTTGATGCCAAACTCAAGATGCATTGAAATGTTTCATGCAAATAATACCAACAGAATATTTCCTTTCCGTCCCTTAAAAAACAATTTTACAAAAACAATCAGTAACAAAATAAAGTTAGCGGTCCGACGATGTTTTCAACAAATCCTACAAATATTAACAGTACAATTATTACTGTTAATAATGTTCCCATTTGTAGGTACGCACCCTAAAACAAACGTAGAACACCAATAAACTCCATCATTGGATTTAGTACTGCTGTGAAAAGTCCAGGTGCCATTTATGGGCGGCCCTTAATAAAACACCCACTGCCTTTCTCAACATTATCACGTGTTACACCTTGTCAATATGTTTATTGCAAATACCCCGCTTATTAGAATCCTGCGACGGTTTGCTAGGTGATATTGGATACGTAAAATGCATGTGACCTAAATCATTTATATTAATGTAGGGGTCGGTTTTTTTATTCGTGGTGAGGTTGACTAGTAGGTGAGTAGTATTGACTGATAAATAGTGGAAATTTCAAATATTACTATAGTTATATAATCTCAGAAAATTTGCTGGGAAAACAACACGAAGCTGGGATTAGAAATAGTAGGTATAAAGTTTTTTTTTTACAAAAACAGGAAAGCTTTTACATAATTGACACAACTTCTCTCTGTGGAGTCGCTCTTCTATAGTGTATTGTTTCTCGATATAATTTGTCTGGCTCGGGAATCAATTCGTGAAGGTAATGCGATCGCTGATCTACCCAACCCATCACGGCTCGATGGAAGAGATTTGTTATTTACGAAAAGGCACCTCGTGTACACGTACAGTCACGACCACTTAAATGTATACGATATCTCATTCAAATTTGAACCTTATTGAATCGCTGTAAGAACACAAGTGATACATTTTATTGCAGGTGACTACGTTACGTCAAAACCTTTCTCAGACAACATAATTATTAGTCTTGATAATATATGAAATAATAGCGCATTTTGAGTGCGCTGGCATCGTCGCATTTTTAGTAAAAGAATAATTTTCTCTTAGCGATGCATTGTTTTTTGAGGACCAAACACTGAATAACTATTTCAACCTTATACCTCGTTTATTAGTAAGGGTGTAATAGTGTATTATTATATTTTTAGTTTGTTGTATACAGAATTATACAGATTAAACTAGATGGCTCTGTGGCTATTGTTGTTTATTTTTTCAAACTATTGGGATATGATCTAAATATTTTTTTTGTTGTTAGCGATATGTGTTAATTGTTCAGTCTAATAAACATTCAACTGCTGTCTATCTATCGTTTCCAAAAAAGGAAATTTTCACGCACATACGTCTACTGCTGCGTGAGAGATATAGCGTGAATCTGGCTTACCCTCAAAATTTGTTTCCTTCGTAACGATAACAACCCTATCCATCCATCACGGTCAGAGGCAATAAGTAAGGTTTGATTCACACTGGACGGATGGAGACCGAGAAACGCGTTATTTATGCACACGCCCTAAGGTGAATCACTTGGGGGCGAACTGATTGAATTTTCCGGGTCGTAGCTGGTTGACGAGCGAAGCGGTTGTCACTAGAGATTCCAATTCAGCAAGTGAGCGAGCGTGCATTATGAGCTGGTTAGCAGTTTCTGTGTTTTTTTTATTAATTTTAAAAGAAAATCGTCATTTTACCCTGATGTGCCCTGTGTTCTTAGTGTGTCTATACATAGCAACAATATCAATTTACCGGTCTCAGCCTATACAGAGTGATCAGTCCAAATGGGTCAGTGGGGAGAAATTTATAAATCCCAACTGCTGGGTACAATAGCTTTTTTCATGGAGAAACACAAGAAAAGTATTTTTTTTTACAATTACAGGAATTTTGTTATTTTACCACATTTTTATTAACTCACTTTCTTGTTTGTCTCTTTGTCTCTTTGTTTGTCCGGTTGGATTTTTGTAACTCAGTTTTGAGGCACTTCCGGATTAGCTATCCGGCTGAAGCTTTGGGAATAGTTCAGAAACCGGTGACAATGCAACTTGCAACTACTTTCAACTTTCTACGAGCACTTTCAGATCGAAATTTCAACAACTTTCAGGTTTTGTATGGAGAGACACACACAGCACACAGCGCCATGAATTGATTGGTGTTAAACCAAAAAACAATAAAATAAATAAATAAATATCCTCAGACAGTCACACCTATCAACTAGTCCATTTTAAGCAACTAAATGCTGCTTGTATTACGGATACTAGATGACGGACAAATTTATTTAATAGATAAATACACATAATTATTTAGAATATACATAATATAATACATATATAATGAACATCCAAGACAAATGTCTGAAAATTCATCACCCAAACACTTGCCTCCACTGGGGATCGAACCCAGGATCTCTCGAGATGGCGACGCTTTGAGACCAGCGTAGATGGCGCTGTGCGTAGTTAAGAAGAATATATAGAAAAAATAATATTAGATTATAAATCTAAAAATACAACATTTTTAAAAAGAGCAAAATAATAATAAACGTTATATTAAAGGGACTATAATGGAATACATGGCATGCATAAATCGATAGTGTAAGTTACAAAGATGCGCATGTTAAAATTGTTGTTAAAAACTATAGTTTTACTAGAAGATTATAAAAAATATAATGTAAATCCTGAGAAAGGACATAGGCTTCTTTTTACCCCGATATTCACATGGGACCGCGCCGGTTCTGAAATAAAACTAATTTTACGTTTACGGTAAAATTATATGTATGTAGGTATGCCTAGTTGGATAAGCCATGAACTCTGCAAGCTAATTAGCTATAAGAATTTACGAACATTACTTTACGTATTTACGTTTTACCATGCTTGAATGCACAGACACATATGAATGTTGACTGATAATAGGTCGATTAACTCGATTAGTAGGGTGACTACACGTTAACATACAAACTCACTCAACTTAAATTCATAAATAATTATTCAATACGTTGTTGCGACTTCGTCCCGGTTAACTATGGTTTTTTAACTATCCCACAGGAACACTTTAATTTTACGGAATAAAAAGTATCTAAGATGAGAAGAGCGGGCCAACTGCCCCCACCTTCTTGGTCCAAAAGCCTTAACCCAACCATTAGATATTCGAACCTATTTGAACAATGTAGTGAAAACGATTTAGCGGCATAATTTTCAGCAACAAATTATCACCGGATAGTTAATTGCATTGATTGCTTCAAAGATTTTTTAAAATGATTGTAAAATTAAGCTTCTCATTTTGTTTTCATATTGTTATAATATATATTGCAATATAATATCAAAAAATATAATATCCAAAAATATTTACCTTTTAATTTGTGGACATCGTAGCAAGGTTTGGGTCGGCTTGCGTGCATTTTTCCACGCACTAACTCCAATTTGATTAGAATTTTTCACATTGTTACATAGGCCCTTCAATTTGATACACCTCTTTGAAATCGCATTGTCGAGTTTCTTTATTGTTCATTAATTCTAGACTATTCTCGAAAGTTTTATATAAATTGCTTGTAATATTTTCGGCATGAGTGCTTTAAATATTGCTATAACTCGGTTGTTTAAGGCGGTACAAGCATGTGCCTCGGCCCCTGTTATACAGTGGATGATAAGCTTTTTAGCTTTGAGTCAATCTATTCGTCCAGCAGGATGGCCAACGGATTATCATGTGAAAGGTAATTTAAAAATGGTATATATATACTATTTCAAATACAAAATCATATATTATTATGTAGTTTCAGGTGTTTTAGAACATACAATTTCGGAAAACGCTAATAAACATTTCTTCTACTGATAGTACGATAGGTTGTTTACATTTTTGTAAATGTTAAAACAGTGTAACAAACACACCTTAAAAATTACATAGTGGTCTACATATTTTATGAAGAGGTTTGAATGGTTCTAAAACGTAGCGTTTTGGAACACCAAAATTAATAATTTGTTCTTTAAATTTTTAGCACTACGGTTCGATAAAATTTGTAATTTCAATATACGGTGTTTAGGTATATAAATAACTATCTAATTCAATAATTAAGTCCCCTAAGATCGTCCAAAAATATTTCAAGTGATACAAAGTCCTTTATCAAATCAAAAATTGTTCACACGTATCATAATTAATGGCGTTTTCTTCATCAAGCTCGCGAGATACTACTCCAATCGCTTTTTTTAATGTATTTTTAAGAATATTATATTGATGGTCCCCAAACTAATTAACAAAATGATCTGCATGTATTTGTTGAAAACAGATAAAGAGTTGTTTGACTTCGTGGTGGTGGGTGCGGGGTCTGCTGGCGCAATCGTGGCGGCTCGCCTGAGCGAGTTGCCTGACCAGAGGGTTCTGCTCCTAGAGGCTGGTGGAGATCCACCGCTGGCTAGTGTTGTGAGTAGCACTAGTTGAGTAGGCTCTTAGATTATGAGGAATTCAGTGAACCTTATCAAGCGTTAATTATTGCAGCAAAAGTAACATATCTTTATATTTTTAATTATATTAATAATTTTTGTCATAGATTAAGGAACTGATATTTAAGAATTATCTCGCCCTGTTACATACTTACGCACTTCAGCATTTCAGACTAGTGTGGATATTTATACATTTCTATGCTTTTGTATCTTAAAACTTTTCCAATGCTGAATTATATCCAAGGGGAATTACGGAGGAAAAAAAATCGTGAATTAATAAATACTTTTCCTGAAAAATCTAAATTCGCGATACTTTTTGACCAGACCTCGTACATGTTAGTTTTTGAATTGTTTTTATCATAAAGCAATAATTTCAGGTTCCAAGTCTATTCCCAACATTAATGGGAACGGAGTATGATTGGGACTACGATATGCAATTTGACAATGAAATTGGTAAGATTCACAAGAATCACACCGCAAAGTTGATTCGTGGAAAAATGCTTGGCGGATGTTCGTCCATCAATAATGAATTATACGTCAGAGGAGAGCCAAAAGACTATGACGAATGGAATGATATAGCCCCCGGATGGGACTGGACAAATGTCCTCCCTTACTTCAAGAAGTTAGAAAATATGACAGATCCTACAGTAATGAACAGCCCATATGATGCTCCTCTGCATTCCGAAGACGGACCTGTAAAAGTATCTAGACCAATTTACAATCCGTACTTTAAAACTGTCAATGAATTATTGCTGAAATCTTATGAAGAGATGGGCCTTAAAAGAATTTTGGAGACAAATGGAGTCCACAATTTAGGAGTTACTCTTCCACACTATACATTCGCTTATGGAAGGAGGTCCAGTACAGCTGAGAGTTATTTGATACCCGCGAAAGATCGACATAATTTATTTGTAGCAAAATATACTCGCGCTACAAAAGTCTTGATAGATCCATTACATTTAAATGCATATGGCGTAGAAGTGTTAACTTCTTCTGGAAAGTCAGTAAAACTTTTTGCTAGAAAAGAAGTAATTTTGTCAGCTGGTGCAATTGATACCCCTAAACTTCTAATGTTGTCCGGTGTAGGACCAAAAGAAGAGTTAGGTAGACACAATATTGATACAGTAATTGATTTACCAGTTGGGAAAAACATGCAAGATCATCCTTTTGTACCACTAGTGTTTTCAGCGGAACCTGGACTTGGAAGTTCTGTACAGAATATTTTGTCAGCAACAGAATTAGACTCGTTGCCTGCTCCGATGCAGATTGGATTTTTCAATTTAAACAAATTTGATAATAGAAGACAACTGCAGATAGTTAACGGACATATTGGTGCATTTGCATCACCTATAATTGAAGTAGCCTGCACTACTTTATCTTATAGAAGAGATTTTTGTTCATCTATAGCTCAAGCCAACTTACTTAATGCCTTGGATATTACTTTTCTTGTACTTCTGCATCCGGTATCACGCGGTTCTGTTACTTTAAATAGCAGGAATCCTTTAGACGATCCCAATATAGAAAGCGCATTTCTAAATAGGAAAGAAGACATTGATGTTCTTGAGGAAGGAGTAAACTTTTTGCAGAAGTTAGTAAACACAACTTATTATAAGCGGGTAAAGGGATCGCTGGAAAAGTTAGATGTTCGGGAATGTAGGCAGTATAGAGAGCATTCAAAGAAATACTGGCGTTGTTTTATTAAAACTACAGTAACGTCGATACAGCATCCTGTTGGTACTTGCGCTATGGGGCCGCATGGCGTTGTAGACGAAAGGTTAAGGGTTCATGGTATGCATAGGTTACGTATCGTTGACGCTTCTGTGATGCCGCTAATTCCAGGTGCAAACACCAACACTCCTACTATGATGATCGGTGAAAAAGCTGCAGATATGATTAAAGAGGAATATGGATTACTTGAGCCCTTGCGACTTAAGTGGAATATACATGACAGTTATTTTTAATTGCGATATTCGTAGTTATAAGTATATCGTTAAAATAAATATGTTATATTCTTGTATTATTCATTTCTATTAGTCGTGCGTCTAGTGCCAATTTACTCGGTAAAAAAAATGGACCAAGATATCTGGCAACATTCATAATTATATTCTTCAAGCTTTTCTGAGTTCAAAACTATTTAGAATGCGGACCTCAAATTTTGCACACTCAACTTCCTATGGCGTGCTCTATTTACTACACGATTGCACGCACTCATGTCGCGAGTTTCTTTGTCAGTTCAGACTGTCATCTGCCAGTTCTGATTGGAACAGACTTGCGGCAGGGTGCATCGCGGCCAGATGGCTTCTACACATAACATAACCTATCATCACGCCTCTTTCCTCGAAGGAGTAGACTAGGCAGAGGTGTTAAACACCCACTTGTTGCCGGAAATGTTAGGTCCCCATGTAACAGGTGGCGAGCCTGTCGCCATGTACCGGGCAAAATGTGAGCGATAGTCACAATGAACTGTACTTAAGTTTTATTCAAACTTAGTGGTACAGGCGGTGGGATCGATCCTTCTATTCCCGCGGCTTCTGGAACGAGTAGTTGCCCGTCCGTCCCAACTCGGCTACCGCTGCCTTTACCGCCGTCGCGGCTTCTACACATGTGCCTAAATTACTATCAATCCAATAAAAATTAACGAGAAAATGTTTTTCTTTTTCGTTTTTGTATCCGTACGATTGTTATGAATCGGTCGCGTTGAATGTATAATTATACTGGCCCTGGCTTGGTCGACGAACTGTTCATTATCATTACAACAGGTTAATCGGAACGAAATTCTACATCGAAATTCATGTTCACACTGTCTATTTCTGGTTTTATTTGCAAAATGAGTACAAGTCATTTAATGGCCAAACTAGTTGAGTGTTTATAAAGTTAAGATGAATTGTAACACGTTTCTATCTTAACATTCTTTTTATAATTGAATAGGGGGCAGTTTAAAAGATTTTTTCCTAAGGACGAAATGTACCACTTTCATCCCGCTTTGCGGGAATTGCCAGCCTGATTATGAGCGTTGAAAAATAACGAAAGAAAATACACAATAATTTGATAGGACTTTTAGATTATCTCTGGCGATCAGCTGGCGACGGATTATAAGACCGGTTAGCAAAATATCCGAATTTTGGTCAGCAAAGAAATACAATTGGTCAGCTAAAATAACTAATTGGTGAGCAACTTATTGGCAGCAAATATTTCTATATTGGTCAGCAAATTTACTAATAGGGTAGCAAACTATGGGCAGCAGATATTTCTGATTGGTCAGTAAAATAACTAATAGGGCACCAACTTAAATGTTTTCTCTGCTGCCAAATTGTATAATATGTTTTGATGACACAAATATTGTTTTCAAGGGCCATAAAAAAAACCTTAACCTTATATCTATCAAAATACATTTCCTAGGAATTGATTCTTAATCTTTCATTGATCCTTTTCCTAGATATTATACATTTCCGGTAACATATTATTGGTGCCCAAATTTTGCGGATCAACAAATTATTTTGCATACCAAATAATTATTTTGCTGCCCAAATAATTACATTGCTGACAAAATATTTGTTTACTGCCCAAATGATTTTGCGGCTGACTTCTTTGGCTCACCAAATAAATTAAATGGCAGCCCAATTAATTACTTCCCATTATTAATTGCGATGTCTCTATCTCAGAAATTAAGTATAACAAAGCAATAAGATAGTAGTAGTAGTAGTACTAGTGGTGGTAGTGGTGGTAGTAGTAGTAGTAGTACTAGTGGTGGTAGTGGTGGTAGTAGTAGTAGTAGTACTAGTGGTGGTAGTGGTGGTAGTAGTAGTAGTAGTACTAGTGGTGGTAGTGGTGGTAGTAGTAGTAGTAGTACTAGTGGTGGTAGTGGTGGTAGTAGTAGTAGTAGTAGTAGTAAGATTAACAAATGCTGTTACGACTATTAATATTAATAGTATGTAGCTAAAATACATTTATAGTGTGAATTTTTAATAATTATAAAAGTGTGAAATTTATGGACGTATCGTGAATATTATACATACATACATACAAACACGCCTGCAATCCCCGAAGGGGTAGGCAGAGTCCAAGGAGCACTGCGTTCCTTAAGACCACATTTAGCCATTAAAAAAAGCCATAGCCATTTTTTAAATATTATTCTTGTCATAAATTTTTTAATCGGTGAAACAACTCACTGACTTGCGAAGTCTGATGGTAAGTGGCATTTTTATGCCAAGTAAATGTATTAGGTCCTCACCTTTGAAATTGGTGTTTTGTATGGAGATTTTAGGGATGTCTGCATTTTACATACTAACATTTTATCAGTTTTCTTCACAATGACAAATCCAGAGATAATAATATTTGGCATGTATCATTAGACAAGCTTTAGTAATATGTGTGTGAACACGCTTGATAAAAATTATTCATCGTTTTTATGTTAATGCAAAATCAAATGATGTATTCGGGAGGCAGTTAAAAATAATTGTCTTTGCATCTAATTTTAACACAATTATACTTACAAAAAATTATCAGCTCAAATATATGGTCTATTTTTAGAAGAGGCAATTATTGTATAAGATTGTTCTGAAACTTAATAGTTACGGACAAATTGCTAAGACAGAATAAAAACACCAATTTCATAGGTAAGGACCCAATATTTCGATAGCGACCCTACCGAACCTTACCGCCCACATAGCGCAGTCTCAACTTTTTCGCAAGTTCTCGCATTCCCGCCACATGTTGCGATCGCCCGCACACACCCATTTTATAGGGGATACTTTTCAATAATTTATATCCTATTAACACATGGCACAGAGTTGAAAGTTTTGTGTGTTATGTACCTACATACATGTCCTATCAGTCCTATTGCCTTTTACTAGAGCTATAAGTAGAGTTATTGTTTTGTGATCTTTTGTCAATAAAGTTTTATTTTGTATTTGTCCCTTTGTGACAAAAAATCTTTTAAATATTATGTACGGGCGATCGAGGACCTCGGTGGCGTAGTGGTCAGTGCGCTTTGGCTTCGATCGAAAACAAACCTTCGCCATGGTCAAGCCGCGGATGGGTGACCAAGACTTTGTGATCTCGAGCTCCTCCGTGCTTCGGAAGGCACGTTAAGCCGTTGGTCCCGGTCGCATTTGTGACCGTTTCTACCACCAACCCGCATTGGGCCAGCGTGGTGGTGTTACGGCCCATACTCCTCGTGTGTTTCTCCATAAGGAAGGCCTGTCCCAGCAGTGGGTCAGTATTCCGGGTCAGATTTTAATTCCCCTTTGTATTTAGGGTAGTCGATGTACCCACCCATACGTAAATACCACAACGGTGTTCGTATTGGTTTTTGGACCATTAATTTCGAAGTTTTGTGTTATGTCGCTACACGGTTGAGCAGTTACGAGTGTAAATAGTCGGCCTTAAACATTTCATAATCATTTAATTAACTGGCTCAGTATACATAATACAATGTAATAAACGCTGCTAGATAAAAATAGGCTAATAGGTAGGTACAGACATTTACCCTTGAATGTGGAATAGACGTAAGATGAGGATTTGTTATAAGAACTTGCAAATCGTTTACTAATCAAAATACAATTAAAGCTGTATATTTTGCCTATGTTCGGAGTGTAATTGAATACGCTAGTCCTATTTGGAACCCACAATATGCTATTTATAAAGATCGTTTAGAGCGATTGCAGAGAATATTTATAAAGCATTTGAATTTCTGTTTTTCGAGGCCAAAATCAACTACATATGAGGAAAGTTGTATTCACTTTAATTTACTAACACTTGAAGATAGACGCCATCTAATGGATTTTTGTTTTCTATACGACATAATAAGGGGTAATATAGACTGCACCGAATTAATACAAAGCGTAAAGTATAACGTGCCGGTTCGGCGCGCCCGTCGGAGTCTTCCGCCTTTGTTACAAGTCCCCAATACGAGTACTAAATATGTGCGTAATGCCCCCATCTCACGATTGCCGATGGTTTATAATGACATGTTTAAGGATATCGATTTGTTTGCTCAAAGCAAGAACAAATCTAAGGCTCATGCGACAGACATTCTTAAAAAGCGATATTTATGTATGTGATAGGTGTAAAATTGATTTAATTTAATTTGATTTAGTTTTGGTCAAGGTTCTAAAATTGTTCATTTATTGTGTGTTTCACTATTATTGTTACTTAACTTGTTTCACGTCCAATACAATAAGTCACGTTAAGGGAAACCTGTTATTAGCCTTTCTAATTATAAGTATTAGACTGTAAACTATGTTACTGTTACGCAGTTGGTTTTCTTAATAAAATAAAATAATTTCACATAATGCAGATGTGAATGGGATTGTTGGTTTGGGTGTGTCCTTAACACTTTTCTAGTAATAGATGTTCTGCTCAGTCTTACAGGAGGAAGCACCCGGGTGCCTGGTGTTTACGGACGACATCGTCTTCGTCAATGAGAATCTCGGGTTCAGGACAGATTGGAAAATTGGAGGCAGAGATTGGAGAACATTGGCCTGAAAATTAGCAGAACCAAAACCGAATACATATAAGTATTGCTATTTCGGCGGTCTCTCCAATGCTTGACGCGTTGCACTCGATGGAGAGAATGTACCAGTCTGTTCGGAATTACGCTTACTAGGACCACTACATCATTAGGATAGAGATGCTGACCGAGACGTGGGTGGATGACATGGCGACAGGGGACGGGAACTATTTGCGACACCTGTATTTCCCTAAGATTGAAGGGAAAAAGCTTGAGTCATGTATGGATCGGAATGTTGGCTTGTAACGCGGATGGATGCCCAAAGATTGCATGTAGCTTAAATGTGAATGTTGAGGTGGATGTGTGGTGTGACGAGAATAATAGAATAGAGTGAGGAATGAATATGTTACTGAGAGAAAAACTACTCTGCTGGTATGGAATGAGGAGAGAGAATGATCATGTCACTAGGAAAGTTATAGATTTGAAAGTGGATGGGCGTGTCAGGAGAGGGAGACCGAAGAAAATATCGTCCATATTTTCTTCGGTGTATCATTATTGTGTGAATCATGATAAGGAAGGGAGTTTTGGCGAGTGATAGGAGAGAGTGGAGGAGGACTTGTTATCTGTTGCCGATTCCAAATAACAAAATTGGGACAGGTCAGGATAAAGAAGATCTTTATACAGACATACGATTGTTATACCTTCGTGGTTACGATTTGCTTTTAACTGAGTAGTTATAGATGTGACATGAGCCATGTACACGCTGTTGGGAGCAGACGAGAAGCGATTCATTGTTCTCGAAGCAAATTAGAGGCCGGCAGTTATCGCAATTACCCACATTCCTGCATGATGCTAAGCATGTGATACTTTTAATCGTTTTCATTCTATTGTCGTGTTTATTACCACGTCTTAAGATATCTTTTAGTTGCGTGTAACGCGTGGGAAAGAAATCTTTATTTATCAGGACTTATTTAAATTAAAAAATAATTAAAATAATTTTTATTTAGGAATAATTTAATTTAATTGCGTTTTGTTATTTATAAATTTGTACTTTATTTAGGTATTCAATGAAAATAATTTGCAAAAGTTAAACTATTAAATATTTTCGGAAATATTCGGGCTTGTTTCGAAGCTTTGAATTAAATTGAACTGTTTTATACAGATTATTTTTAATGATCTTTGCCAATTTTGTAATAATTGTTATATATATAGATGACTGTAAGTACCTATTGGATGTAGGACGAAAACGAACATGGGGAGTATTTAATCTCTTGAGGGTCAGCAGGAGGATAAAAGAGCGACGTCGCGCGACGGAAGCCTATAATACAGCTGTTACAGGATATTAAAAAGTATCATAGATGGCGTTGAATTTCGGTTTTTAGAATCGGATAAAAATGTTCCGGTTAATTTCGATACTATGTTACAGAAGTTTAACCATTTAAAGAGGAGCGAAGTCTAATTAAAAGGGCAATTTTATAATAGCTGTTGCCCGCGACATCGTCCGCGGTTACTATGGTTTTTTAACTATCCCACGGGAACCCCTCAATTTTCCGGAATAAAAAGTGTCTAAATGTCTAAGATGTGACCAGGGATATACGGTATTACCATGAAAAATTTCATTGAAATCGTTCCAGCCATTTCGGATTTACAACCAGACAAGGAAACAAAAAAAAAATGTTTTGGTATTTTCTCTCTTTTTAGATCCTCCTGACATTCTCTCTTTTTAGCATTTTCTTTTCTATGTACAGATATTCGACCTCCACAGTTTTATTATAATTATGTATAGATAAGAAACAACTGATTTTAAAAATGTTTGCAAGATAGCTAAAGTCGGGTTGGCATCATACCGTCGCGGTTGGTCCATTCTAAACTCTAACAATAACTTGTTCCAGACAGTATTTCGTATATTTCGCTTCGCTGGCCGTTTTATCGGCCGCTGTGATCCTCCGTCTGCTGACTACGAAGGACAGCATAATAAATCTTTTTGTGGATTATCCTGTATTAGGCTGCAGCCTCGTTGTTCTGCTGACGATGCTTAGGCTGGCCGTTTAGTTCACTTTAGTTCGCATAGGGAAGGAAATGTAATGAAAATGAACACTGTAAGGCACGTACTAATCATAATGGTGCATAGGTAGTAAATATTAATACTTGGAAATTATACTAACAGCTTTGACTTAAGCACAAATGCTATATCGATAAAATAGTTTGTAGGTATCCCCTTAGAACTATTCTTAATTATTAAAGATCTACTTTCCAGGTGTGAGAACAATTTTAATTATTAAAATTAAATTAGCACAGATTAAGTACTCCGGCATTAGTAGGTATTTTATTTAGAATACATACAACATACATACATTCGACGACATACGACGACCTCCGTGGTCGAGTGGTCTGTACGCCGGTCTCAAGGCGTCGCCATCTCGAGAGGTCTTGGGTTCGATCCCTAGTGGAGGCAAAGTGTTGTTGTTCAGACATTTGTTCTCCAGTCTTGGATGTTCATTATATATGTATTATATTATATGTATTCTAAATAATTATATGTATTTATCTATTAAATATATTTGTCTCTTATATAATTTCCGTAACACAAGCAGCATTTAGTTGCTTAAAATGGGACTAGTTGATAGGTGTGAATGTCTAAGGATATTTATTTATTTATTCACTGTGTTCCTTACGACCACATTTAGCCATACAAAAATTGGGTTTGGTCAGATGAAAAATCGTAAAAGAGTGGTAACAAGTGGCTAGCTCATCGCCTACACAATCACAGACCCAGTACCCAATACGCCCTTAGTCAACATTTACGACATTCTAGGCAAGAAAAGTAGTTGGTACTTTATTTTGTGTCCCGGACCAACACGGGACGGGACACAAAAGAACGGGACGGGACGGGTATTCTATTTATAAAAGAAATATAATAATCGGTATAAATTATACATATTTAAGTATTAATCCCAAACTCTACTTACAGCGTCCGCGTGACCGAGCGGCCTAGCTGCTGCATCGCGAAAATACATGCAACTGTATAGAACTGTATGCATTTATTTGGTAGCGGCGCAGGCGCTGGGCCGCTCGGTCTCGCGGACGCGTATTAATAGACCCTTACTACAAGTCGGTACTTTAACTAGTTCATTCGCAACAGCCCTATTAAACACGAGTAATCTATTTGGGTTTAATGTCCTTTATTGGTTTTCAAATCTATATTGTTGTGGCTATTATTCACATTATCGTGAATCTTCTAAGTCACATTGTGCATTTTTTTTAGTTACTTTGGACTGCTACAAATTCATTGGATCTAATTTATAAAAGGCGAGAACTGTGGTAGCGACTTACTAGTGCATGTGACTGCCCCCGTAATAACTCTTAAAGATTTAGTAAAACTTTTTTGTGATATTTAATAGCCTCCGTAATTAGTGTTTCGTTTTAACATCATAGCAGAAACTTCGGCTACTGGCGGATCTTGAGCTTACGACATTATTTAAACTCTGGCATATAACTTCAGCGAAGTTCCGAAAATATTACCAACACAAGCGAACTTTACCTCTTCATTATTTTTTATAATTATTATGGCACCTACCTATCTCTTGGGGGAGAGGCGTGTTGATATGTTATGTTGTTATGTTGTAATAACAGTCAGCTAAATGTGAGTTGGTAGAAAAACCATTAATTAATACAAACAGTGCGTCACTCAATAAGCACTCAATACTTGACAGGAAGTGACGAATGGTGACAGTTATGGCGGCCGGAAGCGGACTCGCCGGTTGCGTGCGCGTATCCGGCGCGGCGGCGCTCCGGAACAGTAGATATTCAGCCTAGACCTATCTGTATTTTGGATTTATCTTTATAAATAATACGAGAGAAGCTGAAGTGACAAAAAGGTTAGTTCGCTTTCGATTTCGAAAACAAAGCTACCTTGGCCATGGTCAGGCTTTGGATGGGTGACCAAAACTTTTGTGATCTCCAACTCCTCCGTTCTTCGGAAGGCACATTAAGCCGTTGGTCCCAGTCGATATTGCAACCGTTTCTACCCACCAACCCGCATTGGGTCAGCGTGGTGGTGTTACGGCCCATAATCCTCAAGTGGTATTCTATGCGGAAGGCCTGTGCCCAGCCTGTGCCAAGAAGACGGACGAACGGCTCACTACTACTTTCCTTCCCAGTTGATGGTAGGAGCATTTAGAAAGCCGCAGTTGTATGAAGTCTAATAAAGAAATTTTCCAGCTCAATATTCATCAAAGCTAGTACGATGGTTTCTCAAATATCAGTATAAAAAAAATTCTGTTGCTCTTATGTTAAAACATAAAAAATGAACACACTAAAAAACGGTTCTGTTCAACGATATGTCATCCCCATTGAGTTAGTATCCCTAATTCATTACCCGTATTATTTACTAACAATATCTGCATAATTCACTCTACAGAATTGGAACATTGGAACTCGCACAAACAATTTGAAAATTTCTTCCTTGCCCTCAAAAAGAGGCGAAGTACAAAGGAGGCATTATTTTTTATGATTATACCTTTTATTTTATTATGTTTGCACAATAGCCACGTAGACAGATGGAACTTTTCTATACAGGTTAAGCTTTATTGTGAGAGGAAGGAAATTGATTAGTCTCGTTTTAGATTTTTCAGGACAGTATTTATGTCTCGTAACAGTCTATTAGCACAAAAGTAATAATAATTATATGAAACCAAAAGTAATGAAATGTGTAACATTATTCGCAATAAACAAATAATCACATTATTATTTTATCTACAGTCATGTTATAATGTTCGAATTATGAACTCAGACTCGAACTCATAATGTCATACTTTTTAACACAGATGATAAAAAAGAAAATTAAAAAATGGAAACTGTAACATAATGACCATTATGCAACAGGTTGGACTCATTATGCAACACTTATTTTTCTTAAAAACGCACAAAACTATGGCAAATGTTTTCCAGACAGCCAACAATAAAAATAAAAAAAAAAATTTTTATTTCTTTGAATAATTAGTGTAGATAAAGTAGTGTATGTAACTGCACATAACTCGGTATTAAAACACTCGCGTGATAGTATTCAAAAACTCGCCAAGGCTAGTGTCTTAAAACCACGCTCGTGTTTTAATAACCTATACTAAGTGACAGTTACATGAACTACTATAATTAACTTATCATCCCGCCTTTATCCCCGAAGGCGTGGGCAGAGGTGTCAGACACCCACATTTCGCCTGATACGTTAAGTCCTTATGTAACAGGTGGCGTAGATGAGAAGCTTGGTGACTAGTACGCTTTGACTTTAGATATTGAAAACAAAGCTACTTTCCCCATGGTCAGGCCGTGGATGGGTGACCAAAACTTTGTGATCTCGATCTCCTCCGTGTTTCGGAAGCCACGCTAAGGAAGTGGTAGCGGTTGCTGTTGCAACCGCTCTACCTACCAACCCGCGTGGTGGTGTTACGGCCCATACTCCTCATGTATGTTTCCATGACGAATGCCTGTGTCCAGCGGTGGGACGAAATAGGCTGAGGAAGAAATATAACGACCGTCTTAACCACTCAATAAATTTCACTTATCACTAGTTATCACAACTAGTACGGCAAACCACCGCGAAAACTCGATAATGCCTGATAAACGAAATTAGACCACCGATAAGGGTCCGTCTAAATACACAATAAATATAACTATAGCTCACGTCGTTACCACACGTCTATTTTGTGTAAAGCATGGGTTTTGCTAGCATTATGTGATAGAGCTAATGTTCAGTAAGTTATTAATTAGCAATCGGTCTAGTGTTCATCCGGATACCTGCTCCTGCTTCAGAAGATGTTTGTCCACCTTGTGTAACAGTTTTTATCATATTTGGAAAATATGTCTGCTGGTAAGTTTTGATAGTGATATATTTGTATGATAGTTGAGAGTTGTAAAATTCTCCCATGTAGGGAAGGCAAAGGGAACGAAGCCCATACAGCCAATTCTTCAGTATGTCTGTTGCAAATCCTTTATGGACCACTATTAGCGACAAGCAGTGCTACGGCTTCTTTCCTTTTGACTAAATACAACCTCAAAATTCTTGTGACATTTCGTACTTTTTTATATGACCTCCGCGGTCGAGTGGTCTGCCGGTCTCAAGGCGTCGCCATCTCGAGAGGTTCGGGGTTCGATCACCGTCATCTAGTTTCCGTGATACAATAAAACAAATGTATTTTTATATGTCGTTTACAATTTGACTCAATTCATTAAAAGATTGCCCAAGCAAGTCCTTTTTTTTTCATTATGCTCGTCAATAACCACCGTGTATAGGCACAGATTACTAAATAGATACTAGTATAGGCACGAGCCATCGTCATCAGCCTATATACGTCCCACTGCTGGGACAGGCCTTCCTAATGGAGAAACACATGAGGAGTATGGGCCGTAACACCACCACGCTGGCCCAATGCGGGTTGGTGGGTAAAAACGGTCACAAATGCGACCGGGACCAACGGCTTAACGTGTCTTCCGAAGCACGGAGGAGCTCGAGATCACAAAGTGTTGGTCGCCCATCCACGGCCTGACCATGGCGAAGGTAGCTTTGCTTTCGATCGAAGCCAAAGCGCACTGACCACTACGCCACCGAGCTCCTCATACGACGAGCCATAAGCCATACGAGGCATAAGTAGACATATTTGACACTTATTGCAAAGGACTTTGAATTAAACTTTATTTAAATTGAAACGCGTTTAGATATTATTGGTAATGACTGTACGATGCCACCCTTTGGCAAGATGTATCCATTACTTTTAATGCCAGTGTTACCCCGCTAGCCGCAAAACTAATAGAACACAGCTGATTTACGGCAGAAATGAGTATTATATAGCTACCTATACAGCACTCCTTGTGTAAGTTATCATTGTTAATAGGTATCTTAACTTTTTTAGTTGCGTTAAACTCAATTTCTATAGGAAACGTCATCACTAATACTTTACGCTAGCGGCGCTTTGCAGGTTTCCCTTAGTAATTTTTTACTTGCTTCTTGTTTTTGTCTGTGGTTTGGCCTTTTCCATGTTCTAAAAATTTTTGCCACTCTTTAACATAAAAATACTTTTATTTCACTTAGCCAGCGTTTCATTATTGTCATCATCCATCACTCAACAACCCTATGGAATTATTGTACACCTTGCAATAGAAACCTGCCTTGTTCAGTATAACTAGCTTCCGAAATAATGTGTAAGTAGTTCGTTCGAAATAATGCTTGGAACGAATTTAATTGTCCTACACTTTATTCGGATTAGAGAGTAATAGTCGTACTGCGTCCTGAGTCCCCGATAAAATCGGAAAGCCGATTAGTGTCCCAGTTGGCTTCAGCATTTGAACATTTCGGCTTCAACTTGGTCACAAAGCCTTTCGGAGTTAGGCCATTACAAATTACAGTGCACGTTAACTGGACAATATATTCACATTTACCGGGATATCTAGGAACAGTATGCAGTTTGCTATGTTGTTGACATTGTAACGATATTCTGAATATACTCAATATATAAACATAGGCAGCGGCCGAGTTAGGACGAACCGGGCACTACTCGTTCGAGGGGCCGCGGGAATCGCGGGTTTGATTCTACCGTCTGTACCACTGAGTTTGAGTAAAAGTATTAACTTTTATAATTCTGCTGTCATAGAGAAAAAGGGCGCATCCAGTATTATTTTCAAAATTGAGTTATATAGTGATTCGGAATCAGCAGAAAAGGGCGCACCTACTACTATTTTTTTATGTTGCGAAATACCCTTAGGTATGTACAAATTTCTTGTGGATTACTAAATTGGAAAGACGTTTCTCTACTATACTCAGATTAAAAGGCTTAGTTACCTAGTAGAAGAGTCTTGTTCGTTTATATTCGTAATAGAACAATAAGATATAAGTGCGGTAAATTGAAACCGTGCGTATATCATACGACGTTTTATAACACATTTGCGAGGAAATAAATAAAACTCAGACATTCTTAAACTAATAAATCTTTAATCACTTGTTGAAGCAGTTATAAAAATTTGAACAATTTGTAAATGAAATTAAAGAATTAAATGTTTATTTATTATATTTCATCTCCCAAGGGTAATTTTGTTAAGAAAATGTTGACTGCTTTTCCGACATAAAAACTCTTTGCTAAGATTTAAAAAAGTATCGTTCGTTTTTAGACGGAATATCATAAACGGTGCGTTTTACTTTACATTATCGCACAAGTACGTAATGTGATACATTATGATATTGAAATTGGTGAAATAAGAGACCCATTGCGAGCAAATGTGTTATAAAATATATTAATGTTCATAGGTTCAATTGTGAAAAGGGCAGGATAATGATGAGGTTCAAATGGCGTAATAACATGATGGAAGAAGAGACGCACCTGAGTAGATGTTTCTTTTATCTAAGTATTACGAGAGTTGGTAAGGCGTAAATGGCAGGAGCGTCTCTTCTACTTAGTATATCTAGGTGTAGGGGGATGAGTGTTCATAGGTTGAAAACGCATCTAAGTAGATGCGTCTTACCATCTACTTAAGTATTACAAAAATCGGTTTATTGTTACATGTGCGCGGGGTAGTTGGAGCTGCGGTAACGAAATTTTAATTATTTCAAGATGTATTTGATGGATTGACTCAAAGGCCAATAGTTCATTTCTTTTAGTGTGAGAGTACATAAGACTACAGATGTAAGGCAAATGAGAGTATTCCGATTGTTCAGGAATCGAAAACCCAAAAGGTCACAGTTGTGACAGTAAAAGCTTAAGAGATCTTATAGTATTCCATTTATTCTTAACATATCTGGCGAAATGTGCGTGTTAACAACTCTACGACCCCTTCGGGTAAATGGCGTGATGAACGATATATGTTTATTTTATAAATATCCAAGCCTGTCCCTACCGGGAATCGAACCCAGAACCTCTCTAGATAACGACGCGACGCCATGAGACCGGGCGTACAAACTATGTACTCGACCACGGAGGTCGTAATAGTTAGAGATAATTATGTGAAAAAAAAACAAGTATCTACGTTTTTTGTATGTACTTTTGTTAGTATGTAGGTCTCTACTTTTTGTACATGGCATTAATAATGACTTCCATAGCCGATGGGCACAAAAGAGTTACGTCTAAAGAGTCTATAAAGCAGTTGTTAGGGTGAGTGAGGGGGGATATGATTAAGTTATTAAATATCTTAAGATTTGAATTATTTCTCGCGATGTTTGTGATCGATCAATTATCTAAACGAAATATTGGTTCCTATACTTCGATATTTTTTTGTCAACATTGAAAGCGATTTAAAAATTTTGATAATATTCGGTATAACATCAAAGCGTATCTCTATCAATTTACGATTGTTGCTTGTTTTTTGGTGTTTACACATCACGTGTCGGCATCGATAGTCACAGGAATTTGAGCATTTTTATCAAGTGTTAGAGTCTATTATTCTCATATCAATTTACAATGTGTACCGTGAACTAGACAACGACAGTCTTGGTCAGTGCGCGGGGCGCACAGCTCGTCCCCCCGACCCGCGGTATGTTGACAGAATTTTAAACTAAATCCGGAATAATTAGGTAGTAAAGTGCATTATGTAGCTTCAAATTAAATTGTTTTACCTACAAATAGAACCAATAACTTTAAACACTTTAATCCAACCATTTTTGTCTATGTAACGCAACAAGCGCAACTTCTTCGCGCAACGCTATTACGCATGCGCGTCACCCCGCCAAGTAGAGTAGCATCGCTTGCCAGTGTAAAAAGTGACGGAGCAGTCAATATTTGTATCGGTCGGATTATACTTTCACAGTTACGTCGGTCAATGGAATAAGGTGCAAAGTCGCTAATCATTTAGTGCTGTCAGTCGCTACAATATTTATTTTCACAGAAATTATTTTCTTTTCATTGTTGTTAAGTTTTGTGAGACAAGTGTTTATTTATCATAAAAATTGGACAGTTCTCTTTGAACCTTCAACACCAAATCAAGCGTCTTCAACAAAATTTTGTCTATTTATGTGGATGAGCACAGTTTTCATAAAACCCGTGAACCTGTGTTCAAGTAAGGTTATTAATAATTTTACATATCTTGCTAAACAGGCTAGGTATGAGTTAAAGTTTATGCAACCGACCATATGTTTAGTGTAACCACCAGTTATCGCAATTGGTAGAGCTATGTATGTTCATTGAACGCAAATATTGATGTTAATATGTATATTCCTCGGGATTCCGACTAATACTCCGGGATTCGATTATTATAACTCTCTTTACCAATAAGTATAAAAATGGCAATTTTTTTGAATCAATATATAAAATATATTATGATATGTTCTTTTACAATCACGGAATGAAAATGTTAAATTATTGTTGATTCTTGTATAAATACTATATTCTATCATATGGCAAGTACATAAAATAGCTCTACCTATTCCGATCACTGGAACCACAGACACTTGTATACATAATAATATACAGTTTTCTCTAAATATTGCATGCATTGTTCCCGGTGCATGGCAACAAGATCGCCCCATTATCGACCTAAACATATCACTCAGTGTCGGTGTAAATGCCACTGATTATCTCTTCCGGGATAGACATTATTGTACAGTCATTCGCTAGGTACAGTCAAGTGCAAAAATATATACATGTTTTAGAGGTGACAATCTTTATTTCCCTCTTTTAGTCATTTGCTGTGAAAAGTGGTTACTAATTTTTGGATTTGACTGTACTAAAGGTCATGAACTGTTAAAAGTGTATACATATTTTTGCACATTTTTTAAAATAATAACTTTTATTTGTTTCTTTGTTTTTCTCAAGTGCCCTGAGTTATCCATCCATATCCATAGCCATCACAAGAATAGTCACATAAAGAAGAATTTTCTTTTGTTTATTGTTCATGACGATGGACTCGGAAGTCCTTCAGTCGTATTTATTGTGTTTAGTCTAGTCTTTAGTAGTATTGAGTCTTCATTTGCATTGAAATGCATCCTAGAAGAGTTTGGCGCCAAATGGTGGATAGTAGACACTGTGGTGCTACTTTGATGACATGGATTACCACGATAAAAACTCATCACTTTTCACACCACTTGGCGCTTATTTCAATAATACTCGAAACTGCACGTCATAATGTTATAAGTGTCTGTAACTTATTACACTAAACAACACTGATTTTACTAAACAATATCCACTCCGAAACAATATTACAACCATCGATATAAAAATCACGTCCGCCTTAGTCAAATGCTGCTAAAAACTTCTCATTAAAGAAGAAATTCGAAAAATGCAGAACGTAGATAAGACTATCTACGCTATGCATTCTTCGGATTTATTCAAATCCATCATCCTATTTTCATAGCGACATCCGTACGTTTACGAGTGTCATTAAGAATCGTTGCTAGCTCATTGACAGGATTTTTCTCGTGCCTAGATTTCGTCAGTTTTTTTATTCTCATGTCAAAGTATAAAATCTTGCGTTGTCTCGATCAAAACAAAAATATTGTTATTAAAATAATGATATAAGATTAGTTTTTAATTACTTACATTTTAATGCCGTGTTTCTTATTCAGGTACCAAATCATTACGCAGTGACGTAAAACAAAGTCTTCGATGTTCCCCGGAAGCCCGCCTTCATACGCCACCAATTCAATCATGATGAAAAAGCGGCCAAAATGTCTCGAAGAATTTACGCATCGAATACGCCATTCTTAAACCAGTTAATCTCTGCCAGGCTCCTCTTTTTTCTTAGTGCCGTTAGCTTCTTCATATCTGTCATTTGGATACTATCCGTTGAAAATGAGGATAGAGTTGTACTGGAAGCCATCGAGAATGTCGGAAAAGACATCCAATACATCAACGTTTACAGGAAACCACACAAATTACCAAAGGACTTTAAGTATATCCTTCTGTGGACTCCTCGTGTGTACTCCCCGTTTTATTTCTTTGGTGTTGGGCAACAAGCTTTTATACAAAACAACTGCCCGGTAGTTAACTGTTATATGACATCAAATAGAAACCTTTTCGGAGGTAACTTAACACGTTTTGATGCCGTGGCGTTTAATGGTCGCAATATGGTAAAGTTGTCCCGCTCTGGGCTGCCCCGAGAACGATCAAGTCGACAGAAGTACATTTTCTTCAACCTAGAGTCTGCTGACAACTACCCCGTGTGTTCGGAAAAGTACGAAGGGTACTTCAATTGGACGTCTACATACAGATTAGATTCAGACATACCTTATCCGTACATATTGATCAGAGATCGTAATGGAGCTGTGGTGGGGCCAAAACGTAATATAGAATGGATTGAAGATAATTCGGAATTAAATCTCAAATATTTTTCGCGAATTCAAAACAAAACAAAAGCTGTAGCTTGGTTTGTGTCCAATTGTGCAGATAGAAGTGGGAGACGAGACTTCGTGTGGTTTTTATCAAGTGCCCTGTCTAATTATAAGCTCACTATAGATGTATACGGGAAGTGTGGGAACCATAAATGTTCCCTTGACAAAAAGGCGGAGTGTGATAAAATTATAGAGAGAGATTATTATTTTTATCTGGCAATGGAAAATTCTTTTGCGGATGATTATGTCACTGAGAAAGTGTTAACTGCAATGCAGCATTACGTAGTTCCTATTGTTTATGGTTCAGCAAATTATTCTAGGTAAGAAATAGAGTCAAAAGTATCTTTATTTTGGTCTCAAGTATCAAGTTGTTTTAATATTGAAATTTTGCAGGTTTCTTCCACCGGGTTCGTACATCGATGCTCGGGGTCAAAGCATTCCTTCTTTAGCTGCGACCATTGCTAGTCTCATCAGCTCACCAAAGCTCTACAGTAAATACTTCAGGTGGAAACAACATTACACTTACCACGACCCGACTGCCTCCGAAAATGTTTGTGCAATCTGCGCGGCTCTTCACAATAAAACGCTGATGGAAACGCCGTCCGTTTACAAGAATTTTCGGGCGTGGTGGAATCCCAAACATCGCGACAGATGCTGGTGGGTCGACGGCGATGATGAAATGGATGGTCTTTGATCTATCATTTTAAATGACCTATTACGAGCACTGTTAGAAGTGTGCTGTTGTATTTTTGTATTTAAATTGCCAAAGCTTCTTGAAGAGATGTTGTTAGAATGTAGGAATTGCACCATCTGTGCAGCGCTGTAAAGACATCTAATTCCTTGACTGTTATTGATATACCAGAGATGCCCATTACTGTTACAAGTAATTAAGTATTTTATGTGATTTAAAGTAAATTTTAAATATATTTTAATAATGAAACCAGACAATTGTTAACGAAATAATATAAGTTTAGTTTAAGACCTTTTATTGGAATGTCACTAAGTGATGAATAAAATCTGTGAATGTTTTAGAGCTGAAATAAGAAATATAAGAAAGAAGGTCGAGTGCTGAATAAACGTTACTCTTATAAATTTATAATGTAACGATATAAATTCCAATAATTCTTCCAAAGATAAAATTGTTATAAGTGTACAAAAAGTTTATGATAGGCGCGTAATTTAATTAGTTATAACTTCCTTTGATCTCTGATGTATGACTGGATAATATACATTAAAGACTATAGAATAACAATAAAAGAAAATAATTAAATATTGAATTTCATATGCTTGCACCAAGTAGTATGTGATGATATAATACTTATTGATAGTGTGATAGTTATTGTGGTTAAAATAATTCTATAATTTAATAAAATTAAGGGTTTAACTCGCCACGAATTGTTTCCCGGCCCGGTCCCGCCAATAGGATTGCCCACCACGAGGGACCAGGGACATTTCTGGCGAAACGTGGGTGTCATGCACCTCTGCCTACCCCTTCGGGGATACTTCGGTGATAATATACATTATGTATGCATAAATTGTTTGGACGCATAATTTTTATACATTGCTCTTTATATTTTTAAGTTAGTGTTGTTAGAATGTTTGTTATGTTATGTTTAAAGTGTTTTCCTAAATGATGTTATTGTTTTTTTATGTCGCCAAGCATTGTTATAGAATAATGGTCCATTTAGTTCACACGAGCTTAAATTATTGGATAATTAAATTATTTTTATTGTTTTAGCAAACAAATTCATGCGATGAATTCATATGTCTCTCTTCATAAAATGTATTTAACTGTGTGTCAACGAACTCACCCGGTAGAGCTTGCTTCCATAAAAATACTGTATTGTTTAAATGAATATATATCTATTTCTTTCAAGTTTGTTTGAGTGTATGTAACGCCTTAACTTTTTCAATTATAACTAAGTACTGTGATTCACATCAAATACAATTACATTTTTAATAAATCCTATGTTTTGTTAACGTCTATCTACTGTCTTTAAACTGAAAGATGATCCTTTATTTACATATTATATATTAATACAACTTTATCTACATACAAAAACATGAGATTATTACATCGAAACGCCTGTTATAATGTTACGAGGTCCAGGCAGATTTATGCCTAACTGTACATAGCTATGTGTTGCCATATTACTCGATCGGTTAAATAAGTTTTTTTTACTACTAACTGCCGCCGTGCGAAGAGGTTGTTCTAGATAACTCTCAATTAATTAAGAAATACTCGTATACCAAATTATTCTGAATTTTGTAACAATTTTAGATGCATTGTGCTTTACACCATATTGGGTAAGTGATATTGCTATTTTATAACAAGGGTGGTTGATTACGTAACTTGCAATATTTTATGATGCAACTTGATGTTGAACGCGACGTCGCGGTTACAATGGCTTTTTAACTATCCCACGGGAACCCTTTAATTTTCCGGAATTAAAAGAATCTAAGATGTTGACCAGTGATATATGGTATTACTTTTTTATTGTTCTGTGGGTATTACCATGCAAAATTTCATTGAAATCGGTCCAGCCATTTCGGAGATTACCGCGTCCAAACAGACAACGGGCGGAGAAACAAAAAAAAAAAAACATTTTTGGGTATTTTCCTTTTTACATCCCCGTGATTTGATTTTAAGCATTTTTGTTCTTTGTACAGAAATTCGACCTCTACAGTTTCATTATATGTATAGATATTCGAAAAATTTTTTGTTATGAAGTTGGTTGAATTGTTACTTAATTATAATACTTATGCGTTTTAGCAACAAGAGTTTGCCTTTTAAAGTAGAGCTAGACGAGCAAGAAGCTTCGTCAATATTAGTTCTGCAGCAATTAAAGTCTCTGTCACTACGCCTTAGGCCCGGCGCACATTATCGGCATCGGCACGGCTCAGGATTTTAGGTGATAAATAGCATCATATATTAACTTCATGGCAACTAAGTAGAAATTTCCATGAGATATGGCCGTAGTAACAAAAATACCGCTTCGGTATGCTTGAGGTGGCTGCATCGGCGGCCTTGAGGTTGCTTCGGGATACTTCGGCATCCTTCCGAAACACCCGGGGGTAGTTTCGACGATACGACATGTTTAAGGACGCTTCTTCATCCCTAAGAACATTGCAGCATGTCAAGCCAAGGCGTAGTTGCCGACAGTGTGCGCTTGCATGTAGGTATGCCGAAGGAATCTTTTCCTTGTCGATGCCGATAATGTGCGTCGGGCCTTAGAATACCGTGATCACGCTCGGCCCGTTTCCGGCGCTTAAAAATCTTTGTATAAAATGTATGCGAATGTGCCGATTGACCGGTTTACATTACATACATTTTTTTTACAATGAATATTTGATGCCTAAGTCGATTATCACACTGAAACGCACCTTGTGCATTATTGCGTGTTCTAACGTCGTTGTATAAAAGTAGCTCCTTTTGTAAAGAAAAAACGCACAATTTGATAAAAAAACGCACAATAAAAACGCATCATGTGGTTCACGCGCAAGACGCAAGGTATGGCACAGAGTGCGTGACTTTTCGAACTCCTTGTATGATGTGACCACCGGCTCTGACAGCCGTCGAAACGCATCTACGCGCGTTTAAACACGAACGAAGATGCGATTTACGCACCCGCAAGTACGCACGTGGAGGCGTTTGAAAACGCATCCACGCACAACGCTCGCTCGTCGTGTGGCTCAGTGTGTGAATCGCCTAAAACGTCCCCATGGTATGCTCCGGCGCAGTGGGCAAAACCTTGTATGGTTGAGAAAATAATTTTGTTGGTTGGTGTTCCCTTCTCCCCGCTTATTTAAGCGGAACACCTAGGTATGTGAAACATGTTTAATATTATAAAAAAAATATCGAAATAAAATTTTCAATGAAATTGTTCAATTTGTTTCATTGCGCCTAATAAATTATATAAATTATTATTTACCAAAGCAAATGGAAAAATCATCTCTTCCAAACCAGACTTTCTTCCGGAAGTTCTTTCGGAAGAAGTACTCTTACTCTTTTTAAATGCTTCGCACTCATTACCACCCTACATCTGATGAGAAGGATACATGTGCTACCTTAACCCGCTATGTGACGGAGGATCTCCGTGATATCAGCCTAGACCAAATCAAGGCGGCTATTGCGCAACTTATAAATGGAAAATTGCGAGCGGTGGCGCGCATTTGGGAAGGTTTATGTCCAGCAGTGGACAGGAGTGGGCTGATGATGGTGAATAAACTATTGTTACATTGTATTTTTCTCATTATTTCGACCCCAGATCATGTACTAGAAAAAATATCGCTGAGGTGTACTCCACGAGTAAATTTTGTACATCACATCACTTGTCTTTTTAACACGTTCAGAATAAGACAAGATAGAAAATTTTATACAAGATTATTCAAATATTGGGTCCTTACCTATGAAATTGGTGTTTTTCTTCTCTCTTAGTATTTTGTTGGTAACTATTAAGTTTCAGAGTATTCTTAAAAAATAATTACCTCCTCTAAAAAAAAAAAAAGAAAAGGTTTTTGGCGGCATTCAACTATGGCGGACGTGATTTTTATTTCGATGATTATAATGTTGTACGGAGTGGATATTGTTACGTAAAATCAGTGTAGTTTTGTGTAATAAGTGTCTGTGATGATGTGCAATATGGAGGATTATCGAAATAAACGTCAAGTGGTGTGAAAAGTGATGAGTTTTTTATCGTGGTAATCCACCTCATCCAAGTAGCACCACAGTGTCTGCCATCGATCGTTTGACGCCAAACTCTCCCAAGATGCATTGAAATGCATTACACTAGCATTTCAATGCAAACTATTGAAGATATATATATATTGCAGACATGGCTGTATGGGCTCTGTTCCCTTTGCCTTCCCTACATGGGAGAATTTTACAACAACAAAAAAAAAAAATTACCTCCTCTAAAAATAGACCATATTTTCGAACTCTTTTGATTTGTTTTGATAATTCGTTGTAAGTTTTATTGTGTTAAAATTGGACACGGAGACAACTCCTTTTCAGTGCCTTCCGAATACATAATTTGATTTGCATTCACATAAAAAAAAAATTAAGAAGTGTGATATCACACATATAGCCAAAAGATACATGCCAAATATTTGGATTTGTCGTTGTGAAAACTGAAAAAATGTTAGTATGGAAAATGCAGAGTTCCCCAAAATCTCCATACAAAACGCCAATATCATATGTAAGGACCTAATATTTAGTAGCAGTTGAGTAGTAGCATCGCTTTGGTTTTCGATTTTGAAAACGAGACTACTTTCGCGCTGGTCTGTCCTTGGATGTACAGTTAACTTCTTCTGAACGGCACGTTAAGAAGCGATTGAGGAATCGTTATTGCAACCATTTCTACCATAGAATAGATGAGAGTAATTAGAAATCGTAAGTGGGCGTGTCTCCGTGCGCCACTCATATGATATAGGATCTTTCCCATTAAAAATTTGAAAGCATTCAATGGAACATGCCCGGTCCGAACTCTCATACACAATACTAATTCTTTCCGTTCGACCGATTCGAATAGTGTCTTTTCCAAACAAAACAATTCATTGGCAAAAACCATTATAATAAAGATAACGTAGTGATGTTTACTAATTCTTCAGTCGATATTTTCTTAAAGTGTAAAGTCGCGTACACAACTAAGCAGTATTTTAAATATTTTTTTAAAAGTCTTCATCTTGGTTATTATGCGTCAGGATAGGTGCTTAGCACCATAATAATATTGGGTTCTTACCTATGAAATTGGTGTTCTTATTCTGTCTTAGCAATTTGTCCGTAACTATTAAGTTTCAGAACATTCTTATAAAATAATTGCCTCTTCTAAAAATAAACCATATATTTGAGCTCGTATTATTTAATTTGATATTTTTTTGTAAGTTTAATTGTGTTAAAATTAGACACAAAGACAATTATTTTTAACTGCCTCCCGAATACATCATTTGATTTGCATTAACATAAAAACGATGAATAATCTTTATCAAGCGTGTTCACACACATATTGCTAAAGCTTCTCTAATAGTACATGCCAAATATTATTATCTCTGGATTTGTCGTTGTGAAGAAAACTGATAAAATGTTAGTATGTAAAATGCAGACATCCCCAAAATCTCCATACAAAACACCAATTTCATTGGTAAGGACCTAATATTATATTGCTGTCTTATTTAATAATATTTTTTGCTAGCTTTACCACGACCACTAAATATTGCTTACATGCACAAAAACGGGTACGCCCTAACAGGCTGTCAAGTTTTTCTATAGGCTCTCAATTTTTTAATATTATATATAGTTTATTTGTGGATACACAGATACAGGAAGATCAGGTTTGGAGAAACCACAATATGAACTGACGATCTGGTGAAGGTTGTAAGTCACTTGATGATGGCAGCGCAGGACTCATTGTTATGAAAATCCGCAGTGGAGGCCATTGTCCAGCAGTGGATGTTTCTCTGCTGACTTGATGCTGATTATGGCTAATTCTATGAGTACTGTAAAATTTGCCCAAAAATAGCAAATCTAACTCAAGAGAAAAAACGATAACAAAATAAACGATACCTGCATCACAGTGTACCGAAGGCTTTAGAAATCTCTAAACACTTTTACGTATTGTAAAAATAAAGAATAAATCAGTTTAGTCTTTATTACTTAACCAATTGCCGGCGTGAGTTCTTTTATTAATGTGGATATCTTTCTGTGAGGTACATATCGAATAGGATATCCTATAGGCACATTTTAAGGGAATAAATTTTTTATCCATTTTCATAAATGCGTTACGTAAAATTACTTAATTAGATATTCAGGAAAACAGATAGCTTCGGAATGGAGCTTGTGTTTATGTTGCTATGGGTATCAAAAGACTGCGATCCATTCTGTTTCCCACGTAATAATATAATATACAGACCAAATTGTAGACACAAAAACTGCTTCATTACAAGGGATCGTGAGTACGTCGGAAGTGACATTCACAAATTTGATGCTGTGGCGTTCAATGGAAAAGACTTGGATCTAGTCGACTTCAGTTTTTATTCGAATCGATCAGTTCATCAGAAATTTATCTACGTGATGACTGAATCATCCTCATACTACCCAGTATACGACAAGAGATTTGACGTGTTTTTCAATTGGACAATGACCTACAGACTGGATTCAGTTATCCCGTTTCGTTACTTTGAGATAAAAGATGAAAACGGTACTTTGGTAGGCCCGCAGCCTTATATGCACTGGGAAAGGTATAAAAGAGATATTTATACAGATCAAGATGTAGTCAAACATGTCCAAAATAAAACCAAAGCAGCCGCTTGGTTTTTATCTAAATAGTCCAGTCAAAATAATTTAAAAGTCACATTAAATCCTACACACAAAATTTATTTTTCTGAGCATTCTTTGCGGAATTTGGAAGTCCACCTTGCAGTTTTCCCCTCTCCCCCTGTTGAGCGTTGTAAGGAAACGGGCCCAAAACCCTCGTTCCCTATAACTCCTGCAAATAAAATTCTACAGTGGAGATTTAAGTAGGATTTAATTTGTTTAACTATCCTTAGCTTTAGACTCAAAAATCACCATAAAATTTTTGGAGCTTTCGGAGAAAAACAATTTTGAAGGTTTTTTTTTCTTTAAGCTCCTAAAATGCAAGTTAAAAAATCGTACTTTTGGTGAAAATTTCAGAATATATTCCTAATGTATATCCGAATGCCTTAGTAAGTTTTCACCCCGGTGACTAAAGAAAAACTAATTAATTTTATGTTTTTTCTCTTTTTTATGCTGTACATAATTGGTACATTAATTCTACACAAATTTTTTTTGGGTTTCTACAATTATCACCTTAATAAGCATGCGCCACAAAAAAGTCACCCTTTTTCATGAAGAGCTTTCCATGAAATTTTACTTTATGCAAATTTCATAGGTGTTACTCATTCCCCGTCGCCCGCATCTCACTGAGTTTGAATATGTTATAAATATCGCTTGCCTCTCAATGCGCTCTTTGCATGCAAAAGTCTCGCCCTTGTTAATATTTTTGGCGAAATGTGCGTGACACCTCTGCCTATCCCCTCGGGGATAAAGGCCTGATGGTATGTGAATTGCTTAGAATTATTTAAAAATACTTCGATTACGCGAACTCAGAGTAAATTAAGTAAAAACGACTATCCAGACAATATTTTTAAAGTATTTTTAAAAATTATTATTATTATTTTATTACTTACTTACTTATTTTCGCACTTCTTAAGTAAAAAATGGGTATAAAGACAAAAATCTGATCGTTACCGATTACTGGTGTTGACAGAAAATGCCCTGTATAATGTATATAATATTTGCCTGTGCATAGTTTTAAATAAAATTTTAATTTTAGTTTATGAAATTTTACAATAAATAAAACTTCGAAAATTAAATTTGAAGATATTGCAATTTACGAGTACGCTACAATCATTTGAATTAATATTCTATCTTAGGGCAATAAGAGTGAAGCCAACCGCAGTCATAAAATGCAACAATATGACATAGAAGTTTATGCACAAGATTTCAGTGAGTCGCCTACAAGCTAATTTTTTTTATTATATTGAATTTAATGTATTGGTCATTAGTTTCTTTATCGCAATCACGTATACAAGGCCGTGTCAATAAACACGTTTATTGTATAAAAAAAACAATAAAACTAACAACAAATTATATAACGATAGAACTATACATACATACATACAATCACGCCAGTAATCCCCCCCGCCTGTATCTATATTACGGCTTTATCCATTTTACTGCGACATATATACAGCAACGATATTTATGTCTTAATAATGATTCCTGCCCGTTTTGTAAAAATAGTATTTTAAACAATTGCAAACAAATTCGGAAATCTTAAAGCTCTTTGATTCTGATAAACCCGTTTGTTATAATTTGGAGAATCTACTTTGAAATATAGGTGTTTCGTTTTTTTTTATTATACACATTAAAGTATCTTATATTGTCAACAATTGAGAAAATATAGAAAAACAAAAAAATTTTCATGTTCCATAAAAATTCTAAATCTTAATAAATATGGATTATAAAACGCTGGTAATATCGACACTGTACCAGTAACCGTAATTTTTTAGAAAACAATGTACATATTTTTTTCTTCCAATAGCAAAATTTTAATTTTTAATATTTACTTATAATATTGGGTCCTTACCTATGAAATTGGTGTTTTTATTCTGTCTTAACAATTTGTCCGTAACTATTAAGTTTCAGAACATTCTTATAAAATAATTGCCTCTTCTAAAAATATACCATATATTTGAGCTCGTATTATTTAATTTGATAATTTTTTATAAGTTTAATTGTGTTAAAATTAGACACAAAGACAATTATTTTTAACTGGCTCCCGAATACATCATTTGATTTGCATTAACATAAAAACAATGAATAATTTTTATCAAGCGTGTTCACACACATATTGCTAAAGCTTGTCTAATGATACATGCCAAATATTATTATCTCTGGATTTGTCTGTTAGTATGTAAAATGCAGACATCCCCAAAATCTCCATACAAAACACCAATTTCATAGGTAAGGACCTAATATTATAGGTACGAACTTTTAATATAAAAATAATAAAATAAAACTTGAAGGGGCTTTTGCTTGATTTTGATTGATGACCATAAAAAATAGGTAATTTTAATATTTATTATATGGCAATAGTAACACAGTTAGAAATGTTCAAAGTCTTTCCAGTTTATTAATTCTATAATCTACAATGACGGACTCATAAACTGCATCAAAGTTCAGGATTACTTTAAAATGAATTTTTAAAATAAATATACAAACTTTTTAGATTAAATTATATAAATATGGAAAGACTGGCTCTTAATCTAAAAAAAAAAGGAAAATTTTAAAATTGAACTGCAGTAAAACAAATGAATATAGGCGGGAAAAGAAAATTTACTCATAGTATCAGATTTGCGTGTTATTTATAGCAAAGTTTTAAATTGACTCTCATTGATTTTTTATTCTTTTGTCAATTGAATTATTGTTACCAGCAGAATTATTTGGTTTATTTTTTACCTCATCGAGAGTTTTTGAATCATAATATGGATGCTTCGTCCGAACAAGCGGCTCAAATTGTAGCATTGGTGCGGGAGGGCTTGGATCAACGAACGATTGGTAGAAATTTAAATTTAAACCAGTCTACGGTTTCTAGAATATACAGAAGGTTTGTGGAGACAGGTTCTTACAGAAGGAGACGTGGTACAGGCAGGACTCGAGCAACCACAGGTCGTGATGACCGATTTATTGTTATAACTTCCCTGCGAAATCGTTTCTTCACGTCAGTTTAAATAAAAAACAGAGCTTAATGAAGTGCGTGGAGTAAACGTGAGTGCATGAACAATAAGAAGAAGGTAAAAGGAAGCGGATATCACCCCTTTTAGACCAGAAAATGGTCCAAAGTTGTCTGTAGTTCACAGACAAGGTCGCTTAAGATTTGCGCATGATCACCTGAATTGGACAGAAGAGCAATGGGCCTCCGTATTGTTCACGGACAAGTGTAGAATATGTTTATATGGTGCAGATGGTCGCAGAAGAGTCTATCGTCGCGGGGAGCGATATGCTCAAAGTTGCATTGAGGAGCGTGTTCCTTTTGGAGGCGGTTCCTGTATGGTCTGGGGTGGCATATCATATTGTGTTCATAGACATGGTCCGTCAAAACGGTAATAGAGGGGGTTTGACTGCACATCGCTACATAACAGAGATCTTAGAAGATCACGTGGTGCCTTACATGGGATTCATAGGCGAAAATTTTGCTTTAATGCAGGATAATGCCCGGCCGCACGGTGCTGCACAAGTTCAACAATATTGCGAAGAGGTTGGGATACGTACAATGAATTGGCCAGCACGCAGCTCGGATCTTAATCTCATTGAGCATGTATGGGACAATTTGAAAAGAGCTGTATATGCGAGAAACCCTTTGTCCACGACAGACAGCACTTTCAGAAGATTGGGACAATATTCCGCATGATCTATTAATAACCCTTATAAAATCTATGCGGAACCGATAAGAATCCGTAATAAGGGCACGTGAAGGTAATACACCTTATTAAAACACAAATAAACCCTTCCATAAAGTTTGTGTTTATTGTTAAAACCAATTTCCAAAAAAAAAAATCTTTAAATTTTTGTATTTTCTTCAAAAAGTCTTAAGGTCCTTTCCAGTACCCAAACTTAAACTTAAGGGTATAGTTATAGTTATTTCAAAGTCGTCTATTACATTGATGCAGTTCATGTGTCCGTCAGTTTATATTGAAAACTTCCAAAGTTGCTGGTAATTTTGGAAGTTATTAAGAAAACTTCCGATAGTTTTCCTGACATATTTAAAAAATTAGGAAACATTCCAATGTTTTCACGTCTAATTATAATCGTCATTATAAGAATATTGTTTTCATAATAATAATAATAAAATCTTTAAACTGCTCCATTCATCCTGTGTGATTTTCATGATGTTAAATGAAAAGTATGAGCGCAAAATACTAAATGTGTAGAAATATATTAAAATTGTCACAAAACTTTTTTGAAGTATTCGGTGTAGTAGGCGGGGGGCCATCTAAAAAGATTTTTTTGACAGCCGGGTCTTAAGAAATCGGTTCGACCCTAGATGTGTGTATCAGCTTTGGATGTTTTTGTATTAAACTTGTAATTTCTCGGTAAAATTATTAATTAATTCCTGTTACTAAAATATACACACTTACTTTACCTTAAACTGAAAAAATATTTTATATTTATCCACTAAGCTAAATATCTAACTCATTTTGAGAAAAATTAAATTTATTTGTACATACAAAATTCTTTATTTCGTAATTTTTTATTTGAAATAATGCACACATAAACCTGGTTATTGAATCCGCAACAATATTTACATTTTATCACATGTCTTATAAGTAGTCGCGCCATTCCCCGCCCACCCATTGAATTTTGCATATAAGAAAAAATGCTCCAATAATTCCTTGGGGATTTTTAAAAATTTAATATCTAATAAATTAAGACAATACATGCCGAAAAACTCTTTAGTGTAGAATTAATGCGCGGGGTCCAAAAACACAAAAATGTTCATAAAAAAAAAACTATTGAAGTCACCATGGTGAATATTTCTATTAATACTTGTAGACATATAAGTCATATTATAATGTAAAATCACCCTTTGTTTATTTTTTGTTTTGTTGTTATTCTTGTTTTTTCTTTACATATTTTTTTTTCCAAACCCTTTGCCACCACGGGGGTGACTTTTTAAATATCGTGTTTATTGAATAAAAGGAACACTTACATAAAAAATCACCCATGTAGAATTTAATGTTTTTATGATAGACGTGCTATAAGTTTAAAACCTTTTTTTTTTAATAAGCTCCAATAAAATTTTGGGGAAAACTAAAAAATTATTATTGCATTCTTATTTCTAATCAATAATTAAAATAAATTTCACTGTAGGAATTAATGTGATTTTTTCGAACAAACGAATTTTCCTTGCCTAGACTAAAATGGGACACTAAAAGCGGAAGAGAAGAGTATGCGAAGGGTTTGAGCGAAGCTCTAATTGAGAAAAGTCATGAAATAGACATTTTTGGTAAATGCGATCCTTTGAACTTTGGTGAAAATTGTAGTAAACAAGCGGAAGTTTTGGAGAGAGATTACTTTTTCTATCTGGCTTTCGAGGATGCTCTTTCCGAGGATTACGTCACAGACTCGGTACTGAATGCCGTTCAACATTACGCTGTTCCTATAGTGTATGGAGGAGCTAATTATACCAGGTAAGACTATTGTTCTTCCTGACCATTTCCACTTTGAGTAGTGACGGTGTCTTGCTCTTTAATTCTCCTCTGTCATTCGGCAATTTATAAGACTATTGCTTTATGGTTATCTTTTCATTTGAAATAAAAAATAATATAAATGCTTGTTAATGATTATTTTTTGTTTAAATTTAAATTAAATGGTAGGTACCTACGAGCACTTAACGGAGTTCGTCGTAACAGGGACATGCCCCTGAGAAACGTAGGACTAAAATAAATTAAAAAATTAAAAACAAATCTGAGTTAATTTGATAATGATAGATTTAATTTAAAACTAGTTTTGCTCGCTATACGTACGTTGGATGGGCCACTCTGAAAAGCAACATTCGAAGCAATTACCTACTGCGAAAGCAGTCAACCATCGTTTTCGGATCGTTGTAGACCTTCGAAGGTCTACCATGAAATTCTATAAAACAAAGTCATTTGCTTAGATAGATCCTATTTAAGAGCTTGATTTATAATTTTGATTATAATATACAGCGTGGATTTTTGAGGTGAGTCAAAACAATTTTTTTTATTCCTATCGATCCTGTTTCATACAAAGATCAAAAGACTCTATAGGGCCATTTAAGGTATGAGTACTAGAAATGACAGAAATCGCCAAAAGCTTTTCTCATACATTTTGTATGGAAAATCCTCGGATCCTATTTCTTACGGTGATCTTTCTATGAATTCTATTTAATGCTTTCAGGGGAACTGGAATTTGAAATAAAAACTAAATTAAATAATGTTAAAATAAAACCTTACCATTTTTTTTGCTCACTGTAACTTTTTTCCAAAATCTGTGAACGCACATCAGAATATCTTAAAAAGTTATGGATGGTTGCCTAACAAAGTTGTCCTGTAACTATAATAGTTCATGTTCCTGCCCTTCCAATCCCATCTCAAAAATCCATGGTACCTAGAAGAATAGAAGACAATAAATAAAAATGCATATTTTCAGATTTCTACCGCCAGGTTCGTACTTCAACGCGCGGGACTACATGGCTACGCAACTAGCAGACATTATGCTTGAAATTATGCAAAACACCACTAGATACGAGGAGTTCTTTCAATGGAGGTCTTCTTACACCTTCGATAGTTACGAGAAATGGCGACACATTTGCGATATTTGCGATGCACTCAACGATGAAGTGAAACTCAAAAGAAGATTTGGCTATCGCAGGTTCAGGTTGTGGTGGAACGAATGTGATGAGAGGTTCTTGAAATTCTTTAATATCTCTACTTGTCCTCAAAGGTGGAAAGTGAGGAGTTGCAACGGTTTTAACAGGAATGGGACTGGTATGTGCGATTGCTAGACACCAAGCGTGAACCAAACCAGTGGTAACGAACGACAAGATTTGACGACAAGACCATTTGGCCATTAAAGTCACTAAAACACTGCCTCATATTGATCCAGCATCTATTTTCACTCATTTCTTTCCATAAATGAACATTGTATTTATTGCTTGAAACAAAAGCATTGTGCACACTGGTTGCTGTTTTTTGTCGTACCAGCTACCCTTGCCTACAACTGCACTCCACTGTTATATAACATAATTTAGGAAGGATTCATTTGTCTGTTCATTTTATTAAAAGAAAGTCATAAAATAAATAAATATCTTCAGACATTCTGACCTATCAACTAGCCCCATTTTAAACAACTAATTAAATATATCTTTCCCTTCATTCGATATAACTTCGTCCTCGTAGAATATTTACTTTGAGATAGTTTGATGGTATGTAGCCTATAGCCTTCCTCTATAAATAGGCTATTCATCACTGAGAGACTTTTTTCCAATTGGAACAGTAGCCTCTATTGGTGGAATTGTAAATTAACTCCTAGTCTAATTAGATGCAAAGTTCATAGTGGCGTAAATTTGTTCTTAATTTTTCTGGGAGGCGTTATTTAAATGTTTGTAACTTTCGTTCCCGTTTCCATGGGAATATCGGGATAAAAGGTAGCCTATGTCCTTTCTCAGGTTTTAGACTATCTGTGTACCAAATTTCGGTTAAATTGGTTCAGTGGTTTTGTTGTGAAAGTAAGACAAACAGACAGACAGAGTTACGCATTTATAATATTAGTATCGATATTTTCGCCTCGCTCTGTATCTTAAGATACATAAATGAAAAAACATAAATTATAGCTCTGTCCGTAAACTGATTAATACATTGAAATAAATAAATTCTCTCAAAATTGTTCAAAAGAAACAGCTGAAGATAGGAGGTCTTTGGCAGAGAAGATAACATTAAAACTAAAATAAAAGCCGCAACACCGCACCGGTCAGAGCGCTCACTGGAAGTTTTGCACGAGTTAATTAGAAAAGTTCACCACACACGGCGCGTGAGAAGAATGCTTATTTCTTTAGTTTTTCTTTTAGATATGAAGGGACTCGATTTTGTTCAAGGTTCAATGCGGTAGAGAATAATAATATCTTCTTATGTCTTCTAAGTCTTCTAATCTGGTGTGATGATGATGGTGTAGGTACAGTCAACTCCAAAAATATGTCACCACTTTTGACAGTAAATTACTCTTATTAGAAGGAAATAAAGATTGTCATCTCTAATTTGTATACATATTTTTGTACTCGACTGTACGAGCCTATGTTATACCCAAGCTAGGCACAGGCATTCCTTTAATGACAAACACTCGAGGAGTATGGACCATAGCATTTATTTATTTAATTATTTCATCTTTCATGTCCATTACAAAAAGAAAATGTACACATGGCGGACTTAACGACTAATATCGCTCTCTAACAGTCAACCATCAGGCAAAGCAGAGATCTGGTGGCGGCTTAATAAAATTAACATATGCATCAATTTAATATTAAATAAAATTACATGTTACTAGATATATACGCAATATATAACTACATAAATAGTTAAATAAATAATAATATATAAGAAGCATATAGAAGATAGCATTATCACTAAACGAAACGGTTCCAATAAAGACCAATGGCTTAACGTGCCTTCTGGAGTACGGTGAATCTCTAAATTACAATGTTTTGGCCACCCATCAAAAGACTGACCATAGCGAAGTAGTTTTGCTTTCAAAATCGAAAGCCAATGCATAGTAATCACTGCGCCAACGAGTCCTCCTTATCAACCGTATAGAATCATAAAAATTGTTTTGCTTTTTGCTGACCACTGATTTTGCTAGATGAACGAATCACGAGGTATATTATTGTATAATGTTATATTATGTATCGGTAGTTGGGACGGACGGGGCACTACTCGTTCGAGGCCGCGGGAAACGCGGGTTCGATCCCACCGTCTGTACGCTGATAAAACTTATGTACAATTCATTGCGAATATCGCTTGCCTCACATTGTGCCCGGTGCATGGCAACAGGCTCACCACCTGTTAGATGGTGACCTAACATATCTGGTAAATGTGGGTGTTTAACACCATTGCCTACTCCTTCGGGGAAAGAGGCGTGATGGTATGTACGAGGTGTGTTCAAAAAGTATCGCGAATTTTGAATTTTCGCTGGTTACGTATATTCGAATTTCGATTTTTTTGTGGCGTTATGTTGGTACTCATGTCTCTCACTTATGCCGACAAGCTCGGCCATTTTGAATGTTCACTTAATTGTTGACAGCTGCTTTGCTTGCACGTGTTTTAGATCGTCTTAGATTTTTACCTATTCAAAAAATGGATCAAAGAACCTGTATCAAATTTTGTGTGAAAAACGAAATTAAGTGCGCGGATTCATTCCGAATGTTGACTGTTGCATACGGAGAAGCTACCTTGGACCAAGGCAACGTTTATCGGTGGTACAAAATGTTCTCAGAAGGCCGAGAAGATGTGAACGACGAAGAGCGTGCCGGACGCCCGAGCACTTCAACAACAGACGAAAAAATTAATGAAGTGGAGAAAATGGTATTGGCCAATCGTCGAATCACCGTTAGAGAACTTGCTGAGGACCTAAACATATCGATTAGCTCGTGCCATTCGATTTTTATCAATGAATTGGGCATGAGACGGGTCGCCACGATAACGCCCCTGCTCACACATCGTTGCTTGTGCGCGACTTTTTGGCCAAAAACAACAAACTAATGATGCCGCAGCTACCGTATTCCCCAGATCTGGCCCCCTGTGACTTTTTCTTGTTCCCTAAACCGAAGAGGCCCATGAAAGGACGACGTAACGCTACGCTTGACGAGATAAAGACGGCATCGAAGGAGGAGCTGAACAACTAAAAAAAAATGATTTTTTGAAGTGCTTCGAAGATTGGAAAAACCGTTGGCACAAGTGTATAATATCTCATGGGGATTACTTTGAATGGGACAAAATAGATATTCATGAATAAATAAATAATTTTTGAAAAAACACAAAATTCGCGATACTTTTTGAACACACCTCGTATATATATATATATACACTCTTTATTGCAATTGAAAAATTTTACAACTTCATGGTAAAAACAATGTTTGCAAGGGAGGACTTATTCACTAATAGGAATGTCTTCCAGTCAACCCATTAAAGACAGTAATAGCAGTTATAAGTAGGCGACGAAAATGCAACAAGAATTGTGCCAATGTTAAATGAACTACATATACTAAATATAATACATAAAAATATTTTAATAAATACTTATATACATACATATTGATATATTAATAGATGAATACAAAATGATGAAAGAAAAAGCAATGTATAGATTAATCAGTTATTTGTGATAAATAATAGTGCTTATGTCTGGTTTTGAATGAAGATGTTGATGGACTCTCCTGGATAGAGGCTCGGAGACAGTTCCACATTATGTATGTTCCACATTGTGTATGTATGTATGTTATATTAAAAGTATCTAGTGTACTGATTGAAGCTGAATAGATGAAATGTTGTAAACCTACTTAAAAAAAATAATATTTTTGTGAAATCACATCATTAAGTGATGTGAAGTCGTCCAAACAATCGCTCGTTTCTTCTTGAAAAACTAATTCACATAGTCTATTAGAATGTACATAAATTTTCTGACTTTTCTGATATAAATAATTTGCAAAGACCTGTGTCTTCAGAATAAATTAGAATGATAGTAACTAAGAACTCGTAGTTATGAGCTAAAATTCGCTTTTCGTTAAAAGGCCATTATGGATTTTTTATCGATACTCACCATACTCTATCGCCGTGCTCTTCGCATACACATTTACGAGGTACGAATAGGCTGTTTAGAGGGGTGCCTCCGATAAAAATATCTCGATAGGAGCCCAGAGTGCCTATCGCTCGGTGATGTCATTACGCAGGCCCTGGGGCGTACGCACAGAGATGGGAGAAAAATTGGAGAAGGAACTTAAATAAATCTCATCCATACGAGTACTACTAATATTATAAATGCGAAAGAAACTCTCAAACTCAAAGTCATTTAATCAAATTGGTATCATCAAATACACTTTTGACAAGTCAAAACAAAATGAATTATAAGTAAGTATCCTAAAATTGACAATACCACTACTTTTTGTTCACTACCGGGAGGCCTTGTCTAGAGAAGATACAGGCAAGAAACTCTGCAAGGGTTCCATCCTCCCTTTACATTAATATGTTCTACAACCTAATAAAATTTACTTGTATTATACAATACCCTTAGTCACAAATGTCAAAATTGAATTGGAAGGAAAATACTCCAAAAGCGACGTATCAATATATACAAGTGATTGTAATAGTTGTAATGTCTATTCGGAACACTCTTCTGGCCAAAACAAAACTCTGCCTGTCTGTCTAGCTTTCACGTCGAAAATACTGAACCAATTTAACCGAAATTTGGTACACAGTTAGATTAGAGCCTGAGAAAGCACATATAGGCTACCTTTTATCCCGATATTCCCATGGGAACGGATGCCATGCGGGTCGATGTTAAAAAATTTAAATAACGCCTCCCAGAAAAATTAAGGGCAAATTTACGCCACTATGAATTTTGCTTCTTATAATAGAGTAGGAGTAAATTTTCAATTGCACCATTTGAGGCTACTGTTCCAATTTGAAAAATGTTTCAGTGTTGAATGGCCTATTTATTGAGGAAGGCTATAGGCTACATGCCATCACACTATCTCAAAGATGTTGCGGTCAGTTTTTATAAAACCTTTTAACACATTTTGTCTGTTGTTTTTATGTATTTTTTATATGACTGTCGTTGTCTTTTTATTATTACGTTTGCGTTTTTGTCGTTTTTTGTGTTGGAGCAAAATATAGCAAGTCTTAAAATATCTCTCGTTTCATTGCTAAGAGTTCCAACACACACGTATTCGTCCTTAACAGTAACTATTCTACTCGGACGGACAAAAGCTAGTTAAAAATATATCTTCCCGGTATCTGCCTCCTAAGGTTCAAATATCACCAAGATGGCAGTGAAGTGGCGAGCAGCTTGTGTTGTTTATTTTCACACGTTATCTTCATAACTACAATACATAGTCATCGTTACCAGCTTATGTATGTCGCACTGCTGGGCACAGGCCTCCCAATATGGAGAAGCACATGAGGATTACGCGTCCCGTAATAATAATAACACCACCATTCTAGCTCAAGTGTATTGGTAGCAATAGCGACAGGGACCAACGGCGAACGTACTTTCTGGAAGCACGATGGGCAGCAAACAAATATTTTGTAAGCAATAAAATTTGTTAAGCGGCAAAATAATTTTTTGGTCAGCAGAGTAATTACGCAGCAAGATAATTATTTGGGCAGCAATATAATATGTTTTACCAGAAATCTAGAAAAAGGATCAATGAAGTATCAAGCAATTCCTAGGTAATGTATTTTGATAGATATTACATTAAGGTTATTTTTTTTATTATATTTCTGTCATCAAAACATATTTTAAACAATTTGGCAGCAGAGAAAATTTTAGTTGCTGCCCAATTAGTTATTTTGCTGATAAATTCCAAAATATCGGCTGCCCATTAGTTGCTGGCCAATCAGAATATTAACTGACCAATTGTTTTTCTTTTGGGGACCAAATTTAGAATATTTTGCTGACCGTTGAAATGTCAATTAGGGATGGTTTTAGTTATGTACGTACTTTTTTATATAATGCCACTTAGAATAAGATTTTGAGTTTACGGTGTATTCTCCTTTATTCATAGATTCGTGTACGCATCCCCCAATACAAAGAGGTCGTAAGTAGATTTGTGGAGCGAAGCGCTCAGGGCTGGTACTCGCTCAATTACCGAGGTGTGTGTCTAAGACAGTTAGGGTTTTCGCGAAAATGCCGAAGAATAAGTGGGATAAGGCGGCTTTCTATTAGGGAACGGAAGGAAGAAATAAAAATATACTTTTATTAGTGCAGGAACTTTCTAATATTGAACTGAGTACATACGAAATAAATATATTTTTAGACGCCCTTCGTGGTCGAAAGGTATGTAAGCCGGTCTCAAGGCGTTGCCATCTAGCGAGCCAACATTAAAGTTGTAATCTACGGCTGTATTTAGTAGTCATTGACTCGTGACTTATGACTATTTTATACCGAGCGTAAAGAGATCATCGAGCAGAACGAAGGTTCCACTCCAGCGAGGTGTGAGACAGGGCTACGTAATATCGCCGAAACTATTCACTATGGGCTATTTGAAAATTCCGAAGAATAAGTGGGATAAGGAGGCTTTCTATTCACAGCTGCGTTGGAAGTTTGAGCTTCTGGACTGGGAAGGACATGACATCAACATAAACAGCGAGTACACGACTTCCCTTCGTTTCGCTGATGATATCGTGCTTGACGATTTTTTCAGAATATTTATATGTGTTTATCTATTAAATATATTTATCCGTCATCTAGTATCCGTAACACAAGCAACATTAAATTTAGTTGCTTAAAATGGGACTAGTTGATAGGTGTGAATGTATGAAGATATTTATTTATTTATTTAAAGTGGGCCCTTAAAAAAAGAATAAAACAATGAAAAAAGAGACGGCTAATTCAAAAACAGAAACAAAGAGAAAAGGCCAGAGAAGAGCGCAATAACAGCAAAGAGTCGCTAATACTGATATAGCGCCTCGTTACATATTTATGCATGCTTAGATAAAATCCAGATCAAGACAAATAGGTGTTTAAGTTATAATAATTTCATCGATATTTGTTTTCTGTTGGGATCGAGCGCGACCTCCGATGCGAAAGCAGGTATACCTACACTGAGATTTTAAATTCTAAAATTCGCGATCTTTAGCCAAACTACATAATTTATTCTGTTGTATTAAAGGTTCATGCTTTTGAAATCTACCCAAAATACTCACTTTAAATATATTCTGATCGATCAAATGTGATTTAAAAAAGTTCATGAAAACGATTTACGCGAGGCGTACAAATAAAAACCGCGCTCTTCGACGGGACTTTTATCTTTTCCACGCGGGAATGCGAGTCTATTGACCGGAAATAGTAGTGTTCGGTATTTACAACTTCCGACAGGGGTAGCGGGAAAACAATTAATAACTTTTATCGCTTCCTGCGTCGGCAACTCGGTCAATTAGCACTGCAATAAAAATCTCCACGGCTGATTGGGCACGTCGGGTTGTATGTAACACACGACCTGTCAGTGGCAGGTTTTTAGTAGCTTTATGTAATAAGAGTAAGAAACCTGCTGTGACTTTGCTGTTTACATTTTCTTTTGACTATATTAATATTATAAATGCGAAAGTCACTCTATCTGTCTGTCTCGCTTTAACGTCAAAACTGATGAACCAAATTAACTGAAATTTGGTACACATACAGTCTAGAACCTGAGGAAAGACATAGGCAACCTTTTTTTTCTACCCTCTATCCCCACCCCATGGGAACGGATGCCATGCGGTGTTCCGGTGTTCGTGAACGATAGATGTTTCTATTGTCTGTTTTCTGACCGTTGAGAGAAAGGAGGAGAAATTGAAGAAAAGTCACGTCAACTGTAGTGAAATGTCGTCAAAAAAGTCGCGTTTTTTTTTACAAATTTTTGAAAGTCCATATCGAAATATCGGTGTAAGATAGGATAATCACTTATTTCATAGAATATGGTAGTACATACATAATGTTGATGGTAATTACAATATTGGAACACATATTCTACCCGAATAAACCATGAACTACCCAAGTACTTAATGGGGCTTATTATTATTTATAAAATAAAAGGCCAAATTAGGTGACAAAATGTGTATCTTTAAAAATGAACCTAAAAATATATATATCATCTCAGCAGTATCTTAATAGCGCGATTCAAGCTTGTTCGCAATTTACATTATTTACACAGCGATTGTTAACAGCGCTATCTAGTGGCGGACTCACGAACTAAGCATTCTATACAAAGGGTTATACACTACCGTTTCGCACGGCATAGAAAAATCGCTCGCAATCGCTGTATTGTTTTAGTGATCCCGCCAGCTGCACTGGAATGACCATTTCATGCCATTCTACAAGGGACAGTAATTTTGATTAGTAGTTAGGTTAACCAAATGGTATAAATATTAATAGTGGCGTAAATATCAATTTTACCACTATACGTTGCCAGATCTCAACATAACATATCAGCACGCTTTTCCCCGGGGTAGGTAGAGGTGTTAAACACCCACATTTCGCCAGATATGTTATGTCCCCAGATATGTTAGGCCCCATCTAACAGGTGGCATTAGGGAAAATATGGATGTTCTCAGCTGATGCATTGCTTCGCAAATTTTCTTAACATAATAAGCAATGGGTGGTCTTACGTCTAACAGAGATTTATTTCAGCCAACCCATAACCATTGGTTAAACTGACGTCACACAGTTTGTTATTATCATTGACGCCATTGTACAAGATTTTATCCCCTTGACGGGCACCGCAAACGCCGGTGTTCGCAAATAATAAATGTTTCAATTTTGTCTCGTTTTGTGCCCGTTGACTAGTTAACCATTTGTTTTTAACGATTTTCAAGATTTTAATTTAACTACGGATCAAAAAACTAGCCTTTAAACTCAAATATTAGATGGCACCGAAAAACGAACAAGGAGTAAGCCATTTTAATGGAAATAAGATAATCGAAGAAATACTGTGAACCCGTGATTTGGTTCCCAGTAATCGCCAAATAAGTCAGACTTAGAGCGTCGTCTGTCTTCTTAGCGAAGGGGAATTATGTTAAAAGCATTCTTTTGTTTCCGAATCGTGGTTTCGCTTAGGCGATTATGTGGACCCTAATTGGCAGGCGAACTGACGGTAATTAGGCACAGCAGTGAATAAAACAGTACATTAACCTTGTGTATCTTTGGCTTGTGTGTGTAGAGGTTTGATAAAGTAATTGATTAATGATAGTTCTGCGCTCTTTTTAAAAAAAATAAATGTAATATGTACGTCACGAATCACAAGCATTTTACGTCGGCTTAAGTGTCAGATTTCGTAACTCCATCAGATAAAATTTTACAGTAGACACAAAAGATTGCATCCATTCAGAAATAACTAACTAACAAAAAAAGTATAAAAAATATCACTTTAGCCAAAAAATAATTTAAAATATGTTACCATTTTAGTACTTTTTCATTTTGACATCACTAGTGTCTAGTCACACGCCACAACATCAATTATTTTACAAAAACCTCAGAATGACAAGGTAATAAAATAGGTACATAAGTACGTATCTAGGTGCTATATCAGTATTCACTGCCTCTGATAGGTATAAAATTGGAGACCGAAAACAATGAAAAAAAAAAGAGACGGATGGTTAGTTTATTAACAGAAACAAAGAGAGAATGGCCTCGTTACAAGTAACAAACAAAAAAGTATCATTACATTAAAAATATCATTTGATAAAAAAGGTCAGTCACTTTAGCCAAAAATATGTAACCATTTTATTAATTTTTAATTTTGACATCACTAGTGTCAGTATTTTTCAAAACCTCAGAATGACAAGTTAATAAAATAGGTAGGTTCTCGTTTGAAGATGAACATAGTGTCATAATTGAAACAGGTCGGCAACGCACGCTTCTCCATGAGGAAGGCCTGTGATCAGCATCGGGACGTATATAGGCGGAGAACGAACGTTATACCAACAACATTTGATCTTTATTCCCAAGAGAAGAAAGTAAAACGTTCTTTTGATCATCTTAGAAGTGGACACGATGCGTTTGAGTGGAGTGTCGGAAATCACCGTAATGGATGGGAGACTACGCATAGGGTTGTCAACGACGATGTTATAACAAAGAAAAGTTTATCAAAAAGAAATGTCTTTCGAATATTGACAAAAAATTATATAAACTTAGTAACTTGGTTATAAATAAATTCTTACAAAAATAACTCAAAGGTGACTGACTGACACAGTGATCTATCAACGCACTGCCCAAACCACTGGCCGGATCGGGCTGAAATTTGGCATGCAGGGAGATGTTATGACGTAGGCATCCGCTGAGAAAGGATTTTGATTAATACTACCCCCAACGGGATAAAATAGGGGATGAAAGTTTGTATGAAACTTTGTAAATTTTCAATCGATCGGGCTGAGACTTTAAGAGAAAATTAAAGGATTCCCGTGGGATAGTTAAAAAACCAAAGTAACCGCGGACACAGTCGTGGGCAACAGCTAGTAGTAGATAAAATGAAATCATTTGGTCGGTCGTCTATAAAAAATTTATAAACTTCTGTAGCAAAATTGCTAATATTGTTTCCTTTTTGGCTTACAATCAATGCTGTTAATTCAGTTACAGGTTTAAAATTGCTAGTGAAAATCCTTTTTTACTCGAATTACGTTTTTATTAAACAAATTAACGTCTGAATACATGGTATCCTTAAATTTTCTGAAAGAAATATTGCCGAACTTGGGTCTTTGCAGTTCTATTTTTCGGTTTTATTTATGATGTAACAGCTTGATTATAATAAAAATTATATGAAAATATAAAGAATGACATTCGCGCGGTAGCGCATTCACAAGTTGGATCCACAGAAGTCGGTCAGTAGTCACTGTGACAGCTCGTCATGAAAATATAATAATTTGTGAGTTATTCATATTTACTATGAAGTGTAATTAATATGCTGCACAATTGTATGACAATAATTGTGTACTCTGTGACTCTACCGAATGTCAAAAGAGTTTTCACCAAAGAGCTGTAAATTGCATTTTTCCATTGCGTGTTGAGCCTAAGTTTGACAGCCCACCTACGATTATTACACAGGTCATGCTACATTCAAAGTTTCTATACATACGAACTGCAAATAGCAAATGATAAGTAGGAGGAGGAGCTCGATGGCGTAGTGGTCAGTGCGCTTTGGCTTCGGTCGAAAACAAAGCTATCTTCGCCATGGTCAGGCCGTGGATGGGTGACCAAGACTTTGTGATCTCGAGCTCCTCCGTGCTTCGGAAGGCACGTTAAGTCGGTGGTCCCGGTCGCATTTGTGACCGTTTCTACCCACCAACTCGCATTGGGCCAGCGTGGTGGTGTTACGGCCCTTACTCCTCATGTGTTTCTCCACGAGGAAGGCCTGTCCCAGCAGTGGGACGTATATAGGCTGTTGACGAAGTAGGATGATAGCAAAGCATATCCACTTCGTTCATGGCTGTTGTGACGTGTGGATGCCGGAGAATGAAACGACCATCTGTCGTCACTTATTTTTGATATTTATTGAATACTCATATAGCGCCTCGTTACACTGTTATTGTGTCTATAATATTTTATTTAGTCGTTGCTTTTTAAACCACGCGTGTGTGTGTGCGTGTTTGCCAACTAGAAAGACCAAAACTAAATTATAAAAATATATTTACGCCGAGATAAGCTATTTACAAAGAAGTCGTTTGAGTAAGTTTACGAATTTAAGCTTTGTGTGTTGTGGACCTTCGTAATATTCATGTAATTTTAGATTAATAATAAATCTATGCGCTAACATGTTCTTAATTGAGGCGTGGTTACAATACTTGGTTTTTCAAAAATAGAAAACGATGTCACCCCTGCGGTTGCGTCTGCGGCTAATAGATATCCATTACCGAGCACTTGCCTTGAGTCGAGTGCGCTTGTCCTCGGATCACACACTTTTATGCACAGCTTAGTTATAAACCTGCGTGCGTAGGATAAGTATATAAATTACTTGGTTTACTTAAGTTTTTCTGTATGTTTGAGAATAGGTTCAAAGATTTATATGTATAAATCATGGTTTGCTGAAATAATTATGTTTATATAGATAAAGGAGAAGCTCGATGGCGTTGTGGTTAGTACGCTTTGGCTTTCGGTCGAAGACAAAGCTACCTTCGCCATGGTCAGGCCGTGGATGGGTGACCAAAACTGTGATCTCGAGCTCCTCCGTGTTTCGAATGGCACGGTAAGCCGTTGGTCCCGGTCGCTTTTGCGACCGTTTCTACCCACCAACCCGCATTGGGCCAGCGTGGTCGTGTTACGGCCCATACTCCTCATGTGTTCCTCCTTATAGAAGGCCTGTGTCCAGCAGTTGGACGTAAACTGGCTGAGGACAACACTCATTTTTTGAAAGTCTGGATATCTGGAAAAATCACTGACGACATACTAACATTTTATGAGTTTTCTTCACAACGACAAATCCAGAGATAATAATATTTGGCATGTATCATTAGACAAGCTTTAGCAATATATGTGTGAACACGCTTGATAAAAATTATTCATCGTTTTTATGTTAATGAAAATCAAATGATGTATTCGGGAGGCAGTTAAAAATAATTGTCTTTGTGTCTAATTTTAACACAGTTAAACTTACAAAAAATTATCAAATTAAATAATACGAGCTCAAATATATTATTATGGTCTATTTTTAGAAGAGGCAATTATTTTATAAGAATGTTCTGAAACTTAATAGTTACGGACAAATTGCTAAGACAGAATAAAAACACCAATTTCATAGGTAAGGACCCAATATTTAGTATTTCTTTTATCCTCCCAGTATGTAGAACTTACCTTATTAACTCTCCTAATAAGACTGAAGGTAGTGCAGTAAATCTCAAAAAATCCCATTAGTCTCAGGGCGTCTTCGCAATATGTTTTCTCAGTCGCTGTCTCCTTGATAAAACAACAACAATGGAACGGTAATGTGACCAGTTCATTTATTTGCTAATCACATGGTTTTCAAAGAAGTTTTCAACAAGATTCCTACCGGCATAAAATCTCAATCCACATTAAATTCCTTTAGAAATAAACTAAACACCTACTTGATTGAAAAATGCTATTATACATTAGGTGAATTCTTCAACAGCCAATAATGTTGAAGTTGATAGTTTGTTTTCTTTGTTTTTTTTTAGTGTTCTTGTGTAATATGTTTAATGACCTTAGTGTAATATTGACTTAACTGATTATTCTACAAATTTGATTCGATGCTGTATTTATTATTATTAACATTAAGAAATTAATTATTATGTAATGTTGCAGTGCCTGCAAAAGGCAACTAAGTTGTGAAGTTCCGTATTATTATAACAACTAATGTATGTACACTTAGTTCGCAATAAATAACTTTGACTTTGACTTTGAAGTTAAAACAATACTCCAGTACGTTTCACACAAAACATCCACCACCGCATAGAAAAATTGCGGTGGTTCCTATGAGACTGTTTCGGTGATTTTAGATCTTCAAATGAATTGGTCCCCGAAGACTTGCTCTGTTAACTCGTTAGATATATGAGGCGATTAGCCGTTGACACCTTTGCATACTTCTTGGGGATATAGTGGTGTTGTTACTTATGATTATCTTTATCAAAAATGGGTTCCTTCAAGAGCGGCGTGAAAAAGCACCATATGCGCCAGCAAGGTGGGGGTGTTCTCTGTTCTCTGTGGCCCTACCTATTTTTGCAAATGGATTCCATTAGCTGCCCTATTCTGTAACGACCTCTAGACAAATCAATATTGACTTAATGCAACGTCAAATGTCATTATGTCATGTCCTTTGAAAATTTAAAAAAGTGTTCCAAACTATTACATACGAGTACACGGAGTACATAAAATCACGCCCTTCTCCCATAGGGGTAGGCAGAGATTACTTCTTTCCACTTGCTACGGTCCTAACACATTTCATTCGCTTCATTTCCTTTCAGTACAGTCTTCATACATGGTCGGCGATGTTGGGTACCTTCGACCTGGCCCTTCTTCAAAACGCTTTCGATTTGGTCGAAAAATGTTCGCCTAGGTCTTCCTCGTCTCATATACTCACTGCAGATTCATACATCGTTTTGGTTAATCTACTTTCATCCATATTCATATCCAATGAAATTTGATTAAAGAGTGGGGCAGTGTTAAGTCATTTGCTGTGCTTTCCATAAAAAAATATCGTAATCCTTAGAATTGTATTGTTTCGTGAAGTCTGAAGCGAAAAGCGATGCGTGCCGCTATCAGCCGCGCGTGGCACTCACAGGAAATGAGATTTTTGTCTGATCCTCTGAAAGGAATCCGTTTAGCGAGGCTAGTCTACCGTACGTTTTATTTAAATATACCTCGCTTCTTAATCAGATAAATAAAAAAATAAATATCTTCAGACTATATCCTAAGGTCCTTCTATCCTAAGGTTATAGGTACACACACATTATCTTTGGCATATTATTCAAACCGTAAAATTGGTAATTTTTACTATGGACACTTTGATGAATAACATCTTATTTTATTTTTATGCTTTGATTAGATTTCTTGATTTAGTAATTTAAAATTGCTTCGCTGACAATTTCGAAAGCCAAAGCTGTGCCTCCTCCGTGCTTCGAAAGGCACGTTGATCCCGGTTGCTATTCCTACCGTTTCTACCCACCAACTCCCATTAGGCCAGCGAGGTGGTATTACGGCCCATACTCCTCATGTGTTTTTCCATGAGAAAGGCCTATGCCCAGCAGTGGGGCGTATATATGAGAGCGGACGGATGATGAAATATTTCTTCCATGTATTTATCTGCAGAACGTATGTTATAAGTTGGGAGCGAAGATTTTGGGGCCTCATTTGCACTCCATCATAGTTTTAATAGTTTCTGATAGAGGCGCCAATAGCAAATGTGGCAAGTAAATTGAAACACCAATTGTGTTTGAAAACTATTATGACTCATACTAACTGTTCATAACTATATGTATTTAAATGCATAACTGTCTATTGCATGCAGTTTACAATAATACCGAGGGAGGGGATCCAACGTTCATTTCTCAGGTTCGACTTCCAGTATTGATATTGCTGGGTATTACGCGCCGAAAGCTGCTGTCACGCATAGAGCTAGGAATGTGTAGAGCTGGCACATTTATTTCAAAAAGGTATATATTGGGTCCTTACCTATGAAATTGGTGTTTATTTCTCTCTTAGTGTTTTATCTGTAACTATTAAGATTCAGAGTATTCCTAAAAAATAATTACCTCGTCTAAAAATAGACTACATTATTGAGCTCTTTTGATTTGTTTTGATAATTTGTTGTAAGTTTAATTGTGTTAAAATTGGACACGGAGACAACTCTTTTTAAGTGCCTCCCGAATACATCATTTTATTTGCATTCACTTAAAAACGATAAATAATTTTTATGAAGTGTGATATTACACATATTACTAAAGCTTGTCTAATGATAGATGCCAAATATTATTATCTTTGAATTTGTCGTTGTGAAGAAAACTGAAAAAAAATTAGTATGGAAAATGCAGAATTTTCCAAAATCTCCATACAAAACACCTATTTCATAGGTAAGGACCTAATAGTATTTCATCATCTGTCCGCTTTCAGCATATATACGCCCCACTGCTGGGCATAGGCCTTTCTCATGGAAAAACCCATGAGGAGTACGGGCCGTAATACCACCTCGAAGGCCTAATGCGGGTTGGTGAGTAGGAACGGTTGCAATAGCAACCCTAACCACTACGCCACGGAGGTCCTCAGTATAATAGTATAGTACTATTAAAGTGTGATATTAACGTAACCGAGAAAACTAGTTACTAAACAACTGCGCACCAAAACGAAAAAAAAACAAACGTATGAACGAGCGGAATTAATTTTAATTTAGTTCCGCTCGTTCATACGTTTAATCATGGATTCCAAATTTAAAATTTTAGGTTTATTCATATGACCGCGTCTTAGCGCATGCTTATGAATGTTAAAAGGCTTACATTAATATATTTAAAAATGTTATTCTACAACTTTTTTTATAACGAAACCTCTGTCAACATCTGCCGAAATATAGGTAAAAATGACCTTTTGGTTAAATATAGTAGATAGAAAACATTATAATGCCATTTTAAAATTTATATTATATTGCTGCCAAAACGAATTCTAATGAAATAATTGTATAAAATTTATGGAATATGAAGGAAACTGTTTTTCATTTATTTCCAATATTTTTTACAAGTGAAGGCTTTGGTGATTTTAGTAAGTGAAGAGTCTATCTTACGGGCTATAGTACATTAATAATAAGCACAAGATTTTTATAATAATGGAAAGATAAAAAAACAACAGCTACAATGAAACAAAATAAGTTATTAACATTGCTGCCATTTCTAAACGTTCTATGGTGGTGAGGATCGTCGAGTAATATTTGTTTAATCTGCAGCGCTGCGACATCGCGCCGCAGACTATTGCTCGATAATCTTAGCTCTATATTTAACGGCTCCGGCATTGGGTATTTTGGCCGTATTTAAAGAGCGCTTTATGAAGACTTGTGAATTTTGATGTAAAAGTTAATATCCAAATTTCAAGTCAAATAAAATAACATTGGTATAACTTAATAGCTTAGTTGCGATGATTGAAAATATAAACTAATATTGGAAACACTTTAACTTCGATCAACAATGCAGAGTAGATATTTTTGATTGAAGACTTTAAATGTTGAATTATTCTGTTCACTTTCAACTGAGTGTCCATATTACTCTATTGGTTTACTGGTAACGGAATGATTACTGTGCGATGAATTTGGTAACAAATAGGAGATATGAGATTGAAAGAAAATGTTTACCTAAATGTTAATTTAATACATTTAACCGTAGCCCGACAAAAACCAAACTAAGCGGCACCTAGCTTAAATTAAAAAAAAAGTAACCCTACGAATTCTAACTGCTACTTATTTGCACATTTCTGTCTTGCTAAAATAATTCATTGAATAGTCAAAAGCAATGTAGTAATTACCTAACTAATTACTTTGAATATTAATACGTGATCATCATTTTCTTAACCAATAATGTGTATCCCATTTCATTCTAAACTCGCAGTCAGTGAAAATAAGTTGATACAAAATTTAAATTAAAAGTCTAGATGCATTTGAAAAACAATTACTTAGAGTCAACATCTGGGCCCCAGGGAAATTTCAGGCACAACTTGTCCTCACCGTAACAGCACTAACGTTAGGTAATCTGCCTAAAATTTACTGGGTATTCCATACGAAAACATGAGACAGACTATGAAGTTTATTTTGTCTCTGGAACTCTTTTAAATATGGATTAGGTCAGGTGTTGTTATTGTTGTTTAATGTTTGGCGGATTTAACATGTTATACATGCTTATAATCTATATGATAAGTTATATTTAGTTTGTTGTGTATATCGCTTGCATCACACTGTGTCCGGTGCATGGCAACCGGCTCTCCCCTCTTACACGGGGACAAACACTTCAGGCGAAATGTGGATGTTGCTTACCCCTTCGAGGATGCGTGATGTTAAGTTAATTAAGCCTATTTCAGAGCAATGTATTCACCTTTATACATCGCTGTAATCATTTGATTGACAACCTCCGTGGTCGTGTAGTTTAAAACGTTTTTTTGTCCTGTCCTGTTCTCAATTCTATTCAGGTCGGCGCAACATGTCTTTTTCCACTCTCTTCTCTTACTCGCCAAGTCAACACTCGCTCCCGTCCTCATCATATCATTCACACAATCCATCCATCTTTTCTTAGGTCTTCCACTCCTCACGCGCCCATCCACATTTTCATATCCATAACTCCGTGGTCGAGTGGTCTTGCCAGTCTCAAGGCGTCGCCATCTCGAAAGGTTCTGGGTGCCCCGGTGGAGACAAATGTTTGGGTCATGAATTTTCAGGGATTTGTTCTCCAGTCTTGGATGTTTATATATATTTATTTATATTCAGGATATTTATATGTATTTATCTTTTAAATATATAAATCCGTCATCTAGTGTCCGTAACACAAGCAGCATTAGTTGCTTAAAATGGGACTAGTTGATAGGTGTGAATGTTTATTACAGTCGGTAATCTCGACAACAAGAACATAATCTATTTAAAAAGAGATTATCAAGCTAGTTGTTCGATATCAACAAAAATACTATTATATCCATCACAAATCGCTACTAGTGACAAGATCCCTAGCGTACTGTTTATTTTATAGCCAAAGCAGTTCAGTGATATTCGGCAAGCATAATTCCATACACTAGAATCAGGCTGCCAGTAAAAGTAAAATCAAGCAAAAGAAAATTAGATAAAATTTTCTTATGAATTGTTGAACATGCAGAGTAATACTATTAGGGAAAAATCTCACACTCTGCAGCGTGGTACGGCTTACGCGACGGCATTATTAAATTGCCGATGGGCTGGCTGCAGACATTTGCAGCTCTATTCGAGCCCGAGAAAAATATAGCGGAATTACAGACATTCATGCTTGCCGCTACTACGAGATTATTAGCTCTATGGAAATGTTTTGACGGAGATTTAAGAAATATTTCGATAAGTTCCAACTTTATTTTACAGATAATACATGTATTAGTATATGGGATATTTTTAGGTCCTGTTCTTTCAAGATTAGTTTAGTTTTAAAGACCAGGTACGTTCTTGGGATCCACCCCATTGGTCTCTTTAGCTCGCACACCGACGCCGCCTAGCCTCTCATAGCTCTGGTGGAATTGCAGCTTAAGAAGAGAAGAGAGCAAGGGATAATAAGTAATTTTCTTTTTGGGAATTTCTGTCCTAATGTAATGTTACCAAAAGGTCATAATAACATTTAGCCATTCGGCACCCGACCTTGTTGACGACAGGTGGTCCACGGGTGGACGACGCGTTGTTACTCGTGAACGTCGCTACTTGAGTCCCGTGCGTGGGCAATGCGGTGTCATCGCAAGGTAAGTATGCTAGCAGCAAATAGTCCCGAGTGGTCCACCCGCGGTCCGCACGTGGACAGTTCGTGAGCGAGGTGATACGGTGACGATACGAAGTTGATGTAATTCGCGCATATCCATTGAAGTTCATATAATGAATACTAGCTCGAGACAAGGCGGTTTTTTGGGTGCCAAGTGGCTTTAATGAGCTATGAAATATGAAAAATAAGCAACCAAATAAACTCGCATGGGAATCCAAACCACAACACATAGTAGGGGTCGCATTCATTGCTACATTGCAGTTTGAATTTTAATATACAAGAGTTAAAAGTCACATTTGAAGAAAATCACTTTGTAACTGTGTAGCGAAATTATCCTTGAAAAGTTATGCAGTATTGTTCGAGTAATATTCTTCACAGGATCAACTTTCAAGTTTACTTGTAGATAATAATATTAAAGTTAAAAGCTGAGCTAAAGGCAGATAAATAAATAAATGGGAATGTTGGACGTTGACGGTCTAGGCGAACAAACTGATCACATCGGGGACGTTATAACGAAGGACCGGGTCAAAACCACCTCAAACTGCAAGGGCATGTATAAATCATGTAATGAGATGCCAGGATCGTAGCAGATGAAGATCTGTCACCTCTGCTCACCTCATTTGGTATTTAAAAAGGCATGATCATAAAAAGTACACAAAAAATTTCAGTTTCAACAAAATTTTGTGGTAAATGCTAAGGCCAATTAAAATAAGCTGTGGAACCATCAGGTGGTCCGTATGTCTATTTCCACCATCATAGTATAAAAAAAATGAAAATCGGTACATCTGTTCGAGAGCTACAAAGATATAGAGAAACCGATTTACACACATGTTCTTGCATTGAGGATAAAAATTAGGAATATCAACATAGATATGAGTCAATAGATCCTTTGTGAGTATTCGTCAATTAAATTTTTGCCATCACAACGATTCAGTACTACTCTACTTACTGGGTTAAATATAAAAAAAAAGTCGAATGGTCCTGTAAATTAAGGATTATTTTGCTAAAATCACCCAACAGAGTTTAATAAATTTGATTGTATTTCCTTTTACGTTTTTATTTCATTGTCAGTTTCCCTGTTTCGCTCTTTATTCGAGCTTTATACATTTATTTATCACTTTATTTCGTCTGCTATGCTGTCGTAAAAATTCAATCTGAAAATTGCGTGGAGGCCTATTCGTCGTAAAACCTACACCACAGTATGTGTGGTGTTCGGTATGATTTCTTAACTGCATATATAATCGAAATACTCGATTTTTATGTGAGATAGGTTCATTTATTTTAAGATTTAATTCTTAAATTAAAAAAAAAAAATTGGATATTTTTTTAACATAGAGGTGCATTACACACCCAAGTCTAGCCAGTAACTTTGTTGGTCCCAGGTAATAGGGGGCAAGCCTATAAGGTATTTTCTTTAAAAATGTGAGTAGATGCAATTGAAATAAAACGTCACATCTCTTTAGTTTTCTTTATTCTTCGTTGGCAAATCATCAGACTGGCCATGCCTACTGTCGTCCAGAAAATTTCACTGTCTGTCCTTATAGTGCGTTCTTTTTATTATCATTATACCTTAACTTCATTACATTATTATTATCGTAGTTTATCTTTGTTTCTCCTTTTTCCTCGGTCGGGACGACACAAAATAACTTTCTTTTCTCTTTTCTCTGTCACTGTTGCTTCTGCGTTCACTTTTATTCTCATATCTGTATAGTACGTTTCAATCCGGATTGCCAAAAAGGTAAACAAAAAGCTGACATACCGAATTAGTTATTCAATAATCACACTTTTTACATGGACATTGGCACGTAAATGTAATTAATGGTTACAATTGTTGTCCGTTTCAATTGGACGTTTTAGAGAATTCAACATTTTAGAGATGACACAATACCTTCGTTTTGTGTACCTTTTTGGCAACTTGGATTGAAACGTAGTATAGTTGATAACAACAACAACATATCATGAAGCCTCTTTCCAGATGTAACCCACATTTCGCCATGTTAAGTTTCTATAACAGGTGGCGAGCGAGGCATGTGAGGCAAGCGATTTTTACAAAGAACTGTGCCGGTGCCTGCAGTTGTTATACTAGTAAATATCTTTCACTGTGACTTCAGAGCAGGAATTTTATGCAATCAAAGTGTGGAAGTCACAGATGAAAAATTTATCAACACGTTAATACGTTTTGGTGTCGCTGTGAATGAATGAGGCCGTGTTTTGGGAAACTTTTGTTTTGAACGCCGCAGACAGACAACCATCTTTGTTAATATTTTTAGTTCATTTCCTTATACTAGTTTGCGAGTAACTTCGAAATCAGAATTTATAATCGCGTTTTAAATTCCTACGCTTCGCGCTCGACTTGGCGGGGGCACTCCCGTGCCCCACGATTTAGCTATTTTTAAATAAGAAATTTATTGGTGCAAACCGAATTCAACTTTATGCAATAGTTGTAACTTTATGCTAAAGAAATTAAGAGCTGCTTTTGCGTATACTGTTCATTATCACTGTTTCTCAATATGTTTAACGCACAGACATTTCATTATTTCATACAGATATACCTACGTGTGTATGTTAGTAGCTCGTTGGCGTAATGGTTAGTTTGCTTTGGATTTCGAAACAAAGCTACCTTCGCTATGGCCAGGCCTTGGATAGCTGGCCAAAACTTTGTGATCTCGAACTCCTCCGTGCTTCCGAAAGAACGTTAAGCCGTTAGTCCCGGTCGCTATTGCAACTGTTTCTATCCACCAACCCGCAACTCGCCTCGCTGGCCCAATGCCAGATGGTGGTGTTATGGCCCATATAGTCCTCATGTTTTTCTTCATGAGGAAGAAGCTGGGTTCATCAGCATTGGGGCGTATACAGGCCGAGGACGACGTGTGTGATGACTAGTGGTCGGATATTCGGATGCATATTTACCTAATGTTTAGATGTTAGCTAATTTGGAAAGCACTTTTTTATCGAAAATTAATAAATAATTTGTAATGGTTAAATATGGAGAACCAGGTTTAATAAAAAAATATATATTATATTTTAAATTATTAATATTTAAATCAAAAAGAATTTATAACACCATCTTTTCTCTTTTTCTTTCAAAATTTGGGATTTCAAAATTTAACGCTACACATGAACCTGATTAGTTATGCAATCCCGGAAACCCAGGATTTAATTTTTAATAAAAATATTTTAAGAAGCCGCTTCCATAATATGTCAGCCAAAAATGTACTTTAGGTAAATATGCATCCGAATATCCAATCTCTAGTGATGACAGATCTTAGGTCCTTTTAAAAACTAATTACCTATTTCTTCAGATCAGCCCTTCTTTAAGTTCTTTAAAAAAATATTTCGAGCAGACTTTTAGTAGGATTATCAGTAGGTAGATTGGTTATCGAAATTGAAAACGAAAATTGAAAGGAGTCTGAGAAAAAAACTATTTTTCTTCCCGCGTCAAAATGTAAATCCTTGTAGATTAACTTCCGTTATTTCTGAACGACCGTAAAGAACCTCTGTCACTTTTTAATATAGTGCAGATTGCTTACAGCGCTACGAGATTTATATAAAAGTTCTAAATCTCATGAAAAATAGCCTTGCTTGGTTGGCTTGGGAAGAAACATTGGCAAAAATCGCATGAAAATTTTGTAATACTTAATCACTTGAGTTCAAAGCATTTTTGGTACCAAAAATATTTAATTTAGGATAAAGTATTACCAAAAAGTATGTTGCGGCACGCTATGATAGCCGTATTGACGTTTGTCCACTCATGAAGTTCCGTAATTTTATTATTTACATTTGAAGGAGCGAATTGCTGTTCTTTATTGTCATTAGTGACGTGAAGTTAGTCATAAAATGTATAATTTTAGGACATAAAATTTATTTATTACATTGATTTCTAAACTATATTTAATAACATAGAAAAATACTTTCTTAATCCGAATAACAGCGATGATTTGTCCAGATATTCTCAAATTGAAAATGATTTTGGTATTACGTTTGTATGAAAAATTCACTGTTCGCCGGACCCTTAAGTTTTTTTTTAGATGTCTTGCGTTGTGAACTGCACTACAGAGTGATATGACATCTACTTGTTTGCAATTTTCTTGATAATATTTAATTTATCCAAGAAAATGCAATTAATTTAATAGAATTTAGTTAGGTTTAAGTTTTGTTTTTGCATTGTAAGTATTTTATTATTGTCTCCGTGGTCGAGTGGTCTGTATGCCGGTCTAAAGGCGTCGCGATCTCGGGAGGTTCTAGGTTCAATAGGATGAATTTTCAGGCATTTGTTCTCCAGTCTTGGATGTTTGTATATATTCAGGATATTTAAATATATTAATCCGTCATCTAGTGTTCGTAACACAGCATTAGTTGCTTAAAATGGGGCTAGTTGATAGGTGTAAATGTTTGCAGATATTTATTTATTTATTATTCTTATTGATATTTTATTTCTTGTTCTAATCATGTTTAAAAACATTTGAAATGTAGCGCAAAACCGGCTTTATATTTAAATTAGTGTGAATAACTGATTATTTTTTTTATATTCAACTGGAGAACTGAGTCTGCTTACTTCAGAATCTCTGTATATTTCATGTTGCTAGCAATGAAACAGCTGAAACGTCTGTCCAATAGGAAAATGGAACAGCAAGTCTCCGTCAATACGATCAAGAGGGGTTTACAAACAAGAAAATCCACCGATTTCAATCAGGCTCGCATCGGGTTGCTTAAGGTATCGGGTGACTACTACCGAACCCCAATAAACAGCGACAAAGGGTTACGACGGCTATTTGTACGGAACTCGGAGACGCACGTATTTTGTTCCGTGGGAGGGTGAATTTTATTTGTGTGACGTCAAAGTTTTTCTTGAGAAATAAATATTGGGAGTTGTGTTTTCTTTTTCTCGAGTATCTAATATATAAAAGTCAAATTAAAGACGAAACATTTGCTCGCCAACTAAAAAATCTTTTGTTAGATATGGAATTGTTCATGAAAAGAGAAAAGAGAAAAGAGTTCATGGATTGACATAATAATATTATTTTTTTTGTTTTAATTTCCTTGACATTAATAAATAATTTTTTTTTTTTCTTTTTGACTTTACACTTAGTAATCATGTTTTTATTATTATTGGGACATTTATCATTTTAATTTTATTAAGTATGACAATTCGATGAATTTTAATATAACATATTTGACATTATATAAATTATTATCAATTTAACAATAATTAGTTAATTATTAATTGAACATTTGACAATCATTTTCTTTCATATTGCATTTTAAATCATTTATCATGTAAATATGTCAAAATGAGATAAATAAATCTAAATCTAATGTTTCTGGGAGTCTACTCTCTTTCTACGAAACGAAGTTTCGATAACGAACGAATTTCAAACGAAATTTCGCAGGCGACTCTACTCTATTTCATTTTCGAACACGCACAAGAAGTTCGGATCCGTGGACAATTTTCGTGAACGAATGGAATGCGTTACGTTTGATAGGCGCTTTTTAATGTCAACTCTAAGAAGATACGGTTTTAACGCAACTTAAAGTTTTAGGCTTTTAATTTTATTTTCATATGTCACATTATATTTAAGTTATAAAATAAACAATGTCTAATAATTTCATACACAAAAATAAAATCTAATTCATCCATTTCCATTCTGCGGTGTAATTCGCGAAGACACTACAAAGAACCCATGACCCTGATGTTATTAACCGACTAATTTAAGAAGAAGTACTTTGTCTTATGATATTAATTAATATATGGCGACGAAAACTAATCGGATAAGCCTACACTTTTTATTATAGAGCATTCCATCAATTTGAATTTAAATTTATTTTTCTCAAGTGTTGTTCTCAAATCGACGAAATGTTTTGCTTGTGCTTTTTTTTTTTTTAAATTGCAAATTCAAAAAAAAACTTTATTGAGTATACATGCATCTCAGCGCATACTTATGAATGGTAGGAGAAACAAGAAGTTTACCACTGCAGTTTACCACATTTTCCATTACAAATATAGTCTAAAGTATCAGTGTAAAGTAAAGTATTTAATTATGAAATGTAATTTTTTATAGTTTATACCTATATTATATACCAATGTTTACCCCTTAATCATAATATCTTGGCAATATTATTATTAGATCTTCAAATAATCCCCGACTTAATCTATAATTCTTTACTAACTCGAAAAGACTAGAAAGAGAGTAGACTCCCTGGTATCATGTTGCGAATTCTAAGCGAATCCGTAATCTGTAAAAACTAATATGAGATAGAATATGTATTTACCTATTGAGGACATCCATACTAATATTATAAATGCGAGAGTAACTCTGTCTGTCTGTCTCGCTTTCACGTCAAAATCTACTGAACCAATTTAACCGAAATTTGGTACACAGATAGTCTTGGGCCTGAAAAAGGCCATAGGCTACATTTTATCACAATATTTTTATTAAAACGGGTGTCACGGGGGTCAATGTTAAAAAAAAAAACGCCTTCCAGAAAAATTAAGGACAAATTTGTGGCGTAAATTCGTCCTTAATTTTTCTAGGAGGCGTTATTTAATTTATGAACTTTGTTTCTAATAATTTTTTAATGATTAATTTTTGAATGAACTTTGCTTCTAATAATACAGCAGAAGTAAATTTTTGTAATTCCATATTGAGGAAGGCTATAGGCCACATACCATAACACTATCTTAAAGTAACTATTAGGTTGGGGAAAAAGTCTTTTCGCATTATAGTATGTATAAACTTGTAATAAAATCTCTTTGGCTATACTATTTGTATGTGGCTGGTTTTGGTATCATTGAAAGTTTAAATTTTAAAGAACATAATTCCAAATTCAAATTAGGAAAATGTGTGATTTTCATTTGTTTTTCGTACCGACAAGATGAGTGAATCTAATGAAGAAATTCGATACATTTTAAAATTTTACTACAAAAAAGGTAAAAATGCAACGCAAGCCGCGAAAAAAATTTGCGATGTTTATGGACCTAGTGCAGTGTCTGTGAGAGTAGCACAAATTTGGTTTAAGCGTTTTCAATCCGGAAATTTTGATGTCAAAGATGCACGTCGCTCTGGTCGCCCTATTACAGATAAAATGGATGCCATTTTTGAAAAAGTGGAGCAAGATCGGCATGTCAGTAGTTACGACGTAGCTGAAGAACTGGGAATTACCACAAAACAGTTTTGGCGCATTTGAAAAAAACTGGGTACACAAAAAAGCTCGACATTTGGGTACCTCACGAGCTCACTGAAAGAAACCTAATGAACCGTGTACTCATTTGTGATTCTTTATTACGACGTAATGAAACCGAACCATTTTTGAAGAAGCTGATAACTGGTGATGAAAAGTGGATCACGTACGACAAGAACGTGCGAAAAAGGTCGTGGTCAAAGGCCGGTCAGGCTTCACAGACTGTGGCGAAACCCGGGTTAACTCGCAACAAGGTGATGCTGTGTGTGTGGTGGGATTGGAAGGGCATTATTCATTATGAGCTGTTACCACCAGGCAGGACCATCGATTCTGAACTCTACTGCGAACAACTGATGAGATTAAAGCAAGAAGTTGAGAGAAAGCGGCCGGAATTAATCAACAGAAGGGGTGTGGTTTTTCATCATGATAACGCTAGACCTCACACATCTTTAGCCACTCAGCAAAAATTAAGAGGGTTTGGCTGGGAGGTGTTAATGCATCCGCCGTATAGTCCTGACCTTGCACCTTCAGATTTCCACCTGTTTCGGTCTCTTCAGAATTCTTTAGGCAGTGTCAGGTTAACATCACGAGAGGACTGCCAAAACCACTTGTCGCGGTATTTTGACCAGAAGTCCCAAAATTTCTATAGCAATGGGATCATGTCCCTACCTACAAGATGGCAAAAAGTTATCGAACAAAATGGTACCTACATACTTTAGTTAAATGTAAATAAACTATATTAAAAAATGTTTTGAATTTTCTTAAAAAATGCGAAGAAACTTTTTCCCAAACCTATTATTCTACGCGGAAGAAGTCGCGGTCAAAGCTAAATATAAAAACAAAAAATAGTTTATTATCTGTTGTTAATTTTGTATTTTTGTATGGAAGTATACCATAGAGCAAAATTCTTTGCTAAAAACTTGAAGTGATACGGTTTTATAGCTTTCTTCAAATAGGGCAAGATAAAAATAATCATCAGTGTATGGGACTTCGCCGGCACATTCTGTTTTATTAGGGTCCTCGATTGGGTTGATGTCGATCGCTTATCGGAAAACCGCGCGGACGAAGTGTTAAGAAAAAAACGATGCCGATGGAATTATTTTTGGCACGACCATAAATACATGACCATTTTAGTACCTTGCTATTCTATGGTTTTAGTAAAATATTTGATCTGCTGTGGCACTGATGAGTAGTGATGTCAAAATGACTAAGTATAGTTGGTGCTTACATACTCTTATGAACATCAAAAAGTTAGCTGGTTAATAATTATAATTTAAAAGAAACAAGTTTTTCTACGCTAGTTATACTGGCCACTTTAACTAACAATGAAAAAAAATATCCTGGTCCAGAGGATTGGGCAAGACCAATAAGGGCTATTATTGTTTAAACAAACAGTCCTTTGTTTGGTCCCGTAAATAGCTCGGCCTGATTCCAAACAAAACAAAAACTGGCAAGTGCGAATCGCAAAGTTTTTCATAGATACATTGTTCGTACTTTTTCTTTTAGTTTTAGTACGTTACGACACAAGTAATAATTTGTGTCCATTTTAGTATCTTGTCATTCTAAGGTCAGTAAAAATATTATTTGCCGTTGCAGCACTAGTCACTGATGATGTCAAAGATCAGTGATGATGACAAAGTTCTAAAATGGGTTCATATTTTTGTACGTGACTTATTATTCTCGAAGGGGAAGGCAGAGGTGTTAACACTAGTCTATATATATGTATATATATATATAGGGTAGGTAGAAAATAGGGAGGGTAGAAAATTGCTGAGTTTCTTGCCCGTTCTTCTCAGAACAAGGCCTCCTGGTAGTTTTGTGAATAGATGGCGTAGTTTTTTCTTTCACGATGAAATGTTTATGACATTCATAAGCATGCGCTAAAACGCATCTAAACTGAATAAATGCTTTTGATTTTGATTAAGATTTATATATTGCACAAAATTCGAGAAAAAATACGAAGATAGATATAGCTATAACGTGTAAGATCACATTGTTACCTAAACCGTCACTATACGAAATTGAGTTAAATTTTGTTAACAACGCCATCTATCGGCACTCTAAAAATCTGCGTGTTGTAAAAACACCCACATCTAAAAAGCGAACCGTTCGGAAGCCATTAAAAGTGTCGTTCTTCTTCTTATTCTTTTATATATGTGTTATCTCCAAAAGTGTCGTTATGGACTTTAGAGGGGAATTTGGCAGTTGTTGACAGCAACAATGACATGTTTTGATTAGAAACGCGGGCGCCGTGATGATTAAGTGAGCTATGTTAAATAACGTCATTTTTAGCAAAGGGACACTTTTCCGTAAAACCATACGGTAAGTGTGTTACTTACATGAAAAAACATGAAAAACGTCTTAAAACGCCCCAAATGACCACGAAACTGTACCTCTTTCGATATGTTGACACCAAGGATATCAATGCTGGCTGAGGCTGTAAAAAGCTAGTGACACATCCCCATAATTCTTCAAGAAGTTCATATGAAGAAAGCCGCGAATCTAGTGCTTTAAGCCCAGATACAAGGTTTTCGCCATGTCCAAACTAACCGTCAAAGCTTGGCCTTCTTGATTGTCGGTCCCCGCAGATGAGTTGAGTACACCGAAGGTCACCAGCAGAGTGATCTATACGGAAACCGTACTGTTGATCACTATGCAACTGGTGATCTAGGTACCGAAGGAGCTGGTGATTTATAATCAATTCTATTATCTTCGAGAAAAGATGGGTTATGGCTGTTGACCTCTACTTGGACGGAATAGAGCAAGCGAATTCAGGACTAGGCCAGAAGGATAGGAGTCGAAGGAGACGCATTAATACTGGTACTAACTCAGGAGTGCCCACTCGACTTGTGGATTGATGGAACCCGATATTCGACATATTGCTCTCACACCCTACATGCCCCCCGTCATCCAATGTCGAGTTCGACATAAAAACTCGCTGTCCCAAACTTTAGACTTCATAAGACAAGTCCGTCATTTATGGGGAAATGTATACACATTTATAATAAAATACCACCAAATTTAACTGAACTGCCTTTACACAAATTCAAACTATGTGTAAAACAAAATTTAATAAAAAAGGGTTACTATACAGTTCAGGAATATTTGGACGATAAAAATGCGTGGACAGATTGACACGTCTTTATGTTACATATTGTGCTAACTCGTAATGTGGGATGTTGCCAGTCGCTTTTTAATTAATTAGTTTTTATCTTAATTGCTTATCGAATTTCAACATCGTTCATTGTTTCAAGTGCTCATATATTCTTCCTGATTATAATGCTAAAAATTTATGTTCATAATATCTATGTTCACTCACTTGATTGTACTAGCCTAACATTTATAAAAAACAAGAATTGTAAAAAATGTGAAAAAAAGAGCAACCCTCGAGTTTCTGGCTCGCTCTTCTCGGGGATGTCTGCGTTCCGAGTGAGTGGTAGATTCACATATTCATAAATTGTCGTTTTTAAGTGTTTGTATATCAAGCCTATAAAATAAAGATATTTTTGATTTGATTTGATTTGAAAGGAGTTTGCCGAGAAGATTAGTCTTTGCGTCGTGGGCCAATGAATTACCCTTCACGTGCAGAGGTGCAAGATGGCTTGCAGAAATTACCTCGAATAGCTTTCCCAAAGGTAGGCGCTCCAATTTCTCGCCAATTCTCGCAATGTCTTCGAACCAGCAATTACTCTTTGGAAAGACCTGGAGGCAAAGATATAATGTTCCAGCATTAGTGTCCCGTACCTTATTAGTCTTATTACAAAACTGTTAATAATGTCACATAAGATATAGTTTTTGTTAAAATTTCGATATAAATATCGTCCACTTCAGACAAATTGTTGGTTAAGTAATAAAAATACTGATTTTTCTAAGATAGTTTTATTCAATAATTCTCATTTTTTAATCTTTGATTCTTAAATTTGTATGGAAATAGAGACATTTTACTAACATTCATAATAAAGCTCTGACATTCTTTTAACTAAAAACTGTCACTTTCTAATTTTTTGTGGAAAAGTGACACTATTTTTAGAAAAAAATTCAATATTTCAAAAAATATTACGATTATTTGAAAGTAAATTGCATTCCCATGAAGATCAAGCCGGCCACTACCATAAGCTATTAAAAATCTAATGATTTATTTAAAATGTACAATTTTTTTCCACCTTTTTAAATTTTAGAACTTTAATTGCTGTTTCTGAATAATCGACATTTTTGTTTAGGAACGGTTTGTTTATCAATGTGCGATTTTGTATTTGTATTACGTCATCAACCAAGTCTTCTATATATCTACCTAGTTGGTATCTCCTTATCACACGTTTTCTCCTTAGAATTATTTATTTGATTCACAATAGTATACGAGATTAGGTGGGTCCTTTGAATTTTGTTGAACACCCATTTGGTCTCAGGGCACGTACGGAACCCTGAGGATGTTATCCAGACATCAAGACTGTTTAGCAGGGGGCATTCAATTGTAAAATTTGTGTGTCGAATAACAAGGTTCACATTGAATTTACTACAAGATTGATGAAAAATTCATAGTTTATTTTACTTCATGATCGTAATGATTTCATTAGTGAATATTATTATTAGGATATATTGGGTCCTTACCTATGAAATTGGTGTTTTTATTCTGTCTTAGCAATTTGTCCGTAACTATTAAGTTTCAGAACATTGTTATAAAATAATTGCCTCTTCTAAAAATAGACGTATTATTTAATTTGATAATTTTTTGTAAGTTTTATTGTGTTAAAATTAGACACAAGGACAATTATTTTTAACTGCCTCCCGAATACATCATTTGATTTGCATTAACATAAAAACGATGAATAATTTTTATCAAGCGTGTTCACACACATATTGCTAAAGCTTGTCTAATGATACATGCCAAATATTATTATCGCTGGATTTGTCGTTGTGAAGAAAACTGATAAAATGTTAGTATGTAAAATGCAGACATCCCCAAAATCTCCATACAAAACACCAATTTCATAGGTAAGGACCTAATATTTGGATAACAGTACCGTCCTGAGCAAGAACATGTATACATTATCATCATCATCATCTTCAGCCTACTCCTGTCCACTGCTGGACATAGCCCTCCCCTAATGCACTCCACCGCTCTCGATCTTCGATCGTTCTCATCCAGCCCACTCCAGCCAACCGACGAATATCGTGATGACAAAGTTTATACACTTTTGAACAATTAACGACTTTAATCCCTTGTAAAAAGAAGAACTGTCAAATGTGTTTACATGATCCAAAATGTTCCAATCTCCGAAATGTCTGGACAGATTTCAATGAAATTTTGCATGGTGATACCTTATATCCCTGGTTAACTTCTTAGATTTTTCTTATTTCGGAAAATTAAAGGGTTCCTTTGGGATAGTTAAAAACAGTAATCGCGGGCTAAGTCGCGGGTAACAGCTAGTATGTTGGTTATAACTTATAAATAATGTGTCCCATTCATGGTAATAGGCACGCCCCCTTACATATCACCCGAAATGTGGGTGTTACCACCTTTTCTCTCTTCGAGAATATGCTGTGTTATAAACGAGGCTTAATTTAAAGTATTCTTAGATTTTTCTTTAATATTTTCAAGGGAAATACTAAGCTTATTTTGTTGTACATATTAGTCTAATAACAATAACAAAGATTCCACTGATGTAATAAATGTACTACTGATTTAGAAGATACTGACGTTCAATTTATTTGCCCACATTAAACAACGAACCGAGCTAACCGTAACTCAAATAAAACTAAAAAGAACAACATTAGCTAATAAGATTTACGATATCACATGAGCGCTCCAAACAAGCCCAGTAATCAAATATTAGCCCCTTGGCCTCGGGCAATCTCCCCCTTATTTACTGAATATACGAACAGGCTAGAGGTTATTACGAAATATGCATCACTTAAGGAATTTCTTGGGATGATATTAAAATGTAGCGTCTTATTTATTGGAAAGTTCTTCATATGATGATTATATTGTTGATATTAGCAATAGATTGTGTTGTATGGTTGCGATTTTTTTTGTTTCTTTTTTTTAATTATTTACAATTCATAGTGAATGGCGCTTGCCTCACATTGTGCCCGGTACATGGCATCAGGCTCGCCACCTCTTACATGGGGACTTACCTTGGTATTGAAATTGTTAAACGAATTTTCAAGAATTCCATGAAACAAGTGGAGTTGACCAAATCGGTAACCGTATAGGTTCCATAGAGTCATCATTATGTTGTGATATACGTATATTTAAAAATAAAAAAAGGCTGTAACTATTGAATTTTAAGTGGGTATAAGATTTTTAACTTCCACAGTAGAACGCAAGTTGTCTGTCATTTCAATTCAAATTTAAATTCTTTATATCATTCAGGTAACTAGTAGACTTAAGACGGGTCAAAACATGACAAAATTAACAAACGTTAATTATTTATATAGTTCTATTTGTTCACTTCTACATGTTAACTACCAGGAGGCTTTGTCAAGAGAAGATACAGGCAAGAAACTCTGCAAGAGTTCCATCCTCCCTTTCCAAAAATTACAATGAGTTCTAAAAATACAATTATTCTCATTACAAAACATAAAACCAAGAATTGAATGTATGAAGGCGAGTCTCCCAACCCCCGTACACATAAAGCCGGTGTAATACAATACTAGAGGCTAACACTAAACTGCTATAAGTATTGCAACACGGGCCGGCATTTTGGTGCGCGGACCGAATACTGATGCAATTCAACGGAGCGAAGGCTCGGAGGGCTAATGGATGCGGTACATTTTTGTTGTATAGGTTTTATGTTAGAAATCGATGAAATGATTATTTACTTTAAGAGTCATATCCACAATATGACGAGTAATGGACGCAAAATTTAGCCATCCCTAAAAGCGATATTAGCTACTTCTCATCAGCTGGTCAGGGTGACCAATAAAATCTCGGTAGAGAGTTCGGAGAATCAGATTTTTGTGAAGCGTGGTTGTGGACTGATATAATCGTCAACAAGCAATTACATCAGATAAACCTCTGTTACGAGTACGTAGCGATCTAAAAATATCTGGGGATCTTAATATGTGGCCAGGAAGATATTGCTATTAACTATAAGGCCGCCTGTGTTGCATTTTTACTATATTTCTGTGTTTTTATAAGAATGCAATAATAGTAGTTTATGTAACTGTCACATAATATAGGTTATAACTCGGTATTAAAGCACTCGAATGATACTATTAAAAAACTCGCCAAGGCTCGTTTTTTAAAACTACTCTCGTGTTGTAATACCGAGTTATGCGCAGTTACCTGAGGCAGTAACATATACTACATTATCTACACTCATTATTAAAAAAATAAAACAAAAAAATCGTTTTTATCATCTGTGTTAAAAATTATGTCATTATGAGTTGGAGTCTGAGTTTATAATTCAAACATTATAACATGAGTGTAGATAGATATAGAATTTTATGTATCATTTATTGAATTGTACACTATCTAGTGGATGATAAAAAGCTATGTTGTTATAAATGTTCAACTCTATCAAAAAATAATGAGTATCATTCAGAAGGCCTAGCACGGGCCGGAGAGAAAAAGTCCCCAGAGACAAAAATTGTCATTGCCTCTCGCTTCTTCGTTCGCGCGGAAGCGAGAGACAATGAGTAGTTTTGTCTTCGGGGACTCTTTCTCTCCGGCCCGTGCTAGGCCTACAGATTTTACCTCGATAGTTTAATATGTATACCGTATCCATTAGTATTCGTGCTTCAACGTCCAGCGTTACTTCACTACTTTATTTGTGAGAGGTGAGACTACTGAAAGTGAGATAGTTCACTCCACTTTAGCGATCCGAACTAGTTCGCACTCAAGACACGTCGCCGCGGACTTTTTAACTTTCCAACAGTTTTTAGGGATTGTTGTAATGGTGAAGGGATCGCTTGGAATAGGAGGCTTGACAGGCTAAGTACTTATTTTTTTAACGCTCTCCCTACATTAGGGAAGGCAAAGGGAACTTATGTGTAGTTTTAAGTAAGATATATTTTATTTTAAGTAAAATATAAGACAATAGAAACTTCTATGGTTTGCGAACGCCAGTGTTCGCGGTGACTGCCAAGAGCTTAAGTATTGTTCGAGCAGATGCAAGCAACCAAGTAAATCAAGTTTCTTAAAACAATCTGGCACTAAGCAATACGCAAACAAAGGTTTTATGATTGCAAATAATTTAAAGTAGCAAGAGATGAGAATTCAATATTGTCGACATCTCTTTCAATAGGCTAGTTGACCCTTTGATAGCCATCACCATAAAAAATAATACATTTTTTTTTCTGAAGCCTATAACACAATTAATTTTAAATTATAAATAACGTTTTTGATTATATTATTATGTCAAAAACGCCTTCGGTCCTGATGTTCAATGAATAATATGTGCCGTAGCGTCAAGATTATTGTAAACAATTCAATACGCATGCGTAACATAGCCAACAGTTATGCTTGATTGGTTTCGACTGGGGTTTGGCGGATTTTGACCATGCGCAGCGTAATTGTTATGCGTAATAGTATAATGCGTAATTGTTTACATGAAGCATTACTCAACAAATTTCACGAACATGGTGGATAGCGTTTCTGGCAGATTGAAAAAACAGTAAAAATAAAACATATTTAAATTGAATTTCTACAGCAATCCCTTATTTATATTTATCGAACTTGGTATATTTCGGATCCTTGTACTAAATACTATGTGAATGACGCATTATTTTCATTACTTTTGATATGAGCCAACTACTCAGCCTATTCAATATTGTCATCATTTCTGAAAAAAAAATCCACGGTTTGAAAACGGTATGAAGATTCCAAACATCCCTGGTGCTTAATCCGTTATGGATATCAGGTTTCTTGCTATGGTGGCCAATCTCCAGATTGGATATTTATGAGTCTCTACGTGCACAGTTCATAAATAAATCGGTACACCGCTTGGTAGGGTTGTCAAAACAGAGAAATTTATGTTTTCTCAAAAAACAGAATGCTGATGCTGACAAGAAGATTTTCAAATGAAAATTAAAAAATAGAATGTGAATCTTGTTGTAGATAAAGTATTAGTTTTACACATTTAACAATGATATATGATGCCGCATATTGCATATCGCACCTTAAATAAATTTTATGTGACTTTCACTACTTACCATCAGGTGACCATGTCATTACTTGCCAACAAAGAACATACAAATCTGCTTTGAGGGCGCCATTTTATTGGTTAAAACATTTGACAACATTAAGGATTTTTTTTCATAAACGCATTTTTTCATGTTTCTATAATTACTTATTAGTTAATAACTAGTACAAAACCCAACGAAAACGAAATGTAACTAACTGACATAAAAGAATACTGTCCTCAGCCTATATACATTCCACTGCTGGGCACAGGCCTTCCTCATGGAGATACACATGAGGAGTATGGGCCGTAACACTACCATGCTGGCCCAATGCGGGTTGGTGGGTAGAAATAGTCGCAATAGCGACAGGGACCAACGGCTTGACGTGCCTTCCAAAGCACGGAGGAGCTCGAGACCACAAAGTCTTGGTCACCCATCCACGGCCTGACCATGGCGAAGCCTTTCTTTTCGATCGAAAGCCAAAGCGCACTAGCCACTACGCCACCGAGCTCTTCTAAAGAATATTAAGCGACTGAAAAAGGTCCATTACATTTCGCCTATAATCTAATCAGGCTATAAATCTATTAAATATAACTTTTTTATTTCTTTTGGTGACAGCCCTGCGCAATGGTTATTGCCGATACGCCCTGGAAAGTCAAGTTCTTCGAATGTTCTGGAAAGTAATGGGAGAAAGTATTTCGGTCGAAATATGGGTTGGGTTGTAATGAGCTGCTTCTGTAAGTATTATAAGCGACAGTTGACCTTTGGAGGTGCACTTATTCAGGAAGTAGGTACTTACTAAAATGAAAAAGCATTAAGATATTTTTTTAATATAACTTGCGGGTCTACTTTGCACGGGTGGAGTAATTATTAGCCATGTTTTACTTAATATACGTATACACCTTCTTTTTAATCACACTTTCTAATAATATCAAAATCCATTACGTAGTTTTAAAGATGTGCGCATACTACGGACAAACAGAGTGCAGCGGGAACCGACTTTGTTTTATAGTAATTACTTGTATTATCATCAGCCTATATTTGTCCACTGCTGGGCATAGGCCTCCCCTAATACACGCCACTGCTTTCTCAAACGTAGATTCCAAGTACATTTAAAGAAATAATTTTATAAATGTCTTGTTTTTACAGTCTATATTTCAACGGACATATTATTATTATCTATCATCGAACCAACATATCTATAGTACGTCTTAATCCAAGTTGCCAAAAAGGTAAACAAAAAAGCCTACTTACGGAATTTGTTATTCAATGATCACACTTTTTACATGGACATTGGCACGTAAATATAATTAACGGTAACAATTGTTGTCCGTTACAATTGATTTCAATTACCTACAGTCATCACAAAACATTTTAGAGATTAAACATTACCTTTGTTTTGTTTACTTTTTTGGCAACTTGGATTGAGACGTACTATAATATTAAACATTGGTACGTCAGCTTCTAAATAATTTTAGGTAAAGTATCAAACGCATTGTAGTAAAGCAATAAAATCGCCAAATTTAATATGTACGTTTAAGATTTTCGTATATTGTAATTTTTATTGGTGTTTACAATGAGTTATCTATCTATCTAGTAAACTATTATTGTGCGTGTCAGTCCTCAGCCTATATACATCCCACTGCTGGGCACAGGTCTTCCATAGGAGAAATACATGAGGAGTATGGGCCGTAACACCACCACGATGGCCCAATGCGTGTTGGTAATTGTAATTATTAATTGTACTTGATTTTATTTTAATGTATTTTAAGGAAAATATTTATTTAACAATATTTGCATTCTTTTATGGAATTTTAAATAGTTTTTATTTATACAGTTAGTTTCGTTAAGTAGGTTTGCTGACCATGCTGACTTAATAATAATTGGTGGGTAGAAACGGCTGCAATAGCGATCGGGACCAACAAAGTTTTGTCACCCATCCAAAGCCTGACCATAGCGAAGGTAGCTTTGTTTTCGATATCGAAGCCAAACCATACTAACCACTAGCCACCCAGTACTAGTAGTGAATTTTACTGCAGGCGCGTCTAGGCAAGTGTCATAAGTGCTAACAAAGAGAAACGCCGCAAGGCAAAGCTGACCGAAAACGATCTGTCAATATTGGATCTCTTAGCTTCCGAGCTACAAGACAGTACAATTCTTCTGCATACGTATATCCACCAATATATCTTTTTGTTGAAAATAGAATTTTAATCCCATTGAAATAAAGTCCACTAAGATCTGTATTTTGGACTGCTCAACCTCGTACATGGCTTATTCTGAGTCCATATTATTAAGTGTACATAAGTTATCTCATAAAAGATGGAAGGAAATAGATCAAGCGATGCCCCCGGCGAGGTTCGACCCGACTTAATATCGGACGCCTTTTATTGCTCGGCTACCCCACATTTCGCTCTTGTATTTATAAATATGACTACGGCTATTCGTAAATGCTGAAATGCAAGAGACAAAGAAAAGGTTTCAGTTATTTGCTGACCAATTTAAAAATATTTGCTGCTCAATTCACCATTTTAGCTGACCAATTGTATTTTTTTGCTAATCAAAATTCTACCCGTTTAAATAACACCCATTTTTAGCTATTAAAGAACTTTAATAGTGCGCTTATAATAATGCGCTTTTTATTTTGTAAAATAATCTCCGATATATATACTTAAGTTTTGCTTAAACATACTTAATATTAGGTCCTTACCTATGAAATTGGTGTTTTGTATGGAGATTTTGGGGAATTCTGCATTTTCCATACTAAAATTTTTTCAGTTTTCTTCACAACGACAAATCCAGAGATAATAATATTTGGCATGTATCATTAGACAAGCTTTAGCAATATGTGTGTCAACACGCTTGATAAAAATTATTCATCGTTTTTATGTTAATGCAAATCAAATGATGTATTCGGGAGGCACTTAAAAAGAGTTGTCTCCATGTCCAATTTTAACACAATTAAAATTAAAACAAATTATCAAAACAAATCAAAAGAGCTCAAATATATGGTCTATTTTTAGAAGAGGTTATTATTTTTTACGAATACTCTTAATCTTAATAGTTACAGACAAAATACTAAGAGAGACAATAAACACCAATTTCATAGGTAAGGACCCAATATTACTATGTATAGGAAATTTCTGACACATTAAATGATTTTTTCAGTACTAGCTATAATATACCATAATAGATATATAGATAGAATTTTACAAAAACACTTTATTGCACAAAAATAAAGTATATAAAAGTAAATATAAACTTCTGTGTGTTGTACAATGGGCGGCCTTATCGCATAGAGCGATCTCTCTCAGGCAACCTTAGGATGGACAGGAATAATATCCATGAGAAAGTGAGGAAAAATGGAGGTGCAACAAACTAATATAAAGCAAAATAGAAACTTATTAGATAATAGCTATTTAATCAATAATAAACTACTACTACATAATAATATAACATACGCACCTTTTACGATGTATGTACAGTCAAATTCAAAAATATGTATGCACATTTGACAGATGACTAACTTTATTCCCTTCCGATAAGAGTCATTTACTGTCAAACGCGCATACATAATTTTGAACTGGACTGTTCGTACATTCGTACTATATTGTGTCTGAAAACGGGAAATTGACGAGGCATTAAATGGTAAAGCGATACGAGTATATGCTGCGGCTCGTACTTACGAGCGTCCGCTGGTCGAGAGCTCCACAAATAGGGCTCCGCTGATGTCCATCCAAGCGTAGCGTACGAACTTTGTGAGCGGCGAAGTTAGGAGTTACGCGCAAAACGTTTAAATTCAAATTCAAAAATAATTTATTTTGTTTAAATATCCTACAATGCACTTGTATACAAAAACTATGTCGACCTTTCATTTGCTACCAGCCTCGCTATCACAAACGAAACACAGTTTATCAGAATAAATGATAAACCTTTTTTTAAATATAAACTTTCAACACCTTGGATATTAGCCAACATCTTAAATACATACTATTTTGACAGTTAATAACTGTAAGTATCTCTGCCGGGTCAACGGGGAAAGAGGCGTGATGATTTTATGTTATTAACGATTAATTCGTAGGAAATGTATTCTGGTAGATAGGTTAAGATATTTTTTATGAACCTTAAATACAATATTCATGTTATCAAAACAGATATTATACAATTTGGCAGCAGAGAAAACATTTAAGTTGCTCAATGAGTTATTTTGCTGACAAATGAGAAATATCTACTGCCCATATGTTGCTGACCAATTAGTTATTTTAGCTGATCAATTGTATCTTTTTGCTAACCAAAATTCGAATATTTTGCTGTCTGTTTAAATAAAACCCAATAAAAAATATTACTTTTGTATTTGACAGGGTTTAAAGTTTGTGTTTGTTATAAGAGAGGCGATGTTTTTGATATCGGTGTTGTCTGGTTTACTCTATTGAATTATTCTTTGGGGATGAACCTTGTAGAAAGGCTTAAGATATTTTTTGCTACCTTTACGTTTTTTCTACGCAACAGACGAAGCTCTGGCGCTTTCTAGTTCTACACTAACCCGCAAGTGTTGGGGGAAGGCCCAAACCCTCCAAAAATGTACCGTTACTTGTTGTAAGCTTGTAAACCTCTTTTGTGCTGTTCTAATCTTAAGTTCTTTTTTTTGTTGTAAAATTCTCCCACAGGGAAGGCAAAGGGAACGGAGCACATACAGCCAAGTCTTCGGAATTTTAATGTCTTCAGTATTTACATTGAAATGCAAGTGTAATTTGCATTTCAATGCAGACGCTGTGGTGTTACTTCGATGAGGTGGATTACCACGATAAAAATCTCATCGTTTTTCACACCACTTGACGATTATTTCAATGATCCTCCATATTGCTCATCATTATTGACACTTATTACACAAAACTACACTGATACGCAATAAGATCCACTCCAAAACAATATTACAATCACTGAAATAAAAATCACGTCCGCCAATAGTTGTGTGTCAGAAAACCACATTCTTTTTTCTTTGAAATTACATCAAAGTTCTTGCTGTCAGTTTTGTATGCGTGTTTTTATAACCATAGCTTAGCTCTTGACGTGGTTGGTTAGTTTAGCTATTATTGTACTCTTCTACATATTTCATTTGTCTTTCTCTTTAGTTGATACAGTCCTTCCATTTCTAGATACATTCGTCCTTTTTATAACTTTTGGAAAAATCTATCGCTTCTCTGCGAGTGTGGATATCCTCAAACATAGACTTTTTAGTAGCCGCTGTCACGCTCGTCGTATTCCGTCAATAAAACGCCAATAAACCAACGATATCGCCGTCCGATCGTAAAGCTGGACGCGCCCTGTGCGAAACGACTCTTATAATGTGAGAAATAAAAACCACCCACTGCTATACAATTGCTTTTATTATTTTTGTGCACTATTTCGAAGTCTGTGTCGATTTCGTAGATTGAGTGCGGAGGTTTGGCGTGCCAAGCATAAGTAGGAACGTGTAAATTTTATCAATTTATAACACTGACGACCTCCGTGGTCGAGTGGTCTGTACGCGTCGTTCTCAAGGCGTCGCCATCTCGAGAGGTTCTGGATTCGATCCCCGGTGGGTGCAAATATTTGGGAGATGAATATTCAGGCATTTGTTCTCTAGTCTTGGCAGTTTATATTTATATATATTGAAGATATTAATATGTATTTATCTATTAAATATATATTTTTCCGTCATCTAGTATCCGTAACACAAGCAGCATTAGTTGCTTAAAATGGGGTTAGTTGATAGGTGTGAATGTCTGAAGACATTTATTATTATTCTTATTACTGAAGGGCAGCGATAGCTGCGCGGAGGAGCTCGTTGGCGTAGTGGTTAGTACGCTTTGGATTTCGATCGGAAACAAAGCTACCTTCGCTATGGTCAGTCCGTGGATGGATGACCAAAACTTTGTGATTTCGAGCTCCTCCGTGCTTCGGATAGTACGTTAGGCCATTGGTTCCTACCCACCAACCCGCATTGGACCAGCGTGGTGTAGTTACAGCCCTACTCGTGTGTTTCTCCATGAAAAAGGCCTATGCCCAGCAGTGGGCCGTATAAAAGCTGAGGACGATACCCTACCAGTTCGGAAAGCGATACTTGTACAGGTCACCGGTTCGATCCCCACCGAATGTATCACCAAGTTCGAATAAAACTTAAGTGGGTACAGTTTGTTGTCGCTTGCCTTGCACTATGCCCGGTGGATGGCAACAGGCACGCCCCCTGTTAAACGACTTAAACCTATAAGGCGAAAGGTGTTAGCAACTCTGATGATGGGTATGATGATATGTTATGTTGGTAAGTAATCCGTATGTCTCTATCTTACACATGTTTGCCGCAAGTAATGCCGCAATGTTTTATTGCCGTTCTTTCAAAAGAGGTTCCTTATGACATCTTCTGGGAAGCAAGGTGGTAGATACCAAGGTTTATTTGCTTGAATTTTTTTTACGGGGACAAAATCCTACTGACGGGCCTTACCTACCGCTGGTTAGACGGGACTCGGGTTCTGCCGAAGCGATTCTCCGAGTTGACTCTATGGCCTCCCGACCTAGTCTTGCCCTAGATATCTTCTGCTGACCATCAGGTAGAGATGAAATTACGAGTACCTTTCTCAACATACGAGGTACTTTCTGTACTTACATAACTTCTGCGAGGAAAGATGGTCCACTTGGCCGCATACAGGACCCGAACACCTTAGCGCTAACACGTATATGTTAGATCATGAACCGTTTACGAAACTACGATACGTTTAAACATTTACTCAGAGTCGTAAACTTCTGTTTTACGCGGCTGTAGATGCTGCAGGATTTAGTGCCTCCAATCTCCGCTACTAGATGGCGTTGGTGACATGCTCGTAAAATTTGAAGTCTACCTTCATGTTTATGATAGATGTAGGTCCTAGCGACAACGGATTAGGCCTGGGTATTTTATACGGGTATTTTAATAGATGGATAGAATGGAAGAGTCGACCTTACTTGTTATGTTATGTTAAAATTCTTGATTGTCATGAAAAAACCACTCACTCTGCTGATTAAAGTAAATAATTCCATATTAATATTAAAATAAGTAAATAAAATAAATATCCTCAGACATTCACACCTATCAACTAGTCCCATTTTAAGTAACTAACACTCAGTTGCACAAAGATTTTTTAAAGACGACATTTAGTAATGAGACATTAAAACTTAAAGTTCATTAAATTTAAAATTGGAACACAAAATAGTTCTAGCTAATGTCTCTTTAGCATTGATAGGGTGCTAATGTCGTTTTGTGCAACGTAAAAACTACGCTAAGGTGTTCTTTTGACACTTCAATAAATAAATTTAATGGAGCATTAGGGATAATGCCGACATTAAATTTTAAAGTTCGTTTCTGCAACTGGGTGTAAATGATGCTTGTGTTACGGATACTAGATGACGGACAAACATATTTAATAGATAAATACATATAAATATCCTGAATCCTGAATATATATAAATATATCTAAACATCCAAGACTGGAGAACAATTGTCTAAAAATTCATCATCCAAACACTTGCTTCCACTGGGGATCGAACCCAGGACCTCTCGAGATGGCGACGCCTTGAGACCGGCGGCGTACAGACCACTCGACCACGGAGGTCGTCAACCTCCTCTCGGTCGATTACCTACTAACGAAACTGTGAAGTCTCATACGTCAGCCATTAAAATAAATAAACCGTTTAGGTAAGCGACCATTAACCAACGCTGCTGTTTCTGGCGAATATTCTGAAATGAAGGCATTTATTAAAATTGGCTAACATTTTATTTATCCCACCTTTCCTACAGTCCACTTACCGCGCAGCTTGCTTACCTAATAAACTGCAGTGTATGAGCCACAAGACCGCTTTTACTACCTTCCATTGAAGGAAATTGAATGTTGAATGCAGGAGGAATGCAAACTGGCACCTCAGTTGCATTCGGAACCTACTACGAGATGCTAGGAAATTCGATACTTTGCGGGTAGTTCGAATTCTTAAGTTCTGTTTACTTTATACTTACATTTCATTCCATTTGTGTAACGTATCCAAGTTGGTACAGTCATTTTCAAAAGTCCATTCATACTATAATATTTTTAGAACTATTATAGCTCAAATAAATTTCAACTTTAAGTTATATAAATTAGGACTCAACGTATTGGATCATTTTTCAGCGACCCTTGCTCTATTCGATAATTTTTTCCGACTATGAAAGGACTTTGAATGTGACTGTACATAATGTTATAAAAGCTTTCGATAGAAACTTTGTGGTTTCAGTAGAAGGGTGACTCGTTTCAGTTATGAATGAAAAAAAAGCCTTTTTGTAGCTAAAAGTTACTTTACTTATTATAAAGAAATCTATCCTAGAAACGGAATTCGTCGTATCGAAATCAGTTTGCCCTTGTGGAAGTACCTGCTGATTTTTAATTCAGTTTCGAGAAACCATGGTAGAATAGTGCACTATCAAATCTAAAATGATATTGGATTCAGTTTTTACGATCCAATATGTAGATTAAGGATTATCAGTTCATATCACGTATGCTTGCAAAATTTTATTCTCGAAGTAGTTCGGGTGGAATATTGATTGGGATTTGTTGTAGTTACTTTTTAATGGTAAAGGCTGCTGCATATTGAGCGTAGTACTGAAATCTGGAGGAACTAATATTTTTGGTCGGTACTGAACTATGCATTGACACGCTTTGCCACCTTTCTGGAGGAGAGGGGCGAACGGAGCAGATAAAAAAAGGAGAAAGGAAACAGAGTGAGAAAGGATAAGTTTTTGAGTATAAAAATATAAATAAATAGAAAAACATAAAATATTTATTATAAAATAATACGGAAAATAACGGAGAGTAGAGTGCTTGGAGAGATACACGGAGCTCAGAGAGACCCAGAGAGATGCACGGAGGCGCAGAGCTTCGACGAGAGTTCACGCGGGGCCTCTTCAGCCCCAGGTAAATGCCAAAGACCCGGGAACGGCCAGAGTTTCAATACGTACTAGAGGACGTGACTCGAAGACTGAACTCACGATGTCTATTATCATTGCCTTATATAGAAATGACCCCAGACATTTAATTTTGAAAAGAGAAAAGTAGCCAAACAAAAACCAAAATGGTGCGTATTCTCTCGGTAGCTATAAGAAAGAAGATATAAAATAAAAAAATATAAAATAAAATGAATTTGATTGGGTACTAAGCGCACTTCGCTTTATAACTCAACGAAATCCCTCTCTTTCCAACAGCGACCGTTAGAATTGGTGTAAAGACAAATACACAAGTACTTTCCCGCGGTCAGCCTTTATAAAGTGGACTCTTATATCGGAGCCGCGAAACACGACCCCTGTAAAGTATACTTACACGGATATAGATTGATAGAAGAGCTATTTTACATGAGGTTACCTACTGCCGTGATTCTAAGGATCTTGTTTGTTAGAGAATTTTATCAACTGTATCGGTTGGTGGAATAAAATTGTGTTTTTTTTATAATTCTCATATGATCTGATTTCTGACTTTAATAAAAAGAATGATTCGTTCGTGTAAATATTCGTGCAGCATACAAGGAAAAGGTCCCCGCCATTGAAAAAAGAAAAGGTACTCATGGGTCCGAATTAGTTAAAAATCGTAGTTTCAGATGGCAATTTAAGACCATAACATAACAAATCATCACGCCTCTTAGGTAGGCAGAGGTGTAAAACATCCACATTTCGCCACATATGTTAGGTCCCCATGTAACAGGTGGCGAGCCTGTTGTCATGCACCGGGCACAGTGTGAGGCAAACGATATTCACAATGAACTGTAATAAGTTTTATTCAAACTCAGTGGTACAGGCGGTGGGATCGAACTCGCGTTTACCGCGGCCGCGGCGTCTCCAACGAGTAGTGCCCCGTCCGTCACATCTCGGCTATCGCTGCCTTTAAGATCATCTTTTAAATAATCTAAGATGAATTCTTAATAACTCTTAGTAGAAGAAGTAGGTAGAGGAGCATTACACCCTCTTTTCGATTAATTTGGTCCCCACGTGATAGGCGGTGAGCCTACTCGTATTGCCGTTACCGGGCACAATAGAAAATCCATTACCACTCTGGAATTTAAGCAAAAAATCCAACAGCTAGTACATACCACTAAATAGAATCTTTGCGGATCTTCTCTCTCACCCCTTTCTATGTAAGATGATTTACTTCTGTAATAAAACTATTTTTCTCTTCCCATCCTTGTTACGGGGATTTGTCCCATCCAGTCAATATTTGAAGCCATGTCTTGCCTCCGGAGATTGAATAAGGCTACAGTCGGCGGCGGATTTACGAGGATTCGTCCCGACATCGCACTCGGTTCTGATTGCCCGTTTATTTCGTGTCGGGTGCGTGGGGCGAACCTAACCGACGTTAATGTGAGCTTTAACCACTTCCCGAGCAACTTATAGTATTTTTAAAGCTACATTGTTGGTTTGAAACTTCGCCTTTGATTGCGAGGAAGTTATACACTAACTTGGTGTTTAACTTCATTGCTAGTTTTAAAGCTGCAATGCACAAACGATTACTTATTTATTTATACTTTATTGTACATACAACATATTTATAGAAACAAAACAGACAACATAAGAAAACTCAAATATACAATGGACAGAAAATAGATCCTTAGGATGGGTAGGGGCTAGACTTTATTAACTTTATGTATATATAATGTATATATTGGGTCCTTACCTATGAAATTGGTGTTTTTTTTCTCTCTTAGTATTTTGTCTGTTACTATTAAGATTCAGAGTATTCCTAAAAAATAATTACCTCGTCTAAAAATATATTTATACTATATTTTTAGACTATATTTTTGAGTTCTTTTGATTTGTTTTGATAATTTGTTGTAAGTTTAATTGTGTTAAAATTGGACACGGAGACAATTCTTTTTAAGTGCCTCCCGAATACATCATTTTATTTGCATTCACTTAAAAACGATAAATAATTTTTATGAAGTGTGATATTACACATATTGCTAAAGCTTATGTAATGATAGATGCCAAATATTATTATCTTTGGATTTGTCGTTGTGAAGAAAACTGAAAAAAATTTAGTATGGAAAATGCAGAATTCCCCAAAATCTCCATACAAAACACCAATTTCATAGGTAAGGACCTAATATAATTTTACTACTAGAAGCTCACTAATAGAAGAACAGCTCCATACCGCACTTTCTTGAAGGGGTTGAGCGAGGTCTAACAGCCTCTTTTTAAGGTTTAACTGGTATGTTTGGGTTAAATGGGGGAGAGTCTGTTACCATAAAGAACAGAAAAAATTACAGCTAGTTAATAACCATACTACGTGGGTACGGTGTAGGACTAGGGGTATTGAGAATAACCTGTAAAAAAATTAATTTTAATTCAGTTCTATAGGCGGGGTTTGAACCAGGCGACTTTTTACACGAGTAGTCTTTTTCGTTCGGCTATCGCTATTTGTCAAAAAAGAAAGAAAAATGTTAGTTTGTTTATTGTAAAAGTCATATTCGCTCATACTTATCCACTTCTTATGATGAAATTTAGAAATATTATTGGAAAAATATATACCAAAATAATGGAGGATAATCATGGGAGTAATATTGGTGGCGAATTCTGAATTAGCATACAACTATGTCACATAATAACAAAAGCAATCTAAAAGTTAACAACGAATCTCTAGTGACGATTATTTTTTTTAAATCTACAAGCGCATAAAATAAAGGTTCACAGAAAACAGAATTCAATTGGTACAATTAGTCTTAAGTAATCACTGAAACGAGTCCCAGCGGTGTTAGGCTCCAATCACACCGAGAAGGCAGCGAAGAGGCGAGCACTTTCAAATTCGTATAATTTTAAAGGTTCACCGTCTTACCACAAAAAACTTAAACAGCTGTTAAGCAAGTGTTTTAAAAAAACGTTACTACAAGACCGAGTATTACGATTGTCTAGAGCTAGACGCGGCTTAAACATCGTCTAAACAAAAATTAAACAGGCGTTGAACGCGTACTTAAACTTTAAATAGTGTTTAGTTAAACAAGTGATAGGCAACTGTTCAACTTGTCTTTTGTGGTACGACAGTCATTGTTTTATCGCATAGTATCTCTTAAGAAATCGGAAGTTGTCGGCATGCTCGCGGCTCCTCGGGAGACTATTATTATTATTACAACCACACTTTGCTTTAATTTAATTGGTCCCACGTTATAGCGGGCAAGCCTATCGGCGTAACCAGGCACTAAAGAAAGCTATTCTGTAATTCAAACTAAAATTTCAACAGCCAAAGAAATGTTACATACCACTGTATAGAATCTCAGCATTCCGTTAACTTTCAAACCCCATACGAATATTATAAATGCGAAAGTAACTCTGTCTGTCTTTCTCGCTTTCACGTCAAAACTACTGAACCAATTTAACCGAAGGACATAGGCTACCTTTTATCCCATGGGAACGGGTGAATGTTAAAAAATAACGCCTCCCAGAAAAATGAAGGACTAATTTACGTCACTATGAAGTTTGCTTCTAATAAAAGAGAACGAGTAAATTTTCAATTCCACCAATTGAGGCTGCTGTTCCAATTTGAAAAAAACTTTCAGTGTTGAATTGCCTATTTATTGAGGAAGGCTATAGGCTACATACCATCACACTATCTCAAAGTAACTATTCTACGCGGACGAAGTAACGGGCGAAAGCTAGTGAATATAATACGAATAATAAAGTGAATATAATACGAGTCGCTTCGCAGCCATCTCGGTATGATTTGAGCCTTAGGGCATCGACTGGTACTTCATGAAGTCGATTAAGACACCGTGCGGTCCCACTGCTGCATCGAGCATCTTGCAACTTTTATACATATTGTTGAATTCAATCCCGCCGACAGTTAGCGGTTGCTTCGAATTGAGAAAGTTTTATTCGGTTCATTCATAAGTTATTTTAGGTTTGAACATCAAAATACAGGAGTCGCTGCAAGACACTTTGTTTTACAATATAAATGTAGTTATAGATGATGGTTTTATTTTTGTAGCCAGTAGTAACGAGGCGCTATATCAGTAGTAGCGACTCTTTGCTATTATTGCGCTCTTCTCTGGCCATTTTTCTTTTCTTTCTGTTTTTAAGCCAACCATCTATAACAATAAATTATAAAAATTAAGTGTTGATAAAATAATAATAAATAAATAAATATATGAATAAATAAACAAATATCTTCAAACATTCACACATATGAACTAGCCCCATTTTAAACAACGAATGCTGCTTGTGTTACGGGCACTAGATGACGGATATATATAAATAAATATAAACATTCAAAACTGGCGAACAAATGCCTGAAAATTCATGACCCAAACATTTGCTCTCACCGGGGATGGCGACGCCTTGAGACCAACATACAGACACTCGACTTGATAAATGTTCAAAAGCATCAAATAACTTTTCCAAGGCACTATTGTAAGTAGCCCTACCTTTGATAATATCATTAAGTTTTATGTTCAGTGATCTGTGAAATTTGCCTTTTTATAAATTGTTTCAGTGTGCCTTATGTTCTTAAATACCTTAAATTTACAATAAGTGACCGGGTCTCCATCTTCGGGGTTCACTTACATCTCCACCCACACACTGTTACACAGAAACTTCATTTTAGGCGTCAATGTGATTTCTGCCTGATTTTATCAGTTTTTTAAATGCATAAGAATCTACGTACTTAACTATTTATGATCTATCTTTTAGTAAGAAACAAAATTCAGCCCTAAATTATTTATGTCTTTGAAGGTCTTCAATAGAGAATTTACAAGAGAAATGAGAATGAATAATAAATAATAATATTAAGTGCACGGGACACCTTTGATTGATAAGATGATATTTTATAAGGAAATGTATATTGATTGAATAAGCGCTATAATTAACTGATTGATAATGAGAAATGATACAAATTGATATGATATGAGTGCGCGTCCGCCGTGCTGTCGGTGAAAACGTGAACTGATTTGAAATGAAGCGAATGACGTACTAAATGTCATCAGCCTATATACGTCCCACTGCTAGGACAGGCCTTCCTTAAGGATGTATGGGCCGTAACACCACCACGCTGGCCCAATGCGGGTTGGTGGGAAGAAACGGTCACAAATGCGACCAACGGCTTATCGTGCCTTCCGAAGCACGGAGGAGCTCGATATCACAAAGTCTTGGTCACCCATCCACGGCCTGACCATGGCGAAGGTAGCTTTGTAATTATCGATCGAAGCCAAAGCGCACTGACCACTACGCCACCGAGCTTCTCCGTACTAATTGTATTTGACCTAATTTTAATTGTTGTTACGTTGACAAAATGTACGGTGCAACCGGGGTTGCAATAGCGACCATAACCAACGGCTTAACGTGCCTGCCGAAGTACAGAGAAATTCGAGACCAGAAAGTTTTGGTCACCCATCCAAGACAGTACATGGCGAAAGTAGCTTTGTTTTCAATATCGAAAGTTAAGCGTGCGAGCCACTACACTATCGAGTTCCTCAAGAAGGCGTTAAACTAAATGGACATATTTAGCGGCGAGTCGACGTAAGTGGAAGCGAATGACTCGGCGTCACTGCGCCGTCGCATTGTTGCAAGCTCATGTTATTGCTTTGCTATTGCTTGTTACGACATAAAACGAACAAAGTATCAAGTGCGAGAGTTTGGCGGCATTTGACTAATGGCGGACGTGATTTTTATTTCGATAATTGTAATATTGTTTCGGAGTGGATATTGTTACGGAAAATCAGTGTAGTTTTGTGTAATAAGTGTCTGTGATGATGTGCAATGTGGAGGATTATCGAAATAAGCGTCAAGTGGTGTGAAAAGTGATGAGTTTTTTATCGTGGTAATCCACCTCATCCAAGTAGCACCACAGTGTCTGCCATCAATCGTTTGACGTCTAACTCTCCCAAGATGCATTGGAAATTGAAATGCATTACACTAGCATTTCAATGCAAATGAAGAAATGAAATACTGAAGACTTGGCTGTATGGGCTTCGTTCCCTTTGCCTTCCCTACATGGGAGAATTTTAAAAAAATGTATAAAGTGCTGTGTTATTATGGTATTATACACGAAACAAGTGATCCCAAGTACAGAGGACCCTGAATACTGACTGTAGCTGGCCGTTCAAATAAGGCCGATGTGAATGACATTCTGATAGATGATAACTACAATATTAGGTGGAACGGTCGTGGATTATATACCCGAAGGAGTAGAACTGTGGACACTCATATTTCACTTGATAGCTTTCCTAACCTCCTATGTAACAGGGAGTGAAACGAAATAGGTATTCACCTGCGACCTTTTTGCACGAGTGCTATTTTCCTAAATCGGCTATCGCTGTCTTCCAACAAATCACATTTCTTAAAAAAACTATGAATGTTTTTTCATTCATAATTTTCCTATTACCATTCGATGCATTGCTGTTGAATCATTTACTTTTCCATTACCCATAAATTTTCTCAGTATCAAAAACACGCTGTCCGCGTATAAGGTCGTAACTCACTTTTCGGGCTTTGGGCGGTTCTGTAACGCCCTTATTCGAAAAAATCGTAGCAACGTCCCTAGGAGACCGACCCTCGACTCTGATATATCAGCAAAAAATGTAATTATGTCTCCATTTCATTACCAGGGGATGTGATTTAGGAAATAAAGTTCCGAGGTTTTGTTCCACTAAAGCGGTTGTTATTTTATTTTCGGTACTTGATTCCTTTTTTACAGCCGGCGTTTGGATCTTGATATTTTTCTCACAAAAAATGAAATATCTTCAAATTTTTAAATGTAAAAACTTGCTGAGTTTTATGCCTATTCGCTTCAGAACATCTCCTTGTGGCTGTGCGAACGACTGGCAAAACCTTCATACAATGACTATGTAAAAACCAAAATTGTACAGACCAGTTCAAAAATATGTATGCACGTTAGACAGTAAATGACTCTTATTGAAAGAAAATAAAGACTATTTCCTGTCAAATGTGACATGTTATTGAGCTCGATTGTATAAGCGATATGGCTATGCATTACCTTACCAGTGAGGTAGGCATTACTGCTCTCACTTTACTATGGTACTTAAGCTTTCTCTAGAATAACATAATATTATAACAAATCATCACGCCTCTGTTCCCGAAGGGGTAAGCAGAAGTGTTTCAATTCTCTAAAAAAAAAACACCCACGTTTCAATTCTCTAAAATGATAAAATTAATTATAAATAATAAAAACAAAAAAAGGAACATAAAAGTTTTCGTCGAATTAATAACCTCCTCCTTTTTTTGAAGTCGGTTAAAAAAACAGAACAATCATAGAATGCATAAGCCGGCATATTAAATAGTACAATTAAAGAAATCACACATCTTTTCTAAGCTGCAATATGTCAGTATTATACTTTAAACATCATTCCGAAAACATTTTCCAAAATGTACTCGTACACCGAACAGAAAGATGCGCTAACACGTCAAAGTTTAAAAGCCTCGATGCATGTGCTCGCTGTACCAACTTTATTGAGAAATGGCTTCAAGAATTGATTCTGACGGCTCCTTCACCCACTTACAAAGTAAAGTGGCGTAACTGTTTTCTTCCAAATAGAATCAGACCTAAAATATCTCCTCATAAAGTCCATTTTTCAAGGAACGTTTAACAAGAGCTTTTCATCTAAAAGGCGTTTTCTTCATATTTATTAGTGTTGGTTTTTTTCTGTGTAATGGATTTTTAAGCGAATAAACAACAACAGCGGGCTTTTTGTAAACAGTTGATGGCGTGTTCGAAGTTAATTTACTTGGTGGATTGTGCTTAATGAGGGAATAGAGCCTTATTGATTGATTTTAAGATAACAAGTTCTGAAGTGACATGAAAGTATAAACAACGAGTACATTTTACCTATATTATACAGTAACTCATGAATCGAGATATTATTAAATTTTTGGGACCACGTTTAGAAAGCCAAAATGAAGATCTGCACAAGTTTCTAGTTTATCATCTCTTCTTCCTGGGTTGATCCAATTTTGGGCTATTCAAAAAGACTGGCAAAAGGAATGACCCTCGGAAAATTTAAATTTTAGACAGTATTCTTAAAAACATTATGTGAATCAGCTTTAAAGTTATAGTTGTTTAAGTTAAAAAATTTCTGTAAAACAAATTTTTTCTTGATAGTTTATGAATCATCACTATTTTTTACTACTTTGATTCTTATATACAGTATTTATTTAAATTATAGCAAGAGAAAGTTTCTATAAAAATAAATAATTATATATTTTCAAGTATCAAGTGTATAAATGGAACTACACTGACTAAGTAGTTCGAACAGCAAGCATAGGCGTGTCGCGGGACGAGATGAAAAATCACAGATGACTTTTTTTTATTGTACAAGTCACCACCGCTGGGAGCGTCTGGGTATTCGGCCATAAAAATGTTATGAATTTTCAGAAACTCTTATTTATTTCACTTTTGTGTTATTACTAGATATTTTTTTTCCCCTTGAGGGTCAAGCGAACGTTGGTGTTCGCGAAGAATTGCTATTATATATATTAAGAGATTATGCTATAAAACTATAAAATATAACTTTACACAATACGTGGTAAATAAGATGAATTGGGATTGGGACATTTCTCAAATAGAGATCTCATCCGGCAAACCACCAAATCACAACGAGTTGGTTCTGGCACAGATTACAAATAGACAATACCTACCAAATGTCTTACAAAATTAAATATTGAGGGCGTCTTGCAAAAAATTTTTATCGACACTTAAAAGTAGATTTTGATATTTTTTGACAATTTATAGTATAATAAAAAAATATAATAAAAAGATTAAAAAATCAAGTACAGGAAATAATAAAAGCGTAATTATGAACCTACTTGTAGTGTAAGTTGAACTGAATAGATGTGAGATGATGAGAAGCTGCTATAAATTGCATGGAAGCAACATAATAACTTTAATGATTAGGAAATTATTAACCTCGTTTTAAAAGATTTTGTAATTCTTTGACATTTCAGAATTTCCTGCAAGACGCCTTTAGAGTTAAGTCAAAGATGTAAATATTGCAAAAGGCACTTTTCTTGACGACTGTACGATTAATTCAAACGGACGGCGCAAGACAGCGCGATACTAGACTGTCGAGATATTGATATTGATGACGACTGTACCGCCGGCTAATGTACAGCGAAGTGACAGTCCCTCGGACCTCCCGCGTCCATTTACAACCTCTGAATAGCTATGAAAAATGTTCTCGGAATGTCAACGGACGGAAACGGTTTCTAATACAATAAATGTTTTGTTTCTTTTCACAACTCTGAAGAAGTCCTTTGAATATTAATTTTGGGACGCCATTCGAATCGAGACAATGGGGAACAGACATTAATGTGCGATATTTTTTATAAATGAATTATAAGAGGAGTTGCTCGCACTGCAGATATTAGTTGTATGTAACTTCTATCCTGGCTTTTGGCGATTTGATTTGAATTAGAGAGTGGTTTTGGTTTTTTATAGTGATCTAATATGTGCTTGTCTTCCATTATGTATTTATAAAAGATGCTTTTGTACTTGAAATCAGAGATTTGTGTCGTAGATGATGTTGCTATGTTACAGAGTATTTTTGTTGTTTTTAAGATGAAGTTTTCCGTTCATCTGAGCATACTATGGTACAGCCCCGTCGTTGATTACTTTTATTTTAGGTTCCAGTTTTGTGAAGGAAAGACACAGCAAGAATGTATAAGTTCCTATGCCTTGTTCCAATAGGAGTGAAAATGTAAACCTACATTGTGAATGTTTGATTTGATTTACTATAGAACGTATCCCAAAAGTTCAAAAAAAATTTATAAAAAATCAAATATAATGTGTCTAACGCTTGACTTGCAATTAATGACAATACTAAGAAAACGAACAATGGGTTTTATGCAACTCCTCATCGAATTAACATACATACATATAATCACGACTATAATCCCCTAAGGGTTAGTCGGAGACTAGGCGAAAGCACCGCAAAAGCAGTCCACTGTCATAGTCCGCGCTTCACCACGCAATGACTGCACATGTGCTCTGCTTTGCAGGTGATGAGCCCGTCACCGCTATGCTATTGGATGGTAGGGCAGTTCTAAGTCCATTAGTCGCCTTTTACGACACCCAAGGCAAGAGATTGGGATAGAATTAACGATTACCTAAAATAATAACCATTTCTTGAAAATCTTATAGACTATACAATAAACTAGAACAAGCATTTAATCGAATTACATGACCCTTTTACAGAGAACATAAAATAAAATCGCAAGAGCAAGAATCTCAATTTGAAAATAGAATCTGTGGAACTGTCAAGAACATTAACGGTTATGAGCTCCGGAGTCCATACCGCTTATCCGACGACTGCAAACTTTTTTCTCGACCGCAATAAAATGGAGTAGTGACACGTCGGACCGCTGAAGTGCAATAATTCCGGCAGTCACCGCCACGCGGCGCCACTGTGCCGACACTTGAAAATGAAAATATATGATCACTTGAGAGCACGACTGTACTTGAGTTGTCTTCTGATATTTGTGATACAGGAAAATTCCGAATGGCTTTTCCTCTACTGTTTTAAACTGTTGCTCGTTAATTAATGTTACTGCATTTTTTATCTGACTACGGCGAAGTCAAAAAGGTTGGTAATGATTCTTTTTTTTTGAGCATAAACTATAATTAGACTTCATTTGATTACCCAGTCATCTCCAAATCACAATATAACAATAGTATCAAATATGTGTACGTTTATACAAAGACGTTTTTTCCCGGAAATCATAAGTCAAGTATTAATCGTAGGTGAATTGTGCTAAAGTGTTATTCAAAGTCAGTGGTAAAAGCCAAGAAAGAATTGGCGCCTTGTAGGTGACATTAAGTAGCAAAGTAGTCGCATAATTTGTCGCTCAGTTGATTCTTGGAGTGTGTAAATAAAAAACATCTTCCCGAGAACCGAATTCAGAATTTACGGCGTAACAATATACAACCCTCAATTTCCCGCTTCTAGTACAGTTGCGAGCAGAAGTATTACAGTGTTATGAAAATGAATTATTTCTGAAACACAAAGCGCTGACTACTGGCCTTTTGGCTTATTAACTTTAATTTTTAATATTCGAGCTCAACCCGCGTAAAATTGCAATTCTCCGCCGAAATGAAAGAAAAAAATGTTCTTACGGGAATTATATTCTTGTTTCGCGAGGGCCGGAGTGGAACGCGAGATGGACTTACTATAATGCATTATTTTGTATAAGCGAAATTTTGTTGTAATTTCTAAATTACTGCGCCTTTGTGGACACAAAATTATGACTAAATTGTAGATTTGTTGTAGCTTTAATTTTTCTGTGCTAGAATTTACATTTCAGTGTTTTTTTTTTGTAAAAGCTGTTTTAAATAAAACCAATATTATTTTGATAGTCTCCATTTACCTACTAGGATTTCTATGGTCCCGATTCAGGTCTCGGTTAAACTCTCCATCTCTTTTTGCATATTTGCAAAATAAGTACCTACTAGTACAAATATACTGAGTAGCCATTTGTAAAGTCAGAGCAATTAATACACACGCATTTTTTCCAATATAAAATCTATGAGAAGCGGCAACCCATTTCTTAGTTGTAAAACATCAAAAAAATATAAGCAACCCAAATTATTTTCGTCGAAAAATGCGGATAAAACATGTATTTCAACACCCAGTTATTTTTCTCAATTCCATTCAATTTGCGCTCGCATTAATTCGTTATTCATTCGTGTAAGGGAGCGAATTCACGAGGAAAAGAGTGTTGGTTATTTTAATTCAATAAGTTTAATTTCGAATAAGCAAGCAAAAAGAATTTGAATATTAAATGATGGCTGAAGAGCGATGTTTTTTTTATATACTTAGAGCCTCTTGCAGGAAATTTAAATCCAGATTTTTATCTAGATTTGGAGATTTAGTAATTTTTTGACAATTTAGCTATTGTGAAATATTGGCCATAGCTTGTATCCGAAACCATAAATTGTTGACGGTTTTTATAGTGATTTTAAAAAGGAAATAATAAAGACTTGGAAAATTGAAGTGAAATGACTACTCGTTTTATTTCTTAAAAGCTATAGTGAAAATGTCAAAAAATTACAAAATCGAGTATTAAACGGGGTTTTAAAACATTTCCTTTGTGAGCCTTAGATGTTTAGGGTGACAGTGAGATTTTAATTTCTATCTTGCTATTTTCCTGTTTTACCTTACTTCAGTATTTTCTATTTCAACCCAAGTTATCTTTTATATAGGTACTGCACACGTTACGCCGCCTCTTTGGTCTTTACCTCAATAAAATTCCATTGACATGCATTACTATGTAAAATTTTAACCTCCTTTTGACTTGTCTGATATGGACAATTGTACATTTGATGAAAAGAAAGAAATAAAGATCGAACGCTCTTCTCATCGTGGCGTCACATCAGTCCGGCAATGCCCACAGCTCGATAGCTTTGATTTTTGATTATTGGACATAGCTTAATTGGGCTCTCTATCAAGAAGTGCCCGGTGGGTACTTAAGCATGTTTTGTTATTAGTCAGGCAAGCCTGCTAATGCATGCGAGAATTCAAATAAATAAAGATTTTACTCAATTCATAATATAATAATTTTTGGAGTCTTGTTCATGTACTTATTTCTCGTCTGCAGCTTATTGCTTTATTTATTATATCTTTGTTATTAACGGAACAATAGAGACAATTGTACCTATATCTCGGACCACAAAAATGATTGCAAAGTAGGCACCATTATAATATTTCGCTTGAATAAGAACGCTCATCCAATCCCATTGCTCCAGATCTTCATCAATATCTCTCATACTTTTGTATCGAAATCTCATTATTCAATCTCAGAATAAACACCTCGACCTTATCGGGTGCTCGGGGAATGGAATTTGGAATTTATTCCTGGGATATTAATGGGAAAAGTATGTATACCGCTAATATGATGGATCGGCGTGGTTGGCTGTAAAGGATGGCGAAAGAGCGAAGATCAGCGATGATGTATCGCCCCTGTGGAATTTACATTCGTGTTTGTGAGACACTGATTAAAATCCTGTCAATAGATAGATAGCAAATGAATCAAGGAAAATATTTATTAACACTAATATTTTGTATCGCATACAAAAAGTATAAAAGCTCTCTTTTATTGAAATTCTACGAAAATATGTTTTGAGGTTTTTAAATTCATTTAATTAGAATAAGCACATCAAAAGAATATCTAATTTAAGTACTTAATCGTAATGTTAGATAATATTTTGACAATAATCTTTCTGCAAATCGGCAAAGGAAAAAGTTAAACGTTGATCAGGTTAAAATAAAACTTTGCGAGGCATTTCGAATCAAGTTAAGTTGTGAAGAAATGAACGTGGCATCATAATTCTTGCTTCAAGTTTACGCTAACTCTGTTGTCTGGCCAACTTGTCCCCGGAAGGCCATTGGATTGGCTACAGACTATCATTATACAGAATAGCCGTTCTATTTGATATAAGTGTGGTCACAACGAGACTACAGAGTGCGCGGAATTAGTTGGCCGCGCCTTAGGTATGTGAGGGGTGAGGCGGGGGCGCTTGCTGTCATTACTCAGTTCGGCGCCGTACTTCGCGACGACAACATGCCGGCAACTTTAAACAAAACGCTCATAAGATTGCAATAGCGAAATGAGTCGCCACCTAAGGCGCGGCCAACGAGTTCGGCGCGCACTACAACAATAATGTCTACTTGCAGTTAAATTATGTGTATTATTTATTTATTTAGTCTTTAATGTCAAAATAAAAACTTTTGTGCATAAGGCGGACTTAACGATAATACATCGCTCTCTCCCAGTCAACCTTTGGGCCAAAAAGAGATCGTTATCTCGTTACATCTAGAATAATACATAGTAACGTCGATTAAGGACTAAATCGAGTTTTGATCTAGATTTATTTACTGAATAGAATTTTATAACTCACAACGTATGAAGGAACAGGAAAGAAAATTAAAAAAATAAAATACAAGAACTGCACATTGCACACACCTGCTTTCTTCAACGACCGAGTCAAGTGTTACTCGTCTTTGCCAGAAAAAATAACAAGGAAAGCAAATGCTTCGACTGCTACTTTACTAAAACATACTTGAAAATAATGCCAAATATTTGCAGTCTGCAGTTTTTCTAAAATTTACTTAAAATGCTGAGCGGTGCGTATTTGGCATAACGTTGTTTGGCATAATAATAGTCATATGCCAAAGTAATGAGTAAAAGCATTATGCCAAAAAAGGATCCCTTTTTGGCACACACGTGTCTTTTTATTTAACTGTTATACTTTATTGTAATGTTTTTCTATGTATTGTAATGTGTGTTAAATACAAAAAATATTATATTCTGTTCTATTCTAGAAGGCGATCAGGCTTCAACGTGTCTGTGAAGAGACAACTAATAACCAACATTGCTGCTCTGTGGCTTCTTTATATACCCGTGAAGCTTATATTGAGGAGCAAAATGTATTCAAACTCGATGATTAACCGCGCCCACGCACCCCGTTTTATTCATTTTTATACATTTTATATTCATGCCGACGTTTGCCGAATGTATTCATAGGCTCCCCTTCGAACTTGCTCTTGGAGTTCAGACAATTTCCACCGTTTTAAGGTTCCGTGGGAATACCGTGAAACGGGGTTCTTCAAGGTTTTTGTTGGGTTGTTTTTAGGTGCAACTATTTAATTTCAGAAAGCCGGTTGAGTTTTTATTTTTTGTATGAAATGTACTCGTATTAGGTGCCGTGTTGTAGCGGCTCATTAAAAGATTACTTACTGCCAACCCATCTCTTCACTTGGGTGGCGTAAAACGCGACTAATGAACTTAGAACTGCACTATTATCCAATAGCATAAAGCGGCAACGGGCTCACCACCCGTCACGCTGATTGCAGTCACTGCTCGGTGAAGCAATGGACTGCTTTTGCGGTGCCTTTGCTTAGTCTCAGACTAACGCTTAGGGGATGATCGTCGTGATTTTATGTATGTTATAACATAAACATTCATCACGCCTCTTTCCCCGAAGGGGTAGGCAGAGGTGTTGACATCCACATTTCGCCAGATACATTAAGTTCCCATGTAACAGGTGGCGAGCCTGTTGCCATGCACTAACACAATGTGCACAATTCACAATCAGATCGAATCCGCGAGTTCGCGGCCTATCGAACGAGTAGTGCTTCGTCCGTCCTAACTCGGCTGTCGTTACTACGCTTATATAAGAATGATTATTATTAGGTCCTTACCTATGAAATTGGTGTTTTTAAGTGAATGCAAAGAAAAAGATGTGTTCGGGAGGCACTTAAAAAGAGTTGTCTCCGTGTCCAATTTTAACACAATTAAACATTCAACAAATTATCAAAACAAATCAAAAGAGCTCAAAAATATCATCTATTTTTAGACGAGGTAATTATTTTTTAGGAATACTCTGAATCTTAATAGTTACCGACAAAATACTAAGGGAGAAAAAAAACACCAATTTCATAGGTAAGGACCCAATATATGGGTCTTAAAACATACTACCATAGCGCATACATGAGTGGTTATATTTTCTTTAGTGTCTGATAAGGGCTATAGGCTTGCCCGCTATCACGTGGGACCGACGTAATTACTGGCAAGGTGTGGGTGTATATTGCGTCTCTGCCTTCCCTCCGGAGATATATATAGAATATATTTAGTCAACATTACATTCCGGACTACCTCTTATTAGCAAAATGTCGATTGTTAATAGTTGAACTTAAAACCTCTAATTATTAAAATAATGAAAATAACATTTCTTGTCAGTGTCATCTGATTAATTTTTGTCATGGTGATAAATTTCTATTGTGTCATTAATTAACAATGCCGAAAAATGTTAAAGATCGAATTGAAATTACATTTTGACGGAATATGTCACATAATACTCGATCGAGCAGATATTGATAACCACGGTTACACCCGCGCGGTACCCCTCCCCATGGGAGTAATGTGATAAAAAGTAGCCTATATCCTTTCTCAGGCTCTAGACTATCTGTTTACCAAATTTCAGTTGAATCGGTTCAGTAGTTTTGCCGTGAAAGCAAGACAGACAGACAGATATATTAGCGTGGATTTATATTCTTGATCATTTATTGTTGTACAGAAACTTTAACCAAACTACTAAACATTCAGAAATCAAATTCAATTGAACTGAACTGATTGGGGATCCGAACCTTCGGATCATAAATCCCTTTTTAGTCCCCTTAATTCCGACTCACCCTTGACCTCGTCTGTGTTTTTTTCCGGTCTTTTGACTAATTTTGCCGCCTCGACGCCGCGCGGTTAATCTGTTGATATTGATACAACGTTCCGCAGCTTTTTGTGAAGTTCTTTTTGTGTTTTTTAAGTTAACTGTGCCCGAAATTTCGTTTGGTTTGGTTTTAAGTAAGTAGGTATTTATATATATTACTTTGATGATATGACGAAATTGCTTACTTTTGTTCTGGATATAATATTATAACTATGTTGCTGAGTACTTATGTTGAATTTCTAGTGAATGTGGCTTGCCTGGCATGGCAGCAGAGGACTTAATCAGAAATTTGTGGGTGTTCACACCTTGCCCACCCCTTCGGGGATACCTCTCTAGATGGACAATTATAGAACTTTGTCATTCTAAGATTTATATTTATATATAAATTATTTGTTTTTGCGGCATTAAAATCTATTGATAGGTATGATGTGACAAGGTAATATCATATATTTTTTCTAGTTACTGTAGGACAGACATGGATTCAACCGGCGACCTCACACAAGTAATGCCGATTTATTACCTCGTTTATCGTCCTAACTGCATGCTTTTTCATTTATATAAACACTAGCTTTTGCTCGCGACTTCGTCCGCGGGGAATAGCTACTTTTGGATAGCATGATGTGATATAGCTTGTGACGTGGTGGATTCCGATGTAAAAATAAAAAGCCGGAGATGATGATATTTTTAAACTTAAGGCACAACTAGAACAATTTATAAAAATGTAAAAATCACAAATCAATGAACATAAAACTTAAAGATTATTAAGGTAGGGCTACTTAGAACAGTGCCTTGGCAAAAGTATTTGATCATATTATAGTGTTGTAGTTTTATTAACTAAAATATATATTAAAATTTATTATCAACAATTAAATTGACTAACATCAATTTATTGGCGTCGCGACAACCGCTCGAGACGCTGACTGATAGGAATGAATATTGGAGCCCAAAAACAATGAAAAAGAGACAGATGGTTCGTTTAAAAACAGAAACAAAGAGAAAATGGCCGGATAAGAGCGCAGTAACAGCAAAGAGTCGCTAATCGCCTCGTTACAAGCCTATAGCCTTCCTTTATAAATGGGTTATCTAACACTGAAATAATTTTTAAAATGGGACTACTAGTTTCTGAGATCAGCGTGTTCAACCAAACAAACAAATTCTTCTGCTTTGTAATAAATAAATAATAAATAAATAAATATCTTCCGACATTCACACCTATCAACTGGCCCATACTAGACAACTAATGCCTGTGTTATGGATACCAGATGACGGACAAATATATTTAATAGATAAATACATATAAACATTCAGAATATAATATACAGAATATATAAAACATCCAAGAATGGAGAACAAATGCCTGTTCACACAAACATTTGCCCCCACCGTTGATCGAACCCAGAACCTCTCGATATGGCGACGCGGACGCCTGTAGACCGGCGAACAGACCACTCGACCACAGAAGTTGTCATGTAATATTAGTATAGACAGTCCTAATGCCTTCCCATAAATCAACAATAGAAAGTTTTACTTGAGAGCACCGTGCGAAGCAATGTGCATTTCAAAAACTACACTGAACAATAAATGTTGAATTTTATATCTCAAGTCAGTGAACTCGAACGCAGCAGTGGTATGAATAATGTAATCTGCGCCACGGGGACCACTGTTTCGGGATCAATTGAAATTTGCGCGACTTGGCCCTAGCCGGTGACAACTTGTGCACTCGATGGAGAAATGCAGTTGTTGAGGCGTTGTATAGAACTGCTGTTCTACTCTATAACCAAATTTCAATTGATATGATTGAATTTCTGTAATAACGAACACTTTTTGAAATTATCAAAGGATATCACAATTGACATTGATTTGCCAACATTACGTTACAGAGTAGGACAGCTCACGCAAAAGAAAAAAGCAGTCGTTTTTCCTGTTCCGTGGGGCAGCTGGTGGTCTAAAAAGGCAGCGTTTGGTAACATTGCTAGAAGAAATTCTGTAAATTCGGCTAACATTACAAAATGCATTTTATCAAATTTAATGAAAATCTTTTTACGATATTTAAATGAAAATGCTCGAATTGGTAAATACAAATTAATTTTTCATCCAACATTAAAAAATCGACTAAATGACTATTAAAATTTATTATTTTGCAATGTTTTTCGAAACATGAATAGCTAATGCAACTTGTATTATTAGTTTCGTTGGTCTCTTTGAATACATAAATTAGGGGATGGAGTGATAATATTAAAATTATGGAATCATACGGAGTCAGAACGAGACAGCACGTACTTTCAGAATGGAACTTCCACCAGCACCGTTCCATCATCGGACGACGCGACGTGGTATGGGTCTCCATCCATATGCGGTCGATATTCCATCTTTCGCACCAAACGGTTTGCCTCAACATTTCTGATGCGCACCGCAAAAGAGTGGAATAACCTTCCTGCGTCTGTGTTTCCGTCCAGATTCGATATGGGGACTTCCAAGGCAAGAGTGAATAGGCACTTTTTAAGTTTGCGTGTTCCACCTTAGACCACTTCGGCGCTTTCCAAGTTTCCATCAGGCGAGATTGTGGTCAAACGCACTCAAGTTTTTCATAAAAAAAATGGAATCGAATCGAACCGATACTTGACAATAAGGGCTGGACGTACTCGTAAAAATTAATGAAATGGAAGAAGAAAATCAAAAAAGAAAAGCAAAAGGAAAACAAAAGAACATCGCGCTTTCCTCCAGCAAGGTGTCACTCGTCCATATCGGCGTGAAATAATGAGCCATTAAAACGAACCGTGATCACGACTTCTGCATTTGAATACATTTTTTAATGAAAAGACATTTAAATGTCGCAAACTATGGTACGAATTTTTTTGGCTCACAAACTGGTTACAACCAATACAAACATTAAAATGTTAGACTGAGAGTGAAATCAACTATAGTCCATCCATTTTGATCTAAGACAAAAGGTAAACAAACCATAAAAAGGGTTCTTTATGATGTCATTACTTCATTGCTTTGCTGTTTTGTCAAAAATATACGACTATTCAATATTTTATTAATACAGACTTTAAATTAAGATAATTAAGCAATTACTGGTCACTTTCAATCATTTAAAATACATCCAAATTAAAATGAAAAATGATGACATTTTCATGACACCTGAAACTAACATTATCATAATACATTACCTCATTGTTTTATTTTCATTCTTATTTAGTATCATTTGGATGATACCAATATAGTTTGTGTTTAAATACACTGCAAAACATGAGGTACTTAATTTCAAAAATAAATAATGTTTATATTCAATGACGATATTCCTATAATGATAATAAGTATGGCTACACCTTTTCCTATTTTATTAGAAATTATTAGAGTCCATATTTTTTTTGTCCCGGAATTGGAAAAAAGTTTGAGAACCACAAATTCTTTGTTTACATTTTATCTCAGATCAAAATGGACAGACTATAGGTTGTTTCCAATTATACTGTAAGCACAGCATGCACTATTATAAAACAACAGACAGTTCAGAATGAACAATTTCCAATTTAGATTCTCTTTGTTTACTTTTGCCTTTCCTTATGACCTGATAAAGACCAAAAAAATCTTCTGTTTCCGATTTATCATCATCCCACATCCGGCTCATTTATTGTATGTTTATGTAGTCTATGTAGTTTATGTATATATGTGTGTATTTACATAATAGTATGTATTACTATGTATTTTATTTATATTTAGGTATATATTTATTTTGTACACGCGACTCAGCTTTTTTTTGTCAGCATTTCTCCCATAGCAGGTGGGTTGTTAGACATTTCTATTAGAAATAAGCCCTACCTTTTGTACTTTTGTCTTTTAATGTTCTCCTGTTCTGTATTTTGTGTACAATAAATTGTTAAATAAAAAAAATAAAGGAGTTTAGGTGGGGTGGAAAAAACCGCATCGCCAGCCTCAATTTGTCGGCCTGCGTTATTTCCTACTTTTTAAGTTTCTTCTGTTGAAGCATTATCGTCTGTTTACATGCGACTCTACGGTATATTTTCGTCTGTTACAGAAACTGCAACAACCTTGAATTGAACAAAGTTGAACAGTTGACTTCAGAAGCGAGTGTGGAGGTGGCTCGTACAAGTTCTGCCGTCCCGAGGGCCTCGGTTACGGAGTAATCAATTGAACTTACTTGAACACTGCACTGGCAGTTTGAAAGATCGAGTCAATGTGGCTCTGGAGTTACTTACATTAATATAACTATCGATGCTGGCGGAAATAAAAATACTAAAGCGTGTTCGCACAAGGCGATGTGAAGTCATCGGATAGATTGCTCGTCGAAATAATTATTTAAAGAAAATCTAGACATATAACAAAGCTGTAGAGGTCGAATGTATGTACATAGAAAAAAAAAACAAGTTAGGGCGATGTAAAAATAAGGGAAAATACCAAAAAAAAATTTTTTTGGTTTTTCGTTTCTCTGTCTGTTTGAACGGGCTAATCTCCGAAATGGCTGGACCGATTTCAATGAAATTTTGCATGGCCCTTACCTTAACCTTAACCTTAACCTTAACCTTAACCTTAACCTTATATCCCTGGTCATCATCTTATGTATGGTAAACCACACACACTGAACGCTAACGCTGACGCTAAGGGACGCTGAAGGGGGGTTACTCCGAAGAGCGCTAAATAACCGATGATTGTACACTGCTTTATTGTTTCCACCAATATTGGTTAATAATTATAGTACAGCGCGCGACGTCATGCAAGACACGCTAAATAATATAATAATCTAGGTCATATTAAATTGAGGTAAAAATATGTGCGGCTAGCCCGTACATCTTAGATACTTATTATTCCGGAAAATTAAAGGGTTTCCAGGGGAAACCATAAAAAACCGCGGACGAAGTCGCAGGCAACAGCTAGTGTATTATAATTGTGATATGCCGATACATTCTTTATCGAGATTGAAATAAAACTAATATGAAGATGCTTAAGAGCAATACAAGTCAAAATACTCAATAGAGTTTTTTGTTTTACCGTCATCTAGTATCCGTAACACAAGCAGCATTTGTTGCTTAAAATGGGGCTAGTTGATAGGTGTGAATGTCTGAAGATATTTATTTATTTATTTTATTTATTCACTTGGGGTCTTCCGTTATATATAGGCTCTACATGAGTCTAAATTGATTGCTGAATCTAGTATTTTGTTATTAAATATTTTTGTATCTGCATGACACGTAAGTATGTTGACTGAAATTACAGGTGAATTACAACATAAATTAAGTCATAATGACTAGAAGTTTTATGAATAAACTGTAATTAGTTTAAATATGCGGAAGCTATAATAGTACAGTCAACTCCAAAAATAAGTAATCATTTTTGACAGTAGGTAAATGAATCTTATTTGAAGGAAACAAAGATTGTCACCTCTTAAACGTGTATACATTTTTTTGTACTCGACTGTGCAAAGAATATTTAATGAACCTTAAGTGAAACTCAACTCAGCCTGATTGAACTGATCGGATTTTCATTTTCCAGAAAAGGTAATCTTTACAGGGCAGATCGGCTGAGAAAATTGCAATCATAAGCCTACCGGTACTGGAATAGTGTGAAACGTTTCAGAACGTAAAAGAAAAAAAGTCTTGAATCCCGCGCGAATCCTACTGGCGACGAATGAAAATTGGATTCGGAGCTGATTGGATTTTTATTTACTTAAGACAAGAAAAATTCTCCTCCGGGCGAGTGGTGACGTCTTTATAAATGATTTAGAGATCCAAGGACCACTCGACTTGATTAACTGGGTTCAGTACGTTCGGAGCCTTGTTTATTTTGGGGTTATGGTAATTGTTCTTTTTAGCGATTTTAAGCCACATACAATATTTTAGGTGGTTTACCTGTAGTTTTATAGCTAATTTAATGTAATTGTGAAATAAAATATATTGATTTTTGTGGTTCATAAATTGGTCGTCACATCAACCCGGTGCGGGTTGATTTGGCGAGCAATTTAAGTAAAGTCTGCTTAAAAAAATTAAGCAAAACCTGTAAGTTTGGATTAAAATTTAAGTTCACATTACAACATAATTTACACAACTTTTTTTTTCACATTTATTTTTATTAGACTAAGGGCCTGTTTCACAATCAACGGGTAAGTTCTGAATAGCTTACTTGGCAGTTCAATTGACATAAATTTCATATTACAACTGTCAAATGATTTGCCAAGTAAGCTTTTCAGAACTTACCAGTCGATTGTGAAACTGGCCCTAACCCTGTTACATAGAGACTTAGAAATGTCAGGCAAAATGGGGGCGTTTAACACCTCTGCTTACCCCTTCGGGGATAAAGGCGTGATTGGGTATGATATTTGGTCCTTGAAATTGGAATTGGTGTTTTGTATGGAGATTTTGGGGAATTCTGCATTTTCCATACTAACATTTTATCAGTTTTCTTCACAACGACAAATCCAAAGATAATAATATTTGGCATCTATCATTAGACAAGCTTTAGTAATATGTGTAATATCACACTTTATAAAAATTATTTATCGTTTTTAAGTGAATGCAAATAAAATGATGTATTCGGGATTCTTAAAAAGAGTTGTCTCCGTGTCCAATTTTAACACAATTAAACTTACACAAAATTATCAAAACAAATCAAAAGAGCTCAAAAATATAGTTTATTTTTAGACGAGGTAATTATTTTTTAGGAATACTGTGAATCTTAATAGTTACAGACAAAATACTAAGACAGAATAAAAACACCAATTTCATAGGTAATTACCCAATATGTAGCCTCAATTCCGTATAGAACCACCACGTGGGCCCAATGCGGGTTGGTGGCTAGAAACGGTTGCAATAGCTAGTGGGACCAAAGGCTTAACGTGCCTTCCGAAGCACGGTGGAGTTCGAGACCACAAAGTTTTGATCACCCAGCCAAGGCCAGATCAAGGCGAAGGTAAACCAAAGCGTAAACCACTCCGTCACAGCTCCTCGTATTTGAGTATTGCCACGAATTTCTAGATACTGACTACCCTATACATCTTACCGAAAGTATACTGTTCGCGCTCTTCGGAATGAGAATCCATTATTCGTTATTTATGGTGTGGCTCCGCAAAATATTTATCTACGTCGATAATACTCGGACGCGCCTGCAGGAAATGAAACGAAACCAAATAGCAATGCTCTGCTACTTTGTACCGATTTTTTTGGTATCGCGAGTAAATAACGGAACTGATAAATGGAACTGTGATTTTTAGTGTTACGGCTGAAACGTGACTCAGCATTGCTTTTTCCACTGATTCATTTGTTTAAGTTATTTATGAGTCATATAGATTGGGGTTTTGTATAATCCTTTCTTAGTAAGTGCTTTCTGCTGGCTGAACGTGTGACATGTATGAGGAGTGTGTTTGTAATATGAATATAACTTCTACACATTTTCTTAAAGGTTTCATAGATACCTTGGCCGCCAGCACTGGCATACAGCGCCGGTGAGATTTCCATACATTTCGACATAATATAAAAAATTGGACACGGAGACAACTCTTTTTAAGTGCCTCCCGAATACATCATTTTAATTTGCATTCACTTAAAAACGATAAATAATTTTTATGAAGTGTGATATTACACATATTACTAAAACTTGTCTAATGATATATGCCAAATATTATTATCTTTGGATTTGTCGTTGTGAAGAAAACTAATAAAATTTTAGTATGGAATACGCAGAATTCCCCAAAATCTCCATACAAAACACCAATTTCATAGGTAAGGACCTAATATTACGGGTGGTGGTGATCGATTAGGTGACCTTTTGAACGAGTGCCTTTCCCAACTCGGCTACCGCAGCCGCTGTTAATAACTAAAGAGTTACGGCGTCATCAAGTCCCACTGCTGGACTTAAACCTTGAGAAACATGAGGAGGCTGTTACACCACCTAGCTGGTCCAATGCGCAATGGTGGACATCAGGACCAACAACTTAGCCTTCTGAAGCACTGAAGGACTCGAGGTCTCAGAGTTTTGGTCACCCATCCAAGGATTGACCATTGCGAAAGTAGCTTTTTTCTACACCAAAGCGTTCGAACCACGCCACGGAGCTCACCATCATCCCCTTTTCTCCTCGACGAGTTACGTAAACCATTAGATTGTTGTCCTCAGCCTATATACGTCCCACTGCTGGGACAGGCCTTCCTCATGGAGAAACACATGAGGAGTATGGGCCGTAACACCACCACGCTGGCCCAAAGCGGGTTGGTGGGTAGAAACAGTCGCAATAGTGATCGGGACCATCGGAACGGAAGCACGGAGGAGCTCAAGATCACAAAGTTTTGGTCACCCATCCACGGCCTGACCATGGTGAAGGTAGCTTTGTTTTCAATCGAAAGCCAAAGCATACTAACCACAACGCCACCGAGCTCCTCAACAACAAACATTAGGTATTCCTCTATAATTTTATATGCATTCCCAGTATTCCACGGCTTCAGAATAGCGCAGATAAATCGTCGTGTGTAAGTGAATACCTGCATTTCAATAATATCCGGCGCGCGCCGGAGAGGAAATTAGCTCAGTGTGGCCGTCCACTTTAATGCAATCATTTGACCGCTTAGCGCGATTAGAATGCTGAAAATAACCGTTTTAGAGCTTCTGGTTTAGTATTGTTTGTGTGTGTGGTAATTTATATAAATAAAAGTTTTGGCTGGAAATACTTTTAAGCTCTTTTACTTTAAAGGAGCTCGGTGGCGTAGTGGTTAGTATGCTTGGCTTTCGATTGAAAACAAAGCTTCGCCATGGTTAGGCCGTGGATGGGTAACCAAAACTTTGTGATCTCGAGCTCATCCGTGCTTCGGAAGGCGAGTTAGGCCGTGGGTCACGGTCGCTGTTGCGACTGTTTTTACCCACCAACCCGCATTGGGCCAGCGTGGTGGTGTTACGGCCCATACTCCTTATGTGTTTCTCCATGAGGAAGGCCTGTGCCCAGCAGTGGGACGTATATTGAGTCATCTGGCCCCCTAAGATAAGAAAAGGTGGTCCGAGAAAGAAAAGAAAACCATTGTAGGTAAATAGAAATAGTAAGGACTTGAGGACTTGACAGAGGCTTAAGAACAACGTTTGATAGGTTTCAAACTGTTCCGTGAAAACTTAAGATAAATAACTCAGATTTAGGTTTGACAATATCAATAGCAATCATCATATGCATCTAGACTGAGGTCTAGATCTAAGCATTTGATGATCAGATCCTAATAAATGAAACGGGAATTCTCTCTCCTATAAACATCACGTATATCCATAACATTAACCACGCCATCTCCACTCCACTTAAGTTGAAACATTCAATTTTCCGTGTACAAGAGCGCATATTTCACAGGCTAACCAGTCGAGGGGATTGCTTAAAAATTGCGGGCCGTGTACTCTATAAATTTAGACGCTTAGCAACGCCGGAGATGGATTATGCATATATTTTAATGTTCGTTACAAGTTTTGGGTTTTTTGTATAGGATAAAATTCCTCGACGATTCCAGTGTTTGGCGATCGGACCTTTTTATACAACTAGGAACCCTTATAGTTTCGCTAAGTCCGTCTGTTTGTCTCTCCGTCCGCGTATAATCTTATTGATCATTAGCAATAGAAAGCTGCAATTTAGTAATATCACTAAGATAAAAGAAAATGCAAGAGAAATAGAAAGCAACATCTCGCAGATCTCACTGTACAACACTTTTAAATGGATTAAACGTAAAATGTCTATGGGCGGTAATCACTTACCATCAGGTGAGCCGTCTGCCCGTTTGCCCCCCTGTTTACATAAAAAAAACTTTCTATCTATGCTATAGAAACTACTAATTCCTTTGTAGGATATGTTTGCCATGAGCTACTGAAGCTTTAATATTTATAATATTGGATCCTTACCTATGAAATTGGTGTTTTTATTCTGTCTAGCAATTTGTCCGTAACTATTAAGTTTCAGAACATTCTTATAAAATAATTGTCTCTTCTAAAAATAGACCATATATTTGAGCTCGTATTATTTAATTTGATATGTTTTTTGTAAGTTTCATTGTGTTAAAATGAGACACAAAGACAATTATTTTTAACTGCCGCCCGAATACATCATTTGATTTGCATTAACATAAAAACGATGGATAATTTTTATCAAGCGTGTTCACACACATATTGCTAAAGTTTGTCTAATGATACATGCCAAATATTATTATCTCTGGATTTGTCGTTGTGAAGAAAACTGATAAAATGTTAGTATGTAAAATGCAGACATCCCCAAAATCTCCATACAAAACACCAATTTCATAGGTAAGGACCTAATATTTATAATATATATATATAACCTCATGAACACGGCTTGTATAGTGCGTTTTTGGAAAACATTTTCCTTTTAGCTTAATGAAATTTGGTAGGCTCTTTAGAGCTAGAGCTAAAGCTCTTGTGTCTAATAGAACTGGCATATTTGTTTTAATTTAAAGTGAAACCGATGCTTTCTATCTTATTTTATCTTAACAATGTTTTCTATGTCTATTTTAAAAAAACACTCCTGTCTACTACATGAAAACTAGATGTTAACTTAAAATAAAACTTGCATTTACAGAGAGCAATGTTTGGACAAAATGCTGAAGATAAAAGGTACAGTTAGCACAATAGTCCAACATGAAGGTGACACGGTAAAACTGCGGCTGACAGTATCTGGCCATTTATAAACGCGCATTGTTTTGATCACTGTACTCGAATGGAATTTATTTACATTTTTTTTACCGCCTGTGTTTGAGTTCAATGATAAAATAACGCAACGAAATAGAGCAACTTTTGTTGAAGTATGAACAGGTTTTCATATTCAGACTTATTATGTTCCCTGTAAAAGATTTTCTAACAGAATATGTACAAAGTTTTTATTATAGAAGAGGAAGATCTATACCTACATCATGATGTACCTATTATTATAAAGCAAGGAATTTAAATTCCTTATTTTTTTAAATTGCTGCTTGACCTACCTACTACAAACGAGTCATTGAGTACGCCAAATTCACATTCCTATTGTAAAACTTATTTATTCTAAGTGAATTATAACTATAGTGGTATTGTACTTAATGTAATTAAAGTCAAAGATATTTTCTAATGAAATCATTCAAAAACGTTCCCCTTTTTAGCTTTTGGTTACTGCTGTAACTAAAAAAACAAAAGATCATTAGTTTCATTATATCAGTATATTCATTATATAAAAGTATCATTAGATTTTTAATAAAATTAAGAATTTATAGCCGACCATCAAACAATAAAAAATTTAAACTGCAGAATGGCTCATAGATAAAAGAATTAAGTAAACAGAAAGTAAACCAGTTAAAGAAAGGCTCTGCAATGTATAACAATAAACTTGAACTTGAAAGAAGTTTTTATAAACTTGATGTAGTTACCTTCTAGTTAACAAGTTCAGATTCCTATTTTGCTGGAATATAGTTCACTGGCATAGTTTAGTTTAGTTTATAGGAGGCCATCACACTGAACTAGGAGGTAAGTGAATTACAGTTCCGCTGGGGTGACCATGTTCATTGCACTGCCATTTCGCATTATTATTATAATTGCGATTTCAATAATATTTGTGGTTATATTTTATTATTCTGAAAAAATAATATATTAAAATGTTTTGTTTAAATGTTGTGTTGTGTAAACATTAAACAGCATTACGTATTAACTAATACGTAATGCTGTTTAATCAAATAGTATAGTAGTTTTAGTAGTAATAAATAGTAGTGTTTGTTCTAATCTCTAGTCCTATTTGTCCATAATAATCAAGAATGATTGCTACAGGAGGCGCACTTAACTCGCGTCTCAATATTGTCACAAGTATAATTCATTTGGTTGATAACACAACTTATAATAGTGTCGATAGTCAAGTCTCATTTTGTCCATAATAATCAAGAACGATGGACACTGGAGGCGCACTTAACTCGCGTCGGACGTTGTCGCGAGCAGTTTGCCGGCCGCCATGATGCCAGAATCACTTCATTAATCCAGTTATTGGAGCCGATTATAGTTTTAGAATCGATTATATTCTAGAGTTGTTCTGACTTTAGCATGTGACCAGAATAAAATGAACAAAAGAGCGCAACGCGCTGGGGGCGCAACGTTGGAAGGCATCCATGAGGTGGACCGGCGTCATGTCGAAGGTCGCTGGACTCAGGTGGCGGAGGACCGGTCGTTGTGAAGATCATTGGGGGAGGCCTATGTCCAATAGTGGGCGTTCTGGGCTGATGGATGGATAGATGAACATGAGAATGAAAAGATGGATAAATTGGGTGAAACATCAAGACTCATGTAGTAAGTAATAGAAGAGAATGGGTGTGGATGGATTTGTTATTATTTATAAAAAGGTTCCTGCCTATGCGAAGTGAAGACGAAATTATTACTATCCATAGGATGCTAAATCAGTTTTTGCAAAATTTTGCCGTGGTTCGTTCTCTACCCAAACTATGATTAATTTTAGTGCCAAGACAGCACGGCAGACCCTCAAGAAGCCTGCCATCCAATCCCGTCAAATGGCCTAACTACAGGCTACAACCAACTTTTCTTTTTGAGTTATGTATAAAGCTCAATTTGTATAGGAAACGTGAAAAACACCCCTAGCGGAAATAACCATAAATCACGCAATTTGAGCAACATAAAGGTCGCCATTCATGAGCGTTCCATCTATCCATTTGGCACGCGGTCGATCCAAGATTCGTCCATGAATGTGAAAACACTGTCGCTCCAAATGGAGTTGCTCGACGCGATGGAATTCCTACCGCGCGAAAATCAATCGCGCCGAGTCAATTGGCGCGATGGACGGGCAGGCGGTGCACTCTTGAATGTTCTGGTCCACCAGAACCAACGGTCTGGTCGGTACGAGCCGTCGCGCCATACGTTTTGCTCGTTCATGAATGGTGTTATTCGAGAGCCAAAGATGCTATTTTCTGAATCAAAGTTTATAAGGCCGCCATTCACGAGTGTTCCATCAATCCATTTGGCACGCTGTCGATCCAATATTCGTCCACCATGAAACAGATCGCTGGCGCGCTAGGGAATGCCATGAATTTGGCTCGACGCGACGTCGAGTATCGAGCCCATGGTGCGAAGGCCATGTTTGCCGCTGGAATTACCTTTACCCATGAAAAAAGTAAAAATTTTTAAAATGATAACATACACTGCTTGCCACTGCTTTCAATTTTCATTCATCCTACTCCCCACACGCCCAAATCAACTAGCATCCCGTTTTCTTTTTTAATTGCCATTATTAAAAGTTTAATTATGTTAAAAATCATCATTATCCTGCCCTTTTCCCAATTTTATTTAGGGTCGGCGCAACGAGTCTCTCCTCCACTCTCCCCTATCACACGCCATATCAAAATTCTCTCCCATTCTAGCCATGTCCTCATTCACACAATCTATCCATCTCTTCTTTGGTCTTCCTCTCCCTGCATTACCATCCACTCTCATATTCATAACTCCTCTCGTTACATGCTCATTCTCTCTCCTCAAAACATGTCCACACCACGACAGCCGCTTTTCTCTCAACTTCTCTATCACTGGAGCAACTTTCAGGCATCCCCTGATATACTCATTCTTCACTCTATCAATCTTCGTCACTCCACACATCCATTTTAACATACGCATTTCGGCCACATGCAATCTATTTTCATCTATCTTTTTCATAGCCCAACATTCCGATCCATACATAACAACAGGTCTTATTATTGCTTTATATATTTTCCCTTTCAATCTAGGGGAAATGCGTGGGTCGCATGTAGTTAAAAATAAACACATCAAAAGTACATAGAACATCAATTACAATAGTTATAATCCCAAAATCCCTGAACTCGGCTCCACGTTGATTGATTTGGATTAAACAGTTACTGATTCATTAACGATGACAAATTAACCGTACAAAATATAAATTATTGAATAACAATATGAAGGGAGGTGGATTACCGACTATAATTGCGAAATTACCGAACTGACATTAAAACGTAGGCAGTCGAGATAGGTATTACGGCTGGCATATTCAAAATAATTGACGCATGGGTAATCTCTTCACTAAATGGTCGAGTGCAATTGTTTTGAATAGGGTTGTGACAACTATTGGAGTAACCAGCTCATTCCATTATATATTATATCAAACCACATTTTACCTGAATCATGCAAAAGCTTGCGAGTTTATGTATGGTTTCAGAGCAACGCCAGCGAGAAATCCATACATTTCGATGTTTAAGTTCGTGTGTGCAGCAGTGAAACGGTGTTACATTTTTGTGTAATTGCAAGCGCGCGAGTGGCCGGCGCTGGCGGCCAGCGTTGCTATGAAACCACCCTAATATTGAGTCGAGGAAGTTCGCGGTCGATACTGAGTTAGGTATTACTAATGTGTTTGAATAACGTGCAAGTATGACTGCTTAGCTATAATCTCGTTGGAGAAGCTCATAGGCGTAGTGATTTGTACGCTTTGTCTTTAAGGATTGAAACAAAGCTTTTTTCACCATGGTCAGTTCTTGGATGGGTGACCAATACCTATGATCGTGAGTGATTGTGATTGTGTGATCGTGGTTGTCAGTGGAGTATTTTGCTTCAAGCTTCGGAAATGTCCCGGTCTCAACTGCAACCGTTTCTACCCACGGGCAAGTGTGTGATATTACGGGCCATACTCATACTACCTACCAACCCTGTGGGTAGGCCTGAGTGCAGCAGTGAAACGTGAAACGTGTAGGCTGACGGCTAACAACAGGAGAGTGGAGTATTTTGGTTTGGTTCTCTAAAAATTACGTATATATATGCGCAGTTATCAGCAATAACCAAATACTACTTATTGTTCAATGGATTAAAATGAAATGAACGGTATGGTGTATTCGGATAAGGCTGTTTACATATTGAATTACGATGCACTTTGTTTTAAATGATTCGAAACTATATTTAAACAGTCATTTCAATCAGGTTTGAAAAAGAATGATTAGAATGATGGACAAAATACACATAGAGGTTAAATTTTGAGTATCAATTCAATAAATAGTTTCCGTAGTGCATAACTGATTAAAAGATTACATGATTTTGAGTGATATGATATAGTAAACATTTTAGGACGATCACAAGCACTGCATCGAAGCCAAATAAAAAAAGGCATAATTTTGATTGCATTTCCACGTGGTTAGTACCTACGGCTTTCGATATCGGAAACAAAGCGATCTTTGCCATGGTCAGGCCGTGGATGGGTGACCAAAACTTTGTAATCTCGAACTCCTCCGTGCTTCGGCAGGCACGTTAAGTTGATATTGAAACCGTTTCTACCCACCAACACGCATTGGACCAGCGTGGTGGTGTTGCAGCCCAAACTCCTCAAGTGTTTATTTCCACGAGGAAGACCTGTGCCCAACATTGGGATGTATATAGCCCGAGGACGACGACGACATAATGGAAACAAAACCTATAGGTCCCTAGGTATGAAGCTATCAGGAGAAAGTTTAGATTGGGTTCGCCGCAGAATTGTTACACAATTTTAGAGTGCATCTATTTTATAGGTAACAAGTAAGTATATTATTTTATCACGATCCTTAGAAGTGCATTCGTTTGTTACTACAAGTTTTTTAGTAACGTATAATATGCGAGCAATAGTTTTTACGTTCTAAATGAATTTAAAACACACAAGTTTCTTAGCCTTTTATTTCTTCTTTGGGTGCCATTTTGAAAGAAAAAAAAAGAAAAACAATAGAAAACTACTACTAGGTTATCAGCTTTTGTCTCAAGTTTGGTCCCATTATTTCATAGAATACATGTATGTGTCAAAATAAGGGTGAATTTAAAAAAATCCTTTGTTATAGTAAGCCGAAGTCGTCATAATAATTGCTTGTCCTTCAGCGCAATAATAATTCAGAGGTGGAACTGCGTTGATGTCTTTAAAATTTTAATTTATTTTTTATCAGTATTTTTATAGGCAGCAGCGGTAACAGAGTTGGGACGGACGCGGCACTACTCGTTCGAGAGGCAGCGGGACTCGCGGGTTCGATCCCATCGTTTTGCCATTGTGTTTGAATAAAACATGCACGCTGGCCCAATGAACAGTGCATTGGGCCAGCGTGGTGGTGTTACGGCCCATCCTACTCATGTGGTTCTTCATGAGGACGGCTGGTGCTGAGGACGGACAGCGGACAATTCATTGTGAATATCGCATGCCTCACATTGTGCCCGGTGCATGGCTCGCCACCTGCTAGATGGGGACTTAACATATCTGGCGAAATGTGGGTGCCTCTGCCTCTGCCTACCCCTTCGGAGTAAGAGGCGTGATGATTTGTATAATGGTGATGTGATAATTTACCTATTCCTCTGTTTTATTTTGTCTTTGACAATGGAATTATCATCTCTAAGCTGTCTGACCACAACAGCGAAGAGAAGAGACAATAGGTTTTTAAATATTTGACCCGCTCTCTGGCTCTAAAAAAATAGAAACAAGTCTAAAATAGGTAGACAAATGTGAAATAAAATTATCACGACTATAACCATAAAATTTTAAGTGTTCAAACTAGTAATAAAGTCTGCTGAACAGTTGGTGAAAACTTCACGGAATTTCGCGACAAATGGTCTTGTTCGTAACTCAAGGTGAACAGGATGAAAGTCGTTTCAGCTTGTCGAGAAAATATTTGGAACGGAGCGTTTGTCTCCTACCCCGAAGCGAATCCTTCTGAACGTTCATTGCAACAGAAGAATATGTCGAAAATCCTTGTCAAAAATCGCAATCGTAATCGCTCCTATACAGAAGAGGTAGTGTATTCATAATATTTTTATTAAGAATAATAGTTTTAAATTAATAAAAAATTTTATAATTAATGCCAGCGCTGTTGGCCAGCGCCGATAACACGCGCACGCGCACGAGAAGTCCATATACATTTCAAATGTTTAGCCTCAATACAGTCTTTTGACTAGCGCAGTTTTCACCGTAAGTACTCATTTATTTCTATAATAATAGGTTGGGGAAAAAGTTTCTTCGCATTTTTTAAGAAATTTCAAAACATTTTTTAATATAGTTTATTTACATTTAACTAAAGTATGTAGGTACCATTTTGTTCGATAACTTTTTGCCATCTTGTAGGTAGGGACATGATCCCATTGCTATAGAAATTTTGGGACTTCTGGTCAAAATACCGCGACAAGTGGTTTTGGCAGTCCTCTCGTGATGTTAACCTGACACTGCCTAAAGAATTCTGAAGAGACCGAAACAGGTGGAAATCTGAAGGTGCAAGGTCAGGACTATACGGCGGATGCCTTAACACCTCCCAGCCAAACTCTCTTAATTTTTGCTGAGTGGCTAAAGATGTGTGAGGTCTAGCGTTATCATGATGAAAAACCACACCCCTTCTGTTGATTAATTCCGGCCGCTTTCTCTCAACTTCTTGCTTTAATCTCATCAGTTGTTCGCAGTAGAGTTCAGAATCGATGGTCCTGCCTGGTGGTAACAGCTCATAATGAATAATGCCCTTCCAATCCCACCACACACACAGCATCACCTTGTTGCGAGTTAACCCGGGTTTCGCCACAGTCTGTGAAGCCTGACCGGCCACGACCTTTTTCGCACGTTCTTGTCGTACGTGATCCACTTTTCATCACCAGTTATCAGCTTCTTCAAAAATGGTTCGGTTTCATTATGTCGTAATAAAGAATCACAAATGAGTACACGGTTCATTAGGTTTCTTTCAGTGAGCTCGTGAGGTACCCAAATGTCGAGCTTTTTTGTGTACCCAGTTTTTTTCAAATGCGCCAAAACTGTTTTGTGGTCAATTCCCAGTTCTTCAGCTACGTCGTAACTACTGACATGCCGATCTTGCTCCACTTTTTCAAAAATGGCATCCATTTTATCTGTAATAGGGCGACCAGAGCGACGTGCATCTTTGACATCAAATTTTCCGGATTGAAAACGCTTAAACCAAATTTGTGCTACTCTCACAGACACTGCACTAGGTCCATAAACATCGCAAATTTTTTCGCGGCTTGCGTTGCATTTTTACCTTTTTTGTAGTAAAATTTTAAAATGTATCGAATTTCTTCATTAGATTCACTCATCTTGGTGGTACGAAAAACAAATGAAAATCACACATTTTCCTAATTTGAATTTGGAATTATGTTCTTTAAAATATAAACTTTCAATGATACCAAAACCAGCCAGATACAAATAGTATAGCCAAAGAGATTTTATTACAAGTTTATACATACTATAATGCGAAAAGACTTTTTTTTCCCCAACCTAATATGTTAAAGTTCCTAAATATTTAAACAAACTTTGAAGCGCGCGCGCGTGGCCGGCGGTGGAAAGGCTGCCGGCGTTGCTCTGAAACCACCCTAAAACGCCGTTATTTTTTCTGAACACGTCGCGTTGTGCCTTGGTGCATGCTGTCGACATTGTCCTTGTAGACGAAGAAGGAACCCGGATTCTAGACAGGCTGAATGGGTGGGTACAGAGACTAGAGAGTGTGGGCCTTAAAATCAACAGAACAAAGTGTAAAAACTATTTGGTTTGCCAATCGCAACACCCTGGCTAGTTTTGTGATAGACGTATATTTGTATTTAGATTGTTTATATTTTGATACAAATGTCTACCTTCACTTCATCCCTGTCATCCTAATAAACACCACTCTCTGCACTCCAAAACCCTGTTTTATTGGTCAAAGACCGAGTAATATGTAGGTACTGCGACTTTGACGGTCTCTCCAAACCTTGTCCGATTACTCTCGACGGAGCACGTTTGCCAGTCTGCTCGGAATTCCGATATCTGGATTCAATCTTGCAGGAAAGCGGGGAAATAGATTGGAGACGTCAAGCAAAGAATTAGCTTAGGGTGGATGAAATGGCGACAGGTCACGGGAACTACATGCGATTCACGCATTTACCCTAGATTGAATGGGAAAATAAAACAATCGAAAGACCTGTTGTTATGTGTGGATCGGAATGGATGAAAAAAGATTGTATGTGGCCGAAATGCGTATGTTAATATGGATGTGCGGACATGTTTTGAGAAGAGAAAATGAGCATCTAACGAAAAGAGTAATTAATACGAAAGTGGATGGTAATGCTGGGAGAGGAAGACCGAAGTAGAGATGGATAGATTGTGTGAATGAGGACATGGCTAGAATAGGAGTGAATGTTGATATGGCGTGTGATTGATGAGAGTGGAGGAGAAAGACTCGTTGCGCCGACCCCAAATGAAATTAGGAAAAGGGCAGGCTAATGATGAAGATGTCGCGTTAAGCCTGCGACAAGATGAGATGACAAAATTTGTAGATGCATGAGTGGGCTGGATGATCACGACCGAGTATTAAAAACAGAGTGTGCATCTTATGGTGCTCTGCTATGTCAGCAGATTCTGTAACGCCACGATAAAATGCAATGTCCTAGGTTAACCAGCGTTATATATAAGGATATCATCATATAAGGATCATGTAATTGAAAGACACACTTCACTGTTCACTCCATACTCACCACTTAGCACTAGTTAGTATACGCACCTGCACAAAGTTCGTCTCCTCATTGGCAACAACCTCGCCATCTCTACGATGCACTGCTCCGATGGTCCACTCCAGTAGCACACACACAGCATTAGGGAAAGACGTCCAGCAGATGACTCATCAACACCCTCTGCTCGTCCACTGCTGGACATAGGTCTCCCTTAACGCACGCCACCGCTCTCGATCTTCGGCCGTTTTCATCCAGCCCACTCCAGCCAACCTACGAATATCGTCATCCCATCTTGTCACAGCGTCCCACACTGCGTTTGCCGAGTCGCGTTCTCCACTCAAGAACTTTACGACTCCGACGGTCGTCAGTTCTAAGGCTATTGTGACCAGCCCACTGCCACTTCAGTTTGCTAATACGGTAGGCTATGTCGGTGACTCTAGTTCTCTGTCGGATCACATCATTCCTAAGACGGTCCTTCAGATTTACTCCAAGCATCGCCCTTTCCATAGCTTGCTAAGCGACTTTACACTGGTGGACTAGTAAAGCTAGCAGATGACTAATCGCTTGTTATATTAATAATAATAAAACCCTTTTTAATACTAACAACGGTTCGCACAGCAAATTGATCCGTAGCAAAACAATGTTACAGTTTTCCTATTTCCTCGATCCGATATCAGACCCCATAATGAGCTTAACAAGCACAGTCTACCAGTAACCGAAGTTCGTTAACTATTATCGGAGGTTAGATTTAAAACGAGCCCTGATTGAGTAGGATGCTTATTTGTATTCCGTCCGCCATTGTTGTTTTAGTTGAGAGAGAATTGTATTTGTTTATACTTAATAAATGAGCTGAACCCAATTGACACTAATTCTGTACCGTTTTTGCGTTGCCTAAGCTAATAGAATCAGTTCAGTGACAAAAACTAAATCGTTTATTACGTTCCAATGCTGAACACAGTCCTTCCCACAAGGAGAAACTAATAAGCCAATTTTAATCTTTACAATTTATATATACTAGGGTATTTCTTATTGCTCGGTAGCTTAATAGTTAGTATGCTTTGGCTTTCGATATTCAACACAAAGCTACTTTTGCCATGGTCTGGCCTTGGATGGGTGACCTAGGCGATATCGTGATCTCCTCCGTGCTTCGGAAGGCACGATAAGCCGTTGGTACCGGTTGCTATAGCAAACATTTCTACCTACCAACCCGCATTGGGCCAGCGTGGTGGTGTTACGGCCCATACTCCTCCATGTGTCCATGAGGAAAGTCTGTGCCCGGCAGTGGGACGTATATTGGCTGAGGACTTATTTTGTAAATAAAACAGATTTTTATACATTTTGACGTAAAGCGTGCGCGTGGCCTGCGCAAGCGGGTAGCCCACAATATAATTTACCTACATTGCTGAAATTGTACAAACATAATTTTACCGAATTTTTCATATAAGAAGTGTGAATGCGCAGTGAAGATTACTACACTGAACAGCAAAGAAAAAGAGTCATTTAGAAATTCTTTAATATCTTCAAAAGTACTTAATTAAAGACTAAATTAAAGAAAATTTGATACCGCGTTTAATGATATATAAAACAATTTCTAAAACTGAAAATGTAAAAAAAACTAAACTAAACATATAAAATAACGGTCGTTTATGAATTTTGTATCAAAAAATTAAACTCATTTATTTCACGTTAGTTTTAATTTTACATGAAAAACGCTTTATATCTGGTGTCAATATCGTCAAAAGTGCAGTACTTTTGAAGATATTGAGGATTTTCTAAGTGACCCATTTTCCTTGGTGTTCAGTGTATAAAATATAGAAAATACTCTCATCGATTTCACAGGAAAACACCAGTAAAATAAACAAATGCTTTTCTCGTAATATCATTTAAATTGCTGAAATTGTACAAAGCCAGTACCAATTAGTAACCGAGATCGTCTGCTCGGGTTCCGTAGAAGGGTTTAGCGGAAAAACGTCTATAAGCGGCCACGGTTTAGAGTTCCTTCCTATAATTGGTACGCCGGAGGGCGCACACAGAGTACGTGGCTATTGGAGAAGAAGCGAAAATCCTTTGAAATTTATATTTTATGCAATGAATCTTAGCTTTAAACACCAGTGTAATGGTTGAAAACAATGATAACGACGAGAAACTCCTATTGTTTTAATAATTGTAGAAAATTTCACAAGTTTCGGAAGGCTCTTTCAGCACGAACTAGACGGATTTTTTGTTATTACTGAATGTAATTAATAAATTACATGCACTTGTTTGCTTGTTTGTTTGCTATGCTAATGGGCTGGCCACATTAGCCGCAGAACCGACAACCGTTGGGGTAAACGAGTTCTGGAGTGGAGACCGCGCCTCGGCAAGCGTAGTGTAGGGCGCCCTCAGGCCAGGTGGAGTGACGATTTGCGCAAGGTGGCTGGCAGGAGCTGGATGCGAGAAGCCGAGAATAGATCGAAGTGGCGTGAATTTGGGGAGGCCTACGTCCAGCAGTGGACTGCCATAGGCTGACGATGACGATGACGATGATGCACTTGTTTTAAGGAAGTACTCTTTTTTATAATACGTATTGCTGATGATTGCAAGTTATTATCTAAGTGTTTAATAAATATTTTAAATAATGTGGTTTGAAAGAGGATGTAGTGACAAGAATAGAGAAAGGAATGCTAAGATGGTTTGGACACGTGGAAAGGATGGATGAAAATAGATTGACTAAAGGGATATATGAATCGGGTGTGAGTGGAGACACGGGACGAGGCAAACCTAGGCGAACATTTCTCGACCAAATTAAAGTCGTTCTAGAGAAGGGCCAGGTCAAAAGTACCCGAAATCGCCGAGCATGTATGAGGACTGTAATGAGAGTTGATGAAGCGAAATATGCAGGGCCCGTAGCAAGTGGGAGGATGAAATGTCTGCCTACCCCTGTGGGAAAAAGGCGTGACTCATGTATGTATGTATGTTGTATATAAGGGATTGGCAGAGGTGTATCACATTCCCACACTTTGCCAGCAATTTGGTTGGTCTCACATAAATGTGGGTAAGCCTATGCCCAAATTGTATTACATCTACGGTATTATTTAAGGTTGCTAAATTCTTTTTGTGTATCTACTATGGCAGTTTGGAGATTTATGATACCACCGTCCACCTTGAGGAAAGAAAGAAGAAGTTTTTGTCAATAGTTAAATATTTTCACCATACAATAAAAAAAAATTATACAAATACAACGGACATTCCTAACACCAGACACAATAAAAATCAAAAAGTTAAAATACATTACGCTTGATATGATTAAAGGCCGAGGCGTAAGCGTGGATGAACCGTAAGCGTAGCGTAACTACCTTACGCGTACGAGATTGTAGAGTTCTACAAACGCATCGTAGCGTAGGCGTATCGTTAAGGTTCTCAGGTGATATCATGGCGCGCGTCGCCTCGTGTGACTTCTTTGAAAATGTAGGCGAACTTGGCCTTCATCTCACCTGATGGTAAGTGACTATAAGGTCGAAGGTGGAAGCGAGCTTCACCTGTAATCCTCAACAACTGAGGAGCTGTACCTCCGATTGCCGTAACACAACAATTGCTTCTAACATTGCTATTATGGCGACAAATTTAGGTAATACGGTGGTAGCTAGCCAGTCGGACTAAGAAGCCCTACCACCAACCAAACCGAGTAGAAAAACTTCTGCCCCCTTGGGAAATCGAACCCGGACCTCCCAATCAACACCCATGTGAACCACTAGACCAGAGAGGCGGTTAAAAATTGCTCTCGTTAAACGGCTGTAATACGATACGCCTACGCTACGCCTACGCTACGCCTACGCTACGCCTACGCTACGCTTACGCTACGCCTACGCTACGCCTACGCTAACGCCTTGTGTACGAAGAGCCTCAGTCTCTGTACAACATCGAGGTGAGCCTGATGGCTATTTACCGGACACAGTGCCATATCAAGGCCAAGCAGTACCTACTTAAATTTTATTCAAACCAGCCAGAATTCACTGCCAACTTATTCTAAGTCCTTTTAAAGAGTCGTGAAAAGGCACTATGCAGGTCGAAAAGGTGAGGGTGGCTTGCTGATACACCAGCTTCGCTAGCATCTGGACTCTCCTTTTATTTAACATCAGGTAAGATGGTATAATTTATTGTCTAGTGGCTGGTCCATCATCAAAAAAACTAGTAGTCGGTTCGCGGCGACCTAAACCCTTTTTTTGACGAAAATAAATCCGTTTACGTATTGCTGGCTCAATGGTAGGTTGATAAAAAAAATTTTCGATTGTGTCCCGCTTTGGACAGTTAAGTGGTTAATTGATTAATGCTATTTATTTTTAAATAATAACATGTTACCTTAACACAGTAAATAGGACTTTATAGGGCTTGTCTAGGTCTAACCTAGGCAGTAAGTCAGATCGGCGGGAAGTGACGTCACGATGCACTCCCCGGCGGCCCCTCCCCTCCCGGAAGTCAGCTAAAAGCCTTCGCCTGCATTTGTCTAGTAGTTTCGTGTGATGTAAAATCGATAGGTAGCTCTCTGGTTAAACATCAGAGTAGTCATTTTTATTAAAATATATTCTGTAAGAATATTGGGTAGAAATGCCTTATATTGGGTCCTTACCTATGAAATTGGTGATTTTTTTCTCTCTTAGTATTTTGTCTGTAACTATTAGGATTCAGAGTATTCCTAAAAATAATTACCTCGATAAAAATAGACTATATTTTTGAGCTCTTTTGATTTGTTTTGATAATTTGTTGTTTGTTTAATTGTGTTAAAATAGGACACGGAGACAACTCTTTTTAAGTGCCTCCCGAATACATCATTTTATTTGCATTCACTTAAAAACGATAAATAATTTTTATGAAGTGTGATATTACACATATTACTAAAGCTTGTCTAATGATACATGCCAAATATTATTATCTTTGGATTTTTCGTTGTGAAGAAAACTGAAAAAAATTTAGTATCAAAAATGCAAAATTCCCCAAAATCTCCATACAAAACACAAATTTCATAGGTAAGGACCTAATATTTATATTGTTGATGTTTAAGTATCTGTCTATTAACCCTCCGTTTAATAAAGAGATAAACAACAGCAATATAATCAATCATAAGGCATTTTTACCCGAAGAGTAGACTGAGGAGTCAATATTAATATCGAGTGATATTTAAAAGTCCCCATGTAAAACCATGTTAAAGGGGGATGTGAGGAGCTCGGTGGCATAATTGTTAGTTGGCTTTGGATTTACATCGAACACAAAGGTACCTTCGCCATGGTCAGGCCGTGGATGGGTGACCAAAAGTTTGTTGTAATCACGAACTCCTCTGTGGTTCGGAAGGCACGTTTAGCCGTTGGTCCCGTTTCTACCCATCAACCCGCATTGGGCCAGCGTGGTGGTGTAACGGCCCATACTCCTCTTGTATTTTCGTCCATGAGGAAGGCCTGTGCCCAGCATTGGGACCCATATAGTCTGAAGACGATGTAAAAGGGGGTGTTTACACCTCCGACGAACCCTTGAGGGATTACATATGGTTGACGATGTATTTAATATCAGACTCAAAAGAGCTTTTACTTTAGCAACCCTATAAAGTATTTAGGTTTTTAAGCTTGTAGTAAGATGTTTCTAGAACTATACTCAACATTTTTTAAAGTTTAAAATAATTCGATGACTACTTAGGGCATAGAGCAGCTATAAAATAATCGACCATTTCCAAAAGTAAATTGAATTAATCTCTGACAATCCAAACATTCTAAACGCATCATTTTTTGAAATAACCAATCGTATAATTATAAGGGAAGTAATTAATTGGGCAGCCATTTAAATATTTATTATTATTTTTTTGCTTTTTTTTACTTCCCATAAAAACAATATTTGTGTCATCAAAACGTAATATATTTAACAATTTAGCAGCAGAGAAAACATTTATGTTGCTGCCCCAATTAGTTATTTTGCTGACAAATTAGAAATATCTGGTGCCCATAAGTTGCTGACCAATTTTTTTTTTGGCTGACCAATTCAGAAATATTTTCTGCCCATAAGTTGCTGACCAATTAGTTATTTTAGCTGACCAAAATTCTAATATTTTGTGGACCGTTTAAATAACACCCGAATTATAATAATACAGTTTCTGTTTGTTCAACTTCTACAAATGGAAAAGACTATAATATTTTAAATTACTTTTTAAATAATAATATGATAGACATGCTCTTTGACCTTCATCTCACCTGATGGTAAGTGACGATACGGCCGAAGGTAGGTTAGGTGGAAGATACACTGATGAAAGCGTGTTCCGCCTGAAATCCTTAACAACTGGCATATTGCTTAAATTGTAGTTGCGTGGTCGAGTGGTCGCCATCTCGAGCAGTTCTGGGTTCGATCCCCGGTAGGGCCAAATGTTTGTGTGATGAATTCAGGCATTTGTTCTCCAGTCTTAGATGTTACATATTTTCGAACATTTATATGTATTTCAAAATGCTTATCCGTCATCTAGTAACCGTAACACAAGCAGCATTAGTTGCTTAAAATGGGGCTAGTTGATAGGTGTGAATGTCTGAAGGTATTTATTTATTTTATTTACTTAAAGTTATTTGTTGTTTAGTACTTAGAGATGAATAATATTCATAGCTACATTGGTAGGTTGTCCAGTCTACTCCCTTGTAGTCTTTGTCTAGTACTAAGAAGCCAAATTGTGGTGTGGTAGGTCTAACGAAACTACAAAGGGTGGTTGTTACATACACTTCTGGCTATCCCTTTGAGAATGTGTTTGTGTGTGTGTAAATTGCGAATGCAATTTTCATTTGTTGCTGCCCGTAAAGTGCTCCATTCTGATCAATTTTCGTCCCGTCCCGCCCCGTCCCACGCTACGTTATTCTATAATTGGGACGATTTAAAAATATTTATGTTCTTTTTTTGCTTATATCACTAAAATTTCTAGATAAGCTAATCACATACGTCATACTGCTGGATATAGGCCTTCCTCATGGAGAAGCACATGAGGAGTAAGGGCCGTAACACCACGCTGGCCCAATGCGAGTTGGTTGTCTATCGCATAATCTTGTCACATAATTAATGCCTTGCAGAGAACGTATGTGAGAAAATCAAAACAATTTTACTTGGATCATTCATCGGGTCTATAAGCAGACAATGATCTAACACCCGGTTCTCAACGCATCGGAGTGGTAAGACACGCGATTAGACCATTCATTTTCTAGTAATGTAGTTGTCTGCGTGCAAAGTACGAGCCGTTTCGAAATTAAACTTTTAATTTATCGTTAAAACATTCTGATATTATATGTATATATTTAATTATACTGATAGGAAGAAAATACAGTTCAGATTGATACGAGTCCTGATTTTCCCCCTATATTGATGTATGGAGTATACGAGATGTGGTGCGGAATACCCAGATCCTGACCACGATCGTCAGATATGAAGGACCGACTTCATGAAGAGAAACAGACTATTTAAAACGTGTATTAATAATATTGGGTCCTTACCTATGAAATTGGTGTTTTTCTTCTCTCTTAGTATTTTGTCTGTGACTATTAAGATTCAGAGTATTCCTAAAAAATAATTACCTCGTCAAAAAATAGACTATATTTTTGAGCTCTTTTGATTTGTTTTGATAATTTGTTGTAAGTTTAATTGTGTTAAAATTGGATACGGAGACAACTCTTTTTAAGTGCCTCCCGAATACATAATTTTATTTGCATTCACTTAAAAACGATTAATAATTTTTATGAAGTGTGATATTACACATATTACTAAAGCTTGTCTAATGATAGATGGCAAATATTATTATCTTTGGATTTGTCGTTGTAAATATTACTGAAAAAATTTTAGTATGGAAAATGCAGAATTCCCCAAAATCTCCATACAAAACACCAATTTCATAGGTTAGTTATGTTCATTTTTTAATAAGTCAAAGTGATTTGACAGTTCAAAATGTCATTTAACGTTAATCAATACATTATAATAAAACTGTAGAGGTCCAATGTCTGTACATAGAAAAAAAAAGCTTAAAATCAAGTCAGGGAGATTTAAAAAGAGGGAAATACAATTTTTATTTTTATTTTTGTTTCTCTGTTTGTTCGTCTGTTTGTACGGGCTAATCTCTGAAATGGCTGGAGGGATTTTAATAAAATTTTGCATGGTGATACCTTTTATTCTGGAAAATTAAAGGGTTCCCGTGGGATAATTAAAAATCATAGTAACCGCGAACGAAGTCGCGGCCAACAGCTAGTTTTTAACATCTAAGGTACAATATGCTACTATTACTAAAAGCTAAAATCAAATTCATATTTAAATTATTTAAAGTGAAATGTTCACTTTAAAATTTCATTTAGCTTTATAGCCTTAGATATTAGGTCCTTACCTATGAAATTGGTGTTTTGTATGGAGATTTTGGGGATGTCTGCATTTTACATACTAACATTTTATCAGTTTTCTTCACAACGACAAATCCAGAGATAATAATATTTGGCATGTATCATTAGACAAGCTTTAGCAATATGTGTGTGAACACGCTTGATAAAAATTATTCAACGTTTTTATGTTAATGCAAATCAAATGATGTATTCGGGAGGTAGTTAAAAATAATTGTCTTTGTGCCTAATTTTAACACAATTAAACTTAAAAAAAATTATCAAATTAAATAATACGAGCTCAAATATATGGTTTATTTTTTGAAGAGGCAATTATTTTATAAGAATGTTCTGAAACTTAATAGTTACGGACAAATTGCTAAGACAGAATAAAAACACCAATTTCATAGGTAAGGACCCAATATTTCAATTGATCTATCGCTAAATTACATTTCAATCTGTCAAACCACTTTGACTAATTAAAAAGAGGACTATACGTCACTAGAGACGTTTTCGACTCATACAAACACATTATGTCCCAGAATTACCCTTTTAAAAGATTGCCTCCACGATTTTCGGGAGCCGAAAATATTTGACAAAATTACATGCTTAAGCAAAATTTTCCGCTACAAATCTTCTTAAAAAATATCCTCTGTCAGACAAGAAGCATGAAATGAGAAAGCTCCGGCATTCAGAAGATGTCGTGACTTCCATATAGAAGGACTTATCCTGGAATCGTGCGAATTCTATGAGTAAGACACGGTATGAATATTTTCAGTAATTTTTAGAAAAGATGCACTGAGAGCCAACATTTTTGCGTTTACAGCAAATAACTAGTATAATCAGTTTCTGTGATAATAAGTTACAGGGTCTTTGCATCAAGAACGGAAGTAAAGCCTCCACGGGTTCCTGTCCAGTGCGTCTCTTTTCGATCGCAAGCAAAGCGTACTAACCATATTGCAATATCCATTCTATTGTTTCCATTGTATTCTATAAATAATAAGTTTGTAAAAATGTGTTAAATATTAGGATTTATTAAACTTTTTTGTCTAAGTTGATCGAACACTCGTGTTTACGCTTTTCACGGCGGTGTAAACAGAACGCGGCGGGCGCGTGAGGACGTGTGAGCCGGGGCGCCTCGGCCGGGCGTCTGCCGGTCTGTAGGTCCCCATGTAACAGGTGGCGAGCCTGTTGCCATGCACCGGGCACAATGTGAGGCAAGCGATATTCACAATAACAACAGTGTAGAGTTTGGAGGACGATTTCTACTTCCCTAAATCTTGCGTTCCACTTGTTAAGGCACTTGTTGAAATAAATTTAAGAACAGATTTTTTTTAATGTTATTATTGGTAAGTAGGTAAAAAATTTGTAAGTTTCTTTCTAGTCCGTCCTCAGCCTATATATGTCCCACTGCTGGGCACAGGCCTTCCTCATGAGGGAACACATGAGGAGTATGGGCTGTAACACTACCACGCTGGCCCAATGCGGGTTGGTGGGTAGAAACGGTCGCAACAGGGGGACCAACGGCTTAACGTGCCTTCCGAAGCACGGAGGAGCTCGATATCATAAATATTTGGGCACCTATCCGCAGCCTGACCATGGCGAAAGCAGCTTTGCTTAGTTCCTCCTGTCTTTTTAGTAATTAAATGAAAATAATCTCTATTAGACACCATTATATAAAGTAACAATTCTTAACAACAGTATAATCGCTTAGAGCGATTTCGTCGAGAGAACCACTGGATTCTCAATCTAGAATATTGTCACTGGACATACATAAATAATAAGCATCTCTGAGATATGTTATCTAAACCATATGTATAATTCGTTTAAGTATGTTAACGAAAAGTATGTTAAAAAGATTCTATGAGTACATGCATAAAGCCCACAAGTTTACAAATTCTTGGGTTGGTCGTGATGAATGCCGTCCACTCGTCGGCTGAGCGGCGCGTCCGTCATCTCTGAATGTTTTATGATTGTGCCTTGATTATTATTACGCACTTTTGGCAATCCACTATCGCGTTTTATTTATTGAGGGTATCTTTACTTGCTTCTAGTAAATACTAGATTACATGTGCCTACTGTCTACTCTTGCTTATGTCAGATGTTCACGGATTTAAAATATATTTTTTAAGTATATATTTCAAGAATAATAATTCAATAATTTATTAACCTATCAATTAAAGTTGGTGGTAGGGCTTCAAAGCCCGGCTAGCTACAACCGTTTTGCCCGTTTGCCTTTGTGTTTTTTTATAAAAAAAACTACGGTAAAGCTGCGGTGCTACGAGTGTCTACAGCCTACGGCCTAGAAGTTCGTAGCACCGTAGCACCTTAAGCTTTGCTTACTTGCTGCCTACCTCTAAAAGAAAAAGAAATCACTTCACAAGGTTATCTAATAATCAACATTTGCATGCAGTAAATAGATTTAAATATAAGGCTATGAATCATTCACCACAGGCTGGTAATATACGAGTAGGATCCATATTATTTGTTGTGTTTAGGTGCAGCGTAGACGACAGGCTATCCGTGATAGACTATTTAGTCGGTGAAAATAGAACATATTAATTTGACAATATATGCAGTAGCGCACATGACTTACAAACAATCCGCGAAGGATCTTTTGTGACTCGATCGCACAAAATGTCTCGTCGGCGTTGCACCTTAGTCTTCCTGCATACCTTCTTCTTCTTGCCCTTTTCCCTCTCTAGAAGGGGTCGGCACAACATGTCTTCTTCTTCCATTCTCCTCTGTCACTCGTCAGCTTTGCATTCCACTTCTTTTATTCTCATATCATTCTTCACGCATTCAATCCATCGCTTCTTTGGTCTTCCTCTCACTCTAGATCCGTCCACATGCATGCTCAGCATCCTTCTTGTGATGTGTCATCCTTTCTCACATGTCCATACCACGCTAACCTATTGCTCCTAATCTTTTCAGTCTACCTGCATACATGAAGTTATTTCGCGTATGAAGACCAAAATAAACATTAAACTGGAATTCGAGCGTTTGAGAAGTTTTAGAAAACATCTCAAAACTTGCTGTTTGCTCGAAATGTTAGATATTAAACTCAGTCCTGACCTGAGTGTTGCATTGTCTCCAGACGCTCAAAGGAGTCTTGAATCCGTAATTTAATTACAATAGAAACTCCAACTACCTGTCTTAGTTATTGCTAATAGCAAATATTTAGTTAAGGCAAAGCGACAGTTACCTATCTTACAGCTTATTGCAAAATGAATATTCATGTCGTTCGATTCTCACAGGGTTAGATTTTGATTGTATTTGTTTGACGAGTAAAGTATAATGTATGAAATGAAAATGAAAAAATAAATATATTCTTTATTGTACACCATTTAATATACATAGAGAAATTGTAATTGTAATTCTGATGTTGTGTTGTTGTTGTTTGTATTGTAATATTTAAATGCATACATACATATATGTATGCATTTAAAGTGTTAAGTGGGTACACATAAAGTATAGTAACTATAAAATAGTTAAAAGAATGAGTTGAGTGAAAAATTCAAAACTAGTTTACCAACATTGTTTTCACCATTACTTACAATTTCCATAGCGGCTTATTTTGGCTAGTAGATAGGTGTGAATCTCAGAAGTAATTTTTTGTGTGATACATGTGAAGTAATAATATCATAATCATCACTGTGTCAGCTTGGGAACCTGTTGGACATTGACCTCCCTCAAGGATTTCCAGATCATTGAGCTTCCTTCAACTCTTCAGATCGTCGGCCTGCATCGTAGACCAATGATGCGCCTAGAACGAAGTTGCCACTCAGGAGGCATTTACGCTCCATCAAAGGGTAGCAGTACTAGTAATATCCATACTAACATTATAAATGTGAAAGTAACTTTGTCTGTCTGTCTGTCTCGCTTTCACGTCAAAACTACTGAACCAATTTAACCGAAATTTGGTACTGAGATAGTCTAGAGCCTGAGAAAGGACATAGGCTACCTTTTATTTTTATAAATATTTAGGTGTAATGATGGACCAAAATCTTACATGGTATCCACAAATTGAACAACCTTCGAGAAGAATACGGAAATTCATATGGATGTTTAAAACTCTTAGAGATACAGTTGAACCAAATCTCCTTAATAAAATCTATGTGTCTCTTGTAAATTCCATCATCATTTACTGCATACCAATCTGGGGCGGTGCTTATTAAACTAGATTCCTTCAAGTTGAAAGATACCAACGTGCACTTTTGAAGGTTATGTGCTAAAAAGAAAGAATCTTTCCTACCAGCACTTTGTATGAAACCTGTGATTTATTAACAGTCAGAAAGTTATATGTACTACAGATGACATTAAAAAACACAAAACTTTACCGTTTTACCCTCAAGTTGTTGGTAGAAGAATACAAAATGTAACTACCACTCCCTCAACCAGGACTGAATTCGCCAGGATTAATAAAATATACGTTCCGCAAAAATATATAATAAAATAAATAAAAAACTTAACATATATAATAAATCCTCTAAAGATGTTAAATCATTGATGACGACTTGGCTTAAAAACTAACCTATGATGAACACACACACATCTACACACACACACACACATAAATTTTTGGTTGCCATTTTTTATTTTCGTTGAACTTGATTTTTTATTCAAAAATTGTTCGGCGATGTCAATTAGAATAGATATGGAGGAGCGGAGCCTACTGGCACAAGTATTTTATAACTTAAAAGTAGACTCCAACATCTGTTTATTAATTGTAACATAATTTACCTGAATAAATTATTTTATTTATTTATTTAATTTTATTTATCCCGATATTACCATGGGAACGATGCGGGTAAATGTTAAATAATTTAAATAACGCCTTCCAGAAAAATGAAGGACAAATTTACGCCACTCTGAACTATGCTTCTAATAATAGAGTAGGAGTAAATGTTCAGTTCCACCAATTGAGGCTACTGTTCCAATTTATAAAAAATAGCCTATTTATTGAAGAAGTCTATAGGCTACATACCATCACACTATCTCTTAATAACTATTCTACGCGGACGAGGTCGCGGGCAAAAGCTAGTATAAAATAAATTAAGTACTATTATTATAGAGATGCAATACTAGCAATCTTGTTCACAAAATTTCCCAACCAACAGATAATTCTGAACAAACGTATGTAACAGGCCGAACAAACATACGTCACTAGTTTTTGCTGAACATCAGTTCAGTTTTAGTTTGCGCGATTGTGACGTCATCCCAGAAGTTAGGTACGGGCGTCCAATTTGTATCTGCATCGGAAGCGAGGGCGGAACTTCGTCACATGTCTCGCGAGTTCCGACCATTTGTATTGAACTAAGTTCGATGGCCACTACATTGATTTAAAGTACTTAAGCTGGATGTGGCTTGTGGTTTGTATCTGACACTAGGTCGGGGTTTGCGCCAGTGGGGGATTCCCGGGTATATTCGGGAGATCCCCAGACGTGGCAGCCGGTGGAATGCGTGCGTGGAAGCCATCCAACGCACGCGGCCGCTCGCGAGGCAGGTAGAAGGAGGGACTTATGGCGCCCGCCTTCTCCTGCCCACCCGTCTACGCCGGAGCGGAGCAGCTAGAGCATCCTCCTCCCGCTCCCTCTCCGCTGCCTCCTTCTGCAAGAGCACGTTCTCGCAGAAGGAGGCGGCAGCCTCCCATACTCTCTTGCTGCCCACCATGGCCGACCAGGGTAGGCAGCGAGAGGTATCCCTCGCCAAGCACCGCGCAAAGTTCGCGGCGCTCCCGTCGCCAATTTGAATAAGACCAATTGCAACCGCTCTACCCACCAATCCGAGCAGGACCAGGCCCCTTATTCTAAACTGCCGGTTCACGGATTCGGTTCGTTAAGTCACGTCCCGTCTCGCTCTAATTCGCCGTAATAAAAAGTGCAGAAATAGAGATTCCGTTTCCGACAGTTCAGATTAAGGGAGCAGGGCGTAATGTGGTTACAGACTATACCTATCGTGTTTAGAGGAGTTGATTGAACTTATACCAGCCGCTGTCTTCCGTTACAGAACCTAGCGACGTAAAATTTATTACCATTAACTGAATGGGTGATTGGTGCACTACCAACGTTTTCACATAATTTTATTTACAATAAATTCATTTATAAAAGCTGCCAAAACGCAATTATTCTTTTGTATTTTCTACGCAACGGCTTATTAGGCATACTTAGCACAGTTAGATTCCCAATTCCCCTTAAAATAGTCAGCGAATGCCGCATCCAGTCAAACTCATCGCCGTGTCGCTCGCAGCACGTTCAACCAACGATGAGTTCCGAAGTTCTCGGGTTGTGGACTCGTTACAGGGCATCGGTCCTCACTACCCAACTACCTGCATGCACCGATATTGCTCAGTATTTATTTTTAATTACTAGATAATTGACCTTCGTGGCTGAGTTTGAACGCTAGTTTAAAGATGGTTTAAGGTGCCAACATTGAAGCTAAAAAGTCCCGGTTGGGGCAGATGGCTTGTGTGAAGTCTACTTGACATTTATAGTTTTATTAAAAATATACTTACTATTAAACCATATTGAAATTACTTAATGCGAGGGTTAAAATACATAGTTATTTTGTTTGGAATAGGCACATGTGCGCGGGCACTGTTAATGACAAGTAATGATGAAAGAAATAATATAAGCAATTATTTTTTTTAATTAAATGATAAGTAATATCTTATAAGCCCCTATAAAATGCGTATTTCTTTAAAGCGTTGATTTGTACTTTTGTTACTTCGATATAGTAGGTATAGGCAATTTAGATAATCTTAACCATAAACAGTAAATAGACCCTTAAACGTTGTATGCGTAATGAGCAAATCGCTTAGAGCCATGACGAATGGGCTGGCCCTTGCACAGACATCATTATTTGTAATGTAACCAACCACACGAGACCTCTGCACATCAAATTATTCCCCCATTTCTTAATCTAGTTGTTAAGGCCCCGAGAGGCAAGGTAGACCAAGTAACAATGGTGCATCTGTTGGAAATTGTGCAACACAATCTTGAAAATATTATTGTGGAATTTTACATGTAGTTAGTCTTGTAATAAATCAGTGTTGGTATGTTGAATGTGCGGCCGAGGCTTAAAATGTATTTCAAAGGAAGGCTATACTGAGAATAGTTATCCTTTAGGCGGTTACTGCGAACACCGTTGCTCGCAAACAATAGTTGTTTCTATTGTATCTCGTTCTGACCATTGACTAGTTAAGGTAATGATAAGAAAACAAATTCTTCAGTTTTTGCTACCGGCATATACCCGGACCGGCCTAATAATTCCGGACAATCTTCGGGCCAATTATGATTTATACACAAAATAACGCCTATTAATAGAATTATTAAAATCAATTTATCACCGAGAGATGGCGCTGTATTTTGGGCCCGGCGCACGTTATCGGCATCGGCACCGCTTAGGATTTTAAGTGATAAATAACATCATATATTAACTTCATGGCAACAAAATAGAAATTTCCATGATATATGGCCGTAGTAACAATAATACCGCTTCGGTATGCTTGAGGTTGCTGCATCGGAGGCCTTGAGGTTGCTTCGGGATACTTCGGCATCTTTCATAATGTCAACACTAGCAATAAAAATAAAGTCGCTGTTCCAAACTTTAGACTTCATAAGACAAGTCGGTCATTTATGGGGAAATGTATACACATTTATAATAAAATACCACCAAATTTAACTGAACTGCCTTTACACAAATTCAAACTATGTGTCAAACAAAATTTAATAAAAAAGGGTTACTATACAGTTCAGGAATATTTGGACGATAAAAATGCGTGGACAGATTGACACGTGTTTATGTTACATATTGTGCTGACTAGTAATGTGGGATGTTGCCAGTCGCTTTTTAATTAATAAATTTTAATCTTAATTGCTTAGCGAATTTCAACATCGTTCATTGTTACAAGTGCTCATATATTCTTCCTGATTATAATGCTAAAAATCTATGTTCATAATATCTATGTTCACCCACTTGATTGTACTAGCCTAACATTTATAAAAAACAAGAATTGTAAAAAATGTGAAAAAAAGAGCAACCCTCGAGTTTCTGGCTCGCTCTTCTCGGATGTCTGCGTTCCGAGCGAGTGGTAGATTCACTTATTCATAAATTGACGTTTTTAAGTGTTTGTATATCAAGCCTATAAAATAAAGATATTTTTGATTATATGTGATTTGATTCAATACGCTGCCGCCCCCTGCGCCAAGACAACACTCGGGGGTAGTTTGGACGGTACGACATTCTTAAGGACGCTTCGTCATCCCTAAGGACGTTGCAGCATGCCAAGGCATAGTTTCCAACGGTGTGCGCTTGCACGTAGGGATGCCGAAGGATGCCTTTCCTTGCCGATGCCGTTAATGGGCCTTAATGTGACGGACGGGAAATTACGAGACCTTTTCTGAACGTGGCCAGTTTTTTTTTACCTAATAGGGTAGGGTACAGATTTTCACTTGCTACGATCCTGACACATCCTAGATATGCCAATATGTTTTAATAAAACCGAAATGAACAGCTTATTGGCTTATTTAGGTTGCCATACATTGTGTGCTTGGCAACAGGCTAAGTCCCTGTTTTTTATAATAATAATAATATCCTCAGACATTCACACCTATCAACTAGACCCATTTTAAGCAACTAATGCTGCTTGTGTTACGGACACTAGATGATGGATAATATATTTAATAGATAAATACATATAAATAACCTGAATATATAGAAATATATATAAACATCCAAGACTGGAGAACAAATGCCTGAAAATTCATCACCCAAACATTTGCCCCCACTGGGGATCGAACCCAGAACCTCTCGAGATGGCGACGCCTTGAGACCGGCATACATACCACTCGACCACGGAGGTCGTCGGTCGGTCGTCGTTATGGACCTAAACATGTCTGGTGATGTGGGTATTACCCTGTGCCTTACAACATGACGATGTCATGTTATAATGAAAATAATCAAGTTTAACTCGAAGTTATTCTCTTTTCTCGATAACTGCTCTGATCAGTCGTCTGAAAGACAAATTAAGCAAACAAACAGAATTGCCATTTTCGACAATTTATTTAGTATTAGAAACAGAGTTGTAACGGAACAAACTACCGTCACCGCACGTCCGCCCGCTTTGCACGCTACTCACGAACTGATTTGAATTTGGAATTCCCTTGGTTAGCGGTTTTTAGTTGCTTGAAAGTATTGCTTTATTCTAAACGGTTTTATGTTACAGTTTTATAGAAGATTTTAAAAAGCAGTAATATTTAAATCGCGAAGAAACGAAAAATTGTCATTTATATTAATGTTGATATAATATTAGTTTTAGTAATGGATATCCACAAAATTGTCATTTAGAGTTCCACTTGTCCAAAGGTAGTCCTCTCTAGTCTGAATAATAATGAAGATGGAAGACGTCGTCGGTATGATACTTAAAGGTAGATATAAGAGATAGTATCTATCTTTCAGAAAGAAAATAAAATAATTTGATAAAAATATTAATATATTTTATACATTCCTAAATAACTCCCAGCTGTTGCTTCGAACATTGTTTTGTAATGTTTTCTTTTTTGTGTATGTGCAATAAATAATAAACAGTAGGTACTTTGTTATTATGAGTTTGGTACTAACATTTGTCTCACGGTTAGTTAATGCAATAAAAGAATCTAGACATTGGAAAGATTGGGAGAATTTAACTGTATTTGTGAAATTTTCCATCAGATTAGTTTTATTCAAGCAAAAAACATCGAAATCTTTCGCTGTTTGTTTACTTCCAAATGCTAAGGAGATTCCGTGCGGCATACTAATGCGGTTTGCAGTCAATTCTTAAGGGTAACATGTACTAAATTACACAATAGTCTAATTTAAACCTTGTCTCAAGGAGCTAAGACTCAAAATACGTCGCAATAATTAGCTAAGACAAAATTAATGGACTGCTTCGCGGTTTTTATTTCTCGCCGCTCTTTGACTTTAGAAGATTTAGAGAATTGTAGGTTTTAGTATTTATTATTTAGATTTAAGTCGGATTAAGTTCTTGTTTACTTGAAATGCGATAAAGCGAAACTGGTTTATCTTTTGATGTTCACACCTATCAACTAGCCGAAAGTTTGTGTTACATCATTTGATTTCCATTAACATAAAAACGATGAATATTTTTATCAAGCGTGTTCACACACATATTGCTAAAGCTTGTCTTATGATACATGCCAAATATTATTATCTCTGGATTTGTCGTTGTGAATAAAACTGATAAAATGTTAGTATGTAAAATGCAGACATCCCCAAAATCTCCATACAAAACACCAATTTCATAGGTAAGGACCTAATACTATTGGAACGATGCAGAGAAGATTAGTCGCAAGGACGACACGCCAAATCGTGAAATGTTCCTCATTTTTTTGAGGAGCTTGGTACCGTAGTGGTGTACCGCTTTCGATTCAAAAGAAAGCTACCTTCACCATAGTCAGGCCGTGGATGGGTGACCAAAATATTGTGATCTCGATGTCCCCTGTGCATTGGAAGCCACGTTAAGCCGTCGGCCCCGGTCGCTTCAGCCATCTTGTATTGGGCCAGCGTGATGGTGCTTCGGCCCATACTGCTCATGTGGTTCTCCATGAGAAAGGCCAGTGCCCAGCAGTGGGATGCATATAGACTGAGGACGCTTATGGAAACTAGGTGACGGATAAAGCTTCTTATTAGTTAGTTACATATTAGTAAACTAAATACACATAGGTATAACCATTTAAAAATTTGTATCCATAACACAAACATTAAAGCTTATCGGGATTCTAAACCGATGGTATTTACTGATGGCGTACAATTTAAATTGACAGCGTATACCACTCTGTCACAGAGTTCGTCGGAAAACAACATTGTTACCAAAACGTGGTCACTTTTAGCTGAATAACATTAATTGTTTGCAATATCACGTGAGATGATTCTAGAGACACATGAGAAATTCATAAAAAATTATACATGCATACATACTTATAAAAACGACTATTTTCCCATAAGGTTAGTCAGAGACTAGACAAAAGCACCGCAAAAGCAGCCCACTACTAAAGTCCGCGCTTCACAAAGCAGTGACTGCACTGAGCGTGCCAGGTGGTGAGCCCGTCGCCGCTATAAGCTATTGGATGGTTGTGCAGTTCTAAGTCCATTAGACACCTTTTACGACACCCAAGGGAAGAGATGGGTTGGTAGTAGGTATTCTTTTAATGAGCCGCTATCACACGACCAAAAATTGATCTTAGACGAAAAGAGTATATTTAAATAAAACACGATTTTGCAGAATAAAAAGAATAGCTGAATTTTTAAAAATGTAAGAGTATTTTAATTATTTTTTTTATAAGACACGCGTAAAGAAATAAAACAAACCAAGGTAAACATAAGTTATTATAAAATTGTATTTTTTTCAGCTATACATTTTAAAGACAGATTTACCACCACAAATAAAATTAATCAATTAACAGATAGCCGTAGACCGACAGATAAAAATAAAACCAGCCAATGTAGCCACGAGAAAGTTGTCGCTAATTGAATTGGAGTCGAACTTCGAGGTGAAGGCGACGTAGCCTGGGGCGCTGTCGGGAACTTTGAAAAATTCCTTACTAGTTTGTTTCACTGTAACTTAATAAGAACTAGCGAGTTAGGGATTAACTTCGGGAAGCATGGCAAAGTAACACTAACAAATTCCGTTGCGGGTATAAACAATTTTGTTTATTTACAATTTTAGTTTACCTGTGCTAAGAGTATATTCAAATCTATATAATAGCTTTTTGAGGTGCTCATTGGCGTTGTGGTTAGTATGCTTTGACATTCGATATCGAAAACAAAGCTTCCTCCGCCACGGTCAGAGTTTGGATGGGTGACCAAAAACGTTGTGATCTCTAACTCCTCCGTGCTTCGGCATGTTAAGCCGTTGGTCGTTATTGCAACAGTTTCTACCCACCAACCTGCATTGGGGCAGCGTGGTGGTGTTTCGGCCTCATGTCTCTCCATGAGAAAGACCTACGCCCAGCAGTGCGACGTATATATAGGCTGGTATTAAGGTTATATATAGGCGATAATAGCATTTTAATAAGTATACCGTAAAAAGTTTAAGAGATCTTTCGTGACCTTTCCATTGTGTAATTTCATAAATAGGTTAAGTAATTACGGATCGTACAATTTGTATTGACAACAAGATGTGTCTCTTGTGTTATGAATAGATAAAAAAACCTACAAAAATAATTATTATTTACATTGTAAATCCAAAATGATCGCGTGCTATGATCGCGGACATAAAAAGGAATTTCCTTACGTGTACACTCATATTGAGAATTTATCGAAGTTTTCCCACAGGAGTACAGCATGTGATCGTAAGAACAGCGTGAAAGAAGTTGCCTCACACTGTGTACCCCTTCGGGGAAAGAGGCGTGATGATTTGGGAAATGTGAAAGAAGTTGTTATTTGGCCGACAACGCTTCGACTCTCTATGAACTTCTACCAAGAACACGATTCTATCAAAAAACCTATATAAGAACATAATCAGGTACGTCGTTTGTTTGTTCGCATGCAACCTTAGTGGTATTAAGAAATAGTTATCCAAAGAAGAAATGTGTAGGATCAAAAAGAAGGATATCACCAATACAATACTTTGTCATTTTAAAATTACTCGCTAAAAATATTACACTTGTTACCAGACTAATCGATCGATTGTCAATCGAGAGCATCGATCGATGACAGAATCGATTAATCGTCGCCGATCGATAGCTATAGGTATATTTAAAGCTACCAAACCTATCGATCAGCGTCGACGGATGGAATCGATCGGTTGGTTAGTCGAACGGTATCCATCGATCAATTAAAGCTACCAGACCAGTCGATCAACATCGATCAACGTTGATCGATGCCTTCGATCGAAGATCGATTGATTAGTATAGTAACGCCCTTAGAATGACAAAGTATTAATGGGTTCATTTTGCCCGTCACTGTACTCCTTTGTATTCCTCAAACAAATATCTAAAGTCAATAAGTCATTGACTTCTCGATGTAGTGAGTCTTTTAATTGCTCACCGCTATGCTAAATGAAATGATTGTTAAAATATCTATTTTCTCTTGAAAATTATAGATAGTTTCCATTTGAGCGTATCAGAGGTCGGTTCTAGACCGAAGAATCAGGGTATTTCGTCGATTAAAGTCGATGAGTCGAGGGGCCTGCACACATTTAGTGATGTTTACATATTGTAACAATCTCATGTACAATGTAACTACAGAGTCCCTAAATTACAATATAACATTACATTTATCACGCTTCTATCTCCGAAGGGATAGGCGGAGGTGCTAGACACCCACAATAATTACTTAATCGGATGTGCAACAGTTATTGTAGATCGCACTGTTATTTATTTTCAAAGAAATAAAGAATTTTCAATTCAAATATGTCAGTAGGTAATGTAGGTATAGTAATAAATAATTCATATTAGTTTTTTTTTTGGAATTCTAGTGCTTTTTTATCATGATCAAAAAGTTTTCAATACAAAACAAAGGCGGAAATCGGTTTTGCGCATTTTCTCACCTGAGTGAAACAAATTGAGTAGGTAGGTGAGAGGGATTGAGTTCAGTTACGTCAAATATGTACCAAATTAACTAACTTCTTATATCACAACCTCTCGCCTTACTAGTTAACGAAAGAAAAATAAAAATCCTAAGAAAATACGAAACCACTATTTTCAAAAGTATATTGTATATCTTATCCCGATGTTTCCTATCCCTCGGAGTATAAGCTGTGGCTCGTTTGATGTATTCATCCCGTTCGCCGCTGGGGGGTGAGATAAAAGTTCCGTTAATACCCCCACGGGATCTCGGCACTCGTTAAGTGAAAGCGCTTCGATTCTTCAACTGAGTTAGCGATTTTCAAATCGATTGTTGTTCTGTAGTTCCTTCGGGTTTCATTTGTATTATATTTATTATTTACACTTTATCTTTTAGTTGTCTTTCAAACTTTAGTCATATTATATCATTCTGGCCCGTCATTAGCCTATAAACGTCCCACTGCTGGGACAGGCCTTCCTCATGGAGAAACACATTCTGGCCCAAAGGAAGCTAATGCCGCTTTTGTTATGGAATTTAGACTGCGGAAAAATGTAAGTACATAATACTAGTATTACAGTGAAGCACAAATGCCTATATTCATCAGACAGCCACTTTCTTCTCCAAGAATCAAAGTCACTTAGAGAACATTTAGTGACGGCATCGAGTGGGCGCGGTGAGGCGCTCCAAGCCCGGCTACCACTTCGCCACGGAGGTCATCGTTTTGCCATGATTTTGTACTTCTAGCTTAAATTTATATAAAACTTGTTAGGCCTGTGCCCAGTACAACAAAGATACGACTGAAGAGGAAAAAGAACATGGTATGCTCTAGTGGGTAGATAGCTTAAGGTTGTAAGTAGCTCACATCAACTCGGAAAGGAATCGTCACCGTATCGCCTTGCCTTCAACGAAGCGTCAATCTAACATAAGCGCGTTAGCAAGCGATCAACAGGTCCGAGTTTACTCGGGCTACGCTACGGTATGGCGACCACCGTGCTTACGACATGATGGACGCTGTTTGACGGTTGCCTTGTTCGCCAACGGAGCCGCGCGGACCACGGCGCGCGTGAACGAAGGAACGTAACCTAGAGTACGGATTCGTAAGATGAGACGTAAGCGCGGGAACGGCATGTTGCAACGCATCGTACGACGCGGTGACTTTGTCCCGAGGCGAGGCGATAACGTTACGATTCCGATTGGTGTGCGTTGCAGTAGAGTTTTTTTACAAAGAATACTGAACTGCTAGTTATGTGTTTTATATGAGTGCTACGACCTTTAATATTCTACTTTATCAGTTACCCCACATTTGCGCGGTTTATTCAAACACTACCAATTTTATGGAGTATCTTAAAGACACAAAAACTAAGTTTTATAAGAATCATTGTTTATTTGAAATCAATAGCACATATAGTTCAATAAATTTATTAACTATATTACAATCTACTTAAGCAACGTACTTAAGGGTAACCGAAAATCACAAATGTTATACTTCATAAAAATGTAGAAGGGAAAACGTGTGATCGGCTCTATGAAGTGACGAGAGCCTTTCGACGAATACGATAAGAATATTTTCATCAAGTCTTTGGTGGCTGGGTCTGAAATATAATTAAAAATATTAATCATTGCACTGTGCCATTCCGATAAATATTATAATATTCCTATTATTATATTCCTGCTCCATTGGAAAAGCAAGGCAGCAACATGGAAATGGATACAGAGCCGCTCGGACAGACCGAGTCCCCGGAGTCAGACTATATGCAGTTGATCACGTGGTGACACCAGGTAAAAGAACATAATACCTTTTTTTCACTTATATTTTGAAAGCCCGTTGGCGTAGTGGTTCGTACGCTATCAAGGTAACCGTAATTGTATGAAATCTAGGAGTTGTATACATAGGAAATGTAAAATCTGAACATACCTGTGAAGAATTTGCTTCCCAGTACAAAATTTGGAGGCATATCGTAGGTGAATCCGGCGATGAAGGCGTCTTTTAGTTGTAGATTGTAGATGTTGGGGATTGTAGCGGTCACGGCGACTCTCGCTGTCAATGAAGGAATCAATTTAAATACAAAACCGGAAATGGTTAATGTTCATCATCATACATATCCCTACAGGAGTTATTTGGAAAACTTTTGCTCAAAATCGTCATCTCCATACACAATCCTACTGACGTTTTTTGAAAAACTTACTTACAAAACTCTTCTGTTTTCGAATTTGAATTGCGACATTATTTACACACAATACAATGTTTTTGCTGTATGATAAATTTTATTTGTAATGTGACTATTTTGATATAATATTGGGTCCTTACCTATGAAATTGGTGATTTTTTTCTCTCTTAGTATTTTGTCTGTAACTATTAAGATTCAGAGTATTCCTAAAAAATAATTACCTCGTCTAAAAATAGACTATATTTTTGAGCTCTTTTGATTTGTTTTAATAATTTGTTGTAAGTTTAATTGTGTTAAAATTGGACACGGAGACAACTCTTTTTAAGTGCCTCCCGAATACACCATTTTATTTGCATTCACTTAAAAACGATAAATAATTTTTATGAAGTGTGATATTACACATATTACTAGAGCTTGTCTAATGATAAATGCCAAATATTATTATCTCTGGATTTGTCGTTGTGAAGAAAACTGATAAAATGTTAGTATGGAAAATGCAGAATTCCCCAAAATCTCCATACAAAAACACCAATTTCATAGGTAAGGACCTAATATTTGTATATTGAAAGATAAGCAAAGCTGGACACAATAACTATGTAACAACAACAAACCTTGTCTTACAAATAAATTAATTATTATTATTATTACGCTTTGAAATAAAACATTGATTAAACATTCATCCATTATAACAAATTGTTAATATTCGTAGATATATTTCTGAAAACCGTTAAGCTGGTTAACTGGTTTCATAATATCCTTTTTTTAATTAACACACATCTTGACTTTCTCAACTATTTTTTTTTCTAACTTCATAGGTACATGTCCAGTTTAAAGGGTTGACAGTATGTTTAGCTTCATTATATTTTTTTTACTTACGGTAGACGGCTCTTGTGTAATCAGAATTGACCACAGGTTCCTTTCCTATGCGATGGAAGAGAAAGACCAAAGTGTCAGTTGCCAAAGCGAAGTTTGTGAATTCGACTGTGAGTACAGCATTATTTGTTGTCGGATTTATACTGAAAAATAAAATTTACAATATCAATGGTATGGTTATTTAATAGAAGAAGACTAACATCTTCTTCTTAACGTTCTTTCACTTATATTCTTTTCTGTCCATCGTCAACTCGGAACGAAGTTCTTTTTTCTCATTGTTAATAATTCGCACATTCAATCCATCGCTTCCTTATATTCTTCCTCTTATCTGAAATAAGAGGACACATCCACATGCATATTTGGTATTTTTATCATTCTTCTGGTCTTTCCTTTTCCACGCAATTTCTTTCTGCCACTAGCTTTATTCTCAAGACTGCCTACTCTACTGACTTAACTCATTCATCTCTACATTACAACTCGGCTGCGTGCTTTTCACTCAAAGTGCTTAAAAAAATACTTACGTAAATTCTATGACTTTTCCGTCAAGGCCTTTGTAAGTCAAATATTCAAATATTCCTGTAACATTAGATCTTGGAAATATTACAGAAAATTTATCCGGACGTGTGACTACATTAGGTGCTGGACCTTTCGGCAATTTACAGGAGGAGTGCTTAACGAAATAGTTTCTAATACACTTTATATTGTTGCCAGGGCAGGGGCGATAACAATCTGTAATCACAAAAAGTTAATGGATATAAGAAATATACACAAATAATGATTAATGTTTCAAACAGAATTATCTATATCTTCGAGTAGTTTGTAATGACATTAGCGAGTTTCTGTTCTCACCTTGTGATGAGCTACCAAAAGTAAACAAAAAGGTAAATAAAAAAAGTCGATACATAGTAACTGTTATAAATAACGTCCCTATTACTAATTCAGAGTCGAATCTCTTTGCTGTTTAAAATTAAATAACGCAAATGTGAATACATGGCGTTTTATAGAAAATTCCTCAATGTGCTCCAATTGTTTACTTTATCTGTGATAGTTTGAAAAGATGTAACAATACTTTTCTACATAAGAATATGTTTAGTTACAATAAATGCTTAGAATAAAGACAATCGTCATGTGGCTGCTGTGTATAATGTTCTCTGTTTGAATAAATCAAAGATAAATCTTTGTTAGTATCAATATTTTGTAAATAACAATTGTAGTAACTTTATCGTATTCACAATGAATTCTCTATTAATTAATTATAGCATGTTTACACAGCTTTTCAAAATATTCTTCGAAAAATAATGAAATCGTGTCTTTTTATCAATTTCTCATTCAATGTAACTGTTATAACCTTGAAAGAGTTTTATACAAAGATAAATATCATTGACGCGTGCAAAACAAAAGTTTCACACTTCAATAAATAAAATAAATCACTTAATTGAAGATATTTGTATGAAAACATCGGGTGTACACAGTCATATTGCGCGTAAGCTCTGTCGGTCGTTAAGTTAGACGAAGAAGAATTTTCTCAAAATATTAAGCAACTGCCAACTCATACTGCAAGACATATATTTTTATTTTTTGTTAAATATGTCTTCTTATTGCCTTTTTCCCACACAAGGTGGATTCGGCACAACACGTCTTCTTCTACCATTCTCCTCTGTCACTCGCCAGCTCAGCATCCTCTTCTTTTATTCTCATATCATTCTTCCCGCATTCAATCCATCGCTTCTTTGATCTTCCTCGATTTTTTTGTTAAATGTGTATCGACTATTATGTTTATTTATTAATAATTTCATCATCTATCATCATCAGCAGCAGGCAAAGGCATAAACCGCTCATACCAGACACGAGACACAATAGCTAAATTTGTTGTTTATGGCATCTGGGATTTAAAGGGTTAACACACGGAGTAACTAGTGAGAAGCACAGGCCGTAACTCTACCACGCCGCTGGCGCCACTTGAACTGGTAACAAAGACCAGAACCGATGGCTTAGGGTGAAAGAAATTTTAAATCTAGTTTATCGTTGTTGTTGGTTGTTGTTTGGTTGTTGTTGTCTAGTTAATTGTTAGTTGTTCCAAATAAATAAAATTGAAATTTTGGAAATTTTATGACATCTTGGCCATAATATGAATGACAAAAAATCACTAAACAAACATAAATCTAGTTTTAAATCTCCATTTAAATTTCCTGCAAGCCAAAGCGAAACGAAATAACGAAATGCCACAATTTAAGATTAGAAAATTGTTGATGACACCTGCTTTTTTACACTGCTTGCTATGGTTAAGCGTTATGCACTCATTAAAACCACTAATATCGCGTTGATATTATAAAATGAATATGCATCAAGATTCCCCAAAATTTTTACATTCTAAAGTAAAGAAGATTCTAATTCTTCCCAATGTAACATAACATAAATCGTCCCACCTCTATCTCCGGAAGAAGCGAAGGGGTGTAAACACCGCTGCCTACCCCAGGCAGCGGTGTTTACACCCCTAGTAGCAGGGGCGAGCCTGGTGCCATGCACCGGGCATAGTGTTACCCTGTGGTGTGAGGCAAGTGAAATTCACAATTAATGTGTAGCTACTACTCCTGCAAGCTTTGGGACGTTTCATAGGTACGCCGGCCGCCAGCGCTGATCAACAGCGCCGGCGAGATTTCCATACATTTTGACGTATAAGCGCGCGCGTGTAGCTGTGAAACGATGTTAATAGCTCCGTGTAATTGTAAGCACGCGCGCCTGGTAGACACTGGTCCACCGGGCCAATCCTAGATAGCAGATAGTAAAAATAGCAGCTTTTATCTTATTTTTTTTAAATCTCCTTCATAACTGCTAGGTAAAAATAGCAATAATTTTTATGCTTGGTTGTGTCTGCTATAAGGGTCAATATTTTAAAGGTATTTACAGAAAATCTCATCGTTACCTTCAGTGGAAGGATGCGGTTTACGAACCCTATACCAATGATGCAAACTCTATCCATACTATAGGAAACAATTTTTTTCTGGTAAGTATCCAATTAAAACCATGAGCGTTCTTCGCGACACTTCTGGACATTGGGACAATCCCCGAACGCTTGGACCACACTCGATCCTTCTAACCTCATCTCTCGCCCGAACGCTCGCACCGCTCTCGATCCTTCTAATCTCATCTTTCGCCCAAACGCTCGGACCGCTCTCGATCCTTCTAACCTCATCTCTCGCCCGAACGCTCGGACCGCTCTCGATCCTTCTAACCTCATCTCTCGCCCGAACGCTCGGACCGCTCTCGATCCTTCTAACCTCATCTCTCGCCCGAACCCTCGGACCACTCTCGATCCTTCTAACCTCATCTCTCGCCGCCCTCATCCAGCCTACTCCAGCTAACCTTCGAACATCATCGTCTCATCTAGCCGTAGAGCGTCCCACAATACGTTTTCTGAGACACGGCCTCTACTCAAGAACTTGTTAATTATTGTCCATAACAAAATAATGGAAGTTGAATGGAAGAATGTTCAGTAACATTTCTAATGTTTTCTTTTGTTTCAGATAAAAACACCAATGATTTAGACATGTAGTTTCGACTTTCGCTTTTAATATGTTCTTTATGTTTTACCTTTGTAATTTTAGGTTGAATTTAAATGCATTACACTAGTATACACGGTGAGTTTTTTTTCGGGTCAGTATGGGGAAATTCAAATATAAGAGATAGAGAAAAACTGTTCTAGCAACTTTAGACCTATGGTCTCCATACAATTTTTGGTTTGCATAGTGATATAAAATCCCATATCACCGAATCTATTAAGATTAAAAAAAAAATTTAATACCATTTTTACTTTATTTAAAATTAAGATCACGGTTCCTAAGAGAGTAATAAAAAATAATAATAATAAAAAAAAAAAAAAAAAAAAAAAAAAAAATAATAATATTGAAGAAATAAAATAATAATGACTGTTATTATTATTTATGCTTATATTATTATTATATGTTAGTGGATCTTTGAAAAATGATTGTTTAAACTAGGACAATATTTTTGTCTTAGTATAAACGGAAGCACTGTACCAAAATCTAAAGGCAAAAATCAACATTTTTCGTAATAAAACGTATCTGATTTTATTCCACATTGAAAACCCTCCGAGAATTCCAAACCACCTTTGCTAGTCCTAGTAAATCGTATTACATTCAATACTTCGACTTCTTCGCAAACTATTCGAACGCAAATTACATTCACATAAACCCAGGCAGCGTACGAATTCACCGTGTTTTTCGTTAGCTAAAGGGTGACACGTCCGCAAATCGCGGAGTCCAGTCACGGACTGCCGCTGCCGCCCTGCTGCGCATTTACACTATGCGCCGCGAGGTGGCGCTGTCAATTTACTCGAGACGCCTCGGCACCCAGGCAGTGCAGCGTGGCGTAAACTAGGAAAAAGGAAGGACTTTTAAAGGAATGTCAACGTACTGTTCTACGTTACATCAGAGGAGGTATTTGAATTCGTGGAGTCGAATATGGAAACGTACAACCTTTCTTTGCAAGTGAAGTGGTTTGTAATGCCCTTTCATAACATTTCATGTTAGCTGTATATGCAGCTATAACCAAGTAAGAAAGACGACACTACTCGTTCAAAATGTTGTAGGTTCAGTCTTATTTTGTGTCACTGAGAAGGAATAAGCATACTGCCAAATTTCAACAGCTATAACGAATTTTAGGTGCAGTATATTTCCATTGTTTGCTTTGAATTTTGCCTAGTGAATGGAAACAGGCTCGCTCCCTTTTACTAGATTTATGCATATAAAATAATTAAGTATACTAAACACATACAAGAACATCCGAGACTGAAAATAAAATTTCGAGTCAATCTGTTAATCCACTTACGGCCTGGTCACGACTACGAGCGACAAGAGACAGCGGCAGGCGTTTTCTGTTTTCATATCTCGCTTAATACATGCGTCACTTGCGTCCGCGTGTCGCAAGCGAGCAATGAAAAGAAAAAAACACCTGCCGCGCCACTTGCCGCTCGGTAGTCGTAGCCGGGCCGTTAGGGCGCCACTGAATATACGCCATCACGAGTCGCATAATGGCAATGTACCTGACATAATGTGATACTGTGTACTTATTCACTCCACACATTACACGTTATTCTACTAAAATTCACTAATCATGCTGTTTGGCTTTTTTCTAAAGATGGTGTATAGGTCTCAGCACAGTACCATGACTGTTACAAGATAAAATTATCCAAGCACTGTCACATTATGCTCCGGAGTTGTGAACAGAGATGTCCGACTTTACGACTTGCCCTGAAGCTTGCTCGTCACTGCACCCGCTTCTTTACAACACCACCAATTATAATAATATCGAGTAGCGAAATGAAAGACAAAAAAATAATAATTATTGTTTATTTTCAAGCAACAGACATTTCAATAAATAAAATAATTTTACTTGTATTAGATTACAATCTACTTAAGCAACGAACTTAAGGGCAACCGAAAATCACAAATGTTAAACTTCATGAACATGTGGAAAGGAAAAGGCATTATCGGGTGTATAACGTGACGAGAACCTATCGACGCATATGATAAGAATATTTTCATCAAATCTTTGGTGGCTGGGTCTGAAACAATTAAAAATAATGATTATTCAGGAAATACAATTTAAAGTGAATGAGGAGGCTTCTTTCCTAGCGAAAGGCTGAGCGTTGATATGGTGAGTAATAGAGAGGAACGGCAAATAAAATTGGGGACAAGCAGGTTAAGGAGAAGAACAACGCAAGAGGCATTAATACATATAGAGCCATTGAAGTTACAAAATCAGGTCTCGCACCCGTTCGCCCCGTATTTTTCGCCCCTTTGCCTAAAAATACCCTTTCGCCCCCTATTAAGGTACCCATTCGCCCCTCATCGCAGGGCGAAAATATTTTCTATATTTTTGAAGCACCCGTACGCCCCTAGTAATATTTAGTGCAAAAATCTTATGGAAATATTTCCTACATAGTTATGATCGCCTGGTACTTTGTTGGGAATATTGATATTTATACACATTATTCGCTTTACAGTATCTTTTGAAACGGTCAATCACTTTTCTACTAAAAAACATGTACTTGCTTATTTTATATGCAAATTATGCAAGGTGAAATACTATAAATAATAAGTATTTTGTTGATTCATTATGATAAACACAAAATATTACATGTACATATATTGTTGTACGATTAACAAGTTTCTTAACAACTGTACTTTTCCTCATTTACTAATAAGGGGCGTATAGAACCATTTAATATTTCAAGGAGTAAAAAGGTGTATTTATGGTATGAGGGGCGAAACTAAGGGGACGAACGGGTCCGAGACCCAAAATCTGCCCCTAGAAATCGTAACTGGCTATGTCAGTATTTTTATTTGATAAATTAAATTATAATCAACATTGCCGCCGGTCTCAAGGCGTCGCCATCTCGAGAGGTCCTGGGTTCGATTCCCAGTGGAGGCAAGTGTTTGTGTGATGAATTTTCAGACATTTGTTCTCCAGTCTTGGATGTTCATTATATATGTATTATATTACGTATATTCTCAATAATTATATGTATTTATCTATTACATATATTTGTCCGTCATCTAGTATCCGTAGCACAAGCAGCATTTAGTTGCTTAAAATGGGACTAGTTGATAGGTGTGAATGTCTGAGGATATTTATTTATTTATTTTATTGCTGTAAGTAGGTATACTGCTCACAAAACTGACAGCATTAGAGACGGAGTCCCGAACGACCTCATCACAGTGGACCAACGGCCTTATGAAGATTGCGGGAAGCCGCTGGAGGAAATTCTTGGATTACGTGTGCACTGAAACGCGGACGATAGTGTGCCCAATAGAATATAATCTACAGGTCTTCAGTGTTTGGCCGGACCTTATAGGGAAGGTCGCTCCATCGTATCTCCATCACATCTTAGCTGTGGTACAGATTGTAGAGAAGATCAATCCCATAAAATGTACATACATAATCACGCATTAATCACGCCTGTTATTCCCGAAGGGGTAGGCAGAGTCCAAGGAGCACTGTGTTCCTTAAGACTACATTTACCCACACAAAAATTGGATTTGGTCAGATGAAAAATCGTGAAAGAGTAGTAACAAGTGGCTAGCTCATCGCCTACACAATCACAGACCTAGTACTCAATACGCTCTTATCACCTTTTACAACATGCTAGACAAGAAAAGCAGTCGGTACATTCTTTTAGGGTCCCGGACCAACACGGGACCATAAAATGTAAATGTTATTATTACCTGTGTAAAATTTGCTTCCTAGTACACAATCTGGATATATATCGTAGGAGAATCCAGCGATGAAAGCATCTTTCAGTTGTAGATTGTAGATGTTAGGAATTGTAGCGGTCACTGCGACTTTCGCTGTTAGTGTTGGAAAAATGCAATTTAAATACAGACAGAAAATACTACTGTAAAGCTTATCGTAACAACCACACATGTCCCTATAAGGGTATTTTGATCCGTAGTAATAGTTAAATCTAGACCAATGGAAACGCCAAAATGTCAAAATGTCAGCTGTGCCGCCAGACGCCATTTTTCTAATTCCAGCATCGAGTTGTGGTTACATTGTCTATGATTATTTAACCTTAGTTATATTTGAAAAATTGACTATTGGAGCTGGCATATCACGACAGCATACGTTTTACCATATTTCCATATTGTCTATATTTTAAACATATTCTACTGGTCAATCTGACAAAACGGATAGAAAAACAAGACATGAATTGTTTCGTTTTCCAATTTGGATGTTCTATGATGCGCTTTGAAATTAGTCACTGACTAAACATTGTGTGCATTACGAGTACCTTTTATGTTGTAAATATTCATAGATATATTATTGCTATACAGTTTTACATAAATACTGGTGAACTGACGGTCTCAAAGAATCCATTTCAATAGGTAGTAGTAAACTGTGTCAGTATTTCATACAATTATTACTAATATAATAACATTTTTATTATACTAATATTAACATAAAATTTTTACTTATTAATAGCCTAATTTTGCTCATTAATGATTATAGTACGTCTCAATCCAAGTTGCCAAAAAGGTAAACAAAACAAAATAAATGTTTCATCTCTAAAATGTTTTGTGATGAATGTTAGTAATTGAATCTAATTGAAATGGACAACAATTGTTACCGTTAATTATATTTACGTGCCAATGTCCATGTAAAAAGTGTGATTATTGAATAACAAATTCGGTAAGTCGGCATTTTTGTTTACCTTTTTGGCAACTTGGATTGAGACGTACTATAGGTTAAATGGGGTGGAAACACAGATATCCATTTACATAGATGACGCAAATGCATGTACTGCTCGTGTCCGAAAACCCCGACAAAACGTCGGGGTTAGTCGCTGCTAACTAGTCTGCGCGTCCGAATGGCTGCAAATCCAAAAAATATTGCCTTGTTGTGATAGTTGGCGGAGAGGCATCGGCGGCATCGGTATCTTTCAATCATTTTGGATCTCCTGTCACCAAAACTTCGGTTGTGGCGTCACAGACGACGTTAAAAAGTTGACACGCTTGGTTTCAATACAAATCGTTAAACTTGCGTTATCTATGTTAATGTTTAACTGTGGTTGACAATATTTTTAGCTTGCAGTTTATTACATTTCTTACGGCTTATATTGTGATTAGTCAAATAGTTTTCTACTTACGGTAAACGGCTCTTGTATAATCAGAATTGTGCAGTGGTTCCTTTCCTATTCGGTGGAAGAGGAGATTCACTTTATTCGTAGCCAGTGTGAAGTTTGTAAATTCAACTGTGAGCACAGCTTTATCTGTTGTAGGATTAATACTGAAAATAAAATTAATAATGAACAAGAATGATAAGGTTATTTATAAGGATGCTAACTTATTTTTCTTCTTAACCTCTGTTAATTTTAAATGTAGACGGTACAATAATAACCCCTTTATTCTTCGCTGTCACTCGTCAACTCAGACCCAGGTTCTTTATTTTCTCATACCATGATTCGCACATTCAATCCATCGCTTCTTTTATACTTCCTCTAATTTAAATTCAATCCACATGCATTTTTATCGTGCTTCTGGTCTTTTCTGGTAGCTATGCTAGGAAAAATAGACCAATAGGCTTACTTCGTTTATTTTTTATTTTTATTTGTTAAAAATTGTCAACCAACAGTTTTCCTAATGTTACTTATTTTAAACATAACATTCTAAAGATATCTTTATGGTTCAATATAAAAACCAATTACTGGTTGACACCACATGATTGAAACGATTAAAAAAATATACAAAAACTATCTTAAGATGTTGGTTAGTGCCACAGATAATGTTTGTACTTATTTGGCCGGATATTTAGTTCTCCCTTACAAACTTCTTTTTCTTTTTGTTGGTGCAATAAAGAGTTTAATATAAAGCGCGTTTAATTCTCCAGAAGGAGCCGTTGAATATAATTCTTTACACGTGACTCGCAAAATGGTGCCATCCTATTAGTCTATTTTTCGTCGCACACAGCCTATTATTACCTACATAGCAGACTCTGGTGTAAAGGCACCCTTATTCTTAAGTCTGCCTATTCTAGTGACTGCACCTATTCATCTCAACATTCCTCAGAGTAAACAGAACTGGAGTAGCCTTTGTCTAACATTCCCCTCTGTCTAACGCACAAGCATCGGATGCTTGCACGTTTAATAAAACTAGTTGAGCCGCCATTTTGACAGCCATAACATTGTAAACGTTGCGGCGAACAGAGCTCCCGCAAAAATGCCTGCCTGTGCTGTTTTTTGTTGTAAAAATAAATAGAAAACATCGAGTATGCTTAAAGATGGTGTCACCTTTTATTTGTAATTATAATTTTTAAGATTTCATGATTATTTACTTCATTATTTCATGTTTTAGAATTCTACGATTTCAAATATCGAACGCTAGTCTCGTGGGGAGTGCGGCTGTGACGTTGTCAAAACGCACACCCCACGTGACTATTTTAAGCGTGTGTGTGCGTGGAATATAAATTTGTGTGTCGAATTATGCATGTGTGTATTTGTAAAAACGGCTGGCTTTGAGTGTAGTGGTAACCTCACCCCCCGCAATAAACGGCAGAAAAAAATGTTTGAGAAATTGACTAATGGCTACTCCAGTTCTGTTTACTCTGAGCAACATTCACATCTCGGCTGAGTGTTTTTTACTCAGGGCTTCATATAAATAAAATACTCACTAAAAATCTATGACTTTTCCGTCCATGCCAGAGTGAGTTAAATATTCAAATATTGCGGTAACATTGGATTTCGGAAATGTTACAGGGAATTTATCCGGACGTATCACTACATTAGGTGCTGGACCTTTCGGCAATTTACAGGAGGAGTGCGTAACGAAATAGTTTCTAATACACTTTATATTGTTGCCTGGGCAGGGGCGAATGCAATCTGTAATAAGACAAAGATAATATAACTTAGAAATGTACACAAACAATATTTAATGGGAAGTAATTAATTGGGCAGCTATTTAAATATTTGGTCGGCAAAAAAAAGGTCAGCCGAAAAATCATTTGGGCAGCAAACAAATATTTGGTCAGCAATATAATTATTAGGGCGGCAAAATGTATTAAATCTAGGATAAGGATCAAAGAAGTATCAAGGATCCATTCCTAGGGAATATATTCTGATAGATATTAGGTTAAGGTTTTTTATGACCTTTAAAATATTTGAATCATCAAAACACATGTGAACAATTTGGCAGCGGAGAAAACATTTTAGTTTGGCCAATTAGTTATTTTGCTGGCAAATTAGAAATATCTGCTGCCCAATAAGTAGCTGACCAATTTTAACTGATCAATTGTTTTTTTTTTCGAATATATTGCTGACCGTTTCAATAACACCCATAGTTAATGTTTTCTAAACAAGACCACCCAAATTTTAAGGTTGTTTGGAATGACTATACCGGTTTTTCTCTTATTTTTTTAAGGCAAGATATACATTCTTTCCATGAGCCAATTTCTTATTTCGAGGTGTTTGAGACAATAAGCAATTGCCATCGTAATAACAAGCAAGACCAACAGCAAGAATCTTCTGCTGTACAATAATTTGTTCCTGATTTTTCATTTTCCTAATTGGTCATCCTCATGGATATTAATAAGCATCGCGATTTCATTTGACTGTACATACATACTGTACAATAAAATACATAAATAGTATCAAAAAAGGTGTGCAATCCTGCACAGTCTTGTTAAGACTAGACTTACCTGGTGATGAGCTACCGAAACCAAGCAAAATGGTGAATAAAAAAAGTCGATACATAGTAAATAGTATAAATTACGTCCCTATACTATTTCGTAGATAAACCTTGCTGATCAAAGTATAATAAAGCAACATGAGTAGACACTGCGTTTTATACCTAAACCTTCAATAAACTTTATTTGTTTACTTTATCCGCGACAGTTTGAAAAGGTGTAACAACAATTTTCTACACAATAATTAACTGTTTGTGTGTGTGCTTGGTGGTGTTATTACGATTTCTTTACTTACTGAATAAAAGAATATATTTTACACAAAAGTTCAATACATGGTTGCCTTATTGTTCAAAATAACAATTTCATATTAACTTTATCGTATTTATGCAAATATTTTTCTGATGAGTAGTCAATATGATTCCTTCATTCAATTTGTTTTGTTATAAAGACTATAGGTAGTCTTGAACTGTAATATATAGAATAATGAATAGATTAATTGTAATTTACTGTAAACACGATCTACATTGTTTATTATCTATGTCAATGGGTTAATTTTGCTTTATAAATTAATTTATTATGTTTATTGAAGCTGTGTATGTTTATTTCAAAATAAATAAAATACATTTAAATACCATTCTATTAGGATACGACAGTTTTTTTAATTTTTATTTATGTAAAAATCCATTATAATAATAATCATATTAAATCGCCCAATATTATGTATATTACATGAACTTGTGACTCACTGTTGGATACAAGCCTTCTTTATTAGACAAATACATAAGAAGTATAGGTCGCAACGCCACCACAATAGCGACTGGAGACAACGGTAAACTTCCGAAGGGATCGGCATATGAATTTGGCATTATGTTGTTTGGCATAATTTTCTTTTTTATTTCGCATAATTTTTTAGACTAAAGTAATTATCCATGATATTATTCCACATAATGGTTTAGGGCATAATGTAAAGATGATTAGGTACGACGACGAGCGAAGCAAGGAGGTGTGTTAGGTAGAACTGTGCAATCAACGCCAGATCGATTTTTTTTTATTGATAATTACCTTAAATTTTATGCGAATAGCTCATTATGCCATAAGATGGTTATGACATTTGTAATAACGCGTATATAATTATGCATAAAATTTTATGCAAACAGATAAGGAAGCCCTACCGAAGCTCGGAGGAACTCGGGATCACATAGTCTTGGTCATCCATTCAAGGACTGAACATGGCTATAGTAGTTTGGTTTTTAGCCAAAGCGTTCGAATAACTATGCCTTAATAAACAGAAAATAGTCTTAATAAAAAAAAGAGAGCAACATTCAAAGTGTCCTTTATTAACTTCAAACCAAAGAGAACTTAAATACTATGTTAACAAAAAGGCTTAGAAAAAGAATCTGTTTACAAACATGTCATATATTATTATGAATAATAAGTAAAAATAATACCCCTTGCCTTTTGTTTTTATTAATAATTAATTTTTTCAACAAAAGGTAAGTATGTCAAAATCACACCTTCAGTATAGTGTTTAAACAGCTTTATCGTAAATATTCTTCTAAAACATAAATAAATCTTTTCTTTTCATCACCCCTTTTTCAATTAAAGTAACTCCGATGTGCCATAACCTTGAAAGTGTTATAAACAAGATATAAATACAATTATCAATTAGATATCATTGACGTGCGCAAAACAAAAGCTTTATTTACACATCCACAGATACGGTACACAATAGTACACCTAATTCAAGACATTTGTATAAAACATGGTGTCTTTGCGTATTGCGTTATTAAGCTCTGTCGACAGTAAAGTTAGGCGAAGAATTTTTTTAAAGATAGATATTTTTATCTTTTTAAATATGTATCGACTATTATTAATCACAATTCTGTTTGGCTTTGGCGCTTCAGGTATGTACTCGTAATTATGTGACATAATACCATAATTATATAGGAAATAATACCACAGAAATAAAAATCTATAATATTGCTGATCAGTCAACATGGGTCAGTACGGAGAAGTCCTAAAAAGGGATGTAGCGAAATCTGTTTCTTGTGTATTATAGCGTCGATGTTAGGTAACCCACTATATTGACCGATTTGGGTTGATCATTCTGTTTAACAAAATTCTGGCAAGGTGTCAGTGTGTAATACATTCGGGGATCAAGGCGTGATAATATATATGTCTCCTGCAAATAAAAATATAAAAAAGAGGACCCACCAAAATGAAGGTATTTAAGCTTATTGTTAACTTATTATTTCATTCATTACAGATTATGTTCAGCGCCCCTGTCCCGGATTCGATATAGCCTGTGTCAGAAACTACTTTTTTGACAACTCCTTCTGCGAACGCTCAGAAGGTCCAATACCTGACATAGTAATAAGACCGGACAAAGTAGCCGTACCTTTTGCTACGAACAACCTTACTGCTATATTTGATTATATTAGCTATAAAGGAATCAACGGAAAGATAATTGAATTTACGTAAGTCATATTAGGCCGAGTCCTTTTTACTCTCACGGTTGGCGGCACATGTCTAAGATCCCAAATATTTTTTATTTTTTACTTTCTTTAGATATTCACAGCTATCCCATAATTAGCTTAAGTTTAATGTTGCTTGTATAAACATCCAAGACTGGAGAACAAATTCATGTATTCATCACACAAACATTTGCCCCCACCATGAATCGGACCCAGAACCTCTAGAGATGGTGACACCTTGAGACCGGGGTACAGACCACTCGACCACGAAGGTCGCAAAATGTTTCAGGGGCACAGTGCGTGGCAAGCGATGCTTACAATACACACAATCTGTACTAAGTTATGGGTGTTATTCAAACGGTTAGCAAAATATACCAATATTGGTCAGCAAAAAAATACACTTGGACAGCCAGTTAGTTATTTACAGACCAGTTAATTTTTTACTAACTGGTTAGCAACTCACGGGCAGCAAATATTTCTAAGAATCACTAATTGGGCAGCAACTTTTGGGTAGCAGATATTTCGAATTTGTCAGCAAAATAACAGCAAAATAGGTCACCAACTCAAATGTTTTCTCGGCTGTGAAATTGTATAATATGTTTTGATGACATAAATATAAAAAAAAAATCTGAACCTAATATCTATCAGAATATATTTCCTAGGAATTTATTCTTGATCCTTCATTGATCGTTTTCGTAGATTTTATACATTTCCGGTAAAATATTATAGTATATGTATATTGCTGCCCAAATAATTAATTTGGAGCTCAACTAATTATTTTGCTGGCCGAATGATTACTTTTCTGCCTAAATAATTATTTTGCCGCCCAAATGATTATATTGCTCACAAAATATTTGTTTGCTGCTGAAATGATTTTTCGGATTATTTTTTTTAGTGTCGACCAAATAATTAATTGGCTGTCTAATTAATTACTACTCGTAAGTTTTATCTAAACTCATCGTGGTACAGGCGCTGGGACCTGGGGAGTGAGCTCTTGCACGTAGTACTATCGTATCGTACTCGTAGGTTTTGCTTTATCGGCTATCGCGCATATACATACGTTTCAGATCTAAAGCACGGCTTATTTTGTTTTATTTCCAGCATCAACCCCGTTACTGATAAGGCGGTGCTTGCCGTCGAGTTCACGAACATAACCCTCTCAACATACAACGCTGATTTTCTCTTCTACCGTGCATTTAAAGAACCACTCAAAACCAGCGACTTCTGTATACTTACATTAAGTAAGTTCACTTCTAGTGGATATGATGGACCCTTCTCTCGTTTTATTTCTGTATGTTGTTATATTAGGATCGATGGGGCTGCAATCGGCTGCATGTCACTAATGACAAAATCCCCTAAATTTATACCAGATAAAAAAATGGGAAAGATCACATAGTTTAATACATATTTTATTTTATATTTTCTTTTATGATAGCCATCAACACATTGCTGGGGATGACTTAGATTTTATGAGAATAGTCATTAATTCGAAATCTCAGTCAAAGTTGACCTTAGAAATTTCAGAAAAGGCTCTAGACTATCTGTGTACGTAATTTCGGTAAAATTGGTTTAGTAGTTTTGACGTGAAAGCGAGACAGTCAAACAGAGTTACTTTCGCATTTATAATATTAGTATGGATAAGATTTTGATAACCAATTGCTATATAGAATTAGTTTGATGGCAAAAACTGGCAATTTACTTTTTGCATATAAAAAATTAGTAATGAGAGTAGAGGAAGCGAAAGATGTGTACCAGGATCGTAGCAAGTGGAGATCAGAATCTCTGCCGACTCTACTGGAAAAAAAAGCGTGATTGTATGTTTGAATGTTTGATTACTTCTCCTCACTACAAATGTTAATATTTTAAAATTATTTACAGAAAACCTCATCGTTACCACTGTAATTCCAAATATCAGGGATCTTCAGTTGAAGGATGCGTTTTACGAAGCTTACTCCTATGATGGAAGGCCTTGTTTTACTTTGGGAAACAAATTTTATACTGGTAAGTGTCCAATAAAACCTTTGAATTAAAATGAATGGTCGTCTTGCACCATCATCTTCAAGCTATCCCCGTCCACCCCTGTAGGCCTAGCACGAGCCGGAAAGAAAAAGTCCCCGGAGACAAAATTACTCGCTGCCTCTCGCTTCCGCGCGAACGAAGAAGCGAGAGGCAATGACGATTTTTGTCTCTGGGGACTTTTTCTCTCGGCCCGTGCTACGCCTTCTGGATATTGTTCTCTGCTAACGCATCCTTTGAATATCATCATCTCATCTCGTAGCAGACGTCTACTCAAGAACTTTATAAATTATTATCCATGAACAAAATAGGTAGAATAAGCAATAAGCATAGCCAATATAAAAATATTGGCTATGAAAAAGAAAAGTTTCTTGCCGGGTTCTTCTCATTTACTCTCGGAATTCTACCGCTTGTGTCAATTACAACCACAATCAAAACGCTGTGGTTGTACTTATACAAGCACTAGCGGAAATGAACATTAATATTATTATTGGGTCCTTACCTATGAAATTGGTATTTTTATTCTGTCTTAGCAATTTGTCCGTAACTATTAAGTTTCAGAACATTTTTATAAAATAATTGCCTCTTCTAAAAATAGACTATATATTTGAGGTCGTATTATTTAATTTGATAATTTTTTGTAAGTTTAATTGTGTCAAAATTAGATACAAAGACAATTATTTTTAACTGCCTCCCAAATACATCATTTGATTTGCATTAACATAAAAACGATGAATGATTTTTAACAAGCGTACATACATGCTGATACATGCCAAATATTATTATCTCTGGATTTGTCGTAGTGAAGAAAACTGATAATATGTTAGTATGTAAAATGCAGACATCTCCATACAAAACACTAATTTCATAGGTAAGGACCTAATATTAATGATTATTATTTATATTGTAAAATAAATATTTAAAATATAAAATGTTGATGATTTTAAGTGCCATGTTTGGCCTATGAAATAAAATTATTTTTGATTGATTGATTATTTAACTTTTCTAATGTTTTTGTTTCAGATAATAACACCAAAGACATGACGAAGAAACTTATATCGGATGGACCAAGCGCTGTGCGTCACTTAATACATGTAGTGTCGCCTTTCGCTTTTAATATGTTTCTTAAATTCAACATTTGTGACTTTAATCTACATTTAAACGCCTTACATAAGTATTAATATTATTATAATATTTAACTCGTTAGTCATATTTATTCAAAGTTATTTAATATATTTTAGAATTTAAATAATATTGTTATGCCTATCCATATTTACAATAATAAATGTTAGAGGGTTTGTAAGGACAATATTTTTGTCTTAATTTATATGCAATCAATGTACCAAAACCTAAAGATATAAAATCAACGCTTTTCCTAACAAAATGTATGTGATTTATTCTACATTGAAAACCCTCCAAGAATCCCAATCCACTTTTGCTAGCTAAAGCAAATCGTATTACATTCAATACTTCAACTTATTCACAAACTATTCGAACGCAAATTACATTCACATAAACCCAGGCAGCGTACGAATTCACAGTGTATTTCGTTAGCTAAAGCATGACACGTCCGCAAATCGCGAAGTCCAGTCACGGACTACCGCTGCCGCCCTGCTGCACATTAACGCTATGCGACGCGAGGTGGCGCTGTCAATTTACTCAAGACGCCTCGGCACCCAGGCAGTGCAGCGTGGTGTAAACTAGGAAAAAGGAAGGAATTTTAAAGGAATGTCAACGTACTGTTCTACGTTACATCAGAGGAGGTATTTGAATTCGTGGAGTCGAATATGGAAACGCACAACCTTTCTTTGCAAGTGAAGTGGTTGGTAATGCGCTTTCATAACATTTCATTGTTAGCTGTATATGCAGCTATGACCAAGTAAGAAAGACGACACTACTCGTTCAAAATGTTATTAATATTAATATTAATTAAGTATACTAAACACATACAAGAACATCCGAGACTGAAAAATAAAATTTCGAGTCAATCTGTTAATCCACTTACGGCCTGGTCACGGCTACGAGCGACGAGAGGCAGCGGCAGGCGTTTTCTCTTTTCATTTTTCGAAAGATGGTGTATAGGTCTCTGCACAGTACCATGACTGTTACAAGATAAAATTATCCAAGCACTGTCACATTATGCTCCGGAGTTGTGAACAGAAATGTCCGACTTTACGACTTGCCCTGAAGCTTGCCCGTCACTGCACCCGCTTCTTTACAACACCACCAACGGAGTAGCGAAATGAAAGACAAAATAATAATTAATATTGTTTATTTTCAAGCAACAGACATTTCAATAAATAAAATAATTTTACTTGTATTACATTACAATCTACTTAAGCAACGAACTTAAGGGCAACCGAAAATCGCAGATGTTAAACTTCATGAACATGTGGAAAGGAAAAGGCATTATCGGCTTTATAACGTGACGAGAGCCTATCGACGCATATGATAAGAATATTTTCATCAAATCTTTGGTGGCTGGGTCTGAAAAAATAAAAATAAAATGATTATTTAGGAAATACAATTTAAAGTGAACGAGGAGGCTTCTTTCCTAGCGAGAGGCTGAGCGTTGATATGGTGAGTAATAGAGAGGAACGGCAAATATAATTAGGGACAGAGCAGGTTAAGGAGAAGAACAACGCAAGAGGCAATAATACATATAGAGCTATTGAGGTTAAGCAATATAGGTTCAATTTAAAATGTTGTATTAACTTACTCGGCGCTAACCATCAAAATAGCGAAAACTCAAAATAACACTGTGTAAATTTTCAACAATACGGAGACAACACAAAATACTACTATTTAGCTCAGGGGGGACCCGTGTACTCCACTTGTAATAATTAATGCAACTAGCAATGTACCTGCTTTGGTGGGAGAGAAGCGGGGCCTCTAGATTCAACAAAAAAGACTGTTAACGACATCTAGCTGCGAGTTGTGGCGAAGTAAGGAATGCTAAGCCAAGCATAACTCAAAAATATTTATTTTTGAGTTAGCTCCCTTTAGATCTAGGTGTGCGATATATTGTTGTACGATTAAGAAGTTTCTTAACAACCTTACTTTTCCTCATTTACTAATAAGGGACATATAGGACCATTTAATATTTCAAGGGGTGAAAAGGTGCATTTATGGTATGAGGGGCGAAACTAAGGGGACGAACGGGTCCGAGACCCAAAATCTGCCCCCAGAACTGGCTATATCAGTATTTTTATTTGATAAATTAAATTATAATCAACATTGCCGCCGGTCTCAAGGCGTCGCCATCTCGAGAGGTCCTGGGTTCGATCCCCAGTGGTGGCAAGTGTTTGTGTGATGAATTTTCAGACATTTGTTCTCCATTCTTGGATGTTCATTATATATGTATTATATTACGTATATTCTCAATAATTATATGTATTTATCTATTAAATATATTTGTCCGTCATCTAGTATCCGTAGCATAAGCAGCATTTAGTTGCTTAAAATGGGACTAGTTGATAGGTGTGAATGTCTGAGGATATTTATTTATTTATTATATTGCAGTAAGTAGGTACATTGCTCACAAAACTGACAGCATTAGAGACGGAGTTCTGAACGACTTCATCACAGTGGACCAACGGCCTTGTGAAGATTGCGGGAAGCCGCTGAAGGAAATTATTAAATATAAAGGTAATTGTTGGATAACGTGTGCACTGAAACGCGGACGATAGTGTGCCCAATAGAATATAATCTACAGGTCTTTAGGGTTTGGCTGGACCTTCTAGGGAAGGTCGCTCTATCGTATAGCACATCTTAGCTGTGGTCCAGATTATAGTGAAGATCAATCCTATAAAATGTACATACATAAAATCACGCCTGTAATTCTCGAAGGGGTAGGCAGAGTCCAAGGAGCACTGTGTTCCTAAAGACCACATTTAGCCATACAAATATTGGGTTTGGTCAGATGAAAAATCGTGAAAGAGTAGTAACAAGTGGCTAGCTCATCGCCTACACAATCACAGTTCCAGTACCCAATACGCCCTTAGTCGCCCTTTATGACATGCTAGACAAGAAAAGCAGTTGGTTCATTATTTTTGTGTCCCGGACCAACACGGGACCATAAAATGTGAATGTAATTATTACCTGTGTAAAATTTGCTTCCTAGTACACGATCTGGATATATATCGTAGTTGAATCCAGCGATGAAAGCATCTTTCAGTTGTAGATTGTAGATGTTAGGAATTGTAGCGGTCACGGCGACTTTCGCTGTTAGTGTTGGAAAAATGCAATTTAAATATAGACAGAAAATACTACTGTGAAGCTTATCGTAACAACCACACATGTTCCTATAAGGGTGAGTTTTTTGATCCGTAGTGTTAGGATAATTATAAACTGGCTGTATGTCTGATAGCTCCTGTGCCTAGATTGAGTCTATGGCGTTGTATGGAATGAACTGTCAAAATGGCAGACAGAGATTGCGCCAAGCTAAGTGCGAGTGAGATTTGGTTGTGGTGCTCTGCTCTGAGGAAAACACAGGCAAAAGGGAATTGTCGTGTGATTACGGAATACTGTTGGTTAAAACAGGTAGTACTTGTATTAAACTATTGGTTACCGATTATTGTGAATTGGTGGAAAATGTGTTGTTGTGATTATGGTGCGAATACATTACTTTCTAACCAGATAACTTTGTGTTTCATTCAAACACTTATTAGACTATAACAGTAGTGATAGTTAAAATCTAGACCAATGGAAACGCCAAAATGTATGTCAGCTTAACAAATTGTTATACATCATGTGCCGCCAGACGCCATTTTACAAATTCCAGCATCGAGTTATGGTTACATTGTCTATGATTATTTAACCTTTGTTATATTTGAAAAATCGACTATTGGAGCTGGCATATCACTACATCATACGTTTAACCATATTTCCATATTGTCCATATTTTAAACATATTCTTCTGGTCAATCTGACAAAACGGATAGAAAAACAAGACATGAATTGTTTTGTTTTCCAATTTGGATGTTCTATGATGCGCTTTGAAATTAGACACTGACTAAACATTGTGCGCATCACGAGTACCTTTTATGTTGTAAATATTCGTAGATAATATTATTGCTACAGTTTCACATAAATACTGGTGAACTGACGGTCTCAAAGAATCCATTTTAATAGGTAGTAGTAAACTGTGTTAGTATTTCATACAAATATTACTAATATGAGTTGCTTACCAAAGTTTTTACTTATAAATAGCCTAATTTTGCTCATTAATGATTATACTACGTCTCAATCCAAGATGCCAAAAAGGTAAACAAAACAAAAGAAATGTTTCATCTCGAAAAATGTTTGTATTGACTGTTGGTAATTGAATCCAATTGAAACGGACAACAATTGTTTCCGTTAATTATATTTACGTGACAAGGTCCATGTAAAAAGTCTGATTATTGAATAACAAATTAGGTAAGTCGGCTTTTTTGTTTACCTTTTTGGCAACATGTATTGAGACGTACTATAGGTTAAATAGGGTTGAAACACAGATATACATTTATATAGGTGACGCAAATGCATGTACTGCTCGTGTCCGAAAACCACGACAAAACGTCGGGGTTAGTCGCTGCTAACTAGTCTGCGCGTCCGAATGGCTGCAAATCCAAAAAATATTGCCTTGTTGTGATAGTTGGCGGAGAGGCATCGGCGGCATCGGTATCTTTCAATCATTTTGGATCTCCCGTCTCAAAATTACGCAGAGCCGTAATTTTGTCACAGACGACGTTAAAACGATGACGACGACGACGACGTTAGACGATCTCTGGATAATAGGGATAAGTTCTCCCTTGCAAAGTTGTATTTTTCTCTGTTTTGTTTCTTTTTATTGGTGCAAAAATACAAGTTTGCAAGGGAGAACTTATCTTATCACAAGACGACACTACTCTTTTTGTTGGTGCAATAAAGAGTTTAATAAAAAGTTGAGACGCTTGGTTTCAATACAAATCGTTAAACTTGCGTTATCTATGCAAATTTTTAACTGTGGTTGACAATATTTTTAGCTTGCAGTTTATTACATTTCTTACGGTTTATATTGTGATTAGTCAAATAGTTTTCTACTTACGGTAAGTGAATCTAGTATAATCAGAATTGTGCAGTGGTTCCTTTCCTATTCGGTGGAAGAGGACATTCACTTTATTCGTAGCCAGTGTGAAGTTTGTAAATTCAACAGTGAGCACAGCTTTATCTGTTGTAGGATTAATACTGAAAATAAAATTAATAATGAACAAGAATTATAAAGTAATTTATAAGGATGCTAACTTATTTTTTTTCTTAGCCTCTTTTCATTTTAAATGTAGACAGTACAATAATAACCCCCTTTATTCTTCGCTGTCACTCGTCAACTCTTTTTTTCTCATACCATGATTCGCACATTCAATCTATCGCTTCTTTTATACTTCCTCTAATTTAAATTCAATCCACATGCATTTTTATCGTGCTTCTGGTCGTTTCTGGTAGCTATGCTTAAAAATAGACCAGTAGGCTTACTTCGCTTATTTTTAATTTTTATTTATTAAAAATTGTCAACCAACAGTTTTTTTTAAATGTTACTTATTTTAAATAAAATATTCTAAAGATATCTTTATGGTTAAATATAAGAACCAATTACTGGTTGACACCACATGATTGAAACGATAAAAAAATATACAAAATTGGTTATTGCCACAGATAAAGTTTGTACTTATTTAACCCTCAGAGTAAACAGAACTGGAGTAGCCTTTGTCTTACATTGCCCTATGCCAAATGCACAAGCATCGGATGCTTGCACGTTTAATAAAACTAGTTGAGCCTCCATTTTGACAGCCATAACATTGTAAACGTTGCGGCGAACAGAGCTCCCGCAAAAATGCCTGCCTGTGCTGTTTTTTGTTGTAAAAATAAATAGAAAACATCGAGTATGCTACAAGATGGTGTCACCTTTTATTTCTAATTATAATTTTTAAGATTTCATGATTATTTACTTCATTATTTCATGTTTTAGAATTCTACGATTTTAAATTTTGAACACTAGTCTCGTGGGGAGTGCGGCTGTGACGTTGTCAAAACGCACACCCCACGTGACTATTTTAAGCGTGTGTGTGCGTAAAATTTAAATTTGTGTGTCGAATTATGCATGTGTGCATTTGTAAAAACGGCTGGCTTTGAGTGTAGTGGTAACCTCACCCCCCGCAAGAAATGGCAGAAAAAAATGTTTGAGAAATTGACTAATGGCTACTCCAGTTCTGTTTACTCTGAGATTTAACCGGATAAAAAGCGCACTTAATTCTCCAAAAGGAGTTGTTGAATATAATTCTTTACACGTGACTCGCAAATTGGTGCCATCCTATTAGTCTATTTTTCCCTCAGAGTAAACAGAACTGGAGTAGCCATTAGTCAATTTCTCAAACATTTTTTTCTGCCATTTCTTGCGGGGGGTGAGGTTACCACTACACTCAAAGCCAGCCGTTTTTACAAATGCACACATGCATAATTCGACACACAAATTTAAATTTTACGCACACACACGCTTAAAATAGTCACGTGGGGTGTGCGTTTTGACAACGTCACAGCCGCACTCCCCACGAGACTAGCGTTCGAAATTTGAAATCGTAGAATTCTAAAACATGAAATAATGAAGTAAATAATCATGAAATCTTAAAAATTTTAATTACAAATAAAAGGTGACACCATCTTTTAGCATACTCGATGTTTTCTATTTATTTTTACAACAAAAAACAGCACAGGCAGGCATTTTTGCGGGAGCTCTGTTCGCCGCAACGTTTACAATGTTATGGCTGTCAAAATGGCGGCTCAACTAGTTTTATTAAACGTGCAAGCATCCGATGCTTGTGCATTTGGCAGAGGGGAATGTTAGACAAAGGCTACTCCAGTTCTGTTTACTCTGAGATTTTTCCTCGTACACAGCCTATTATTATCTACATAGCAGACTCTGGTGTAAAGGCACCCTTATTCTAGTGACTGCGCCTATTCATCTCAACATTCACATCTCGGTTTTTTACTCAGGGCTTCATATAAATAAAATACTCACTGAAAATCTATGACTTTTCCGTCCATGCCAGAGTGAGTCAAATATTCAAATATTGCGGTAACATTTGGTTTCGGAAATGTTACAAGGAATTTATCCGGTCGTATCACTACATTAGGTGCTGGACCTTTCGGCAATTTACAGGAGGAGTGCGTAACGAAATAGTTTCTAATACACTTTATATTGTTGCCTGGGCAAGGGCGAATGCAATCTGTAATAATACAAAGATAATATAACTTAGAAATGTACGCAAACAATATTTAATGGGAAGTAATTAATTGGGCAGCTATTTAATTATTTGGTCGGCAAAAAAAAGGTCAGCCGAAAAATCATCAACCATTCCTAGGAAATATATTCTGATCGGTATTAGGTTAAGGTTTTTTATGACCTTTAAAATATTTGAGTCATCAAAACACATAAACAATATTTTCTAAACAAGACCACCCAAATTATAGGGTTATTTGGAATGACTTAACCGGTGTTTAACTTATTTTTTTAAGGCAAGATATGAATTCTGAACATTACATTCTTTCCATGAGCCAGTTTCTTATTTCGAGGTGTTTGAGACAATAACCAATTGCCATCGTATTAACAAGCAAGACCAACAGCAAGCATCTTCTGCTGTACAATAATTTGTTCCTGATTTTTCATTTGCTTATTTCATTTTCCATGAGGATACTCATGGATATTAATAAGCATCGCGATTTCATTTGACTGTACATACATACTGTACAATTAAATACATAAATAGTATCAAAAAAGGTGTGCACAGTCTTGTTAAGACTAGACTTACCTGGTGATGAGCTACCGAAACCAAGCAAAATGGTGAATAAAAAAAGTCGATACATAGTAAATAATATAAATTACGTCCCTATACTATTTCGTAGATAAACCTTGCTGATCAAAGTATAATAAAGCAACATGAGTAGACACTGCGTTTTATACCTAAACCTTCAATAAACTTTATTTGTTTACTTTATCTGCGACAGTTTGAAAAGGTGTAACAACAATTTTCTACACAAAAATTAACTGTTAGTGTGTGTGCTTGGTGGTGTTATTACGATTTCTTTTATTAAACTCTTACTTAATAAAAGAATATATTTTACACTAAAGTTCAATACATGGTTGCCTTATTGTTCAAAATAACAATTTCTTATTAACTTTATCGTATTTATGCAAATATTTTTCTGATGAGTAGTCAATATGATTCCTTCATTCAATTTGTTTTGTTATAAAGACTATAGATAGTCTTGAACTGTAAGATATAGAATAATGAATAGATTGATTGTAATTTACTGTAAACACGATCTACATTGTTTATTATCTATGTCAATGGGTTAATTTTGCTTTATAAATTAATTTATTATGTTTATTGAAGCTGTGTATGTTTATTTCAAAATAAATAAAATACATTTAAATACCATTCTATTAGGATACGACAGTTTTTTTAATTTTTATTTATGTAAAAATCAATTATAATAATAATCATATCAAATCGCCCAATATTATGTATATTACATGAACTTGTGACTCACTGTTGGAGACAAGCCTTCTTTTTTAGACAAATACATAAGAAGTATAGGTCGCAACGCCACCACAATAGCGACTGGAGACAACGGTAAACTTCCGAAGGGATCGCCATATGAATTTGGCATTATGTTGTTTGGCATAATTTTCTTTTTTTTTCGCATAATTTTTTAGACTAAAGTAATTATCCATGATATTATTCCACATAATGGTTTAGGGCATAATGTAAAGATGATTAGGTACGACGACGAGCGAAGCAAGGAGGTGTGTTAGGTAGAACTGTGCAATCAACGCCAGATCGATTTTTTTAAATTGATAATTACCTTAAATTTTATGCAAATAGTTCATTATACCATAATATGGTTATGACATTTGTAATAACGCGTATATAATTATGCATACAATTTTATGCAAACAGATAAGGAAGCCCTACCGAAGCTCGGAGGAACTCGGGATCACATAGTCTTGGTCATCCATCCAAGGACTGAACATGGCTATAGTAGTTTGGTTTTTAGCCAAAGCATTCGAATAACTATGCCTTAATAAACAGAAAAAAGTCTTAATAAAAAAAAGAGAGCAACATTCAAAGTGTCCTTTATTAACTTCAAACCAAAGAGAACTTAAATACTATGTTAACAAAAAGGCTTAGAAAAAGAATCTGTTTACAAACATGTCATATATTATTATGAATAATAAGTAAAAATAATACCCCTTGCCTTTTGTTTTTATTAATAATTAATTTTTTCAACAAAAGGTAAGTATGTCAAAATCACACCTTCAGTATAGTGTTTAAACAGCTTTATCGTAAATATTCTTCTAAAACATAAATAAATCTTTTCTTTTCATCACCCCTTTTTCAATTAAAGTAACTCCGATGTGCCATAACCTTGAAAGTGTTATAAACAAGATATAAATACAATTATCAATTAGATATCATTGACGTGCGCAAAACAAAAGCTTTATTTACACATCCACAGATACGGTACACAATAGTACACCTAATTCAAGACATTTGTATAAAACATGGTGTCTTTGCGTATTGCGTTATTAAGCTCTGTCGACAGTAAAGTTAGGCGAAGAATTTTTTTAAAGATAGATATTTTTATCTTTTTAAATATGTATCGACTATTATTAATCACAATTCTGTTTGGCTTTGGCGCTTCAGGTATGTACTCGTAATTATGTGAAATAATACCATATATAGCAAATAATACCACAGAAATAAAAATCTATAATATTGCTGATCAGTCAACATGGGTCAGTACGCAGAAGTCCTAAAAAGGGATGTAGCGAAATCTGTTTCTTGTGTATTATAGCGTCGATGTTAGGTAACCTACTATATTGACCGATTTGGGTTGATCATTCTGTTTAACAAAATTCTGGCAAGGTGTCGGTGTGTAATACATTCGGGGATCAAGGCGTGATAATATATATGTCTCCTGCAAATAAAAATATAAAAAAGAGGACCCACCAAAATGAAGGTATTTAAGCTTATTGTTAACTTATTATTTCATTCATTACAGATTATGTTCAGCGCCCCTGTCCCGGATTCGATATAGCCTGTGTCAGAAACTACTTTTTTGACAACTCCTTCTGCGAACGCTCAGAAGGTCCAATACCTGACATAGTAATAAGACCGGACAAAGTAGCCGTACCTTTTGCTACGAACAACCTTACTGCTATATTTGATTATATTAGCTATAAAGGAATCAACGGAAAGATAATTGAATTTACGTAAGTCAAATTAGGCCGAGTCCTTTTTACTCTCACAGTTGGCGGCACATGTCTAAGATCCCAATTATTTTTTTTTTTTTTACTTTCTTTAGATATTCACACCTATCCCATAATTAGCTTAAGTTTAATGTTGCTTGTATAAATATCCAAGACTGGAGAAAAAATGCATGTATTCATCACACAAACATTTGCCCCCACCGTGAATCGAACCCAGAACCTCTCGAGATGGTGACACCTTGAGACCGGGGTACAGACCACTCGACCGCGAAGGTCGCCAAATGTTTCAGGGGCACAGTGCGTGGCAAGCGATGCTTACAATAAACTGTACTAAGTTATGGGTGTTATTCAAACGGTTAGCAAAATATACAAATATTGGTCAGCAAAAAAATACAATTGGCCAGCCAGTTAGTTATTTACAGACCAGTTAGTTTTTTACTAACTGGTTAGCAACTTATGGGCAGCAAATATTTCTAATTGGGCAGCAACTTTTGGGTAGCAGCCATTTCGAATTTGTCAGCAAAATAACTAATAGGTCACCAACTCAAATGTTTTCTCGGCTGCGAAATTGTATAATATGTTTTGATGACATAAATATTAAAAAAAAAAATCTGAACCTAATATCTATCAGAATATAATTATTTTGCTGTCCAAATAAGTATCTTGCTGCCCAACTAATTATTCCGCTGGTCGAATGATTACTTTGCTGCCTTAATAATTATTTTGCCGCCCAAATGATTATATTGCTCAAAAATATTAGGTCCTTACCTATGAAATTGGTGTTTTGTATGAAGATTTTGGGGATGTCTGCATTTTACATACTAACATTTTATCAGTTTTCTTCACAACGACAAATCCGTAGATAATAATATTTGACATGTATCATTAAACAAGCTTTAGCATTATGTGTGTGAACACGCTTGATAAAAATTGTTCATCGTTTTTATGTTAATGCAAATCAAATGATGTATTCGGGAGACAGTTAAAAATAATTGCCTTTATGTCTAATTTTAACACAATTAAACTTTCAAAAAATTATCAAATTAAATAATACGAGCTCAAATATATGGTCTATTTTTAGAAGAGGCAATTATTTTATAAGAATGTTCTGAAACTTAATAGTTACGGACAAATTGCTAAAACAGAATAAATCACCAATTTCATAGGTAAGGACCCAATATTTGTTTGTTCCCCAAATGATTTTTCGGATTGTTTTTTTTGGTGTCGACCAAATAATTAAATGGCTGCCCAATTAATTACTTCCGCTAAGTTTTATTCAAACTCATCGTGGTACAGGCGCTGGGACCTGGGGAGTGCGCTCTTGCTCGTAGTACTATCGTATCGTACTCGTAGGTTTTGCTTTATCGGCTATCGCGCATATACATACGTTTCAGATCTAAGGCACGGCTTATTTTATTTCCAGCATCAACCCCGTGACTGATAAGGCGGTGCTTGCCGTCGAGTTCACGAACATAACCCTCTCAACATACAACGCTGATTTTCTCTTCTACCGTGCATTTAAAGAACCACTCAAAACCAGCGACTTCTGTATACTTACATTAGGTAAGTTCACTTCTAGTGGATATGATGGACCCTTCTCTCGTTTTATTTCTGTATGTTGTTATATTAGGATCGATGGGGCTGCAATCGGCTGCATGTCACTAATGACAAAATCCCCTAAATTTATACCAGATAAAAAAATGGGAAAGATCACATAGTTTAATACATATTTTATTTTATATTTTCTTTTATGATAGTCATCAACACATTGCTGGGGATGACTTAGATTTTATGAGAATAGTCATTAATTCGAAATCTCAGTCAAAGTTGACCTTAGAAATTTCAGAAAAGGCTCTAGACTATCTGTGTACGTAGTTTCGGTAAAATTGGTTTAGTAGTTTTGACGTGAAAGCGAGACAGTCAAACAGAGTTACTTTCGCATTTATAATATTAGTATGGATAAGATTTTGATAACCAATTGCTATATAGAATTAGTTTGATGGCAAAAACTGGCAATTTACTTTTTGCATATAAAAAATTAGTAATGAGAGTAGAGGAAGCGAAAGATGTGTACCAGGATCGTAGCAAGTGGAGATCAGAATCTCTGCCGACTCTACTGGAAAAAAAAGCGTGATTGTATGTTTGAATGTTTGATTACTTCTCCTCACTACAAATGTTAATATTTTAAAATTATTTACAGAAAACCTCATCGTTACCACTGTAATTCCAAATATCAGGGATCTTCAGTTGAAGGATGCGTTTTACGAAGCTTACTCCTATGATGGAAGGCCTTGTTTTACTTTGGGAAACAAATTTTATACTGGTAAGTGTCTAATAAAACCTTTAAATTAAAATGAATGGTCGTCTTGCACCATCATCTTCAAGCTATTCCCGTCCACTCCTGTAGGCCTAGCACGAGCTGGAAAGAAAAAGTCCCCGGAGACAAAATTACTCGCTGCCTCTCGCTTCCGCGCGAACGAAGAAGCGAGAGGCAATGACGATTTTTGTCTCTGGGGACTTTTTCTCTCGGCCCGTGCTACGCCTTCTGGATATTGTTCTCTGCTAACGCATCCTTTGAATATCATCATCTCATCTCGTAGCAGACGTCTACTCAAGAACTTTATAAATTATTATCCATTAACAAAAAAGGTAGAATAAGGTTTTATATTGGCTATGAAAAAGAAAAGTTTCTTGCCGGGTTCTTCTCATTTACTCTCGGAATTCTGCCGCTTGTGTCAATTACAACCACAATGAAAACGCTGTGGTTGTACTTATACAAGCACTAGCGGAAATGAACATTAATATTATTATTGGCTCCTTACCTATGAAATTGGTGTTTTTATTCTGTCTTAGCAATTTGTCCGTAACTATTAAGTTTCAGAACATTTTTATACAATAATTACCTCTTCTAAAAATAGACTATATATTTGAGCTCGTATTATTTAATTTGACAATTTTTTTTAAGTTTAATTGTGTCAAAATTAGATACAAAGACAATTATTTTTAACTGCCTCCCAAATACATCATTTGATTTGCATTAACATAAAAACGATGAATAATTTTTAACAAGCGTACATACATGCTGATACATGCCAAATATTATTATCTCTGGATTTGTCGTAGTGAAGAAAACTGATAATATGTTAGTATGTAAAATGCAGACATCCCCAAAATCTCCATACAAAACACTAATTTCATAGGTAAGGACCTAATATTAATGATTATTATTTATATTGTAAAATAAATATTTAAAATATAAAATATTGATGATTTTAAGTGCCATGTTTGGCCTATGAAATAAAATTATTTTTGATTGATTGATTATTTAACTTTTCTAATGTTTTTGCTTCAGATAATAACACCAAAGACATGACGAAGAAACTTATATCGGATGGACCAAGCGCTGTGCGTCACTTAATACATGTAGTGTCGCCTTTCGCTTTTAATATGTTTCTTAAATTCAACATTTGTGACTTTAATCTGCATTTAAACGATTTACATAAGTATTAATATTATTATAATATTTAACTCGTTAGTCATATTTATTCAAAGTTATTTAATATATTTTAGAATTTAAATAATATTGTTATGCCTATCCATATTTACAATAATAAATGTTAGAGGGTTTGTAAGGACAATATTTTTGTCTTAATTTATATGCAATCAATGTACCAAAACCTAAAGATATAAAATCAACGCTTTTCCTAACAAAATGTTTGTAATTTATTCTACATTGAAAATCCTCCAAGAATCCCAATCCACTTTTGCTAGCTAAAGCAAATCGTATTACATTCAATACTTCAACTTATTCACAAACTATTCGAACGCAAATTACATTCACATAAACCCAGGCAGCGTACGAATTCACAGTGTATTTCGTTAGCTAAAGCGTGACACGTCCGCAAATCGCGAAGTCCAGTCACGGACTACCGCTGCCGCCCTGCTGCACATTAACGCTATGCGACGCGAGGTGGCGCTGTCAATTTACTCAAGACGCCTCGGCACCCAGGCAGTGCAGCGTGGTGTAAACTAGGAAAAAGGAAGGAATTTTAAAGGAATGGTAGGAATGTCAACGTACTGTTCTACGTTACATCAGAGGAGGTATTTGAATTCGTGGAGTCGAATATGGAAACGCACAACCTTTCTTTGCAAGTGAAGTGGTTGGTAATGCGCTTTCATAACATTTCATTGTTAGCTGTATATGCAGCTATGACCAAGTAAGAAAGACGACACTACTCGTTCAAAATGTTATTAATATTAATATTAATTAAGTATACTAAGTATTAATTAAGTATACACATACAAGAACATCCGAGACTGAAAAATTAAATTTCGAGTCAATCTGTTTATCCACTTACGGCCTGGTCACGACTACGAGCGACGAGAGGCAGCGGCAGGCGTTTTCTCTTTTTATTTTTCGAAAGATGGTGTATAGGTCTCTGCACAGTACCATGACTGTTACAAGATAAAATTATCCAAGCACTGTCACATTATGCTCCGGAGTTGTGAACAGAAATGTCCGACTTTACGACTTGCCCTGAAGCTTGCCCGTCACTGCACCCGCTTCTTTACAACACCACCAATTATAATAATACGGAGTAGCGAAATGAAAGACAAAATAATAATTAATATTGTTTATTTTCAAGCAACAGACATTTCAATAAATAAAATAATTTTACTTGTATTACATTACAATCTACTTAAGCAACGAACTTAAGGGCAACCGAAAATCGCAGATGTTAAACTTTATGAACATGTGGAAAGGAAAAGGCATTATCGGCTTTATAACGTGACGAGAGCCTATCGACGCATATGATAAGAATATTTTCATCAAATCTTTGGTGGCTGGGTCTGAAAAAATTAAAAAAATATAGAGGCTGAGCGTTGATATGGTGAGTAATAGAGAGGAACGGCAAATATAATTAGGGACAGAGCAGGTTAAGGAGAAGAACAACGCAAGAGGCAATAATACATATAGAGCTATTGAAGTTAAGCAATATAGGTTCAATTTAAAATGTTGTATTCACTTACTCGGCGCTAACCATCAAAATAGCGAAAACTCAAAATAACACTGTGTAAATTTATTTATTTATTATATTGCAGTAAGTAGGTACATTGCTCACAAAACTGACAGCATTAGAGACGGAGTTCTGAACGACCTCATCACAATGGACCAACGGCCTTGTGAAGATTGCGGGAAGCCGCTGAAGGAAATTATTAAATATAAAGGTAATTCTTGGATTACGTGTGCACTGAAACGCGGACGATAGTGTGCCCAATAGAATATAATCTTCAGGTCTTTAGGGTTTGGCTGGACCTTCTAGGGAAGGTCGCTCTCGTATAGCACATCTTAGCTGTGGTCCAGATTATAGTGAAGATCAATCCTATAAAATGTACATACATAAAATCACGCCTGTAATTCTCGAAGGGGTAGGCAGAGTCCAAGGAGCACTGTGTTCCTTATGACTACATTTACCCACACAAAATTTGGATTTGGTCAGATGAAAAATCGTGAAAGAGTGGCTAGCTCATCGCCTACACAATCACAGTTCCAGTACCCAATACGCCCTTAGTCGCCATTTATGACATGCTAGACAAGAAAAGCAGTTGGTTCATTATTTTTGTGTCCCGGACCAACACGGGACCATAAAATGTAAATGTAATTATTACCTGTGTAAAATTTGCTTCCTAGTACACGATCTGGATATATATCGTAGTTGAATCCAGCGATGAAAGCATCTTTCAGTTGTAGATTGTAGATGTTAGGAATTGTAGCGGTCACGGCGACTTTCGCTGTTAGTGTTGGAAAAATGCAATTTAAATATAGACAGAAAATACTAATGTGAAGCTTATCGTAACAACCACACATGTTCCTATAAGGGTGAGTTTTTTGATCCGTAGTGTTAGAATAATTATAAAGTGGCTGTATGTCTGATAGCTCCTGTGCCTAGATTGAGTCTATGGCGTTGTATGGAATGAACTGTCAAAATGGCAGACAGAGATTGCGCCAAGCTAAGTGAGAGTGAGATTTGGTTGTGGTGCTCTGCTCTGAGGAAAACACAGGCAAAAGGGAATTGTCGTGTGATTACGAAATACTGTTGGTTAAAACAGGTAGTACTTGTACTAAACTATTGGTTACCGATTATTGTGAATTGGTGGAAAATGTGTTGTTATGATTATGGTGCGAATACATTACTCTCTAACCAGATAACTTTGTGTTTCATTCAAACACTTATTAGACTATAACAGTAGTAATAGTTAAAATCTAGACCAATGGAAACGCCAAAATGTATGTCAGCTTAACAAATTGTTATACATCAGCTGAGCTGCCAGACGCCATTTTACAAATTCCAGCATCGAGTTGTGGTTACATTGTTGTTACAAAATCGACTATTGGTGCTGGCATATCACGACATCATACGTTTAACCATATTTCCATATTGTCCATATTTTAAACATATTCTACTGGTCAATCTGACAAAACGGATAGAAAAACAAGACATGAATTGTTTTGTTTTCCAATTTGGATGTTCTATGATGCGCTTTGAAATTAGACACTGACTAAACATTGTGTGCATTACGAGTACCTTTTATGTTTTAAATATTCGTAGATTTATTATTGCTATACAGTTTCACATAAATACTGGTGAACTGACGGTCTCAAAGAATCCATTTTAATAGGTAGTAGTAAACTGTGTCAGTATTTCATACAAATTTTACTAATATGAGTTGCTTACCAAAGTTTTTACTTATTCATAGCCTAATTTTGCTCATTAATGATTATACTACGTCTCAATCCAAGATGCCAAAAAGGTAAACAAAACAAAAGAAATGTTTCATCTCGAAAAGTGTTTTGTATTGACTGTTGGTAATTGAATCCAATTGAAACGGACAACAATTGTTTCCGGTAATTATATTTACGTGACAAGGTCCATGTAAAAAGTCTGATTATTGAATAACAAATTCGGTAAGTTGGCTTTTTTGTTTACCTTTTTGGCAACTTGTATTAAGACGTACTATAGGTAAAATGGGGTGGAAACATAGATATACATTTACATAGATGACGCAAATGCATGTACTGCTCGTGTCCGAAAACCCCGACAAAACGTCGGGGTTAGTTGCTGCTAACTAGTCTGCGCGTCCGAATGGCTGCAAATCCAAAAAATATTGCCTTGTTGTGATAGTTGGCGGAGAGGCATCGGCGGCATCGGTATCTTTCAATCATTTTGGATCTCCCGTCTCAAAATTACGCACAGCCGTAATTTTGTCACAGACGACGTTAAAACGACGACGACGACGACGACGTTAGACGATCTCTGGATAATAGGGATAAGTTTTCCCTTGCAAACTTGTATTTTTCTCTGTTTTGTTTCTTTTTATTGGTGCAAAAATACAAGTTTGCAAGGGAGAACTTATCTTATCACAAGACGACACTACTCTTTTTGTTGGTGCAATAAAGAGTTTAATAAAAAGTTGACACGCTTGTTTTCAATACAAATCGTTAAACTTGCGTTATCAATGCAAATGTTTAACTGTGGTTGACAATATTTTTAGCTTGCAGTTTATTACATTTCTTACGGTTTATATTGTGATTAGTCAAATAGTTTTCTACTTACGGTAAGTGAATCTAGTATAATCAGAATTGTGCAGTGGTTCCTTTCCTATTCGGTGGAAGAGGACATTCACTTTATTCGTAGCCAGTGTGAAGTTTGTAAATTCAACAGTGAGCACAGCTTTATCTGTTGTAGGATTAATACTGAAAATAAAATTAATAATGAACAAGAATTATAAAGTAATTTATAAGGATGCTAACTTATTTTTATTCTTAACTTCTTTTCATTTTAAATGTAGACAGTACTATAATAACCCCCTTTATTCTTCGCTGTCACTCGTCAACTCTTTTTTCTCATACCATGATTCGCACATTCAATCCATCGCTTCTTTTATACTTCCTCTGATTTAAATTCAATCCACATACATTGTTATCGTGCTTCTGGTCGTTTCTGGTAGCTATGCTTAAAAATAGACCAGTAGGCTTACTTCGTTTATTTTTAATTTTTATTTATTAAAAATTGTCAACCAACCGTTTTTTTTAATGTTACTTATTTTAAATATAACATTCTAAAGATATCTTTATGGTTAAATATAAGAACCAATTACTGGATGACACCACATGATTGAAACGATTAAAAAAATATACAAAAACTATCTTAAGATGTTGGTTATTGCCACAGATAATGTTTGTACTTATTTAACCGGATAAAAAGCGCATTTAATTCTCCAAAAGGAGTCGTTGAATATAATTCTTTACACGTGACTCGCAAAATGGTGCCATCCTATTAGTCTATTTTTCCTCGCACACAGCCTATTATTATCTACATAGCATACTCTGGTGTAAAGGCACCCTTATTCTAGTGACTGCGCCTATTCATCTCAACATTCACATCTCGGTTTTTTACTCAGGGCTTCATATAAATTAAATACTCACTGAAAATCTATGACTTTTCCGTCCATGCCAGAGTGAGTCAAATATTCAAATATTGCGGTAACATTTGGTTTCGGAAATGTTACAAGAAATTTATCCGGACGTATCACTACATTAGGTGCTGGACCTTTTGGCAATTTACAGGAGGAGTGCGTAACGAAATAGTTTCTAATGCACTTTATATTGTTGCCTGGGCAAGGGCGAATGCAATCTGTAATAAGACAAAGATAATATAACTTAGAAATGTACGCAAACAATATTTAATGGGAAGTAATTAATTGGCAGCTATTTAATTATTTGGTCGGCAAAAAAAAGGTCAGCCGAAAAATCATCAACCATTCCTAGGAAATATATTCTGATCGGTTTATAACCTTTAAAATATTTTAGTCATCAAAACACATAAACAATTTGGCAGCGGAGAAAACATTTTAGTTAGCCCAATTAGTTATTTTGCTGACAAATTAGAAATATTTGCTGCCCAATAAGTAGCTGACCAATTTTAACTGATCAATTGTTTTTTGTTTCGAATATATTGCTGACCGTTTCAATAACACCCATAGTTTATGTTTTCTAAACAAGACCACCCAAATTTTAGGGTTGTTTGGAATGACTGTACCGGTGTTTCTCTTATTTTTTTATGGCAAGATATAAATTTTGAACATTACATTCTTTCCATGAGCCAATTTCTTATTTCGAGGTGTTTGAGACAATAACCAATTGCCATCATATTAACAAGCAAGACCAACAGCAAACATCTTCAGCTTTACAATAATTTGTTCCTGATTTTTCATTTTCCTTATTTCATTTTCCATGAGGACATCCATGAGCGATATTAATAAACATCGCGATTTCATTTGACTGTACATAAATACTGTACAATAAAATACATAAATAGTATCAAAAAAGGTGTGCAGTCTTGTCTTGTTAAGACTAGACTTACCTGGTGAAGAGCTACCGAAACCAAGCAAAATGGTGATTAAAAAAAGTCGATACATAGTAAATAGTATAAATTACGTCCCTACTACTATTTCGTAGATAAACCTTGCTGATCAAAGTATAATAAAGCAACATGAGTAGACACTGCGTTTTATACCTAAACCTTCAATAAACTTTATTTGTTTACTTTATCTGCGACAGTTTGAAAAGGTGTAACAACAATTTTCTACACAATAATTAACTGTTTGTGTGTGTGCTTGGTGATGTTATTACGATTTCTTGTTAGTTTTGCAATAATAGAAGTAGATTTATTCCACAACCAAAACATAACATCTGCAATAACGACGAACATACAAGGAAACAGATCTCCAAAATATTAAGTGACAGCTGTCAGACCACAGATTAATATTATTACCTATCTCAAATAACTAACTAACAGTCTGAATAATTCAATAGGTGCATTTTGACACATGAGCTTTATGGTATGGGAATCGATTGATCTCACTACAAACTGTCAAAATTCACTACAAATAACTGTCAAAATTCACTTATTAGATTTTTCAGGATTTTTCAGACTGTAGATAAATGAAATGGCATAAATTAAAACTTACTAAAGACTAACGTCACTTCTATGTTTTTATTGTTTTCTTATAGTCAAAGAAATTATTTTACACAAAAGTTCAATACATGGTTGCCTTATTGTTCAAATTAACAATTTCATATTAACTTTATCGTATTCATGCAAATATTTTTCTGATGAGTAGTCAATATGATTTCTTCATTCAATTTGTTTTGTTATAAAGACTTTAAGATAGTTGTGAACTGTAAGATATAAAATAAATAATGGATTGATTGTAATTTACTGTAAACACGATCTGCATTGTTTATTATCTATGTCAATGGGTTAATTTTGCTTTATAAATTAATTTATTATGTTTATTGAAGCTGTGTATGTTTATTTCAAAATAAATAAAATACATTTAAATACCATTCTATTAGGATACGACAGTTTTTTTAAAATTTTATTTATTTAAAAATCAATTATAATAATAATCATATCAAATCGCCCAATATTATGTATATTACATGAACTTGTGACTCACTGTTGGACACAAAACTTCTTTATTAGACAAATACATAAGAAGTATAGGTCGCAACGCCACCACAATAGCGACTGGAGACAACGGTAAACTTCCGAAGGGATCGCCATATGAATTTGGTATTATGTTGTTTGGCATAATATAACATAAGCATAATTTTCTTTTTTATTTCGCATAATTTTTTAGACTAAAGTAATTATCCATGATATTATTCCACATAATGGTTTAGGGCATAATGTAAACTCGATTAGGTACGACGACGAGCGAAGAGCGAGTGTTAGGTAGAACTGTGCAATCAACGTCAGATCGATTTTTTTTTATTGATAATTACTTTAAATTTTATGCGAATAGTTCATTATGCCATAAGATGGTTATGGCATTTGTAATAACCATATTAATGCAAACAGATAAGGAACCCCTACCGAAGCTCGGAGGAACTCGGGATCACATAGTCTTGGTCATCCATCCAAGGACTGAACATGGCTATAGTAGTTTGGTTTTTAGCCAAAGCGTTTGAATAACTATGCCTTAATAAACAGAAAATTTTGTTTTTATTAATAATTAATTTTTTCAACAAAAGGTAGGTATGTCGAAATCACACCTTCAGTATAGTGTTTAAACAGCTTTATCGTAAATATTCTTCTAAAACATAAATAAATCTTTTCTTTTCATCACCCCTTTTTCAATTAAAGTAACTCCGATGTGTCATGACCTTGAAAGTGTTATAAATAAGATATAATACAATTATCAATTAGATATCATTGACGTGCGCAAAACAAAAGCTTTATTTACACATCCACAGATACGGTACACAATAGTACACCTAATTCAAGACATTTGTATAAAACATGGTGTCTTTGCGTATTGCGTTATTAAGCTTTGTCGACAGTAAAGTTAGGCGAAGAATTTTTTTAAAGATAGATATTTTTATCTTTTGAAATATGTATCGACTATTTTTAATAACAATTCTGTTTGGCTTTGGCGCTTCAGGTATGTACTCGTAATTATGTGACATAATACCATATATAGGAAATAATACCACAGAAATAAAAATCTATGATAGTGCTGATCAGTCAACATGGGTCAGTACGGAGAAGTCCTAAAAAGGGATGTAGCGAAATCTGTTTCTTGTGTATTATAGCGTCGATGCTAGGTAACCTACTATATTGACCGATTTGGGTTGATCATTCTGTTTAACAAAATTCTGGCAAGGTGTCGGTGTGTAATACATTCGGGGATCAAGGCGTGATAATATATATGTCTCCTGCAAATAAAAATATAAAAAAGAGGACCCACCAAAATGAAGGTATTTAAGCTTATTGTTAACTTATTATTTCATTCATTACAGATTATGTTCAGCGCCCCTGTCCCGGATTCGATATAGCCTGTGTCAGAAACTACTTTTTTGACAACTCCTTCTGCGAACGCTCAGAAGGTCCAATACCTGACATAGTAATAAGACCGGACAAAGTAGCCGTACCTTTTGCTACGAACAACCTTACTGCTATATTTGATTATATTAGCTATAAAGGAATCAACGGAAAGATAATTGAATTTACGTAAGTCAAATTAGGCCGAGTCCTTTTTACTCTCACAGTTGGCGGCACATGTCTAAGATCCCAATTATTTTTTTTTTTTTTACTTTCTTTAGATATTCACACCTATCCCATAATTAGCTTAAGTTTAATGTTGCTTGTATAAATATCCAAGACTGGAGAAAAAATGCATGTATTCATCACACAAACATTTGCCCCCACCGTGAATCGAACCCAGAACCTCTCGAGATGGTGACACCTTGAGACCGGGGTACAGACCACTCGACCGCGAAGGTCGCCAAATGTTTCAGGGGCACAGTGCGTGGCAAGCGATGCTTACAATAAACTGTACTAAGTTATGGGTGTTATTCAAACGGTTAGCAAAATATACAAATATTGGTCAGCAAAAAAATACAATTGGCCAGCCAGTTAGTTATTTACAGACCAGTTAGTTTTTTACTAACTGGTTAGCAACTTATGGGCAGCAAATATTTCTAATTGGGCAGCAACTTTTGGGTAGCAGCCATTTCGAATTTGTCAGCAAAATAACTAATAGGTCACCAAATCAAATGTTTTCTCGGCTGCGAAATTGTATAATATGTTTTGATGACATAAATATTAAAAAAAAAAATCTGAACCTAATATCTATCAGAATATAATTATTTTGCTGTCCAAATAAGTATCTTGCTGCCCAACTAATTATTCCGCTGGTCGAATGATTACTTTGCTGCCTTAATAATTATTTTGCCGCCCAAATGATTATATTGCTCAAAAATATTAGGTCCTTACCTATGAAATTGGTGTTTTGTATGAAGATTTTGGGGATGTCTGCATTTTACATACTAACATTTTATCAGTTTTCTTCACAACGACAAATCCGTAGATAATAATATTTGACATGTATCATTAAACAAGCTTTAGCATTATGTGTGTGAACACGCTTGATAAAAATTGTTCATCGTTTTTATGTTAATGCAAATCAAATGATGTATTCGGGAGACAGTTAAATATAATTGCCTTTATGTCTAATTTTAACACAATTAAACTTTCAAAAAATTATCAAATTAAATAATACGAGCTCAAATATATGGTCTATTTTTAGAAGAGGCAATTATTTTATAAGAATGTTCTGAAACTTAATAGTTACGGACAAATTGCTAAAACAGAATAAATCACCAATTTCATAGGTAAGGACCCAATATTTGTTTGTTCCCCAAATGATTTTTCGGATTGTTTTTTTTGGTGTCGACCAAATAATTAAATGGCTGCCCAATTAATTACTTCCGCTAAGTTTTATTCAAACTCATCGTGGTACAGGCGCTGGGACCTGGGGAGTGCGCTCTTGCTCGTAGTACTATCGTATCGTACTCGTAGGTTTTGCTTTATCGGCTATCGCGCATATACATACGTTTCAGATCTAAGGCACGGCTTATTTTATTTCCAGCATCAACCCCGTGACTGATAAGGCGGTGCTTGCCGTCGAGTTCACGAACATAACCCTCTCAACATACAACGCTGATTTTCTCTTCTACCGTGCATTTAAAGAACCACTCAAAACCAGCGACTTCTGTATACTTACATTAGGTAAGTTCACTTCTAGTGGATATGATGGACCCTTCTCTCGTTTTATTTCTGTATGTTGTTATATTAGGATCGATGGGGCTGCAATCGGCTGCATGTCACTAATGACAAAATCCCCTAAATTTATACCAGATAAAAAAATGGGAAAGATCACATAGTTTAATACATATTTTATTTTATATTTTCTTTTATGATAGTCATCAACACATTGCTGGGGATGACTTAGATTTTATGAGAATAGTCATTAATTCGAAATCTCAGTCAAAGTTGACCTTAGAAATTTCAGAAAAGGCTCTAGACTATCTGTGTACGTAGTTTCGGTAAAATTGGTTTAGTAGTTTTGACGTGAAAGCGAGACAGTCAAACAGAGTTACTTTCGCATTTATAATATTAGTATGGATAAGATTTTGATAACCAATTGCTATATAGAATTAGTTTGATGGCAAAAACTGGCAATTTACTTTTTGCATATAAAAAATTAGTAATGAGAGTAGAGGAAGCGAAAGATGTGTACCAGGATCGTAGCAAGTGGAGATCAGAATCTCTGCCGACTCTACTGGAAAAAAAAGCGTGATTGTATGTTTGAATGTTTGATTACTTCTCCTCACTACAAATGTTAATATTTTAAAATTATTTACAGAAAACCTCATCGTTACCACTGTAATTCCAAATATCAGGGATCTTCAGTTGAAGGATGCGTTTTACGAAGCTTACTCCTATGATGGAAGGCCTTGTTTTACTTTGGGAAACAAATTTTATACTGGTAAGTGTCTAATAAAACCTTTAAATTAAAATGAATGGTCGTCTTGCACCATCATCTTCAAGCTATTCCCGTCCACTCCTGTAGGCCTAGCACGAGCTGGAAAGAAAAAGTCCCCGGAGACAAAATTACTCGCTGCCTCTCGCTTCCGCGCGAACGAAGAAGCGAGAGGCAATGACGATTTTTGTCTCTGGGGACTTTTTCTCTCGGCCCGTGCTACGCCTTCTGGATATTGTTCTCTGCTAACGCATCCTTTGAATATCATCATCTCATCTCGTAGCAGACGTCTACTCAAGAACTTTATAAATTATTATCCATTAACAAAAAAGGTAGAATAAGGTTTTATATTGGCTATGAAAAAGAAAAGTTTCTTGCCGGGTTCTTCTCATTTACTCTCGGAATTCTGCCGCTTGTGTCAATTACAACCACAATGAAAACGCTGTGGTTGTACTTATACAAGCACTAGCGGAAATGAACATTAATATTATTATTGGCTCCTTACCTATGAAATTGGTGTTTTTATTCTGTCTTAGCAATTTGTCCGTAACTATTAAGTTTCAGAACATTTTTATACAATAATTACCTCTTCTAAAAATAGACTATATATTTGAGCTCGTATTATTTAATTTGACAATTTTTTTTAAGTTTAATTGTGTCAAAATTAGATACAAAGACAATTATTTTTAACTGCCTCCCAAATACATCATTTGATTTGCATTAACATAAAAACGATGAATAATTTTTAACAAGCGTACATACATGCTGATACATGCCAAATATTATTATCTCTGGATTTGTCGTAGTGAAGAAAACTGATAATATGTTAGTATGTAAAATGCAGACATCCCCAAAATCTCCATACAAAACACTAATTTCATAGGTAAGGACCTAATATTAATGATTATTATTTATATTGTAAAATAAATATTTAAAATATAAAATATTGATGATTTTAAGTGCCATGTTTGGCCTATGAAATAAAATTATTTTTGATTGATTGATTATTTAACTTTTCTAATGTTTTTGCTTCAGATAATAACACCAAAGACATGACGAAGAAACTTATATCGGATGGACCAAGCGCTGTGCGTCACTTAATACATGTAGTGTCGCCTTTCGCTTTTAATATGTTTCTTAAATTCAACATTTGTGACTTTAATCTGCATTTAAACGATTTACATAAGTATTAATATTATTATAATATTTAACTCGTTAGTCATATTTATTCAAAGTTATTTAATATATTTTAGAATTTAAATAATATTGTTATGCCTATCCATATTTACAATAATAAATGTTAGAGGGTTTGTAAGGACAATATTTTTGTCTTAATTTATATGCAATCAATGTACCAAAACCTAAAGATATAAAATCAACGCTTTTCCTAACAAAATGTTTGTAATTTATTCTACATTGAAAATCCTCCAAGAATCCCAATCCACTTTTGCTAGCTAAAGCAAATCGTATTACATTCAATACTTCAACTTATTCACAAACTATTCGAACGCAAATTACATTCACATAAACCCAGGCAGCGTACGAATTCACAGTGTATTTCGTTAGCTAAAGCGTGACACGTCCGCAAATCGCGAAGTCCAGTCACGGACTACCGCTGCCGCCCTGCTGCACATTAACGCTATGCGACGCGAGGTGGCGCTGTCAATTTACTCAAGACGCCTCGGCACCCAGGCAGTGCAGCGTGGTGTAAACTAGGAAAAAGGAAGGAATTTTAAAGGAATGGTAGGAATGTCAACGTACTGTTCTACGTTACATCAGAGGAGGTATTTGAATTCGTGGAGTCGAATATGGAAACGCACAACCTTTCTTTGCAAGTGAAGTGGTTGGTAATGCGCTTTCATAACATTTCATTGTTAGCTGTATATGCAGCTATGACCAAGTAAGAAAGACGACACTACTCGTTCAAAATGTTATTAATATTAATATTAATTAAGTATACTAAGTATTAATTAAGTATACACATACAAGAACATCCGAGACTGAAAAATTAAATTTCGAGTCAATCTGTTAATCCACTTACGGCCTGGTCACGACTACGAGCGACGAGAGGCAGCGGCAGGCGTTTTCTCTTTTTATTTTTCGAAAGATGGTGTATAGGTCTCTGCACAGTACCATGACTGTTACAAGATAAAATTATCCAAGCACTGTCACATTATGCTCCGGAGTTGTGAACAGAAATGTCCGACTTTACGACTTGCCCTGAAGCTTGCCCGTCACTGCACCCGCTTCTTTACAACACCACCAATTATAATAATACGGAGTAGCTAAATGAAAGACAAAATAATAATTAATATTGTTTATTTTCAAGCAACAGACATTTCAATAAATAAAATAATTTTACTTGTATTACATTACAATCTACTTAAGCAGCGAACTTAAGGGCAACCGAAAATCGCAGATGTTAAACTTTATGAACATGTGGAAAGGAAAAGGCATTATCGGCTTTATAACGTGACGAGAGCCTATCGACGCATATGATAAGAATATTTTCATCAAATCTTTGGTGGCTGGGTCTGAAAAAATTAAAAAATTATAGAGGCTGAGCGTTGATATGGTGAGTAATAGAGAGGAACGGCAAATATAATTAGGGACAGAGCAGGTTAAGGAGAAGAACAACGCAAGAGGCAATAATACATATAGAGCTATTGAAGTTAAGCAATATAGGTTCAATTTAAAATGTTGTATTCACTTACTCGGCGCTAACCATCAAAATAGCGAAAACTCAAAATAACACTGTGTAAATTTATTTATTTATTATATTGCAGTAAGTAGGTACATTGCTCACAAAACTGACAGCATTAGAGACGGAGTTCTGAACGACCTCATCACAATGGACCAACGGCCTTGTGAAGATTGCGGGAAGCCGCTGAAGGAAATTATTAAATATAAAGGTAATTCTTGGATTACGTGTGCACTGAAACGCGGACGATAGTGTGCCCAATAGAATATAATCTTCAGGTCTTTAGGGTTTGGCTGGACCTTCTAGGGAAGGTCGCTCTCGTATAGCACATCTTAGCTGTGGTCCAGATTATAGTGAAGATCAATCCTATAAAATGTACATACATAAAATCACGCCTGTAATTCTCGAAGGGGTAGGCAGAGTCCAAGGAGCACTGTGTTCCTTATGACTACATTTATCCACACAAAATTTGGATTTGGTCAGATGAAAAATCGTGAAAGAGTGGCTAGCTCATCGCCTACACAATCACAGTTCCAGTACCCAATACGCCCTTAGTCGCCATTTATGACATGCTAGACAAGAAAAGCAGTTGGTTCATTATTTTTGTGTCCCGGACCAACACGGGACCATAAAATGTAAATGTAATTATTACCTGTGTAAAATTTGCTTCCTAGTACACGATCTGGATATATATCGTAGTTGAATCCAGCGATGAAAGCATCTTTCAGTTGTAGATTGTAGATGTTAGGAATTGTAGCGGTCACGGCGACTTTCGCTGTTAGTGTTGGAAAAATGCAATTTAAATATAGACAGAAAATACTAATGTGAAGCTTATCGTAACAACCACACATGTTCCTATAAGGGTGAGTTTTTTGATCCGTAGTGTTAGAATAATTATAAAGTGGCTGTATGTCTGATAGCTCCTGTGCCTAGATTGAGTCTATGGCGTTGTATGGAATGAACTGTCAAAATGGCAGACAGAGATTGCGCCAAGTGCGCCAAGCTAAGTGAGAGTGAGATTTGGTTGTGGTGCTCTGCTCTGAGGAAAACACAGGCAAAAGGGAATTGTCGTGTGATTACGAAATACTGTTGGTTAAAACAGGTAGTACTTGTACTAAACTATTGGTTACCGATTATTGTGAATTGGTGGAAAATGTGTTGTTATGATTATGGTGCGAATACATTACTCTCTAACCAGATAACTTTGTGTTTCATTCAAACACTTATTAGACTATAACAGTAGTAATAGTTAAAATCTAGACCAATGGAAACGCCAAAATGTATGTCAGCTTAACAAATTGTTATACATCAGCTGAGCTGCCAGACGCCATTTTACAAATTCCAGCATCGAGTTGTGGTTACATTGTTGTTACAAAATCGACTATTGGTGATGGCATATCACGACATCATACGTTTAACCATATTTCCATATTGTCCATATTTTAAACATATTCTACTGGTCAATCTGACAAAACGGATAGAAAAACAAGACATGAATTGTTTCGTTTTCCAATTTGGATGTTCTATGATGCGCTTTGAAATTAGACACTGACTAAACATTGTGTGCATTACGAGTACCTTTTATGTTTTAAATATTCATAGATATATTATTGCTATACAGTTTTACATAAATACTGGTGAACTGACGGTCTCAAAGAATCCATTTCAATAGGTAGTAGTAAACTGTGTCAGTATTTCATACAATTATTACTAATATAATAACATTTTTATTATACTAATATTAACATAAAATTTTTACTTATTAATAGCCTAATTTTGCTCATTAATGATTATAGTACGTCTCAATCCAAGTTGCCAAAAAGGTAAACAAAACAAAATAAATGTTTCATCTCTAAAATGTTTTGTGATGAATGTTAGTAATTGAATCCAATTGAAATGGACAACAATTGTTACCGTTAATTATATTTACGTGCCAATGTCCATGTAAAAAGTGTGATTATTGAATAACAAATTCGGTAAGTCGGCTTTTTTGTTTACCTTTTTGGCAACATGTACTGAGACGTACTATAGGTAAAATAGGGTTGAAACACAGATATACATTAACATAGATGACGCAAATGCATGTACTGCTCGTGTCCGAAAATCCCGACAAAACGTCGGGGTTAGCCGTTGCTAACTAGTCTGCGCGTCCGAATGGCTGCAAAACTGGAGGCGGTTGGCGGAGAGGCATCGGCGGCATCGGTATCTTTCAATCATTTTGGATCTCCCGTCTCAAAATTACGGCTGTGACGTCACAGACGACGTTAAAACGACGACGACGACGACGACGTTAGACGATCTCTGGATAATAGGGATAAGTTTTCCCTTGCAAACTTGTATTTTTCTCTGTTTTGTTTCTTTTTATTGGTGCAAAAATACAAGTTTGCAAGGGAGAACTTATCTTATCACAAGACGACACTACTCTTTTTGTTGGTGCAATAAAGAGTTTAATAAAAAGTTGAGACGCTTGGTTTCAATACAAATCGTTATACTTGCGTTATCTATCTAAATGTTTAACTGTGGTTGTCAATATTTTTAACTTGCAGTTTATTACATTTCTTACGGTTTATATTGTGATTAGTCAAATAGTTTTCTACTTACGGTAAGTGAATCTAGTATAATCAGAATTGTGCAATGGTTCCTTTCCTATTCGATGGAAGAAGACATTCACTTTATTCGTAGCCAGTGTGAAGTTTGTAAATTCAACAGTGAGCACAGCTTTATCTGTTGTAGGATTAATACTGAAAATAAAATTAATAATGAACAAGAATTATGAAGTAATTTATACGGATGCTAACTTATTTTTATTCTTAACCTCTTTTCATTTTAAATGTAGACAGTACAATAATAACCCCCTTTATTCTTCGCTGTCACTCGTCAACTCTTTTTTTCTCATACCATGATTCGCACATTCAATCCATCGCTTCTTTTATACTTCCTCTGATTTAAATTCAATCCACATGCATTTTTATCGTGCTTCTGGTCGTTTCTGGTAGCTATGCTTAAAAATAGACGAGTAGGCTTACTTCGTTTATTTTTAATTTTAATTTTAAAATTGTCAACCTACAGTTTTTTTTAATGTTACTTATTTTAAATAAAATATTCTTAAGATATCTTTATGGTTAAATATAAGAACCAATTACTGGTTGACACCACATGATTGAAACGATTAAAAAAATATACAAAATTGGTTATTGCCACAGATAATGTTTGTACTTGTTCAACCTGATAAAAAGCGCTGTCAAGGAAAAACTATAAGAACTTGGGAAATTAAATATATTTTTCATCCCACCACCTCGGAAAGTGTAATTTTGCGCTTCGAAATCTGGCTGGAAAATTCTATTTTATTCGCTTGAGCGGCAAAGTAGATTTGAATTTAGAACATCACATATAATGAGTACTCAATATAATTGTAAATTCAAAACGTCATTAAACCTATTTAATGTAACCTCTATGGTGCCAAATTTATGATTAGAACTTTTTAAATTGTGAAAAAATATTTTGTCATTATAAATTGTTTTCTTTTTCATTTTGTCATTTCCTCGCTGAGGTGGGATGAAAAGTTACGTATTGCACTCGAGTGGAAAGATTTTTCACCTTGTGCTCGTTTGTTTCCCTCGCTGACGCTCAGGATTCTAATTTAGAATCACTCGCTGCGCTCGTGATTCAACTTAAGAATCCTTCGCTTGCTCGGTCATCCAAATCGAGCACGCGGTTAAAAAGGAACTTTCCACTCTTGTATAATAAATAACTATTACTAAGTCGTCTTTACATTAATAATAAAAAAGGAACAATGAAAAATAAGACAAGTCTGTCAGTCAGATAGTAGTCATAGTCAATGGTCGCTGGTCTGTCTTCAAAAAGTCCGTAACAAGCGCGTTTAATTCTCCAAAAGGAGTCGTTGAATATAATTCTTTACACGTGACTCGCAAAATGGTGCCATCCTATTAGTCTATTTTTCCTCGCACACAGCTTATTATTATCTACATAGCAGACTCTGGTGTAAAGGCACCCTTATTCTAGTGACTGCGCCTATTCATCTCAACATTCACATCTTGGTTTTTTACTCAGGGCTTCATATAAATAAAATACTCACTGAAAATCTATGACTTTTCCGTCCATGCCAGAGTGAGTCAAATATTCAAATATTGCGGTAACATTTGGTTTCGGAAATGTTACAAGGAATTTATCCGGACGTATCACTACATTAGGTGCTGGACCTTTTGGCAATTTACAGGAGGAGTGCGTAACGAAATAGTTTCTAATGCACTTTATATTGTTGCCTGGGCAAGGGCGAATGCAATCTGTAATAATACATAGATATTATAACTTAGAAATGAACGCAAACAAAATTTAATGGGAAGTAATTAATTGGGCAGCTATTTAATTATTTGGTCGGCAACAAAAAGGTCAGCCGAAAAATCATCAACTATTCCTAGGAAATATATTCTGATCGGTATTAGGTTAAGGTTTTTTATGACCTTTAAATTCTGTTTACTCTGAGCCTTTAAAATATTCATTACACATAAACAATTTGGCAGGGGAGAAAACATTTTAGTTAGCCCAATAAGTTATTTTGCTGGCAAATTAGAAATATCTGCTGCCCAATAAGTAGCTGACCAATTTTAACTGATCAATTGTTTTTTTTTTTTCGAATATATTGCTGACCGTTTTAATAACACCCATAGTTAATGTTTTCTAAACAAGACCACCCAAATTATAGGGTTATTTGGAATGACTTTACCGGTGTTTCTCTTATTTTTTAAGGCAAGATATAGATTCTGAACATTACATTCTTTCCATGAGCCAATTTCTTATTTCGAGGTGTTTGAGACAATAACCAATTGCCATCGTATTAACAAGCAAGACCAACAGCAAGCATCTTCAGCTGTACAATAATTTGTTCCTGATTTTTCATTTTCCTTATTTCATTTTCCATGAGGATGCTCATGGATATTAATAAGCATCACGATTTCATTTGACTGTCCATAAATACTGTACAATAAAATACATAAATAGTATCAAAAAAGGTGTGCAGTCTTGTCTTGTTAAGACTAGACTTACCTGGTGATGAGCTACCGAAACCAAGCAAAATGGTGATTAAAAAAAGTCGATACATGATAAATAGTATAAATTACGTCCCTACAACTATTTCGTAGATAAACCTTGCTGATCAAAGTATAATAAAGCAACATGAGTAGACACTGCGTTTTATACCTAAACCTTCAATAAACTTTATTTGTTTACTTTATCTGCGACAGTTTGAAAAGGTGTAACAACAATTTTCTACACAATAATTAACTGTTTGTGTGTGCTTGGTGATGTAATTACGATTTCTTGTTAGTTTTGCAATAATAGAAGTAGATTTATTCCACAACCAAAACATAACATCTGCAATAACGACGAACATACAAGGAAACAGATCTCCAAAATATTAAGTGACAGCTGTCAGACCACAGATTAATATTATTACCTCTCTCAAATAACTAACTAACAGTGTGAATAATTCAATAGGTGCATTTTGACAGATGAGCTTTATGGTATGGGAATCGATTGATCTCACTACAAACTGTCAAAATTCACTACAAATAACTGTCAAAATTCACTTATTAGATTATTCAGACTGTAGATAAATGAAATGGCATAAATTAAAACTTACTAAAGACTAACGTCACTTCTATGTTTTTATTGTTTTCTTATAGTCAAAGAAATTATTTTACACAAAAGTTCAATACATGGTTGCCTTATTGTTCAAATTAACAATTTCATATTAACTTTATCGTATTCATGCAAATATTTTTCTGATGAGTAGTCAATATGATTTCTTCATTCAATTTGTTTTGTTATAAAGACTTTAAGATAGTCTTGAACTGTAAGATATAAAATAAAGAATGGATTGATTGTAATTTACTGTAAACACGATCTGCATTGTTTATTATCTATGTCAATGGGTTAATTTTGCTTTATAAATTAATTTATTATGTTTATTGAAGCTGTGTATGTTTATTTCAAAATAAATAAAATACATTTAAATACCATTCTATTAGGATACGACAGATTTTTTTAATTTTTATTTATTTAAAAATCAATTATTATAATAATCATATCAAATCGCCCAATATTATGTATATTACATGAACTTGTGACTCACTGTTGGAGACAAGCCTTCTTTTTTAGACAAATACATAAGAAGTATAGGTCGCAACACCACCACAATAGCGACTGGAGACAACGGTAAACTTCCGAAGGGATCGCCATATGAATTTGGTATTATGTTGTTTGGCATAATATAACATAAGCATAATTTTCTTTTTTATTTCGCATAATTTTTTAGACTAAAGTAATTATCCATGTTATTATTTCACACAATGGTTTAGGGCATAATGTAAACTCGATTAGGTACGACGACGAGCGAAGCGAGGAGTTGTGTTAGGTAGAACTGTGCAATCAACGTCAGATCGATTTTTTTTTATTGATAATTACCTTAAATTTTATGCGAATAGTTCATTATGCCATAAGATGGTTATGGCATTTGTAATAACCATATTAATGCAAACAAATAAGGAACCCCTACCGAAGCTCGGAGGAACTCGGGATCACATAGTCTTGGTCATCCATCCAAGGACTGAACATGGCTATAGTAGTTTGGTTTTTAGCCAAAGCGTTTGAATAACTATGCCTTAATAAACAGAAAATTTTGTTTTTATTAATAATTAATTTTTTCAACAAAAGGCAGGTATGTCGAAATCACACCTTCAGTATAGTGTTTAAACAGCTTTATCGTAAATATTCTTCTAAAACATAAATAAATCTTTTCTTTTCATCACCCCTTTTTCAATTAAAGTAACTCCGATGTGCCATGACCTTGAAAGTGTTATAAATAAGATATAAATACAATTATCAATTAGATATCATTGACGTGCGCAAAACAAAAGCTTTATTTACACATCCACAGATACGGTACACAATAGTACACCTAATTCAAGACATTTGTATAAAACATGGTGTCTTTGCGTATTGCGTTATTAAGCTTTGTCGACAGTAAAGTTAGGCGAAGAATTTTTTTAAAGATAGATATTTTTATCTTTTGAAATATGTATCGACTATTATTAATCACAATTCTGTTTGGCTTTGGCGCTTCAGGTATGTACTCGTAATTATGTGACATAATACCATATATAGGAAATAATACCACAGAAATAAAAATCTATAATAGTGCTGATCAGTCAACATGGGTCAGTACGGAGAAGTCCTAAAAAGGGATGTAGCGAAATCTGTTTCTTGTGTATTATAGCGTCGATGTTAGGTAACCTACTATATTGACCGATTTGGGTTGATCATTCTGTTTAACAAAATTCTGGCAAGGTGTCGGTGTGTAATACATTCGGGGATCAAGGCGTGATAATATATATGTCTCCTGCAAATAAAAATATAACAAAGAGGACCCACCAATATGAAGGTGTTTAAGCTTATTGTTAACTTATTATTTCATTCATTACAGATTATGTTCAGCGCCCCTGTCCCGGATTCGATATAGCCTGTGTCAGAAACTACTTTTTTGACAACTCCTTCTGCGAACGCTCAGAAGGTCCAATACCTGACATAGTAATAAGACCGGACAAAGTAGCCGTACCTTTTGCTACGAACAACCTTACTGCTATATTTGATTATATTAGCTATAAAGGAATCAACGGAAAGATAATTGAATTTACGTAAGTCATATTAGGCCGAGTCCTTTTTACTCTCACAGTTGGCGGCACATGTCTAAGATCCCAAATATTTTTTATATTTTTACTTTCTTTAGATATTCACACCTATCAAATACTTAGCTAAAGTTTAATGTTGCTTGTATAAACATCCAAGACTGGAGAACAAAGCATGTATTCATCACACAAACATTTGCCCCCACCGTGAATTGAACCCAGAACCTCTCGAGATGGTGACACCTTGAGACCGGCGTACAGACCACTCGACCACGAAGATCGCCATATTTTTCAGGGGCACAGTGCGTGGCAAGCGATGCTTACAATAAACTGTAATAAGTTATGGGTGTTATTCAAACGATTAGCAAAATATACAAATATTGGTCAGCAAAAAAATACACTTGGTCAGCCAGTTAGTTATTTACAGACCAGTTAGTTTTTTACTAACTGGTTAGCAACTTATGGGCAGCAAATATTTCTAAGAATCACTAATTGGGCAGCAACTTTTGGGTAGCAGATATTTCGAATTTGTCAGCAAAATAACTAATAGGTCACCAAATCAAATGTTTTCTCGGCTGCAAAATTGTATAATATGTTTTGATGACATAAATATTAAAAAAAATCTGAACCTAATATCTATCAGAATATATTTCCTAGGAATTTATTTTTGATCCTTCATTGTTCGTTTTCGTATATTTTATACATTTCCGGTAATTATAGTATATGTATATTGCTGCCCAAATGATTAATTTGGAGCTCAACTAATTATTTTGCTGGCCGAATGATTACTTTTCTGCCTAAATAATTATTTTGCCGCCCAAATGATTATATTGCTCACAAAATATTTAATTGCTGCCTAAATGATTTTTCAGATTGATTTTTTTTGGTGTCGTCCAAATAATTAAATGGCTGCCCAATTAATTACTTCCGCTAAGTTTTATTCAAACTCATCGTGGTACAGGCGCTGGGACCTGGGGAGTGAGCTCTTGCACGTAGAACTATCGTATCGTACTCGTAGGTTTTGTTTTATCGGCTATCGCGCATATACATACGTTTCAGATCTAAAGCACGGCTTATTTTGTTTTATTTCCAGCATCAACCCCGTGACTGATAAGGCGGTGCTTGCCGTCGAGTTCACGAACATAACCCTCTCAACATACAACGCTGATTTTCTCTTCTACCGTGCATTTAAAGAACCACTCAAAACCAGCGACTTCTGTATACTTACATTAGGTAAGTTCACTTCTAGTGGATAAGATGGACCCTTCTCTCATTTTATTTCTGTATGTTGTTATATTAGGTCCTTACCTATGAAATTGGTGTTTTTTATGGAGATTTTGGGGATGTCTGCATTTTACATACTAACATTTTATCAGTTTTCTTCAGAACGACAAATCTAGAGATAATAATATTTGGCATGTATCATTAGACAAACTTTAGTAATATGTGTGTGAACACGCTTGATAAAAAATATTCATCGTTTTTATGTTAATGCAAATCAAATTATGTATTCGGGAGGCAGTTGAAAATAATTGTGTTTTTGTCTAATTTTAACACAATTAAACTTACACAAAAATCAAATTATACGAGCTCAAATATATGATCCATTTTTAGAAGAGGCAATTATTTTATAAGAATGTTCTAAAACTTAATAGTTACGGACAAATTGCTAAGACAGAATAAAAACACTAATTTCATAGGTAAGGACCAAATATTAGGATCGATGGGGCTGCAATCGGCTGCATGTCACTAATGACAAAATCCCCTAAATTTATACCAGATAAAAAAAAATGGGAAAGTTCACTTAGTTTAATACATATTTTATTTTATATTTTCTTTTATGATAGCCATCAACACATTGCTGGGGATGACTTAGATTTTATGAGAATAGTCATTAATTTGAAATCTTAGTAAAAGTTGACCTTAGAAATTTCAGAAAATTGTTTATCGCACCTGTTATTTGCCTTGACACTGTCTGCTATTGCTAAGCAAGCATTATGATACAGGTTATACTCAAATGTAACATTTAAAATAAAAAAGCCTCTTAATTGTTCCCAGATAACAAACTAGCAACTTTTATCTTTTTATGTTATTTGTAACTAGATTTTGCCCGCGACTTCGTCCGCGTAGAATAGTTACTTTGAGATAGTGTGATGGTATGTAGCCTATAGCCTTCCTCAATAAATAGGCTATTCAACACTGAAAGATTTTTTTCAAATTGGAACAGTAGCCTCGATTGGTGGAATTGAAAATTTACTCCTACTCTATTATTAGAGGCATAGTTAATTGTGGCGTAAAATCCTTAATTTTTCTGGGAGGCGTTGTTTAAATTTTTTAACATTCACCCGCTATATCGGCTATACCCGCTATTCACGTGTGCTATACCCGTTCCCATAGGAATATCAGGATGAAAGGTAGTCCTTTCTCAGGCTTTACTACTTTACTTACTTTACTACCATCTGTGTACCAAATTTCGGTTAAATTGATTCAGTAGTTTTGTCGTGAAAGCGAGAGAGTCAAACAGAGTTACTTTCGCATTTACAATATTAGTATGGATAAGATTTTGATAACCAATTGCTATTTAGAATTTGTATGGTGGCAAAAACTAGCAATTTACTTTTTGCATATAAAAAAATTGTAATGAGAGTAGAGGAAGCGAAAGATGTGTACCATGATCGTAGCAAGTGGAGATCTGAATCTCTGCCGACTCTACTGGGAATAAACCGTGATTGTATGTTTGAATGTTTGGTTACTTCTCCTCACTACAAAGGATAATATATTATTTTAAAATTATTTACAGAAAATCTCATCGTTACCACTGTAATTCCAAATATCAGGGATCTTCAGTTGAAGGATGCGTTTTACGAACCTTACTCCTATGATGGAAGGCCTTGTTTTACTTTGGGAAACAAATTTTATAGTGGTAAGTGTCCAATTGCACCATCATCATCAAGCTATTCCCGTCCACCCCTGTAGGCCTAGCACGAGCTGGAAAGAAAAAGTCCCCGAAGACAAAATTACTCGCTGCCTCTCGCTTCCGCGCGGACGAAGAAGCGAGAGGCAATGACGATTTTTGTCACTGGGGACTCTTTCTCTCCGGCCCATCTACGCCTTCTGGATATTGTTCTCTCCTAACGCACGGGCCGCTCCCGATCATCCCTTCTCCCATGCCACCCTCACCCAGTCCACTCCAGTCAACCTTTGAATATCATCATCTTATCTCGTAGCAGACGTCTACTCAAGAACTTTATAAATTATTATCCATTAACAAAATAGGTAGAATAAGGTATAATTATAAAAATAGGTAATTGAAGAATTTTATAATTCTTCAATTACCTATATTGATAATTATATGATTAATAATAATAATATCTTCAAACATCCACACCTATCAACTAGCCCCATTTTATGCAACTAATGCTGCTTGTGTTACGGACACTAGATGACGGATAAATATATTTAATAGATAAATACATACATAATAGATAAATACATACATAATAGATAAATATATTATATATAAACATCCAAGACTGGAGAACTAATGCCTGAAAATTCATCCCCCAAACATTTGCCCCCACTGGGGATCGAACCCAGAACCTCTCGAGATGGCGACGCCTTGAGACCGGCGTACAGACCACTCGACCACGGAGGTCGGATGATTGGCTTTTAAAAAGAAAAGTTTCTTGCCGGGATCTTCTCAATTACTCTCGGAATCCTACCGCTTGTGTCATTTACAACCACAATCAAAGCGCTGTGGTTGTACTTGTACAAGCGCTCGCGGAAATGAACATTAATATTATTATTAATGAAGATTATTTATATTGTAAAATAAATATTTAAAATATAAAATGTTGATGATTTTAAGTGCCATGTTTGGCCTATGAAAAATAAAATTATTTTTGATTGATTGATTATTTAACTTTTCTAATGTTTTTGTTTCAGATAATAACACCAAAGACATGACAAAGAAACTTATATCGGATGGACCAAGCGCTGTGCGTCACTTAATACATGTAGTGTCGCCTTTCGCTTTTAATATGTTTCTTAAATTCAACATTTGTGACTTTAATCTGCATTTAAACGCCTTACATTAGTATTAATATTTATTATGTCTATGTAATGTAATTAATCACGTAATATGTATCACGAGTATTTATTCAGCTCTGTAGCTAGTTAACAAGTGAATCTTACATTCTATTTCCAACTACCCACTGTATCAACACCCCCATGTAAGAATCATAATATTAACTAATAAACATATGAATACATAACAAAAATCAACCTTTTGAAAACCTTCATATCTAGATTTATTTACTTTCCCTATTGGGTAAGGATCTTAATCTCTACTGTTAATAATCTATAAGCTACTGGTAAATTACAGTTTCTATAAATACATATAATCATCTTTTCCCCAATATTTTAGTATAAATAATTATTCTCTTCCCTTCTTTTAGGCCTTCCATATGGAGTTTTAGAATGGATGCCTAACTTATTTCTTATTTTCCCTGGAACTGCATCTGTTGCATTTGAAGATTGTGGTATGCCGAGCATATCTGCCCACTTTTCTGCATCCGGAATTTCAATTATTTCCTCATGATCTTGATTATTTTCATAATTAGCACTATCATTGCCAATATTGATATCCTCATTATTAGTATGCATATCTGTATCAGGCAAAACTATTGGAAAGCTTTGATCCTGCTTGTCTTGACTAACTTGCGGTTTAATTTTAAGTAATTGATCAATGTGTCTTTTAACTAGTAACCCACCATCAGTTTCTATCTTATAGTTTGATGGTCCACTTTTTTTTTGATTGTACCCTTTAACCACTTTGGCCCTTCATTAGTATAATTCCTGTACAATACTCTGTGACCAATATTTGCCTCTCGATTAGTTTTCTGACTGTTGTTCGTAATCTCATTTTCTATTCTTTTATTGTCTAAATTGTCTGGATGTAAAGTATCTAATAGTGTCCGCAATTTTCTCTTCATCAATAGTTCTGCAGGGCTTTTGTTTGTAACAGTACATGGAGTAGTTCGGAGACCCAGTAAAAGGTTTGGGACCCTAACATCCCACGCCAAATCATCCATTTTCCTTAGTTTTTCTTTTATTGTTTGCACCATGCGCTCTGCCAATCCATTTGTTGCTGGATGGTATGGTGCTGTAGTTATATGTCTAATCTTATTAGCCAGTAAAAATTGTTTCGTGTCATTAGAAACGAAAGATGTTCCATTATCTGAAACCAATACTTCACACAAGCCATGTATTGCAAATGTTGTTCTCAAAAGCTTAATAACGGTAGAAGATGTCATGTTATTAACTATAAATATTTCTGGCCACTTGAGTGCGAATCTACCATTATTAAGAAATATTTATTATAAAACGGGCCGGCGAAATCCACGTGGACTCGGGACCAAGGTCTAGTAGGTGTGATCCAATCGTGGGTTGATTTGGACGGCATATGACGATTTTCTAAACACTTTGTACAAGCTCCAACAAGTAGTTCAATGTCGTCATTAAGTCTCGGCCACCATATGTAGCTTCGTGCCAGAGCTTTAGTTTGTATAATACCAGAGTGTATTTTATGCAGAACTTGTAATGTTGACTGACGCAGAATTGTCGGTATAACCACACGATTACCTAACAATATACAATCATTCTGTATTAATAAGTCTGCGCGATGCAACCAAAATGGTCGTAATTCCGTATTATTTTCTTTTGCTGGCCACCCGTTATGAATGTAATGAATTATTTTTACTAATATCTTGTCGTGCATTGTTTCTCGAGCTATATGTTCGACATCGTACGGAAAATCTTCAGGGGCTTCCGCCATTAATAAAATTTCACCTAACTGTTCCTCTGGTTGTTCCGGTACAGGTTGAGGCCAACGACTTAAACTATCAGCACTTCCAATTTGTGGGCCAGGTTTATAAGTAATGTCGTAATCATGTGAAGTTAATGCAATAGCAATTCGAGTTAATCTCGGTGATAACATGGTTGGCATTGGCTTCTTTGGATTAAATATTCCAAGCAAAGGTTTGTGATCTGTCACTATAAGGAAATGTCTACCCATGATGTAATTATGAAATTTGGAAATACCAAACATTATAGCGGCAGCTTCTTTATCCAGTTGAGAATACCGTCGTTCATGCGAATGAAGCGTTCTCGAAGCCATAGCTATAGACTGTTCCTCCCCATCGTTCCGTTTATGTGACAACACCGCTCCCACCCCATATTCGGAACTATCGCATGTCATAATTAATGGTTTCTTAACATCATAGTGTATAAGAGTCAGGTCAAATGTAAGCATACGTTTAGCTGTGTCAAAACAATTCTGCTCCTTATCAGTCCATCTCCATATCTGTTTCGAATCTAATAATCATTGAAGCGGTTCAAGAATTGTAGCCTTGTTTGGTATAAACCTCTCATAAAAATTATATAGACCAAGGAATGCTTGTAATTCTCTTTTATTCTTCGGTTCAGGTGTATTGACTATCGATTCCACTTTACTAGGTGCAGGATGTATACCCTTTGCGTCTATAATAAAACCAAGAAATTCTACTGTGTCTTTTGCAAAGTTGCATTTTTTTTTATTAAGGCGCAAACCAGCTTCTTCAATTCTTCCCAATGTCGTTTCTAGTCTTTCTAGCATCTCCTGAATAGTAGTCGTCTATTCAGGAGATGCTAGTCGTAATAATTATTATGTCGTCGATTAGCACAGCCACTCCCGGTATACCCGCCAATAATGAAGTCATAAACCGTTGGAATATACCCGGACATGCCTTGACACCAAAAGCTAAACGATGTACCGAATATAATCCTTTGCAAGTATTCAATGTTAGAAGTCTGGACGTGTCTTCATCGACCACCACTTGTGTATACGCCCGTTCTAAGTCTAAAGTAGTAAAGTACATTCCACCCGCAACTGTAGCAAATATCTCATTAGCTGTTGGCATCGGGTATGTATCTGATTCTGTCGCTTCATTGACTGTGCTGCGATATCACCACATAGCCTAATTTCTCCAGATTTCTTCACGATGGGAACTACAGGCGTAGCCCACTCTGAAAAACTTATGGGTCTTAGAACCCTTTCACTTTCTAATCGGTCAATTTCTGCTTCAATTCTATCTTTAATGGCATATGGTACCGGTCGAGCTTTAAGAAATTTAGGTGTAGCGCCATCCACAATATGTATAGTAACTGGTTTTCCACGGTATGTACCTAAACCCTCCTTAAACACAGCTTGATGTTGGTCAAATACTTTACTCAATTTATATAAATCACTCTCAGAAATGAAATTTATGTTCATTGTAATGTTGAGCGGTATAAACCAATCTCGTCCTAGTAAATTTGGTCCACCTCCTTTAGCTACCATAATCTTCATATTATCATGTAAAACTCCTTTATGTAATACTGACAAAGACACTTGTCCTAACAATTTCACTGGTGTTTCTGTCCATGTACGCAGCGAAAGTGATACCTGTTGTAAAGCGTCGCTCGGCAGTCCGACACATACTCTATACCAAGTGTCTTCATTTATTATCGAGAAACTAGCCCCAGTGTCAATTTGCATTTTTACTCTGACGTCGGCGAGGTACACCTCTATTTCAAACGGAGGCACGCGACTTCTGCTCTGCACACAATAAATACCATTTAAATGATCCTCATCCTCTACAGTAAAATGTACACTCTTAGCACTTTTCTTTTTGCTTATACAAACTTTTTCTATGCGCCCTCTCTTTTTGCAATATCGACATATGGTGTTTATAAATCGACATTCGCCTTGGTGGCGGTCTCCACAACGATAGCAGAAACGTGTGTTTATTCTATTTTGTACTGCATTGATGTCCATTGGTTCCGATGTCGTCTCGCGGGGTGTAAACGCACCCTGCGGCACAGCTTGCGTATTCGAAAAAGTTGCGTGCGCTGCGTGTTGTATCATACGAGTGTCCCGTCCCGCACTTTCAGACGATAACATAGCGTCTACTACATTTTGATAATTTAAATTGTCTCTTTTCAATAAATCGTACTGCACTTTATGCCACATACAAGTCTGTCACGTAACATTCTTTCTAAATCAACAAAGTTGCATCCAGAACTTAATTTTCGTAACTGTGCAATATATTCCGCCGCCGATTCACCCTGCTTCTGATTGCGCTTATAAAATTGAAATGACACAGATATCTCATTAGGTTTCGGGCTATAATGTTTACTTAATATATTCACTATCTCCAAAAATGTCACATCACTAGTTTTTCTTGGGGTGATTAATGCCAATAACGTCTCATATACACGCACACCGCACACAGTCACGAAATTAGCTCTTTGGGCTTGATCCGATGTTATTCCATTTGCTTCAAAACAAAATTTTAGCCTGTCAAGATATATGTCCCAATTGTCCGTTTGCGGATTAAATTCATCAAATTTCACTGCTTTTGTATCCATTTTTAACACTTTTACACCTCGTCGCCACTATTATGTCTATGTAATGTAATTAAACACGTAATATGTATCACGAGTATTTATTCAGCTCTGTAGCTAGTTAACAAGTGAATCTTACATTCTATTTCCAACTACCCACTGTATCAACATTATTATTAATAAATAAGGTGACAAGTACCCTTCAGTTTGTCTATTAATACATGACAATATTATTATAATATCTAACTCGTTAATAATATCTATTCAAAGTTATTTAATATATTTAGAATTACAATAATATTGTTATACCTATCCATATTTATAATAATAAATGTTAGAGGGCTTAGGCTTTAACCTAAAGATATAAAATAAACACTTTTCCTAACAAAATGTATGTGATTCCATTCTACATTGAAAACCCTCCAAGAATCCCAATCCACCTTTGCTAGCTAAAGCAAATCGTATTACATTCAATACTTCAACTTATTCACAAACTATTCGAACGCAAATTACATTCACATAAACCCAGGCAGCGTACGAATTCACAGTGTATTTCGTTAGCTAAAGCGTGACACGTCCGCAAATCGCGAAGTCCAGTCACGGACTACCGCTGCCGCCCTGCTGCGCATTTACACTATGCGACGCGAGGTGGCGCTGTCAATTTACTCGAGACGCCTCGGCACCCAGGCAGTGCAGCGTGGCGTAAACTAGGAAAAAGGAAGGAATTTTAAAGGAATGTCAACGTACTGTTCTACGCTACATCAGAGGAGGTATTCGAATTCGAGGAGTCGAATAAGGAAACGCATAACGTTTCTTTGCAGGTGAAATGGTTTGTAATACGCATTTATATATGCAGCTATGACATTACTCGTTCAAAATATTGTAGGTTCAGTCTTTGTTAGTAACACTGAGAACGAAATCTTAGCCTACTGTTAAAACGTTAGCAGTTTAAACGGGTTCGAGAATGTATGTTTAGTACATTCTTTTGTCTCGCCTCTTGTTTCGTGGGCCCTTAAATGCTTTGCTCATAAACGGAATAAAGTAGAAAGCTGTAAGTTCGCATTTATTAGTATTGCCTAAAATTGCATGATTATAGAATGTAGCATGTAGAAAAACAAAATTATATTCATATTAATATTTATTTCTCTTCCTATTAAACTTTGGTGGGATACCAAAATCGCAAATCCTGTACTTGACAAACATTTGAAACGCGAACGGCATTATTCCGTCCAACAAATGCAGAACGTCGTTTGGAATATCGGCCAGGAGTTTGTCTACGTACGACCTAGCTTGTAGATCTGAAAGTAATTAAAACGAATTTATATAAAAGGGAAAGAATCTTATACTAAGTTAAGTTTTTAATTTCTAGAGAGAAAAATTAAAAACTAAAAATAAATAAATATCTTCAGACATTCACACCTATCAACCACCCCATGTTAAGCAACTTATGCTGCTTGTGTTACGGATACTAGATGACGGATAAATATATTTAAAAGATGAATACATATTATTATTCAGAAAATATACAATGCTTACATAAACAAAATTTCAAAGGACAAAAGAAGTCATCCCTCCTCATCACATGTCCATACCACGCTAACCTATTGCTCCTTATCTATTCTGTCACTGGCGCTACTTTCAAACTTCCTCTAATATACTCATTCCTGATCTTGTCCATTCTTGTGACTCCACACATCCATCGTTACATTCGCATCTCTGCTGAGTGCAGTTTTCTTTCATTCATCGCTGGCGTTGCCATCAAATGACTCTCATTAGAAGGAAATAAAGATTGTCACCTCTTAATAAATGTGTTTATATATTTTTGTACTCGACTCGACCAAGTATAGGCGATGCTTACTACGTTCATTTATACACGTTACTCCTTCCTGAACGGTCTTAAATAACGCCTTGTCAATACTTACTGTAGACTATGTTAGGGCCCAAAGACATTTCGGGATAAAGATCTCTACAGCAGGCAGCCACAAAAGCTTTTTTCATTTGAAGATCGTCTGCGTCTGGGATTGTTCCTGTTGCGATTACCAGAGCTGGAACGTCAATTGTTGTAAATACGAGTAAGTATTATTAAAACTTATTTTTACCCTATTACTAAGACTTCGCTGTCTGTCCGTCGCCCGTCCATCTATATCAAGAACCACAAATAAAATTTTTCACAAATTATGTATTTCTGTTGCTGCTATAACAACAAGTAAATACTAAAAACAAACGCGATTTTTTTCCCTTTTTATTCGAAATCAATAATGGCAACAGGTAGGCATTTGATTGAAATATTCACAAAATACTCAGTTGAATTTTTACTAAAATTAATATAAAATAAATATTTAATAAAATCTAACATGCTGCTGATACTGGGGGTTTTCCGTTCTTGTCAGGAAAAGGCCTCTTTATAGCTAGCAAACGGTTCATAGGAGTTTAAGTATCAAAACTTTAAGTATCAACTAAGGAGGTGCTTTTCAAAACTTGAATATTCCATTTTTTGTAATTTTACGTAGTTTGAGAAATTAACATTTTAAGTATGCCACTGTGTAACGCGAAACTTTGTTGAATTATTATAAATTACATTAATGGCCATTGTTTTGAACGGGATTTGAAAAAATAAACAACAATAAATTTGTTCCAATTTTTTTTTTATATTACCAACTAAAAAAAAAACAGTTTTGTCGAAAGTATAAATAATCCAGTTTGAAAAGTACCTCCTCCTCCTACAAAAACTCAATTTTTTATTTTTATTGTTCTATCCAAGCTGCAACTTATTTGGCAACTTAACAACAAAAAATATGCTAAAACAATAAAATTATGTTAAAAGCAAGGAGTTTGTAAAGCGTCTACGAAACATTACGACGGACCAGCAGGCTAGTTGTCTCATATCAAAAGTAGTGAAAATAATGTGTCATTCACATACAATTTAGTACAAGGGTCCGAAATATACCAAGTTTGATAAATATAAACAAGGGATTGCAGTAGAAATTCAATTTAAATATATTTTATTTTTACTTTTTTGTTCATCTGCCAAAAACGCTAACCACCATATTCGTGAAATTAGTTGAGTAACGCTTCATGTAAACAATTAATACGCATGGCCAAAATCCGTCAAACGCCAGTTGCAACCAATCAAGCATAACTGGCGACTATGTTACGCATGCGTATTGAATTGTTTACAATAATCTTGACACAGATAAATTATACACCATTAGGATCGAAGGCGTTTTTGACATTTAAGCAAAAACGTAATTTATAATTAAAAATTATTGTGTTAAAGGCTTCAGATTTTTTTATTATTATTTTTTATGGTGATGATTATCAGTAATTGATCATTTGGGGCCCAATAAAAATCTAGCCTATTTTCATTTACGTATTTTAGTTAAAAATTCGATGTGGCCTATCGTCTAAATCATGCCTTTAAAATCCCCAAATTTTATTATAAATTAAGTAGCTGTATTGTTTTACTTACAGAATTTTGCTGTCCCATAATCTAATACTCTCACAGGCTCCACCCCAAGTCGATGGAAGAGGAATGTGACTTTTGGTGAATAGAATTTCAAACCGGGGAACGCTACAGTTAGCACTGTGTTATTTGTTTTGGGATTTACACTGCAAAAAATTTAAGAGAATTTTAATTACTTTATACGTATTTTTTTTACATATGGCAGATGGACAAGATCAGGAATGAATATATTAGAGGAAGTTTGAAAGTAGCGCCAGTGACAGAAAAGATTAGGAGCAATAGGTTAGCGTGGTATGGACATGTGATGAGGAGGGGTGAATGTCACATTAGAAGAAGGATGCTTATCATGGATGTGGACGGACCTAGAGTTAGAGGAAGACCAATGAAGCGATGGATTGAATGCGTGAAGAATGATATGAGGATAAAAGAAGTGGATGCTGAGCTGACGACTGACAGAGGAGAATGGAAGAAGAAAACATGTTGTGCCGACCCCACCTAGAGTGGGAAAAGGGCAAGAAGAAGAAGAAGATGGCAGATAAACTTCTGGCCTTCATCACACCATCAAGTAACGATAAGGCCGAAAGGTAGAAACGAGCTTCACCTGTAAATCCTCAACAACTGAAAACTGGTTATCTTTCCTCTGATTGCCGGAACACAACAATTGCTTATAATATTGTTAGTAAGACGATACATTTACATTTGGGTAAGACGGTGGTAGCTAGCCAGGTGGGCTAAGAAGCCCTACCACCAATCAAACCGAACAGAAAAACTTCTGCCCCTATAAGGAATAAAACCAGAATCTCCCGATCAACACCCGACGTTGTGAACCATTAGACCAGAGGCGGTTAAAGTACTAACATTTTTTTAGCGCTATTCAGCGTATGTCCATAGTAACACATGCGGAAGCATCTGTTCAGCCGCGACTCTCGTCAGCCTTAAAAATTGTGTAAATTCAGTAACAAAATCAGCTTATGTTTGTCCATAGATGTAGTCCTCATCTAATGCACGCCATCGCCCAAAATTTTGAGTCGTTCTCATCCAGCTCACTCCAGACAACCTACATAATTGTCATTCCATCTTGTCACAGTGGCATACTGGCTCGGCTTTAGATATCAAAAATAAAGCTACCTTAGCCATGATCAGGCCGTGGATGGGTGACCAAAAGTTTGTGATCCCGAACTCCTCCGTGATTCGGAAAACACGCTAGCCGTTGGTCCCGGTTGCTATTGCAACCGTTTTTACCTACTAACATACATTGGGCCAACGTGGTGGTATTATGGCCCATCCTCCTCATGTATTTGTTTCCATGAGGAAGGCCTGTGTCTATCAGTGGGACGTATATAGGCTAGAGACGAAGATATTTATAACTTACATAAAACAACTAACTGCTTTTCTTGCCTAGCATGTAGTAAGGGCGTATTGGGTACTGGGTCTGTGATTGTGTAGGCGATGAGCTAGCCACTTGTTACTACTCTTTCACGATTTTTCATCTGACCAAACCCAATGTTTGTATAGCTAAATGTGGTCTTAAGGAACAAGTGCTCCTTGGACTCTGCGTACCCCGTTGGGGATTACAGGAGTGATTTTGTGTATGTATAAAACATTACGTTTTATTCCCTGATAGAGTGGTCAGTCATGTTCCTATGTAACAAGGTGAAAGAAAGAAAGAAAAATGTTTATTTGGCAATTATTAAAAATAACAATAACACAAAGAAAATTTAAATTTACAATATGCCAAATTGGTCTCCACTCAGCATGTGTCGAGGCATTAGCCGCGACGCTGGTCATGAAATGTGGGTGCCAAAGAAAACAAATAAAAATATAAACGATATTAAATAAAAATAACTATAGTTTTGCACCTTTGACAAAAATTTAACATTCATTACACAAATTTATATGCTGCGACTACAATGCTTGTTTCTTAAAAATAAACTCTTAAAATTTTATCTTAAACACATTTTCTTTTGGTGCTAGTTTGCTGTCATACACCATGCATAGTGTGAGGCTATTTACAGTATAGATACTTTTGCGTCAATAAAAATTTTTTTGAAAAGCTGAAATTTGTGACGTCAGCCGGGGAAAGACGTGTGATATTTTATGTGTTTATGTGCATTTTATCCTTATGTCAAATCATTGGCAGGTCATACAAGGTAGGTGTAACACATAAAATATTTTTGTGTTCAGATTCAGCATACTCGTAAATATACTTACAAGAAATTAATAATTTTCCCATTGAAATTGCTTACAACAAGGTTTTCAATTAGACATGTAGCGTTAATGTGAGCGAAAGGTACTGTCAAGACGTCAGAGCGCATCGCTAACGCAGGTACAGTCGCGTGGGGAAGGCGGCAGTGGCCGTGGTTGACGAAATAGTTCCTGACACACGCCACTCGGTTACCAGGGCAAGGGTGTACCATAGATCCATCTGAAATCATGAATTAAGTTATAACGTTGACAAGACAAGACTAATTAATGAAAAATTATCAGAAATAAAATAATTATAACATTAACTCGGTGGCGTAGTGGTTAGTATGCTTTGGCTTTCGATTGAACACAAAGCTACCTTCGCCATGGTCAGGCCGTGGATGGGTGCCCAAAACTTTGTGATCTCGAGCTCCTTGCCTCTCGTGCTTCGGAAGGAACGTTAAGCCGTTGGTCCCGGTGCTATTGCAACTGTTTCTACCCACCAACCCGCACTGGGCCAGCGTGGTGGTGTTACGTCTATACTCCTCATGTGTTTCCCCATGAGGAAGGCCCAGCAGTGGGACGTATATAGGCTGAGGACAGGAGGACATTTAAAACTGTAAGATAAATATTTATTTTAGGCCCTTCACAGTTCGTAAATATAGAAAACATGGCCATAGAAAAATGGGAATAGAAACAGTAAAAAGAATGTAAAGGTAAGAATAACAGATTTTCTTTAATATTCTGTCTATAAATGTTTGATAACGAATTGCCCCTACAATTGCTCCATTTGCTCATTTTGTATTTACACACATGTTTGATTTGTTTATAACTGCGATAAAACTATAGTACTTACTTAAATTTTACTGCGAACATTAATCCATTAAAATTAAGTACACGTTAAGTTTACTTGATAAAAATTAACTTACACGTATCACAGATGAATAGCAGGATAGCTATCACATTATTAAAGTCTATACTGAACTTCATTGTGATTTTCTAGCACAAGGTTTTTTGAACTGACTCTGAATATCACTGAATGGATGTAATAAATGACTTTATACATACAGCTGTTTTTCTTAGGATCAGGGCAGACTTGCAATGGATTAATTAAACTTAGTAGGACATGTTTGAACCTCGGTCTGCGTGTAGCAATGTGTAGGGAACAATAAATATTGGGTCCTTATCTATGAAATTGGTATTTTTTCTCTCTCTTATTATTTTGTCTGTTACTATTAAGATTCAGAGTATTCCTAAAAAATAATTACCTTGTCTAAAAGTCTAAAAATAGACTATATTTTTGAGCTCTTTTGATTTGTTTTGATAATTTGTTGTAAGTTTAATTGTGTTAAAATAGAACACGGAGACAACTCTTTTTAAGTGCCTCCCGAATACATCATTTTATTTGCATTCACTTAAAAACGATAAATAATTTGGGGAAAAGATCTGATGATGTTATGTTGTTTTTTAAAGTCGCCATGTATCAAGGGCGAACCGAACGTTTTATTCAAACTCATTCTAAGACGAATATACTTCAATTTGAATATATGCTTTAATTTAAGTTAATAAACGAATATACTTCAATTTCAATATATGCTTTTAAGTTGAAATTAAGTTATTGTTTGCTCAACCAGAGATTGTTATTTCTTTCCTTCAATTAAACAAATTTGAGTTTTAAATTAACCTGTTATTAAGATAGATTTCAATTCAAGATATTGTAGTTATCATTATTCTGCAAATCTACAATTGCCTTTATAACTTTTAATAAGTTTATTGTGTGTTGCCTTTTATCACAGTCTCTATAAATATTATTATTGTGCATGTAAATGTTCATATACAATGTGACTGCTTGTCTGTTTGTTGTTTAATATTTTGTTATTATACATCTCCTTTCTTACGACTCGCTAGCTACGGAGGATTTGTTGTGAGAAGAACGTGTAACACACCCAGCAGTTTTCTATTTCTTCTATTTAACAAAACTGTTTTTATTAAAAACTAATGTTAATAATGTTCACCAATTCATAATACTTAATTGAAATGAAAAGTCAAAAAAATAAACTTTGTTTATGATATCGATTTCAAATTAAGGATTTTTTTTTTAAGTCTAAAGTCCAAGAATATGAGTGTAATATTCTATATATAAATAAAATTAATAATAAGTATATAGAAGAATAATAATGAGAATTTAATAAACAGTAGAAAACAAATTATATTCTCATCGAAAAAAATCACAGATCCTTCCTTGTATATAATGTTGTTGCCTTTTAGAATAATAAAGATCTTTATTGAAATGAAAACACAATTAATTTTATCTACTCTTTGTTATTACAGTTGTTTCATCAGCTTATTACAAGAATAATACAATAAATTCTATAGCATAATGGAATGCATTAACTAAATAAATATGCTCCACTATGGGCATGTTTTCTTATGGTGTGTTGTATATCTTGTTAGCATTTTTCTTCGTCAAAGATTACTTAAATAATATACTCTTCTTTAGAAATACAGTTCTCGATTTTTATAGATGCATGTTCCAGGCTCAGGTATCGTCCTCAGCCTATATATACGTCCCACTGCTGGGACAGGCTTTCCTCATGGAGAAACGCATGTGAAGTATGGGCCGTAACACCACCATGCTGGCCCAACACGGGTTGGTGGGTAGAAACGGTCACAAACATGACCGGGACCAACGGCCTAACGTGCCTTCCGAAGCACGGAGAAGCTCGAGATCACAAAGTCTTGGTCACCCATTCACGGCCTGACCATGGCGAAGGTAGCTTTGTTTTCGATCGAAGCCAAAGCGCACTGACCACTACGCCACCGAGCTCCTCTTCCTAGTGACTCAGGTTTAATTTACTTACATTGCTTTGAATTGCATGTTTTTGTACAAGATCCTGGGAGGCACAGTGCTGACCGCAGGATCACATTTTTTTTTTTAATTTATTTATTTAAATCAATTACAATTTACAAATTAGCTTACAAATTCTGTGGACATAAACCAATTATGGACATGAAATGGACGATGATCTGGTGAAAGTCCAGGGAGTCACTGTATATTCTTGGGGAAGCCATGACCAGCAGTGGACCTTGAGCTTGTATATAAAAACAATTAACAGGCCTTTTATTTCCCGCAGATAAAAACAATTATACAGTATTTGAGTTTTTAATAAAGTAATTTATTCGTTACAAATAATATATTTTGCATGAACCCAATCATTGGGTGAAAGCCTCCTTCAAGGATACCCACTTGTCTCGGTCTTGTGCGATTTGGTTCCAGTTTGGGCCGGCCTTTTGATTTCATCGTCCTAACGCGTCAGTGGTCTTCCTCTGTTTCTTTTACCTGGAGGATCTTTCCAAAAAGTCGTTTTTATGGTCCATCTCTGGTTTTTAAGTCTTGCGACATGACCAGCCCATTTCCACTTTGAATATTCACCTTATTCTTGTATGTCGTATTTTGAATTGCTTTGAGTCCTGTTACTATTATATGTATTTGTGTGTGTTGTATGTACGTATCCACTATTAGTTTGTAGAGTTGTTACTATTTTGTTATTATGTGTATTTCCTTTTTTTTGTTTGTTTAATTTGTAATTTTGTGCACCTGTGTTATTTTTTTAGTTATCTCTCCATCGGTTGTCTGAAGAAGATCGTTGCCTAGCGATTAGTCCGCCAATTGTGGCATCTAGATTTAAGTAATTACTTTTTTTCCTGTGTACACAATAAAGAGTTATCTATCTATCTATCTTATTTCTTAATTTTAAGCATAAAGCGTTCTGGTCCTCTTTGACAGATAGTGATAAGATTTTTCATTTTTTAAGTGAATTTCCATGTCTGGCATCCGTACGTCAAACTTGTTAGAAGGCTGGTATTCATAACTTTCGTTATGATGTTAAAATTGATGATATAAATTAGTTTCACTAGATAAATATATGAATCTGTTTATTCGAGTGGTTCTCCATTTTTTTATTATCTAACCTTCTCCGTCTATTTGTTATTGCCATAGTCTTAGAGAGATTCATTTTTAATCCCACTTACACGCTAGCTAGTTATAAGGATTCTATCATTTGCTGTAACTGGGTGCTGGATTCTGATAGCAACTATTATATACAGGCCTCACTTACTCCTATCTATCTTGCTGATGATAGCTTCCAGGATGTCCATAAATATTTATGGATATAAGGGATCGCCTTGTTCCCTTTCTATAGCAAAGCTGGTCCAAGCGTTTCCAGCTTAATTCTGTCCTTATTATTTTTATATATTCACAATGAACTGTACACAAGTTTTATTCAAACTCAGAGGTACAGGTGGTGGGATCGAACCCGCGTTTAACGCAGCGTCTCGAACAAGTTGTGCCCCGACCGTCCCAACTCTGCTACCGCTACCTCGATTTTTTTTTATAAATGAGTATTTTAGAACATATTATTTAATTTACTCTAAATATTCCGCAACTAAGTAACTATCGTTAAATAGGTTCTATTCCTGTCTAGTCTGCCATTACTTTAATTAGATGAATATTGACTTGACACATTAGACTAATGGAGGAGGATAATTAATTATGATGAAACATTTATCTATATTCTATAGTGCGTTAACACCTCTGCCTACCCCTTCAGGGAAAAAGGCGTGACGATATGTTTTTTGTGATATTTATCTTTAATCACCTTATATAGTAATTTCCATAAGCATTTAGATTTGAAGACAAAGTAATTTATTTTACAGACATTTCAGTTGTGTTCGTACACTAAGGTTTACACAACCAATATATAACACCCATGCTTAATAAAGAATAGGACAGAAAACGGACTAATATTTAGAATAAAGCCCCATAGTAACATTTGTTCAATAGTTATCTAACGATGTAACACACATAGCTATTGGATGATGGCACCAGGATTTACACAACGCGTTTATGACCACCATGTTAATAAAGAATAACTCTGTACGAACTAAGATTTGGAACTTGAAGCGATAGTAACTTTTATTCAGTTTAAAATACCTATCCAACGATGTATCACACATAGTTATTGGAAGTGGGCCCAAAATTAGCATCATCCTTAAAATATGAAATATATCTATCAGGTATAGGTAATATACCTGATAGATATATTTCCATAGTTTCTGTCTCACCTGTCATATTTACGCCATTTTGACGTCTAGACTGAAAATTGTTACAAATTTTTGTAATTCAATATTTTAAATAAAAAATTATAAAACTGGTGATGACGTGCGTTGTTTTATGTTGTGTAAGTGAGTGGTATCCTGGAGTATTTGTTTGAGAAATTTGTGAGAGTTGTAATAGAAAGCTTTACTACGAAATGTCAAACTCATTCATTAAAGTGATAGAATGAGAAGGAACACCTACTGATCGAGACAAAACATTGCCTCATGCTATTGTATGGGAGTTTGGCATCCATCATACAGTACAAAATTCTTGGTATGAATGCTGTTCAATGAAGGTGACAAATATGTCAAAAATGAAATGTGAAAATTCAACATGTTTGTCATCTACAAATCGCGTTCAATACAACTCGAACAGTATTATGGACTGTGATGAAAGTAGATAATGTGAAAGCAATATGTATTGACCGCAAGTGGACAGAAAAATCTCAACCTGCCCCTGTGGGAGAAAGCCGAGATTGATAAAATAGAAAAGTATTGATAAAATATCTATTACATCATCAGTTTCTTTAGTCTTTCTTAAGCTGACAAACATTTTGGAGAGCTACTTATATGTCCAGACTGGACTCTAGACATCTTATCTTTGGCAATACGAAATCTTCTATATGGCTATATAGGTTACTGTACATAATCACTGTATTATATTAAGAAGAAAAACGACAATTCTTATTCTTAAGATTGCGTCTTTACGCATGCGTGAACAAAGGCCACGCCTTTGACAGAAAGAGATATCTGGATATCCCTTGACTCATGCTTTGGTTGATATCAATATGATTGAATTAATGATTTTGATAGTGAAAAAAAAATATATTTAGAAGTACACAAAAACAAAAGGAAACAGAATGATATTTTTTTGTTTGTATGGCCAAAATAACTTTGAAAATTCAAAATATAAAATATGATTTGAATTAAGTAATATACATAGCTGATAGCAATGACAATTCTAAATAATCGTTATCTTTATGTGATGTCGACACTAAGTGTTTTATACGCATATTATAAAACATTGAGTATATTTGTTTTGACTTATTTATCCTACCAGATCAAACATGTCGTATTATTATAATTACTAATTGTATTTAAAAATATCGTTATATCAAGTGGAGAGATAGGCAGAGCTGTACCCAAAATGTAAATTATATATTTTTTGGTTACTGGCAATAAACTGACATAATTTTTAATTTGGGTATCAAGTATACACTTACCTTACCATACATTAAATAAAACGCGTCCATACATATATATGACACAATTCATAAACATGTAATAAAAGAAAATGAAAAAAAAAAAACTGCTTTAGAATAAAGTATTTGCAAAATCTAATAATTTTTAGCTCAGAAAACTGGTAATGCCAATGAAATATTAATAAAATTAATAAAATATTATATTATTATTTTAATTTTATTATTATTATTTTAATTTTGCGTCACTAGTTCTTAAGTGTTAATCTCATATTATCCAGGTTAATACGTTATTGATTGTATTTTAAAGTCTCATTGAATTTCGAGTAACGTATACTTGTCACTGATTGTTTTCTTATAAAAAAAAACATAAAAAATTGGTGACATGTTTTCATCATTATCATTTCCTGCGCTTTTCCATGGCTTCTCCCAATTTCATTTGGGGTCGGGGCAACGAGTGTTTCTTCTCCATTCACCTGTATCACACGCCATTCACTCTCATCTTAGCCATGTTCTCATTTACACAATGCATAATAACAATGTTTTAAGCATTATTGTGTTCCGGCAATCAGAGGTAAGTTAACCAGTTCCTCAATTGTTATGGGTTACAGGTGAAGCTCGCTTCCACCTTCGGCCTTATTGTCAGTTACCATCAGGTGAGATGAAGGCCAAGTTACCTGTCATAATAGTATGTAAAAAAATCCATCGTTTCCTTGGTCTTCCTCTCCCTACATTACCATCCACTCTCATATTATAATAAATCTCATATTCATGCTCATTCTCTCTTCTCAAAATGTGTCCATACCACGATAACCGATTCTAGTGTTTCTATTTCTCTGTTGCATGATGTTACGAAGGCATAAAAAAGTTACGGTTCATGCGAAGTTATACATACATACATATTATAATCACGACTATTATCCCGACCATAGTAAGCGCTTCACCAAGCAGTGACTGCACATGTGGACAGCGTGACAAGTGAGCCCGTCGCCGCTATAAGTTATTCGATGGTTGTGCAGTTCTAAGTCCATTAGTCGCCTTTTACGACATGCAAGGGGTTGATAGTATTGTTTTAAAGAGATAGTATTGTTTATATCAATAGGTAATATTTTATTTAGATATACCAGTATGTAAGAGCTATACAACGAAATTCTTTTCGGTAACACAAACACAAGTTTGTTCTCATTTAATTGAATTACCGGTAAAACTTTTGCGTTGCGTTCCGCTGCTTGCTTCAGTCAATGGAATGGAAAATAACAATTCTACTAAGTATAGTGTACTAAGCTAAAAGAATAAAGAAATCATTATCCGTTTTACAAGAATAAAACACGTAATTATTTGAACTCGAAACCAAGGTCTGAATGTTTCAGTAGTTTGTGTGAAATAAAAGACCACAGTATTTAAAATTGGTCTTATTTTCGATCGTATGTAGCTAGCTACATCCAAAAGCAAATTTTTTTTCAATATAGGAGAGCTACATGTTTTTATTTCATCTTAAATTTATTAAGGGTTAGTAGAATTGTTTCTATAACAGTACACATCAACGTCCATACTGTAACGATTTGGTATTTGTGCCTATAAAGTTCAAGTTCAGCTTCAAGATTAGTTGATCTACTTACTTTATTAATATAATTACTAGTATACTGTGAGAGCCACGTGTCATGTGTGTTATTATAAACCTTATCAAGTTTGACATAAAGACTGTTCTGTCTAACCACATAAGCTAACGTGAAGCTTGTCGCAGTAGACAGAAATTTGATTAAGCATGTGTAGTCCTAACTTAATGAACTAGTTAGCGCTGTGATTACACGTTGCTATTAATTTTCCGGAGCCTTTGACACATCTTCTTCATTTTTTAAAACTGAAAACTTCGATTCATTAAACGCAAAGTAAGAGAAGTTGGCGTTTTAATTAAAGATATTCGCTGGAGCCCGCCCCGGCGCCTTAACTCACTGAGACGTGGTTGGCTTATTTTTTTTCGACATACTCATTCCCGCCTCTGTGGCCCTCCCAAACAAACAGCCGAGTACTTTGAAAACAAAATTGGTGTTAAACAAAAAAGGTCTCACACGTAACTGGTTAGAAGCTATATTCGTTTGGGAGTCTCAAAAGACATAAGTCGCTTTACGTACGAAGAGGCCCTTTCAGTTCATTTCATGAAAGTGGAGACAGCGGAAAAGCTTTGAGTCAGTCTGCCGCGAGCTTCGCGAGAGTAAACACGTGAGGGGGGAGGCAGCTTGCGTTCGATTTTCCGCGGAAAACTTTTCGTCTATACGAGTGTCGAGTGCGTCCTATTTAATAATATAAAAACTGTTTTTGAGGTGTTTATTTATTTCCTGTGACGTGGTCTGTGCTCGAAAAGGTATGTAATTGATATATATTATACTTTTCGCGCAAGTATTCGCATGAGTGTCGTGTGGAAGCGGCTCTTTAAAACAATACTATCAACCCCTTGGGTGTCGTAAAAGGCGACTAATGGACTTAGACTGCACAACCATCGAATAGATTATAGCGGCGACGGGCTCATCTGTCACGCTGTGCACATGTGCAGTCACTGCTTGGTGAAGCGCTTACTATGGTCGGGATAATAGTCGTGATTATAATATGTATGTATGTATAACTTCGCATGAATCGTAGCTTTTTTATGCCTTCGTAACATCATGCAACAGAGAAATAGAAACACTAGAATTTTTCAACGTTTCATAAAACATCATGTATTTAGGCGTCTATCATCGAAGAGATAAGAAGAAGTGCTTACAACAAGATGTCGAGTCCATTTATTGTAATTTTTTTTGAAATGATAGCAAGGTGTTAGATTATGAGTGAGGAGTAAACATGCTAGTACAGTGGGGATGTATATGCTCCTTCTTGCAAATATCTACTTTATTTTTCGCAAAAGTGAAAAGGCTAATTATACCATTTAAAATAATTTTATTTATTTATATATACTTTATTGCACATAATAATACAAAGAACTTATACGATAACAAAAAAGCAATTGGCGGCCTTATTGCTAAACAGCAATCTCTGCCAGGCAACCTATTTTATATTATTTGAACAGAACTAATAATGCTTAAATGTTTATTTTTGTACCTCCTTATAATAAAAATGAGATGCCATCAATTAAATATCATTTCAATAAAGCTTAAAATCAAGATTTTATTTTCATTTAAAAGTTATTAAAAAATTTAAAAATGAAGAAACGGTTAAATTTAATACTAAATGAAGCAGATCAGTAGTTATCTCCGCTCATAATTTAATTTAAATATTTGTAGTTTTTTTTACTTCACATCTTTACGTAACGTTGTCTGGTCCTAAATTTCGTCCTCGCTCCTTTTTATTGTAATTTTTTATTAAAAACCAATGTTAACTTAATGTTAAGAAAATAAATTCATATTACTGGGATCCCGCTTAAGTAAGGGTATAAATTACTGTATTTTTAATTTTACTCTTTAGACTTTTCGGCTGTCGTTTTTGTCGCTGACCAAATAATAAAATGGCTGCCCAATTAATTACTTCCCATTTTTTAATTACGATTCTCCTTTACAGTAAAACTTAAATTTTACAAAATATTGGCAAGTTTATCTTATAACTTTTCCACCAGAAGATACAAAGGAAAGAAAGAAAAAATAATAATAATTACAGTAATAGAGACGTTTTTGTGAAGACATAAAATAATCACGAGAACTAAAATTGTTCGGCATCGCACAAGACTTGGAAAAGAGCACGGTAATATATAATATTATTTTACAAAATAAATAATTTATCATCAATATAATTACTATAATTTATTTTATCTACACTCATGTTATAATGTTCGAATTATGCACTCAGACTCGAACTCATAATGACATACTTTTTAACACATATGATAAAAAGGAAAATTTAAAAATTTTAACTGTAACAAAATGACTTTTATGCAATAGGTTAGACTCATTATACAACACTTACTTTTCTTAAAAACGCACAATACTATGGCAAATGTTTTCCTGACAGCAAACAATAAATAAAATTAATAAAAATAATTGTTTTATTTCTTTGAATTATGAGTGTAGAGAAAGTAATGTATGTAACTGCACATAACTCGGTATTAAAACACTCGCGTGATACTATTCAAAAACTCACCAAGGCTCGTTTTTTAAAACCACGCTCGTGTTATAATAACCAATATTATGTGACAGTTACATAAACTACTATTAAAAGGACCCTTTTTTACTAAAATATTTGTTTTTTGATCTAATATTTTATCGATTGTTCTGTAAATAATTACAATTTTAATTATAATCTTGCAACAAAAATACGATATTATTAATATTGAAATATAAGATCACATATATTATTTCTTATTGTTTTAGTTTACACTTTAAACTTTTTTATTTTACATCATAACCAGAATAATATAATTGAAATGTACTTTTTTTTCAATCGTTTTTCTAAGAATTGAGTGAGTTTGGCGACCTTCGTAGTCGAGTGGTCTGTATGCCGGTCTCAAGGCGTCGCCATCTCAGAATTCTGGCATTTGTCTTGGATGTTTATGTACATTTATCAATATTCAGGATATTTATATGTATCCGTCATCTACACGCTTATTCATAAAATCACGTTAATCAACTTTATAAGTAATCTTATTCATTAAACAGTTTTAATTAGACAGCCCATTTGGTATATTCTACCCACTTTCTCCCAAATGGGCTGTCTAATTAAAACTGTCAAAATAACAGCTGTTTATCGTCCCCCATTTTGTTATTTAGCCATCGACCACTTATGTTAGATACTCAATGTATTTAGCCAAAGACATTATTTATCGGAGCATAATATTACTTCTATGTATTTAGCATACATTTCCTGAGGTTGTATAATTTTACAGATATGTCACATGTCGAACATGGAATTGGGTTTTCGAAGTCATATTTCCCCATGCATTGTTAAAGTCTTGCTTAAACTTAAATAGCGTTAATGGGGGCTAGTGTCCGTACCAAAAGCAGCATTAGTTGCTTAGAATAGGGCTAGTTGATACATGTTTAATGTTAATGCTGAAGATATTAATTTATTATTTATATATGATGTCGAGTCTTATATTGGGTCCTTACCTATGAAATTGGTGTTTTTTTTCTCTCTTAGTATTTTGTCTGTAACTATTAAGATTCAGAGTATTCCTAAAAAATAAATACCTCGTCTAAAAATAGACTATATTTGTGAGCTCTTTTGATTTGTTTTGATAATTTGTTATAGGTTTAATTGTGTTAAAATTGGACACGGAGACAACTCTTTTTAAGTGCCTCCCGAATACATCATTTTATTTGCATTCACTTAAAAACGATAAATATTTTTTATGAAGTGTGATATTACACATATTTAAAGCTTGTCTAATGATAGATGCAAAATATTATCTTTGGATTTGTCGTTGTGAAGAAAACTGAAAAAAATTTAGTATGGAAAATGCCGAATTTCCCAAAATCTCCATACAAAACACCAATTTCATAGGTAAGGACCTAATATAAGTCTCATAGCTCATGTTTTGAGATACGGCATCAATACTGTATGAAATTTTATATCGATATAGGAAATGAGACCACACGTCGATGTAGTACGATTTTTGCTTAAATGCACACTGACAGAGAAAAACTGTAATACTGTTTCTATAAACATTCATAGGGTGAGTTTTTTGATCCATAGTCATAATAACCACAATAGTTACATTCTAGACCGATAGAGTCAATGGAAACGCCAAAATGTGTGATGTTGACAAATTATTGAATTTGCGATGAAAATTCAAAGCAATATACATCAGCTGTGCCGCCAGCCGCCATGTTACTAATTCCAGCACCGTGTTGTGATTTAATTGTCTTTGATTATTTAGCTATAGTAATATTTGAAAATTCAGCTATTGGACAAGCTGTCATATCACGACATCATACGATTTTGTGATTGGTCCATATTTTAACCTATTGGTCGACCTGACCACGAATCAAATCTGCTTGAGGAGCTCGGTGGCGTAGTGGTCAGTACGCTTTGGCTTTCGATCGAAGACAAAGCTACTTTTGCCACGGTCGTGGATGGGTGACCAAAACTTTGCGAGCTCAAGCTTTTTCGTGTTTCGGAAGGCACGTTAGGCCGTTTCTACTCACCAACCCGCATTGAGCCAGCGTGGTGGTATAACGGCCCGTAGGTACTCCTCATGTTTTACATGAGGAAGGCCTGTGCCAAGTAGTGGGACGTATATAGGCTGAGAACGAGACGTATGTATGTGTATATTTATCTTTTTCTGACACAATACAGGAGTGTTATAGTGGAAGAAGAAGACATTTTGCGCCGACCCCAAAATACCCAACTATAATTGGGAACATGGCAAGACAATACAGCAGTGTTAGTAGCAGAATAAAGAATAAAAAATAAATGGAGTGACTAAAAAATTAAGTTTATTCTCTATTCTGTCAATCCGAGTTTCACTTTAGTTGCATTTGACATATATTTCCCATTCCGGGCGATGGGCATTGCTTTTAAATCAAATCCGATTGTCATTTCTCATCACAATTGAATGAGTTCAAAGTACTTTTGTTTTAAATGATACGCGGTTCTGTGGTAAAATTATTTGTAATTCGGTTTCAAGGCATCGTCATCTCTAAAAGTTCTAGGTTCGATTTCCGGTGCGAATTTATTTTAAATTGGTGTTGAGATCTAGTTTCTCTTAATAAATAAGGATTTTCTACCTGCCAACGATGGAGATTGTGTAAATTTAAGTAACCGTCCTGTTTGCAGGCTGATTCATCACTCCATAATATCTTATTAAAAAATCTGGATCCTCTCGATGCATTTCAATCATGAGTTCAATTTCAATGTAGCGTAACGGTCACGAAGATCGAGGGTAAGTAAGAAGTAATCTTTGGTCCATCACAATGTCAACTAAGCCATTAGTAGTCTATATCTCATTCGTAAGCAGGCTAGATGCCTAGTTATTATTTAATTTTGGAATGGTTTTATTCAAAATTACGCTATGTACATTTTCAACAAAATCGACTCCTCTGGGACTAAAGTACCATTAATTCCTAATTCTTAATGAAAATACACCAATGTTGTAGCATTCCAAAATCACCATTAAAAAATAAATTTTTTAAGCATGTTGTTCAAAACTGTCCCATACATATTTTTTTACCACTGTACGTTAAAGTCAAGTGATAAGAAAATCATTACCCAAAATTTTAAAGTAAAACATGATTTTCTTCAAAATAAAAAATGAATTGGTGAAAAAGACCTATCAATGTGTAGAGCAACTATTCACGAATAATTTGATGTAAAAAAAACACTAAAAAAGGAACTTCTCATCCCGATATGCTGAAAAATTGAATTCGAGGTAGAAGCTTTTCAATTTTTGGGAAATTCTAAATAATTTTAAAACCACAAAATTTCGCTGAACATATAATATGTTATTTTGGTAGGTATTGATCCCAGCTATCATCTCCTTCAGTATGTCGCACTATTTCTTGGACAACCTGTATATTATATTTTGTTTATTATATTTTGTAATTGTATACAATTTAGTATAATGTAAAATCTCGTATAAGGTTACGGATTTACGTTCTATGATTGCTCGTCCGCACACTCAAGGTATCCACGGAAGACCAGCGTCGTGGTGTTCTACGCCCGACATATGCTGAGTGCGACTCCTATTTAGTACCTTAACCTGTATTGTTTAATATGTCATTATGTATTGTCTTTGTCTATGTTTGATTATTTTTTATGTAATTTCTTACTATGTGTGTACTGAATAAAATTTTATTCTATTCTATTCTATTTCTGTATTATATTTCAACCGTCCATTCACCGTGATAGTCACTAGTCTGTTTATGACGTAAGTAAATACTGAAAAAGAAAAAAGAATTATTTTTAAAATTAAAGGATACAGCATCCTCTACAAAAATAGATTTTTACATATCAAATAAAAAATAACAAAGAAATTATTATACAAAATTTACTATCGATTGAACCTCTTTTTGGTAACAAGTTTCTGCATGCGACTTCGTCCGCGGTGGAATAGTAGTACTTAGCATGATGTTATATAATCCCTTTCTCAATAAATAGGGTATCTAACACTGAAAGAATTTCTCAAATCGAACCTGTAGTTCCTGAGATTAGCGCGTTCAACCAAACAAACGAACTCTTCAGCATGTAACGAGGCGCTATATCAGTATTAGCGACTCTTTGCTGTTATTGCGCTCTTCTCTGGCCATTCTCTCTTTGTTTCTTGTTTTTAAGCTAACCATCTGTCTATTTTTTTATTGTTTTTGGTCTCCAATTTTATTCATATGAAAGTCAGAGCCAGGAGCGGTTGTCTCGACGCAAATAATTATAAAAATAAATTGTTAATAATAAAATTATATTAAAATATTAATAAACTATAACGATAAATGTTCAAAAGTAACTTTAGTAGTAAATAACTTTTCCAAGGCATTATTGTAAGTAGCCCTACGTTTGATAATATCTTTAAGTTTTATGTTCAGTGATTTGTGAAATTTCCCTTTTTATAAATTGATTCAGTGTGCCTTAAGTTCTAAATTTATAGAAGGATTTTACAGTCACTGGGCAGCAGAATCTATGTATATCAGCATCTTTACATATCAACACATATACAAAGGTACATCTACAACTGCAATAATACTATTAGGCCTCATCGTCTTGTTACTTTAATCATAGCTAATTACTCGAGTGATTAATTCAACAAAACCAGATAATTCTGTTGAGTGCTAGACCTATTCTGTTCATGTGCTAGACCTGCAAACATTAAGTTAATTTTCGTAGTACTGATATCTTTATATATGTTTTATTTAAGGGTAGCTGCTGTCATAATGCTCAATACCTCTGTAGTCAATCCCTCATTTGTGAGGTTCGTGGTCAACAACCTCTATGTGCTCATCAGGAGCAGATGATTTGCCCCCACCGGTTTCTGTCCAGCGCCTCCCACAAGCGTGAGCTTGGACTTCCTCCAGTATTTCACTCGATCGCTCCATCTACGAGTAGTTGCTTGGTGAACGACCTCCCAATCTTTTCTTTCGATGCCATGCCATTCGATGCCATAAAACAATTGTTAAAAAAGTTGTACCAACAAAACCAAAAGAATGTAGCAACTGCTTTTCTTGCCTAGCATGTCGTAAAAGGCGACTAAGGGCGTATTGGGTACTGGGTCTGTGATTGTGTAGACGATGAGCTAGCCACTTGTTACTACTCTTTCACGATTTTTCATCTTACCAAACCTAATTTTTGTGTGGCTAAATGTGGCCTTAAGGAACACAGTGCTCCTTGGACTCTGCCTACCCCTTCGGGGATTACAGGCGTAACTCTGTATAATGAGACTGAAATAACGAAATTAATTTTAACATTAAATAATACCAAATCTGCGGGATATGAGAATAATTCAACACACGTTGTTAAAAAATGTAGACATGAACTGGCTAGAGTGATAACTTATCTAATAAACTTATCATTTGAAAAAGGAACATTCCCAAATTCTCTGAAATTATCTGTAGATAAACTAATATTTAAAAAAGGTGATAGCAAAAAAAATTAAAAACTACAGACCGATATCAGTTGTTTCGGTAATTTCAAACATATTGGAAAAAGCTATGGCCAATCGAATTGTTAACGTCATCACTAAATTTAAATTAATTAGGAATGAGCAATATGGCTTTCAGAATAATAAATAGGCTGGGGAAAAAGTTTCAAAACATTTTTTAATATAGTTTATTTACATTTAACTAAAGTATGTAGGTACCATTTTGTTCGATAACTTTTTGCCATCTTGTAGGTAGGGACATGATCCCATTGCTATAGAAATTTTGGGACTTCTGGTCAAAATACCGCGACAAGTGGTTTTGGCAGTCCTCTCGTGATGTTAACCTGACACTGCCTAAATAATTCTGAAGGGACCGAAACAGGTGGAAATCTGAAGGTGCAAGGTCAGGACTATACGGCGGATGCATTAACACCTCGCAGCCAAACTCTCTTAATATTTGCTGAGTGGCTAAAGATGTGTGAGGGCTAGCGTTATCATGATGAAAAACCATACCCCTTCTGTTGATTAATTCCGGCCACTTTTTCTCAACTTCTTGCTTTAATCTCATCAGTTGTTCGCAGTAGAGTTCAGAATCGATGGTCCTGCCTGGTGGTAACAGCTCAAAATGAATAATGCCCTTCCAATCCCACCACACACAATGCATCACCTTGTTGCGAGTTAACCCGGGTTTCGCCACAGTCTGTGAAGCCTGACCGGCCTTTGACCACGACCTTTTTCGCACGTTCTTGTCGTACGTGATCCACTTTTCATCACCAGTTATCAGCTGCTTCAAAAATGGTTCGGTTTCATTACGTCGTAATAAAGAATCACAAATGAGTACGCGGTTCATTAGGTTTCTTTCAGTGAGCTCGTGAGGTACCCAAATGTCGAGCTTTTTTGTGTACCCAGTTTTTTCAAATGCGCCAAAACTGTTTTGTGATCAATTCCCAGTTCTTCAGCTACGTCGTAACTACTGACATGCCGATCTTGCTCACTTTTTCAAAAATGGCATCCATTTTATCTGTACTAGGGCGACCAGAGCGACGTGCATCTTTGACATCAAAATTTCCGGATTGAAAACGCTTAAACCAAATTTGTGCTACTCTCACAGACACTGCACTAGGTCCATAAACATCGCAAATTTTTTTCGCGGCTTGCGTTGCATTTTTACCTTTTTTGTAGTAAAATTTTAAAATGTATCGAATTTCTTCATTAGATTCACTCATCTTGGCGGTACGAAAAACAAATGAAAATCACACATTTTCCTAATTTGAATTTGGAATTATGTTCTTTAAAATTTAAACTTTCAATGATACCAAAACCAGCCAGATACAAATAGTATAGCCAAAGAGATTTTATTACAAGTTTATACATACTATAATGCGAAAAGACTTTTTCCCCAACCTAATATTAAAATCTGTGTGGACTAACATCTATAGATTTTGAATAACTATAATTAAAAATAGTATTAAATTATTGTAAAAGTTTGCGTGCCAAAATATGGCGAAATGTGATAATAATTTTACCTTTGCAAAGACCTATTTTGTACCACTTTCTCTGCAAATAAAAAAAAATGAAATGATTTGTATGTAAAAAAGTTGTGCGCTCTCAAAACATTACAAAATTCCGGTTACGTTTAGCATCAATCTCATTCGACCGGACAATTTATGCGAATTACAATTCTTTTAAGGACATAATTATTACTTGGCTGAAATACAAACGTAGTTAAGAATTTCTGAAGCGACTTCAGCTCGAGATTAGCATATTTTAAAAGTAATTCGCACCTGTTCAAAGCGAAGGCGACGCGACCGCGAGTTCTGTGGATACCGCGCTGTGGTATCTAGGGCTGGTTCTTCGGAGATATTGCAAATATTATAAAAATCTTTATAACATGATTTACTATACTTTATAACTATCCAGAGACAATAATACAAGCCTCCCCAAGAATACTTTATACCTATGGATACTTAACTAAAAAGATGGCGTTGCTTATCATTACAGGTTATTGTTATACCTGCCACAATTTCCAAAGAAAATACCCTTCAAAATAAATCTGTATTCAACATTATTTGATCACACGGATAAATTTTAATATAGGGACGTTTCAGAGCTACGCCAGCCGGCCACGCTTACATTTTGACGTACAAACACGAGCGCGTGGCCGGCGCTGACAGTGAAACGCTGCTATTCCTTGTAATTGAAAGCGCGTGCATTTGGCCGGCGCTGGCGGCCGGCGTGGCTATATAACCACCCTTAATCATAATAATTATTTATCATAAATATGATTTAGTTGTTGCAGAAGCTGAAAATCGTTGTGGTGTGGTCGACGGGCTCACCACCTGTAACGCAGAGCACATGTACAGTCACTGTTTGGTGAAGCGCTGACTATGGCAGTGGACTGCTTTTGCGGTGCTTTTGCCTAGTATTTAACTAACCCTTGGGGGACAATAGTCTTGATTATATGTATATATGTATAAGCTGAAACTATCAAATTCTACTATAGAGACATTAAGAAGCTAATTTATTAAATAAAATATTTTATAAATTAGCCTGCTTTTGACATCCTTACGCAGCAGCCATGTTTCGTCACCTACAAAATGAACTCAGTGGTAGGGGTGATCCAATTGTCTCGCCACGGCATTTTATTAAGGTTTTCTCTGAGTATTTATAACTTATTAAAATAATGCTTAATGTTGACAGGATGAACGAAAATAGACTTACAAGTTAAAATGAAAAAATCGTAAGTGCACAACCTTAGATAATCTCACCCGTAGATTTTACCATCGCGTGGCGGCAAAAAAATGTTGGTTACAGTGCTGCCATGTTATTCATTTTTTCCTTATGTTTGAAATAATAATTATTGTATACCTATTAATATTATTAATTTATTAATAAGAATTAATTTAATATTGTTCTTACGTGGTTACATGGGGGAAAAAAATTGCTGGGTAAATATGAGTCCAGATATGGCAATATAAAATTGAGACGCTATTATCTCAAATTTTATTTATTTTATTTTATTTATTTGGAACAACTAACAATTGTACACTATAATTCTTAAAAAAAAATATGTTGCTAAGCTACTAACTGTCAGCACCGTTATCCGCAAGTAGTTAAATTATATTATTACAATTCTTGGTACAGAGTGTGGTTCACTAAAAAAAATATTTATCATGACGACGACATTTCATCTAACATATGGCAAACCTTTTTCTTAAAAACATATTTAGATGTTATATAAATATCCAAGTGACAACAAAAATCATTGAACAACTGCATGATTCGCCTTAAAGGAGCTCACTTACCTACGTTAGTTCTACAATACCTTGGTACAAAAACTCAGTATGTATTCGGATTAGCCACACGTGGAAGTCGAGTAGGCACATGGATATGTATCTGATCGTGAATGTCAATACTATCATAAACATTAGTACATATATTATACAGTACTATTAGATCAAATAGTGATCTTCTTTTTTCAGCGTCATAAGAGAAAATTTATTTAATGAATCAATATATGAACTTTTGGTATGAGATCTGTAATTCACCATGAGCAGATACTTACGCTGCACTAGTTCAATTTGATCACAATCTTTATATTATGCTTAACAGCGACATACTTTTTGCAGTTAAATATTAAAGCAAAGTCAAAACATAACTTTGCTTTCTATTCTTTAAATAAATATTGGAATAAGTGATGGTTTCTGTTACCTACGAGTGAAATTGAATTCGCATGTATTTTTCTTTCACTTCGGCTTTTGTAGCCTAAAATACTACATTCCACCATCGCGCAGGCACTTGTTTCACGAAGTCTCTAACTCGAATCTTTTTTTAATACTCAAAAACACTGAAAACACACCAAACACTAGACGACTGACTTTGTTCGTTTGGCAAGTATCTTGCCAAACAAACAAACGAACTGTCGGCCACGGTAACAGGGACAAAAACATATCTGCTCCCTTTTTATAGGGAATCCCTCTTTAGGGAATTATTCCATCTCCATCTCGCTCTAACATTATGGAACTATCTAGTATATTCTAAATCTATGGCCTAGGCGAAATTACATTGATCAAATTGGGGACATTTTAAAGAAGGGCCAGATCAAATCGACTTACCGGAGAACAAAAAGATGTTTAGTAAAAAGGAAGTAAAAAGATGTTTGTCAGGTTCGTTACAAGAAACCGGTAATATATGTCTCCCCGCCTGTAAATAGGGGTGGTCGTATGTATAAAAAAATTTCAACTTGCAAACAATCTGGGTTTGATTCAAATTGAGATGGTTGATGATAAACCTATCTTTAAACTCGTATACGACCTATACGAAAATCGATCGCTATTGTGTAGTTTTTCTTTCAATTTAGTTTTTAAGTGTACGCCGCCTTGTAAGCGTCTCAAGTAAGTGCTGCTTACCTACTGTAATGGTAAAAAACATGGAAAAAAGAGATTGATCTCTTTCAAGAACATAATAAGAAGCAACATTATATTCCCGATACTCAACCGAGAAGAAAAATCATAAAGCAAAGTAAACGTGTGAAAGTTTGGCATATTGTTCGCGAGGTGAATGGATGACTCGTTATATTAAAATTTTGGAGCCGCACTCAATTTCACGAAAAAAAGAAAGTTATAAACGCCTTGGGCCCCGGAAGTGCGAAGAGATTTTGATGTCCCGTCATTGAAAAGTAACTCAATTTTTTCTTGTTTAATTTGGTTGGCGAAGAAGCATAAAGCTTGCGTTGTGGTTAGCAAAAAACTTAGCCTATACCATGTGACTGTTAATTTCTCGTAGAAATAAAAAACAACCAGAAATCATCTGTCTGTGTGTCAAAAGAAGCAGGGACAATTGTTACTCAGGGACGACTTCATCCGTATCTTTCTTTTTTCTTAAAGTTTCTATTCTGTTTCAAAATATTTCAAAATTAAAACCTCCAAGGCGTGAAAAAAAAATCAAAAAATTACTATATTTCCTATGTGAGTAAATCTAGCGTGATTCCTATAAATAATGTGGAATCAACACATTCCAACACTTGATCATTAATTTTTATAATTGTGTCGACTTGTCGTACATTGGCTAATGAAAATTTTATACATTTGGGTTTTTCGCGTTTAAACATAAGATGTTACTATTACACCACCTGATTAAATGTCTTCGAAACTTCACAATGTTTGTTTATAGAAACATACCTACCGTATCCAATGTTTCTTTGATCTGCGATCTCGCGAGATAAGTGGAACTTTTTGACGCAGTCATGCCAAGGAGCCTCTTTGTAGGGAGTGTTTTAAAAGTTACAACCCGAGGATTAAATTTTCCCATTTCTTTTACACTTAACAGCGTGTGTGTTTTAATATTGAAATAGGTATATGTTTCGTTCTTTGACGTACTTTTTATTTAATATACAAAGATAAAAAGATAATTTTGGTAGCACTTCCGAGCGTGTGGAAATATAAGGTGTTACTTGTGTGTGGTGTAGATAATTATAATTTTAGGAGGTATTTCAGAATACTGCTAGAATGTGGAAGAGAATAAGAAATGCTCTTTAAAAATGATTAATAGACGAGTCAAAGAATGAACCAGACCACCCAAAGTAGAATGTATTTGGATGTTACTTAAACGGTTAGCAAAATATTCGAATTTTGGTCAGCAAAAAAATACCATTGGTCAGTTAAAATAACTAATTGCTCAGCAACTTATGGGCAGCAAATTTTTCTGAATTGGTCACCGAAATAACTAATTGGACAGCTACTTATGGGCAGCAGATAGATAGTTTAATTGGGAAGCGACTAAAATTTTTCTCTGCTGCCAAATTGTTTAATATTGTGTTTTGATGACACAAATAAAAGTCATAAGGAAAAATAACTTTAACCTAGTATCTATTAGAATACATTTCCTAGAAATTGATATTTGGTACTTCACCTTTTTCTACATTTTATACATTTCTGGTAACATAGTATATTTCTGCCCAAATAATTACTGGGTCCTAACCCATAAAATTGGTGTTTTTTTTCTCTCTTAGTATTTTGTCTGTAACTATTAAGATTCAGAGTATTCCTAAAAAATAATTACCTCGTCTAAAAATAGACTATATTTTTGAGCTCTTTTGATTTGTTTTGATAATTTGTTGTAAGTTTAATTGTGTTAAAATTGGACACGGAGACAACTCTTTTTAAGTGCCTCCCGAATACATCATTTTATTTGCATTCACTTAAAAACGATAAATAATTTTTATGAAGTGTGATATTACACTTATTATTAAAGCTTGTTAATGACAGATGCCAAATATTATTATCTTTGGATTTGTCGTTGTGAAGAAAAATGAAAAAAATTTAGTATGGAAAATGCAGAATTCCCTAAAATCTCCATACAAAACACCAATTTCATAGGTAAGGACCTAATATTTTGCAGCTCAATTAATTATTCTGCTGACCGTAATAATTATTTTGCCGCCCAACTATATTGCTGACAAAATATTTGTTTCCTGCCCTACTAACTACTTCCCTACGTATTCCAGTTTACTTGGCGCGAGGCTTATAAAGAAGTAAATAAATATGTTATGTTATATCACAGACAAAGGACTGAAGGTCGTCTTGAACATAATAATATGCCTCTACTTCCACAAGGTCAGGGGTACACAAAAACACGGAATGTCACTTACATAAACATAATTACGGTTTCCCAGCCTGCATTACAATCACTAGGCAAAAGGTACAATTACGAGGCAATCCTTTTGTGTCGCTTTATAAAATCAATCTAATTGTAATATTTTTCAAAGTAATACACGTAAAAAATAAACACATAACGTAAAAAGCGAGTGCCTTTGTCGCCCACCTCATTTCCTTGATTAGTCGAAGCTAAACCCACAGTGTACTTGAACACAGTAGAATCATATATTTTCTTCATATGACAGATAGTTTTCGGCCTTATCTCACCTGATGGTAAGTGACGATAAAGCCGAAGGTGGAAGCGAGCTTCACCTGTAAATCCTCAACAACTGAGGATCTGGCTATCTTACCTCTGGTTGCCGGAACACAACAATATTATGGCAACAAATTTAGGTAAGACGGTGGTAGCTAGCCAGGCGGGCTTAGAAGCCCTACCACCCACCAAACCGAGCAGAAAAACTTCTGCCCTCATGGGGAATCGAACCTGGACCTCCTGATCAACAACCAGAGAGGCGGTTAATATTATTTTTAATACCTTACGTTTAATTTTTTGTAGAAACATAAATAGAATAAAAAAACACTTTAGCTCACAATAGTCTACTGGACTGGACATAGGCCTCCCCCGTTTAACCCTGTACCTGCCGAATCTAGCATCTGCCTGCAGCGGTTCGCAGATCTGACCCCTGGGATGTCAGTTCTCCAGCAGATATGACCAGCCCACTGCCACTTCAACTGGCTAATTCTGTGCGTCTACTGTATGGGATAACATTGTTATGGGTTTTATCCTTCAGAGAGATTCAGATCATTGCCGCTTAGCGACTATAAATTGGTGGAGTGGCCACACTGTCAGTGTTCACCCAGAACCTCTCGAAATGACTGAGTCAAAGTCAAAGTCAAATAATTTATTCAGTTTAGGTATTTACATACTCTTATGAATGTCAAATTATGCCAACCGTTCACTAGCTACCAGGAGGTCTTGTTCTGAGAAGAACGGGCAAGAAACTCAGCAAGTTGTTTCCTCCCTTTACAATGTAATAATTGCTTTTGAAAGATTTTACAGTATGCATTGTCAAGAGAACAAAGAAATTGTTAATGTCAATATCGTACACAGACCTTTCCAGACTGTAACATCTTCCATTACAAAACTGAGTTGAAACAAAAAAAATATATATATATATATTAATATTTAAGACCAAACAGTTTCATCTTCTAAATAATCATTAATACAATAATATCCTTTAGTGATCAACACATTCTTGATATGTTTTTTAAATGCATTAAGTGGTAGATCCAGTACATTGTTTGGAACTTTGTTGTAATAAAGTATGCCTTCGCCCATAAAAGTCTTAAAAACCTTACGCAATCTAAACTTTGGTAATAACAGTTTGTTCTGGTTTCTTGTATTATAAACATGTACATCTTTTCTTTTGTAGTGCAAATTAACATTTTTGTGAATATGAATTATACAGTTGTAAATGTATTGGGAAGCCACTGTCATTATACCGATTTCTTTGAACAAGTCTCTTAGAGACGTTCGAGCACCCAGACAGTAAATTGCTCGTATAGCTCGTTTTTGTAAAATAAATACAGTTTCAATGTCAGCAGCTTTACCCCACAAAAGTAAACCATATGCCATAATACTATGGAAGTAACTAAAGTATACTAATCTCGCAGTGGCAATATCACTAATTTGTCTAATTTTTCTTATAGCATAAGCCGCAGAACTTAACCTGTTACAAAGTGTGGTAATATGAGGATTCCATTGAAGTTTAGAATCTATGGTGATCCCTAGAAACACAGTAGATTGCACTAAATCTAAAGACTCAGTATTCAGTTTGAGATCTGTAACAAACTCTCTTACGTTGGGCAAACTAAATTTAACACATTTTGTCTTTTTTGCATTTAGTTGCAAATTATTAATTGTAAACCATGTTAGTATTTTAGACAGGGCATTGTTTACATCGTCAAAAATAGTTTTGTCTCTATTTAATTTAAATATCAATGAAGTATCGTCAGCAAATAATACAATTTTACAAAATTGGTCCGCAAAGAAAGGCAAATCATTTATATAAATTAAAAACAGAATAGGGCCAAGGATTGAACCTTGAGGCACACCCATTTTCATGTGAGAACCTGACGACTTGGTTCCGTTTATATATACAACTTGCTTTCTTGAGCTAAGGTATGAAGATAATAGTTTAACAGCTGTTTCTTTAACGCCATAGTGTTGCAGCTTGGAAATCAGAGTTTGATGATCTACACAATCAAAAGCTTTAGAGAGGTCACAGAATACACCAAGAGCGTTATAGGATTTTTCCCACGCATCAAATATATGACCCAAAAGAGCAGCACCTGCGTCTGTGGTGGAGCAACCTTTAGTGAAACCATACTGAGAAGAATGAAAAATTTTATTTAGTTTAAAATGTTGAATTAGTTGATCCAGTATGATTTTTTCAAAAATTTTGCTTAATGTTGGTAGCAAAGATATGGGTCTGTAGTTAGTAAGTTCTTCTTTATTGCCCGATTTAAAAAGAGGAAGAATCTTACTACATTTCATTAAATTAGGAAATATGCCTTCATCTACACAATTGTTAAATATCTGTGCTAGATGAGGGGCAATTATATGAATAATATCTTTTACAATGTTCACTGATATGTCCCACAAATCACCAGTATTTTTAAATTTGAGACATTTATATTTTTTGATGATTTCAACAGGGTCCACATAACTAAATTTAAAGCTCTCGGTGCACTCAGGAACATACTCTCTGAGTATTGTCAATGATATTTGTGAAGATGAGTTTAGTGTGGAGGTCGTATTTATAGGTATATTAGTAAAAAACTCTTCAAATATATTTGCGATTTCAACATCGGTGTTAATATTTTTATTGTCTTTTGTAAATGAGTAGCTAATGTCATTAGTTCGGGCTTTGCCAGTTTCGCGGTTTATTATTTTCCAAGTTGACTTTATTTTATTCTTGGAAGATTCAATTGTTTTCCTTATATGCATGGATTTTGCCATAAAACATGCTTTTTTTAAAGTTTTAGAATATGCTTTAACATATTCATTGAAATCTACACTATGATTGAATTTTTTTAAAGCGTAAAGATCATAAAGTTTATTTCTACTTTTATATCTTTTGTTGCCCAGTCATCAAATTTAATATGTAGGTTTTTTGAAGTACGCTTTTTGGTAGGAAAATTGTGCTCGAACTCATTTTTTATTAAATAAAATAGTTTATTGTATTGAGCATCCGCGTTGTCTGATAGACTCATTTTGCCTGTTTTTATTGCAATATTATTCTTAAAACTTTCAATACGATTTTCCGTGATAGTTCTACATTCAATTAAATTATTTACTATTTTATTCTCCTTTTCTATAGGAAAACACACCTTAAGACCACAATGATCCGAAGATAAGTTTGTTATTACGCATTTAGAAATAGGTCTAACATTACAAAAAACGTTATCTAAGCAAGTTGCAGAATGTGATGTAATTCTGGTTGGCTCCATGAATTCATTAATGAGATTAAATGATTTAAATAGAGACATCAAACGAATAGCTTCTGCTGTGTTTTCTAATAAATTAACATTAAAATCTCCACAAACTATAATAGATTTGCATTTATTACATATTTTTTTTAGTAAATCTTCTACTATTGATTCGAATAACATAAAACTAGCTTTGGGTGGGCGGTAAATACACACTACAACTAGGTTCTCTAGTTCAATGCAAGAAATTTCAATAACGCGTTCTGTAGAAAGCTTTACGATGTCTTTACGTTCCTTAAATTTTATCTCATTTTTGACGAGAATTAATGAACCTCCACGAAGCGTACTATGTCTTGTGTAGTTACTGGATACATCGAAATTGTTAATGAAAATTCTATTATTTTTATCTAGCCAATGTTCGGTTATGAAAATTACATGAATATTCTGATTTTTAATAAATAATTCTAACTCTAGTTCTTTGCCAGCTAAGCCTTGTATATTTTGACAGATAATATTCAATGAAGAAGGCTTTGCTTTTGTCTGTGTTTTTAGTTTAAATTTGACATAATAGGAATATGAATCAAATTTGAATTTTTGTTTATAGGTGTGTTGATAATACTTCTTTCATTAAAAAAGTTATGAAAATGAACATTTGAAGAGGTTATAGTATGAATAACCGTGTCCTGTAAATTATAAGCTAGCAATGTAGCAATAAGTCTAGATTGCCTTCGGGGCAGATACATGGTATCATTGTTTAATAAAAAGTTAGTAACAAATTTGTTACAATCAAAAAATAAAAGTGTGTCACTATGACGACATGTCAATGTATGTAAATGTTCATTTAAGCTATAAATGTGTCTATTTACATTTAAATGTTTATTTTTTATATATGGGAAACAGCAAAAAGTTATTCTACAATTTTTTTCCCTACCTAGCTTTAAAAGTTTACTAATACATTTTGTTAATATGTATTTATTAAGGTTGGTGCTATCACCACATAAAATAATCAAGTTACTATCACACTGCAAGTTATAATACATGATTGCATTATTAATTATACTCTCAAAAGGTAAGCCAGGTGAGCACATATTAATAACATTGTGATTTACATTTTGTTTAATCAAGTGCCCTAATCCCTGACCCAATTGGTCAGAGAAGATATATGTGTATTTATTTGTGCATTTCATTTGCTGTGTTAGGGCTGTAGGGGCATATTGTACATTTTTAACAGGAAGCAAATTGCAGTAACTTACATTTTCATTTTGGTATTCAGACTGCAAACTCTATGATGGCTTATTGTTGTCCTTATTACACGCTAAATTTATTTTATCACCCAAGGATTCAAACCTTTCTGCATTGTAATTACACATGTCCTCCATGTCCTTAGAAGCAAGTACCTGATTACATAATTGGGTGTGTGATAGAGTTTTGATATTGTTCAACATTGTTTTCAATGAACATTCTAAATTAATTATTTTTGATTCCAAAGTAGCTGTTATATGATTATGATCAATTTTGATACTATTTGAACTGTTCTCTAATGCTTTTACTTTCGCCATCAAAGCTAAACGTTCTTTTCTAAGAGACCTACAAATTTTGAGTTGTTTGTAACCATTTGATAACTTTTTATTTTTATTAATAAATTTTTTTACACGTATATATTTCTTCAATTTTTTTATACTAGTGGCATGCATACTACTGTCTGTACAACTAGTATTGATGAATGAAACTGTTTGTTGGAGTGTTAAGTCTAACCTATGATCTGATCCTGAAACCCGCATACAAACCAATCGACCTCGGAAGCGGTCGTCGGAATAAACTAAACATGAGTTTTTAATTATGTACCGTCACATTCAATAGTCCATTCATAGTCGGTAAAATTATCACATGGAGCGGAGAACGTCAAACATACAAACAACAAAACAAACATATCATCACGTGTGGTGGGTGTTTCACAACTCTGCCTACCCCTTCGGGGAGAGAGGCGTCATGAGCCCGTCGGCACATGATACAAAATTATTGAGTCCTAATTAATGATAACTTAGCGTTGAAATTTATTTCCGGCAGTTAAATTCAATATTGTGTGTGATTTCCGTACAAGCAACTTTAGTTCATAAAAAAATGTGCTTATTCATTTAACTGTCTTATTCGTTTAAATTCAACAAAACTGCTAGTTGACATACTGTCTCGTAGTTACCAAGAGCGGTGCAAAGCATAATTAAACATAATGCTCCCTGTTTGTATGACGTCAACTCTTTGCACCTTCTAATGTTCCACCTTTGTTTCTTACAATGTTTCCGGCGTGTTACGACGTTGTTATTTTAAAAAACCAAGGGTTATATTCCGTAATTTTGGTAAATTGCTGTGACTTTGTTTTCTTTATTTAATTCTTTTGGGAAAAACAGACTCACAACCAGCTGCCCTACTCTGTAACGTAATGTTGAGAAATCAATGTTGATTTAGGGTGGTTTTGTAGGTGGGCTGGCCACCAGCGCTGGTGGCGCCGGTGAGATTTGCATACATTTTGACGTAATGCGCGTGAGTGTGGCGCGCGTGTGGCAGTGAAACAATGTTAGGTATCTCTTGTAATTGTGCCTATCACTAGCGGCCTTATTGCAACAAAAATCCTATTCATATCCATTGATATTTGGTTTAAGAGAAGGGCAGCAGATGTAGGGTATATCGACTATACGGAACATTCTTTAAACGAAATTTTTCGACAACCACAAGCACAAAAGTCAAAGGACACTGATCTCCATTATCATAAAGATAACGTTTAAATTTGACTGGGGAAACATGACAGATTTGAGTAGCTGTATGTGGTGTCTGTGGTACACGCAACAATATTAAAATTTCTAAATCTTCATTGCTCTTGATTTCTAGATGATTTCGATTGAGAATATTAAAATTAGGCAGACAGATTAAAAACTACTTAGTTATGGTAAATTTTGTATGACTTTTCCAGGCTTACTTTTCTTCTAATTCTTTTTAATTTCATTTCAAATATCTGTGTTATATGTCAATATGTGTTCACTTTTCAGATCTTAGTTGTAACATGGGTTTAACATAAAATATGTGTCGATGAGCAGTTTAAGAAAATTTATTTTATAAAACGTGCCTTATTAGCTTTATAATTATCCGAGTATTACATTTATCCGTATAATATATTCGTCGCAGGCTACGAAGCCTTCACATAATTATGGATTAACATCATGAATGCTATGAAACTGCAAATCATGCTATCTCATTTACTCACTCATTGTTAGCTGCCTTAATTAGAATTAATTAAATGAGTTAATTAATGGCTTTAAACGATTTTTGTAACAAACAACAACAATGCAAGCTGAGTCACGTTTGGATCATTAATAAAAATTTTAAAATCTTTGCTAATTCTACGGTAAAATGAGTTTTATAATACGTCGTTTTTGTCGAGTTATATGTAACTTCTACATGGACATATACTAAATGTTACGAAAGTGTAGTATCGAAAGTACAAGTAGTAAATAATACAAGTATAAACGTAACCAGTCCCAAACATTCTATATGAGTACAGTCGACGCCAAAAATATGCAACAACTTTTGACAATAAATGACTCATATTAGACGGAAATAAAGATTGTCATCTCTCAATGTGTGCACATATTTTTATAATCGCACAAAAGTCTAAATTATTATCTTTAAGCATATGTGTGTAACATGTCTTTTTTTCTTAAGTCTGTGGCTAAGTCAATCTGAAACGCCTATCGCTTGTCTCATTTGTTTTTGTACCAGTCAAACCAATTCCCTCACTCATGATCTTCAAAGATTCAGGCCGGCCTCCCGAGACGCCCTTGAATAATAGAAGGGCGGCACATGGTGCAGCTCTTAATATTGCATAGTTCAATTATCCAGGATTAGGTGGAAGAGTGCTTTACACCTGCCGGTGTCTTAGGGCGAGATTAGACGGCGAGATTGGTGGCTAATCTGACATGAATTATTGCTGCGATACGTCTGTGATGCGCCTTAAATCTAGATGAGATGGGAGGAATTCGAGTCGGTATGAATGCTGCGCGATTTATGGGGCAGTGTGTTTTTATGTTGTTGGTCTGTTGTGTGTGAATCGAAGTATATTTTACTAGCTGTTTCTCGCGACTTAATCCGCGGTTACTATGTAAAAATCTCACCTTTAACTATCGAAGATATTGACCAAGGATATATTTTCGCAAAATTCGGTCAGGCCGTGGATGGGTGACCAAAACTTTATGATCTCGAGTTCCTCCGTGCTTCGAAAGGCACGTTAAGCCGTAGGTCCCGGTCGCTATTGCAACTGTTTCTACCCACTAACCTGCATTGGGCTAGCGTGGTGGTGTTACGGCCCTTACTCCTCATGTGTTTCTCCATGAGGAAGACCTGTCCCAGCAGTGGGACGTATATAGGCTGATGGCCCCTGAATTGATTTTATGCATTATTTCTATGTACAGAAATTCCACCTTTACAGTTTTATTATATGTATGGATGTGTATTTGTGTAGGCCTGGCCAGATTATCAGCGAGGTGTCGGCCTAGCCTGATGCTGCCTTTTTTTAAGGGCGAGGGAGGCTATCCATCAGGGTATGTTCAGGTCGGGGGATACTCTGAGACACAGCTCTGAGACTTCATCGCGAAAGACACTTGATCGACGAACTGAATATCGAATACATTCCTAAATCGAAAAATGTACTTAGCGAAAACGTGCGAAAAAAACGAGTGGCCAGCGGCCCAATTTGGGCTGCTTGCCACTCGGTCGTAGGACCGTATTTGACGCCGTATTATTTCATATTTATACCACTTGGAATGTGTAAAGGATGAAACTGACTAACGAGCGCACGCGCGCGCGGGTAACGTGCCACATGAATGGACATAAGAACTGTCGAAATTGTAGTTTTTATTCATTTTAATCTATTAAAATGTATCAAAGTGCATACATACATACAATCACGCATGTAATCCCCGAAGAAGTAGGCAGAGTCTAAGGAGCGCTGTGTTACTGTGTCACATGAAAAATCGTGAAAGAGTAGTAACAAGCGGCTGGCTCATCGTCTACACAATCACAGACCTAGTACCCAATACGCCTTTAGACGCCTTTTACGACATGCTAGACAAGAAAAGCAGTTGGCACATTATTTTTGTGTCCCGGACCAACACGGGACGGGATACGGGTACGGTATACGGGTTGTATCAAAGTGGATTATTCGAAATGCAGTTTTTCGATTTAGGGTTTCGTCGTTCGTCGACCAAATGTCTTTCCTGGACCCACTGATCATAAACGTTTTTATTCCATGTATATCATGTGTATCCTGAGCCTGTGGTGAATAAAAATTATCCTCTCTTCCTTCTTTCTTTTCAATGGGTAAATATTTATATAAAATATTGGTTTAGAACTAATTACCGACGTAAATTATAATTTAGCCCTCTACCATTCAATCTGTGATGGCTTTGAGAATTAAACATTGATCTTACATCTGTCCAACAGGCGTTTTGTGTCTTAATGACAGAACGACAAAGGTTTGATTTGAAGGTTTGATTGGTTTGTCAAAAGTCGAAGAAGAGTTTGTAGGGTTACGATATCCGTGATGAATAAAGTTTTGAGGACCTCGGTGCCGTAGTGGTTAGTACGCTTTGGCTTTAAATATCGAAAACAAAGCTACCTTCGCTATGGCCAGGCCTTGGACGGGTGCGAAATTCTTCAATAATTCTTTTTAATCATAATCTACTCAGAAACTTCCTACAAAAAATCATCTGCCTAACTTCTGGTGTAAAACATAATTAATTGGCTCTGAATAAATAAGGTGACAATTTGCTTGTGCTCTTGGGTGAATAAATGATGACCTTCTCAGGGGAATTGCGTGCTCGATACTCCGCTATCTTAATACTATCTTAGGTAAGTAATGAGAAATAGTCGTACCTACACCAAAAGGGCGCAGTAATTCGTTATAACAAATAAACTCTCAGTAGCGTTAATAAGACTTATTTTCCTGCCAAAAGTGTTCAGTTTTTTCTACCGCTCACTGTACACACTCGTAAATACGACATTGTTGTAGTATTTTAATACCGGATCGTTTGTGACGTCATGGATTTTTTACGGTTATTTTAAATAGCAGTCTGGTTTATGACTTGCTTAGTCTAGGTGCGAAACAGACTAGCCAGTCCTGAATTCTAGTATTACAAAGACAAAGCTAAGTATTTTGTTTTATAGTCATAGTCGTGTGGTAGCAGTACAAAGCCATCTTTTCCCTTGGGTGCCGTAAAAGGCAACTAATGGGCTTTGGACTGCAAAACCATCCAATAGCTTATTACGGCGACAGGCTCATCGCCTGTCACGCTGAGTGCAGTCACTGCTGGTGAAGCGCGGACTATAACAATGGACTGCTTTTGCGGTGCTTTTGCCTAGTCTCTGACTAACCCTTAGGGGATAATAGTCATAATTATATGTATGTGTGTCATAGTCAAGTCAAGCCTTTTTAAAACAGTCATTTATAATTATTATCTACTTTGTTAAGTAACGCTTTCTAAAAATTGTAGGTCCGTTGAACATTATCAACTCGATTAAGTTCGCGGCGCGGCGTCGATGAAGTACGGTTAACTTAACTACGGTTCGATTAACTAACAGTTAAATAAGGATTGCACAATGCTAGAGTCGATGAAATTCGACGGACCTACCATTTTTAGAAAGTTACTAGGGTGAATGTAGAAATCCATATTAATATTAGGTCCTTACCTATGAAATTGGTGTTTCGTATGGAGATTTTGGGGAATTCTGCATTTTCCATACTAAATTTTTTTCAGTTTCCTTCACAACGACAAATCCTTGGATAATAATATTTGGCATCTATCATTAGACAAGCATTAGTAATATGTGTAATATCACACTTCATAAAAATTACTATCGTTTTTAAGTGAATGCAAATAAAATGATGTATTCGGGAGGCACTTAAAAAGAGTTGTCTCCGTGTCCAATTTTAACACAATTAAACTTACAACAAATTATCATAACAAATCAAAAGAGCTCAAAAATATAGTCTATTTTAGACGAGGTAATTATTTTTTAGGAATACTCTGAATCTTAATAGTTACAGACAAAATACTAAGAGAGAAAAAACACCAGTTTCATAAGTAAGGACCCAATATATGCATGTATAAGTCTTTCGGAACGGTTTAATTCATCCTTATATTTCTCACTAGAAGTCTCTAAGTCAAAAGTTACCATATCCACTTTAAGAACAAACGTGAGATTTATTGACCATGTTTCTTATCTTTTATGCAAGTTACGTCATAGAACAAAATATTTTCTGCACGCTGTAATTACTGTAGCCACCCCATTTAACAAATTCGCTTAACCTCTTTACAACACGTAACAAAGGCTCATAAAGGAAATTAAATGACACGAGCAGGATATAAGCGTATAAAGAATACTCTGTAGAATAAAAAGCTTTCTTATTTGCTTTAAAAGTAGTATAACGTATATTGTAACGCCATCTAAGCTTTGATATACAGATCTTGAAGAAAAAAGTTTTGGCATTGAGAATTGTCTAAAAATATGTGTTTTTTCAGACACGAATAAACCCTTTGTATTTATATATGTGCTATAATGCTTGATTCTTAAAAATAAACTCTATCGGTATTATACAAGTCGGTGTTATTTTACAGTGTAAGATTTATTTCAGTTTCCAGTAAGCTAGTCTATACGTGTACACCGCCGGCCATCGTGAAGAATAATCTTATAAAATCTTTAAATTCTTGTAATACTGACTATGTGGAAGAAAGAAGAGAAAATAATAATAATTATTTATTATTATTACGAATAAATTCTTAAATACTAATGGTACTAGCCTATAGGACATTCAATAAAAGTTATGACCTTAATGGATCAAATAAAAATATGCCTCTACCCCATTTCTAAACTATTCCCATAAAACAAAGGAAAATACATAAAAAACAGAAATACTACCTATATATATATATATATATATATATATATATATATATATATATATATATATATATATATATATATATATATATATATACAAAAATGTTAATTCATAACAACAAGTATACATCAATACTGCACTAAGATCTACTTATAAGTATTTAGATACTTGTGCCAGAAGATCTCGATCCTCGTCCTATATGTATAGATTAAATGTTAAGCAATTTAAAGAATGGATGAAAATAGACTGCATGTGGCCGAAATGCATAAGTTGAGGTGTGAGGGATGAAAAGGATCACAGTAATGTTAACAATAAAAAGTTTTCTAATTTATTCTACTACATGAAACTGATGATGCGACTAAGGTCCTTACCTATGAAATTGGTGTGTTTATTCTGTCTTAGCAAAATGTCCGTAACTGTTAAGTTTCAGAACATTCTCATAAAATTATTGCCTCTTCTAAAAATAGACCATATATTTGAGCTCGTATTATTTAATTTGATATTTTTTTGTAAGTTTAATTGTGTTAAAATTAGACACAAAGACAATTATTTTGAACTGCCTCCCGAATACATCATTTGATTTGCATTAACATAAAAACGATGAATAATTTTTATCAAGCGTATTCACACACATATTGCTAAAGCTTGTCTAATGATACATGCCAAATATTATTATCTCTGGATTTATCGTTGTGAAGAAAACTGATAAAATGTTAGTATGTAAAATGCAGACATCCCCAAAATCTCCATACAAAACACCAATTTCATAGGTAAGGACCTAATATTTAGTTACAGTGCAGGAGCCTGATAGCTGATATGTAGCCTGATATGATCCGTCAAGGTTACAACTGGTATGTTGACGTGTGACTGTAGCCGATCGTTATGTTGTACACATCGTCACATACCCTTATAATCACTGGAAGTTGAAACTAAACTACGCAGGAACACAAGCTCGTAATGAAATGAAATGCTTTATAATAATAATAATACTGTACTTTATTTACAGGAATATGGTATTCGTAGATGTTACATTATATATAATTGACACATATTCTTTATTTAATCATTTAGGTAACAAGTAGTTACACTTATGACGCGTCAAAAACATTATAAAATTAACAAACAAATTATACATGTCTACTTGTTCATTACCGGGAGACCTTGTCAAGAGAAAATACTGGCAAGAAACTCTGCAAGGGTTTCATCCTCCCTTTATATAAAATTGTCTTACGTTCTACAATATACAAATTACAGGCAAGTTAAAATGGAATGAATTAGAATATGTCATAAGGTACCATGACAAAATGACTCATGAAAAAGAACGAGGTCCAGAAAATTTGAAAGAAAATCGGTTCATGCAGCTAATGACATCCTCCATCACAATATTAACTAAAAGTTTTAATGAATGAACATTCACATATTCCTGAATGCTACAACAAAAGAAAATAACAAAGCGTATTAATTGGTAGTAGTAGTTATTATTTAGTAGCGATGTAGTTTGACTTATCTCTACAAGAGATCCCTTCTAGGCAACCCTTGAGGTTAAGGCGTAAGGTAGTGAGTTTATTGTTATTAAGGCGACGCAGATATTAAAAACTACAGTAACGCACGAGATTTTTTTTATAAAGCAATATTAATATTTTATTATCAGTGTAGTTGTTGCATTTTATGATGGCGATTCGCTTCGCTCTTAACGCCTTAAGATAGAGTCTAAAGTCGAATGATTTTGTGAATTGCAATAGCTATAGAGTACTAATGTTACGTATGTCTACCTCGTTTCCAATAAGAAGAATCCCTTTATGCCTTTGCTCAAACAGTAAGAGCTTCATCTTATCTTTACAATACTGCATGTAATGATGTACTCAAATTATACGTTCGGCTTTCAATAAAATATAAGCATAGTGTGACAAAACACAGTGGGACAACGTTTCCAGCCTCGTAACAAAAGACAACCGTAGTACTCGAAAATCGCATAATATCAGTGTGTAGGTTTTTGAGTGTACTAATGGGGGATGTTAATGATTGGTAATCAACTTATAACCCAGCATATAAAAATTTGTTACAGAAAATAAACAGCGTTAAAACACAAACAAACCAACAAATTTTACATGGAGACCTAATATACCTGGCGAAAGGTGGGTATTTAACACCGATGATATGTTATGTTATATAAAAATACCTACTACCTTTACATCATAATCCTACACCTCTCATGTGACGAATTAAATCATTTCAAATAAAAATCCGCCGTTCAAAGTCACAGTTATATCTCAAGTTTAATACCATTAACTTGCCCCGACGATAAACAAGCGATGACAATGCACGAGCGAATCCACTCAGCTAAATTAACTCACTGGTACGTACTTGTGTTGCATTAGAGTGACAATTACAACGATACGAATTGTATATATTTTGGGTGCTTTTATTTTTGGAACATTTGTGGAATTAGTCATCGAATGGTTGATAAAGATGAGGCAAGATAAGTGATAGTGACTAAACGAAGTACAAAACTGTGGAATAAGTTGTCACCACCGGGATTTCCACCCACTTAAAAATCCGGGAACGCAGTCCGCTATAGCTGGTGTCATACATAAAGTTACGCCTTTTTCCCACAGGGGTAGGCAGAGGTGTCCTCCCACATCCTTCCACTTGCTACGATCCCTCACATTTCAGTCGCTTCATCAACTCTCATTACAGTCCTCATACATTCTCGGCGATTTCGGGTACTTTTGACCTGGCCCTTCCCTGACTATAGGCAGTGCTAATTACTTCCTATTTGCCAATAAAAAATGAATAAAAGATCATAATTTTGGTGAAAACGATACTGTTTGAAGCCCGTTTTACACTGTATTTAATGCTATGTAGATGATCTGTACGAACGTCCATTGTACCGATTGTCCGGAATTATCTCAAAGAAATAAATGCTTGCGTTTATTAGTGCGGTCCTCTGTGTTCGTATCGTTACATTAAATACAGCCTAATAAATACTGTTACGCAACGGTGTAATACGCAGCCCCATTTATTTGTATTTCATATGGGGGAATCCGATACGCCCCCTTGTGAATCGAATGGTATTGAATCGGTTGGGAAAATCGCCTGTAGATTCCTTTGTGCCAACGCTTAGTAATATTTTGCTATGAAGACAACAATGATCGAATGAAAATGTTCCGAATGAAATTCTCGTCAGGAATCAAAGGATTTTGTGGAGTTTTTCAACTATATCCTCATTCGGTGAGAGCCAAAACATTACACATTTACGAGCAACGAACCTCACGAAACATATTCCTCGAGGGAAAAATATGTACTAATTATAGGTTGCTACTTGATTTACGTCGTGACATGTTGTCTGTTAATATTACCGTCCTATTTTTATTATTTTATATAATTCGGAAAGCTGATGAACTGTTTTTTTATAAGGGTGGAAAACAAGCTCGCCGAGTGATAACGGCCTGTGCTACGTGCTACGGCCTAGGGCTTACAGACGGTCGTAGCTCGTAGCACTTTGAGCATTACTCACGTATTGCCTTGATTCTGAACTGATTGTTTCTTTGGTATAATTAAAAATTTACATACACCGTGTTCCTGAGTTTATACATTAACTTTTCATAATGCTTCAATAGCTCTTGGTAAACATATCTTAGAAAGGAAGTCGTAGTTATTAATAATAACATAATTTTAAAGTAATTGGTTGTGAGACCTTGACAATTAGTGCAATTGAAGGTTTTTTTGATACTATTCTTGAGTATAGGTACAATTCAAAAATGCAAGGTGCTTACTTCATATTATGTAAAATGTTCATTTAGTATGAAAATAAAATATAAAAAAGGTGTAATCCATAACAGTGTCCAATGTGAAAAATATCAATTAAATGGCTGAAAAAGTGGGTGAAGTTAATCCATGAACACGGTGTTTAAAAAATATGAACTTCCATGAGTTGATAACAAATGTTGGTATTCATGAAATAAATTGTCTTCACCGGGACTCGAATACTATCTCTTGAACAATCTTTGTTATGTATTACACAGTTTAGATATTACTAGCGGTAGTCAGAATGTCTGTTAAAAGCTCTTTCAAAACTTTAATATGGATTATTAACTATCAAAAAATATCAAGAAACCGTGATATCCAAATAAATTTTGATCCAAATGGTGTTCTCATACGTTTGTACAGCGGGACAGCTCCCCTCATCTCGTGAGTTCATCGCACCGCCGGCGCCGCGAGGTCGCGCCGTACAGTCTCGGGACACCCCAGCCAAACTTAAATACGGTTCTTATTCGCTGACTACTTGTCAAAAATATAAAGCCAAGTGGCATGCGGACGAAGCATTACGACAAAGTATGCGAAAATTTTGCTAACGAGGTAAAAATGCTGATGATGTAACACCTACTTATGGAAATCTAAATTTTTTTATATTTTTTACAAAACATTATCATCACGCCTCTTCCACCGAAGGGGTAGCAGAGGTGTGAACATCCACATATACAGAGTGGAAATTTTTCATGGGCCCTGGATGGGAAGTACCTTAAATATTTAAAATCGCTTAATTTACGTAAAGGAAACCAGCGTTGGTTTTACAATTTTACAAAATAAACATAACTGCACATTCTCAGTTTTTTCATAATTTTCCCAAACTTTCCCGGTTTGGGATAAAATAAAATAAATGTTAGATTTCATTACGTTTTACATAAGTTAAACCTAATGTTTCATAGAGAAATTTTATTTTTAACAATGACTTAATCAATTAGTTGAATAAAATCGCGATCTTTATTTTTTTTTCTTTATTTGGTTTGGGTAAGCTTTTATGAGAAAACTGAGAATGCAGTTGTTTTTTTGATTAATAAAAGTGTGTTTCCTCTAAGTTAATTAGGCTATTTTAAATATTTAAGGTACTTCCCCTCCAGGGCCCACAAAAATATTCCAACCTGTATATGGGAGTTATATTTTTTGACCAAAAATATATAAAAAAAAGTGACAAATACGTGCCTTATTTCCTGTTGTGTATCACAAAAAATATTTAATAGCTCGTGGAAATCTGACAATCCATATTCCAAGTACTTAATAATTTTTATACCAAAAGAAAACAAAAGATCGAATCGAAAGCTAATAAGGAAACAATCACTGCAGAAGTTCACTAGTTTGCTTGAGCATTTTCTAAAGGAACAAACAAACGTTTTTCTTCACGTTTACAATGTGCAAATGATACGAGCCGTTAACTAGAAACTCGAAGATACACCCACATCCTGTAGCCGACGAGCTTTGTCTACCAACCACTGCGCACTTCCGGTACAACTGCAGGGTTGCCACCTTGAAATATTTACATTTGCGTTCTTAATTAATGATCTTTAAGAACTTGTCATTTTTTTAGGATGTAGCTGTTTAGGTTAAGTATATAATGTCAATCAAAATATTTTTAAAGCGAAAACTTCCAAGTAAAAACTTAAATATTGAAACAGTGATGAAGTCATAAATACTTTAATATTTTTGTGTTATAAATAACATTTCTAGTGATATTTGGTGTTCGCTAATTGTCCTTGCTTTATATTTATTATATTTAGAGAAGGGGCTGGCATATCTGTATTCAAAAGTATATACATTTTATATGTAAATATAGAGTAGTGTGTAGAGCTCTTATTTATTATCTGAACGTTAATGAAAACCTGTCAACCCTAATTCTCACCCTGTAAAAGCTTTCCATTAAACAACGAAGCTACGACCTTAAACTCAATGTAATTAAGACTGTTATCGTCTGCAAAATTTTGTCCAAGTTTAGATTTATTATTTTCGTAAATGTATTTTTCACAATGCTTTCTGTTCAAAGAAAACTTATTCTTTAATGAGTCATTATAAAAAATTCTGTTTTCTTTTCATATAAGTTGTAGAAGTTTGAATGAAGGGGAAAATATCTCATATCACGAAAAACATAAAGTTTATTATTGATATCTACGAGTACGCACTATTTTCATTATTTATTTTATCTGTAAAATTTAGTGAATTTCGTTCACTGGTAAAGTCATTTAAGTCAAAATCTGACTGATTAATTTATTTAAATGTATTTATTCAAATTTATTTACTAAGTTTGTAGGATATTTCGGAAAAAATATTTAAAAGCAAAATTTTATAATTTATGTAGCTGTTAAAATGGAGGTAATTAAAACAAGACCGTGTTTTAAAAACGAGTTTCAGCGAACAATAAAATCAGTATCAGATAAGTCTAGCACCAACAAGACTATTATCACAAAAGTGATATGATGTAGGTACTTATAGACATTTTCATTTTAATTAGGTATTTTCATTTCAATATAACATATAAAACGAAATATAGCTTGTTTTGATTATAAACGCAACCTTCCAGACAGACTGTATCCGGGCCCCTCTGCCCCCGTCGCCAGACTGGCGGGCGCCGATGCTGCGGCCTGCCCCAACTTGCAGACGCACTGTGAGGGAAAACAAAACACCGTCTACGAATTTACCAGACGTGTTTCCAATTCATAAGAATTGATAAAATTTTAATAATGAAATAGGGGCATATTAGGATCATTATTTTATTTCATTATGTTAGTTATATTTCCGATATGTCGTGAAGTAAGTAAAGTTCGAAACTTTTTTTGAATATATCTGCCTGCGTATTATTATACAAATAATGACGATTATTCCAACAGTTTGGTCCTATAGTTAGGAGATGTGATAAATAATCAAACTCATATTAGCTAAGAGAAAAAGAAATGTACAATCTCATAATCACGTAAGTCCAATATCACAATATTTTATTCATATTCTTGCTTTAGCTACGAGTACAATACCTACCTATGCCATTATGTTGTTTTCGAATAATAAAGCTGTTTTTAGTTTTTCCTTCGTAGGGCATATTTAAAAGAATGTAAGTATGTAAAAAGAGACACTTTATCACTTGGGTTTCCTAATTTCTATAATTTTTATAGGATATTTCCGAACTCAATCGGCTTTACAAAACTAGTAGTGATAGAAAACTAGATATTGATAAAAAAATTACTTTATTTTCATTCTTAGAGACTTAAAAACGCTTTAAAAGTTTCACAAAACAAACAGCAAACATTTTCTTGTACTCTTAATATCTTTGGTCGCGATCTTCGTTGCCTTTTCAACAGTGCGATAACCCCCTAACGATGCACGAACTCTCGCATAACTTTGAATTCATTAGCAGATTGTAGGTACAAATTATTAAATATTGTTCGGAGAAAAACTTTAGAAAACAACTTGAATATTTAAGTGAATTAAATATAAGACTGGCGCCCGCCAAGAACTTAATATTAGGTACATATTATGTAACGTTTTAAGATTGTTCATATGCACAGAAACAAATCAAATCAAAAATATTTTTTTTTTATAGGCCAAGCTTGTTACATAAAACAATTGTTTCTGTAGTGTGTTTCATTCGTTTCTTAGTCGAAGCGCATCAACACCTGTGCCCGTAAACAAAATGCCATTACAAAATCGCTAAAAGGAAGTTAACGAAGTTAACTGATTTGACAATGACGTTTGATAGCTTTCGAAATAATAAGCGAAAACCAAAGCATAATGTAACTTTATGGCGAAAACTCATGTCACATTACATAGAAATATTCGATATTTAATAAATAATCGACGAATTTAAATATGCGTTTTCTTTGTCTGGTAGTTAAGTTAGTTTTCGTTTAGAATCCATAGCGATTTCATAATTATGCATGTGTGAATGAATGGAAACTTGTCAGTTTTAAGCAGAGTCTAACTTGAGTCCTACGAAGGAGGCCCATTATTGCATACCAAAAAAAAATACTTTTAAACTCCATTTTAAAAATTGTAACCAGAACCAATCAGTCATTGTGCGAGCAAAATATGTTATTGCAAAATATGTTATTTTATTACACATAGATTTTTCCACGGAAACCTAACCAAATATTTAAATACACTTCGTTAGTGGTATCTCAAATCTTCAGCACGAGTAGGGTTAATTCAGTACATTAGTGCTATCAGACCAAGACGCGATGGCGCGGGCTTCAGATAAAGATGTAATTTCCTTAGCTTTGGGTTTTTTATCTTGTTGTGGGCGGGCTGCGAGATTGTGTTACTTAGGCGCAGTATTCCGCCTAATAATAAGGATTTTAGAAAAGGGATGAATAAAAAAACAAGCCTTATGTGTCTGTTCACAAAAAATCTGTCAAAAACTTATATACAACACACACGCAACTCAGTCTACTTCTCAACATTTCTCCTATAGCAGGTGGGCTGGAAGATATATCTATTAGAAAAAAGGTCTACCTTTTGTACTCGCCTTTTTATTTTATGTTGTTTATTCTCAATTTTTCTTTTGTGTGCAATAAATAGTTAAATAAATAAATAATCACTGCAGATAAACAGAGGTGACCATACCTGATTATACTGCGTATCTGCAACAGTTACAAGGATAACATTGAATGTTTTCATCTTGTAACCTTTGTCATTATATGCTTGTATTGTCATTACAGCTTGTGACATAAGATGACAATATGTGATCTAAGTTGAAAATTTGTGACCTAATAAATAATAATAATAAATATTTTCAGACATTCACACCTATCAACTGGCCCATACTAGACAACTAATGCCTGTGTTATGGATACCAGATGACGGACAAATATATTTAATAGATAAATACATATAAATATTCAGAATATAATATACACATATAAACATCCAAGACTGGACAACAAATGCCTGTTCACACAAACATTTGCCCCCACCGGGGATCGAACCCAGAACCTCTCGAGATGGCGACGCCTTGAGACCGGCGAACAGACCACTCGACCACGGAGGTTGTCAATAACGTCGTGTGGTAGCGGCTCATTAAGAGAATACTACTGACCCTTCTCTTCCCTTGGGTGTCGTAAAAGCCGACTAATGGACTTAGAACTGCACAACCATCAAAAAGCTTATAGCAGCGACGGGCTCACCACCTGTCACGCTGAGTGCAGTCACTTCTTGGTGAAGCGCGAACTATGGCAATGTACTGCTTTTGCGGAGCTGTTGCCTAGTCTCTGACTAACCCTTAGGGGATAACTGTCGTGATTATATGTATGTATGTAGTACAACAACCTGTGATATAAAATCACAACATGTGGCTTGAGATGATAAGGTTAGGTAACATATATAACAGTATGATGATTTAGGATTATATGATGACAACATAGTAACAGGACTTGTCAAAAGACTCCTTGCGGCCTTTCGAGCCCGAGTATGTGCTTATTTTTGGCAGAATTAGGTACTTTCGGTATTTGTAGGTATATTTAGTTAACCAATATACGACCCACAGCTGATCACATGAATTGGAACATATACCTTCTCTATGGTACTTTTGTATGGAAAAGCTGTGTTACTGATCGCCTATCCAAAGTCAAACCGTGTTTCAATATCAAAGAAACTAATTGTTCGAACCACTACACAATTAAACATTGTAATGTATATCTATACAACAACGCATTCTAAATACCTGAATATAACTCGTACAGTACTGCCCAGACAGGTCATTAGTAAATATTTATATGATACAATCACTGCTTACAAAAATAAATGTTTCAACGTTGAAATTACTGTAAATCATGCGACGTTTAGACATCAGTGTGTCGAAATAGTAAAGGTTTTCTTTTTTAAGTTGATAGACAGGTTTAACGGTTTAACTGTCATGACGAACTTGAGATAGTTATCAACCACACCCACTTCGTAGTAGCCTTTAGTTTATTGTTGCCACGTAACAGGCACAGTATCAGATCAGTGATAGCTAATCAAAATAACTTCGCTTGTTTTGCTCAATCTCAATGCTAACGGCGTCTTCTTGCACTATTTTATGTTACCAGTAATCAAAACATAAAACACATAACATAACATATCATCACGCTTCTTTCCCCGAAGGGGTAGGCGGAGGTGTTAAGCATAAAACTAAATATACAATACCCATAAGTGTAGGTTTTCATTGACATTTCTTAACAAATGTCAAAAATGTAATATGTAAGAGAAATGTGGTTTTAACCATATAGTAAATATCTTGTTTTTTTTTAATTTAAGATTGCTTGTCGTCTAATTTATGAACGTTTTGGTATCATTTCAGTGAAACGATACCAAGACATTTATACTCGTTAACTGGGCCCCGACCCTGGCCGTGAGCTAAGTCCGCGTCTGTCTGGTACAGGCCTTATACTTCAAGAAAATTGGGTATTCAGAAAATTCTATTAGATTCTATTGGGTCCTTACCTATGAAATTGGTGTTTTTATTCTGTCTTAGTATTTTGTCTGTAACTATTAAGATTCAGAGTATTCCTAAAAATTAATTACCTCGTCTAAAATAGACTATATTTTTGAGCTCTTTTGATTTGTTTTGATAATTTGTTGTAAGTTTAATTGTGTTAAAATTGGACACGGAGACAACTCTTTTTAAGTGCCTCCCGAATACATCATTTTATTTGCACTCACTTAAAAACGATAAATAATTTTAATGAAGTGTGATATTACACATATTACTAAAGCTTGTCTAATGATACATGCCAAATATTATTATCTCTGGATTTGTCGTTGTGAAGAAAACTGATAAAATGTTAGTATGGAAAATGCAGAATTCCCCATAATCTCCATACAAAACACCAATTTACCTAATATTAGAGATTTACCATTTCAGAACTATCGTACGTTTCAATCCTAGTTGCCAAAAAGGTAAACCAAACTAAGGTAAAGTTTCATCTCCAAAATGTTTTGTAATGACTGTAGGTAATTGAAATCAATTGAAACGGACAACAATTGTTACCGTTAATTATATTTACTTGCCACTGTCCATGTAAAATGTGTGATTATTGAACAACAAATTTGGTATGTCAGCTTTTTGTTTACCTTTTTGCCAACTTGTATTGAAACGTACTATAGTCATTTTGCAACTCTCAGTTCTAATTATTGCACTTTTGAGAACTAGGCCAAAACCCCACCGTTTATAATGACCATGATTTTTTCTTGTTTCAGAAGTGAGCCCGATGCGGTGGCGAGCGTGATCGCCGCATCGCCACGATGCACCAATGCTCGCTGTTCATACTGACACTACTCTGTGTGTCTGTCAAAGGTGACTACATTAATTTTGTTTCATAAATAATTCCATGGACCGACGCGCGACGGTCTGGCTAAGGTCATTATGGAGACCTTTATAGGAATTACAGCAGTGGCAGTCTTTGGGCTGAAAAGATTAATCAATGATGATGATTAATCAAATGTTTATTCTAAAAGATTTTTCATAACAAAACAAAAACAAAATAAAAAGGACTTTATACAGTGGGTAATTTTATTACCTCGCTTCAACAATGGATGAAAGTTGTATGTAAAGTTAAAAAATGTATAAAAAAAATTACGCATATAACGCTTATTTATTAATTTTTATGACACATTTGCTCGTAAAGAGTCTCTTATTTCACCAATTTCAATGTCATAATCTATCACATTACGTACTTGTGAATGTAAAGTAAAACGCTCAGTTTATGATGTCTCGTCTAAAAACGAACGACTCTTTTTTAAATCTTAGCAAAGAGTTTGAATGTCAGAAAGGTAGTCAACATTTTCTTTATAAAATAACCTTTGGGAGATGAAATATAATAAATTAACATTTAATTCTTTAATTTCATTAACAAGTGATGAAAGATTTGTTAGTGTAAGAATGTCCGAGTTTATTTATTTCCTCGCAAATGTGTTATAATAATTTTCATTAAATGTTTTAATTTTTACAGATATTTCTGGCAGCTGGGAGGAATGGTGGACGTACGATGGGATTTCAGGTATTCATATTTTTATAACTTTAGTTACAAAAATATCAGGAGGAAGGAATATCAGGGAGCAACAGCATAAAAGTACTAAAAAACTTATCTTTTTTACATTGAATACACCCTGATATTCCTCGTAAATAACACGAAAACAATTTTACCGTTTCGAATAATTGTTTGAACTAAACACTATAATAAAATCCAAAGCGCTGACGCTTCTAAATGTACTCCAATCAAGTCAAAACCTTCGACCCTCTATAAGCATTTGAAAAATAAGGACATACCAACATATCCGTGTAATGATACCGGAGTAATGATCACAGATACCATCTTAATGATAGAACCCGGTCACCCGTATCCATTATATCGGGCACTCAATGCGTAGCCGACCCGAAATTTGCCGCATTTATCTATTTTTAACCTTCCAAGTGTAAAAGTACCTTTTCTAGTGGTTTTCGTGATACAGATCTAAATAGTCTACTCGAGGGCTAATGTTATTGTTAAGATAACGGGCAATTGTTTGCAGTCATGTTTCTTACATTTAGATTAATATTAAAATGTTTTTTTTATAAACTTTTGGTTTAGAATGCTTGAAGTAACGCGTTTGCAAGAGGGTTACTGTCCAGCCCCATAGCAAGTCTACCGAACAATATATAACAATAAACCGACTATAGAAAAGATTTTCAATCGATATTATTTTAATTATTATAAATGCATACAAAAGTTGGCGTCCTTTTCCCGTAGGAGTAGGCAGAGATTACGACTTTCCACTTGCTACGATCCATACATATTTCTTTCGCTTCATCAACTCTCAGCGCATTCCTCATACATGCTCGGCGATTTCGGGTACTTTTGACCTGGCCCTTTATGAAAGGCATGTATGAAGTTAGTAATGAGAGTAGAGGCAGCGAAAAGCTGGGTTCGTAACAAGTGGAGATCTGTAATCTCTGCCTGTTTCATCGGGAAAATTGCTTGTTTATATGTATACATGTATAACATGAATGTACGTGTGTGTTAAATGGTAATGTGGTAGCCTTTGACACTAATACGTAAGGTCGTGTCATTACGCAGCCTTCTGAATTCAACTAATGTAACGGTAATGACCCCAGCCCAACCGATAGTGTCCGAAAGTACAATCGGACACGGAAACGACTTGATATTTATGAAACATTTTATTTGTGTACTTTTAATTTTATTTTTCTTGTGTTTTCTTAAGAACTAAAATCATTTTTAATAATAAGGCCATTCAAGCCTTATAAATTAAGAATTACCGTATGTTCTGCGTGAAACTAGTAGGTTAGTTTATTAATTTTCAGATAGTTCATATGTTGTGGTAATTCAATCATCAAAATTGTGTGGTTAGATTTGATAGGTCACGATCCCTATGAAAATAAATTTGCGTCATTTTAGTTGCTTAAAATGGGAGTAGTTGATTGGTGTGAACGTTAAAAAATAATAATTTGGGACCATAATAAATATAATAAATATCTTCAAACATTTCAAGTAGTTCGAATAGTTTTTTTGAATTCATTTGTGTTGAATGTACTAATTTTAGAGATAACCACGTTTGTATTAGTCTGCACTATTATATTTTCTCAAAAGTAATAACTGTTTTTATATACTCGTACATATATAGTTTTATGTTTTACGCCAGTAACTTTTCTCTTGTGTAAAAAATAGTTGTTTCCTTGTTTTTCTGTGCATTCACCTACCTATATCAACCGTAAATGCGAAATAAATAAATATCTTCATACATTCACACCTATCAACTAGCCCCATTTTAAGCAACTATGCTGCTTGTGTTACGGATATTAGATGAAGGATAAACAAATTTAATATATATAAATACATAAAAATATTCAGAAAATATACAATACAAATAAACATCCAAGACTGGAGAACAAATGCCTGTATTCATCACACAAACATTTGCCCCCACTGGGGATCGGACCCAGAACCTCTCGAGATGGCGACGCCTTGAGACCGGCGTACAGGCCACTCGACCACGGAGGTCATCATAAACCGCTTCAAAAATAAATTTAAAAGCTGTCCATCCTCTTTATTATTTCAATATACTTTTTTCAAAATTATAATTTAAGTGGCAGCCGTTAACAAGTAATATAATAATGATAATAATGTTAAACTGGGACATAAATATTTAAGTCTGTCGCCGTCGACTGTACAACAGGACCCCAGAGCCACATTATGCCACGATTGAATGCGTAGTGATGGCCAAATTTTGCGGTATACCGATTTTGTATTGAATGTGATATCGCACTATAGAGGGCCACTGAATAGGCTACTTTGAGTTACGTTTTCATAAAACTAGATTTTGATTCGTCATTTTAACGATGAATAGGATGGTTAATTTGCGTAAGGTAATGTTTAGTTTCTTGATTAAATATTTTTGTAAATTATAGGAAACTTACTTATATTGTAAAATATTTGATTGTTCAAAGCCCCCTATTCGTCATTGAGTCAGTTAAGCCAGGCCAGACTAAAACAACTCGACTCAATATTTTTAATATTACTAAATTTATGTAAACGACGTTATGAATGTGATTTTACTCATTGGATGAGGCACTTTCGATAACAGTTTGAAGTTTTAATTGCCTGGCCACCCTTAACGTATACAACCTATGCAGTTTGTAAACGTTAAGTGCAGTCGACAGTTTTAAAGGGCATTTTTACATGTTCAGTTGTGCTTTTGTGATACAAACTACTGAATAATGCGATAATATTCCAACAATAACCAATATTAATCAAACTACGTTACCACAAATACTCGTAGATTCAAAATAATGTTAGGTGTTTAAATAGCGTCAATCTTTGAACACAGCATTGATGTTTCGTTAAATGTACAAATTGCTAATAAGTAGATACAATATCATAATAATGTTAATTATCTAACAGCAAAATCATTTTAACCACATAATACTATTTCCGACTAATTGCTATTCATTCGGACTGCACTGACCGGCTATGACATACATTTTCAATTAATTTTCTATATGTAGCTGCAGTCGGTATCTACAGAATGCTTTGTTATTGAATGAATTCATCACACAAAACAAATACCTATTCTTTAGACATTCAAAATGATAGAACTCAGTATGCTCGTACGATGTGTTATTTTCAAATGTAAGGTTTTTGACTGTAAAATTCCCAGTCCAATCATTAAATTCAATCTAGTCATTTAAAAATACTCTTGTGGGGGTTATAAATTATTCATATCGTTCGTAAGTTACCAAAACGCCTAGTTCTCAGAAGAAAGGACAAAAATCAAATCTCTTAAAGTTGTACAGAAACCACATAAAATTTGGCTCACCATATCTTTGTTAGCCTTTTCTCATAAAAAAATCTATAAGGTCCAAGGTCCCGTTACATTCGCGGACAGACGCGTGACGATGTCACATACATGTAATAAAAAAATGCCAACTAAAGCTTACAGTCTTATTCATATTGTTAACAATGCCTCTTGATCCCCAGGTCCCGGGTTCTGGGGCCTGATCAACCCGCAGTGGAGCATGTGCAACAAGGGCCGGCGGCAGAGCCCCATCAACGTGGAGCCCGATAAGTTACTGTTCGACCCCTGGCTGAGGGACATACAGTTTGATAAACACAAGGTACGTACAGACCAAGATGTTTTAGTTTTAATAATTTGTCATTCTGAGGCTTTAGCAAAATATTTGCTGTTGTGTTTGAAACTATGGTATTATGTATTTGAGATTTAATTATATTGTATTAACATTTTTTTTATCTGGTCAAAATCGTTGTTAAAAATGTTGTTTTTTTGTTGGAGGTGTGAATGTCAGGGTCACAATACATTTTGAATGAAATCATTTAAAATATGTAATAATGGAAAAATCATCAGTTTGGTGACTTTTATCCAAATCCAACTTTTGTTTACATCTTTAATGTAATGTTATAATCACATACTAGCACACTTTTATTACTAAATAAAGGACCGGCACACGTGTTTCCTCTTTCCTACAGGATGTGTTCCTTCAAAAGAGGCGTAAAAAGGTATCTGATAAGCCAACAAGGAGGAGGTCGCTATCCTGCATCCTTTGGTGCTGCCCTAACGTCCTTCGCATATGGACTTATCTGATGCTTACTATGAAGTGGTCCAGTTGAGTCATTTGCTGGGCTGATTATAAAAAAAATCATTTTCCGTTAGAATAAACATACATAAATACAGATCATCACGCCTCTTTCTCCGAAGGGGTAGGCGGAGGTGTTTACACCCACTTTTCGCCGAATATATTAAACTTCCATGTACAGTCGCGGTCAGATGATGTTTACCACCCTAAGGCCCAATTGCACGATCTAGAGTTAGCGCCTAACCCAGAGTTTGCCCATATATATACCCCAGGGTTAGGTGCTAACTCTCGACCGCGCAAGTGGGCCTAAGTATCAAAATTGCTTGCATTATTGAAGTCAAAAAAGTCGACATCACGAAATGTCTATTAATTTCGTACTATTTCGTATCAATTTGATTGATCATAGATTATACCTATATTTTTTAATAACACGAGAATCCATCGACGACATTTAGACGTGTATCGATAACTTTTTAAAGAAAACTTTTCTTTAATATTTTAGTTTATTTAATTATAAATAATTTAAAAAAATAAAATTAAACAATCATTATTTTACTAAATAAAATTTTGTCATGTTATTTTTAAATTTTTTTATTATAATTTCACTTTTGTCCGAATGACGTTCAAACAATCATTTTTGATAACTGTGATTTCTTTGTTTGTCTTTTCCATACTTTATATTGTTCATTAATTTTCAAAGGGTAATAAGTAACTTGATGTTTTAGTCTTTATTGAAAAGAGTGATAAAGAATCTAATTTGAGAACTGATAAACATTTTCTGACCGCGACCGTACCTAACAGGTGGTGAGCCTCATGCAATGCACCGGGCACAATTTTAGGTAAGAGATATTTACAATCAACTGTCTGTACTGAAATTTATTCAATCTCAGTGGTGCAGGCGGTGGGATCGAACCCACGATTCCCGCGATCCCTCGAACGAGAAGTGCACCGTTCGTCCCGACTCGGCTACTGATATTAGTGTTTTTATTCTGTCTTAGCAATTTGTCCGTAACTATTTAGTTTTAGAACATTCTTATAAAATAATTGCCTCTTCTAAAATAGACCATATATTTGAGCTCGTATTATTTAATTTGATATTTTTTTGTAACTTTAATTGTGTTAAAATTAGACACAAAGAGATCTATTTTTAACTGCCTCCCGAATACATCATTTGATTTGCATTAACATAAAAACGATGAATAATTTTAATCAAGCGTGTTCACACACTTGCTAAAGCTTGTCTAATGATACATGCCAAATATTATTATCTCTGGACTTGTCGTTGTGAAGAAAACTGATAAAATGTTAGTATGTAAAATGCAGACATCCCCAAAATCTCCATACAAAACACCAATTTCATAGGTAAGGACTTAATAGCAGTCGCAAAAGCAAATTATCGCAGTAACAGCTCGCTGTAATCCTATGATAATGCTCGGTAAGCTGCATCGGTTGTAACAGCTCTGTTTTTACTCTATAACGGGTTGCGGCTTACAACATCTATAATCTATCTATACATATAATAAAACTGTAGAGGTCGAATGTTTGTACATAGAAAAAAAATGCTTAAAACAAAGTCTGGGGATGTAAAAAGAGGGAAAACACCAAAAAGTGTTTTTTTTTGTTTCTCTGTCTGTTTGTACGGGATACTCTCAGAAATGGCTGGACCGATTTCAATGAAATTTTGCATGGTGAAACTTAAATACCTGGTCAACATTTTAGATACTTTGTATTCCGGAAAATAAAAGGGTTCCCGTGGGGTAGTTAAAAAACCATATTAATCGCGGGCGAAGTCGCGGGCAACAGCTTGTACGAAATAAATGTATTCAAATATAATTTTGGTATCACTTTCCTACAGCAGACTGTTTATTTATAGTTATAATGATACTTATTTATATAAGTATGAATAAACAGTCTGTATTGGCTTTAATTAAAAAAAGTATAATGAAGTGTAAGGTTCATAGGTACATAATTCTATCTATACTGAAAGTTATACCTACCTAGTCTATTACAACATAAAAAAAATCTGTATCGTATTGTCGGTTCTCAATAATGATATTGAAGAAGTCGTCTACGGAAGCCTTTATTAGAGCAAAAACATAAAATAACATAAAATTTAAAAAAAAAAAAATTTACAAACGGAAAAGTTGGAGTTAAAATATTTTGGGGTGAACAAGGATGCCGTTTTTTTATTGAAATCAAACAAACCTTTTTGTATGTTATGATCACAATATCAATGGAATGTATGGGAGATATATCTTGTCGGAGATAGGTGTTGAAATAATATAAATGCATCAAAAGAGGCGTGAAAAAGCTTAGGGTGGCAAGGTGAATGTGGCTTTATAATTTGCTATAGCACCACCAAGGCATCAGTGTAGTTGGTGTATTTCGTGATGGCGAGTAGCTTCGCTCTTAACGCCTTAAGATAGAATCTAAAGTCGAATGATTTAGTCGCTTTCGTGAATTGCAATTTTTTTGTCGCAGGATGATAGATATATACGTAATATGTTTATATTCCTGTGAATATAATTAAATACCGGAACAAGGTTATACTATAGAGATTAATAACTATCTTACAAGGAATATCATTTTCTAAGCGACCCTTTTTCAATGCAGTTTTTTTTTTACATACGACAGGTAAGCTCTTGACCTTCATCTCACCTGATGGTAAGTGACGAGAAGGTCGAAGGTGGAAGCGAGCTTCTCCTGTAAACCTCAACAACTAAGGAACTCACTGTAGATTGTGTAGACTGTAGATATGTGTTATAATGTGGTCAATAAAATTATTATACTGATTATACTGATTGACCCGCATTACGCTCCTACAATTATGTCACTAAACTTAATTTAATAATTATACTTAAAACACTAAACATGTACTGTATTATAACTGTTTTATAATTATGTTCTATATCACGGTTATAACTATCTTACTACGACATCTAAGAATATCATTCTTACTTCCATTCTTAGGTTAGGTTTAAAGAACGTTTATTTGACGACCTCCGTGGTCGAGTGGTCTGAACGCTGGTCTCAAGGCGTCACCATCTCGAGAGTCCTGGGTTCGATCCCCAGTGAAGGCAAGTGTTTGGGTAATGCATTTTCAGACATTTTTTCTCCAGTCCTGTATGTTTATATATATTTATATATATTCAGGATATTTATGTGTATTTATCTATTAAATATATTTGTCTATCATCTAGTATCCGTAACACAAGCAGCATTGAGTTATGGGACTAAGTAGTTGATAGGTGTGAATTTCTGAGGATATTTATTTATTTATATTTCTCATTAAAAACATAGCAGTCACTTCCGTGAGAAATTATTGAATAAATGTAGGTTTATTTGTTTTTTTTTGTCCAGTACTTGAGTGTTACGAATAGTCCTTCAAGTCAAGGTCATGTATAGGTACTTACTTGTATCTATATGGAATTTTAAATAACACAACGCACGTTATTTAATAAACATGCACTGGTCATATTAATACTATTACGTACTAGACGTCTACGTGTAGAAGGATGCGCGGACAGTGGACGACTGTTTGTATGGCCATAGGCCATGATGGAGTCATCTGTCCGATTGTTTATAAAAAAGCGTACAGATTGAAATCCATACCCGACTGTAACTATGAAATCAATTTATCTAAAACAATTCTAAAAACCGAAAGCAGTAAATCATTCGTAAATTTTATAAAAACAATAATTAACCTCAAACAATTCAACAACACAAACATTTAAAAATAAACGGTAAACTATTCCTATTAACTAACATAAAGGGACATAACAATAATCATTCATTAATTAATTTGATTGCAATTTTCAAAGACTAATATTATCAAAAACAATATAAAAAAAATAAGCATAATAAATAATTCTACACAAATCACGCTAATATAGTCTGGGCGTGAGCCGATAGCGCCCAACTATTGATAGCTTCTAACAAAAGCTGGCACTTAAAAAAAATGAAATCAGAATGTATGTTCCGCCGTATATAGTCCAGTTAAAGAATTTAAAAGTAACATTAAATCCTACACACAAAATTTCTTTTTCTGAGCATTATTGCGTCAGCCTTGTAGATTTTAATGTTTTTATGATAGACGTGATATAAGTTTAAAACCTTTTTTTTTAAATAAGCTCCAATAAAGTTTTGGGGAAAACTAAAAAAATATTATTGCATTCTTATTTCTAATCAATAATTAAAATAAATTTCATTGTAGGAATTAGTGTGATTTTTTCGAATTTCCTTGCCTAGACTAATAGCAGAAAACATCTTAGAACCCACTCATGGTCTCGAATAGCCTCAAAAGGCACTCCTGGACTAATGAATATTGTAAACTGCGTCGGCCATGCAGAATTATTCATTTAGTCTGAATTACGGTAGGTAATACAATGCTAATGTATGCGCGATAGGCTATCGCAGCCAGAGCTGTTTTTGCACTGCAACGGCCATTTTAGTTTTTACAGTGTTGTAAGTCGTGTGTGATAAACGCGGACATGTTTTCAAGAGCTTTCGCCCTATAACTTATACATAGAATATTTGGTTTAGTGTTTACTAAATCTAATAAGCAGTAATTCTATTACGTTTATAGATATTTTATTCTCACAAAAACATAAATAGTTCACTTAAAATGAAATAGGTATATAGTTATAATATTATGAAATATATAAGTATATATGTCACCGTAAAATTGTAAATAACGTTAGTTTATAATCTATCTCGCGAGATTGTAAACTGACGAAGGATTGTGAACCGTAGCATGCTGCTTACAATTTAACGTATTATTATTCGTCAGATTGTAATCTATCGAAGTGAAACTGTTAAATTGTCAACTGTCCGAAGGCTGTCCCTGAGTGGTCGGCTTTATAGCAGAGCGTTCTATGTTCATAAAGTTATGAATAAAACACAGTTGTCGCAAAAATGGTTTTTATGGGTCATAAACAGGTTCGGTTCTCAGTCTTTCGACAGTTTACAATCTCGCGAGATAGATTATAATCAGACGTTTTTTACAATTTAACGGTGACATATATATATATTTTACTTATGAGGCGAATTTAATATAAGTACATATACTTAGGATGTGTTTTATAAGTTTGTTTTTGTACGTAGTTTAACAACAGTGTTCCCTCGAATATTAACGATTCTATTAATATTATTGACGCGAAGATTTTTTTTTATTAAGAGTGGAACACTTGATTTCATCCAAAAAGCATTTTGCCAATTTAAAAAGTTTTATTGAGCGTCACAAACTAGATAGCCAAACAACCAAAAGCATCCAATAGCTTATAGCGGCGACGGCTCACCACCTGTCACGCTGAGTGCAGTCACTGCTCGGTGAAGCGCGGACTATGGCAGTGGACTGCTTTTGCGGTGCTTTTGCCTAGTCTCTGTCTAACACTTATGGGATAATTATCCTGATTATCACCCCGTTACCTCCTTTCTAGTCTATATAAATTCAAAAAAGTATTTAAAAAAGGTGTAAACACCCACACTTCGCCTCATGTGATAACACATACCTCCATATACTTTCTCTTTCATATTATAATATATTAAGCGACTCGCATATTCAAATACAACAACTATAATAATAGCTATTTGTATCTAAAACTCACTCGTACGAAATGGAAGGCGAAGTAGACGAATAAAACCTACCCTCTAAACTTGGCCGCTAACGTAAAACTCATGTTAAAAAATTTAACCTTTCAGTAATCTATCCACGAAATATTCGGTGTTTTCATCACTTCACTTCTCAGAGTAAACAGAACTGGAGTAGCCATTAGTCAATTTCTCAAACATTTCTTGCGGGGGGTGAGGTTACCACTACACTCAAAGCCAGCCGTTTTTACAAATGCACACATGCATAATTCGACACACAAATTTAAATTTCACGCACACACGCTTAAAATAGTCACGTGGGGTGTGCGTTTTGACAACGTCACAGCCGCACTCCCCACGAGACTAGCGTTCGAAATTTGAAATCGTAGAATTCTAAAACATGAAATAATGAAGTAAATAATCATGAAATCTTAAAAATTATAATTACAAATAAAAGGTGACACCATCTTTTAGCATACTAGATGTTATCTATTTATTTTTACAACAAAAAACAGCACAGGCAGGCATTTTTGCGGGAGCTCTGTTCGCCGCAACGTTTACAATGTTATGGCTGTCAAAATGGCGGCTCAACTAGTTTTATTAAACGTGCAAGCATCCGATGCTTGTGCATTTGGCAGAGGGGAATGTTAGACAAAGGCTACTCCAGTTCTGTTTACTCTGAGCTTCACTTATATAATAAACTGGTTTAGAACTTCACAAGGGCGCGCCACACCCCGCACTTTATCTTTTTCAGGTCAAAGCTATAAAATTTTTAGATATTCTTTTAAAGGTTTTAACTACATTTAAACTCTTATTAATAGACCTTTGTCGGTAATTTCCATCCAAATATATGCCTTAGCTTTTATTCAACGCAGCTTCCAATCTGCATGTTAAAAAACAGATTCTTAACAAGCAGATTGGCTTCTTGGTGGCAGGTGCCATAGAGGCACGAAAACTTGATGTCTATAATTGCATCTGCCTGTATGTCTCACAGAAATTCTGTTATTAATTCATGTCTAAATGTAGTAGCGTGGTTGCGGTAATGTGGTGCGTGTGGTAGCGGCTTATTAAAAGAATACTACCTACTCATCTCTTCCCTTGGGTGTTGTAAAAGGCGACTAATGGACTTAGAACTGCACAACATCCAATAGCTTAAAGCGGCGATGGGCTCACCATCTGTCACGCTGAGTGCAGTCACTACTTGGTAAAACGCGGACTATAGCAATATTTTCTTAAATTACGTAGTTTTAAATGTAGCTTTGGCAGCACATCTTCGGGAGTCGAAAGAAGATAGCAGATAGAGGACTGAAAGCACACACACTTAAAAACTGGTGGTTGGAGTACAATGGTAACCTAGACAAAAAATTTTATGATTGGCTATTTAAAAAAGTGGCTCATGAGTTTCTTGCCGGGTTCTTCTCGTGAAAAGCCTTACTCTCGGAATCCAGCCGCTTGTATCGATTACAACCACAGTCAACGAAGTACCTGTACTGTCCTGTGGATGTACTTGTTGCAAGCGCTCGCGGTAATGAAGTTTAATACAATGGTTTAATTTAATACTGTAATTTTAAAATAATTTATAATAAACTATTTATTTGTAAAATGCATAATATTGTAAAATGTTGACGATTTTAAGTGCCGAACTTGGCCTATGAAATAAAATTATTTTTGATTTTGATTTGATTTTTTTACACAGTTATCAGACTCCTTGGCCACATTGTTATTTGATTTATTTCATTTTTCCTTTAGTTTAGTAACTTACGGTTAACACAAAAAATAGCATACAATAGCAGCTAATAGCCAAGCTAATGTCAAGTCTCCACGAAAAGGGTTCGAGTAGTGAAACAACATTTTAAATGCCAGTTTTTTACTGAACAACTAAATAAATCTTTAGTTTGAAATAACAAGTCATATCTAGCAACTTTAGACCCGGTTCCACAGTTCGCGTGTCAACAGACAATATGTCATCTCTGCTCAAAGCATAGTAAGTTTCTAGTCTCTAATCAAGGCGCGCCCATTGATTGATAGAATCTGCCCCACTGTGCGGTCGTTAGTCCTATCATTGCTATTACGAATTTCCAAACTAAAATTTCTATTAATGATCTTCGTGAAGTGAAAAAAGTAGACAACGCCCTCTTTTATCGGCGAGTCCATCGCAATTGACTTCGTTGTTTTGGCTCTTTAATTAAGGAAATGGATTGCTCTAACAATGTAAAATTATATGTTATTGGATATCACTTCTAACGGATTTGTAGGTATGTGTCTACGGCATTTATGACTACTTCAGAAGGATATTAAACAATGTATTTATCGCTTCGGTACGAACTGAAGCTGAAGATTCAGTAAATTTTTGTGAAACAATGAAAATTTGAAAAAAATCTCAAAAGAAACATACGCAGCTGTCTCTCTCTACTAAATATTGTTTGACATCTAATAAAATCAGTGGTCGTGTTTGTCTTTCCAATAAAGTTCCTTAAATACCGAAGAGGTTTAATAACTCAAGAATTATAATCTTTACGACTCTTTCACTCACACTTAATATTGTTCACAGGTCAGCGGAGTCCTACAAAACACAGGACAGTCTCTGGTGTTCAGAGTCGAGAAGGACTCGAAGCACCAAGTCAACATCAGTGGCGGCCCGTTGTCCTACAGATACCAGTTTGAAGAGATATACTTCCACTATGGTATGGGGGACAACAGAGGATCTGAACACCAGATTGATCATCACACGTTCCCTGGAGAGGTAATTTTTTGGTTATATATTTTTTTGGTTTTGGTTTGGTGGTTTTTTGGTTAGTTGTAAGACTTGTTCACAAGCAGTCTACCCACATGATGGTAATCATCAATAAACTAACTTTTAACGATACCGTAAAAGCTCGAACGACTGTTTAAATCCTAAGATTTTCCAGTCATACTTAAGATTTACCCATTCTTGATGGTAAATGTCCAAATAGGTTTGCGATTCGAACTTTTACCACCATTCACTTGGTAAATGTTTACATTAAAGGCACGGAGAATAAAAAAAAAATCATGGCAAATCTAGGAACAGCATTCTAATAGATATAAGTTACGTTTATTTTTTTATGACTCTAACAATATTTGTGATAGACACAAACGCTATTAAAGCTGTGTCTTAAAGCCTCGGCCAGACAGACGCGGTGGCGGTGGCGGTCAGTTGCATAGTATGGATGTCTGAACATCAATTCACACAGGCGCGGCCTGCGTCGCGGCCATGAGGCGGTCGGCCGCGGCCGCTTGTCACTTTGACATCCATGTATGACAAAGTACTGTACTTACTACTTTTCGTTTCTAAGCTCGGCGATCGCACTAGGGTTATCAATTTTCGCCCAGTTATATAGAACTACTCTTTAGAATGAAACAGCAAGAACATAAATTGAAAACATGAATAGATAATTAATTAAACATTACAATTTTATTACAATCCTTTTTAACATGCAGAGAGTCATGGAATCTTGCAACTTAACTTTGAACAATATTATGTTGTTCAAACCATTGCCGATTTGCTAATTAAATACAATAATTAAGTAACTAAGGCCCACTTGCAGGAATTCTAATCGAGATTTTAAACTGGATTTTATCAGTTTTTGACATTTTTACTATGGCTCTTATGTCAAAAAATGACTAAATCGAGGTTTAAAATATCCTGTAAGTGGCCCTAAAGGTCTACCAGAATCTCATGACATTTTAAAAAAACATAAAATTATTATTTTCATTAAGCCACCCCAACTGTATACTCTTTGGTCATCTATCAAGTGACTTATCAAACGTTGTTTACATTTTGTTTTTGCCTGAAAAAAATTTTGTTGTGATATTATGAAAAAAATGCCAATCTGTCTCGTAGAGTAACAGAAAATCTCGTAATTGTACCAGATTTGGCAACCCTGGCCGCGCGGCCTTACCGCGCCTGTGTGACCTGGTGTGGCGGTGGAGGTGGCGGTGGCGGCCTGCGTGCGATAGACCGCCACCGCCACCGCCTCTGTCTGGCCAAGGCCTAATTGAGTCATAAAAAAAACTGTAAAGGAGTTTGTATGCAAACCAGCGACCTCATATGCAAACTAACTACTTTCTTTGTAAGATTTGTACTAGATGGCGCTGAAGTCTAGTTGCATCGTGCTATCGTTTGCTCCCACTGATTTCATGGGGACAATTTTTTTATTTTTATTTCCTGTATACAATATATGATACGCAGTACAAGTATTTATTGCATCTCACATAACAATAACAATACCCATAACCTAATATCTTATCTATTATCAGATTAATCCTCCATAAGATTAATTAGCTGACGACGCCTACGCCGACGCCGATTACTGGAAAACGCGACGGGGTCTGACGAACATACACTGTTTTTTTTTCTATGCTCTCTATTATCTTTTCCAAAGACAAGATTTTTTTTTATACCCCAATTCTAAGCGCGTGTAGCAGCGTTTGCCAAAGTACCTTAACATATATTTGTACGAGTATCAAAGGCAGAGGTGTCATTACTTACATTTCCTTCCAGTAACGAGGGGGTTAAATCCCTATGTAACAGGGAGTGACCCGGTTGGGGATTTGGCACAGTGTATGGTAAGCGATATTCACAACAAACCGAACAAAATTAATCATGTTTTTCTAATATGTATAAATAAATATTAAAATAAAATAAAAAAAGACGTGTGGCACTCGGGGACTGCCGCGGTAAAGCTATTGCATAGCATTTTGTATCAACTTATGCAATTATAATCTTATTTATTTATTTTATTCATGCAGTATTTCTTTTTCTTTGATATTAATTCAAGTTACACTTTTTGAGCGTGGTGACCGATAAGAAAACAAATTATATAAACTGTTGGTAGTTTACATATACATTATTTCGTTCGGATCACTTATAAGTAAATTAAATCATAAAATAATTATCTAAAATAAATGTTAATAAACTAATTAATAAAATAACAAAACTCATAATAAACAATGTGTAATAGTTAGCTTATAAATAAAACCAAAGTGGCGTCTTTGTTCAAATTAGTTCTTTGTTGTATCACTAGATGGCGCCACCTATCCTTTAAAACGCACTATTGTTTACTCTCATAGACTTATATGGTCAAACCGATGTTAATTAAAATTCGTGCATCTTGGAAACTCGGTCGAGTTATTATGCTGCCCAAGCCCGGGAAGAACGTCCTGAAGCCCGAGAGTTATCGCCTCATCACGCTGCTGTCGACTATCTCGAAAGTCTTCGAGAAGCTTCTACTGCTGCATCTGGAACCCCACATCAAGCCACGCGACGAACAGCACGGCTTCCGTGTCGAGCACTCCACGACGCATCAGCTCACGAGAGTACTGCACCATCTCACGGTAGCCCTCAACAAGAGAGAGCACGCCGTTGCAGTACTTCTCGACATGGAGAAAGCGTTCGACCGCGTCTGGCACGCCGGTTTGGTCTACAAGCTGTCCACGTCCACTACTCCTCGGCGGATAGTAAAGACAGTGGCCTCTTTTCTGCAGGACAGGCGCTTTCACGTCACAGTGGACGGTGTCCTGTCCCCGGAACGACCAGCCCTCGCAGGCGTACCCCAAGGGAGCTGCCTCTCGCCAGTGCTATACAGCCGCTACACCAACGACATCCCAGCGCCCAAGGATGCTATCCTAGCGCTGTATGCAGACGACGCCGCCTACATCTCGACCTCGCTATCCGCCGCACACGCGGCGGTTAAGATGCAGCGCGTGCTCGATGCCCTACCTCCCTGGCTGAAAGACTGGAGACTGTCGGTCAACGTGACGAAGACCCAGGCAATCGTCGTGGGAACCGGCCTGAAACTCCCGAAGCCACTAACACTGCTCGGATGCCCCATCAACTGGTCCCCAACGGCGAAGTACCTTGGAGTCACCATCGACCGTCGCCTCACGATGACCCCACACGTGAAGAACGTGGTTGGCCAATCGCGAACCGCTTGAGCTCTCCTGCGCCCTGTACTGTCGTCCCACCTCCCGCTGCGCGCGAAGCTGGGTGTCTACAAGGCGTACATCCGCAGCCGCCTCACGTATGCCTCTCCAGCGTGGTATGCGTTGACGTTGGAAAACCTTCGTACACGGTTGCGTGCGCAGCAGTCGCTCGCCCTACGCACCGTAGTAGACGTCCTTCGCTACATGAGGAACGACAGGATCTCTAGGGATCTGCGCATGGAGAGTCTCGACGACTTCATCGGTCGCCTGAGCGCCAACATGTTCGCCCGTGCTGCTGGATCATCCCACCAGCACCTCAGGGATCTCGCGCCATACCATCGGCGCCCCCCAGATAGACTGCTGCCGCGGGACCTAGTCCCCGCCGCAGCTCCACAGGACCAAGACCACCTCGTCGGTACCGGCTGATGGGCGTTTGCTGGGAGCTATCTCTCAGCAAACTCGACCTCGCCGCTACCCTCCGAGATCCACCTTGCAATGACCAAGCCGCCTCTAGCTCGTAGACCGCTCACTGGACCTCCCCCCTACCGGGGGGCCCTGCCAGCTGGGGTCAGGTCTCGCTCGCGGCGTGAAGACACCCGGATTTGACACCCGGACATGACACCACGTGGCCTAAGCCACCACCTATTGACCCGCCTGTCTCTGCAGGCGGCGTTGACATTCAGTGAAACGGGCCAGCGCCCGCAACACTTTCCCCCCGGATCCCCTAGGGGACCCGTGAGAAGACCTCGAGCTGCTAAAATTTGTATTCGCCTTGGACAACTCACAATACATTTAGGAACTATATAAGTTGAGGACACCCATAAAATTGTGCCTATTACAAATTAGCAGCTCGAAGTTCAGTGCCATTATCGAGTTTCGCTATCGGCCTCCGGAGAAATAACTTTCTGCCCGCCCCGAGAAATAACTTTCCGCCCGCCCTCGGTTACAGAAATAAATTTTATGCTACGTTCCACTTGATCAGGTAAGTTTTCACACTGTCATTAGTCTTTGGAAAATAGAAATGGACTATGAAAAATTAATTAGCCAAGCGAAAAGTTTTCTGGCGAAGTATCTAGTCCTTTTGGTGAGCGAATTTTGTGTTGTCTTACTATATTATTAGCATAATATTATTTATCACGAATTAATATAGATAATAATTAAAATCATTCTGATCTTTATAACGAGTCTATCTCATTCTATGACATACTCAATATGTTTACTTAATCACCCACACAGCATCTCAATCAAAATTTTATTGCTTATAAGATTAAGTTAGTTTTAGTGATCTACGTGGGTAATACTGGGTGAATCATAATACTCGTAGGTTTATGAACTGGCTGTTTGCAATAAAAAAAAGCTTGTGTTTTAAAAATTGAAGTCGAACTGGCCGCTTGTAAGCAATTTAATAAAAAGATGTCAATATAGTTACTTTTGACAGTAAATTATTCTTATTAGAAGGAAATAAAGATTTACCGTTGAGTATACATATTTTTGGACTCGACTGTACCTATGTATTTCATGTTCGAAGAGTGCAGGCCAGATGCTCTGAGACAAACAAAATTATTTCCTATTAACTGTTGTCCGTGACTTTTTCCGCGGTTATTATGGTTTTTTAACTATGCCACGGGAACCCTATAATTTTCTGTCGTTTTTACCGTTAGAAGATAAATATAACTATAAAAAAGTTCATATGTTCCGAATTCATATTAGTTCCTCATCAAACCACTATTTTTATAAATCGTTCGATTAATTGCTGCACTCACAAACAACTTAAAAAGCCATAATCGATGGAATATGGCTCACATGTCTCATGTGTGTTTGAGTCTCATGCCATGGTTTTCGTATCATCATACGAAAATACAAATTGAGAAAGATTGAGAACAAATACAGATATAAAAATTTGTAACTAGAATTTTTCATTTTCAAAATTTCAATCTTTATTCAAAATTTCAGAATTTTCGCCACGAATTCCGATCAACCATGGCATGAGACTCAAAGTCAAATACTCAATCGATTTCAATTAGCGATATTCGAGACAGCCCTCGATCACAAAAGTTCGATAAATACGCCAATTAACGGAGTGGTGTTAAATATCTATACCGTTTGAACATTCGTTAACGAGGTGGGTCCAATCAGTGAATTATTTCAAGCTGCGGTGCCGGGCCGGCTTTTGGTTGGCTTAGCTGAAATATTGGACATCTTATTCTGAAGTTATATAAGGTTCAAATATTATTTCCATTTTGTACTGTTAGGGACAGGAGATTGAAAACTCGAAAAATAACCTACCTACAATTGTATACGTAGAAATAGAACAGCAGGAACCTACAAGGGTCGGTTTCGATCCGTCATCAGGTTGACCAGTAGGTTAAAATATGGACTAATGGCGAAAATGTATGATGTGATATGACAGCTTGTCCAATAGTCGAATTTTCAATTATAACTAAAGTTAAATAATCATAGACAATTTAACACGACGTTGGGATTAGTAAAATGGCGGCTGGCGGCATAGATAATGTATATTGCTTCGAATTTTTATCGCAAATTTAACAATTTGTCATTTTGGCGTTGCGATTGACGCTCGCTGTTGGTCCAATTTTAAATATTTAGGTAACTATTACTACGGATCAAACTGACCCTAAAACAAAAATAGATAACCAAATATCCACCAAAACACTAATATAAAAAAAAAATTATAGGTCTGAATGTGAAAAAAAGCTCCATGACAATTTTTTAATTACCTGTAAATAAATATGTTCTTGCATCTAATTATCACTCATATCATATATCTCTGATTAGCAAATACATTGTAAAATTTTCAAAAATGTTCATCTTCAGATCTTTTAATACTTTACTTGTAACAATATTAAGTGCATTGCTTCCATTTTTTTCCAAATGAGAACTTCCATGACCGCTTTTGCTAACACTGATCATTGCCTAAACACTTGAACTTACTTTTAATTTCAAAAAGCTCTTGTTTCTTTCTTACCTTTACTGTACATGCTGTGTTTTGGTTAGAAGGGTCACTAGTAATGAAATTACTGGGTACTAGAACTTTAGATTAAGATGATGAAGGGGTCTATCCACGTGAAACGTCCCTTACATCAGAGACAATATCGGCAATGGGGATAAATCGGCTACTCTACACACTAAAAATCGTAACGATTTGCCTACACACGGGCGATCTAGGAGGCGATTTAGGGCGCTCCCCAGCACTGTCCCGATATGGCCTCGAACGGGACGAGACGACCGCATTAGTAATGACAGTCATAAGTATGACAAGTGTCATGGGTATATATGAAGTTAATCCAAACTAATACTATGCGAAAGTAACTCTGTGTGCCTGTTTCGTTTTCACGTCAAAATACTGTTTTACAATTTACCAATTTAACCGAAATTTGGTACACAGATAGTGTAGAGCCTGAGAAAGGACAAAGGTTACCTTTTATCCCAAAATTCCCATGGGAACGGGTGCCATGCGGATGTATGTTAAAACATTTAAATAGCGCCTCGCAGAATAATGAAGGGCAAATTTACGCCACTATGAACAATGCTTCTAATAATGGAGTAGGAGTAAATTGTCAATTCCACCAATCGAGGCAACTGATCCAATTTGAAAAAATCTTTCAGTGTTGAATAGCCTTTATATGGAGGAAGGCTATAGGCTACATACCATCACACTATCTCAAAGTAACTATTCTATGCGGACGAAGTCGCGGGCAAAAGCTACTAATTAGCGATATATATAATATATATTAGATCGTAACAAGATCGCAACAAGTGAAGATCTGTAATCTCTGCCTACCCCATTGGGACGAGCAGATAAAATGCTTACAAGTATAAGAGACGTTCCATAGCTACGCTGGCTGCCAGCACCGTCCAAGCACGCGCTTGCAATTACACGAGATAGTTACATCGTTTCATTTCCACACGCGCGCGCTTATACTTCAAAATGTGTTAAAATCTCTGTGTGCTGGTGGCCAGAGCACACTAACATGTATTTTTGGCAGCTGTAACCATTTAAGTACCGTCCTTGTCCCATGTTGGCCCGGGACACAAAAACAATGTACCAACTGCTTTTCTTGCCTAGCATATCGTAAAAGGCGACTAAGGGCGTATTGGGTACTGGGTCTGTGATTGTGTAGGCGATGAGCTAGCCATTTGTTACTACACTTTCAGGATTTTTCATCTGACCAAACACAATTTTTGTATGGCTAAATTTGGTCTTAAGGAACACAGTGCTCCTTGGATTCTACCTACCCCTTCGGGGATCACAGGCGTGATTGTATGTATGTATGTATGTAACCTTATACCATCATTGGACAGACTGCTTGTTTGCAGAAAGAACAGAATATCAGTTCTCCTGCTATTTTATTGTCTCCAAGTATCAGTTTAATAATTATAAATATTGTCATCAGATTCAGCTCTACGGGTTCAACAAGGAGTTGTATCATAACATGTCGGAAGCACAACACAAGTCGCAGGGAGTGGTCGGAATATCTCTCATGGTTCAAGTAAGACAGTGTCAAAAATAATTCATGTTTTATTCTTACAAAATTATAGCGGCCATCTCTGGGCGAAGCATAATTATTACTTCTATGAGTCTACGTCAAAATTCCTATTTAAGTGACAACCGGCTTGTAGTTCTAAAAAACTTAATAATCAGTTTTTTTAGAAGAATAATCTGATTCTGGTTAAAATTACATACTTTCATCCCTCACCACCCCATTTTTTAATTGTAATACATAGTTTACTGCTGATCAATAAAAATTTACAAAACAATATTAATTCTCTTTGCAATATTTAAATTGCAGCAGAATAAAATTTGTGTGAACCGAGAATTTTTGCGGTGAAACAAGCCAACGCCGTGGATAAATCCTGTCATTCGTTACGTAAAATGTGAAATATTAAAATATTTAAAGATAAAATTAAATTCAAGCTTAATTATTAATTTTGAATATAATTTGATAGTTTTGCGATAATGACACAATGCACGGATTCATTTCGTTTCACATTTCGTACGAAAAACATTCTCAAATAGCCCGCGGGAGATAAGAGTTTATTAGCATGCTAATAATAGACCTTATTTCATATATTGAGATTAAAGGGCTTTAATAGAGCATCTCAATAAAAAATAAATAGGACTTTAACATAAATATTAGTAATATTGAATAGTGCAAGCTACGGAAGGAGAAAAATCACCATATTTTCTTATTTAAATTTTCATTGTGTGATCATCAAATAAAAGCATTCATTTTAGCCAACATGACTGACAAATACAGTTTTTGTTTTTATCCAGATTGGAGAGCCAACGAATAAAGAGCTAAGGCTAATTACCAGTGCCTTTAACAAAGTTATGTATAGAGGTAAGCTCATATTTAAAAATACTATAAGTAGCGGCATATAACTTTGGTGATGATAGCAATTCAGCGATCAGTATTTCATCTCATTCGTAATCGGCGGCTGCCGATTGGCTCTCCAGTCGTATTCTGTCCTCCTCATTGGTGCCACGTCAGTACCTACTCAACACCAAAGATAAATGCCGCTATGTGGTAGGACCTGGAATGAGCGGATGACCAGGAAGGCGATGAATTGAGTGTATGAGGAATTGAATACTGAGTTTTAGATAAAGGATGAGATAATAAAGAAGGAATGTATATTAATTGTAATTCTTTTCAACAGGGAGTTCGTACCCAATCAAACACCTACCGCTCAGTTCCCTACTGCCCAACACGCAGCAGTATCTGACCTACGAAGGGTCTACCACCCACCCCGGATGCTGGGAGACCGCCGTCTGGATTATCTTTAACAAGCCCATTTATATTTCTAAGCAAGAGGTACGCTCTTGTTATTGAACATTTTTTAAATGTTCATATAAAATTAGTAAATAGTCTCTATCTTTCACCCCATGACTCATTGCCTCTCACTTCCGCGCGGACGTAGAAGCGAGAGGCAATGACGCTTTTTGTCTCCGGGGCCATTTCTCTCCGGCCCGTTCTAGGCCTTCTGATCCATATGTCTACTATTTTACAACTATGGCAATATAATGAATAGTGTCTCAATTGCTTTGACATTTCGTAGTCTAATAATTAATTTGCTTTAGCTTTAAACTAAGGCAGCGATAACCGAGTTGGGACGGACGAGGCACTACTCGTTCGAGAGGCCGCGGGAAATGCGGGTTCGGTCCCACCGTCTGTACCCCTGAGTTTGAATAAAGCTTATGTACAGTTCCTTATGCAGTCAACTCCAAAAATATGTAACCACTTTTGTCAGTAAATGTCTCATAATAGAAGAAAATAAAGATTTTCATCTCTAAAATGTGTATAAATATTTTTGTACTCGACTGTACCACCGAGGCACTATTGCCGGCTTGTCAACTAGCTGAAATTGCTTATGCTTAAATTTTACTGTTCATTAAAATATAAAATAATAAAGTGACTATATGGTTGTGCAAAAAATATTTTGAACCTTTCGCTAATAATATCATGGCTCATTTTGCCTTAGATGTACGCGCTTCGACAGCTGATGCAAGGCTCCCAACTGACCCCGAAGGCTCCGTTGGGCAACAACGCGAGAACCGTGCAGCCCCTACACCACCGCACTGTCAGAACTAACATCAACTTCAACAAGCAGGGGACTCAGGTTTGTTATACATATGAAAGAAAGAAGAAGATAGAAACAATGAAAAAAGAGAGAAAAATACGTTTATTTCCAAAACAATAACATGGATAGGTGCATAATTTATTATTTATTTTTATTTTATTTATATTTGGAAAACAAACAATACAATTAACAAAACCATATGTATCACAAAAATTACGCATAGATCAGTGAAGTTTCCACTACTAGTTAATACAATATATTGAAACAAAAAAAAGATGACTCCCAGACTTTTTTTTTGTTACTGACAAACTCACAACACACTACAAATTAAAAAATCCTAATCCTACAAGTTTTGTACATCATCATTAGCTGATCTCAGTGCAACACGAATCTTAGTTCTTAAATTTCCAACATTACAATTGAATACATCTATACCATTTAAAAACCTTTGTACATATTACAACATCTGAACAAAAATGTATTTCTGGCATATCTAGTGTTAGTAATGACAATGATTTTGAAGTCTCACAATTGCTTTGGAATGCTTCAGATGGAAGTTCGCATTAAGAATGCAGTGAATCTTAATGCGAACCTAACTACCCGATGTCAAATCGTTCCTAGTTGTATTTTAGCAATCTTAGTGACGGCTTCACAGCGGTAGACGAATTGGGACGGATGGGCCAGTCTCGTTGGAGAGGCCGCGGGACTCGCAGGTTCAATCCCACCGCCTGTACCACTGATTTTGAGATAAAACTTACGTATATTTGATTGTGAATATCGCTTTGCTTGTGCTCGCCGTCTGTTACATGGAGACCCTAACAAATCTGGCGAATTGTGGGTGTACACCTGAACACCTGCCTACCCCTTCGGGGACAGGGGCGTCATGATATGTTATGTTTAGATAGTGCCAACTTCACTGCTTCCCGATAGCCACTATCCATCAGGCAGATTCTAAAAACGAAGGGAAATAATAATTATTATAATGACAGGAGAACAAATAATAAGTAACTGATGGTCCCTTGTGATAATTCGCCTTACAGGTACTTTTGTCACACATGTCATAGAAAAATGTAAATATAGGCCTACTAAAATATTAATATTGGGTCCTTACCTATGAAATTGGTGTTTTTATTCTGTCTTAGTATTTTGTCTGTAACTATTAAGGTTCAGAGTATTCCTAAAAAATAATAACCTCGTCTAAAAATAGACTATATTTTTGAGCTCTTTTGATTTGTTTTGATAATTTGTTGTAAGTTTAATTGTGTTAAAATTGGACACGGAGACAACTCTTTTTAAGTGCCTCCCGAATACATCATTTTATTTGCATTCACTTAAAAACGATAAATAATTTTTATGAAGTGTGATATTACACATATTACTAAAGCTTGTCTAATGATAGATGCCAAATATTATTATCTTTGGATTTGTCGGTGTGAAGAAAACTGAAAAAATTTTAGTATGGAAAATGCAGAATTCTCCAAAATCTCCATACAAAACACCAATTTCATAGGTAAGGACCTAATATATTAACAAAACCAGAACAATGTGGCCATACCTTATTACCTATGTAGTACCAGTTAATACCACTATGTTATGAATGCTGAGTCAATATATTGAAGCTCTGGTGTGGTTAAGCCAATGTCCTGAACTGCAGGTGATTAGTTTGGCATTGTCACTGGACCAATTACATAGATCTATGTTAGTCTGGCTATGGCTAAATATACGTTACAATTGAAATTCCTACCTATGTTATTGGTTATTGTGAAGTATGCTTAATCTGGTCTGTAACAACTCTTTTGCCTTAACGAACATAAAGTTTCGAAACAATGAAATATGTTTTAAGGTTAAAGTATTAAGCTGACTACAGGTAATAATCAGTCATCTATAACCAAGATATGGCCAACCACCACACTGGCCCAATGACCCGCATTGGGCCAGTGGTGGGTAGAAACAGTTGCAATATCGACCAGGACCAACGGCTTAACGTGAACTTGAGACCATAAAGTTTTAGTCACCCATCCGCGGCTCGACCATGGCGAAGGTAGGTTTGTTTTCAATCGAAAGCCAAAGCGTACCTACTAACCTCTACGCCGAGCACCTCCAAGATACTTTTATTAATTAAAATTTTAAAGTTATGTGGGTATTACCTAACTTTACTTTTATTTATTATTTAATATATAAATAGATAAATTTCCATGGACCTTACCATTGTCTTTCTACCAATAATACTATTATGCAGTATCAAAGTTTAAAAATAAACGCAATAAAATGAATACCTACGCAACTCAACTGTATCATAAACTCATGGCAATAGAGTACGAAGTCTTTTGTATAGTTTTTTTATACCACTAAGGTGATAATGAAGCACGGCTCACCTGATGGGAGGCGGTTACCTATGGACGCTTGCGACACTAGGGGTATCACAGTTGTTGACATTTCGAAAACATTTTTACACGCCATGCTTTAGTCCTTGGGAAAACCTTTTGGGATACAGGCGTCATCATCATTAATGTATGTAACAAAAAAAAGTATCAAATCAAAATCCCATTGCATAATTTGTCATGGAGAATTATCTATACATATACTAAAACTGTAGAGGTTAAATGTCTGTACATAGAAAAAAAATGCTTAAAACCAAGCCAGGGGGATGTAAAAAGAGGGAAAATCCAGGAAAGAAGGTTTTTAAAATTTGTTTTGGTTCTCTGTTTATCTGTTCGTACGGGCTAATCTCAGAAATGGCTGGAAAATTAAGGGTTCCCGTTGGATAGTTAAAAACCATAGTAACCGCGGACGAAGTCGTGGGCAACAGCTAGTATTTCATAAGATAATATTCACAATTAAAACGCAAGCACATAGAAGTATTTCCATCTGATGTTCAACTAACTCACCGTTATCAATGAGAGCTATAGTGAAGCAGTTAACATTGCGCGAAACTTCTGCTCACAATGGACTATAAAAACAGTTGTACCAATAGCAGTTAGCGAGAGCAAGTGGTTAAGTTTACAAACGCAATAAACTAGATATAACCGGGCTTTGTTTGCAACTTTACCTACAACTTGTTTGTTTAAGGATACTTTTTGTATGTATGAAGATTATTCAAGGAAAAACAGTAATGCCTTAAGCTTTAAACAGATGGCTCACATGATGGTTAGTGATTACCGCCGCCCATAGACATGTACAACACCGGAGGAGTTACAGATGCGTTTCTGACCCTTAAGAAGTGAATACGCTCTCTTTTTAAAACTACGAAGGTCGTATTGGTTTGTAAATACTTCTGGTAGGATAAACTTTTTAAACGACCATTTCTATTTGTTGCTAATTTTCAAAATAATTATATATTTCCAAAATTATTAGGGGGATTCTGCATTGTCCATACTAACATTTTATCAGTTTTCTTCACAACGACAAATCCAAAGATAATAATATTTGGCATCTATCATTAGACAAGCTTTAGTAATATGTGTAATATCACACTTCATAAAAATTATTTATCGTTTTTATGTGAATGCAAATAAAATGATGTATTCGGGAGGCACTTAAAAAGATTTGTCTCCGTGTCCAATTTTAACACAATTAAACTTCAAAACAAATCAAAAGAGCTCAAAAATATAGTTTTTTTTTAGACGAGGTAATAATTTTTTAGGAGTGCTCTGGATCTTAATAGTTACCGACAAAATACTAAGAGAGAAAAAAAACACCAATATCATAGGTAAGAACCCAATATTACTTGATTATGAAAAATTTAATACGTTTGCGAGGTTTTGGGGTTTCTTCACTCACACGTAATTATTGACACACACATAAAACAAACTTAGAAGTAGCCCCCTCTTCAAAATAACAGAAAACAAAACAAAAATAATACCTTTTTATGACTGAATGCAGCTTACACCGATTTATATCATCACGCCACTCCCGAAGGAGAAGGCAGAGGTAACAATACCCACATTTCATAAAATAATGGTTCCTTTTTCTGTCATTTAAATCACGCTTTGGTTGCGACAAAAGCTTATGAACCTTTAAAAAAATATTCTGTCAATTGATCGAGAATTAGCTATATAGTCCACTTAACTATAGAACTATTCTATTCATTACCGCACTTAATCAGGGTGCAAGGAAACAGATCCGATAGACAGCGATATATTGTCAACAAATCCTTGCTAAGACGACGTCGGGCCACCGAAGCGTAAAATATAATTTACGTCTGCTGGGCTCCGCTAATTAATTTGAAACGGGTGCACCGCGGTTTGAAAACGGTGTCTATTGCACGGGGATCAGAATTTTAAGGACTTTCTCTTATTTATGACTGAGTTATTCGAGCTGGCGCTAATATTTTAAGGCTTTGAGAAACGTACTTATTTCACTTTGTACCAATCTTAATGGGGTTCTCACAATTGACACACTCGAAGTCATTCTTATGGTCCTCATAGACGAGCAAAGATCGGGAAAAACTGTAGAAATCATATTCCGCTACCTTATTGACCATTTTAATACAAAAATACCTATACGCGTTAGGCAAACATGACGACACCATCTGTGAAACGTGCAAAGTTCCCGATGGCATTTAACGCACAGAAATAGCAAGTAGGTATACGTATAACATTAAGGCCCACTTGCACGAGATTTAAAACTCGATTTTGACATTTATGAAAATTTCACTATGACTTATGACAAAAATGTACAAAATCGCGATTTTGTGTTTAAAATTTCCTGCAAGTGGCCCTAAACTTCTAGCTAAACTCAAATTACAGACGTCATTTGAGCTGAAGGTAAAATTGAGGTCAAAAGGAATCACCTAAAATGGTTCAAAATAAAATGTAGGTTCTTCCAAATAATCTAACATTTTATTTTCTTTGTGTACAGGTCTCTAGCAATTGCCCGGATATGTATCGCAACATGCATTATACAGGTATGAGTACTTTAAAAATATTTCAATAATGATATATATTTTTTAATACAGAAACGTGGAAAATTCAAAAACATATGCAGCGAAATTTTTTGCATGAATTCTGAAACACTTATTGCATGAGTATTAGCATGACCCCGGATTGCCAGTATAAATTATTAATCAAAATAAAAAAAGATATAGAAATATTGCATTTTATGAAGCAATAACATTGTAAACCTAGTTTATACATTGTAAATGCTGGAAAATACTAATTACTCTTTAATAGAGCCACAAAGGCTAAACCAAGTTTTAGAGTTTGTGTCTGTATATTTGTACATGATTAATAAACTTTAGCATGGAATGTAGTACAGTTTTCACCATTGATTGCTAGACGTTACTGAAAATATAGTTCCATTTTTCTACAAGCTTCTGATTCCACGTACGGATTCATGGGCAAATTATAATACTACCTAGCCAATATAACCACGACTATTATCCTCTAAGGGCTAGGTCAGAGAATAGGAAAAAGCACTGCTAAAGTAGTCCATTGCCATAGTCCGCGCTTCACCAAGCAGTGACTGCAGCGTGACAGATGATCAGCCCGTCGCCGCTTTAAGCTATAGGATGGTTGTGCAGTTCTAAGTCCATTAGTCGCCTTTAACGACACCCAAGGGTGGAGATGGGTTGATAGTATTCTTTTATGAGCCGCTACCACACGGCCACGGCTACAGTTAGGCCTAGCCAACACTGTAGATGTTCCGGGTAAGCTTCGGTACTACTGATCCAATTTTAAAATTTATTTTACTAAGGCATAATGCCCTTGAGTTGATTACTATTACTTTTAATTCTAGTCCATATACCTATACCTATGAAAACACACTGTGTTTAATTTAATTGTTTAATCGCCTCTCTGGTCTAAAGGTTGACACCGGGTGTAGAACGGGAGGTCCGGGGTTCGATTCCCCACGGGGGCAGGGGTTTTTCTGCTCGATTTGGTTGGTGGTAGGGCTTCTAAGCCCATCTGGCTAGCTACCACCGTCGTACCAAAATGTGTCGCCATAATAACAATGTTATAAGCATTTGTTGTGTTCCGGCAATCAGAAGTAAGATAGCCAGTTCCTCAGTTGTTGAGGATTACAGGTGAAGCTCGCTTCCCACCTTCGGCCTTGTCGTCACTTACCATCAGGTGAGATGAAGGCCAAGAGCTTACTTGTCATATTAAAAAAAAGAGTCAGTTATTTCGTCATTCGTTCCTAACCCGTTCAGCATAGGGGCAGGTTCAATGAGCACTATTCTACGCCCATGTTTCGGCACTGGTAGAAACCGACTGATCTGTGGACTGTTACAACAAAATAATGTACAGTCGCGGTCAGATAATGTTTACCACCCCAAGTATCAAAATTGCTTGCATACATTGAAGTAAAAAAAGTCGAAATCACGATGTTGCACGAAATGTCTATTAATTTCGTATCAATTTGATTGATCATAGATTATACCTATATTTTTTAATAACACGAGAATCCACCGACGACATTTAGACGTGTATCGATAACTTTATAAAGAAAACTTTTCTTTAATATTTAAGTTTTTTTTAATTTTAAATAATTATAAAAAATAAACACAAACCTTTATTTTACTAAATAAAATTTTGTCATCTTCATAATTTCTGATTATAATTTCACTTTTGTCCGAATGACGTTCAAATAATCATTTTTTATAACTGTCATTTCTTTATTTGTCTTTTCCATACTTCATGTTGTTTATTATTTTCAAAGGGTAATAAGTAACTTGATATGTTATAGTCTTTGTTGAAAACAGAGCGATAAAGAATCTAATTTGAAAACTGATAAACATTTTCTGACCGCGACCGTATTATAACAATGGTCATTTGATTTTCTTATCGCTATAAAACTTCATAATTACCTGCTTACTGATTTTAAATATCTCTTTAAACCTTTATGCATTGTTCTTATTGTTGAATTTTTCACCACTGTAAACTGTTTTGTGTCCTTTCCAGCACGATATTCTCACAAGCGTACGAAAAAAAGTATTGCATGCAAAAGAAAGAGTGTACCACAAAAATGTCACAAGAAATAGGTATTGTTGCATGATGCACTTTCATTGTTTTGACTTTTATTTTCCTCCAGCTTTTTACTTTCGATGTAAATCGAAATAAGATACACAAAAACTATTCAGGTTACCATGTTAGTCAAAATTTCTTAATTTTGTATTCTTAATTTGTTGCATATTACAACAAGTTGTTGTTGTTTATTGGAATTTAATAGTTTTGTGTAACCTTATGTGTTCTAAATGGTATGAAAAGGTACAGCTTTGCATAAATCTAGCCAAATCTATTCATGCTAGATTAGAAAAAAAATTATTGTATTTTATTTTTAGAACTCATAGTACTTTCAAACTGTTAGTAGTATTATGTTGTTTATGTGTATTGTAAAATACTTTGCATGCTTTAAAACCCAACTAGGGTGTGAATACGTCGTTTAATAAATTAAACAGCTTTAATTGTATAGAATTTATATACTAAGTATTGAGTCGTGTATGCATGTATGTATCTAATTTACTTATTTACGACATGTATTCTACACGACTTTCTGCTACCTTTAGGAGGGCAGACTGCTTATTCGCCCACTATGTAAAATCAAAAGCTTTTTGACTTTAAGTTTATATCCTGTATTCTAAATAATTACTGTCTTTTTTCTAATATAACGTCGTGTTTGTCACAGCAACTCAATGGCCAAGAGATCACAGCATCAGATACCGAAGCACAGAAGACTTGTCCATGCTGTCATTAGACTAAAAAAATCTAGTCATTCTTTATTATCAAAAAAATGCCCAATATTGATAGCTTTAAAAAAACAGAAATTTTAATAATTTCATGTTTAGAACGTGTATCATCTTTGCTTTCAGTGTGTTGATAACGATACATGTCACAGTATAAGTGTTATATCAATAGAAACTTCGAATGCTTTATGCTGCCAGTAATAACTACTTTCATCTTATAAGTCTACCTATACTGTGTTTCCACTAAACTCAAGAGTGAGAGATGGCTTTCACTATAAAGTACCATATTATGACGAGAGCCGGTTTTCAACTAATATCTGTCAAAACAACGTCAATTGTAAAACGCAATTATTCAGCGAGATCAAATATCTGCCTTCAGCGAAGCTTAATTAGATGTTAGTCGGGTTATTGGAGATGGCGAGTTTGTTTTCTATCGCTACTTAAGGCGTTCTTGGTAATTCATTTGTTGAATACCTACGTTATTCAAGTTGTGGCGAGAGTTTTCATTCGTTGTTTGTCATTTGTTTTCCTTATTTTACACGTATTAATCGTAAGCAGAAATTAAAGTTAACTTTTGTAAGTTGTCTGAATTCATTAGGTACTTAGACGCATGTGTATAATAGAATACAAGAGTCATTTACTGTCAAAACTGGTTACATTTTTTCGGAGTTGGCTGTACCTCTGGTAGCAATTTTACCAAGGATTACTCACGCTACACAGCAAATTGTACTTACCACATGTACAATACGAGAATCCTTTCTTAAATTAACGTTAACATAGTGACAGAAAAAATCTAGTCTCAACAGCGCTTAAAATTATATTATACTGTGTTTTTTGTGTATAAAATGTACGTAGCAATAGTATAAGTTGTGTATGGTAATATGATTATTATAGGCGTAGCATTTATAGCGAAACAATTATATCTGTCAATTGGGTAGACAATATTGGCTTGGAAACTGAACTTTAAGCAATATACATAAAGATGCATAGCTTCTTAGCTTAGTTTAAGGATGCCATATACATACGATAAACCATTATTTATTTAATATTGCTTTATTACTACGGTTGAACTTTTTGTTCATTTTTTCTATTAAAATGTTTTAAAAAATAATAATAATATTGTCATTTTCACAGCTACGATTTTTCTTTGATTCTAGTTCAATTTGTCGAATATCGCATATGTATGGGCATCCCGCTTGTGACTTAGCAACAATACAAACTCTAGGCTTATATAGGACGTAGTTGTATATAAAACTTGTATATAATTCTGATTATATAATATAATTAAAAGAAGTATCATAATTCGTCCACGCACTAAAGTGTATTTACCACAAAAACATAGTATTTAATGTTAAAATATGGAATTAAATGAATTAATGTTACAAAACCCAAACTATAAATTATGAGGGGTAAGGTTTTTGAAATAAATAAAGTCTGGTGTACTTACTCTGTTATTATATAAATTTCTAGTAACTATGAAATATAGGCATTGTATAAAATATAAGTAGTGTTCCCGGCCTAATGCTTAAGCGTGGAATCTTATATAAAACTAGAGAAACTATTTACATTTTGTTAGAAAAATTCTTAAATCGATGTTAACTCGCATTCTACTCTATGCGTTATATTTAAAGAAAAAGAAGGCTTATGACTAGCTGTGTATAGTATAGAATCTATAGTTTTTAGACGAATATAAATAATAAATTAAATGTAAGCCATATGCACAATAATGTAAGGGAACAATTGGGGTAAATCTACGTAAAGACAAAAGTTCTTATACATTTTAATATATTCTAAACCAAAACAAATACATTGTTTTTGTTTGTCTATGAATACACTGTACTGGGCATCTTTACAATATAGTAATATGTATATTTACCCCAATTGTTTTTCTTAAAAGTTACTTATAAAGCTATTTATACCAAAACTCCGGAGCATTACTTTCTCTTAATATTAAATGAATATAATAAAGTCTAACTGTAATGTAACCGCAGAATTAACGATGTAGGTTTTAAAGCCTTTACTGTACCGTTTTTGTTAAAATAACTGTATTGAAATTATATATACGCACTTTACTTACTTTGTTACTTACCTCCCCGCTCCTCAGTCCCCCTCGAAATCATACAAACTCTTAGTAGGTACTTATCATTTCCTATAGTTTAATTTCAGAGTTTCGTCGTCGTCCTCAGCCTATATACCTCCCACTGCTGAACACAGGCCTTGCTCATGGAGAAACACGAGGAGTATGCACTGGTACACCACCAGGCTGGCCCAATGCGGGTTGGTGGGTAGGAACGGTTGAAATACCGCGACCAACGGCTTAACGTCCTTCCGAAGCACGGAGGAGATCGAGATCACATGTCATATGTCTAATTTTGGTCACCCTTCCACGGCTTGACCATGAAGGTAGCTTTGTTTTCAATCGAAAACCAAAGCGTACACACTATACAGGAGTACAGAGGAGCTGCTCCTCTGTCAGATTCATGCATAAGTTGAATAAAATAAATAATAGGTAGGTACAACAAATGATCTTTTCGCTTGCATTCCTTCCAAACATTAGATGGGCAAGTAGGATTCGCGTAAGAGTAAAGAGCACTTCCGACGCATAGTACAGACGAATTCAAAAATATGTATACACATTTGATAGGCGCCAGACTTTCGTCATCAGCCTATATACGTCCCACTGCTGGGACAGGCCTTCCTCATAAAGAAATACATGAGGAGTATGGGCCGTAACACCACCACACTGGCCCAATGCGGGTTGGTGGGTAGAAACGGTTACAAATGCGACCGGGACCAACGGCTTAACCTGCCTTCCGAAGCACGGAGGAGCTCGAGATCACAAAGTCTTGGTCACCCATCCACGGCCTGACCATGGCGAAGGTAGCTTTGTTTTCGATCGAAGCCAAAGCGCACTGACCACTACGCCACCGAGCTCTTCCCTTGCATTTAGTTCCCAGACTTTATTCCCTTGCATTAAGAGTCATTTACTGTGAAACGTGCAGACATATTTGTGAACTCGACTCTACCTTCATTAGTGTCATTCGTATACATTTACATCCAAATGCTGTGACAACGAGAAGCGCATGATGCCCAATGGCTGGTTGGGTGGGTTTATACGTTGTAACGAGTCTCGAAGCCGAAGTAGTCCACTGTGCGCTTCTCCAGGAACTTCCTACCCCGCACAACTAAACTGTGGAATGAATTGTCGCCCGCGGTATTCCCGGACCAGTATGACATGAAAACCTTCAAGAAAAGAAGCCCACTTAAAAGGCCAGCAACGCACTTGTGACCCCAGTGGTGTTGCGAGTGTCCATGGGCGGCGATAGTTGCTTAACATCAGGTAACCCGTCTACTCGCTTGCCCCCTATCCTGTGAAAAAGTAACTCAAGAAGACTCTTCTTTTAGGCACACGTCCAAGGTTCAACTAATCTACATAATGAACCACTTTTTTTACTAAAGCAAAATAAGTTTTTATTTTGCTTTTTCAGCGTACTGTCTCGTCACTTGATACTAAATCCTACCCTAAGATTGCATCCAAAGTCGTTGGAAACAAAGAACAACACGAACTTTTAATCAAATATTTAATTTACCTATACTGCCCAACTAAGCGCAAAAGCGGTATCTCAATGAAAGCGTGTTTTGAGATATTTGAAGTTATGTAAAAAATAACTTTATTTTACATTATATATTGTCTTTTTTGTTTAATAAAATGAATTGATACATTATATTGGGTCTACTTGTTATCACAATAGAAATTCTGCTGATTTCTTACGTTATATAGATATACGTCTAATACCCTTACACTCAGTTGCACAAAGATTTTTTAAAGACGACATTTGTTAATGAGTCATTAAAACTTTAAAGTTCATTAAATTTAAAATTGGAACACAAAATAGTTCTAGCTAATGTCTCTTTAGCATTGATAGGGTGCTAATGTCGTTTTGTGCAACGAAAAAACTACGCTAAGGTGTTCTTTTGACACTTCAATAAATAAATTTAATGGACATTAGGGATAATGCCGACATTAAATTTTAAAGTTCGTTTCTGCAACTGGGTGTTAGTAATTTAAGGTTTAATTGAGATAGATAAATCTTTTTTAGGGTTTTTTTCATATGTTTTAAACAAGATAGCGCTAAAAGGCTTAGTCCATTAGATGCGTATTTTTAAAAGCTATCCGATGGCGTAAAAATCAAATTTACGATTTTTTTTGAGACACCGCTTTGCGCTTAGTAGGGCAGTATAGTATACAAAACACACTTGTTTTGACTGTATCCAACACAGATTAATAGTACTTAATAGACACATTAATATGAAAAGCGCTTAACCCATAAACAGTGGAGTCTGATAGCGGCGTATGTCCGCAGCCAGCGGAAACGTCCGGGCGGCCATGTTGTCTGCGACCCCTCTTCCGGCGGAACTACGGCTTCTGCTACGCCGTAGATCTGCTACGAGCTACGAACTACGAGTATAACCTATGTAGATATTACATTCGGTGTACTGGCAATAGCATATCTAAAAATACAAGACGGGGTTTTAAGCCCGTAAGGTCTATATCACCTTTATGAATTAGGTGTAAAGAAAACGTGTTTTTTTATTAAAAAAATTTTTCCCCTACTGATACAAAAGGGGCTTATATTTCATTCCATCTAAAGAAATAATTTTAAAGAAAGGGCTGACAATTTCATCCAACTCAAAATAAATTATTTAATCAACGGTCCCTGCGCCCCAATTCTACTACAAACTAACAATTGCGTAACCAATGCGTTTGAAAAAAGAATGCAGAATAGCAGAATAAACATTGATGATTAAAATGTAAGCTTTTGCTTTACATTCGGTTTGCTATGTTACATAAATCAAAAAAAGTAAAGTAATAGCACAAAACGGAACGTAGTTCTTTCATTCGTGGTCGGATAAAAATAAATGATGAATACGCAACTGATTTTAAAAGTACTTACGGTATAGGAACACGAGGGAATGTTAGTGTCGATTGCAATTGGAAGATTAGCTTAAAAGTGTAAAAATGTTTACGAGATCTGAATTTTGTCAAGGTTGTGTTCTTATAGGGCTGTGACGTAAAAATAATTTATCTTCATTTCTTATTTTATTTCAAAAGTATTGAGGATTTGTGAGTGTTTCTAGTGATATATGGTAGAGAAATAATTATTATAGAAACAATTGTGAAATTATGTGCAGTAATCGGGTCGGAAATACAAGATTTAGCTACTTTTTCGTAAACTAAGTTGTGATGACCCTAAACTTGGTTTGTTTACATTTATTCGTCATCGAATTTGGATGAAGTATAGGTACTATTGTTCACAACTGTGCTAAACTCTTGCGATGAATTGTCATATAATGATAGAAAATATTTCATTGCTTATTTTCTTTTTCCTCTACAAAATATTTTCCATTCCATCCAGAACATAGTAAAACCAGCCAGGGCGATCTCGAGATGCCTTGCGTTCTAGATGGTAGAACTTTCAAAGGACTTAAAAACAGTTAAAAGTAAACTCGTTATACAACCGAAGTACGTCATACAATAACAATATAGGAAGTCGCCCACAAATATGCTTAAAAACATGTTAAAGAGCCAGGAAGACAGTTGCGCCGGAAGTGGGCGGCCATGTTGCCGCCGGCCGCTTCCGGCGAGCGCCCTCTAGCGGCAACTTTCCAATACGTCCATTTAATGTTTGTAAACTGCAGTTAGAGCACAGTTTAGTTACCCAACTGACTATATTAGACCAGTCTCGTTATGTTTCTAGCAATTTTTAATAGATAAGTTGAAGAATAGATAAGAGATAGATTATTGAGCTTAACTAGTTTTCATTTAATGTACTAGAATAGTCTATAAATTTTAAAAACAGTTTGTGATGTTATATGGTTTTGTCACAAGCAGTCTAGAACAAGACTTCAGCACATTTGAATCTCTTAAACTAAGGGTGATTTCATAGGTATGCAGGTGTCAGAACTGGCCAACAGCGCCGCCAGCGAGATATCAATACCTTTTGACGTAAAAGCGCGCGCGTGTGGCTGTGGAACAATGTTGTAGCTACGTGTAGTTTTAAGCGCACGCGCATGTCCGGCGCTAGCAGCCAGTAAACCCACCTTAAAACGACATAGTTGACGCCTTATGTCACGGATTTTAACGTACACTAAGACCCCCATAGTAGTTGCTAGCAGATGATATTCATACAATCATCACATGCAGTTTAGATAACTGTTGTAATAGGTTGGGGAAAAAGTTTCTTCGCATTTTTTAAGAAAATTCAAAACATTTTTAATATAGTTTATTTACATTTAACTAAAGTATGTAGGTACCATTTTGTTCGATAACTTTTTGCCATCTTGTAGGTAGGGACATGATCCCATTGCTATAGAAATTTTGGGACTTCTTGTCAAAATACCGCGACAAGTGGTTTGGCAGTCCTCTCGTGATGTTAACCTGACACTGCCTAAAGAATTCTGAAGAGACCGAAACAGGTGGAAATCTGAAGGTGCAAGGTCAGGACTATACGGCGGATGCATTAACACCTCCCAGCCAAACTCTCTTAATTTTTGCTGAGTGGCTAAAGATGTGTGAGGTCTAGCGTTATCATGATGAAAAACCACACCCCTTCTGTTGATTAATTCCGGCCGCTTTCTCTCAACTTCTTGCTTTAATCTGATCAGTTGTTCGCAGTAGAGTTCAGAATCGATGGTCCTGCCTGGTGGTAACAGCTCATAATGAATAATGCCCTTCCAATCCCACAACACACACAGCATCACCTTGTTGCGAGTTAACCCGGGTTTCGCCACAGTCTGTGAAGCCTGACCGGCCTTTGACCACAACCTTTTTCGCACGTTCTTGTCGTACGTGATCCACTTTTCATCACCAGTTATCAGCTTCTTCAAAAATGGTTCGGTTTCATTACGTCGTAATAAAGAATCACAAATGAGTACACGGTTCATTAGGTTTCTTTCAGTGAGCTCGTGAGGTACCCAAATGTCGAGCTTTTTTGTGTACCCAGTTTTTTTCAAATGCGCCAAAACTGTTTTGTGGTCAATTCCCAGTTCTTCAGCTACGTCGTAACTACTGACATGCCGATCTTGCTCCACTTTTTCAAAAATGGCATCCATTTTATCTGTAATAGGGCGACCAGAGCGACGTGCATCTTTGACATCAAAATTTCCGGATTGAAAACACTTAAACCAAATTTGTGCTACTCTCACAGACACTGCACTAGGTCCACAAACATCGCAAATTTTTTTCGCGGCTTGCGTTGCATTTTTACCTTTTTTGTAGAAAATTTAAAAATGTATCGAATTTCTTCATTAGATTCACTCATCTTGGCGGTACGAAAAACAAATGAAAATCACACATTTTCCTAATTTGAATTTGGAATTATGTTCTTTACTATTTAAACTTTCAATGATACCAAAACCAGCCAGATACAAATAGTATAGCCAAAGAGATTTTATTACAAGTTTATACATACTATAATGCGAAAAGACTTTTTCCCCAACCTAATACATTACCACTAGGGTAATCCACTAATTTGTGAATATATTAATCAAGAAAATCGTTGCGATAATTTTATAGAGTATGTAGTTAGAAAATTGATTGCACTCATTAAAATATTATTCGGTGATTAGTACTTCTGATGGCCAATATCTATCAGTGGGCATCCCTTGGCTGAGGCAGAAAAAACTCAATACTTTATTGCAAACCTTAATGTATAAAATTAATTAATTAATGCATAAGTTATAAATTTAGACAAGATCATTAGGATCCTTTTTTTTCGCGGACGAAGTCACGAACAACAGCTCGTCTATACATATAATAAAACTGTAAAGGACGAATGTCTGTGCATAAAAAAAATGCTAATAACCAAGTAAAAAGAGGGAAAATACCAAAAAAAAATTTTTCGAATGAAGTCGCGGGCAACATAATAGCTATTAATATTATTATTTATCCAGTGTAAAATACAGTGTAGTTAATTTTAAAAACTCAATACCTTTCAATACAGCACTACTCGACAAGCAGTAGCCGCGTCGCAACTAATAAAAATAATAAAAAAAAAAAAAAAAAAAAAAAAAAAAAAAAAAAAAAACATTAAAATAAAGAAAAAAATACAATGCAACACAGGCGGCCTTATAGCAAATAGCAATATCTGCACCACTAATTTCAATAAAATTTACGTACAGTTTGTTGCGAATTTCGCTTGCTTTACTCTGTGCCGAGTGTATTGCAACACGCTCATCCCCTACAAGGACACTGAAACATATTAGGCGAAATGTGGTTATTAATATCTGCCTTCTCCTTACAGATGATAGGTATTTATGCAGAGGGGCTCGGTGGTGTAGTAGTTAATATAATAATAGATATCGAAAACAAAGCTACCTTCGCCATGGTCAGGCTTTGGATGGGTGACCAAAAAAACTTAGTGATCTCGAACTCCTCCGTGCTTCGGAAGGCACGTAAAGCCGTTGGTCCCGGTTGCTAATACAACCGTTTCTACCCACTATCCCGCATTCGGCCGTATGGTGTTACGGCCCATACTCTACATATGTTAGTTGCCTGTGCCCAGCAGTGGGACGTTTTTGGGCTGAGTACAACATACATATATAATAATCAATCTGTTGACGAATGATAGTGAAACTGTAATATAAAGCTGGCTTAGTGAATTATGGGTTTTATAATATTTAAAGAAAACAGTACAGAAAAATGGAAAGAAAATCAATGAAAGACAAATAACCAAAGACAATTACAACCAGAATATAAAAAGATATAGAAATGATGGCTCTTGTCTGGTCCGTAACACACCATAAACCTTTCGACACGGACCTAATAACTCACCTGTTACAAAACAACGGTCTAATGAACCGTATTCCATGTGTATTAAGAGCCGAGCGCATCTTGAACCGCTAATCGCGACCGTTCACACCCGACCGCTAATTAGGTGTTAAATCACTGGGAACGACTAAACCGGCGCGGAACTACGGCCCGCACTGTTTACTGAGATTTACACTTGTGAATAGTCTAACACTTTATAAGGCAGCGGGCGTAGTGGCGACGATGTAGCGGTTTTGATGTCCTATTATCACTTTGCTTTCCCACACGCCTGTACACGAATATATCTCAGCCCCTGCAATGCGAGGCAAGCCCAAGGCACCAACAATAAGATATTATGACTTTTGTAGTGTCTTGTCCTTTCATATCACTAGAATCTATTGCCGCAAAAATTACTAATTGACTAAAACCTTAGAATAACAAGTGACTACCTACATGCCTAAGCATACGCTATGATTTCGATATTAAAAAACAACGCATCTTTTGCCAAGATGGTAGCCGAAATCGTTCGGCTTTTCGTTCCAAATATTTGTGTTTCGTCCTTCAATAATGAAGCCTGTAAAGGACGTTTAGCTTAATGATGGCAACGACATACATACATACGATATACATCACGCCTTTTCTCCGAAGGGGTAGGCATAGGTTTTAACACCCACATTTCGCCAGATTTTTACCGCCTCTCTGGTCTAGTGGTTCACACCACCGGGTGTTGATCGAGAGGTCCGGGTTCGATTCCCCATGGGGGCAGAAGTTTTTCTGCTCGGTTTGGTTGGTGGTAGGGCTTCTAAGCCCGCCTGGCTAGCTACCACCGTCTTACCTAAATTCGTCGCCATAATAACAATGTTTTAAGCATTGTTGTGTTCCGGCAATCAGAGGTAAGATAGCCAGTTCCTCAGTTGTTGGGGATTACAGGTAAAGCTCGCTTCCACCTTTGGCCTTATCGTCACTTACCATCAGGTGAGATGAAGGTCAAAAGCTTACCTGTAGTATGTAAAAAAAAAATGTTAAGGCCCAATGTAACGGGGGGTGATTCTGTTTCCATGCACCGGGCACAATGTGAGGCACGCGATATTCACAATGAACTGTACATAAGTTGACGATGGACGGTGGTTAATAGTTAAATTGTGAAGGCGACAAATGTTAATGTTATTCATAGTAACAGAACAACATCACTAAGGATAGTTATACCTCCCAAGTACAGTACGAGCAAAACCTTAGACTATGTCGTTCTAAGGTTTTAGTAAAATATTTTGTGTTGTTGTTCCAAACATTAGATAAGTGAAAATGACAAAGCACTATAATAGTAACATACTTGTGAACGAGACTGTTCGTGGTTGGTGACTACAGTAGTTACATTACTACGGATTTACCGCTACCGCTTAGCACACAGTCGCGGCCTAACTAACAACGCCGGTCGGCGGTCGCCGCCGCCCAAATGGAATTGAAATTGTGACAATCCAGTTTGTGGGGGACAGTTTTTCTTCGGGACACGAGAGAGATTTGATTGAGTCCACACTTTTGTGTCGACTGTACCATCAAAGGGATTCAATAGCTTACTGTACAAAGGATCTGATGTGAGATAGACGAAAGTATTGTGCATTTCTTTTTTACAAGGAATATTGAACTTCAGATGGGTACCTATATTATCTTTTTTTTTACATCACTAAATGATTTTGTAGTAAATCTCATATACCATTGATTTGTCTAAACTTGAGTCGTCCTCAGCCTATATACGTCCCACTGCTGGGCAATGCAGGTGGGAAACGGTTGCAATAGCAACCGGAACCAACAGCTTAACGAGCCTTCCGAAGTACGGAGGAATTCGAGATCACAAAGTTTTTGTCACCCATCCAAGGCCTGACCATGGCGAAGGTAGCTTTGTTTTTCGAAAGCCAAAGCGTAGTAACCACTAGTGTTGGATTAATAAGCATTCGCAATCATAAATAATCTGCGTCATGTCGTGAATGCGAAAACGAATTACTGCGATTGCCACCGACTGAACCCGACCGCCCGCCGACCGGGGTGCCGATCAACAGTTCTCGAGAGCTAAAAATATTATTAGCAATTAGCATAGCAATCGCACGTAGCATGCTAATGCTATTAAATAGCATGCTTATGAAATTAAAAATTAGCAATAATTGCCATTACTAGTAACCACTACGCCACCGAGTCTCATATACTATTGAATTGGCTCCTCATGCACCATTGAGTTGGTTCCTCATACTCCATTGAGTTGGTTCCTCTTAAACTTGAGTACCTACGACTTATATAGTATGTATATCACCGGCGTTATTAATAATTACTTAAATACTTAAGAAAACGAAATGATGACAATGCCCCTTCGTTTTTTTTTGTATTCTAACATATTTTGCTATAAAAATATTTAATTCTAATGAGACACCTATAACTGAATATTTTTTTAAGAGAAAGATAGTTGAAGCAATAATACTTAGACAATAAGGTCTTAAGAGGAATTAGTAGCATCTTATCAGGGTGGAAAGGTACGTACTTAGTATATCTCCATCCCTTTTCTTTGCGTCCGAGTAGCCGACGCAGTGACTCCTCCATAGTAACTCCACGACCGAAGTCATAAATTGTGTCGGGCTAGACGGCTTAGCGTGCTTGCAGACGTCTCCGTGCTAAAAAGCGACAATTTGGTCACCCGTCTTAGACGGGTTAATAGGAATAGCAATTCGTTGACCATAAAGTAAATATTTTGAAATACTTGTTTAAAAAAACTTTAATTTTGAACAAATTAGGACAAACACTACCAATTACCGGCCTGCTTGTAATTATCACGCCTCTATCCCCGAGAGGTTAAGCGGAGGTGCTAACACCCACAAGGCTAATAAGGTGTTATTAACCATAATTGACCCTATAGGAGCACTCAATTATATATATTGTGTACAAATTGCTCTACATTATTCAAAACTAACTAAAAAAAATCAAAATAAAAATATCTAATAATAACAAACACCGAAGATTACCAGAAGCATGAGTCAATTTTTCTTAGTTTAAAACTGAACCACAACAAAGCAAATGCGAGCGAACCGTAGAACTCAAGGTTCTTTTTTTTCAGGTGGTTTATTAATCTCATTTAATTAAAACTATCCTAGGAGTAAGGAATCGGATTTTTTACTTACGTATAAATATTTTTACAGTAATTTTAGTACTTTGTAAATTAAGTTTTTATAAAACTACAATTAATTTATTTCTTCTGGGAACAGGCCATTGTACCTCTATAAAGACGCAGAATTTGAACTATTAAGCCCTCACGAATGAAGGTTGTTGAACAGAAATACTAATAAAACCATAATGCTCGTATTACTACCCCACCGAATACCTTGAAATAAATATTTCGGTACATACCATTATAATACCTTATGGGCATTTTTCAACAATTCACTGATATCACGATTCCACCAACAACAAAGCCGACATTCCCAAAATATCAGATTTTTCAATGACATCTAAAACGGTCTACATAAAAGAAGCAACTCCAAAGGTAAGGAAAACAATTAGACCATCGCGATCGCTATTAAGTACAGCACAAACGTATCTGAGAGGCAGTAATGGCGAGCTCCTCAAACAGTGGGGGATTCAAAGAAATCATTATTCCGCGAGCTTCCTCGCGCGACCACTTGGAAACACAGTGAGGGAGCAACTACAACAAATATCGATAACTTTATTTTGCGATAATAGTTGTTCGTAAACTGTTATTCCTTTGCCTTACAATAGGCTAGTTGACCATTTTTTTATTGGGCCCCAAATGATGCATAACTGTTAGCCATCACCATAAAAAATAATATTTTTTTATTAAGGCTAATTATAAGAACTATAAGAAAATAATTTTTTGCTTGACTGTCAATAACGCCTTCGGCCATGATGGTCTATGAATTACCTATGCCGTAGGGTCAAGATTTTGGTAAACAATTCAATACGGATGCGTGACACAGCCGACAGACATGCTTCATTGGTTGCGACTGGCGTCTGACGAATTTTGATCATGCGTAGTAATTGTTTACATGATTCGTTACTTGACTAATTACACATGGTGAGTAATGGATAAAAAAAATTAAACATGTTTAATTTAAATTCTACAGCAATTCCTTGTTTATATTAATTGCACTTGGTATGTTTCCGACCCTTGTACTCGTACTAAATACTATGTGAATTAAACATTATTTTCATAACTTTTGATATGAGTCAACTAGCCTATTTAAAGTTTGAAACTCCATTGTTAAAGAGAGCGAGGTCCTTAGAGCCTTACCTTAAACCTTCAAAAAGAGTTTCCTTCCATAATGGGAGACATAACAGATTAAATTTACATTTTTTTTACATGGGTTGCAAAGTAATAAGGTAGCCTGCTTGTATGGTGAAGTTAAAAAACAATTTAAACAAACAATTAATTAGGCCAACCCAATAATACATACATACATACTTTCACGACTTTCTAGGGGTCAGTTAGAGACTAAGCAAAAACACCACAAAAGCAGTCCGCTGCCATAGTCCGCACTTCACCAAGCAGATTATGTCGTATACCTATTATTTTTCACGCTAAAATCCTTCACGTTATCATTTTTTTACTGAAAAGACCTACAAATTGTGAAATTAAATACACCTTATATAAAAATGACACCCCAAATATGCACACAAAATATCAGATTCACGCACAATAAGCGGAACTTAAAAAATGTTTTATTTATTTATTTATTTATTTAACAATTTATTGTACACAAAATACAGAACAGGAGAACATTTAAAGACAAAAGTACAAAAGGTAGGTTTCGTTAAAAAACTGACTTACATCTGAAACTATACTTGTTTCTAATGATAGCAATATGTCCAATAATCAAATAAATAAACCAAAGTGCATAAATTTGAATTTTACAAATTAATGTAAGATTAAAAACATCGATACAACTTAGCACATCACTAGCCAGGTACGCTCTGCGCCGCGGGGTAACGAAGCTAATCTGTACTCGAGTGTCGACAATTTGAGGCGTAACAACAGAAAATAAGCAAGACTTAACCGCTCCATGCTGCTCTTAATCTACTTCATAAATACACCCTGTAATGATCCAGATGTTTACGGAAGCGTTTCTGCTATTTCGATTAAGGAACACGTTTTTAAAATGTATGGTAGTTTTAGAGATTTTTTTATCATTATAGACAAAATTTTGAAAACCCACCCTTAGCTTACCATTAGGCAAGATAGGAGATCTTGCCTAATGGTAAGCTAAGGGTCGATTTGATCCGTGGTCAGGCTGGTGAAATATTAACCAATGGCGTAAACGTACGATGTCGTGATAATAATATGTCAACTTGACCAATCGTCAAATTCTCAAAATTATTACTTAAGTAATCATAGACAATTTAACCACAACGCGACTAAACCATTGGTCAAGGTCAAGGATTTTAAAAACCAATCGTTGAATATTATTAGGGATATGAAAACTTACCCTAATCTGAGATCTAGGACGGAGCACATTTGTCTAGTTTGAATTAATTCGTTTAATTTTTTATTTTGCAATGCGGTTCTGGGTGCGATTCCCGGTAGGGGCAAATGTTTGGATGAATATACAACAACAAGCGGAACTTAAAAAATGCATGTATGCAAAATGCATACATGCATGCATGCAAGTATGTAATGCATGTATTTGCATTTGTTAGTCTTGTATGTTTATACATAAATGTAGTGTAGATATTCTGAATATTTATCTCTCTCTCTCTCTCTTTTTTGCTTAAAATGGGGCCGGGCCAGATGATAGATGAACGTCTAAAGATATTTATTCAACTTGAATTTAAAAAGACATAAATTATAACAAGCTAAGATTTCTTTCAGTATATTTAAAAATTATCGATGACACTATGAAACTCGTTTATTTTTATTCACTTAAGATTAAGATCCTGCTATAACAAGTAGTAAAGTTAATAAATTTCATTATAAAATATATTTCAAAATAAATGAGTGGAGTTCCAAACAGTAGTAACGCATAAATATCTTGAAAGCACCAAGTCCCAAGGAATTCATAAAATAAATCAAATTTGAGCGTTAAGGCGCGTACATTAGGCTGCGACACATGGAACATTATTACGCAGTCAGGGAATATATTTTTTACCCATAAATTAAGGCGTGAATACATAAACGAGTTTTTCATACGCGAGTCGGTTGAATTCTCCACTTTATATTGCTGAATTAAACGCATAAATTACTCTATGCGATACACCCCCAAAGTTTCCTCCGTTTCGTGTAACTTTTCATTGTTTACTATTTGATTAAAACTAAAACGGCAACCATACGGGTAAATGTTTGCAGAAGCTTAACGAATACGTTGGGTTTGATTGGATTTATTTTGACCATCAACCTTTTTCAAATGAATGTAAAAATAAATAATATCTTCAAACATTCACACCTATCAACTAGCCCCATTTTAAGTAACTAATGCTGCTTGTGTTACAGACACTACATGAAGGATAAATATTTTTAGTAGATAAATTCATATAAATATCCTGTATATATATAAATATCCAAAACTGGAGAACACATGTCTGAAAATTCATCACCCAAACATTTGTCCCCACCGGGGATCGAACCCAGAACCTCTCGAGATGGCGGCAACTTGAGACTGGCATACAGACCACTCGACCACGGAGGTCGTCGAATATGAATTAGATTACTTATTTTTGATGTGTTTGCGCACTATCACATGTAAAGATGAGACCATGAATGAAGCGCGAATGCTTAGAATATACTTATTCACTTATGATTTGATTGACGACCTCCGTGGTCGAGTGGTCTGTATGTCGGTCTCAAGGCCTCGCCATCTCGAGAGGTTCTGGGTTCGATCTCCAGTGGGGGCAAATGTTTGGGTGATGAATATTCAGGCATTTGTTCTCCAGTCTTGGATGTTAATATATATTTCTATATATTCTAGTTATTTATATGTATTTATCTTTAAAATATATTTATCCGTCATCTAGTGTCTGTAACACAAGCAGCATTAGTTGCTTAAAATGGGGCTAGTTGATAGGTGTGAATGTCTGAGGATATTATTATTATTATTATTATTTAGATCCCCAGAGTATATTATGGCTACAAACTCAAATAAAAATATTAAAGAATGTTTTTACCGCTTAGTTATACGTGATGGTACAGAATCCTTTTTCCAAACCACCCATTCTTCCCCAGAAAAATGCAATAATATCCGACATGGAAAATCGTAAACAAGACAATTAACAGAACAGTAACGTTGTGAATTTCATTCGACTCAGTTCATGTCACGAGTGATCGAAAATGACTATTTATTTTCATTATTGATATAAATATAAAATATTACCTATATAATACTAGGGATGAAAGGAAAATCAACACTCAACATGTATACGTATCACATAAAGGAGATGATGTATGTTAACGGGTCTAGAATAACTTTAGTGAAGTTTTGTGTCTTGACGGCTTTATTCCTCTTTATACTCCTGACGTCGCTGCTGCCTTTCATCATAAGCAGTAAGTTCTCACTAAACGTAAGACCAACAAGATATGCACAAGATTTAAAGTACATTTTATTTTGGAATCATCCTGTAGTAAGAAGATTACACTCGTCCCGTGTGAAAGAAGTTCTCGAATTTGAAACTGGACAGAACATGTTCATTAAACAAAAATGTAAATACTACAATTGTTACATATCGTACAACGAGAGCCTGCTTGGTGGTGATCAAAGCAACTACGATGCTGTTGTCTTCAACGTGCATGACATTAGTAAATTTAAAGTGGGAGAATTGAACTTTACCAGATCACCGTCCCAAAAATTTATATTTCGATCTCACGATCCTGCTGAGACAAATCCAGTATGCAACACTGTGTTCGATGATTTTTTCAACTGGACGTGGACTTACAAATTGAATTCTGATATTCCTCATCCTTTCGTTAACATTTATGATACTAAAAACAATTTAGTTGGACCTAAACGCGCTATGGATTGGCTTAAGACAATGCATCATACTCCTTTAACAAACGGAATTATGACCAAGAAAAAGGCTGTGGTTTGGGTTATACAAAGATGCAAGTTGAAGAGAAAGCATCAAGACTTTATTGCTGAATTAAAAAAAGAATTAAAAGGGTATAATTTGACGCTAGATTTGTATGGACCATGTGGTGAGAAGACGTGCCCAGGAGGACAACTGAGCCAATGCTACAAAATGGCTGAGAAAAAATATTTTTTCCAATTACTCTTAGAAGACTCTTTCATTGAAGACTACGTGACTGAAAAACTTGTCAAAATATTGAGTTATTTCACCGTGCCAATTGTCCAAGGCAACATCGATTACACAAGGTATTTATTTCTCTGTGTCATTATTATATTAATTTATTACTTTTGTCAGTTAATGTTATGATTCTCTTACTCTGAGCTGTCCACTTTTATTTCTATCAGTAACAAGTATAATTTTGATTTATGGACTAAAACGCGATTTACCAACTTTGATGGGCAAAAGTACGAAATATAAAATATTTCAAATGTCAAGAATATTGCCAAGCTTTTATTTTACGGAAAAGATAATTAAAAAAATCAATAATATGTTTATCGATAATTTTTTTTAGCGGACAGACTACTAAAACCATTTTATATTTGTAACATTTATTCACACCTTATTGAATTATTTTAACAAATAATATTTGTCTTCTAGATTCATACCGCCTGGCGCGTACATCAACGCTCAACTATTCGACATAAAGAAGCTAGGAGCACTCATTGACTACCTTATCAAGAACCCGAGTGTCTACGAGTACTTTTTCGATTGGAAAAACCATTACTTCTACACAACGAACCACAGGGCCAATGTCTGCGATTTATGCGCCAAGTTAAATGGGCGGGAGGTCTATGATAGCTACCCAAATTTCAGAAAGTGGTGGAATTTAGACTACACTGATGTATGTGAGAGACTGCATCTGCTTAATATGTTTAATACGTAATTTTAAGACTGTGTAATTTTCTGTGTTTTCAAGTTAATTAAACTTTGTTATAAACTGTATATGATGTTTTAGAAGTGTACTTCCGCAATGGTTGAGTTAACCTTTCTGTGTTTTGGAAGTGAATCCACATTGAATCAATATGTTGATATCAAAACCATACTATATGTTACCTAGAAATTTTTTAAAGAATCAATAAGGGTTAAAGGATCAATTATTTATAGGAAATGTATTCTGATAGATATTAGGTTAGGTTAAAAAATATTTTTTATCACCCATAAAAACAATCTTTGTGTCATCAAAACGAAATATTTTTAACAATATCGCAGCAGAGAAAACATTTAAGTTGTTTCCCAATTAGGTACTTTGCTGACAAATTAGAAATATCTGCTGCTCATAACTTGCTGACCAATTAGTTATTTTGCTGAACAATTTAGAAATATTTGCTGTCCATAAGTTACTGACTAATTAGTTATTTTAGCTGACCAGTTGTATTTTTTCGCTGACCAAAATTCAAATATTTTGCTGACCGTTTAAATAACACCCATTATGTTTTATGGCTTACCAACTACACTTACATTTACACTCTGTTAGTACCTCGATAGTGATGGTGTTAAAAATAAGTAGACTGTATAAGATAAGGTATATAAAACGGTTTATTGCCATAGCATACAACTACAATAAATATATTAGGTTGGGGAAAAAGTCTTTTCGCATTATAGTATGTATAAACTTGTAATAAAATCTCTTTGGCTATACTATTTGTATCTGGCTGGTTTTGGTATCATTGAAAGTTTAAATTTTAAAGAACATAATTCCAAATTCAAATTAGGAAAATGTGTGATTTTCATTTGTTTTTCGTACCGCCAAGATGAGTGAATCTAATGAAGAAATTCGATACATTTTAAAATTTTACTACAAAAAAGGTAAAAATGCAACGCAAGCCGCGAAATAAATTTGCGATGTTTATGGACCTAGTGCAGTGTCTGTGAGAGTAGCACAAATTAGGTTTAAGCGTTTTCAATCCGGAAATTTTGATGTCAAAGATGCACGTCGCTCTGGTCGCCTTATTACAGATAAAATGGATGCCATTTTTGAAAAAGTGGAGCAAGATCGGCGTGTCAGTAGTTACGACGTAGCTGAAGAACTGGGAATTGACCACAAAACAGTTTTGGCGCATTTGAAAAAAACTGGGTACACAAAAAAGCTCGACATTTGGGTACCTCACGAGCTCACTGAAAGAAACCTAATGAACCGTGTACTCATTCGTGATTCTTTATTACGACGTAATGAAACCGAACCATTTTTGAAGAAGCTGATAACTGGTGATGAAAAGTGGATCACGTACGACAAGAACGTGCGAAAAAGGTCGTGGTCAAAGGCCGGTCAGGCTTCACAGACTGTGGCGAAACCCGGGTTAACTCGCAACAAGGTGATGCTGTGTGTGTGGTGGGATTGGAAGGGCATTATTCATTATGAGCTGTTACCACCAGGCAGGACCATCGATTCTGAACTCTACTGCGAACAACTGATGAGATTAAAGCAAGAAGTTGAGAGAAAGCGGCCGGAATTAATCAACAGAAGGGGTGTGGTTTTTCATCATGATAACGCTAGACCTCACACATCTTTAGCCACTCAGCAAAAATTAAGAGAGTTTGGCTGGGAGGTGTTAATGTATCCGCCGTATAGTCCTGACCTTGCACCTTCAGATTTCCACCTGTTTCGGTCTCTTCAGAATTCTTTAGGCAGTGTCAGGTTAACATCACGAGAGGACTACCAAAACCACTTGTCGCGGTATTTTGACCAGAAGTCCCAAAATTTCTATAGCAATGGGATCATTTCCCTACCTACAAGATGGCAAAAAGTTATCGAACAAAATGGTACCTACATACTTTAGTTAAATGTAAATAAACTATATTAAAAAATGTTTTGAATTTTCTTAAAAAATGCGAAGAAACTTTTTCCCCAACCTATTATTAATAAGTTAGACCGATCGCTATGAAGCTAAGGTGTGGAGTGGTCACCGGTTCTCTCGCGTAGATCAGCTGACCGCTTGCCCCCGCTCCTTCACACCGCGCCCCTCCGGATTTTGTGGCGCTAAGTCCGCGCGTGGACACACTCCACTCCTTCTTAACTTAAATTTTAGGTATTCGTCCACCACGATGGCCCGATGCTGGTTGGTGAGTAGAAACGGTTGCAATAGTTATGGGACCAACGGCTTAACGTGCCTTCCAAAGGAGGGAAGACTTCGAGATCATAAACTTTTGGTCACCCATCCACGACCTGACCATAGCGAAGGTAGCTTTGTTTACGATCGAAAACCAAAGCGTTCTAACCACTACACCGCCGAGCTCCACTAAGCATATATCATCCTCAGCCCATATACGTCCCACAGCTGGGCACAGGCCTTCCTCATGAAGATACACATGAGTAGTATGGGCCGTAACACTACCACGCTGCGCTGGCCCAATACGGGTTGGTGGGTAGAAACGGTCGCAAAAGTGACCGGAACCAACGGCTTTACGTGGCTTCCGAAGCGCGGAGGAGCTGGAGATCCATCCACGGCCTGACAATGGCGAAGGTAGCTTTGTTTTCGATCGAAAGCCAAATCAATGCATATAGAGGAAAGTAACCAAATATGGAATAGTATCCTAATTTGGAATACCGGCATTACTCGTAAACAAAGAATCGTAAATGCGATAAGTGCCGATTGTCCATCTCTTTCTACCTCTATTCACGCGCACAAGTCTTGACAATTCAGTTGTGCGAGCGTTTTGGCCACGGTGGACGTGTTTTGTTTTGTCGCTGTCAGAAAACTTTTACGGGTACGTACTAAAAAATATATTTTTCGTTACTTATTGTGAATTGTGTGTTTGTTATTGTTTCTTCACATCAAATAAGTGTTTGTGCGAAAGTATTAGAAGCAACATGTTATCTTAGTTTACTCATTTAAAAAATATTTAATTTTAGTTCGATTATTTGAAAATGCCAAATATGGACAGGTCATGGTGTCCAAATATGGACTACTATTCCATAATTGGTTCCCTTTATCTAACTGGATGACTTTTGATTTCAGAACTAATTACTAAAATGGCGGCACCTAAGTCAAGCGCAAAACGGAAGGAATGGAATACAGATCATATGGCGGAAGCTATTAAAATGGTCCGAGAGAAAAAAATGGGCTATTTAAAAGCTGCAAAGCATTTTGATGTCCCTAGGACTACTTTGTTCCGTTTATGTCAGCAAAATGAGCTACCTCCAGAAAAAGCCGCAGCTACTACATTGGGAAGAAAAACTGTCTTAGGTGTTCATATTGAAAGCCTTTTAGTAGAATATATTTTAAAGATGGAGAGCAAGTTTTATGGCTTAACGAGAAATGATGTTCGCAGAATGGCATATATGTTAGCTAAACATAATCACTTGAAGAATCCATTTAATGAGTCCGGGTTGGCGGGAAAAAAATGGCTCAAGCTATTTTTAAAACGTCACAAAGAAAAACTATCACTGAGAAGACCAACTGGTACCTCATTTGCAAGAGCCTTTGGATTTAGCAAAGAAAAAGTGGATTCCTTTTTTGATCTCCTTGAAGACATCTATGATAAAGGTAAATATCCTCCTAATCGAATTTATAACGTCGACGAATCAGGACTTACAGTTGTTCAAAGCAAAATACCCCAAGTGGTGGGTCACAAAGGTAAACGACAGATAGCTGCACTTACCTCAGCTGAAAGAGGATCACTAATGACTATAGTCTTTAGTATGAACGCCACTGGACATTTTGTACCACCTTTTATTATATTCCCTCGTAAAAATATGAGTCAACAACTGATGAGAGGCTGTCCTCCAGGTTCTGTTGGAGTTACACATCCATCAGGGTGGATACAAATGAATATTTTCACCGATTGGTTTAAACATTTTATTAAACATACTAACCCGACACCAGAATCGAAAGTATTATTAATCTTAGACGGTCACTATACTCATACTCGAAATATAGATGTGATAGAACTAGCAAGAGAAAATAACGTAGAAATTGTATCCATACCTCCACACACGACTCACAAACTTCAACCACTAGATAAGACTTTTATGGGACCACTCAAAACTTACTATAGTGAAGAAATAAGAATGTGGATCCGGAATAATGAAAGGCCATTAGGTCCTTTTGACACAGTCGAGCTTTTTGGCAGGGCATATTTAAAAGTTCAAACAGGTGAGGTTGCTGCTAATGGGTTTCGTGCTACTGGACTGTGGCCATTAAATAAAAATATATTTACTGAAGTTGACTATCTTGCTGCACAACAGAATGCAGTTAAAGACGGCTGTACTGTCAATGTTACGCCCACAAAATCAATTTCACCGTCATATGAACAGCGAATGCCTAATGCAAGATCCCTTAATGACAGTTCGACTGAAGAATTAGCAGCCAAGCAAAATACGGATCGAGATCCAGAACCAGAACCTTCCACTTCAGGACTTTCTCGCAGCAGTCTTAATTTAGTATCTCCATATGATATCAGCCCAGTGCCAAACAAAAAGAGAATAATCAGTAAAAGGGGAAGAAAATGCTCTGTTGCATCCATTATCACTTCTTCGCCATATAAAAATGATCTCATAGACCAACGAAACAAGAAAACTCAAAAAGAAAATAAAATTACTAAAGCTAAAAATAAAAAACAAAACAAAAATAAATTAAAAAGAAAACCTCTGAAAGAGAAGACAGATTCTTCTGACGATGACGAGATGATTCTGTTCGACACTGACAGTGAACCTGAAGGCTTGGAAAAGCGTACGGCTCCAGACACCGAAGATGCTGAGTGCATGTTCTGCCATATGCTTTTTTCTAATGACACTCAAGGGGAAACCTGGATCAGATGCCTCATGTGCGGCCTCTGGGCACATAATGATTGCGCTGGTGCAGAGTTTGACACCTGGATTTGCGACTTCTGCAAATAATTTAAGTTCTTTTTTCTATTATGAAAGTTCCTAATGACAGTATTATAGTTACATTGAATTTTGATTGTTTTATGTTGAATTTTTTAATTTACGTTAATTTTTTATTAGGTTTATACCTGAGTTTATATACTATTCCATATTTGGGGTACCTATTCCATGATTAGATACCTTTATGTTGATTTTGTTTTTGAAAAAATAATTATACTAAAAATCAATAAAGATGCAACTCGTTGCAACTTTGTGAAACGCAAATATATGATAAGATAAAATTACTAGTAAAAGGTTTTGATTTGAAATATTTATTGTTTTTATGCCCATAAAACAAACCGGTATTCCATATTTGGTTACTTTCCTCTATAATTATAAATTTAAATTTCGGAAATATGAAACAATTATCAATATTATAATATCCTACGTTATTGACTAGTCATTTGTCCTTATGATTCGGTAAATGAAATGAAATAAAATGCTTTTTTTAATCGGAACGTAAAAGAATCAGAAACATTCAAAAATTAACAAACAAACTGTGCAAAAACCTTATATAGCCTTATGTGTTCAAATGGAACACTTTTCCTCTAAGTCATACGAGTACGTCCCTGTGTAAGAAATAGAAAAAAGACAGGCAACATTCATACAAGCATTTATTAAAAATTACCCCAGCATTCGCTTTTTTCATTTTGCATTAAAAGATCTGCCAATATCATTTTTCGCATCTGCGATAGACAGGCCCAGTTCAGATTTGTTATTGATAACTTTTAGGGTTCACATTGTGAAGGGTGGATCGGCTACGGTTTACTGTAAATTCCCTAGTAATTTTGTTACTGTTCTGTTATGTGTTTATATTACTAGATATTTTGCGTTTAATATTTTTCAGCAAAAGTTATACAAAACAGCAAATATTGACAACTAAACTTTAACCGTCTTACCACAAAAAACTTAAACATCTGATAGGCAAGTGTTTTAAAAAAAACGCTTAAACATCGTCTAAACAAAACTTAAACAGGCGTTGAACGCGTACTTAACCTTTAAATAGTGTTTAATTAAACAAGTGATAGACAACTGTTCAATTTGTCTTTTGCGGTAAGATGGTAAATCTCTTTTTATTGCTATATTTGAGTGATTGATCATGGTTGAAATAAAGTGATAAATAAAATTTTCAAATAGGCATTTTTACCTATTTTAAAATTTTAGGGTGATATAATGATTAATATATGATGATTGTATGTGTATGTATGTAAATTAAGAATTAATCATTATTGCAACAACATAATTTATGATAACATATTATTATTATCACGCCTCGTCACCCGTTAAAACTCACATTTCGCCAGATATGTTAGGTCCCCATATAACAGATGGCGAGCCTGTTGCCATGCACCGGGCTGTTGGTGTTACACTGTTTAAGTAACTGTGTGCTGTAAGGTCTTGACTAAAAAATAATAATTATCAAGGCACAGCTTTAATGTTTAATTTTATTCACACCAAAAAAAAGATAATCTAACAATAAAAATTCTCTCAATGATTATAAACTGACATAACTGAATTTGACAATCGCTTTTTAAAAACTAAAAACTAAAAAATAATAAATGTATAAATGAACCAAAAGAGTCCTCAACATCCTCTCAGGGGACAAAAAAAAAACAAATTAACTTAGGTTAACAATTAAATAAATAAATTTATAAGGGAATAGGTAAGTACGAACGTTATTCAAGAGCTACATTCGAGTGGGAACAACTTCCTTACAGTCCGAGTTAGAATACCTGTAGCAGTCTTAACTGTAGCCACTCGGCAAATACCATCTCGACCTTCGTGCAAATCTACGATGCGACCCAAGGGCCAACGAACTCTCTTTTCTGGAGTCTCTACCAACACAACATCTCCTACTTTTAAGCTGTGATGACCCTCTCTACCTTTGAGTACTAATAAAGCGAGATACTCGTTACGGAAACGCACTTTTAAGTCATCTCTTAATTTCTGTAAGTATCGAACCCGTATATTGAGACTCCTGGTGTCTAATTGATCCAAATCTGAAACTTCAGTGCACGACAAAGGCTGCAAAAATAAAGCTGGTGTAATAGGTTGAGATAGAATATCAGCGTCATCAACTATATAAGAAAGCGGACGAGAATTGATAACCGCTTCACATTCTACCAAAACTGTCTCTAGTTCAATAAAGGAAAGAGACGCTTTTCCCAATACGCGCCGTAACAGCTCCTTAACTGTCCTAATCATACGCTCATACCACCCTCCCCACCAAGAAGATCCTGGAGGGATCATTATCCAGTTTATTTTATGAATACTAGCCTGAGTAGAAACTGCTTCCCAATCTATAGTTTTAAACAGATTCCTTGCTCCGACAAAATTGGTCCCATTATCGGAGTAAATAGTTGCAACTCTACCTCTCCGCGCGGTAAATCTTCTAAAAGAAAGTAAAAAGTCATTTGTGGATAGGGATGTCACCAACTCCAAATGTATGGCTCTATAAACAGCGCACGTGAATAACACTAACCACACCTTTTCGCCATTTTTTAGAAAGAGAGGTCCGGCTAAATCAACTCCACTGACCTCGAAAGGCTTCCCTGCTTCCGTCCTATTTGTCGGTAAAGGGATGAGAGGTGTCATGCATGAGGTTCCTTTGTGCTTCCTGCACAGGACGCAATTCCTAGTAGTCTTCTTGGCCAAAACTCGCACACCGGTAATCCATAAGTCCTTTCTTAAATTTGACAGAAGTGTCTGCGTACCAGCATGCAACAGTGCTGTGTGCTTCTGGATAACAAGTCTTTGCACTACTGCGTGAGTGCCCGGCAATAAAATCGGAAACCTATAACACGACGGAAGTTCCTCTGAAAATAGTTTAGTCTTTACTCTAATTAAGCCATCCGAATCCACGACAGTACACAAGTCCTTATATGTTTTCTTCTCTCCATAAGTTTCTTCTTGTATCAACTTAAATAATATCTTTTCCGCTTTATCTATCTCCTCCATCTGCAATATACCGGAAATTTGTTTCTTCTCTATTCCTCTAGCATTATTATAAAAACGTAATAACCAAGCCACCATTCTCTTGATCATACTGTACTTAGAAAAACGAAGTAAACAATCTGTAAATCTATCATTTACTGGTGCTGCTACCGCTGAGGTTATCTTGCCTTCCAGACCAGAAGTTTCACTATTGCAAATTGGCCAATTTTCTTTTTTCATCTTAAGCCAATCAAGGCCTTCCCACCAACATGATCTTAGTAAAACATCGGCATGGCAGCCTCTAGAAGGCAGATCAGCGGGATTTAAGGTACCAGCAATATGATGCCAATCAAATGTATTTGTGAGATTACGTATTTCTTTTACTCTGTTTCTCACAAAAACTCCCCAGTCTCCGTCATTCTTTATCCAAGAAAGAACTACATTGGAATCTGACCACAAATAAGTATCGTGTTCCAGACTAAGTGCATTCTTAACTAAGCCATAGAGGCGGCTTCCAATAGTAGCAGCAAGTAGTTCAAGTCGTGGAATAGAAATGTCGCAGGCTTTCTTATTCGGCGACAATCTTGACTTCGCAGCCAACAGTTGTACAGATACCTCTCCTTTGTACTCACTACGCAAAAATATAGCCGTTGCATATGCAACTTTACTCGCGTCACAAAAAGTATGTATGGACAACTTACATTTATTAATATCTTCGCGAGTTAAGCGCCTTGGTAAGCGTAGAGACTCTAGGCATTTAAGCTTGGTAATCCATGAAATAAATTTATCCTTTATCTCTTTGGGTACGCCGTCATCCCAGCCCACTTTAAACTCATGTAAACTTTTTAATATAAGTTTTGGTATTAAAACAATAGGTGACGTGTAACTAATGGGATCAAATATTTTATGAGCTAAGGATAAGATAAATCTCTTTGTAACTTTCTCGTTATTGTACTTCAATTGCTTAGTGTTGACAAATAAAGTATCTTGGTTAGTGTTCCACATAATGCCCAGTGTAGATATTTCAGTATCTTCATCTGACGGTCCAATTACCCAAGCTCTTAATTCCATCTTAGCTAGCAACATAAGCTCCTTTGCTTCTTCCTGAAATAACATAGCTTCGTTATGTGAACTACAACTGGTCAGACAATTATCAACATAAAAACTTTGTTTCAACTTATCTGCCGTTGATTTCAATTTCTTAGGAATGATATCACTTTCTAGGTGATAACGTATCGTAGCATTCAATAAAAAGGGACTTGACGTTACACCAAAAACAACTCTACAATGCCTAAAAGTAATAAGTTTACTGCGATCGTCGTCTGCCCACCATAAAAACTGTAAATATTTACGATCACATTCTAATAAGCTAATCTATAAAAAAGCTTTTTTGATGTCTGCTGACACCCCGAACGAGTGCTTACGAAAACCAATAAGAAGTATAGGTATCAACTCTAACAAGTTTAAACCGGGCTCTAAAGAACTATTTAATGACTTACCACTCGCATCTCTAGCTGATGCGTCGAAAACAGGTCGCACCCGTGTGGTTGCGCTTGACTCCTTTATGACTGGATGATGTGGTAAATAATGTCCACTCTCATCAGCATCCACCTGTTCTATGATACCAAGTTCTAACCACTCTCTAAAAGACACATCGTATTCCTGAAAGTTACCCGTAGAAATCAATCTCTTTGTTGTAGAATGAAGACGTTTCACAGCTAATTCTTTATTGCTCAACAAACAAACATCTTCCTTCCAGGGTAAACTAACTTGATACCGACCTTCGGTATTGACCTTAATAGTTTCGGTAAAATAAGTCATAATCTCCCTGTGCAAAATTTCACTCTTCTTTGTTTGCGCTGGATCTTTGATTCCGATCGACTCTAAGTCCCAAAGATATGAAATGTCATTACCGCTTACTGTGGAATGAAGGATGGTAGAGGCGCATACACTAGAACTGAAAATACTACCTTGCAATACCCATCCAAATTTCGTATTCACTGCAAACAAAGACTCATTTATTTGAACTATCTCCCCTGTCAGTAAAAACCCTGAATGATCTGCTCCTATAAGTAAATCTACATCAAAACTATCGCAATCACAATCGTTCAAAGAGATATTCAAGCTTTGTAATTGCCTAAAAATATGTTCGTCGTTTAGTTTCGGTAAATAACCGCAAAGTTTATTTTTATCTAAGGCTGAAATTATGCATTCGAATTTTTTGCTGAGATCCTGAACATAAAACTTATATAATCTATGAGTCTCAAGAGCTGTTTCCGCACCACCGAAAGACAATGTGAGACGGTATGAGTACTTATAGGTTTTAGCTGTAACTTTTCAGCGATTCGCTTCGAAATATACGATTTTTGCGCCCCGCTGTCAAATAACGCTCGTACTTTGACACATTTATCATTAAACACAATATTAACAAAAATAGTTTGCAACAAAGTAGTAGAATTCCTATGATAAATATCAGTGGCGTGGCGTGAAAAAAAAAGTTAGGCAAGCCGCAGTAAAAATTAGGACCCACAAAAAATGGGTAATTTGGTCTGTGTATGTAGTGCATGTGTTTATGTGTGTGGACGGGTTAACACATACCATTTACAATACTTTAACAATACCACGATTATCCGAATTTATACTTTCGTCGTGCCCGCGAAACGCTAATTCTTGTTTACCTAAGAGAACAACTGTGTCTATGAAGCGTTTTAACAGATTTCGATTACGTTCGACTTTGCGGTTATGAGCCTCAAAATTATTGTTAAAATAGTTTTCCATTCTACTATTTCCAAATTCATGCAACGCTAAGCAACTACGTATATGTTTCACACTTTGAACATGTTTTTTAGCAGAGTTTGATAAATTATTAACATCAGAAAATCTCGTTCGATTCCAAACGCTGCTTGAATCAGAAAACAAAAGACACGGAAAACAAAACATTTTATTTAATAAACAACTGCCTGTAAGCCAACTATATTAATCATAAAGAGAACTGTGAAAATGCTTGAAAAAACCGCCTCTACGCTTGTAATCTATTGACATGTTTGGACGAGCTCGACCTAACTGTATGACATATTTTTTATTTTCAAAGGACAACTTTGAAAACTGCTTTCCTTCACTTAGCAAGAAATCGGTAAGACAACAATCTATGTGCATCAAAGCGGCCATTATTGTGCCGAGAGAGAATAAACCAAAATTAATTAAAAACTAAAACCTACCAATTAAATCCCTGCGGAGCGACACAATTCACAATACACCTTTAAAACAACAACACACAGACTAGTTAAATTTTACTATTTCACTGAATTACTGCTAAAAATACAATAAAACTAATTAATTACGTTAAGTTTATGTGAGTGCAAGCGAATTTCAAAACAAAATAAACTAATGTAATATCCACTAGGCCAGAAAGAATGAGACGGTAATATACCGGCTAAGTAAGACAGAAATATCTACAACTCGGCACGGCATCGGTATAAACCGCAATTTCATAGCGAGGCTAGAAAGAGTGATCATTATAAAACTGGCTGAGTTAAAAAGAGAAGGGCGATACAAGCCGGTCGGCGGCAGCATTTCAGGCGGCGAACGGTCGCGATATTTAATGAGTTTCACGAAAGAAATTCCGCACTTATGGCTATTGTCATAAGATAAAAAATATTTACTTCTTAAATTTGCATTCGAAACGTATGTGAGAGTTTATTACTAATGTGTGTGTGTGTCGTAGTGTATCGATGGATAGGCTCGTAGGCCGCGAAAAGCCGGCATGTTAGGCAATCTTTAGGTACTATTTCTCTATTGCGTGCGCCTATGAGAGACCTACACAGACGTGACAAGAGAACGCTTGTCTGTGTGCGTGTTGTATCGCAGGCGTCCATAACTCGAGATTTTACGAGTTCATTGAAGGAATCTAGAGAGCGGGAGCGATGTGTGATTGATTGGATCTTGTGCGTATTGTTTCGCGCGCGTGTTTTACTGTTACATGATAAGATTTTATTGATTTTTTTTTGTTTATAAAATGGTATTGTACCTGCATTATAGTAATGAAACAAGACAAATTTGTTTATAGTTAGGTATTTTTTTTATGCTCGCTCGTTTGGTACGGCTGTTGGGAATCGGGTTATACGGACGCTCCGCCACTGATAAATATTAACATTTAGGCTCGACTTACCGGATTCTTCCTTTTTCTCTACTAATTCAGTATGACAACTAACGTCTGGGACCTTACTTGTTGACGCCGTAGAAACACCCTCGCCTTGCATGTTCATATCTGGGCACATAACAAATAAATGCCTCTTCATACAGTTCAGACATTTTGGGTAACTATGGCAACGATTTGCGTAATGGCCAATTTTGAGACAAATCATGCAAGCTCTTTTAGACTTAAGCCACTCCCGTTTTTTTTTTCTAAAGACATTTCTTTTGTACGGATGCATTCAGCGCTTCTATGCGTAGGTTTCTCGCACCAAATGCATGGCGGTAACTTGTCTGTTAGAGATACTGGGGTATTAAATTTCCGGATCGTCGGCTTCTTATCTGTGGCTACAATACAAGCTGTAGGTGTTCTATGATATGCTCTATCTTCATTAAAGCTATTCTTCGCCATCTGCACCTTTTCCTCACAGTCGACCTCGGCCTTAAGAAAATCCATTAGTTGCTGAAGCTCATTCTGGTCTTTATTCTTAATAGAGCGTTCCCAAACTCTTAAGGTCTCTTCCGGTATGGTTGACTCTATGAGAGGATAAAGCATGGCAGCGTATTTATCACTGGTAACGCCGAGAGATTCTAACGCCCTCAATTGCGTATTCAATTTATCATATAACCCGCGTAGCTCTAGACTCCCTTTATTGCTTCTCTGGTACAAAACAAGCTCTAATAGTTTCCGTACGTAGTGCTGAATAATAAACTCATCTTTCGCAAACCTGGTTTTTAGCTCTTCTATAGCCTTATGATAGTTTACGCCACTTGGAGGGAAACTCTCTACTAAATCTCTTGCTGCCGTACCTGGTTCTGTAGCCTTCATTAAGTATTGAAATTTGTCGTCGTCGTCGATGGTAAGATCTTCATTTATTTTTCGAAATTGGCCCCAAAAACCAATCCAATTTCCAATTTTCCCGTCAAACTGTTTCAAATCTAACGTCGGCAAGTTAAATTTTCTCTTTGATAATTTTTTCTCTAGAACTGCACTAACGCTGTCCTCGTCCGCATCGACATAATTTTCCTCGACAGTTTTAGGGTTAAGTAATGTAATAAATTTTGACTCACATTTCGCTAAAAGTAGTTTGTATTGTGTGTTACGGTTGAGCGTTTCCTCAATGTCCAGAATCCCTATCATTTCCTCTTCTTCAATTTTACTATCGGATAGTACTAACGTTTTCAACTCTTCGTCGGTCTTGAAAAGTTTCTCCATGCTAGACTTAAACGAGTCGTACAGCACCTTTAATTGTTGTAGGTCTGGTTTCTCTGTTATAGTAATATTTTCCTCAATTTTCTTCGCCGCTAAGGTGCACATCATGCGACAAATTTGTCTATTTTTCTTAACTTCGGTCACGGTCGCCATTTCAATGTTGGTGTTACACTGTTTAAGTAACTGTGTGCTGTAAGGTCTTGACTAAAAAATAATAATTATCAAGGCACAGCTTTAATGTTTAATTTTATTCACACCAAAAAAAAGATAATCTAACAATAAAAATTCTCTCAATGATTATAAACTGACATAACTGAATTTGACAATCGCTTTTTAAAAACTAAAAAATAATAAATGTATAAATGAACCAAAAGAGTCCTCAACAGGGCACAATGTGGGGCGAGCGATATTCACAATGAACTAAACATAAGTTTTATTCGAACTCGGTGTTACAGGCGGTGGGATCGAACCCGCGAGTCCGGCGACCTCTCGAACGTGTTGTGACTTTTCTCTAAAGGAGGCTCGAACTTCACTGTATTTTTTTCTAAGCGTTCACAGCGTGACGATCAACAATCCATCTTCCGACCCAACTGTAACGTGAGATATCTTCCTTCATGTTTGATTTATATATATTTTTCATTGATTCTATAAGAATTCTTCGAACGTAAGAAGAAAATACTCGCAAGAAAGTCGAAGGATTACGAAAGAATCAAAAGGATTTGATTTTTTTATAATTTTTTAGAACTCTTTACAAAAATATTTTTTTATAGTATTATAAATATCATATTTCATCTCATGGTCTAAACAATAGACAGAAATAAATCATATTATCATCAGGATGAGTGCGCGCTGCAAAAGAAGCGGCATTTTTCATTGGTGTTAAATGGGCCATAGCATGGACGTAGCTGCCATAGCCGCGCATCAGGTACTGACGTGGTAAAGAAGACGGAATACGACTGAAGAGCCAATCAGCGGCCGCCGATTACGGATGAAATGAGATGCTGAACGCCAATTGGCTAGCGCTTAACACCAACGTTATTATGCCTCTACTTAACACCATAACACTGGCTGATTGGTGTGTCGAAGTGACTGCCAATGCAGCCGAGACCAACGGCTTAAAATCCTTTCGAAATCTATCGGCCCTCCATAGTTCTGGTCACCCATCCAAAATTCAATGGCGAAAGTTGCATCGTTTTCAACGTCGAAACCAAAGCAATACGATCACCACACCACCAAACTTCTACCTTAATTACCTTAAAAAAATGAATACAATTTACGTTATCACGCAACATCATCATCACTCCTTTATCCCCAAAGAGGTAGGCGGAGATGTTAATATCCATATTTCGCCAGATATATTACAAGTTAAAAGTTTTCTTCGGTAACTAAAATCTCAAAGAGCCTATAGTACGTCTCAATCCAAGTTGCCAAAAAGGTAAACAAAACGAAGGTAATGTTTCATCTCTAAAATGTTTGTGATGACTGTAGGTAATTGAAATCAATTGAAACGGACAATTGTTACCGTTAATTATATTTACGTGCCAATGTCCATGTAAAAAGTGTGATTATTGAATAACAAATTCGGGAAGTCGGCTTTTTTGTTTACCTTTTTGGCAACTTTGAGACGTACTATACAATTAGAACCCACACTTCCCACATTCGGATTATAATTGTACGGGAAGGCGATGTACAGCGGAGTAGAGAAACCTTCGTCAAATTAGTTCAAATTGAATCATGTATCAGTCCTAGAATCCTATAAATCGCTAAGAGCATGGCTGCATGCAAAATTATATTGGGTCCTTACCTATGAAATTGGTGTTTTTTTTCTCTCTTAGTATTTTGTCTGAAACTATTAAGATTCAGAGTATTCCTAAAAAATAATTACCTCGTCTAAAAATAGACTATATTTTTGAGCTCTTTTGATTTGTTTTGATAATTTGTTGTAAGTTTAATTGTGTTAAAATTGGACACGGAGACATCTCTTTTTAAGTGCCTCCCGAATTCATATAAAATAATGTATTGCATTCACTTAAAACGATAAATGATTTTTATGAAGTGTGATATTACACATATCACTAAAGCTTATCTAATGATAGATGCCAAATATTATTATCTTTGGATTTGTCGTTGTGAAGAAAACTGAAAAAATTTTAGTATGGATAATGCAGAATTCCCCAAAATCTCCATACAAAACACCAATGTCATAGGTAAGGACCTAATACTTAGTTGTTGTGAAATCAAGGATCAAAACAACTGCAACCTAGTTTTAAATTGCCTATTGCAAACGTCAACGGAACATCGTTTCATCGCTTCATTTTGAAGTGAAATGTTGGCATGAGTGTCATTACCTCGTTCAAAATAATGTAGACTTTAAGATGACGAATCTTTTTCACCCCGACTGTACCAGGCGCAGGACGCAGGACGCAGGTGTGTTTAGCTACACGAGGTAATGGGACACGGTTGCAACACCACTACTATGGGACTTTAAATTTCTCATTCTGTGACGTTTGTAGACACAATAGAAAATCACTGCACCTCTGTCTCCCCCTCGGGGATAGGCGTGATAAATGTGTGTATCATGAGACGTGGTGTGATGTATGTGAGTAGTAAGGGTATTATCTCAGTAGACTGTAAGCAGCTTCCGCGGTAGTGTTTTAAAAACATTGTTTTACAAATCAATTCTATATAATAATAACTTTTTTTACTTTTAAATTCTGGATCTAATTAATTATGTGTTAATCTACAAACTAAGTATCATATTTAGATTATTGACTTTTTTTTATGTCATTAATGACAAGGTCTGCTGCACGCTCCATGGATTAAAATATATTTACCTAGTATAAAAATTCTAATAATTGTTGCCTTGTATCTCTTGCTATGCCCAAACGGGTGTCATGGTGAAACTATTTTCTAATATGTAACAACACCTATTGTGCACATAATTGGCAAATAAAGAACTTGAACTTGAACTTGATCCCGTTTGATTTGTACTATTTAAATTGACTAGTGTGAAATGAAACATAGCTAATGATTTAGTATTTATGTATTGCCCAGCAGTGGGACGTATATAAGCTAAGGACGGACTGAGTTAGTACATCGTTTTCCAAAAAGTGAGAACTCGTAGTAATTCAGAGCCTCAGGTGCATGGCGGTTTGCTAACACCAATCGACTTCAATATATCGCTGAATCTCACCCAATTCAGTTGCAGTGACTTTAATGTCTTAAATTGACCATATAATATGTCTACAACGAGATAACAATTCATGACAACAGATTCGTCTGTGTTATGGCCTTAATTTTTACAAGCTATGACAAATGAAGGTGTTAGTTACCTTCGCTAACCATTAGGGGAATCAGGTGAGATGAATTATAATAGATTATAAAGATTGATATTTGTTAACTCCGAATTCCCAGTACGTCATATTTTGGATTTATTTATATTGAGAATGTTAGGCTTTTTGATAGAAGCAATTGTACTTTCTTACTGTCAGTGTGCTACTAACCATCATACGTGTTACATCAGTGCGTGGTCGTATTTGCTCTCAATTTTCCATCCTCAACAATATTAAATAAAATAAAATAAAAATTATATTCCCAAAATGTAAAGTCACTGAACAATTACGAACGTTATTTGAGAAATTTAGGTTTCATTTGGATTGTAAAGAAATATCTTTAAGATCTTACTTTAAGTTTTTAAACTTTGTAAAGTATCTTTCTATTTATCAGCCTATTGCCATCCATAGATGGACATAGGCCTACCCCAGAGGAGAAGTTTGGGGTTCTCCCACCACGCTGGCCCAGTGCGGCTTGGTGTGGAGCGCCAGTCTCGTTTGTTATGGAAGAGTACGTGCAAGTGAGGTTGATCCCATGATAAATAAGAGCATTCTCGCAACTCCTCCACGACACGGCACGCCTGAGCTGAGGTCCGCGCCTTTAGAGGCACCCTCAGGACGTCTGCCGATCCCCGAATCCGGCTCGAGCGCCCTGGAGGCTCTCCCTGGAAGCGGGACCCCCTAGGGGGGATGCCTTTCAGAGAGAATCCCTTCAGTGGTGGTTCGCCACTACAGGCTTGGGGACCCACCACAGTTCTCGCCTTCTTTAAAAAATCCGGTTATAACTGAGTAGCCATCAGAGGCATCAGTTCAGGGTCCTTAAAAAAAAAATAGGACCCCTACACCCCAATATGTAAAGTGAAAAATGTAAAAATAAATTCTAAGACATTAAGACGAAACGAGACCTTGCATTCCTAAATAGTTGCAGAATATTACAAAGAAAAGTTTCAAAGGGTTTTCCACTATTCCCAGAGCGCCAGTCTCGTTTGTTATGTAGCAGGGTGTACCACGTGAAGGTGAGGTTGGCTTAAGTCCCATGAGCTGTTATTTTGGAGCCCTACACCCCAATATGTAAACAGAAAAATGTAAAAATAAATTCTTAGACATTAAGACGAGACCTTGCATACCTAAATAGTTGCAGAATATTACAAAGAAAAAGTTTCAAAAGGTTTTCCACCTTCGCCATCATTAACCAGCGTCATAGTTCCAAAAAATATGCTTTTCGGGTGTAATATTCTAATTTTATCTCTTCAAAAGCCTTGAGGACCTGACTAGGCATAATTCAAATCGACTCAGTGGCGCCCTCTACGCCTTGCGGCTGAAGAGGCTTGGCTTGTCGAATATTCATTAGTCTGACTTGATTGCCGCCAGTGTGCCTAGATGTATAGCTGTAGTCAGCTTGGCTACGAAAAAATGAAATTTTATATCTTTTATAGCTCATCCAATCAGCAAACTGAAGTAGCAATGGGCTGGTTTACTATTTTTTTAAACACACAGCAATATACTAAAATTCTGTGTTAAATACAAATCATCACAGAAGGAGAAACTATCACACTATCCTTAGAACTGATGGATTTGGAGTCGTAAAGTTCTTGAATGGAGAGGGCGGCTCGATATACGAACTGTGGGACGCCCTGTGGCAAGATGGAATGACAATATACATCCTACTGCTGCGTACACAGGTCTTCCTACATTGAGATGAGGAGTACGGGTGAAACACCACCACGCTCTAGCCAAATGCGGATAATGGTACAGTAATGGGTAGAAACGATTGCAACGACGAGCTCGGTAGCGTAATTGAGGAAAGGTAGATTTGGCTTTCGATATCGAAAACTTCTTGCTTCTCAGCATTTGAAGTGGATGATGGCGATAATTTAGTTTTAATAAGAAGGTTTCTTGAATCATGTCAATAGGCTAGTTTACCGTTTTTTTTAAATAATGTAAACAACGTTTAAGAAGACATTTGATTGATGACCAAACACAAGGAGTTGGTGTGGTTATATCAAAAACCTATACTATATTCTTCAATATCATTAAGACCAATATAACAGCCGGATTATCTCGGCTGTATTGGCCATATTCTTCTTTTGATTGATTATTTTAATTCTTTTTTTGAAGTCGGTTAAAACGTTATGCTATCCGAAATTCTAGTGTAAGCCAGTTAATATAAACATTAATATTTATATGTGGGTCTAACTGAAATAGTACTTAAACCTGTCCAAAACCCATACGTTCAGAACTGTAAGTCAAAAGAATCTCCATACTCATCAGGTAGAAAATTCGAGCAATCTCGTACGGTCGGCAACACAAGTGGAAGTCCGTCATGTCTTCAGGTCTGTGATCCATCTCGCTTTAACATTCACAGCTCCCTAACTGAGTGAAAGAGACGATTTGCATTCTAAATTCGCGTGAAGTGTGAATCACATTCATTGGCTTAAGAACGAATCGGTAGAATGTTGTCTGTGATGAAAAAAAGAAGTTGTATCTAATTCTTTTTTGGTGTTTTAGAGGTGCAATAGCGTCTTTTACGCCGACCCCTCTTCAGCGCGTAAGGTATAATAAATAATCCTTATCCAATTTAAAAATTCTGACTGAGTCACTAAGACACGAAGAGAGCTCACTTCGTAATTTACAAACAAATAATACTTTTTGTGGCTCATTTTGTAATTTTAATAGCTAAATTAAATATTTTCGTCGCTTGAGTAATTATTATAAAAAAAAATTGGTGTATTTTAAAGTGTATAAAAATACACAATTTCGTTCAACTTTAAGAGCGGGTTCGACCAAATTTTCGTGTTACCTACTACACGGGAATACAGACACCAATAAATGCTTAAAGGAGAATGGGGAAATGGGAACCACTCTTTGAGTTTGAAATCGCTGAACGTTTTTAAACCGTGTGATATTAGATTTAAAATTTGTAATAAGGTTGTTTATTTTCAAGCAAAAATATTGACTTCAAAGCTGGGAATAATGATAAAAACATGTAACATTTTTTTCAACTCCTGCCGGCTTCGCGCCCGCACCGATACTATTATTGCCTGCATATCTAAACCAAAACTCGCGGCGACACGTAATGTAATATTTTTTTCTGTTTCCCTCCCTTTTTGTACATGTCTTCACAAACACACATTTTCTATGCATTTTATACACAATGAAAACACTATGGTGTGTACCTATAATTGTTTTAATATAAGAATTGATCAACTCCTGCCGGCGTCGCCTGCGCACCAATACTCACACACGCAATATTGTTGCATGCATTCCTAAGGCGCTATAAAAACTAGCAACCCAAGCCTTCCACCCATTGCTTATCTATCTAATTATCTAAAGAATATTATTAGAATATTATATTTGAATAAAAGTAAGTACCTACAGCTTCATAAAAAACGATATTGTCCACTGCTTAGTAGCTCCTTTTTTATTTTGAAGGTTTTTAGAATGTCGGTAAATGTTAAAAATATTTTAAGGTTAGATTTTCTTTTTAGTCAACTTTTTATCCCTAGCTTTTCAGTATATTTTGCCATTACATATTTTTTTAGGTTTAATTAGTGTATCACGACTAGGGCATTCGTTCCATGAAACGTCAAGTTTTTGTATGGTACTGAAAACACATAGGATTCTGCCATTCTCCTTTCATTGGTCGAATCCTATGTAATGACGGAATCCTGCACACTGAGCCGATTTTTAGCCGTGTACGCATCGAAATGTGGTGAAATTCACCCTAAATTGGCGACTGTTTGTTTTTTTCCGTAATAAATTCGTTAAATTTTATTTGTAGTTTGATTACTTTATAACCTGTTGCTGTTTTTTTTCGTACCGCACCAGCTACTCTTGCACCTGAAGGCCTAGCACGGGCCGGAGAGAAAAGGTCCCCGAGACAAAAATCGTCATTGCCTCTCGCTTCTTCGTTCGCGAGAGGCAATGAGTAATTTTGTCTCCGGGGACTTTTTCTCTCCGGCCCGTGCTAGGCCTACTGGACTCTATTGTTTCTCTTCTCCTTCTCTTCTCTCTTATGAAATGCCGTGACTTTTACCCATCCTTTCTAAAAATAATTTGTTCAAATAAAAGTATGAGTAAAAATTCTCCCGATTCCTTTATCGAACCTCTAGTTAGCATACCGTCGAGATAGCTGCTCGAATATTAAACAGCTCTTTGTTTCTGACCCTACTTACTCCTTCACTATGCTAATAAGTGACGTCAGATTGTTTGTGTTCGCCTGATTTTGAAGGCAACGTTTGATTTTGTCAGAATCTGGCGATAAAATATGAGTCGTTGTCGAAAAGACCTTTTGAACTTTTAATTTATCTGAAAATCTGTAATACTGAAATGTTTACTAAAAATCTATCAATATAAAGTGGGGGTAAATATTTATAAAACTTTTCTAGCTTCTGTTCTTATAACCATAGACCATAGGCTTAACCATAGAGAACTATATAATTCCTGAGATCCTGAGAAATCACATTACAATTAATTATTAATTAGCTGTTGATTAACATAAATTATCATCATTATATTTATGAGTCTAACAAAAATTACGCCATCCTTTTACAAATCTTCCTATAGGCCTTGTAATAAAAAATCAATAACCAAAAATAAAACTACGGTTTAGTTAGTAACACTTCAAGCAGTCCGAAATACATATTAAAACCTAATCATATTCATAATTAAGTCTTCTGTCTTCATGTATATCGATTTATGTTGCCATACACAATAATGAAGTTTCTATTTAGTATAATCCAATTTTTCCGCAGTCCATTGTCGAGCCGCCTTTATAAAGTGAATGCCAATCTTTCTGAAAGTTTTAAAAGAATGTCACGAGACCAGGTGGCAAAGTTCAGGCGTTGAAGACCTTTTATGAAGACGCCGACAATGAAATAACTAGCGCAGTTTTTGTGTAGGTTCTTGTAATAAAATAAAGGAGCAGTAAGACCAGTCCGTATAATTTTATGAGTAAGGCAGATAGGTTAAATTTTTTATACATAATGATCACTGCTGAATGTGGTTTGAAGAAGTCTTTCTAGATCCTAGAATTTTTACATGAGCGCTGCAATATGTTGTATCTGTGTGTCAGAAACTGTCTGTTTAAATATGTGTATGTGTATATAATATACATAATATGGAGATAGTTACCTATTGGATTTTAGTGTTGCAAATAGTGTAGTTGACATAATATTTTTAAGATAAAGAAAATTACTATTTACCTATTTAAAAGATAATGTTCACCCTTGGAGTTTTATTCTGAAGCAGCCTCAGCCTGCTTCAGAATAAAACTAAATAAAACAGACGTATTGTCAGAGATGTGTTGCTTTAAAAAACTAGTTCTTACATCTTTTTAAAACTTTACATCAGCCTATAATATTTACTGTACTAAAAAAAAACCTTTGTTCATAATTTGGTATCCTATATAATATAACGTTGAATCTATGTGTAAAATATACGTTTTTAAATAAACTAAAAGACAAAAACTCGTCTCCTACCCTGTAAGGCTTAATTTTTTTAGTGTAGGTATCGCGTGAGTAATGCCAAAAGTGCAGCGAGCACTAAGAAATTCAGCCACTCATTGTCGTACAGTCGAGTTCACCATCCAGTACCATCTATAGATGGACTTTACTGTGTTCCCTCTTTCCTTTAACGACGGTTCCTTTAAAAGAGGCGTGTTAACTATGCAACCCTCGAACTACATTTTATCGCTACCTTTGCATCTTAGCTTACATCAAATGAGATAGAATTTGTAAGACTTTATACAGAAAAATTTAAAGAGAATTGAAGATGACAAACACTTTGCAGAAGAGATCAAATGATAAGCTTAAATCCTTCAGACCTTGTTTCAGACTGTATTGGCTTTTATTTGTCGTCTTGTGTCATTAATATATGATATCAAGACTGCCTCTTCCTCTGCGCCTTTCGGGTAGCAACGTTTTGTTAGATCTTTGTACCACCATTTTCTGAATTTCTCGTAACTCGATCGCGTACGCATTCGGACTTCATTATTTAATAACTGGCATAGTTCACAAAGTCCCCTACTATGGTCTGCTTTGTCGATGGTGTAGTGATGTTTCCACTGGAAGAAGCTGTGGTAGATGGTGGGGTTTCTGATTGTGTAAGCAATGAGTGTCGCTAACTTGTCTGGGTCGCCAACTGTGGCGTCAATGTAGGAACCATCTGGAAGGTAGCTGGAAGCAGATGATATTTGATTTAAGCAAGAGTTCTTAACTCAACACTACAGAGTACAGTCAGCATCAAAATTAGATAACCATTTTAGTACAGTCAGCGTCAAATAGTGACACTGAAGGTGTTCAAATAAATAGACACTACCAAAAAGTCAATAATATAACAAATAAAGATTCCATATTGTTGACAATAAAATCAAAACTCTTTTGTGTTGTCACCAATATGCAGACTTTATTTGTCTTGTTCCATATTAATGTGTTAGTCTGTTTTTTTTTTATTGTACTTATGCAAATAAAAAATAAAATAAATAAAATTTCATGCCACTGAACAGTCGTAAGAAAAAGCTAAAGTCATATATTTAATACTTACTAGCTGTAGTCAGCTCCTCCCAACACAATTGGTACGGTATGATGATGATAAGCCTTTAACACTTCTTCGGTCACAAAATCCTCAGCATGACTGCCTTCGTACGCCAAGTAAAAATAGTAATCATTTTCTAGTTTTTCGTTACAAGTCTCTTCCGAGCACATGACCATCTTACCATTGAAGTTACATCCATACACGTCCAACTCCAATGAGTGCTCCCTTAGAGCCATATAGAGTTTCATAACAAAGTCGAACCTATTGGTCGAGGTTTGGCAAGTAGTTGGCATCCATGCTACAGCCTTCTTCTTTGTTTGCAATTTGTCAATATCAATAGGCGGGAGCGTCGTCAAGCTCGGAGCCCACTTGACCTCACGTCTGGGGGCGACCACTTTACCAGACATATCCTTTACTTCAATGAACGGAGTGAAAACATCCGAATATATCTTGTACGACCATGTCCAATTAAAGTAATTATCAGCATTAATATTGCAAATCGGTGTTTCTGCAGCAGATCTCATACTGTGGAAGATATAGATCATTTTATTGGACCTCTTCGGTGGCAGCAGTTGCTTCCATGGAGAAAGTCGTAGCACCGAAATGTCCATCAAAATCGCGTCGTACGTTACTTGTTTATTTACATCTAAGTAACAGTTTGTGAAGGTACAATTATTTCTCAAGAACGGTGATTGGCCGATACCGAAAACATTGTCTTGGACAAGTGGTGTGGTCCACACTCGAATGTACTTCAACATTTCACCTTTGACTGGCGCGGGCCTCGGCAAGCCGGGTGTATAGTAATTCTCGACATCATACACAGTGGTGTAAGCTGTGTGGAAGCTGTAGAACGCTAAGATGCCGTACATGAAAAGTCCACTGAGACTTACTAAAAAAAATAATTTTGCGAATGAATCTGTTCTCATGTTAGTGATACGTGAGTGACGATGGTCTTTGTGCACAATAATGATGCTTCAATGCTGGAAGTGAATAGTAAACAGGCAAATTCTTGCGGTTACAAATAAACATGTACTGATGTTTCTGACCGTGTTTACTCATTACGATTAACTAAAGTATGTGCTGTCTCATCGAAATGAAATGTTTCATTTAATAATTTAGGTAGCAAGTAGTTACACTTATGATGCATCAAAAACATTATAAAATTAATAAGAAAATTATACAATTCCACTTGTTCACCTCAATTTTTTTTCCTGTTCACTACCGGGAGGCCTTGTCAAGAGAAGATACAGGCAAAAAACTCTGCAAGGGCTCTATCTTCCCTTTACATAAAATTGTCTTACTTTCTACAATGTGCAAATTACAGGCAAGTCAAAATGGAATGAATTAGAAGATGTCATAAGGTACCATGACAATTAACAATGAGTCATGAACACTTAGTAACAAAATGGAATGACCATATTCGGAGATTGACTCGAGTGTATGAGAGAAGTCGAGGGTCTAGAATAGTAGCGTGCATTTGGGGAACCTACGTCTAGCACTGCATAGAGTAGTTTCACCCGTGTGAAGCAAATATAAGACGTATATAACTTATATCAAATTTTACAACATAAACCAAATTTATAAATATTTTTAATTTATAAATATGTTTTAAGTTACAACAACGACCTCCGTGGTCGAGTGGTCTGTACGCCGGTCTCAAGGCGTCGCTATCTCGAGAGGTTCTGGGTTCGATCCCCGGTGGGGGCAAATGTTTGGGTGATGAATTTTCAGGCATTTGTTCTCCAGTCTTGGATGTTTATATATATTCAGGATATTTATATGTATTTATCTATTAAATATATTTATCCGTCATCTAGTGTCCGTAACACAAGCAGCATTAGTTGCTTAAAATGGGGCTAGTTGATAGGTGTGAATGTCTGAGGATATTTATTATTATTTTATTATTATTATTCAACTAATTAAATTCGGTGAGTTGGCGTTTTGTTTACCTTTTGTGTAACTTTGATTGAATTTTTTACTTACTGCAACAGCATAGAGTTAATTAAATAAAAAATAGTAAAAGTAAAGGAAGGATGGAATCCTTGCAGAGTTTCTTCTTTTGACAATAATACTGAATAGGTAGAAAAAATTGTAACATTGCATTTTATATTTAAAATACACTTAATATAATAATAAAGATAAAATATATTGTTTGAAAATAATTTAAATAGTTTTTTTAATAAATTCAACCTCTTTTACATGGCTCATTTCTCTCACCTCAAAGATGTCTCGAAGCCGATACTCGTGAAAAATAAAAAACCAAGAGACGATCATTGCGGTCAGTCGCGGTCAGTCGCGGCCTACGAGATGAAAGAAAGATCGAGTTGGAGCATGCAAATTTTTGGACGGAATTCAGTTAAATGTGTATAAGTTAAAATATTTATTATTGTTTGAAATACAATAAAATGACCTAACATTGAAACATATAAAATATGAGAGAATTTATAATTATAATTATTTTACATTTCCATAGGATAACGGAGGGGTTGCGGTGATTTTTGGTGTTCTCGTTTACGTAAGTTTTTTTGGACTAACTTTTATAATTGGTGCATTTAAATAACGCTTATCTTGTCACCTTTACAACTTTGAGCCTGGGAGCGTTGTATAAACATTGTATAAAATAAGTATTTTTCAATTATTTTATAAGTTCAATTTAACGGTGTAATGCTTTTAATATGTATTTAATTGTTCATACGAGTACCTATGTTCTCAAATGATTTTTAAATTTGAATTTAAACCGAATATATTTTATGAATAAAAATATAAAAAGTAGTCTTCAAGAATGAACTAAAGAAGACCTGCCATGAATATGATGATTTGCTGTTTAGGTTGCACAGTCGAGTACAAAAATATGTACACACATGCTAGACGTGACAATCTTTATTTCCTTCTAGTAAAAGTCATTTACTGTCAAAAGTGGTTACATATTTTTAGAGTTAACTGTACATCATTGTTAGGTTATCTCAAATTGAATGTGTATTTTACTGAATATTCATATTATGTATCTCCCAATAATACAAACGTAGTTTTTCCATATAATTCAGTAAGACGTTAAGCACTACCTCCGACACGTACCGTCGAAAAGAATTACATTTTACCGAGTTTTTTTACTCCTTTATTTTCTTTAAGACGCAAGTAAAGTGTTCGCTCGTCTCAAAGGACGTCTGTCTGTGCGCATCCAAAAAGCTCTCAGGAAATTTTTCTATCAGTCGATGTCTCCCTTTATTTGCTAAGACCTGTTTCGTTAGAGGCGATCTGTCTCCATTGCCACACGTCATAAATATTGGTGTAGTTTTATTTTTTATTTTTAAATAAGTTTTAAATTTTATCATCAATTTTAAAGTACGTTAGTTATAGTAAAATATGTTTCTGCGATTTTTAATAAATGAGTTTGTAATGTTATATTAAATATAAATTTTAAACTCACAATCACAATCCATTCACATCCATAATTAGCAGTCCGTAGTTTCAGACCTTTTTCCGAATATTGAAAATTGTCATTTGACATTCAAAATACAGAATATCTCCGTAGTGATCTGATAAAGTTTCTGTAGATACAATTTTTTTTTTCTTGGTTTTTATTACTAAAAATTATTCGTCCTGCTGCTGGTTGCAGGCCTTTCTACGTGGAAAAGCACATAAGAAGTAGAGGCCGTAATGATTGCAATACTTGCTCATCCATACGATAACTAATGTTATAAATAAGAAAGTAACTCTATCTATCTGTCTGTCTATCGGTCTCGCATTCACCTCGAAACTACTGAACCGATTTGTTCGAAAGGTACACAGATATTCTTAAGCCTGAGAAAGGACATAGGCTACTTTTTATCCCGATATTCCCATGGAAACGGGTACCGCACCGGTGAAGCCCCGTGAAGTCACTAATAAAATATAATGTAACTTTCTAAGCCCCACAATTGGCAGTGATAAACGAGAAAATTGTCGTGCCGTATGTAATAACCGGCAAGAATGGAAACTCGCCACCCCTTTGCATGTAAGGACGTCGAGTCTTCGGCAAATATGGACATCGCGTATGAAGTCAAACAGAATTACGTATTCCATAAAAATATACCCCTTTTGCGCACGTGACGCCTTCCTGTCTGTTTGACGCAAGTGACGAGTCTCGAGGCTTTGGTAAATAAAAATAGTAACTGCGTCACCGTAATAGGTAGTGTGTTTTGGTCTTGCGCAGTACTGGAATTTACAGTGCTGCAAGAAACTTGGAGATCTAGTGCTGGTGCCACTTAGACTTAGACACTTAGGTGCCAGTTTTATTAGATAAATGCCTCCAAAACAACCTAACAATCATTGGAGTGACTTTTGCTTGTCATGAAAATCTTAGAATAATATGTTAAGGATTATGCTTACAGATTGACTGAGGAGCTCGGTGGCGTAGTGGTTAGAGTGCTTTGACTTTCGATATCGAAAACAAAGCTACCTTCGCCATAGTCAGGCCGTGGATGGGTGACCAAAACTCCCCGGTTGCTATTGCAACCGTTTCTACCCACCTACCCGCATTAGGACAGCGTGGTGGTGTTACGGCCCATACTCATCGTGTTTTTGTTTCCATGAGGAAGGCCTGTGCCCAGCAGAGGGACGTATATAGGCTGAGACTGGTTACAGATTGATTAATTAAATATTGATATTTAGGTACACCTGTCAAATAGCCCATATTATGCACCTTACACGCTTTTGATAAGGATACTAGATGAAGCACAGAAACAGCCAAGACTGAAGGACAAATGTCTGTGCTTATTCAGTACACAAAAATTTGCCTCAACCGGGAATCGCACAGGGAAACTCCAGAGATGCCTACGCCTTGAAATCAGTGAGTACAAATAGGATTTATAAACTGTAAAATTTTGTCAGAGTAGGACTGGTGGACCCTTGAAACTGCGACGTGAAAGATTGAATATACACTCACGAGCAAAAATTAAGGGTCGGTTAAGAAAGTTAGAATATCTCGGAAGATAAAGACGCTAGCGAACTGAAATAAGCTGTGCATGATAGGCAATTTAATATTCTTAAAATAAAATAAAATATTTTTCATAATTAATTTATATTACATTAAAAACATAAACTTAAACGAAAAAGGTTATCTTGCCCAAACATAAATAAAATGGATAATACAATATTTCCTCCGTGTGCTCTCAGTAGGGCTACTACTGAGAGCACACGGAGGCAACACCAAGTACTAAAAATTAAATAAAAATAAAATTTAATGAAAAATATTGTATTTTATTTTAATAATATTAAATTGCCTATCATGCACAGTTTATTTCAGTTCGCTAGCGTCTTTATCTTCCGAGATATTCTAACTTTCTTAACCGACCCTTAATTTTTGCTCGCGAGTGTATATATTTTTCTACTTTTTTGGAATAATAAAGAGATTATTATAATAAAGTATACCAAAAATAAGAACTTGAAAATAGCTCAGATGCATTGTTTATACGAAAATCGAATCGCCTCCATATTGCATTAAGCCTCCCTTTGCCGAAGTAGCGAAATTCAATTTGCGATATGATCGCGGGAACTTTCAATTACAGCGATTGGTACGCACCGGCGACTGCATCCAAACTGTATTGTAAACAACGCCCTACCAAACTTGTGTGTTGTCCGACATGTTAACAATTGAATACACTACAAAATAGATCGTCCCTACAAGTGAATACATCATAATTTTCGTTGAAATACACGTATTTGTAGGAAGCTCAAAACGCCAAAGCGGTAACCCCTAATGCCGCCTATTTTAACCGCCTCGCTGGTCTAGTGGTTCACACCACCGGGTGTCGATCGAGAGGTCCGGTTATGATTTCTCATGCAGCAGCAGTTTTTCTGCTCGCTTTGGTTGGTGATAGGGCTTCTAAGCCCGCCTGGCTAGCTACCACCGTCTTACCTAATATTGTCGCCATAATAACAATGTTTTAGGCATTGTTGTTCCAGACATCAGAGGTCAGATAGCCATTTCCTCAGTTGTTGAGGATTACATTACACGTGAAGCTCTCATCCACCTTCGGCCTTATCGTCACTTACCATCAGGTGAGATGAAGACCAAGAGTTTATCTGTCATATGTAAAAAAAACTTCACTTGATACTTGCCGCAAACTTCAAACCTGTAGACGCGTCGCAAGCGCTTGCGGCAAATTCTCTTTGATTTGCGACAAAAACGACACTACATTGATCGGCTGCAAGCTCTTGCAACAAATCAGAAATCTGTTGTTGAGGTTTGACAAGCGTGTGGACGCGGCATAACATATCGTTGGTATTTAATTTCATATTGTTCGTACCTTAAGTTCTATATTATTTTCATATTCGTCATCATCCTATATACATCCTACTGCTGGGACAGGCCTTCCCCATGGAGAAACACATGAGGAGTATGGGCCGTAACACCACCACGCTGGCCCAATGCAGGTTGGTGGGTCAGAAACGACCAACGGCTTAACGTGCCTTCCGAAGGACGGAGGAGCTCGAGATCACAAAGTCTTGGTCACCCATCCACGGCCTGACAATGGCGAAGGTAGCATTGTTTTCGATCGAAGCCAAAGCGCACTGACCACTACGCCAGCGAGCTCCTCCGATCAGCTCCGATTTTCATATTTTTGGTACCTTAAGTTCTCTGTCCACTACTCCGGGGTATACTATAACCATGCGAGATCCGTTTCAGGTTTATAAAATAGTCATTGTATTGAAATGGTTGAATGGTTCTGTGCTGCAGGCATTACTGTATCATCATTTAACTTACAAAGAAGTATAACCCGCATACCCCACATTTTGTTATTTATTACTTAAATATTTTAATTAATTTCATATATCTTCCTTCCTTTATACATCAATATCACGAAACATACAGAAATCCCTTCAAAATTACTCTTTCAAGTATGGCTACATCAAATTATCACTCAAAAACTTTTTGAACAATAGTGCTTCACTTTCAAGAGTTTAAAGGTATTAATAATAACTCAAGCTTCATATATACATACCTACATACTTATAATCACGACTATTAGCCCCTAAGGGTTAGTCAGAGACTATGCAAAAGAACCGCAAAAGCAGTCCACACCGTCCGCGCTTCACCAAGCAGTGACAGACGTATTCTATCTAATCTGTGGCAGTAACTGCACTCAGCGTGACAGGTGGTGAGCCCGCCGCCGCTATAAGCTATTGGATGCTGTGCAGATCTAAGTCGATTAGTCACCTTTTTCGACACCCAAGGGAAGAGATGGGTTGGTAGTATTCTTTTAATGAGCCGCTACCACACGACTCCACGACGACGACTTAAGCCACTTACTATGAAAATATTGAAAAAGCGCTCCATACTCAAAATTCTAATTTATTCCCACAGCCATTCGCTCTAAGTCATAAACACCCACACCATTACTCAGCATGCTAATCTTAGACGTATTTGTGGCTAACTCGGTGCATAATTATGCTTCAGTAATTCGGTTCTATGAGGAATTCGCTCAAATTCATACTCGGTTTATATTGGACCGTAACAGCACGAAAATTTATAACAAGTAAAAACCAGGAAAGTTCAAACGTAGGTACATATTGTAGGTAGCATACTTTTTGATATATTTATGTTTTCTTTAATTTTTGACATAATTTTTTTTTATTATTATTAAAACTGTTAGAAGGAAGCTCGGCTACATATTAGGTTGGGGAAAAAGTCTTTTCGCATTATAGTATTATATTTATCTCCGATATCTAACAGTGGTCTTGAGACACCATAGGTCGCTACAAGCACCTTATCAGGTATAGGATGCCGACTGCTGGACCTTTGATTTCTAACAATTTCGAAAACAATTACTATGTCTCCTTGCAACCCTCTTAGCTTCATTAACAAATATAAAGTTTCTGATGTCACTAAATCGATTATAAGAATTTTTATTTCCTAAATAATAGTAGGTTTATGAAAGTAATGACTAATATAACACTGAAGAAATGTGTATGTTATACATTTCTTTTATAAATATGTTTAATTTCAACAAGCATCCGTGGTTTGGGCTAGATTGCTCCGTCAGACTTATTTTACGACATTTAATTAATTATATAGTAATTAGAAGTACCTAAGTCTAGTTAAGCGCAGCCTATACCTATTTCAGTTGACTAATGAACTCCCAGTAACTAATGTAACCGCGTAATCACCTGTGCACTTACCTACATACCTGGAAATGCATGAATATTTGATTAGTGCTTTGCGATGGTCATTTCCTCAGCACCTATTGGATATTTAGTTCTACTAAGTATTGCAGAGCTCTAAGCAAATGTGAAACAGTCCATTTTCATGTTGCAATTTTAGAAGCTATGTAAGACTGATTCTGTTTTCCTTGGGGAATACTACGGGTTTCTTATGTTGAAAACTGTAAATACCTGCTGGGATAGGCCAAATGGTCTTATTTTTTATTAACTGTAAAATTTTGATGCTTATATTTTATAGGATAAGGTAAGCAAGCAGATAGTGCACCTACATAATTAACGCCACCATGCCCTGCTGCTGCTGCTCCGTGCCCGTGAACCTGCGAACCTGCGAGGCTGAACCTGCACCGTCTACGGACCTGCTCCGAACCTGCTCCGTAATACGACAGGCAGTTTTAAGTTAAGTCGTCTACTTACCTCTTGCGAACTACTGAGTGAAAACCAGAGCCCTGAGCTTAATGCCCTGGCCATGCATAACACGGGCAGAGCGAGACAGTGGCTTTTAACACCAAAGGAGTTAAAAGTACGTTGCCTGCCTTTCCCACCGCCCTTTGTCCCCGGGAGTACCAGAGGAATAGCCCCACGTGACCATACCTACTCTTAATTGCATTTAAACTTATATTTGAACAAATAAAGTTAAACGTTTTGTCTTAAATATGGCCTTAACCTTGATGTTACGAGTACGAGTATCAATAAAGATTTTATTTAGATGTCTGATTTTCAAACATTTTTTTTCTGTTCCACGATTTATTTTAATAGAAATAGAGATTAGAGAATAATATCATTTATAATACAAAGCGGTAATATGGTCCGCTCACATCGATCCATAGGTATCATTGGTGGAATGTCTCCAGAACCGCTCGAGATGCCAGCCATTACGTTCATCTGAAACCGACTCCACAGGTATTCATCGGAAAATTCCAAAATTCCAATACACAATCCGAACCCTTGACTTTACGTCTATGCTGGGCATAGTGACTAAAGCAAAAGTTGAGAAAACCACACACAGCAAGGCGATTCGATCCTCGTCCTTTACTACAGTTTGAATAAAACTTATGGAAAGGATACTTTATTAAAAACTAGTGGCTTCCCGCGGTTTAAATCGCGCGTTACTTGTTCCCTTGGGAATATCGGGACAAAAAGTAGCCTATGTCCATTCTCAGGCTCTTGACTATCTGTGTACAATATTTCGAATAAATCGGCTCAGTAGTTTTGTCGTGTTTTGTCGTGAAAACAAGACAGAAAGACAATCAAGCAGAGTTACTGTCGCATTTATAATATTAAGTATCGAGCGAGCGAGCCCGACTCTGCTCGGCTCGGTACAACTTGTCTTCTTCTTCCGTTCTCCTCTGTCTCCCTCTCTCAATTTGCTACATTGGGACTTTATATTAAACAGAAGAAATGAGGTAGCCTCTCGTTGATATTAGCATAATGATGTTTTAAAAGACAAGATTATTGCTAATCGATTTCAAACCCTACTGCAAGATTTATTAAGGATACAAGTTCAAGGGCCTAATATGGGATAAAATTTTGTCAGCACTTCCACAAACAATGAGCAGTTTCCAATATAGATCGCGTGTTCAACATATAATTATGAACCCTATAGCTGGACTTTGAAATAGTTTAAGCACGTAAATATTACTCTTGCGGTATCTCTAGTATCCAGTTCTATTGAATTAATTCCTTTTAGTATATCGCTCATCCAAAAGAATATTGACATAATTACCAAAAAGTCAAAAATGAGTTTTTGATGCCATAACTTCATGTTTTGCACGTTTTATCCGTGGTAAAAACGACAGAATTGTTGTTCCATTAGTTTCCGACAGAGAGAGTCACTGCCTTCATGCTTTTGGCCTATACTTCGAAAGGATACGCGGAAACATCGACAATGTTTATAAAATGTAGACAGATTTATAAAAATAAAACTAAAATTGAATATAATTTTGTTTAAATTCATGATTTATTCCCATATCCAAACCTAGTTTAATGTCATAATTGTATTATTCGATGTATAAAATGTCATAAATGTACGTCTGGTTTGTTTTATTTCGTTTTTTCAAATAGTTATCTTGAGTTTTCTCGCAAACTTTTTATGTAATAATATTGGTAGAAAAGTAACACAACATTACTATTAAAATATATCAATAGAATGATTGGGAACACACAATATTTTCAATGTCAAACTTTTAAAACGCTCTCCTGAAAAATCGCAAAAACGTAATTACGTCAATAATATATAATATTATTAGTACAAACAATTCAACTCATCAGATTAATTAATTTAAACTTCTATGAACACATAATTTTTTCAACTTTTGTCAATCGAAGCTATTTCATGTTTCAACTTGATAAGTCTTTATCAAAAAGTAAAGTCTATACTTTATATCAGAAAAATTAATTCAACTTTAATTTTGCAACTTAAAAAAACGCTACCTTAGAAACTACTGGTCATCGGTGAACCCCGTCGACTGTATCCAAAGAAACGACCCACTGAATCTGTTCATGGACTAATATCTGATTCATCTTTACGTTTTTTCTGTACAATTTTAATTCCCACTTGACCTTCTACCTCTATAAATTTCCTTCGCCACTAAAACATTATCAGATACATATTAGCGGTTTTGTATCAAAGAGTTACACATTGTTATTCGACAAATAATCTATATCCGTGGTTTCATTGCGTTTGAAGTTATGACAGAAAACGCTTTGAATGCGTGTAAAATTGGGTAGACGAGGCGATATTTTGTTTAAAATATTTGAAACGAACAAAGTTTTATCTGAAGGTGGTTTGAATTATTTGACATTTGGTAAGGTTGGAAATATTGTATTGCATTATATTGTTAGAAATATTTTAATACCTTTTGATTACAAAATATGTTCCGAATTTCCGATATAGATATTTCAGTGTTACTTCTTCTGTGACTGCAGTGTGCCTATTTATTTTATAAATGTTATTAATATTACAGTTCAACACCATTATTTAATTTACGACTAGGTTTATACATCCACAAGATAGAATTATGAAGTTTAAAAGCATACGTTGTGAAATCTTCGGTGCTCTAGCTTGCTGTTCTTACTAACTGCAACTTGCAGCGCAGACGACAGACTATCTGTGACAGACTTTTTAGTCTGTATAACATCATTAACTATATGCAGTAAGCACATGTCGTGAAAAAATCCACGATGGATCTTTTGCGCGCTATACAGACATTTTGAGTGCCAAAAACTCGATCGCACAAAAAGTGTGTCGTCTGCGTTGCAACTGCAGGTAGCTACTTATTTACTTACCTTGTAACGAGGCGCTATATTAGTATTAGCGACTCTTTGCTGTTATTGCGCTGTTCTCTGGCCATTTTCTCTTTGTTTTTGTTTTTAAATTATGAAACTCTTTTCCGTTGTTTTTGGTCTCCAATTTTCATATTTTTCATTCCTATCAGAGTCAGCGTCTAGAGCGGTTGTCTCAACGCCTAAATGTATAATATATGATGACTTTTCCAAGGCACTATTGTATGTATTACCTTTTATAATATTCTTTAAGTTTTGTTTTCAGTCATTTGTGATATTTACCTTTTTATAAATTGTTCTAGTTGTGCTTTTTAATTTAAATCAAAGGAACATAACAAGTCATGCAGTTTTTCTACACAACCTCTCCACGTCACAATCATATGTTAGTGATCTCTGGACTTTAGTTAAACTTCAAATATTTCACTTATTACCATAATATTACGCCTATTCTCTCTAAAGCATAGTTTGGGGTCCACACTTCGCCAGTAATTTTGTTGGTCCCACGAAATAGGACTCAAGCCTATTGCCCTTACCGGGCGGCAAAAAACCGTAACTACTAAGTTCGAACCAAAATTCTATCAGCCAGGACAGATATACCAGACATACCACTTAATAAAATCTCTGCAGTACGAGCAGAACCATAACTTAAATAAACCATTTATTAAACAAATAGGTAGTTAAGTTTTAAAAAAGTATAAACATAAAGGCAAACTACATCACATGTTTATCCCACCAGCTCTCACAAATATTTTATCACCAACCAGATTGAATAATACGTCTAACTTTTTATTTGAAAAACTGTATAATGAGCTCACCTGGGCTCAACTCGGAACTCGCAGGAATGAGGTAAAATCGAAGTTCCAACGGCAAGTTTAAAAAGTCTAATTTTCCTTCATACGCGACTTGAGTACAGGAACTGACGGCCAGGGTGGCGGCGACAGGATAGTGTGGATAGGACGCAATAAAATACAATATTGGAGGGAAGTTAATTCGAGACACATTTTTCAATTATAATGGATGGAGTTCTCAAAATAATTTAATGAAAGTGAGACATGGGATTGAAGTCTAGCTAGGACTACTAAAATGTGATATAGTGTACTTTTTTGGAGTATGTAATCGAAAACGAGCCTAAAATTTTTCATAGAAACGTTCGCAAAGCGTAATAAGGGGCTATTAATTCTATAAAAAATTCCCGCTCGGCGATATCACCGTCGAGTCATTTAACATATTATAATAAGAAAAACTGCATGGAACTGAATTTTGCATATTTTTAACTTCTTATCCACACTAACCTGTCTAAAAGGCGCTCGCAACATCAGACCAGGCTATATAGTACGGCAAAGTTGGCGATCTTACTACTAAAAATTTTCTCTCAATCATAACTTTTCCAGAAAAAGAAAATAGTATGCGGAATTGCAGGCACTGTTTCAAAAATCTTCATTTTTCGCCCAACAGAACGGCGAGTACTGAATGGACATGGATATTTCTTACAAAAATATAAATTTTATGGTTTCCTTTTGAATCCCTGCTTCATTCAATAGTAAAAGAGAATTCAAAGTCATTGCCAGGCCTACTACCATCTCATAGTGTAATATAAATCTAATCATATCGCACGTTTAATCCAATACTGTCACTATCATAAATAGGTAAATTATACAGGAGAGCCAGTTAAAGATTTAACGGAAACGTTTATCGACTTAAATATGGTAATATCATCTTTACAGGGACAACTGTTTTTTTATATCGTTTATACAATAATTCCTCTTAAAATAAGTAAAAAAATATAATTTTATTTACTGTTTACTAATAGTTTTTAATTTTTTAAAAGTTTAGTGACACTTTACGATTTGAAAAAAAAGTTTGAAATCACTAAAGTGCCATTATGCACATATAAATGTATGCATCTTAAAAAATATAAAACATTAATTATACTTTATCTGCTGTTTTTGCATGTTGACAAAAGTTAAACAAACACAATAATAGTTTTAAAAAACATAAATATAAAAATCTATTAGTTACTAACAAAATGAACGAACTTGGCTTTACTATTTAGTTGTTTTATATTAGTAGTATAACCACCTATAACATCACTAATCACAGTAATCACTAGTTGTTCTTAACATACATTTAATAATTGAGATTTTTAAAACTATAATTAAAGTCTTATAAAACCAGTTAAATTAATTATCATCATTAAAGAATACTGTTATAAAGAGAGTTTGCATAAAAACGAAAAATTAAATTATTATCCACGTGTGACTTCAAGTCACTTTTTTACGATTACTGAACTCAATTTTGGAATTATACAGCTTCTGCTGCAGTTTATAATTAGGTCTATTTCTACTACGTCGTGATAATCGTTGTGGGCAAAGTTGCTTGTAATCATTTTGAGCATAAGAGTTTTTGTAATAAACTGCCTTGAGTTATTTGGTTAAATTTATAACACCCTGACGTCGTTTCTTCACCGGTGAAGATACAATATAAGGTTCTTGGTCATCAGAAGCATCTACGTCGAAAGATTCCTCTACTGTTCTAGGCATTCTAGGCTCATAGTAGTTAAGATCATCATCAATAGCTGGAAAAGAATCACTAGACATTGATGCCGTGTCGGATATTGAACGTGATCGAGGACGCGTATCAACAAATAAGTTATGTTTTTCATGGATATTTTCAACATTTCCCAAATTTCTAGTGTGAGGTCTAATGGATGATCCAAGAATTATTATTTGAAATAGAAATAATTTACTAACAACGACATTTTTATTTTAAAACTTTTATATTTTGCTCCAAAAGTGCCACTATATTAATAAATACACTATTAAATTAAAAAGTCAAGAAATATTTTTTGTACTTGGATACGCCACAACGTCACTAAAGGAATAAGAACAGTATGGAACCACAATTAATCACTATATAACATTGCAAAATAATGGAAAACCGTCACTAAATAAATAATGACACTTTTGGAGTCAGTTTTTTTTCATTAATATTCACGTAACATTCACGAAAACTGTATTTAATAAAAAACTGACGTTATGGCTATAAAAAAAAACAAAAAATTACTGATGTAATGAAATAGAAAACTGACTTTAAGCTTAAAATGACGGTTTTGCACTCAAAAAAATGTAATTTTGTCGACGACTAGACGTACTTTTGTGTTTACGGTCGTTGTAGGAATGAAGGGAGGGGGGCTTTTCGTTTAGTGTCGTCTGGTTAGCAGAGTCTTCTGGATCAACGACTGGGAATTAAAATATGGGAGTCGAAGTGATACACGCGCTACGCGCTCAGCAACTAGATGGCGTTATAATCAAATTTTTGAATAATTTTGTTTAGTGACAGTATTGGATTAAACGTGCGATATGCTGTCCACACTCGTCATAACAACAATACACAACATACGCAAATCACACACCCTCGATTCCGACATTATGTCATTGTGTATGCTATAACTGGCTATAAGCAAAATCCTCATCAATGAACAAATTCTCTTTTGTTCTTAACTTAATCTTAACAGAAAGGACGTTGACCTCAAACAATACTACTTTACTTCCACACAACGTTAAACTTATGTTACATAAACTAAATGCTGAGTGCACTATTTATATGCAAAGGAGATAATAATTTACAGCCCATAAAACTCCCTCAAAGGGACTTTTATTTTTGAACAGATCTTTAAATCATATTAATTACTGCAAAAGTAATTAACGCTTTCACGGCATTCGTTAAAAAGAGTCTCGCCGCGAAGCGCTGGCGTCGCACTCTTTGGACGACTCTATGCTACAATGAAACAGTATAAAAATTCTGTCATTAGTTTCTTAATTAAAATAATGTCATCAAAAATTTTTGTTGAATATAGTAAAACCACACGATCTTGCACACTTAATCCCTGATAGCACACATGACACCGACACATTGAGAAATTCGTTATTATTAAAAATTTAAATTCTAAGTATAAAATAATCTAGAAATTTTGAGTTGAGGCCCGAAAGGATTAAATTATGCCGTTTGCCACATTTTCACAGTCGAGTTCATTAACCAACTACAAATCAGTACTTGAAGATACGTAATGGCTGTCGGCAACAGCATGGAATGCTGTAACAGCATTCTATGCTGTTGCCGACAGCCATGCGCGTTAACGAAGCAGCAAATATTTTAATTAATATAATTACAACAGCTACCAACAAAAATACTACAGAAGAAGTAATCAGTCGGTCCAAATTTACCATAAAGCCCTGGATTACACCTGGCCTTATAAGATGTCAGAAGCACAGAGACAGACTTCACATAGAAGCTAGAAAGAATTCGTCTAAAGACATAATTCAGTTAACTTACAGAGATACCGAAATTTCCTTATCAATCTATTGCACAAACTTTAAGAGTACGAAAACCAGATATTATTAAGTAGCATATACAACCCAAAGATGTTCTGGAAACATATAAAAGACATCTGCAGTCTTAACAAACCTTGCGAACAGTCAGTGAGCTTGTTAAAAACCAAAGAAAACGTGGTTACCTCCCTGAACGCAACAATTTTTTCTAGAGCTATCAGCTCTCCTGAAATTAACAAATTCTCACCAACACTGCTAAAACAAATAAGGAACGTGATTCTGAAGCTTTTGACATACTTATACAATCTGAGTTTATCTACGGGTGTCTTCCCCGATCTCTGGAAAACGGCTATAGCAACTCCTATACACAAAAACGGGGACAAAGGAAATCCTAAGCTATTGACCTATCTCCCTTTTCACATTGTTCTCAAAGCTTTTGGAAAAACTTGTAAATAGAAGATTAGTAACCTACTTGGAAAAGCACTCTCTGATTCCGGAAAGACAGTATGGGTATGAAGACTGTATGAAGATACGGTACTGTTGCTCTCGGACATTATTTCTTCTGCCTTGGATAAAAGCAGATGTTGAGGGTGTGGGTTTAGGGCATCTTTCAAATCACATCTAACAAATTAATAGTTTGACACTTCCGTCTTTGTCACTACTTTTGCCGCTTCTAAATCTAAAATACTTCATAGTCACACAGTGTATAGCGCCATCCACGCGCGAGGCAGCGTGGCAACATCTTGTACTAATTGGTCCACGATGCGAAGATGTTCCGACGATTTATGGCGCGCCTCAGCACCCACCTCTGCGCTGCGCTTTACTTACATACTTCAAGTACTTACAATGTTCTATGAAGTGGTTAATAAAATAATAATATGCAATTGTGCACACGGTGAAGTATTGAAAGAAAGTGAAATTATCTTCATTAGATCTGTAGGCAACGGAAAAAGGGGTTCGATCCCGCCGCCTGTACCACTGAGTTTGAATAAAACTTAAGTAGTTGATTGTGAATATCGCTTGCCTCACATTGTACCCGGTGCATGGCAACAGGCTCACCACCTCTTACATGGGTACTTATAGGGGGAAATTTCGGTGTTAACACCTCTGTCTACCTCATCGGGGATAGAGCGTGATGATAATAAAATGGTATTTTATGTGTTATATATTAAGCTTATGGTGTCGCTTTTGAGGCTCCGGAGCGAGTTAAGATTGGGGCAGATGTCTATGATATGCATTTGGATTTAGTTGGCAGAATTCATATCCGACAAAATGTGGGTTATAACACCCCTTTGGGGATAGGTATGCGCTAAAACGTATGTTATGCACAATATTTTACCTTCACCATCTTCATCTTACGCAGACAGTGGTCGTAACACCAGTGACCACTAAGCTGGCCCAATAGCAACCGAGACCAACGGCTTAACGTGCCTCCCGAAGCACAGAATTGTTCGAGATCACAAAGTTTTGGTCACCCATCCATGGCCTGACCAAGGCGTAGGCGTAGCTTTGTTTTCGATAACAAAAGCCAAAGCGTACTAACCACTACGCCACCGAGACACAGACAAACTACAAAATTAAAATTTAAAAACCATCAACATAACGACTAGCCACTTATTACTAACTCCTTCGCGATTTTTCATATGACCAAACCCAATTTTTGTATGGCTAAATGTGGTCTTAATGAACAGTGCTCCTTGGACTCTGCCAACCCCTTAGGGAATTACAGACGTGATTGTATATATGTATAACGACACTATGGGTCTGAAGATCATAAAGTCTTGGTCCAACAATAGCATTGTTCACAATATCGAAACCAAACCCAACGCACCACTTCGCCAACAAGCTTTTGACGAAATTCTAAACCGAATACATTGGTTAAATTACGTTATTGCTTATCTCCAACAACATATTACCGGTAGATTGATTAGCAAGCGGTGTAATCACCACAAAGGCGTTGGGCATCTGATAATAATCTTAGTTGAGGATTAAGCGAAATACCACTCTGTTTCTATTACACTAAGCTTGGGAACACAATACTCGGTAATCGCAAGCTATTATAGAGGAATGAATGTCTTTTGTGCTTGTTATAGCTCGCAATTTTAAATAGCAAGTAATTGAAAATGAATGTGTTGGTTCAAGTACCTACCCGTGTGTCAAAGTTCTTGAGGGGAAGTTCTTTTACTTATGATCTTTGTAAACAAAAATTGTATTAAGTTTTTTAAACGTACATTTTTATACACAATGAAAATCGAAAACAGAGAATCGATTTATGTTTCCAACATACAATCGATTTATTTAATCGTTTTTTTTTTCTAGAATACAACTTATTTTTTTTTTCTAAAATACAACTTATTTGTAAATAAATCCCGTGTCCCGTTGATAATACTCGTAGCATGAAAAGTTTATGCCGAGTTTCGCCATTTTTACTATGGATAGAAAAGTATATTTTGATTTTCATAGAAAATAATAATATGTAAAATTTTATAATTGAATAAATTTTGTCGGTGCTTAGCCAAACTCAATGCTCGACATGTCCGTGTAGCATAATAGTAATCTATATAATAATAAATATATAAAACTCTGACTGTGACTGACTGACATAGTGACATACGAGTATCAACGCACAGCCCAAACCACTGAACGGATCGGGCTAAAATTTGGCATGCAGGTAGATGTTATCACGTAGGCATCCGCTGAGAAAGGATTTTGGTTAATTCTACTCCCAAGGAGATAAAATAGGGGATGAAAGATTGTATGAAACATTGTCAATTTTAAACTGATCGGGCTGAGACTTTGCATGCATTAAGCTACTATGACGTAAGCATCCCATAAGAAAGGATTTTAATAAATTCCACCCTTAAGGGGATAAAGTAGGGGATGAAAGTTTGTATGAAAGTTTGTCAATTTTAAACCGATCGGGCTGAGACTTTGCATGCATTAAGCTACTATGACGTAGGCATCCCATAAGAAAGGATTTTGATAAATTCCACCCCTAAGGGGATAAAATAGGGGATGAAAGTTTGTATAAATCTTCTTAGATTTTCGACTGATTGAACTGAATTTAAAGATTGGAGCTTCTATGATGATGACGTTCGCTTAAATAGGATTTATCAAAGTAACTATTCTGCGCGGACGAAGTCGCGAGCAAAAGCTAGTTAAATATAATCTTTGAATTAGAGCATCAGTTTTAATATTAACAAATAATTCACTAAAATCATTGATTGAAGCACTGCTTAGTGTTTTTCCTTTCCACCCAACTCCCTAAAACGCATTATAGGTGTACTAATACCGCAATAGGTTTACCTCCGTTACACGCACCAAACAAGGGGGGATTAAGCCTGGCAGCGTGATGCATGGCCGGTATTGTGCAGGGCCCACAATGATCCGTATCACTGAGCCAAAGCTAACACTGGGTTTGGGAGTACACCAATTATGGCGCTGCGATTGAATTTGGAGTCTATATTATATAATACCTACTTCGCTTTAGGTCAAGAATTCAAGAAAATCACAAAAATATGTATTATGTAAGTAATCATTGAATTATATTTTCAAATTTATACTAGCTACGAAGTGCTCAATTCACTGGATGTAAATTACATGTGTAATCCTTACATATAATAAAACTGTAGAGGTCAAATTTCTGTACATAGAAAAAAAATGCTTAAAACCAAGTCAGGGGGTTGTATAAAGCATGGTAATACTCGTACCATGCTGTGCCATGCAATTTAAGAAGCTTTTTCTAGCGCATTATTCCTAAAATGGTCACTACACATTTCCTCATTTCTCATCTTTTCATTACAGACATAGTGTATAGTATATATTGGGTCCTTACCTATGAAATTGGTGTTTTTTTTCTCTCTTAGTATTTTGTCTGTAACTATTAAGATTCAGAGTATTCCGAAAAAATAATTACCTCGTCTAAAAAAAGACTATATTTTTGAGCTCTTTTGATTTGTTTTGATAATATGTTGTAAGTTTAATTGTGTTAAAATTGGACACGGAGACAACTCTTTTTAAGTGCCTCACGAATACATCATTTTATTTGCATTCACTTAAAAACGATAAATAATTTTATGAAGTGTGATATTACACATATTACTAAAATTTGTCTAATGATACATGCCAAATATTATTATCTTTGGATTTGTCGTTGTGAAGAAAACTGAAAAAATGTAAGTATGGAAAATGCAGAGTTCCCCAAAATCTCCATACAAAACGCCAATTTCATATGTAAGGACCTAATATTATATATGTATTATATATGTAAGACCCGAGCGCGCCTTACGGTGGACATCGCTACGCACATATGCACGCGTAACTAGGCGACGGGAGGCTGTTATTGAAAACGGTTTGACTTTTGGTTTTATCTAAGAAGTTAATAATTTTATGATCCTCATTGTGATAACATAGACGTAGGTTCCCAAATAAATGTGCTTACCACCGTTATATATATATTTTTTCCTCCACTACCTATGTATTATACATATACATATGTATTCTATATATTATATTTTATGTAATTTTATTATAATATATTTGAAATTTAGTTTTTTATTTTTCTCTTTCGCACTGGTGTCTTTTCCTTTTCAATACTAAATCTCACACACCTGTGATGGGTTGGCTGGCAGAGATCTCTATTAGAGATAAGTCCTCCTTTGCATACTATTATTAAATAATAACCTGTATTTGTGTTTATTGGTGCAATAAAGAGTATATATCCCTGGTCAACGTCTGAGATACTTTTTCTTCCTAAAAATTAAAGGGTTTCCGTGGGATAGTTAAAAAACCATTGTAACCGCGGACGAAGTCACGGGCTAGTTTCGACATAAATCTGAAATAAACTGAAAACTTAACACTGTTTCCACAACCAATTCATTTAGATTATAGGCCATTTGATAATGGTATAGAGCGGCGCGTTCATACTCTACCGCTCTTGGGAACAACTGTCATATCGCTCATGCTCCCGGCATTTAGATTTGGATTTTGATATTGAACTAGACATATCTGCAGTATTATTAGGTCCTTACCTATGAAATTGGTGTTTTGTATGGAGATTTTGGAGAATTCTGCATTTTCCATACAAAAATTTTTTCAGTTTTCTTCACAACGACAAATCCAAAGATATTTGGCATGTATCATTAGACAAGCTTTAGTAATATGTGTAATATCACACTTCATAAAAATTATTTATCGTTTTTAAGTGAATGCAAATAAAATGATGTATTCGGGAGGCACATAAAAATAGTTGTCTCCGTGTCCAATTTTAACACAATTTAACTTACAACAAATTATCAAAACAAATCAAAAGAGCTCAAAAATATAGTCTATTTTTAGACGAGGTAATATTTTTTTAGGAATACTCTGAATCTTAATAGTTACAGACAAAATAATAAGAGAGAAAAAAACACCAATTTCATAGGTAAGGACCCAATATTATTGTTGATCTCTGCGGTGTTACTGTGTTGTTGAAGCAAAAATATGTGCGGAATAGTCAGCTTGTGAGTTCATTTACTTATTTATTCCTAAAATAGCTATAGTCCGCGACTTCGTCCGCGGTTACTATGGTTTTTTATATATGCCTCGGGAACCCTTTAATTTTCCTGAATAAAAAGTATCTAAGATGTTGACCAGAGATTAAGGGTATCGTGCGAAATTTCATTGAAATCGGTTCAGCCATTTCGGAGACTAGCCCGTACAAACAGACAAACAGACGACCCGACAAGAAGAAAGACAAAGGAAACATTTAAAAACATTTTTTTTTGTTTTCCTTTTCTTTACATACCCCTAACTTGGTTTTAAGGATTTTTTTATATGTACAGACATTTGACTTCTACAGTTTTATTATATGTATAGATATAGATATAAAGTGTTTTCGTAGGTAAAGTCAACTCTAAAAATACGTAACCATGTGACGGAGTGGACCGATGATAAATTATAGGCCTTCCTTATCGTCACTTATGTATTTTATATATGTATATTAAGGCACAACTGAAACAATTATATAATAAAAGGTAAATTTCACTGAACACACAAAAACAATTTCACATTTAACACTAAAATATATTATAAAAGTAAGGGCTACTTACAATAGTGCCTTAAAGAAACTTATAGACTTTATATTATAGCCGGAACTGGTAATCGGGAATCTTGTGGTTTTTGCAACTTTTTAGGATAAACTTATTATAACTTGATCAGCACATTATATATATATACTTTAAAATAATATTTTAAATTGTTATCGATGAGTCAACCGCTCTACACGCTGACTCTGGTAAGAATGAATTTCGAGAAAGAAATAAATAAAAAGAGACAGACAGTAAATTTCAAAACGGAAACCAAAAGAAAAATGGCCAGAGAAGAGCGCAATGACAGCAACGAGTCGCTAATATAGCTATAGCGCCTCGTTACAACCACTTTTGACAGTAAATGGCTCTTATTAGAAGGAAATAAAGATTGTCTCCTCCAAAATGTGTAGACATATTTTTGAAGTCGACTGTGCCATAAAACCAACAGGATAAGCGTGAGATCCTTCCACCACCTAATGGTATGCAGAAAAATATTTTTTTGCGAAGATAGGGAAAATAGGTTTAGGAATATGGGAAGTTACAGTTCCGATTTACATACCATCGTGTGTTTCTTTCAAGGAGCCCATGTTGTATGGTCATTGTTGGCAACACATCGCTCCATGTTACGAAAGGGTATAAACATATTAGGCGAAATCATCAGCAGGCAAACACCTATACAATACTAACTTTTTTGGTTTGGTACCTATAGTATACAATCATATCTTACGGATCGAATACAAAAAGTTAACATAAATGGTACTAATTTGTTGTAATTTTGTTAATAATATAATAATATACGTCTTTGTTGTATAGATATTTTTATTTGAAGTAAAGAATGTCTGTCAATATAATTTTGATTACAAAAAAGGAACTATAAAACCTTGCCAGTATTATAACACGCCCCCATAATCAAAAACAATTATTGACTAAGAAAACATAACAACATACAGTGAACAAAAACTAAACTAAACCTAAGCTATTACAGCATCTCTTATGTGCTGTAGCTTGCAGAATTTAGTTAGCACATCAGCCGGCATTTGGCTAGACTCTAAGTATGAGAGAGAAATGGATTTATCTGAGACCTTTTCTCTCACAAAGTGATATCTAGTATCGATATGCTTGGTCCTGTTATGATGCACTGGGTTCAAGGCTAATTTCTGTGCACTCTGACTATCAGTAGCTATATTTACACATTCTAACTCACCTAATTCACCAGTAACCTCGTTAATAAAGCGTTTCAGATATAAAGCTTCTTTTACAGCATCTGTTAGAGCCATAGAAGTGCCATAGAAGAGCCATAGAATAACTAGAAGTGAAAGCAATATCTGGTCTACTATTTACAGAAAGATACATTAAACTACCTATAAGTTGTTGATATGGATAAGACTTCTGATGTACCGTCACATCATTATCACTACCTCTGATAACATTTAGACCTAAATAACATTTTAAATAGCCTAAATCTTTAAGTACAAAATGATTTTGTAAACTTTGATAGACAACTTCAAATGTCTTGTCATTTTGATAGAACAAAATGAGATCATCGACAAATACTGCCATATAGACTAACTCACTATCAAATAGTTTTGTATAAACACATGCCTCGGAAGCAGTACTTGTAAAACCTATTTGGGATAGTGTGTTATTCCACGCTCTCGGAGCTTGCTTAAAACCGTATAACGATTTTTGCAGAAGACAAACTTGATGCTCGCGACCCTTCATGACATACCCTTCAGGTTGTTCCATGTAAACATGCTCCTCTAAATCCCCGTTTAAGAAGGCTGTTTCAACATCCATAACGTTTTGTTGTAATTTTGTTAATAATATAATAATATACGTCTTTGTTGTATAGATATTTTTATTTGAAGTAAAGAATGTCTGTCAATATAATTTTGATTACAAAAAAGGAACTATAAAACCTTGCCAGTATTATAACATAATTCTTCCGGCGCGCCTCTACATATGGGAGTGCCCCAGGGCTCTATATTGGGCCCCTTATTATTCTTAATATATATTAATGACTTGCCTTATTTTGCTAAAAACCTTTGTGAGATAGTTTTATTTGCTGATGACACTTCTTTGATTTTCAAAACTGACAGACGTATCTGACGAAGTAAACAATGCTCTCTCGCAAGTCTTGCATTGGTTCAATATTAATAACCTTGCACTTAATTCTAAAAAACAAAATGTATTAAATTTTAACGTAAAGCAGATCGATACTCAAATTTGTATAAAGGAGGAACGTATAGAAATAATTAAACAAGTCTACAACTTTTCTTGGAATTACTGTGGACTCTAAACTGCAATGGGGTCCACATATTACGGCTCTAGCAGGAAGACTAAGTTCAGCTGCGCATGCAGTTAGAAAAATAAGGCAGCTCACTGATGTTGAAACGGCGAGATTAGTTTATTTTAGCTATTTTCACAGCGTAATGTCGTATGGTCTACTGTTGTGGGGCTCCGCTGCTGACATTCAGACTATCTTTGTACTTCAAAAGAGAGCCATTCGTGCCATATACAACCTTAGACCACGTGACTCGCTCAAGTAATTATTTAAGGAAATTGATATATTAACTGTGGCGTCTCAATACATCTTTGATTGTATTATGTATGTACGTAAACACTATGATACTTTCCTTAAAAATTCTGACTGCCATAGCCTCAACACCATAAATAAGCATAAGCTCGCCGTTCCAAGCCTCAGACTTCACAATACTGTTAAGTGTTTTATAGGAATCAGCATAAGAATGTATAATAAGCTGCCACAAAGTTTTATTGACTTGCCCCTGCATAAATTTAAGTCAACTGTTAAAAGCTGTTTAATGAAAAAGGGGTATTATAAGATAGACGATTATTTTAAAGATAAAAATTCGTGGCTACTATAATTTGCTACTCTACACATACTTATTTTACAATATTTGAAATGTTCTAAATTCCTTTTGTTATTATGGCTGTTTAAAAAAGGCTAACTGTTGAGTTTCTTGCGGCACTTCTTCTCAACAGGCCATTCACGTCGAAGTGCTAGTAGAAAAAAAAAAATTGACTTGCAAAAGAATTTCATGTAAATCTAATTGCAGAATAAATGATTTCATTTCATTTCAGTGACATCAATAACGTCATGCTTTCGCGCCATTTATTGGAGAAATTTTATTATTATTATTATTTATAGATTTTTCTTACTATTACTAATTATGAAATGAACACAATGAATGACCAATGATCACTTTAGGTACTAAACTAAAAAAAAAGATTATTCAATATTTTAAGAAATACATATTATATAAGTAACATTTCTACCAATATCTTTCTATGTGTGCCCGGTGCATGGCAACAGGGTCGCCACAAGTTACATGGGGACTTTACATATCTGGCGAAATGTGGGTGTTAGCACCTCTGCCTACTCCTTCGGGGAAAGAGGCGTGATGATATGTATGTGTCTAAAGAGCCTTCATACAACTATTGACTTAGATATCTGACTGGAACACACTCCGACATATAACCCAACCCACACTCTCCAGGCTGGGATGAAAGGGTCTCGCATCCACACAAGTGCTGCGGCTCTTGAAAACATGCTTTTTCCACGTAATGCCTTTGAGGAAATTAAATAAACTGAACCACCGCATCATAAGCATCCTTGCGGGCAGCCGCGCTGAGTGCGATACCTGTTTCCGTTGTAGGTTACGGTTCAAACCGAAATTATTATTTCTTGTTGTTTTGAGTAATTTTAATAATTATGACAACAACATATATAAAGTACCTTTATCTTATTAGTCCTGCCGTGTTCCCAATTCCATTATTCGGGGTCAGCACAACATGTCTTCTTCTTAAACTCTGTCCTAACACTCGCCAAGTCAACACTCACTCCTTTCATATCATATCATCATTCACACAATCCATCCATCTTTTTTCGTTCTTCTTCTCCCTACACGCCCATCCAATTTTAAATCCATAACTTTCCTGGTGACATGATCATTATCTTTCCTCTTTACATGTCCATACCAGGAAAGTCGTCTTGACGAGATTGTTGGCGCTGTGGTGTGTACATTTTGGCAATTGATATTCCAATCAAAGCTACTATTGCTTCTACCTTGGGTGAGTGATCCTTTGTCAACGAGTTTCTCCGTGCTTCGGAACGTACATTATTAATAAGCTATTGGTCCAGCCACTATTGACACCTCTTCTACCCCTCCATCCGTATTGAGCCAGCAGCACCCGTGGTGGCTGTTACGGCCCGTACGGCTCATGTGTTGCTGCTGTTTTCTCGTGGAACAAAGACCGGTGACGTGACGTCCAGCTCGGAGCTTTTATAACTTTTAAAATAAACCTTATTGCAATAATTCTGAGTCCTAGTTTAAGCGTAATAAAAAACTCCGAGCCGGTCTGTGTGAAAGGACGCTAATTTCACCTTTTTGTCGAGGGGTTGGAGTCCATAGTTACAAATCGTGGCAAAAGCACCGCGAGTAATGGAAACGTACCTCCTTTATCACGTGTAGGGCTGCAGACAGCATTTTCTTAGTATTTGAAATGAGATTTAATCTTATTAAAGGTTTGGGTATCTTGGGCTATTCATAATACGATTTGAGAGTTGTTCCACTAAAAATTTAATATTCAATAGGAACACAACCTTACATTGTTAATCAAGATGCTATTTTTGACCCCGTAAGGCACACGTACTTAGGACAGTTTATTTTTAATTTTTTACAAACGCCTCATATTTATCGATGCAATTCTCCTTATTTTGTACTTTAGAATGTAATTTTTTTTTAAAGATTGTATCAACAAGGATATAGTTCATGACTGATTAATAAGTTCGTTTTAAAATCGCAATCACAATGTCCATTACTCACTTTGACAATGACAACACTCGCTTTAAAATTAGTTCAAAGTTCTCAACAATACAGTTACTATATGTATTGTACGCAAGACAATGGTCAGGTTATTCTATTCTGTAGATATTTTAATAAACATCCAGTGTGCTATTTATAACAATAATTTTGCAGTTCTCACAGTTACGGTTTGGGGGAAGACAATGCTGCCCATTTTAGTGTTCTCCAGGCAGCGAAGGTAACGTCGCGCGATGTGTCTTAGTTCACCAGTGTTCGTCGCTTTACTGTTATTTGTAAGTACTTTATCTAATACGAAAGTACCTACGAAATTAGGTATAGGATTAGTGAGTTTGTACGTCACTAAATCTGTGTCTGTCTGCTCCAAAATTATGGCTAGTGTTTGGGATCCTTATCTTTTCTGTGCAATATTTGGTTTATAGGTTTTTATAATAAACCTTATCTGGATTAGAATACGTAACCTCGAGAAAATGTATGGTCGCCTTTTTCGGAGGCGTTACTTTAAAAAAGGTGGTCTATTCCTTATTTAAATATTTTTAATATTAGGTCCTTACCTAAGAAATTGGTGTTTTGTAGGGAGATTTTGGGGATGTCTGCATTTTACATACTAATATTTTATCAGTTTTCTTCACAACGACAAATCAAGAGATAATAATATTTGGCATGTATCATTAGACAAGCTTTAGCAATATGTGTGTGAACACGCTTGATAAAAATTATTCATCGTTTTTATGTTAATGCAAATCAAATGATGTATTCGGGAGGCAGTTAAAAATAATTGTCTTTGTGTCTAATTTTAACTCAATTAAACTTACAAAAAATTATCAAATTAAATAATACGAGCTCAAATATATGGTCTATTTTTAGAAGAGGCAATTATTTTATAAGAATGTTCTGAAACTTAATAGTTACGGACAAATAGCTAAGACAGAATAAAAACACCAATTTCATAGGTAAGGACCCAATATATGCCTAAAAAATGCCATAAAAGTCTGAAAAGAAATTTCTTGATTATACACTGATTTTCATTGCAATCTAAGGACAGTATATTTTGAGCATTGTTTTGAACTGTGGCTTTACATTTTGCGCATTGCATAGTAACAGGTCCTAAAAAAACTTGAATGCAAACACTATGAGAAAAAATATATTTGGTAGTAATTTTTCAAAATCCAAACGATTTCGATGAAAACTCAATCAGCAATTGAGTCATATTTCAATCGAATTATTATTAATAAACAACATTAATAGTAATTGTGTGTTAGTATTGTGTTATATATCTGTTAATTTACAAAAAAAAGAAAATCATATACACCGAATAACCGACATTGAATATAAATAACCTTTGCGAGTGTGAGCCCATGCTCTCTTTCACAGAATTGGCAAGTAAATCAAAACGTGTTTATAAATGTACATTGGTGTTTTAATTTAAAACGAAAATTTAATTTTAATGGTTTTTCAAAATTCCTTTCCCTCCGATTTCTATATCAAAATGATTCCAGAAACCCTCGAAGTGGTTTTAGAATACAGAGACAAGAGTGTATTGAGAAACTTTTAAATAAAAAATACATTGCTTAGCTTAACAATTTAACACTTTACTGCGCCAAATTAAAAAGAAAAGATAGTCTTACAGTAGTATGCAAGATAGGTTTTGTCTCTCTTATGATATAATAATAATATAATATCCTCAGACATTCACACCTATCAACTAGCCCCATTTTAAGCAACTAATTCTGCTTGTGTTACGGATACTACATGACGAATAAATATATTTAATAGATAAATACATTTAAATAACCTGAATATATAGAAATATATATAAACATCCAAGACTGGAGAACAAATGCCTGAAAATTCATCACCCAAACATTTGCCCCCATTGGGGATCGAACCCAGTGTACAAAGTACATTGTTAACATTCTCTTGTGTCAGCATTTCCAAGTGCAGCCAGCGCAGCGATATTTTATTGTAATTCAGTTTAGTTCTAAACCAAACTCTTATGTGTGCACACATTGTATCAAGTAAATAAATAATTATTATCACAATCAACTGTTTCTACATCTATATTATATCAAGACATCATTAACAAGTTCCTTTATGTATGACTTACTCCATACACCCAGAACCTCTCGAGATGGCTACGCCTTGAGACCGGCATACAGACCACTCGACCACGGAGGTCGTCAAATTACAAATTATCGACTTATAATTACTATTTCTTTCTTCCAGACGTGTACTGAATCAAACGAAGAGGTAAGCGATCATTTCAACAATGCGTACGCGCCGCCCGCTGTGAATTTCCAGGAAATATTCAGCAACAGCATATCGATGCTCGCTGACGACCCAACCCTGACCACTGGGACCAAGGAGGAAGACTTCCACATCCAAATCATACCCACACAGTTCGTCGAGTTCCAAACGCAGAAGGAGACGACTGTGATACCGGTCACTACCCCCTCTCCACCACCTCCGAAATACATCCTAAATTCCTCGTACTTGAAGAAGAGTAACGTTTCACAAAGAACTACTAGTACTTCCACTACAAGTATACCTTCGTCACCAGTAACTTCGACGACGGAAAAAGAGGAATGCCATATACAAGTCATACCGATAAAGAAAGACACAGAACGACAAAGAGGAGTCTTAGACCTTCTTTTTCCAGCATCACGAGTGAGGACTTTCAAAGGTGTTTTCGATACATTTAGAAGAATACTATCCCATACTTTTCGAAAACGTTAGTCTCTTTTTCTACGTCGTTGAATTCTTATTCAAAACAAAAAAAAGTTAATAGTATCTAAATTAATATACTGTTTTTTAAGTTTCATGTAAATATTATGAATATAAATTGTTAAATGAAATAAACATTATTATTTGTAGTGAGTATGTTATTCGCGCGGTTCTGCTAGCCACAAAAGCTATTTTTAAACAATATTCCCATTTTCAGTCGGGTTTGAACAAAAACAAAGAGAAATCAAATTAAAAGCTTTTTGGTATGCATCAATTTAGTAAACAGATTCATCGTTCGTATAAAGTGAACAATTTATTAAAAAAGCCACATAGGAGGAATCGTCGTTACTTTTTTCCGAATTTAACCATATTTTTAGTTAAAACACTGTTTAAAAATCCTACTGAAACATTCTCACGGTGAAATTCTATAACATAATTTTCTGAAGTATGTAAGGCATTATGCCAATGGGAAACTTAGAGGTGGACGACCTTAGAAAAAGTATACCACAACCATAACCGACAACGTTCTTAAGAAGGATCAGGTCAAAAGCGTCTTCAGCAGACGGGAGTGCAAGAAGATATTGAAAGTAGATGAAGCGATAGATTTGTGCAAGTGGAACGTTGGGAACTCTGCCTACCCCACTGGGATAAAGGCGTAAATATATGTACATATTGTTATGTAATATTTTGTATATTATATTCACAAAGAACTTAAAAACACGTAATTTAGTCGTGTACAGTCAACGCTATTTCCCACGTAGCAGTCGTCCGTCCTCAGTCTATATACGCCCTACTATTGGGCACAGGCCTTCCTCATGGAGACAACCACATGAGGAGCATGGGCCGTGACACCACCACGCTAGCCTAATGCCGGTTGGTGGGTAAAAGCAGTGGCAATAGCAACCGGACCAATGACAACGTGCCTTCTGAAGCATGGAGGTCACCCATCCACGGTCTGACCATGGCGAAGGTAGCTTTGTTTTAGATATCGAAAGCCAAAGCATACTGACCACTATACCACCGAGCTCCTCACCGAGCGTAGCAGTCACGATCATCAAATACTTAGAAACTTCAAAAAATGTCAGTCACATTGATACAGCCGATTGGTAATAAACATTGTAGAGGTTTCGAAGTATTTGATGATTTTGACTGCTACGTACTATATGACGATTACATTAAACCCGATAAAACGTTATTCGATTTAATGAAGAGTACAGAATGAGGTTTGATTTAATCACAAACTGTTACTTGTGAAGTTGTTATTTCAATTGGACGTCACCAAGAGCATTGTAACAAGCACTTGAATGTAGTTCGTCCAATATGCAATACCCCTACTATTGGTTTACGCTGTCAACTCGATCGTAGTAAGGAGGAGAGTATCTATTTTCCATTACCAAATCGAAAATTGTTCTGAAGTGTAATGCTCATTTAAATTTGTCAACGTCCAAGAAAAAATTAAAAAACAGGAAAAAGTACATAAATACCAAACCGTTAAAGGCGTCTAATGGACTTAGAACTGCACAACCATCCAATAGCTTATAGCGGCGACGGGCTGTCACACGGAGCAAATGTCTCTTCACTGCTTGGTGAAACGCAGACTATGGCAGTGGACTGCTTTTGCCTAGTCTCTGACTAACCCTTAGATATAATAGTCGTGATTATATGTATGTATGTTAAAAGATACGTTAAACCATTGATTATGACCCCCTGGTGTAAGTTATCCTTTACATTTTTAGTTGCGTTAAGAAGCTCAATTTCTATTGGAAACGTGATTTCAACTACTTTCCGCTTATCACGTTTTCCATAGAAATTGACATTCAAAACGCAAAAAAGTTAAGCTTTTTACAATGATAACTTACATACACAGTATTTTTTTTATTAGAATGATATTAGAATAAAAGAAGTAGGTACTGACAAGTGCCAGAGGAGAATGGAGAAGTGTTGTTGTGCCGACCTCACTTAACGTAGGATAAATGCAGGAAGAAGGGAAAAAAGTACAGTCTTTTTTATTTTACCATCGCTAGTGTCTAGTGCCGCAATAGCAATTATTTCATGACAAAGTATTAAAATATATACATCTAATAAAACTGCAGAGGTCGAATGTCTTTGCATAGAAAAAAAATGTTTCAAATCAAGTCAGGGGGATGTAAAAAGAGGGAAAATACAAAAAAAAATGATTTTTTTGTTTCTCTGTCTCTTTGGGCTAATCTTCGAAATGGTTTTCAATGAAATTTTTCATGGTGATACCTTATATCGCTGGTCAACATCTTAGATACATTTTATTCCGGAAAATTAAAGTGGTCCCTTGGGATAGAAAACCATAGTAACCGCGGACGAAGTCGCGGGCAACAGCTTGTTAGTAATATACGGTCCTGACTATACAAGATAATAAAACCATACTAGTTGTCGTAAAATCCCAAAGATATTCAGCTCTCATATGAATATGCAGACATAATACAGTGTAATTCACATTGATTTCATTATAAAGCACTCAGTTCACATGGCCTGGGAACACGCAGAGTGCCTGAAGAATAATAATTGATACAATTATGTATTAAGATCGCATGTTAAGAGGAACGGGAGACGAGTTTAATGAACAGTTTAAAGAATATCACATAATCACCTCCGACCGAGTAGGTATTATTAGAACAATATTCCGAAAAAACCGCATCAAAATCCGTTCCATTGTTTTAAAGATCTAGGCATACATAGAGATAAACAGCGGAAGAGACATTGTTTTATGCTCTGTAGTGATATAGACGAAAATTTATCTGGAGGATAGTGCAAGTTTTCATCCTGAAAACTCAACTTTTTTAGTTACGTTAAGAAGCTCAATTTTATGGAAAACGTGAAAAGCGCCCCTTGCGGAATGAATCAGACATACAAATTGACATTATTAAGGCAACTAAAAAACTTGAGTTTTTACAATGACACCTTACAAACTCTTGGAGTACTAGAGGGTATAAGGCATTGATGTACAATACACTAGATTTGCAAACTGCATTAAATTGCGTCAAAAAAAGCGTAGCCTTTTCCGAAACTCAACGACGTAGCTTTGAAACCACTAAACATTGAAAAAATAAACATATATCTATCCCACTTACGCAAGTCGCAAAAGCTACAGCGTAGTGACTGTACCGTCTCGCTCAGATTAGACAGTTTTAGACATATCTCAATGTCAAAGTACAATGGCGGAAGTGTTCCCTGCTCGTGAAATTTTACCCTATGTTTTGTGTAATAATATATATTATTTTTATAATAATAATTATAATAATATTTTTTATTTCTTATTGGATGTATTTAATTAAGCTTATAGATATCGTGTTTTGGTAATAATGTATTATGGGCTGGAGAGCAATGCAAATACTTATTTAAAAATGAAGTAAATAAGTATTAGAAAAAAGTGTCGTGAGTGTAAGACGTGTCGATTTTTATAAATAATTCTTTTAGCAAAATTAAATGTTACTAATGCTTGGTAATAAAATAAAAGAGATTTTCGTATTATTATTATTTATTATGCAAAATTAAAGGTGGCGATCTGTTCATGCATCGGCGATCATACGAGTAAATTCGTCTTAATATACTTTAATAACTTGATGTACTGTAAAAAATAAAAATTCAAAACTGCTGATAATATGAACAGATAACCTTGTTTTCTCTTTGTAAAATAATTTTAAAAATCGAGTCAGTAGATCCAAAGATTATTCCCTGCAACGTCATAAACTCGTAAGATCGCAAACTTTACCTTTGTCTTTAGTAAAGATAAAAGCATCACTTACAATAACGATTGTAATGTCTCATGAGACAAATAAACACGACCAATTTTGCGGCATATTCTGTCTTCATCAGGAAAGTGCTTCGAACATAATGATTGTCGATTTTGTTGGAAGCCAGTCTGATATTCCGCAGCAATCTGATATTTTTAATCCACCTATACCAGCATGCTGCATTTTTAGGCAAAGTGCAATATTGTTACTATTTAAAAACCTACATAACATCACTGATTCCATAAATTACAACATTCTCCCATAAATATGGGAAACCAAGAATGATTTTTTAATGGCAGCACTGAACCAATTTTAAAACATTTTACATTTTAATTAGTTTTTACGGAAATATGAGCATAAAAAAACAAACTCACGTGTGGAAAGTAACACCCATGGTTTTATTATGTTTTTGGGATCTGGATTCGCACGTTTTGACTGCACATTCACCCATAATTATTTTTTTTTCCTCCCGATTCACTTGGTTGACGTCTCACAGAGCACTAACTGACATAAGCCTCGTATATGGCTGTGGCCATATGCCTAGTGGCTACGCTTTAACGCGGTAACTACAGATCTAGTGTTATATACATCAATGGTATAAGGTATCATCACCGCAATGCCCGTGCATAGAAATAATAGCGATATTCATAAACGGTAGGTATGTACAATCGAGTTTAAAAATATATGTGCATGTTCGACAGTAAATGACTCTTAGTTGAAGAGAATAAAGACTGTCACCTGTCAAATGTGCAAACATATTTTTGAACTCAACTGAACTATTTATATTTAATTTTGGTTTGAACAAGGCCTTTAGGCAAAATGAATCCATAATCATCAAATCAGCGTCAAACGAAAAATCTATGTGATTTGATGTAATTTTACTTACAGTGTTTCGAAAGAAATCTGTCTACAGGCCCGGTTGAGATTGAACCGGTGACCAATTTTCCTAACTCAGCTTTTGCTGGCTTACGTTGCTGGTACTGGTATTTTATTAAAGAACCTTTGTTTTTGATAGATATTTACTTTTCTATAGATGTTGTTTTTATACGTCATTTTGTGATTTGGATTAAAGTGACAACCAAAACCAGTGCCTTTTTATTCCAGATTATTAGTAATTCTCAATAAATAGGTGCAATAAAGACTCAAAAATTTTACGTAAAACTCTAACTTAGGTGTTACAGGATTACCGATTAGTAATATTTTACACTTATTTCTTCAATGCACACAATCACCAAAATAAAATAGACAATACCTTCACACAGAAACTCGAATCGGTACAACGGGACATTAGTAAAGACGAGGTACTCCACATAAGAGTACTCGACTAAAACGTGATTCACATTGATTGCACTAATTACACTTAACGCTCGCTGAGAACGCTCGCTCAAGCGAGCACTTGAGCACTTTTTTTGGATTACCGCCAAATGTGAAGGAGCAAGAAAGTGCCACCTAACAGCTGTTATTGCTGTGCATTTCCGATTAAGGCATTTCATAATTGCGGCTCCTCAACTCTTGATTCAAATAAAACTACCCTTGAAGTCGCCAAGTTGAGAACTTTAATGAAACATTGGCGAAGAAGTTTCTAGAACGCTGCCAATTAAAATGTTGACAAGTTAATTGTGGCCGACACTAATTTATTGGTAATTTTTAACTAACTTGATAAACTAGAAGAGTGGAAAATTAAAATGGGTTTGAAAAACAAGGATAGAAACTAGGGGTTTTAATTAAAATTATATGTTGAATCGAGACGATAGGTAAAGCTATTTCTTTCTTACCAGCCCTAGATTTTATATGTTCTGCATATATGTTCCAGAATGGCAAACAACATAGGCAACTGTTACTATCACCATCAGGTGAACAGTAGGTATGTTGATTGCCACATTAGTAAAGACATCAGCCTGTAAAGTTACATTTTTCATATAGGATAGACTGCAAGTCTTTTATTCTAAGGTATCTAAAAAATTTTTAACAATGTGCAATTAATTCTACACATAATATTAATTCGTATAATCCTATTCTATTCATATTTGAAGTAAAAATTTTAACTAAGTTATCTCCTACATTTAATTCATCTTCATCTTCTCGCCTTTAAATTACAAAAAGACCTGAAATAAAATTTGAAACGTTGAAAACCTAAGTCAGCAATCGTCGGAAACATTGGCAAGTCCGTAATTTTTTCGATTCCCCCTTTAAATGAAGTTAAGCCAGGCTCGGCGTTGGACGGTGATAATTTTATATTGAAGGATTAAAGGGGAGACCAGAGGCTGGGCTGTGTTGAAGTGTTACTGTAATTTATGGTAAATTTAAAGTTATATTTTAAACCAAATGTTAAAATCTATGAAGGGATTCTTATTATTAAATTATTATTATATACTTTACATTATGACAGCAGGTTGCAAGGTGTTTGTCATCGTAGTAAGTAGAAGGAATACAGGTGGAATTTTATTTTGAATGTGAATTTTATATTATAAAAATCAAATGTGTTTTCGTACACAGTGGGAGAAATCCCATACACCAACAACAAAGTAGTTCCTCTAGCAATGTATTTACATAAAATGCTATAAACCAGCATTATCAGTATTATTCCTATTCAATTACTATGTAGAGATAAAGTTATAAGCATATAACTCTTTACCAAACTAGTCATAGAACAAAATAGCGAATTAAAATGTTGCAAAGTACGAGAGTAAACACGAATGAAATTTAAACCTCTGAATACAAATCGGGAGTTCGATTTAATTATCACTAATAGGATAAAGGCATTCGATGGCGCAGAAACCAACCAAAAACTGAGCCAAATTAAAGAGTTCTGAGCTAACCGGCCATTGTATACAAGTTGATTACTTTCAAAAGGGGTCGGATTATATCAAACGGATTAGTTGCGAGTTAACTCTTTACTTAGCCAAATTTAATGCTGAATTATCAAAATGTAATGAATCTAAGACTGAGAATTTTAGTTAGGTATTTAATGAGATACTTCATTTTAAAGACGCATTTGAAAAAGTTAACTAGGTATCTGGGAAAAAATATTTAATAAGATATATGTCAACAGTCTCAGATATTTACATTTAATAGATTTTGAGTTGAATTGTATAAATATTTCTGAGGAACATTGACAGTGTATATTACCCTTACGACGTTGTATGTACAAAAGGGTAACTACATTAGTACAATATTAAGGTTAATGACATTATTCTCTTAGATAGATAAATACATGATGATTAGTTAGATAACTCATCATCATGTATCTATCTCATATATGTTGTATATATGTTGGCTTAGTGGCTAGTATGCTTTGGCTTTCGATTGAAAACAAAGCTTCCTTCGTCAGGCCGTGGATGAGTAACGAAAACTTTGTAATCTCGAGCTCCTCCGTCCCGGTCGCTATTGCAACTGTTTCTACCCACCAACTCGCATTGGGCCAGCGTGGTGGTGCTACGGCCCATACTCTTCATGTGTTTCTCCATGAGGAAGGCCTGTGCCCAGCAGTGGGGCGTATATACGCTGAGGACAACATGTATCCATCACCGACGGGATACCGTGATATAAACACCCAAATTTCGCCACTAACAGAATAAAAAAGAAGATTTAGAGCGTACCTATAAAGATATTCCAAATTAATTTAAAATAAACGATCATATCTTGGTAATTTTTGGATTGCCAACATCTCACATCGAAACACCTGACTGAACTCGTATAATTTGAAAATGAAATTTATTCAGCGACGGCACAGTCAAGCACATCGTGTTTTCATATTCTGACTTAGCCGGACGCGTGGAACCGTTAAATGAATGAACTTTTTAACTTAAGGTCCCTAAGTTTAATACCAACTTTGAACCTCTGCCGAAATGATGAACAGCAACCTTACTTTTAATGACTTTTTGCTAATATTCCGTTACGGTGCCCGCGCTGGAAAAAGTTTGGCAGCCCCTGAATACCGTGGTTCGATATTTAAATAGATGCTTTCTTTGAATGAGCCCGTAATAAAAAGTTTGAGATGTCTATGACGCGGAGTTTCGCCTTTTTACGCGAAGCTTCTTGCTTTGAAGTTGCCGTTTTAAAATTAATGGTTATGGTTATTGGAGCTAGTTTACAGTTGTTGGATTTTTAACTTTATTCTTCTGAATACGCATTTTGTAGATTATTTTATTGGAATTGTTTCATTGAACTTCGGTTACCCGAAGAGTGTTTTGAAAAATATCGTCTATTTCGTCGCTTCTAAAAAGCCCACTGTTCTTTATTTGAATAATTTCTGGGGGGAAATCAGTCTAAAACTTTTTTTATTTTAACTTTAATAAGAATTTTGTACTAAAGAAGTAATAATTATTAATATTTGTAAGAGTATTGAACTAATAGTCTCTCATTTTCTATTAAAAAATCTTAAATATTCATTTTAAAACTGCATCCGCGACAGTATTCCAAGACAAATGTCGGACATAATAGTTACGAAACTCATAGTATTCCAAAATATTTTGAGATACCGTGCATTACTTTACAAACATGCTGCAATTCAACTGAACCTTAAAAAATAAATGCTTTGCGTCTTCTTTTTAACGTGAATATTACACCAGAAAGAATTCGCGGCACTTTATTGTCGGCAAAGAATCTACAACACAAGTTTTCTTCGAAATTGTAAATATACACTTGAAGTTTACGTCCACTTTTTGTTGCAATTCCGCACTTAATCATTGTGATGTTGAGATCGAACCATTGCAGAATGTGCAGGTTATTCAAAATAATAATTTTGGGGATGTACATTACAGTATTCGTTATTTATATTAAGTCATTGTTTGTCAATAAAAATGTTGATATTGTCGAACTAGATTATTTACTTAGAAGGCCAGTGCCACAAATTCAAAAAGAATTGAGGATTCAGAAGCGAATCGTGTCCGTGTTTGCAATGAAGAAGAAGCTAGCAAGATTGCCTACGGATTACAAATTCATATTAAAATGGACCAACGCTTTCACACATTACGACGCGTTAATCTACAAAAATGGTCAACAAGTCTTCTTGGACAGAAATTGTACCTTTAAGAACTGCTATGTGACAAATGATAAGGGCCTGTTGACCGATGTCACGTTTTTCGATGCCATTTTATTTGACGTAGAGAATAATTGGGAGCCCCATCCCCTCGACAGGTCTCAACACCAACAATTCATCTTTGTGGCTACGGAGTCAGCTGGCAACTTCCCGATTTGCTCGCCACTATTCGAGGACTACTACAATTTGACGTGGTCATACAAACTAGATTCAGACATAACTAATACTTACATAAATATCCTGGATAAAAATGGTACAGTGGTTGGTCCACATATGAATATGACATGGATAGATCCTATGGACCCAACGCCGGAACAAGTAAAACAGAAAATAAAGAGTAAAAGTAAAGCTGTAGCATGGTTTGTTTCAAATTGCCATACAAAAAGTAACAGACGTAAAGTAGCAAATAATTTAAAGAAAGCTTTGATGGAACATGGTTTAGATATAGACATTTATGGGTGGTGTGGACGTCTGCGGTGTCCAAAGGACCAAATTAAAGAATGCCTAAATGTCTTAGAATTGGATTATTATTTCTATCTTTCATTTGAGAATTCTCTAGCTCAAGATTATGTTACGGAAAAACTTTTGCACGCTGTTATGCATTACACTGTACCTGTAGTTTATGGAAGCGCGAATTACTCTAGGTGAATATGAGTTTAAAATCAAGAATTTTTGAATGACAATACAGTGAACGCAGGCTTTTAATATGTTTTGTTTCAGATTTCTTCCTCCTGGCTCCTACATTAATGCTGCTGAATTAAATTCTACTACTGTTGCTGCCCTAATAAATGAAGCCATCGTGAATCCGGAAGTATATAAAAACTATTTTAGGTAAGTATCTTAATTTTAGAAATAGTATTAACGCCAATTGCTAATAAGTCAAATGTGAGAAAACTTCTTTTAGTTGATTTTTTACTTCTTTATTAGTTGACAAAATTTCAGTCCGGGTGGATTATAGGCTCTGCCCACTGCACCAGAGCATACCATAAACGTACCAGGGCCGCACCGTTTCAGGCAAGTAAAATATTTTTTGTATAGAAATGTATATTTTCATACATTTCTATTACTGAAACGTTCTGAAACGGTTCTATTACGGCCCTGGTATGTTTCGGTGTGGGCACAGGCATTTATTCTACACAAATAGTTCAACTGAAAATGGAGGAGAAATGTAATGTAATTTAAATAATTCTAGATGGCACAACCATTACTCATATGTGCCGGCGGGTGAAGAAACAAACGTTTGCAAACTCTGTGAGGTGTTGAACTCAGAACCAAAGTATGCAGCTAAGAAGGGTTTCCGAAAATGGTGGAATAAAAATTATGAAGCTGAATGCAAGAGACAACATATTAAGCAAGTATCGTTTGGTAATTAGTTCTTGACGGGAGTGTTCATTAAAACAGAAACTCTATTCATCGTGTAAAGAAGGACATCAATTATTTGAATTAAAAAGTTTTATTCGAATTTTAAAGCATTTTATTTATATATATATATATATATATTACATTTAATAACGTGATCATTATCAATTAAAATATTAATAACGTTGTTATATCTAGGAGACTATTACTTCTAGTGACTACTACTGACTATTACTACAAACTAGGAGACCATATCAATGGAAAACTGTTTCTTGTCTATTGTATTTCAGACCAAAATAATCAAAGTGTTTTTTTTATTAAAAAAACTAATTAAATGTTAGTTTTTTTTATAAAAAATCCATTTTTTAACCATGGTAAACAATTCAACAGGAGTAACCTTACATGGTCACAATGTTACAATAGATCTTATTAGGTCGCAGTAATGCGAAACAGCCCCAAAACGCCGCAAACAACAATAATATTTCAAGAACAATTAGTGTAAAACTACAAAATTAAATTAAAACGCCAACTCATTATCGAATTAGTTAACACATTTTCATTTTAAATTCCAAAACTTAAATGAAGCTACAACTACCCGCGCGGTGGAATCGCTCATCTATTTGTTGTCATTTGCATACCGGCCGTCAACCGGGACGGCTGGCTAACATGCGCTCTCGTCCAAACAAAGAGGTTTTCATATTTAATTCTCTATTTAGTATAATACTCAACATATTTACTCTTTTATGCTATCTTTTTATAGCGCGTTTGTATAAGTGAGTTTATACGGTTGGTTTTAAATGTGGAATATGTTAATTGTTTGTGCTGTCTCACTTTTGATATGGATATAACTTTTAATGCTAGCCAAGGCTTGCATTTAGGAATATAATATGTGAAAGACTTTTGCGGAAATATCAAAAAATTACTTTAATTTTAGAAATATGCTTTAATATTAGATAATAAAAATACATCCTAAACTCTAAGTAAAAATAATATTTAAATAAACTTGAAAATAAACAAAACTTTAAAACACAAGTCCCTTTATATACTTTTATGAAATATTACACGAAAACGCAAGAAGTTTTCAAACATGTCGCATTTCAAACGAAACTTTCAAAATGAATGTTACAGCAGATAGAATTCGCAGAACAATATTGTCGGTATTGTGAACCTACGAATATTCCCCGAAAAGGAAATTAAACTGTTTGTAGTTTACGTTTACTTTCTGGTGCAATTCTGCATAATCTCATTGTGATGCAGAAGTCGAATGGTTGCAGAGTGTAAAGACTGTCGCGAATACTTTTTTTGTACAGTGCAATATCGATTTTGTTCATTAAACCTTTAATCGATTACAAGAAAGTTGAAGTAGTTAAAATTGATTATTTGTTTGCCGGACCAACAGCATGAAGTAAAAGAGAAATAAATATTTTAAATTCTATACTTAAAATTAAATCAAAACTAGAAAGATTGCCAATGGACTATTCATATTGAGTGGACAAACGCTTCCACCAATCACGTCACGTCGATATACAAAAATGGTCAACAAACTTTCTTGGATAAAAATTGCACGCACAATAACTGAAGGATATTATTTGAATTGTTTTATTAGATAAAACAATTGAATAAATTGAATTTATAATTGATTTCCGTACTGAATAAAGACAAGTACTCTTATCAAGTCTGTCGCTAAGCAATCCTCTTAGCACTCGTTACGCTGCCCACTCATTATTCAGACTTCAAATTTGAACGAGATAATTCCAATTAGACAGTCAACGCCATCGCACACAGTAGGGATCCGTAAATTATTTATTCTTTACCAAACATTAATATTTTCTGAGTATAATTCTTGAATAACCACTCGAGGGTCAGCGTGAACACCGGTGCTCGCAAACAATAGATGTTTCTATTGTGTCTGGTTTTCACACCATTGACAGGTTTAGGCATAAGCATAATACTTTTCGCTCGATGCGTCGTGGTGGTTAGAACGCTTTTGCTTTCGATATCGAAAACAAAGCTACCTTCACCATGGTCAGGACGTGGATGGGTGACCAAAACTAAGTGATTTCGAACTCCCCCGTGCTTCGGAAGGCACGTTAAGCCGTTGGTCCCGGTCGCTGTTTAGTCAGCGATGATATGATATGTATGTTTGGCAAATACAAACATTTACTTAGAATAATTCATCAACATGTCTGCACGCCTTAAAGTAGGTCTTTTAAAATGAAGCTCTTCTCATTCGGTGTCTCCAAGGAAAACTCTTAATAGATTTTACAGTTTTCGTCGCCTTTTCAAGTCGATGTCTTGTACTTTAAGTAGTCTTACCAGCGACAGAAAACTGTCTTCCTTGTTAACGACTAGCTTTAGATAGCTAGCTTTAGATATTAAGCTTTTGAGCAAAAACAACATAATAATAGAATTTTTGGTAACACTGTTTAGGTAGTTCTACTGCCGCGCATTCGAATTTATCTTGTTATACTTGGTCGATATTTAATTCTTCTAATCTGTGCAATTTTGCTTATCATTCGAAAGATTTAGATTAGGTATCTAAATCTTTTTCTGTATTTAAATTAGATACAGTACCTGTAGTGTAAGTTATCATTGTAAAAAACATAACTTTTTTGCGTTATAAATGTTCATTTCTATGGGAAACATAATTTCTGATACTTTCCGCTAGGGGCGCTTTTGTCAATTTCTATTTTTCTTATAGAAATTGACATTCTTAACGCAACTAAAAAGGATAGTTTTTTTCAGTGATATGTTATACTGGGGGGCAGACCCCTGGTCGCTCCCACAGATGGGCAAGGAGGATGTATCGGGGAGGGTTTAGTTGGTATTCTTGGCCAACGCCGAGCAAGTCCCACACACGCTTACCGCCTAATCAGCGGTAGGTAAGGTCCGTAAACAGGATTTTGTCCCCGTCAAAGAAAAGGATACTGATCCTAATAAATAGAAAAATATAAACTTGTTTGTTTTCTACAATTTGCATGTAATTAAACAAAAACGGTGGAGTTACATTCTTATCAATTTACATTTACATGGTAAGTAAGTAAGTATTGTATTTATGTACTTGTAGATTATGTATTGCATTTTATATAGGTATATATATTATATATTAATATGGTGTACGGGCAGACTGCAAGCGGTTGTAAGGCGCCGCGACCTGCACGTGCATGATAAGTTGATGTTAGTGGAGGCTACCCCAGAGAGTAGCCCTGGGCGGCAGCATGACGGTGTTAGAGGAGCTACCCCAGAGAGTAGCCCTGGGCGGCAGCGGGACGCGGAAGTGAGACCCAACACGGACGGTTGAAATCTAGTTTATTGTTGCTACAGTTTAGTTTATATATTAAGTTGAGTTAGAGTACACATTGATAAGTTATGTATGTGACTCGTCGGTGTAAAGTGCCGACGAGGCACGATGCTGCTGTTATGATATTTAGGTTGGCCCGCTGCTGACCGCGCTGTTGCCGGAGTCCAATGTTCGGCTTGTGGCTCGAACATATGGTATGTTAAGTATATATAGTATTTAATGTATTTATATTGTACACGCGACAATTATGTTTCATGCCATACTGTCTCCTATCGCAGGTGGGCTGGTAGAGATTTCTTTAGGAATAAGCCACACCGTTTGTACTTTCTATTTTATTTATGTGTTGTTTCTGTTTAATTGTTGTGTACAATAAACTATTAAATAAATAAATAAAATAAAATAAGTTAGAAAGCTTAGTTACAAAGTGAAATAGATTGGCTAATTATGAGTTTTATATTAAGTCATCATTATCAGGCTATGTTCGTGCTATGTTCGTCCATTGCTTGACATACTCTAATGCACACAAGCGCTCTCGATCTTCGGCCGTTCTCATCCAGCCCACTCCAGCTAACCTACGAATATCGCCATCCCATATGGTCACGAGGCGTATATTTAGGTATTATTGTTCTTCTTCTTCTGTAGGTGCCTCTCCGACTAGCGAAGGTTGGCAGCCACATCAGCAAAACTGGCCCTATCTCTAGTGAGAAGAAATATAATAAAGTAACCACTCGGTGGCGCTCGTGATGCCCATCCACTCTTATTATTAAAAATATTATTACTTTTCTTTATTTAAAATGCAGAACTCTATTCCAATATACACAGTCTTACTGCCAAATTAAAACAACATTTATCAAAATTGACCAAGTTCAATTTGCCTAATGCTCCATAATCTGCCAGCTACGGACCCTTAGCGATCCGATCGTTTCAACTGGTATTTTTTTAAGGAATATAATTAAAATTTTCGCTGACACCTCAGAGATTAAAGCTATTACGTTTTGATGACGAGAGGTGCAGATGAAATATTTCTAGAGGGTCACCATCCATATTGAATAATTACGGACAATGCAGAATTATTTATTACAAAGTACTCATGGAAAGGTTGTAATGCAATTGTATAAGTGAAACCGTGTTACAGCTTTGATTGGTGATGCACTTAAAATGTGCTTTGTGGGAGTAATTTTGTGCCGATAAGACAAAGATGCAGGTAACCACTTCACTATATTCGCTTATTGTTTTACACTTCGAGTTTAAGTTGAGACGTCAAATTGTAATGAGCCAAACTCCTTATGTGTTTCTCCATGAGGAAGGCCTGTGCCCAGCAGTGGGACGTATATAGGCTGAGGACGAGGACAACGTATAAAAAAATAAAGTTTATCACTGCGAGCGCCTACAAGCTACGGTTGATGAAAAAATAAGAAATCGAAATAAAAAGCATAACTTTGTATCGCAAAAATGAAAAATAACACTCCTAAAGGTAAATGAATCCAATTCCTATCAAAGAAACTAAAAATAACAGAGCGAGGTAACTGGGAAATATCATTTAAGTAAATAAACTAAACTTGCTCCGACTAACTTCATTTAAAGTTCGCTGTTTGCAGTACGCTTAAAATTTTAAGTAAAATAAGCGAACGAACAGATGACATACATCATTAGTCGCAAATACATACGTCTCGCAAGAAAACTTTATTTAACTCAGCAACGAGTGCACTTGGCTCACGGACGGTTGAAACTTATGGATATACCTGCTGAATATTTACTGTTGAATTCATAACTAAGAAAAAGCATGCTGGTTTAAATGATTATTTGACGTCATAACTCTGAGTCAAATATTCAAAGTCAAAGAAAAGGACGTGAACCCGGGACTACAGCCTTAAGAGCACGGCCGCCTAAACGCGAAACAACTAGGTAATTCAGGGCGAATTCGATCAAATTTCGATTAGCGACACCTGGTGTAGTAATGCGAAAAAAAGCAATACGTACACTGCCAAAAATTTACCGTGTACACAGACTGCGTCATTTCAGCGGCAACGACTAATGAATTTAAGTTTAAAATTTTACCAACTTCCGTGTTACGGGAACACAGAAATCATATAGTACCTAATGTAGAAATTCATATACTCGTAGTGTCGTGTTAAAGTGACAGATACTTTGAAACCGACCTACAGAACTGTCACGATGATTATCCACATGCATCCATCCGTCCATTATATAATCAGCAAGCACGATAAAATAACAACAAAGTCTAAATGTCGATAAAATTAGCTCCACACTAACATCGCCACCAAATATTGCCCAATCATAACTTGAGCACACTTCAAGCTAGAACATGCACCTAAAATAAACTGAGTTCGAAAATTTACCTGAAAACAACGATGAAACTAGAGAGCGTTCCCCACGTAATTTGAACGGTAACTTTGAGGAAATTTCCCCTCTCCCCAAGCTCTTTCGTTAATTTTAGTCTTGTGACAATTCATAATATTCATCCAAATATTTGGTATAGTGTTGGCAATAAATGCGGTTAAAATGTTGATCAAAATAAAAGAAAACCAGAATGATGGCATGACTTTTTAACAAGGAAAAGGAGAATAGTCATTTGTGACCCAGGCCCAACACGAACAAGACCTATCCCTTTTTTTATCTTTTCATGCTGCGCTGAAGAAAAAGTATTATATGTTAGCCAATAATCCATACTAATATTATAAATACGAATGTAACTCTGTCTGTCTCGCTTTCACGTCAAAATTACTGAACCATTTTAACCGAAATTTGGTCCACAGATAGTCTAGAGCCTGAGAAAGGACATAGACCACCTTTTATCCCGTTCCCATTGGAACAGGTGCCATGCGAGTGAATGCTAAAAAAAATTCTTCCATTTTAAGGAGAAATTTACGCCACTATGAACTTTGCTTCTAATAATAGAGTAGGAGTAAATTTTCAATTCCACCAATTAAGGCTACTTTTCCAATTTGAAAAAATCTTTTAGTATTGAATAGCCTATTTATTGAGGAAGGATAAAGGCTTCATACCATCACACTATCTCAAAGAAACTATTCTACGCGGACGAAGTCGCGGGAAAAAGCTAGTATTGAATATAAAAATTACTTACACTAAACATAACAAAGAAAATTAGATAAGTCTCTTTCGTGTATATTTATATGAGCCATGACTATTCTCTTTTATACAATATTATACAACATCAAAATGATATTTATAAAAAAGAAAATAGAAAATATTTACAAAGAAGGTTGGCAGGACTCATTAGTCTGTTTTGAAGTTTAAACACACACTAAAAAAACGATAATTAAGTCCACATGGCATAACAAGTTCAAGGATTACTTGCTTCTTACTTTATACTCGCGGGGCTCAGTGGTTTGGTCGGTTTTTAAATAAAGCCATTTTCCAGCCAGCGTGCTGGTGAGACGGTCCATATCTTCTTGTATCTATGAAGAAAGGTCTGTGTCTAGCAACGGATCTTAAAACAATTAATTAAATGACTCTATACCTTATACTTCTTTTCATTTAGTGCGATTTTGAGCCGTGGCGTCACAGTTGACCTTAAATCATTTTCTTCCATCGTAATTAATAACAAAAGAAAAAATTTAAAAAAGGATGAACCAACTGCTTTTTTTGCCTAGAATGTCGTAAAAGGCGACTAAGGGCGTATTGGGTACAAGGTCTGTGATGAGCTAGCCACTTGTCACTACTCTCTCACGATTTTTCATCTGACCAAACAAAATTTTTGTATGGCTAAATGTGGTCTTAAGGAACACGAGGTGTCAACATTTTAAGGTGATCCTTGGACTCTGCCTATCCCTTCGGGGATAACAGGCGTGATTTTATGTATCTGTATGTAATTAATAACAGTAAGACAGCCAAATTACTTATGCAATCATATATCTCACCGAAAAACCCACAAATATAAACAACATTATGAGAAAGATAAGTACTCCTAAAAGTAACGAATTCGTGTAATCGCGTTGGCATAAACTTCGTAGAAGAAGCGGCGTCGACAAAAATATCGGTCGCGTTAACTAAATCTGAGGCGAGGGCCCAACTTGTTAATTAGTTTCGTCCCAACTACTTTCAGTACGTACGATGTAAGCTGCACGGTATGTTATAAATGCCCGCTTAATATTAACGATGAAGTAAATGTAGTTGGACTTTTTTGAAACAAGCTTAATACTGCTTCTTATAAATAATGTTTGGATCCTTATTATTGGCAAATCAACAGATCTCCGTTTATTATAAAACTACTGGCTTCCCGCGGTTTCACCTGAACGGTACCCGTTCCAATGGGAATACTTGGATAATAAGAAGCCTATTTCCTTTCTCAGGCTCTACGTTTCTGTTTACCAAATTTCGATTAAATCTGTAATAAACCGTTTTTTTTTTGACGCGAAAGCGAGACCGACAGACAGAGTTACTTTCGAATTTATAATATAAGTATAGATATGAATTAATGAAAATACTAGTTCGCAAAACATTACATTGAATTATATTAAATATGTGAGATAAGTTCTCCTACTTCTACGAGCTTCCAATTGCAGTAATTGTGGCATATAGTAATTGTTTTCTATTTGTTTAAATACAATACCATTATAGTGTATATCAATGTGAGAATAGCAGTTATCGTAGTATGGTCATATTTCGAGAAGAAGAGAAATGAGCATGTGACAAGAAAAGTTATGAATATGAGAGTGGATGGTAATGCAGGGAGAGGAAGACCGAAGAGAAGGAGAGGAAGATGGATAGATTGTATGAATGAGGGATAAAGGAGACAACTACGGGTAAAACTGCTTGTGTTACGGATACTAGATGATGGATAAATATATTTAATAGATAAATACATATAAATATTCAGATTATGTACATATATTAGGTCCTTACCTATGAAATTGGTGTTTTGTATGGAGGTTTTGGGGAATTCTGCATTTTCCATACTAAATTTTTTTCAGTTTTCTTCACAACGACAAATCCAAAGATAATATATGGCATTATTTAGCATCTATCATTAGACAAGCTTTAGTAATATGTGTAATATCACACTTCTTAAAAATTATTTATGGTTTTTAAGTGAATGCAAATAAAATGATGTATTCGGGAGGCACTTAAAAAGAGTTGTCTCCGTGTCCAATTCTAACACAATTAAACTTACAAAAAAATTATCAAAACAAATCAAAAGAGCTCAAAAATATAGTCTTTTTTTAGACGAGGTAATTATTTTTTAGGAATACTCTGAATCTTAATAGTAACAGACAAAATACTAAGAGAGAAAAAAAACACCAATTTCATAGGTAAGGACCCAATATAAACATCCAAGACTGGATAACAAATGCCTGTACCTATTCATCACACAAACATCTGCCTCCACCGGGGATCGAACCCAGAACCGCTCAAGATGGCGACGCCTTGAGACCGGCGCACAGACCACTCGACCACGGAGGTCGTCTTATAATTTGAATAAAACACCCCTGAGATTTATCATTAACATTTCAAAACAGACTGTGATAAAAATATTACTCTAGCCGTTGCTAACAAGCTCTTGTTAGTTCTCAAAACTAAACTTATTTTCCGGCTGTCTGCGGGGCTTTGAGTTAAGTCCACTGTCTCTATACACTCAAATTAGCTTCATAGAGTTTTAAGCGTTCAGTCTGCATGTTTAGAGATGTTCTTGTAAAATTATCGATAGTTGATATTTTTTTACCGTCACGAAAAAATATGAAGTTACCTATTTCAGTACTGTGTTAATTTAAGGTTTATATTAAATTATTTGCGACTTCAGAGATTGGTGATTTTAAAATGAGGAAGTACTTAATGTAAGAAATGTTTGTGCGTGACTGTATTGATTATCTGATTGGCATTAGACCAGCCTGAAGATAAGCAATCACTGTAACTTACAGATGCTTGCAACAATGACTGACACTCCCGATCTGCGAACCCTTCAATACCTCGATCCGACCTAGGATCCCTGGCAGCATTACTCACCAACTGAAAACAATAATACAACATAGATGTTTCCCACGTATTTTCAATTTATAACTTGACAAAATTTGCTTTGTGTCCATAGATAAAATCCTCTTCATTGATTGGTACAAATCTTAGACATAGAGATTATTTCCAGTTTTTTTTATCGATAACATCTAGTTACTTGGCATCACTAGAAAGTTCAAGCAAACTTTGCGAAGTCGATTGAATCATTTATCACTTCTTAGTTTCAGCGATAAAACAATAACTCTACATTAGTATTATAATTTTGATATTGGGAGATTATTTGTAAGAGATGGGTCATTAATTTTTATTATTTTGTACCTGAATTTGATGAATGAAATGAAAAATACAAATGTATTTAGGATATAATATAATTAGAATATTTCAAAAATTATACATTATAACTGTTACGTATACCCTTTTACCCCAATACCCTTTATACTTACCCTACAGTATAATTTTGAATTGTTTCAAATCTCAACCCTAGATGACTACTCAAACAATATACAGAATGGAAAAGTTTCATGGGCCCTAGAGGGGAAGTTTAACTTTAAGTAACTTAAAGGAAACTAACATTTATTTTTAAAAATAAACACAACTGCATTCTCAGTTTTTTCTAAAAAGCAAACCGGTTTGGGACAAAATATAATTAATTTTATATAATTTTATTTTCAACAATGGCTTAATCGATTAGTGTAATAAAATCGCGATCTTCATTTTTTTATTTTTTCCTCATTTGATTCACGGTTGCTGATACCCATGAGTTTTTTTTTTTAAATAGAAAATGCAGTTATGTTTCTTTTTAAAAAAAAGAGAAAGTGTGTTTCCTTTATTTAAATTAAGCTATTTTAAATATGAAAGGTACCCTTCCAGACCCCACAAAGATTTTCCAGTATATAACATTTTTTAAAACACTTCGAACTCAGAACTAGGACAAGTCCACAAAAACCAGAACGGTTGGCGACTCTAGTATACGTATGTTAGTAGTTGACATAAACGTATCGTCTAAAAGTCGCTTTGTACGTAACACGGAAAAGGCGTGACGTAGTCAATGGATCGGCGTATCCGAACTGCGTCTAATAAACCAGGATTGCTTCGCGGGAGATTTTTAACAGACCGAAAATAGATCTTTAAAGAAAACTGTACCCTATTCGTATTAGCTGATATTTGTTTTTCGTTTATAAGAGTGCAAACGAGCTGACGGCAAACATAATGGAAAGTAATCACCGCTGGAAGATCCGCAACACTGAAAGAACTGCAAGTGCAGGAAATATATTTTGCATCTCTTATGTTTATCTCCCTAGTGAACAAGTGTTGATTGGTAATTAAGGAACAGTTTCAATAGCAGTCTTCAAAAAACAGTGGACCTCGAAATCACAAAGTTTGGTCACCTTAGGGTGCAACCACGAATATTGAACAACAATAGCAAAACATATGAAGCACCGAGTTCCTTGTAAATTCATACTTTTTAAAGTACCATACCATACTTGCCGCTGCTTTCCGTTGTCGGACCTCGCGACGTCTAATTCACGCCCATAGTTTGGATGGTTGTGCATCATCATCATCAACAGCCTCTGCTCGTCCACTGCTGGACATAGGTCTCCGCTAATGCACGCCACCGCTCTCGATCTTCGGCCGTTCTCATCCAGCCCACTCCAGCCAACCTACGAATATCGTCATCCCATCTTATCACAGGGCGTCCCACACTGCGTTGTACATAACCCTACGTTTTTCGCGTAATCTTCTGCAAACTGTGGAATCAATTGTCACCAGCAGTATTTCCAAACCGATACGGCCTTCAGTCGTTCAAGAGAACTACTTATTTCTAAAAGGCCGGCAACACATTTTCAGTTCTCAGGTGCAGCGGATGACTATGACGGTGATCACTTCCATCTGGTGAACCGTCTGCCTGTTGGCACCCTCTCATGTAAAAAAGTAGCCCAACATAAACTGTCGCCTGAGAAGATCCTCGACTGTGAATGGCGGAGGAAACCTTGATGAGTTTTTTTCAGCATAGGTTCATTATGTTCAAAGTGAAGCGTATAAGAATAATTTTGCTGTTACACCAACTGTTCGAATTTTCCTCCATAGCATAGTGTCACTTTTCTACGAATAACGTTGAAAAGTGACAGTGTATGCAATAAAAACATAGCAAGCACCAGGTGTGATGAAAATACACGCGTTTAAGCCACGGATTACACTTGCCTGACATTTTCCACTGATGTGGGTGCGTGTTTTATTGTGTACGTCACAGCTAAAAATTTATTCATAGATCATGTGAAATTTAGTTTTCAGTGGTGAATTTCTGTTATTGTGTTTGCCTAATAGTTGATATAGCTATGTATAGCGTACAGCACATATCAGGCCGATGTGAGTACGCGTGAAGGTGGTTATCATAACGACGACTATAATTAATTTCTATTGTCTGATAATGATATTACTATTTAATACGTCATCATATAGGACTTGTGAATGTTGAGGAGCTCTGTGGCGTAGTGGTTATTACGCTTTCGATATCGTAAACGAAGCTACCTTTCCCAAGGTAGCTTTTACTTTTTCACGCCTTGGATGGGTGACCAAAACTTTGTGATCTCAAACTTCTCCGTGCGTACATTTTAAGCCGTTGGTCCCGGCCGCTATTGCAACCGTTTCTACCCACCAACCCACATTAGGCCAGCGTTCTGGTCTCACTCACTCATGATTTTTCTGGGAAGGCCTGTGCCCAGAAGTGGGACGTATATAGGCTGAGGACGAATGTTGTGAACTAACAACCGAAACTAGAATAACAGAAAACTAACCGAAAACCTATTTGTTCTCAACAATCTCAAACAAATCATAGTTATGTTTCAATTATTAGTAAGGATATTAAACACAAATATTTAGATTCTGTGTCCTGAAGGTGCCCACAATATGACTGTACTTATGTCTTATGTATACTATCATGGATAATATGGTACAAGAATTGATTAGGTACTTTTAAATCACATCACCGTCATACATAATCAGCCAATCCTCCACTACACTGAGAAGAAAAATAAATTTAAAACAACTACAAACAATATAAGTAAGTAAACAGAATCCCGAACAACAGCGTCACCATCTCGAATTAATGGCGTCTCTTTTTTGGCGCCAACCCGCAGAGCGCATTCGTGCGGGTATCTATTCATCATTTAATTTACATTTGAACGCTTGACCGCCCGCTGAATGGTACTGCTGTGAACCGAAACCAAGTATATGAAGTCACTTATAATAATGTATATTTATTTTTGACACTATAACACTTAAGGACGTTTAAAAATACAATGTTTGTTTTAGGTCACATTCGTTTGTATATTTTTGCTCTTGACCGTGCCTTTACAAGTATTTAAAATAAAAAAACTCGGGAATAAAGACATGATTATTTATTTATTGCTAAGCACAGGCCTTCCTAATGGAGAAACACATGAGGAGTTAGGGGCCGTAAAACCACCACACGAGCCCAATGCGTTTTAGTAAGTCGAAGACAAAAATGAAAGGGGCACCAACGGAATTCCCGAAGCACGAAGGAAGTCGAGGTAATCCATCTAACGGCAGACCGTGGAAAGAAGCTGTTTTTAATATCGAAGCCAAAGCGTACAAACCACTACACAAACGAGTTCCTCAATTACAATTCCAAGCAATCCGATTATTTATTAATGATTATATAATAATAATAATATTGGTAAAATTCAAATGGAATGAAATGATCAGTTGCTTCGATTTGACAATCAGCTACCGAGAATTCTGTGCTGTACACGTTTTTGTTTTACATGAATGTGTAAAATATTAGTTGAGAATCGATGGGTTTGCTCGATCCCCACGGTTTTTGCACTGAACATTTTTTCATATAGATTTTAGTTTTACGCAATCAGAATGTAGGTACTTCGATTTTAAATTCACCTTTATAGACAAGATTCGCCTAGCTTCATTTTGGTCTTTTGTCATCTTCATAATAATAATAGTAACCTACTCAAACTTTGAGTAAAACGCTAAATATATTTACTACAAAAAAATGGTTCTTGTTCATGATTTTAATTTTTAAACCATTTCCATGCGTGAAATCAGAACATCCACAATCGATATGCATCGTGAAGTAATATTTCTTAGTTTTATTACGGTAAGAAAATTTATTTTAGTACTACAACAGAATTTCATGCACAAAACTGCGAAAAAATTTTGTTTCAGATATTTCAATGTCAAATATTTCCACGCGATGCGTTTACTGAAGATAATGACTACTATAATACGGATAAACTTGATGACATATTCAAATCACAAGAATTATATGAAAAATTAAGTGAGAACAGAAAAGTTTACGATATAGACTATGACAAAGGCACTCCTGAAATAAGAAATACTTTTCATATAGTAAGCGAACGACCGAAAATTTCTAATGTGACAAGCACTCAAGTAAAATATGGTTATCATATATCTGTGGACACAACAACAACAACAAAAACTACGATTACTACACCAACAACAAAAACAACAGAAGCACCCTATAAGGACCTGTTGACACTCTTAGACAGTCCTATTTACAAAGATGTTGGTAATTCACACGATAAATTTGTCACTCCAAAAGCATTAATAGACGTGCTTGAAGATCTTAATAACTCCAATAGGCCTACTGAAATAAATTTAAATATTGATAATGTTGAAGTCCCAGATGCAAGCCTTGAAGGCGCTATAGATGTTTTCCGGAGAGGTGCTCAACAAACCACATTAATTCCAATGTTTATGAAAATTGAGAAAGACAATGTTGGGCTCAAGTATTCACTGATTATGAATTCGTCAGATCTAAATAACGCTCAGCCTCGGAAAGTAGTGTTTTCTAATCCTATTGTTGCAAATGGATCAAACGCACTTGTGTTAAATGGAGAAGAATTGCTCGGTTTGCCTAATATTGACCAAAAAAAGACCGATACTTTTAAATCCTTTGTTGGTGTACCGATACATACACTGGCTTCATATTTGAGTAAGTTATCACTACAATTAAGAAATCCATGCTAATTAATAATATAAATGTGAAAGTAACTCTGTTTGTCTGTCTGTCGGTCTCGCTTTCTCGTCAAAACTCTTGAAGCAATGATAATCTAGAGCCTGAGAAAGGACATAGGCTACTTTTTATTCCGATATTCCCATGGGAACGGGATCCGCGCGGGTGAAACCGCGGGAAGCACTAGTATGTATGTAATTATATAGCATTGGAGCGTCTGTGAGTTATAGACACTGAATTATACGTATGTGGGTTATGGGTGATGCTACAGAATACTAAGCAATTGGAATTCGGAGGGCAGGTTAAGCTATTGTGGTGGTGTAACGACCCGAACTAGTTTCTTCATGTAGGAAGCAGTGGCACGTTAACAGCCTGGTGACGACTATGTGTATACGGCCTGACAGTTGCACCAATACGCCACTATGTTTGTGTTATTTTCATAAAGATCACAGCAAATGACTCAACACCTGATGGCAAGCTGTAAGAGAGCCCATTAGCAGAAATAGCCAGAGAACAGCAGCCTCAGCTACCTTCGTCATCCTGCCCCATTAGGTGTTTTTCACGCCTCTCTTGAAGGAACCCGTGTTATAGGACCGAGGATATACGTATGCCGGAAAAGAATTCTATTCTCTGGACGTGCGCACAAAAAAAAATGCCTGAATCTCTTTGCCGTATAAATAAATGTAGCATGCATTATTTTCAGGCCCAAATTCAAAACCAGTCTTTAAAGGTGGGGATCCCTCTCTTGGAACTATCAACGAAAAAAGTGGAATTATAGCGTTCATTAAAGACAGCGCTCGAAATGTTGGGAGCCTCGTATATGGACAAGATGAGACGTGAATACGAATGTGTATTTTTCAGGAAAATCGCTTGTGAAGTGACGAATAAAGAATTTTCATAATTTTGATTGCTAAATTATTGTTTGTACTGCTTACGAATATTTTTCTTAAATATTATGTGATGATGATTATGTGTTAGTATTATTTAAAGAAAGACGACAATATTTGCAATATGTAATCGTTATTTCGCTTACTTTTCTCTTAATCTGAGTATAAAACATATTTTTTTATTTCGTCAAACAATAAATACGTAAAGCATTTTACTATTAAAAAGGGCTTTACAAAGTAAAATGCAATATTTTTCTTTTCAGCTAAAGCAATAATAAAAGACATTTCTTGCAGTTCTTTAAATTTAACATCAACAATCAATTATTTTAATAGTATTTTTATATCGACACAATTATATAGTGTACTCGTATGTGTGACTAAATTATTGGTACAAAAATATTTAGTCGCAATTTAAATCAAAACAGTATTGTTGGTTTCAGTCCAATATTTCAAAACAGTCAACCTGGCAGAGATAACGCTAGTTTAATCTCCAATTTCACACGAAAACCAACTGAATTAATAGACAATTGTACTTTGATAACAGCCAAACGGTCTAAATTGGTATGTTGTGCAATTTTAGCACAAACAATGCATTTTAAAATAGATACATATTAAATTTACAAACAAAATAATGATAGCATTCTATCATTCGGAGATTGATAGATATATCATACATACATACTACATATACATATAATCAAGAGATGGCTTTTAATAAGCCGCTACCACACGACTTGCAACTTGCGACTTGCATATTTCAGTTACTACAAATCATCACGCCCCCCCAAATTATCCCCGAAGGGGCAAGCAGATATATTTTGCACCCACATTTCACTTGATAAGTAGCCTGGCATAACCTTCAATTACAAAACTAGAAAAATGTGCTTCCTAACATGATTAACCAGTTTGCGTAAGGTGAGAAACCTACTCGCTTCGTGTTCCTCTTTAGGGTGTTAGGGTCGTAAGGTTCACGTGGTATCAGTTTTTGTCTCACTAAGCTTTCCTATCTGTGTCGATTCTTGGCATCGTGAAGAGCGTCGTACAGAACGGATCTGCCCCTTAGTCTAATCTGTCGGAAACTAAACGAATCACGGAATCTCTATACCTGTCAATTTTTATTGCGGCGAATTAGAGCGAGACGGGACGTGACTTTCCGAATCGAATCCGTGTACCTATAGTTTAGGCTCATCTGCCCATTTTTTTGGACAGCGGCCCCTAGGTCGTTTGCCATCAACCTTGCTAGTAACCATAAGTTGTTTAAGTTTGTGGACTTCTTTTCTGTCTAAGTGACCGAAAAACTCCAGTATCCTGCGTAGGCAGATAGCTGAACGTCTTGTTATGATCTCAGGTTCACCCAATATGGACACATTTGTACAAAAGGCCGTCAAGGAATTTGCAGAATTGGAGAAATACGTGAAAATTTATTTAAACCGTCACCAGATTATATGCGCCTTACTGCAGGGCCTAATTTCTCCCTTTTGCTCCTGCCAAAATGGAGAAAAAGAGACATGATCTGAAACACCACCACGATGACCCTTAGGTCCGTTAAATAAGGATTTCAAGATATCAGGCGAAATGTGACCGATACTCTGCTTACCCGTAAAGGCGTAATAATATCTTCTTCTTCCTGCTCTTTAGCTCTTGTTTAGTCTTCCTATTATTCTAGACCCATCTACATGCATAACAAACAGTCTTCTTATCAATATACATAAATAAATATTGTGACATTCGTCAATCCTTTTTCTTGGATATTTATATATATTAAAGATATTAATATGTATTTATCTATAAAATATATTAATTCGTCATCTAGTGTCCGTAACACAAGCAGCATTAGTTGCTTAAAATGGGGCTAGTTATTAGGTGTGATTGTTTGAAGATATTTAACTATTTATTACTTTCTTAGATCCTTTAATCATTTCCATTCTAGTCTCTCTCTCTTCAGCCTATATACGTCCCTCTGTTGGGAACAGGCCTTCCTCGTGGATAAACACATGAGAATATGGTCCGTAACACCACCACGCTGGCCCAATGCGGGTTGGTGGGTAGAAACGGTCGCAATAACGACCAGGACCAACGACGGCTTAACGTCTATTCTAGTGTCTGTGGACATTCCATCCATCCCGCTTTTATTGAGGTATAAAATAGTTTTATTTACTTCTAATTAAGTAATCTAACCCTAGCTATACAAATATTGTAATATAGTGTTATTATGATATCTTCGGGTGCCGTTTGACCGTCCACGAACGTTGGCAGCGCTCCAGCCCTAACGAGGCCGGAATCATCTGCGAGTGCACTCCCAATATCTCCGCTGATATTAAAACTGACTAGAAATTAGTTCCATTTCTAATTTGGAGTCTAATATAAGATACATACATAAAAAGTAGATGAAACAGTAATATTTTTCGGTGTACAGTTGTATTAAAGCCATTCGTCATCAGCCTTTATACGTCCCACTGCTGGGCACAGGCCTTCCTCATGGAGAAACATATGAGGAGTATGGGCCGTAACACCACCACGCTGGCCCAATGCGGGTTGGTGGGTAGAAACGGTTGCAATAGCGGCCAGGACCAACGGCTTGCCGTGCCTTCCGAAGCACGGAGGAGCTTGAGATCACAATGTTTTGGTCACCCATCCACGGCCTGACCATGGCGAAGTTAGCTTTGTATTCGATGGAAAGCCAAAACGTACTAACCACTACGCCCCCCGAACTCAGTCATGTTTCCATAATAGATTTCGCTTATTTATCGATTTTTTTTACACTGATACATTTGGATTGATCACCTGTATATCCGAAGGGGTCGGCAAGCAGCATTAGTTGCTTAAAATGGGGCTAATTGATAGGTGTGAATGTTAAAAAAAAATTGCAACCCCACATTTCACTTGATATGATTTTATTTGTAACAAGGAGCGGACTTTCGTACATTACTCACTACAAATAAAATCGCAATAACTCTGTTACTTTCTTACAAAACTTTATCAAAAGCGCTTTTGGTCCTAAAACAGAACACTATTGTATTCTCATTTGAATTACCAATGCTGTTTCTACAATTCACATTTCTCTTTTTACCTTTCATTCTGTGCTCAATCTGACTCTATTGGGTCTCTAGTTAACTATTTCATAGGCCATCAGCCTGTGCCGAGTTTGTTATGAATAACAAGTGCAAATGCTCCACACTGCGGGTATAGGTACGGTTGACAACAAATAACATTGTACAAATTCTTATAGGAAAATTCTTTAGTTTAGAGCTATTTTAATGAGAGTTGCGAGCAGAGATACGATTATTTTTTGCTTCTTCTAGCTGCCTTTCCAACATTCTGTATAAACTAGTCTGTTCTATTCAGATGCTTGTATTTTTGCTGTATATGCTGCTGAACTAGGTTTTGTTTTGCTGTAGGCTGAGATACGTCTGTCACGTCTGTACGGTTGTCTGATAATCTTAAATTCGAAATTAAATTAAAAATGTTTGTTCAGTACCCCTAATGTATGTTGACACTATAAAAAACCTGTTTAAAAGACTTTTTTGAAAGAAGACTAATTTCTATGGGAAGCGTGATTTCAGCTATTGCGCCTTAATGGGTAAGCAGAGTAACAGCCACATTACGCCTGATATCTTTAAAGCCTTATGTAACGGACCTAAGGGTCATCGTGGTGGTGTTTCGGATCATGTCTCTTCTTCTCCATTTGGGCAGGAGAAATGGGGAGAAAATAGACCCTCCAGTGAGGCGCATATAATCCGGTGAATAAACGTTTTCGTATGTCTCAAATTCTGCAAATTCCTTGATGGCCTTTTGTACAAATGTGTCCATATTGCGTGAACTTGAGATCATAACAAGACTCTCAGCCATCTGCCTACGCAGGATAATACTTTCCGCTAGGGTGCTCACGTTTTCCATAGATATGGAGCTTCTATACGCAACTTAAGAAAGTTAAGTTTTACAATTATAACATAAACTAGGTGCTGAAGTGGCTATGGGCTGGTGACATTAGCCATGGAGCCGTAAATCTTTTGATTGGAGACCGTGACTCAGAAAAAGTAGTGTGGGACGCTCTGTGACAAAATTTGTGTTATAATTTAAAAAAAAAATACTTTTTTTTAAATCATCTAACACAAGGCGTACTGAAGAACGGGCAAGAACCTCAGCATGTTTACCTGTATAAATGTACTTCATATTCAATGAAATCCTAAACAAGCAAATAAGAATTAACAAACTGAGTAAGCTTATTTCAGATCTGGTTCCACATTAAGCGTGTAGTTAATTAATCTAGTTTCTTGTCTCTTTGTTGGCTTGCAGAGTATTTTCCGCCTCATCTTTACAGCATCTCTCAGAGAGGGCTCGTGGAAAAATGAAATGTTCTAAAGGCGAGATATTTCCGAGCGAAATTCATGTTATAGCATAAATAAAATCTGGAATTTTTCTGGCAATTAGAAACCTTAAACTTAAAATACGTTTTTCATTTAAAATATTGGGTACTTTCCTATGAAATTGGTGCTTTTTTTCTCTCTTAGTATTTTGTCTATAACTATTAAGATTCAGAGTATTCCTAAAAAATAATTACCTCGTCTGATAATAGACTATATTTTTGAGCTCTTTTGATTTGTTTTGATAATTTGTTGTAAGTTTAATTGTGTTAAAATTGGACACGGAGACAACTCTTTTTAAGTGCCTCCCGAATACATCATTTTATTTGCATGCACTTAAAAACGATAAATAATTTTTAAGAAGTGTGATATTACACATATTACTAAAGCTTGTCTAATGATAGATGCCAAATATTATTATCTTTGGGTTTGTCGTTGTGAAGAAAACTGAAAAAATTTTAGTATGGAAAATGCAGAATTCCCCAAAATCTCCATACAAAACACCAATTTCATAGGTAAGGACCTAATAAGATCATACTTGCTTAAACCCGTGACTACGTACGCGTAGAATTTTGAAGTATAGACCCCAAATCTAAATTATGAGTTAGACTACTATTGCTATTGCAACCAATGGCTGTGTAAGTAGAGATCTAACTAGTTATGTTAACATTAACATTCCATTACGCCTCAATCCCCGAAGGGGTAGGCAGAAGTGCTTAACACCCACATTCGCCAGATATGTTAGTTCCCCGTGTAACAGGTGGCGAGCCTGTTACCATGCACCGGGCACAATGTGCCTAGTTATGTTAACCATTAAAAATTTTTAAAATTAGCTATTTTTTTTCTGTGTTACATAGATAAGACCTTGTTGGGGAGTCAGGGTTTTCCTTTCAATGATGCGTTTATTAAAAGTGTAAAAATAGTTTATTGTCTCGAATTACATCGACTAAACTCAAGAAAGCAAATTCAAACGTATATGCACACCATGCCTCTCGTTGGTCGTCTAATCGCTTCTTTCAACGGCTTCCTTCAACGGCTTCTTTCAGCGATGTTCCGCCCCACCTTTCACAGATGACGCGAGTTACCGCGTAGATAGACCGTTTTTGTCTTCTGCAAAATTATTAAGATAAATAACGCCTTATCGACATTTTCGACATAATTGGCGACAGTCAAAGTACTCAACGAGTTTCCGAAACGCGGGATCATTTACTTTCGAATATTACAAACATAATTAACATTACTATCACAAAATGAAATACTCTTGTGAGCTATTTAGGCTTTTTAAAAGTCCTCATCTTTTCTTAACCACAGACTAAACACTTTCATTAAAATCACTTTAATTTCATACTCTTAACCAAACCAAGAGCAAACCCGTAAACATTTCAAAGAAAATTAGTTAATTAATCAGAGTCGCCTCAACTCGCCTCCACATTCCTGTATTTCAAAGAACAGATTTTCCTTCAACTATTAGGTCAGTTTTCTAATTATTTGAAGTAACATGACAAAGGTTCTTTGAGAGAACAATGTAATTCACTAGACGATATTACCACAAAGTAAATACGGTGTTTTTAATCTTTACTCTCTGCTCGTGTGAGCGGGAATAATGGAATAAGTTTTTACATTCCTTCCATTTGAATTAATGCTATGTTTCACACTTTCAAAAATAAATAATAATAATAAATATCTTCACACATTCACACCAGCTATCAACTAGCCCCATTTTAAGCAACTAATGATAAAGAGAAAAAAACAAAGATAAATAACATAGATGAAAAAAACAAAAAAAAAAAGATAGAAAAATAGATAAATACATAGATAAAACACACACACACACACACAAGAACACACATAATACATAGATAAATTACATAGATGTATAAATATTCAGAAAATATACAATACACTTATAAACATCAAATCCAATTCATCACACAAACTTTTCCCCCCACCGGGGATCGAACCCAGAACCTCCCGCGATGGCGACGCCCTGAGACCGGTGTACAGAACACTCGACCACGGAGGTCGTTGTTGTAACTTAAAACATATTTATAAATTAAAAATATTTATAAATTTGGTTTATGTTGTAAAATTTGATATAAGTTATATACGTCTTATATTTGCTTCACACGGGTGAAACTACTCTATGCAGTTCTAGACATAGGTTCCCCAAATGCACGCTGCTATTCTAGACCCTCGACTGCTCTCATACACTCGAGTCAATCTCCGAATATGGTCATTCCATTTTGTTACTAAGTGTCCCACACTACGTTTTCATTCTCGCGATCTCCAATCAAAAACTTTACGGCTCTAACGACCATCAGTTCTACAGCTAATGCCAGCCCATAGCCACTTCAACTTACAAATTCGTTGGGTGACTCTTGCCTATCGGAACTTTTTTTTCGTACAGTGATCAATCCATACTAATATGATAAATGCGAAAGTAACTCTATCTGTCAGTCAATCTGGCTTTCACGTCAAAACTACTGAACCAATTTTACCGAGGTTTGGTACACAGATAGTCTAGAGCCTGAGAAAGGACCTAGACTTCCTTTAATCCCGATATTCTCATGGGAACGGCTGCCATGCGGGTGAATGTTAAAAAATTTAAATAACGCCTCCCAGAAAAATTAAGGACAAATTAACGCCACATGAACATTGCTTCTAATAATAGAGAAGGAGAAAATTTTCAATTCCAACAATTGATCTCAAAGTAACTATTCTACGCGAACAAAGTCGCGCAAAGGCTAGTAAAGCTATAAAACGAAATACCTACTAAAAGTTATAATTTACTTTCCTATTCTCTTTATTGTTGTGTATGTACCTAAGGGCGGATTTGAACAATATTCGTGTTACTAAAAGAGGGGTACGAACACCAAGAAATGCTTAAATTTCATTAGTCGAACCCGCTGTAATGACGGAGTCCTGTGTACTCAGCCAAGTTTTGGCCGTGTTTGACAGCCAAAGCTTTTTTAGTGTTACTACACCAGTGTAGGCGTGGTAGAATTCGCCCTAAGTATAACAAATTATTGAGTCATGCTTAGGTCATTTTGAATTAACGTCTTTATAAAACATTGTAGCCGAGTTGGGGCGGACGGGGCACTCGTTCGGGAGGCCGCGGGAATCGCGGTTTCGATCCCACTGCCTGTACCACTGTGTTTGAATAAAAACATAAGTACAGTTCATTTATATGGCTTGCATTGTGCCCGGTGCAGGGCAACAAGCTAGCCACCTTACATGGGGACCTAACATTTGGGGCGAAAAGTGGGTGTTTAACACCACTGCCTGAAAGAGGCGTGCTGATATGTTATGGTATAAAAACATGGTGCCTTAATTTTTAACTACATGTTACATTCATTTGTTTTTATCTTACTATTGATCTAGTACCAAAAGTGCCTCCAACCTACAATTTTTTTACAAAACCTTATTCTAAGATGGTGCTTGCAAACGATCCTGTTCAGATAAGTTCTTGAGAGGACCATCAATGTAAACGGCACCGAAAATGTTGCAGTTTGCACGCGCTATCTTATCTCGACCGCCATTTCGCCGACATCTCCGTAATATTCGTTGCTTGCGACGCCGACTACGAAAAATTCTCACTTCGAAAAGCTATAAATAACACAGAATCCCTCAGACATTTGAATATTCAAATGATTTATTGTATTCACTATAATATCAATTGTATGTTTGAGGGTGCGAGGAAGCCTTATTTGAAAATTTTGATTCCCTCTGTATATTTTTCGCTTTGCCACATAACATAACATATCAAAACATCACGCCTCTTTCCCCGAAGGGGTAGGCAGAGGAGACATCCACATTTCGCCAGATATGTCAGTTCCCCATGTAACAGGTGACGAGCCTTTTGCCATGCACCGGGCACAATGTGAGGCAAACGATATTCACAATGAACTGTACATACGTTTTATTCAAACTCAGTGGTACGGGCGGGGGATCAAACCCGCGTTTCCCGCGGCCCTTCGAACGAGTTGTGTCCTAAAATAATTAAGCAGACATTTTAGAATGAAAAATCACTTGAAGTACAAGGAATTTACGTGCCTGACATGATCCAAAACGGTCATAGTATTTTGTCGTGTAGTGGGCAGAGGCCTTTATGGTTCGATCATTAGTGTTATCGGAGACACTAGTGTTATCGGAGCCCATAGGCTTTAAGGCTTTTTTAAGGCTAGCCTATGAATTAGGCCTATGAATTATGAATTATTGAAAGGGTTGAGGCCTGTAGGCTAGGCCTCTTTTTGTCTAACCGAGGACTATAGGCTTTACAGCCCAGTTGTAGGCTAGCCCCATAATTAAAATGCTTGAAAGGCTATGAATATTCTTAGTCCTTTAGGCTAGGTCTATTTTATTTATTGTTCGATTATAATAATCAACATTCTTCGATTTTAAATAGTGTTTCAAATTGCATACTACAAATACAATATAATACAAATAAATACAATACAAAAATATATCGTATTTAATTCACATTATGGGTGGTTTCAGGGCTACACCGATATGGAAATGTCGCCGGAGCTGTTGGCAAGCGCCGGCCGCCGGCGTTGTTCTGAAACCACCCTTAGTCAGAATCTCTAAAATGGCTATAGCCTTAACCTTAACATAAGCCTAAACATAAGCCTACTGTTTGAAAAATCCTTTAGTCACGAAAAAAAGCCTCAAAGGCTATTTAGGCCTATAGACTTTTATTTAACGTATAGGCTTTTTAAATCGATTAGCCTTTTAAAGGCCTGCTATACTACTAAAGCGCTAAAAACAAGGACCAACAGGCTTAAATTTAGGCCTAGAAGCCTATAGGCTTCAGGAACACTAAGTGAAACTCAGGAGTCCCAGCCCACATCCATATTATCAACAAAATATACCCGATCTATAGATACATAAACTATATCAACTGTCAATGACAATAGTGGAGTATACTGAAGCAACGGGAAGACACTTGTTACCAAAGAAGGCAAACAGAAAATGGTCAGCGCAGAAGTTAGCTAGTTACGAAACACGTGGTTACCCGAAATAGGGGTCCGCGGGCCAACGCAACTCATATAACAAACTTCTAACTTGTTATTTATCTAATTCCGTTCGGGTCAGACTCTATCTTGCCAGTTACCTACCTATATTGTGATATAGTAAAGTGTTTACCAATATACATCCACAAACTTTATAAAATCCACGTAATATTTGTCACCATATGAAAACTCAAATCACTTAATTTTGTATTTTTTTCTAAATATCTGCCTATTCACGCCTAAACCTAGTTCTTGAGACTACCCAAAATCGGAAATTTTTTTCTTTTAGATTTTCAGAGGGATTAGGTATCGGGCGATACGTGTGGGTGTACCTCCTCTACGGTATAGAGGCGTGATGATATGTTAGGTCTGTAGATTTTCGGAGGTCTTAAAAAGATCCTTCATTTCAAAAAAGTAAAGTTTGCAGGGTAAACATTTTTATATACAAAAAAAGACATAAAAATAGCATTCTCATCACAAAAATAAATATAATCACGCCTTCTTCCACTGCTGGACATAGGCCACATTTACCACTAAATAGAATCTGCTGTCCGAGCACACTGTATGGTTTATTGCATCTTTTTGTACATACACATACATAACATACATAAAATCACGACTATTATCGCCTGAGGGTTAATCAGAGACTAGGCAAAAGGCACCTCAAAAGCAGAGTCCACTGCCATAGTCCGCGCTTCACCAAGCAGTGACTGCACTCAGCGTGACAGGCGGTGAGCCCGGCGCCGCTATAATCTAATGGATGTTGTGCAGTTCTAAGTCCATTAGTCGCCTTCTACGACACCCAAGGGAAGAGAAATGAAATCAAATCAAATCATTTGAAATGTAATCATTTATTCTGCAATTAGATTTACATGCAATACTTTTGCACGTCAATATTTTTTTTCCTACTAGCACTTCGACGCGAATGGCCTGTTGAGAAGAAGTGCCGCAAAAAATGGGTTGGTAGTATTCTTGTATCTTTTTGTATTGTTTCAAATTTTAGTTTAAATTTTTTTCCAATCTACACCAATCTCTCTGAAACGAAATCGTATCAACTACCAGAAATTTAATCTGTAAATCGCCTCACATCCACATAAGTAGACAGCCCTAGCGTGTTCGCAACTCAATCTGCGAGGGTACGCCAAATTAATGAACTTTTTGATTCCTCGTAGTCCTGGGCTAAGTCTATCGATCTGCCCTGACCAGCTGCGGTTGTTTGTTTTCCTAACTACCCCCGGCTTAGTGCACCCAATGAATTTGTATGTTCAGTGTTATCGTTATCTATATATCAGAAAAACATTCTTTACAATTTTGCTGGATTATTCTCACCGTTACCACTGGGTTTGAATAAAACTCGTGTACAAGTTGATTGTGAATATCGCTTGCCTCACATTGTGGGTGTTTATACCTCTGCCTACCCCTTCGGGGAAAGAGGCGTTGTATTAGAGGTATATTATGCTATCATATGCTATTCTCATGTCCATGATAAAGTTTCCTGCTTTTCTATCCAAAAAAGTCTACAAACCTAGTTCCTTCAAGGAGGCCGTACAGTGAGAATGGATGATCAGGTTTTTTAACCTCTCCTTGCATCTAGACTACACACTTTGTTAGCATTACCACAGTATACGCGTCAGTACCGTGCTAGGAATGTTTCAGAAAAAAAAATATTCTTGTATAGAAATGTATGAGAACGTGCTGGTCGGGACGGCCTTTCACTAACTTAAGCAAGTTCACTCACTTGCTTTTTTGACCTTTAGGTAATTTTTCTAGTTGTTTCAGAACAAAAAAACATTTAAAAAAATTTCACCTTATTTAAAAAAACATTTTAAGACAAAAAATATATTCTCATGATTTCATGAATTGCACCACCTTATACAGTATCTTAAAAATCAACTCCCAATGCAAAAATTGTAAAGAGACCACGACAAACAGGTGGACAGGAGACAGACATTTACAGGAAATAGAAACACAAATTGCAATCAATAATTTGTGATGGGCATTATATAAAATAGGATATATGTTTGTTTAGAATATCTTTCTATCATTTCCAAATAAAATATGATTAGATTTTTCATTTTTTACGCACACATCTCCCCTAAGATTTATAACGTGGTACGCATCTTAAAAGCGTGTCACTCTGGGACTATTTGTCATATGCTAAGTGATTTTCCTGGTACAAGTGTTAGGTTTGTCGAATCACTCCCCACTACGACACGCAAATATGTTTGGAAGGGATATGAGAACCATATGAATGACGAAGTGCGAATATACACAGGGTTTTTGTCGTCTGTATACGCAATACTGTTACAATAAGTATTTATTTTTGCTCTTAAGGTCGATGAGAAATCAAAATTTTTGTAAGAAAATAATATAGTGTTATAAAATATGGATGTTCATGAATTATTTTAACTTTGTTACGAATAGGAATTATTACAATAAGGATGAAATATTGAATTACAATTATTTCATCTTTATTTTTGACCAATTAGTTCAACTAATTAACTTCCAGTCAAACTATGTGGAGTTTTGTGGAGTATATGCAAATGCAACGAGTCTAATTTATAAGGATGTGATATGATAACAAATAATGATTATTTATATTTATTTCTAAATCCTAAACAATCACGTTCAGACAATCGTTTAAAGAATTCTTGATATTATTATTGACAGTATCACATTCTAGAACTATTGTCCTCTTTCTATCATAATTTCATAATCATTGGTAAAGAAACTCATCAAGTAAGGCTTGTCGTCCATAGAGCATGTAGCTCTAGAGCGATATTTCCGGTTCCTACTCTTTACAAACCGTTTACGTCTTCACTTGCATTTGCTTTTATAATGCGGCTCCCACCACTGTCTAAAGTTTCCAACATTGTCTGAAATATACTCTCTCCCTTTCCGTCTATTCAGTTCCTTGCAGAGACTGCATATAGAGTTGGTCTTCGGTTTGATGGTGTAGTGGTTATGCCATCGAAAGTATTCTACGTAGGCTGTGTGATTCATAATTAGCTTGGCCATAAGCAGTGCTGTTTTGTCGGCGCCCAGTTCATAAGCGTTGATGTATGAGTGAAGTGGTAAAAATCTGAAATCATTAGACATTTCTAAGAATAAAATTGGATTCAACTTTTTGTAAGTATTTTATATCTACAAAGTTAGATTTAATTCTTAAGTTTCGTCAAACGATTGCAATATACAATTACCTACAGTTTACCTAGAATAGTTTGCACTTCCATAAACAACTGGAACAGTATAGTGAAGCAGAGGCTTCAGCACTTTCTCGGTGACATAATCTTCACTAAACGAGTTTTCAAACGCCAAGTAAAAGAAATATTGCTTTAAAATATCCATGCAGTTATTATCTTTTTCAATTGGACATTGTCTAGTTCCACATTCACCTACAGCATCAATTTCAATGCCAAACTTTTTCAAGGCCATCTTTAGAAGTAGCACAAAATTTTCTCTCTTGTTATTAGTATGGCAATTAGAAGCGAACCATGCAACCCCTAATTTTTTCATGCGTGTTATCATACGAAGGACACGATTAGGCACTGCTTTCATATTATACACCCAATTAACAGTCCTGTTTGGAGCAATTTTCTTGCCACTTCTATCGAATACGTTAAAATACGGCCAAGGAACGTCAGAACTTAGCTTATACGTCCAAGTCAAATTAAAATAATTTTCAAATTTGGTATCACAAATAGGGTAGTAATCAGCTGATTCTGTGGAAGTAAATATATAAGTCTGGTTTGGATTTCTCACTTTAGGTACATCAGAGGTATTATTGTATATGCCTTTGGCGCTTATTAATATGGCATCGAAATTTCTATAGTCATTACCAAACATATATTTATCTCTGGTAACAAAGCAATTATTATCAACGCAATTATGTTCCGTGAATGCTTCATGATCTTTCTTCAGTACGTTCAACTGTATGTCATCTTTAGACCAAACCAGAATATAGTTTATATTTGCCATCTTTCTTCTAAATACGTGTTTCCATATTTGGAAGTGTCGAATTCTCCGTCTTTTAACGTAGCTGTTTTGATATGTAAATAATACGAATAAAACTATTAACACAACAATTAATTTTATAAAGACTCTCGAGTATCTTATGACAGTCACCATTGCTCTTCTTCGGCGTATGTGGAATAATGTAATGGTTGCTTCTTTTATAAAGGATGGACAGTTCTTGCGATTGTTCTACGAAACACACAATAGTCGTTATTGACGCGTTCAGACGCATGTTACACTCTCAATCTGTTACTGAGAATTTAACTTCCTATGTACTTGGATTAACAGTATTTGAAATTATTTCCTCTCTCAGTAAGTTTCTCAGTACTTTTCCAGTAACGTCAATCGTCAGATTGGCAAACTCTATCCCAGTGAATTAAATACGGCGAATTAAATGATAACGACAAAAAAGCGTGTGTTCGGACTGTACTAACAGTAGACTAATTGGAACATAGTCTACGTCTGAGAATCGACATAGACTACTTTTTATCCCGATATTCCCATGGGCACGGGTACCGCGGGGGTGTAACCGTGGTTATCAATATCTGCTCGACCGAGTATTACGTGACATATTCCGTCAAAAACTAATTTGATTTCGAATTTTAAAACTTTAACAGAGATTTACCATGACAACAATTAATCAGATAACACTGACAAGAAATGTTATTTTCATTATTTCACTATTTCAATAATTAGACTTACACTAAAAAAACTTTTATAGTGTTTACACAAAAACTTTTTGTAAACTTTTATCTTTTATCAGTTAAATCAATAGCCACGCCAGTTTAATAATCAAATTTATGTATTAAGAAGAGTGACAGATAAAATAAATTAATGCGTATAAAAATGTGGAGCCTTGCAAGAACTCGCCAACACATACGTTTTTCCTGTCTAATTCACATTCATCAATATGCGTTATACCTAGTAGATATGCGTACAAGTATTCGCTTTTTCCAGACAGACGTGGCCTAAGTTCGTGGTCAGGATGGCAGCCTGTTGTCTAGTATGAATATCTTCGTATCGTTTCACTAAAGAGATACCAAGATATTCAAACTAGACACCAGGCCGCGAGCGTAGGGCGCGTCTGTCTGGTAAGGTCCTCAATAAACGACTGCATTCGTTTGTTGCTACCTATGAAGTACAAATGCCCATATTCATCTCCCACACCACTGGAAAAATCTTCTAGATACGTATACATACACATCTATATTATGCCTATGGCTTGAATAAGCACATAGATATATCTAGTCAACAAATTCCGATAAAAACGTATTAACACCAATTCGGAAGTACCCGCCCAACGACGATCACTCGTAGTACATATAGACTAATGGATTAGTTCGAGATAGGTCAGGCTTTGTCGTTTGAATTATTGTAATTGCCACTATCGGCAGTGTTCGTGTGTACAAACGGAGGACATTACACATGTCTTGCCGGCTCCATTTAAACAATGGAGGGTATTCATAGATTGGAAGGTAGTATTGTTGTAGATTTGTTGAAATATACTAACCACAAGTCAAGTGTTATTCATTTCTTTATCTATAGTTTTTTTTGGATTTTCTATAGTTTTCGGTACAGGCGGATACAGGCGTGAAGATAAGTATGTATGCAGATCAAGAAAGACTCTAGAGTTATTTCAACATTCAACAAATACTGCCAAACCTTCGAAAGAGTTATCAAATCAAAAATCAAATATTGGCACTTAAAATCGTCAACATTAAGGACGTCATGCAAGAAATTTCAAATCTGTGTAGTTTAAATTTCCTACAAGTGGGCCTTTAACGTTATGGGCGTCCAGCAGGATATTTGAATCGAGATTTACAACTAGATTTTGAATTTTTTTACAATAAATATGGCAACTAAAAAAGGTTTAAAATTTCCTGCAAGTGGGCCTAAAAGTTAAAACACATCATTTCATTTCTCCCTACAAACTCAATCAAGCATTGTAGAGACAACAATATGGACAGAACAAACGACTAGGGAATTTATATTAGTTTTCCACTTTATTTTTAAGGAATTTGACAGAAATTCCAGCTTCACTTAAAATGTTGTTGCAAGACTTTATTTTCTCGTCCTCTTTTTAGCTTGTAAACTAAGAACTTGTCAAGTCTTTGAAGTTTCATAGCACTCTGACCACCTTTTTTTAGACGTTTTATATTTAGATTTTTTATGAAATTGAATCTTTGCTTTCTCTTCAGCCCACATTAGTCCACTGCTGGTTATAGGCCTCCCCCAATTCGCGCCATTTTACCCTATCCCCGACCTGCTGCATCCAGCATCTGCCTGCAGCGCTTCGCAGATCATCACTCCATCTCGCCGGAGGGCGTCCTACACTACGCTTGCCGAGTCGTGGTCTCCACTCAAGAACACGTCTACCCCAACGGATGTCGGAATCTTTGCTTTATCACGACTTAAAACTACTGCGCTTACTTGCTAAAGCTATATTTAATTTGAATCAGTAAGAATATAATAGTATAACTTATTCGTGTTTCACTCTCACTTATGAATGTCAAAACATGCTACGCCATTTTTTTAATAAGGTATAAGGAGGCGTTGTTCTGAGAACTATTTAATCAATCCATAGCCATCCCGTCCACTGATGAAGGTATGCGTCCTACATGTCACACCACAAGATTCGGTTATGGACTTCCCATAACCAATTGACCCATCTAAGACCGTTAACCCAACAGGTCACAAGACGCCCCACATACCGCTTGCCCAAACGCGGTCTCCACTCCAAGTCACGTCTGCTCCAACGATGTCCTCTGAGAATGGGAAATTTTTTTTATAGGTACACCGCAACATAGCATTCATTTATTTTCCTAGAAAAATATACAGCTTCTTTAAAATCTCAACCATCATTGCAGAAGGTGCATTTGGCTCTAATAGTTCCAGTTTAAGTTCCTCAGCCAAATCCGTATTAGGTAAGCTCCCGATTTGAAAGTAAAATGCTCAAAAACTCTGAAGTGTAAAGTAGCTGAGGATTTGGAGTCAACCGCACGCTGCCGCGGCTTAGCAAACTTACTCAACGCACTTTCACTTTGTTTTGTTAAAAATGTTGTTTTTAACATTTTAAACAGCAATAAATAGGTAAATTATACTGGAATGTTCCTTTGAAAAGAATCCCTTCGTGTATACAGGAAGTGGCTTGTAATAAGAGCAATAAATTTAATCAATGATTCTACTGAGTATACGATGTTACCTTGACTTTATCTTAGTGCTCCAAAGTGCTTGAATTCAGGTATATAGTAATTCAAAGTTGCATTCATAATCATTGAATTCCAACATCACTAAATTATCCCTTATCCGTCGATAGATATTTTGTTACAGGTAATTTATTGGGACTGGGGCGTTTCATAGTACAATATCTAGGTAATATCTACGTTTCTATCTATCAATCGAAATTCGTTTTTAAACGGCACGATCAGAACGCACGTTTATTTTGACAACCATTTTATTTTTTAAATATACATATTTTATAATTCCCCTAATAAACCTATTTTATACATTTTATACAACGTAACTTAGCAACGCAATGTTTCGTGCATAGTTTTGATAAGGCCTTGTCGTTAGTATTACATATGGTGTGTTGATGGGGAGCTAGGAGTAATTTTGTTCTATGATGTGATGGAGTCAAAGAAAGAACAGTCCGTATAATCGTAATCGTGCTAATACAAAATAAATGTTCCAAGCGCAAGTTAAGTGTTTACCCGAAAAGATTTGCATAAGTTTTATCAGTGATTAGTGCAATATTTGATGGAACGTTTTACTCATTGTGTCAATGTGATATATTCTTACTAAACAAATGTCTGAAGTCGCGGACTCGGTTTATTTTGGTAGAAAAAAATAAATCTGTTAAAAACCTGTGTGTACATTGAATACATATTGTTAATTTTAATCACGCTATCCCAAAGTTAATATTTCCCACCCGCGACTTCGTCCGGGTGGAATACCACGCGGATGAAGTCGCGGGCAAAAGCTAGTATCAAATACATTCTTTATTTTAATTAAATAAAACCAATTGGAATTCATTTCTGATGGTATAGGGAGTATCGGTTTTAATTTATTGTTCTTATTACAGGCCACTCCCTGTATACCAATAAGGATTAAGAAATTTTTTGAATAGTTTTCTTTTTAAAACAACTTGCTTCTTCTTCATGTCCCAGTATTCTTTATTAAACATAGGAGTTATATATGGGTTGTGTAAATCCCGGTAAAGAGTAACTCTGAACAGACTAAGATTTGAAAGTAACTTTTATTCAGCTCAAAAATACCTATCCAACGATGTAACACAAGTCTTTTGGAAGATGGCACCAGGATTTACTCGACGCATATCACTTCTATGTTTAATAAAGAATTACTCTGAACGGACTAAGATTTGGAACTAGATGCTATAGTAACTTTTATTCAGCTAATAAAAAATATCTGTCAACGACGTATGTGTGATCATCCATCCTATCTAATATCTATCCAACGGTGGGTGTGGGACCAGATTCCATAATAACATTGACATTGTCTGCTACTGTATCTCGCTCCCGAATTGAGTGGGCTTTTTTAAATCACTAAATTGCCATTTTATTGAAATATAGACACTCGAGTTGCAAATCCTGTAAAAACATTTTCACCCATTCCTAAAAGACTTCAATTGTTGAATGGTTGTACAGAAACGGAATTTCAGAAGTAGCCTTGAAACCGCAATCTCGAATATTCCGGGTTCTGTATGTAGCAGTTGTTAGGGTGTAGAATTTGAGCATTTGGACATCGTCATAACAATATAAAAGAACACATCATCACACTTCTATTCCCGAAGAGGTAGACAGAGGTGTTAATACCCACATTTCGCCTCATATGACTTAAGTCAAACCTGTGTATAATACCATTAAAGATAAACATACAATGACGACCTCCGTGGCCGAGTGGTCTGTACGCCGGTCTCAAGGCGTCGCCATCTCGAGAGGTCCTGGGTTCGATCCCCAGTGGAGGCAAGTGTTTGGGTGATGAATTTTCAGATATTTGTTCTCCAGTCTTGGATGTTCATTATATATGTATAATATTATATATATTCTAAATAATTATGTGTATTTATCTATGAAATCTATTTGTCCGTCATCTAGTATCCGTAACACAAGCAGCATTTAGTAGCTTAAAATGGGACTAGTTGATAGGTGTGAATGTCTGAGGATATTTATTTATTTACTATACAAAAAATGTGTACGAACAACGAATTCCATTTCTGAGAATGGTAATAAAAATAACACGTCCATTTTATTTTGACTTTATGTAGAATTCATCCTTCTGTCGATCAAGCTATGGAAATGAGACGAGGTTTGAGCTTGCTATTCTTGTTGTTTATAAAACATGGTGTGGCATTTAGAATTAGTTCGACAGTTCGGCGAGGCGACAGCGCGCTCATTGTCGCCGCATCTCAATAAGCCGATTATTCACTGATTTGCATCGGCATTCGTTGCCTGTGCAAGTTTTAGACTAGGATAAACGTTAAATATTCACCAGCGTACATTTTTTATGAAATGTTTTATTTTTTTTTAATCACAGGAAACATAAATAAAAAATAATACGCTAGACCTATAATCCCTAATTCAGTTATCTATTGTTTACGAGTAATATATACCATAATTACTCATAATTATCATATGCCCAAATTTTACTTGACCGAATTTCATTTGCCTGTATATAAGATTCCATAATAATACGAGTGCCATACTTATTGTTATCCATATTATTATTTGCAATAAAATTATTTAAATACATATAATCTCGACTATAATCCCCTAAGGGTTAGTCAGAGACTAGGCAAAAGCACCGAAAATCAAAGCAGTCCATTGCCATAGTCAGCGTTTCACCAAGCAGTGACTGCAGTCAGCGTGACAGGTGATGCGCTCGTCGCCGCAATAAGCTATTAGATGGCTGTGCAGTTCTAAGTCCAATTTAATGAGCAGCTAACACACGGCTCAATATAATTTAACAAAATATTTTAACGTCATACAATTAATTTTAAAATGCGATTGGTTTTCTGGCACTTCGCCGGCCGCTAGCGTGGCAAGATCGCTTTACTCGCTCAGCTCGTGCGCTGTCCTTCATGTTCTAAACCAAACCTAACCAAACCTAAACCTATGATCGTTTAGTTTAAACCGCTTTTGTGATTTTTTCCAGAAGCAATTTAGATGTCAAATTATGTTATGACTATGGTAATTACGACCTACAATGAACATGGCAAAAGATGTTACTGCAATTGACTTTATGGGAAACAAAGTTTCTATCACGTGACTATTATAGTAAACAATGAGTATAACATTATATGAAATTATAAGAAACAACATTATGTCCGTTGACCATTATAGTAGATGAAATTTTGGCAAATGAAATTCTGACAAGTGGGTGTATCCCCCTAATTCTTTGACGCTGAGTGTAATTAAAAAGAAAAAAAATATGTAAGGATCGCAGCAAGTGAAATGAATATACGTAGATTACTCTATAGGGGAGAAAGGAGTGATTATAGGTATGTGTAAGTAAGAACTGTTAGGACCTTTGCACATGGAGCAACTTAAATTGAGACTACCATCAACTTTTAAAAAGTTTCCTGTAAACGTGAAAACGTTGATTGTTGCTATAACGTTAACGGTTGACGCAACTTTATGGCCCCCTAGTATTCTTATTACAAGAGCGTAACCATGTATGTATTTAGAGAGCCAGATAATTATGTACGGGGTTGATAATAAGAAACCAGTGCATAGGAAGGACAAATATTTATTCTAATTTCAAGAACAATTACAAAAAAAAACATGTTTTTTACAGATAGAAACACTGTCCATAATAACGCATAATTTAACATCATTATTAGCCATTAAATAAATAGTCCTAGCAAAGAGACATTCATCGATGACTGAACGGTTATAAAACCTCGCAAAGGTTATGGAAGAGCTTGACCAACCAGCAAACTTTCTAATAATATGCGTGTCTTGTGCTGTGCGCGCTAAACGCACTCGGGTCAACCCCGTTTGTTACATTTCGTGTATAGTCAGACTATATTTTGGAGGATCATCGGAAGTTTCTCCCAAAGCTAATAAAATGTCTGGATCAGGTTGAGGTTCCATGTTAGCCTCCAGTAGCATTATATCTTTGGCGCCTTTTAACAATTCGTTTTGGGTCTTCCTCCCGAGAAGTATAATCCTTAGAAGCAATTTCAATAGGATCTTAGCCATTGCTCTTCTATAAATCTTAATCTAATTCTTACATTAGGCTATTTGATGTGTGCGATTGTCAGGAGTCATTTGTTCGTTATAAGAACCCCATTTTCACCGCCACCAACTCCACCAAGAATAACGATGATTCGTTGACGAAATATTGTTGGATACCATCAGCAGTGGATTCAAATCCCACATTACGCATTATATCTTCCCTCTCACTAAAACTGGTTCATCCATTGACGTGTTCCGTAGTGTGCCTTTCGTCTCATTATCTGTCCGCTGCTAATTGTAATGGCTTTTCCCTTGACATTGTGCTATCAATCGTTCACTAGAAGACTAATTACCCAACTAAGGGAGATTTACTTGATATACTAGAATAATATGTAAGGAATTGGAGAATTTAAAGTGATATAGCGTTTAAATTTCCTGATCATAAAGTAGGTAACGGTGGTAGGTAGCCAGGCAAACCCCAAACCGAGCGAAAATCTTCTGCTCCCGTGGGGAATCGAAGCCCTGACCTCCGGATCTACACCCAGTGGTACTTAGCACCACTAGTCTAGGGAGGCGGTTTGACAGAGATTTTTACAAAACCATGTATGAGAGTGAAAAAAAATTAAACTTAACTCTAAAAACGCCATGGTTCCTAAGATTGCACTACGAGTATCTCTCATAGTTTTTAACTTCTCCATACTGACCCATTTGGATTGATCACACTCTATGCCAATGATGACGTGGATGAATATCGTCCTCAGCATATATACGTCCCACTGCTGGGCACAGGCCTTTGACACGAGGAGCATGGGCCGTAAAAACACCACGCTGGCCCAATGCTGGTTGGTGGGTAGAATAGCCACCAGGACCAACGGCTTAACGTGCCTCGGAGGAGTTTGAGATCACAAATTTTGGTCACCCATCCAAGGCCTGACCATGACGAAGGTAGCTTGTTTTTCGATATCGAAAGCCAAAGCATACTAACAACTACGCCACCGGAATTTAATCAATCCAAACTAGATTTAGCAACCTAAAACTAGGCCCATTGCCATTCAAAAACTTAACAAAGCAACCTCGAACCCAAAGCCTAACCAGTTAGCATTCCCTCCATCTTAAGCTACCGTAGGTTTTGAAATGTAAATAGATCTGTTGCGATGCAAATTATCGTATAATCCGCATTCAGCTAAGACAAATGAGGTGCCTGTTGTCGTATCCGACGGTTGTTCACCATCGATCTATGACTTGTAAAGCGGCCTGATTTGAATTGTACATTTTGTCTGGGGTTACTTGTATTGTCGGAATTAAATCAAAATCTCAGACTTGTGCTTATATTAGGTCCTTACCTATGAAATTGGTGTTTTGTATGGAAATTTTGGGGATGTCTGCATTTTACATACTAACATTTTATCAGTTTTCTTCACAACGACAAATCCAGAGATAATAATATTTAGCATGAATCTTTAGACAAGCTTTAGCAATATGTGTGTGAACACGCTTGATAAAAATTATCCATCGTTTTTATGTTAATGCAAATGATGTATTCGGGAGGCAGTTAAAAATAATTGTCTTTGTGTCTAATTTTAACACAATTAAACTTACAAAAAATTATCAAATTAAATAATACGAGCTCAAATATATGGTCTATTTTTAGAAGAGGCAATAATTTTATAAGAATGTTCTGAAACTTAATAGTTACGGACAAATTGCTAAGACAGAATAAAAACACCAATTTCATAGGTAAGGACCCAATAATTTGATGGATAAATATTATATTTTTTCTACTGCCTCAAGAAAAAACAACCGACATACCACTCAGAATTAGCAAGCTGACGTGATACTAGGCTGGCTATCTGTCGATGAACTGACAGCCGCTGTGAGACGTGTTTGTGTTCTCGATTTTGTTTGATTCATAGGTATAAGTGAGATAAAATCTCGTTTTTTTTGGCTTTTATTAAATATATATTTTTCTTCATCTTCTTCTTCTGCCCATATTAGTGCACTGCTGGACATGGCCCCATAATATATATTATATAATTCAAAAGGTACAAAATAGTGCCTTGGAAATGTTATTTAAGTTCTTTGAAAATACTGTTCAAATATTATCAACTTTACCACGATAGCCACAACAACTTCACAATTAAGAAACTTTAATGACACAATAGGCTAGTTGAACCTATTTTTTATTGGGCCCCAAATGATTCGTTACAATTAACCACCACCATAAAAAATAATGTAATATTTTTTGAGGCCTATAACACAATAAATTCTATATTACGTTTTTGCATACCTGTCAAAAACTCCTTCGGAAATGATGGTCTATAAATTATCTGTGCCATAAGGTCACCATTTTGGTAAACGGGGATTTTGGCGGCATTTGACGATGGCGGACGTGATTTTTATTTCAATGATTTTTATATTGTTCGGAGTGGATGTTGTTACGTAAAATCAGTGTAGTTTTGTGTAATAAGTGTCTGTGATGATGTGCAATATGGAGGATTATCGAAATAAACGTCAAGTGGTGTGAAAAGTGATGAGTTTTTTATCGTGGTAGTCCACCTCATCCAAGTAGAACCACAGTGTCTGCCATCGATCGTTTGACGCCAAACTCTCCCAAGATGCATTGAAATGCATTACACTAGCATTTCAATGCAAACTACTGAAGAAATATATACTGAAGACTTGGCTGTATGGGCTCCGTTCCCTTTGCCTTCCCTAAATGGGAGAATTTTACAACAACAACATTTTGGTAAACAATTCAATATGCATGCGTGATATAGGGTGACACAGCCGACAGACATGCTTGATTGGTTACGACTGGCGTTTGACGGATTTTGCCTATCCGTAGTATTTGTTTACATGACGCGTTACTTCACCAATTTCACGAACATGGTTTTTGGCAGATAAAAAAAGCAAAAATAAAACATGTTTAAATTCAGCAATCCCTTATTTATATTTATTGAACTGGATATATTTCGGACCCTTGTACTAAATACTATGCGAATTAAACATTATTTTCATAACTTGATATGAGTCAACTAGCCTATTGTGCGTAAGCTGCATAACTTACCCTACTTAATATGCATACTCGTAAGTACTTACACATTATCACGACAATATCCCTTAAGAGATAGACAGAGGTGTATTTCACATTTACACATTGCCAGAAATATAGTTAGTCTCCGTAATAGGGGCCAGACTATCACTTTCCAAGCAAAAATAGGTACAGGTAAAAATAGGTACTTAATTTAGGTTTTCGTTAAACCACGTCCCATTACGTATCACCTACACAACTAAAACTAATCCTAATCTACGTTCAAAATCCTATTTTATTGCTTCCACTTTTAAATCTTTTTGTGGAAATGATATAAGCTACTTAGACTTACTGTTAAAGGGCTTACTGAGAGCTCGGACCACGGAATACAGGAGACATGTTTGTAAAGTTTCATAGGAACTCTCTTTCAAAAATGCAGTCTAGAACATTCTTTAACACACTTAGATAGTGGAGTAAAATTGTAATATTACATGACTGACGAAAAAAGATGTCTTAAAGCGTCTTACGATTTTTAAAATTTGTTTTTGTGATCACATAATAAATGTGACATTTTGATAATAAAATATTTTTTTTATTATTATCTACTTAAGTTTCTTACAGGCAATTTTTACTAGGTTAGGCGACATTTTTATTTTTTGTTTCTTTAATCATAAAAATCATATAAATATCGTAGTTGATGAGCATTTGTTCAGCCCATTTACCAATTATCCCAAGATGAATGAATAAAAAATGGACCAAGAAATCTCCTGGTAACATTCATAATCTTTCTGTATTCAAAACTATTTACAGAATGCGTCCTCATAATTTTGGATGCTCATTTCCTTTGGACCATGCTCTATATAGTGTTTTAATAGATAAAGCGATTGTTAGCGATCGTCCGAAGACTTTGATTCATAATATTTAAAAGTTCATATTCGAAATTTGAATGTACAATAGAACACAATATTTTCCATCTTCGACCATTATGTCGAATAATGGTCGAAGATGGGGTTTTAATACCGATACATTTTGGAAAAAGGAACTGCAAGGACGATTTTCTAAATAAGTAACATAGAACCTTCTTACAAAAAAAAAACAAAATACTTTGATCGACATTACCTTTCTGTCAAAAATATTATTTTAAATAAAAAAACAAAGGAGTTTTTGGCGGCATTCAACTATGGCGGACGTGATTTTTATTTCGATAATTGTAATATTGTACGGAGTGGATATTGTTACGTAAAATCAGTGTAGTTTTGTGTAATAAGTGTCTATGATGATGTGCAATGTTGAGGATTATCGAAATAAGCGTCAAGTGGTGTGAAAAGTGATGAGTTTTTTATCGTGGTAATCCACCTCATCCAAGTAGCACCATAGTGTCTGCCATCGATCGTTTGACGCCAAACTCTCCCAAGATGCATTGAAATGAAGACTTGGCTGTATGGGCTCCGTTCCCTTTGCCTTCCCTACATGGGAGAATTTTACAACAACATAAAAAAACAAAACACTGTCTAGAAACACGTTTTCAAACTTCCAAACTGAGATATAAAACACCAGTGGGATAATCTGTACCGAACAGTTACCAAAAAGGTTCCCACCTCTAACAGCACTTCCTCAACTTAATAAGCCCGAATCCATAAGTCCCCGGTCAGTCGCCGCGTATTTCACAAGTGCTGAACAGCCATTAACGACTCCAAATCACGAGTTATGAACTAACCCATCGGATCCCTAATAAGTATAGTATATTAACGTACGGGCCCTCTTGACTCTGTTCAGATTTGGCTGTTATACATAATACATTTAGTAAATTTGTATTGAGATTTGTTGCTGTGTCGTTGTGAAATGGCTTGGGACAGATGATACAAACTCATCGTCCTCCAAACTCCACATGGTTGTAAAGATGCTCTGGACAGAAACCGGTGGAGGAAAATCCTCCGATCCAGGTTGTAACGTTGTAAATGAAATTCTGAATTAATTTCTCACATTCGTGCTTTTTTTAGTTCTGCTGACAAACAATAAAAGTTTTTTTTTTACCATAACCTCTAAAAAAGGGCAAAAAGTCCATTCAGTTATAGCAAGCAATAAAAACACACTCAAACTGCAACATAGACGTAAAAGGCAAAATAAACTGAAAGACTAAATCAAAGTGCAACTCATCTAAAGTATACTGGATCCTTCTCGTTATGTAAAAGTAGCCAAGTCCGAACGGGTCGGAAACTTCTCCCGTAAAATTAGGTATGACCTCCGGAAGATCACTCAAACTTATAAGAGGAATTTATGTTTTAGAAGGAAAAATTGCGAGGTGGAAGCGTGCAGCATACCTAATATGGCTATGGCTTCGAAGAATTTAGTGTTATGTTTTATTTTATTATTACCAATACGAAGATTGTGTAGAATAAAGCATTTCTATCATGTTTTGCTAGGAAGTGTAAATATGGAAATGAATAAAAAATAATTTCAGACTAGCTTTTGAATACGCCCATTTAGGTGCATGTTCGAATTGATCTGTATCTCACTAGTAAGTTATTGTAATTGTAATTTCCCTAGTAAGTCATTGTTTAAAATACAGTTTTTTAGTTGCGTTAAAAATTTCAATTTCTATGGGAAACGCATGTATATCTGGGGAAACGTGAGAAGCGCTCCTAGCGGAAAGTAGTTGAAATCATGTTTCCCATAGAAATTGACATTTTTGGAATTCACACAATGAAAACTTACACTGGGAGTACGGATCTCGTTCTTATTCTCTCTATTTTCTTAGTAAAATAGGAAGTCCTCAACCTATATATGTCCCACTGCTGAGCACAGGCCTTTCTCATGGAGAAACACATGAGGTGTATGAGCCGTAACAACATAATATGGGTAGAAACAGTCGCAATAGCGACCAGGACCAACGGCTTAACGTGCCTTCCAAAGCACGGAGGAGCTCGAGATCACAAAGTTATGGTCACCCATCCACGGCCTGACCAAGGCGAAGGTAGCTTTGTTTTTAAAACAAAGCCAATGCATAGTAAAGCATACTAACCACCACGCCACCAAGCTCCTCAGTAAAATAGGAAAATACATCAATAATTCTTTTAAGACGTATCCAGCATTGGACGTCTCTATTCTAAAAAGATGTTGACGAAAGAAAATTAGAAAATTAAGGATTTTAAAATTCTTTCTAGCAAGTCCGTGATGCATTTTTCATGACTGTTTTAATTTTATTAATTTTAAACAATGCTTCCTAAAAAATACTTGTTGACCGCGAATTTCCTCAACTCTACTGCTTGCTGCCTTTGCACTAAAAGCGTTCGCTGCCATCCTCTCTCTATTGATGTAACAATGTTGACATGAAACAATTATTAGTGTAAGCACTATGCGGCTAATTCATTAGAAATTATGGATTCAGCTCAAAGAATCCGAACTACGCGCAACGCCAACAATCACCGCATAATATTTGGAATTCCTCGAGTATTATGGCATACTATAACTAAACCTGAAGTACCTCAACTTAGTTTCATTCTACTTTAATTGATTACTTCTTTTTACATTTCGAGCGATTATTTCCGTAAATGTTATATTAATTGAATTTTTTTTGTAAACCCTTATTAATTTTTTAATATTGGTATTAAAAAAAGATAAATACCAAAAAGATATCACACAAACGGAGAGTGGACTTTTATTTTTTTTTGTTTTTTGAAAAACAAAAGTCCACTCTCCGTTTTACGTGTAGGGGAAGTATACTAATAAATAAATAAAAATTCCACTATTTTATATTTATATTTTTATTTTACCACTTTGTCGCCGTAATTGATATACATATTGGTATCAAATTTCTAGTGCTAACAGTTTCTGAGATTATCCACGGACGGACAGAGAGACAGCCGCACATGGCGAAACTATAAGGGTTTCTAGTTGACTACGGAACCTTAAGGTAAGATACATGTATGGTTTGTGAATCATTATTAGTCCACTGCCGGACCGCGACCTTCCCAGCTTATAAATAAATAAAAAATAAATATGTTCAAACATTCACACCTATCAACTAGCCCCATTTTAAGCAACTAATGCTGCTTGTGTTACGGACACTAGATGACGGATAAATACATATATATTTAATAGATAAATACATATAAATATTCTGAATATATATAAATATATATAAACATCCAAGACTGGAGAACAAATACCTGAAGTAAAGTGTAATCAAATTAATAAGATATCTACATGAAAATGATATAAAGTGTAGCTGAGGTACTGAACTGACATTTATTAATAAAACGAAGCGTTGCATCTAATTAATGCTATAGGGCACCCATGCGACGCCGAACCGTTAGGACAGTTGCACAAGGGGAGCGAAATAACTATAATAATTAATGAAAATACAACACTACAACACAACACTTTTTAAGGGCCGGCAACGCGCTGGTGGTGCCCTCGGTGTTGCAGGTGTCCATAGGCTACGGTGACCACTGCCCATCTGTGTGGGCCGTATGCTTATTTGCCAACCTGGTGGTATAAGAAAAAAAAACTAGGCAATAATATGACAAGCCTTTTAAGCAAAATCGAGGAATGGTTTATTTATTTAAACTTTAATGTCCTAAACAAGGTACTGTAGCGAACTCTTTGCTACACGCGCGTAGTCTCGGGGTCGTTGAAAAAAAATAACAATTTGAATTTAAAATAAAATATTTGATTGTCTGTGGAAGACAATAGAAGCATAGGAAAAAAACAGTGTATTCGTGGTTCGTGAAAGTGCGCGTCGTGCGTCGTCGCGCTCATGTTGTAACGAAGAGTCCTAGAATAAAGTGAACTTCAAGCAGTACATGTGTTTTCCTGTTACGCCTGCTCGATCCTGACGGTACATATGGCGGTTTATTTCTTTCTTTGTACTGTGCCTCCCAGATATTGACTTTTTGCGAAAATGGTCAAATTGCAAAGTGTAGGTAAAATTATAATAAAGCACCAATACTTGTTCTAAAACTTTGCTGTATGGTGTTTTCATCTCTTTGCCTACGTATTCTCTTTGTTTTGTGCCTTTTAAGCTAAAACACGACCATCTAATCCAGCCAATAAAATATTACATAAAAAAACAATTTGGCAGCTTAGGGGTTGACGTAAAAATCCACTTAACGTAGCATTGGATAATTCCGCGTATCTAACAAATGTTGTTAATTTGAGTTTTCGCGAGAAATTCACGCTAAGACTTTTAAACCTTTTAACGTTCCTCTGTAAAACTAGATCTAATCATCATACAACTTCTCAGAATGCTCAAAATAAAATTTTCACAATCTACACTTATTATGAGTAACAATTTCGTTGGTCTGCATTGGGTACATGCCTTGCCTAAACTAGCACCAGCAACGTTAAATAGTTGGCAATATCGGAGCTATGTGCGGGAATTATGACGCGATGTGAGGGAAATAAGGGGAATGCCACGTTATTGCATACTTCGAAGATACAACACTGCTCCTGTTATATGCGATCGGTGAAATAAGTTATGTATCATTCCTACGTTAAATATTTGCTGAGTTCGGCACGCGATGCGACTCAGGTCAAAACCCTTTATTGTCTTCCAAGTTATCAAATCCGCTCCGAAAGGGTAAGCGTTAACGCGGTGGCCAATGCCTCTGGTTGGTACAAAGATGCTATGAAAAGACATCTAATGGAATGCGACATTGTACCATCACAATCAGAGGTTATGGCAGCCCAACGAACGCAGTGGCGGAACGTAATGATCAATAAAACGACCTCCGTGGTCGAGTGGTCTGTACGCCGGTCTCAAGGCGTCGCCATCTCGAGAGGTCCTGGGTTCGATCCCCAGTGGAGGCAAGTGTTTAGGTGATGAATTTTCAGACATTTGTTCTCCAGTCTTGGATGTTCATTATATATGTATAATATTATATATATTCTGAATAATTATGTGTGTTTATCTATTAAATATATATGTCCGTCATCTAGTATCCGTAACACAAGCAGCATTTAGTTGCTTAAAATGGGACTAGTTGATAGGTGTGAATGTCTGAGGATATTTATTTATTATTTATTTATAAAATCTACGATTTTGAGTTATAATATTTAAGTTTATTTCACAAAAATAATGTAATTAATCCCTGCTTACGGAAACTAAGCTCGATCCACTTTGACTATAAGTTCGTGTTTTCAATCTCCGTCGGCTTATCGCCCGGTTAGCTAAATCACGGTGGGGAGGTACGTAAATAATTTTCAAAATTGAGTCAAATAACGCGAGCTGTTCAACGATATTGCATATTTCGTGTAAACGACGGTGCAGTCAATGTACTGCCAAAGTTATCTCAACTAGCTTTGAATACGACATTTTTATTAAGGATAATGGAATCTAAAGTAACACAAGCCATATATTAGTCTTAATATTAAATAAATATAAAAAATAGATACAAATAATAAAAAACAAACTTAATAAGATTTAATATAGGTAATACGTAATAATAAAACCCCTAACGTTAAACAAAAATACTTCCTCTAAGCTTCACTAGAGGTTACATAAAATAAATGGCCCAAAAGTTGAAGAACGGGCGAAACAAAACAAAAATCTCAATCCCAAAAGTAAAGAAGAAACAAAGTCAATCAATAACAAGTCGGGCACATATTAGTTGACTATCGACTGGTGGACCATCCATCAGGCAGTCCAACAACTTGTCAGATTGGAGGGTGATCACTCAGGCACGCCATTACGCTCGCTCTATCAGTCAATAGGGCTTTGTGCGCATTATCTATAACGGCACGATCTAAAGATTATACTTTAAAAAAATTAATGACGTCCGTAAATTTTTTTTTTTTTTTGACGCATGACAGCAATGTTAACAAGTCAATAGGCTTGGTAAAACAATAGTTTGCGAAGCCTAACGCATTCTTACATATTTAGTTGTTTTAACTATTATTCACAGAAACTCACTGTGGTATACAGTAGGTACTTTAATTTTATCTTATTGAACATGGTATGCCAAAAACTGTTCATCTAATGGTAAATTTGCGATAACGTTTAAAATACATCTGATACTTGTGTGAATTGGATTTTGGGTGCAACTCTCACCCCTGAAATAGTTGCATCCAAATCCAATTCCCGCAGTTTACATAACCTACTTCATAAATGCTCACCTTGGGCAGTTATTACTCCAAGTAATTTCGCTCATTTCATTAAGCGGCTTATCAATATCATCAATTTTATATATCCATTTACTTAAAACAAAAAAAATCCAAAACGTTACAACGAACACAAAACCTGTTTTGTCAAAAACACTGTACCTGCAACTCAACAGCACCTATATAACCAACAAAGCCGCCCATCAATAACCTGCAATACATCACGCGAGACAATGGACACGGCTCGTCAGAAGGCAGTGTCCGAGATGAAGATAGATCGCGGACGGTCGCGCTGTCCGCGGACTGTTGGGCCCATGATCGATACCCTCGCTGTTATGGTCGCCTGGTACTTTTAGTTTCTAAAATTTTGAAAAAAGTCTCTACTTAAAAACTGTTGAAAATACAGTGCATGATACATCTCATTATATATAATTACTGACTGACATAGTGATCTATCAACGCACAGCCCAAACCACTGGATTGATCGGGTTGAAATTTGGCATACAGGTAGATGTTGTAACGGACCTCCTGCAATCTCCGTGTCCGTGTCTATTATTTCAAGTTGTTGATAGACGTCGATTTGAAAATAATAAAGAGATATTTAATTGTCGTGAACGATTGTGTTTGTATTTAAGCCCTATAAGCCCTATAATGTTATGACGTAGGCATCCGCTAAGAAAGGATTTTGATTAATTCTACCCCCAAGGGGATAAAATAGGGGATGAAAGTTTGTGTAAAACTTTGTCAATTTTAAACCGAACGGGCTGAGACTTTGAGAGAAAATTAAAGGGTTTCCGTGGGATAGTTAAAAAACCATAGTAACCGCGGACGAAGTCGTGGGCAACTTAACAGCATACATACATGCCGTCGCGACGGTACGGATTATCCTAGCAGTGGTGCATAGTGGAAGAGGGAGAGGTTGTCGCCAAACGAGGAGACAGCGCTCTGTTGTGATGCGTATGCAGTGCTAGGTGACAGTGCCTACATAACATGTCCTTATTACAAATTTTTGTTGTCGGAAGCAGTGATGTTTTTCGGGTAACGTGCTCATGTTCCAAACAGTTATTTTTCGCGATCTTGACCTTGATTCGCAGACGTGTACCAACGTTGATGGTACGAATTTCTTGCTGCGTCGATTTGATCCGGGTTACAGGCGTTATCAGCTCAGTTACCTTGTCAAAGAGTTTCCGACCAGCTATGTCGGAAATATAAATGCTCTAAAGCTCCCATAATTAGTTGCGTCTTACGTCGATGTCGAAATTCCATGTGTTGTTGAAATTTCCGCGTTGTCATGTTTGATGCACGTTTGATGCAGTTTTGCATAATTACTTACTATGTTTATAATAGTAATAGAATCGTTTTCATTCCTGACTGTTTGCTCTTGACCTCGATTGCGAAGGTATACGATTAATATAGCCTTGAGCGCTGCGCAGATAGTTTCTGCGATCGTACTGAATTGCGCTTATCTCCAATTGCATTCTTGCTAACTGAGGTATGCAGGTCATTGTGCTGTCGTCTGTTTAGTCATCGCTAACAGGTGACACCTCGGAGAGTCTTGAAGTTCATCCGTGCTGCGTGTTCGCGTCGTTGTGTCTTCAAAGTTCATAGATTTCTTTTCAATGTTGGCTGTTGGGTCTTCCAAAGGGTTTTTGAGTGTCTGTCAGGTTCTGTATTCAAAGGCTGAGGCTTTTCAAGGGTTGCTGCGTGTTCGACGGGCTTCTAAAGCTGCTGCTTTTCGACGTCGAGGTTGTTGCGCGTTTGAAGGCTGTTGATGCTCAAACTCGGGATCACCAAATATGCTGTGATGATGTTGACCATCGGAGCAGTGTATAGTGATAGAGGGAGAGGTGGTCGCCAAAAGACGAGACAGCGCTATGTTGTGATGCCTATAAGTACCAGTGGCACGTGAACAGAGACTACACAACATGTCCTTCTATGCTATCCTGGCTAATTAACCTAAGGTCATTGGATTCTATCGTGGCGTGACAGATTCTGCTGACATAGCAAACGTGAACACGACATACAACCACACATATATACAACCACGCCCACTTGTAGGCGTAGGCAGATATTACTTCTTATCACTTGCTGCGGTCCTTACATTTTCTAAGGCAGGCGGTGTCCTAGATAAAGTCCAAAAAATTTTAATTAACAATAAGAAATCGCTTTTGATTTCATTGATTCATTATTATTCCTTTTTCAATGACTTTATATTTACTACTCGTAAGTAGAATTATCCATTCTTATATTATTAATTCGAAAGTAACTGTCTGTTCCACTGTCTGTGGGTCTTGCTTTCACGTCAAAACTACTGAACCGATTTAATTTGGTACACAGATAGTCTAGAGGCATGAGAATAGACATATGCTACTTTTTATACTGATATCCCCATGGGAACGGGTAACGCGCGGATAAAACCACGGGAAACCACTAGTTATGAATATAATTGCGAGCTGAAAATACATTTCTAAATTCTTAAACAAGTTTTGAAACTAAGATAAAGAAATTGTTGTAAATCATCATCCATATAATAGACCTTCACATGATAAATTCACGATCATAACATTCACTTGATTTCAATTTTTCGCATGTAACATCCCAATATAAAAAGGACGGCCCATGGGAGAAATCGTATATGAAAAGGCATAGCAGGTCCGACATTAATATAAAAAACTATCGCGTCGCGCAATATGGTGACAAAAAGCCAACATCTCATATCGGATGAGCAAATGTATTCAGGGTCCCATTTTGGATTCTGTCCTACGCATGTGTCATAGGCAGTGGGCCCCTGGGGGCTCAGAGACAGGCAAAAACTGAATATTGCAGATATGTTCACATTATTACTGTATGTTGCCATTTGCAGGGGCGGCACGACAATCGGAAATTATTGATTAGCCTAATGGAAGTCAAATTAGCTGATGTTCCTCAATTCTGTTCGTATACGAATGTTGGTAATAATAATAATAATATCTTCAAACATTCACATCTATCAACTAGCCCCATTTTAAGCAACTAATGTTCATAAAATAATGTTTAATTAAGAAAATGAAATTTTATTTTTATAAATTAACAAAATAGTTTTTTTTTTTAATAACGCTTCCCGAAAAACCGGTCTACCGCTAACCTTCTCAACTGTGCACCTAACTAACCATTTAATTTTAAAATACTTAAGAATCTCGAATGAAATTTTTGACAGAGTATCATTTAATGATTTATTTTTTAAGTTCAAACAAGGTTATACAAGAAAAATGCTTGACGCACACACATAAAATTACTAACATTGAAAAGATTTTGATACCGTTTTAATGCACTATTTCCAATACAAAATATCGGTGTACAACGCTTACGTCTGCCCAAGGATCTTATACATAATGGATACGTTGCGAGCTAGTTCCAATAAAAGGATTTTTTGAGCCCCACTCGCATTCAGCAGTACTGTACCCTCTCAATTTATTCTTTTGTACACAAATCACATTTTAAAAGCTATTCGCACAGTTAGTTTTGATTTAATGCAGTATCGTGAATTGACGCTTGAAAATCCTAAAATAAGGGTCTTCGCAGCCCTTCTCTAGTCTTGGATGTTTTTTTTTTTTTTTTTTTTTATTTTTTTATCCTTTATTTGGGAGAATAAACAGTAACACAATAAAATATTACTTAAGACAAAAAAAAATACATTTAAAAAAGTAATTGTGGAACCCACAACATTCTCCACAAATTATGTTGAAAAAAAAAACATGCCAAAGACTTATTATTAAAAAATATAAGTATATATATCTAATGATAAACTTACGATTGGTAATGTACCTAAACATACAATAATAGTGTAAATAACAGACAATGTGAATGTTGAAGTTAATTTAAAATACTAATATAAAAATGAAATACCCGTTTATCAATATAGTTATCAATATAATATCAGTAGTACAAGGAAATTGTAAAGTTTAAGTTATTGTACCTCTGAAGCCAGAAGGGCCTCGAGAGATTGCCTCTTGAAAACATTTAATGGTAGTGAGAATATGTCAACATCGAGTAAATAATCATTGTAGATATTCTCAATGCGAGAGAGGGGCACACGTTTTCCAGAATTTGTTGTAAATTTAGAGGGCATAAACAAGCGGTGCTCATATGCCTCCCTTATCCTCTGAGATCTACTAGGTAACCGGAAGCGTATTTGTTCAATAAGCTCGATACAATCTAACTCATTATTAATTAATTTATAAAGTACAGTCGAACTTAATAATAGCCGTCTTAATTCAAGTGTATGCAGTGAGAATTTATTCAGATTGTTGCTGTAAGAATCTTTAAGGCGGTAGCATTTGTAATTAATAGCCTTGAGGAACTTACGTTGAACCCTTTCAATTTGATCAGAATATTTTTTATATAAAGGGTTCCAGATACTGGCGCAATATTCCAAATGAGGCCTAATAAGAGCTTTGTACAAGTGCAAATAAGTAGTTGAACGTTTAAAAGGTTCACACGAGCGCATTACAAATCCGTACATTTGAAATGCTTTAGTGACAATGCTATCCACGTGCTCATCAAGATGTAATTTAGTATCCAGAATAACACCGAGGTCCCGAATCGAAAGTACACTATCTAAAGGAGAATTATTGATGTGATAAACATTTCTTATTGCATTTTTATTTTTAGTAAAAGACAAAGATTTACATTTATTCAAGTTCAAGTGTAGTTTGTTAGTAGTACAGTAATCGGACAGACGATTCAAATCTTGTTGTATTTTATTGCAGTCGTTAGGGCCGTTGATTATACGATAAATTTTGAGATCATCGGCAAACAACAAAAATTCACAATTTCTAAAACAACTGCCTATATCATTCACGAACAATATGAATAATAGCGGCCCCAGAATAGATCCCTGTGGAACCCCAGACGTAACATCCATGACGTTAGAACTAAAACCATTGATAACAACTCTTTGAGTTCTATTAACAATATAAGATTGGAACCATCGCAGTAGATAGCCTTTGATCCCATTAAATGCAATTTTTTCCAGGAGAAGCGCATGGTCCACCTTGTCGAAGGCCTTGCAGAAGTCGGTATATATAGTATCCACTTGTTTACTCTTATTCATACTTGTAAACAAAAAGTTTGTAAAGATCATTAGGTTAGTCGCCGTTGATCGTTTACGAACAAAACCATGTTGATTAGCTATGAGTATGCGGTCGATAAAAGGGTAAACTTGGTCATGCACCAGTCTCTCAAAAACCTTCGACAAAGTGGACATAAGTGATATAGGCCGATAATTAGAAACATCTTGTTTGTTACCATTTTTGAAAACTGGGGCTATATTAGCCGTTTTCCATACCTTAGGAAATATACCCTTTCTGATACAGGAGTTATAAATGATATATAGAGGTTCAGTAATGGAATCAGCTGTGTGTTTAATAAAAAATGGCGGTAATCCGTCTGGTCCAGGACCCTTTCTAACATCAAGCGATTTAAGTGTTTTATATATGGTATCTTTAGTAAATGTAATTTTAGATATAACAAAACAATCATTACTCTCAGAAGCAGACGGAATAGAGTGACCATCCAATATTGAGCTAGGCTCGTAAACTGTACTGAAAAAATCTGAAAATAAGTTACAAACTGTTTCAGGATTATCAGATTCAGTATCACCAAACCTAACACAACTAGGGATCCCATGCTTATCCCTGCGACTATGAACAAATGACCAGAATTTTTTTATATCATTTTTCAGTCCATCCTCAACATTCTGTATATAAGATTTGTGACATTCCTCACTTAATTTCTTAAACCGTTGCCGGTATAAAGAAAACTGCTGGTAGTCAGTTAAATTATTATATTTTTTCCACTTAATCCATGACTTTTTTTTGTTTTTTATTATATGAACCAGAGGACGAGAGAACCATGGTGGATATCCAATAGATTTAGATTGTCGAAGTGGTATATATTTTTTAATGATATCATAAAGTAGTTCATAAAAATGGTTAACTGTATCATCAGGCGACTGATTGCTCAACTCGTTTGTCCAATCAATACGCAAAATTTCCTTATTAATTTTTTCATAATTTCCCTCAAAAAATTTAAATTTTAGTATATTTTGACGAATCATAGGTGTATAAACACAACTTAAATCGAAATCAAAAGTCAATGGAGGATGATATTCATCAGGCGTAACTAGAGGGTTGTCAGGTATCTTGCATTGAACATCAGTGCGGTTTGAATTCGTTATGAATAAGTCTAAGGTGCGCAGCTGAGAATTTTTTAAGTGATTATATTGCACACAGTCAATAACTGACATGAAATTTATTAAATTGCGCTCTGACGAACCACACTTACATGTTAGGTTCGGAGTAGTGCCCAGGAAACCATTGCACTGCCAGTCAATATTTGGCATGTTAAAATCTCCTATAATATAACATTTATCTATATCAGGTGCTATCAGTGAACTCTGAAGTATGTCAAAAAAAAGATCGTAGGATAAATCAGGCTGACGAGGAGGTATATAAACACCAAATAGTACATTGCGCTTACCAGGGACATCCGAACGCAAATTCAGCATAACATAGTCAATATTGCAAGGAAGTGTGGTTGGGGTGGCGCTTCCATCGTTAGAGGATATTGACAAAACAGGTAAATAGCATCGAGATGACTGCAGAGCTCGACGTACTGCTATCAGAGTCCCGCCTCCATCACGTTTACCAGTAGCCTCACGATCTCTGTCACTGCGATAAATAATATAACGTTTATCCATTAGTTCCACATCAAGGATTTCAGAATGTAACCATGTTTCAGTTAAAATTAAAATATCATAATTTTCAGCTACAATATTCATAAAAAGTGTATTTAGTTTTGTCCTGAGACCTCGGCAGTTCTGGTAATAAAGAGATATTTTTTTAAACACGATTATATAAAAAGCAGTAACTATGCATTACCAACGAAATTTTAATTTGTAAATAAACAATATGCAATGCTTGCTGAACTGTGAACTTAATTTTATAAGAGTAAATAAAATTTGTATTTTTTGAAAATATTACATATTTGCACTCACAATACCCATATAAACTGAATGAAATGATCCAAACAAACTGTGTTAATTTCCGATTTAGACTATATATTCGAATAGCATCTGGATATTTTCCCAATCTACAAATACACTTATAATCAATACATCTGTGCTCGAATTCAAAAATTTTGATTATTGTTATTATATTGCAATATAATTTACCAATGTGACTTCCCAACATAATTACAGCTAAGTACATAATATATGAAAGTTTTATCAAAGTAGAATACATTTGTTCCGGCTCAACAACAAGTAATGATACGAAAATAAAATTACGATAATAATTATTCAGGCTCATCATGTGGGTATTCGAAAAAAATGAGCAAGTGTTTAATAATTTTACTTTAGTTTGATAATAAAATTGAATAAAATAGTTGTGAAAGTTATAGTTATATAAATGTTTCAAAATAAAATTCAAATTATGACCAATACTATAAAGTAAAACAAAACTTACGATATTTACAATTGTTATTCTCGAATTAGCTACGAGCAATCGCACAGAGCAATGGAAAACTACAGAGAGACAAGCATTAATGAAGTACGAAAAAATACAATACTTACATTTTATGGGATAATTACATAGTAAAACAACACTTACATTTAACTCACAATAATATCTAGATAAATATACAACTAGTAACAATCTCAGTTGTATTACGATAACATGGTTAATTAAACTTGATAAAGTCATTTTTACTACGGATCGCAAAAGCAGGCGATGTTTCATTTGCACGAACAAGGATAACTCCATGTTTAACCCACACAAACCGAAAGTTTTTATTTCTAGCAGCCTCCCTCGCTTCACGAAACAATAATTTGTTTTTCAGCGTGAGATGTTCGTTAACATATATCTTGCAGGGTGGCCCGGTTATATCTAATTTATCGGACATTAATCCATTCCTCACTGATCTAGTTGCTGCTAGGAATTTATCACGCTTTGTTTGAGTGACGAATTTCACAATTATATTCTTAGGGCGAGAACTTCCAGGTGTGGCCTGTGGCACACGATGAATAGAAACTATGTCATGGGGCGTTATTGGAAGGCCAGCTATGTCTCCCATAGTCGATAAAATTTGAATTAAGTTTTCACCTTTTTTATCGGGGACATTACTAATCTCGGCGTTGCAGTGCCGTGCATGTTGCTCCATGGCATCAATTTTCGCTTCCATTTCCGCTATATTCAGGGCTAATGGTTGATTCACCTTTAATTCTTCCTCCGCCCCGGTAACACGTTGACTTAAATCTTCCAATTTAACGATCATGTCGTCATATTTCTCGGTCACGAATGTTACTGCCTTTTTTACTTCTTCAAAATCTGATATAATTTTTTCGTATGCTCATCTTGCCGTGAAAACCATTTTTCCATAGTAGACAATATAGCATTTTGAAATGATTTAAAATCCTCTCTCAAGCCGGTATCAGATTCTGTTGATGACTTTTTGCGCGTCGTGACAAAATTCCCCGGCGGTGACACATTGTCTAGCAATGATTCCTCGGTAAATTTTGCGATGTCTGAAATATCCATATTTTGTACAGGTGCTGCATTTGGATTGCCACCATCGAACGTACTATTCATTTTATTATTCATGACAATAAAATCTCTGTATAATTGCACTACTCTGTGTACAAAATCTACTCGCTCTTGCGCATACACAACCGCTAACAGCGCTGAATTTTATCAAGCGGTAAGACGTACGAAAGATGGAGCTATGATGTAAGCGCTGTCGGATCAATTACGCACGTCGCACTAGTTGTTCACTGATTATTCCACTTTTATATTTCGATAATAAATAGGCGTTTTATGGTCACTGCACAGATTCTCTTCACGGGGTTTAACAATTAATGTTCAATATTACCACGATCGCTAGATAAACACTTGGTTATTTCGTGTAATAATTCTAGATTTACACGGAGAACACAGTGAACGCGTTATACGTCTGAGGCAGTGTTGCCATAACGTCTGAGGCAGTGTTTATACCATGTTATGGGTTTCTCATGGAATTTTATAATATGTATGTATACTTAGAGGAGCTCGGTGGCGAGAAAATTAAAAAGTAAAAGGAAAAATCAATAAATTCGACCACGGCACCACTACAGGTCATTTTGGATATTATTTGCAAAATCAGTACAAATCTTTTCAAGCTAGAAATAGTTGAGATTTATGCAGGCTGTTTCGAGTTGAAATTAATTGAAATTTTGTTTGAAGATATTTTTTATTTATTTAAACCGTCTTTCGTTAAAATTTATAGATTCTAAATCCAAATTACTTTATTCCCTGGGGAAATTTGATTACTTTATTTCCTAGGGAATAAAATGTTGCTTTATACCCCGTATACATGACAAATAAAGCGTACTTTATGTGCAAGTGATGTTTAAAATATTGGGTACACCTTTACAGTCTTGCTTAAGATCAGCAGCATTTTACCTATATAAAATATAAGACATTTAATTTGTTTCATTATTGGCGGTGTAAATGTCGGATTGGAGCTATCCTTAGCGCTACAACAAACATTATTTTTGGTCCTAAAAGTTTTACACACCAAACAATCTGAGCATAGGTAGATATACTTTTTAATCATATGTATTGTTTGTATATGTAATTAAATTATATATACAAACAATTTCGCAGTATGTTTCGATGGTTTCAATGAAAATATTGTACAAAATAATAAAATATTTTACTTTACATAAAATCAATGTAGTTAACCACCGTAATTTGTAAATTTTTCGTAGTCATATTAATTACAACCTGCAGTTCTCTCTTTCACACTCGCTGATAAACGAACAGATTCGATAAAAGCTATTCCTCAAAATTTCGCCTGCATTCCTCCTATTACGTATACCAATATTTACCTTGCGTCATTCACGCAATGTCAATTACCATACTCAAGAACACACTGACTTACTTTACCGTGCTACCGTAATAAGGTTAGAACTCAGGAGCACTTAGAACAATGTCGTTATTAGGGCGAGTACAGACAAGCAGGAATCTGATCTGAAATGCAAACCGCGAGCCAAAGAATCTCATTAGCGACGCGGGACTCGCTTACCTAACACGGGGGCTATCCTGGCAGGCGTTCGATATATAAATAATGATTTTTCTTTAACATGCGCGGAAATATTGTCTTTACTTTTGAATAAAGAACACGCGAAGTATCATATTTACGTAGACAGAAAAACCAAAACACATCCCGGCGCGTTCTTTAAATTTGGAACGAAGAACACGCCGGCAGTATAGCCATAGATGCGTTTACCTTTCGGCACTTACTGTAAAATAAAAATGTGGTTTGGCGCCATTCAACTATGGTGGACGTGATTTTTATTTCAGTGATTGTAATTTTGTTTCGGAGTGGATCTTGTTACGTAAAATCAGTGTAGTTTTGTGTGATAAGTGTCAATAATGTTGAGAAATGTGGAGGATCATTGAATTAAGCATCAAGTGGTGTGAAAAACGATGAGATCTGTATCGTGGTAATTAACCTTATCGAAGTAGCACCACAGTGTCTGCCATGGACTATTTGACGCCAAACTCTCCCAAGATGCATTGAAATGCAAACTATTGAAGAAAAGTATTCTACTGTTAACGTGTGGCTCAAAAGATCTTGCAACCAGAGCCGTATAACTGAATATTAAATAAAAATAAAAGGGGAGTTTTTGGCGGCATTTGACTAATGGCGGACGTGTTTTTTATTTCGATAATTGTAATATTGTTTCGGAGTAGATATTGTTACGTAAAATCAATAAAGTAGTAGTTTTGTGTAATAAGTGTCTGTGATGATGTGCAATGTAGAGGATTATCGAAATAAGCGTCAACTGGTGTGAAAAGTGATGAGTTTTTTATCGTGGTAATCCACCTCATCCAAGTAGCACCACAGTGTCTGCCATCGATCGTTTGACGCCAAACTCTCCCAAGATGCATTGAAATGCAATACACTAGCATTTCAATGCAAACTACTGAAGAAATAAATACTGAAGACTTGGCTGTTTGGGCTTCGTTCCCTTTGCCTTCCCTACATGGGAGAATTAAAAATAAAATAAAAGGAGAAATGTACCAAAATAAATATGTTATGCTCCGTTGTAGTGGGTCTTCAATAATAATGCAACAGTTTTGTTTGTTTTCGTTTTTTTTTGTGCTTTGCCTTATGGCTATTATTTTGATTTCTATGGACCTCAAAAAGTTTTACATTCTATGTTTTAATAACACTTAGGTAAATAGGCTTTGTGTTCTTATTCAAGAGAATTAAAAACTAATGGCAGTATTTAATTTTGTGGCTATTATATCATATACCTAAAAGGCTAGTCCACGTTTAAAGGTCCTTAACATCAAATCAAATGGTGTCATTAAATGACAAATGTCCTCTAAATAACAAGTGCAGTAGTACAATAATAATCGGGGGCACGGGAGTGCCCCCGCCAGGTCGAGCGCGAAGCAAACACTGCCGTACCATCCTTTACTGGAACCATTTCGCCACATTTTCAGGCCCCTATTTGAGAACCTCTGGATAAGACCAGATCGCAGAAATTTTCGTCATCCAGTAAGCTATAATCACATACATTAAATCCAAAATTTGAAGTCTATAGGTCTTTTAGTTCCGAAGCTAAGCGAAAGATTATGAGCAATTATTTTTGGAACATATGAGCTCTTTAGGAACCTAGAATGAATGTACATAAGTTTTGTTTTATCAAAGTTGATTGATAAACCCACGTCATGCGCCCATCGGCATAGTAAGTTGAATTCATTTTGCAACAAGTTTTCTGCGGATTTCAGATCTTTATGCGCCGTCATTACACAGGTGACGTCAGCAAACTGGTATACTGAACGCTTTTTAATTAGGTTGCACATTTCGTTAACATATAATAAGTACTCAGTCGGACCGATTATTGAACCTTGAGCCGTACCACATAAGGTCGATGTTTGCACGCTATGAGTTCCGGCCACACTAAAAAACGTTATACCTGTTGTGTTGGTAGTCTTTTAGTAAATTAAAAAAAGGGATCTGTAGACCATTCTGCCATAATTTTGAAAAAAGTACAGCATGATTTAGCGTATCAAAAGCTTTACAAGAGTCAATCATAACAATAATAACATGCTTTCTATCATTTAAGTAGGCTTCAAACTACCGACCAATATCTCTTCTGCCATCAGTGTCAAAAATATTTGAACGTGCAATGACAAATAGATTAAATTCATTTTTTGAGAAATACAATATATTGGATGAAACCCAATATGGATTTCGTAAAGACAGGTCAACTACTCTTGCGGTTTATAACTTTGTCCAGCAAGCCTTATCATACATAAATAGAAAAAAATATGCCGTCGGTATCCTCCTAGATATGACTAAAGCCTACGACAGAGTACAATTCGACATTCTTCTAAACAAACTTCATAATGTGGGCATAAGAGGAATCGCGCATGATTGGCTAAGATCTTATCTAAAGGATAGAACACAATATGTGCAAATTAGTCATCATGACTCAAACAAAAACACAATCAATAGTTACTTATCAAGCCCAAGAAAGATAAATTGTTCTATTCCTCAAGGAAGTGTGATAGGATGCGTACTATTTCTAATATACATAAACCAATTACCAAAAATCATTAATACACATTGTGTACTGTTTGCTGACGATGTATCCCTTTTGTTCGAAATTGATAAAACAGCCGCTTTCGAATCTAATTTAAAAAAGACATTCCAAGAAGTTATTGAATGGCTGAGAGAACACAACTTAATCGTAAACTACGAAAAAACAAAATTAATAGAGTTTATGCCTTACCAAAAGTCACCCTTAAAGGTACAACTAACATCCAATGCAGTAAATATAGAAAACGTAAATACATTTACACTTCTAGGCATGGATTTGGATTCTAATTTTAGTTGGAAGTTGCATATCGAAAAGATAAAGTCAAAACTATCAAGATTTGCCTACGCACTATATGAATTGAAGATTAGCACTAATCAAAAAACTGCTATTTCTGCATATTACACGTATGCAAATTCTTGGCTAAGTTACGGATTGATTTTGTGGGGAATCAGCACTAACGTTGAACAGATTTTCATTCTCCAAAAGAAGCTTATTCGCATAATAGCTAATATTGCCCATCCTGAGACATGTAGGCCACACTTTATTAGACTAAATATTTTGACATTGACTAGTATGTATATATTGGAGCTGTGTAAGTTTGTACGTAAAAACCCATCTATTTTTGAAAACGCAAAGCAAAATAGACTATATGCGCCTAGAACAAACCAACAGGATAAACTTGTGTTGCCAAATATTAAAGTAGGTATGTATAAAAAAAGTCCTTATGTAAGTGCAATAAGAGTGTATAATAAACTACCAAATGATATAAGAAACTAACGGAACACAAATGCATATATAAATAAAATAAAAAAAATGCTAATTAAAAATTGTTACTATAATCTTAATGAATATATGAATGATTAATTTGACATATTTGAAGCTATAATACTTAGAATTATTGTAAGCTATTACATATTATTGACAGATCTTACTCGTTCAATCCTATTTAAAAATGACATTTAATAAATGTATAATAATTTTTATTTCAATTCTAATAATAATTTGATATTTTTTTGTATTTTCAATTTGCTACACCCAAATGGGTTTCATGATGATTCTATTACATTGTAACACCTATTTTTACTCATGAATGCAATAAAGAACTTTGACTTTGACTTTGACTTATTAATTTCATCAGTGAATTTCGCCAGAAGTTGCGTAGTGCTTTTATGGGCTCTTGTTGGTTGGGCTCTTGTGTTTTCTAATAAGGGTCACCAGGTACTCCAGATCTTCGATTATCCTAGTTTTTATAGTTTTCCCTTTATGTGACCATCAAACCCTAACTCTGTCCCAAATTTCAGCTTTCTGAGTTTATGGGTACTAGTTCTATTTTGATGATCATGAGTGAGTGAGAGAGTGTCACGTGAGTATCGTAAATGCGAAACAATCAATGTATGCACCGCAATTCGGAGCTCTGCGCCTGCGACCATTTAGACATTTAGACACAACATTAACTATAATAATAAAGAAATCGCAGTAAGGAACCTTAGACTTGGCACGACTTTGTGTAGATTACATTACTTTACAGAGATAAACAAGCATCTCCATCGAGATATGGCTAGTTTTTTACAGAATGTTTTTGGTGAGATTCTGCTTATAGCAGTGGACTGCGTCTACGAAAATGCTACGATTTCGACTACGGGGCTCTAAAAAACAGCTGTTAGCTTTGCAAGAGTACTACAGCTACGAGACCGAAATGCTACGGTTTCTATAAAAAGAAGTTCTGTTTTACAGTTGGCCTTCAAGTATTTTTTTCGATTTTTAAATTTAATTGTTAAATATGTGCTTTGAAAAGTGTACAAATTTAAACACATAATAAAGATTATTTTTATTTCAGTTCCCTTTACTATACATACAAATACAAATTTCGACAAAATATTTGAACCCGTCCATAAATCTTTTAATTTAAAATGGTCCTTCGCTATAATTCCACATACATTAGAATATTCCCCGTTGGTTTTGTCACGGCAAAGACGTTGCGTCTTTGCATTCGGCAGCCGCTCGCTCATTGGAAAATCACTCGCACCCTCTGAATACAGAATAAGCCGTGTCTCTGTCTATTCAATCTGATATGAAGCTTTATTAGGGATGTATTAGTACATTTCCGCAGTAGCAGGTTGGCGTAGAACAGACGTCTTATACGAAAAAATTTGGTAGGTACGCGATTCTACGGTATTTGTACCTTAACGTACAAATTTTAAATAATTTAATAAAACCACATTGTCTTATCTGAAACTAAGTGAGGACCCCAATTGAAGATAAAAGATCTTTGAATCGTGTAGGTACAGTCGAGTTCAAAAATATGTAGCCCATTTGACAAGTAATTCTTTATTACCACTTATTTACCTAGAGTCATTTACTGTCAAACCTATTTTGGAACTTGTTTCGATAAAACCTATTTAAATTTTAACATCATACGAATCAGTTAGTACGACATTTTCATAACATATTGGAATCATGGCCGAGCCGAGTCGTGAGCCGTGTGGTAGGCTCAAGGCGGCTCATTAAAAGAATACTACCAACCCATCTCTTCCCTTGGGTGTCGTAAAAGGCGACTAATGGACTAAGAACTGCACATGCACAACCATCCAATAGCTTCTAGCGGCAACGGGCTCACCACCTGTCACGCTGAGTGCAGTCATTGCTTGGTGAAGCGACTATGGCAGTGGACTGCTTTTGCGGTGCTTTTGCCTATTCTCTGACTAACCCTTAGGGGATAATAGTCGTGATTATATGTATTTTTATATGTACATATTGGAAACTCAAGAGAAACGCATTACATTCCACTCGATAATTCCATTAAAAAGAATAATCATTTTACCACATTTAATAAAAATATTTCACACAAAGCAACCAAAAATCATACATTTTTCGTCATAAATAAAACCCATTTTTCGTATACATTAATAGATGTCCAATTGTCCGGGCATTCCAATTTATTCGCAAGCCCGAACACATTCACATGTCACATTGGTAACAAAAAATAGATTTTCTAAAGCGTCCATCAAAATGATTCGTACAACAACAATAATCAGAGGTCTTTTCAAAAAAGCGGACAATTTTTGGTCCATTCGCGGACCCGCGTCTTTGTACAATACGAGTACGGTCCGCGGCTGCGGCCATATTGTTAAAAAAGAGCGCCAAAATCAGAAAATGTCAGTCATCAAGAAAATATAATTTGTTTAGCGTGTTATATGATTTTTTGGGTCCATTAATGTTAATATTTAACATATTATAAATGTATGTATAATTACAGCAAAGATTAAGACAGATCGCCCTAATTTTTTCTTCAGAAAATACCTATGTAGTGTAAGCTAGGGAGCCAAGGTTCCGGATTACAAAAAAACCTGGATATTTTCCATAATTAAATATTTCACATATCCTATACAACTCATTAAAATTACTTGTATGTGGAAGAGAATTAATTTAATGTAGTTAATGGTATTTTATTTTCAAATAATTTTCATTTCAGGTGTATTTCTGTGTCAGGATATAGTTAAAAGACATCAGTCCTAGTAGATATCGGGGAGTTTTCTTGATTACTACGACATTGCATGAATACAATTTCAAAGTCTCGGAATTGGATCACATGCGTCAACCCATTATCTGGCAAGAATGTATTTGTAAATATGGGTTGGAATGAGAGAGTGTTAATAAGAGAATAAATCTTCCATTAATGTAGGATCAATCTTACGCCCACGTAGTCCACGCCCAAAGTACTCCGCCTTAAAAAATATTAAAATATTCTAACAGAAAGTAGTATAAATAAAATACATTAAGAATGCAACAACGCGGACCAAAATTATGGAAAATTATAGTGCATTTAATCATAATAATCTTTCTGAGTAGCATCGTAATTAAAAGATCAAAAAAGGTTTATAATGTAACGAAAATAATACGGTTTTTACCAGATTTAAGATACGTTTTGCTCTGGCATAATGTAAGCGGTATAGAGGACGATGGACAAGGCACAGCTACAGGAAGAAAATGCGAATTTGGGAATTGTTATTTCACTTCCAATAGGAGTTTGTTTGGGAATCTTGGTTATTTTGATGCGATTTTGTTTAATGCTATAGAAGTCAGTGCCGGTAGTTGGGACTTGCCTAGCATGAGGACTAAAGTACAAAAGTATGTGTTCGTTGCCAACGATTCTTCAGATAATTATCCTGTATGTGATGCTGTCTACGATAACTTCTTTAATTGGACTTGGACATATAAGTAAGTAAATCTTTATTATTGAAAACTTTAATATCCTTAACATTATTTATAATTAACTGTCCTATTAAGACAGTCCAACTGTCCTATGAAACTCATTATCAAACAGGTTTCCTAACTAGATTTTCCCAATCACCTAAATATAGTTACTGTATTATTCTTGTGGTAAACTCTATCATTTTTGTATTAGGTCCTTACCTATGAAATTGGTGTTTTGTATGGAGATTTTGGGGATGTCTGCATTTTACATACTAACATTTTATCAGTTTTCTTCACAACGACAAATTCAGAGATAATAATATTTGGCTTGTATCATTAGACAAGCTTTAGCAATATGTGTGTGAACACGCTTGATAAAAATTATTCATCGTTTTTATGTTAATGCAAATCAAATGATGTATTCGGTAGGCAGTTAAAAATAATTGTCTTTGTGTCTAATTTTAACACAATTAAACTAACAAAAAATTATCAAATAATAATACGAGCTCAAATATATGGTCTATTTTTAGAAGAGGCAATTATTTTATAAGAATGTTCTGAAACTTAATAGTTACGGACAAATTGCTAAAACAGAATAAAAACACCAATTTCATAGGTAAGGACCCAATATTTTAAAACTTATTAACGTTGATATAACTATTAACAAAACTTATAGAAACGTTCATGTTTTGTGGTACCCAAAAAATTTTATTATTAAAAAATAATAACTACATAGAAAAAAATCGGTATTGAGAAAAATGGTTTTTATATTTAGTAAATTTAAAACAAGCGCACTAGACATTCTTTAACGCGTGCTGATAATTTTTTTCCAATAAACAAAAAAAAATGACTTTCCAATCATCTCCTCAGAGCTGAATCAACAATTCCATACACTTACTTTACCATCCATAACCTATATGATGAGGATCTTGGCAACTACTTCAAGTGGATATCTGATATGAAACCAATCGCTGCTTATTTAAAACAGCAACTCGCAGCAAAATCTAAGGCAGCTGCTATTTTTCTGAACAAATGCAAATCCCGAAGCAAAAGGGAAATGTATATAAAGAATTTGGAGAAGCAACTTGCTCTGTATAACTTGACTGTGAACATCTTCGGTGATTGTGGCTCGAAGAAGTGTAGGAAAAAAGGATGCTTTTGGCGACTGAAGAAGTATTACTATTTTTACTTGGCAATGGAAGACTCGATAGCCCCTAATTATATAACACAGGAAGTTGTCAATGCTTACGCGAACAATGCTGTGCCAATTGTGTATGGAGGAGCTGTGTATGATAGGTAAAGCAGTTATACTTTTTTTCTCAAAAAAATGATTTTCATATTTTTATTACACCGCTTAATTCAAAAGGATTTCTGGCAGTTCTCGTTCTTAGAGGTAATCCTGTCTGTGCACTGTACTGTGCACTGCACTGTATACATTTTTTTATATTTTTTTACATGACAGACAAGCTATAAATATGCTTTAGAGGCAAGCTATGGCAATAAAGAATCTCTCTTTACTTGTCTACTTACGAAATCGTGGCTATGACCAAACATTTCTGGAGCTAATGGGTTTAAGCCAAACATGAAATACATTTTAGTCACTACTACATCATATGTATATTTACCATTATTCGTTTTGGTCCGGGACACAAAAAGAATGCACCAACTGCTTTTCTTGCCTAGCATGACGTTAAAGGTGACTAAGGGCGTATTGGGTACTGGGTCTGTGATTGGCTATAAGCTAGCCACTTCTTAGTACCCCTTCGCGATTTTTCATCTGACCAAACCCAATTTTTGTATGGCTAAATGTGGTCTTAAAGAACACAGTGCTCCTTGGACTCTGCCTACCCCTTCGTGTTTAACAGGCGTGATTGTATGTATGTATGTCACCAACACTTTACAATAATACTTAATTTTACAATAATTTTAATTTTCTAGGGTATTGCCACCAAACTCATATTTGAACGCGATGTTCCTAAACGAGGAAAAGCTTGCCCGGACTATGAATGACATCATCAATAATCGAACTCGCTACTACGACTTCTTCAGATGGAGGAACCACTACATCGTCAAAGGCAAAAACACGAACCCTCTAGACCCCTGCGAACTATGCAAGGCACTTAACAACCCAAAATGGCTTTTATTCAATACAAAAAATTACAATTTCAGAAAATGGTGGAACCCTCATTACAAAGATCGATGTGCAGAATAATAGGTTTAAGAAAAATACGAATAAATAATGTAATACCTTACAATTTTTATGTTTAATGAAGAGGAGACGAGGAGCTCAGTGGCGTAGTGGTTAGTACGCTTTAGAATTAGATATCGAAAACAAAGCTACCTTCGCCATGGTCAGGCCTTGGATGGGTGACCAAAACTTTGTGATCTTGAACTCCTCCATGCTTTGGAACGTTTACCTATAGGCTGAGTATATACGATATTTAAAGAATCCAGAGAAAACAAATTATAATCATTTGCGTATAATTTCATTACACAAAAAAAGTTGATTGTAGTAGATTTTTTATTCCTTTATGGAAAACGTTTGACCTCTATCTTACCTGATAGTAAGCTAAGATGAGATCCTAAGATGAAGAACATTTGCCTAGAAGATACCTATTCACTCTTGACTTGAAACCGCTAGATTATAGATGTCAGGGTACACAGATTCAGGTAAGGAGATATACCAATACAATGAAGACGTAGTTTTTTTACATATTACAGAAAAGCTCTTGGCCTTCATCTCACCTGATGGTAAGTGACGATAAGGCCGAAGGTGGAAGCGAGTTTCACCTGTATTCCTCAGCAATTGAGGAACTGGCTAAAGTACCTCATATTGCCGGAAGACAAGAATGGTTATATTATAACATTGTTATTATGGAGACGTATTTATTACAGAACTAGCTTTTGCCCGCGACTTCGTCCGCGTAGAATAGTTACTTTGAGATAGTGTGTTGGTATGTAGCCTATAGACTTCCTCTAAAAATAGGCTATTCAACACTGAAAGTCTTTTTCAAATTGGAACAGTAGACTCACTTGGTGGAATTGAAAATTTACTCCTACTCTATTATTAGAAGCAAAGTTCATAGTAGCGTAAATTTGTCCTTCATTTTTCTTGGCACCCATTCCCATGGGAATATCGGGATAAAAACAGGGGGGCCTATGTCCTTTCTCAGGCTCTAGACTTTCTGTGTACCAAATTTCGGTTAAATTGGTTCATTAGTTTTGACGTGAAGCGAGACAGACAGACAGAGTCCGTCAAGAATACAAAATGTGACACCCACAGATATACATTTACATAGATGATGCAAATGCATGTACTGCGCGTGTCCAAAAACCCCGACAAAACGTCGGGGTTGGCCGCTGCTAACTAGTCTGTGTGCGTCCGAATGGCTGCAAAAACTAAAAAAAATGCCTCGTTGTGAGATATTTAGTGGAGGGGAATCGGCGGCATCGGTAACATTCAATCAGTTCGGATCTTCCGTCTCAAAATTACGGTTGTGACGTCACAGTAGACGTTATAGATATGACACGGTTGGTTTCAATACAAATCGTTATACTTGCGTTATCTATGTTAATGTATATCTGTGGTAACACCTATCAGTATTGCGTCTATCTACATCTTCTACAGGGACCACACAGTATGCTGCCAACCTGTGACTTAATATTATAAAGTCTCGATTCCCATTAGATAAAAATTATTGATAAAAATGGCGTAAGTGTTAATAAGATTAACATTGACCAAATTAATCACGACTTTTTGAGTACCTAATATTTTACATAATAAACTGCACTAGATTATTTTGAAATAACTTGAGATTAAGAACAAAGAATCCATAAATGGGTTAGTAAGCAATAAAACAGGATTAAAAGTTAAATTAACTGCGACCCCAATATGCGGTGTATACGGCCCTGCTTTATCATACGTTTTAATCTCTTAAAATAATTTAAACTTATAATCCTCGTTCATATTGGCACATGTATGAAAAGTTCTTTCCTGGCTTTAAAATAAATAGGGGCTTACTTTTGACTCCAACTGAAATATTTTTGTTTTCCAGAATACAAAGGAGGTTTAAACACATAAACTTTTTGGTAAATACCTATTGAACTATCTACCTCCTTACATCCAAATATAGATTAAAATACTGTGACTCCAAAACATAAATAGTATGAAAAAATTATAGAATCTGAACCCCATAAGGGTTTTTGGCGCCATTCAACTATGGCGGACGTGATTTTTATTTCAGTGATTGTATTGTTCCGGAGTTGATCTTGTTGCATAAAATCAGTGTAGTTTTGTACAGTAAGTGTCAATAATGATGCAATATGGAGGATCATTGAAATAATCGTCAAATGGTGTGAAAAACGATGATCGTGGTAATCCACCTCATCGAAGTAACACCACAGTGTCTGCCATCGATCGTTTGACGCCAAACTCTCCCAGGACTCTCCAGGATTGAAATGTATTACACTTGCATTTCAATGCAAATACTGAAGAAATATATACCGAAGACTTGTCTGTATGGGCTTCGTTCCCTTTGCCTACCCTACACGGGAGAATTTTACAACATACACTGAACCCCAAAAACCTTTAAAAACTCTCAAACCACTACTTACAAGTTTATCTGAATGTGCAACATTCAAGAAACAATCTCGAATCTCAAGTAAAGTTTTGTAGCACTCATTAAAAATGAAGCCGGATTTACGCAGCCAGAGTTGAAAGAGTCTTAAGCTGCTTCGGTATGTACCTAGTTATTTAGTAGCTATCTAGAAGTTTTGGTAAGCTCTCTTTTCGAATAAATAGTGAATTTTCTACGATGTGTATTAGAATTCGTAGGATAATATATTGTCAAGTTACTTTTTTGGATTAATTAAAAATGTGTTGCATTTTGAACTCTGTGAAATGTGTATGAAAACATATATTTAAATGGTTATCAAAATATTCGAATTTTGGTCAGCAGAAAAATACAATTGGTCAGCAAATTAACTAATTGGTCATCAACTTATGGGCAGCCGATATTTCTAGTTTGTCAGCAAAAAACTAATTGGGCAGCAACTCAAATGTTTTCTCTGTTGCCAAATTGTTTAATATATAATGTTTTGATGACACTAATATTGTTTTTAAGGGTCATAAAAAATAACCATAACCTAATAAGTATCAGAATACATTCCCTAGGAATTGATCCTTGATCCTTCATTGATTCTTTTCCTAGATTTTATACATTTCCGGTAACATATTTATTGCTGTCAAAATAATTAATAAGCAGCTCAACTAATAATTTTGCTGCCGAATTAATTATTTTGCTGCCCGATTTTTCGGCTGACCTTTTTTTTGCTGACCAAATAATTAAATGGCAGCCCAATTCATTACTTCCCAAAACAATATAGGCAGAGGTGCCGAGTTGGGACGGACGGGGCACTACTCGTTCGAGAGGCCGCGGGAATCGCGGGTTCGATCCCACCGCCTATACCACTGAGTTTGAATTAAACTTAAGTACAGTTCATTGTGAATATCGCTTGCCTCACATTGTGCCCGAGGCATGGCAACAGGCTCACCACACACACCCTGTTTAACACCTCTACCTACCCCTTCGGGGAAAGAGAAGGTAAATAATAAAAAAATCGTGTCGCAGCGGCTCATTAAAAGAATACTACCAACCCATCTCTTAACTTGGGTGTCGTAAAAAGCGACTAATGGACTTAGAACAGCACAAGGATCAAGCTTATAGCGACGTCACTGCTTGGTGAAGCGCGGACTATGGCAGTAGGACTGCTTTTGCAATACATTTGCCTAGGTCTCTCCTAACCCTTAGGGGATAACAGTCGTGATTATACTATATGTGTTAATGTATTCCTTAAGACCACATTTAGCCATACAAAAATTGGGGTTGGTCAGATGATAAATCGTGAAAGAGTAGTAACAAGTGGCCAGCATATCGCCTACACAATCACAGACACAGTACCCAATACGCCCTTAGTCGCCTTTAACGACATGCTAGGCAAGAAAAGCAGTGGGTACATTCTTTTTGTGTCCCGGACCAACACGGGACCTCTATGTAATGTTATAGAAAATGCATTTAACAGACCAATGAAGTCGTCTACGCACCCATAGTATTTCTTCTCTGTGATACACAAGATTGCCTGAATTTGATTGTGACACCACCAATGAAAAAAATAAAACTAAAAAAAGTTTAAATCAATTTTATTCAGGAGTCTCAACATTATAATAAAATGTGCAGCATGTTCAAAATCAAAATAATAGGAATTTCGCAGAAAAATCTGGAAACCAGCAGATAAGTTTTGATTTTACCACAGATAAATTGCATTTTTTTGAAAAACAGTAATAAACGTAGAGACTTTGAATCTGATACCATTTACGAAGTCATGGTTAAAAAACATACATTTACAGAAATAAGTCTCTTTATCATATAGCACGGTACAGGTATACTGGTGTCTCGCAAACGCAGGGACACCAGGAACTTGGAACGTCTTATGGTGACTTGCAAAATAGAAGGGAAAAGACCTAGAGGTAGAAGTCCCAAACGGTGGTCCGATCAAATTGCGGAGGAACTAAAAATGCCTGTAAGCAATGCACTCCACCAAGCAACAGAACGGGACCGATGGAGACAGCTTGTTGACGGCATCAAACGGAGTCACGATCCTCAGCAATGAGGGACCGATTGAAGAGAGAGAGATCATATAGTACACAATTTCTAAATTCTATTCTTTCAGCTCAATCTTCAATCGATTCTTTAAGGACTACTTCTTTGGTACCGTCGTCGGGATCTTCTTGGGTGCGTTATTAAAATACTACTAATAAAAGATCTTCTCTTTTGACTGACTATATTTGGAATTATCCACGTTACATGTACATTTTAATCGTCTTGCTTACTGTTTTTTCTAAGCGCCCTCTATTGTTCTTTCATAATTTTTAATTTAAATTAATTTCTTTTTGTTGTAAAATTCTCCCATGTAGGGAAGGCAAAGGGAACGAAGCCCATACAGCCAAGTCTTCAGTATATATTTCTTCAGTAGTTTGCATTGAAATGCTAGTGTAATGCATTTCAATGCATCTTACGAGAGTTTGGCGTCAAACGATCGATGGCAGACACTGTGGTGCTACTTGGATGAGGTGGATTACCACGATAAAAAACTCATCACTTTTCACACCACTTGACGTTTATTTCGATAATCCTCCATATTGCACATCATCACAGACACTTATTACACAAAACTACACTGATTTTACGTAACAATATCCACTCCGTACAATATTACAATCATCGAAATAAAAATCACGTCCGCCATAGTTGAATGCCGCCAAAAACTCCCTTAATTTCTTTTTTGTGTTGTAAAATTCTCCCATGTAGGGAAGGCAAAGGGAACGAAGCCCATACAGCCATGTCTGCAATATATATATCTTCAATAGTTTGCATTGAAATGCTAGTGTAATGCATTTCAATGCATCTTGGGAGAGTTTGACGTCAAACGATCAATGGCAGACACTGTGGTGCTACTTGGATGAGGTGGATTACCACGATAAAAAACTCATCACTTTTCACACCACTTGACGCTTATTTCGATAATCCTCCACATTGCACATCATCACAGACACTTATTACACAAAACTACACTGATTTTACGTAACAATATCCACTCCGTACAATATTACAATCATCGAAATAAAAATCACGTCCGCCATAGTTGAATGCCGCCAAAAACTCCCTTAATTTCTTTTTTTTTTACCCCCAAGTCTAGGCGCGTGTAGCAAAGAGTTTGCCACAGTACTATCGATCACCAAACTTAAACTCACAAAACCGAACACCTATGCTAATTACAGTACTAAATCCCACACTCCCTCTGACATCAGTGTAGTTTTTGCTCGTTTTCTTGCGTGCAGATAATCTCGGCTCCTACATAATCATTCCAGGCGGTAAGACGGTCATTAATTATCTCCACTTGAAATCGGCCCGAACGTGGCATTGGTAACGATGCGCTGAGACGTTCTGAATTTGAACTCATTAAAATTACACAGGAATTATTTTAGGCCAATGATATTACTTAAAACTAAAAGGTTTAAAGCCGAGAGCATGAGGAGTACCTACATATTGGCCGCAGCAATTATATAGAAAAAGATAATAAATTGTATGAAAAATCAATCAGATAGAACCTTCTTTTCTAATCTATGAATGAATTGTGTTCATTATTGCGAACGACCCATAATGAAGTTAAATATTATCAGAGGTAACTCATGAAAAGTCCCGGAAATAGAATTACAAATCCAGCCAGCATTCAGACGTAACATTTGAAATAAAAATTAAAGAAGCATGGGTACAAGGAGGCAATCTAACTTGTTCTCAGCAACTAATTTACCTACGCAAACCTTGCCGCCTCGGGCGGGCCGGATTGCTTTTTCTCAACTATTCCATTTTAAACTTAAGAAAATTTACCTTAGTACCTCTCTGAGTCAGCTCAGAAGATATAGGTGCCTAATGAGTTTTTATGATTTGAATTTGTCTCTGTAACTTGAGATTTTAATCCAAAAAGCGAATCTTCTTGGTCCTGAAGATTTAACTAGTCTTGTTTATTACATATAGGTAGTACTGTAAAAGGAACTCAGCCTGCTGCTCTTACATTATCTTTGATGCATAAAGCCGGTGTGATAGCTACCAAAAATATATGGATTTGAATGTTGGGCTACGCAAGCGATGAGTTACTGATGAGAGAAATGATGAGTTACCAGAATGGAAAGAATTAGAAATGAATATGTTAGAGCGAGTTTGAAAATAGCGCCAGAGATTTTCAGGTGGTTCACGGCCCAATCGCGGTTGGCGGGTAAAACCGCGCAATTTTTTTTTTTTTATATTTATTTTGTTATTAATATTGTTACCTAATAGATGAAACATTTTTTGTATGCATAAATTGTATATTTTGAGAAATAAACGTGATTTAACAACATAACACGGAAATTTTTACTTTCCTCTGATTTACATACTTGGCATAGCATAATTATTCTAATTTTACTTATTTTGAAGAGCCTATTCTATAGATAATTTCATACGGAATTTAAAAATATATACATTTAGTATAACATTCATTCAAAATAAAGGAGAAATCGGCAAAATACTGCTTCTGTTCCCTCCCCGCGCGGAGCCCTTCCGCGGGCGTGCCACCCGAGCTAATGCAATATTTTCAACACGACACGATCACTTCTTGTTCATACAGCCTTTGCCTTATAAAAATTAAGAAAAAAAATTACATTTTGTATCTTTAGGCATATCTCTCTAATCTGTGTTTTATATTTTCACAGCAAAATTGACAAGTAAATGAAAACAATTGTGAAATCACAAATCACAATAAAATATATAAAAATATTTGACTTCTAGACTGCTATTACGTTAATTTAAATCAATACATGTTGCTTTTATGAAAAATACATTTGATGTAATTTTGTGATAACTTCTTTGTTTTGAAATTTAGGTTATGGGTTGTTTGTCCTCGTAATAGTGACTCAAGGTGATATCGTTACGAGATGATTTGAAGATTTCGAAGTTGTACCTTGCAGTTGCATGCCTTATATGGGTTGATTAAGTCTTGCAGTTGTTGTTGAATCAGTTAAAGTAATTTATCCGTGATGAGTGATCGTGAGAGCTCTAGTAATTCGGGGTCACAGAGTGCAGACAAAGGAGAGAAAAATGGTAGAACACCTTCGCAACCAATGGCAACGGGATCAAGGTTAGAATAGAATTTACAAAACACATATCATCACGCTTTGTTCCCCAAAGGCAAGTTAAATATCTGGCGAAAAGTGGGTGTTAAGCACCCACTTTTCGCCAGATATGTCAGGTCCCCAAGTAACAGGTGGCGAGCCTGTTGCCATGCACCGGGCACACTGTGAGGCAAGTACTTATGTTTTATTCAAACTCAATGGTAAAGGCGGTGGGATCGAACCCGCGATTCCTGCGGCCTCTCGAACGAGTAGTGCCCCATCCATCCCAACTCGGCTACTGCTGCCAAAAGAATATAATTGAATAGAATAGAATTTATATACAAGAAAATACTGTTATTTATTTATCCTTTCCCTGTAATTCTTGATGGTAATATCTTTGTCAAATAATTATACTTTATTCATAATTTTACTGTTTACATTCAATAAATTTAAATAAACATCATATAAATATACACCTATTGAGAAAAATCAAGTTAAAACAAAAAATTATTATTATTTTCAGTGCTCGTAGCTACCATGCGAGTGAACCCATTCAGTTCCGAGTAAAGGGTTCTACTATCACGGGAGCTTCTCCGCCCATGTTTGTGACTCTGGAGGATATCATGAAGGCCGCCCATGGGATGCAGAACATGGCTCTAGCTCATGAGATCGCTGTTGACAATGACTTCAAGCTGGAAACTTTTGAACCACCAGACAATAGGTTTGCTTTGTTTATTTAATCAAATTTACCCTTTTTATGTAATTTCTTACTAAGTGTGTACTGAATAAAATTTTATTCTATTCTAATAATAATTTTACATGTTATGTAGTAACTATAGTTTATTTCTAGCACAATTAAGTAAATTATAAACAAAAAAAAATATAAAGTGCCCATGCTAAGTTTGTTAGAAAACAAAGAATTGTGGAACCAATAAAAGTTGTACATAGAGTCCACTAATTTAAAAACATTCTTGACTAATAAAAAGACCAGATGGAAATTAGGAATTAGATTTCATCAGCTTTATGTACTGCTTATCTTAAACAATAATTATAAACAATATAATTACTCTCAACAGTCATGATTATGTCACACTACTGTTGTTTTATTTTGATTGCAGTTATCAGAAACTAATAAAAGAGACAATGCACAAAGCATATTTTGACATATTGAGAGAACAACTGAACTCCGATCCTCCAGAGTACAAGCAGGCTCTTGTGTTACTGGAGGATGTCAAACAGGTTTGTTTTTATTTATATATTAATGTTAAATATTATATTTCTATCACTACACTTAAATCAGTGTTTGTTCTATCACTACACTTAAATAAGTTTTGTATAATTCTTTATAAGTGTTTGTATGCATGTATCACATACTATGAAACACACGAAGAAAGGTTATTGGTACATTATATAGCTGTTTGAATATACATAATCTGAGAAGACCATCTGTATTTAGATAAGGTATACCTAGCTACTATTAAATAAACTACATAGACCATTATATGGAACAGCAAAGTTGAGTCATTTATGTTTAGATGCTTTTATATTATGAACAATTATAATTGTGATTTGTGTTATTAATGAATTTTAAATTTATCCCTAAATTATAAAATATTTTGTTTGAATCATTTTTCTGACAAATGTTCAACATAAAACAACTTCTGTACATTAAATACTCTTGTTATCCTATAACTTATTACAAACTTCTCACATATATAAGTCTCTCCTCAATAAATGTTTCTACAGTGATCGTGACAATTAAATTTCTTCCCAGGGCTTATTCTCCATCCTGCTCCCACGCCATACTCGCATTAGAGAGATGATTGAGGAAGTGTTGGATGGTGACTTCATCAAGCAACAAGCAGAAAATAATAGTTTGGACTTCCACAAGTATGCCAGCTTTGTTATTGACCTGATGGCGAAATTGGCAGCTCCGGCTCGTGATGAGATGATACAGAATATTTCTACTTTAACTGATACAGTAAGGGAACATGTGTTTTATTACTTACCTTTATAGAAATAGAATAGAAATAGAAATAGAAATATATTTATTTGCAAGAAGTGTGGTACAATATGATCTTATAAATAAGTGTTTGTTTCTTCACAATTCACCAGAAAATGGCATGCAAATTTGTACTGTGATGACCAACAATTTATCAATTTTTAATCAACAATATAACATAACAATTCATCATTCTATTATATATTTAAGTAATTACATTTATACATGTCAATAGAAAAATAAAATAAAAGTCATAAGATAAATTGTCATTCCTTTACATATTAAAATTTAAACATACACACATAAAATTAGATTAAAATTGGTCAAAATTTAAATTTAAAATATTCATCTAAGGAGTAAAAACAATTTTCTATAAGAGTCTTTTTTAAAAGATTTTTAAATTTCATACAATTCAATATAGTCCATTCATGAGGTAGCTTATTGTAAAGTTTTACAGTCATTGCATAACTACTCCGGCTACATAAAGTTGTTCTAAACTTCGGCAAAAATAATTTATTAGGATATCTCATATTATGATTATACGTTTCCGAAATTTTCCTAAACAGTTCCGGGTGTTCTTTCACAAGACAACATGACTCAAAAATATATAAACAAGGAACCGTCAATAATTTGTGCTTTTTGAAAAACGGTCGGCATGAGGTAAAAATGTCTATATCAAAAATAGCCCGAATGCATTGCTTTTGTGCAATGAGAACCCGCTGTGCTTGATAACTGTTTCCCCAAATTAAAACTCCATATCTAAGTACGGATCCCACATATCCATGGTAGGCTTGCAGGGCAGTTTCCACACTGCTAATTTTTGCAAGTCTCCAAAGGGGGAAAGTAAAAGAGTTGATCTTTTTGCACACATTTTCTATCTGCTTATCCCATAAGCACCTATCATCTATAACAACCCCCAGAAATAGAAGGTGATTGCATTCAGAAATGTTAACGTTTTCAAATTGTACATTAAGGTTACTTTTTTTACCATTTTTATTTATAAATTGTAAGTAATTAGTCTTATTTAAATTTACCTTTAAATTGTTAATGTGTAGCCATTGAATTATTGTTCTTATAGTTTGATTAATTTCATTATTATATGTTTTCACATCTTCGCACGGTACTAGCACCGAGACATCATCTGCAAACAGAGTGCACTCATACTTTGTTACATCTGGCAGATCATTTATGTACAGTAAAAAGAGAAGGGGGCCCAGTATACTCCCTTGTGGTACTCCAAACGCATTTATTTTTTCTGTTGATTTGTAGTTCATTGCTTGGCAAGAATAATTTAATTTTTCTATCTGAACATACTGACGTCTATTTGTAAGGTATGATTTTAACCATTGACATGCTGTGCCGCGAATTCCATACTTTTCACATTTGTGTAACAGTATATCATGAGACACAAAATCAAAAGCTTTGGTCATATCAAAAAAGATTGCCGTGATAGGAATTTTTTTGTCAATAGCTTCTGTGATTTTATTTACTATTGTAAAAATTGCTAATGTTGTTGATTTATTAGCTTGAAAGCCGTATTGTACAGATTTAATAATATTATGTTGGCTTAGAAACTTAGTTAAACGTTTGTGTATCACCTTTTCGAATATCTTCGAAAAGATCGGCAGCAGAGCAACAGGTCTATAATTTTCGATTACTTCTTTATTACCTTTTTTATGAATGGGCTTAATGATAGCCAACTTCATATTTTCCGGAAATACCCCCATAGAAATTGATAAGTTTATCAAATAACTAAGAATTGGAGCTATCTCCTTGCCACACGCTTTTATTATTTTAGTCTGTAGGTCATCATAGCCGACCGAGTTAGAATTCTTTAGTCGTTTTATAATCTGTAATATTTCGATGTCATCTGTTGGCGATAAGAATATAGTTTTATTGTTGTTATCTATTTTTGGAGGCAAGTAATTTGAATTCTTAATTTTATTTATATCATTGGTCTGGTCTATATAAAAGTCATTAAATAAATTTGAAATGTCATGAGGGTCACTAATAATATAGTCGCCGATTTTAATAGTGTCAATGTCAGATTTATAATAAGAGTCAAATTGTTTGTTTTTTATAACCGACCAAGTGGCTTTACATGCATTTTTAGCATTAGATATAAATTTGGCATTGGTAATTTTTTGGGATACGTTTATACACCGTTTTAGTAGTTTAGTGTATTTACGGTATTTTATTTTATTATTCAAGTTAGGTGATTTGTAGTAGTCAAAACGTAACTTTCTTTTAATTTTTGTTGACATGGTTATACCCTTAGTAATCCATTTGAGACTAGAACTGTAATTGGAAGTCTTAATTCTCTTTCTTTGTATGGGAAAACAAAGATCATATAGGAGTTTAAAATTGTCAAGAAATAAATTAAACGATTTGTTCACATCAGTTTCCAATATCACGTCATTCCAAGGCATATCACGGACGTATCCGCAAAATTTATCGATATTTTCCTTACTATATTGCCGTTTCCCACAATACCACACTTTTGGAAAGGTTATTTTTATTGAAGTCTCGAAAGTTATTGATTGACCTGTATTATGATCCGATAAACCCAGATGAAAGATGTGCCCCTGCGCGTTAGAAATATTGCTAATAATTAAATCAAGACAGGCATCTTTACGAGTTGGTTTAGTAATATGATTTTTAAAATTATTATTGTTTAATATTCTATCTAGTTCAATGGTGGCGGGAGTAGTTTTTAGGGTATTGATATTAAAGTCACCCATTATAACAACTTTCTTTTTTGTTTTCCTTTTCAATTTGTTTAAGAGAATTTCCAAGCTATTTAGAAACGAGTTTACATTTGATGTTGGTGTTCTATAAATGCAAATTATTATACATTTTATTTTTGTTACTTCAATGCCACAACACTCAAATACCAGATCCTCTGAAATTTCTTTAAGATAGTCTAAATTATTCACACTCATATTTTTTTTACACATAATGCAAACGCCTCCTCTCTTCTGGTTAGGCCTGCAGTAAGCTGATGCCAGATAATATCCATTAATAGCTATATTAGATTCGCTTCCAGATTTAATGAATGTTTCACAAAAACACAAAACATCAAACGATTTACCTTGCAGCAAAAGTTCCTTTAATGTTAATTCTATAAATTCTTTCTTACTCAATATTCCTGCAATGTTCTGGTGTAAAATCGATAATGTGTTATCTAAGTTAGTCACGAAAAAACTCTGAAGGTTGATGGACTGTTTTACCTATTCTTGGAAAATAGTCAAGTATCGTTTTTTTCTTTCCATTACAGGAGATATCTAGTTTATTACTGATATTTGAAGAAGATTTTTTGCACCGAAAGAAATAGGGAATGGTTCCTTTTTTATATACCTTTTCTGTCTTCGAGCAATCTTTAGCAGGTGTCATCCTTGTCAAAAGGTGTTTTTTAATATTAACAATAAATTTATTCTCATATTCATTTGAGTCAATCAATAAGTTTACTTTATGACAAATTTCTCTAATATATTGGAAGTTATTTTTACGGTTACTATAATAATGAATAAATTTACAGTGAATAAATTTACAGTGAGGTAACGAAGTACACAGATTCTTGATATTATTATTTAGCTTAAATTCATTTAGAAAGTCATTGTTTGATACACTCAAAAGTATAACGTTCGTCTTCTCTAAATACTTTAAAGCGGCACTTAGATTATACAAGATACTTGTTGGATTGTAGTCAACTTCACCAATGTTTAATATCACATAATCCTCAGCTGTAGCTTCTAAAGAGTAGCATGCCTTGAGAATTTCATCCGAAAGAGCGAATGGCTTTGTAATTGAAGTAACTGCATAGTCGGTGAACTTGGTTTTCTTCCGGGACTCAATAAGTTGAGATGCCATTCCTACGCACTGCTGTCCTCCGATAATGTATATTGTTGGTTTACGTCTAGGTGCTTTAACTTCGGCTATAATGTTGAGTGCGTCATTTGTACTCTGTAAGGGTTCCAAGACTTCCGTTTCTTTGTTTGTTTTACTCATTCTGTGGTCGTAATCACAAAACTCTTGTAGTTGTGTCTTATATGCTGTTTCGTTAAGGTTTATCTGTGACATATCAAAAGATCTATTCTTTTGAGTAGATAAACCTTTCTTATGTGGTTTGATTTTCTTTGCGCTAGATGAACAAACCATTGACAATTGTTTTATTTTGTAGTCTTTTTCTTGAATCAGTTTTTGCAGCCTGTTATTTTCTGAATTTAGACTTTCCACTTCCAAGTGTGCACTTTCAAGTTTCATATTGAGATCAATAATTGTCTGTCTCAATGAGTCGAATTCCTCGTCATCTCTTGTAGTCAAATCAGGAAGACTTCTAGCAAGGGGTTGTGGAGATTCAAGAGATAGGTATGATTCATTTTGATCTGATAGTTGTTCTTGTTGCTGCTCTTTGGCAATAGGGCTAGAATTGATTATTGGTTTTTGTTTCGGTTTTCTCTTTGTTACATTATCATTCTCAATCAATATTTGAGATTCACCGAAACGGTTTAATTTGCTCTGGGAACTGGGTGTACTCGTATATTTTTTATCTATACATTTTTTGCATTTCCAATTTTGCTTGTTTTCGGGCTTCATTAATCTAAAGCGCTTGTCTGAGACGTTCCCACAATTTAAATCATACATACCCTCACAATGACAACATTTTATCATATCTTTATCGAGCGAAATCTTTCTGCATATGGCACATCTGCTTGAATATTTATTAAGTTTAAAATTTTTGGAGGAAGACATTTTTGGTTCAAATAATACTATGAAAAATCTCTCACAAAAAGTACACCAAATCTGCGGGTTTGAACCCAGTGCCTCTTGTGCTCGTACCTACACTAAAAGTATTCCACTAGCTGTTCAATAGTAGCAGTGACAAAATAGAGCAATCGTTACTGTCTTACTAGAATTGAGTAGGCGGGCCCATCAATAGTGAAAGTGTAGCCAATCACGATGAACTGTGCACAACACTGTATTTTAACCGTCTTCGTTTTACGTAAATTCAAAAATTAAGTCACTTTTAAGAGTTATTCATAAATATTTTACATCACAGTTTGTAAACATCAATTTAATAGGTACTTTTGGTGACTTGATTACTATATTTCTCCACTATGTTTTGTTTATTTTCTTGTCAAAGTCTTCAGGTAATTTTTTTATTTATCTTCTATAACTGTTCTTAGATTTTTTGAAAAACATTATCCGTATTTAATTAGGCAACTAACTATAAGATACACTAGGAATCACTGATTTTTTCGAGCTATAAGTATTTTTAGAAAATAATCAACACGGAGTCACTGTTTACGTTCCGATCGACGACCGCGTTTATTATTTACCTACTGTCAATAATGACCATTTTACACTAGACTCATTATTTTTTTATACAAGTCAAATAAAAAAAATTATTGTCAGTCTACCTATATCTAAACAACGCTTAAAGTTCCTCGAAAGATTTTCAACCTTAATGTTTCAGGCATTAAGGGCAGGAATTGTAGTGTACTTTTTGACAGTTTTTTGAGAAATTTTAAACAATATCACAATAACAATGTTTACTTAACTCTACAGGTGGAAATTTTCCGATCTATTTTAGAAACCCTAGAGGTTCTAAAGTTGGATCTAGCTAACACGCTGATAGCTATGGTACGACCACACGTGCAAAAGGAAAGTGTTCAGTACGAACGAACGAAATTTGACGAGATACTAAAAGTGACTGAAGGTATACATATTTTGAATTTTTTTATAATTGGAGAACATAAAATGTGTAAATTTTTGCTAGAGCGCCCAGTCGAACATTTAATTGTCTCTGGCAACAGTACAGTCAGAGGCAGGGAACATTACCCGCAGTAGAAGCAATGTAGACCAATGTAAAATGCTGACGGTATACGTTGCTGTTCATATGTTAGAAACTCAGTGTCTGCCACTCTAATTTCAAGCAACTACATTCCAACCTTTCCGCTCAAGTCTCTCGTCTTCCTCTATTTCTTGGAGTACCTGATACTTCCTATGCTCCTAATTATTCTTTTTCAAAGACCCTCCAACTGATGTCATCAGAGAATCAAGCATTCTTTGTGCGCTTATCTAGTGCATGGAATTCCCTTCCGGCATACGTATTCCCTCCGTCCTACAACATGGGTTGTACATAATGGACCAGCAAGGTCGGGGTGGCTAAGGCTGTGGCCCCAAATGGACTTTCCTACTGCTTACCATGAGATGGTGTTGAGTAATATGCTGTGCTTTTTTATTTAAAAAATCATACCATAGACATGCAGGAAAAGACACCATACAATCGCCGGCCCCTTGTTTGTAAGGACTATTCCGTTTCTAAAACCTTTTAAAATCTTTTTAGACGGTCTTCAGCACACAAGAGAATGGTTAAAAAGGAACATAGATAAGACAGATCTCAGTTTGCCGGTGACCGATCAGAACATCATCAGAAACGTGACTGCTCAAACACTCGCTAAGGCGTATTTGGAGTTGTTGGAGTGGGATGGCTCTAAGGAATACCCTGAGGTTTGTAGATATATGATTGAGATATTATAAGTTTTTTATAATTATTATTGATTAGCAGGCAGGCAGTTGGTACATGTGATAATGTCTGTATCTAAATATACCTACTTTATTCAAATTCTTTATTTTTCTTGATGTATCTGTCATATTTTTAAATTGATTGGTGTATTCAGCCGACACTAAATCTTGTGGCAGTCTAGGAGCCTTGTGGTTTTTAGTAAAATATGTTGGCAAAAAAGTCTACTTTTAACATAAGCCACGGCTTAGTAAAATTCTTAAATTCGACCCAAAGAACACTTACGTGAAAGACTCTAATGTCGTATCATCGAACAAACATTTTCCGCAACGGTCTCAAACTAGTGAGAGGTGGAGAGGAGACTTGTGAAACGTAATATGCAAAGAAAGAGTTTGTCATACGTACATACAATTACGCCTGTACTCCCCGAAGGGGTAGGCAGAGTCCAAGGAGCACTGTGTTCCTTAAGACCACATTTAGCCATACAAAAATTGGGCTTGGTCAGATGATAAATCGTGAAAGAGTAGTAACAAGTGGCTAGCTCATCGCCTATACAATCACAGACCCAGTAGCCAATACGCCGTTAGTCGCCTTTTACGACATGCTAGGCAAGAAATGCAGTTGGTACATTCTTTTCGTGACCCCGACCAACACGGACATTTGTCATACACCTTATAGCATTGATGATATAGTATGTATTTTATATATGTTTTTTATGATTGTTTTAATTAACCTACAGTCTTGTTTCTTGAGCGTGTTTTTTCTACACAAAACATTATTTTTCGTCGCGCAAATATAATGTTCTTTGTTTATTGGTAATTAGTAAAGTTAGAGGGACGGGCGGGCGGCGGCGCTAGTGGGGGTTCGTCGCGCGAGCGTGCCTACCACGGCATGGAGCCTACAGTCAAAGGTCTTTCACCCGGCGCTTGCACTTGAGAATATCAAAACTAGGGTTGTCAAATTTATTGACATAATACTGATTAAAAAAAAATTTATGGAATTTTTTTTTACCGAATTTAATGGTAATATTTTGACAGTGACTACCTTACTAGGTATACATACGCACCCTTAAATATTAGTGCTCAATTTTTTTATACGTTGTATATGCACTTTATATATGTAAGTATATTACACCCACCTTTTCGTTCATTCTATCTCTGCCCAAAGGTTGCCTGGAAGATATTGCTATTAGCTATAAGGCCGCCTGTGTTGCATTGTATTTTTTTTACTATATTTCTGTTTTTTATTAGTTGCAATAAAATTTTAGAATTTTATCTATCTATCTATCTTGCTGCAATGTAATAGAATTCGTATATTGTGGAACGCCTTGCGCACATTAACAGAGCTTTTTAATAGGCGCGCGCCGCGATCCGTCAATTGTCAGTTTTTCGCCAAACACAAGGCACCTGTGCTCGAGCCAGCTACGTCCAGGCACCAAACATGCAATGAAAAGTAGACTGTTACATTGCCTGTTACGTTTGACCAGTCTCACACCATAGAAATAGTAGATATTTAAGCAGGTATAATTATGTATTCTCTTCTTCTTTTTCCTGCCCTGTTCCCAATTCTATTTGGGGTCGACGCAACATGTCTTCCTCTTCCACTCTCCTCTATTACTCGTCAAGTCAACACTCACGCCCATCCTCATCAAATCATCATGCACACAATCCATCCATCTTTTCTTTGGTCTTCCTCTCCCCACACGCCCAATATAACATATTTTATTTCCTTTTCCCTAGAATGTTGTATTTTTTTGCATTTGTGTCGCCTACCATTTGTGATTTCTATGATAATCTTTCATGGGTTGACTGGCAGATATCTCTGTTAGGGATAAGTCCGCAAAAAATGCTTAAAACCAAGTCAAGGGGATGTAAAAAGAGGGAAAATGCCAAAATAAAAATTTTTTTTTTGTTTCTCTGACTGTTTGTCTGTTTGTACGGCCTAATCTCCGAAATGACTGGACTGATTTCAATGAAATTTTGCATGGTGATACCTTATATCCCTGGTCAACATCTTAGATAGTTTTTATTCCGGGAAATTAAAGGGTTCCCGTGGGATAGTGAAAAAACCAGAAACCGCGGACGACATCTAGTAAATAATAAGACTGCTTTTATCCAGGCGATGTCGCTAGATGCACCACGCTTCTCTGAGCTGGGCACCCAGGTGTACCGGCTGGTCGCCGTGGCCTCCCTTATGCTGGTCAGCCCCTCGGCCAGTGCCGGCGACCCCAACACGGCGGCACAGCACAAGCTCACCTTGAAGGAGAAGATCTTCATCATCATTGATAACGCTTCTAATGATACGTGAGTGTTTTTAGTACCTAGTCTAAGACACACGACATAGAAAATCAAACGGAACATTTATTTTTGATTTTTACTTATCAGAATCGGTACTTTTATTGATAATTATTTTTAAAATTGTATGCGAATAGTTAATTATGCCTTAATATGGTTATGCCGTTTATAATTATGCGTTAAATTAAAGTTTAAAAAGTATATATTGAATTTGCAAAAAAATATGTAGCAAGAATCAGCCAGATATTTGTATTTAAATAAATTGTCTATTTGTTATTTTATGTAATATATGTATTCTGTGTAATATATGTATCCTATGTAGTAATGTTATATATAAATTATAGGTATTCATTGTAAAAGTTTTATAGCATCATTTTATAAGTGCCTTTTGTTTGGTGATGTACTGCCACTGTCTTCTCGGCCCCACAGAATATCAGTGGTCGTGGCAAACTGCTAAAGCCGTCACGGCCGTGTACTGAGTGGGGACCTTTTTGGTTCATTGTAATTAGGTTAAGCTTCATTGTTACTAGCTAGTATTATGATACCAAATAAAGATTTTCTTTCTTTCTTCTTTCTTTAAATAATTAAGCATAAAATGTTATATCAAAATTAATTATGTGTAAGTATATATAGTGTAGATTCCATTATGACAATTCATATTATGCCTGAAAATCAAAACCTGAACCAAAATCAAAACGCCTGTATTTAGTTATAAGTCTATTTGGTTATTAACTGTTTGCCATACTTGCTTAATTGTTAAAAGAAGATAATTAGGTAAGACTTTTTTGTTTTTGACTTTCATACTTATCAACTAGCCCCATTTTAAGCAACTGTAGCTGCTTGTAACTTTTACCTTGGTTGTACTTTATATTGTACGCCAGGTGTCGTCATCTCGAGAGGTTCTGGGTTCGATTCCCAGTGAGGCAAAAGTTTGTGTGATGAATACAGACATTTGCTCTCCAATCTTAAGTGTTTATTTAAGTACTGAGTATATTCTAAATATTTGTTATGAAATTACTAGGTATGTAGGTATTTTTATCCGTTGTCTACTATCCGAAACACTAGCAGCATTTTAAGCTGCTTAATTAGGGGTAGTTAGAAGTATGTGTTAGTGTAAATTTTAGAAGATATTTGTTAATGGTCTCTACTTCTTATCTTCTGGAACCTTGGTAACCCTTCCGCAGCGTACAGTCGAGTTCAAAAATATATATGCACATTTGACAGGTGATAATCTTTATCCCCTACCAATAAGAGTCATTTACTGTCAAACGTGCATACATATTTTTGAACTCGACTGTACCATCATCGCGCCTGTTTATATAAACTTCTTTTAACACAGAGAACTGAAAGCAGTGCTACCCTCTGTCGCCGAGGAGGTGATCCTAGTGACAGAACAGCTGCTCGAGAATCTGAACCAGGAGCCGTTGACTGGTGACACGAAGGAGCTCATCCGGACCCAGATCACTTCCTTGCGGGACCCCGATAATAGAGTACGGCAGATTGTCCGTGAGTACTGTGTATTGTACATTTAAAACTAATTTATACACAGGCACGCAACGAGGAGATCACCCATTTACCCGATCGAACATTTCGCCATAGCTTTCCGTCCCAACTAATGGAGACTGGATACGACAATTCCACTCAATAGATGGTGCCTATCCACTTTATAAGATAAGTGATCCTTCAAGGTTGAGTCATCGAACATCCTATGCTTCTATCCTTTTCTGTCACTCAGAACTAACATTTACTAGAGCGAGAAAGAACGAAATGCATCCGAACGCGGCCGACGAGAAGCGAAAGTGCTGGGAGGCGCGGCCAGATGTAGCTCAGCTTTTAACCTCCTTTCTTCCCTAGGAATAGGGGATTTGAAACTTCACATAACATATCATCACGCCTCTTTCCCCTAAGGGGTAGGCAGAGGTGATAACAACTACTTCACATGTGATATGTTAAGTCCCCATCTAACAAGTTACAGGTGGTGGTTAATTTCCTGTTATTATCATTAGGGCCCGTTTCACAATCGACGGGTAAGTTCTGAATAGCTTACTTGGCAGTTCAATTGACATAAATTTCATATTACAACTGTCAAATGATCTGCCAAGTAAGCTACTCAGAACTTACCAGTTTGTGAAACAGGCCCTTAGTGTTAAACAGGCCCTTAATAACCTCATTATAGTAAGTAGTTAATAAGTAGTATAATCGTATGAAGTGTGATAACTGATAATGGGAGTGGATGCTGAACCAACAAATGGAAGACGAAGACATGTTGTTCCCACCCCTACAGTAAATAGGCAGCAAGAATAAAAAAGGATTATTAGTAAGTACAGCCACACAAATTCACACAATAAATTACATTACCCATATTACAGGTCAACGGGTTTTGGAATTCCTGAAAATCATCCTAGTATGCGCTGGGGGTTCCAGACAAATTCCTGTAGGCTTGTCAGGCCTTGCTAAAGAACTAACCTCCATATCTGGGACCTTACTCCGCTACGTCATGCACAACAAAGCTGTCTTCACCAGCCACTACATGGACATCATCGCAGAGGAACTAAGTAGGCCTTAAGTTATTTAATTTTGTTTTAAGAATACCATAGAGTTAGTAATCAATTGATAATTTTTGTACACTAAAATGTTAAAGGAAAGTAATGAAATAATTCTTTTTATTACATCTGACAGCTGTGGTTATAAATAATTGCTATGAAAAAGTAATTTAATATAACCTTCAAAATTCACTCAAGTTGTATCCTACCACACGTGTATTTTAATTATGATTAGATAATATTTCCGTATTGACCATTGAAAAATACAAAATCAACTATTTTTCCAATATAAACTGCAAAGAATATTATTAGTTTTTTTTCTTAATTTTTTTAATCCAACTAAAAAAATGGCCTATTCCATATGTGTATTAATCCTAATTAGTTTTAAAATTAAAAATCTAAACTGACCTACTAAATTCATAATTTAGATATAATTATAGTTTTGGTATTTCCTATCTCTTTAATCTTTTGCTAGATATAAAACTATCACAGCTCGCAACAGTTTACAAAATAGACAGTTTTTTCAATGTATTTGTCTAAAATACATTGAAAAACTGTCTATTTTGTAAATTCGTTATTCGTAAAGTATATAATCAATCAAAGAATTTGATGATTTGTAATACGCGAGCTGTATTAAATTTGGTAATCAAGATTACTGTAACCTATATCTATCTCTGCGTATACGCAATGTGCGAAAGAGAAGAGTATATTTATATCTTACTACTCCCGCATTCCTAGTCATAACGGTGCTTTATTTGTGTCTTACGTCAAGAGGAGACTCAATAAAATTACAAATGACAGCAATATTTTAATGTTAAATGTTTATTAGAATAATCTTCAAATTTTAGGTGTTGTTTTATATTATGGAATACCTATCGTGATATTTTTTTGTATTGTATGTTTGGCAGGTATAACTACACAATCTATCATATACGTCCGTATTTATTACATACGTCTAGGAATTTAAACGTAATTATCAAAATTTAGGTACATAATTAATTACGTAAAAAAATCTATGATTAATTGTAGTGAAATGTACCCTACCATAAATTGTATTTAAAAAATTATCATATTTTATAACATTAGCGTATTTAAAAAAATCTTTCTGTAAACAAGGTTTGAACCAATTTTAAACTCTGAGACTAATTTCAAACCTTTTTTCAATATACATTACAATATCGCGTATGATATGAAGATAATTCTAATCGTGCAATTATTTCATTCCATCTGTATGTTAAATTCTCTGCGTCAAATGTAATTAACTTGCAAAATGATTCCAATAATAAAAAAAATAATATGACATCTTTTCAACATAATAATTTAGTTCAAACGTTGTATTATTATTTATTTTAAATCAACTACTACTAGTATGAACATTTACACAAATAGTAGTAATATTATCTTTAAATGGCTGTGTCCAAACAGTAATAAAATGATGTATAGAATTTAGTGTGTATTTTTATATTGATAAAATGACTAAAAAATAACTTAGTACTGACTAATTTTTATGGTGAAATTCGAAATATAATTCAGTCTCTTTTATTGTGTTGTGTGCGCGTGAAATGATAATAATTATGTAGTTTTTGTTTAAAATTTAAATGTAGTAAAAAATTAAAGTATCCAAATCAACTTTTTATCATTAAATATATGTATAACTGAAGTTACAAAAGTCTAAAATGATTTATTCCAAACGAACTTTATACCAATATTGTAATGTACAAGTACAAGTACAATTTGTATTTTATGTGTTTTACTGTCAAATGGAAGCAAAATTTAATTTTATGCACTAAAAATGTTTTTTGTAATCAAACGAATATGCACTAATAAAATAATATTTGCTACACATTAATGAGTTCATTATTTTTATTAAAACTACTAGCGCGCGAAGTTCTCTAGACTTTCTGTGTACCATATTTCGGTTAAATTGGTTCAGTAGTTTTGACGAGAAAGCGAGACAGACAGACAGAGTTACTTTCGCATTTATTATATTTGTATGGATTTTGAACTTAGGTTATTATTATTCTTTCAGACTTTCTTTCTGCCTGTGATAGATGATAGTACCATTATGCTATTGCATCTAATACCACATTACTTTATAATCCGCAATAAAGTGATTTCGACGATTTGTTGAAAAATAAGCCTAAGCCTTGCTAGTACTAACATAAGATTGATTTTTGCAAGACAGGCTTGACTCTCGGTGAGTAGTTTTGTTTGTTTTTAACAAACTTCAAAAAAGGAGGTTCATAGTTTGACCTATATGTATGTATGTTTGTGCGATCGCGATTACCTAAACTGATTTTGATGCGGATTTCACCAAAGTATTTGTTACACTGCTGGGCACAGGCCTTCCTCATGGAGAAACACATGAGGAGTATGGGCCGTAACACCACTACGCCCAATGCGGTTTGGTGGGTAGAAACAGTCGCAATAGCGACCGGGACTAACGGCTTAACGAGCCTTCCGAAGCACGGAGGAGCTCAAGATCACAAAGTTTTGGTCACAATTCCCACCCACCCGGCCTGACCATGGCGAAGGTAGCTATGTATAATATAGCTTTGGTTAGCTTTGGTTTTGCAAATAATTTAATAGGTGCATTTTGACAGTTGTTTGTAGTGAGTTTAATCGATTCCCTTATAAATAAAATAATAAGTAAATGCCATAAATTTCCATAAAGCTCATCTGTCAAAATGCACCTATTAAATTATTCAGACTGTAAAAAGTATAAAAATCAATGACATAAAAAAATTTGACTTTTTAAAAAATAGGGAACCGCCTGCAAAAAACTGAATTACTGGAAAGCACAAAATTTAGTTCTTGAAGCCGGTACAAACCCAAAAAAAAGACACCTACTTCAAAAACTAATAAGCGTATAAAAAAGTTCTTTAGGTCTTTCCAGTAGTTCAGTTTTTGAAGGCGGTCCCTTTTTTTAAAGTCTAATTTCTTATTGTGTATATCATTGGTACCTTTCGTGATCATCTATGTATACCAAGAGCTAGCGACTGTCTAGGTTTGGCACTCCGAATTCAAGTGTCTATCCAGGATATTACTAGACTAAACAATGAACAACGTGAATGTTAATTAAAACGGCAAAGTAATTTGTCATCAATTTATTACAATAATCTTCTTAGGTAATAATTATAAACAAACTTAATCTAATCAGAACCGCTTCTATGCGAAGACGCACTCGAGGCCGATCCGCTTCGGGACCCCTGCAAGGAAAGTTATATTTATTTTATATGAATGAAAGTTCGTAATGACATATTTGACGACCTCCGTGGTCGAGTGGTCTAAACGCCGCCGGTATCCAGGCGTCGCCATCTCGAGAGGTTCTGGGTTCGATCCCCGGTGGGGGCAAATGTTTGGGTGATGAATTTTCAGGCATTTGTTCTGCAGTCTTGAGTTTATAAAAATATATATTTATATATATTCAGGATATTTATATGTATTTATCTATTAAATATATTTATCCGTCATCTTATGTCCGTATCATAAGCAGCATTAGTTGCTTAAAATGGGGCTAGTTGATAGGTGTGAATGTTAAAAAACAATAAAAGAAAAAAATACACTGGTAAATGTTTTTTTTAAAACCAATGTATATGACCCAATTTAGACTCACAAATAAAAAATATATAGTATTCAGAATAATATACTACAAATTATGACATTTCTTATTATATTATATAATATGCGAAATGTTTGTATTAGAAAGATGAAAGAAAAAAAATATTAATAAATTGCATAGACCATTCTGAGATACAAACGTATTATTTAGTGAATAAAAAATAAAAACATCTTGTAGCAAAATAGCTACCTATTTTACGGTTTTGGAGAAGATGTTGTGAAGGATGGTTTCATAGATGTGCTGGCCAATAGCGCCGGCCAGATTTCCATACATTTTGACGTAATGTCTCTTGAAGCTAATTCAACTCATACGGGTATTACTTATATTCTTGTAGACTTTTGCCTTAGCATCTACTGTAAGATTTCATTGCATGAATAACGTGCTTGTTTGCCAATCCATCAGGTACAGTCAGCGTCAAATACTGAGTGACACTCAGGGTGTTTAAATAAAAAGACGCTACCAGAATGTCAATAATATCGGCACAAATATAGTTTCCATTTTGTTGTCAACAATATGGAAAGTCTGTTGTGTTGTCAACATTATAGAACTTTATTTGTACCGATATTATTGACGTCTTGGTAGTGTCTATTTATTTGAGCACCCTGAGTGTCACTAACTATTTGACGCTGACTGTACGATAAAGAAATTTAACGTTTTTTAAGTTTTTTAAAAACAAAACTACTGCACTAAAAATATTAGCAAATAATTCCAACCATACCTGTCTTGACCCACTAGCAGACCGACTTTTAGATCTGTCCGAGCCGCTGCCAGACGCAGAGTTTCGCCTAGAGCTGGCTCTGGAAGACGCCTTTGAGCCAGAAGCCTTGGACGACGCTCTGGACGCTCGGGAGGAAGCTCTAGAAGACCTTTTACTAGCGCGGGAGGACGCGCGGGAACTGGCTTTTGAACTCGCTTTGGAGCCCTGGAAATGTTAAAAATATCTTGAGTTATTTGAATGTCACATCTTGTGTGATGTAGATGTTATGATTACATCTGTCTGGCCTACACTTCAAGGATACACGCGTAATGGCTATATTCTCCTTATCTCATACAAAATATGGTAAAATAGCAGTTTACAAGGACGGACTTCCCTAACGGATCTGCCAGGCAACCCATGAAAGGTAATCATAGAAATCACAAATGGTAGGCGACACTAATGCAAAAAATAAGACAACGTTCTAGTGAAAAGGAAATAAAATATTTTATATAAAATACATAATAATTTTTACTTAAATCCACTATATAATAAATAAATACATACATATATCTAAAGTACTTTTAAAAATAGAAATGATGGTATTACATATATCTGATAAAGGGATGGTTTGAGCATTTTTGTTTAATTTTATATATATTTAAATAGACCCGGTCAGATCCAGCGCTGGCGCTGGATTAGTTTATAATGCTGAGACCGGGTCCTAATTGATAATTTTTGTGTATTTCTTCTATTATTTATTTTTCAATGCATTTTTTACGTCGCTTTTGGAGCATTTTCCTTTCTATTCAATTTTGACATTTGTGACTAAGGGTATTGTAAAATACACGTAAATTTTATTTGGTTGTAGAACATATTGATGTAAAGGGAGGATGGAACCTTTGCAGAGTTTCTTGCCTGTATCTTCTCTAGACAAGACCTCCCGGTAGTAAACAGGTCGAAAAAATGTTGTGGTATTATCAATTTTAGGACAATTATAATTTATTTTGTTTTGATTTGTCAAGTGTATTTGGTGAAACCAATTGGATTAAATGAGTTTGAGTTTGAGACCTACCTTATTACTGCCCTTGGAGCTAGCCTTAGACCGGCTGGCCGAGCTAGCGCGGGAGCCCTTGCTCTTGGACGAGGCGCGCGACGACCGCGAGGACGCCCGGGAGCCCGACTTGGACCGGGAGCGGGAACGGGACTTCGCTGACCCTGACCTGGATCTGGGATGGAAAACATACATATATAAAGTCTGTTAATCCTTACTTGTCCTAATTGGTAAAGGTGTTATTTAAACGGTTAGCAAAATATTTTAATTTTGGTCAGGAGAAAAATACAGTTGATCAGCTAAAATAACTTGGTCAGCAACTTATGGGCAGCCGATATTTCTAATTTGTCAGCAAATAACTAATTGGGCAGCAACTTCAATGTTTTCTCTGCTGCCCCTTAAGACGACTCAGACAATTTTATTGATTTCTATTGTGTCAACAAAGTTAATGAATTATCTAATCAACCTTACCTAGCAGATCCAGAATGCGCAGACCCGGACCGCGACCTGGATTTCCGGGACCCAGAGCCAGACCTGGAGCGGCTCCGAGACTTGGACTTGGATCGGGAGCGGGAACGCTCGCGGGACCCTGAACGGGACCTGTTGGACCCCTTGGATCGCTCCGAACCTTGCGGCGATTTTGACGCTGACTTCGAGCGGGAGCGGGAGCGAGATCTGGGAATGAAGAATTTTATTGATTATTTTATTATTTACTTACCTATGTTTTATGAATAAATGATTTGATTTGATTATTCATGAATAATATTGAATTTCAATATTTTTGCATATTGGATAAAAATTATTAATAACAGATGTAATCGCCTCTATTAGCTAAATTAACTCAAGCAGATCTTTTTAAAACGGTATGTTGGTAGAACTGATTCTTGCCGTGCAAGCGAAAATGTATCTTAACCTTTTTATTCTTTGACTGTACTTGCTACAAGCGCTCGCGGCAATGAACTTTAAAGCTTTATAAGATTTTAACTTTCGCGTTGCATTGTATATAAAAGTTTTAACAAAGGGACTACACACGACGTACATTATGTAGTATATATATATATATATATATATATATATATATATATATATATACTACTTACTGCTCGACGTTTCGGCTGAGTTACGCCAGTCAGCTCGTGACCACGGTTGGTGTAACTTGGTTGGTAAAACTTTTTAAGCTATAGTTTTTAATCATTGATTTTGATTTATTTTGTAAAATACATATTATGCCAAGCTTGGCCTATGAAATTAAATTATTTTTAATTTGATTTGATATGAGGCTTTGAAGCAGTAACTAACCTTTCCTTCTCCGCTCCCTGTTCTTCCTGCTTGTCTTCTTCTTCATCGTCATCTTCCTCTTCTTCTTCCTCATCCTCTTCCTAGAATAAATTAGGAAATAAATTTAAGTTGGGATTTTAAATTTATACAAGCGCTCAGACTCCCAAGAGGTCCCAAAACATTAACTTGTGGAACACCAAAAAAAAATTTTTTTTCGGTATTTTCTTATGCCAAAAAACATGTAAAAATCTCAGCTTTTCGCGATATTTTTTTGCTGCTATAACATATCAATAATGTTTGTCTCGTTAAAACCGATATAAAGTTCATTGCATATCTGCAACACATTTGGAACGAAAGCTGAAAACTCTTTTAATGAAATGACGTTTTATCGTTTGATCATATCTTGTTTCGTCATGCTAGGTAGTCATACTGAAGAATTCGACAAACACGTATATAGTTAGTAAATGCCAGTATGTAATTTCATAAGATCAGTAAGTGACATACCAAAGGCCACAACAAAGTCCTACCTGCGGAGGTTCCAGCTGCTTCTCCCTCAGCCGCAGCATGCGATGCTCGGGAGCTGCGAGCGGCCGGTGCGTGACGACCAGCCTGGTGAGCGCCTGCGCGGCCACGCCGGCGCGCGCGCGACGCTTGGACAAGCGCACGCGCGTCTCCAGCTCGTTGTAATACACACAGTGGTTTCGGACCACCTGAAGGAAACGCCTTGATTAGTCTCAAAATGGTTGGAATCAAAACTTGATGTTACATAGCAAACAACAAGCTCTTGTGAATAAAACCAAATTTTAAAACCAAGTTGAGAATATTTGGATGCTGGTTTCATCAATTGTATTAAGCAGTTCTTTTATAAATAATATTCCTATGGCACTATACACATTTTATATTAACGTAAAAAAAACATTGTATCACAGAAATTCCTACTTAATTCGAATCTGTAATATGTTTAATGAAGTTTGTAGGCCTGGTTGTGTTAATAGCATTGATCTATTTTGCAGTAGAATAAATTCTGTGAATAAAATCATGTCAGAGGATTACTTGTAATGTAAGAATATTAAGTACATTAGTGTTTCCTGTGGAGGCTTGTTATTGGCTGTTTGATGTTTGTACATATATATATTTCCTTATGTAAGCTGTAAGCCACCCAAATAAAATAGAATAAAATAAAAATAATTTTAAAACTAAATTTTATTTATTAGCTATGCCAAAATTATGGTTGTTAATAGTAGAAATTCTATTTGCTTTAGGGGCTTGAATTAATTTTGTTTTTCATTAAAAAAAAGTACAAGTAGAAAACTTACCAAGAAATAGTTTTCTTCATAGCCTTTTGAGGCTTTACTTTTGACGTTCCAGTTGTACTCCCTAGCCATTTTGTATTCGTAAGTGTCGCCATCCATGTAGGGTATGCCTTCGGTGACATCACGACGACGCTTCTGAATTGTGTCTTCAGTGGGCAAACAATATGCTACAAACTGTTCTCCACTTTCGTCCATCACACCTCTGGAATTACAATGAAAGGTATGGATATTATATACGATAAAATTAAATGAGTATTATAAGTTTGATAATGACATCAAAAAATGCAACATTCAATTAAGTTGCTTAATTCTTACTAACTGAATAAAGTAGCTGAATAAAGATCTTAAGATTACCTCAGACTAGTATAGATTTAAGTGTAAAATTTCACAAATTGTTTCCACTATGACATTTGAGTTAAACAAGTACTCTAGTGCTACTTTTGCATAACAGAGGACAGTAGAGCATATAATACTCTTCTGTCCTGAATATTGACCAATTCTTCAACATGCACTGATAAAGAATGAAAAACCTTTAGTAGGTACAATCTCAAAAAGAGATAACAGAACAGAACAAAAAATGATAAATAAATTACTGCTGAAAGCATAGATATGCAATCAAGTCAAGAATGAAATTTAAAGACAAGATAACTACACTGAATTACAAAAAGCAGTGCTCTGAACTCACCGAATCATAGCCTGTGACATGGCTTCTATCTGACCCGCAATATTCTTATCTGCAGGCGCAGGGTCAGTGTCAAATATAACTTGAGCACACGGGTACTTCCACATGTCAAAATCTGGGAACACATTCATAACCTCCACTGGAGTAACTCCAGGTTTGCTGTAGTGCTTCTCAATTGGTTTCTTGTTATCCTCAAATGTTTTCTCAATAGCCTTTATCTGACTCTCTCGGTCCATGTACAAGGTTTCTTCACTGAATATCTTCTTGACATTATAACCAACTTTAGCTTCAACCTAGATTAAAAAAGTTTATTATAGATACTAAATGGGTAATTCCTATTGGTTTGCTTTAAATTTATTGAATAGTTAAATTAAATCGTTTAAATCTCAATATAATTTACAAAATTTTACCAATGAATTTATAGAACTTTATTGTAAATGGTGCAAATAGCTAAATAGCTATGCAACGAAAAAAATATGAACTTCTATTAGTACTGAGGTTAGAAATAAAAATAAATCATAGATTATTTCTCAAACAATTGTTATTAATTGCAGGAATTTATTATTTTTTAAACAGGTATTAGCATGATAGGAACTGAAACTTATTTCAAAATCACACTCCCAAATCTTTTAAATAAAGAAATAATAATATCAGAAGCTAAAAAATATTTAAGAAAAGGTGTAATTTTATCCACACCAGAACCAGTATTCCCAAGAGATAGCTAACAAGAATATAGTTATTTGTAAATTTCACCTTTTCCATGGTCTGGGGTTGGAACCTGGTCTGTTCAGTTGAAATGTATTCCGAACGACGTAACCATGAAACATTTTTGGCGTGATGGCGGGATCTTTTGGAGTCTTGTGGAGTTAGAACATCATCTTCTAGTAGCTTTTCATCTGCAGGATCTAAAGCAGCATTTCCATCTCCTTGATAAATATCACGATTTATTAGGTCTATATGAACTCCTAGATCATGTTCAGTCAGCACTTCGTACCGATAATTTTTCTCCAAAGATGTTGGGTTATATTGAATAAATCTTGTAGAAGGAAAAGGATACGTTATGAATTTCAAGTCAAAGGGAATATCGGGTAGGGTATTACAATATTTGACACGCGTAACCAATTCCGACCTGTAAACAAGATTATAATTGTAGGCATTTATTATTATTTTTAGGATACCACAATAGACACTAAAAAGATTAAAAATTATTACCTTCTCTCACCCGTTCGCTGCGGGCGCTTATCCCTTTCGGGTTCGTTTGTTTGAACCGTTGGAGGCATGATTTATGAACGTTTAATTTTTATAATTTATACTGCAAACATTTTAATTTTTGAAAATAATTTCAATAAAGCTAAAGCGACACGCTTCAAACATATTTTGACAGTGACTTTGACACAAGCGACTGACTTTTGTTTTTTTTCGATATGTTGACATTTAATGTACTGTCATACAGCCTGAAAAACTACAGTACAGTATAATGCGCACAATAGGCTAGTTGACACTTTTTTTAATGAGCCCCAAATGATTCATTACTGTTAGATATCACGATAAAAAATAACATAATTTTTTTTTTGAAGCCTATATCACAATAAATTTTAAATAATATAAATTACGTTTTCGCATAACTGTCAAAAACTCCTTCGGTCATGATGGTCTAGGTCTAACGCATGCGTGACACAGTTTGACAAAGCCGACAGACATGCTTGATGGTTGCGACAAGGTTGCGACTGGCGTGTGACGGAATTTGATAAAGCGTAGTAATTGCTCAGAGTAAACAGAACTGGAGTAGCCATTAGTCAATTTTTCAAACATTTTATTCTGCCATTTCTTGCGGGGGGTGAGGTTACCACTACACTCAAAGCCAGCACAACGCACAACGTTTTTACAAATGCACACATGCATAATTCGACACACAAATTTAAATTTCACGCACACACACGCTTAAGATAGTCACGTGGGGTGTGCGTTTTGACAACGTCATAGCCGCACTCCCCACGAGACTAGCGCTCGAAATTTGAAATCGTAGAATTCTAAAACATAAATAATGAAGTAAATAATCATGAAATCTTAAAAATTATAATTACAAATAAAAGGTGACACCATCTTTTAGCATACTCGATGTTTTCTATTTATTTTTACAACAAAAAACAGCACAGGCAGGCATTTTTGCGGGAGCTCTGTTCGCCGCAACGTTTACAATGTTATGGCTGTCAAAATGGCGGCTCAACTAGTTTTATTAAACGTGCAAGCATCCGATGCTTGTGCATTTGGCAGAGGGGAATGTTAGACAAAGGCTACTCCAGTTCTGTTTACTCTGAGAGTAATTGTTATCTAATTTCACGAACATGGTGGATACCGTTTTTGGCAGATGAAAGAAAAAGTAAAAATGAAACATGTTTAAATTGAATCCCTAATTTAAGTTTAATGAACTTGGTATTTTTCGATTTTTCGGACCCTTGTACTATAAACTATGTGAATTAAACATTATGTTCATTACTTTTGATATGAGTCAACTAGTCTACTATTGCTTTGCGCGGCAGCGGAGAAGCAAGGTGCCGAGTGACACGAAAAATATTCTTTCCACTATTTTATTGTTATATTGTTTAATTTTTTTTGATGACACATATATTGTTTTAAAGGTCATAAAAAAACTTATTAATAAAGCATTAGCTTAGGAAAGACATTTTAATAAAAATATTATTATCACATAGATAATTGACAGCAAATTCGAAGTTTCTTTATTTTGAACTTTAGTTGATAAAATCTCCAAAATAGGCTAGTTGACCCCTTTTTTATTGGGCCCTAAAACATTAATTACTGTTAGCCATCACCATAAACAATAATACAATAAAAATACTATATTAAATTTTTTCTGAAGCCTATAACATAATACATTTAAAATTATAATTTACGTTTCTTCTTAAATGTCAAAAACGCCTTCGGTACTCTATGAATTATCTATGTCGTAGTGTCACGATTACTGTAAGCAACTCAATACGCATGCGTGACATACCAGACAGTTATGCTTGATTGGTTGCGACTGACATTTGACGGATTTTTACCATGCATTGTAATTACATGAAACGTTACTCAACAAATTTCACGAACATGGTCGTTAGCGTTTTTGGCAGATGAAAAATACAACATATTTAAATTGAATTTCTACAGCATGCCCTTATTAATATTTTTCGAACTTGGTATATTTCGGACCCTTGTACTAAATACAATGTGAATTCTAAGGAATGACACATTATTTTCATTACTTTTGATGAGTCAACTAGACTATAAATTCTGTTTGCTGCTTTTTTTTTATCAAGGAAGGCTATGGAGATCAATTGATACAGCCAAAAACTTTCGACATTTATTTATAAATGGCAATGTTATGTATTTTCCGGAAATTCAGCCAGTTGGTTGGTGAATCACCTTGACGGTTCGTTCGTTCAATGACAAGAAAAGTCAGTTCATTCGCGTAGGTCATTGGTTGGCTTATAATCGTCATTCGTCGCCATCTTTCTTTTCCTACAAGTTTTGTCGGCGGACAGGTATGTGGAATTTATCAATTATTTATAAAATTATAAAGGCTTGATATTAAATAAATTATAAAATAATTTGATCTACCAGTTAATTGTTAAATTGCATTAGTACTTTATATCTTAGAAGGCTAATTACAGGGTAAGTTGGAGCCGCCATGTGGTCGACCAAATTGGTTTTGCAGCAAACTACGCATTACGTTTTTTTCATTTCAGTCTCAAAAACGTTTTTATATTAGGTATATTAAGAATCGAGCTGTTTTGCAAAAGTATAGATAGTGCAGTGTAATAATAAATGAATTCATTTTTTTTTCAAACCGGCATGAGTTACCAACGTGGCGCGAAGGTAGTTTCTAAGGATAGACCTTTTTGTTTTAGCTAATATAATGGGTACTGTGGAACGTGCCGGTGATGACCGTACCTCCGAGGTCGAGTCTGGAGAGGAAGAGGAAATTGTGGGGGGTGGAGAACTTGCCCAGCATCTCATGAAAAGGTACTTACATTTTTGTATAGGTTATCATTTAATATTACGCCGTAACCGTTACCGCAACTTACCGGTGAAAATCAGCTGATATAAAAAAATATATATGCATAATTTGAATTTGAATAAATAAATTCTATCATTATAACAATGAAGAACATGTATAAATTGAGTACGTACCTAATATTTTTTATGAGCAGTAGTAAAATTTAAAAAATTACAAGTCTCGACTATTTTATCGAGTTTGAAAATTATTTAAAGTTTGATAAATACTTAAAGTTAGAAAAAGGATTGTGCTGTATTCTAACTGTCCTGAAATTTTCATTGGCAAGTGAAGTTTTGATTAAAATAACTATTGTCAAGTTAATAAACCATATAGATTATTATTAAAATTTTAAATCAATTCTACTAAAAGAATTAACTATTGAAAATGTTAGTTTTGGACCAAACAGAAAATGTTGTAGATGCATGTTATACATTCCTTTTTTTGTGAAGATTTTAATACTTACTAGCTAGACAGTTTATTTTTATTTGTCCTCTTTATTAAAATATGAGTTTTTTTAAAGAAATTGGGTACTTGTTTAAAATTTGTATAAAAAGAAAATAATAATCTTCAACAATTAATTGATACTACAGGCTGAACACCTTTTTAACTTATTATTTGTTGATTTTATTGTACAAGATATTGTACTTAATAGGACAAGTTAGAATTAATGAACAAAAGGTTACTACCTTTATTTATCTACCTGTTTAAAAGATTTTTAAAATAAATTTAATGGAATACTTACTAATATGGAACTCATTTACAATCAAATATACTCATAGTAACCAACCAAGCTTAAAATTAAAAGTACTAAATTTATCACATGTCCTAATTCCTATGGGCTTAGTCATGGTTATTCTTGGAGATGAAACAATCATCAAACTATTATTGCAATACTGGAATGAACGGCACAAGCCCTAAAATAAAACCCAAAGCCCTAAAATAAAACAATGAAATGTCTAGATGAAATTCTTAAAAAATATAACTTATTTTTTTAATGAGGTATAAAATAATATTGCCTAATGGGTCTGAATCAATACATCATACAACAATCTTTTTTATTATTGTTCAGCATAATTAATAACAAAAAAAGTTAAATTATGACATGAACCTGTATTATCTTTAATATATTATTACAGCGGTAAGCAGTGATGAGTTTTTATTCCCAATTAGGTAGAATAACTTCAATAATTATGGTCTGTCTAAAGAAAATCAATAATGTTCTTGCTAAAAAATGGCTAACTTGGTCAATATGCAATGAACAATGCAGCCATTGGGTCGTTGAACCAATGAGTCATCATGCTCTACTTGGTCCAATGAAGACATGAGTTTATACCTCACTATTTTCTTTATTCTTTTTTTATTCCTCAAACATTTAATAATATTTGAATAACAATAATAAGCAGACATTCATTTTGTTTTAGAATTTTTTTCTAGTATTTTAGATGAAGATGGTTTTTTTATATTTTAGATGAAGATGATTTGATATGATTTTCCTTGGTCGTAATCGCAAAATATGTTGTCCCTCTGATACAAGTATATATTTTTTAATTAAGGGTGTTATTTAAACAGTCAGCAAAATATTTGAATTTTGGTCAGCTAAAATAACTATTTGGTCAGCAACTTATGGGCAGCTAATATTTCTAAATTGGTCAACAAAATTATTAAATTGGTCAGCAAGCTATCAGCATCAGACATTTCTAATTTGTCAGCAAAATAACTAATTGGGCGGCAACTTAAATGCTTTCTCTGCTGCCAAATTGTTAAGTACATTATGTTTTGATGACACAAATATTATTTTTATGGGTCATCAAAAAAATAATCCTAACCTAATATCTATCAAAATACATTTCCTATGAATTGATCCTTGATCATTTACCAAGATTTTATAAATTTCTCGCTAACATAATATTGCTGCCGTAATAATTATTTTGCAGCCCAAATAAATATCTTGTGGCTCAATAAATTATTCTGCAGACCATAAAATTATTATGCTGACCAACTAATTATTATGCTGCCCAAATAATTATATTGCTGACAAAATATTTGTTTGCTGACCAAATGATTTTCCGGCTGACCTTGTTGCTGACCAAATAATTAAATGGCTGCCCAATTAATTACTTCCCTTTTTTTATTTTATAAGATTTCAATTAAGAATTGATATACCTTATAGGTATATATTGTTAGCATATAAAGGCAATGTGTACCAAACTCCAACTGGTGCTAATAGCATCCAAAAAAGTAATGTTGAGCTTTTATTAGTGCTAAGTTTATGAACAAGATGACTAGCAAAAATTGGAACCTACGCGTTTTTTGTAATGAATAGTTTTTCAGATGCCATGGATGTATTAATACAGAGCTTAATGACTTTCAACCTTGAACTGATTTTATGGAGTATTAGTGTTGGATGTGACGATTATACCAGGCGCTGCTTGCGGTGATATTAATGTTCTCAAACTTATTTGTATTCATAGTGGACATTTTTTTTGTCGATACATTAATACTTTTTTAGTGCCAGTGTCACCAGTTATATTATTAAAATTCTATCCATACTTATATTATAAATGCGAAACTAACTCTGTCTGTCTTGCTTCACGTCATAGGCTACCTTTTATCCCGATAGTAAATTTTCAATTCCACCAAAACAGTTTTTAATAGCCTATTTATTGAGGAAGGCTATAGGCTACATACCATCACACTATCTCAAAGTAACTATTCTACGCGGACGAAGTCGCGGGCAAAAGCTAGTTTTGCTACAAGGGTAGACTAACAATTATTATTAGATTGATTTTAAATTATTCATACATGCATGACTCTGGTATAAATCAAACATCTACTGCTTTGAAGACTATTTTATCTTCATCAAATGTAAAACATATTTTTTTTTAAGACAAGTGGCGCAAAGTCGAAATTCGCAAGGTAATAAATAAAGATTTTAGTTGTATCACCATGAATTATACTTCGTTTACTTAGCGGTCCGTCTCCGATGCAGCGACAACCGTCTTACCAGTTTTTGGTTGAGTTTTAAGCCATCGCATAATGGTTTTAATTAATCAGAAAAAATATATTGTTATTCATGAATACGTTTTGATTCTTTTCTCAATCATAACAAAATGCAAAGATCAGTACGTTTATAGGGCCGATTCGTTGTCACAAACTAGACTAAACTAAAAAAAAATTGTGTATCTATCCTTCTCTTTAAGGGTCCTTTCACACAGACAGGCTCGGAGAGGAGAGCAGATTCTTATCTTGCTCTTGCTCGCTCGCGCAGCCGATCGGCTCCGATTGCGTGCGCGCCATCCCCCGCCGACCGCTCCGTAGTCATGAGGAATCTCCGGGGTCTCTTTGAAAAGATAAGAGCTATGTGGCTCTATACCATGTCTAGAGCTATGTAGCTCTTCTAGCTCAGTAACTCATTTAGCTCAGTATGCGAATGTGAAAATAAACAGTTCATGTTTCACTAAAAATCTAGATTTCCGGCTGCGAGCGCATCCGATCGGCTCCGAGAGATTCAGATCGCTTCCGAGAGATTCAGATCGCTTCCAGCCGGTCTATGTGTAACATTGATCGGCTCCGCTCCGACCAACTCCGAGCGGATACGATCCGGTTTGTCTGAAAAGAAAAATGTGCGCCGATGCTCTCCGAGCCGGTCTGTGTGAAAGGACCCTAAGGAGAAGAGAAGGATAGATACACAATTTAGTTTAGTTTCGTCTGGTTTGTGACAACGGAATCTGCCCTTATAACTATTTTCTAAGATTATGAACAATATTATCAAAAAAAAATCGAAATGACATTGTCTAATTTACGTATTCTGTTTTTTTATTTGACTTTTATTATTTTCTAAACCTCATTAAATAACAAAAAGGCGCGCCCGATTCTACCAGTCATCCACTGGGCATCGCACAAATACATAAATTTTCAACCGAAAAGAAGAGAGAACAATTTTATTTTATGATTAGTTTTTTTTATATAGTGGTCGGCTATATTTTACCAATAAAATTAAATTTGAAAGTTAAGTAAAGAAACATGTATGTTAATGTAGCAAAATTTATACGATTTATTTATGGCCTATTATTCATTTCCCTCAAATTATTTAATACACAAGAATAATCAAACAATACAGTCATTTTTAGCAAAAATATGCAAGGGAAGACTTATCTCTAACACATATTATTTAATTCAAATAAAACTGTCATTTTTTTTTCTACAGCGGGATAACCCGCAATGAGATGCTCGCGGCCTTAACGAACCGCATCCACGCCGAAGCGCTGGCGTCGCTGCCGCCCAACGTGCGCCGGCGCATACGGGCGCTGCGCTCGCTGCAGAAAGAATTCGTCGACATGGAGTCCAAGTTCTACAGCGAGGTGCATGTGCTCGAGTGCAAATACGAGAAACTTTACAAACCACTCTTTGAAAAGGTGAGGAATATTATTATAATTAATATATAATTACTTCAATAATTACTGTACTTCGACTTTTTTATATGTAAACGAGATTCCGTCTTAAAGTTCCAATAAAAAAGAAATATAAAATATTTGTTGAAAAAAAATTCAAGGACGGGACAGATTGGGATGGACGAACCAAGAAGCCGCGGGACTCGCGGATCGATTCCACTTCCTGTACCACTGAGCTTGAATAAAATTTATGTACAGTTGATTGTGAATATCACTTGCCTCACATTGTGCCCGGTGCATGGCATCAGGCTCGCCACCTGTTACATGGGGACTTGACATATCTGGCGAAATGTAAGTGTTAGCACTGCCTACTCCTTCAGGGAATGAGGCGAGATATGTTATGCAAATTCAAGTATTTTTTCTCATAGCGTGCCCAAATCGTCAGCGGAGACTACGAGCCCAACGACGATGAATGCTTGAACCCGTGGCGCGATGAGAGTGAAGAGGAGGAGCTGGCCCGCGCGGTCCAGGGTGCCGCCATCACCGAAGGAGACGAAAAGCCCAAGGAAGAGCCCAAGCCTATTGAGTAAGTAATACGGTTCAGGTTACGATGAGTTTTATGTAACAAAAAACCTTAAGTGGCTGTGGGTAAGGCACATTACTCGTAGAAGTAACGGCAGTTAGGACAGAAAGGTTCTCGAGTAGTGGCCACGTACTGGGAGGTGCAACGTTGTAGACCCCTCACGAGATTGACCGACGATCTGGTGAAGGTCGCGGGAGGAGGATGGATGCGGGCGACGCGGACCGGCCGTTGTGGAGATCCTTGGGGTAGTCCTATATCCAGCAGTGGATGTCTCTTGGCTGAGATGAATGAATGTGTAAACAAAAATCTGTCAATTTTTTTAAAATTTAATAAGCTGTAGAATGCAGAGTCAAACAATACATACATATTAAAATCGCAACTATTATCCCCTAAGGGTTAGTCAGAAATTATGCAAAAGCACTGTAAAAGCAGTACCCTTTCAGGGATACTCAGTTACTCCAAAGATTGTTTCTGTGTTCTGATTCTGTAGTCAACTGTGCATATTCAGTTGATGTGTAGGGCTTTAGTAATTGAAAATTAGGATGAATTAGTATTTACTTGGAGAGCTTGCCACATCGCAAATCTTATGCTGGTTACTACACAGGTTTGAAGTTGATAGCATGTCCCTAAATATTGAAACAAATATTTTCTATTTTAGTTTGTAAATAAAATTAAACTATCTATTTCAAGAGCTTCTAATAAAAGCCATATTTTACTTAAGAAATTATTAAATAAATAATATATTGCAATAGTGTCAGAATAAAAACTGAAGCTAACACATGTAAAAGCTTTTGTAGTGATAAAATACAAAGTATCGCTAGTAAAGCAATCTTACGCAAGTCGAACGCAAATAGTTGCCCCAGATTCAATGTTTATCTTCATGGTGGACTTGGTTCTTTCTTTCACAAGCATGGCTAACTGTAAACAGTGAAATTACGCACTTGTTGATAAACTAATAAAATATACACCGAGGATAAAAATGTTGATCTTTGATGCTATTTTATAATGTTTCAGAACTGGATAGTAGTATTGTTTACCTGTTAATTCAGTTTGGCTCAACATTTATTAAAAAAACACAGGAAAGTAGAAGTAGCAATTGAGTTATTTTTTTGTGCAATTATAAACTTAACAGACATTATTGTGCTTTGTAAAAAGTTTAAATTCATGTGGTTTTTATGTATAATTAATTGTAACTGCAAAATATATTTACGGCTGTATTAAATGAATTGACTTTATTGGTCAACAAGTAAAATTTTTACATGATGAAATTTCTCACCATACACTGAAAATCATGATTGATTTCTTAACATGCATCACCAACTGAGGCATACACTTTATACTCGTAAGTTAAGCTAATCTAAGAACCCATATAAAGTTCCAATATATTCCACAGGCCAGCAATGGACCCAAATGTGAAAGGTGTTCCAGACTTCTGGTATACCATATTCAAGAATGTCTCCATGCTAAGTGAAATGATGCAGGAACACGACGAGCCAATCTTAAAGTGCTTGCAGGATATTAAAGGTCTGACTTTTTTGTTTTTTTTTTACAAATTTTACATAAAAATTAAATAATTTAGAATTACAAAATTGTTATTCTAATGTGTAAGCTCATTTTTACAAGTAGCTAATTATAGAGTTAAGAGCTTACATATAGTCAGTTGTATATCGTAAATACAGATCTTACATTGTATGTAACCCAGAGTAATAAAGTATATTTAGTTTTAATTGCTCAAAGTTTACTACATTGATTCGCGAGAGTTCATTGAATCCATAACTCTCATCTCATATATTGTTTATTTTATGTTGTTTATGAATGTTTCAAATGGTTTGGTAATATAGTAGTATCTTTTTATGAAATGGTAATACAATATTAAGTTAAGAATGCTCATATAGAGATTAGTTACAAAATGCTTGAGAATTAAACTACAATTATTGGGAACATCAAGTTATCATAGTTAAGTAATGTCTTTTTAATTGCCCAGAGAAAGACATAAAAAAATACTTTTATTTCTCAAAGTACATATACGGCTCTTTTACATCTCTGCCTACCCCTAGGGGTAGGCAGAGATTACCTCTTTCCACTTGCTGCAGTCCTTATTGAATTCCTTTCGCATAGGTGAATTGTCTCAAATATACTTGAAAATTAAACTAATTAATAATGTACTAATTTGAAAATAGTGACTATTATGATGACATCTTACACCACTTACTGAGAAGCTTATGATTGATTCTCTTAACATGCATCACCAACTGAGGCACAAGTGCTATCTATCAAATAAATACCAGCTTTATTCATATCACTAATTAAGACTATTTTCGTTCACAGTTCTAATGCACGAGGACCCAATAGGCTTCACACTGGAGTTCCACTTTGCTCCAAATGACTACTTCACAAATGCAATCCTTACGAAAGAGTATTCAATGAAATGCAAGCCTGATGAGGAAAATCCCCTAGAGTTTGAAGGACCAGAAATCTATTCATGCAAGGTTAGTTAATTGAAATCTTATTTATTGAAAGGAAATGAATATAATAAGTTATTTTTAATTAATCAACATCCCCACAATATTATGTATATAAAATAATTTGATTATCAAAAGTCGTAAAAAAATTGTTATTAATGAACTTTCACACAAAAATAAATATCAAATTCTAAATGTCCTTAGCTCTGTGTGGATCGCACGCTCGAGAAGCGTCGCGCGTGTAACCTTTTCGTGTAAACGGAACATACTTACTAATGTCACGACAGTACATTTTAAGCTTGTGAAATCATTTTTAATTAATGTATTGAGTTATAGTAAAAGTCGTAGAACAAATGGTGTTAGATACGTAGTCTTGCGACTTGTTGATTCATTAAATATAACCCTGTATTTTTTTCAGAAACTTCATATGTTTCTGTAACAAATTGGTGGAAGAGTGTTAATACACAAATAGTCCAAATTGCAATAGAATCCTAATTTATATTTTTAAACAAAAGATATTTTAATAAAAGTACCTGTGAAAGAAAAGTTTTGGAGCATGGATAGTTTATACTTAAGCTCAATGAGCTTGTTTCCAATGAACAAAGAAACACATTTCACATTTCGTCTGTTCCAAACGATAAGATTCATCGTATCATGTTACATCTACTGAACAGAAAGTAATAACGACTATTTACAGGGTTGTGAAATAAACTGGAAGAAGGGTAAGAACGTGACGGTGAAGACAATAAAGAAGAAGCAGAAGCACAAGTCGCGCGGATCGGTGCGCACGGTCACCAAGTCTGTGCAGGCGGACTCCTTCTTCAACTTCTTCGCGCCGCCCGCCATGCCCGAAGACCCTAACTCTACCATCGCCTCGGACATACAGGTCAGTAACTTTAAGGCCCGGCGCACATTATCGGCATCGGCAAGGAAAGGAATCCTTCGGTATATCTACATGCAAGCGCACACTGTTGGCAACTATGCCTTGGCATGCTGAAACGTCCTAACGGATGCCGAAGCGTCCTTAAGCATGCCGTGCCGTCCAAACTACCCCCGAGTGTTGCCTTGGCACGGCGGGCGGCAGCGTCAGAAGGATGCCGAAGAATCCCGAAGCAACCTCAAGGCCTCCGATGCAGCAACCTAAAGCATACCGAAGCGGTATTTCTGTTACTACGGCCGTATATAATGGAAATTTCTTTGTTGACATGAAGTTAAAATATGATCAATAAAATCAATTTATCACCTAAAATCCTGAGCCGTGCCGATGCTGATAATGTGCTAAAGTATTATAAGTAGCGGCATATAACTTTGGTGTTTATCGTTATGTGGACGCGATAGCATGGGGTGCTGACATGGCACCAATGAGGAAGCCTGAATGCGCCTGGAGAGCCAATCGGCGTTGCTGATTACGGATGAGATGAGATGCTGAACACCGATTGGCTAACGGTCAGCACCAAAATTATATGCCGTTACCTGTACAGTCAGCATCAATAGTAGATGACCATTTTAGTACCTTGTCGAATCAAACGTCGAAGCCAATGACATTTGTCTAGAAAAATCTCTTAAATAGAAAATGTGACACAGTACTAAAGTTATGAGCTACTTCTGATGCTGACTGTACAAAACTTTTTTTACTGGTTATTTGTTGATTTAATATATATTGAGGAAGACATGTAAATGTAGTTATTTAAGACAAGATATTAAGTTAAACACTTTACTTACCTGTCACAATCCTTTATATGCCCCATTGCTGGACGCCTACATGGAGGAACTTATCAGGAGTATGGATCATACCATCATGACATTGACTCAATGTAGAAATGGTTGCTGTTGCGACTGGCAACCACCATTGTGCCTTCCGATGCACGAAGGAACTCTTAAATCACAATGTTTTGGTCATCCATCCAAGGACTGACCGTGGCGAATGTAGCTTTGTTTTTATCGAAAGTACGAGAGATATAGAGAAAGAGATGGTATCTCCTGGCGCTGGTCTCCTATTTTCGGCCGTTCTCATCCGCCCCACTTCAGCCAAACTGAGAATTTACTTCAGTTTTCTAATCATGTGTGACTTTTGTTCTGTGTAACATAATTCCTGATGCAGTCCTTCAGAAATACTCCAATCTTAGCACTTTCCATAGCTCGCTGAGCGACATTTCTACATTATTGAAACATTGAAACAAACAATTTAATCACATTTCCACAGGCCCTGCTAACCGCCGACTTCGAGATTGGCCACTACATCCGCGAGCGCGTGGTGTCACGCGCGGTCCTCCTGTACACCGGCGAGGGTCTCGACGAGGATGACGACGACGACTACGAGGAGGAGGTTAGTCACTACCACTACACAACCACTACCACTTCACATAGGATGGGTATGGTGACTAGTGTCTAAGGAAACTGACCCTAAGTTCAGAGCTTCATAAATGCACCTAGCTAGCATGAATTTAAAACAGATATGATAGTAACTTATTATCACAAAGTTTCAAAATTATTTGGAATATTGAATGACTGTTGTCAATTCATAGCGAGAATCAATAGTCATCTTTCATGCTAGTTTATCAATCACTGTACCCATCTTCAGTGAAATAGAATTTATGATATAATTATATTTGCTCGTACCATTACCTACACCAAACACATTGCATCCCTTATAATTATGTCACTTTGGATGTAGCCGCAAATATCTGGTTTAGATATGGAAACAAACATGTTAGGGTAAAAAAAGCAATATGCCTCTAAAACCAGAGAGATTTACTTAGAGCTGTAAAATTTTAATATAATGTTGCTTAAATAAAATAAAACTATATTTTTAACATACTACATTCTTAGTAAAATTTAAGCTGCATGCTGATTTGCTAATTTTGGATATTGTAATTTTTAATACTAAAATCAAGGTATATTGTAATAAAAACAGTAAAAGTAATTTTTAAGTAATCATTTGTTATACATCTTTGGGAATCACCCACAGATTCAAAATACTGTAATTTTGTTCTTTAGCAAAATGCTTACATAACCACTGCAATAGTGACAACCTTTTCCAAATGCACTCTATTACATTACATATTTTATTATAATTATCTATCTATATTGTTATAACATACATAAAATTCGATGCCATTCATATTAATTTTAAGAAAATCAGTTATTTCTTACTCGCTTGCAACAGTTATTATAATTAGTGAATTCTACATCCATCATGTCTTCGTCAGTAGTTATGGTTTGCATGGTAGCTGCTTGCTTAGTTGTGGGTGTGTTTTGATTTGCGTATCCAAAAGACGGAGGTACGGTATTAGCTATGCCTTACTCTTTTGTTTGTCTTCGCAGACAAGTTAAAGCTAAATAGACCCTGCGGATTTTACACACGGTAATGCACTCCAGACTAAAAATGTAATATAGTCCAATCACAGGTGAATTTCCAATGTTTCCAATAAGCGGTCGCAGTATATCGGATTTATCAAACAAGCTTATAGACTTAAATGGCCTATAGGCTGCCTTATGCGCGATTAGGGATATCTTCGTCGGTTAGCAGCTAGGATTCTTGATCTGTGACATGATCTTAGCCATCACTGTAATAAACCCCGTTCATGTTTGGCAAGATATCTTGCGGTGTCTATTTAGTAAATGTCTGTGAACGCGTCCCAGCGATACAGTATCTACGTCTGTTGGCATCGTGCGCACAAAGAAAACGCGGTATATTTGGTTTCAGGAGGATTCGTACTCTGACGAAGACTCGGGAACGGAGGAGGTTTCTGACGCGGAGGATTGATGCCAGCCCCCCGCCCCTCCCTAGCGTTGTATTGCCTCCGCGAGTTGCCCTCCGGCCCAAAGCCTTTGGCCCTAAGCCAGTATCGCATACGTGCGTCACATGCTTACTATACCGCCATCATATCAATTCATATCGAAATTTAGAAATTGTACCAAAAAGCGACATTTTTTCTCAGTGATAGCAAATACTCCAGCGATGCGACGGTAGATGCTAATACTTATATGCAAGACGTTATAAACTTCTTGCATCAAGAGGCTGTTCTATACATGGTTTATCTTTTATCTGGATAAATATGTTTTAGATCCTTTTTATACATTGGCTCCAAGAGCCCCTTAGATTTAAACGCGAGAAGTATAAGGTGCCTTCTAATTAATTAATGTTTAATTGATAATGATAATGCATGTTAACTTGTTAATGTCTGTTACACACCTATATTGCATTTCTAGTTTAGTTATACATTTCGTTTTTATTTATTATTATACAGTAATTATAGTGTGTATTTTGTTTACGGATTTTACGTATTCGTCTGTGTGTACTTTGAAATTTCATGTGATATGTTTCTGTGTAAGGCTATTATCGTTACTTGTCTAAATTGTATGTTTCATTCCAATGTGACACGCGATTCTTGCAGGCAGCTCGGTATATCTATATGTGCCAAATGCATTTTGTATTTCTTGAATATCGCTAACTGTGATCTTTCTCTCATACATAATTTAATGTTAACTTGACAATAGCTAGGTCGGAATATATAGATGTATATTTTTTATTTATGAAACTTTCTATTGAAGTTAGCATAATATTGTCTGTTTAGTAACTCATGTAGATTGTATACCGGTTATGGCTTATGTTTTGGCATGATGTCGTAATGGTGACATTAAAATTGTATGCTTTTTACCCCGAGTGTGTTTTATTTCTATTTGTCCTTATTTGCATGCATATTAGTTTATACAAGTTTGAACTGCGGAATGCGGATGGTTGCAGAATTCACTCATTCATGTCTTTTTAAAGGTAATTCAATAAATATTTATTTTTCTATTTACAACTGTTCAGCTTAAATTCAAATATTGAATCAAAACATTATACTTACATAATTTAGCTGAACAAGTGTAACAACCAACTTACCATTAAATTAGTTGTTGTGAAGCCTTATCGTAACTTATCATAAAGCTTAGTGTCTCGATGTTGTGTTAACGAAACTAATGATTGCCAGGAGGAGGAGGAATGTTCGACGGAAGAGAGCGAGGACGAGGAGCCGGCGCCGCGGAGACGAGGCAAGAAGCCGGCCAAGGGCGGCCAGCACGAGAACCCCGCCGAGTGCAAGCATCAGTAGCATCTAACACTTACTACATAAGGTCAAATTTGCACTGGTACTGGCTTAACCGTGTCGTTGAAGCATGGCATGTTATGGACCTGCAAAATTTGCCACTAATTTCACGGGTGATTCATAATTCGACTCTATTTTGGACTATAGATTCGGTTTCTGAAACATTCGTCGAAATCGCGAGGTATAAATTAATGGTAACCGATATAGAGTAAGTCGTTGGAAGTTTTCTACATTGTTCGCATTGTTGCAGTATTGTTAATTTGATTAGGACTGAGATTATCAAATACAGAATCTTGATTGTAATATATATAACTATTGTTGAAACTGAACTGCCCTGTCGAGATCTAGTTTTGGTACCAGTAGAAGCAAATTAGAACAATTGGAGTAAATCTCAACAATAAGTGATACAGTTAGTACATGTTACAATATAGCGTTTTTGTTCCATATTCTCTATTACGCTTTTGGTATCCCTTCGCCCAGTGTTGTATATCGCATAGGATTAAATCTCACATTCCTGAAGAGGTTTAGATATCTTTAGCCATGTTAAGCTGTCCGCCTTTCGTATATTTTTGTGTCCAAAACGGAGGTAATGTTATATTTGTATATAAAACGGTGCTGAAGCCATGATAGCAGTGATAGTCGCCCGACTCCCATGTGATGTAGTTACGTTGCTTGAACTATGTTGACACATAATTATTAAACGGTCTACAAGACGGTATTGTTTAAACCTCTCAATAGAAAACCAGACACAATAGGAACATATATTGTTTGCGAAAACCGGTGTTCGCTTGACCCTCAAGGGGTTAAACATTTATATAATTTTTTCTAAGGTACAATGCACCACAATATTGTTTTAGTTATAAATTCACAATGTTATTAAAATTGTATAGAAACCTATACGAGTTTAATGTTTGCGCAAGCATTTGTTTTTACATGAATTGTATTTTGAATTACTATTTATTTAACAAATTATAAATGTAGCAATCAATAGTAAAATATTAGGTCTGTGATTGCATGAGCCGTCGGACGCCAGTGTCTCAATAATTGCATTGTATTAGTGTTAAAGATGCATTGCGTACACCAGCTATAAGGTAATTTGTACACATAACATTTTTTAAAATAAATTTAATAAGTAAAGATTTGTTTGATTTGAAAAAAAATCACAATCCTTATATAACAATACCAATTTACTAGTCAGCGTCATGCAGATAGTGACACTCCAGAGTGTTCAATTTAGACCCTACCAAAAAGGAAACTTATTTATTTAAAAAAAACGGGTTTATTTTTATTAAATCTGTAACGCTGACTGTACCTAACTATGCTATGCAGATTTTTTCTTGTGGCAGCAAGTTGCAACACTATTAATATTGTCGACTAGTGTTTGTCACCAACTATCGATAGAATTAACTTATGTTAAAAAATAACATGCTATCGATAGGACTAGCGATAGTTATAGATAGTTGTTAGGATCACCGTCGATAGTATTGATATTCAAAGCCATGACAGTATTGTCACCAAATAAGGCGATTCTCACACTGAGCCATACGACGGAGTGTTGTGCGACTCAATGAGCGCGCGTGGACGGGTTTTTGCGTTTTTCTATACAAAAAGATACTTTCAGCAGCATTCAAGTCACCAAGAACGACAAAACGGTACTATCGATAGTATGAATAAGATATTATCGTCTTACAGTCGGTAGGTAATCCTCTCTGAGTCACCTATTGATAAAAAATCTATAGTCCACTACCGATCGGCAACACTATTGTATCAATGAGAGCCATGTAAAAATTCTGGAAAGTAGAAGCCTATTTTTTAGGGAACCCAGGAATCTATTTTGTATGACTTAGTTCATAAAATATTAGGTCCTTACCTATGAAATTGGTGTTTTGTATGGAGATTTTGGGGAATTCTGCATTATCATTTTTTCAGTTTTCTTCACTATGACAAATCCAAAGATAATATAATATTTGGCATCTATCATTAGACAAGCTTTAGTAGGTAATATGTGTAATATCACACTGCATAAAAATTATTTATCGTTTTTAAGTGAATGCAAATAATATGATGTATTCGGGAGGTATTTAAAAAGAGTTGTCTCCGTGTCCAATTTTAACAAAATTAAACTTACAACAAATTATCGAAACAAAAGAGCTCAAAAATATAGTCTATTTTTAGACGAGATAATTATTTTCTCCAACGATTGTCGTTCTTACGGCAGACATGTCCGGCCCACTGCCACTTAAGCGCGCTCATCCTATGAGCTATGTCGATGACTTTGGTCTTATGCCGAATGTGCTCATTTCTAATGTGATCTCTTAATAAGATACCGAGCATAGCCCTCTCCATGGCGCGTTGAGCGACTTTAAACTTGTGGACCAATTTTTTGGTGTGTCCATGTTTCCGCAGCGTAGGTCATTACTGGTAGGACGCACTGATGATGCAAAGACATGACGAAGCTTCCCAAACGCCGGCCAGCCCAACTGAATCCTCCTATCGGCTTTGTCGAAATTGTTTCTACCTAGCTGAATAATTTGCCCCAGGTAGACATACTCTTGAACAACTTCGAGGGCCGAATCTCCAACAACAACAAGAGATCTGTGTAGCTTAGCTCTAAAACGACAAAAATAGTGAAAAAAATTACTAATTTTTGGAGCCGAATACATAATAATATGGCGAGGCCAGTGTTGCCGAAATATCGATACTTGTTACTCGGAAATTATTTTTAATATCGATAGCACCGATATCTTAGGTTTGTATGGTATATAGGTACTGAAATACTAACGATAGTATTGAACTTTAATCTCGAAATTATTATCGGCTATGTCTATTGTTGAAATAACAAAGCCTTTTTCCCCAAAGGGGTGGGAAGTGGTGTTAATCAGCCACATTTCGCCAGATACTTATGTTAGGTATTGATTGCACAATAACACATTCTTAGCGAAATAGTGTTTTATTATCCGAATACTAGGTTGGGTAACATGTGCCCAGCTGTGGGATGTAATAGGTTACTGAGAAGATTTTGAATACCTACCTACATATGTTTTACGCAGAGCTTACCGCTCGCTATCGGCAAAATGGCGAAATAAAATGTTTCCTTTAATATCTCGGCAACTGATAAACCCCACACGCTTAAAATACACTGTTTAGAAAAACATGAAGACTTGACAATAAAGAAATATGCAACATTCCCTATGGCGGTACCTGGGATGGTGACCAATTTTTTTTCATTGTAGGAAGGCCTGTACCCATCAGGAGTAAGGATATATACGTACTGACAATATTTTACATGCTTATATTAATTTTTAGGCCTAACCTACCGCTCGGCATCGACAAAATGGGGAAATCGCATGAAAACATGTTTCTTTAAATATCTCTAAAACTATGCGTCCGACCACACCCTTCAACAAACCCCACATGCTAATACATATATATATTGGAGATGATTTATATTTTGACGACTGTGGTCAAGTGGTCTGTTCGCCGGTTTCAAGGTCGCCATCTCGAGAGGTTCTGGGTTTGATCCCCGGTGGGGGTAGATGTTTGTGTGATAACAACTACAATTTCAATTTGGTGTGTTTATTAAGTGTTTTGCAATTACACGCTAGAACCAATTTATTTTCAATTTATGATCAGGTAGAATAATGAAGAATAAACAAAACGTGCATATGATAATATATTTATTCAACTCTCAATGATGTAACAATAGGTATCACGATTTGTCTTTTAATAACAGCGTCAGATCTGGGGTCTACAAAATACACATTTCGTGAAAACAAGATCTAAACATACTATATTGTGATCTACTTTGTGACAAAAAACATGATAAATTAAATAAATATTAGTGTATGTAGCCAAAAATAAAGGTATTGTATTGCATACGTAACGTTTACTCCAATGGTATTTAGGAAAATTTTAAAAATATCATTTCACAGAAAATGAATCGGAGAGTGTTCCTCTAAAAAAAGTACACGGACGGGCGGGAAAATTTAGTAAACAGATCTTTTAAATTCAAAAATTGCCACAAAGTAAATCCAGTTGGTAAACCACCAAAAAATAAAACCTCTACTCGTCTATGGCTTGTCAAAATCTACAATTTTGTACTAACTATATCTGTATTAAATTAAGTACACTTAACTTATAGTATTGCATGGTTGACACAGCTGATTTATTTATTATTCTACTATTTCATAAATTATTCTTCTAGCGTCAGACACTATGTAGTAACTAAGTACTGAAATAAATTCGCTAATTCTTGGGCTCAATGTTCATAATCATCTGTTAAACAAATCGTTGCAAAATAACCTTTGAGTTAAAGCCAAAAATACTGTTAACCCTAGGAAAGTGTCCTTACAAAGTTTAGATGATTGTACAGATTAAAAAAATTTAAAAGATATTTTTAGGTAGGTATATTTAAAATTGACATATTTTGAATAATTTAAGTCAAAAATTTATACTAGGTATAGATTTCAAATACATATTAACCGTGTTATTCATAAAAAATAAAGTCTTAATAAACCTTATTTTGCTACAGAGTGTTTTGTTTTCTTCTTTCAAACACAAATCTAAATTAGAAAGAAAGTGACAAATCACTTTTTAACTAAAAAAAGGTTTATTAAACCTTTAATATTTTTTATGAATAACACGGTAAGGATTGATTTTTTACAAGATTTTAACCATTTTCCCTTTATGGTTGTTTTTCAAAACACTTGGAAGTTTTCCATACTATATTAGGCCGCGGGGCATTCGAGACTAATTTCATACTATAAGATTTTGTCAACGAGAACGCAACCTTACAATTAAGACAGTATTCTGAAAGCTGAACACACATATAGTACGTCTCAATCCAAGTTGCCAAAAAGGTAAACAAAAAAGCCGACTTACCGAATTTGTTATTCAATAATCACACTTTTTACATGGACATTGGCACGTAAATATAATTAACAGTAACAATTGTTGTCCGTTTCAATTGATTTCAATTACCTACAGTAATCACAAAACATTTTAGAGATGACATATTACCTTTGTTTTGTTTACCTTTTTGGCTACTTGCATTGAGACGTACTATACTTCAATACAGTAAAGTCGTGTTTCATTATTCTTACCATAGACTGGGAATAGCCAACTTAACATTGGTCGTTAAACACTATTTTTAGTTTAAATAATTAAAACAAAGGGACTTATACATATCAAATGAAATGTGTTACACCTCTGCCTACCCCTTAGGGGTGACTGCGTGTTATTAAAAATAACAGTGGTTGCTTAGCCAATCTAAGATTTGCCTAGAATATTAAAAACAACGTAGATTCGCGGCCTGTGAATTCGAGGCGTTTTAATTTTATAAATTAATTTTTAGTACTGTCAATGAAATCTACTAATGAATAATAGTGAAAGCCCATAGAAATAGACCTACCTACTGTCGACAATTGTATTAGTCTGGTTATACTAATTATGGAACAAACTCAAAGGATTCTAACTTTTATTCACTTAGAAATTGTTACTTATTTTCAGTATCGCAGTTAAAAAAATTCAATTCAGCTCAGGTATATTTTTTCTGATTATGAGTTTGGCCACACAAGAGGCACATTTCAGATGATTTGAATCAACATCACATTTACTAAATAGAATTATTGTTATAAAGTTTGAGCCAGCGTGGTGTTCAGTCTGAATATATTAGCACCAAATTGACTTAAATTAAACTACATATAGCTAAGGGACGAATATCGCTATCATACTACGCACAAACAGGGAATGATGCGATATAATTATTTTGTTAATAAATTATATAGCAATTAGTAAATTACTCTAGCAAAGACTTATTACTTTTGACAAAGCGAGAAATCTCACATCACCCATACATTCTCTGTACAAAATAAATTTTATTATTATTTCAGCATGTAAAGACAACTGGTATGTATTTTAAGGACAATTTTATGGAAATAAGTGATTTTCTTAAATTTACAATAACCAATAGTTTGAGCAGAACAACCATAGATATACGAAACACAACCAGCAATTTCTTTGCTCCCAACCATGTAAGCAAATGTATGATACCAAGAACTTCATTAGATAATTATGTAAAATTCAAAAAGGGAATCTAAGCTGAATAATAATTGGATACATATTTGATTAACATACATTTTAATTTTGTCTGTTGTGAAACAAAATTTATAGGTTGAGAGTAGCTTTAAGTCACAAAGTAAGACACAATAAAAAGGCTTTTGTTAACCACACAGTCAACAAGACGCCGTCAAACATACTTTATCTTTACACTTCAAACACAAAAACATTAAAAAACGATATTTACAATAAAAGTAAAATTATAAAATCTGCTTTTTACATGTCGAGTTTTTATTGACAATAATAAATTTAAAGAATCTCTTTTTAAGCTAAACATCCGATTTTAAAGCTGAATGACAAAATTTTTAATTTATACAAAAAAAATTGTGGTTTAAAACTCTTATGGAGATAGAAGAATTAAGTGATAATATATAAAGAACATTCCACACGGTATCTTATTAATTAACTAAACGAGGAAGATAAATCAGTCAAAACTGTCTTCAAAAAGTGAAATTAAGTTTCATATTCCTAACTATGTAATACACTGCCGTGCAATATGGATGTATTGGTATATTCATTACTGTTAGGGCCTGTTTCACAATTGATAAGTAAAGTCATGAAAGTTATATGACAAATAATTTACTTCTTGATTATATCCTTCCATTAGCGTGCTGTACGTTTCACAGATAATGTGGCGATTAGCCTTACCTACTCAGAGATTGTGAAACGCAAGATGGGTATGTTACTTAGCAGTTATGTTCGAAGTAGCTTAATAAGAACTTTAAACGACTGTGAAACAGGCCCTTCAACACTTTAAAAATTAAAATAAAGAATAAAAATTAAGTAGGCAAACATTAGAATTAAAAGGTATAAAATAAAATAATGTACAGTACTTATGTTACACATTCAGTACAATCACGGGATTTGATGACTCATGTTTGATTTGAATCAAGATCTAAAAGTAGAATAATGAAATATTTTAATAAACTAATAATTCAAATAAAAATTATAAAATAACACGTGGCATAATAAATACATTAAAACTACTTTCTAAAGAAATAACAAACCTTATTCATTTCTTTTTATTTTTAAGAAAAGATTTTATACACACAAATTGTAACTATAATTACATAATATAAACCATGATACGAGCGAGCTAACAGAGAAGTATTTAAAGTCACTTTATCTGTATAGTACTTTTATTACATTTGAATTGATGAGTGCAGAAATAGTATAATTGTAACTCTATATAACTTGGTATTGAAACCATAGATTTACAAGATACACAAAAGAGGTTTAGAGACATGGCAAAAAAATAATGTCAAATTTCGTCTCGTAGAACAAACGGGGACGCTATGACCTCGTACTTCTCGCGAAAACACTACTGTCATTCATTCGCTATCTCTTTTTCTCTGCGGCGGTTTGTACTTGATTAGGATTTCTCGCTCCCACGCTATAATGTGTCTTTTTAGCGTAGCGAAAAATTCCTAAATCTATGATTGAAACACCCGTGTGAGGTGATGTAATAAAAAAACTAGCCCAAGCTCGTTTTTAAACACTCGCGTTAAATGTGTCAGTGACATAATAAATTTAAATAGGAAGTAATTATACTCTTTTTTTACAAATGAGGGTCGAATTTCGTCACTGTTTCAAACGCGTGACATAAGGCCCAAAGAAGTCGCTTTAGCGGCTCTAGAATTATTCCTATTGCAAAAACAATTGCTCCTTTCTCACTCTCAACATGATACAAATTAGGACAATTGATAATATTGCCAAAATTTACAATGTTGTCAACATTATACAATGCTGTCAATATTATACAACGTTGACAATATTATACAACGTTGACAATATTATACAACGCTGACAATATTGTCAATTCCATAGGCCGCATATCACAAGTAATTCCAATGGTTGAATCACAGACAATCTATACATTCAGCTATGACCTGTGGCCTCCAACTGACCTTGGCACGTAGTCCCTGTTGCTGTGTGGAGTAAGGCCAGCGTCACGCGGGCGTCTTGGCTTTCTTGCCGAAGGGCAGTTGTATGCGTCGCTTCCGAGGCTTGGGCACGCTCTCGTCCTCCATAAGAGAGGAGTCCGTCGACTCTTCTTCAGGGGGAGTGTTGCTTGACGGCGTTGGCGTGTCAGAGTGGATATCTGGGAATTTATACATAAATATTATAAATGCGAAAGTAAATCTGACTGTCTCGCTTCACGTCAAAACTACTGAACCAATTTAACCTAAATTTGTTACTCTGATAGTCTAGAGCCTGAGAAAGGACATAGGCTACCTTTTACCCTGATATTCCGAAGGCTATATGCTACATACCATCTCAAAGTAACTATTCTACTTCGATATACATATTAGGGAAAAATCAATACATATATGTGAAATTAAATGGGGATTTAAGCCGCTGAATCCAGGCATATCAACTATTACACACCTTTAGGGAGTCATGGATACTCTTGGTTACACTTAGATTCCCTAACTATATCATTAGTTCAATTATTAACGCAACAATCGGACGTTTGAAGTAATTTTTTACCAATACACAGAAAAACATTGTTGTCACGCTCTCCAAAAACAACGACTAATAATAATTCAGTAGGCAATGTCCGTGATTTAGTTCTCTGTCGAATCACATTATTTACAATACGAGTATCTTTTGAAGGAGCGAGCTGAGCAGTTTTTGGTATCGAAAACAAAGCTACCTTCGCCATGATCGGTCTCTTGAACGCAATACCGATCGATCGGCATTGAGATTGTGATGTCTCTTACTCTTCTGTGGGACACTAGGGCCATAAAGTTCAAATTATGCGGATATTGAGTGACATAAAATGACATTGAGCTTAGCTGAAATTGGTACTCTCGTACCGTCTCTCTAGTCTCCGCATTTTGAGATATTGGATTGTGTTATTGCTGAGTTTTAATTGAGATTGCGTTCGAGAGTAGGCTAGCAGGTATGATCAGGATCAGCGAAAGTAGCCGGATGGGTGACCAAAACTTTGTGATCTTGAACTCCTCCATGCTTCGGAAGGCACGTTAAGTCCCGGTCGTCTCTACCCACCAACCCGCTAGGACTAGCGTGGTAGTGTTACGGCCTATACTGCTCATGTGTTGCTCCATGAGGAAGCCCAGCAGTAAGACGTATATAGGCCGAGGCCGAAATCCCTCAGAGCACTTCGACCTACGAAATACGAGTATATAGGGGGAATTGTTACCTTCAGCGAGCGTCTTCTGCTTAGTAAAGGGATGCCTCGGCGGCGGCCTAGGGTCATCCAAGCCCACGACGTCAGAGCTGCGCGAGCGCACGATGTGTCCCGACGACAGCGGGCGCCGCGGCGGCGGCAGCGGCGCCCCCCGCGCGGACGCCCGCAGCGTCGGCTGCGACTGCGTGTGAGGCGCTCGGGATAGGTCTTCGCCTGTCCAGTTCACGCTATAGACAAACACGCATGGGTGTGCTTTGAGTAAGTTGAGGTTTTGCCATTGTAAATAAGACAAAATATTCTGCCTTTCTACCTGATATAATTGTAGAGTAGTGGAATGGAAACACCGAGATAGTTAAATAGGAATATAATAATAAAGTATATGAACAGCACAAACGTAATTTTTTCATGAAGTGACACCACCGTTATTTGAATCACAAGGTCAACAATAAATGTCTAAACTACCTGATACTTATTATACAGCTAGTATCAATAATAATATTCACTATTTTCGCCACTAGGAACCAAAACACCAGACTTCATCCAAATTCACAGAACAAATATTCATAATAAGTAGAGATGCGCCGGTTATTCGTTTTGTATTCCGTATTCGGTATCATTTCACTATTTGTATTCGGCCGAATTATTCGGTTTCTGTGCAGAACATAATCGGTTGTATTTACTTAGCTAGATGACCGGGTATAGAACAAAAAGACATAACTTGTTACTCAAGTCAACATAATGATTTCCTAGGCTATTGGTAGTTCAGTATAGTCAACTTATATTTTAACATCGCCTGTAGTGACACAAAACGTACATGTTGTCTGAGTTGTTTCCGTGGCTAAGGAAAGTAATTGTAAACCGAATAATTCGGCCGAATATCCAGTTCGGTAAAGGTTAAACCGAATGATATTAGGTTATTCGGTGCATCTCTAATAATAAGTAAAATTTTTTTACCAAAAATAAAAAGAAACAATAAACTAAAAAGTGCACCACGATAGCGAACCTAATCAATAGTTTACTTACAAAACGGACTCTGTGCGTAATCTCGGTAAACATCTCAGGGTTTCTCAAGGGAAATCAGATATTCTCTCTGATCTGAGATGACTTTAATTTTGTTAAAGCGGATGGATGAACAAAAATTGCATGTAGCTGAAATGCGAATGTTGAGGTGGATGTGTGGAGTGACGTAAATGGTTAGAGTGAGGACTGAATACATTTTTTTTTACATATGACAGGTAAGCTCTTGGCCTTCATCTCACCTGATGGTATGTGACGATAAGGCCGAAGGTGGAAGCGAGCTTCACCTGTAATCCTCAACAACTGAGGAACTGGCTATCTTACGTCTGATTGCCGGAACACAACAATGCTTATAACATTCTTATTATGGCGACAGATTTAAGTAAGACGGTGGTAGCTAGCCAGGCGGGCTCAGAAGCCCTACCACCAACCAAACCGAATCGAACCCGGACCTCCCGATCAGCACCCGGTAGTTTGAACCATTAGACCAGAGAAAATTATTAGGGTATTATCAGGGGAATACATTAGGGGAAGTCTGAAAGTTGCCCCGATCGCTGATAAACTGAGGGAAAAACGACTTTTTTGGTATAGACATGTAATGAGGAAGGAGAATAATCACGTCACCAGGAAAGTTATGGACTTGAAAGTGGATGGGCGTGTGGGGAGAGGAAGACCAATGAAAAGATGGATGGATTGTGTGAATGATGATATGATGAGGATGGGAGTGAGTGTTGACTTGACGAGTAATAGAAGAGAGTGGAAGAAGAAGACATGTTGCGCCGACCCCAAATAGAATTGGCAACAGGGCAGGAAAAAGAGAGAGAGAGAGACCCATCGAGGCTTATTGCCCAGATGATCAAAAATTCTCAGCAACGCTTCTCATATGAGTCGATGTGTGGGTGTTGATAACTTACTTATCCCCTCCCAGCAAGAAGTGCACCTGGTCCCGGCGCCGGTCGTCGACGGGACTCTTGCGCACGTCGTTCACAGAGCTCTTGATCTTCAGCTCGTCTGAGGATAACTTCTTGTCGTTTTTATCCATTGTCCGCCTCTCGCAGGCCTCTAGGGCTAATCGCTCTTCTAATTGTAACCTTAAACAATGAAAAAATAAAGTTGAGGTTTCGACAAACAGTTAAATTATAAGCTACATCTTGATTGAAGAAAATAGCTCGCACAGAGAGAATGAAAGCGAAAGATCGGTAAAACAGAACATTGACCTCCTTGGCTTAATAGCGCACGCGGAGAAAATAGATCATGAACATCAGCTTTCAGTTGAAACCGTTACTCCCTAGGGACGAAAAGTACTACTTCACAGGGCTGTATAATTTGTTATATTATTATATTTACCTAGCTTCAGCAAGTCTCAGGTCTAGAGGATAGTGTGGAGCTTCTGCTTCGCTGCCTGACGAATCTTCCCGCCAACCGAAGTTATCTGCCACTATAAACATTATACACTATTTTAATAAGGTTGTTTTTTCTATATCTACTTTATTTATACGATACCATGATCGTTAAATTAGTGAAATTTTGAATTTTTTATGTTTCTTTACATTACATTTTAACATAGTTACACATAGTTTTTAAGAAAATAAACTACTATAATATTCCTGATAATATCTTTGAAACATAATGTCTATTTAAGATTTATATCAAGTCGTTTCTCTTAACTTACTTTATATTACAAATATCTTTATTAAAAAATCATATAAAATAATTTTTTTTTGATACATTTATTAGTAATTTATGTTATATCTCAGCCTATTGAGAATTTGATATTGTCGTTTTAGCTATAACTTCCATCTACCGCAGTAAAAGCATGTATGAAATAATAATAGGTTATAATCGAGCAGTATATTGTAACTATACTAGTATATAAGCAATCACTAATGTTAGGGATTACTACAAAAAGCATTTAAACATAAGGTTTCTTACCTTGAGCGGTTGAGCAACAGTGTTGCTAGTATTAAACACTGAAAGCAAATCTAGTCTATGGAAAATAAACTTGCAACACTGAGGGGAGAGGGGTGATGGCAAAATAAAACAAAATCACAATCGTAAAAAGCTTTCAAACGTGCATGTTTCAAATATGAATTTAAATGTATATTATAATCATATATCTACATTTCAGAAAAGCATATACGACATAAATTTAAAAAATAACATAAAATAAAAAGGTATTTATCAAATCTGTAGATAAAATAAATTAAAACTATTATTTGTGTAATATTAGTATGTAGGTATTAGCTTTTCCGAAAAAAACAATTGCATAGCCTGTGTTAAAATAACTGTTAAAATGCCTAATATAAGATTCTTTTCGAGAGAGATCAATGGTAAATTCGAAGTGTTCTCCAAAATGCGACTAATATTACACAATAAGATTATCGTCTTCAGCCTATAATATACATCCCACTGCTAGGCACAGGCCTTCCTCATGGAGAAACAAATGAGCAGTTTGGACAGTAGCACTACTACGATGGTTATAATAATAATATTTTTGTAAATATATTATTATTACTTTTTTTTTTAAATATTAATATAATAGTTTTGTAAAAACTAGTACCTAAGTATTTTTACGAACTGCGCGCGAATATACGTCTCGCACGCTGAGGCATATAAATATTATATTAGGTCCTTACCTATGAAATTGGTGTTTTGTATGGAGATTTTGGGGAATTCTGCATTTTCCATACTAAAATTTTTTCAGTTTTCTTAACAACGACAAATCCAATTTGGCATCTATCATTAGACAAGCTTTAGTAATATGTGTAATATCACACTGCATAAAAATTATTTATCGTTTTTAAGTGAATGCAAATAATATGATGTATTCGGGAGGCACTTAAAAAGAGTTGTCTCCGTGTCCAATTTTAGCGATAGCGATAACTGGTCTGATTCTTGTAACTAAGATTAATTCAATTCTAAATACTTAAACATGATGATAAAAGGGAAGGTTCCATATTTTTAACTAAATACTGTCTATTCATGCACAAGGATTAAAGCCCACACCGAAAGAAAAATATATACAAAACTGAATCTTTGCCGTTTATTATTTCATACATGCTTTTTGTTAACCAAAATACCTTTCTCTGATTGGCTTGGAAGGTTGGTAAAAGAATTTCAACCAATCAGAAGTAGATATTATTTCGAAATTCAAAGTTATTTGAGTCGACCTACCGATAAATTTCCGATTGGAGTGTAGAGAAAATCAGAACACACAGAGGTGCAAAAATCTCGTCCATTGTTTACCAAAATTTCAAATGTTCTAAGGAAAGCCTTTGACTCAAAGTCTGAAAGCTTCCTATCGATTGTGATATAAAATAAGTTTTTCAAAACATTTATTATATTAAAAAGAAACAGAAATACATATTGGAACGTCCTTAAAGTCTAGAGTAATAAATATTAATGAACTAAATTAGTAGCATTCTGTATAAATCTTATTTATACTTAAATACAGATCTTTTTCAGGAACCGCGAGAGCGCGTAATAACAAGAAAAATCAACTATGCTCCAAAAGTTGTAAGCAAACGTTAATTAAAAGCCGTTATATAATAGGCCAATTATTGGGTCGAAGCCAATAAATATAATAAAAATAAAAACTATCAAAATCTAAAGGATACTGACACATAATAATAAAAATATTTTGGTATAGCACTACGAAAACAAAAAACAAGAAGGTAAAATAAAAAATAAGCTTAGTGAGATACAAAACGAAATGTTAATACAGATATTAATAACGATCAAAATTACTGTCTAATTTTGTCTAGATTCCTGTATATTTTATTAGAGTTAATTGGAAATTTAAGTACAAAAATTTAAGATTAGCAAGGAATATATATTTGAGCACTTTCGTATTTAGTTGATAAGATATTTTTTATTTAGGAACTAATGTTAAATTTATTTGGATAAATGTAACTTTTAAAAATAACTTTTAATCTTTCACGACAGCAGAATAAAACATTTGACTATTACTTTGCGCTGCCATTTGTTATTTGTAGGATTTTTTATGATATTTAGTGAAAAAATTTACAAATATTATATAAGGTATATATGACTTGGCTCAGCTGGTCGAATATGTTTCAAAGTATAAAATGAGATGATTTAAGAGTTAATTAAGAAAATTATTCATATTTAAGGGTGTAAATATACCAAAATATAGTCTAACAGTTAAAAAAAAAGAGTATGATCGCTATATTATAGTTAAATTGGTAACTTAGATATTTTTAACATTATCTTAAATGCACGTCAAAATAATTTATATTTCACCATTTTGCTATGGCACTGTTTGGCAAAATTTTACTTATGTTGTAGGGTTCAGCTCATTAGAATTTTAAGATACCACAAAACTATCTTTAATATTAAAAGATTTAGACCATAATTTTTCTATGTTTTAACTGTGAGCATCACGGTATATCTAATAATTTGTTATTTTAATGGTGAATCCACCCTATAGTCCACTCTACTTCATCGATCGAATATTTTATTTTGACTATAAAGTATATTTCCTGTATTTCTTCTATAAAAGATTAAAATTACAAAACATTAAACCGATTTTGTTATTTTTAGGTTTTATACTATCCAATCTTAATTTTAAACTTATATTTTAATTTATATAAATTTAATAACCCTTTTTTATAATAAGCTCTAATAATAGTCTATTTTTATAACTTTATTAAATTCTTAATATCTGAAAAATTTTAGTTTCAATTTCCAATACTTTAAGGCAATGTATTTCTATAACTAAAGAGATATATTTTACAATATGATATAAAGAATAGTTATTATTACTATTTACACATTTGTCTTGATAATACTGCACTCTTACACTATAATAGGAAAAAATATTGGCGACCATGACTTAAAATGATTTAAACTCTACATGAGAGAGAATATCAGGTTTTATTATAAATGAGAGCTATACAATCACTAATAATATAGAATTGTGCGAGTACTGATATAATCAAATTATCAGAATTCTCTGCTACCAAAATACAAGCATTTGTATTTTAACCCATATAATGATCAACGTACGAAAAATGATCTAGAATTTTAAATTTATTGAAGAAATAACCTCTTCTGTTTGTGCGTTAATTAATTTTCATACCTGAAGTCTTGGCACATATAATGGTAATCTGATAACATATAGCACACATTGTGTGTAAGATTGTGGTCATTGACCATATTCTTAATACTTAAATATAAAGTCTAATTCGGAAGATATTATTATTGCCTTAACAATATAATTTTTTTTTTTAATTCGTTAGTTTCTACCCCTCAAACGTAGTCGGTACATTTTTTTAAATAAATTTCTTAATTTTAACGAAGTCGCCAATATTTATGCCAAAACCAATAGTAAATTTTTCCGTGTTTTAACGCCACTATTCTATCCCCAGTTTTACAATAATTCTCACTAAACAGTATTATCCAACAAAATTCGAAAACCACTTCTGACTAAGTAAGTATTCGTAGCGTAACGACAACGAAACGAGATAAAGAATACAAACACACTAAAGCCCGTATACAGAATAAAACTCGAGGGTAGATCTGTTTAAGCACAGCTAGAAAGAGACGGCGTTATATGGGGGTGAATAGCGCCATTTCTTTCTAACGATTAACGCATGAGTTTTATTTTATAACAAGGGCCTAAGTAGCTTAAAAAATTTACTTCATTTAAGCATTTACGGCTTATTGACTTCATTAAGCTCTCAAAAATTCGTGTGACTTCGAAGTTTCGATCGAAATCTGCAAAGGAACGGAATAGTCTTAACTTGCTCACATAATGTTGACAACTGCAACATACACATTTCCTGCCCCCCTCACCCTTCCTGTTCCTGCAGATATCGGAAAAGAACTAGTTACGGCATCTCTATACCTGTAGGTATCATTTTGTTACAATACTAGCTGTTGCCCGCGACTTCGTCCGCGGTTGCTGGTTTTTTAACTATCCCATGGGTACCCTTTAATTTTCGAGAGTAAAAAGTATCTAAGATTGTTGAACAGGGATATACGGTATTACCATGCAAAATCAAGTCCGTGATCCGAACAATTGAGAATAAAGAGTTTGTACATCGAATTATGCAATAAGGCGATACCCACACTGATCCGCACGACAGGACCGTTGTGAGTGGATGCGTGTTCTAAACTTGTATGACAGTATCTCCTTGTGTAGGTATAGAAAAACCGCACAGTACAACACACTGGAAACGCACCAACGCACGTAGATGCGTTTCACGCGCCTACATGCGGCGAAACAACGCACTTACCTGCGTGAGTGCGGCTGACGCAAGGTATGGCACGCCGAGCCGTGTATGATTTTCGACAGTTCTTGTTAACCGGTTAATTTTTAAACCTAAATCACCGCAAGTATGTATAGAACGTTTTATTACGGTTTGACTCTACCATAACCTTAAAATACCGGTTTATTTTAATATTTAGTGGTTCCGTGTTGAAAAATCGGTTCATAGAGGTTTAATTCGATCTTTTCTTTGAATCTGTCGGTTTTAAATTCATTAGTCAAGCTCAGGACAAGAGAAAAGAAGTATAATGTCGGCATTTTAAGCTTAAACCGGTTTATTTAGGTTTCTTGAAACACTCTTATCTTAAATTCACTCAGCGTGAAACCCTTAATAAAAAACAATAAAAACCTCTATTATGCGGTATTTTTGAAACTTGTTTCAAGCACTGATTTTCGAACTGCTTGTATGAAATGACAGCCATCGAAACGCATCTTCGCGCGTAGGTGCGTTACGCATCACGCACGACGCTACGTCGGGCGGCTCAGTGTGTGACTCGCCTAACATCTGTCTTTGACTAACGCCATTATTGCGTACAATTGATAAGGATAGATTATAATTCGCTCAGTATCGAAATGTAACCATTTGAGGGCCACGCGAATGCCGGCGTTCGCGTAGTCACATATTTCTATTTTATCTGGTTCTGTAGCCATTGAGAGGTTAACTCAGTAACGGTTCCTTACGAATTTTATCTCATCTCGTTGGCTTTATTTTACACTCCATTACACATAAGATGAGTTCGGTGTGAGCTGGGCAGACATAGTTTCAGGTAAGTTAAAAAGAGACAAACATACGTACATAAGGTCACGCCTTTCTGCCATAGGCGTAGGCAGATATGACCATAGAAGTGCCCTTGCACATCAGCAGACCTGCTCGGAGAGGACAGCTTTTTTGTCACGTTTAAAACAGTTTATTTTACCTTATTGCAATAACTCAAAGCTCTATTTTAAACGTAATAAAAAATGCTCTCCAGTCGTCCTTTTTGCTGAGCAACACGGTACACGACGACACTTTTGTGGCTACTTGCTACGATTTGTTTATTGTAATAATAAGTCACAATAAACATTAATTACCAAAATATAGGCAATGTCGACTGCGATGTGTAGTCAATATACTAAAACGACTCCATTTATAAACAACTAGTTGTTGCCCGCGGCTTCGCGGTTACTAGTTTTTATTCTATCCCACGGGAACCCTTTAATTTTCCGGAAGAAAAAGTATCTAAGATTTTGACCAGGAATATAAGGTAAATTTAAATAAAATCTTTTTTGGTATTGGCTCTACAGTTTTAGTATATGTATAGATAAATAAATTTAGCTATCGAATATTGATAAGTAACATTCGGGAACGTTGATCAACAAGATCAACAAATAGTAACTGCGGTGTGGATACGCGGTAAATTACTTAAGTATTCAAAATTTATATGAATCTGACAGCTGTCACGGAGCTCATCATAAGTGGAGGAGTATAGTTATAGTAAAGTATTGATCTATTATTCGACGTGTTCATGGGATACGGATGCGTCGTTACCTGAGCCACAGATGGAGGCGTCGTCGCCGAGGCTCAGGTCGTCTTGCGAGCTGCTCATGCGCACTGTAATATGATAAGGTTTATATAAATACCTTGTTTAAATCATTCAATATGAGGGAGATGTGAGCGTTCTTTGATTTTCCATATAAAACGTGAAAAGGAAAAAAATGTTTCAAAATACACTGGATTATGAGTTTAAAGAATTTCAATAAATTTCACCAACAGCATTTGAAGCCATCGCAATGTTGGTTAGTGTGGTATCATGTTTCAAATAACATACAGGATCAACGACTTTAACCAAAGACCGGCTCTGAGAGGAGAGCCTTTTTTATTACGTTTAAAATAGAGCTTTAAATTATTACAATAAGGTTTATTTTTACGATTCACTTTTTCTGTTTTTGGGAATGTTGAAATAAAAGTGAAACGTAAAAATAAACCTCATTACTATTAAAACTCTTGATAAAGGACGCTAAACGTGTCCTCCGAAACACAGTGAAATTTGATACTACAATTTGGTAATCTATCCAGGATTTAACATTAGAGAAAATTGTTTCGTTTTCAAAATCAAGACTAAATTACCGGGTAGAATAATAGAGGACAAAGCAGTGCCTTCTTATCCTTAAACTGAACTTATAGCCCATAAGCTGCTTATAACACTTGTGCAATAAAACCTACACACATATAAACATGACTATTATCCCCTAAGTGTTGGTCAGAGACTAGGCAAAAGCAGCGCAAGAACAGTCCATTGCCACAGTCCGCGCTCGCAAGTAGTGACTGCACTCAGCGTGACAGGTGAGCCCGTCGCCGCTATAAGCTATTGGATGTTGGGTAGTTCTAAGTCCATTAGTCGCCTTTTACGACACCCAAGGGAAGAGATAAAAACTAGATGACGGATAAATACACACGCCTCAATATCTGAATTCATTACACAATATCTTTACATTACGTTTGTTAGGTAACGATATTCATAATACATTACTGTGTTTTATTCCCAATATGGTACTAACCTCTTGTACCCGGCCTGCCGTTCATGTTTCTATAGAGCGTGGACTCGAGGAACTGCAACCCGTTATTATTGATAATATTGAAGCCGCACAGCCTCTCGATTTGTTTCCACCTGTGCATTCGCTCCTGGAACATTTCATATCAGTATATTTTAGCCAAGGACCTTAAATAAGGGAAATATTAGGTCCTTACCTATGAAATTGGTGTTTTGTATGGAGATTTTGGGGAATTCTGCATTTTCCATACTAACATTTTATCAGTTTTCTTCACAACGACAAATCCAGAGATAATAATATTTGGCATGTATCTTTAGACAAGCTTTAGTAATATGTGTAATATCACACTTCATAAAAATTATTTATCGTTTTTAAGTGAATGCAAATAAAATGATGTATTCGGGAGGCACTTAAAAAGAGTTGTCTCCGTGACCAATTTTAACACAATTAAACTTACAACAAATTATCAAAACAAATCAAAAGAGCTCAAAAATATAGTCTATTTTTAGACGAGGTAATTATTTTTTAGGAATACTCTGAATCTTAATAGTTAGAGACAAAATACTAAGACAGAATAAAAACACCAATTTCATAGGTAAGGACTCAATATATGGTATACAAAATAACTAGTTAAGCGGGAAAGGGGTTTTAGGGACTGCTTAAATTCTGCTTTTTTCTATGTAACGTCAACCACTTTATCTGAGATGCTATCTAATAACGTCTACACAAAAGTGTGGAGATATTCGTCAAAGCGTGAAAGTAAGTGAAAAATTCAATTCCTGATTATATTCCCAGTAGTATTCCTAACAGATTGGTTAGACAAGGGTGTTAAAAAATTTTGGCTAATGTGTGATAACTTTTTAATGAGTATTAAGTATTCAAATATTAGTCAAGTAATCTAATTTATTTATGATGATGATGTAATGAGACAAAGGTTTGACCATGGACCTCTACCTCGCCTGATGGCAAGTTCAGGTGAGATCTAGAAAGTAGAAGATACGTAAATAGGTATCTACCTCTATCTGAAGACCCATAGATTATAGTCGTCTAAGAACAATGGTTCAGGGAAGGAATTTCACTCCCTGGCAGTACAAATAATAAAAGTAGAAACAAAACGCTTGGTCCATGTGCTAGGAATATATACTGGGGAAGGTATAGGAATGTAATATATATAATATATTCAGCGCGAACACCGGTGCTCGTAAACAATAGGTGTTTCTATTGTTCTCGTCTGTCCATTGAGAGGCTACCAGCTATTTCCGTAGTTCAACTCTATACCCTGTTACTGTACCCTATAAAGTTAAATATACTATATAGAACAAGTATAAATATACTAGCTTTTGTCCGCGACTTTGTCCGCGTAGAATTGTTACTTTTTTTCAAATTGGAATAGTAACCACAATTGGCGGAATTGAAAATTTACTCCTACTCTATTATTAGAAGCAAAGTTCATAGTGGCGTAAAGTCGTCCTTAATTTTTATGGGAGGCGTTATTTCAATTTTTTCACATTCACCCGCATGGCACCCGTTCCCATGGGAATATCGGGGATAAAAGGTAGAATGTGTCCTTTCTCAGGCTTTAGACTACCTGTGTATCAAATTTCGGTTAAATTGCGTTAGTAGTTTTGACGTGAAAGCGAGACAGACAGAGTAACTTTCGCATTTATAATAACCTCCAAAGCCTCCTAAAGGGTTTAAGTATGAAATTGCCGTTTTTTCTCCCTTAGTATTTTGTCTGTAACTATTAACTTAAACTTAAAAAATAATTACCTCCTCTTAAAATAGACCATAATTTTGAGCTCTTTTGATTTGTTTTGATAATTTGTTGTAAGCTTAATTGTGTTGAAATTGGACACGGAAACAACTCTTTTTAAGTGCCTCTCGTATACATCATTTGATTTGCATTCACTTAAAACGATAAATAATTTTTATGAAGAGTGATATTACACATATTGCTAAAGCTTGTCTAATGATACATGCCAACAATTACTATCTCTGGATTTGTCGTTGTGGAGAACTCTTAAAAAATGTTAGTATGGAAAATGCAGACTTCCCCAAAATCTCCATACAAAACGGCAATTTCATACTTTAACCCCTAATATTAGTGTATAAATTCCAAAAATTCCGGGAATGATAATTCAAACACCGAGTGTATTGCAAGGTTGTATACTAACATCTCTTTAGAGTATACATGAATCTACTAAAAAATCATAACACCGCCAACTACAAGTCTATAAAATGAGGACAGCGCCATCTAGCGACAAACGTGAAAACTAAATACACATCGTTTACTACGAACTACACTGAACAATTAGTATGGATTACCTGTAGCTCTTGAGTGACTTCGTTGAGCGCGGTGCGCGCCTCCACGATGGAGCGGTCCACGTCGTCGATGGACTTGCCGTGCGTCGACACGAACGCGCCCACTAGGCTGGACCGCTTCTTGCGCAGCTTCTCACACTGGACAATGGAACAACCACATTAGGTATTAGGTATTATTGCTCTTTATTGCACTTGAAAATACATTAAACTTATGTTACAATACACAGTTCGCAAGGGCGGACTTATCTCTGAAAGAGATGTCTTCCAGTTAACCAATGAATGTTAGTGATACTGCTAACCATTATGAAATTGGTGTTTTTATTCTGTCTTAGCAATTTGTCCGTAACTATTAAGTTTCAGAACATTCTTATAGAATAATTGCCTCTTCTAAAAAGAGACCATATATTTGAGCTCGTATTATTTAATTTGATAATCTTTTGTAAGTTTAATTGTGTTAAAATTAGACACAAAGACAATTATTTTTAACTGCCTCCCGAATACATCATTTGATTTGCATTAACATAAAAACGATGAATAATTTTTATCAAGCGTGTTCACACACATATTGCTAAAGCTTGTCTAATGATACATGCCAAATATTATTATCTCTGGATTTGTCGTTGTGAAGAAAACTGATAAAAAGTTAGTATGTAAAATGCAGACATCCCCAAAATCTCCATACAAAACACCAATTTCATAGGTAAGGACCTAATAAAATAATTTGTTATCTTACAATTAAATACTATATACATAATAATATGTACATACGTTTATAATAAAAATAATAATAATATAAAACGATATGAAATGAAATGAAATATGAAATGATAAACTTGCAAATATTATCAAGAGGCTTGTGATAAGTAGTTCTCACACATTTCAAAATGGAAGAACAAGAATAATAATGGAAAAAAGCTGTTCGGGACATATTAATAATGTACGTACACTTCAAAATTGATAATTTATAATCTTACTTATTGGTCCCGTGTTGGTCCGGGACACTAAAAGAATGTAAACTGCTTTTCTTGCCTAGCATGTCGTGAAAGGCGACTAAGGGCGTATTGGGTACTGGATCTGTGATTGTGTAGGCGATGACTCTTTCACGAATTTCATCTGTCCAAACACAATTTTTGTATGGCTAAATATGGTCTTAAGGAACACAGTGCTCTTGCCTCTGCCTACCTCTTCGGGGATTACATGCGTGATTGTATGTATGTATTAGAGTTGTTATGCTGGATACGGAATATCGAATATCCGGTCAACCTTGAAGCCGAATATCCGGTCGAACATAGTCGACTGGCGACTCGTCTCGTTACACGAGTGAAACTATCACTAAAGGATCGGGTGGACTCGGTTGATTTCGGGCCCATTCGTTTATTAGAGACATTAGCGCTTTATTATTGTCTTCTTGAACTGTTTGCAAATACGATCATAAGAGGTTATGAAAAAAGTTAAAGTAAAAAAAAAAAAGTTAAAAAGTTTAAGTTAAGTTTGTAGCTGGCCTTGTATACGAAGACAAGCGAAACCGTCTGTTGCCTCTTAACGCAGATATATTGGTATTTATTCATCATAATTTGCCCTCAGTGCAGTTTGAGTATTAATTATTTTTTTTGTTATTAAAAATTCATGATTCTCAATGTTAAATTAAATTCCTTCAGTCTTTATATCGTATTTATTTGAAATCCGGTATCCGGCCAGTTACTGAAACTAAGGCCGGATACCGAATAGTTACCGGATATTCGATTCATCTCTAGTATGTATGTTACTTTTTGTTATTAAAGGTATTGTGATAATTTTTTACTCGTACGTACATCAGATGTACAGTCACATTCAAAAGTCCATTCATGGGCGGTAAAAATTATCGCATCGAAACATGGTACAAATGCATTAGGTCGTAATTTATGATAACTTAAGATGTAATTTATTTGAGGCAGTTTATATAAAAGTGTGTGTGGTTTCCGTGAAAACTATTTTAGTTCTTAAGATATGTTAGTATGAATGGACTTTTGAATGTGACCGCACGTGAATTTTGGACATAGTTTAAACAAATAAATCCCCTATCTATCTCTCACCGCAAATGGAATCCAGAAGCACTTCTGCCCCTTATTTTAAACAGTCGGTTCACGGATTCGATTCGGAAAGTTACGTCCCGTCTTGCTCTAATTCGTCGCAATAAAGAGTGACAGCAATAGAGATTCCGTGATTCGTTTAATTTCCGACAGTTTAGAATAAGAATCTGGATTCCACTTGCGGTTTTTAACATCAGGTAAGATGAAGTAATTTCGGCATTCCTATAAAAATGATAGAGAGCAGTACTGACCGCATCCCTGGCCTGCTGCAGCTGCATGTCCGCCTGCTGCTTCTTGCGCAGGTAGGAGCGGTTCTCCACCTCGTGCGTCAGCTGCAGCCACTGCTGCAGGCCCGCCGGCGGCGCCCAGCATCTGTCTTCTAACTCCCCTTCAGCTCGCCTTAGCTCCGCTCGTAACATCTGTAATATGTCCAAAATAATTATTTGTTATAGATCATAGATAAATTATGTAGTTTAGATCACTATACCAATACATCGGTTTTTCGTTAGTCAAAAACTTATTGTTGTTGCTTGTACCCTTTCGTTCGACTTATTACGTTAGGTGGCGCTATTATATTAGGTCCTTACCTATGAAATTGGTGTTTTGTATGGAGATTTTGGGGAATTTTGAATTTTCCATACTAACATTTTATCAGTTTTCTTCACAACGACAAATCCAGAGATAATAATATTTGGCATGTATCATTAGACAAGCTTTAGTAATATGTGTAATATCACACTTCATAAAAATTATTTATCGTTTTTAAGTTGCAAATAAAATGATGTATTCAGGAGGCACTTAAAAATAGTTGTCTCCGTGTCCAATTTTAACACAATTAAACTTACAACAAATTATCAAAACAAATCAAAAGAGCTCAAAAATATAGTCTATTTTTAGACGAGGTAATTATTTTTTAGCAATACTCTGAATCTTAATAGTTACAGACAAAATACTAAGACAGAATAAAAACACCAATTTCATAGGTAAGGACCCAATACTAGCGGAATTAATAAGTTTTAGACGAACTAAAAACCCATGTATGGGAATAGCGATCTATACTACATAATTTATCTATACATATAATAAAATAGATATAAATTCACATCTTTTAAGTATTCAAAGAAGAAGCTGAAATACCAGCAAACGCACCAAGAGACTTAGCTCCTTATTTAACAACATTTTATTTTACGTTCACAAGGTGGATCCACACATCACCCGGCGGCATTGCTGGCGGCTTTACTGGAGGTACGAGCGGCGTTTGAACACTTGCAATGCCGGCGGCATGTGTGGATGCACCTTTACAATTTTACCTCGCCATCATATTATAATCTACTGCTGGACACAGGCTGCTACAAAGACATATGGACCAAACTAACGCTGATCTGGCCTAGTGTGTATTAGTGGTAGTGGTGCATCAGTAAGAGGGACTAAAATGTGCCCTCTGCGTGCCAGAGTTGCTTAGTTTGTCTAGCTCCTTAATACAATTTTTCATTGGTACTTAATCAAGTAAGATTAAATTAGGTTAGCAACTGTTCATGTTCTACTTTTCAAAGAATTTGTAGAACCTTATCCCACATACCTAAACTAAAGATCATACAAAAATTGTAAAGGACACATACACAAGCGAAATATCCATGTAATCTGTCACTGCCGCAAGACAAATAAATGGTGGAATTTTCAGAAACCGAATAATATGGCAAAATATTCTCGCTATAGGAAAATGGGTGATAAAAATGGGCAATAAATTGTTAAGAAGATTGGTTATTGTGTATAAGAATAAGTATGAGTCAGAAGTTCAATTAAATATACAAACGTATTAAATGAGAGGTGTAATTTTAGTGTACTTACCTCAATTTCAGACTTAAGTTGCGTCACTTCTAAATCAGAGGACGCCGAGTTCAGCAGAGGTGTGTCTCCAGCTTCTCTTAATCTCTTCTCTAAGTTTTTCTTCTCAGTATTCACGTTTTCCTGAAATTCCACGGTTGAGACTTAATTTTTAGGCCTTTCAACTTTGGATAATTGACTTGTTAGACCACAAATTGAAGAAAAAACATACTTTAATTATAAGAAACTATTACTTGAAACATTGCTAAATAATGACTAAGTAAGTACATGAATACGTTCACACATCGAATCTATTAGCATAAAGATACAGTTACAGAAAATTATAGGTAAAACTCGAAATGCCACACATATTGTTCAAGACAAACAAAAGCGTTCAAGTCTTTTTGTTATTCAGTTGTGTCAAAGGCACATAACAATCAATCCGATACAAATTAATTTTATTTCAAGACATACTAAATATCTGTTTAATTTAACACTAGTTTTTTATATGCAAGTAGATGTAGACAATTTAGCGGTAGTGGCTTTGAAGGTTAAAAAAACACACGTGTAATAGCCATGAACTTGCGCGCGCAACTGAAGAGGTACCTATATAACGTACTAACCGCATTATTGTTGATACTTCCCATGGTAAATTGCTAAGTAAGCAATAATATGCAGCGTAATTTTTTAAAAAAGTTTTGTTTAAAACTGTGGTCTTCCATAAAACCAGAGATTATGACCATTGATTGAACTCCATCCATCAAGGTCGCGGTCCCAAGTATTCAAAACAGTTGCACTTACATGTTCCTGCCGTGCCTTCTCGAGTTCCTTCTGCATGTCGTCCAGAGCCACCACAGCGCGTTTCAGCGAGGAGCCAGTCCTTCCAGCTGCCACCTTCTCTGCACTTGATCCTGCCGTACCTTCTCGAGTTCCTTCTGCATGTCGTTCAGAGCCACCACAGCGCGTTTCAGCGAGGAGCCAGTCCTTACAGCTGCCACCTTCTCTGCACTTGATCCTGCCGTACCTTCTCGAGTTCCTTCTGCATGTCGTTCAGAGCCACCACAGCGCGTTTCAGCGAGGAGCCAGTCCTTCCAGCTGCCACCTTCTCTGCACTTACTTGTTCCTGGCGTGCCTTCTCGAGTTCCTTCTGCATGTCGTCCAGAGCCACCACAGCCCGTTTCAGCGAGGAGCCAGTCCTTCCAGCTGCCACCTTCTCTGCACTCGTTCCTGCCGTACCTTCTCGAGTTCCTTCTGCATGTCGTCCAGAGCCACCACAGCGCGTTTCAGCGAGGAGCCAGTCCTTCCAGCTGCCACCATCTCTGCACTTACTTGTTCCTGCCGTGCTTTTTCGAGTTCCTTCTGCATATCGTCCAGAGCCATCTCGGCTCGCCTCAGCTGCTCCATGTCTCGGAGCATCCTCTGTACTTGAGTCCTGCTGGCGCGGCCGGCGCGCAGAGCGGCCCAGCCCCCGACCACGGCGCCAAGGAGTAGAGAAGCGAGGAGCCAGTCTTTCCATCTGCTGCCTTCTGGAACAAACTCGCATAACAATCATCTTGTACAACTTGGGCCGATATAGAGATATCAAAGGGGTAATGTTTGTTATTGTGAAAATCACTTGCCTCGCCTACTTGACTATGACTACATTAAGATACCTGACGAAATGTGCGTGTTAATACTTCTGCCTACCCGTTCGAAAGTAGAGGCGTGGTGATATGTTATTTTGTTATATTTTTTATTCTGCATGTTGGCAAAGAAGTTTATCCACGTGTCACTATTGTTAAACTGCTAGGCTGGTCGTATGCTTGTTTGCTTGTTAGATATATAAAAAATTTCATGAAAATAGGTATAAAAAATATAAGCATTCTATATAACAATTTTAATTAAGTAGTTCACTCAAAAGTTTTGTATATTAATTCAAAGTAACTATACTTATACATTTTTACGGCAGACTTATGTTTCGACTTCGATTATGTATACGTATAGCTTTCAGAACTTCAACCATGCACCATAATAACAAAAAAAAAAGATATTTAAATGATTATGGAATAGTCTTAAATAAACACAAAAGTATTAAAAAGAGATATAAGACTCAAATTACTGTCGTGACTATTTCTAGTCAACCTTGTGCTATAGATTATTCTGAGATGTAATCAGTTTTAATTATTGCGTATAGAAAATACGGTTAAATGTTTAAATGTTGAGTTCGCTTAAATAATAATAAGCAGGAATCTAGACACAACATGCGGAGATCGGTAGTAACCAGCGATAGATACGGTCGTAAATGGATTCTTACTCGCCAACAAAAGAGGTTCGACCGATATTAAAAATAAAATCAAAATCAAAAATAACTTTATTTCATAGGCCAAACTTGGCACTTAAAATCGTCAAGATTTTACATTTTAATTAATTATTTTACAATTTAAATAATAATAATTAATCATAATATTTATAATCCACCTATGAAGCGGAATAAAACAATAGAAGCCAAGATTTTTGGATGCTAGTACGCAAAATGTACTGCCTGAAATAAAATTTTTCACCTTCAATAATACGACAAGAGTTGCAGGGCAAACAAAAGTGGTGGTAGGTAGGTATATATAAAAAATCAGTACAAAAAGAAAAATAAAGAATCTCTCAATGAAATCCGGCGTCACGTAGAAAATTAAAAAACGCAAAATACAATTTAAGTAAGATCATAGATCACAAAAAGAAATAAACATTTGTTTGTAGATAAGAGTACTTGTTGACCTATGAAATGACCACCATGACATACTGGATACTCGATGGCACTGCAATGCTTTTCCTTATGTCAGACAGATGATATTAGCATGACATATGCTTGTCTTTCCTGTCTAATATCGCTACTCGATAACTAGATGACGCTTTAATGCTAGACCATAGACTAATAGGGATATGGGTGATAGTAGCATGACGATAGCACAGGTTATTTTTATAAATAAACTTTTGTGTTTTATCCCTAGCCGATATATACCTATCGGTACGTCGAATAAAGGTCGAGGCACTGTTGCTGCCCTCTCGTTCATTCACGTTGATATGGCACGAAAATTACGTGCCGTAACACGTAAAATGAATTAATAAAGATAAGAAAAATATCTGTATTCATTGAACTGGAAAAAACTACGGAATCGATCGTCTTTTGTTAACATAACAACAACATATCATCATGCCTCTTCGCGGAAAGGGTAGGCAGAGGTGTTAAACACCTACATTTCGCCACATATATTAGGTCCATGTAACAGGTGGCGAGCCTGTTGCCATGCACCGGGCACAATGTGAGACAAGCGATATTCACAATAAACTGTACATAAATTTTATTCAATCTTCAGTGGACGTTAGGATAGAACCCGCATTTTCCGCGGCCTCTCGAACGAGTGCCCCGTTCGTCCCAACTCGGCTACTGCTGCCCTTCTTTTGTTTATGATGCAAAATTATCAAAGTTCAAAAACCTTTATTAAAATGTTAATAATTACTAAATAAACATAAGTGTTTGATCACATTTATTGAGAACAAATCGATTTATATTATGCCGAAATAAAAGGTAACTTTTTAACATAATAGTTATACTTGGTAAACAACTGGAAAAAAACAAAAAAAAAATTCTGTCGATACCCATACATTAAAACATTAAATGTTAATTTGAGCTGATCGTTTGACACACAAAAAAGGATGCGATTAAAATTCCATTACTTGAGCGCTATGAATTTATTTGGTTTCAGAAACCGGACAAACGCCTCGACCTCGATATACTAAATAACTTGTTGCAAATATTCATCTTATTTTTAAGTTGTAATAAAGATTTTATTTATTATAGAACAATGAATACCTATGCATTGATATCTTGATGAGAAATGCCGAGGAATAGAGTGAGGAATGAATATATTAGGGGAAGTCTGAAGTTGCTCCAATTGCTGATAAACTGAGAGAAAAGCGACTTTCCTATTCTGGACATGTAATTAGGACATGTAACGCTGCCTTTTCTACATGTGTAACGTAAGCAATATTTTCAATTAAGTGTATAAAATAAAGGTATTTTATAAGGAGCTAAGGAGCTATCGCGCGGCTAGCTATGTAACGATATATAAGCTATCTATTAAATCAAGAACCAACGTAGAGCTGACGTGTAGTTCACAGTCGCGGTCATTGTAACCCCTATTTCAGTTTACAGTTACTTTCAGAGTACATTGGATAGTCGGACGAAAAATCTGAACAGTAAAATTGTTTTACCAATTCTGAATCAACACAAAACCATTTTAGATTTTACTACAAACATTCAACTAGTCTAAACGTTTATTCCCGTAAAAAAAGCATTGAGATTAACTGACGCCTACATTGTAAATACACAAAAAACGGTAGATACCATCATCGCTCAAGTCCAAACGTCCATTGAATAAAAGATTGGCAGACGATCCTAATACTGTCCAATTCTCCAACACCATTTATAACATGTTCACTTCACACAAACTGCACTTCGGATCCTGAACACTGCACTTCACTGTGCTCCGATTTCAGTTTGTATAAGTTCGTTATCGACACTCCATTTGAACGAACCAGCTTCGAACAACACTCGACACTGAATGAGAATTAAATCATACGTGTTGGTTGACAGTGATGTAACGTCCGAACACCAACTTTACGGCGTTTTGAGAGACTAATTTCGAACCATAAAAAAACCCACTTTTGGATTCATTTATTTGATTACTGAAAGTAAGATATTTTAGAAATGTGAATTGAAACTGATTCATTAGGAAAGGATAGAGAATTTTATTTGACATGTTATAGAAATAGAACGTTAATAAGTATTTTCAACACCTACCAATGAATAGGGAAACGGGTTTCTCCTCTTTATCTTGTTGTCTCCGAACTGCCAATCAATACTTAATTCAAAACAATGTTAATTTGTTCGCAGTTAAACAAAAAAAATGTTTTACCTATTATACAGCAAAACATTGTCACTTCCTTACCTAACATTCTCATAAAGGTGTTAGACTGTGTCAGCTAAACTACATACATATTCGTTATTTCTTATTATTTACTTGTGTTTTTTGCACGAATTCAAGTTTGCAATGATGATGTAACGTCTATGGTAACATGGAACATGTTATGTAAATTAGTATGATTTTCTGGAAATACCCTTTAAAATAAATACTGTATTGATCAGTGAATTAATTAGCCGGCTCTTGAATTGTGTCAAGTTTGAAGCAATTACTATTATCAGAAATTATAGTCAAGTATTAGAAATATGTTTCGTATTCCTACTACTTACAACGGTATCGCATGAATGAAAAATTGACAAATATTTTTATATGGATATATATCTTTACAGAAGGAGTTTAAATTAGGTTTAAATTAAATGAACAGCCTAATCATCATTTATGTTTCTCTGCCGTATTCATTTTATAAATGCGAAAGTAACTCTGTCTGTCTGTCTTGCTTTTACGTCAAAACTACTGAATACAACAACAACAACAACAACTGAAACAACAATTCCAATTCAACAACAACAACAATTTCAATTGAACAATTGAAATTCGGTTTTATTACAAACACAGATTTATCACCATGAAACAGAGATTTATCACCATGACAACAATTAATCAGATGACACTGACAAGAAATGTTATTTTCATTATTTTAATTAGAGGTTTTCAAGTTCAACTATTAACAATCAACTTTTGCTAATAATAGGTAGGAATGTAATTTTGAGCACTTTGTAAAAAACAATGCAGTGTTAAAAAACACAAAAAAAAATTGTAAACTTTTATCGGCGTTAAATCAATAGCCACGCGAACGACGTCGCGGGCACTGTTGTATGTTAGTATAAACATACAACAATTACATAATTTCAACGATAAAAGAAGTTTTAGTTAGAGACTAGTTTAGTGTTATGTTATGCTTTTTAGTGTTATCGTAGATGCTTGAATCGACTTCTCCCATGTAAAATATAGGGCATGGAAACTCTACACACCAATTTAATAGAACGTTACAAGTAGAAATAACTTAGTGATGACATTGTATAGCTGCATTGCTTGCGGTTTATAAAATATTGTATGTCGCGGGAAAATGTATCTTTGTTGGCGATGACATTTTATTGTCACGGCAATTTGAGATTTCTTATCAAGATAATACGATACAGATTAATAGTAGACCATGGAAGACGTTATTTATATGTGACATTGGACGAAATAATTGTAGCAGATATTTTGTGTTATTTTGTTAAATTGGAAAAATTAAACGTTTAAGTAGGTACTAAATAAGTAAATATAAATTGCATTACTATGCAACTCCTACAGGATCATAGTACAGTTAACGGTCGACCAGTAGTTTCTTTGGGAAGCATTATTTAAAAAAGTCATAGAGTCAAAGTTGTAATTTCTGATTGAAATTAAACATCTTTAATTGGTCTATTTTGCATAATATTTGTATTTTATAACTTCCCCGACTGTACTATGGTCCTGTTGGAGTTGCATAGTAGTAATTGCAATTTATATGTATTTATTTATTTGCTGGATCCCCTTTAAAAACACTTACATTTTGTATGCCTGCCCATAAAACGAGCTATAAGTAATTCAATTACATTTTTATACATTATTATATGATGCAAATTGAATGATTATGATGTTTAATTTATTCAAACCGTTGAAAAAAACTCTTTACTAATAATAAACCATGGGATTTTTCGCTTAAGAACCAAAAAAGTTAATTTGTGTGAATATTTAGGGGATTTTCATTATTGTCAATCCGAAACAATGTAATATTTTTTTTCATTAATAATATTCTAATATGGACATAAACCAAATGATACTATTAATATATGTTACTTATCAGCATAGTTGACCATAATGCAGAAATAGTTTATTGAGAAATCGTCAATGAGTATGTACGACGACAAACGCATTAATTTTAGCAAATTTGACAATTCATCTAAGTATCTACATGATGGCAGATTCATCTAACAATGGAAGCTAGGACGATTATGCGCTATTGTAAAACCCACGATTTATCTATGTATAGGTGGCGTTGTTTCACGGTCTAATGATTTCTTTTATCTCACTATACACCGTCAATGTGTGTCTTAAACAAAAAGTCGAAAATATTTGTCAAGGCGAACATATTTTGTGCTTCTTTCGGGTAAGTAACATTCAATAACATTCAGCTGACTTAATTTTAGGAGGAAACGTGTAGTGCTATGAAAATTAAGTTCTAAACATCAATGTACACAATGAAGTGAAAATCTTTTTATTAAGGGCCAAAGACAGTATAAAATAAATAAATAAATATCCTCAGACATTCACACCTATCAACTAGTCCTATTTTAAGCAACTAAATGCTACTCGTGTTACGGATACTAGAAGACGGACAAATTTATTTTATAGATAAATACATATAAATATCCTGAATATATATAAAAAAATATAAACACCAAAGACTGGAGAACAAATGTCTGAAAATTCATCACCCAAACACTTGCCTCCTGAGATAAGACCGGCGTACAGACCACTCGACCACGGAGGTCGTCAATATTTTGCTTCAGACCGTAGCGCTATGGAGACTATTCTTGTTATCTCCGGGTGGATGACTATCAGGATCGAGGTCTTTGAGGTTTTCGCCTTTCCCAGAATAATCGGTGAAACAGTAAATGCCGTCAGATGTAAACAGGGCCAATAAAGACAGCAAGACAGAAATTGTCACTCGGAATGAACCAAATACTTACACCAAAACTAATTTAATTACTTATACCAAATTACTAATGATATAGTCTTGTCCCGTTCTCAACCTATATACATCCCACTGCTGGGCACAGGCCTTCCTCTTGGAGAATGTATATGTATGGGCCGTAACACCACCACATTGGCCCAAAACTAAAATATATTTTAAAGTAATGAGTACCCGATATCATGTTAATAGAGGTAGGTTCATAAATCCATGGAAAAATTTATATTTAACAGGAGTTAATAACTATAATCATTAAAAGATACCTCATATTATTAAACTTTTGACAGTGTATTTATTAGCAGCTTATCATGGTTATCTAAAAAAAAAACATGTATAATGAGAACGTAAGTTATCAACTGATTGAAAATTACCTGAACTCCTACCATTTTAGATTTTTCTCTGTCCATATTTATTTTCCGTGTATTAGTAACAAGTGTAAGGGATAATTATGTCAGAATCATTTTGACGGTAATAAGTCTCAACACTTCAACCCTCCATTTCTACAGAGTCATACAATAATATTTACGACTGAATGAAGACTAGGTTGACACGAAAATTCGTTATAAACTAATTTAACTTTTATACTGTGGCTATAAATTTGATATAAATTCTATGTAATATTGGGTCCTTACCTATGAAATTGGTGATTTTATTCTGTCGTAGCAATTTGTCCGTAACTATTAAGTTTCAGAACATTCTTATAAAATAATTGCCTCTTCTAAAAATAGACCATATATGTGAGCTCGTATTATTTAATTTGATAATTTTTTGTAAGTTTAATTGTGTTAAAATTAGACACAAAGACAATTATTTTTAACTGCCTCCCGAATACATCATTTGATTTGCATTAACATAAAAACGATGAATATTTTTTATCAAGCGAGTTCACACACATATTGCTAAAGCTTGTCTAATGATACATGCCAAATATTATTATCTCTGGATTTGTCGTTGTGAAGAAAACTGATAAAATGTTAGTATGTAAAATGCAGACATCCCCAAAATCTCCATACAAAACACCAATTTCATAGGTAAGGACCTAATATAAGCGGTGCTAAGACGGTGCATATTGTGATGCATACAAAGGGGAGGTGCGTCAATACCACAATACAATGCGCCAGAATGACTCCAAAACGATCGCCACAATAGAGCTTTTAAGGGTCCGGCGAACAGTGAATTTTTCATACAAACGTAATACCAGAATCATTTTCAATTTGAGAATATCTGGACCAATCATCGCTGTTATTCGGATTAAGAAAGTATTTTTCTATGTTTCTGTTAAAAAAAATTTGTTCAAAATATTTATAAACTTATAAATATATGCGATTATATTTCGTAGAATTTTCGACGTTTTCGGACATATTTTCAGCTTATTTGTTTCATATTAAAAACGCAATTAATCATTATGTAATTTTAACAGAAACATAGAAAAATACTTTCTAAATCCGAATAACAGCGATGATTGGTCCAGATATTCTCAAATTGAAAATGATTCTGGTATTACGTTTGTATGAAAAATTCACTGTTCGCCGGACCCTTAAGTGGTAATTTTAATTATTCTGTGTTATATGTAAATATTACTTATTATGTTGAATACAACTGAGGCACTGTGTCCTACATATTTTTTTAAAGGTTGCATGTATATTTCTGTGTATCGCGTTTTAATCAAAATTATAATATTCCTCATATATGCACATAAGTGAATTAACATTTCTTGTATGAATTCCTGAATCCACTCGTTGTGGAGATCATTGGGGGAGGCCTATGTACAGGGCTGATCGTCTCTAGGCTGAATAGATGAATCCCTCAAGAAGTTGTATGTAAGTAGTAGTATGATTGCCTGTTCTAATACAAATAATACACTGCAACATTGTTTACATTTCAATCAAGATAACATTGAAATAATTGTACAGCGTCCCTAAAGAACAGTCTTTGTATGAGTTCTCGCTTTGTAGTTTGTAGATTATCACGCGAAAACGTTGTTAATCAAATGTGGCCTTTATGCCTATCTATATAAGAGATTACTCGTAAGAACTTTTTATCAAGATGATTTTAATTCAACATAATGGGGGCAGTAAAAAACATTGTTATGACCGATTAAAATTACTGTAAGAACGTTCTTCAGTTCCTAAACAATAAACATGAATAAAATTGACTGAAGTCATATAGAATTTCAACTGTTACTAATAATACAATGATTTAGGACAGTCGTTTCTCGATCCCATTAACCCCTTGGCTGGCACCGCGAACACCGGTGTTCGCAAACAATAGATGTTTCTATTGTCTCGTTTTGTGCCAGTTGATTAGTTAAAAAACTTTAAGGAACATTAGTTACAACTGACAATGTATACAAGATTATAAATAAAGTTATAAATATTAATTGTTTATTATGACCTGTATTTATGTTTATTGGTGCAATAAAGAGTTTAATAAATCAGATAAAGATACTTGATAATTTTGTTATAACTTATGTGTTGTTGACAGTACCTTAGAAAATTTCAGAAAGAACATTTATTAAGATGAATATTCATGAAGTATCCTGCAAGTTGATATAACGTAAAGGGAGGGTGGAACACTTTTAGAGTTTCTTGCCTGTATCTTCTCTAGACAAGGTCTTTCGGCTGTGAACTTACACAAAATATGTAGTGGTCTGGAGTGAATAATTTGTAGGAAATACTTTGTTTTGTCCTAAGTGATAAAATTATTTTTGGGAAAATATTTAAATTTCTGCAATGCCAAGCGCATGATACCGAAATAGCATTGGATTAGGCATACTGTTTCCTTTTTAACTACTTACATTTAAACATCACCTAACGTTCACACTTATCAACATAAATTAAGCACTATAATACACCGCTTGTGTTATGGAAACTAGATGGCGAGAAAGAGATGATGATAGGTAAATAGATACAAATTTATAATAAACTAATGAGTTCATATAAAAAATATTTGTTAACAAGATGAAGGATTTATGTAGGGTATACTTTTTAACTCATCGGTCCCTGTTGTCTTTTATAATAGTTTTTCATTTCTCATTGAACATATATTTGAGCTTTCGTTACTCAGAAATTGCCCTTTATATTAACAAAATATTTAATTCCCTAGACAAAACATCAAAAGTTTTTGTCTTTATCAAACAAAATCATTATTTTCCTCAACGGAAGCCCAGTACACAAATTACCGTTGACCTTTTAAATTACCGCGAAAACTCATTTACAGTGTTTTACATTTATTTTTAAACCACATATGTGAATCGAGCATTTAGCGTATTGGGTACTGGGTCTGTGATTGTGTAGGCGATGAGCTAGCCACATGTTACTATAGTACGTCTCAATCCAAGTTGCCAAAAAGGTAAAACAAACGTAATGTTTCATCTCTAAAATGTTTTGTGATGACTGTAGGTAATTGAACGGACAAAAATTGTTACCGTTAGTTATATTTACGTGCCAATGTCCATGTACAAAACATACACAAATTCGGTAAGTCGGTTTTTTTGTTTACCATTTTGGCAACTTGGATTGTGAAACGTACTATACTCTTTCACGATTTTTCATCTGACCAAATCCAATTTTCGTAAGGCTAAATTTTAAGACCATTAAGGAACACAGTTCTCCTTGGACTCTGTCTACCCCTACGGGGATTACAGCCGTGATTTTATGTATGTATGTATGAAAGTAGAAGTAAATGTTCAATTCCACCATTTGAGGCTACTGTTCCTATTTGAAAAAATCTTTCAGTGTTGAATGGCCTATTTATTGAGGAAGGCTGGGCTACATACCATCGCACATTTCTATAAAGCTAGTTGTTAATATATTTAAAACAGATGTATACATTTTCAGCCGTTTTACAGATTTACAGCTCACATTAAATTCGTCGATATTAACTCAGGCTGGTTGATTTGGTTTACAGAACCGAGTTAGAGGTTACGGAGCTTTGAGTAATTGTGATAAGGTCTATTTTACTTTTAACTTCTATCATTATATTGGGTCCTTACGTATGAAATTGGTGTTTTTATTCTCTCTTAGTATTTTGTCTGTAACTATAAGAGTATTCCTAACTCCTACTCTTATAGTTATATACTCTAAGATTCAGAGTATTCCTAAAAAATAATTACCTCGTCTTAAAAATAGACTATATTTTTGAGCTCTTTTGATTTGTTTTGATAATTTGTTGTAAGTTTAATTGTGTTAAAATTGGACACGGAGACAACTCTTTTTAAGTGCCTCCCGAATACATCATTTTATTTGCATTTACTTAAAAACGATAAATATTTTTTATGAAGTGTGATATTACACATATTACTAAAGCTTGTCTAATGATATATGCCAAATATTATAATCTTTGGATTTGTCGTTGTGAAGAAAACTGAAAAAATTTTAAGTATGGAAAATGCAGAATTCCCCAAAATCTCCATACAAAACACTAATTTCATAGGTAAGGACTTAATATGATTGCGGGCTTTTTCGCGTTCCCGTGTTGTGGAGCACCCGCTCGGATCCGACCGATCCGAATGCAACCTCTCTTCCAGAGTGTCTATGTAGCGGCTTGGTCGGCCCTGAGCATACAATCCGCGCCGGTAGGTGTGAAAATGATGGTGCTATTCATATAACAAGGCGCCATCATTGCCGCAGCACAGAAAGGGACGGTGTTATTTATCCAGTAGCGACGTTAAATATTTATTTATTATTAAAAATTTAATATCTTTAAACATCCACACCTAGCCCCATTTTAAGCAACTAATGCTGCTTGTGTTACTAAGACTAGATGACGGATAAATATATTTAATAGATAAATACATACAAATATCCTAAATATATATAAACATCCAAAACTAGAAAAGAGAACAAATGCCTGTAAGTTCATCACCCAAACATTTGCCCCAACTGGGGATCGAACCCAGAACCTCTCGATATGGCGACGCCTTGAGACCGGCATACAGACCACTCAACCACGGACGTTATTTCACTACATTGCAATATAAACAAAAAAAAGAGGTTTAAACCTCATTCCAGGCAGAGATGGTAGGACTAGAGTTGTTAAAGTAGGTACGGCTAGAGGTGTGCTAACTCGACCGATCCAAAGGATCTATCCTTTAGAACTGTCTGGGGGCGGAGGATGTTAGAAATCTCGTCAGCACAAATACTCTTTTCTCCTGATATTATGTATGTGTCAGGTTTATTCGGTGTTTTAAAATATAGCTGTCTGATTTGACGTGTTCTTAGGAAAATTATTGTTTGTTCTGTTTTTATAGCTTATTTTAGTAAATACCGTATATCTTCCTCTTATAGTTTTATTGACTAGTGTTTACGCCATTCCGAGAATAATTATTAATATGCTTATGTGCCCAAAACTGCCTTACCCTTAGGGGGGCCGAATAACACGACGTCCATAGCTTTTAACGCCAACTTCTGCTTGTGAATGGGGTCCTTGATGCCGAGCACGTTGCTTAAGTACTGCATGTTGTTGACTGCTAGCCTAGACAACAAAAATATTAACATTAATAATATTAACTTCTAAAGTTCCAACACTCAAATCTACCAACTATGCAGTATATTTTTTACCCGTCGTTGGTTGCTTTTTTCAGTATGAAAACACAGGAATAAAGATACATATCGCTTATCCAAAAGAATAATGACATAATTACCAAAAAGTCGAAAATGAGTTTTTGATGCCATAACTTCATGTTTCGCACGTTTTATCTACGGTAAAAACGACAGAATTGTTGTTCCATTAGTTTCCGAAAGAGAGAGTCATTGCCGTCATGGTGTTGGCCTATACTTCGAAAGGATACGCGGAAACATCAACAAAGTTTATAAAATGTAGACAGATTTATAAAAATAAAACTAAAATTGAATATAATGTTGTTTAAATTCATGATTTATTCCCATATCCAAACCTAGTTTAATGTCATAATTGTATTATTTGATGTATAAAATGTCATAAATGTACGTCTGGTTTGGTTGGTTGTTTTTCGATGTCAAACTTTTAAAACGCTCTCCTGAAAAATAGCAAAAACGTAATTATGTCATTATTCTTTTGGATGAGCGATATAAATATATATACCTATACCTATACCTATAATATATTACCATAAATATTTATTTGCTAAATAGCGCCTGTTTTATCAAAATAGCAAGTATGCTTGTTTAGCGTGTATTATCTATAATAGTTGCTATCGTATCTCTGTAGGAGCAATTCTCTTAGACATTTTTCAAATAAAATTTATTTATTGAAATAAATATCTTCAAACATTTACACCTATCAACTAGCCCCATTTTAAGCAACTAATGCTGCTTGTGTTACGGACACTAGATGACGAATAAATATATTTAATAGATAAATACATGTATCCTGAATATATAACATAACATCCACGACTGGAGAACAAATGCCTGAAATTTCATCACCCAAACATTTGCCTCCACTGGGGATCGAACCGGCGACCGGCGTACAGAACACTCGAGCACGGAGGTCGTCAATTATTTTTTGTGTCTTCGCAGACGGGATGAAGCGAATTGACATAAGTATGTACAATTATACACATGTTTACACTTTGAGCAATGAATATCTAAAAGTACTACCTTTTTAAAAGGCAGACATAATAATAAGCACACAAGTATCTTTGCAACTTACACTTACAATCTATGCATGTACTATATTATACGGGTTTTAATGGAGTACATGGCATGCATAAATCGTAAGTGCATGATTGTTTCATGTCATTTCATATAGCAGCGCTGCGTGAGGCGGATAGCTGTCGCACGCGGCGAATCTGGAGTAACCACCATGTAAGCCCTTAATTGTTTCTTCTTGTTAAGGATGTCCTTACAGAAAACATACAAGACCAGGGCTGTAGCTGGAGTCGAATTCGAAGTAGGGAAGCATTGGTTATAGGTAGGGCGGAAGTAAAAAAAAATACGTCTCTTCATGTGATGGCGCTTTAAATGCCACCTTTACACAGAACAAAGAATTATTTTAGAAATGAATGTCACAAACTCTAATATGTTTGGAAAAATTTGGATACCCATTGCAAAATTTTTTTTTGTCTCAAACTATGAACAAAAAGTTTAATTATAAGTAATAATTTATCTTACTTTTTGGTATTTTTAAGGTAGGGCATTGTGATTTCAAAGAAGGCTGGGAGGGTGCCTCCCAGCCTTCTTTGTTCGCTGGTGCTGGGTGGCTTTGTTGGGTGGCTTTGTTGCTGGGTGTTGTTCGCCTACGACCTTGTTCTTGTCGGAGAAAATGTACCTATAAAACGATGGCGACATTGACTGTAGAAGGACCGCTGTAACGAGTAAAATAAATGCGGGATGGATGAAATGGCGACAGGTCTCGAACAGTGCCGTCGTGGGGAACGTCCTAATGTATGGCAGATCCATACATTAGGACGTTCCCCACGACGGCACTGTTGTGCAACGAAAGCGATGGTCAAAAGAAAACTGCACTCAGCAGAGATGCGAATGTTGCGACCAGATCAAGAATGAATATATTAGACGAAGTTTGAAAGAACCCCAAGTATACCATATACAAGTATACCGTACCCGAGTAATGACAAGGTTAGCGTGGTTCGGGCATGTGATGATGAAAGCTACATAATAAGAAGAATGATAATAGGTTAGTTGACCCATTTTTTTATTGGGCCCCAAATGATTCATTACTGATACCCATCACCATAAAAAATAATACAATATTTTTCTGAAGCCTGTAACACAATAAATTATAAATTACGTTTTTGCTTAAATGTCAAAAACGCCATCGGTCCTGTTGGTCTATGAATTATCTGTGCCAAAGCATCACGATTATTGTAAACAATTCAATACGCATGCGTGACATAGCCGACAGTTATGCTTGATTGGTTGCGACTGGCGTTTGACGGATTTTGACCATGCGTAGTAATTGTGTACATGAAGCGTTACTCAACTAATTTCACGAACATGGTGGATAGCGTTTTTGGCATAGGTAAAAATAAAACATATTTAAATTGAATTTCTACGGCAATCCCTTAATTATATTTATCGAACTTGGTATATTTCGGACCCTTGTACTAAATATTATGTGAATGACATATTATTTTCATTACTTTTGATATGAGTCAACTAGCCTATTATGGGTGTTGATGGGCTTAGAATGAAAAGAAGATTAAAGGAGCGCTGGATTGAATGTGTGAATTCTGATATGAGAAGAAAGGAAGTGGATGTTGAGCCGACGAATGAGAGGAGATTGGAAATGGAAGACATGTCGTATCAACCCTACTTGAAGTGGGAAAATGTACAGGAAAAAGAAATGTATAGATAGATGACTCTTTAATGCTTTCACCAAATAGGAGTTTATGATGTTTAGTTTCCCGTATATCATTACTTTCCAGAAATCGATCCTTAATATCAGCACTATCGAATTATATACGAATACAGGGAATAGCCCTTCGTGCGTGAGTCCTACTAGAAACTTAGCCGGTTTTTTTGTAATATTTTAATACCTGGGCAGAGTAGCGCCAGTGACTTTGTGCTGTAGAAACAGCGTTTTGTATTGCGGCAAGTCGACGGACTGTGAGAGCCACTCGACTGTCTGCTCCACGGTCCAGTTGTGCACCTGCAAACAAAACAAGGCGTTAATTAAGAATGAAAACTTGTAAGAAACTATGAATATTCAATGTCACATTTAAAACACATCAGACAATGGCTGTCATAATAAATATCTATAGCTGAACTACATGATATGTTTAACAACATATTACCAAGTCCTTTATCCCTGAAGGGGTAGGCAGTGGTGTTATAACTCACACGTGTTATAACCTGATATGTTTTAAGTCCCCACCATGTTACAGGGAGTGAGCCAGTTGCCATGCAAAGGGCACAGTGTAAATAAGTTTTTAACTCAGTGGTGCAGGCGGGGGGTCGATCCGACAACGTCTTGGACGACACGAGTAGTGTCGTCAGCTTTTATCTTGGTTTAGGATGCATTTCCACCACAGTTGACCAGAGTTATGCGAGGTAGCGAAGCTGTTTGCGAGAAAAAATAGGCCTATTGGTCAATGTTTTCTCACAAAATTGGATTTTTCGAAGGCTTTTTCGATTGGATTTCTTTTTTTCCCAAAAGGGTCACGTCATCATTACGTGAAACGAAGAAATCCACCAGTTAAGTTTTCCTCGCACTCAGCTTAGACACCTCGCAAAGCCTTGGTGGAAAAGCACCCTTAATATAATAAAAACAAATAATAATAACCTCAGACCGCAACCACGCTTCCCATAACTCCTTAACTGATATGTGCATGTCATCATTGTGATGGAAAGCCCGCTGCCGTTTCTCATACCCGCTATCATACTGCAATTCTTCACGCAGGAACTGAAAGGAAAAGAAACCATACGATGAATATGAATAAAGTTTGATTTTCCGTAAACTATGAAAAATATAGTGGGACCGGTTTAGAAATGAATCTATCTCTGACAGTTCTTAGCTTAGCTATTTTTGAGTGTAGATTCTTTCATCCGTTTTAATTACATCAGGGTTATTTATAAGTGGGTATTGTTAGAATGATCAGTAATTGCATTACATTGCATGGCGCTACATTTCTGGTATAAGACAATTTAAATTTAAATTTTATTCAATCAAGAAGGAGCTCGGTAGCGTAGTGGTTACTGGTTAGTACGCTTTGGCTTTGGATCGAACACAAAGCTACCTTCGCTATGGTCAGGCCGTGGATGGGTGACCAAAACTTTGTATCTCGAGATCTCGAGCACGGAGGATGTGCTTCGGAAGGCACGTTACGCCGTTGGTCGCAATTTTCGCGACCATTTCTACCCACCAACCCTTTGCGCATTGGCACGCACGCATTGGGCCAACGTGTTGATGTAATGTTATGTGTTTCTCCATGAGGAAGGCCTGTATCCAGTAGTGGGACGTATATAGGCTGAGGAGTAGGAGGAGGCAGAGGAATTTCAATTACCCCACTTTTGAGGTACACACAATTTTATAAAGATTTTACCATTGCATACTATGTCAGAAATTCGAATTCAACAGAAATCGACATTTATATAAACAAAAGATTATTTCTTTGTTTCGAAGAAACAGACAATAAGCATTTCTTTCTGGGGACTTTATTTTATCGGGCCGAGTAAGCCCTATTGATAGGGACATTACATAGGAGAGAGAATGAGCATGTGCCAATAAAGGCAATGAATTTGTGATTATACCCATACAGGGAAAGTAACACCGAAGATAAAAAGGACAGATTTTGTGAATGATGAAGGTGAATGGCGACTGACAAAGGAAGATGGAAGTAGCAAATTGCGCTGAGTCCAACCGAGATTAGAAACGATATAAATGTACTATTTCAACCTTAACTAGACTAATTTTAATTCTAACCAATAGGTAAATGTTCCAAATACAGTAACAGCTGTCTCTTCAGTCTGATTCTGTACGGTATGTTATAACAAATTTGAACTATTGTTACTATGCTGGCAGATTTATCGCGCCGCTGACAAATAGACAAAAACGCAGACGCGGCGTGACGGTCAATTGGCGTTGGCACTTCAAAAACGCTGCTCACCACTCGTCACATCACTCAATGGATATTCCCCGTGTATATCATGAATGATTGATATCGTCATCATGAGAGCCTGTGATAGTAAGCGACGATTATTTCCTTCGATATCAGCTAGTACAGTCTAGGTATTTCGCTGTCTATCTAGCCGTACGATTTATTTTAAACTAGATTCACACTTGAACGTCTGTGGGAAGCATTAAGTAGAAGGCGGAACGCGGTTGCCTAGAATAATCTGTTTACTTGAGTCTTAAAGAGCCTAGATTATATTCGACGGGAAGCGAAGACTAGCAAGGAGTGCCACAATAGGGCTGTTCGAGCGATAAATGTTGCAGTAAGCCGCTTTGAACTATTCTTTTAAATTCTTTTATAAGGGACAAGGGGCAAATGAGCAGACGAGTCACCAAAGGAGTCAGAACTGCGTTGCCGGCGTTACTGATGATAAGCCGGTATTTCTTATTTAAAAATAGTTCCAACTCACGCCGAGCTTGAACTGGCGCGCTAGTTTCTATGAAAAAACACGGCTTGTTGTAGATTGCAACTTCAATTAATTTTTAGAGAATCGCGGCGGCTGTAGAGCTTTTGAAGAAGCGTAAAGGAGAAAGAATAACGTTAAGTCATAACTTTAAACAAAATATTTATGACATAAGCTATATTGCTATTGCTACATTAAAAAATCTATTAAAGCTTTTCTGGCCCACCACCTACTTCCTCGATTGGTACTAATACTACTGACGCTATGGTTCTCAAAAACAGATTTTGCTATATTCTCTTATTTCGGACTTCGCCACATTGACACATTTGGATTATTACAATTTGGTAAATATTAAGCCCAATGTCTTGTAACATGACTTCGTTCAAGAATCAGTAGGTACTAGATTAAGTAAGATTATAATAACAGAAGTATCGTATAGTGAATAGCAAATGTAAGTATAGACATGTCTAGAATTTGCATAAATGAAAGATGCCTATTACATATTAACACGCGACAGAAGTGTTTTATTTTCTGTAATATCTTAAATTACATTCGTTGCAGCTATGAAAAAGTATATTTTATAAATAACATAAAATACCATCAAACATATTAAACCAGGCGTTAACGTCCCGAATAAAAAATCGGGTTAAAATTAAAGGGTTCCCGTGGGATAGTTAAAAAACCAAAGTAACCGAGGACGAAGTAGCGGGCAACAGCTAGTAATATATAAAATCTGATAAAACCTCAATATTTCATTAAATCAAACTCCAAATAAAATTCATGAGAATTTGACCGACTACATTTGGGTAATTAACAACCGGATAAATTAATTAACGAAATTACGCGGGAGTCTTTGATTACCCAATTTTCGGGTTTGAAGGATCGTGTTGTAAAACTATAGGTGTTGAGTTAACTCGCACCTCTGTCTGGACTGTTTAAAATTGAAATTGATGTCTGTCCGAAATACGGCTAGCGCTATGGGTTAGAGTGAGAGAGTTCGAGCCTGCCTCGCCTTCCGCTGCTGTATGCGTAAAAGGAAGGGAAGCCAGACTGCCTGGCACCGATTTGTATTCACTAATTGAGAGGATATTTACAAATGCAAAATAGCCCGTAAAAAAATCGGTAACGAAACTGCTTTTAGCAATATGGCTAAATACGACCTTTTTAGACATCTGCTCAATAGAGCTTAGTAAAGATACTCACATCATCACTCTCACTCAAGTCGACGTTTCCGTTGGCGTCATCATCCAACTGCCTGTGGAGCTGGGTGATGGCTTCCAGGCCTGCACGGTCCTGGAGACACGACTGCTCGTTGTTACACGCCTCCAATAATACTGGAACAAGATAATATCATATTTACCTATTAACATGTAAAGCTCGAGAGCTCGTACGGCTCGAAACGAGTCGAGTGGTTCCTAGGCTTTGGCGCTCGACATAAAAACAAAGGTACATTCCGAGGTCTTACAAAAATTTTTTGATCACGAGTTCTCCGTGCTTCGGAACACCTTTTAAGCTGTTGGTTGGTCCCGATCGCTATTTCAAACCGTTTCCACCCACCAGTTCGCATTGGGCCAGCGAGTGCTGGTGTTACAGCCTGTATTCCTCATGGGTTGCTTCCTGTAGGAAGGCCTGTGCTCAGTCCGTACGTATATACATACACATAATCACGACTATTATCCCTTAGGGTTAGTCAGAGTCTAGGCAAAAGCACCGCGAAAGTACTCCAATGCCGTAGTCCGCGCTTCACCAAGCAGTGACTGATGTGCTCAACGTGACAGGTGGCGAACCCGTCGCCGCTATAAGCTGTTGGATAGGCTGGTGACGAGACGTAAAAACCTTATGGGCCAACATTTTACACATGGGCTCCTCTACTGATATTAGGTCCTTACTTATGAAATTGGTGTTTTGTATGGAGATTTTGGGGATGTCTGCATCTTACATACTAACATTTTATCAGTTTTCTTCACAACGACAAATCCAGAGATAATAATATTTGGCATGTACCATTAGACAAGCTTTAGCAATATGTGTGTGAACACGCTTGATAAAAATTATTCATCGATTTTATGTAAATGCAAGTCAAATGATGTATTCGGGAGGCAGTTAAAAATAATTGTCTTTGTGTCTAATTTTAACACAATTAAACTTACAAAAAATTATTAAATTAAATAATACGAGCTCAAATATATGGTCTATTTTTAGAAGAGGCAATTATTTTATATGAATGTTCTGAAACTTTATAGTTTCGGACAAATTGCTAAGACAGAATAAAAACACCAATTTCATAGGTAAGGACCCAATATTATGTTAATAATTTATTTGACCAGGAATGAATAATAGCGCGAAATTCTTTCCCAACATCAAACGTGATGATATGTAAGATTTGTGTATTAGACATTATGTTGATAAGCGTTATTATGATTCAGACGTTATAAATTGTGTTGACATAAATCAATATGAACGTGTCATTGAGATAGCAATGTTTTATATTGTAGGAAGACAAGAATGAACGACTTTGCTATTTTATATTAATAAGCAACATTCAATCAATAAATTGACAAGCTAGGTGGCGAGAAATTCGAATGTACGAGGGTGGATTGAAAAGTAGTCGGCCTAACACTGATCCATTTAGTTCTAAAAATCAAATCTACCCACATTATTTAGTCCAATTCAGACCTGTTAATTGTGTGAAGTTTGAAACGTATGAGATAATTAGTTTTAATTTTATAAATTTATTAACAAAGCAATCTGACATCATTTTCGCAAATGGAGCAAATCGAGCAGCGTGCCGTCATTAAGTACCTCCATAAGAAGGGGCTGTCATCAAAAGCCATCCATGATGATATGGTCAGTACATTAGGGGATTGTGCTCTTTCATATTCATCCGTCAAAAAATGGATTGCAGAATTCAAGCGTGGTAGAGAGAGTGTGCAAGACGAACCCCGCTCTGGAAGGCCTTCGACATCCACTACTGACGAAAATGTTAAAAAAATACTCGACTTAGTTATGGGAGACCGCAGATTGAAAATTAGAGAGATAGCCGAGATTATAGGCATCTCTTATGAACGTACTCAAAACATAATAGTCAACGTGTTGGGTTTCCACAAGGTGTCTGCGAGGTGGGTTCCGCGACTGCTTTCAGTTGAGCAAAAAAGGATGCGATTGACTATTGCACGCGACTGTTTGGAGTTATTAGAAGCTGATGAATGTGATTTTTTTAATCGTTTTGTTACTATGGACGAAACATGGGTTCATTACTGTACACCAGAAACAAAACAACAATCAAAACAGTGGAAAAGACATGGTTCACCACCCCCCAAAAAGGCTAAGTCGATTTTGTCGGCAAGTAAGGTGATGGCTTCAGTATTCTGGGACTCGAAGGGTGTGATTATGGTTGATTATCTTGAAAGGGGTCAGACTATAAACTCTGATTATTACTGCACCTTACTACGTCGTTTACGAGAGGAAATAAAAGAAAAACGTCCAGGAATGATCAGAAGAAAAGTCCTGTTTCATCAAGATAACGCTCGTGTTCACACGTCTGTTCAATCAATGGCAGAAATTCACAACTGTGGCTTTGAACTGTTACCGCATCCACCTTATTCACCTGATCTAGCACCGTCAGACTTTTTTCTGTTCCCTAACCTAAAAAAGCACTTGGGAGGTCAAAGATTTTTGACAAACGACGAGGTCAAAGCAGCAGTAGACGCATATTTTGACTCTAAGGAAGAATCATTTTTTTTCAACGGGCTAAATGCTTGGAAGAGAAGGTGGCAAAAGTGCATTGAACTTGATGGTGATTACGTTGAAAAATAAAAATATATTTCAATTATTATATATTTATTTTCTTGGTTAGGCCGATTACTTTTCAATCCACCCTCGTATGTATTGAATCTGGCGCAATAAAGGACTAAAATATTGTGACCTGCTCCGTATTCCGTACTTAGGAAGACATTAGTGTACTTTCCTTATTTTTAGTCAGTTTAGCGTGTATTTTTGCTTATTGTCATTTCTTAGTATTTTAACGAAATTTGTAGGAATTATAATACATAATAATAGAATGGTATTACTATGAGATACATCGTTGCTTTAACTTTAATCTTTTAATTATGAATTCCCAGAGTAGTCGGCACCGATTTCTTGAAATAAACGAAATCTATCATCAAGGTTTTTGAAGTTTTGTCAAGATTATCCTGGGTAAAACATTTAAATAATTAAAATTACTGATTATTTTTGTCCTTTAAAAGGTACAGCGATAAGAAACCATTATGTCAAATAACTTTTACACAGCGGAGTGAACTTGAAAAAAGAAATCGAGTTTCACAGCGTTCCATTCAAGTTAACGAGTAGGTATAACTAACAATGCGTTAGCGATTAAGTAACTTTTGTTTGAAGTTAGGAAACTCATTAACTCATACTTTTTTCACACCCACAAATTATTCGGCCAACATCCCTGAAGGGGGAGACAGGGGTGGTAACACCCACGTTATGCAAAAGTTTAAATCATGCACCGTATAGGCGGTAAGCAGGGATCGAACCAGGAACCCTTTACCCCATTAGTGCCGTTTACCAACTCGGCTATCGCTATCTCTCTCGCTACTAGAGAAATAAATAAAGAAAATAAATAACTGAAGTGCAAAGAACTGTCATACTAAGGTCGCGCTACAACTTTCCGGAAAGTAAAGACGTTTTCTGTATTTATAACAACATTGTTTCTGAGTTTAAACCACAGATGATGAGTGGGCTGTTTATGACAGCTCTATAAAAATACGTACGCGGCTTCTTAAAATATGTCTTCATTCTGGAATTGTTGTATATTTATTCACTAATAAGATATACTGTTGTACCTAATAACCCACTTGAAACACATTTGTATTCTGTCGAGTTGTTAACCAATTACATGCTGATAGTGTGTAGTTATTTTTCGCTGTTTAAATAAACAGAGTTTGTGCTTGCTTTGAATAATATTCATAAATATTTAGTAGGTATGTGATCAATTTATGTTCAAATACTTTTCAGTTAGATGGAAAACACGTAAGTTCACGATATTTTGAATTAGTGACTTTCGAAGCGAACTCTTTATTACCTTTTTGTGGCGTTGGAAGTGGCTACACTCTATTAAAGGACATGTTGCGACAGATACAATAAGCAAAGAGGCATTTTGCGACCAGTGAAGCATTTTGCGACCAGTGAAAATTTTATGAGTTTTTGTGATTATGTCTAAAGTATGATTATGTTAGAGTAACTTTTCAAGTTTTCTCGCCTATCTTCACATTATGGATATACAAGAATAGAGAAGAGAATGCTGAAATGGTTTGGACATGTGGAAAGGACGGATGAAAGTAGATTGACTAAAAGGATGCAATATGAATCGGGTGTGAGTGGAGATACGGGAAGAGGCAGACCTAGGCGAACGTTCCTCGATCAAATAAAAGACGTTCTTGAGAAGGGCCAGGTCAAAAGTACCCGAAATCGCCGAGCATGTATGAGGACTGCAATGAGAGTTAATGAAGCGATAGAAATATGCAGGGACCGTATCGTAGCGTGTGTATGTATGGATTTATCAGCTTACCATCTAGCTTTGATGACTCATTCGTTAAGCTATTAATAGAAAAAACTTATCTTCTACGTTATTGAACGTAAGTTCAAAGCTAACGCAAAACACGTTGTCCCTGATAAATGCGTAGACTCGGAATCAGCGATCATGTTTATTTATTTATCTCATGCTCAACCGCGTCCATAATTCACACTGGTGTTGCTAAGGAAACATATATAACTACTACACCACTACTAGACTTGATTTAAACGATAATAAATGTTAGAGATGTTTTGTTACACAATTAACTGGATGTAAGTAGTACGATAATATTCGTACTAATTTATACTCAACAAATTCTGGCATGATATAAAATGTAAATATTGGGATAAACCTCGGTGGCGTATATACAGTGGTTAGTGAGCTTTGACATTCGATTGAAAACAAAACTACCTTCGCCATGGTCAGGCCGTGGATGGGTGACCAAAACTTAGTGATCTCGAGCTCCTCCGTGCTTCGGAAGGCACGTTAAGCCGTTGGTCTCGGTCGCTATTGCGACTGTTTCTACCCACCAACCCGCATTGGGACAGCTCGGTGGTGTTACGGCCCGTACTCCTCATGTGTTTCTCCATGAGGAAGGCTTGGGCCCAGCAGTGGGACGTATATAGGCTGAGGACATTGGGCAAAATTTAAAAAAAAAATGCAATTTTCATGAGTTTTCATTCTCACGAAAAGTATAACTAATGCTCTCTTGTGTAAACCGAAGTATGATTGATAGATTTAACAATAAAAAAATCCATTTGAAAAAAACATCTAATATTATCTTGGAAGCAAATGTTTAATAAGAATATTTTAATCAGTCATAATAAGACACGTAATTGGCATTAAACCTTTAAGGCCCGATTTTTCAATTCTCAGATAAAACTATCTGTCAGTCAAATCTGTTAGCTCTGTCCCTTTTCTTTTTATGACTTTAGAAAGTGACAGTGATAGTTTTAAATGGCGGATAATTTTATCTGAGGATTGAAAAATCAGGCCTAAGGCAGTTACTTTTAACATAGTGCTTAAAAGGCACTATATAGCACATTATATGGCGCTAACGCCAACATAGTGGCGATTTGTAACTATTGTAATATTAAGAGAGCTGACTCGTTATCATTAAGAGCTGCAATCTTATCATGTATAAGGCAATAAAACTCCAGTGCCCTCCAATTCAATGGGATTTATTATTAGATGGCTTTCTATAAATTCAGTTATTGTAACTCTTCTCTTTTTTTAGGTCCTTCACTGTTGGCCATAGTTACTCTGTACTGTATTAAGTCTCTGTACTTAGTTGGTCTGTACTGGTTCAACGGATTTGTTCGAACAAGGCAAGAACTTCCTGAAGCTTATTAAAGCCGGTAATAGCGAACCCCACTGAGAAAGAAGAAGATATTGGATAACTATCCCTTGGTTAAGATGCCCCACTACGAGTGTGACGGGGTGACGCCGGGAATAATTAAAATTCAGTTGGGTGGTCACTTAAGTATCGTATATTTATAATAAAGATTTAAGGCACAACTGAAACAATTATATAAAAAAAGGTAAATTATACTGAACACAAAACAATTACACATTTAACACTAAATATATTATACAAAGGGTAGGGCTACTTACAATAGTGCCTTAGAGAAACATATAGTCTTTGTTATAAATTAGCAACTGATAATGTGGTTTCTTGTAACTTTGTCTCAGCTTATAAAAATTGATTCACTTTATAAATATTTTACAATTATTGTTAGAAGGGAGTCAACCGCTCTACGCACTGACTCTCGTAAGAATGAGCTTCGAGAACAAAAGAAATAAAAAGTGACAGAGAAAGAGACAGAAAAATGGCCAGAGAAGAGCGCAATGACAGCAACGAGGCGCTAATATAGCTATGGCGCCTCGTTACACGAGTAGTACGGAATCTCCTCTGGAAATTCTTCGAGTGGCTTACGTGTGCAATTACTCAATTTTCCCTGAGTGTTCGGAGTTTTTGTGGTTATTTCAAGACACTGAGCGAATCTCATACACGCACACGGCCCAGCCAGTAGTAAGCATGGTGCGAACTGCGAAGAATAGCAGGGCTAAAGATCTAGATGTCTTATATCCTTAAGCCAGGAGTGTGTCACGGCCTTAACCTTGATGATCAGACAAAAAAATATTCTTACTCGAAGTTTGAAAATTGAAACTCATCTTCTTTGCAGCGACTAAAGCAATGCATGTAAACTAACAACTAAAAATATAAGAGGAGCTGATGCGGGTCATAAACAAGTTTGCTAATTATGGCTGTGCGATAATAATTAAATAGCTAAGTAAAAACTTTGGTTTTATAAGTGAATTGTCTGTAGGTACCTACTTGATCTAAAATTCTGTCCTTATATGTACAATGGAAAATTATAGACAAGTCAATAGAGTAGGTAATCTAAAGCGTCTATATTATAATATATATTATTACTAGTGAGTTCCCGCGGTTTCACCCGCCTGGTACCCGTTCGAATGGGAATATTGGGATGAAAAGTAAGTAGCCTATGTCCTTTCTCAAGACTCAAGACCAGAGGTTCCCAGACTTATTTTTCTCATAGACCATTTTCAAAATTTTTCTGGTCACGGTGGACCCCCTGCAGCCACATTTCTACCATATTCCCAAAACTCGACAAAAATGTGAAGATGTGAAGACAACAAGACCCCCGTCGTCTCTCGTAGACCCCTAGGGGTCCACCTGGACCACTTTGGGAACTAATGCTCTAGACTCTGACTCTAGAATCTGTACCAAATTTCGATTAAATCGGTTCAGTACTTTTGACGTGACAGCAAGACTGACAGACACATAGACAGAGTTACTTTTGCATTTATAATATTGGGTCCTTACCTATGAAATTGGTGTTTTTATTCTGTCTTAGCAATTTGTCCGTAACTATTAAGTTTCAGAACATTCTTATAAAATAATTGCCTCTACTAAAAATAGACCATATATTTGAGCTCGTATTATTAAATTTGATAATTTTTTGAAAGTTTAATTGTGTTAAAATTAGACACAAAGACAATTTTTTTTAACTGCCTCCCGAATACATCATTAACATAAAAACGATGAATAATTTTTATCAAGCGTGTTCATACACATATTGCTAAAGCTTGTCTAATGATACATGCCAAATATTTATTATCTCTGGATTTGTCGTTGTGAAGAAAACTGATAAAATGTTAGTATGTAAAATGCAGACACCCCCAAAATCTCCATCCAAAACACCAATTTCATAGGTAAGGACCTAATATTAGTATGGATATAGACTCTCTAGATTACCTACTCTATTTACTTATTAATAAACTTTATGAATATAGCTTGCATTGGGCTGGGCGTAAGGAATGGCAGTAGGCTCGCGCGCTTATATACAGTGGCACATATTATCAGAAGATAAACGGGTGTTGTCAAATCTTTTTTTTCCCGGAGTAATGGCCAACCTATGGCCAACCTATACCCGACCTTCTGGGGAAAGAAGGAGGGTGATATCAAATCTGGGTAAGCATAAACAGGTAGGCCATTTGGTACCCTATGTACGCGTGTTGGCATAATAAAAATTAAATAAAATATTTATTTGATACTTAAAATTGCTACTTGTAGATTTATACATTATCATATTAATTTCTAGCTCAGATCACTGCTACGTAGTGTATTGTTTCTAAGGAACTATAAAATTCGCTTAAGGCGATTAGTGCCCATTTATCATAGGTACTCATTTATAGAAATAAAATTTTAGGGTCTTATTTATTTTTGTACATACGTGGAAAATAAATGTATCGATAAAACATACATTTTTCCACGGTAATATCAATAATTATCAACCAACTTCAAGCTCAATAGGCTGTAATGTAAAGACTCTGTACCTCTGTACGGTACAGAGTGCTACACTCTATACTCTGTACCTACATTTTCTTTGATCGGTGTTTTTGCGCATACTCGGCGAGTGGTACCCGACAACGCCATTAGCGCTATGACAGGGTTCCAACGTCCAAGGACATTGACGACACTAATCGCCTTAATTAGTCTTCTGCTTGACATCTTGACAATAACGATGACTGATTAAAATTAACCTTGAGCCTGTGTTTGTTATTTTACCGACCTTATTAACAATTGTCTGCATATAACGTCGAAATAGTTTTAAACATGGAACATTCATTTACTGTTAGTTTGTCTAGTCCTTGGTTCAGTGTAAAATATTATTAGCTGAGAGAATTCTCCAGTAGATAATATGACTGAAATTCATTGATATTTCACATGCTTTTATGTATAGTGGACAGAGACCTTAAAGCTACAGTTTTTAGAAGCAACCGAACGCCCGTCCGCTCGGGCTGCTGACATTCTATTGAGTGCGTATGCCGTATATCTTGGATGTTGGTTAAGTTTGAATTACAGAGTGGCTATGGCTTTTTTTAAAGGAGCACGGTGGCGTAGTGGTTAGTATGCTTTGGATTTCGATTGAAAACATAGCTACCTTCATAGCAAAACTTTGTGATCTCGAGCTCCTCCGTGGTTCGGAAGGCACGTTAAGCCGTTAGTCCCGGTGGCTATATTACGACTGTTTCTACCCACCAACCCGCATTGTGTCAGCATGGTGGTGTTATGGCCCATACTCCTCTTGTGTTTCTTCATGAGGAAGGCCTGTGCCCAGCAGTGGGACGTATATAGGCTGAAGACATATGGGTTTTCTATGGTGCTCGGTAATGGGAATAGTCTTTCCCCTATTACCTGGGACCAAAGAGAATACTGGCAGTGTGGGTGTGTAATGCCTACCCCTTCGGGGATAAATGCGTGATAATGTGACTGTATGTATGAGTAATGAATGAGTCACCGAAAAGCTCGGCTATCAATGACAGACAGGCGAGCGCGCGAGACGTTTACCGGTCTTATTATAGAATCATAGGCGTGCACTTTGCGACACACTTGATATAAAACATTGCTTACACGTGATCTCGGTCAACAGGCCAATTATGAAACCGAATTTACAACGAAAAATCTATAAATATAAAAAATAAATGGCAATTGTCGAGCTAAGACTCGGGAAGTATTGGGACGGGAACTCGAAATCGGTCCAGATGAGTGAATATCGTCGAATGTCCAAAGAATTTGTTGAAGCTCAAAAATAGAGAGAGGTCCAAGTAAACTTAAAAGGTGAGAAAGTTGTAAGGAAAACAGGAACAGCAATAATTTTATTATTTCATACAAACTGTTGCTACTTGGAAAATAATACTATGGAGGTTTGTCACATTAAAACTGTCTTCAATAAAAACTATAACGACCTAACATATCTTGACTACAACACATGAACACATTTGATGAATCATTTGTGAAATAATATCGGGTCTAACTCGGCACTGCGACAATGTCTCGAACTCGTAGATAAAATCTTAATTCTATTTTTAATTCCTAATCTTGCAGCGCCGTCAGTTCAGTTCAAAGGTGTTTCCTGGACGAAGATGCTAATACCGTCGACATCGTCACCTTCATTCATATAGCAGCCTACGCTACCACGTATCGAGGAAGTGTCAGAAATTCGTTTATATTGTTGACTATTTGTCATACACGTAAACAGTTCTTGGCTCGATAGACCAATTGCTTGATTAATCCCTTGGCAAAAGTGCTACCGTCTCGCTCGTTATAATTTGTACTTATGTTTGTGCTTTCTATTGTTAGGTCTAGTGGAAAGTGTGCGGCCGGCTTATAATCAAATGTAGGCTAAGAGCAAACGGATAAGACTAGTCGTTTTGTTGTGACATTTTCATCGTTGCAGACTAAGAACTCGAACTTGTAATATATCATATTGGTGTTGCTTTCAAAACTTGAGGAGCTGGGTAACGTGGTTCATCGTACGCTTTAACATTCGATATTGAAAAAAAACTTCACCATGGTCTGTCGTTTGATGGGTGCCCCTTGGTTTATGATCTTGAGTTAGTATTGAGTTGTGCTACTAAACCAGCGAATGATTGGGTATGAAAATAAAATAGTTTCGAGGACACTACTTTAGCAATACGGAGGCAAAGATTCGGGTCTTATTTAAATAGTAAAAATTCTTAGACTATGACACATAGCATACAGAATTCAAAAGTGGAGGATACGTTAAATAATTTTAGTAATAATTGTTTTACAGCCAATGAAAATAACTAGTTGTTGTAAGTGCTTTGCATATGAATGGAATGTAAATGGTGTGTCTACTTACAGTGAATATATTTACAAACAAAATAATACAATTGCTAGGACATATCTTGTAAAAGTATATCTTGTAAAAGTATATTATTGGTCATCACATGAACAAAATAATAAATAAAATGGGCTTTTGCGGTAGAATATACTTATTTCTTTGAAGGAAAAGCGCGATTCCATCGCATGTTACACAATATAACATATTTTTAGTGATTTTTTCTTTCATCATGAAATGAGGACACTCTCTTATGTAATTAGTGTAATAACTTATAATGTATGTAATTCTTTTTGTTGTTGGCGAATTCCTCTAATAGTCATAAAAAGAAATAAAAATTATTTATGTAAGAACCACATATATACATTTATCTATGGAAATAACCGTTAGTATACATTTTTTCGCGTTTAATATAATTACTGTGTACCTACTTACTGTAACTTTACATTTTAAATCACAGGTTGACAAAGTATTTGCAGAATGTACCTACGCACGTGCAAGAAAAGGTTTACTTATAATTGGTGATTATAAACCGCATCAGGCGGATAGTTAGCTGGTTCGCTAACTAACCTTAGTTTTTAGTATTACCAGAGTTCACTCTGGTAATATTTAGTCAAGTTAGGCCCGATTTTTCAATCCTCAGATAAAACTAACTGTCAGTCAAATGATAGCTCTGTCCCTTTTCTTTTTATGACTTTAGAAAGTGACAGTGATAGTTTTAAATGGCGGATAATTTTATCTGAGGATTGAAAAATCGGGCCTTAATCATTTAGTATTTTTCACTGACGTCGTTATTCAGAGATTTATCCTCGCGAGTTGGACGTCCTTTGAAGTAAATTACAATTAACTATTAGTAGGATCCTATGCAGTAACTAATTGAAGCTATAGCACAAAAGAGGATGGAAGTAATTCCAGTGGAATCAATCGGAACGACATTGACGAGGTCAATTCCGGGTAGACTCGGTTCATTGCCCTCCTTCCCAATAGGCTGTTTGACAGTATCAAAATTAAAGAGTTTTTTATTGCCATCCCGATGAATTAAGGATTTAAAATGCAATTTTCATTACAAAATATTAAAAATATTTAATATTTTCGCCAAAATAACGTAGGTGAATAATTTCACGACTTTTGAGGTCGATCCAACGCGATCGATTCGTCAATACATAAAAAAACCTTGTCGTCCTATTGTCAGATTCGAGAGTTAAATAGGTACGAGGGTGGATCTAAGAGTTCGTGGCCTAACATAGATGGAGCAATGCATTTGCTTTCAACCTACCCTCTATTTTACTATGGTTATTCAGTAGCAAATGAAGAATGTTTGGTTCAATTAGTGCGCGCGAATTTATTTTGCGGTCATTTTTCAAAGAGTATCTGAAAAGATTTTCAACAATGTACAAAATCGATCATCGTACAGTGATGAAGTACCTACATAAAAAAGGTCTATCACCAAAAGATATTTATGAAGATATGGTGAGCACATTAGGAGAATCTGCTCCACCCTATTCCGGTGTAAAAAAGTAGGTAGCTAAGTTTAAGAGAGGCTGGGAGAGCATCGAAGATGACCCTAGGTGTGGAAGGCCTTCAACGGCAACCACCAAGGAAAACATCGAAAGAATTTGTGATCTTGCACTAAATGATCGAAGATTGACCATCAGTAAGATAGCTGAGATCACTGGCTTCGGTTATGGTCGGGTGCATCTTTACTCAAGAGCTGGGGTTCCATAAGGTTTTTGCTCGTTGGGTGCCTAGGTTGCTTTCAGTCGAACAATCACGCGTTCGTTTCACAATTTCGCGTGACTGTCTGGAGCTTTTTGAGGCAGATCCCGCGGATTTTTTATCCCGGTTTGTTACTATGGATGAAAGCTGGGTTCAAACAATGGAAAAGATCCAGCCCACCCACCCCGCAGAAAGCTAAGGTCGTTTTGTCGACTAACAAAGTCATGGCTTTGGTATTCTGGGTTGCAAGGGGAATTATTTATGTGGATTATTTACCAAAAGGCGAAATTATAAATTCCAGTTATTACTATAATCTTTTACGACGCCTTTGCGAATAAATAAATAAAAAAGGCCGAGTTTGTTGCGTAGGAAAGTTTTGTTCCAAAAAGACAACGCGCAGGTTAACACTTGTGCGGTGTAAATGGCTGAAATCCCTAATTGTGGGCTCAAGTTGTTACCCACCCATCTTATTCGCCAGATTTAGCCCCATCGGATTATCATTTACTTCCAAATTAAAAAAAAAAACATTTAGTTTGTTCGAAATTTTCAACTAAAGAAGAGGTGATAGATACAGTTAATGGTAATTTTGAAGACCTTCCGGAATCTTTTTTTTCGAAGGTATAAAAAAGGTGCAGTTCAGATGGAAGAAATGCAGCGAACTAGATGATAACTATGTAGAAAAATAAAAAATAATTTACTTACTATTTTACAATTTTTTTTTTAATATGTTTCTTTGATTTTCATGATCAGGCTACGAACTTTTGGATTTACCCTAGTATTTAGCATTGCAGGTAACCATTGTTATTTTTTCTGTATAGGTATAATATATAAATTCAAAATAAGTTGATAAGAGTCTCAACTTACTTTGAATTTAAACGCTCTTCGGTATAGAGCATTTATCTTGTGGCCATATCTTCGAATTTGTTTTATCCTCACTGCCTAAATAGGCCTATAATTGGTATTTTGGAATTACCAACAATTATGATGCGTTACATGAAATTCCTAATTTTAATGTGGAATGAAATTGATTAGTCATAGTGTAATTTTTCATTGTATAAAAACTCAACATTTTTAGTTGCGTTAAAAATGCCAATTTCAAAACATGATAAACACCTCTAGCGGAAAGTAAGTGAAATCACGTTTCCCAAGGAAATGGATATTCTTAACACAATTAAAAAACTTACACTATGAGTATCTACTGATTAACTCCATTCCACATTAAAATAAGATTAAAGCCCGTATTACAGAACCAAACTCAAGCGTAGATCTCTGCTTGAGCGCAGTTCAAAAGGGATAGCGCTGCGTGGGATCAAAAGCGCCATCCCTCTCTAACTGCGCTCAAGCAGAGATCTACGCTTGAGTTTGGTTCTGTAATACGGGCCTTAGACACCTAATCATGTGCGTGGATGGTCTGTTATAGTTCTATATACAATTAAATTTTTTTAATAAAAAAAATGCACTTGGTAATTAAATAGTCTGTATTTTGTTTGAATAAAGTCATATAACTATCAAACTTTTAAAGAGGAAGAATTATACAAGCTGGTTATGGTCCATGATGCCTCATTATTCGAAATTCAATACCGACAAAATAAATTATAGTGATTATTCCTTATTACCAAAATAACAATATAATATTAGTATCTCATTATCGCCGCTTAACAACATGCTTTAATTTTTACAGCGACATTTCCTTGTATTGTTTAGTATATTTTATGATCAACATTTATATTACTGATGATATCACAATAGAATTGAACTACAATTTATTTGTGCAGTAGTGAGTACCATACCTCGGCCCTGATCGCGCTAAATACGAACGTATTTACCACAACCAAATGTCCGTCAAAAACGTTATGGCCCGGCTACACTCCATACTCTCGTACTCGCGTTCCCTCGTGTCGCCTCGTGTAGTGTGGATGGGCCGTAACGTTTTCGACTGAGATTTGGTTGAGGTATATAGTGTAAATACGTGTAACCATAAGTAATGTTTTGTTTGACTAAAGTGTACTGAAGACACAAGGGCAAAGAACAAAATGATGAATGATTTTTTTTTCTCTACTAATAAATCTACTAAAAAAATCGGAGTAAATTGTGAGTTTAGTTTTAAATTAGAAAACGTACAGGAATAAAATATTAATCTTAATTCCTCAAATTGTAAAAGTTGACATTGTATTTGCACCAAGCAAACTATTTAAAATGTATAATGTAATACGTTATTAAAGCTCCTTGGCGCATAGCTTGTCTGATATTGAAGCAAATAATTGCTTAAAAACCTGTTCAAACATCGTAGTCTAAAAATTTTAATGAAATAGGCGATGTGTTGACAATCAATTAGACGCGATGCCCGCGATGAGATGCCCTAATGTCGATATAAAAAATACATTTTGAATTATAACTTTTAAAAAGTCATATGTTTTTTTTTCGTATATTTTAAATTAAACAAATACACATAACATTAAAGCTTACTAGTTGCATTGTCTCCGGGTTCTGAACCATTCCCAAAGTTTCAGCCCGATAGTTTCTGCCTCAAAATTGAGTTATAAAAATCCAACCGGAAAAACCAGAACAGTGAGATAAAAGAAAAAAGGTGGGAAATATATCACAAATAGGTTTTATTTGCTTTCTGTAAATTAAGTGAATATAACCTTGGTCATAGATAATAAAGAGGGCTTTGGCCTACTACATCAAAGCTTACTCTCCTTTCTAATTTACTTTACTCCTTTATTTTTATTTGTCGATCTTCATATATGCTAGCAACGCACTCGTTTGGAACGTTTGGAAAAACCTTAGGGAGAAACTGATTATGATTAGGACAATGAGCATAAAGTGGTTGACCCAAAAGGTATCTTTCAATTATTCTCCAAAAAGTCTTGTGTTTAAACTGAAGGAACACAATGGGCTATTTGACTAATTTTTAAAAACTATCTCACATTGTTTGGTGAAGTATAAGGATTCTAAAGTAATATTTATTTGAAATAATTTTCAGTATTTCATTGAAAAAAATCATTTCAAAATACACTGTTTGAATTTCGTGGCCAAAACGCTTGCTCCAGCAATATGGCGTCGTGTGACGTTATTAATCAATTTATTACTGTTCCAAATGTGGTTCAAGTGCAAAAAAAGTGGTTTCAACTAGCACGTCGGGATCCTAGAGATATTAAGGATAGTTCAGTTATTTAAATGTGAGTAAACATGTTATTATTAACGCGTAAAATTGTAAGTAATTTTTATGTATTGACGAATGACGTCATTTGTCATTTAACTTCCGTTTACGACCGCTTCGTATTAACCTCAAAAGACGTGAATTTATTTACGTGATTTTGACAAAAAAATATTCGATATTTTTAATATATAATCATGAAAATTGCATTTAAAATTTAAATTCACCGGGATGGCAATAAAAGCACCCTAATTTCGATACTGTCAAATAGCCCATTAGTTAAACCCGTCTAGGTGCATTGGTACACATATCTTATTAAGTTATCGACAATTTATATAGCCGACTGGCTTATATGCTAGTTTCAGGGCATCGAGCGCGATCTCAGAGACTGGTTGTAATTAACGCAGAGGCAGATGATTGTATGGCGTTTACAGTCATATAGTTTGCTGTAGTTATTTGTGGTGTCTATCTTTCATCCATAACACAAGCGCGTGAGCTGTTTACGTCTATTGACTAGTTTATAGTGTGATGAAAAAAAAAATACAATCAATGTTTTTCTCAAATCGCCTTAAGTTTAAAAATGAAATTAAGATAACGGTTAATAGTTAAACAAAGCCTTCTAGATATCTGCAAACAACAGGTTTGCTTAGCAAGTTCTAACGACGTTATCGCACACAAACATAGAGAAATTACCTTTTTACCAATGTTCTTTTATAAAGATCATTCAGACATACGGGTAGTTAAATGGTTATGGACGTACTTACCTATGTTTGAATTGAGTAGCCACATACCGAGTATTATAAAGGATTATAAAATATTTTTTTGTTTCTTCTACTGGCAATAGCAATTTTATTAAATGTTCAAAGTAAATCATTATTCGTGTAATAGCATACGAATACTACAATATCCGGGCTATACTTACCAAAAGTTTTTTAAATCATCAACAAACATTTTCTTTTAATATTCGTAATTTTCGTTGCATACATCTAATATACAAAAATATTTACCGAGAAAGCATTACCTATATTTTGACATTCCTTTCTAGAGCAGGCGCTAAAGAATGTTGAGTGTGCAAAATATGAGGAACGCGTTCTGTAAATGGTTTTGAGCTCAGAAAAGCTTGAACATTATAATTTTTAATGTTGCCAGGAGATTTCTTGGTCCATTTTTTTATTCGGACCCCTTGGGATGACGAGTAAATTAGCAGTAAATCGATTTGGAACTTGACGCTATTGTCACTTGTATTCATTTCAAAAATATTTATTCAACGATTTAACACACTTAGCTATTGTTGGGTCTACATAACGCGTATGAATTCTATGTTTAACAAAGAATGACTCTAAATGGATATGTTGCTTTTATTGAATATACATTGATTGTATTTTTTTTTCATAGCGCTATGTTCCAAATCGATTTGCTGTCAATTTGCTCGATATTCCAAGGGGTTCGAATGAAAAAAATTTACCAAGAAATCTTGTGGCTACATTCAGAATCTCCATCTGCGTGATTTTCTCAAAACTATCTACAGATCTCGGTCCTCAAAACACACTCAACATCCTATACCGCCTGCTCTATTCAATGAATCGTCCGCAAGCAGCTTGCGTCACTGCGAACCAATTGATCTTAATAAAGGAGTTTGTAGTCAAATGACAATCTGAGACGCCCAGATACAAGCTTCTCCTATTATGTGCTCTGGATTGATTTGTACCTATCTCTCATTATGTAGAGCAGAAATTTAGATTGTTAAAGCGATTGAAACACTAGAAAGGAATAAAATCAACAGACAGTCGTACTAGTCAACTGCAATAAAATGTAGGTTACACTTGAGTTATTAATGTAATGCAATAAGGTTCATATTTGAATGATATTGTATATTAGTGCTCGTGACTGTACATGAAGACTAATGAAAGGGGGTGAAGCAAGGGTGTGCCAGGATTCCAGCAAGTGGAAGGCTGTAATATCTGTCCCCCCCCTACCGGGACATAGGCGTGAATATAGTTATCCAAAATGCGGAATGTAACTCTGTCTGTCTCGCTTTCACGTCAAAACTACTGAACTGATTCAATCGTAGGTACACAAAGTCTGGTTTTAACCTAAGAAAGGACATTGTACCGCGCGGGTGAAATCACTAGTGTATATTGTATAAAATAGGTACTATAACTTTGACATACCACTACTTCGTTCATTATCTACTCTGGATTCATTTATTAACATATTTTCATTATCAAACATTTAATGCTGTAACGGGAGCCAGATTAAATTACTACATATTATTATATTTATCGGATTATTACGCTGATGCGTAAATAGTATGGCAGACGCAGAAGTTTTTTTAATCATACGCGTTATAAATCGATATTATTTATTACATCTAATATTATTGAAATTCTAGTTGGAAACGTAAAATAAAAAAAATAGTGACGATAGTACCTCGTGACCTCAGGTAAAACCACCATGTAGTAATTAGTACACATTTTATCAGAACGTTATTTCCATTTTCGTTCAACCATTATTTTTGGGAGTGTTGACATTCTCTTCTTCTTCTTGCCCTTTTCCAACTCTATGTGGGGCCGGCACAACATGTCTTCTTCTTCCATTCTCCTCTGTCACTCGTCAGCTCGCACGCATTCGATCCATCGCTTCTTTGTTCTTCCTCTCACTCTAGGTCCGTCCACATCCATGCTTAGCATCCTTCTTGTAATGTGACATTCATCCATCCTCATCACATGTCTATACCACGCAAACCTATTGCTTGTTGACATCTTGTATTTATTTTTAAAACCTCCTATGGACCAGTTTTTTAACCCATAGTCAAGTTACTGATACCATTGGTGAAGATTTTAACCATTTGGTAACCTTGACAAAACACTAGCCTTAAAAAATAATAAGTCTCTCAAAAAATTCTGATACAATTAGTTCAGTGTGTGAGATATAAACATTCCTAACAGTTCATTGACAATAACAAAATCATGTTGAGTGCATTGGCAAGAGTGGTATGTGAGTCAACTCCTGAGTAATTTATCTAACAACATCAATTGGAAAAGGCCAAGCTTTTCATCAGATTCTCAGTGATATAGGTACTGTAAGGATTTGAAAATATATCATTAGAATTTGTATTACATTTTACATTAGCATAACAAAATAATAATACAATTCACACATTCATAGGTTTTACAAATTCATGTTAGATAATGGAATAGGGGGCAATCAAGCAGACGTGTCACCTGATGGTAAGTAATTACCATCACCCCTTTTTAACTACCTTCCGAATACATAATTTGATTTGCATTAACATAAAAACAACAGATAATTTTTTTGAAGTGTGATATGATATCACATATATTGCTAAATCTTGTCTAATGATACATGCCAAATATTATTATCTCTATATTTGTCGTTGAGAAGAAAACTGAAAAAAAATTTTTTTGGAAAATGCAGACTTTCCCAAAATCTCCATACAAAACACCTATTTAAGGTAAGGACCTAATAATTACCCTATTAAGTTACTAGGGTAATATGGCAACAAAAAATGTTATAAAGCAAACATTGTGATAAATCAAACATAATACCATGAGAATACAATGCCAATTACTCCGAGTAAATTTCATGTATTAGGTATATAAATCACCTTTATAGTTGTAATAAAAAATTTGAAAAAAAATAAAAAAAGATGATTTTTTTTTTAGTTTCTAGCTACAATGTGTTTCAATATAATAGTAGGTATATAACTTGTAAAATAATAGGTGAGCCAAAAATGTCAAATGTAAGTATATAAATTAATTAAAAATAAGTTTTCGGGCGCCAGACTCACCTGTACTCGGATGCTAGTGGGAGATTGAACAATTAATCATAAGGGGGGCTTAATAAAAACCATTGCTTTCCTTTGCTATGTGTTTTATTTAATTGTCTAAGGTTCGGTAGGAACTTAAATTTTAATACTAAAATAATTGAGCAAATGCCAAATAACGAAAAAAACTAACTTGAAGATGTTGCATTGTTAAGGTTAATGAATAAACTACTATTAGTTAGGTGATGGTGACAGCATACCTGTGGCCAGGGTTACCTACGGTGCATGGCAAAGCAAAGTCTCACTCAGGGCTCCTGTGCCTTATGGTTTGAGGTAGCTGCTCCAAACCTCATGCCAAATGGTGTCAAGCAGCGATGCAATCCAGCGTGAAAATTCTAGCAAGACATCCTGCATTCAACCGTTTTAAACGGAAATAACTTCAAATTGAACGTCGAAAAAACGTCTAGAAAACGTGTAAGAAAACTTTGAAAAACATCTAGAAACGTCTAAAAACGGCATACTCCTGAAACAATAATATTTCATGAGTAAAAAATAGCCTGAGGCAAAAACGTGGATGATGCAATCCAACCAAAATTTCAAGAAAAACACCGAAATATGCTCACCTGAGGTATCTTGGTGCACTATTAAACCATATTTATGGATAAAAAATGTTGATCAGGGCATACTGCCACTGATATTAAAGGGTTTTTTAAATAGAACAAATACGTTACATCTGCATCGTACGGCAGTTAAAGGTCGACGGTGACAAGTAATATTCGTCACCTGTCAAATCATATGAAACTTTTTTTAAGGAGAAAAGCAAAGGGATTACAGCCAAACTGCCAACAAATAATTATAAATTTTGTAACGTAAAAAAAATACGTTACATTTCACCCTTCCCCGATAAAAGCATCGAGAATCGAGGCGGTCAAAAACCAAAAAAAGCAGAACTACAGTTTTAAAACGATAGCATAAGGAAAAAAAATATCCAAACAACAAGTCTTGTTTGAATAGAAAAAACAATGTTTTTACAATAAACATTAAGTTTTTTTTTAATATGTGGAAAACTTAAACATCAAGTTTCCTATAAAAGAAAAAACACAAAACTAAATTGCACAAAAGCAATATAATATAAATAATACCTAAGTCATCAAAAGACTCAAGATAAATAAATTTTAAATTTATAAAAAAATATATATTAAATATCCCATAAATAATCGAGATCTGTTGGACACCCTAGTCACAGACTCTAAACACAAATCCATCTTTCCCAAAACTCTGGAGATCAGTTGGACACCCTCGTCACTGACTCGTCAAACATTTCCCAAAACCCTAGGAGATCAGTTGGACACCCTCGTCACTGACTCGTTAAACATTCCCTAAACTCTGGAGATCAGTTGGACACCCTCGTCACTGACTCGTAAAACATCCTTACCCATGAGATCAGCTAAACACCTTCGTCGCTGACTCGAGAAAACGCTCTCTGAAAACAGGAGTTCAGTTAGACACCAACGTCACTGACTCAATAGTACATTCATGATCGGCTCAACTCCACCGACTTTCCGAGCATGGAGACTAAAAAACTACATTCGTGCCATTCAATATGGAAACACAAATGGAAAAAAAAACCACACGACCATGGCCGGCTCAACTCCACCAACATACCGTACATGACGTGGTAAAAGGATGTGTGACCCAACAATACGGGATCACACAAAAAAGGGCAAAAAGCCAACACAATCATGGCCGGCGCAACTCCACCAACTTACCGTACATGACGTGGTAAAGAAAATATGCGTGAATCCAACAATACGGGACCACGCATAAAGGGGAAATAAAACCAACACAATCATGGCCGGCGCAACTCCACCAACTTACCGTACATGATGTGGTAAACAAAGGTATGATCCAACAAGTCGGGATCATACGCAAAAAAAGAGTACCACCAGCCTAAGACTGGGGAAAACAAAGTCCACAATAAAAAATTGGGATGAGAAAAATAGTCCAAGCCGGGAGGTACCTAAACAAACAAAGTTGTCCAGACTTTACAAAAAAAATAAAGTCTCTAAGGGACAAAGACAAAAAACAGCACTAAGCATGCAAAAAGAAATGTATAAGTATGTTGTATAAAAAAAAAACAACAAAATAAAAATAAAATTTTATGAAGCCAATAAAATAAAATAATGTTGTCTGGAGACTAATTTATCTCAAGTTAACCAAATATGAAAGTTAATTTTGTATAATGTTTATGTCTTTTTAATTTTGAAAATTACTATTAATTTTGACTGTGGACAAAACTAAAGAATTCTGAAAATAAATGGAAATATTTCGAATACTGGTATCGCCATTTTTGATTGTGTCTATAAAATGATACTATTTCTCTTCATCCATACATACTTCCACACACAATGCGCATTTAACTTACATACTTCCCGCAAAAACAAAATCTTTCAGTGGCCACTAATAATATCAAATTACAAAAGCAAAATACAAAATATAAGCAAAAAATACAAATATTATATTTTAAGTATATCTTTGATATGATAACGACCGGTAGTATTTTTATCCAAATCTTTGAGAACATAAACATTATCAGATATTTTTTCTATGATTTTACATTTAACAAATTTTGGAGCAAATTTAGCCGAAAAATAATGAGCAGCATTAGATTGAACGAAATTTCGCCTCCAAACTACATCGTTGACCTCATAAAAAGTGACGCGTCGACCCTTATTATAATGGAAAGCATTACGCTTATAAGATTTAAACAAAGACAGAACAACTTTCTTAAAAATATCTTCAAGTGAAGACAAAGATTTTGCAAAAATAGAACGATCAACAAAATCGATCTGAGATAAATTTTCAAAAGAATTACTAAAACGATGTAAAGAAGCATCAAAAATTAAATCTCTACCAAACATGAGAAAATTAGGCGTAAACTCTGTAGCTAAATTAACACTACTATTTAAAGCTAACTGAACATGGGGCAATAATTTAGACCATGTTCTCTGATCGTCACGAACAAAACAAGAAATACAAGTCTCAATGGACTTGTTATAACGTTCAACTGGATTATTTTGAGGTGTATAAAGTGTATTATAAAATATTTTATTAATATTAAAACCTTTCAAAAAATCTACAAAATTTTTAGAAGTAAATTGAGTTCCATTATCACAAATAATTATCTTGGGACATCCAAACTTGAGAAAAACATCTTTCTCTAAGTACTTACAGACTGAACTAGTGGTAGCACTGGCCAATGGAAATAACCAACAATATTTAGTAAAAACATCTACAACTGATAGTATGAATTTATGACCAGAATAAGTTTTTGGCAAAATACCTATTAAATCTAATGATAACATAACCATGGGTCTGTCTACTTTTTTAGGATTTATCATAATACCCAATGGTGCAGAAGTTGAATGTTTGTAGGCTTTACAAATTTCACAATTATTAATATATTTTTGAATATCATTAAACATACTTTTCCAATAATAATGAAGTTTTATTTTATTTAAAGTTTTATGAATACCTAAATGTCCAGAATTTATATCATCATGATTCTAAAATATCTTCTTTAGGAATAACATTTTTTTATCTATGTTAAATTTTAACACAAAACAAAACCTTAAGTTCAAATTAAGGTAAAAACCATTAAAAATAAAGATACGTTATAGTACACATTCTTTATAAATCAATGATTCCAAACAAGCTGTCCTACAAGATGATCTGATTTAGAGCCTATTTCCAAAAATCCTAGATGACTATTTGCACCTATTCCAAAAATTATAACTATTGTAAATAACCAATTAAACTTCTGTTATTAAGCAAGTTAGTTCTAATTTCTTGTTTCCATTAATAGTATGGGAACTTCTTTATAAAATGAAAAAAAAACTATTTAAAATAATTTTACCAATCTAAAAAACGATTTTGCAATAATGTTCAACAGGTACAAAACACATCACCGAGTCTCGATTCACTTCTATTCGAAGAGGAGCTCGACGAAAGCCTATAAGTTTTTTGGACTTTTGAGATTCCAATTTAAGATTATTATTTTTATTGTAAATGTGACAACTAAGTGTGGTAGTGCAATATAAACAACTTTTCTAGGTATTACTGTACTAAAGTTATGTTTACGTTTTAAACAAGTTGAATGATCAAATAAATATTATCAAAACATTTTAATAAATAAAATTTTATATGAACTTATGACATTATCTAAATATAAACAACGTGGAACTAATTCCTTACCAAACCAAAACAAATCCTAAAGAGGAAGAAACAACAAAAATTATTCATCAACACTTGTGATAATTCACCAAAATTAGACTTACCATGAAACAAGAAAAATATTACTATCTGATAAAAATTCTACTTTAAGAAAATCCAAGCCACTTGCAATAATAGGACTTAGCAAAACTATGTGTAAACAAATTATTATGCAGCTGCAAAGCAAAAGGCAAGCAAAAATCCAGCAGCGAAGACTGAGCAACATTATGATCCAAGCGAGATGGTTGTTCCAATAATAAATTAAAGATTCCATGTAACAGAGCAGGAGGTAATCAAGTCATGTGTATCCATAGAAATAGAAATTCTGTGTAATGGCCCAGCGGTAGCTTGTTCATTGGTTGCCATTGTCACCAAAGAATAAATATTGTTTTCTATTTTTCAATTTAAAAACAAAGCAAAAAGCATAAATATTTTTATAAAATGAAGTTGAAAAAGCATTCATGAAAGTCTAAAACAAAAACTTTGCAACATCTTTTACAAAAAGCAAAAGTAAAATATTTAAATTGACAAAGTGTGAAACTAATTATTTTATAAGTATTTATGTTTATATTTTAAGTTTATTTATAAAATGTATACTAAAATTTATTTATTCAAACAATGTTTAGCAAATATAAAGTTGTTTTATGTTAATTTTAAGAATACTATCTTTCTTATCACAAAAATAAAATTGTTTGTCAAAATAACCTCAAAATAACAATGAAATAATTGTGTTACTCAATGTATCACAATCACAGCAATAATGCATATTAAATAATGCTTAAAACAAAAGAAATATCAAGCATGAATGGTAGATTGCTTCTTAAATATATGTTTATAAGTAATAAACAAAAGTATTACTTTGTAAACAAGTAATATGCACAAATAATATATGAAAGTTGTTCCATAAAAACACAATAAAATACAACAAAATGGGGTAAATAAATGTACACACAAGAACTCTTTATAAAGGAAGTATGCCGTTATAAAATAAATTATACAATACAAATTGCATACTAAACAAAACCAACAATGTTTTGGCAAAATTATTTATAAAAATAAACCAATGCAACAACTCATAATATCAATAAAAAATGTGAATCACACATAGCAAATTCATGGCAAAATGGTAAGCTCAGGTCCCTGTTCTACAGCGACAAATGTAATAAAAAATTTGAAAAAAAATAAAAAAAGATGATTTTTTTTTTAGTTTCTAGCTACAATGTGTTTCAATATAATAGTAGGTATATAACTTGTAAAATAATAGGTGAGCCAAAAATGTCAAATGTAAGTATATAAATTAATTAAAAATAAGTTTTCGGGCGCCAGACTCACCTGTACTCGGATGCTAGTGGGAGATTGAACAATTAATCATAAGGGGGGCTTAATAAAAACCATTGCTTTCCTTTGCTATGTGTTTTATTTAATTGTCTAAGGTTCGGTAGGAACTTAAATTTTAATACTAAAATAATTGAGCAAATGCCAAATAACGAAAAAAACTAACTTGAAGATGTTGCATTGTTAAGGTTAATGAATAAACTACTATTAGTTAGGTGATGGTGACAGCATACCTGTGGCCAGGGTTACCTACGGTGCATGGCAAAGCAAAGTCTCACTCAGGGCTCCTGTGCCTTATGGTTTGAGGTAGCTGCTCCAAACCTCATGCCAAATGGTGTCAAGCAGCGATGCAATCCAGCGTGAAAATTCTAGCAAGACATCCTGCATTCAACCGTTTTAAACGGAAATAACTTCAAATTGAACGTCGAAAAAACGTCTAGAAAACGTGTAAGAAAACTTTGAAAAACATCTAGAAACGTCTAAAAACGGCATACTCCTGAAACAATAATATTTCATGAGTAAAAAATAGCCTGAGGCAAAAACGTGGATGATGCAATCCAACCAAAATTTCAAGAAAAACACCGAAATATGCTCACCTGAGGTATCTTGGTGCACTATTAAACCATATTTATGGATAAAAAATGTTGATCAGGGCATACTGCCACTGATATTAAAGGGTTTTTTAAATAGAACAAATACGTTACATCTGCATCGTACGGCAGTTAAAGGTCGACGGTGACAAGTAATATTCGTCACCTGTCAAATCATATGAAACTTTTTTTAAGGAGAAAAGCAAAGGGATTACAGCCAAACTGCCAACAAATAATTATAAATTTTGTAACGTAAAAAAAATACGTTACATAGTGTTTAATACATTAGCTAGCCATTGTATTTAGCTAGTGTATCAGTGTGTTTGTTGCTACCGTAACAGATGATTATTTCACCTAGGCTTTTTATAAACAAGTTCAAGGACAGCTATGATTTAGCAGTTTTTTTTCAAGGAATTATCAGTATTGTGACTGTTCGTCATCAGCCTATATACGTCCCACTGCTGGGACAGGCCTTCCTCGTGGAGAAACACATGAGGAGTATGGGCCATAACACCACCACGCTGGCCCAATGCGGGTTGGTCACAAATGCGACCGGGACCAACGGCTTAACGTGCCTTCCGAAGCACGGAGGAGCTCGAGATCACAAAGTCTTGGTCACCCATCCACGGGACTGTTATTGTGATTGTGACTGTTATTTGTGTTCTATTAATATTATAGGTAGGTACTGTTATTATGTTACTTAAAAGTCTATTATATAAGGAAGATTACATACTATATAGATTTTCTCTGTATGAAGTCTGTATTAGTATTCACAAACTCATGGGTATCAATCCCACCACCTGTAGTGATTGAAAAGCTTGCTTAACATTGTGTCTGGTGTATGATAACAGGTTAGCCATTTGTTACATGGGGCCTTAACATAGCTGGCGAAATGTCAGTGTCACACCTCCGCCTATCCCTTCAGGGAAAGAGGTGTGATGATATGTATAATGTAATACATATTACAACACCAAAAATAGGTATTAGGTCCTTACCTATGAAATTGGTGTTTAGTATGGAGATTTTGGGGATGTCTGCATTTTACATACTAACATTTTATCAGTTTTCTTCACAACAATAATATTTGGCATGTATCATTAGACAAGCTATAGCAAAATGTGTGTGAACATGCTTGATAAAAATTATTCATCGCTTTTATGTTAATGCAAATCAAATGATGTATTCGGGAGGCAGTTAAAAATAATTGTCTTTGTGTCTAATTTTAACACAATTAAACTTAGAAAAAATTATAAATTAAATAATATGAGCTCAAATATATGGTCTATTTTTAGAAGAGGCAATTATTTTATAAGAATGTTCTGAAACTTAATAGTTACGGACAAATTGCTAAGACAGAATAAAAACACCAATTTCATAGGTAAGGACCCAATATTTCACCACATTCTTGAGAAAACTCTACCATTAATTAGATAAACCTGATACAAATAGGTAAACAACACATTAGTAGGTTGATTATTGGAACAATTGCATATTATTGTAAATGTTTGTAGATTTAATTTTCTAGGTCAATTATTGTAAATTAAAGAATTACCTTATCTCAAAGAATTTATAGTCTATGTTATTATTTACATTCTGATACAACATGCTTAATGGGTTCTTAAATAATATTAGTGTATTTTTGCAACATAATGTTTTTGAACAAAATCTATATTGTTAAATTGGTAGGCACTGGTTTCAATCTGATGAGTTTAATGTCCAATGTCCAAAATGGAAATGTCACAAAATGCTATGATTATTATAACCAAGTAGTGATATTATTTAATTAAACCACACAAAATTGTGGTTATATATTTTTTGTTTTCATTTCTACAATCTATAAAATACAGATAAGTATACTATCGTGATTGATATGTTTACTTTATTACAAAAACAGATAGTTACAAAAACAAAACCTAGTTCGAAACCTGGTAACGAATTAAAAAATCTACAAAATAAAATTTATTATTCCTTTTGATTACACTGAACTAGTAGCGGCACATCTGGTGCTAGGATTTTGGCTGGTTAGTTTTAAATCTTGAATCTAACCACTCAAGGTTCAATTCGTAAATGAATGCTTTACAGTAGCTCTGGGTAATGTAAATATTACATTTACAAAGCCTAGTGTTTAATGGAGTATTGCCTTCCTCTTGCAAGATGTTCTTTGTAGAAAATTATACAATTTAACAAAAGTGTAAATAGCAGTAAATAGAGACTTATCAGCCGGTTTATTAATTATGTATTGAATATTCATTCATATAATATATGTTCAGACTCAGTAAAAATATAATGTTAGAAAGTTGTAACAATGTAAGCATTTAGTACAAATCATTTGAGTTTCTGTATGCAGTCTAGACTGCTGATAAATTTTTTAGTACTTGTGTTGTACTTTAGAGATTAACAATTATTATCTATTACTGAAGAAGAATCTGGGAACATTTTCTTTTCATAATTTGTTTAGAAGCTTTAGGTTCACTATTTTTATAATCATTCCAATTGAAATCCTATAAAGAAAATAGATGAAATTACATCTATTCTAATAAAATAGATATTACAAGTATGTGCTTTACAGTAATACCCATATTTAATTTCAAATGCTAAACATAGGGTCAGAAAGACATTGCCAATTGCCGTAAAAGGCAATAGGAAATAAAAAAAGGCCGCGACACCGCTTGTAACCTTTGAATTGTAAAGAAGATATGGCACGGAAAAAATACCGAGTGAGGAAATGAGCGGTTATCAACAGCCGCTACGAGCTTGAAGGGTGCAAACAGGTGTCATCGGAAGTACGTACAATTATCAAGTTCAAAACTCACTTTGCTCATTTGATGCTGTCACCGCAGCGTCGTTAATATAGGATCCGCTCCGCACCACTGGACCCCATTGTGGTCTCCGTGCGCCTTCCCTATATTCTGTCCTTTCCACATCATCAGCTTTACACAAATGAAGAGCGAAAACGCACCAATAAAACATAAAACCGATACGCATCGTGATCTCTCAATGACATTAAATTAACCGCACAAAATTGCACACCACTGTTAGAACGCTGCACATATACACATTATAAATTCACACTCCAAGAATTGAGGCTGCTATTTTTTATGACCACATTGCATGGGTAAGCAAAAAACATAAAAAAACTATACGAAATTTATCACAGACAGAGACCCAGTAAGGTTCGAGGTCGAAAAATTTTTGACGTTGCGTTTCAAGATGACAACTACAATAAAGATTAATAAAAATACAGTGTTGTCACCACAAAAAACGGCAAATACTTGGCGAAAGTAACCTTTGCTTTTCAAAATAAAACCTCATAAATAGTTGTAAACTCGAGTTTTCTCGAGAGTTATATAAATCAAACAAACTTAAAAATCTACAGAAAAAGTAAAAGTTCTCTTTTATCATTTATTTAGTAAAGTTTTACTGGAAGAATAACATTTTATTGTTTGTTAGCAGATTTTTCTTTCAGAGAACACAAGAATTTTCCACTTAAGCACTGTAGTCAAGCAATTATCACTCCTCTAGTAAATTCTTTGGCACTTTAAAATTAAGCAGGTTTTTCAAGTCGATACTTGTTTTAATATAAAAGTATCTGAACGCAGTCTTACTAAAATTTATTGTGAATAAGAACGGAACGCACCACCAACATCTACCAAAATATGTCAAATGACCTTGCCAGTTTGTAAACAATACCTTGAATTTACACAAATTTATCTAATTTCCTACTTATTGGTTTTAAAATCGATTACTGTGTCCTTACTAACAGTTTACTGAAGGAATTAAAATGAACATTGATTTCGAGACGATGGCTGTTTTGGAGGAGGAGTCTCAGAATGTAAGTTCTAGTTTTCTTTGTTTTGCTAGATTCTATGCTATCTCGAATGTTTTTATCTATAAATAGCCTGTGTGTTGATTGCAGACTTTGCAGAGGTTTTTGTTCTGTTTCCTAAATTGTTTCTAATGCTCAGATATTGATAACAATTTCTGAAGAGGACCTAGATAAATATACCTTAATTTCCAGACAAAAATACATGAATACAGCATTTATAGTAATTGAAATGTACATTATCAATTCATATTGCACAATATGGAGAACAATTTCATCATCCTAATTAGTATATTGTTAAATATTTTCTATTTAGTCATACTTAAATCAGATAATATCTTTAAATCATCAATTCAACATGTGACATGATTAAATCCTACAATTTTACATTGTCAAGATTCCTTCTAATATTCTAACCTAATAAATGTAATAAATAATGGTTACTGGTTTTCTAATATTAATATATTGACTATACACTATCTTGCTAAATAATTATTATCAACCTAGTGGTGTTGATGTAAGTTGTAATCTAAAATCATAGTAACTACTTAAATTCTCTCATATATTATCCAACTTCTTCTCTTACCCCTTTTAAATTCCTATGTAGGGAATTAAATAAGTAATTATATTGTATCTTGCAATAAGAAAAAAAATTGTAATGTTCATTTGGGACAAAATAAAAACGGGCAAAACATCACAAGTTAATGTAAAATATTTTTGCTACTTGATTAATATAGGTGTAGGTAAATGAAAACAAGCCAGATCACAAACATTATTCTGTGTAGCTATCATTATAGATTCTAATGATCTAATCTAATCAAAAACACTTCCTAGAAATCCGTGTTCACTAGCGCCATCTAGTTTCTTGACTGCAATTTGTTGGCTTGTGTTTTGCATTATAATAGTAAGACATTCAGCAGTGCTGACCTATTTCAACAGATGGTGCTGCTGAGTTATAGTTTTTTAAATGCATTATTGCAAAAGAAAGAAAAACTTAAGACAGTTTTTTTTTGTGTATTTTTTGCTTTTTTATTTTAGTTTCTTAAAAAAATCAAGTGTTTTTTATATGACTAAAACTTTTTTAATGATTAACATGCAAAGATAGGTATATCTTTTTAATAAACTCTTGAATAAAATGTTAATAGCAGAATTTTAGTTATTTTACTATCAAGAAAGTTGTGGACTTACAATTTGTTCACTTTACTAATTTTTTATGAAAATATTTTACAATAAATTGTTTTAAAAAGTTGTGTACTTTCTCATTTTTGAACTAGCATTTTCGTTGCATTAACTATTCGAATGTGTGTAGCTACTTGCTAACACTATGTAAGTATATAAATAAATAAAGACTAGCAAACTTATTTAGATTTATTGGTCACCTTTTTGTTCGAATATTTTACGATCGCATAGTCCGTATGACTATGCGACTATGCGTGCACGTATATACGTACGTAGACGAGACCGCATGCGCACACACGCTTTTGGTCAGCCTTGTGAAGTGAATGTACAGTCAACAACACGTTGTTGACATTTGAAAAACGCAAACAGCTTTTACGGCATAGGTATTAGGTATTAAATTCGATCGAGTCAACATGGTAGTTTAGTTTGCAACCGTATTGTATGATCAACCGATGATATTGTGATTATACTCGGTATTCGATTTGCGTGTGGCTCATTGATGTCTCAAGGAAGTTATTCATTTACCCTATGTTTACCTTATTGATAAGATAGTACAAATTGTGGATAAACAATGTTGTCTGTAATAGTAATTAGTTCATAATTATATCGCGTTGTCTCTAGCTATAAATAGACAATGTTGCGAGAACATAGTAGATTCGCAATAGGGACAAAAAAAATGGACAAAATGAACAAAAAAAAAACCTTTTGGATTTGAGGATGCAAAGGTTTAACTCCATTCCACTCCTGATTATTTAATGAGCGTAGTGGCTAGTGAGTACGCTTTGGGTTTCGATCGAAAACAAAGCTACCTTGGCCGAGGTCAGGTCGTGGATGGGTGACCAAAACTTTGTGATCTCGTGCTCTTCCGTGCTTCGGAAGAAACGTTAAGAATCATCTATATCAAAGTAGTTTAGTTTTGAGAAATAGAAAAAGTATGAGTATAAAAAAAATGCACAAGTATAAAAAAATATATTTGTGAACAATCTTGAGCCGTAACGCCTATATTCAGTTTTCTTTCTTTTACTTGCAACTTTATACTCATATATATTTCATTGTAGAGCCGTGTGGTAACGGCTCATTAAAAGAATACTACCAACCCGTATCTTCCCTTGGGTGTCGTAAAAGGCGACTAATGACTTAAAACTGCACAACCATCCAATAGCATCTCAGAGTAAAGAGAACTGGAGTAGCCTTTGTCTAACATTCCCCTCTACCAAATGCACAAGCATCGGATGCTTGTACGTTTAATAAAACTAGTTGAGCCGCCATTTTGACAGCCATTACATTGTAAACGTTGCGGCGAACAGAGCTCCCGCAAAAATGCCTGCCTGTGCTGTTTTTTGTTGTAAAAATAAATAGAAAACATCGAATATGCTAAAAGATGGTGTCACCTTTTATTTGTAATTATAATTTTTAAGATTTCATGATTATTTACTTCATTGTTTCATGTTTTAGAATTCTACGATTTCAAATTTCGAACGCTAGTCTCGTGGGGAGTGCGGCTGTGACGTCAAAACGCACACCCCACGTGACTATTTTAAACGTGTGTGTGCGTGAAATTTAAATTTGTGTGTCGAATTATGCATGTGTGCATTTGTAAGAACGGCTGGCTTTGAGTGTAGTGGTAACCTCACCCCCCGCAAGAAATAGCAGAAATTTTTTTTTGAGAAATTGACTAATGGCTACTCCAGTTCTGTTTACTCTGAGAATAGCATACGCTAAATGTACAATTCAAAGGTCGTGTGTTTCTTGCGTACGCGAAAACTTAGGTAATAAAAATACGGTTACCAGATCCTAAATAATTGCCTAAGTGCATCAATAAGATGTCTAAATATCTTTAAGCTTATATTTTTAACTACTCGTATCATTTACTTTAAATTTCAAAGCATTACACTTTACACTCTTAATACCTTGAGGTGGAATCACTCGAGCGATATTTTGTGTCGTTCCTATGCCCTTGCTGCACGTGGTATGTGCGCAGTAGAGTCAAGGGAATGCATCGCATACTGCGTAGCGCCGCACAACAGAAACTTTTCAGACGTTCATATATTTCAGTTTACAATTATCCTAAACTGATTTCAATGTGAATTGATTTCATTAGGCATTTGTGTCATCGTTAGTTTTTATTGGATGGTTGTTAAAGAAAGTAGAAGTAGAAAAGGTAAGCCTTAATTATATACCAAATTTTTGGTTTTAATTTTACTTTCGTCTGATTGATGTTAGAATGGAATAATATTTTATAGCAGACTTTCACAATATTGGAAACAGCCAATAGCCTTTTATGATACCCTCTTAGTAAAAGATATTTAATATTTTTTGGAATTTTGAACTTACATACATACATATATACATACATACAATCACGCCTGTAATCCCCGAAGGTGTCGGCAGAGTCCAAGAAGCACTGTGTTCCTTAAGACCACATTTAGCCATACAAAAATTGGATAAGTCTAATAAATTCGTAATGTTACTATTATGTTAATAATTCGATGGAGATTATACGGCACTCAGAGACGTCCATTTAGGCTAATGTTCCATTATCGAATTTAAATTCGTCTTGATGTGTATTAAAATAAGTGTCAATTTTTTAACATAAGTAACCATTAAACTTAATGAACGACTCTGAGTACGGCAGTAAGACTTACACTTCTAATATCTTTCTAAATACACCTAAATGAATAAAGAAAACATACATACATACATACATAAAATCACGCCTGTAATCCCCGAAGGGGTAGGCAGAGTCCAAGGAGCACCGTGTTCCTTAAGACCACATTTAGCCATACAATAATTGGGTATGGTCAGTTAAAAAATCGTGAAACAGTAGTAACAAGTGGCTAGCTCATCGCCTACACGATCACAGACCCAGTACCCAATATGCCCTTAGTCGCCTTTTACGACATGCTAGGCAAGAAAAGCAGTTCGCACATTCTTTTTGTGTCCCGGACCAACACGGGACTTAAAGAAAAAATAAAACAATTATCAATATTATCATTATATCTCTAATGGAATAACTTTCTTTGTCAAATAGACCGGTAAACATAATGATTTGCGTAAGTTCCTAACTAATATATAATTTAATATTGTTACTCTACTTACAACTCTACAACGAATACTTATTTTTTATACAGCTGTATAATTAGATGTAACATTTTAGGAAGTTCTATTTGCGTCGTAAATATATTTACGAGTAATAAGTTATTATAATTATGGTATAGTTATTAAAAGACTCGGTTTTCTGACTCTATAATTAATAATATCGCTCACAGATGTTTGACTTTGGTGTGTTACCAAAGACCTGACCATCATCGGACATAGATGGCGAAAACTTGAAAAATAAGCATACCTTTTTAACCTTTGTCTGGACTTTTTGCTGTTTTATAAGTTCTTTTACTCCCATTTTACCCGGCTACGGGAACCCCTAAAGGAAGCGAATGATTTAAGCAGTCTATTTCATCGTGGTTTTACTTTTGACTAGTATAATATTATCAATAGTGGTTTTAGAAGGGAGGATTTTTGTTTTACTTATTAGTTTTATAGATTATGTGGAAAACCCAAGATATATAGCTTGGGATAGATAGCTTGGGATTTTTGGTGTTAGGTTATTCTAGCTCTATGATGTTCGAACATTTCATTTTTTTTCGGTTTTTCTTCGTTGTATAAGTTGTTTTATTTTGTAATTTTGTTGTTGAACTGACAGCATTCAAATTGTTTCTATATTAATTTATGCAAGTGAGAGAATACATTTCGTCATTATTGCTATCTTTAATAATCAACAAATACATGACGTTCCCTCCCCTTTTTTATTCATATCCTAATTATTTGCCCAAATCTTTTTCGCATTCAGGATTAAACTGGATCCAGCAGATGTCTTGTTGATACAAGGCCATTTGGTATAAGTTTGGATGCAAAACATAGAAAAGCTTTTTTGTATGGTGCCCTAACTGTTGAACGAATTGTTTGTGGAATGATGGAGTTTGTAAAGTTATTTAAGGATCAGTATTGTTGGAGTGTTAGGGATTGTTATATAAATAAAGCGTGTTGCTATGTAATGCTTAAAAGCGTCTTAGTCAGAGATATTCGTTACGCATATATCGAGTAGACACACAAGTGCGTCTTGTAGTGCAGTGTCTGTTACCGAGTGCAGTCACACGATAAGGTCACTTTGTTTAAGGTGGGGGAACAATAAGCCGTTGCGTGTTGCGACACCAAACTTTGTAGATAGTATTCGGCGCAACCGGGCCTGGTGCACCATCGCTGATTTAAAAAGTAAAAAAAAAGAGTGATTGTGTGCGGTCGTTCGCTCTGCCGGCTCTGCGCAGCGAGCGGCGCAGTGTGTGTCGGGACAGTCCGAGGGACGGACTCGGCGACCATCATTCCACCAAAACGTAAGTTTTCACACGTTCTCTAAGAGATTCTTGTGAGAAAACTCGTTTAAAAACTAATTTAGCTTCGACCGGCGTCCGTATTTTGTTATTGTACGCCCAATACTTCTACGTGCCTATTTTAGGTTAGGATTGACAGTTACTACGTCGCAAATGAACATCGGTTGACGCGAGCGAACGACGCAGTTTGCTCGTATCGCCGGTTGTTTGTTGCTAACCAAGAGCCGAGTGAACTGCGTATATTACTGCTTCAGATTGCACACAGCAGTTGTATTTGTGTATCTATGCTAAATTTATGTGCCTACACCGTGTAACTGATGGTCGTATGCACTTTTGATTGTTAGGTCATGGTTGTGCAGTTGCATACATGGGATTGGTACGCGGGTACACGGCTGCGTACTGCACTTCTATGTTATTGATTTCTTCAGGAATTCTGGTATTGATTTAAGAGATGAGTACTTGAATTATATCTGAAAGCTTCCCTTAGCCAAGTGTTAGTAGTCGTTATGAAGTGTAAGTCATCGGCGTCTACGTCCAAAGCTAAGGTTTGTGTCTCCTGGTAGATGCACAATGCACTTAGTTCACTCTACACATTTTTAGTTCTTAGGAAATATTTTTTTAAGTTGTTGTCACTCTATTAAGTAGTCTTTTCTATCGCTAAGTATTGTAGAGTCATATGCATGACGCAGTATTTTTCTGTTGGATTTCTCTTGAAAAAAGTTTACTAATTGATGTTTGGTTTGCGTGAATTTTAATTACTAAAGAACGTAAAAACTGGATAAACTAACTTAGATGTTCACTATGGTATATCCAATATACTCGTACCTAATATATACATATAATAAAACTGTAGAGATCGAATAAGGTTTCGTGGGAAAGTTAAAAAACCATAGTAACCGCGGACGAAGTCACGGGCAACAGCTAGTATTATATAAAATAATTCAACACCATTATTAGTAAGCAGGTATACATCACACAAAATAGGTACAAGTTTAGAGATAAGTTACACTTCGATTTGCAGATTGTAGTAATCTTCAACAAACAAACACATTCAAGGATAGCTTGGATTGGCAAACTGCACAATAACGGATTTTATTAATTCATTTAAAACAAAAAAGGTATCACAAAAAAACTGCAATATTAGATATTATTTATTAATTCATACTTTTAGCTTTATTTCAAAAAATCATGTTACATTTTATCTAAAAAAAAGATTAAATCGATGATGTAGTGTATGCGTTTTGTTCATTCATTCCCTCTCACTCACACAGACAATACTGTCTCGTTCGCACCACGTCAGATATACGAGAGCCACCGACTGGCGAGAGTAGACGTGTTGGGAGTCTGTCCATTAAGTGCGTGTACGAGCCTGTTTATCCCAATAAAGGACTGGTTTTACAATTGGCGACGAGCAAAAAGGTAACTTATTGATGTATAAAGAAAACCAGAAAAGAGAAGTAGGGAAACAAGTGCAGAGAGATATTTTAGGTTAGGCCAAACTTACCGAGTAATGAAAAACTTACATACCTAGCCAATTTGACAAAATAAATTAGAAATCTGATACAATAAATCAATATAACATAAAAGCAAACTGTTTGATCAGGTTTTATATTATTGTTTTCCATTACTTTCGTTTGCCACACCGTCAAAACATTAGATTCAACTAGGCATCATCATCAGCCATAAGCTACTAATTTAGAAACACAAATAATTATGAATAAAACTTTAACACTGATTACGAATAGTGAACTATGTTGTAGTGAACCATGGTTGTAGAAGCAGTGTTCGTGGTCTTACCCACTCAACAAGGGCGTTTCAAAATTTTCTAATTGACAAATTATATACTTAAAGTATCCAACAATATAAGCACACTTGTTACGTGTTATTACTTAGTTCTATAAAAATAAAAAAATAATCATTTTTAATAGAGAATAGTCACATATAAGAGAGCCCACACTATAACATTCTTATATTCTATTCTGAGAATATTATTAACTTATTTATTAACGATATGCATTGTGTAGAGAATGTACAAAAAAAAAAAACAATCATAAATAATGGTCTGGAAACTCAATATACATTTCCTAAATAGGTAATAGGTAATATACCTACATTTAAAATAATAATATAAATTTTAAATTACTTTCTGTTAACTAAATCTAATTTCAATAGATTCACAATGATACATTAATAAATGTAATGGATATAAAAAGTCATTAATTAATATCAAAATTCATTATAACATTAAAAATAAAAATTCATCAATTATGTAATAACCTTTCTAATAAAAAGGTTTTAAGTTTACTTTTAAAAGTAAGGACTTCAAACTTCTAATTCTGACATAAATTAAGGAAATGTGTAGCAATATTGACAATTATACTGAATTTTGAAATCTTTCTTTGTAGTGTTTTCTCCAGTCAGTTTTCAGGGAATAAAATTAACATAGGATAATTTAAAAAGCATTTAGAGATTCATACTTGTGATAAAAAAGCTGTGTTTTCCTTAAAAAAAAAATGTATACTTACTAGTGTTCTGCCAAAGGTTCTAAAGATGAGGGTAGTTAGGGAATGCTGCCATTAAATTGGCAGGCCATGTTTATGCTGCCATTAAATTGGTAGGTTATGTTTGTGCTCCCATTAAATTGGTAGGTTATGCTTGTGCTGCCATTAAATTGGTAGAATATGATCATGCTGCCATTAAATTGGTAGGTTATGCTTGAGCTGCCATTAAATTGGTAGGATATTATCATGCTGCCATTAAATTGGTAGGTTATGCTTGTGCTGGCTGCCATTAAATTGGTAGGGTATGATCATGCTGCCATTAAATTGGTAGATTATATTTTATGCTGCAATTTGATGTGCAGGTTTTGTATAAGGCTGTCCTGAGATAAAAATTTTAGATAACCCCATTTTGGGTATTTTCAGGTCACACTATCAAACCAGGAAGTAAAAGTACATCATGGCGAATTTTATGCCTGGGCCCGACAGGTTCGACCTAGATGGCGATACGTCCGCTATCGGCATTCGTTGGGAGCGCTGGAAAAGATCGTTGATTATTTATCTTGATGCTGCCGATATCCAAATCCCTGCAAAGAAAAGAGCCATTTTATTGCATTTTGGAGGACCAGGACTTCAGGAAATCTATTCAAATTTACCTGGAGCTAATGCTCTTCCACGATCTGAAGCATCAAATGCTGCCGCAGAAGACCAAGACGTTTTCGAAATTGCTTTGGAGAAGCTTGATCAGTACTTTTTGCCCAAGCAAAGTAAGGTTTATGAACGGCATCTATTCAGACAATTGAAACAAGAGAATGGGGAAAAAATGGAGAAGTTTTTAGTAAGATTGCGTAATCAAGCGGATAAATGTGGATTTGAAAAGCCGGATAATTTCATTATTGATCAAATTACGGAGCGATGCACATCAATTGAGCTCCGTAAGAAGATTTTAACAATGGGGGACAAGGCAACCCTGGATGAAATAATGACGATCGCGAATACCTTGGAGTTAGTGAGTTTTCAAATGGGCGTATACGAAAATGAGAGAAACGGAGAAAAAAACCAAGAAGTCAACCAAATCAGCAATAAAGTTTATAGACGAGGTCAGAAACATTTTAATGAAGCAACGACAAGTTCACAGATCAAATTACGTTGTACGAGATGTGGAAGCAAATTTCATAAACCAACTGACACGAATTGTCCAGCGAAGAACAAAACTTGTCATTCATGCAAAAAAATAGGTCATTTTTCTGCACATTGCAAATCCCGGATTACGGAGACAATGCCGCAAAAGAGGAAGTACAGCGGAAACGTTGGTCATAACACGTACACAGAAAACAGGAAGAGGCCAAAGGAGGGAGGAAGAAACAATGTGGACATGGTGGATGACGAAGAAGTGGACTATGTTTTTCAAATAGATAATGACTCTACTGTTCGCTGTATGGTTGGCGGAGTGGAAATCGATATGCTTATTGATTCAGGCTGCAAACCAAATCTTGTAACAGACGAAACATGGAAAAAATTGAAAAACAATGGTGTACGCGTAAAGAATCAAATTAAGGACCCTAACAAAATTCTTCTTGCTTATGGCAGTCAGTCTCCGTTAAAAGTGAAGGGTTCATTCGAGGCTGAAATTGAAATAAACGGACGAAAAGATTATTCTACCTTCTATGTAATGAGTAGTGGGACAAGAGATTTACTTGGAAAAACATCAGCACTGAAATTAGGCGTTTTACGAATAGGTATTGGCATAAACCAAGTTGAAAATTCGATTACACCATTTCCAAAATTCAAGGATGTCCTCGTAGAGATTCCGATCGACGATTCTGTGAAACCCATTTCTCAACCATGCCGAAGAGTACCTATACCCTTAGAAAAGAAAGTCGATGACAAAATCAAGGAACTCCTAAATGAAGACATAATCGAGGAGGTAAAAGGTTCTTCGAGATGGGTTTCACCCATAGTTCCGATTCTGAAAGAAAATGGAGAGCTGAGATTGTGCGTAGATATGAGACGCGCAAATAATGCAATTATGAGAGAAAATCATCCACTTCCCACCATGGATAAGTTGCTTCCTAAGATAAATAAGGCAAAATACTTTACCAAACTTGACATCAAAAATGCTTTCCACCAATTAGAAATCCATCCGGAGTCGAGATATATAACCACTTTCATAACTCCAAGTGGGTTATATCGCTACAAGCGATTAATGTTTGGTATCACGTGTGCACCGGAACTGTTTCAGAAGATTATGGAAAAGATGTTGATTCAGTGCGATGGAGTAATAAACTTCATTGATGATATCCTAGTTTATGGTGACACTGAAAGAGAGCACGATAGCAGGCTGGATAAAGTACTGCAAACGCTAAAAAACAATAACGTGCTACTTAACGAAGGCAAATGCATTTTTAAAACGCAATGTGTGGATTTTCTCGGACACCATCTTGAACCAAATGGCATAACACCTTTGGACAAGTATGTAAAGAGTATAATGGAATTTCGTATGCCTAAGACCATAGATGAACTCCAGAGTTTTTTAGGACTTCTTAACTATATAAACAAGTGGATTCCTAATTTGGCTACAACGTCAGAACCCTTGAAAGAGTTACTCAGAAAAAAACTGGGTAAAAAGGCCAATATTGAGAAATTCTGGTTAAAGGAACAACAAAATTCCTTTGACAACTTAAAGCAAGTGCTGACAAAAATCCAATCGTTGGGATACTATGATGTTCGCGATAAAACCCAGGTAATAGCTGATGCAAGCCCAGTTGGATTAGGTGCACTTCTTGTCCAAATTGATGAAAATGGACCACGCATAATTGCGTATGGAAATCGAACTCTTACAGACTGTGAACGTCGGTATAGCCAAACGGAAAAAGAGGCTTTGGCTTTGGTTTGGGGAGTGGAACATTTTAACATTTTTTTGTATGGCAAGAAATTCGATCTTGTTACGGACCATAAACCCCTAGAAGTCCTATTCGGGAAAAAATCAAAACCATGTGCTCGTATAGAGCGTTGGGTTTTGCGTCTTCAATCCTATAAATATCGAATCATTTACAAGCCAGGAAAAAACAACATCGCCGATCCTCTGTCAAGACTGTGCGAATTGTCTAATATCCCCTCGAACGACGCAGACACACATGTGTGTCAAATAGTTAGCTTCGCGCGACCACAGGCAGTACCAATGTGTGAGATTATTAGTGCATCGGAGACTGATAAAGATATCCTGGGTGTGAGAAAAGGGCTATACCAAAACGAATGGGATGACTCGGTTAAAGTATATCAGTATTTTAAGAGTGAATTTTGTTTCTTTGGAAACATTTTATTACGAGGAAACAAAATAGTAATCCCACATAGTCTTCGTAAAAAGGTGTTAGATGCTGCTCATGAAGGACACCCAGGGATTGTAGCGATGAAGGGTCGTTTGAGATCGAAGGTCTGGTGGCCACGCATAGACAAAGATGCAGAAAATTTAGTAAAAGCATGCAAAGGGTGTACCTTAGTGGCTTTACCTAACCCGCCGGTACCCATGAAGAGGCGAGAACTACCATTGGGACCATGGATCGACACAGCAATGGATCTTTTAGGGCCACTCCCAAACAATGATTACCTACTGGTTATCATCGACTATTATAGTCGCTATAAAGAAATAAAAGTGACAAAATCTATTTCGAGCACCCAAATTATAAAAATACTTAAGGAAATCTTCAGCAGACTCGGGTTTCCTCTTTCCATAACGGTCGATAACGGAAGACAATTTGTAAGCGAAGAATTTCGTGAATATTGCAGAGAATGCAATATTCACATTTACAATACAGTCCCATATTGGCCCCAAATGAACGGGGAGGTCGAACGACAAAACAGAGATATTTTGAAGAGATTACGAATCAGTCATACAGAACGGAAAGACATGAAAGAAAGCTTATACGAGTACCTGATGATGTACAACAGCACTCCTCACTCTGTTACTGGTCGAACACCATCAGAACTGTTTTTCCACAGGCAAAACCGGGACAAAATTCCTGTATTAGAGCATTCAAGTGAGGAAATGAGCGATTTGGGTGTGAGAGATAGAGACAGGGTTCAGAAGGAGTTGGGAAAAGAATATGGGGATATGAAGCGGAAGGCAGCGGAATCAGAAATAAAAGAGGGCGAAAAAGTTTATGTAAAAACAACAGACAAAATAAATAAATTGGCACCAAATTTCAACCCAACTCAGTATACTGTGGAAAGTACCAATGCAGGAGATTGTGTTGTAAGAAATGATGAAACAGGACAATCATATCGTAGAAACATCGTTCACTTAAAAAAGGTAGAAGGGAAATGGAAAGCTGTAGTAGAGGAAAAAGGAAATGAAGAAGGAGAAGTTGAAGGAAGTTCAAATTAATAAATGAGACGTGTGTTGAATATTATATCTGGGTGTAATAGTAGTAAGAAAGATGGTTTTATTTGATTTTGTTCTTGTTTATTTTGTTTGTTAGTTGATTACCAGAATAAATAAAAACTTTAATAAGGAAGGGATGTAGTGTATGCGTTTTGTTCATTCATTCCCTCTCACTCACACAGACAATACTGTCTCGTTCGCACCACGTCAGATATACGAGAGCCACCGACTGGCGAGAGTAGACGTGTTGGGAGTCTGTCCATTAAGTGCGTGTACGAGCCTGTTTATCCCAATAAAGGACTGGTTTTACAGATGAAATGCATTTTGAATATTCATTATTACTTATTGTATTACACACAGACAAAGAAAACAAGTTATAACATAATTATAATCTATAATTCTTAACCGAAGCTTAAACCGAAGAAGAAACATTTTGATCAGAAAATTTTAATATTTATTCCTCTTGTTCGAACTGCATACTAACATACATAGGTAAATAACCGTCTGAGTATGTCGTTGTAAACACATCTTGCAATACGTGGCATGTATACAAATTATAAGTATTTTATATCCGAATTAGAAGGAAGAATCTATGTAGAGTTAAATAAGATTAAAATTTTCTGTACCTTAGCGTCTGCGCTTTCAGCCTACTGCGTAGTAGAGAATATCCGTTATTATAATTAAGGTTATTTGCGATTGCGTTGTTGCATTGAACGAAAAATGTTTTGACGGAGCTTCGCAGTACCATTCGTAATAATATTTGTATGAATATACTTTCCACAGCACATAATTAAAATTTCAAGATAATACTGATTACTCTTTGTTCTGTAAAAATGTATCATTCATCACGTCTCTATATCCGAAGGGGTAGACAGAGGTTACAGTATATTTCGCCTGATATATTTAGTTTATGTATGTTCTTTTGTATTACACTTATCTGTACATATAATAAAACTGTACAGGTCGAATGTCTGTAAATAGAAATAAAATGCTTAAAATCAAGTCAGGGATGTATAAAGAAGAATACAAATATACCAAAAAAAATTTTTTGCCATTTTTTTTGGTTTCTCTGTCTGTCTGTTTGTCTGCTTGTACAAGCTAATCTACAAAATGGCTGGACCGATTTCAATTAAATGTTGCATGGTGATACCTTATGTCCCTGGTCAACATCTTAGATACTTTTTATTCCAGAAAATGAAAGGGTTCCCGTGGGATAATTAAAAAACCAGAAACCGCGAATTAGGTCTTGGATTAGTGGTTATGAATTTCCTATAGTGACCGGTAACGGCGATAGGCTTGCTCTCCATTACGTGGACCAAAAAATGGGTGTTATTTAAACGTTTAGCAAAATATTTGAATTTATGTCAGCAAAAAAATACAATAGGCTAGTTGACCCATTTTTAATTGGGCCCCAAATGATTCATTACTGATACCCATTACCATAAAAAATAATACAATATTTTTCTGAAGCCTATAACACAATAAATTTTAAATAATAAATTACGTTTTTACTTAAATGTCAAAAACGCCTTCAGTCCTGATGGTCTATGAATTATCTGTGCCGAAGCGTCACGATAATTGTAAACAATTCAATACGCATGCGTGACATAGCCGACAGTTATGCTTGATTGGTTGCTACTGGCGTTTGACGGATTTTGACCATGCGTAGTAATTGTTTACATGAATCGTTACTCAACTAATTTCACGAACATGGATAGCGTTTTTGGCATAGGTAAAAATAAAACATATTTAAATTGAATTTCTACAGCAATCCCTAATTTATTTTTATCGAACTTGGTATATTTCGGACCCTTGTACTAAATACTATGTGAATGACACATTATTTGAATTACTTTTGATATGAGTCAACTAGTCTATTGGTCAGACACTTTGGGCAGCAAATATTAGGTCCTAACCTATGAAATTGGTGTTTTGTATGGAGATTTTGGGGATGTCTGCATTTTATATACTAACATTTTATCAGTTTTCTTCACAACGACAAATCCAGAGATAATAATATTTGGCATGTATCATTAGACAAGCTTTAGCAATATGTGTGTGAACACGCTTGATAAAAATTATTCATCGTTTTTATGTTAATGCAAATCAAATGATGTATTCGGGAAGCAGTTAAAAATAATTGTCTTTGTGTATAATTTTAACACAAATAAACTTACAAAAAATTATAAAATTAAATAATACGAGCTCAAATATATGGTTTATTTTTAGAAGAGGCAATTATTTTATAAGAATGTTCTGAAACTTAATAGTTATGGACAAATTGCTGAGACACAATAAAAACACCAATTTCATAGGTAAGGACCCAATATTTCTGGTTGGTCAGCAAAATAACTAATTGGGCCGCAACTCAAATATTTCTCTGCTTCCAAATTGTATATATTTTTAAGGATCATAAAATATTACCTTAACTTAATATCTATCAGAATTTATTTCCTAGATTTTATACATTTCGGGACAACATAGATATTGCTGCCCAGATAATTATTTTGCAGCATAACCAAGTATTTTGCTGCCCAAATAATTATTTTGCCGCCTAAATCATTATATTGCTGACAAAATATTTGTTTGCTGCCCAAATAATTTTTCGGCTGACCTTTTTGTTGCCAGCCAAATAATTTTATGGCTGCCCAATTAATTCCTTCCCAAAAAAAAAAACTGTCAAAGCGTGGGTGTGTAATCCACATCGGCCTTCTCATTTGTTTTTCCCCCCGGATAACAAAAACACGGATATAGGCGTAATGTTATGCCATGCGTGTCTGAAAAATTCTGATCTATACTTCAGCCAAATCCGATGACGAACCCGATTACTGCACTTAATTTCACAATTGTTTCTATAATAATTATTTCTCTACCATATATCACAAAACCTTAATACTTTTGAAATAAAATAAAAAATGAAGATAAAATCTATTAAATTCTATTTGGGGTCGGCGCAACATGTCTTCCTCTTCCACTCTCCTCTATTACTCGTCAAGTCAACACTCACTCCCATCTTCGTCACATCTTTTCTTTGGTCTTTGTCTTTTACTCGTATTATAAAAAATGGACTAGTTAGCCCGTTATGTTTGTTACATGCCAAATGTAAAATGTTACCAACTCTGCTTACCTGGATTCTGGGACAGAGGCGTGATGAATTATGATGTTTTGTTTGGAATAAAGTAACAAAAAATAGTTTTGAAATCTTATCTCTACATAGAGCTCAATAAATCTATGTTGACTTTATGGCGAAACTCATTTAAATATTGCCATAGGTGATGGTTAGCACGTAGGCCTGTACTGCGCATTCTCTATACTGTCAACAACTCGTCTTTAAGTACTGTTTAAAATGTTATTTGATATTGAAATCTATTTCTTCTTATGAAAGTTGATAATGTTCTGAGCTTTTTTACATTCATTTGACTGGACGATATACATTATTGATATTAGCAATTGCAAAAAACGGACCTTCTTAGCACGCTTTTTGCATGTCCCATTTGTAGATTATGCTTTGTTATCTAGGTGATAAGTTAGCTTTTTCCATCATGCTCTTTTTAGACTGGCTCCACAGGCTGGCTCTACTGAGACACTGCTCCAAACCGATTTCCATGCGCAGCTAAGTTCAGTCGACCAATACAATATTTTTTAGGATTTAAAGCTTCCTATAAAAGTAGTTTTTTATGAAGATATAAATCATTGACTTGTTTTTTATGATATACATGATTGGTTAATCGTTTCTCTCATTTAGTGACTATTACGTATTAGGTTGGGGAAAAAGTCTTTTCGCATTATAGTATGTATAAACTTGTAATAAAATCTCTTTGGCTATACTATTTGTATCTGGCTGGTTTTGGTTTCATTGAAAGTTTAAATTTTAAAGAACATAATTCCAAATTCAAATTAGGAAAATGTGTGATTTTCATTTGTTTTTCGTACCGCCAAGATGAGTGAATCTAATGAAGAAATTCGATACATTTTAAAATTTTACTACAAAAAAGGTAAAAATGCAACGCAAGCCGCGAAAAAAATTTGCGATGTTTATGGACCTAGCGCAGTGTCTGTGAGAGTAGCACAAATTTGGTTTAAGCGTTTTCAATCCGGAAATTTTGATGTCAAAGATGCACGTCGCTCTGGTCGCCCTATTACAGATAAAATGGATGCCATTTTTGAAAAAGTGGAGCAAGATCGGCATGTCAGTAGTTACGACGTAGCTGAAGAACTGGGAATTGACCACAAAACAGTTTTGGCGCATTTGAAAAAAACTGGGTACACAAAAAAGCTCGACATTTGGGTACCTCACGAGCTCATTGAAAGAAACCTAATGAACCGTGTACTCATTTGTGATTCCTTATTACGACGTAATGAAACCGAACCATTTTTGAAGAAGCTGATAACTGGTGATGAAAAGTGGATCACGTACGACAAGAACGTGCGAAAAAGGTCGTGGTCAAAGGCCGGTCAGGCTTCACAGACTGTGGCGAAACCCGGGTTAACTCGCAACAAGGTGATGCTGTGTGTGTGGTGGGATTGGAAGGGCATTATTCATTATGAGCTGTTACCACCAGGCAGGACCATCGATTCTGAACTCAACTGCGAACTACTGATGAGATTAAAGCAAGAAGTTGAGAGAAAGCGGCCGGAATTAATCAACAGAAGGGGTGTGGTTTTTCATCATGATAACGCTAGACCTCACACATCTTTAGCCACTCAGCAAAAATTAAGAGAGTTTGGCTGGGAGGTGTTAATGCATCCGCCGTATAGTCCTGACCTTGCACCTTCAGATTTCCACCTGTTTCGGCCTCTTCAGAATTCTTTAGGCAGTGTCAGGTTAACATCACGAGAGGACTGCCAAAACCACTTGTCGCGGTATTTTGACCAGAAGTCCCAAAATTTCTATAGCAATGGGATCATGTCCCTACCTACAAGATGGCAAAAAGTTATCGAACAAAATGGTACCTACATACTTTAGTTAAATGTAAATAAACTATATTAAAAAATGTTTTGAATTTTCTTAAAAAATGCGAAGAAACTTTTTCCCCAACCTATTATATTGACTTGCACACAGAATCAATATCCAAGTAATGTGCTTCGTAAAGTGCGTATTTGCAAAGTGCGATGAAATTGTTTTTTTTTTTCTGATAGATGAACACACACAGCATGTATGCAATTCTCAACTTTTTTCTGTAAATAAAAAAAAAATTGTTTGGGAGCAATGACGTATCGGGGGGACTTGTGTAAATGCACTGCGCCAAAAAGGGCATCATGGGAACGTCGTTTGATATAAAAATAACATCTATTTTTAGATCGACATATCTGGTGGAAAGTGTATGGATCTCTCGACTTGTATGTCAAGCTGGCCCGTGACCTAAAAACCGCTATGTCGATCTATTGCGCGTGAGTCGCCTTGTTTAGAAGACGATCTATTATGGTTACAGTACCTCATATCATAAACAAGTTTTTTCACTTGTTTGTTAATTAAAATAAAGATTTATATTAAATTTGAAGCTGCAGCAATAAATTAGTGCAACCAGCAGGACAGGGATTACCGACGCTATAAGGTTGCTTTCGATTTATGTAGAGATAGGTATTTTAACAATGCAACTGGATAATCCAACTGGATAGTTAGAAATTTAAAACCTACAATATTTGGACGCTATGAGTTCTTTAAATAAAAAACATGCATACATATATAGACTGATGAACACATTACTCTCCTTTGCGGCGCGCAGTCGGGTAAAAACAGCTGAAACGTTTCAAAATGTCACACACACGCACGCACGCACGCACTCACGCACGCACGCACGCACGCACGCACGCACGCACGCACGCACACACACACACACACACACACACACACACACACACACACACACACGCACACGCACGCACATTATCCCCTAAGGGTTAGACAGAGATTAAAAAGCAGAGACTTATAACTGAGCTTTCATCTCATAATATTCCCAAGGGAGGTCCGGCAAACCTCATTCTGTAACTATTAATAATATCTCATTTTACATATTCAACCCAGTTTTCATTGTATGTGTATTTTATACGCACTTATGTACTTCCAAAGTGAGTCATGCGTACTCGCAATGGTTTTGTTTAAGGTCACATTTAATTTAGGTTGCCCACACGTTTAAGACTTTCTCGGCTGTTATTTACGTCTCTGTTTCACTACGTTTACTTTTTAAGGACGAGTACACTTTTGGTATCATTAAAATTGGCCATCGTCAGTGTTTCAGTGGTGAATTTTAATAATAATATGTAATTTTCCACGTATAATATTTCTTTTGTAATTTGCTTAAAAACACCAGTCTATCTTTTATTTGTTTTTGTAGGTTTGACTTTCTTAAAATATCTTAAGATACATACGTAATCCTATTATATTTTTATTTTTTACTGGTTTCAAACGCCATTGTGTATTATTGGCATATTCATGTGAATATTGATTGAGATGTACACTATTTATAAACAGTATTTTTCCCACGCTCATACAAGATATTATTAGCTATATTGACTTCTGTTGATAGGCGTTTTTCCGCTAATTAACACATTGTGTGGGTATAATACAAATTAGCAAAAAATGTTCTGCCTATGCTCACGCGATAATCGTATAATGAGCTATGCCTTAGGGACTTAACTATTTATTAAGAACCTCGAATGAGAACTATTTTGTAACAAGCCTGATTGATTTTTCTTATAAATAGAAAAAAAGACGTAAACATATTACTCGTTAATTTGTGTATATTTTGTTATCATTAAGCTAAAAGTGTTTATTTTTTTTCCAAATAGTAATTAACGTTTGCCCTGAGAGTAGATAACAATTTTATTGTTTTTTTTTAACGATTCCATTGTTAACAAAGTATGTTGTGTATGTTAACAAAGTATGTTGTGTATGTATGTATGTTGTGTTGTATAAATTATTATATTATCATGAAATATTTATTGGACTAATGATATGGATATTGACAAAATTAAAGTTAAAAAATATTCTGTACCCTCCCAGAGTACGACAGGGACAGTTCGTCCTACATGACTAGGACCTAGGTCCCACTTAGGGCGTGTCGTAGAGAATACCTACACTTCAACAATATAAAATGGAAAAAACCTCTTACCTTTTAATATTATGAATATTATATTACATTAAATTTAATAACCAAACTAAATACTAGAAAATAGAAAAAAATATAAAAAGAAAAATATAGAAAATTTTGCAATGTATTTTAATTTGTATGTGGAAATAAATAAATAAATAACTAATAATAAATGAAATAAAATACGACGACGACGACGACGGGTTTTTTTTGTTCGACGTAATGTTACATTACATCGAACAAAAAAAACTTACCCATTGGGCTCAGACCAATACTCAGAAATACCTTTTTGTGTTTAAGAAAAAATTTCATCTAATAAGATTATTTTTAGCTTTTAATAGAAAGTTTCGAGTTACCGGTTTAATGTTTCCCACTAGGCTAGTGTAGAAACTTTACAAGTTAGGAAGCAGTAAGTAATAATGAAAGAGAAAGCGAGGAACGGCGAAAACATCTTGATTCGTTATGCTTTGACTTTGAGTGCAGACTGGTGGCTATTTTAATGCCCTAAGCATTGATACAATATGCAAATGTAAATTTTAAAACCTAATTAATGGAAAACTTCGATAAATTATCGAACAAAATACTCGTATATAGGTGTGTTGATTTTAAAAAAAGTTGCAATTTGTTAGGCTACGTTTCACTAAAGATAGACAAGTAACGAGTATCAACGATTGTGCATTTTCTCAGAAATTCAATGTTATTGATGATTTTTTCTTCGAGTTGTCCTAAACATTTAATCTTATCAGAGTATTGCATTTTTTCGTACGCTTAGTTACGTAACGCGCGCCAGTCTGTCTGGTTTCTCTTTCTCTCACGCATACTGCATCGGTTGTCCTCAGCCTATACATACAGTCCCACTGCTGGGCACAGGCCTTCCTCATGATGAGTACTTTTCATTTATACAGCATTTTCCGTTTTCCAGGAGTCCCTCGGCGGGGTGTTCGGGTCCGTGGGGGCGTCGGGCGCGGAGGGTGGGGAGCGGAGAGAGGGTGGCAAGCGTGGGCGCAGGCCGGGCAGGAAGGCGCAGCTGGACAAGCAGGATATGAAGGCTAAACTAGGTAAGTTTGATATAAGATCGAATCCCTCAAGGCTGTGAGGATTATCTTTGGAAGGCTAGGCATCCCGCTTCCAGAGAGAAATCCACCAAATAGGTACAAATTACAACTTAAATTGTCGGCCAGACTTACATTGAAGATATATCTATTGCTGCTAGTTTAAATAACATTTAATCTATTGATAAACATGGTTTGCTTCGACAAACTATCGTGCGTCCAAACGATTAATGCTTACTAATTTCAGATACGTCTACTGGTTATTTAGTAAAAAAAGGAAACAATTTCTACTTTTTAACTGTTTGCCCAATTTTCTTTTTAAGTTAGTTAATATCATTAGCTTTCATAGAAATATAGCGTTACATTTAAAAAAAGATAATTAACCAAATATAACTAAGATTTGGTCATTGATATGCAAGTCACCAGCAAAACGCACCACAGTGAACAGATGAAAACTATAAACGTATTTTAATTTATTTTTAGAACGCAGTCGTCAATCGGCGCGAGAGTGCCGCGCGCGCAAGAAACTCCGGTACCAGTACCTCGAGGAGTTGGTTGCAGACAGGGAACGCGCGGTTATCGCTCTAAGGAAAGAGCTTGATAAGGTAAACCATCTTCACAAAAGCTATATATTTATACATATAATAACACCTGTATCCCCGACGGGGTAGGATTACACCACACTCTGCTAGCAATTTCCATGTAATGAAAGAATGAGGTCCAAAAGCAAAGGTAGATGAAGCGGTAAAGAGACATCGCATTAGTAACCCCACCTCATCACTTTTCACGCTGCTTATTTTGACAACCGTGATCTCTATAGCAATTGTTGCTCAACATGTTGCCCATTACTGGCATATAAAAGCAATGACACTAAAAATGATTATGCATTTATATGTCGTTACGCTTGTATTGCATGGGGTATACAGAGGTATTAACATCTTCATTTCCGCTGATATCATGTCTCTATGTAGCAAGTGCGAGTCCTGATGCCATGCACTGTGCGCAGTTTAAAGTCAGCGATATTCAGAATAAACGGTAAACAAGATGGGGATTTACCCGGAGACCTCTTAAACGATTAATGATATTTAAAGGTAGAATTGTTTGTGACTATTATTGACATGTTTGATGCGATATAATATGCGGTTTTTATTGTTAATTATTTTAGATTTGCATGCCACATTATTATTAGTAATTATGTTATTCCAACACAATTATTTTGTTCAGGAATAAATTAATAAAATAAATAAACTTGCCCTGTATATTATATACGAGTAGAAATGAAATATATATCATATGAGATAGGTTTGTCGAATTTCAAATGTGAGAGTGCCTGTTGTGTGACAATAGGGTCGCGCCAGAGTTACATAAGGATTATTATATATTGGGCGAAATGTGGCTGTTAATACCTCTGCCCATCCTTTATTTTCCGTTAATATATGATCAATTGTTAGTTAGCTATTTGTTGATAATACATAACATAAAATAAAATATATAAAATAAAAACAGTAAAACTAAGAGAAAAATCAAAACCAAAGTACACATATGCGTTGAGCACTACAAACTAAAAAAAAATGACATCAACAACGCATGACATCAACCTTATGTAAATTATGGATCTAACAAAAGGGTTCTATCAAGTTAAAACGTTTTTTTATATTTATATAATTTGTTTTGCTTTATTATCTATGTATATTATGTCTTTGGCAACTCTTATGTATTTCGGCTTCAACCTGTGAAAGCATACTTTAAAATAGTCACAATTGGTTAATTGAAAAATGTTTTAATTTTTACTTTTAACATTAAGACTACATAGATGATATCATCAGAGGTGATAACTATGTTATTTTAGTATCTAACAAAAATATTATCACAGATAAATGCTTTTTAATTCGTATTTTATGGGTATCTTTCTAAGTAACTGTCTTCTTTACAGTATTACAAATGGAATCTCGAGTTGGACCAGGGTCGGATGCCAGAGGGGATCGACGATGTCTTACAAGAGCTGGGAGTGGTTAAACAGGAGGAAGCAAAACAATTTTAAATGAATAAGAGATATAATTCTGCTATTTTACAACGGGACTCAAAATTTCAATAAGTAAAGTAGGTAAGATAAACGTCAATAAGCGTTAAGATGTAAGTCATAGAATATTGGATTTTAAGTGTTTTGAACAGGCTTATTGAACCGTTCCTGTTAATAATGGTTATCATCCTCCGTTTTGTATTAGTATTCATTATAATCCTGTAAAAATGTTTATGCAAAGTTAGACTGTAAATTTTTCTATTTCTATACAAGAAATCAAAAATATTTTTCTATTTCGCTGCCCTTGGCAGAGTAGTGTCTCATAATATGTTATCAAATATCAAAATATAAGTTTAAATTGTGAAGTAAAGTCAAAAGTATGTCACGTTATACAGATCTGTCTCTTTGAAACTTTTTTCAAGCTTATAATAAGTTTGACGGTAGGAGCAACAATTAAATAAGAAATACGCTGTTTAACCTGACATGCTATTGGTTGTACATTGTCTATACCATTTAAAATTGGCATTCGTCTAATATTAAACAATTTAATGTGGAATTTAATTGTAGAGGACATCAAATGTCTAAAGGTAACGTTTTAAGAAATATTATCTTTTTAATATAAATTATTGGTAATATGTATAGTTCAGGTTGGGCACATATTTTACGGTAAATAAAAATAATGAATATTGTATATAATATTGTATTCCTACAAATATCAATGAGTAATATCAGTGATCCATTAATCATTTAATCTAATATAAGTTAGTTTTAACGGTAAATTCTTTTTGGTTATCGTAATTCAAAATTAAGAGATTTATTATTCTAATGCTGTCAGCATAACTATTGGCATTTGATGTGCAATATAAATTGTTTTCCATTTAATATTATGACCAGTCACTGGATCTCAAATACTAAGATTAAAAACAAAATAACTTTGAATTTAATTTTGTTAATTTTGCCGTTCATTCATAATCCGTGTTTTTATTTAGTACCTATTGCGTACTAATTATGCTTGCGACTAAGTTGAACATTGCATTATAGGTTAGGTATGCAAACATCAATATCATTTAGTGTAAGTATGTATAATTAAGTAAGTATGTATATATTGCAAGTAAGCGTGGAACGATATTGTGGATGGCTAAGCGTGGAACATATAGTTAAAAAATAATACCGAATATTTAAAATTGTTAGAGAGACGGGGGCTAAATCCAATGGACTGTGTATAATGTTTCTGGCTCTATATACAGCCAAATTTGAGCGTCCCAAACTTCTTAGATTTATTATAGTAATAAGTGTTAGGTTTTTACCAATGAAGTTGCGTTTTATTTAAATAATGAAGACTAATGAATTTTACAAAAAAATCTAGTGCAGAAAAATACATACATACAATCACGCCTGTAATCCCGAAGGGGTAGGCAGAGTCCAAGGAGCACTGTGTTCCTTAAGACCACATTTAGTCATACAAAAATAGGGTTGATCAGGTGAAAAAATCGTGAAAGACTAGTAACAAGTGGCTAGCTCATCGCCTACACAATCACAGACCCAGTACCCAATACACAATAGCCACACACACAAGAAAAATACACCAATACAAATAACCAGCCCAATAACCAATAACTTTTAATTTTTATATTTAAATTACTTATTTCTCGTTCGAAGCAAAACATAAGTATTAATGGAGAATTGAATGGGTTCAAACTCGGCCCTTTTTTCCACTAATCCGTCGAAAATGACATAGTCAGCACCAGAAGAATTGTCTAGAACCCGAATTTGCTTTTTTTTATTCCAAACGGCAACTTCATAGGTAAAAACCTGTTAGCATACCTTCCTACAATATATTTAAACATTTCTTACATTTTGTGGCTTAGCCACAATATAGGTATATTATATCGAAGTCATCATAGATGAACTCGTCAACAGAGTGATAAAACATAGCTTCGTTTTAATATATGCATCGGTCGTAAGTATTTGTTACTGTTGATCGTATGCCAATCATAATTTACAAACAACATAAATATGTATCATCACATCTATATCCCTGAAGGGGTAGGCAGAGGTGCATTGGACAATCACACTTTGCCAGAAATTGTATTGGTCCCATGTAATTGGGGGAAAGACTATTGCCGTTACCAGTCACTAAAAACAATCCATAACCACTCTGTAATTCATTTAAACCAAAATTCCAATAGCCAGTTCAGATGTTACATACCACAAAATAAAATCTGCAGTCCGAGCAAAACGAAACAAATATAAACTGGTTAGTTTATTTTTATAAAAATAACCCATATGGCTGTGTAGTTTCTAAAAATAACTAAGGTAAGGTAATAAAATTATCATATTATAACCCTGACCTCGTTAAAGTTCGTTGGCCGACTCTAGCCGATATTGGCTGGCCCTGATTGGTTTAATTAATAGGGTATACGAAATACCAATAAGTTTTATTGGTGTAAAATTCCTTTAAAATATTTTCGAAATATTAAAAATGTATGATTTTTTTATTACCCATTTGCGTAATTGTAGAACGTGGACTCGATCAACAGTTTCAAATTTTAGAGTCTGTGGAGTTTTATTCATGTTTATTATTGTTTTACTTTAATATTATGTGAATTATATTTTATTTTTAGATACAGATTGTATTTCTTATTATACATGGGCAACAACTAACGTCAAGCTGGTAAATTAAATAAATATTTTAAATTAAATCATAGTTTTGCTATAAACCGTGAATAAAACATCTCGCTTTTTAAGTTTTGAATCTTCAATATTGTAGGTGATTAAGATGTAGCATAAGAATTTTATATTTTAGAATATAAAATATAAATAAATTTATAATCTTTCTTAAGACTAGTTTTATCTTTAAACTTTCTCCATATAAACTAGTGATTTAATTTTATTGTTTTACCATTAAACCTTATTATATTGCGTTAAACCTTAAATAAAATATAATTTTTTATGTCTTAAAGACCATACACGGATATCCACACAATTGATAATCATATTTCTTTGGTCTCAGATTTTTTTTACACCTTAAACGTCTTTTTTGACAGCTATAAATTCAAATAATCTTTTTTACCCGTAGTGTAAGTTTTCATTGTAAAAAAAGTTCTCACTTTGAGTTGCTTTATGAAATGTCAACTAGTTTTCGCTAGGGGCGCTTTTCACGTTTCCCATAGAAATTGTCATTCTTGACATTTTTTAACGCAACTTAAAGTGAGAGGTTTTTTTACAATGAAAACTTACACTACGGGTACAGAACTTGTTTTAAAATTACTGTAATTACACTTTTAAATGACTAAGGCTCAATTGCGCGGTCGAGTGTTAGCACCTAACCCCGAGGCAAATCTATGGGCCAACCCTGGGTTAGGCGCTAACTCTCGATCGTGCAATTAGGCCTTATTAATAAATAAATAATTTTACTTTATTAGTAAAATTAATGAAGGAACTAAAAATTAAATAACTTTGCTACCACTTTGCAGCCTAGACTGTATTTGATAACAAAAAAATTATCATTTAAGAATAGAATACAATTTTCGTAATATAAAGTAATATAATCAAATAAGTAATTTAAATTATTGTATTGTAAGTCATAATCCAATGCGTTAAACGTTATTTTGCGTCGTACTTCCTTCGTTCAATTATTAATTTTAATTTTATTTTAAGTTATCATCATCCAAATGCTTTGTGGCCAAATAGTCTTTAATTGTAATTTGATATTTTATAATAATTTTGAATTTTAATATTTATTAACCGTTTTAGTAGGTTATATGTAAAAAAAACTAACTAACCATAAAATTGACACTATTATGTTTTGTTATAATTATTGACATAAACTATTTTTCGAAACATTTGAAATATAATTTTAGAACGACATTCGAATTTATCTTTATCACCAGTAGAAATTGGCATTGGGGCTTTTATCAAACGAAAATATTTATTTTGCCTATTGATTAAATATCTCGCGCAAATAAATCAGTGGACACAGCTAGAAATAAATGATTCAAAGCTTTTTCGGCTGTTATATAAAATACTGTCGGCAGTCCGCCTTTGCTTGCTAACATGTTATTTGTAGCATAAATTTTATGATTCAAACATTTATTTAAGTGCTTCAATAATCTTTTATTTCTTTTTTTAACTATTTTACTTATTGTATTTAAACGTAACCATTTTTCTATTTTATTTAAACAAAGTATTTTATTGTGTAACTGTTGTAATTGCCATAGTTTTCATATTAACCTTCTAAGTGTTAGGGTGCTTTTCCACCAGAGGTATAAAGTGGCGCGTGAGGAAAAATAACCCAATAGGATTATGCTATTTTTCGAGTCAAGTGAAAAGGAGCAATCCAATTGGTGTACTTTTTCTCGCACATTGCTTAGCTATCTCTCATAGCTTTGGTGGAAAAGCACCCTTACACCACACTAAGTGGGGACACAGTTTGTCTTCTTTCGTTCTCTGTTCAGCTTACCATTTATATATTTTCTTCTTATATTATGGTACACATTCATCTTGGTCTTTCACTATAGATCCATTCATCTACTCTAGTTTCATATTAAAAATATTTTTTGTTAAAATAGAATCTTTTTCTTCTTGCCCTTTTCCCACTCTAGGTGGGGTCGGCACAACATGTCTTCTTCTTCCATTCTCCTCTGTCACTCGTCAGCTCAGCATCCACTTCTTGTTAGAATATAATATGAACAAAAAAGTTTTAGAGTGTATTTTTTCTAATTAATTCGTTACTTTAATTTTAAAAACTTGGTTTTTACATTACATAAGTTATATTTGATTAATATTTTATCCAATTTAAGAGTGCAGGGTTTGTTTTTGAGAGCTTATTATTGTAGATTAGGTTTTTAATATGTTTTATTTAGTTAGCTTTTTAAATATAATTTTTATTTTAATATCATTGATATTTTTTAAACAACTGGATGATTTATTGATATTTTATAAAGTAAACTAGTTTGTTTATTCTTGTAAAAATTTTAACATCTATAATTACTATTTACATTGTATTTCACAATAAACATCAAATTGACTGTTGTCAAATTCAATGAAAATAAACACAAAATACTATTTACAACCATGAGAAAATCCACCTCAACTAGGTTAATCATATTTTATAACTGTGTACTAAATGTAAGGAAAACTATTGTAAAATAATAGCTGTTTTATCTATAAATCCGTAAATTGTGCCCAACACGTTTTATAAGTATGTTATTTGGTTTAAAAAGTTTTTGTTTAAATATTTTGTCTCTGTCTTATTTTTCATTATATTTTTTATTACTAGACTGTTAAGCTATCATAAATCGATGAAATATAAGATTTTATTAATATTTTTTACGTAAGCAGTAAGCATATTATTATCAGGCGAAATTTTGGTGTTAGACACCATTACCTACTCCCATGGGGATACACATATTTTTTTTACATTATTGTTTACTCAACTTCAAAGTTTCTGTTTCAATTTAAAATTGGTAATGTATGAAAAATTCTGGATTTTATTGTTGTTTTTTAATTTAAGAGTAAAGGATTGAAAAAATTTTTTTGTAATTTTAAAGATTAATTGGAATTAAAAACCTGTTACTATAACATAAAATTATATAAAATAGAATTATAACGTCGCAGTTCAATCTCTCTTGACATCTTTTAATAATCGGTATAGTTATTGCTGTAATATGTATGGAATTTGACACAAATATGCGTTCGCTTTCTTTTGAAGATATGTGATTGTAAAATCCCATATATTTCTCATTTAACGATATCGATTATCAAATAGCATATTGCCTAGTTCTTCTTTTGTACTGCAGACTTATAAAGACATGATTTAATTTTAACAGTACATCGTATCATTACTTTAAGTAAAATACACATATATTATATTTATCAATAAAACATAAATGCCTGTCACAACTTGGTGTAAAATAAAAGTGATTCCATCTATTTACTCGTCTTTTATTTTAATATGAAGAATGGTCACGGAAAAACAACACAAAATTATAGAAAACCGACATGTTAATCAAATCTGAAAGAATGCGAACAAATTTCCATATAAAGAGATTTTTATAGGTATGAATACAATTCGGAAGAACAAATACGAATTCTTAAAATATAGGCCAGCCATTCTTGTAGAGGGGCTCTGGTGTGTAAATATACTTAGTTAAAAATATTATCCGGGCGGCGTATAATATAATTCTCTCTGGTAAGTATAAATTTATATTTGAAGTTTCTTGTCAGATTTTTGTAGGAACCTATCCTTTTGACGCCTTTTTAAATAGATATTATGTATCAACCTATGTGTTTAAAAATTATATTGAAGGTGGCCAAATAAACCAAGCGTCAACAAAAACTTCATAAGGTCGTTTTGAATAGGCTAATAGTCTTAATGTGTATATTAAAAAATACTTTTATTTTTTCTTTGGCTACTGGGGTGTCATAATATCTATTTAAAATAGATAATATGGCGTACTTTTCGTAACTCATTCGTGGATTTTTTTATATTTACCTTTGCTTTTATAGTGGACATAATTTTCATTTCATAATGCAATTATTTGGACGTCATTAAGGAGTAGTCTGTAAGTTTCTTTTTTGAAGGGCACTGTTTTCCTCAGACGGCTATATAACTTCAACGGGTTTTTGGGAAAGGCGAAAACGATAGGTCCTCAAACTGGTGCGAGCCATCACTGAGAGATTTCTATCCCTCTGATAGTCTCCGGGGGTCTTCATGACCAGAGACTTCAGTCCTCAGGGCGCTTGAGCCTGAAAGCAGGAGTGGCAGCAATCCTAAGGTCTACAGAATTTATCCAGTCTTGTCCCAGCCCAGTTTTCGTCATGGGTGTGGGGCCCAAGCTATGGTATGAGTAGGAAGTATGACAAAGGTCAAAGTCCACATTGGTCCAGCCTGATGGTTACAGACCGTATTCTTCATGTAGAGAAGCCAGTGCCCAGTAGACGGACGTATTATGGCTGGCGACGAGCTTTTATTTACAAAAAATTGCCCAAAAAATACCCTAGTGCCCATATCAAATATGAGGTACGAGCTTGTAAATAAGTACTTATCGTAATAAGGTAAATTAAACATGACAGGCTATAAAAATTAAATATCCATGCGATATCACACCTTATTTCCCTTGTGTATAAAGATTCAATTAGTAACAATATTACGAGGCGCTGCCGAAATGACATTGGCATTGAAAATAATTCGAGAGCTTGTGATTGTTTGGTATCTCTGGTCGGGGATAGATTCAGATAGATTAGCTGGTACAGTTAAATACAAAAATAAGTACCAATACTTACACAATACACAGTTTAGAAGTGTCAATCTTTATAAACTTCTAATTACGTCATTTCTTGTCACAAGTGGTTACATATTTTTGCAGTTGACTGTACAATTAACAGCACGTTCGACTTAAGAAAACTTAAAATTTTTCCTACAAATTTTTAAAGCTTTTCTTCATATTAACACTGGAGAAATTAAGGCAATTTTTACCAATGATGATGATCTATATTAGGAATAGCTTGTTTCTTTATAGGCATGCAAGCGCAAAATGAAATAAAATGAATGAATAGAATGAAATGAATAGAATAGTACATTATGATATAAGTGCGGTAAGTTGAAAATTACAGCCGAGGCGATATTAAATTAAAATTATGCGCAAATGGAATGTTTCCCACAATAAATGTATGATCCCTCTTCAACACTACACTCAACAGCACCAATAGCATCTTCTGTGCGAAGTTCTTCTTTTTTCTTCTATGTCGAATTATCAAACTAGAGTGTGCATGGCATGAAAAAAACACATGGCGAAAAAACACACAAAAAGACGATTATGCCGACCGTAAAATGGACGTTGCACGATGTTTGGTAACTGAACCATCATTATCATTTTACACACAATTTACATAATTTCCAAGAGTTGAAAAGTAAGTAAAGTAAGTGTAAAGTGGCAAAACCCACTGAACACAAATATACAATCAAACTGTCAAATTTACAATCACTAGAAACAGTGTGGCCATTTTAAAAACAAAACCTCTATAAGAACACACTTTATGTACAAACTATGTAACATAACATGTTTTAGCAATGTTGTTAATATTTACAGGGATGTAGGTTGTGAGTGGCTGGATGTAAGATGAATTATGATGCGAACTGTCATCGGTCACATTATGGCGGGCGGCGTGTGCGGCGGTGATACTACTATTGGAAAACATAAGGTGACATGTTTAGAAATCCAACTGTGATAAATATGTTGGGTGTTGATAAGGTATGGATAATTTTTGTGAGGTAGTTATTTAGACAGATAGAGATAGAGATAGTATCGAGATAGTATTCTGACTGGTTCGCCGAGTGCGGCGGCATGCGGTCTGCCCGTGCGCACATCGGGGTTCTCACGGCGCTGAGCGAGAACAATAGGCTGCGCGCGGAGTGCGCGTCTCCAGTATTTTGGACGGCAACAACTGGTACACAATATTGACGGACGAGTTTATGATTAGTTTAAATGTATACATGTGCTTGTGTAAATAATTATATATTGTAAATATTAATTATTACTTATATGTGTAATAGATAAACTATCAACTTCACAAAATCTCTTTATTTCTTGTCACAATATACAGTAACACATGTAAAATAGTTCACTACAGGATAATAGGGTACATAACGAGTATATTTCGCGGGACGCGGGGCAAGGAGTGTAGCGTCTTGCCTCCGAACTGGTTTATTCCGTTCTGTTGGCGCGTGCCGTGCGCAGTAGCCTTGTAAAGAAAGGGGGTTGAGGGACGCAAGCGCTAGCGCGTCGGGGTTCGCGTCGTAAGTTCGCGAGGAACGTTGAGGCGCGAATTATGAATAAGTGTTCGCCCGCGTTACAGTCTCCCCCTCTAATCCGAACGGTGCGACCGCGAGTTAGGGTTAGCAATCGTATCTACGCGGCCTACCTCGTTTCCTCGTTTGCGTTTCTCTCGAATGGGTGCTTGGGCTTGGCCGACAAACGAAATAAGCTGTGAAACACGGTACCTGCCCAAAATCTCCCCATTGTTAATTCGCTCTAGAGTATAAGTAGTGTCACTAGTGGCCTCTTTTACGCGGTAAGGACCATCACGTCTAGGAATAAATTTAGGGGTTTGTCCTTCACTAGTGTCGTTTGACCCTTGAGTCTTCAGGAGGACTAAGTCTCCTGGTTTATAGTCTGGTGCGGTCCGACGGCCCTCGTCGGTATTCTGCTTCCAGTTAACCTGCGCCTTCTCGTGCACATCCCTGACCTTGACGCGTGTAATGGAGAGCTTCTTCAGGTAAGGTGTTACGGCTGGAACAAAAGTTTCATTCTCCAATACCCGGCGCATACCAGTAGCAGCATCAGAAGGTGCACGGAGATCTCGGTTAGCCCAAGGTCTCCCCCTGAAGGGTTCGTCAGATTCGAAATCCACGACTGTCTTCGCGTTTTCACAGTCTTCTAACTGGTTCTTCCTAATATCACCAGGGGACCTCGCAGGTAAGTCAATAAAGGTGCCCGCGATGACATTCGACTTACCTGGTACGTACTCAATACGCAGATTGTATTCTCGTAGCCCGAGGGCCCACCTACCTAGGCGGCCGCTCGGTGAGCTTAAGCTCATCAACCGCCTAAGGGGCTGATGGTCGGACCTTATGATCACTTCACCTCCGTCGATGTACTCCCTGAACTTGGATACGGCCCACACGACCGCCAAAGCTTCACGTTCAGTCGTGTTGTAATTCTTTTCGTCGTAATTAAGCAGGCGGCTGGCAAATTCTATAGGCCGCTTATCGGCACCCTCCCCCTGCATAAGAACTGCACTGAGGGCGAAACCGCTGCTATCCGTTCTGAGAATGAATGGCTTAGACTCATCGGGTTGGCGAAGGATCGGGGCTGAGGTGAGCAGGTCCTTAATCTTTCCAAAAGCTTCTTGCTGGGGAAATCCCCACTGCCAAACGCTAGTCTTCTTAAGCAGCTGGGTTAAGGGCCTGGCGACGTCAGCAAAAGCTGGAATGAAACGCCGGAACCAGCTGGAGGTCTGCAAGAAACCTTTTAATTGCTTTACATCCTGTGGTGGCATCATGTCGTTGATGGCAGCAACTTTATCGGGATCCATGTGGATGCCACCAGGAACTATCGCGTGACCTAGGAACTTCACTGAATTGTGAGGAAAATAGCTCTTGTCACGGTTCACTCGTAGACCAGAATCAGCAGTGTCTACCTTCATAGTATCTGTTCCTCCTGAAATCAAATTGTACCTGTAAACGAAATCAAAATGCTCCAGGGGAGTGTCGTCGAAGTGCCAAGCCTCTTGTGGAACGTCCAAGATGATACCTGCACTGACAATAAAGTCGCAGCCCAACAACGTTCTAGTATTGGCGCCGGGAAGAACTAAAAATTTCGTACGTATAGTACGACCTTGAAGCTCGACATCGACGTGTGCGGAGAGCGCTTCACGTGTCTGCTTCGAACCATCTGCTAATGCGAAAACGCGATCAGTTTTCGTGAAAAGTACGTTGTTCTCAACGAGCACATTATACAACGAAGGGCTCGCTATAGAATGTGTAGCACCAGTGTCTAGAATAGCAACACCGATTTTACTAAATACCGATATTGTGATCGTAGGTAAATCGTGACTTATCGTCAGAGTATTAAAGTTTACGTCATTATGGGGGGTCGTAATTTCGCTTTTCGGACAACATGTGTCGCATTTAGAACGCACAACTCCATGTCGACCACACCCATAGCACCGTATGCCACTTTTACTGTTATGCACGAAATTTTCATTTTCGGACTTAACTTCTACTTTCGCGGGGTAAGAATCGTTAAATTTACACGCATCGCGCTTATTACTAAAATTTTTACGTGTTTGCGGATTAGTTTCTATTGCTACCGAATCACACAGAAAATTTCTTTTTTCTAGGTTGCGGCAGTTTTCTACCGAGTGGCCGAAAATATTACAATATGAACATCTCGGTCTCACGCGTTTAGTCAAAGATTTATTAACTGGATATGTCGCATCGTTCGAATTAGATGGTAAAGGTAATGATACATTTTGACTTACCGGAATAGGTTTCTTACGTTCATAATATATCTCCGCGCGGGATTCCTCAACGTTCCTCGCTAACTCTATTAGATTTTCTAGGTTACGAACGGTATCACGGGGAACATATTTACGAATCTTTCTGTCCAAGAGTCCGTATATAATGTCGATTTTCATCACTTCGGGGACGTCGTAGGGCAGCTTGGCTAACATGGCGCGAAGGCGGCTCACAAACGTGTCAGCTCGTTCACTCCCTTGCTCCGTCGCGTACACGTCGCGCAGGATCCGGTGAGCTGGTCGCGGAGTCCCGAAGCGGCTGCGGAGTCTTCGTAGTGCTTCTGGCCATGCGGTTATAGATGATTTCACTCCTGCCCACCATATCGCGGCGTCACCGATCAGCAACATTGGTATGCCTCGAACAGCGTGATCATCGCTAATGTTGGCACACTCTTTATAAATTTCGATTGAATCGATGAATGCCTCTAAATCGTCATCGCTGCGTCCTAGGCCATCGAAGCGCGCGGTACACTTCGTGAAATTCCCTGGTGGGGGTTGTGGTTGGACGCAGGTCGTGTCATCATGCGTCGGCGTCGAGGTATGTGCGGCGCCGAGTGAGAAACTGCGTGATACTGCAGCGACTATCGCCGTCAGCTGCGCATCGGTCATCGTCAGTACATTTCCTGTAGGGTTTGTAGTATTGTCAGCCATCGCCGGTTCTTCAAGAAGGCTATCTGAATCCTCGGTGTTATTTCGGCGCGTCGTTCGCGGCATGTTGCAGTCAGGCCGGCGACGTAGTAAACCGAATAAGAGATGGCGAAATTATATAGGTACTTATGCACGCACAACGTATTGCACTATCAGAGTCGTGAATTTTAGCCACAAGTTGGGACGCCACTGTAATAGATAAACTATCAACTTCACAAAATCTCTTTATTTCTTGTCACAATATACAGTAACACATGTAAAATAGTTCACTACAGGATAATAGGGTACATAACGAGTATATTTCGCGGGACGCGGGGCAAGGAGTGTAGCGTCTTGCCTCCGAACTGGTTTATTCCGTTCTGTTGGCGCGTGCCGTGCGCAGTAGCCTTGTAAAGAAAGGGGGTTGAGGGACGCAAGCGCTAGCGCGTCGGGGTTCGCGTCGTAAGTTCGCGAGGAACGTTGAGGCGCGAATTATGAATAAGTGTTCGCCCGCGTTACATATGTAAATATATCATGTTGTAAATACTATTTGTTATAAATATGTAAATATGCAACATTGTTTAATATTAATATATATACGTAATTATAACTATAAATATTTATTTATAATGAAATAAATAAAATATGTGGGTTAAGCCCACAGTTAGAGACTACAACGAGGAACGTCTTGTTGGTTGGAAGGAGAGAGTGCAGTGGTTGTCGAGGCGGCACTCATCATGGGAAGCGGGGAAGGGGTCCGCTCGTTTCTTGTTTCTTAAAATTATTACTATGATTCATTGGAATAACATCTGTTAGTATGGTACAAATCGTATAATGGCGGATAGATTTAGCAAGCAATTCGATTAGATATTCGAATAATAACAATCTCGGCCCATCTACCCGACATATGTTATAATAACAAAATTGCTATATAACATGTTTAAGAAAATATGGACACTGAATGTTACAAAACATCTTATTGATAAGTACAACACTGAATAACGACAAACGACAATGTTAATATAACATTCTTATATGGCATTGTTATGTTTATGGATTGTATATGTTGCAACTAGCTGTTGCCCATGACTTTGTCCGCGGTTACTATGGCTTTTTATTTTAACCATCTTACGGGAACCCTTTAATTTTCTCTCAAAGTCTCAGCCCGATCAGTTTAAAATTGACAAATCAAACTTTCATCCCCTATTTTATCCCCTTGGGGGTAGAATTAATCAAAATCCTTTCTTAGCGGATGCCTACGTCATAACATCTATCTGATCTACCTGTGATTGAGTATGATCCGGGTTTATATCATAAAATATTAATATTAGAGCTATATTAGGTACGCATTTCTTTAAATAGTGGTACCTACTATAAAAATCTGGTCGAAGAGATTTGAGCTATTCCTAATATAGAGTTAGAGTGAGTTCGTTTCGTAGAGGCACATGCCTCTCTCTCTCTGTTACGCGCAAATGGGCTCTCCTATTGCTTACCATCAGGTGGTGTTGAGTCAGTTGCTGTTCTTTATAAAAAAAATCGGCTGAAATCTACAATCAATGTTATTAGTTTCGTTTGATTTTTTTTTCTTTGCTGCACTTATTTACTTAGTTCATTGTAACGTTAATCTTAACAGTATTTATACTTTGACCACGAAGGTATTAGATGTATAGATATATTTTTAATCCCAACTCATATCACCAAGGTATAAGGTAAAAATGTTATTTATGAGATAAATAACTACGATACGATGCTCCGTATGATGAGTCAATATAAGTTATTTACTTGACTTCAGTAGGTTTCTATCCTTGAGGGGTCTCGATGGGCTTCAGATGTTATTAGTTTGGGTGGTAACGTCAAGACTACTCTATATCATAAAATATATACAGACAGAAGACAAACTCCATACAAAATGCGCTCGAGCAACACATACACACACAGACACCGCTCACGGACATTAATACCTACCTCGATCCAGTTAGAATCAATGCGAGCGCGAGTTCATTCCTCTTCTTCTTTCCTTCCTTATAATAACTTAAAATAGATACGAGAACATTTCATACCGCGAAAGTTTTATTTGTGTATAGGCCAATGTTCACTAACCTAGCGCGACTGCCGAGTGTAGGTAACATACATGATGCGTTCTGTACCTTCTGTTCTTAACTATTCGGAACAAAGATACAACCTCAGAGTAAACAGAACTGGAGCCATTAGTCAATTTCTCAAACATTTTATTCTGCCATTTCTTGCGGGGGGTGAGGTTACCTCTACACTCAAAGCCAGCACAACGCACAACGTTTTTACAAATGCACACATGCATAATTCGACACACAAATTTAAATTTCACGCACACACACGCTTAAAATAATCACGTGGGGTGTGCGTTTTGACAACGTCACAGCCGCACTCCCCACGAGACTAGCGCTCGAAATTTGAAATCGTAAAATTCTAAAACATGAAATAATGAAGTAAATAATCATGAAATCTTAAAAATTATAATTACAAATAAAAGGTGACACCATCTTTTAGCATACTCGATGTTTTCTATTTATTTTTACAACAAAAAAAAAGCACAGGCAGGCATTTTTGCGGGAGCTCTGTTCGCCGCAACGTTTACAATGTTATGGCTGTCAAAATGGCGGCTCAACTAGTTTTATTAAACGTGCAAGCATCCGATGCTTGTTCATTTGGCAGAGGGGAATGTTAGACAAAGGCTACTCCAGTTCTGTTTACTCTGAGGATACAACCCCCTTACCTTATGAGATGGTTTTCATAAATGTCACTCACGTTCGGTCTAACAACGCCCAATTTACACGGAAATCAAATCATTTAAATCAATATCTAATATTTTATATATCTATTCAACTGTATAATCCCAGGTTTTGATTGGAATCATTTCGTTTTAAACTACACTGAATGTAATCTTAGTTAAGCTGTTTCTGATAATTTATTTATCATGATAATATGAAAGGTTTTTTGAATAATTTATTTCAGTGATGAAATGAATTAACCTTTACAGTAAGCACTTTAAAGGTTTAATGAGTTTTGGAGTTTAGCTTACAATTTTTGATTTGATTTGATTGAGTTTTTAAGTTGTGTTGTTTTAGTTCAAGTTTTTAAACACATTTAAACACACACTCACACACACACACACACAACGCACAAACACATTAACGATACGCTCAATTTGTCAATCATGTCGCACTATACTAGAACATAACAATTTTCAAGGTTATGTAAACTTTAAGTAGTTGAATTCCCCCAAAAATTAACTCAGAAACGGAATTTGTTGGACTGACGTGTAAATAAACAGACGCCGGAAATCATCTTATGCTGGCCACACACGATCCTTCCTATCGTCCAATCGGCATGAACTGCAGGCTTGATCCAATATGCAGTTCGTCCATATACACCACACTCCATCAGTTTAAACTCGGCAGCGACGTACAGTTGAAGATATGGCGTCACCGGTGACAGACGACGATAGATAGGTGATAGAGTGGTGCAAGCAGTGGTTAATGAAAAGAAAACAGTTTATACAAATTTATTCAAAGAATTGAAAATTAACCCAAAAGATTATTGTAATTATTTACGAATGAATGAAGAAACTTACACGAAACTTTTAACGTTAGTTACTCCTTTAACTGAGAAGCAAGATACTGTTATGATAGAAACGCTATCTCAGCGCACGAGAGGTTAAGAGTGATTTTACGATTTCTAGCAACAGGGAGTCCATACCTATGAGTGCCTTAAATTTTTCGGCCATAATATCACCTCAATCCTTAGGGGGAATTATACCAGACACCTGTGCTGCTATTTACGAAGTTCTCAAAAAGGATTATATATCGATAAGACTTTGATAAATAGGAATAAATTCCAGTAGCACTTCGCGGTACCGGGCTGTATTTTGCGACATATTGTGAGAGCACGCGCACGAGACGGACATCTATCACCGACAAACTTGACTGACCGAACTGAACTGACGATCGCCCACCGCCATACACGGTCTAACCGGCATTATTCAATCGATATGATCAAGCCAAAAGAATCGAAATTCGATTACTTATAACTGTCATGCCAATCCATTCGCACACACGGTCAATTCTAACTGAACCAATCGGTAGCGTCATGCCGAATGGACGATAGGAAGGATCGCGTATGGCCAGCATTAGTCGTATTCGATACCAAAACGTTTAATTTTTCAGAATGTTGTCGAATTTTCATTAATATTGTAATATTATAAAAAATTAAGAGCTCTGTGGAGTAGTGGTTAATAGGTTATGGCTTTCGACAAAGTAAACAAAGCTACCTTTTCTATGCTCAGGCCTTGGACGGGTGGCGTTTCGTGTAAAAAAAATACTCTATAAAAAAAAAATATAAAAAAAACTTTTAAAAAACCACGTTTTACTAATGGACTAAAAAGGGGAAAATAATATATTTTTGATATAAATGTTTAATTTTTTTTTTAAATATTATTAATGTCTTCAATACTTTTTCTCCAAGTTGTAAAAACTTTCGAACAGGACCCTGCACACAATATATGGGATGAGGTCTTTCGGTCAATTTTGAAAAACTTGGTCTGAAACGATTCCGTTTTTCGCCAGTGTCGATTTCAAAAAATCCGTTTGTTAAGATAATGGCCAGTTTTTCCGCAAATCGAGGAAATGTAAGTGCACACCGGGGCGGCAAGGGGGGAAGTGGAAGCGGGGAGCGGGTCGCCTTTGGAGGCACTGACAAGTGAAGTGGAGGCGCTGATAATTATATCTCAAGAGGGACTGTTGTTTGCGAGCATAAAATAATATTTGTCACATTACTACGAAATATACCAAAACGTTTTTAATTTTAGCCATTAAACAACAAAAATCGTAAGAATAAACTCTAGTCCGGCCGCTGAGAGAATGAGTTTCTGGCAGCTGTCATATAGCCATGACTAGTGATGGGAAAAAAGTAACAAATAAAGGTAGCAGTGATTATAAGATACATATTACTTGACTTTTTGTTTTTGTTTAAACAAGGTTTTTAAATGGGTACAAAGAAAATAAAGCTAGTATATTAATTAAAAATAATTATTTCAAAATCACGAAATTTGTTTAATCAGATTTTGATTCACTGGAAGAGGTGCTGTCTTTGTCATAATTTTCGTTAACATGTATTATTAATTATTATTATTGTTTAATAAATTTTCGAAAAATTATCTATTGACATAATAAAATTGGTTTCAATGTTTATTAGCCGTTAATAAGTTATATACACAACTGAAATATTTTTAAAATTAAAATCAACGCCACTTAAACGTTATTTCGTCGATTCGACAACGACTTGTCAGAAACGCATTCTCTCAGCGGCCGGACTATAGATAGTCCTACCAGCAGACAGACTTCGTATGTTCAATATCGATTACTTTTTATTTATTTCTTCATTTATTTATTAAGTTCTTATTTGTTTTTGCGAGTGGACGCCTTCCACAGAACAATAAAAAAGGTTAGAATGATAAAGTGGGCGGGGTTGACTAGCCGCTCATATGAGCAAACGGGCATATGAACTTCAAATTGCTCTCAGTGTATTGCACAATGGCGTAGCTGTCAGACGTATATTCGGTGCAGTACAAAACCCAAAAAGATGCAGAGTTGTGCTATTATTACGTGCCGTTTGCGTAGTGAAAAGGTGAATCTGGAAAAAGGAGGAATTTCATTTCATCGGAAGTAATAATATTTGGAAATAACTAAATATGGAGGCATAATCAATCACGAAAATAATTCGTACCAAATTCTGTGCAATCATAGGGCTTGCATGTTATCGATAGTTTTATCGATAGAGTATTTTTGTTCCTTGTGCTCAGACATTATGATGTGGTGGACAATTTACATGGACATAATATCAAATTTAAGTTTTAAATATCTATTTAATTATTAAATTTACATATTTACATATTTCAATTTTCCTACAAATCCGGATATAAAAGAAAAATGGATATCCGCAACTGGCAGGAAAGATCAATGGTGTCCTACTAAAAGCAGTAGCATTTGCTCGTAGCATTTTACGGAAGATGACATCCTACAAGTTTCAAAAAAAGGCATTTGAAATCTTCTGCAGTACCTCACATAGATATTTGCGTACAGGAAATGTTATGAATATTTTTATCAGTCTACAGTGAAAACAAAATATTATTATTACTTATACATTTGTCTTGTTCGGGAATCGAACCCGTGATGTCTGCCACAGAAGGCAGTTATCCTTACCCTTGCGCCAAATCGGTCGTTTCAATTATACAGGATAGAAATATTGCGCATGTGATTGAGTGACGATTGAATAAAATTAGTAGGGACTTTAATTTGTTGATTATTTTCTATATTTTTTTTATATCTAAAAATAAATTTATTTAATGATTAATGCATCTAGTACTAATTTTTTTCAGACAAACTTGTTAACAGGAACAGAAGAATCTTCCGAACCACTTTTGTCAGTGAAACATAAATTGTCTGATGAAGAAGCCACAAACATGACAAAATACACAAGTCAATCATTTTGATGTCAAATATCTCATAAGCGAGACTTTTGAAATCCTTTACTTTTGTTTGCAGGAAAATCAAGTGCGCCTTCCTGTTCAAATGCCAGTTCACAAGGGAAGCGAAAACTGAAAATTATAATAGGCAATAAAGACAGTGCCCTCCGAGCATAGCCCTTTTCGTAGCTCGCTGGGCGACATTAAACTGGTGGACTAGTCAAGCAGTGAGTGTCCACGTCTCAAGCACCGTAGGTCATGACCGGGAGGACGCACTGGTCGAAAACTTTCGACTTAAGACATTGAGGGATGGGTGACGAGGAAAATGTGATAAACCAGTATTAATGTTAATTAATAAAAAAGTGTATTTTGTTGGTAACCGCTGTTTCTTTACTGAGAACAACCCCAGCTCATAACATTACCAATTATTTTATTTATTACTCATTAGTGGGAAACTGGCAAGGCAGTTTTTTCTTTATTGTTGTTCTCATTGCCAAGCCAACTATAGCGCTAGTGTATCTTTTGTTATAGTCAGTGACCTATTCCTAGAAACATCCACCTGAAACTGTTACCTCTTGTCTTTATAGTATTTATTCAGTAGAAAACTAAATCACAGACTACCAAATATTTATCTTCATTAAATTGGTATAGTATTGAAATAAGTATACAGGTTGAAATTTCTTTAGTAGCCCTAGAGGGGAGGTACCTTAAATAAATAAAATATCTTAATTTCCACAAAGGAAACGAACTTTTATTTTAAAAAGAAGCAACTGCATTCTCAGTTTTCTCAAATAAAGCTTACCCAAACCGGGAATGGAACCAGCTAAAAAAAATTTTAGTTCTTTTTTTATTCTATTAACCAATACAATGTGAAACAATCTTATTTCATACAAGATATCCATCTCTACTTCTGCATTTCACCGGCTGCTACAAATTTTCTAAATATGCCCGGAAAAAATAAATTAATGTAAGGTTTCATTATGTCTTACATGCGTAAGACCTAATGTTTCATAGAGAAATTTTATTCTTAGCCACCGTCATCAACCTATATACGTCCCACTGCTGGGACAGGCCTTTCTCATGGAGAAACACATGAGGAGTATGGGCCGTAACACCGCCACGCTGGCCCAATGCGGGTTGGTGGGTAGAAACGGTCACAAATACGACCGGGACCAACGGCTTAACGTGCCTTCCGAAGCACGGAGGAGCTCGAAATCACAAAGTCTTGGTCACCCATCCACGGCCTGACCATGGCGAAGGAAGCTTTGTTTTCGTGCGAAGCCAAAGCGCACTGACCACTACGCCACGAGCACCTCCTAGCTAAATCAATTAGTGAAATAAAATAAATAAATAAATATCCTCAGACATTCACACCTATCAACTAGTCCCATTTTAAGCAACTAAATGCTGCTTGTGTAGCGACCAAAACCACCACCAAATAGAATTATTTGAGGTGGTTTGATTCCCTGTTTGGGTAAGCTTTTTTGAAAAAAGTATGAATACAGTTTTGTTTCCATTTGAAAATAAAAGTGTGTTTCCTCTGTGGAGATAAAAAAATTCCAACCTGTATATTAATACTCTCCTTAATTACGAAGTTGGATAAATAAATAAAATACATAATTTTGTTATTTAATACTTGAATAATACTTGATTATCGACATCAAATTGTGCATTACAAGGCACTACACTAGTCCAGTGCTGTCATGATAGTGTATATGTTTTTGCACAATAATTCGAAAAAGATATTTAACGTGTCTCATTATACGTATTATAGATTATAATATTGAAAAATTTATTTCAAATGCCTGTACACAAGTTAACTAAACATTCCGTGCTTGAACTGTAAAATTTAAAAGTAACAAAGTGCATTGTGCAAACATAAATCACAGCTGGTAACACATACCTGTGTATTGCCGTAAAATTAACCTTATTATTTAGGTGCAATTCGCTACTTTTGCTTGAATTTTTTAAGCCAATTAATACATCGCGCTCCTTGTGTGTTGAATAACTATTATTTCTTGTATGTGTGAGAACTGGCTCGCGCGGTCCTAGTACTAATGTGGATGCGTTATCATTCTAACCTCTTTTATTGTTCTGTGAGGCCTACAATTAACAGTGGTTGTCACTTGTCCTCCCGGTGCGCACTTACAATTCCTCGATTTGCGGAAAAACTGTTTATTATATTAACAAACGGATTTTTAGAAATCGACACTGGTGAAAAACGAAATCGTTTGAGACCAATTTTATCAAAAACCTAAACCCATGTATTGTGTGATGAGTCCTTTAAACGTGGTGCGCATTTTCAGTCATTTGCCTATTGATATAATGATTTATAATACAAACAAAACCGCATTAGTGATGTTGGTGTCGATTTCCTAATTTCCATTTAAGTAAAATGCGCACCACTCTTCTCGTTAATACGTGTCTGATTTTGCACCTTGTATAGCTGCAATTCATCATCATCAATTCATTGCCGCAAACAAGATACCATCTTATCAAGAACTTAATCTACGAAACTCCTTTGAAAAGGTCCTTACTAAATTCCAAGATGCCAAATGCAAACGCTTTGGTTGAAATGAAACAGCTCGTTTGCTTTCGGCCCCTTTTATGTAATTATTCAGTTGGCTACGCCCAGCCCGTCTGCTACGAAGTGCCGATTCGTAGTACTATACGCTGCCCGTAGAAAACACAGCACGCCGTAGCAAGTTAACAGATTAATAGCTACGAGTGGTCTTTTGATCCTTACTGAGGTGAGGGGATAAGCATTTTGTCTAATCCAGACATAAACAAGGCAAAGGGAATGGATTTTGAAGTAAAATGTAGCTGACAGAACCAAATGAAGGCGGCGGCGGCGTTCTATTGGAACGTAAGCACCTACGTCGTCTTAAGAACAAAGACTACGCTTATTAGTTTAATTAAATACATATTTGAAGTAATTTTAAAGTTTCTATTTTATTTGTAATAGTGCCAAATACATGCTATCGAAAATTTTATTGTTAAGTGTTTAAATTAAAAAGTTACTTTTGATTGGTGTCTACAGTCGCTGTACTAAATTAATTTAAAAGCTTTCTTTGAATAGTAACCGTGATTTATTTTCTGCATTTAATAAACTTTCGATACTGTTTTTCGATACTGTTCAATTAATAGATGAATAGTTCATTGTTCTTACTTTTGTTGAAGTCACTTTTTATTAGACAAGTTACAAATGGTTAAGGTTAAAATATTTTTTTTATAAAGTACAATTGATTGTGAGTTGAATATTACTTTTTGGGTCAAAAAATCGGGGTAAAAAGGTGGAGAATAATATAATTTATAATCCAGTAAAAACTACTTGTCTAAACTTATTAAGTCAGAAATCTACAGAGAAACAAAGTTGTTTTGTAGAGAACTGAATATTCACAAGCTATTATAAAGAACGGACTGAGGAATTACAATATAAAATGATTATTTTGTAGTAATTAAAGATGCGAGTTTACGCTTTAACTAATAATAACAAATTGGAATATGGTGCCATGTTCCGTTCAAGCAGTCCCAATGCAGATAATGGAAACTACGTACATAATTATGATAATGTGCTTAAGATAATATGCCTTTAAGAGCGTTACTTGTAAGTTTGAGTTTGTATTTAACCCAATGTAAGCCTCAGATATAATGTAGTTAACATTATATCAGGGTTGCTTTATGTATGTTAACTTCAATAATATATTTTACATCTCTCATATTCGGTAAGTAGGTCCTTATTACCCCCAAATGGGGCTTGTCGGTGACCAATTAGCGCTCTAGGTTAATAATATAGCTAGAAAAGCCATAGGGCGGTTAGTAATTTAAAAAACCTTTTCACTCTTTCAAAAAGTTCGCGTACATCTAGCCATCATACTGGCAATGGACATCATGCATTCAGCCCAATAACAAAAGGGGTCGCTTCGCTATTCAACCTTGTCTTCGTATGTGTATAATAGTCATCAATTTAAAATATCAAACGGCAAAGCACAATTTAGTTCTTGAAAAAAAATTTAAAAAAAGATGAAAAAGGCCGGAATTGAAAACTTTTACTTTAAATATTGTTTGTTTATGGGATTTTTTTTATAATTACGTCCTAATTAGGAATAAAACATGAGTTCTGCAAGTGATGAAGATATAATAAAATGTTTTATTCTTGTATTTTTTTCTTTATTTTTTTTTCTTTTTATTTTTTTCTACTTACCTCACAATCGAGATGTAAAGCAGAGTAGTTAGCTCGGGTGTAAGCATCAATTGCACCCTCGAACTTTAGGCTCGCTGCGCTCGTGCGCCTTAATATTGATGCCTTACAGCATCGGGCTGCAATTGATGCCTTACAGCCCTTGGATTCTAATCTAATATTATTTGACGTATTGGAAAATTAACCTCACCTCACCTCACTTATAGTCTGACAAAGCAATGGCACATGCGTGAGGAGCACCAGAAATGTAATTAACATTTTATTACTTTTAAAATCAATGTAAAAGTTATCCATTCCATGGTCGTTTGTAAAGGTTTGTAATAATGACAAAACGACGAAAAAAAACGATTTACGTTCGGCTTTCAAATTGGTAATTTACTATTTCTAAAGGCGCGTTCAGATTATTGTAACATGTGACATAACTTTGTTATAATGTATACTAAATACGCGTAACATAACATGTTATATAACATTGTCATGTCATGTAGATTCAGAAGTGGCTATTTTGTACTTACTTACTGAAACAAAACGGTCCTTTAGAAATCATGCGTAAAAAATTTTCCTAAAAATAAGATATCATATTAATAAAATTTCTGTAAAGTATGATTGAGTACAAAATTAGAATAAATTACTAGGCAAATTGTAAAAAAGACATTTATTTCTTGTTTGTCCTAAATATAATTTATAATTTATTTTAAAGCTAATTTACATTTAGATGCCTTGCAATAACTTAAAATGTATGCATTAATTTTTTAAATACAAAAACAATTTTTTTTATGTCAAATTACTCTAGTAAAAAACATTATCTAACGTGGAACCAAACACATCGAAACGTTAATCTAAATTACAGTAATTATGTACATGTGAGTATAAATAGTAGGTACAATAATATTTTATAAGGAAAATAAACATTCAAGTTAGAGCGGTTGCGAAACAAATGAAAGAACGGAAACACCAGAGAACAATGAAGAACATGGACGCAGTAAAAAATATGATTTTCATCGAAAAAATACAGTAGGTATTTTTACATTTTTCAAATTCATGTTGCGGTTGTTTGGGATTCCAGTGGCAGCCACGCAAGCGCAGCTTTAGTAGTCAACGAGGTGGACCGACGACATGATACTCGAATGCCCCGTATTCACTACTATATAAAAAAATGGACCCTATAAATATATACTTAAAAAAATAAATATCGGGGTTTTTGGCGGCATTCAACTATGGCGGACGTGATTTTTATTTCGATGATTGTAATATTGTACGGAGTGGATATTGTTACGTAAAATCAGTGTAGTTTTGTGTAATAAGTGTCTGTGATGATTTGCAATATGGAGGATTATCGAAATAAACGTCAAGTGGTGTGAAAAGTGATGAGTTTTTTATCGTGGTAATCCACCTCATCCAAGTAGCACCACAGTGTCTGTCATCGATCGTTTGACGCCAAACTCTCCCAAGATGCAATGAAATGCATTACACTAGCATTTCAATGCAAACTACTGAAGATATATATATATATATATATATATATTGCAGACATGGCTGTATGGGCTTCGTTCTCTTTGCCTTCACTACGGGAGAATTTTACAAAAAAAAAAAAATATATCCTCAGACATTCACACCTATCAACTAGCCCCATTTTAAGCAACTAATGCTGCTTGTGTTACGGACACTAGATGACGGATAAATATATTTAATAGATAAATACATATACATATCCTGAATATATTGAAATATATATAAATATCCAAGACTGGAGAACAAATGCCTGAAAATTCATCACCCAAACATTTACCCCCACCGGGGATCGAACCCAGAACCTCTCGAGATAGCGACGCCTTGAGACCGGCGTACAGACCACTCGACCACGGAGGTCGTCAATATAGTATGTTCATCGCAACTTGTCTACATAGCTGAACATTCTTACTGTGTCTTTTGGTTAAAATAATGATGGATAAAATCAACTGCAGTTTTCATTGTAAATTTTCATTGTAGTAGTGAAAGTTTTCATTGTAAGAAAGTTTTACTTTTAGTCAAGAATGTCTATTCCTATGGGAAACGTGTTTCTCCATTGTTTCTCCAAACACATTTCTCCATGACGGTTTAAGACAGACGGAACTTGACTTTTGTGGTGCAATATCCACGTTAATCAAAATAAAACTTTTCCGTGTGTACTACTGGACATATATTATTACGCCTATATCCCCTAGGTAGGCAGAGGTGTTTTACACAACCACACTAAGTAAAAACCAAAATTAATTACTATCCGTCAAATGTCAAACCAAAAACCAAGGTTGATACAGACACAGCCAAATAAACGAAAATTACAATAAGCGTACAAAAAGTAACTTCACATCTTAGGCCCACTTGCAGGAATTTTAAACCGAGATTTAAAACTCGATTTAGTTATTTTTTGATATTTTAGCCATAGTAAAAATGTAAAAAATTTACTAAATCTAGTTTTAAATCTCGATTTGTAAAATGACATTCGTTTAGTTTCTAGTAAGAATTAACGGTTGTGATATTTACAATGAAGTTTTCCTTTGCTTTTTTTGTTACACATAAATTTCTTATAATGTAGGTAAAGAAAATACAGAAATTTTTAAAACTATTTATTTATTTACATAGTATTTATACTCTGAGTAATATCTTAGTTGGTATATAATATGAAATAAAATTCTTATATTTGCTTCTACATTTATATTTAATGATATTTATATAAACAATTTTGAAATTACTACTATCCAATACATAATTGTTATACATCTTATTTAACTAAATTATTGAATGAGTTTGATTCGTCATAATGAAAAATAGGTTTTTAAATTTATCATAGTCTAACAAGTATACTAGCAATTTTTAAGGAAAAATTGGTTTCGTGAGATTGCAAAATATCGGTAAACTGTGATTTAAATCGTACTCCATTTAAATAACGTTTTAATATTATACTATATCGTGTTACAGTGTATATGTAGGCATAGTATTTACATAATCTATTTACAATACATTTCACATTCCCAATATGGCTAGATCTATTCCCATTTAGATTTGTGAACACATTGAAAATTTTACTTATCTTAATTTTTTTAATCTGAAAAAAATAAGTTTTGTCACAGTTTTACATATCGGCCCCGTCGTAACCTGGCTACCTGTACGTTTACTGTACGAGTAACATACAGTTCATATGCCTACCGATATTAAGTACCTAATTACCTATAATCTTGGAAATCTTCTACGACTCACAACCATATTTTAGAAACAACTTCTTAATATTTCGAATTCTTTCTGTTCAGTAATTTCATTATAACTTTTAGGAAAAATTCAAGAAAATGTTCAAAGATATTTAAATGCAAAGTTTTTTGTAATGGTCGATCTACTTTTTGCAACATCTTAATTATAATAACTTAAGGAAAATGCTCCAAGCAAGTTTATGATATCTTAATTAATTGGGTGCCTGAACTACATTCCACCAGGGCCATAAAAATATACATTTATATTTACAATTTGAGCAGAAGTAGGAATATTTTAGTCATAACATTACGAGTATTTAGGTAAATCTATTATTAACAAGCTAAGACGATGTAAATAAATAAAAATATGAACTATAATAATGATAAATAAAAATAATTATACATAAAACGCAAGCCATTATGACTCCATTATTAGATGTTCGTATGAAAATGCCGTTTATTTGTGCGTACATAATCTTTACAACTTTTTTAGCATTAAGAGCAATAGAAATTAAACTATGGCATTAAATTTTTATTCCATATCCGACAAGTTTGAAAAATATAAAACTAGACCGATTATTTCAAAGTTTCGTAAGGTTTGTTTGTTTTTGGTTGTTGAAATAAACCAGTTTTATTTATATTATTGTCAATATAAATAAAATATTTTTTTTAAATCTACAAAAAACGGAAATTTCATACTATATCCCTTATAATTATCTAAATTTCGCCTGATACGTTTTGCACCTGAAGTGTAAGTTAACATTTTAAAAAACTTACTTTTTTAAGCTTATATTCTAAGGGAAACGTCATAAGCGCCCCTAGCGGAAAGTATCAGAAATCACGTTTCCCATAGAATTATTGAGTTTCTTAAACGCAACTAAATAATATGTTATGTTTTTACAATGATAACTAGGTGTGCTGGTCCATAAGTAACAAATTATGAGCTGTTGGAAGAGCGAGCACTGTGTAAGGCAGCGGTATTTAGAATAACCTGAATTCATGATTTATTTAATCTACAATACAGTTGCGGAAGATGGCGGTCGACATATAGAAGTTTTGTCGGTCGCTAGCTATTGTAATCTTTTCTATTTTCCAATCCGCATTGAGCCAATGTAGAAATGTAGCACTCCATATTTCTCAAGCATTTTTAAGAGGGTACGGTACGGCATGTGCCTACCAGAGGGAAATTTTAATTTGAAGCTAACCTTTTTAACCGCCTCTCTGGTCTAGTAGTTGACGCCACTGGGTATTGATCGGGAGGTCCGGAGCTTGATTCCCCACGGGGGCAGGGGTTTTTCTGCTCGGTTTGGTTAGTGGTAGGGCTTCTGAGCCCGCCTGGATTGTTGTGTTCCGGTACTCAGAGGTAAGATAGCCAGTTCCTCAGTAGTTGAGGATTAAAGGTGAAGCTCGCTTCCACCTTCGGCCTTATCGTCATATACCATTATGTGAGAAGAAGGCTAAGAGCTTACCTGTCATATGTAAAAAAAGCTAACATATCATTTATCAAAAACGTTACATAGAAATATGGTAAAGATTACATTTTAATTTGCTCTAAAGTTTAGATTTGACAACGTTATGCAAAATGTTGTAATTCTCAATTAATTGAGACCTTTTCTGACCTCGTGCAGGTAGAGTCGCGAAGCAAGGAGTGGGTGGATTAGAGATGGCAGTCACGAAATCGCTCGGTACCAAGACTTAAGCCGGGCGAGCACGTGCCTGACAGATACGCCAACTTTCTATGCAAGGTCAGTGTCTATCCACTCAAATAAATGTAAGGTCTAACGATGATTTCAGAGTCAAGTGTTTGATTGACGCTGGCCGACACAATTACACGAGATAGTATCAGCGTTTCATTGTCATGAAGTTCAAAACGCGTCGCGCCACGCGTAGTCGTGTGCAGCGGCTCATTAAAAAAAACTACGAACCCCTGTCTTCTCTTGGGAGTCGTAAAATGCGACTAATGGACTTAGGACTGCACAACCATCCATTACCTTATAGCGGTGCTTTTGCCTAGTCTCTGACTAACCCAAAGGGGATAATAGTCGTGATTATATGTATGTATTTCAAAGTGTGTCGTTCGTGTATCCAAGTTTCGCGTGGTTGACGTCCGTAGCACACCTTCGCCCTATGGCGGAACTGTAACAGCAAAACCGCGGTCTGAGTTTCGTTGCGATCAAGTATATTTTGAGTAGCGGAATGGGGATCGAACCTTACTATCAGAGTCAGAGGAGGAACCATTATTATGGTGGACATCAACTGGATGGCTTACTAAATACAGAATGCGTCTATTTCTGACCGCTTGAATAATTTTTTGAAAATTGACGTCCATAATATGAAAAACATTGTACTTTCGCTCTGTATTTTAACCGATTTTGACAAACACGCGCGGAAATCACGCGGAACCGCAACAAGCGGAACGGAGTAGATCCGCGGAACCGCGCGAAGAAAGAGATGAAAGATTGTCACATCTATGGGTTAGAACATGCAGTCTCGCTAGTGTTCCACTTCTTATACACGGGACAAGATATGGCGAAAATACAGCAGTTCCGTTGATACGGTTCCGGCAAAGATGTGCTACGGGCGTGAGATGCGCTGACCAACGGCGCGTGCCGGCCGCATCGGCGTGACTATGAAACCTACTTCAATGACTTATTACCTCTGCCGATAATATTACTCTTTTTATACTGTTTTTATTATTATTGTGGACCAGCATGCATTAAAAAATAAAATTGCCACTGTGGAACGCGCTTAAGTTACAGTAGCCTTTCCTTCTTTGGCTTATGCTGATTCATTGCGTTTCTAGCTCCGTGTAATTGCTTTATTTGACTCAAATCCATCATAAATTGGAATTGCTTAAGTTTGTAAGAGTTGTATATCGTTAGGGTTATATTAAATTCAAATTAATGACATATTTACATACGGGGTGAGAATAACATTACCTACTTGAAATTGATGATGATGAAAAAGTGTGGAATTAATACAGAAAAATAAAATATTTTTAAACTTTGTATTTTATTTATCGGCGAAGTCTGCACTTTTGTCATTTAATCTTTATCTGCACATTTGTCCCTCGAGGTTTACCAACAACTTTATCACGTACAAAATTTTCTTTAAATCCTCTATATTTGTCACAGAAAATAACTACTACACTGGTACGACAAGTTGGGTAATGGAATAAATGAATATATTCATGATATCTTTAACAGGCTATAACAAGAAGATAGTTACATTATTCTGGATTCAGAAGAAGCTTAACGACAAATTTTTGTCTCTGGAGACATAATTATCTAAGCATCGTAGCATATCTTTGCTTTGAACAATATAAAATTTTTCCCTTGGGATACTCATGGTCGCAGTATTGGATATTTTTCTTTGAGTAAGCTATTACCATACCACTCTGTTCAAATGCAAGCAATGGAGAATATATAAATAATATTTAATATTATACGCTCTTAGAATTCTTCTTAGGGTTTACGCAGCTAATTATGATCTTGCTTGCCTTGCATTGTGCCCGGTGTATGGCAACAGGCTCGCCACATGGAGACTTAACACGTTCCGCCGTGGTAACGGCATAGACAGTAAAGGTAGAATTCATATAATGGCAGTACGGATACCGCCGTTTTCACGAAAATCAGTTTAAAAATCACTATGGCAACATCCGTATGCATCCGTCCAATTTACATAGAGGTTCATAGAAAGCAGTCTTACTGACATTCTGTAAAGGAGGCTTGTGTTTCTAGTGTCAAAAATACATGCGCAAACAGCGTTTTACGCAAGAATTTTGTACTTTCTGATGGATGCCAAACTCTCATACAATAGCATGATGCAATGTTTTGTCTCGATCAGTAGGTATTCCATCTCATTCTATTACTTTAATGAATGAGTTTAACTTTTCGTAGTAAAGCTTTCTATTACTACTAATGACATCACACAAAAATACACACAAATTTCTCAAACAAATACTCTCATTTAATATGTGATTTTTTGACTCACCTGTGAAATGATAAGGTACATCCAGGATACCACTCACTTTCACAACATAAAGCAACGCACGTCATCACCAGTTTTATAATTTTTTATTTAAAATATTGAATTACAAAAATTTGTAACAATTTTCTGTCTAGGTGTCAAAATGGCGTAAATATGACAGGTGAGACAGAAACTACGGATAGAAAGAGAGTAAGAGGATATCCCACTACATATCCCACGGATAGCCTTCATTCATAAATAGTGATAGAATGAGAGGGAACACCTACTGATCGAGACAGAACATTGCCTCATGCTATTGTATGGGAGTTTGGCATCCATCATAGAGTACAAAATTCTTGGTTTTAGGCATCATACATACAAATGACAGTACGGTGGTGGCCGTTGGGAATGAGTGAACGTTACTCGGACGCGCGAGTCAGTGCTTAATTTGTATGAGGTTAAATTTTTATGAAGATAATTAGTGTCATAGTTTAGTGGAGTGCTGGGCTGGAACGTGTTAACATATTATTATCTGGTGATACGTGGGTGTTTACACCTATGCCTACCCCTCCTACGAAAGATGCGTGATGATATGTACTGTTATTATGATCTGAACCGTCAGCATATTCTATTTCTTATCTGACTTGATCAGTAATCCTATTGTAAGTGTTCATTGTTTGATATTGAAAATGTACACTAGGGGTAATATATCTTTTTTAACGTTGTGGGTATATTTAGCCTTACGTAGTATAGTCTATGCTGTGTCTTTCTAAAGCATTTTTCCTTGTATTATTTCCGTCAATACTCCCCTTTTCAATTTGCTTTATGCTTTATATCATGTTGCAGAAAATAATTGCCTATTATTTGCTCAGGGATACAATAAAGTTTTAATACGATCTTTGTGTACTTGAATATTTCTTTGATATGCCTTTTATTCTATTGCAATAAAGAATATTGAATTGCATGCTTAGGCTTTGTTTGCATCTACATTGAATTTTTTCTATTCTAAGTTTCTAGAATGACGTCTAGTCCATTGTACTGTATTTATATTACTATTAATCATTTAGGACCAAGCGAACACTAGTGTTCACAAACAATATGTTTCTTTTATGTCTCGTGTTGTGGTCGTTAATAGGTTAAATAGATTAATATTCGAAGAAAATACAACTGCAATAAATTAATAACCTAAATTGTTCATCGTGACGCCATCAATATTATCATAGTCATCCATAGTTGGACATAGGTTTACTGAAGTCTACCATACATACAACTTCTCTTGATTATCGACCGTTCTCATAAAGTCCACTCTAGACAACCTACGAAATTCGTCATCCCATCTTGTAACAACCCATACAACGTTTTCCGAGACGCGATCTCCGCTCAAGAATTATTGCTTTTACCAATAGTTGGGGGTCAGAAAGTCTCATAAACCCAGGGACCCTTGTCTTTACAACGATCGGTATTAGATCGGAGGCCTTAGTCTAGCGGGGTGCGTTTGTAAGCTAAATGATATTTTTCTATTCGGCAAAAATAATAATAATATCTGCTAAGTGCCAAATTGAATGGTTTTATTTATAAGCTTCCAACATTCAACAGGGCAATTAATTCCTTATCATAAGAAAAAATCTTATGTTTTGGTTGGTTGGTTGGTTGTTATCTTTATTTGATGTAGCTGAATGAGATGTCAATTATTTTATTTTATCCTGAATACCGCTTACATTTTTACCCGGAGTATGAAATCTAACTCAACATATCAGGCGTTATACGGGTTAACAATTTATAAAAAACCATTAAAGCCCGGCTCACATTATCGGCATTGGCATGGCTGAGGATATTAGATAGTAATATCATTATACATTTACTTCATGGAAATAAAGTAGAAATTTCCATGATATATGGTCGTAGTAACAAAAATACCACTTCAGTATCTATGAGGTTGCTGTATCGGCAGCCTTGAGGATGCTTCGGGATACTTCGGTATTCTTCAGTACGCTGCCGTCCACCGCGCCAAGGCAACACTCGGGGGTAGTTTGGACGCTACGGCATGCTTAAGGACGCTTCGGCATCCGTTAGGACGTTGCAGCATGCCAAGGCATAGTTGCCGACAGTGTGCGCTTGCATGTAGGGATGCCGGAGGATTCCTTTCCTTGCCGATGCCGATAATGTGCGCCGGGCCTTAGAGATAAAGAGGAAGATGAGTTGTGATCTAGAAACTCACATTTATTTACATTCAAAGTCTTAATTAAGAACATTCGATTAAAATCGTCAATAACTAACAAGTTTTAGAAGTTTTCTATAAAATATCTTAGAGGACCCTACTGTTCACTTTTACTAATATCATTATCACTAAGGTATACTTTAGCAACGTCCTTGTAATACTTTAAAACTGGGACCGTGCCATTGTTGATGCAAAATGGTGAGGGGTCCTTGATGTAATCAACTTTGCTGATGAAGGATATCCTCTGGTCTCTTCTGCGGTAGTTGATGGACTTGTTGATGCTGGGGAGAGAGGTAACCTCTCGACAGCTCGTATGCTCCATGTTAAATCGGTGGGAGTCACTGCGCCGGAGTTTGCGACAGAGCAGCGTCTCGCGGAAGGCTATCCGGTATCTGCGAAAGAAAAATATTGTTTTATTTTCTCAGGTATCTAATCTTCGGGTTTCTATAATGGAAGTCACCATTCGCTAGTTGAATAATAACGTGGAAAACCCAAAACAACGTCTTAGTCGGAAGACATTTTTATTGACAATAACACAAACAGATTTACTTAAACACATTCTACATACAAAAGTGACATGCGTCATAACAAGATTACGAATAAACCAGCCTGCATTAATTAACTGGCCTATTACAGCCTCTTAAGAGATTTGGCTATAGATAGATACATTTATACACCTATAATCTAAAAATTTTGGCTAATGACAGTTGTGCCATATATTCTTCTTCTTGCCCTTTCTCCACTCTAGGTGGGGTCGGCACAACATGTCTTCTTCTTCCATTCTCCTCTGCCATTCGTCAGCTCAGCATCCACTTCTTCTATTCTCATATCATTTTTCAAGCATTCAATCCATCGCTTCTTTTGGTCTTCCTCTCACTCTAGGTCCGTCCACATCCATGCTTAGCATCCTTCTTGTAATGTGACATTCATCCCTCTCATCACATGTACCACGCTAACCTATTCCTCCTCATCTTTTCTGTCACAGGCACTACTTTTCTATTCCTCTAATATACTCATTCCTGATCTTGTCCATTCTTGTGACTTCACACATCCATCACAACATTCGCATCTACGCTGAGTGCAGTTTTCTTTCATCCATCGCTTTCATTGCCCAACATCGCCATATGTTGTGGTAAAAATTTTCACATTTTTAATAACTCTCCTCAAAATAACTTTGTATGTCAAAACGCTTTGTTTTTATACCTACTTGAATACGATTTAAGTATTTTTAATCAGTTTATAGCTAAAACGTACCGTTTTGGTTACAAATTGGGCGTAAGTATAGCCTGCAAATCATCCGATTTTAATTATGATATTGGTACGAATACACAAAAAAAAATTATATTTTCACCAAACACGGATTGATTATTACTCCCGTGTAATAATTGATTGATTGATTGAGTGAAACACGGATTGATTATTACACGGGTGTAATAATCAATCCGTGTAACTAGTGTTTGGTGAAATTATGAATAATCTTTTTTTCATATTAAGGTGTATCTAAAAAAAAGTAGCCATGTGAACACTGTTATAAAATCAAAAGTCAATTGTTATTAGAATTGTTAAGCAAGGTGCAAAGGTATACAAAACTTTTCCAATATGTTTATAAAAATATAAAAAATATTATAAAAAAATACAATGCTATGTTAAAAAGTATTATGGAATTATGGAAACAAATTACAACGTTACAACGTATTATGGAAATAAGTCATTATAGAACATCACCAAACCAAGGCATAAAATTGGGCATGAGCGAATATTACTCAGTTAGTTACTACATAATATGTATATTCAAATTATCTATTGACATTGTAGAATTATCTTAATGTTATTGATCCTAACACAGTATACGATGTGATAAAAAGATGTGATAAGAAAAATATATATATTATATAGATATTGGTGACAAGGACGGAAAGACAAGTTTTTGCCATTGAGTTATAAGGTAAACTAGAGACGCTATGCCAACCAAAAATATTCTCCCAACTCTCAGAGTAAACAGAACTGGAGTAGCCTTTGTCTAACATTCCCCTCTGCCAAATGCACAAGCATCGGATGCTTGCACGTTTAATAAAACTAGTTGAGCCGCCATTTTGACAGCCATAACATTGTAAACGTTGCGGCGAACAGAGCTCCCGCAAAAATGCCTGCCTGTGCTGTTTTTTGTTGTAAAAATAAATAGAAAACATCGAGTATGCTAAAAGATGGTGTCACCTTTTATTTGTAATTATAATTTTTAAGATTTCATGATTATTTACTTCATTATTTCATGTTTTAGAATTCTACGATTTCAAATTTCGAACGCTAGTCTCGTGGGGAGTGCGGCTGTGACGTTGTCAAAACGAACACCCCACGTGACTATTTTAAGCGTGTGTGTGCGTGAAATTTAAATTTGTGTGTCGAATTATGCATGTGTGCATTTGTAAAAACGGCTGGCTTTGAGTGTAGTGGTAACCTCACCCCCCGCAAGAAATGGCAGAAAAAAATGTTTGAGAAATTGACTAATGGCTACTCCAGTTCTTTTTACTCTGAGTCCCAACTCCAAGCTACCTATGGTGGCGGGGTGTGCGGGGCGAGCGTGGCGTGGAATGAGTTATATGCGGCAGCGCTAAACAAACAACAAAAGCGCTTACACAATTACCAGTGGATTATCGTCTAACCAAAGTAATAAAACATGCAGCGCTGATCGCTGATTGAGCACAGTTTTCTCGCGACCAAAACATCGTAAGCGCCGCCGATTTCATGGCGCTTACGCGTTTCTTTCAACGCAGTCTAACAAAAATATCCAAACAAAAATATCCAGAAGAGACAAAGATTTAGTGCTTATGAAACCTAATATGAATGCATTATCTATTCATTACAAAATTATTATTACTTACTTATTATTTAGAAATAAAATGGTTAAGAAATAAAGGAAAAGTCAATGAATAGTTACAAGTTTAAAATGAATAAAAAATAAGGTACTACTTTTGATTTTTATTTGAAAGGGGTATGCCCATTTTTGGGCCCAAATGTGCAATATTTATGTTATGTTACCAATTAACAATATTAGGTTTAGGAAACGTTATAAATATATCGATATAACAATATTTATAAAGTTACCTACACCTATATTTCATTCCACATAACGACACACACACACACACACACACACACACACACACACACACACACACACACACACCTATCCACCCAGACACACACACTCACCACAATAATTACTCACGAGCCATAGTTGTAGTTTATTCATAAAAATGTGAAGCGTATTTATCTAGTATCCCTAACACAAGTAATTAGCGTGAGAGTGAAATTATATTTAAAGATAACAAACTGAGTAATAAAAAGTACAAAATGTTTGAATAGTTATTTAGGTTCGAATTTATTTTTCCTACATTGATTGGTAAAATGCAATACTATTTTATTTTCACGTATTCTTCGAAATCCGTTTCGAAGAATACGTGAAAATAATATTGGTTTGTGTGAAAAACTCCGACCAATATCTACAATAATATCAAATTGCGATTCTACGAAATTCGATCTACAGGAACCAAGATGCAACACAGGAATCTTCGAATGGTATAGAAGCAATCAAAATGATTATATTTCTTAACTGTTTCTTATCATATTCTGACAGAGATTTGATTTACACGATGGAGCTTCGATAATAGATGATTAGATTTAAGGCTCGTTTTGCTAGGTACTGTATTATTTATGTATTAAATATCGGAGAAACTTTTGTTTAGAAATTCTAATAATCACAAAATTAAATAGCTATACCACAAAACAGAATCCAATCTGCGGTCGAGTAACGCACACCGCACACATAACACATCTTAAGGGTCAAATTATATGCGTCCACTCGACCACGCGGCCGAGCCGCTGCATCGCGAAATTACAAGCAACTTTATGTAACGATTTATTTGAAGCGGCGCAGCGCGGCGCAGCGCGGCGCAGCGCGGCGCGGCCGCTACTTGGTTTTTCATACATCGTCGTCGCACGTTTGCTATGCCAATTATATTATATAGTATTATTGTACCTGTACCTAAAAACTATCAAAAGGGACTATTCACACTCATGCAGCTCCATTCGACGTTTGTATGGAGCTCGTTCAGCATGTAACATCATGTAACCATACCTATTATCACGCCTCGACTCTTGATGAGATAGGCAGTGGTGCTATCACCCACATTTCACCTAGTAGGTATGTTTAAGTTCCGATGTTGCCATGCACCGAGGCGAACAATATTCACAGTAAACTGTACACAAGTTTTCTTCAACTCAGTAGTGGGGATGGTACGTACGCAAGACAAATTTAAGCGTCATCTACTATGAGTTAAGTACTATAATACTGACTTTATCAATTGTTTAGTAATAATAATAGTACAAATTTTATACAAAGCATTATCTCAGACAATCGATATCCAATTCTATAGGCATTAATGAGCTCTTAATATTCCTTTCTCCCGTGCTGAATATTTCTAAGAGACCAAACTTCAGAATTCATTTTAAAATTTAATCTACGAAAAATTCTTTCGAACGCTTTTTCCACAAGTAGAAAAATATGAAAATTTTCATGAAAGATTTTTTCGTATTAAACGTATTGGACGTAAGATAACTTTAGGTGCCAAATTCGAAGTGCTTGCAGCACTGAGGTGAGGTGAGGTGAATAATAACTTTTGGTTGGTAAATGGCTTGCATGATATCATATCAAGCGAAAAGAGGTTTTGTAAAAAACCTATTAACCTCCAACGACAATAAAACGAGACACAATGGAAACAAATTGATCGTGAACGCCGGCGCTTGCGCGGCCCTTAACGAGTTAGGATCCTCACGTGTGATTATAAATTATGATTTTGTTTATTTCCGTCAAAGATTTTTATTTTGCCCGTAGAAATGTAATTAAATATCCCTTACGACTAACATCGCACCCCTTAGGGGAAAGGTAAATCAGACTTCAATAATCTTTACGGCTCTTACAAATCAGCTAATACATACTTTATGAAACGACTAAGTATTGAGTCCAATAGATTTCAACATTTGAACGGTGGTAATATTTCTACTGTGTTATTCATAAATAATAATGAAGTCTTAATAAACCTATTTTAGTTACAGAGTGTTTTGTTTTCTTCTTTCAAACACAAATCTAAATCAGAAAGAATAACACGACTAGTGTTTAGTAAATTTTCCAATCATCTATAAAATATACGAACGAACGCCATACGAACATACGAATGTGCCATACGCCTTAGACGTTTGAAACTGTGAAATATTTCAATTAAAACATCTGTTAGCGACAAGCACGAAGGGCTACGGCTCTTTCTTTTGGCTAAATAAAACCTCTAATAAAACTACAGGGTGGAATCGAAAATAATTGTCAAATTTTAATGGGGGGTTCTAGTGCTATTAAACATTATATTTGTGAGTGAGAAAAAAAATCTAAGTTAAAAAAATAATTAAAATTTTCAGTTGCTTTTATTCGAAACTGGTCCATATTAAGAATAATATACATATTAAAAACATAAACCATAAAAAATTACATGTAAAATTTATATAAGAAAAATATTACATTAAATTCGATACACACTTTTGCTTACAAATGTACAGGTGTTTCATTCAATAACACAGCGCCACTAATAATTGCGTTATTAAATTTTCTTACATAATATTTCATTACGATTTTATTAGTTATTATACCGATTATTATAACGTTTAAATGTCTTTTAAAATTTTGTCGAATGATTTCAATTTCACCCTGTAGTGACATTTTCAAACTTCATTCGAAAACAATTATATTTTGCACCCTTGGCACTTAAAATCGCCAACATTTACATTTTAATTAATATTATCTTAGATACAATATAACTAAATAGAAATAAAAAATCGAGCGCTTATGGCATGGACATCATGTAACTTAATGTTACAAATGGTGTTGTAATACATTAGTTGACCCTTTTTTAATGGACCCCAAATGATTAATTACTGATAGCCATCACCATTAAAAATAATAAAAAAAATTCTGAAGCGTATAACACAATAAATTTTAAATTATAAATTACGTTTTTGATCAAAAGTCAAAAACGCCTTCGGTCCTGACGGTCTATGAATTATCTGTGCCGTAGCGTCACGATTATTGTAAACAATTCAATACGCATGCGTGACATAGCTGACAGTTATGCTTGATTGGTTGCGACTGGCGTTTAACGGATTTTGACCATGCGTAGTAATTGTTTACATGAATCGTTACTCAACTATGTTCACGAACATTAGATAGCATTGGTAGATAGCGTTTTTGGCAGATGAAAAAAAATGTAAAAATAAAACATATTTAATTTCTACAGCAATCCCTTGTTTATATTTATCAAACTTGGTATATTTCGGAGCCTTGTACTAAATACTATGTGAATGACACATTATTTTCATTACTTTTGATATGAGTCAACTAGTCTATTGCCACAAGGGGCCGGATTCAGAGAGTAAGGCGTTTCATTAGAAGAACCCGGCAAGAAACTTATGTCAATCCAAATTTAATCCATTAATATCTTATCCAAAACAAGAAACTTCAACTGGCACGTTATGTACTTATATCAATCCCTTCACCCTAGATCCCGGTACGATGTTAACTTTTGGTAAAGCTATTACGTGTTAGCCTAAGGGTCAGTTTTTTGATCCATGGTCAGGTTAAAATATGGACCAATGGCGAAAACGTATGATGTCGTGATCTGACAGCTTGACCATTAGTCGAACTTTCAAACATAATTAAAGTTAAATCATCATAGACAATATAACCACAACACGATGCTGGGTTTAGTAACATGGCGGCTAATGTCACAGCTGATGTATATTGCTTTTTTCATCGCAAATTTAACAATTTGACACGTTGACGTCAATTTGGCGTTTCCATTGACGCTATTGGTCTAGAATTTAATTATTGTGGTTACTATGTGACTACATAACAAAAAACTCTCCCCTAGGGTGAGTTCCCCTTGTTTTTGACAAGTTGTTAAGTTTGCGATGAAAATTCCAAGCAATATACATGGCCGCCAGCCGCCTTCTTCCTAATCCCATCTTCATGTTGTGGTAAAATTGTCTATGATTATTTAACTTTAGTTATGTTTGAAAGTTCGACTATTAGACAAGCTGTTGAATCGAGATATCACACCATTTCGCCATTGGACCTTATTTTAACCCACTGGTCAACCTGACTGAGGCGGATAGGTGTGGACTGTATAAATTAATGAATAGGAAGGAGGTTTAGGGTGAAAGCACTATAATAAATAAGAGAAACAAATACAATAACACTAGCTTTACGTAACCAAGGAAACAGAATAAGAGTAATGACAGCAATAATAAACAATAGGTATTAAAATATAAGGAATTCAAAATTTACATAAATAATGGCATATAAAAGGTTGCCGGGACTCCAAAGAGTACACAACACTGACCGCGGATCAAAATACTGACCCTAAGACTTAATTTATTTATTGGAGTGCGGTTTCTTGAGGCCAATTTGTAGAAGCAATATCAATCACTCAAGTTAATGAAAACTACTTTTTTTTTAACCGTCTTATAAAAAAGGAGGATGTTTCAATTGGTCAGAATATTTTTTATGCGTGTTCTCCTGATTACTTAACCGATTCGGAAAAATTTATGTTTAAAAGGGTCGTCACTTAAAGGTATATTTTATATATCAAAAACTTAGGCACTAAAGGTAAGGCACCTTTGAAAACGAACGAACAAATAGAATAAATATTGTAGGACATCTAACACACAACGCCATCTAGCCTCAAACTAAGCAGAGCTTGTAATATGAGAGGTAGATTAACTGATAGAATACTTATATATTTTTTTTTTGTAAATACATACTTACTATACATAGAAAACATCCAAACTTCGAAACAATATTTGCAGATCGTACAAACATTTGGTCCGACCCGGGAATCGAACCCGAGACCTCTGCATAGCAGTTGCATACACAACCGCTGCACCACCGAGGCAGTTGTATAAAAATAAAATAAAAATAAAAATGATGTATTCCATTCCACAGCGAGACTTCTTCCAATAATGTAATAACTCGGTTTTCAATTTATAAATATGCTTAGCAATAATTATGAGGACAAGACAATGAGAAAGACAGACAGTAAATAAAAAAAAAACAGAGAGAAAATGGCCAGGAAAGAGCGCAGTAACGGCAAAGTGTCGCCAACACTGGTATAGCGCCTCGTTACAAGGGCAATCCTCTAGGTAGTCCCATATTCACCAGGGTTAGAAGAAAGATCCAGAAGAAATCGGGGGAACTCTTCAAATTTTGTAAACACGCTTGAAGCGATTTGGGTATTATGTTTTCATAGTGAATCGTACTTTTGCTTTTTGAAAGCATAAGCGTTAGCGTGGTGTGGACATGTGATGAGGAGGGATGAATGTCACATTACAAAAAGGATGCTGAGCATGGATGTGGACGGACCTAGAGTTGAGGAAGACCAAAGAAGCGATGGATTGAATGCGTGAAGAATGATATGAGGATAAAAGAAGTGGATGCTGAGCTGACGAGTGACAAAGGAGAATGGAAGAAGAAGACATGTTGTGCCGACCCCACCTAGGTGGGAAAAGGGCAAAAAGAAGAAGGAGGAGAGAAATATAAAGTTTAGTAGGTACTAGGATTGATACTGTTTGTGTTTGTGGCAAATCCACCAATAAATTATTTTCTTTTTTGTGTATATCATCAGTATGCGTATGCATCCCATCTTTTACTGTAACTTTATACTAGTTTTTAACTTAAAGGTAAGTAGTTATTGTTTGTACAGTCTCAGTAAAATAAACATTAAATAGCACGATATTATAACTGACAATAGAATCAAAACGAGCACATAACCAAATGGTTTCTATTACTCAATTAATATAATTGTTGAGTACTTAGGCTGTCTCGAAGATATATTGTATGGCTTCAGTTAATCTAAAGTTTCAGAGGCATCGCTTATAGATCTATTTGTTTTGCCATTAATAACAGGGTGTTGTTAAATACGTATTGAGATCTGTATTTTAAGCGTAAGGCAATAACAATGGAGCATGAATGGAGTGTTTATACTAACTATAGGAATTTTGTTACCGACGATTCGTATGGAAAATTTATTCATTGCGTGTTACATTGCATGGTATAGCCATCATCTTGAATTTTTCATTATATACTTTGAAAATTCAAAGCGATAGCTTGATATCAAATTATAATTAATGTTTCTGTACTTGTCTTACAGGTACTTCACGTGAAAAAACGTGAATTTCGGGAAAAAACAATGACGCCAACTGATCGAATTTGACGCCAAAGAATTTTCTATTTTTATCAAGAACTATTTTTATGTTCTTTATTAATTCTAAATACGTATTTTACAAAATTCAACACTGAATCATTACGTGTTGAAGGCATAACATCCTATAATATTTGGCGCTGGTAGGATAATGTGTGTCCCGATATCCGAAGCGAATATACAGATATTCGAAATAATACTGGTATTTCTTAATGTAGCCAATATTGTAAATTACTCGGCCGACGCGACTTTTGAGAGAACATGGTACAAGTCAGTAATATAGACAAGTTTGGTAATCAGTTCTGTTCGGAAATGTTGTCAAGGGACATTCTACTCCGGGTAACTCATTAACTAATATTACTAACGAGTTACATACAGATATCCCATGTGGAATATATTCATAGTCGATTGCCCTGCAAATGTATTTTTCGTTCACAAAAATCTTTAATTAACGAAAAATGTGTTTCCAAGAAAGAATAAAAACACAAAAAAAATGAAATGAAAACTTTTTTATTAACACTTGTAATGAAAAAATATTCGATTGTATGGTCAATGATTAATGTACATTTTAAAACACATAATTAAAACAAAGTTTAAGAAGTTTATATAAACATTTTAATACCTAACAAAGCTGCAAAGACCACGGGGACGCTCTGCGGAAGTGTGGAATAATAACTTTTATTTATTAAAGTAACTAGACTCATTTGGTAAGTAAGCTCAGATTGGAGAGTCGCGCTATGCGTATTTTTGGCGATGCAGAGGTAACGAACACCCTAGAATCTCTGCAATTGCGTCGCGACATAGCGTCGCTTAGCGCCTTTTATCGTTTATACCATGGAGAATGCTCTGAAGAACTCTTTGACCTTATCCCTCCTTCTCCTTTCCCACACAAGAGTACGCGTGCTGGTCTACGGAGTCACACTTTCACTGTCGCTACGTCTACTTTGCGCACTAAGAGATTTCGTGACTCCTTTCTCTGTCGTGCAGCTAGAGCGTGGAATTCCTTACCGGCACACGTATTCCCTCCTTCTTACAATATGGGTTCCTTCAAAAGAGGCGTGAAAAAGCATTTTTTGGGCCGGCAAGGTGAGGGTGGCTAGGGCTAGTACGTCAGTATGCTGCTCTAGATATCTTCACATATGGACTCCTCTACTGCTTATCATCAGGTAGTGTGGAGTCATTTGTTGAGCTTTTTATAAAAAAAAAAACTATTTTTGCTTATCCTATGTTAGTGATATAATGAACTACCCACGACAATTTAAACTATTTAATTTAATAATATTGAACATACTGTGATCACTGTGAATCATTTCTTCACCACACCACCAGATGGTGGTGCAATGATTCACGTACTGGCAGTTCAGAGTCGAGCCTACTGGAGATCTCTAACTCAATTCTATTGAGAATGTTTGGTATATTCTTAAGAAACAGATAAGATCAGAGCAAACTACTCCACAAAACATCAGGGACATAAAAAGGGTCACTGCAGAAGATTAGAAGATTATTCCTGAAAGCGTTACAAAAAACTCGGTATGTTTTAAATTTTTTAACTTAATTTATTTTTAAAAAATTGTTTTAATACCGACCACTTCTTACTGCTTATTGTATGGCCGTGTACATCGGTTTTGAATACATCAGAAATTTATCAAAAATTTGCCAGGGTCCATATCACGCGTATAAATTTACACGATTATAAGTAAATCTTGTTACGCAGGCTACGTCAGACAGTTAAATTTCTTTCAATTAACTGAAATCGACCATAGAAGACATATTTGGTAAGGTGCCCGTTTTTTTTACAAAAGAGTAAATATTGAAAAAACTTATGCTTTACCTTTACTGCAAAACTGCTTTAATGCTTTACCTACAAAAAAAAGGTTTCTTTTATGGAAAAGTTGTTTTTAACTTTCACAGCAGCGTCCACGTTTGCACCGAACATGCAATGAAAAGTAGGCTGTTACATCTTCTCTCTTCTTCTTCTTGCCCTTTTCCCACTCTAGGTGGGGTCGGCCTCCTCTGTCACTCGACAGCTCAGCATCCACTTCAATTATCATCATATCATTGCATTGCATTGCATGTTAAAAAATTAAGTATTTAAATTTTTTTTCAGCGAACCAGTCTTTTTTTATTTTGTCATCCTATATTTGAAATCAATAACTAATGAAAAGTAGTTACAGACCTTTTTGAGTCAGTTTTCTGTTATATGGACCAATGGCGAAAACGTATGATGTGATATAACAACTTGTCCAATAGTCAAATTAACTAAAGGTATTTAATCATAACCAATTTAACCACGAGACGGTGCTCGGATTAATAACAATTTTCTGCAATCCAACAATTGAACCTATAAGCTGAGACAGTTTAGCAGTTCCAATATTTTTTGTTATTAAATATGTACGTTACAATAACGATATCAGCTGGGACTGTCGAAAAATGCTGTCGGGAAATATATATTATTTTCGTGTTCTTCTTCAAAAACATTACAGAAAATTTGGATTAGATATGTTTTGATATATTGAAATAACAATAACCGATATTTATGTGTTCACATCTGCGTCCAATACGATTCCTGACCTACGATATTTCTTTTAAATTGCTTATTCAAAGTCAGCTATAAAAAGAAAAAGGTACTACGGCTCTGTGTATTAAATGTGAAAAGATTTTACCACAGGAAAAAGAGTGTAAAGCTTCTTGTGATTCTTTGATTTTTGGCTTTCATTTTAAATATTTTTGTTGAAAGTACAGATAGCCATACATCAAGGTAAACAGTTGAAAGAAAATAGCTTTAAATACGTAAGGAATAAAGGAGATTATCACGTGTATCTGACATGAGCTGTGTATACCTCTTGCTTGCGTTTGAAATTAAAATTTTGTGCTCAAAATAAAAAGTCTATCGATTGCAGCGCTCCTACCTATCTCGCTATAAAGGTAGCTTTTAACGTGGTAAATATTGATATTAGATCAGGGTCCGTACATAAGATGCATTTTGATAATTGCTATGGATACACCTGGTCCAAGTACCACAAAAAAACTGGTGATTATTGTGATTACAAAAATCTTTCTATGACAAGGTGCCAACGCAAGCAACGTAAAAAACATAAATTGAATGGACGGTGTCGTCTCTGTGGAGTGTGCTGATGAACCTTCATCTTAAACATCCCACTGTACCCTAATTTTGATTAATTCTTTATTTTTTGTTACCTAATTATACACATTAAACAATGTTATTTTAATTTCTTTTGTTTCATTTATAATAATATTATTCCTCTTGGATAAAGTTATGAATCTAGGGTTGAATATTGACTTAGCCTAGCTTAAATCAAAATAAAGACTTTTTTTACCTTAGAATATAAACAAAGTTATTTACTAACGTCTTTGAACATTATCAAGCGTACATAGTACATAGTGTCATTATAAAGTCGAAGAGACGAAACATTATCAGCTAATGACCATTACGGGTAAATGTTTATTTAATATCTATTTGCAGCTTTGATCAGTTGTGGAATTTCTGCAAGAATAAGCTAAAAGCGAATTCCCCAAAACCCCTTCTCCGTTCTAAAGTATCTCCCGCGAGAGCATCCCAGAATATCTTTCAAGTATCAATGTGCATTAAATTTAATATCTCTAATGTCTTGAGTCTGAGCCACTATATCAAGGCTGGGTTTGTTTAGCCAACTATAAATTGAAATTGCACAATAAAGACGACCTCCGTGGTCGAGTGGTCTGAATGCCGGTCTCAAGGCGTCGCCATCTCGAGAGGTCCTGGGTTCGATCCCCGGTGGGGGCAAATGTTTGGGTGATGGATTTTTTTCAAGCATTTGTTCTCCAGTCTTGGTTGTTTATATATCATCGTCATCGTCAGCCTATGGCAGTCCACTGCTGGACGTAGGCCTCCCCAAAATTCACGCCACACGCCAAATTCACGCCACCATGTTTATATATATTCAGGATATTTATATGTATATCGATTAAATATATTTATCCGTCATCTAGTGTCCGTAACACAAGCAGAATTAGTTGCTTAAAATGGGGCTAGTTGATAGGTGTGAATGTTTTAAAAAAAAGACACAGACTATCTTAACTTTTTATTGTTCATGACCATGGATACAGAGTTTTCAGTCGTATAAATTATGTGTAGTTTAGTCTTTTGTAGTTTTAAGCCTTCATTTGCATTGAAATGCAAGTTCAATACATTTCAATGCATCCTGGGAGAGTTTGGCGCCAAATGGTCGATTGTAGACACTGTGGTGCTACTGTAATGAGGTGGATTACTACGATAAAAAAACTCATCACTTTTCACACAACTTAACGCTTATTTCAATGATCCTCCACATTGCACATCATCCCAGACACTTATTACACAGAACTACACTGATTTTAAGTAACAATTTCCACTCGGAAACAATATTAAAATCATCGAAATAATAATCACGTCCGCCATAGTATTTGACTATGCAAAAAACCCCACTATCTTAACAGTATTAGTACTGTCACAAAATACACAAAACCGCCAATTGTGGCATCTAGATTTAAGTAATTACCGTATAATTTTTATAATATAGATATAATATATAATATAGAAATAATATTACAATCATCGAATAAAAAATAAAAAATCAGACCAAATCAACTTCCAGGTCGTTTTTATCAGTGGTCGTGGGGAGAACACCGTTTAATTTACGTGGACTTGACAGAACATAACGTGTTGAACAAAGGGAACAGATATTCCGTTTTATCCTAATTGCGATTTTCACAAAAACATAAATAGACTTCTGAACCATTTTCACTCTGTAACCTAGAAGTGAACCTGTTAAACCAACATTTGGCTTTGACTGCACTGCGATATCCATTGCTATAAAAATCACAGTGCGAGCTATCATTATTTATCATTTTTCTCACTAGTTCTACCTGTTCCTTACGGTTTAACTATTTCTAGGGTACCGTACCAAAAGGTTAAAAGAGAACCCTATTACTAAGACCCCTCTGCCCGTCTGACCTCTGACCGATTCAGAAAAATGTCAATAAGCATTCATTACATTCAAGGACCGATCTCGTAACTGTGGCAGTTGACATTTTCACAGAAAATGTTTTTCCATTTCCTATATACGCTCAGCCTATATATTATTAATAAAAAAAACAAATACTCAGAAACATAATATAGGGTCCTTACTCTGTTAGTATTTTGTCTGTAACTATTAAGGTTCAGAGTATTCCTAAAAAAAATTACCTCGTCTAAAAATAGACTATATTTTTGAGCTCTTTTGATTTGTTTTGATAATTTGTTGTAAGTTTAATTGTGTTAAAATTGGACACGGAGACTACTCTTTTTAAGTGCGTCCCGAATACATCATTTTATTTGCACTCACTAAAAAACGATAATTAATTTTTATGAAGTGTGATATTACACATATCACTAAAGCTTGTCTAATGATAGGTGCCAAATTTTAGTATGGAAAATACAGAATTCCCCAAAATCTCCATACAAAACACCAATTTCATAGGTAAGGACCTAATAAAATAAACATTAAAAGGGGCTTCCATTCACGTCGTCTGCAGCCTATATACGTCTCTGCGCACAAGCCTTTCTCATGGAAAACACGGATTACGGGTCATAAAACCCAATCATCATTATCAACACCCGATGCGGGTTGGTAACGGGCTTACACACACAGCACACAACAATCGTAATTGTGATTTTTTGACATTTTAATGATAGATAATGGTAGGGAGCCCTTTGTGTAACAGTTCAACTCGCACTAGCCGGATTATTATTCTAATAAAATAACAGAACTTAAATACATATCGACGACCTCCGTGGTCGAGTGGTCCGTACGCCGGTATCAAGGCGTCGCCATCTCGAGAGGGTCTGGGGTCGATCGCCGGTGGGGGCAAATTTTTGTGTGATGAACTCAGGTATTTGTTCTCCAGTCTTGGATGTTTATCTATGTATTGTATATATTCTGGATATTTATATGATCCTCCTGTATTTATGTATTAAATATAGTTAGCCGTTGTTATATAGTTAAATATGCGGGCTGCGATCCCGCTCCGCAGAGGTACAAAATAAAGGCAGTGTGCAATTAGCTAAAGAGTTTGATTGACGTGCATTCCCTAAGTCCGTTGAGTATCTAACAGCCGTCATCTAGAATCCGTAATAATGCAGATTTAGTTGCTTAAAATGGAGCTAGTTGATAGCTGTGAATTAGAGGTGTTAAATATATTAATTATTCGTTAAAATTAACAGATAAATAAAAATATCATTAACAGTCAATAATTGAAATCAACATTAACTGATAAAATTATCGTTATTCGATTCGGACATCCTGGTACCTTACCGCGCGCAGTTGAAAATATTAGTTAGGTATATCAACGGACCGAGCTGAGTGAGTGAGCCGATGAGAGCCGATCCGGCGCCCGTTAGAACGAGACGGCAGGTGACCCAGGCGCATCGATGCCTAAGCTGATCGCCTGATGCGATCGAAGTTGATTTCAATTGTCTTATCATTAAGCATGTTTTTTTCTTGACAACATAAAATTTTTTTGGTTGCACTCGATTCTAGGTTCTGTTGCTTTTGGAATAAGTATTAAAATTAAATGGTATTGGTGATCGAATAATGATAATTAACAGTTCATTTCTTTCTGATATTTTTATTCGATTAAATATTTTTATTAATTAGTTGCAAGTAGTCAGTTGAAGTAAGTGTGATTTCGTTGCGGAACTGTTTATTGGTGCTTATTTTTCATAATGTCTAGACGAAATGCGGAAATTTGGACACATTTTGAAAAGTGAACTGGAGATGAAAAATTTGCATGTCGCATGTACTGCAAAAAAAAATTGTCGTTTAGGCACTATCAGTAATCATTTTCAATTAGCAACACTGTACTAGACAATTTAAGCCTGTAAAGTATGAAAGCAAGTTCATTAATTCATTCTACGTTTTCATATAATAATATTCGTTGGTTACGTTTAAATTAAAAACCAGTTTATTTAATTATTAGATTGAAAATATCAACTAATATTTTTAACAGATAAAATTAACTGTTTAAAATATTTATCATTTAATTTTTAACAGATATTTTTTTTAAACAGTTAACACCATCTCTACTGTGAATGTCTGAAGATGTTTATTTTTCCCTGATGATGTATATATTAATCACGATGGAAGAATGGCGAGACCTTGTAAATTAAACTAAAAGCACTAAAACGCGAGATTTTTTATATTAAACGAGGAGCTCGGTGGCGTAGTGGCTAAGTACACTTTGGCTTTCGATGTCGAAAACGAAGCTACCTTCGCCATGATAGGTGACCGAAACCTTTGATCTCGAACCCCTATGTGCTTCAGAAGGCACGTAGCCGTTGGTCCCGGTCGCTATTGCAATCGTTTCTACCCACCAACCATTAGGCCAGCACGGTCTGTGCCCAGCAGTGGGACGAATATAGGCAGAGGACGAAAACGCCAAAAAAATGGTACAAGAATATCAGATTTCAAGAAACATTTCTACAAAATTCATTACCTGCTTGCCATCCCGACACCATGTTGGGTGAGATTCTCAGTGACAGTTTCATAAGATAAGAGCTGAGGGGTATTTACCCTCTAAACCTATTGCCATAGATTTTCCTCATCTTGTTAAGGAAAACCCTTGGGACCCTTAAACATTTCTCTCGGGAATTAGATAAGGACTTTGAAAAAAAATACTCGACTTGGAAAAATGGAGACTATTTTAAGTTTCACTTCTAGAATATAATCTATGAGGTATAATCTATCGATATAACCCTTGGGACCCTTAAACATTTCTCTTGGGAATTAGATAAGGACATTAAAAAAATATATTGCATAACAAGTCGGAAAAATTAAGACTATTTTAAGTTTTACTTCTAGTCGATGAAACTTATCGATGAAAACTGCATGTAATAGTTAGCGTACAGTCAAGTTCAAAAATATGTATGCAGAATTGACAGGTGATAGTCTTTATTGCCTTCCAATAAGAGTCATTTACTGTCAACAGTGTATACATATTTTTGAACTCGACTGTACGAAGATTAATATTGGTAGAAAGGCCAGAAACAAAAAAAAATCTGCTGCCCTACTCTCCAACGTTTACAAATCAATATTGATTGAATACAAGGTCAAATGTCATGTCCTAGTAAATGTTTTCGAAATGACAGAAATCCTTTCATATCCATTATAATTTGGTTAATGAGTAAGGCAGCTGATGTTTTCGTCTGTTCCTCTAATAAGTTCTAACCGCCTCTCTGGTCCAGTGGTTCACACCACGCACCGCGTGTTGATCGGGAGGTCCGGGTTCGATTCCCGAAGTTTTTCTGCTCGGTTTGGTCGGTGGTAGGGCTTCTAGAGCTTTGGCTTTCTAGGGCGAGGAGCTCGGTGGCGTAGTGGTCAGTGCGCTTAGGCTTCGATCGAAAACAAAGCTACCTTCGCCATGGTCAGGCCGTGGATGGGTGCCCAAGACTTTGTGATCTCGAGCTCCTCCGTGCTTCGGAAGGCACGTTAAGCCGTTGGTCCCGGTCGCATTTGTGACCGTTTCTACCCACCAACCCGCATTGGGCCAGCGTGGTGGTGTTACGGCCCATACTCCTCATGTGTTTCTCCATGAGGAAGGCATGTCCCAGCAGTGGGACGTATATAGGCTGATGACACACAGGGCTTCTAAGCCCGCCTGGCTAGCTACCACCGTCTTACCTAAATTTGTCGCCATAATAACAATGTTATAAGCATTGTTGTGTTCCGGCAATCAGAGGTAAGGTAGCCAATTCCTCAGTTGTTGAGGATTACAGATGAAGCTCGCTTCCACCGTCGGCCTTATCGTCACTTACCATCAGGTGAGATGAATGCTAAGAGCTTACCTGTCATATGTAAAAAATACCACTATTACACCTAGACAAAACCATCATATAAGGGATTTGTTTAATAATTAATTTCTTAAGTTTTTGTTAACCATTACATGTTTATTTACATAATAAAATTCTTAATGTTTGCATGATGAGATTACCTATTATTGTAAGGTCAGTTAGATATAAGGAAAGTAGGTCCTTACCTATGAAATTAGTGTTTTGTATGGAGATTTTGGGGAATTCTGCATTTTCCATACTAACATTTTATCAGTTTTCTTCAGAACAACAAATCCAGAGATAATAAAATTTGGCATGTATCATTAGACAAGCTTTAGTAATATGTGTAATATCACACTTCATAAAAATTATTCATCGTTTTAAAGTGAATTCAAATAAAATGATGTATTTGGGAGGCACTTAAAAAGAGTGGTCTCCGTGTCCAATTTTAACACAATTAAATTTACTCTATGTCTATTTTTAGACGAGGTAATTATTTTTTAGGTATACTCTGAATCTTAATAGTTTCAGACAAAATACTAAGACAGAATAAAAACAACAATTTCATAGGTAAGGACCCAATATTATATAAGTAATTTTTGAGCTGTTTCTTATGTTGGTAATCCAAATAAATAAATAAATGTGGATTATTCCACTAATCACCATCGACTTGCCCCATCAACGTGAGATTTTTAACTCAAAATGGCATATGAAACAAAAACAATGTTGACTACTCGTAAAGTATCAATAGTTATCGAAGAATAAATTGGAGAACTAAATGAAACTAAACCAACGTGTCACATATTTCTCCATGTATTAATACTTGAAATACAGTCTTTATGAAAACAGTAAGTGTTGACTTTAAAGAATTCTCGGTCAGTAAAACCTGGAATATGAACTCATCTTCCATAGAAGATTGGAGAGTTTTTCGCAATTAATGAAACACGTGGATAGGTTCCAGGTTCTTTTTCTGTGAAAATTCATGGTTTTAATTGGACACGCACATACGCACGTGAGAATTAATTTGTTGCGCAGCATGACACGCAGCAACTTGGTTCGCACGTGCGTGCCACTAACGAACATCGAACAATATGTTCGTCACACATGTTTGCGGGAATAAAATTTGTATGTTCTGTTCGGACAGTATTCTAATACATAGCTGTAAATGTTAAAAATGGCGCCCCAATAATGGTTATTAAGATTACGACTTGTGAGCAATTCGAAATCTCTTTGCGTTCGTGTTTAGGCATGCCGTCAATACTTTTAAAAACTCACACAGTGTCGAAACGTGTTCCGACACATTCAAGTAGATTTACATGGCTTTGAAAGTTTTGAAGGGATTACCGTCATATGTATGACTGAGTTTCTGCTCGGAATACCTATCTACCGATTTCACGTTTAGAATAGCTCTTAGGGTGTTACTAGACCAATCGATCGATCGTCGATCGAAGGCATCTATCAAAGTCGATCGACTGTTCTGGGAGTTTACTCTCTTTCTACTGATCGACGGATTCTTTCGACTAACAAATTGATAGATTCTATCCGTCGACGTTGATCGATAGGTCTGGTAGCTTTAAATATTTGTATAGCCAGCGATTGACGTCGATTTATCCATTTTACCATCCATCCATGTCATCGATCGACGGTCGATTGATATGTCTGGTAGTAACTATCGATCGACGTCGTTTAATCGATTCTAACATCGATCGATGCTCTCAATCGACGATCGATCGATTGGTCTGGTAACACCCTTAAAATATTATTTCTTAGCTTTCTCCTTGGTCAGTCCATGGATGGGTGTTCAAAAATGTAATCTCGAGGTCCTCTGTGCTTCGAAAGGCACGTTGGTTCCGGCTGAGATTGCAACCGTTTCTACCTAAAATTTCACATTATGAAAGCGTGGTAGTGTTACGGCCATAGAATAAATGAGAGTAATTAGAAATCGTAAGTGGGCGTGTCTCCGCGCGCCACTCATATGATATAGGATCATATCCGTCGGTTTCACGATTTGACACTTTTCAGTCATTCTCGAACCATCAAGCTGTTATTTTGCGGATTATTTACGTGAATATGCCTTGTTGTGCTGTTTTGACCTGCAGGACACAAAGCAAAACATTTAATGTTACAAATATAAATATTTCTTTTCATCGGTTGTTCGTATTTATCTGTTTATTTAGTTAAAACTGAAAAATATCTAATGTCAATATAAAAATATATATTGCTTGTTAAAAACTTGGTCAATGTAAATTACGTCGTTTCCAGAAAGCAATGTACATTGTTTTGTGCAATTGTACAGTTGTAGAACAGCTTTAGTGCAGTGCATGATTTTATCGTACCAATATTTTATCGATAGTCTTCTAGATTCTGGTAATAATTGATAGAGTAATATTTATTATTAATTACGTTTTTAGTTTTCCCTCGGAAATTAATGAAAAAATAAAATGGATCGGCGCGACGGGCGGATGACGGATGACGACATCACCTGCAAGTCCAACTACACGAAAAAGGCGAAGAATGGCAAGTTAGGATAATAAATGTTGCGCAGTCAGTAATAGCCATGAGTATGGAACTACTTACAATAATGAATAAAATGTTACTAATTTAATCGATTTCTTTGATTGACGAATTCATGATTTCTTTTATTCAGCCATTGCAATTGCATTATCTATGATAATTTATCATAATATTTTATTATTTCATTATAGAGGTAATTGTTGGATTATACGAGTTTCACACATAATTCTAAGTGAAGTCTATGTCATTTTAGTCAACAGATTCATATTCTCCGATCGATTCGAATACATCAACACCAAGAAACAGAAAAATTACAAGTATTATTTCAAACAAAGATAATATTGGGTCCTTACCTATGAAATTGGTGTTTTTCTTCTCTCTTAGTATTTTGTTCGTAACTATTAAGTTTCAGAGTATTCGTAAAAATAATTACCTCCTCTAAAAATAGACCATATTTTCGAACTCTTTTGATTTGTTTTGATAATTCGTTGTTAATTTTATTGTGTTAAGATTTGACACGGAGACAACTTTTCAGTGCCTTTCGAATACATAATTTGATTTGCATTCACATAAAAAAGATAAATAATTTTTAAGAAGTGTGATATCACACATATAGCTAAAGCTTGTCTAATGATACATGCCAAATATTATCTTTCGATTTGTCGTTGTGAAGAAAACTTAAAAAATGTTAGTATGGAAAATGCAGATTTTCCCAAATCTCCATACAAAACGCCAATTTCATATGTAAGGACTTAATATAATCAAGCAACAAAGATCACAGATAAAAAAATACAGGCTCAAAATCGTAGATTAAAAGAGAAAATAATTAAAATGTAGGAAGTCTTTGACGAGTTCAAAAACAACTTTATGGTGCGTACCTACCGAATATGTGCACATTCTAGAAAATTTTAATTTACCGGTATGTTATGTATGATTGTCACATTTTTTTGCATTTTCCTGTTTAGTTAACTTTCTAAGGCGTCTGATAAAAATCATATTAATCAACACAGCGTATAGATTGTTTATATTTCAACAGTCGGCGTTAAATATTCTTCATTAACCATGTTCAATTTAAAAAAAAGTTGCATTTCTAGTTGAACAAAAAAAAATTAAAATTTATCTTGCAGATTCATGAGCTAGTAACGCGTGTTATACAAAAAGATGATTCTGGATTATAATCAAATACACAATATCCACCAGCGCTCAGAAGTTTTGCGCTTACTCTTCGCTCACATATTATTCGCTAAAAGCATACAGTTATGTTCAAGAAACGTTTTACACATGCTCACCTCATCCTCAGACTATAAAAAAATGGTATCAGAGCATCAGTGGTGATCTTGTGGTGATTCTGTGGGTAGATGTCGTTGAGTATGGTCAGGTGGCAACATGCTGCTCGTCGTCAAGCTAATTCTGTTCAGCTGTAACTGATTATCTAGTATCCGTTTGTGTAGTGGCAGTGTTTATAGGCTAAGTGAGGCGTTGGTAGTTTAGTGTGTTCGTAGATGACTATAGTGATTGTGTGCTTGGTGAGTGAATCAGTGACTGTGTGTGTGAAGTGTACAGCTTGGATTAACGACTGTGATCCAAGTTGAAGGTTAATCAGAGTAAGATAGGTAGAGCAACAAAGAACCTCCGGTGGTTTGGAGGGAGGGTGTGTGTTTTCTAGTTAAACGGGATAAGGCACTCATTAAAGGGGAGCACGTTTACATTATTAATGACGTAACTGATACTTTTGTGGCCTAGATCCTGACAAGTGATAGGCGTCGTTATTCTAGTGTGATGTTATTCTGTTGCGTTAGTATTCTAGTTAGAATGACTATTTGAATTGTAACAAGCTCAGCCGCCCTGTCCCACACTTACTGCGTCATATATTTTTTAAAATAAATAAATAAATGCTTTCTACTACTACTACACTATTCCACGCAGACGAAGTCGCGGTCAATAGCTAGTTCCTAATAAATCGAGCACGATCTTTTCAAAACAGGTGATTATTATTTTACTAGATGTCAGTGTAACCTTTCATAATTATCGATCATTGTCACATCACTAATACTGCACAATTTAAATGTTACCAGTAGCGGCGCTATAAATAAATGTTATTAGTTAACAAAATAACTAATAGTTAATTATTAACTAATACTTATTTTGATTATTTTATTAAAAACTTGAAAAACTGCTATAACGCAACATACGCGCATTTTAAACCATATCAGATATTATAATGATGATTACTTTTGAGATAATATATTTTTTTAATTACAGACCCATTTAGTTTTTATCATCATCATCATCATCTTCAGCCTACTCCTGTCCACTGCTGGACATAGGCCTCCCCTAATGCACGCCACCGCTCGCGATTTTCGGTCGTTCTTATGCAGCCTACTCCAGCCAACCGACGAATACCGTCATCCCATCTGGTCGCAGGGATCCTACACTACGTTTACCAAGACGCGGTCTCCACTCGAGACCTTTATGGCCCCAACTGCCATCAGTTCTACGGCTAATATGACCAGCCCACTGCCACTTCAGTTTGCTAATCCGGTGAGCTATGTCGGTGACTTTAGTTCTCTGTCGGATCACATCATTCCTGATGCGGATGCAGGAGAATTCCGAAGGCGTGGCATGGAAGCTTAGTCGTACTGTTCTTCAAGAAAGGCGACAAGACTTTGTTGAAGAACTATCGACCGATTTCACTTCAAAGGCACGTCTATAAGTTGTTCTCAAGAGTCATCTCGAATCGTCTTACAGGAAGACTTGAAGAAGCTCAACCTCCGGAGCAGGCCGGGTTCCGACGGAGTTATAGCACCGTAGACCACATTCACACGGTAAGGCAGGTTATACAGAAGACAAGTGAATATAACCAGCCACTGTGCATGGCGTTTGTGGACTATGAGAAAGCTTTTGATGTCGAGACCGGGTCTGTTCTAGAGTCCTTGCAGAGGTGCCAAGTTGATTGGCGATACATCGAAGTGTTGAGATGTCTGTACGAATCTGCCAATATGTCTTTCGAAACCCAGAATGGGCGGACTGACCCTATCCTCCTGCGCCGTGGTGTAAGACAAGGGGATGTCATATCCCCAAAACTCTTCTCTGCGGCGCTGCAGGATATGTTCGGTACACTGGACTGGACAAGACGCGGCATTAATATAAATGGCGAGTACATCTCACACTTGCGATTCGCAGACGACATCGTCATCATGGCTGAAAGCCTGCAGGACTTAAAGGAGGTGGTGCACAGCCTAGCTGAATCTTCTGAACACGTCGGTCTTCGGATGAACTTAGATAAAACCAAGGTCATGTTCAACGAGCACGTTGATCCAGGACCGATCACAGTAAATGGAGTATCTCTCGAGGTTCTACAAGAATATGTTTACTTGGGGCAAATGCTCCAATTAGGCAGAAACAACTTCGAGAGAGAAGCCAATAGAAGAATTCAGCTGGGCTGAGCAGCATTTCATAAGTTTTGTGAAGTTTTCTCGTCACCCATCCCTCAATGTCTTAAGTCGAAAGTCTTCGACCAGTGCGTCCATCCTGTCCTACGGTGCTGAGATGTGGACACTCACGGCTCGACTAGTCCACCAGTTTAATGTCGCTCAGCGATTTAGTTTTATTTTTCAATAATATGGTTCTTAAATATTATAGAAAAAAAGCAAGAAAACTGCATTTTACTGAAGGGTTCTTCTACCGGTATATTTATTATGCAGCAGGAACACAAAGCATTTTTTAAACGCACTTTAGTCAGAATTAATAAAGATTTTAAAACGGATATTGTATTTTTATTAATTAATTTTAGTTTTTACATTTTTATGTAATTTTTTATTTAAAAGTTTTAGTAAATTTTGATTATTGTAATTTTAATTTTAATTTTTTTATTTATCTGACAACACTGTGCAAATATTCTGCACAAAATCTTGCAAATCGTAACGGCAAATATCTACGTGCTATGTAAATATTGACGGGTAAAGTGAACTAATTCTTAATATCAAACAATAAAGCATATACTTCAATGTAAAGTTTTTTACTTAGATCTTTCTTTTCTATGTCGACCTATTGTATTGAACTACGAATCACATACCAGCGTTATATGTGGTGACAATGACAGCATACGCTTATTTGTGTGCGAGAGGCGACACTGGTTACCGTACTAAATTGTTTATATTATCAATCTATTAAGAAGCGAAGCGGCTCTCAGATATCTGTGGTTACGGCCCATACTCAGTTTCTCCATGGTGCCCATATCTAATGTGTACGCTAATTTTCTAATGTAGCGGAATATAAAACCTACAAAATACTTCATACACAATATCTTTTTACAGACATTTTCTTGGAAACCCTAATGAGATTAACTTCTCATTTGCGCCTAACTCAAGAAATTGTTTTATGAACTTAACAACAATGCTCTTGTTTTCTAGTGTTTCATTCCGAACTTGCAAATTAAATTTCTTCGACAAATTCGCGTAATAGCATTGTTTAATAAAATACTTCATTTTTTATGGAATTGGGTAAAAAATGATCCAACAAATCACAGACGGCGTAGGACCGGTCGTTGTGGAGATCACTGGGGGAGGGGCGATCATAAGTTCAGCAGTGGATGTCTATAGGATGAATGATGGATGGATGAATTCTTTCAACAGTTTGCATTCTATAGTTCGTGGAGAAACAAGACAACCAGTCCTTTAAACTCTTTCTAGAGAAGCATACCTACTTCTAACGTCACGATTTTAATGGGATTTTCAGTTTCTTATACAGCGTTTATAGACATGACACTCACAGCAAAAGACAGACGCAAGAAAACAGTGTACCTGCTTTCTCGCAAAATATATTTATTGCATGGAATTCAATGTAGTTTTACCGATGCTAGCAATACGTCGCAATGTGTCAATGTACTAATTTTGCAGATAGAATTGAGAGTGGACAGAATGATCAGAAAGAATGTACCTATAAGGTTGGTTTTTTGTTCCGTAGTCAGGTTGACCAGTAGGTTAGAGTATGGACCAATGGCGAAAACGTATGAAATCGCAAATTTAAACATTTTTCAAGCTGATGTCATATATTTTGGCGTTTCCATTGACGCTATTAGGGTGAGTTTTTTAGATCCGTAGTTACCTCAATAGTTAAAATGTGGGACGTCAGCTTGACAAATTGTTAAATTTGCGAAGAAAATTCGATGCAATAGACATCAGCTGTGCCGCCAGCTACCATTTTGCTAATCCCAGCATCGTGTTGTAGTTAAATTGTCTATGAATATTTAACATTGTTATATTTGAAAATTCGACTATTTGACCAGCTGTCATACCAGGACATCATAAGTTTTCGCCTTGGGTCCATATTTTTACATACTGATAAAAAACTGACCCTCAGTCTAGGTAGATTTTAACTACTGAGTTACTATTATTACGGATCAAAAAACTCACCCTTATTAAAATAGAAATGTACAAAAGGAACAGGAAAATAAAGAGACGAAAGGTAATGACCATGACAATGACAGGAAAATAAACCTTAAGACTACTTGGGCATACGGTCGCAACATATTGATTGTAAATCCTACGCACGAAAATAAAAGTGAATAATGACAGAGATTTGACATTAATTGTTTTTGCGTCAACGGGCTCTGGAAGGCAAAAGGATTTTTGTTTTTCCCCCGCTATTTTCGCAACACCTTGCGAGCAAGCCATACCAACGAGTCTTCCTAACTCCAAATCAAATGATGACCTGTCAGATTTCATTGAAGTAACGTCTGTCGAAATAAAGAGCTACGCTACCGTAGTGTAGTCACGTCCCCATTTCTTCTTTTGACGTTGTTATTAAAGTAAAGAAAAGATTTTTGTTGGCTAAGCGTCGGTATTTTGAGCCGTGGTCAGGTTGGAAAAGTGGTCAAAATATTGCCTATGGCGTTATCGTTTTTTTTCGTATTTTTTTATAATCTCTATACATATAATAAAACTGTAGAGGTCGAATGTCTGTACATAGAAAAAAATGCTTAAAACCAAGTCTGGGCGATGTAAAAAAAGGGAAAATACCAAAACATGTTTTTTTTTGTTTCTTTGTCTGTTTATACGGACTAATCTCCGAAATGACTGGATCGATTTCAATGAAATTTTGCATGATGATACCTTATATCCCTGGTCAACATCTTAGATACTTTTGATTCCGGAATATTAAAGGGTATCCATGAGATAGTTAAAAAAACCATAGTAGCCGCGGACCAAGTCGCGGGCAAAAGCTAGTTATAAATAAACCCCTGCTTTCAGTTGTATTCACTTAATTTTGACCATATTATATATTAAACATAAAAATTGCATAAAAATGATTAAATAAACTCCAAAATCATTATACTCGCAAACGGCTTATATTGATTACATACACGTGTGTATTTCAATTTACAATAGGCACTCTGTAAGCCCCCAAAAGCAATAGATTCAGTATTAGAATAGCGCTTTAATATAATTAAAGAGCTTAAACGTACATACAAAATACTGTAAAGCCAGAGCTTGAGATTGCTGAAGTGGTCATTATTACCTTTAAGCAGTAATTTCGCAGTACTTAATGTGATTTTATTGGATAACTAGCTGATGCCCGCAACTTCGTCCGCGGTTACTTGTTTTACAGCTATCCCACGGGAACCCTTTAATTTGCTGAAATAAAAAGTATCTAAGATGTTGACGTGGGATATAAGGTATCACCATGCAAAATTTCATTGAAATCAGTCCAGCCATTTCGGAGTAATCTCCGAAATACAAACTGACTGGCTGGCTCTATACAAACAGGAAAACAGTCGAACAGAGAAAGCAACAAAAAAAATTGTATTTTTACATCCCGTGACTTAATTTAAAGCATTTTTTTATGTAGGTACAGACATTCCACCTCTACGGTTTTATGATATGTATAGATTTATCTTTTCTTTATATTTAGTACATACAGGTTCAGCTTATACGTTGAAGGAGCGGCTTAATCCTTACGCAATATTAAATAAGCCCACTTAAAATAACATAAACGTATATAAGGTAAACGCAGTATTACCGCGGTAGTCAAAAATATGCAGGTATTACCGAGGCATGAATATTATTGCAGTTTTAAACAATTACACAACTTGTGCCATGGATTCATTCAAACGGTTATAAATCGATGTTGACTTTTAAAGTAAAATATGCTTGTAGTTGCTTAAAACTACGATAATATTAAATACCTCGGTAATAAGATTTTTGACTACCGCGGTTATACTTGCGTTTACCTTAATTACTACCTTCAAATAAATAAATATCTTCAAACATTCACACCTATCAACTAGCCCCATTTCAAGCAACTAATGCTGCTTGTGTTACGGACACTAGATGACGGATAATATTTAATAGATAAATACACATAAATATCCTGAATATATATAAACATCTTACACTGGAGAACAAATGCCTGAAAATTCATCACCCAAACATTTGCGCACACCGGGGATCGAACCCAGAACCTCTCGAGATGGCGACGTCTTGAGACCGGCATACAGACCACTCGATCACGGAGGTATTAAATTATTTGTATTCGAGATAGACACAACAAAGTGAAACAATTTTTCAGCAGTAGGATGGTACATACCTATGGTAGTTTAACGGATCTCCTCCGATCTCCGTGTCCGTGTCTATTATTTCTTGTTGTTGACAGACGTCGATTTGAAAATAATAAAGAGATATTTAATTTACGTGAACGATTGTGTTTGTATTTCAATATAAAAAGTACTGGAAGCCCTATAAATTGGTGACCCCGATCTTAAAATATGGAAAACGAAACAATCAACAAGGTAAACATTAAAATTCCGTCCTTTCAACCCAAAAAACCTCATAATATGAGGTCATAAGAAGCTTCTCTATTCCACGTCGAGCACACATCTCACCATACATAAATAGCTTTGATTTTCTTAATATGGAATCACGAAGAACTCTTCACTTTGCCACGCTACTGTTTGGGGTTATAAAGAACCAAACGCCAGTTTAACCTGTATGAAAAATTAAGATTTTCAAAACGTAAACGCCTTGCTATACGCTTGTTATTGAAGCAGTATAAGACGGCTGCCTTTCGTGGCAGCTTTCGCTATGCTGCCACGAAATGTTGGAACAACTTGCCCCCTCCCATTAAAAACTCATCATCAATTCGATCATTTAAAAATTCTCTTTCTAAACATTTATTAGATCTCTAAAAATTATATCCGTAGGTAGCCGTCTTAAAGTCTTTGTTTATAATTTATTTTAAAATATTTGTTTAAATGATATTTATATATTGTACTGTCTTGCCATATAAATTGTCCTTACCAATTAAATAAACAACTTAGTTGGACTATTTGAGCACTTTATGTAGGTGAGACTTAGCAGCTTGAGGTTTGACGGTTGGCGCGCGCTGCACTCTAGATTGGCGCTACGGAAGACCAGCGCTGTGACCATTCAGGTTGTAGCAAATGCTGAGTGGTGACCATTTGGTTATAATACTTGTTATAATATTTTGTCATTCAATTATTCTGTACCTTTATCATTCTATAACCAATAAATTTCATTTCATTTCATTTCATATTATCTTCTTTTACCAAATCGAGACAACATTCCGGATCAACAAAATTTCTGCCGAGAATTCAAAATTTGATTATCTCACATCGCAATTAGAGCCAGAATATTTAGAAAACATATGGGACATAATTGAAAGCACAGAAAGTAATAAGTATAGTTTACAGTTATTACTTTCTGTGCTTTACATAGTTAATAAGTATAGTTTACAAAAATATTTCTGTCAAAATTTTACGGTCCCTTTGGCTTGACAAATTACCAAAATTTATGAAAAATATATTAATAGTTAATATAAAAAATTAAAAAAAGAACAAAGCTTCATACTTCTTTCGTACGTCCAATGCTAATGTTATAATCCATACTAATATTATAAACGCGAAAGTAACTCTGTCTGTCTGTCTTGCTTTCACATCAAATACTGAACCGATTCAATTGAAATTTGGTACACAGATAGTCTAGAGCCTGAGATAGGACATAGGCTTTTTATATTAAAAAACTTACTTAGCATGAATTCTTATGGAATTTTGGTGTACTTCATACGATCTACAAAAAAGCTTTCTTCAAAAAAGGCGGTGGTGCCAATAAAGAAGTAGGTACTTCCTTTTTAGCACCAAGGTGCTGTAGCAAACGAGAATAATCACGGCCCATACAAAATTTACGCAGGCTCTAAAAGAATTTTTGATCTTATTTTGTTATGTTTAGTGTGTCATCATGTATGTAATACTCCCTTAGTCGCCTTTTACGACAAGCTAGGCAAGAAAAGCAGTTGGTACATTCTTTTAAAAAAATTTAATAACAAATAAAGTTTTTCCCGCATTTAATCGAACTTGTTGCTTGATAGAGTGGTTTTGACTTGATTATTTGAGGCCTCCGCTGTATACGAATCCAATACCTCCGTATTGGATTCATATACAGTGTAGGCAGTTTGTGTAATGAATACAAACACATGCGGTCACAAAGCTTGGTTACCTATCCAAAGTAAAATAAATAAATATCCTCAGACATTCACACCTATCAACTAGTCCCATTTTAAGCAACTAAATGCTGCTTGTATTACGGACACTAGATGACGGACAAATATATTTAATAGTTAAATACATATAATTATTCAGAATAAACATAGTATTATACATATATAATGAACATCCAAGACTGGAGAACAAATGTCTGAAAATTCATCACTCAAACACTTGTCTCCACTGGGGATCGAACCCGGGACCTGACCAGATGGCAACGCCTTGAGACCGATCTCAAGGCGACCACGGAGTCGTCAGTGAGACCATGGTAAAAGTAGTTTGTTTTCAAAATCGGAAACTAAAATCAAAAACGTTACATTGCTGCCTATTGTATGTATAGAAGATCTATTCAGGATTTTACCTTAACATTTTACTTGGTAGGATACAAATAACTATATTCTAAAAGGAATTGAAATTTCAACTCCTAAAGTACCGATCTCACTTTATAAATATTGGGTCCTTACCTATGAAATTGGTGTTTTTATTCTGTCTTAGCAATTTGTCCGTAACTATTAAGTTTCAGAACATTCTTATAAAATAATTGCCTCTTCTAAAAATAGACCATATATTTGAGCTCGTATTATTTAATTTGTTAATTTTTTGTAAGTTTAATTGTGTTAAAATTAGACACAAAGGCAATTATTTTTAACTGCCTCCCGAATACATCATTTGACTTGCATTTACATAAAAACGATGAATAATTTTTATCAAGCGTGTTCACACACATATTGCTAAAGCTTGTCTAATGATACATGCCAAATATTATTATCTCTGGATTTGTCGTTGTGAAGAAAACTGATAAAATGTTAGTATGTAAAATGCAGACATCCCCAAAATCTCCATACAAAACACCAATTTCATAGGCAAGGACCTAATAAATCAATAATAAATAAGGCCTTGTATATGATGCCTTATGTGCGAATCGGTGACCAAATATTTGTGATCTAGAGCTCCTCGGTGCTTCGGAAGGCACGTTAAGCCGTTGGTCCCGGTCGCTATTGCAACCGATTCTACCCAACAACCCGTATTGGGCCAGCGGCGTGGTGATGTTACGGCCCATATTTGTCATGTGTTTCTTCATGAGGTAGGCCTATACCCAGTGGGACGTATATAGGCGAAACATATCTATAGAAAGATTAGAAAGCCTGGTTATTAAATAAATAAATAATAATAAAATTCTTTATTCAAGTAACCAGGACTCAATATTGTTAGTATCACTTAATCTATTATTAGTAAAGTAATTTTTATAAAAATAAAGAAAAACATCTAAGGTGTCTACCTGAATTACCTCTGCACCACTCCATGGGCCATAGCACAGCAATGATTCAGGTACACACAGTCTAACCTACTGGCAATCATGGTTAAGATGCTGTTGCTGCTGCCCCGAACCCTGCGCACCAGGGATGCGCAATTCTTCCGTATTGTTGTATAAAAACAATTAACCTGCGCCTCAGCAAACATCCCTGATGCGCTACAGAAGCGAGGCAGCCGCAACAGCACCAGCGCTTATTGTGCACTAAAGAAAAAAATCATATTACATTTGTATGACGCATGCGTTCTGAATAAAACCATATTGAAATTGTATAAATATTGCTCTCTATACATCGCGGTACTCCATGATTCCATAAGTGATCAAATTACTCATATTTTCGAGGCCAGTCAGTACGTTTACGAGTTTACCCGTAGCGTGATAAACGATTTGCATCAACGTAACCCAATTTCACTTTCGCAAAAATAGATTCGGATCTAACAAAAGCGATAAAATATAGAAAGACTTTCTTTCATCCTTTTCGTGCAATGTAATATAAATAAACACGCGATTTAATATGTCCTGTGGCCTGCACTGTGCCCTGTGGACGGCAAGCTCGCCGTCTGTAAGATAGACTAAATATATAAATGTGGGTGGACATTTTGCCAAAAAAGACGTCACGGACGTCACGTTCTTTTTTATTTCCTTTTTACTCGTTTCTGTTTCTGAAGTCATGTTTCATCCGTATTTATGGTACAGTCGAGTACACATTTAAGAGTTGACAGACTTTATTTCGTTCTAATAAGAGTCATTTACTGTCAAAAGTGGTTATATATTTTTGGAGTTGACTGTACAGCTAAATTTCTTTCTCTAAGTATCAAGCTAATGTATACATGGAACTAGAAACCTCCCAAAATAAAAAAAAGTCAACATAAACAATATCAATATTTCATGGGCTAACCTAAACACTAGAAATCAACAGAAGAAGTTTATACATTATTACAAATAAGTAATAGTAAAAAAAAAAACTATTAAAATTCACTGCCACGAGCGCTTGGTTGCCACTTCTTTTCACTGGAATAAAGTAAATCTTAGACAGTAACAGAACAAGAACTTGTGGAGCTAGTTGAAAGTTAAAGCGGAGTGCTAACATGCGTGCGGAGTGTTTCAACATTAATTAAGATGTTTTTTGACTATACTTTAGAATCTAAATAATATCTTTCTTGTTAACTCTTTTATTAGCTTCAAATGCGTGTAAATAATTCTATCATCTAGGTGCAACAATATATTGAATTTAACCTGTATATGTAAAATGTGACAATAGTTTGAAAAATCTTGCATTTTATGGGTAGTTTATCTATTAACTAAAGTGTTGTCTCGCCACCACATTCATTTATATCTACAGAATTCTCTAAGCCAGAGTTTCTCAACCTTATTTTGCTCACTTTGAGAAAGTGTTTTTTGAGCATTTCAGTTATACTTACTATCATTGTGTCATCTCTGCTTACCCATTCAATGATAGAGGCGTTATGTGTATAATGTGTAATATTATAGTTGTGAGTCGGGATTTATACCGTCTCTTATACTCTATAGCTAAAAATGATAAAATATTTTTGTTATTTTTCTCACTAGATATAAATTATTATAATGTTTGCAGTTACAATTCAAAATAAAACGATATTTTCACTTTTCATTTAATTTTTTTTTGCCTTTTGGACTATATTTCACACGCCAGTGTTGGTTGACTGGAAGCAATCTCAGTTAGAGATAAGTGCCCGTTTTAAAACTGTATTTGAATAGCTTGTATTTGCTGCATTTGGTGCGATGACATTTTAGAGAGAATTATTTAATCAGAGAAAATTAGGGACATTGCCCTAATTTTCTGTGTATTTTCTGCACCCCGATAATATCAAATATCTACTGGGGTTCGTAACCTACATTGAGAACCTATGCTCTTAAAACAAAGCCGTCTTAGAACATCGTGTACAAAACAGTCTCTACGATTGCCTGTCAATGTCAACATGTCCATTCCAAGCTATTAGATTTACTTTTTGACGTTAGAATATAAGCTTTATTTATCTAGGAGTTGTGTGTTTTATTAAATTTCACAGGGCTTTATTAACTTGTTTAGGTGGACTAATACAAATTAATTTAGTGAGATTAAATATTGGCGAACCTTTATTGATATCATTGAGTTAATAAACATACAAGCTGTTGTTTCTTGGTAAAAATCGTATCGTACATTATCTATATTAAGTATTAACGTTTGCGTTTATAATTTCAATTAGTTTTGGAATAAAGAAACCGGACATTAGAAGAACATGTCGTATAAATAATAAAATAAGTTATTAGCTATATTTTTTCTTATACACAAGACAAGGCAAACACGCATACGGCTGCGGTCGACCTAACGGTATGCGTAGTCTTAGTTTTATTCGCTACGACTAAAACTAAGACTACGCATAACTTGACACTTCGCGTTATCTTCCCTTTAAAAATCATAAGAAGGAAGGGCTCATTCGATTATATACTTATATCAAGTATATGATGAAACCTAGAGATTTGATCTATTTTGCATATCGCGAATTACAAAAAACGTATTAGATAACTCTTAGGCAATAATTGCGAACCACAAAGATTTACTAAGTGCACAAGTCTTAAATTCCTGGAAAATAGTTTTTGAAGCTACGACTTATGAGCTGAAGTTGACTGGCTGGGCTGGAAAGGTATAATTAAGTCTGGCGACACGTCCTTGTGGAATTCAACTGTAACCTCAAAATAGGTTATTAATTTATTTTTAGTCTAAGCTGTTAACACTTTAAAACTTTTGTCAGTGCTTTTTTCGATCCTCAGAAGGAGACCTCCTTTCTGTGCATCGTAACCCACGGCGCTATCGTAACCACGGGCGAGTTAAGTGCCGTTCTGCGGCCTTAAAGATCCGCTTAAGGTATTGTTGAATAGTGGGTAGGTCAGGCCCTAGCCTGGAGATGATTGTATGTGAAAATTCATACCAAATTTTTAGCGCAGATTTTTAAATAGCCCTCCTAACGGTACGTGGATACCCTTAACTTACGGACGCTTGCAACACTGAGGGTATCACCAATCAGCGCGCGACGTATGTACGTCCACTCACATGTCACAATATGACGATTCATTTTTGATGAATATAATCTATCGAAAAAACAATATTTAAATTGTGAATACGTTATTATCACAATTTTTCGACAGTTTACCTAATTTTTCTCGCAAGAGCAGCTAGTAGTTTCATTGAAGACAACGAAAAGTAATAAGTTAAAAATGAAAAGCGTCGTTATTGATTTTCAAAATACATATTACTATTCAATTCGCAGGTTTTCAATTGAAAAAAAAATCCATTGTAATATTTTCTATAGATGTCACAGTCAACGCCCGAAGTGTATTGAATATTTTAGAATGGAACCTTTAAATTTTTTTGTATTAGTAGATTAAAGAATTATTATTCTTTGTATCTGCGTAGCAAAGGAATACAATAATAAAAGGGCTATATTAATTTGTTCGAATTTTATTTGAACTGACTATATTAAACAAAAACAATGTAACAAAATTCCAATCTTGTTCCTCTTTTTTCATTACATAATCATCATCAGCCTACTCCTGTCCACTGCTGGGCATAGGTCTCCCATAATGAACGCCACTGGTCTCGATTTTCGGCCGTTCATCCAGCCTACTCCAATCAGCCTACAAATATTGTCATCCTATCTTGTCACAGGTCTCACACTACGTTTTCCGAGTCGCGGTCTCCATTCGAGAACTTTACGACTCCAACGGTCGTCAGTACTAAGGTTAATATGACTAGCCCACTGCCACTTCAGTGAAATAATCCGATAGGCTTTGTCAGACTTTAGTTCTCTGCCGGATCACATGTCGATCTTTCAGAGTGACTTTGAACTGGTGGACTAGTATAGCCGTAAGTGTCCACTTTGGTTTAACATGACCAAATGCCTCGCCAGAAGGGAAAAAAATAATAACTGGCCAAATGAAAAACCATTTATTTTTCTCGCTCGCTCTTCTCGGGGTTGTCTGCGTTCCGAGCGAGTGGTAGATTCACTTATTCATAAATTGACGTTTTTAAGTGTTTGTATATCAAGCCTATAAAATAAAGATATTTTTAATTTGATTTGATTTAGGTACCAAGTAAATTGGTGGTCAATTTGCCAGGTTTCCATTGGTTTGGTATTGTGGACTGTTATTCACATTATTTTCGATACACAATCGATATTTGTTCGTATATTTCATGAAATGTTGTCGTGGCCTAAATCACATTACGTTGTCACGACGTTTTGTTGGAACAGCTTATACGTATTTTTGAGGGAAATCCGACCTTAATAACTCTTGGAAATTTTGTTCTTATTGGTATTCTGCGCTGACGCGTGAACCTTTACTAACATAAAGATTACCATTTCAAACAGACACAATTAGAGCCATGTTCTTTCAGGGATTCTCTTCAATAGAAATGTGTTGTAAGAGAGATATTTCTCTTAATATTTCGATGCAATGTAAAATGTATTTATGCAAGTCATGTAAAAGAGAAATAATTGTTATATTGTAACGTAATTTATACGTAATACCACCACGCTGACCCAATGCGGGTTGGTGAGTAGAAACGTCGCAACAGCGACCGGGACCAACGGCTAAGCATGCCTTCCGAAGCACGTAGGAGTTCGAGATCACAATGATTTTTGGTCAGTCATCCATGGCATGACCATGGTGAAGGTAGCTTTGTTTCGATATCAAAAGCCAAACCAAGCTCTTTCTCAAAAAGATTTATTGCTATCTAAAATGAAAAGTTTTTCAGAGAGCATTACTCAATAAATAATATCGTGCCTTAATAATAGCTTTATTCAATCATGTCGAATAAGTAAGATTTGGTTACGTTTTCCAGACAAACAGCAAGATGAAGTGATTCAGGTCGGATAATACTTAATTTGAATCGAGAATTGAATTCCGATATAGGATTAAAGCACTTGATACTTGAAAGCTATTGAAAAGATTTTATGTGGCTGTATGGGAATAACTGCTATAATCGGAATGGTTTTAAGCTAAAGAGAAGAACTTCGGTCTATATTCTAAGCAGCTATACAAATATTCTGTATTCATTGTATCACATTAAAATGTATAATAATTGACTGTGAATAATTTATCTCTTGGCTCTCACTGTGCGCGCTGCGTGGCATCTGGCGGGGCAACTATTACAGCGAAATTTGGGTGTCTACACCGCTGCCTACTCCTTTTGGGGGGCATGTCCCCCAAAGTCATGATTAAATACTTGTATGTGTATAAAAAGAAATTAGGTAAAGGGTTACCCATATAATTTTATAGGCCACTGTAGTAAGTGTGGCTATTAGGTCCTTATCTATGAAATTAGTGTTTTGTATGGAGATTTTGGGGAATTCTGCATTTTCCATACTAAAATTTTTTCAGTTTTCTTCACAACGACAAATCGAAAGATAATAATATTTGGCATCTATCATTAGATAAGCTTTAGTAATATGTGTAATATCACACTTCATAAAAATTATTTATCGTTTTTAAGTGAATGCAAATAAAATGATGTATTCGGGAGGCACTTAAAAAGAGTTGTCTCCGTGTCCAATTTTAACACAATTAAAATTACAACAAATTATGAAAACAAATCAAAAGAGCTCAAAAATATAGTCTATTTTTAGACGAGGTAATTATTTTTTAGGAATACTCTAAATCTTAATAGTTACAGACAAAATACTAAGAGAGAAAAAAAACACCAATTTCATAGGTAAGGACCCAATATAATGGCGTAAGAATTGCATCAATTTGCATCTAGTGGTAAGACTAGCTTTTGCCCGCGACTTTGTCTGTGTGGAATAGTAGTACTTAATATGATGCCTTCCTCAATAAATGGGCTATCTAGCAATTAAAGCCAGTAGTTGCTGAGATTAGCGCGTTCAAACAAAAAAACTCTTCAGCTTTATAATAATAAAAAAAAATAACCTTCAGACATTCACACCTATCAACTATGCTGCAACTAATGCCACTTGTGTTACGGATACTAGATGACGGATAAATATATTTAATAGATATATACATATAAATATTCTGAATATATTCAACACAAACATCGAAGACTGGAGAACAAATGCCCGTGTTCATCACACAAACATTTGCCCCACGAACGAACCCAGAAACTCTCGAGACGGCGACGCCTTGACACCGGTACCCGGTACAGACCACACGACCACGAAGGTCATCAATATAAGTCTACGCCCGACTTATACTGAGTGCGACTCCTATTCAGTACCTTAACCTGTACTGTCTGTTATGTCATTATGTATTGTCTTATTATTGTCTCTGTTTCATTATTTTTTAATGTAATATCTTACTATGTGTACTAAATAAAATTGTATCCTATTCTATTCTATTTGAAGTTGACATCGCTGATATTCTCAATTATATTTCGTCATAATTATGTTGTCCAAATTAATGTAAAACTAATAAAGGATTAGTTTGTAATTAATTTAGATCGCCTACATAAAACTTTTATCGTGTCTGGCCTATGACTAATGGTGTTAATTAGTATTTCCCAATTATCGAGTATATTTCAAATAGAGATATAGAGGGGGTACAACTGACTAATTGGAACAACAAAAAGAACGTGTTAAATGCCAACATTTTGCCTGAAAGGTTAAGTCCCCAAGGAACAGGTAGCGATCCTGTTGCATGCACCACATATTCACAATCTACTGTACTTAAGTTTCCAATAAAACTCAGTGGGACAGGCAGTGGGATCGAACCTGCGACCTCTTTAACGAGTAGTGCGTTTTCCCAACTAAGCTGCCGCTGCCTTGAAACTAATTGGAAATGAAAATAAATATTCAATCTATTTTTTATTTGTTAAAGTAATCTGACAGATGAAAATGTCATGCAGCGTAAGTTATTTTGAATTATGATAAAAAAGTCAAATCAAATCAAAACTACTTTTTGGTTACTCAGTCACTCAAAGTGAAATGTTCAGTTTGAAACATAATTTAGCCAAAGACATTTCTAATTATTTATTACAAAGTAAAAGTTAATGCAAAATCAATAATCTATATTAAAAACTTCCAAAGTTGCTGGTAATTTTGAAGTTTTTAAGAATTCTTTCGAAAAGCATACCTGAAATATTCCAAAGATTCGGAAACATTCCAAAGTTTTCGCCTCTATCTATTGCCACACATATCACATCCAATGTTATCAAGGCGGTTGTCTTCTCTTTTAAAATCTACCATAAACAATAAGCTAAAGGACTACGACCAGGACTTGTAAAAGGCCAATCTTTAAAAGAGATAAATTTCGGTAAATTAACATCTAACTTACCCTTTATCTTCTTGTCTTGTTGAAATCCTGTTAAAACACCCAATGTTTACCAGCAAGCCATCTTATTTCAAATACATCTTTGGTACATAGCTAGTTACATTTGTTTTCGCCCTTTGTTCGCAAAAATTAAGATTTGTAACGCTTTGGTAGGAAACCAAACCATCACATATGCGGGGTGGTGGCTTTTTTCGACTATCGTAGCGACTTTCTTCTTGACGACTTCCTTCTTGCGAGAGCTGTCAGTTGGGAGCGCATATAAACCCTATCGGTTTTCGGTATAAAGGTACTGGGTCTGTGATTGTGTAGGCGATGAGCTAGCCACTTGTTACTACTCTTTCACGATTTTTCATCTGACCAAACCCAATTTTTGTGTGGCTAAATGTGGTCTTAAGGAACACAGTGCTCCTTGGACTCTGCCTTCCCCTTCGGGGATTACAGGCGTGATTATGTGTAGGTAGTTATGCATGGTACCTACCTATATAAAATCCTTTAATATCGCCCTGATTACGCCTTCATACCGCTTAGCACTTAGAAAATCTTCAATATAATATAATAACACCACCACGCTGGCGGGTTGGTGAGTAGAAACGGTTGTAATTGCGATCGGGACCAAAGGCTTAACGTGCCTTCCGAAGCACGGAGGAGTTAGAGTTCACAAAGTGTTGGTAACCCATCCACGGCCTGACCATGGCGAAGGTAGCTTTGTTTTCGATTATAAAGGTAAAGGTCAAAAAAATCGAGCTTAACCACGTAATTTTAGGAAAGCTGGTTTTCACATATGCTTTGAAGGATACCGTCTAAAATTGAATTTCTTTATTCGCAGACACTCTCCTGGGGCCTTTTCTTCTCCCAAACGCAGACGCTTTGAATAGCCCAGTTATTTAAGACATTTTTTCATACGAAATGCTAAGCAAGAAACTCGTGTAGTTGTGCCTTTTGGTTTTCCAAAAGTTGTCTCAAAAGTCTAATAAAATCTCGTGTCTGTTTCGATAATTCCAACGATATTAATATTTATGGAAGAAATCTGGTGCTCGAAATTCGCGACAAGTTTGGTCTTAATTCTTTTTTCATACGCTTAACCGTTTTTGTGATCGAGGGCAGAGAGCCTACCGCCCTCAACCATGCCACCTTGGATAGTAGCCTCTCTGCTATGCATCGTGACATTTTTGACGTTTCTTACACTCGTAAAACAAGGGTGCAAAGACCTGGGTCACACTCGCGGCGCTCCGTGCTCTCCCTCGCAACTCCTCCGCCTTTGTGCCTTTAGAGCATTAGTTCCCAAAGTGGTCCAGGTGGACCCCTAGGTGTCAACGGGAGACTCGACTCACATCTTTACATTTTTATCGAGTTTTGGGAATATGATAGAAATGTAGCTGCCAGGGGGTCCACTGGAACCAGATACATTTTGAATGTGGTCTATGAGAAAAATAAGTCTGGGAATCTCTGCTTTAGAGGCACCCTCAGGACGTCTGCCAATCCCCGAATCCCTGGAGAATCTCCCTGGAAGCAGGACTCTCTAGGGGGATGCTTTTCAGAGAGAAACCCTCCAGTGTTTCGTCACTACAAGCTTGAGGACCCACCAAAGTTCTCACCTTCTTTAAAATAACCCGGTTATAGCCGAGTAGATATCAGAAGCATCAGTTTAGGTCAACCAAAAAAAAAGATTACTTAACGCAACCCAAAGTGAGAAGTATTTTTACAATGAAAACTTAAACTAGAGTGGGCGGAAAATTCAGGTTAAATCTAATAAGTGGTATCCTCTACTTTCTTAATTACGAAAATAACTACTCTTTAATTATGAATGATAAATTCCGCTGTCAAACAACAAAATGTACTTTAGCATTCTGCTTTTATAATTAGATTACGAGAAATGCTTTCCGAATTTAATCCCCACCTACATTTTTGTGCGTAATATTGATTATGTATTTATGTTGTTTATGTATTGTGTTTGTAGATATACAGTACGTCTGTGTGTATTCGTATTTATTATTGTAGTCCCTGAATACCCTTTTGACATACATCGCAGCAAACCATACAATTGCTGTCTAAGAAGTCGCATTAATTTAAGCGATAACATCGTATATTTTACTATGAAATATAGGTACATATTACTATATTTTTTGTGCCATCCATCCGTCTATCAGCCTAAAGACGACTGCTGGACAAAGGCCTCTTCAATGATCTCTAAAACGACCCGCAACCAGCTTCTTCCTGCGGCCTTCGCCAGGTCGTCGGTCCACCTAGTTGGGGGCCTCCCTACGTTTCGCCTCCCAGTACGACGTGGTCGCCACTCAAGAACCTGTCCGGCCCAATGGCCGTCAGTTCTACGAGCAATGTGCCCTGCCCATTGCCACTTAAGGTCTACAATTCTGTGGGCTGTGTCGGTGGCCTAAGTTCTCCCGGATCCTCATTTCTGATTCGATCATCACACAGAGAAAATTTAAGCATAGCCCTCTCCATTGCCCTTTGAGTGACCGTGTGCCTTCTTAGGAGGCCGATTGTAAGCGGTCATATTTGTTGATGAAGACTAATCCCATTTGGCTTTAAATAACAATTTTATAATTTTTAATTTATTATTTCCAACATAAGACCATAATTTGATTGTAGGTATCCCTTATTTGTAGATGTATTTTTCTTTCGAGAAAATACTCTCAATTTATGTTTTGTTCTTAGCCAAGGACTTAATTAAAGGGTGAATTTAAATATGAGTAAGAACAATAGGTAGTGAATAAACGGCTGTAAAATCTTATTTAAGCATCGAATATTCAGTCGTCGGCCTTTATACGTCCCACTGCTGGGCATAGGCCTTCCTCATGGAGTATGGGCCGTAACAACACCGCGCTGGCCCAAAAAGGTTTAATTCACCATAGTTGGGCCCAATTGCACGATCGAGAGTTAGTACCTAACCCAGGGTTTGCCCATATATTTGCCCCAGGGTTAGGTGCTAACTCTCGACAGCGCAAGTGGGCCTTAGGCACTCAAGATTCGATTGACTTTGCCCAAGCTTTTTGAATAAATAGCAACTCTAACAGCGTTAAAATGAAGAGCAAATTAGTTTAGCTCTCAGCTTCCTATATAATATAGTTTCAAAGCGAAATGCGAGCGAAGATCCATTTTTATAGACTCGCAAAGATTATTTAGTTAAAGTTCACTCGCAAGGCTCACTAAGAGCCCACAGAGTCTATTGGGTTATTTCCAATAGCCTACTTCAAACATAAATTCAAGGGTGATCATTGGTACTTTAAATGGGATTTTTAAAAATTATTTGCCTATGTTATACAACAATCTCGCGAAATAGGAGCTCGGTCGTCAAGTTATAAAAACTCACGCGTAAGGCCTTTATCAGACAGACGCAGCATACCTCGGGGCCAGGGAGGCGGCCTATTGTTTAGTATAAATATTTTAGATTTTGTTTAGTGCCTGTTGTCTAATATGAATTTCTTAGGGTGAGTTTTTTGATCCGTAGTAATTTAATAAGTTAAATAAGTTACTAGACCAATAGTGCCAATGGAAACGCCAAAATGTATGACGTCAGCTTGACAAATTGTTAAATTTTCGATGAAAATTCGAAGCAAAATACATCAGCTGCGCCGACCATCTTACTTATCCCAGCATCGTGCTGTGGTTAAATTGTCTATGATTATTTAACTTTAGCTATATTTTAAAATTCGACTATTGGACGAGCTGTCATATCACGACATCGTACGTTGGTCCAAATTTTAACCTACTGGTTAAGCTGACCACGGATCAAAAACAGACCCTTAGTATCGCTTCAGTGCAACGATACCAATATATTCATACTAGATACCAGGATGCCACCCTGGCCGCGAGCTTAGGCCGCGTCTGTCTGGTAAAGGCCTTAGAATGGAATAGAATAGAATAAAATGCTTAGGATATCCTTATATGCTTATCTTTAGGATGCTTTCCACAGTAGCTTCTTCTTTTTCCTGCCCCGATCCCAATTCTATTTGAGGTCGGCGCAACATGTCTTCTACTTATACTCTCTTCTATTACTCGCCAAGTCAAGTCTCACCTCCATCCTCAAGATATCATCCATCATTCACACAATCCATCCATCTTTTCTTTGGTCTTCCTTTCCACAATAGCTATGCGAAGTAATAATAGGATTGCGTTTCAGTGTCACTTGAAACGAAGCATTCCGATTAGTGGATTTTTTCTCACACGCCATACCTTATGGTTGTTGAAGTTTAATTTTATTTGTGTCTATGAGTAGAATATAAAGGAGTTTTGGTTTTATGATTATCATGATTGTTGCTTCTCTTTAGATATTGTGTTTATAAATTTGAATTAAGATAGGTGTCATATATTGTTAAAAACAATAGTTTTTTTAGTAGTCACATGGATCCAAGTGAAGGAGATGATTTTGTAGTCTAAATTTATAACAGTTTAGTATTTTTATATGTGATTGTATTAAAGGCAAAGGATAACACAATGAAGGTATTTTACTTTAATTAATAAACCAACTCAAACAGAAAATATCAACAACAATGGTGAAGCTCGCAGACTCAAATAAGTACCTGATCAGTCACTCTTGCCTAGATTTTTTTTAAATTAATGTTGTGTTCAAATTCGTACGCCAAAAGGAATCTGATCGTCCGAGGACTCTATATCTTCTAGGCATCTTTTATCAAAGCCTTTAAAGTTTTTATATAAGACCTTGTTGTTAGGTACTTACCTGCCACTCATAACATTGTACAAAATAGGGTTGACAGTCGCCGAGACGTAGTACAATGCCCCCGCCACATTGAAAAGGTGTTCGTTGATGACGTGAAACTGAGGAAGGTGCTCCCCGTAGATGAAGAATAGCCGCTGGATGTGGAACGGCGCCCAGCACACGAAGAAGGCTACCACCACGGCCGCTGGAACAAGATATAGTTATAAATAAATAAATTCCTAAACTATTTAAGGTATTCCGATTTCCATTCACATATTTTAAAAAAAGTTACAGTCAGCAAAAAAATGCTAATCTAGCAAAAAAAGATTTTTATGTCTATCGATCCTATTTCATGTAGGGATTATAATACTCTATGAGACTATTTAAGGTATGGGTACTAGAAATGACAGAAATCGCCAAAAACTTTTCTCATACATTTTGCATGGAAAATCCTCGGATCCTATTTCTTACGGTGGTCTCTCTATGAATTCTATTTATGCTTTTAGGGGAACTGTAATTTAGATTAAAAAATAAATTAAATCCTTTTAACATTTAAACAAACGCAAACATATCTTATTATCTGAACTACTCATATTTTTCTTAGTACATTCATACAATTATACAACATAAAAATATTAAAAACAAACATTTGCAAAAGACTTTAGTTTGTCGAACACTATGAGTTTTTTACCCGTATAAAATTACCATTATAACACGGACATATATATTACTATAGGTAGGTATGCGATAAAAATCGTTTATTTAAAGCTGGGCGTAATTAGATGAAGGGGCTAGTTTTCATGCTTTTTACATTATTCTTGTTAACAGGAAAGAACGAGTTGGAAATAATACATACATACATATAATCACGACGATTATCCCCTAATGGTTAGTCAGACACTAGGCAAAAGCACCGTGAAAAAAAGTCCATTGCCGTAATCCGCGCTTCACCACGCAGTGACTCAGCGTAACAGGCGGTGAGCTGGTCGCCGCTATAAGCTATTGGATGGTTGTGTAGTTCTAAGTCCATTAGTTGCCTTTTACGAAGAAATGGGTTGGTAGTATTCGTTTAATAAGCCGCTACTACACGACTAATGAATAAAATGAAAATAATGATATACATAAAATGTACACGGCCATACACGATAAAAAAACATAGGTGTGGAATTAAAATAAATTCAGATATTTATTCAAAATATAAAAGTCCTGGGCGGATCGTACTCTCGAAGCCGAGCGGCTACCCGACCACCGAAGAGTACGTCATAAGAGCAGCCGATCGGTTACTCTAAATATTTTACACTAAACGCGTTCCTCTACAGCATTTCCAATAACGAAACAAGTGAAACGTAAAAATAAACCTTATTGCAATAGCTCAAAGTTCTGTTTTAAAGGTGATAAAAATACTCTCCTCTCTGAGTGAATGGTGAAGGAACAGGTATACTTCAAAAGTGTAAAAAACCGAATGAATATTGATAATTCATTGCTGAAATTAGTCTTCAACTACGAGATCCAGAAGATATAAAAGTCAGGATGTGGATAAAGTATTAGCCGGTAATAGCCTAGACGTGATCTGAGTACTGAGTACACTAAGTCTGTTACTATGTAACGGAAGCTATATATGTCATTAAAATTGCGAGACTAATTTCTTGGCAAGTAAAATTTTTCCTGTTCGACATACCTACTACGAGTAGTAATTAAGCAAATAGCCCATTTGATGAAAAATGGCTTGAGTTGTCTAGAATAAAACTGGATGCTTGTCTCCCACATAAGATGGAAATTTACAGATGGTCTATAATATCACTGCTGGTCTCAGCTTATTAAATGAAAATCAGTTATGAGAGCACAGGCTGCTTTACTGTAAGATTTTACTTTCGCGTTCAAACTCTCAAAGTCATTTAATCAAATTGGTATCATCAAATACACTTTTGACAAGTCAAAACAAAATAAATTACTATTATCCTAAAATTGACAATGCCACTACTTTTTTTTCGGCCTGTTCACTACCGGGAGGCCTTGTCTAGAGAAGATACAGGCAAGAAACTCTGCAAGGGTTCCATCCTCCCTTTACATGAATATGTTCTACAACCGTTGCATTGTATATAAAAGTTATGCTAACGGGACTATACGCGACGTACCTTGTGTAGTACATAGAGTCAGCTGGTGACCGCAGTTGGTGTAACCCAGCCGTAACGTCGAGCAGTAAGTAGTATCTATATACTACATAAGGTACGTCGCGAGTAGTCCCGTAAGTATAACTTTAGCTTTATTGTAGATGAAGGTATGATGAACGCACTCAGGCTCAGTATCGCGTCTTCCTCTGGCATAATAATCCATCCATCCATCGGCCTATTAATATCCACTGCTCCCGCAATGATCTCCACAACTCGTGGTCCTGCCAACGCCGGCATTCAACGACTATCTGCGACCATCGCCAGATCCTCGGTCCACCTCATTGGGGGCCTTCCCAGGTTGTGCCTCCCAGTAAGTGCATAGTTCATATATCCAACATTATACACTGCTCAATTTTGTTCACAATCGAATTCATTTCTTATCAAACTGGTAAGTGATGTTTATTTATTTATTTATTTAATCTTTAATGTCCAAAATAAAAAACACTTTTGTACATAAGGCGGACTTAACGATAATACATCGCTCTCTCCCAGTCAACCTTTGGGCCAAACAGAGATTCAGAGTGGGGGCACTAAAATCCTAACAAATATCAAATTAAAATTATTGATAATGAACTAAACAATCATAAACTACATATACTATTACTTGAGCTACATACGCTAAAATAACACACTACATATTTACCTAATTACGTATAATTATTAATACAAAAACTATATTATACACTAATAGAATAATTATAATTATACACTACATACACTACCTATATTGATGATGTGAATAGTTATTTGTTGCTACTTCTCAGAAGATACTCACGAACCTTAACTTTAAAAAGGAATTTCGTTTGAATATTCCTCATATCCAACGGGAGGTCATTCCACAGTTTTATCGCCTTCACAGAAAACGAATCCGACATGAACCCAGTCTGGTGTTGCGGAATCATAATTTTATGTCGCCAGCAGGCACGTAGATTTCGACTGCCTGTATTGTCGTAGAATTGAAATTTCGACTTCAGATAGCTTGGCGACTTTGGATCAAACAGGATGGTGTAAAGCGTACATAACATCCTGAGGTTCCTGCGTTGTCTGATGGGTAGCCAACCAAGACGAGAGCGATATTCAGAGATGTGGTCATATTTTCGTGCACCAAAAATGAATCGGATGCCGTTGTTTTGAAGTCGTTCCATCTGAGTCGTGATGTTCTTCTTCATGCCTCTTAATAATTCTTTGTTCCACATGCAAAGGCGAAATTAAGTAATTACTAGGTTCATTTAGATATAGGTGTTTAGATTCAATCCATGTTCTAGTGTACACATCTTTAACAAAACCGAATCTTCAGGTTCAGTCGTTACCAAATTTCAACATTCTCAACGCGTCAGTAGCTCTGTTTGTACTAGCCACACGTCACATATTTGCTTTAGCGGAGTGGAATACTATGAAAACTGGCATATTTTTACATCAAACATATCAGAGTGCTTAGTACTCGGATATAATAAATGGCAGGCAGGCATAGGGGAGTTGTAAATGGATAAAGGCAGTGGTAGCCGAGCTGGGACGGACGGGGCACTACTCGTTCGAGAGGCCGCGGGAAACGCGGGTTCAATCCCACCTGCACCACTGAGTTCGAATAAAGCTTATGTACAGTTTATTGTGAATATCGCTTGCCTCATATTATGCCCGATGGCAGGCTCGCCACCTGTTACATGGGTACCTAACATATCTGGCGAAATGTGGGTGTTTAACACCTCTGCCGACCGCTTCGGGGAAAGAGGCGTGATGGTAGGTTCTGTTATGTAAATGCACGGTTAATTTCACATTTCATTTGATGTGGGTTTAGGACCGTTATTGGTATTGCTCTGGGAACGGGTAAGGCTATAGGCTACTGAGTCCTTTCCGTCGTGACCTTTATAAATTTATAGTTATCTATAGCTTTCACTATAGTCCCAAATCCTACATGAAGGAGAGTTTCTAATATTGGAGGAACGTGATGTCAGACGACCCATATTTGTCTAGACAGGTTTCACGCTCTATGTTGCTTAGGATCACAAGACGACACAAATATATTAAACAAGTCGAAGTCACACTGCTACTATCACGTTCGCGAATCAACTAATAAAATATGTAGGATAACATTATGGTATATTAAATTCAAACCATAATTTCGTAGCTAGTTTAAGACAAAAAAATAACGTACAGTCGTCAAGTCTCATATGGAATTTATCTTTTTATGGTATGTTGTCGTGGTGTACTGTATTTAAGAAACTGTTGCATTATTATCATATGATTTTTATGAAATTTAATAACTTGCCAAGAAATACCGTATCATTTAGGTAGAAAGTAAAACGTGACAAGTTTACTAAATAATATAATTAAGTAGGTACTAGACTTAGATAATGAATAAGCTGCCTTCTTAGAATACAAGATGTCCCTATCATCGTGAGTTTATAGAGGATATTCAGTAATATCCTCTATAAACTCACGTCACTCTAACCTATCACCTCTCAAAGATTATCTTTGAGAGGTGATAGGTTAGATTTTAATAATAATTATGTCAAAAAACAGTAATGGGTTCAACATAAACATTAGTTATATATATACAAATTGATCGAGTCATTAAAAAAATACTACCAAATCATCTTTTCCCTTGGGTGTCGTAATGGCGACTAATGGACTTATAACTGCAAAACGTCCAATAGCTTATAGCGGCGAAGGGCTCACCACCTGTCACGCTGAGCACATGTGCAGTTACTGCTTGGTGAAGTGCGGACTATGGCAGTGGACTGATTTGCGGTGCTTTTGCCTAATCTCTGACTAACTTTTAGGGGATAATAGTTGTGATTATTTGTATGTATGTGTGTATACAAAATGATTTAGGTCATCATTTGCATCAATTGTGTTCCTTAGAAATGCTTAACACAAACAATACGAAGGTATTTCAAGTGCTTTGTAGACCACGGTAATGTACATAACATAACATAAGTGAGTCAGACATATAGACAAGCGACGTGAGTAGTTTACAGTCTAGCAACTTGGGAACTTATAGATTGCGGATGCTTATGTTTGTCCTCTATAATTTCATTGTCTTAACTAATTAGTCATAATATTGGGTCCTTACCTATAAAATTGGTGTTTTTTTCTCTCTAAGTATTTTGTCTGTAACTATTAAGATTCAGGGTATTCCTAAAAAAAAATTAGCTCGCCTAAAAATAGACTATATTTTTGAGCTCTTTTGATTTGTTTTGATAATTTGTTGTAAGTTTAGTTGTGTTAAAATTGGACACGGAGACAACTCTTTTTAAGTCAACAATTTTTATGAAGTGTGATATTACACATATTACTAAAAATTTTCTAATGATAGATGCCAAATTTAATATCTTTGGATTTGTCGTTGTGAAGGAAACTGAAAAAAATTTTGTATGGAAAATGCAGAATTCCCCAAAATCTCCATACAAAACACCAATTTCGTAGGTAAGGACCTAATATATTTTTATAATTTTGTAGACTGTAAACACACGGATCGCAATCGAACTGCAATTTGACTGCCAAGTTGCAGTGGCATAATGTCTCTTATCTGTGATTGCACTATGAATGCAGTTGGCACGACAGCATTGAAACTGCAAGCTAACTGCACATCAACGTACTTGCAATGAAAGTACTTTATAATAAAAATGAATGAAAAAGCAGCGGTAGCCGAGTTGGGACGGACGAGGCCGCTCGTTCGAGAGGCCGCGCGAAGCGCGGGTTCGATCCTACCGCCTATACCACTGAGTTTGAATAAAACTTATGTACAGTTCATTTTGAATATCGCTTGCTTCACATTGTGCCCGGTGCATGGCAACAGGCACGCCACCTGTTATATCTGGTGAAATGTGGTTGTTTAACACCTCTGCCTACCCCTTCGGGGAAAGAGGCGTGATGATATGTTATGTTATAAATGACTGCTTCAATCATTACCCTAAATAACGATTCCACAATATCTTCCTATTAGAAGTTAATATATTAGGTCCTTACCTATGAAATTGGTGTTTTGTATGGAGATTTTGGAGAATTCTGCATTTTCCATACTAAAATTTTTTCAGTTTTCTTCACAACGACAAATCCAAAGATAATAATATTTGGCATCTATCATTAGACAAGCTTTAGTAGTATGTGTAATATCACACTTGATAAAAATTATTTATCATTTTTAAGTGAATGCAAATAAAATGATGTATTCAGGAGGCACTTAGAAAGAGTTGTCCAATTTTTACACAATTAAACTTACAACAAATTATCAAAACTAATCAAAAGAGCTCAAAAATATAGTCTATTTTTAGATGAGGTAATATTTTTTTAGGAATACTCTGAATCTTAATAGTTACAGACAAAATACTAAGAGAGAAAAAAAACACCAATTTCATAGGTATACCGTCGTTTACACCATGGAACAGAAAAAACAAGACTACACATACAATGCTCATCATCAGGCAGGCCATGTAATTTTCACGCAAATGAGAAAAGCGCCTCTACACCATTATTATGATTATTTTCGATACTTTTAAAGAAAATATTCTCTAGAGAAGTGATATATGGAGTTCCAATCTTTTAAAAGTTATTGTGAGCACTCAGCCGTCGGCACTTATGATTGATAGTCTTAGGATATCTATATCTTATATGCTAAGGAGGTAAAGTTTGTAAGTGTATATTTGGGTAATGAGATTTTGAACATCCTTTATCTGTTAGAGGTAACGGTGGCCGATTTGGGAAAGTGGCCACTACTCGTTGAAGAGGTAGCGGATTCGATCCCGCCTGTACCACTGAGTTGGTGAATATCGCTGGCCTCACATTCACATGGCAACATGCTTGCCACCTGTTAGATAGTCCTCAGACTATATTCGTCCCACTGCTGGGCTCAGGCCTTCCTCATGGAGAAACATATGAGGAGTATGGGCCGTAACATCACCAGGCCGGCCCAATGCGGGCTGGTGGGTTACCTGTTACATGGGCACTGCAAACTATACTATTGTATTCTATGTTCTATCTGTTATTTTGCATGTTATGTTTTATTGGTTAACATAATCGAATACAATATGTTTTCTTATTTCATCTAAGCCTCAATCCAACCAGCAAGCTCACCAACAGGCACTTAGACGTATCTGGCGAGCTGTGGGTGTTTTACACCTCTGCCTATCATTTGGGAAATATACGACCCACTGCTGGGCACAGGTCTCTCTCATGAAGAAACACAAGAGGAGTATGGGCCGTAACACCACCGCGGGATTGCCTCAAGTGTCTTACTAGTTCGAGATGCCCATGGATTTGAGAATTGCTTTGGCGGAACACGAGTTGCTCCCACAAATTTTCTCAAATGGGTATATCGGGGAGTTTTAGTAGTTTTTTTAATGCTATATAATTGTCCTATATGACTACCACCCAGCCAGCGGTAAGTAAGTTCATTATGGATTTCTCGCCGCCAATTTAATACGCATTAACCTGTTGCGGATTCGCGAACAATAGATTTTTCTTAAACATGCGCGGAAATATTGTCATTACTTTGAATAAATAACACGCGAAGTATCATATTTACGTAGACTGAAAAACCAAAATCACTTCTCGGCGCGTGAGCGCGCCGGCAATGTTGTATGAAACGGTGTGCTGTTTGAATTTAGAACTCTTTCATCTACCGTAAACATTGGCATGGGTTTTGTTCCCTTTGCCTTCCCAACATGGGAGAATTTTCCAAAAATAAAAAATTGGCTGTAAAGCTGAGTTCGTTGTTATTTTGTTGATAAAAAGCAATAACATTTTCGTTCAATAATTGTCCTAACATAAGCAATAAAACTTTTAATATAAATAAAATTTATGTAAATTTTATTAATATTATGTAAAAGGCCCTTTTTTTATTTCCTAGCATTTTTTAAAGAAATGCACTATATATGCCTCGGCCGAAATGGCAATTGCCTGTCTCGTATTCAAACTCATACTCGACCTGCAATTGCCTATTTCGCTGCCTTTGCTATAATGTATTTTTAACATTGTGTCTCGTTTGTAAGCTTTCTCAGGTAAAGAATATACGAGATCGCAGTAATGTTATTTGTGTCAAACCGTAATAGCACCCTTAGGCTCGGCGCACATTATCGGCATCAGCAAAGAAAGTAAACCTTCGGCATCCCTACATGCAAGCGCACGCTGTCGGCAACTATGCCTTGGCATGCTGCAACGTCCTTAGGGATGCCGAAGCGTCCTTAAGCATGCCGTACTGTCCAAACTCCCCCCGAGTGTTGCCTTGGCGCGGCGGCAGCGTACAGAAGGATGCCGAAGTATCCCCAAGGCAACCTCAAGGCCGCCGATGTAGCAACCTCAAGCATTTTTGTTACTACGGCCATATATCATGAAAATTTCTACTTTGTTGCCATGAAGTTAATATATGATGCTGTTTCACCTAAAATTCTGAGCCGCGCCGATGCCGATAATGTGCTCCGGGTCTTAGGGTGCCTTTCCACGAGAGATGTGTTATGTTGGTATTCTGTGTACGAGAAAAATAGACCAATAGGAACGCACCATTGTGTGAGTCACTTGATAGGAAGTAATCCTTTTGGTCTATTTTTCCTCGCACACTGTTTGAGCAAGTCTTTTACTTTTAGTTATATACTTTGCTTAAAACTTTAATAGCTTTTATGAGTATGGGTGTTATTGTTCAGTTAATATTTTCTTAGTATCGTGAAAGGTTTATTTGCCCTGAGGTGAAAAAAGGTCAAAGATAATTTAAGTTGCAGACAATAATTATATTTTATGTTTCGCATATTTTGTGCCCTTTGTGTTTAAATGTTCGGCCACACGTTAGGTAATAACAATTGAGGACGATCGGGGTAGCATGCCACCTTTTTATCTTTCATATTTAACGGACAAAAGCTTAGTAATAAGCGGTTCACAAGTTTTGAAATTACAAAAGTTTTCATCTTCGAAAACAGTAGGTACAATACTTTTGAAAAGAATTTCGAACGTTATTAGAAGAATACTAATTATTTTCTAAATATTTATTAAATAAAGATTCTTTTGTAAGAAAATAAATTGAAATAATGGTTATGCAATTTCGTCCTATATTTAAAATACAGCAAAATTAAAAAGCAATGACAAAAATAAAGAGTATGAACAATTTAAATGTCAATGTGTTAAGCAGTTTTATAATTGAAATATAATACGTACGTTTCATTAATCATTTACTATTTACAAATACATTGAAAATACCAATAAATATAATTGTTCAACATTCCCGTATATCCATCGCCCATCGCGTTAAATACGAACGTATTTTCCATAACCAAGTCTCAGTCGAAACCGTTACGGTCAGCCGTAATACGATAAAACCGTACGTTTTTAAATGGGCCAATATTAGGTCCTTACCTATGAAATTGGTGTTTTGTATGGAGATTTTGGGGAATTCTGCATTTTCCATACTAACATTTTATCAGTTTTCTTCACAACGACAAATCCAGAGATAATAATATTTGGCATGTATCATTAGACAAGCTTTAGTAATATGTGTGTATCACACTTCATAAAAATTATTTATCGTTTTTAAGTGAATGCAAATAAAATGATGTATTCGGGAGGCACTTAAAAAGAGTTGTCTCCGTGTCCAATTTTAACACAATTAAACTAAACAAATTATCAAAACAAATCAAAAAAGCTCAAAAATATAGTCTATTTTTAGACGAGGTAATTATTTTTTAGGAATACTCTGAATCTTAATAGTTACAGACAAAATACTAAGACAGAATAAAAACACCAATTTCATAGGTAAGGACCCAATATTAATCATATGTTGTGTACAACGTAAATATGGGACAGCAATTAATTTGGAACATCCCCCGTGGGGGATATGAGGGTCGTCTGCTGTAAACAGATCCTGACGTACGATGATTACGACTTTCAATCAATTTTAAAAAGCCCTAAAGAATAGGCTAGTTGACCCTTTTTTTTATTGGGCCCCAAATGATTCATTACTGATAGCCATCGCCGTAAAAATTTCTACAGCAATCCCTTATTTATATTTATCGTATTATTTCCGTAATCGTAAAATGGCTTTTCTGTATGAAAACATACAGATAAGCCATTATACTGAGATATTCTAATAAAAAAGTTTAGGTTTAAAAATTAGCTTTTACTAACATTCCGCAGATTTAATTTGAACTTTGGAATCATTCAAATAAGGGCACATTTGGATGAGAAGCAAATGCCTATAAAAGGTAAGGGTAAAAACAGTTCTTGTTTGGTTTCCGCGGCAAAGAAATGGGACTTATGTAAGTCCTTTGCACTGAGCCTGCTAAGTAGGAATCGATTACAACCACAGTCAAAGAAGTACTTGGATTTCCAGACTAGGATTTCCTTGGCTCAGTCATTGATTCTTTCCAACTTGGATTACGCGGATGCCTGTTATCTGGACATTAGCGAGGAGCTATTGAACAAGATGGAACGATTGCAAAATTTATGTATCCGCTTTATCTTTGGGTTACGCAAATATGATCATGTTTCCAATTACCGCTCTCAACTCAAATGGCTTCCTATCCGACTTCGTAGGAACTCTCATATTCTTTTCCTTCTTTTTAATATTTTGCGTAACCCAGCGTATCCTCAGTATCTCCGTGACCGCTTCGATTTTGCGCGTCCTTCAGACCTGCCCTGTAGATCACATCTCCGCACTCTTCTTAAATTGCCTTATAATCATTGTCGCACTGATTTCTTTACAGATTCCTTCACTGTTCATGAAGCGAAGCTGTGGAACGCCTTACCGTCGGCGATAAGGGATGTCCCTTCTCTTCCTTTGTTTAAGAAAAAGTCAAAGAATTCTATCTTACCTTTACCTGACCCTGCTTCTGTATCAAATACTAAACTATCAATGGTTCTTTTGTGTTCATACGTATATATTGTATTTATGTACTTGTAGATAATGTATTGCATTTTATATAGGTATATATATTATATCTTAATATATAGTATGTTAAGTATATATAGTATTTAATGTATTTAATGTATTTATAGTGTACACGCGACACTTATGTTTCATGCCATACTGTCTCCTATCGCAGGTGGGCTGGTAGAGATTTCTTTAGGAACAAGCCACACCCTTTGTACTTTCTATTTTATTTATGTGTTGTTTCTGTTTAATTGTTGTGTACAATAAACTATTAAATAATAAAAAAAAAAAACTTGTACTGTCCTGTGGATGTACTTGTTACAAGCGCTCGCGGTAATGAAGTTTAATACAATGGTTTAATTTAATACTGTAATTTTAAAATAATTTATAATAAACAATTTATTTGTAAAATGCATAATATTGTAAAATGTTGACGATTTTAAGTGCCGAACTTGGCCTATGAAATAAAATTATTTTTGATTTGATTTGATTTGATACCTAGTAAACATAAAGAACTTGTATTACATACATAATTATAGCACATAAAGCGGATTACAGTGTATGAAAATTCTTCCTAAAAAGAATAAATAATTTACTGATTTCGTTATTAATCCTTCAATACTCAATATCTTTATTGTATTATTGTATTCTATTTATACTCTGATTTTTAGAACAATTGATCTATCTCACATTTGGAGGGATACCATTTTAGGGAAAAAGTCAAATAGTGTTGTGCTCATAACTTATTGAAGTTCAATTGCTAGATCAATAGACTAGTTGAACCTATTTTTTATTGGGCCCCAAATGATTAAATATTATATTTGAACCTATTTTTTATTGGGCCCCAAATGATTAATATTATAGCTTTCACCATAAAAAAAATCCTTCGGTCATGATGAGGTCTAAGAATAATCTGTGAGGTAGCGTCACGATTATTGAAAACAATTCAATACGCTTGCATGCGTGGCATTGCCGACAGTTATGCTTGATTGGTTGCGACTGGCGTTTGACGAATTTTGTCAATGCGTAATTATAGTTTACATAAAGCGTTACTCAACTAATGTCACGAACATGGTAGATAGCGTTTTTGGAGATAAAAAAAAGTAAAAATAAAACATATTTAAATTGAATTTCTACAGCAATCCCTTATTAATATTTATCGAACTTGGTATATTTCGGAGCCTTGTACTAAATACTATGTGAATGACATTTTATTTTCATTACTTTTGATATGTGTCAACTAGCCTATTGTTCACCCAGAAATCAAATGAAAATAATCTTTCTTCTATATTATTTTTAAATGAATAATGATTCCGATGATGAAAGTAAAAAATTATACTTCTACTAATGTTTTAATACTTTATACTTTGTAGCAGTTTTCTAAACTACTTTTCCTTGTTACCTATTTTTTTACCTTTATCTCATTTTTATTTGATTCAAAAACCAAAATAAATCATTTCACAATTTCCCGAGGGATATTATTCTAGTTATTTACACACACGGGACACTTTTATAGTCAGTAATGTACTGGATAAAAAAAGATATCTCTAAAATTTATGTCAGTTAACTGTCAATTTTATACCTTTAGTTATCGTTTGAAACTGCTTCTTTTAGAACACTTATGTTCGGAATTTTAAAGGGTGAAACCCCTTGAGGGTCAGCGCGAGCCCCGGTGTTCGCGAAGAAATATGTTTATATTGTGTCTGGTTTTCTGACAATTAAGTAGCAAAATATTCGAATTTTGGTCAGAAAAAAATACACTTGGTCAGCTAAAATAAGTAATTGGGCAGCTACTTATGGGCAGCAAATATTTCAAAATTGGTCAGCAAAATAAGTAATTAGACAGCCACTCAAATGTTTTCTGTGCTACTGGCGAGCACGATGAAAAATCTTACTTGGGCAATTATCTTTATGTATACATATAGAGTAAAAATGACGAATAAAACATTTATTTGTTTTATTATGTAAAAGTTTGAAAATGTCCCGAGCATGAGTTTTAAGCCAAAGGAATTGTATATTACAGTGTTACCGAAAATATATGTAATCCATCATAGTATACCTACAATTCCCTTAAATAATCTGATGGATGTTAGATTAATTAAACTCTTTATTAAGGATATTTTTTACGACCATTAAAAATAATATATTCTTATACTACTCTATTTAGACAAATTGGTATAGAAAAAATAACTGTTTTCTAATATTTATCAGATTTTACATTCCTAGGAATCGTATACAATTTCTAGATTCTATAAATTTCCGATAACATGTATATACTGCTGCCAAAATAATTATTTTGCTGCCCAAATAATCATTTACTGCCCAATTAATTACTTCTCATTTATAAAAGGTACGTTTTTAGTATTAATCCATCATTAATCATTAAAGAGGATTTAATGTGTACTGCTCAAACTTCATCATTATTCAACCTATATATTGTAATAAATAACTATACTCTATCCATTTTATCCGTTTTTTTAAAAAAAGGTAAACAAAGAATTTTTGGTTCTCAAACTTTTTATCCAATTCTGGGACAAAATAATATGGGCTCTAATTTTTTAGCCATAATATACGAATATCGTCATTGAATATAAACATTATTTATTTGTGAAATGACGTAATGTTTTACGAGTATTACGTATGTTAAGTATATTTAAAAACAAGCTATCATTGCTATCATCCAAATTATATTAAATATGAAATATATCAATTAAATTCAAAGTAGATTCAAGGTGTCATAACCATAATATGATTGTTCATCTTCTTTTGTAAGTATTCTATGCTCATAATAAAAGTTTGAGAATACTATGCGTTTTAGGTCTTTTTAGTAGCAACGATTAATTAAGCTTAATCTAAAATTACATTAAAAATATAACATTGAAGTAAAAATACCAAAAATTATTGTAGGTGACAAGTAATTACTTAATTTACATAATTTAAAAATATTGTAATAATAAAATATTAAATAATCGAATGTTTTTGATAAAACCTTTCGGCAATGAGCAATGACATCTTAAAGAACCCTTTTTATGGTTTGTTTACATTTTGTCTCAGATCAAAACGGATAGACTATAGTCCAAAATTTATTACGTATCTTATGCCGCGCGTAATATGTCGTAAAATACAAATAATGGTTATGTTGTACATTTTTATAATAAACTTATTACATTACGGCCCAACACTAGAAAACAAATGCCTGTATCTGTTTTCTCTTTGTATCTGTTGTGATTACTTTACAAACAAAACAGTATTAAACAAAAAATAAGGTTTGACGAGCACGTTCGCGCTGATTATGAATATTGTATTATAGTAGGTATTTATATTCATTACCAGCCATGTTTTGTTATATCGTGTTATTACAATACATACCTAATACTAACAGGATAAATACTTATATGGTTATTATATTTCGTTTTCTCCAATGACCCTGGAAAATAGGTTAGGTAATTGAAGGGTACGTATTTGATAGAATTATTGTAGGTATAGAGACAACTTTAATTTTAACCCTAGCCTTGTAGTAACATTATTAATATCTTGATTGGCTGAAGACTGCAGTAATTAACCCTAAAGGTATATATTTCATCGTGTAACGACGTGTTCGTATTAAGTCGTGGGCAGCTTAGTGAAAAGCCTGACCACTTATACATTACACTTGGTACATTCTTTTTGTGTCCCGGACAAACACGGGTCCACCACCTGACAACTTATACTTCATAGATAACCTATAAATAAAAAGACGTGTGGCACTCGGGGACTGCCGCGGTAAAGCTATTGCATAGCATTTTGTATCAACTTATGCAATTATAATTTTATTTATTTATTTTATTCATGCAATATTTCTTTTTCTTTGATATTAATTAAAGTTACACTTTTTGAGCGTGGTGACCGATAAGAAAACAAATTATATAAACTGTTGGTAGTTTGCATATACATTATTTCGTTCGGATCACTTATAAGTAAATTAAATCATAAAATAATTATCTAAAATAAATGTTAATAAACTAATTAATAAAATAACAAAACTCATAATAAACAATGTGTAATAGTTAGCTTATAAATAAAACCAAAGTAGCGTCTTTGTTAAAATTAGTTCTTTGTTGTATCACTAGATGGCGCCACCTATCCTTTAAAACGCACTATTGTTTACTCTCATAGACTTGTATGGTCAAACCGATGTTAATTAAAATTTGTATTCGCCTTGGACACGGTGTTTCATTTTGGTAACCACCTTGGGTTTTAACATGCACGGCCTTCAAGCCACACCTCCTTGCGCATCGGAGTGGGGAGCGTGAGGTTTTTTCGTTACGGAATTTCTGGATTCGGTCCCCGCGCTCAAGGCCCGCGATTGAAGCTATGCAATAGCTTAAAAATCTTTATTTGAATACAATTGGTGGAATTTAATTAAAAAGCAGAAGCGTAACCTATTTAGCCCAACAAACAGCATGTAAACATAAAATCAGTCATTAATATGTTAGTAGGTACATACTTTAGGGACAAAAAATAAAGCCAAACAATAAGCTCTGAACAGGCAAATTTATCCCATCGATCACAGATCTCTTTTGATTATATTTTATCTTCATATCTATGTATACATCTAATAAAACTGTAGAGGTGGAATTTCTGTACATAGATGAAAAATGCTTAAAACCAAGTCAGGGGGATATAAAAAGAGGGAAAAGATATATATTTTTTTAAATTTTTTGTTTCTCTGTCTTGTATGGCTAATCTCCGAAAGGCTGGATCGATTTTATTGAAATTTTTCATGGTGATACCTTATATCCCTGGTCAACATCTTAGATACTTTTTATTCTGGAAAATTAAAGGGTTTCCGTGGGATACTTTAACCATAAAACAGCGGACGAAGTCGCGGGCAACAGCTAGTCTTAAGATAAAACATAATCAAAAGGGTTTTCTAGGTTCGATCTTATGTATCGTATGCATTTAAAGACTCTGTTAGCTTCATTATTGTCTTCATTTATATCGAAGTGTTTTAGAACGTACTTAATAGTGCCTCGGAAGCCGAGTTGGAAAAGATCCACTACTCGTTCAAGAGGCCACGGTTCCACGCACGTTGGGTACTACGGGCTTAGATCTGTCTACTAGCTGCTTCTCGCATAGCCAATTGTACATGGCTTTTTCACGCGTCAGTATCGTCAGTTGTCTATTTGTATATGCGCCAGGCAATGTTATTAACAACGTTGTTTATAGAGAGGTCTTTGTACTCATCACCATTTTAAAGTAGGCAACTTAAATAACTATATCCGAAAAGCGGTGAGCAGAGGTGTTCAACACCCACATTTCAACGATATGGTAAGTTCCCATGTAACCCGTGGCCTAATAACAGGTGGTCTAATAAACTTATTATTACTTTAGCTACTGTTTTAATATTTTATCGTTCATATCTTTATATTTTTATATGGCTAATTGTGGTCTTAAGGAACACTGTGCTCCTTGGACTCTGCCTACCCCTTGGGGGATTACAGGCGTGCTTGTATGTATGCATATATATTTATACTGCTATACATATACAGTATACACGATGTTAAGCTAGCTAAGTACATAAGTAAGCTACCAAGCTAGCTTAGTATGCTAGCTAAGAAATAAAAAAATTCCGAGGGAATGAAATTTTCAGCAGTTTGTTAAAAATAAATAAAAAAATATCTTCAGACATTCACACCTATCAACTGGCCCATGTGTGTTATTGATACCAGATGACGGACAAATATATTTAATACATAAATACATATAGATATACAGAATATAATATACATATATAAAACATCCAAGACTGGAGAACAAATGCCTGTTCACACAAACATTTGCCCCCACCGGGGATCGAACCCAGAACCTCTCGAGATGGCGACGCCTTGAGACCGGCGAACAGACCACTCGACCACGGAGGTTGTCAATATTTACTAACAATAAAGAAGTCTAACAATAAAGTAATTTACACTCCATTCAACTATCACCTACAATTAATATTTCCCTTCTTTTGAATTTGAATATATATTTCCTTATCCCAAAGAGTCACATAATATAACACAAAATGTCCTTTTGTCACCAATCACAAAACGCTAAGTAACAGTTGTTCCTTTGGATCAATCACTAATGAAAATGGCGAGGATACCGTATTTCATTTCATTCCTGGATTTGCCAACTATTTGCTAGAAGGAGTCTCTGGTCTATAATAATCCCCATTGGTAACATTGTTTTGTTTTATCTAACTCATAATAAATAATAGCAGTCACACTCCAAATAAGTACATGTAATTGTCTAAAGTTTCAGAAATTACATACCAGAAGAAAAGACTTATGCTAGCAGTGGGCGATTATGGGCTACAAAGATAGTGAATCAGCTGGCGTATTATTAAGCCCAAAAACATAACATATTACTTATACCCAAACAATTGAAAAATCAGCGCGATTTGATAATAAGCCAGTACAAATTCGTCATGACCACAATGAATATAATAAAGTAGTAGATGATATTTATTTATTATTATTATCTTGACGATAATAATAATAAATAAATAACATCAGACATTCACACCACCTATGAACTAGTCCTATTTTAAGCAACTTAATGCTTCTTATGTTACGGATACTAGATGACGGGCTAGATGTTTAATAGATAAATACATATAATTATTCCGAATAACTCTTGCCTCCACTGGGGATCGAACCCAGGACCTTTCGAGATGGGGACACGTTGAGACCGGCGTACAGACCACTCGACCACGGAGGTCGTCAAAGATATTTATTTTTTATTTAATTTTTTATTTTATTTGTATTCGGGAAACAAACAATACAATTAACAAAACAATATGTATCACACAAAAATTACGCATAGATCAGTGAAGTTTCCACTACTAGTTAATACATTATATTGAAACAAAAATTTATATTTATGAGATAAATTATAAATAACGCTATTCGTTCCTTTTTTTGAAATTGAAAATGGTTTGGTCCCAAAAAGACCTAACAGAAAAGGAGACAGGAAGGAGCCGATGACCACTTCTCGTTTCTGCGAGAATATTATTCGGAGACATAAAAATACTGAGGTACGTGCTAAGTATTTTTTTGTCTGACTGTCGGTACAAAATTGAATCAAGGAATCCTACCTATGTCAATGCGGTGAGCTCTTTCAACACGAGACGGAGTAACTTTCCGAATCGCATTCGTGACCCTCCTTGAGGTGTGTAACAGTTGGTAAGTGGACAGAGTCTAGAACTATTGTGTACATTCTTGATTGGATATGGGAGCAACTACTACAGTGTGCGTTGCTAGTGACTTAAGACGTGAAATAATATAACCTAGTAATTTTGCTTGAATTGAACAAAAAAACCCTTCAGAATTGAAACAAACAGTGCAAGCAGGAGGAGCTCGGTGGCGTAGCAGTTCGCACGCTTTGGCATTCGTTAACAAAAACAAGCTACCTTCGCCATGTTCAGTCCTGGGATGGGTGACCATTGATTGAGATATCGAGTTCCTTAAGCCGAAGGCACGTTAAGCGGCATTGGGCTAGCGTAGTGATGTTACGGCCCATACTCCTCATGTGTTTTCCCGTGTAGAAGGCCAGTGCCCAGTAGTGGGACGTATATACAGGCTGAGGTCGAATGCAAGCAGTAAAGAGCTCCCTTTTGTCGACCAGAAATCCTGTTTACGGACCGTATCTATCGCTGGTTAGGCGGTAGGCATGTGTGGGACCTGCTTGCTCCTAAAACTCCCCATTATACCTGCCCTAAAACAAGATGCATTTCGAAAATCGCTATCGATATCGCTAAATGAAATTTGTTTGGTCTTTGATAGCCTTCAAACTGTTCAATACCTATGTCAAATCACATAGATTTTCCGTTTGACGTTGGTTTTACTTTCATAATTTTCAGCGCAGAGACGTTCACAGCACATAATAACTTCCTTAAGAATTTCCACAACGACTGATCCTGCGCCGTCCGTATCTAAAGTTGTGTCTCTCTATACGTTGGTTCTATATCTAAATGCTCTTGTTTACGGAAGATTGAATGAGTAGGGATGAATGCCACATAATGAGAAGGATGCTGAGCATTAATGTAGATGGACGAAATAATAAAATAAGAGATAACCCAAAGAATTTGAATGCGTGAAGAAAGACATTAGAATAAAATAAGTGGATGCGGATTTGATGAGTCTCTGAGGAGAATGGAAGAAAAAGACTCCCTCTCTATGTACTCTCTACTGGCACACGTGTTCTCTCGTTCCTACAGCATGGGTTCCTTCAAAAGGGGCGTGAAAAGGCATCTTGTGAGCCAGCAAGGTGGAGGTCGCTAGGCCTGCATCCTTTGGTGCTGCCCTAGCATCCTTCGTAAATGGACTTATCTACTGCTTACCATCAGGTGGTGTTGAATCATTTGCTGGATTAATTATAAAAAAATGTTGTGCCGAACCCACCTAGAGTGTGAAACGGGAAAGAAGATCTTGTTAGCGGACCCTGATCCACGGTAGCTACAAAACAGGTAACTACAGGTACCCGCGGACTACTCAGCAGGTACCGAGTTCTGTTAATTATCTGTTAATTAGGTATCTGTCCGTATTTGGCCAAACATCGAAAACCATCAAAAACAGTAACAGCTTTTAATTGAATTGCAAAAACAGACACTAATTATGAACTGTCGGCCGAGTTTAAAGATGTTTTCGTGAATATGTTATTACATATAAAGAGGGTACTATGGTTTATTTTTATATTACCTATCCAAGACATAACTCTCTAATAATACATGTACAATTACCGATTTTGTTTAAAAGTGATCACAATGAAAAAAATAAAAATATGTTTTATTTGTATAAACATGTAATAACTTATAATATTAGTACGGGGCGACTTAACATGTAAGTAATTAAATTATATCTGTATCAGAGTAATAATTGTTTCCTATTGTCAACGCCCACGCAAGCGCGGGTCGTGGAATAGGTTCCGATCAAAAAAAAACAGAAAAGCCATTGGCTTTCGTTTTTTTCCGATATGCTTTTGTTATTCTCGGAGCCTCGGATACAATTCAAAATTCGAAAATCATTTATGCCACGTTCCAATATTTAAAAAGATTCGTTGTCAAAAACATTGAATAATGACGCGTTAGAACGTGTCATTATTCAACAATTTATACACGTCGACAGGTCAACACGAACAAAGCATTTTCCTACAAATTGTTAATAATTTAAATTTTTTTATACTTTGTAAATAGTATAAAAATAAACATCTATAAAACTGGGTGTGTTATAATTAAAATAAACATCTATATACTGAGTGTGCCCATTGAATGTGTTTCGATGTCATAGGTCGTCAATGGTAACCACGAACTTAATAAATGACACGCACGAGCAATGCTTAATGCACGAAAAATTAAAAAAAAACACAGTTTCCAAAAATAACTATTGAGGGCGGTAAACCACAAAACTGAATGCTATTATTTTTTAAACTGTTATGGAGAAAACTTTTCAGACAATACACATTTCTAAAGTTAAATTGCGGCTTTAAGTTAAACGTTTAGTAAAATCCAGAGTTTTAAGTTGTGGGTATATTAGAACTTAAAAACAGTTTTCAAATAAATAAATGTTTTGATTGATTGCTTACTTCATTTATTCTTCATTGGTATAAAAATATTATTCATCTACAGTCATGATAAATGCTCGAATTATGAACTCAGACTCGAACTCATAATGACATACTTTTTAACACAGATGATAAAAATGAAAATTTAAAAATGGAAACTGTAACATAATGACCATTATACAATAGGCTGGACTCATTACGCAATACTCATTTTTCTTAAAAACGCACATAACTATGGCAAATGTTTTCCAGACAGCCAACAACAAATAAAATTAATTCAATTTTTTGTTTTATTTCTTTGAATGATGAGTGTAAATAAAGTAGTGTATGTAACTGCACATAACTCGGTACTAAAATACTCGCGTAATACTATTAAAAAAACTCGCCAAGGCTCGTTTTTTAAAACCACGCTCGTGTTTTAATAACCTTTATTATGTGACAGTTACATAAACTACCATTATATTCTGATCCAAGATAAAAATATTTAGAGTAACTATAGCCGGGAAACAGGCTTAGACTTATAAGACACAAGGTTATCATCTCTGCCTTCCCCTTGGAAGGAGCCTCCCCGAGGGTGAAAATGAACGAAAATGAGCGCCCGGCGTACCCTGGACACCTAGTTCCAAGATTATCCAGCGAAGACGGTATTGGAATGGGGTGACAAATCCTTCCGCCACAATGGCTGAAAACGGCTCGTTTCAGAGCCACCAAAACGCCTTTTTTAACAACAGCCATTGACACGAGAAGAAGAAGACCCCTTCGAGGGTAGAGTCATGACGATCTGAAGATATAATGATAGTGATGAGCAACAGAAATACATAGTTTATGCCAACTAGTCACTATATAGTATTTAACAATGTATTTTCCCGCTGTCTGTTTGTCCCAATGTACTCGTAGGTATACTTAGATCTATGAAACTATGCAAAGGATTTTAATGCCGTTTTATTATAGAGTGATTCAAGAAGGTTTTATATCCCACGGGAATCCCTTGATTTTCCGGAATAAAAAGTGTATTAGATGTTGGCTAGGGATATATGGTATCGTCATGCAATTTTATGGAAATCGGTCACGTCATTTCGGAGATTAGCTGGTACAAACTGGTATTTTCCATATTTTTACCTGATCCAGTATTTTTTTCTATGTACAAACATTTGGCCTCAACAGTTTTATTATATGTATACATAGAACGAGTACCGCCATAGTCTGGATGGTGCATTATTTTCTACCGCGCACAGCCAAACTGTGGAATCAATTGTCGCCAGCAGTATTTCCGGACCGATATGCTGCACTGCCTATGGGCAATGGTGATCACTTTCCATCAGGTGAACCGACTGTCCGTTTGCAACCTCTCATATAAAAAATCAGCACTGCACCCGTGCGAAGCCAGGGTGAGTCGAAAGTAACTCTTTCTGTCTGTCTCGCTTTCACGTCAGAACTACTGAACCAATTTAACCGAAATGTGGTACACAGATAGTCTAGAGCCTGAAAAAGGACAAAGGTTACATGTGGGTGAATGTTAAAAAAAATATAACGCCGCCCAGAAAAATTAAGGACAAATTTACGCCACTATGAACTTTGTTTCTAATAATAGAGTAAATTTTCAATTCCACCAATAGAGGCTACTGTTCCAATTTAAAAAAAATCTTTCAGTGTTGAATAGCCTATTAATTGAGGAAGGCTATAGGCTACTACATACCATCACACTATCTCAAAGTAACTATTCTACGCGGACGAAGTCACGGGAAAAAGTTAGTAACTTATAAATGGACAATCTATTATCCATGAGGACTCCTTAGAAATTAATAACGTAAAAGCCTATTATAATTAAATTAAATCAACGCCACTGATAACGATCAAATCAACTTGAAGTAACTAATACACTTCCAAATAGTATCCAGTCTATTAGATAAATGGTAGATATGAAGTCTGAGCCTTAACTGATCAACTAAAGGTAACTACAGAACGATGAACCCTATCAATTACCATAATTTCGATGCGCGTTACACCCGAGCGTGAATGGTTATGGATGGATTTAGGTAGCAGCACAAACTTATTTGATTAAGGTTGCCCGGCTGGGTGTAATGCGCAGTTGAAGGAATCGAATACAGGAATTCGGTGTGATAGTCACATAAATCAGGGACTGTATTTTTCTAAGGATACTCGGAGCTTAAAGCCCTAACAGTATTTTGGGTTAATGACATTTAATGATAATCAATTTTCATACGTTTTCCTCTAAAACTTGTGATTTATAGTATTGCTACACCTATGTTTTGAGTAGACCAAATAGTTCATGTAGGATGGAAGCCTTTGCAGACTTTCTTGACAGTACCTACAATAGGTCTCTTTTAGCAGGGCCAACTGATAAAGAACTAGCAAAAAGTTTTATAATGTTTTATACCTTTTTTTCTACGAGGTGAAATCTAAATACGTAGGTACTATATCTTCCGCTGGCTGGGTGGTTAGCATGTGGACTCACCTGTAATGTTAGCACTGCCCGCTAATACTTACATACATACATACAATCACGCCTGAAATCCCCGAAGGGGTAGGCAGAGACCAAGGAGCACTGTGTTCCTTAAGACCACATTTAGCCATACAAAAATTGGGTTTGGTCAGATGAAAAATCGTGAAAGAGTAGTGGGTTGCTCATCGCCTACACAATCACAGACCCAGTACCCAATACGCCCTTAGTCGCCTTTTACGACATGCTAGGCAAGAAAAGCAGTTGGTGCATTATTTTTGTGTCTCGGACCAACACGGCCCAACACGGCCACCCGCTAATACTTCCCGATAATAATATAATACCTACTCGAATCCTACCGCGGAAACAACTCGGGGCCTTCCGATGCATTTCTCAGAGCCGTTTTCCGGGTTATCCTGTTTAATTATAAATTATATGAAATATTTATTGTTCATAGTTTTTCAATAATAGCTTTAGAGTAAACATTTAGTTCATAAAGACGCAGATAGTGGTTTAGTCTTTTAATACTTTGTTATTGTCAGGTTTTAGTGAAAAAATTGCTGTTGGGGCACTAAAACTCTATTTGTCCACCACTAACTTCCACTAGTGTATAGTGAAAGTTTCATAAATTAAATCGTTTTATAAATAATTAAAATAATAAATATCTTCAGACATTCACATTAACTAGCCCCATTTTAAGAAACTAATGCTTTGTATTACAGATACTAGATGACGGATAAATATATTTAATAGATATATACATATAAATATCCAGATATTCAATACATATTATAAACACTGGCGAACAAATCCCTGTATTCATCACACAAACATCTGTCCGCACCGAGGATCGAACCCGGAACCTCTCGAGATGGCCACGCCTTGAGACCGGCGTACAGACTCTCGGCCATGGCGGTCGTCAAAAGAAAATTTTATGATATTGCTATTGACGTTGTAAACTTTACTTTCTTACTTTTTAAATAACATTTTCTAATAAGGTCCCCGACTAATAACTACCTCAACTACTTATTAGTTTAAAAGTTAATCTCGCGATTTTATTTTCAAGATATATTTGCTTTGAAAATTTGACTAAAATCTCTCGGCACTCTCGGCATCTCACAAACTGGAGGCACTGAAGGTATCGAATAGGAATTAAAAGTTTTGTGGTATAGAACCAAGTTATTAGGATTAGTTAACTCGAACTTAAATAAGTACTAATATTTACTTTGGCACTGAACGCAGGCTTACACATATCTGGCGATGTAGGAGTTTACTTATAGGCATATTCATATGTGCTTAAGAGAAATAATCTAGAATCTAGAAGACAATTTATTGCAAGATCCGCTTACTTATATAACAAATTGAATTATGAACTAAATATTTATTCTTTGACCTATTCCAAGAGTAAAAAGGCCTTAACCGAATGGTTGCATGCAAAGAGATGATGACATAGAACAGCTAATTTGATATAAAAAACAAGAAAAATTAAAAAAATACACACACACACAATAATATGTAATATGTAACAATATACTATAACACTTAAATTTGTTTAATAATGTAAGTAGTCTGTCTTTTGTAACGGTGCTACGGAGGAGCGGTGTTTTCTAACACTTGCTATGATTTGATAATAACTTCTTATTTCATATAAACACCTTCAGGCTAAGGGTCGGTTTTTTTATCCGTGGTCTGGTTACATATGGACCAGTTGGTTAAAATATGGATCAATGGAGAAAACGTATGATGTCGCGATATGACAGCTTGTCCAATAGTCGAATTTCAAATATTACTAAAGTTAAATAATCATAGACAATTTATTGACTTGATAAAAACTGACACGCACAATATAAATATAAAACTTCCGAAGGTATAACAGCCACATTTCATTTGAGATGTTTAAGTTTATTTGAAAATGAATCAAAATGTAAGCCATGCGATGTTTATAAAAACTGTATTTCAAATAAAATATAGACAAAATGCTTGGATATTAACTTTCTTTTAAACAAATTTTCTAACACTCCCCAACTTTTGTTTTTGTTTCAATCTAATAATGTTCGCAAAGTAGGTTAGTTCTTAGAACCTTTTTATATTGATTATCAGTAAGCTGAGCAACCTTAGGATGAAACCACATACATAAATTATTTAGGAAATGTTCTAAAAGGTTTCTTTTTGATTCATGAAGACTCAGAGATTTAAAAAGTGTTTGGGTCGCAAAGGTTTTCGTGATAGGAAAATACAATCAGTCCAGGAAAACAAAATGCATGGGAAAGTTGTCAGGTTTTACTTTTAAATCCAAATTCATTTTACAAAAGTTTTATTCATCCTGCGCTGACCCGCGAACACCGGTGTTCGTAAATGTTCATATTGTGTCTGGTTTTCTGACCATTGACAGCTTAAGGTATTTTTTAAGGGACGTGTCATACATAGCTACGCTGGCCGAGATTTCCATACATGTTGACGTATAAGCGCGCGTGTGAAACGATGTTAGTAGCTCTAGCGGCCAGCGTACCTATGAAACGTCCCGTAAATTATGTTTTTAATACAATAATTTGTTTTTTTGTAAGAAAGAAGGAATGAAAAAAATTATATTTCCTATACTAATACAAAGCTTAAATATTGGGTCCTGACCTATGAAATTGGTGTTTTTATTATGTCATAGTATTTTGTCTGTAACTATTAAGATTCAGAGTATTCCTAAAAAATAATTACCTCGTCTAAAAATAGACTATATTTTTGAGCTCTTTTGATTTGTTTTGATAATTTGTTGTAAGTTTAATTGTGTTAAAATTGGACACGGAGACAACTCTGTTTAAGTGCCTCCCGAATACATCATTTAATTTGCATTCACTTAAAAACGATAAATAATTTTTATGAAGTGTGATATTACACATATTAATAAAGCTTGTCTAATGATAGATGCCAAATATTATTATCTTTGGATTTGTCGTTGTGAAGAAAACTGATAAAATGTTAGTATGGAAAATGCGGAATTCCCCAAAATCTCCATACAAAACACTAATTTCATAGGAAAGGACCTAATATTTCAGAATTGTTTAAATGTTGTGTATAGAAACATATTGTACAATTGTTTGTTGTCTCAATAAATAAATTTAAAAAAAACATATTGGGCCTGCGTGGTGTTGTTACGGTCCGCGCTTTTTCGCCATGTACGAAGATCTGTGCCCAGCAGTGGGTCGTTAAGGGCTGGAGGTGTGACGAACGAATCCAGTCGTCACCTTACATGTTTTACCCAGTCTTCGCTTGATCAGTGACGTATGGGTGGTTTTAATAGCTACGCCGGCCGCCAGCGCTGTCTACGCGCACGCGCTTATACGTCAAAATGTATGGAAATCTCTTTGAATGGAAAGTAATTAATTGGTAAGCAACAAAATGGTGAGCCGAAACATCAATTGAGCAGCAAACAAATATTTTGTCAGTAACAGGTATAATTATTTAGGCAGCAAAATATTAATTTAGACAGCAGAATAATTATTTGGGCAGCAATATGCATATAATAGGTTGGGGAAAAAGTTTCTTCGCATTTTTTAAGAAAATTCAAAACATTTTTTAATATAGTTTATTTACATTTAACTAAAGTATGTAGGTACCATTTTGTTCGATAACTTTTTGCCATCTTGTAGGTAGGGACATGATCCCATTGCTATAGAAATTTTGGGACTTCTGGTCAAAATACCGCGACAAGTGGTTTTGGCATTCCTCTCGTGATGTTAACCTGACACTGCCTAAAGAATTCTGAAGAGACCGAAACCATTAGGTTTCTTTCAGTGAGCTCGTGAGGTACCCAAATGTCGAGCTTTTCTGTGTACCCAGTTTTTTTCAAATGCGCCAAAACTGTTTTGTGGTCAATTCCCAGTTCTTCAGCTACGTTAACTACTGACATGCCGATCTTGCTCCACTTTTTTAAAAATGGCATCCATTTTATCTGTAATAGGGCGACCAGAGCGTCGTGCATCTTTGACATCAAAATTTCCGGATTGAAAACGCTTAAACCAAATTTGTGCTACTCTCACAGACACTGCACTAGGTCCATAAACATCGCAAATTTTTTTCGCGGCTTGCGTTGCATTTTTACCTTTTTTGTAGTAAAATTTTAAAATGTATCGAATTTCTTCATTAGATTCACTCATCTTGGCGGTACGAAAAACAAATGAAAATCACACATTTTCCTAATTTGAATTTGGAATTATGTTCTTTAAAATTTAAACTTTCAATGATACCAAAACCAGCCAGATACAAATAGTATAGCCAAAGAGATTTTATTACAAGTTTATACATACTATAATGCGAAAATACTTTTTCCCCAACCTAATATGTTACGGGAAATGTATAAAATCTAGGAAAAGGATTAATGAAAGATCAAGAATCAATTCCTAGGAAATGTATTGTGATATATTTAGGTTAAGGTTATTTGAGTTTGAGTTGCTGCCCAATTAGTTATTTTGCTGACAAATAAGAGGATTATTCTTATTGCCCATGAGTTGCTGCCCAATTAGTTATTCTACTGACCAATTTAGTAATATTTTCTGCCCATAAGTTGCTGACCAATTAGTTATTTTAGCTGATCAATTGTATTTTTTTGCTGAACAAAATTGAAATATTTTACTGACCGTTTAAATAACGCCCCTGTTTATTAACCCGAATAAAGAGATAAAAAAATCTCCGGCCCGCGCTGGCGACCAGAACTTTGAAACGTCCCAGAATATTTATTTTTCTAACTAAGTATATACATTAGCTACTTATACAAAAAATAATACAAAATCCTAAGTTTAATAAAAAACAAAAGAAGAGGAAAAGTTAACTAACAACGAAATAAGGAAAAAATAAGTTAGATACCAATATTATGAAACAACGTAACGTAAAAAAAAGTTTCAAACTTTTCTGAACTCGTACATAAAAATTATTCATATTTGTTTATGCCAAACTCACACTTATCTCTTGAGAGATAAAGATGACATTACCGACGAACACATTTAGAATATAATTTTGTCAATAAGCTGCGTCAAATGCTAAATGGAAATAAAACTGCGAGTTTTCCTTATTTCCCTCGTCTCATTTTAAATAACAGGGCATTTAGATTTAGGGAACTGTCTGCAACAGAAATTGAATCGGTTTTGGGTGTTTTATACAAATAATTATATAATACTACTTAATATCACATCATCGCGCGACGTATAAATCCCTTTATATCGGGGCAAGCTGCATTTGATGCCACACTCGTGTAGATTTATAGGTAAACTTTAGATTTTTCATTGTCACTTTCATTCCTCATATAATTCAAATGGCTAAACCGATTTCCATGAAACTTACTGTATAAGTTAAGTGTAATTGTCGGCGCTCTGGCAACACCGCGCGCGAGGAGGGGACAGCGGCCATGACGAGCAGCGCATGTTGACGTCTGTGTGTGTGTTGTTATACGAGAACAATAATGGTCGCTTGATTTTGTTCATTTCTTTCAAAAATTCATTGTAATAAACGAGTTAAAATTAAACAAAATAAGAAGTAATCATTGAAGAAGACCTGATGTCCATCTCCACCTCACCAATGTGAACATGGTCCATCGAAGCCGCATGCTTCATCGGATGAAGAAATTTTGAGGTTTACGAGTAATATCAAGAAGACGAGTAACCAGCCCAGAGGAGAAACGGTCAGGTCAAATCCTTCTTTATCCTTATCTTTCCAATTCGATTCGTTATAATATCGTGCTGTGTATTGTGAATTCTTCTTAGTGAATGTTTTTTTCTTTCGCGGTCACATTCCGACCAAGATAACCTAATAAATAATAGTGTTAACATTTATTACCGTGGAATTAGTGATCTTACACAGTAGTAAGTGTCCTTGTTGCTTAATTTCTTCCGAAAATGATTGAGGAGAGTGTTGTGGTCATGGATGAAAACGTAAAACTAATTTTGGAACTTAAAAAGCAAAGAAAGGTTTTGAAAGCGCGAGTAACATCCTTTGAAAAATATATCACAAAATATCAAAATATTCCGTTGGATAATACTCAGTTAATTGAAATAGGCTTAAGGCTTTCTCAGTTAGAGCTAGTTTTTCGCGATTTCAATATGATTCAACATAAAATTGAGTGCAATTGCGACGGTGATGAACTGGGAGCTCAAATTGTTTACAGGGAAAATTTTGAGGAACAATATTTCGCCTGGGTGTCAATAGCAAAGTCCCTTATAGACAATAACGAAAAGGAATGTTACAGTCAACAATGTAATAAACGTAGTACAAACATAAAATTACCAGACATAAAGCTACCCATCTTTAGCGGATCATATGATGACTGGCTTGAATTTAAAAATTCATATTTAACCATGATACATAAACATAGTGATTTAGATGAAATACAAAAATTCCACTACTTACGGTCGTCTCTTAGTGGCAATGCACTACAGGTCATTAGTGCATTGGAGTTTACTGCTGAAAATTATACGCATGCATGGGACTTGCTAATGCATAGATTCCAAAACGATCGACTTTTAGTACACAATCATGTAAAATCTTTATTTTCCGTGGCGCATATGAATAAGGAATCGCCTTTACTAATTAGAAAATTAGTCGACTCAATATTACGTAATTTACGTGCATTAAAATCCCTAGGGGAGCCTACGGAATCGTGGGACACCTTAATAATTTATATGGTTGTGTGCAAACTTGATCCAGTCACTGAACGCGAATGGGAAAACTATAAGGGAACTCTAATTTCTGATTCAAAAAGCGAATCTCCAAAACCTAAAGTAGTTTTATACGATTTATTAACATTTTTAAGAAACCGAGCCGATCTTATGGAAATGGTGAACGTAAATAGTAATCCAAACAATTCCCATAACTCTCAAAAGAATCAAAATCCTCACCATAATAAATTATACAATAAACAATCTCACGAAACAAGAACGCCCACGACGCAAACCTACACACATAGCTATATAGCCGCAAGCAACACTCGCAATAGTAAGGCAGGTAAACGAATTAGAATCTGTGAGATGTGTCGCGGCAATCATGCGTTATACATTTGTAGTATGTTTTTAAATTTATCTATTGAGGATCGATATAAATTAGTAAATGAGAAAAACCTTTGCCATAACTGTTTACGGGGCGGTCATTCAGTTAATGAGTGCTTTTTCGGACCTTGTCAGCAATGTAAACGTAAACATAATAGCTTGCTGCACAAGGATTTAAATAAAAATAATAAAAGTGACTCATTACCGTTCACGGAGCAGCCTCAGTCTGTTGAAAAATCGAGCGTATTTCATACGTCATTGGGTTCATATTGCTGTAACCGCCTGGTTACGTATCAGTCTGTTTTGTTATCAACTGCCTTAGTCGAACTGACCGGTGATAATAATAAGCAGCACACGGCCCGTGCGCTCCTAGATAGCGGAAGCCAACACTGTTTTGTTTCCGATGCGTTTTGTAAAAAGATTAATCAAACGAATTTTATACAGTCCACTGTTGAGGTGTCTGGTGTGGGACAGTCAGTCTCACACTCGACCAAAGCTTGTAAATTTGTTTTGCGATCAAAACTAAACGATTATTATACGAATATTTATTGTTACGTATTACCACGTATCACGTCAGTGTTACCTACCGCGAGTATTGATGTTACGTCTATACGAGTGCCAGTTGACGTTCAACTCGCGGACCCAACTTATTATTTGCCTTCAGAGGTCGATATATTACTGGGTGCTGATGTTTTCTGGGATCTTTTAAACGAAAACAAAATACGATTATCATGCGGACCTTACCTACAAGACTCGAAACTTGGATGGTTAGTCTCAGGGCCTTTATATACGAATAAATCGCAATTAAGAAATAAAATTCAATGTAATTTCCTGCAAACTGTAGATATAGACGTCCAGATTAAAAGGTTTTGGGAATTAGAAGACCTTTCGCAACAAAAAGGTCTTGCTTATGAGGAAAAAATATGTGAAAAATTATTTGAAGAAACAACTAAACGCGAATTGGATGGTAGGTTATCAGTGCGCATACCACTAAAAGAAACAGCTGAGTCTTTAGGTGATTCATATAAAACTGCATATAAACGATTTATTTCATTAGAAAAAAGATTAGACCGTACGCCTAATTATAAACGGATGTACTCGGATTTTATGCGAGAATATCGTGAGTTAGGCCATATGACTAAAGTAAATGAGTATAGTACTCCACATTATTTTTTGCCTCATCACGGGGTATTCCGTGAAGATAGTTTAACCACTAAATTGCGAGTGGTTTTCGATGCCAGTTGTGTTACCACTACGAACAAATCTTTGAACGACATTCAATGGATCGGGCCTAAATTACAAAATGAAATATTTTCCATATTATTGCGTTTTAGACAACACAAATCAGTGGCATGTGCTGATGTCGAAAAGGCTTATAGGCAGACTCTTGTGCAGTCTGACCAACGGGACTTGCAGCTCATACTCTGGCGTGAAGCATCTTCAGATCCAATAGGTGTCTATCGCTTGAACACCATCACTTATGGTACTGCTTCTGCGCCATACTTATGTATGAGATGCTTTCATAAGGTTGCACAGGACTGCGGTGACAAGGTCGTATCGCGTGTCATTGAAAGGGATTTTTTCGTAGATGACCTCATAACCTCGCATGACGATCCTCAGGTTTTATTCGATATTTGCGAGAGGACGTCGCGTACTTTAAAGGAATACGGTTATCCCTTGCGGAAGTGGACGTTTAACAGTGATATCACCGCTGTGACGTCATTAAAAAACTTAGCCATAGGTGAATATACGCAAACGAAGACTCTTGGGTTAGGTTGGCATAACGTAAATGATGAATTCTTTTTTACGACTAAAATTACTGCAATTGATACGCCTGAGTTGACTAAACGGAAAATGTTATCAATAATCTCACAAGTTTACGATCCATTAGGCCTCTTAGCTCCGGTAATTATTATCGCAAAGTCTCTGTTACAGAACCTGTGGTTATGCAAGCTTGACTGGGATGATCTCGTTCCCAGTGACGTTGCAGCAAAGTTTTTTAAGTTCGTTGATTCGATTACGCAACACTTGCATACTATAAAAATACCTAGATTTGTAAGAAAAATTAACGCGACTTGCACACAATTGCATATCTTCTCGGACGCTTCGCAAGGGGCTTACGGAGCGTGTGCATATGTGCGAATTATCTGTAACAGTTTAGTTCAAACTCGATTGCTCTGTGCTAAAAGTAAGGTTGCACCCCTAAAAACGATTAGTATCCCAAAATTAGAGCTCTGTGGGGCCTTAGTCGGAGCGCGATTATACAAAAAAATTATTGACTCACTTAGCATTATCTTTGACTCAATTTACTTCTGGACGGACTCAACAATTGTAATCGGTTGGTTACATATGTCTCAGCATCTACTTAAAACGTTCGTACAGAATCGCGTCACTGAAATAAATGAGTTGACAGGTGAAGCGTCGTGGCTCCATGTAGCCAGTCACGATAACCCAGCCGACTTAGTATCACGGGGGCTACACGTCGATATGTTAAAGGACTGTGAATTATGGTGGCACGGTCCAAATTATTTACATAATCCCAGCTGGGTACATAAGTATAATCAGTCCATTCCGTTACGTACGGACTTACCTGAATTAAAACTTAACACTATTAGTATTCTTTGTAATGTTACAGAAAATATAATTAACTTTGATAATTTTTCAAATTATAATAAACTTCAACGATGTGGAGCGTATCTCCTTAGATTTGTTTACAACATGAAAAATGTGCGAGCGCGCCGTACCGGTTCCTTATCAGTAGACGAGCTACGCGAGTCACAAATGATGCTATCTCGCTTCGCACAAATACAATCGTTCCCATCATTATATAATCATTTAACAAATAAAATGTCAGTTAAAAATTGTAAAGAAGCATCTAAAGTGTTAGGACTAAACGTATTTTTAGACAATTTTAATGTAATTCGTGTAGGAGGTAGAATAAATCAATCAAATAATTTTAATTACAATAAACGACACCCTATATTGTTGTGTAGTAAAAGTCGATTCACGATGCTTTTATTCCAGTACCAACACCTTAAACTACTTCATGCGGGGCCCCAGCTCCTGCTGTTTACTATACGAGAAAGCTGGTGGCCACTTGCTGGAAGGAATCTTGCTAGGAAGGTGGTCTACCAATGTGTTATGTGCACACGTATGAGAGGTCAGACTTTCCGGCCTATTATGGGAGACTTACCTACTGAACGTTTAGAAGCAGGTTTTCCATTTATTCGAACAGGCGTAGACTACGCGGGGCCAGTCTTCATATTGAACCGCAAAGGCCGGGGGGCTAGATTGATTAAAAGCTACATATGTTTATTTATTTGTTTCTCAACGCGCTGTATACATTTAGAGCTTGTAGGCAGTTTAAGTACAGATGATTATCTACTTGCGTTAAAGCGTTTCATTTCAAGGCGTGGAAAACCAGCTGAAATATTTAGCGACAACGGAAGAAATTTTGTGGGGGCAGAAAAAGAATTTCCTCTTCTGTCAGAAAATAATTTTAATAAAATAGTCGATTTTGCTTCAAACGATGGAATAAAATTTAAATTCATACCACCTTACGCTCCTCATTTCGGCGGTCTTTGGGAGGCAGGGGTAAAATCGTGTAAATTTCACCTTAAACGCATACTAAGTAACGCTAAATTAACTTACGAGGAGTTCAGCACGGTATTATTTCAGATCGAAGCTGTCCTGAATTCCCGTCCTATATCCCCTCTTTCCACAGATCCCTCGGATTATCTTCCTTTAACCCCAGCTCACTTCCTCATTGGCCGACCGTTGATTGCACCAGCCGTCGAGGACATCACTGGTAGGCAAATTAACCGCCTACCACGGTACGATCGGATAGAACAACTAAGGCAACACTTCTGGAAGCGCTGGTCCAGGGAATACATTACACAACTTCAAGTTCGGACCAAGTGGAAGACAAACATAAGCGACATACAACTCGACACCCTAGTAGTAATAAAAGACGATCAGCAACCACCTCTTAAATGGAGACTAGGGAGAATTATAAGGATCTTTCCAGGAAAGGATGGAGTGTCACGGGTGGCCGAGATCCGCACTGCTACCGGAGTGGTACAGCGGGCGTTCTCAAAATTATGTCCGTTGCCAACTCTTCCTACGAACGAAGGCGATTAACACCAAGAATGAAGTCTTTTGGAAGCTAAGCTGATGCTTCCAAGGCCGGCGGTATGTCGGCGCTCTGGCAACACCGCGCGCGAGGAGGGGACAGCGGCCATGACGAGCAGCGCATGTTGACGTCTGTGTGTGTGTTGTTATACGAGAACAATAATGGTCGCTTGATTTTGTTCATTTCTTTCAAAAATTCATTGTAATAAACGAGTTAAAATTAAACAAAATAAGAAGTAATCATTGAAGAAGACCTGATGTCCATCTCCACCTCACCAATGTGAACAGTAATGTATAAGTTATGATTAAATAAGGGTATATTTGTAAATATTGGTTTTTTTATTCTTGTTTTCACTCCTCATAATTTACAAATAACTTTTCCAGTTTTTAGGAAACATAGCTAAGACTAACCCATCTTTCAAACAAAAAAAACAGAATCAAAATCGGTTCATCCGTTTGGGAGCTAAGATGCCAAAGACAGACTGACACACACACACACACACACACACACACATACACACACACACACACACACACACACACACACACACACACACACACACACACACACACACACACACACACACACACACACACACTTCAAACTTATAACATCCCTCTTTTTGCGTCGGGTTTAAAAGAAACTTTCGCAACGAGTTTAAATTTAATAGACAAGTGACTCAAGAGGAATGTTACATTATTATTAGGAACCAGACTCTTTCGTCCCGTATCTCCTCACACCTGATTCATATATGCCTTAAGTCAATCTATTTTCATCCATCCTTTCCACGTGTCCAAACCATCTTAGCATTCCTTTCTCTAATCTTGTCACTACGTCCTCTTTCAAGCCACACTTCCTGCTTATCACATCATTATATATCCTGTCACTTAATTTTACTCCAGCCATGCTTCTCAAAGCTCTCATTTCTACCGCATTCTACTTTCGTGTCTCTTACCCAACTCTCTCTACCCCACATTCACTCCCGTACATCAGTGTTGGGACTAGCACACCGTTGTGCACAGCTTCTGCTAGTCGTGCCTTTTCAGAGTGCCTTGCTGGTAGGTCAGGTCCTTAAGAGAGTGTTACTTAAATTGAAAACCCTTTTTAGAACCTTTTTATTAACGATTAATTTGGGTTTCTAGAAAAACTGACTACTCGAAATTCAAATAAAACTATGCAGCTTTACTATTCATGGAACACACACGAATTATTATGTATATTTATTTAAATATTCCTATCAAAATATGCTACCAGTATCCCTCAGGGGCTTAAATGAATAATATGCCAAGTATAGAAGTAACTAGGGCAAGTTGGTATGAGCCCGTAGTTAGTGGTGTCATTGTAAAAAAAAATCCTTTTTTGGTTGCGTTAAGAATGTTACATTCTTACACTACACTACGGTACAGTACTGAAATGAAAATTTGAAGACGAGCATAGATACTTAGTACTACGAGGAAGCGCGTAGTGGTTATTATTTTGGATGGGTGACCAAAACTTCGGAAGTCACGTTAAGCCGTTGGTCCCGGACGCTATTCAACCGTTTCTAGCTACCAGCCCGCATTGGATCAGCGTGGTGGTGTTATGGCCCATACTCCTGATGTTGTTCTGCATGAGACCAATGTCCAGCATTAGGGCGTAGCCTGAGGACGACTATGACTTGAATTATCAGTTATGTAACGCATTAGCAAAGTAAATTGTGCTTCTTGTTAGAGTCGCAGCTTGATACCATATCACATGTATTTTAAGCGAGGCTTTATGAGTGCAATTAGGTTTTAGCGCTTTATTTGCGTTTCTTTCTTTCCTTGCTGTATTGTTATTACTAAAGCTATAATTACTTAACTCACATGCAAGATATTTAAGGATTCACTCTATAAATCAAATTGATTAGAAACACGATTACTCGATCGTAGTTGGCTCGATAGAAAAACATATCAAAGAAAGAAAGTATAGCGTAAGTTAGTGCTTCACGGAGAGTAATCAGCTTTTGAATAATAACAACACTACATGTTTTCTAGTACATTGCCTATATTGTCAAAATGTGTATTTATTTTAATAATACGAATGAAATATGGTGCGCGTGCCGTTTATCCAAGTTAGCCCAATCGATAATTTATCAGTTATCGCCTCATTTTATAAAACGATAGTTATCGGAAAAACTCGACAAGAATACCGATAAACGATATAAGTTAAAATCAGCTTTACGCTAACCTAATCAACAGAATTATCGCCAAATAAACATAGACGACATCTGTCGTTGAGTGGTCTGTACGGCGGCCGATCTCAAGGTGTCGCCATCTGGAGAGGTTTTGGGTTCGATCCCCAGTGAGGGCAAATATTTGTGTTGTGAATATAAGTAAGTTTCCTTACACAAGTAAGTTCCGTTACATTTGTTCTCCAGTCTTGGGTATTGTATTGTATGTATAGTGTTTATTCTGAATACTAATATTATCACAAGCAGTATTATCATATATATTATTATAATAGGTGTGAATGTCAGAAGATACAACAAGTAGTCCAACTTGGTAGGTCCAATATCCAGAAAGATGTCCATCAACGAATCCAACTCTGCTGGGCAGGGTTCGGGGAGTGTAGACGTGTTGCCAGTTGACACACGGAACTGAGACTTAACCGCTTATAATCAAATAGGCCTCACAAGGAGGCCCAAGATCACTCAAATGGCTAAGCTTGTGACGGGGTGAAGCTAGGGATAAATGAAAGGCGCTGGGTCGTCATTTATGTATTGTATATTAAGGAATTAAAGGCACAACTGAAACAATTATATAAAAAAGGTAAATTTCACTGAACATAAAAACAATTTCACACTTAACACTAAAATATATTATAAAAGGTAGGGCTACTTACAATAGTGCCTTAAAGAGACTTATACGTACTTACTTAGACTTTGTTATTTATCAGGAAATGGCCATAGAAGAGCGCAATGACAGCAACGAGTCGCTAATATAGCAATGGCGCCTCGTTACAAGCTTAGAGCTTGTGTCGGAAAGGAGGACATCCGATGGAGAACTAACGTCACCGACACAGCCCTTAGCATGAACTGTAAGTGACAGTGTGTAGGGCACATTAAAGAACGAAAGAATTGATGTTTATTTGGCAAGATACAGGGTTTTTTTAATACATCAAGCAATGCAACAACTTCGCTGAATACTGGTGCTGACCGTTAGCAATTCGGCGCTCAGCATCTCATCTCATCTGTAATCGGAGGCCGCCGATTGGCTCTTCAGTGTTGCTCATTTGTGCTGCGTCAGCACGCATGCGCAGCTATTGGGAGCAATCACCTCCACGTAACGGTCACGCACGCCCTCTCAACATTAAAGATAAATGCCGCTACATAAATCTTCTTTATATTCCATGGTAACAGTAGTTCACGGTATGAACCAAATACGAAAAGCGGTGAAAACCAATGTGAAACGACTCGAATTTTCGCTCAAGATGACAATACGGCTTGCGATTAAATCCGGTGGACTACCAGATGGACAGAATCAAATTTATCAAACGTGTATAAAATTGGAATATAACAATATTTGTTTTACATTTATTTGGTAAAGCAAAATATTCCGATTATTTGTTTATTATCAACATGTGGAATGTTTCATGAATTGAAGTGAGCTTGTTTCCATATTTATATGTAAATTTAATGTTTTATTCACAACCGAAGCTGCGGTCAGCGGCCTCAATCGCAGAAATTACAATTAAGCCCGCTGCCCATGTACACCGTACCCGACCAAAGTCAGTAATGTGAGAGCATGACCACTAGCCAATCAAAATTTAATATCATTTATTCAATTTAGATGTGGCTTAGCACATGCTTATGAACGTCTAAAAATTTTCGTGTAAGCGATAAACTGCACTAGACCGTTCCGACTCCGACCGACATATTGTCTTGTCCTCAGCCTATACAGGGTGAATTTTTCAAGAGGGCCTACAGAGCCATATTCTAAAATATAAGGAATATCGAAAAATGCTTAAAGGATGAAAACAAAAACAGCATCGATGGATTATCTACCCAGGAATCAACCCCAATGATTTGAAAAAAAAAACGCAACCCGTATTATTACACCAATCGATAGTGTTGTTAATAAGGATCAATTTCGGAAAAGTAATGAAATACGGGAAACTCAAGAAAAAGTAATGAAAAAAGGAAAGAAAAGGATTTTTTTACAAAATGATTTTTTTCTTTAAACCTTTTTACTAAACCTCCTTGACGACCTCCGTGGTCGAGTGGTCTGAACGCCAGTCTCAAGGCATCGCCATCGCGAGAGGTTCTGGCTTCGATCCCCGGTGGGCGCAGATGTTTGTGTAATGAATACATGCATTTGTTCACCAGTCTTGGATGTTTATATAGGTAAGTATTGTATATTTTCTGAATATTTATATATGCATACCTATATCTATTAAATATATTTATCCGTCATCTTCTTCTTCTTCCGTATCCACGGTAGAATTCGAGATCACAAAGTTTTGGTCACCCATCCACGGCCTGACCATGGCGACGGAAGCTTAGTTTTCTAATAATAATAATAATACTCTTTATTGCAATTGAAAAAATATTTCTATAATTAATATTTCTATCGAAAGCCAAAGCGTACTAACCTCTACGCCACCGAGCTCCACATATTTTGTCCACAGCACCGTTATGGTCTGTCCTGGTCTAGTGGATGGAGACCTTTATAGTTTCAGATAACAATTTAACATGCGATAAAGAACACTCATAAAAACGATAACTTTAAAAAAACAAGATATTTAGGAAATCTTCGAAAAATAATCAGAGTTATTTACATAGTTTACATACCTAGTAGGCGCCACGAAAATATTAAGCTTGTCTGTAAATAGTGTGTATTGATTAAATAAGACATTGACTCCGGTACGTTATAACTCCAATATATTACCTTTTAAGACTTTATTAAGGCAGCGGTAGCCGAGTTGGGACGGACGGGGCGCTCTCGTTCGAGGCCGCGGGTTCGATCCCACCGCCTGGGTTTGAATAATTAAAACGTATGTACAGTTCATTGTGAATATCGCTTGTCCCACATTGTGCCCGGTGCAGGGCAAGAGGCTCGCCACCTCTTGCCATGCATGGACATGGGTACTTAACATATCCGGCGAAATTTGGGTTCTTACACCACAGCCTACCCCTTCGGAGAAAAAGGCGTAATGATAATATGTATGTTTGGTTTCCTTTTTATGTATGACGAGTCTCGTGTGATAGATTATCTAGCACGTGACTTCCTTAATTGGGTCTTACTCATTCTGAGAATGGGCTTCATATAAACCCCAAAATGTATGACTGTTACAACTGATGTCAAATACTCCATAAAGATGAATAACTCCGATTTGTTTACCTTTATTCCGGTATTAAAATGACACAGAAAATGATGTAGGTTACCAGAGACTTGCACGGTAATTTCACCGCTTCTGATGGATACAATCTGTCACACTATGACCTTGCCTTCAGAATCTGACGCCAGGTGCGTATATGGTGTATTTTAGTACTATGTCGTTTTACCGTGACTAGCGTCTAAAGACGCAGCAGCAAATCTATATACATATAATACAATTGTAGAGATCGAATGTCTGTACATAGAAAAAAAATGCTTAAAATCAAGTCAGGAGGATGTATAAAGAGGGAAAATTTGTCTGTTCGTATGTTTGTCTGTTTGTACGGGCTAATCTCCGAAATGGCTGGACCGATTTCAATAAAATTTTGCACGGTGATACCTTATACCCCTGCAGGCCTAGCACGGCACGGGGACAAACATCTCTCTCCACCGCTTATGTCAACTTGACAGGAGACAAAAGCGTTTCTCCACTATAGCTAGCACGGCCCCAGTGGAGATAATTTATGTCTCTCGCTGTGACGTAGACAGGGGACTATTTCTCCACTTGCTTAGCACGGCGGCCGTAAAGTGGAGAAACTATGTCTCTTTTTGACAGATTATAGGGAGATATTAGTCTTCGAACTATTGAGGTGGGGACAAGAGTCTTAACCTAAAAACAATTAATTATACCATCGTAGTTTTCTCTAAATAATAGTTAAAATGTCTCGAGGATACTTTAATATGGTTGTGTTAAGTGAACTAGAAACACAGCAAAAAGAATTCAGCTGCGTATGCTGACAGATTGCTGAGAATTGAGATGCTGTTATTACAATGTAAGTGCAAGTGTTTTCATGAAGTCTTTTTGTATTTCGCTCGACCCGCAATAGAATATGCACCTAGTTTATATATGATAGTACATAGGTATTACCTAACACAAATATTTTTTCTTTCAGTTTATTACCGCAATGGATAATATTTCTAGTGACTGAAGGCGAGAGCCACAGAGCCCACAGAGTGGCACATGAGTTCCGTACAATACTGCACTCATGTTATATTCTCACCACCTCATCCCCGGGAATACAATATCGAAATCGCAAGGGTTTCGCATCAATAAACACCCAATTGGTAAGTATCTAAAGCCCACTTGCAGCAAATTTAAATGGATATTTAAAACTACATTTAGAAAAATTTTAACATTTTGGTCGTAGTAAAAATGTCCAAAAAGGCACTATATCAAGTATTAAATCTCTGTTTGAATTTCCTGCTAGTGGGCTTATATAGTGGGTTTATATATGTAGATATTATGTTATAAATTGCTTCAAGTATTCTATATATTTTGACATAAATCTTAATGTTTTAGGTTGTGGATGTGAATTGCAAGATTTTGAGTATTAATGCCAGATATCCAGGCAGAGTCTACAACCAATTCATTTTTAACAATTCTGCAGTGGAGGCAGAACTTAACAGGCTACATAATGCAAGAATTGGGAATTACTATCTCCTAGATAATGGTGTTGAATGACAACAATATACAATGAAAAATAAATATACAAATGAGATAATCTAAAATTTTTATTTGATAATACCTATAAAAGTAATAATAATAATAAGTCTCTTTATTTCCAAATCATAAAAATTACATTTAAATTTGATAATTTCCTTTGTTTGAGGCCATGTTTGCCATCCGTACAAAAGTGTGGGCAGAGCGACCGACTCCATAGCCTTCTTTTTTAATGTGACTGGAAGTTTCGCCTACAATATGTCTTTTAGGGACCAGTTTTTTCCCCATGCTAATTGGATTCTTTGTTAAACATATAAAAGTAAAGTTTCTTTTAATTATCCTATTTCGTTCCTTTAAAATAGAATTTTGCTCTCTGAGCAAATTATTTTTCTCTTCCATGAGTTCAACAACCCTCTGAAACAAAAAAACAAATTATTGCATACAATTACATTTTTAAACTAATTACAAAGTGTGAGAGTTAAAAGACTATACATAGTTATGAACCCCAATGATAGAAAAGCATGATTATGTATATGTATGTATGGCACATAGGGCTTCACTTTAGTCTTGGATTAGAGGAGGATAGACTCTGCATTAAACACTCCAAATTTGACTACGCAGATATAGTCTCTCTAGGTAATAAGTTTTAGTTGATAAATTCACATGCTCTGTCGACATATAGTCGACTAACACCTTGATTTGAGCGGCTGAGCTCCTCACCCTTAAAATTCTTTATCTTTTGTAACTAACGATGTTTATAGGGAATTCAAAATTTTATTTACAATTGCAGTATACTTACAATTTTTTGTTAGGGATTTCACTCATTTTCTTTCTTCCAAAAAACCTTTTGAATCCTATTCAACATCTTCAATGAGTATAGTTTACTGGCAGAACTATTGATAAGTTTGTCAAGTTCATCTAATTTCTTTTGTACATTATTTTTATTATTAAGTAGTTTGGAAATATGTACGATTGATGCACAGATTAAAAAGTGACAGACTGCGTCATTGTCATTGTAACGTAGTACTAATAATTTAAAAAGTCACTATAGCGCTTAATTTTACGCACGTTGTTAGGTTTCATCAATTTAGTCGTATAATACATTTTGAAAACCGGTAATATACGGAAACCATAGTTTTAGGATCGGTCAAAGGTTTTTTTGTGTATTGGTAGCATTGAGTGGAGAAACGTTGTCTCCGAAGACAAACTTGTCTCTCCCCGACGCCGTGCTAGCTAAAGGGAAAGAGAAGGTGGGATGGACAAAATTTTCTCCACTCCCCGGAGACATTTTGTCTTCGTGCCGTGCTAGGCCTGCTGGTCAACATCTTAGATACTTTTTATTACGGAAAATTAAAGGGTTTCCATTGGCTAGTTAAAAAACTAGTAACCGCGGACGAAGTTGCGGGCAACAGTTAGTATTTAATATCATTAAATGTACATTATTAACTTTATGAAATTTACGAATGACTACGACATCTTCTCAGAATGTCTGTCTCGCGTAAGTTTAAAATATAAAACACAATGAAAATATGTTCTACGCCCGACACATGCTGAGTGCGACTCCTATTCAGGGCCCTAACCTGTATTGTTTAATATGTCATTATGTATTGTCTTTGTCTATGTTTGACTATTTTCTATGTAATTTCTTACTATGTGTGTACTGAATAAAATTTTATTCTTTTCTATTCTATAACATTCGATACATGAAATTCACTGAATTTCCGGGTCAGTATTGAACCTAAGAAATAGGAAAATAGAGCATTTTTACGCTACATAGGGACGAATGTACACTTGGCACGTAGTGTAATGCCTAAATTCATAGTAAGTAACTGCTTACTGCCCTGCGGGTGTCGAATGCCATATGATTTATGAGATATAAAAGAAATTCTGATTTGATCGATCGCAATCATCGTTGAAGTCTCCGGTTGAGATTCCTGTTTGGACTGAATGAAAATGATATTATAACGCATAAGATTTGTGAGATAAGTGTATTTTATAATTAATTTATAATACATTTATTTTGTGAGATTCACTATCAACATAGTAAAAACAAAGTCTGTCGGTCCCTATGGAGATTTTTTAAACTAAGCAACGGCTTTTGATGCGATTTTTTAATAGATAGTAATTTAAGAGGAAGGTATAGTATCAACATTGCACCCGTGTGAAATTGGGGCGGGTCGCTAGTCCGATATAAAACTCCACGCGTAAAAATGGTGAACCAATTACATAAAATAAAACATGTTTTTATCTACAACCATTTTATTAGGTTCCCTATCTGTTTGCATAAAATTTTCAAGCATAATATGAATTGGTGTAATGGAATCTACACTAAATGTACACTTACGCATAACAGATTACGCATGATTACAAATGGCCTACACCATCTTAAGGCATAATTGACCATTCACATAAAATGTTAGAAATAATTATGAATAAAAAATCTATTCGAGGGCGCAGTTCTACTTAACACTGCTGCTCGCTTCGCTATATTATGGATAATTTCATTAGTCAAAATTATAATTATGCGAAATACATATTGTGCCAAAAGAAAATTATGCTTATGTCATATTATGCCAAACAACATTATGCCAAATTCATATGCCAAGGAATATTATGAGTAAAAATATTATACCAAAAAAGGATCCCATTTTAATAATGTTAAGGTAGGAAAAGAATATTGTATAATGATTTCTGCATTAAAATAAGACCCCATAGTCAAGAACGTGCCATTTTGTATATCCGTGGAATTATATTTAAATCTACTATAAGATGAGGAAGAGTTTCATAATTTATTTATCGTGTTTTATATTATAGTTTTATATTGAATCACTGGGTAGAGAGTGTATAAGCTTTATTAAACAAATCAACACGATCCTTATCATCATCACCTGCCCATATTTATAAGACCCATTACTGAGATGCCACAGAATAAACATAATAATATAAGGAGTTGGGGCCATAAAGTCATCACGCTTGACTCATGGGAAATGAAAGAAAGAAAGAAAAACATTTATTCCGACATACACAAGAGATTTTGTACGGATATAAAAGAATATATACATAGCTATATTATACACAAACAAAGAAAAGTACAGGAATACGTATTATCTATCTATTTGAAACTGTTCATGACTGTGCCAAAACAGGTAGCCAAGCATGATGTCAGGTTTTTGAGTCCTGCGGCTGGTTTTCGTAAATGGTGGGTATAACAGTGCAATATTAATAGAATCGGAGACTAATAGAGGTACTTGACGTGCCTTTTGAAGCAAGTTGTTGGAACTTAAGACCAAAGCTAAGTCACATATCCAGCCCTCTTAGTATGAACACCGTAATTTGATATTCAACGGGTTTCCCAACACGTTGAACTAACAAAGTACTATGTAATTTCACAATTGGGCGTGATATAAACGTGATAAATATCATATCGCACTTCTCATGCAAATTAAGCACAGGGGATCCTAGTTCAGGTATTATGTAAAGTTTAGTTTCTAGTGTTTTTAGTCTTTAAGAAATATTTTGTGAATCATGCTTAATAACAAAGATTTATCTTACAATCGTGAAGATTGATTTATTTTCAATATAAAATAATAAAAATTAGCAAAAATATTTATTTTATCGACATATCTTGGAACTTTACAAAGACTAGATAAAATGCCTAAAATTAAGAGGAAAGGTACTTAGTACTTTCATTGAATAAAATTACTCGAATATCTATTCTGGATCAAGAATGGCGAAACAGATTTTTTTCTACGTGTGCTCTTAAATAATTCATTAAAGAACCCTTATTATGCGAAATAATATATTCAAAAGTTAATGCAGACCTTTTGGTCCTTCGAGCCGGATTTAATTAAATATAGACCATTTTTTTGGTTGATGAGGAGGAATCCATTTACGGACCGCACATTCCGCTGGCTGGGTGGTAAGTGCGCGTGAATCTCACCAGTGATGCTGCACCACTGAAACACCTCGATATACAGATGTCAATTTGAATTCTGTCGAGGCAATTCTCCGAGTCGTTCCCAGGGCGTCCAATTAGAAATCTATTTAGTAATTTTACATCTGCCTAGCCTAAAATTGGTCACAAGTGTCGTCTTTAATGTCGTTAAATGAATTAATATTTATTCACCGATCCAATTACTACGATAGCGCTTAAGTCGAATTGTGTAAATTGGGTCTGCGATTTATTAAAGTCAATACGACAGGCCAAAGCGTTCTCAGGTCTAACCTACTTTATTAGGCTAATTGAAGTTGTTTTAGTTCTAGACTTAAATTTTATTAAGACTAGGGAATAATTTTACATCACTTGAAAAATTTCTAATTCAAAATTCAATTCCAAGTTTATGATTAGTAGTGTAGTCCTCCTAGACAGATACGAAAACTAAAGATGTGAATTATTGAATGAAGAATGATTTAACAACGAAAGTGGATGATGAGCGGAATAGTATGAGAATGTTAGGTTGATCTTAAGTTTTAACTTAACCGATTACAAACCCACCATGAATTTTACGTGAACGAAGTCATGCATAAAAGTTACATTAATACTCCGAAGGGGTAGAAGGAGGAGCTTTTCACACAAACCCTTTGTCAGTTTCGTTGAAAGATAAAGTAGGTAGGTCAAAGAAAAAAAGAAAAGAAAAACGGTAAAAGATAGAGGTTAACGGTAGACGGTAAACGGTAAACGGTAGAGATGATTAAAGACATATTTATTATAATATTTGGAAAAATAATAATAATAAAATAAATAATAATATTTGGATTTGGAAAGACTCGTTGCGCCGACCCCAAATGAAATTGGGAAAAGGGCAGGATAATGATGATTTGGAAAAGATTGCGTATCGTGTTTTTGCATTTTTGTATGTTTACCATTGTTTTCCCATATTTCAGTCCTAATTGTAAACACATTAGACGATATAAAACGCATTAGACCGTTGGATCTCCTATTGTTCTTGTTGAATAAAAACTATGGTTATTAGTAAAACATTAGGCCCAAAGTTTATACCTACGTGTGTTTGGTCTATTTTAGTTAAGTGTCGTATAGTTCCAACAAAAATAGAACATTTTCATTTACCATGTTATAACATTTAGAACTAGGTATAAAACTTATTGAGATGAAGAGAAATTTTCTAGCAAAACTTCTGCTTATTTCTACTGGTTTCCCTAATGACGAGCTAGAATTTACATGAAAATATTCCCCCGTTCCCAGAAACCCCGCATTCCGTTATCGGGCATTATAGAAAATCCATAACCACTCTGTAGTTAAATAAAGTCCAACGGCCAGGACCGATGTTAATATGGTACTAAATAGAAACTAAGCAGTCCGGTTTGTGCCACTGTAACATTAATCGTGAAGCTGTGTACCCATATTTTAAGTTATCATTGTTTCGAACCCTTATCACGTTCCCCATAGAAATTGACATTCTTAAGGCAACTAAAATAGTTAATTTTTTTTCAAAGATAACTTACAATTAATTTTGCCACTGGCCCATAAGAAACGTTTGAATGGTAAGGCATGTGAACAGAAATATCCCAAAAGGCATAATTCTCTATTTATTTTGGATGTTAAACCTATAACCATGGCTATAACACAGGTATATTAATGCCCATACCCCCAATGGGATAGGAAGGGTTGTACTATTACTACAATTTCACCTAATACGAGTAGACGATGCCGTGGCCTTTGCGCCTTTAGCTCCAATGTCACCCGTGTATTTGAACATTAAGCAGGGTAAACGATTATTTATCGACTTCAGAAACTGGTTCATACAAACGTCTGTATAACGTGGGTAGAATTAAACCTTTCTTTACTCGATTTGAAATATTGGTCCTTCGAGCCGGATTTTTCACTAATGTGGTTATAATATTTGTACCAGATAATAATCAGCATCAAAATAAAATTAAATCTCAAATAAAATTAATATGTTGTTTATGATTCGAAAACAGGTGTATTTGTTGCAAATAAATAACTATGAAAAATAAATGGTTGCCACTTAATGCAATGTAATAATGTCTAATCTAGTCTATTTAATGAGTAAAGTGATAGCAGCGAGCAAGTCACACTTTGTCAACAAGCTAAGTCTAACTATAACTCGCTTGCGGATGTTACCGACGGATGTACGCAACAGTTACTTTTAGCGGATTTAAACATAAAATTCTATATTCTATCTACAGATAGAAAAAGGCCAATCTAAGATTCCCGAAATGGGTCGAAAAATTGCTTCCCGAAAAGGGTCGAAAAATCTGTTGACTCCCACATACGCCTAACGCTCGCTCAGCGACATATATAAACTGAACTAGAATTTTAAAAAACCCCAGACAAAAGTAAAAAGTATAAAAAAAAAATTGTCTCGTCTGGGGTCCGCTAAGTTCCTTCGTGTGACATTTATTTATTTAACAATTTATTGTACACAAAATACAGAACAGGACAACATTAAAAGACAAAAGTACAAAAGGTAGGGCTTATTTCTAATAGAAATGTCTAACAACTCACCTGTTATAGGAGAAATGCTGACAAAAAGCTGAGTCGCGTGTACAAAATAAATATATACCTAAATACAAATAAACATTGTTAGGTATAGAGATTTTTTATGCATTTGATACACTCAGGTATATTTGTAAGCATTAGATTTTTCATTGTCACTTTCATTCCTCATATTTTTTAAATGGCTGAACCGATTGCCATGAAACTTGCTGTATCGTTATGAATATATTATGAACTTTCAGCCGGTTTTTATGAAACATAGCTAACGACATATTCGAATAACAATTTTTCAAACAACAAAAAACATAATCGAAATCGGTTGATCCGTTTGGGAGCTACGATGCCACAGACAGATTGACAGACACACACTTAAAACTTGTAACAACCCTCTTTTTGCGTCGGGGGTTAAACAAAATGGCCCAACTCACAATTACTTGCATATCAACCGCTGCATCTTAGATTAGTTGCTCAGCCACCACTGACTCTTAAATTGTTATATGTGCGTTGAACCATCGTTTTTTTTTAATTTTCGTTATTAAAAATAACTGTATCTCTATCTTAATTTATAAATAACGTAAATCCGGCGTCTCACTATAAAGTTGATGTAACAAAACCAATAAGTATTTACTGTATAGAAATGTACGAAAATAGCAGGAAAAATTCTATTCGAAATCCGTGTATAACAGAAAAAAATTACATGAAATAGATAAATATTTATAAAAATTTCGCGGTAATCCGCAAAGTATTACTTGGCGTTGCAGAGATTTCTCAGAAAATTGATGGTTTTGCGTACAATCGCACGGTAGAAGCACGCTCCTTGAAAATTGAGTCTTAACGCCGCAAACATAGAACTGAAAATGTTTTATCTTTAATGCTTATTGAAAAAGGATGGTTTTATGCGGATATTATAAAAACAAAGCGGTATGCTTTAGCTATAAATTCTTACAGTTCTTATACAGAGCAATACTTTATTCTGAGGAAAATAAACAGTATTTGTATTAGTACCGTATTGAAACTGCAGATAAAAGGGTTTGTATTGGAGCTAGCGGTCCTATCTCAGTTTGCTATTCCATAATTCATTCCAATGATAGCGGAAACCAGACATACATATTAATTAGGAAACTCCAGCTAGACTTAATGAGAATAGACAGAGCACATGCGAAATAAAAAGGAGAATACAGAGGAAACAAGAATGAAATATGCTTCAACGCTTGACATTAACTAAGTACCAAAATAAACAATAATGTTACAGGTAATGTTTACAACAATTCAAGTCTTCTTTGGATGGGTGACCAAAACTTGTGATCTCGAGCTCCTACCGTTCGTCCTATCGCTATTGCAACAGTTTCTACCCACCAACTTGCATTGGGCCAGAGTGGTTGTATAACGGCCCATACTTCTGATGACGAAGCCCTTCATAAGCGCGTATTAAGTAAGACTAAAAATCTGATTATACATCTTTGATTTTTGAACTAGATCTGAAAAATGCAACTAATGATAAATGAATAAACTGCTACGTGTTACTATAGTCTCAAGGCGAATGAAATAAAATACTTTTTAACGATATTGTTTAAGTGGCAATTTTCACCATCAGACTTAACAGGCAAGCCCTCTGTAAAAATACACAGATTTTTTTTTTTCATTTATTTATTGGAAATTACAAAAATGGAGAACATTACTTGAGAACAGCCCATATCACTCAAACAATATATCATCGAGAATCTGTACAAAGGTATCTGCCCACTACATTGTCATACCACGAAGACAACGCGTGCTAGGAATATCTCAGGCACGAGACATGTTTTGTATAGAAGTATAATGGATCTGAAGGTGAACGAGGGCGATGGATGAAAGAGATGAGAATGTTGAGATGGATGTGTGCAGTCACTAGAATGGACAGGATTAGAAACGAGTATGTCGAAGAGCTCGGTGGCGTAGTGGTTAAAACGCTTTGGCTTTCGATAGAAAACAAAGCTACTTTCGCCATGGTCAAGCCACGGTGACCAAGAGTTTGTGATCTCGATCTCCTCCGTGCTTCGGAAGGCACGTTAAGCCGTTGGTCCCGGTCGCTATTGCGACTGTTTTTAGCCACCAACCCACATTAGGCCATCGTGGTGGTGTTATGGCCCATACTCCTCACGTGTTTCTTCATGAGGAAAGCCCGTGCCCAGCAGTGGGACGTATATAGGCTGAGGACGGGTGTCTATCAGAATACAGATTTTTTTTTTTGATATCGATTTTTATTTTAGCGAAAACTATTCCACGATTTTTTATATCATTTTATTTTCAATTCATCGAATAGTTATTCATCGCTGTTTTAAATCATCGAAAAACGTTTCTTAAAAAAAATCTTTCAAATTTGTTTTGATTACCAGAAAAATGGTTTATCGAACTTACATTTCACAAAAGTATTAAGTTATCGACGAAACTATTCGTAAAAACATGTAACAATATGAATCAGAACCCATAATACTTTTTAAATTTTTTATCGTAGTAACGTTTCATCGAATGATGCATTCGCCTGTTGTATCGATTACAACCACAGTCAACGAAGTACCTGTACTGTCCTGTGGATGTACTTGTTACAAGCGCTCGCGGTAATGAAGTTAAATACAATAGTATAATTTAATACTGTAATTTAAAATAATTTACAATAAACTATTTATTTGTAAAATACATAATATGTAAAATGTAAAATGCTGACGATTTTAAGTGCCGAACTTGGCCTATGAAATAAAATTATTTTTGATTTTGATTTTGTTGACGATAAATTGTATTGCGATCAGTACTACAATATTTTTTTCCTACCTACGATTATTTATAAAGCTGTAGTAGCTTAATAAATACTCGTAACTACATATTGCGTGATGACAATTATTACTTAAAAAGCAGTACACAAGCATGCAGCATGCATGGCTTCTGTCACGGCTCCGGCGCTGCGGGGCTCCGGCGGTCCCACGCGACCTTACCGTCGCAGATGGTTTTCGCCCATCACCGCAGCAAAATAGCCCGCCTCGCCCCTCCGCGATTTTATATCACACTCTAGGGGTAGGGCAGATAAGACCACAGGCAGATAAGACAGGCAGATAAGACACAGTGGTTTCGGGGTAAACTGAGGCCCGTATTTCAGAACCAAACTCAAGCGTAGATCTCTGCTTGAGCGCAGTTAAGAAGGATTGCGCTGTGTGGGATCAATAGCGCCATCCCTCTCTAACAGTGCTCAAGCAGAGATCTACGCTTGAGTTTTGTTCCGTAATACGGGCCTAAGTCGATTTAAATACCTTTTTTATTCTAAAAACACATACACGCACAGAACTAAATTTTATTTATTAATTTATTCTTTATGTACGACGTACAAAGGCGGACTTAATGCCTTGAGGCATTCTCTACCAGTCAACCGGAAAGCGGAGTGAGGAGAGCTAAAACGACGGTACAATAAAAGTGGAAAAACCAACAAAAATAGAATACTTAGAAATATACACTAATAATTGCACCAAAAGATATAAACAACCATAATATTTAAATTAGTTGCATCAAATTTCGATGTACATTGATTTTTTTAAGTAATAGTTGATGTTTCAATGATTTTGCAAACTGAAACTAACGATGAATTTAAAATATGTAACATTATTTCGATAAAATGTTTAAAACATGAAAATAAATAAAGATGAACTGTGTTTGTAGATAATAAGTATTCGAGGAAACGAAAATGCGATGTAACCTAATTCAAGGTTTTGTTGAATATTGAAAAAAAAATTCTGCGAATCGTTTTATGGGTAATGAAAATCGTTGAAAGAAATTGCGATAAAATGATGGATTCCCGCTAAGGACGAATTAAATATTATTAATATTATTTTAATAGGTAGGTGCATAAATTACATTGCTTCTTTTAAAAGTCTCCGAAATTGAGCCACTAGTCTCTGCTACTATATGGGATCACAAGTACAAGTAACTAAATAACTAACATTTGGACCTCTCTAAACAATGTTCTAACTTTCAATAAAAATTATGAAGATAAAACAATAAGTAGTAATAAGTTTTGAGTTCAAACATGTTCTTACACTGAAGCCAGCATTCAACAAGTCCATAAATCGTTACGAATACAAAGAAAGCCAATGAAAACTTTGAAATGTCAATTCAAAGTATCAAAATAAATTGTAGTAGGAAATGTCTGCAAATAGATAGATAGATACAATTCTTTATTGCAAGTCATTAAAAATACAGAAATAAATAAAAATAATGACAAAAAAATCAATGTCAAATGTTTCTTGAATCCAAGAAAACCTAAAACGAATTGGTAAAAGTGGTTAAAGAGAGTAACAAAGAAAAATCAAAGTCGAATGAACCCACAATGTATAGTCAAAGACTTTTTGCTTAGAAACTCTTTGAGTAATTTCGTTTGTGAATAAGCATAATAATATTATCTCTTAAGGATCGTATTTCATGTAGGCGCTTATTAAGGTCGCACAAAAAATTCCACAAGTCACTTACCGAGCATTCGTATAATGGTTTTCCTCGACTTAGCCTGTCTCGTCTCGCCATGGATGTGCCCGTTCAGAAGACCGATTTTAGTCTTCTCTGTCACACGCGTGGTCCTAAACAAAAATTTAAGTTTCAATGACCTTTGCATACTTGTGAAATGCATATTCTATAATTAGTGGAACTATAGTAAAACAGAGCAAAGATTTCCAGATTTTCATAACATTTCTTTACTTTGTGCGAGTATCTTGCAAGTAATCTTGCAAAAAGTTTATTATTACTAAGCAGAAGCTAAATTCTAATACGTGAATGATATTTAATAAATCGCTGTAATTATTCGTTTGTTTACAAGCAAAGTCGACAACCGAATAAAGCAGTAAATCCCTCCATTCGGATCAAAAGCCTTAGAATTAGAAACACTAATTCCACATTCACTTCGGAGCATGTGAACATACGGAGTAATGAATTTAGGGATTGTAATTTATTTGTATTTAATTTAACACGGGAGCTCCGTGATATGATAAATTCAAATATCGTGTTCATCACGCCTATACCTATTCTGTTATATCCTGTATGGGTGTAAACTTGAATAGTCATAAACATCTTTGCATTTTTTTACGATCAAGAATACTATCGTGTGTTGTGCCTGAAAATAATCAAGAACAGTTTATGAATAACAATATCTTGTATATCGATTGATCAATTTGTAAGTTGATCAATCCAAATGGTTCAATATAGAGAAATCTAAAATTATGAGAGATAGCGTTGTTTTTAGAAACCATGGCATCTTTGTTTATACAATGTTGTTCTCCCTTGTACAGGTGGTGTGAATCATAAGTCACCAGGAAAACATTTCTAATAGAATCCTGTCAAAACAAACAACAAAAACATTATTTAACTATTTAATAATTCATTATAAATAGTGTGTAACAGACCACAAAATTACTCCCACGAAACTATAAAATAGACTGGTTACATTGGTTTAGACACTGTTATTTAGAAGTTTTCACGTCAAAACAAAAGATGTTTTGAAAAACTATAGAAATAACTGAAAATAAAAGTTTCCTATTTTGAAGTAAACATAGTATTTATTAGTAATCACAAAAAATATTTTAAAATAACTATCAAAAGAGACAAGAAAAATATATATCAAAGAATTAGCTGGCCCATTCCCTTATACATACACACACATACAATCACGCCTGTAATCCCCGAAGGGGTAGGCAGAGTCCAAGGAGTACTGTGTTCCTTAAGACCGCATTTAGCCATACAAAAATTGGGTTTGGTCAGATGGAAAATCGTGAAAGAGTAGTAACAAGTGGCTAGCTCATCGCCTACACAATCACAGACAGTACCCAATACGCCCTTAGTCGCCTTTTACGACATGCTAGGCAAGAAAAGCAGTTGGTACATTCTTTTTGTGTCCCGGACCAACACGGGACCCCCCTAATGGACATTCCCTTATAATAGAGGTCATTTACTGTGAAAATGGTATACATGCTCGTGACTGTACATCTTTCGTATGGTCTCATTATATCTCTAACACCATTACATATACGCTACACCATTTGTTCGCGAAATTAGACGAATGGCTTGTACGCTGTTTTACGTCATATGTTTTCATGTATAAACATTTCATTCCAGGCATAGCTATTTAATTGATTAATATCTGTATTACTTATAAGTCATAGCACAAGCTGAAAGTTGAAAGGTAAAGAAATATTAATATTATATTTTCTTTTACACACACACTGTCTGAAAAAAAAACTTCATTGCCATAAAAGCTTTAATCTCATTAAGTGGAAATGAAAAAGCGTATTCTGCAGCTTGACACATTTTCCATTATATGAAGTACGTCTCAATCCAAGTTGCAAAAAGGTAAACAAAAAAGCCGACTTACCGAATTTGTTATCCAATAATCACATTTTTTACATGGACATTGGCACGTAAATATAATTAACGGTAACAATTGTTGTCCGTTTCAATTGATTTCAATTACCTACATTACAGTAATCACAAAACATTTTAGAAATGAAACATTACCTTTGTTTTGTTTACCTTTTTGGCAATTTGAATTGAGACGTACATACTATGGGTTTCAGATGAAGTTTATAACACAAAATACATAAAAGAAATAAATAAATTTAATCATCAAAATAATTTTGAACATGTAAAATATAAAAAAAACAAGTTTTTTTAATATTTTGATAAATAAAAGCGTGTTACATTAAGATTGCAAAATATGTTCTTTATTGTTCCATCAAAATGTAACACACTTTTATTTAACAAAGTAATAAAAGCTTGTTTTTTTTCTTTTCTTTTCAAAGTTCAAAGTTTTGGTCACCCATCCACGGCCTGACCATCGCGAAGGTAGCTTTGTTTTCGATCGAAAGCCAAAGCGTACGAACCACTACGCCACCGAGCTCCTCACGCCATCGAGCAGTCATCTTTTTAGTATTTGAACCAAAGTACTCGTTAAGACAATTCAAAAAAGCCCAAACTTAGTGGTATATTGTATAGTGTTATTACTCAAAGACATAATAATTTTGCATTGTCATGCAATTGTCATGCATGTAAAATTTCAGCTCAATCAGTTAAAGATATCTGTTTCAAAATTGAGTTCCAAGATTTCACCTGAGCATAATACATTGCAAATAAATAAAAGCTTGTTTAAAATACTAGCTGTGTGAAAGAATACTACCAACCAATATCCTCTCTTCGGTGTCGTTAAAGGAGTCTAATGGACTTAGAACTACACAACCATCCAAAAGCTTATAGCGGCGACGGGCTCACCACCTGTCACGCTGAGTGCAGACACTGTTTGGTGAAGCGCGAACTATGACAATAGACTGCTTCTGCGGTGTTTTTGCCTAGTCTCTTACTAACCCTTAGAGGATAATAGTCGTTATTATATGTATGTGTATAAAATACTAGTTTTTTTTTAAGATTTAATTTGATATGAACGTCATTCAGTTATGTTTTGTGGAATTTCGTTGTGTATTGCTTACATCTCTCTCCATGAATGGCCGACTATTTGTGTAATGTAAGGTTTCGTCCTTATTTAACATATCACCACTTTACCTAAAAGGTACGCAGAAGTGTTGGCAAGATGCTACACAACTAATAATATGTTAATTTCATTAAAAACCACACATATGGACACATGGACTCCTCTACTGCTTATCATCAGGTAGTGTGGAGTCATTTGCTGAGCTTTTCATAAAAAAAAAACCTCTTGAGTATCGTGTGATTCAAGTCTGCATAATGGCTCAAATTACGACTTCTTTTACTTTGTAATTATATTATAACGATGATTAAACTTTTAGAGTACAGTCGGGGTAGAAAAGGGTTCGTCACCTTAAAGTCGATATTTGTTTGCACGAGGCAACGTCAGTCATACCAACATTTCAAAAATGTCGCATTGACGTTTGTAACAGGCTATTTAAAAGACAGTTTAACCAACTTACTGTAATTAAGTACTTATTTGATTGTCAATGATATGTTTTGCTATCGTGAACTAACAAGAAACTTCCTAAACGTGACTATCAAATATCGTTAAGTCAATAATCGTTATATTAAATTATTGACGACTTTTACGTTTGAGTTTTATACATTTCTTGGCATTATGAAATGAAATAATTATTTTTCGCAAAAATTCAAAAAATATTACGACATTCCAATGACATAATAATACTGACAATTATATAGAACTTTATTTTTTAATCTTTAATTACTTACTATAAAGAAGGTTTTAGTCTTAAATAAATATTAAAAGTAATTGTCTAGATTCAAGTTGTTTTGATCCTTGATTTCATTACCAGCAAGTATAATTTTGTATGCAGTTATGTTGGTAGCGATTTAGTTTCAAAAGGTAATAAGTTTCTATGACTGATAAAGGAATCAATTTGAAAACTGACGAACCTTTTTCTACCCCCACTGTACATGTTTTTATATTATGCTTAAAAATGTTTACAAAGCCTTGAATCAATCTGTTTGCGCATTTTAGCATTCGGGCGTCACATGTATCACGAATGAAATACGGTACAGTGAGCAATGGAAATAAAATATGCTGGAAATTCCAAGCATCCAATGGAAATTTTTAGGGATGCGCCGAATATTCGTTTTGTATTCGGTATTCGGCATCTTTTCCTTTATTTGTATTCGGCCGAATTATTCGGTTTTTATGCCAAATATATACGGTTGTATTTTATTGGCTAGATGACCGGGTATTGAACAAAAGGACATAACATCTTCTGTGAGATTTATGTTACTCATGTCAACAAGAGTTTTTGGCGGCATTCAACTATGGCGGACGTGATTTTTATTTCGATGATTGTAATATTGTTTCGGAGTGGATATTGTTACGTAAAATCAGTGTAGTTTTGTGTAATAATTGTCTGTGATGATGTGCAATGTGGAGGATTATCGACATAAGCTTCAAGTGGTGTGAAAAGTGATGAGTTTTTTATCGTGGTAATCCACCTCATCCAAGTAGCACCACTGTATCTGCCATAGACCGTTTAACGCCAAACTCTCCCAAGACGCATTGAAATGTATTACACTTGCATTTCAATGCAAATGAAGACTTAATACTACTACTAAAGACTAGACCACACACAATGTATACGACTGAAGGACTCTGTATCCATGGTCATGAACAATAAACAAAAAAAAATCATGTCAACATAATGATTTCATAGGCATATTGGTAGTTCAATATAGTCAACTTTTATGTTAACATCCTGATTGCAAAGCAAAGTTATTGAAAACAGAATAATTCGGCCGACTATCCGGTTCGGTAAAGGTTAAACCGGATAATATTCGGTATTCGGTTATTTCGTGAAACGACTATTCGGCGCATCTCTAGAAATTTTATTTCAAAACATTTGGCTGTTTTCGTATTAAAGTATCACTTTTCATTAATATTGGTTTGTTATCAAATAAAAATATTGCAAAAACGAAGTGAATATAACATTGAATGTCTAGTAAATTTATATATATATATATATAGTAATTTATAAATTTATATTGCCTGAAATTGCTACGGTACGTTGCTACGATACGTTCCCTAAAATATGGTTGAGCAAAGCGATGCTGATTCATGCGTCATGCCTGTGAACAGGTGCCACTGTCGGTGTTTGGTCAACTCATGCTTGTCTGATTGGTAGAAATTGCCTTATCAATGAAATTTGCTTCGGGACTGTATGGCACTGCAAGATAGTTAGTTATCGTTATGTAGATACAACTTTTTTAGATTATACTAGATTATCTGTACATGTTAGTTATGGAAAATGTGAAAATGTGGTGGTAAGCTGCAGAATATTAATTAAAATAAGTACCTATCTTTTCTTTTTCTTTTAAAACTTCTATGACGTTGTAGTTTATGATATTTTTTAAATGATGCTAATGTAAAGGGAGGGTAGAAACTTGCTGAGTTTTCTTGCCCGTTCTGCTCAGAACCAGGCCTCCTGGTTGTTTTTATGAACGGATGGATGGATTTTTCTCTTTCACGAAATATTGTAAAATATTTATGACATTAGAGATAATTAACACATCCACATTTCGGCTAATATTTATTTTTGTGTTATCATTGAACGTTAAACAATAATAATCTTGAAATCTCCCCTGAACGTTTGACATGTGAGCTGATAAGTTCGCTGCCTAAGGTACTTTACAGAAGAAAAGTTTAATTTTTTTTTTAATATAATCCCCCTAAAGTGAAATACACTTTTCACATCGTGAATATAATGTCTTGCTTTGCCTTTATACCACTGAGAAAAATTAAGAAAAATTATCTTAAAAATTGTTTACCACAGCCGCCTTCATCTCATTTTCGTCATGCATGGACTTTTGTTTGGACTCAGGATCATACTGACGAATTCTGGCTTTGTCTACCGTTACTATGCGATTGTAAATTTGGTCCAAATCAGTCTGATACATTCAAAAATGTTCGTGGTACCCAGCGCGCAGTAATTTTTATTCATGTACAGCTGTCTTTTCCTTGTTGAAATAGCCGAGCCCATTTTTTTACAATCGTTAGAATACTGAAAAATCTATGAGATCTCTTTAAAGATCGCTTTCGGTGTATTCTTTTTTTTAAAGTAATTTAATCAGGGCGCGTTGCTCTAAATTTCAAGAATTTCCAATTTCCATCGATATGGTGATGTTGTTTGGTCCAGGGACGAAATGTTACATTTTTTTCTTAGCAGAGTTGGGACAGATGGGGCACTACTCGTTCGAGAAGCGCGGGAATCGCGGATTCGATTCCACCGCTTGTACAGTCGCGGTCAGATAATGTTTACCACCCTAAGTATCAAAATTGCTTGCATACATTGAAGTCAAAAAAGTCGAAATCACGAAATGTCTATTAATTTCGTATTCAATTTTATTGTGATCATAGATTATACCCAAAGATTATACCTATATTTTTTAATAACACGAGAATCCATCGATGACATTTAGACTTGTCTCAATAACTTTTTAAAGAAAACTTTTCTTTAATATTTCAGTTTTTTTTATTATAAATAATTTAAAAAATAAACTCAAACCTTAACTCAAACAATATTTATTTTATTAAATAAAATTTTGTCATCTGATTTTAAAAATTTCTGATTATAATTTCACTTTTGTCCGAATGACGTTCAAACAATCATTTTTGATAACTGTCATTTCTTTATTTGTCTTTTCCATACTTCATATTGTTTATTAATTTTCAAAGGGTAATAAGTAACTTGATATGTTTTAGTCTTTATTGAAAAGAGTGATAAAGAATCTAATTTGAAAACTGATAAACATTTTCTGACCGCGACCGTACCACTGAGTTGAATACAGTTCATTGTAAACATCGTATGCCTCAAATTGTGCCCGGTGCATGGCAACAGGCTCGCCACCTGGTACTATCTGGCGAAATGTGAGCAACACCTCTGCCTACCCCTTCGGGAAAAAGCTTGATAATATGTTATGTATTAAGATTGCAATCAAATTCGTTGCCCATTTTACTATTTAATTTATGACCTTAAGCTGTTTTAATATTATTCCACTGAAAATACGAATATGACACATGAAATCCTTTTTATCATCACAATACCAATACAGAGAAAGGACTTTGCCCTGTAAAGAGACGATACAGACCCCAAATATAACAATAGAAGATGTTGAAGTCAGAATATATAGCTGATATTTCATGATGTAGGCGGCTATATCGTGAAAAGTTCTATTCACTTTTGAATTTTTGAGGTGTGGGGTTATAAATAACATATAAATACACGCCAAAATCGGATAGAACCGGTTTCCATTCGCCAGCGTGTTGCACAAACTAAGGGCTTACCGCTCTTAGGAATCTTTTGCTCTGTTCTTTCTTTGTGTCCGTATTTATTTCATTGAAGCAAGAAATACAAAGCCTATTAATCTATAGTCGAATATAGTTAAGGTTTCATTTTCTTTGAAAGCTAATTTACTTCCTAATGAAATTCAAATCAGGAATCTATTTTATTTTCAATGAATATTAAAATTAACAGAAAAGTCAGTGTTCTATTTATATGTTTGACTACCACCTACATAGGAAATGTAAGGGATCAATATTAAGATTATAATATGCCATGTATATGACATGTATATATAAGAAGAACCAATAACCTGGCAGTCACGGAAAACCTTTATACACTGATCCAACTAGGGTAGAAATAAAATTATTCTTGTTAGATTTTAGGGTGGTTTCATAGGTACGCTGGCTAGTGACGGCCACGAGCGCGCTACACGTACACACGAAGCTACTAACATCGTTTCACAGCCTATACGTCAAAATGTATGGGAATCTCACCGACGCCGTTAATAATAAGACAAATCTTTTGCCGCCAACAGTGTTCTTTCAACAATACAAGCGAGTTTTCTAATTTGTTCAAATAACTATTATATTATATTATTAAGTCGTGTGGTAGCGGCTCATTAAAAGAATACTACCAACCCATCTCTTCCCTTGGGTGTCGTAAAAGGCGACTAATGGACTTAGAACTGCACAATCATCCAATAGCTTATAGCGGCGACGGGCTCACCACCTGTCACGCTGAGTGCAGTCACTGCTTAGTGATGCGCGGACTATGGCAATGGAGTGCTTTTGCGGTGCTTTTGCCAAGTCTCTGACTAACCCTTAGGGATAATATTTGTGATTATATGTATGTATGTAACTATTGGGTCCTTACCTATGAAATTGGTGTTTTTTTCTCTCTTAGTATTTTGTCCGTAACTATTAAGATTCAGAGTATTCCTAAAAAATAATTACCTCGTCTAAAAATAGACTATATTTTTGAGCTCTTTTGATTTGTTTTGATAATTTGTTGTAAGTTTAATTATGTTAAAATTGGACACGGAGACAACTCTTTTTAAGTGCCTCCCGAATACATCATTTTATTTGCATTCACTTAAAAACGATAAATAACTTTTATGAAGTGTGATATTAAAAATATTACTAAAGCTTGTCTAATGATAGATGCCAAATATTATTATCTTTGGATTTGTCGTTGTGAAGAAAACTGAAAAAAATTTAGTATGGAAAATGCAGAATTCCCCAAAATCTCCATACAAAACACCAATTCCACAGGTAAGGACCTAATATTATATGGCCGGTAATAAAAACTCGGTATAACTTAAAAATCTTTGGAGTTACCTTCATGTCCTTGCCTTATTTGTACAAATTTAATGATGTGGACTTTAAAGAATTCACCGTCAGATGAGATGAATGCCAAGAGCTTGCCTGTCATCTAAACATATAAAAGAAGAAAGTGACTGACTGACTGACCATCAACGCACAGCCCAAACGGCTTGAAGCCAAATCATGAAACTTGGCACGTATGCACTAAGAAAGGATTTTTGGAAATTCCACCCCTAAGGGGGTAAAATAGGGGGTGAAATTTTGTATGAAAATCCGACAGGATCAGGATCTTCCTGGAAAAGCATATGTAGTCTACGCGTGCGAAGCCGCGGGCAGAAGCTAGTAATGTAAATAATAACAATATATCTCACCTGATATGCAGACCCATCCTGACGTAGAGGCACAGTATAAGAATGCCTGGTACGAAGAAGAAGAAGATGCTGCTGAGCTCCAGAAGAGGAGACGGCGCCATGAGCGCGCAGAACGCAGACTGTAGCGACATGTTGCCTGAATCTGTAAAAAAAATATATATATGTAAATTACTTTCAACCGATAGCATATTTTCAGACATTCACACCTATCAACTAGCCCCATTATAAGCAACTTATGCTGATTGTGTTACGGATACTAGATGATATATAAACATACATAAATATTCAGAAAATATGCATTAGATACATAAACATCCAAGACTAGAACCTGTATTCTTCATACAAACATTTGCCCCCACCGGGGATCGAACCCAGAACCTCTCGAGATGGCAACGCCTTGAAACCGGCGTGCAGACCACTCGGCCACGGCGGTCAAGTTGCCTAGTACTTTCTTTGAACGCTTCGGTTTTGATATAAAACTTTTCTTTTGCTATGGTTTGGTCTTGGATGAGTGATCTATATCCTGCGAGAGGTGGCTTATAAAAATTACACACTCACAGTTTATCAGTATTTTTTTTGGTTACTGGACACAATAAAAAATCCATAACCTTGTGTGGTTATTCAAACCAAAATACGAAACCGTTAGGAGAGATGTTACATTATATACTATTAAAAAGAAACTCCACAGTCCGACATAAATGACATAATAGTCTTACAAAAATAGAGGTCATATATTGGGTTCTTACCTATGAAATTGGTGTTTTTTTTTCTCTCTTAGTATTTTGTCTGTAACTATTAAGATTCAGAGTATTCCTAAAAATAATTACCTCGTCTAAAAATAGACTACATTTTTGAGCTCTTTTGATTTGTTTTGATAATTTGTTGTAAGTTTAATTGTGTTAAAATTGGACACGGAGACAGCTCTTTTTAAGTGCCTCCCGAATACATCATTTTATTTGCATTCACTTAAAAACGATAAATAATTTTTATGAAGTGTGATATTACACATATTACTAAAGCTTGTCTAATGATAGATACCAAATATTATTATCTCTGGATTTGTCGTTGTGAAGAAAACTGCAAAAATTTTATTATGGAAAATGCAGAATTCCCCAAAATCTCCATACAAAACACCAATTTCATAGGTAAGGACCTAATATAAATTAATTACTTATTGGCGATTGGCAACGCTTTACTTTTCATAACCATTTTCTCTTTGTTCTTTTACGTCTTATTTGTACAGTCACCGGCAAAAATATATGACGATTTTAGTACCTTGTCATTTTAAGGTTTAAATAAAATTACTTGTTTTGCGTACTAGATTCTGGTGATATGATAATGTGACAGAGTACTAAAATCGTCATATATTTTTGCCGGTGACTGTACATATTCCTTTCTGTCACTCTTCTTTACTTAACTGTATCATGATGTCGTTCTTGTACTATGACGACCTCCGTAGTCGAGCGGTCTGTACGCTGGTCTCAAAGCGTCGCCATCTCGAGAGGTCCTGGGTTCGATCCCCAGTGGAGGTAAGTGTTTGGGTGATGAATTTTCAGACATATTTTGTTCTCCAGTCTTGGATGTTCTTTATATATGTATAATATTATATATAAGTATTCTGAATAATTATGTGTATTTATCAATTAAATATATTTGTCCGTCATTTAGTATCCGTAACACAACCAGCATTTAGTTGCTTAAAATGGAATTAGTTGATAGGTGTGAATGTCTGAGGATATTTATTTATTATTATTTATTTATTTATTATACCAATAAACTGTTACCTTCCATAGGCTTCTATTTCCATCCACATCCATACCGTCCACTTTCACGCTCCCCCAGTCACTAACAATTCTATTACATTAGTAAGATTGAGTTTCTCGTCAATGCATCACTTGAATAATGTCCCTTTATATTATTCTATCGATAAAATGGTTAATTATGCAGATTGACTGAGGTGGACGGCCGCCGTTGGCACAACCTTTCTAAGCGAGACAGCTTGAGAATACTTATAAGATTTACCTCTATAAAACAGAATTGGCAATAGAATATCATTTCTTTATTCTTTAAAGTAAATGACAATAATTTACCAGGTAAGAGGGCTAGTTTATTATGATACTAGCTGTTGCCCACAACTTTGTCCTCAGTAACTGGTTTTTTAACTATCCCACGGGAACCGGGGAATTTTCCGGAATAAAACGTATATGTTGACCAGGGATATAAGGTACCACCATGCAAAACTTTCTTGAAATCGGTCCAGTCATTTAGCCCGTCCAAACAGACAAATAGACAGAAAAACAAAAAATATATAAAAAAAAATATGGTATTTTCCCTTTTTTTACATCCCCCTTTTTTGCTATGTATTGACATTCGACCCCTTTTATTATATGTCTCTTTTATCAACCAGATGAATCTAAAGCTCTCGACCGAGTAGAGCCTCCAACTATCTAGAGTCCTTCCATCGGGTCTTTCAAATTCAAAATAATGAACCACTACATAAATTCTTAATCATTGTGTTAGTTTAGATTCTCGTAGTTTATTTATTTTTATATATAATTATATATATTATTATGTTTATTTATTGATTTTTGTACTATATGCTATCTATATATGTCTATATTATTGTATTTTAAATGTATAGGTATTATTTTAGTTTTATGTTAGTTTAACTTAAATTGTATTTTGTCAAAAGATCTTTGTGTTTGTTCACTTCTAGTGTAATCCCACTAACACCTACTCTTAGACTGGTTGTTTGGGTTGACTGGAAGATGGCTCTCTAGGGGATAAGTTCGCCTTTGCCAACTATTGTTTCTTTTTTGTATTGTGTTTTTTTTCTGTGTGCAATAAGAGTATTTACTATCCACCAAAGAGAGCACCGTAGTGAATTTGAATGAATTTTATGCCTATTTTCACAAGTTTATGTACAAACTGCACATATAAATGTTCAGTATATTATTATGAATTTTCATACTTTTATCTCGGTCTTGGTTGAAAAAAATACATTAAAAACAAACTTTTCTAGCAGAATTTTGCTTGTCGAAAACGATGAGTTTGGCCACAATAAATTATAAGATTGACATAATAAATAAGGAATGTAGACACAGTCCTTTCGATTGTTGTGTTTTCATTGAGAGAGTGTAATTTATTAATTTATGATTATATAATATCCTTGTATACGGAAATTTTTGTTAATTACACAAAATATAACAAAGAATGAATATGAAAATTGTGAATGTTATGATATTGATGATAGAGGATATAGATCTCGATGTTACTATTGAAATACGTTTTAAAGAGTTTTATAGGAATTGGAATGTTTCCAAAAATTACTTGAGCAATAAAGTATTTAGCGTTTTGAGAGAGGTGAAATAAATAAGGAACAAACGAGAATAATAGGTTATTACACGTACGAGTATCAACGCATTTTCCCCATAAACAAAACCCTGTGCCCAGAAGTAGGACCCCTTACTTAGGATAGTGGAGAAACCCTTTTGTCCCCTGTCAACTTGACATAAGCGGTGGAGGGAGATCTTTGTCCCCATCTTGTGCTAGAGCTACAGAAGGTTTTTTTTTGAGAAGAATATTGAAGAAGAATAGCTTATGACCTTTTAATTTTTAAATATTTTAAGTAACATTGAACATTTTAAAATTAAAGATAAAATGAAATTTAGGTTCAGTGGCTCAAAGGTGTCGTTCAAAAATCCCGTATATCTAAATAAAATTGAACACGTAAATATACTAAGTTATTTGCCCAAAAAGCAAAAATACTAATATAACGGTTCTCGTTTTCCACGAAATGTTTGAGTTGTTAGCTTTACTTTAGGCATAATAATCATGTCACATCCCTGAATCATCGATTACTGTCGTAGAGTTCACAAGATGACATTAATATGGAACTTTCGTTTGCTATTTGAAATTGAATCGTAAGCCCTGATATCCTTTTAGCTGAAATCAATTCCCAAAATAAATTACCTTTGAAGATCGCTGATAGCCTAAAGCCTGAGCGATTAATCTATCCTGGCTGCCTAATTATTTAGTTAAACACATTTTTATTTCTCGTATGTTAGGGTTCAAATTTATTTTGTAATAACATTTTCCCTTAAACCTTGATAACATTTTCCCTAAGGGGCATGCAGACGTGTTTGAATGTTTAGGTCCCCATATACTATATTACTATATCCCTTAGGATATGGCTAGTAGCGAGAGAGTTTGGGAGTCTGCCGACTCCTTCTGCGCGAAAGCGACTTTCCAGAAGGAGGCAGCGGAGATGGACTGGGAAGGGGATCCTTCAGCCCCAAGATGGATGCCATACAGTCTCACATTCTACCCTGGGAACGGCTAGAAGAACGCGTCGACAGACCTCGGGTCGCTTTGGTATATCGGGAAGTTTTCGTGGGTTATCTCAACGAACAGCTGAGAATACAAGATTCCTCCTCGACAAAAAAGATTCCCCATGTAACAGGGGGCATGCGATTTTCATATCAAACGGTACTGCATCTTAAAATAAACACAGCTGAATGTAATTAAGGTATTATTAATGACAGGACAAACCTTTTATAACTATAATTATTGATACACCTTCCTGAGATTGAAGAGATATCGCGTTCCGTAATTCGTGGTAAAAGAATTAGTCGGTACGGAGACATCAATGGAAGCAAATAATCATCTACCTCAAGGTTAGTAGCTGTCATTAGATAGGCTAAGAGACTTGATCCTGGGTATCGCTGTAATCTAAACTACCTAGTAAGAAGGAATGGAGAATGAGTCCGGTGTGATGCAAAAAATCAACCTATTTTGCATAGGATTTCAATTATTTTTTTTATTTAGCCGTTCTTGTTACTCCACAATAGGATTTTCTTTCTCTCCATACTTTTTTTAACTTAATATTGGGTCCTTACCTATGAAATTGGTGTTTTTATTCTGTCTTAGCAATTTGTCCGTAATTATTGAGTTTCAGAACATTCTTATAAAATAATTGCCTCTTCTAAAAATAGACCATATATTTGAGCTCATAGTATTTAATTTGATAATTTTTTGTAAGTTTAATTGTGTTAAAATAAGACACAAAGACAATTATTTTTAACTGCCTCCCGAATACATCATTTGATTTGCATTAACAACGATGAATAATTTTTATCAAGCGTGTTCACACACATATTGCTAAAGCTTGTCTAACTAATGATACATGCCAAATATTATTATCTCTGGATTTGTCGTTGTGAAGAAAACTGATAAAATGTTAGTATGTAAAATGCAGACATCCCCAAAATCTCCATACAAAACACCAATTTCATAGGTAAGGACCTAATATAATTATATTTCTTTGTTAGCATAAAACCTTCAAACACAAAAACGTATTATGATGCCAATATCCTCGTAGGGCTAGGCAGCGATCGACTCGGAGAATCGCTTCGGCAGAATGCGGCAGAACGAATGGGTATATCGGGGAGTTTTAGTGGGTATTCTTAGCAAATTTAAGTAGCTTACTACAAGGTCTCCGTAAGGTATAATGACGAGCAAAGCGAGGAGGAGTGTTATGTATGATTGCCGAGTAACAGTCGGTGAAACACCAGAACCGAATATTTCTGACAGACTCGCTTCGGAAAAAAGCGTCTTGTTTAATATGAACAGTTTTGATATATAAAAAATTTTGAGCATTCGTTAATTCTAGTTTTGATAAAGGCACTTTGTAAAAACTTGTTCTAACTACGGAAAACGCGTTCTATCTCAAAACGGTTGAACTAACATTCAATCGCTTGTCACAATCAAAACCTTGATTGTGACAAGCGATAAATGGCCTTGACCTAAAACGTATTCCATTATAGTGACATCTAACCTAGAATCAAATCATCAATCACCTGAACTTAATGTTTCACAAACAACTCTTACCTCAGACTTATTGACCGAGAAGCCTCCATTAATCAAAGGGGCGATAAATACGAGAAAGTTAAATATAATATTGGTCAATTTCTAGTGCTGATTTCGTCCTCAGCCTATATACGTCCCACTGCTGGGACAGGCCTTCCTCATGGAGAGAACACACGCCCAATGCGGGTTGGTGGGTAGAAACGGTCTCAAATGCGACCGGGCCCAACGGCTTAATGTGCCTTCCGAAGCACAGAGGAGCTCGAGATCACAAGTCTTAGTCACCCATCCACGGCCTGACCATGGCGAAGGTAGCTTAGTTTTCGATCGAAGCTAAAGCGCACTGACCACTACGCCACCAAACTCCTCCGAGTGCTGATTTACTTATTCATTATATGAGAACTTCAAGATAACGTACCTACGAAATGTATTAGGTCAGTATATCTCTTCTCGCTAATCCTTTGATAAATTACGGTATGAGTAACTCATTCCCCGTCAGGTCCCGTGTTGGTCCGGGAGTCCCGTGTTGGTCCGAGACACAAAAAGAATGTACCAACTGCTTTTGTTGCCTAGCATGTCGTAAAAGGCGACTAAGGGCTTATTGGGTACTGAGTCTGTGATTGTGTAGGCGATGAGCTTGCCAGCTAGCCACTTGTTACTACTCTTTCACGATTTTTCTTCTGACCAAACCCAATTTTCGTATGGCTAAATGTGGTCTTAAGGAACACAGTGCTCCTTGCACTCTATCTACCCCTACGGGGAGTACAGGCGTGATTTTATGCATGTATGTATGTAACTCTTTAAAAAGTGATATCGTCCAATGAAAGACGGCTCTTAGTGTGAATTGGAACATAGTAACTACTTTTTCATAACACTTCCACCAAACGAAGCTTATATTACAACCCATAAAATATCATTACGAGTTTATCCCTAAAAGGGTAGTCAGATGTATTAAACAACCAAATTTCGCCTTATATGTCTAAGTCCCCTTGTAAGAATGTGAGAAAAGCGATATTCACACTCTTCCTGCGTGCTTTGAAAGACACTTTGCCGTTGGTCCTTGTCGCTACTGCTTCTACCGTTCTTCTACCGTTCTTCTACCGTGCTTCTACCGTTTCTACCCACCAATCCATACTCCTCATATGTTTCTTCGTGTAGGAAATCCTGTGCTCAGCAGTGGGACTTATATAGGCTGGTGACGATCATGACGAACGCTCATAGTCATTGGTATGGTGATAAAGTTAGAAATATTGCAATAATTTTGACATGTTTTCAATGGTTATATCAACCAAATAAGTGTACCAAAGTTTTTTAGATAATAACAACTCCAAAACGAACTTGACCAAAAAAAATCAGTGTATTTTTTTTTAATTATGTATACTACAGTATCTATGAAAATTTTTAGAAAGAATGTTATGATTAAATTGTACTTTTGTATTTACATATATCCCTTTATTATTAGGTCCTTACCTATGAAATTGGTGTTTTGTATAGAGATTTTGGGGATGTCTGCGTTTTACATACTAACATTTTATCAGTTTTCTTCACAACGACAAATCCAGAGATAATAATATTTGGCATGTATCATAAGACAAGCTTTAGCAATATGTGTGTGAACACGCTTGATAAAAATTATTCATCGTTTTTATGTTAATGCAAATCAAATGACAAATGCACTTAAAAATCTTTGTCTTTGTGTCTTTGTCTTTGTGTCTAATTTTAACACAATTAAACTTACAAAAAATTATCATATTAAATAATACGAGCTCAAATATTATGGTCTATTTTTAGAAGAGGCAATTATTTTATAAGAATGTTCTGAAACTTAATAGTCACGGACAAATTGCTAAGACAGAATAAAAACACCAATTTCATAGGTAAGGACCCAATATTTATTTATCAAGCAACAAATATAATTCTATTAAAAAATTACCACTTCCAGTTTAAAATTGGACCTCGAAGTACCTGTCTATTACAATTTAAATTTTTCGTGAATGGAATACAGATGAAGACAATTTCAAAGAAAATGTACAGCTTTTTGATAATTAACCTAGTCTGGGTTCACACGTTTGACTGTGATGTAAAAGAAAATTAAGTATTCCGCGACATACCCAATATAGGCATGCTTAGGTGTAATAAACGACTAAATTTAGAAGTTAGCTACATACTATTGACTTTCTTTGCTGACGAGGAGGTCTTTTTTTGATGACTTTTTTTGATGATTTGCCTTTGTATTTATATTATTATTAAATGAGTCAATAATAGCCATATAAAACAAGTTTAACAAAGGATGAATAGAGTTTACCTATCGTTGGCTGGAAACTTCTTAGGTAGCTATTGTTAATATTGGGTCCTTACCTATGAAATTGGTGTTTTTTTTCTCTCTTAGTATTTTGTCTGTAACTATTAAGATTCAGAGTATTCCTAAAAAATAATAACCTCGTCTAAAAATAGACTATATTTTTGAGCTCTTTTGATTTGTTTTGATAATTTGTTGTCAGTTTAATTGTGTTAAAATTGGACACGGAGACAACTCTCTTTCTTTTTTTTTGCATTCACTTAAAAACGATAAATAATTTTTATGAAGTGTGATATTACACATATAACTAAAGCTTGTCTAATGATAGATGCCAATTATTATTATCTTTAGATTTATCGTTGTGAAGAAAACTGAAAAAAATTTTAGTATGGAAAATGCAGAATTCCCCAAAATCTCCATACAAAACACCTATTTCATAGGTAAGGATCTAATATATCAATTAAATAAAATTTAATAGAGCAATATAACATTTTCAATGACCTTTAATAACCAGATTTTTTTATTTATTACCGACATTACTAGTACACTATTTTATTAGGATCTCGGTGACGAAATAGAGTGTAGTTGTGTGTATGCTTTAGTTTTCGATTTTTAAAACAAAGCTGCTTTTGCCATGGTTTCTCCTTGGACGGGTGATCAAAACTTTGTCATGTGTGCCTCTGTGTTTCAGAAGGCATTTTTAGCTCTTAGTCCCAGATTTGCAACCGATCCTACTTACAAATCCGCATGTGTTTTTCCGGGCTGGAAAGTCTGTGTCCAGCAGTGGGATGTATTTTAATGGAAGTCACCATTCGCTAGTTGAATTATACGTGGAAAATCCAAAACAACGTCTTAGTCGGAAGACATTTTTATTGACAATCACACAAACAGATTTAAACACCTTCTACATATAAAAGTGACATGCGTCGTAACTAGATTATTTATAAACCAGCTTGTATTAATTAACTGGCCTATTACAGCCTCCAACAGTATTTATAGTAGTGATGATGACAACACTATGTTATCTCTAAACCGCCTCTCTGGTCCAGGGATTGACGGTTGTTGATCCGGAGGTCCGGGGTTCGATTCTCCACGGGGGCAGAAGTTTTTCTGCTTGTTTGGTAGTAGGGCTTCTATGCCCACCTGGATAGCTACCACCGTTTTGCCTAAATCTGTTGCCATAATAATGATGTTATAAGGCTAATGTGTTCCGGCAATTAGAGGTTACATAGCCAGCTCCTTAATTGTTGAGGAATACGGGTGAAGTTCGCGCGGCCTTATCTTCAGTTACCAGCAGGTAAAATTAAGGCGAAGAGCTTACCTGGCACATATAAAAAAACCTCATTACACTTGTACTCGGCACCGTACGTACTACCGACGGTGCCGAGACGTGGACACTCACGGCTGGACTAGTCCACCAGTTTAAAGTCGCCCAGCGAGCTATGGAAAGGGCGATGCTCGGAGTAACTCTGAAGGACCGTCTTAGGAATGATGTGATCCGACAGAGAACTAGAGTCACCGACATAGCCTACCGTATTAGCAAACTGAAGTGGCAGTGGGCTGGATATATTAGCCGTAGAACTGACGCCGTTGGAGTCGTAAAGTACTTGAGTGGAGACCGCGACTCGGCAAACGCAGTGTGGGACGCCCTGTGACAAGATGGGATGACGATATTCGTGGATTGGCTGGAGTGGGCTGGATGAGAACGGCCGAAGATCGAGAGCGGTGGCGTGCATTAGGGGAGACCTATGCCAAGCAGTGGACGAGCAGAGGTTGTTGATGATGATGATGATGACACTTGTACTTAGATTTGATAAAAAGAATACCTATTTGACGATCTCTTATACCCGACATTTTGTTTCCCCAAACGTCCATTTTCCCTGCATCGCTGACTATTTATTTTAAATGAAATATAAACCGATGTGTCATTGTTATCGGCGTCGCTGCTTACATTTCGAATGCCGGTTAGTTTTCAACTCACGTGCCAGGGAGGTGGGTATATTTTTCTTGAAAGATACTCTGAAAGTTTTTTCATGTTTAGGTAAAGACTCCGTAGATCTAGAGATATACTTCAAATATTCCACTAGCAAACTTTCTGATGTAAAACGATCGCAGTTTATTCTCACAAAATATTATCGTAGTATATCGGACCTACTCCTCGTGTGTTTATCAATGAGGAGGGCCTGTGCCCAGCAGTGGGGCGTATATAGGCTGATAATGAATATCAAATGCGTCTTTTAGCCCATCACAGCCATTACAGACAAAAAAGCTCTTATTCTGTAACTAGTATCAGTAGACCATTAAAAGAAATTACTTATTACCAAACTGTTAACATATCTTTTTGTATAAAAAATGGGAATCGACGCCATTATTATTGTCAAGTCTGGTCTCGTATTGTAGTCTAATGTGGTTTTGATGATGTTTTCGTACACTTTTTAAATCCCTAAGTTCATTCGCCTTGAGAACATCTATCAACTCGTAAATAGAAGTAAATCGTTTAAATGTGTTTATTTTCACGATAAATGATCTCACATTCACAGAATAAAGACGGTCTAACTATTTTAAGAATACGTGATCACTATTTTTATCTGTATTTTATTTGAGATTTGTCTGATATTCGTTAGAAACAACATCAAAAGAGGTGAACGCTGTTAGTTTTATCAAAAGTTTTGGTATTCCTAGAACCAGTTGAGCATTAAAATTAATATCACTTAGCGAAATGACGTCCACTAAGCCTTACTTTACCAAATATTTTTGGCAAATCAAAAGGAAAGTGAAATGTTTCTATATTGAAAAAGAAATGGATTTATCATTTAGGTTCATAAAAAAGTGTTAGTAAAATAATTATGACCAAGGATGAGTAGAAATAAATAGAATAATAATTATTATTTTGCTAACACTTTTTATGAACCTAAAATTGTTATCAAAATCCATTGCAAACATTTTTCTTTCAAAGAAAAAACAACAACCTAATTATGATCGCGCTGACACTCGCAGTATTTAATTACGTGGCACAAATTCTCTCGCACCATTTACTTTAAATTAAACATTATTCAAAAACAGATTTAAACTAGGATATAAGGAAATTAGGTTATCTAAAGAAAACACAACTTATGATTAGTTACATTTTAGAAATGAGAGAAGAGGAAGCGAAAAATTTGTGTAAGGATTTTAAGAACTGAAGGTCTATAATCTCTAATATATTGTACAATTCAAATTCTTACTGATGAGGAGAGATGAATACCTTAATATATTATTAACTAGCTGTACCCCGCGTCCGCGGTTACTATGGTGTTTTAACTATTCCACGGGAACCCTTTAATTTTCCGGAATAAAAAGTATCTAAAGATGTTGACCAGGAACATACGGTCATCACCATGCAAAATTTTATTGAAATCGGTCCAGCCATTTCGGAGATTAGCCCGTACAAACAGACAAACAGGCAGAGAAACAAAAAATTACAAAAAAAAATTTTTTTTTTGTATTTTCCCTCTTATAATTTTCTATTTTCTATTTACAGACAGTACATCTACAGTTTTATTATATGATATTTATTATATGATTATTATTAGTTTTATTTATAGGTTGGGGAAAAAGTTTCTTCGCATTTTTTAAGAAAATTCAAAACATTTTTTAATATAGTTTATTTACATTTAACTAAAGTATGTAGGTACCATTTTGTTCGATAACTTTTTGCCATCTTGTAGGTAGGGACATGATCCCATTGCTATAGAAATTTTGGGACTTCTGGTCAAAATACCGCGACAAGTGGTTTTGGCAGTCCTCTCGTGATGTTAACCTGTCACTGCCTAAAGAATTCTGAAGAGACCGAAACAGGTGGAAATCTGAAGGTGCAAGGTCAGGACTATACGGCGGATGCATTAACACCTCCCAGCCACACTCTCTTAATTTTTGCTGAGTGGCTAAAGATGTGTGAGGTCTAGCGTTATCATGATGAAAAACCACACTCCTTCTGTTGATTAATTCCGGCCGCTTTCTCTCAACTTCTTGCTTTAATCTCATCAGTTGTTCGCAGTAGAGTTCAGAATCGATGGTCCTGCCTGGTGGTAACAGCTCATAATGAATAATGCCCTTCCAATCCCACCACACACACAGCATCACCTTGTTGCGAGTTAACCCGGGCTTCGCCACAGTCTGTGAAGCCTGACCGGCCTTTGACCACGACCTTTTTCGCACGTTCTTGTCGTACGTGATCCACTTTTCATCACCAGTTATCAGCTTCTTCAAAATTGGTTCGGTTTCATTACGTCGTAATAAAGAATCACAAATGAGTACACGGTTCATTGGGTTTCTTTCAGTGAGCTCGTGAGGTACCCAAATGTCGAGCTTTTTTGTGTACCCAGTTTTTTTTCAAATGCGCCAAAACTGTTTTGTGGTCAATTCCCAGTTCTTCAGCTACGTCGTAACTACTGACATTCCGATCTTGCTCCACTTTTTCAAAAATGGCATCCATTTTATCTGTAATATCGCGACCAGAGCGACGTGCATCTTTGACATCAAAATTTCCGGATTGAAAACGCTTAAACCAAATTTGTGCTACTCTCACAGACACTGCACTAGGTCCATAAACATCGCAAATTTTTTTCGCGGCTTGCGTTGCATTTTTACCTTTTTTGTAGTAAAATTTTAAAATGTATCGAATTTCTTATTAGATTCACTCATCTTGGCGGTAAGAAAATCAAATGAAAATCACACATTTTCCTAATTTGAATTTGGAATTATGTTCTTTAAAATTTAAACTTTCAATGATACCAAAACCAGCTAGATACAAATAGTATAGCCAAAGAGATTTTATTACAAGTTTATACATACTATAATGCGAAAAGAGTTTTTCCCCAACCTAATATATGATATATAGTAGCATTGATTTGGTAAGCTACAGTAAGTATTATAGTACAGTACAGTATAAATTTTAAGTGCACCTATTACCATTTATTGATATCGATCAAAAAATGCAAAAAAAAGTTTGTTGTAATTTATTATTTTATTTTATTTTGTTTTTAGTGTTTGCTGTTAGGGGCAACAGTAATACATAATTTGAGACAATTTCGGCTATCGCAGTTCTTCAGATACAGCCTGGTGAGAGACAGACAGATGGACTGACGGACAGGCAGCGAAGTCCCGATTTTACCCTTTGAGTACGGAACCCTAAAACTAAGGATTGAATGTGTAGATTAGCATATGAGAAATAAAGAAGTGGATATTGAGCTAGCGAGTGATAGAAGAAAAGAAAGTGGAAGACACCTACCTATTCGAAATCGGAAAAAGGCAGGAAGATGATTAGGAGGTCTTATTTTTACTTAACTGATTGGTGACAATTATTTTATTGTGACAATAAAAAATAGAACAGACAGCTACATGAAAAAGATAATTTTAGGAACATAATGTTAAGATCGTGCTATAATTATTTAGGTATTGAAAATAACGAGACATAGAAAATTTTATACTATTTGGAGCTACTAGGAATCTCCTCTTCCTCTTACTCGACTGAAACCGAAGGCGAAGATTTCGGTTTCAGTCGAGTAAAAGGGAAATATCCCTTTTATTATCAATATTTTTCAAAGCCTCCGCGACTTTGCGATAACGAATATCACGTAATTCTGACGCCAATCAAAAGCCACCAAATAAATTGGACGGTCCACTGAACAACTTTTTCGACCTCGCCGCCGTACATCGCCGAGAATGTGCACAGGTGCTCAAATTACTTTCATTTTTGTAATCAACTTTATTGGATTTTTTTTCATGCACGTTAATGTAAGTGATTTATGTGAATAATCAAGACAAGTTCCGCTGGATACTGTATCGAAAGCTTTGGTTTATATATTGCAAAGTAAGCAATGTTCACTGTGGTTTAGATTTGGATGGGTTACTAAACTGTGCGACCTCGACCAAAGTCGCAGGTCATGGTTGCTACTTCTATCCCTCAGCCTTCTTCTTCGGGGATATGAGATGAAGTGGTGATGATACTTTATTTTGCATTAATTGCTCAAAATTTTCGCGACCATTTTGGATCCAAGGTGTGAGGGTGAACTCGCTGTCGATGGCGAGCGGTGCGATGATGGAAGGTAGCCGTGGGCATCATGTCAAAAAGTTCCAGTGAACATGCTCCATTGTACAAGCGATAGAACACGCACAAAGAGAAATCTCTTCTAAGACTGAAAGGTTCAATACCTCATCATTTTTCAACTGTACTTTGTTGTTTTTTAATTGGCATCCAGAACCCCTAATATCGAGTCCGAGTCCATTAACAAAATGCAGGTCAATGTCAGCGGAAAAATAATTGGAACTCCTAGATGTGACAAAGGCTTGAGAGCCTCGATAGGGATCTGAATTAGATGAGTCCTCTGTTCCGCATCCCAATTTGGATTTTCCAATTCTAGTCCCGTGTCTAGAAGTTTCCGAATTAGCGTGTTGTTGTTAAAATTCTTGGGTATGTTACTGAGATGGTGGTTGTTATAAATTGGCATTCTTAAGAATGCCAATTTGACTAAAAAGTAGTAACTAAAAACTAAAAAGTCGTTTTGTACAATGATAATTTACACTAGGGGTACAGATTATGAAGCCTTCTCGATTGCTTTGATTTATAATTTATAGAATAAATAGTGTTAAAGTCTGTAAATTTTTTTACACGTGTGTTGTACTGTTTTGTTGCTCTAACATTTTTTTCATAATGTAGCAATACGCTACTTCGCAAAAATGTAACATGTGTCAAATAAAATAAACTGTAGTCGCACGCGGTCGTAAAATCTAAACTACAGATGAGCACTAAAAGACAATGTTTGTGCGAGTGAGGCGAGTAGTAGGTAAGTATTTTAATGCACGCTGTATTTAGAAACTTAATTACTAAGGGCGTCTTGCAGGAAATTTAAGTCGAGATTTAAAACTCGATTTTGTAATTTATTGACATTTCAGCCATATTAGAATTGTCAACAAATTACTAAATCTAGTTTAAAATCTCGATTTAAATTTCCTGTAAGACGCCCTAATGGATTTAAGGTAAACACAGTCATGATAAAACCTCATTACCTTTCGGTTTACTCGGAAGGAGCTCGGAGGAAGTCAGGTAGTGGTTACCACGCTTTGGATTTCAATATGGAAAACCAAGCTACCTTCGCCATGTTCAGGCCTTGGATGTGTGACCAAAACTTTGTGATCTCGAACTCCTCCGTGTTTCGGAAGGCACGTTAAGCCGTTTTGGTCCCGGTTGCTTTTGCAACCGTTTCATTACCAACCCACATTGGGCCAGCGTGGTGGTGTTACGGCCCATACTCCTCATGTGCAAGGAATATAATCTCACTATGATCAAGAAACATGATTCATACACGACCCGATCATTGGCCGAATATCGTGGGGTATAGTACAATAAACTGTTTAGTAGTAAGAAACTAACAAAACAATGAACGGACGAAATTGCGTGTATGGGTTTTGATTTTCGGAGTATCCCTTACGGTTGCGACACGAGACAAGAAAGGGTTATAAGAGGGGTAATAACGAGTATTAGTAATATAATAACGAGTCATAGTTAGAATGTAGTAGTATACTTAAAACACTGATACTAAAATAAATATAAAAACTCACCGACCCTTCACACGACAAATCTCTGGAACGTTCCGTTCACAACGACAAATCCAGAGATAATAATATTTGGCATGTATCATTAGACAAGCTATAGCAATATGTGTGTGAACACGCTTGATAAAAATTATTCATCGTTTTTATGTTAATGCAAATCAAATGATGTATTCGGGAGGCAGTTAAAAATAATTGTCTTTTTTGTCTAATTTTAACACAATTAAACTTACAAAAAATTATCAAATTAAATAATACGAGCTCAAGTATATGGTCTATTTTTAGAAGCGACAGTTATTTTATAAGAATGTTCGGAATCTTAATAGTTTCGGACAAATTGCTAAGACAGAATAAAAACACAATTTCATAGGTAAGGACCCAATATATACAAAACAAAGTTAGTCTACCTTTAGTAGTCCTCAGCCAATACGTCCCACTGCTGGACACAGGCCTTTGTCATGGAGAAACACATGAAGTGTATAGACCGTAACACCACCACGCTGGCCCATTGCGGCTTGTTTATTAGTGTTCTCGTCTTAATTAAATAAAGTAGTCTGTACCAAAGTTACGACAAAGGAAAGTGCGATTATTAGCAAGAAGGCTGCTTTTACAAATTAATTTATTTACTACAATAATTTTTATATTGTTCGTAATACACATATATTTTGTTATGAGGATGTTATTACAGTAATGTAACATGCGTGCTCGTATCAAAGGCATTCTTTGTCAAGTTTTAGATATAACTGAATCTTGTTTTACCACAGAATTACAAATTCTTAGAAAGGCAGGATTGATATAATATTTTTTGAGGTTAATAATAGTCATGCTTGAAAAGTGTTAGGTGACGTAGAAGTTCTACAACTTTGGATATTGAAAATAAAGCAATCTTTGACATGGTTGAACCTTGGATAGGTGAACAAATTTAGGGAACACATGTACCGCGTTTAAGATGCTACGTTTTTACCATTTATCAAGAGAAAGCGTTATTGAGAGAATAAAATGAATCCCCTGCTTCTAGCATAACATTCTCTAGAGGACTCTTCTGTAGTATGCAGATGAGTCCCTGTTTTTCGAGGGTGATAAAATCCTGTTTACGGACCTTACCTATTGCTGGATAGGCGTGTGTGTGAATTGCTTAGCTCACCGCTGAGAATACCTACTAAAACTCCCCGATATACCCATCCACGGGAACGACTCGGCCTCTGCGGAAGCGATCCTCCGAGTCGAAAATGAAAGTCGTTAGCTTATATACGTCCCACTACTGGGCACAGGCCTTCCTCATGGAAACGAACACATGAGGACTATGGGCCACCACCACGCTGGCCCAATGCGGGTTAGTGGATAGAAACAGTTGCAACCGGCACCGGGACCAACGGCTTAACGTAGCTTCCAAAGCACGGAGGAGTTAAGGATTACAATGTTTTGGTAACCATCCATAGCCTGACTATGGCGACAGTTACTTTGTTTCGATATCAAAAGCCAAAACTAACCACTGCGCATCTGCACTCCTCGCTGCGCCACCCAGTGTAGGAATCGAGCCGTGGATCTTTCGATGAATACACATTTTCTCCGCTTGGCCAAACGGACCACTGCAGATGTATCCCCTAGTCAGTAAAAAAATGTCGAGCAAGCAAGCCTGCGCTGCGCTGGTGTTGGAGACATCGATGCACCCATCGTGCCAAGCCTTTGTTGCCTACCAACTTTTATCAACGTTCAATGAATCTAAAGCACCGAGCGAAATACTCGTACGAGAAATGTACACAAAATACCATCTACTAAAGAAGGCAGGTTGCTAACCGCCATGTGAACCGTCTGCTCATTTGGCCTAAAAAAAATATCAAAAATTACTTACTTGGCGGATATTCCCTGTAGGTTATGTCGCTGTAGATAGCGAACGGAGACGCGCAGGCGACGGAGATGACCCACAGGATGAGGATAATTCTGGAGGCCCTGGTCAGCCCTGCCATTGCGTACAGGTGCAGTGGATGACAGATAGCCAAGTACCTCTCCAGAGAAAATGCTGATATCGTCAGCACGGAGACGTACGTCGCTCTGAAAAGAAAAAAGTATGATAATAATCAAGACTGACATGCTGACTCCTTAATTAACATTATGCTGAATTTTAGACCGATGGGGCACGTCCAATAGCGTAATTTTAAAGAATCATGAAAATGTAAAAAAAAAATCAAATGAAACTGTTCGTCGTCCTCAGCCGAAATACGTCCCACTGCTGTGCCAGGCCTTCCTTTTGGAGAAACACCGGGACCAACGACTTAACGATCCTTCTGAAGCACGAAGGAGCTCGAGATCACATAGTTTTGGTTACCCATTCATGGCAGAACCATGGCGGAGGAAGCTTTGTTTTAAACCAAAGCGTACTAACCACGACGCCACCGAGCTCCTCACGTAAAATTAATCTCTCAATTTTCAAAGTTTTGCCACCCAAAACCCCAACCGTCAACAAAAAGTGTCTTAACTAAAAATAAATTATTTTGCATATTCATGACCAAAACCTACGTCCTTAATAAATCATCATAAGCTCGAGAGCCTTCATAGGTAAACAGGCTTCGGCACAAATTATGACAGACACCTGCCCACCGATGATGAGGGACTCGGCAGGGACTCATCTAATATAACTCAATATGCCAACCGATTGGTACACAACGTTCATTACTGACACCTTATTTTCAGGGAATTAGATATATAGTAAACCAAATCAGCAATAAGTAAGTGTTGTAATTTAAATATTTTCATTACACCACTATCCATGAAGAGTGTAAACACCCACGAATCGCCTGATCTCATAAAGGCTATCTGTTCATGTTTGTGATAGAAAATGTAGAAACTGCAGAATATTACTTTAAATCTTTTCTTCTAAAGCTTCAATGACGTTGTAGTTTATGACATTTTTTAAATGATGCTAATGTTAAAGGGGGGTAATAGTTTCTACTTGCTGAGTTTCTTGCCTGTTCTCCTCAGAACAAGGCCTTCTGTTTTTTTTTGTGAACGGATTGCGTACTATTCGCCTTTCATGAAATATTGTTGATTTGACGCATCTAAACTGAATAAACGCTTTTAAATTTTGAAAAGAAGTACACAGTTCACTATGAGACTATGATATTATTATTATTTGTTATTTTTTTCTCTCTATTATATAAGTATAATAGGTATATTCCCATAAACATGCGAGCTTTTGGCCAAACATGTTTTGGTATTTTGTATTATGTGATGTGAGTGCGTTGTGTGTGTGTGTGTGTGTGTGTGTGTGTGTGTGTGTGTGCGAGCGCGGGCGCGGGCGCGTGCGCGTGCGTGTATGGATATGTGTGTGTTTATTACATCCCATGACTTCCTATGTATTATCAAGGGACAAAAACTTACGAACTATACGACAGGTGTTCAAAATAACTGCTTTTTGTAGTAATTGGAATGGGAGTGGGTGCATGTTGCATATTTTTAGGCTTTTATGAAGAGTTTTGGGAATTACTCCTGAAGGCCTAGCACGGGCCGGAGAGAAATGTCCCCGAAAACCAAATTACTCGTTGCCTCCCGCTTCCGCGCGAACGAAGAAGCGAGGAGCAATGACGATTTTTGTCTCTGGGGACTTTTTCTCTCCGGCCCGTGCTAGGCCTTCTGTAGTAGATATAATAATAGGTATGGTCTTTACTGTTGTGACTTGCCATTGTGTTTTTATTTCTATTGCAAGGTCGGTATATATTGCAATCTTTTCAATGTGTGTGCTTGAGAGGTTGTGTGTGTTTGGGATAGCAATGTCTATGAAATATACTTGTTTATTAATTTTATCGTGGAATGTAATATCAGGCCTGTTGTAGTGTATTGTTTTATCTGCAATGATTGTTCTATCCCAGTACAGCTTATATTGTGGTGTGTCCAGTACAGTTTCAGGTGTGTTTTTATAATAAGGAGTCTTTTCTTTTATTAAATTATATTTGTATTCAAGGTATTGGTGAACAATCTTGGCAACTTGGTCATGGCGGTGTTTATAATCGGTTTGTACTATGGAAGGGCAGGCTCCAGTGATGTGTTGTATTGTTTCGGGGTGTCTGTGGCATCGGAGGAACAAGTCCGAATTAATTATTCCATCTTTTATGATGTACTTTTTGTAGTTTTTTTGTAACTTGATCTTGTATCGCTATATATTATTATAAAATCCAGTATGGTTATATTTTGCTCACTACCCCGTTAATATGCGTATCAAATAGCAGGGCTTGGTTTTTTTAGTGATTCTAAAAACAATGTCTATTTTTAATATCCAAGACATCGGACGGAACTCTTAATCTGTATATCTATATGGGTATCATTTTCGTAGTTTTATAGGGTACAGATTCAGAATTTAACATCTATTTTGAGATTCGAGATAGCGGATTTCGAGATTCAAGATCCGCCATATCGAAAGTAGAATTTATTTTAGGTTATTAATCCCCAAAACGCACGAAAATGATATCCTTATTGATTTACAGAAATAAACGCGTCCGGCGTCCGCCATCTTGGACAATAAAAATAGAATGTTTTCAGAATATTTACTTCAAACCCACGAAAATTATTCCCATAAAGACATTTCTATTAGATTAACTAAAACAAAACGAACTCCGCCACCTTAGATCACAAAAAGAATTTTAAATTTAGAATCCGAGTGTCGAAAATGATACCGTTGTTGTAATACAGAAAATTGCGCCCGCCATCTTGAATTTTCAAGTGAATAATAATTACTATGAGTTGGTGCCATACTCTCACAAGATGAAATTAAATAAAATACCAAAGAAATATAATAATATAGGTAATAGTTGCCCTTGCATCCTCTTAGTAAGAGTTTTATTTTAAAAAATTTTACGATCCAATCATTTATAAGAAAGCTTCATTATCAGTCAATATACGTGCTACTACTGAGCACAGGCCTTTCTACGTGGAAAACACTGAGGAAAACGGGCCATAAGGCCACCACGCCGGCTGCTGCCGCTGGCCCAAAACGGTTAAAAATACTTTAGGTTCATCAGATAATTTTGACGTTTTCATAATGTCAGATTTATATGGCGTTATGGGCGCTACATATTTTTGCCTTCCATTAATGATCACATATTTTTGGGACGTCGTAGCATCAGACATTTATGTATTCATAACAAAATCAGATGTAAATGCCGCTCTATTCATACATATATGCTCGCGTGTATCGTGTGTACTACTGGTGAAATTGTAATATGATTCATACACATACCTATCATCCCGCCTTTCCTTTTCGCCTTTTCACCGAAGGGGTAGGCAGAGGTTGTATATGGCTATCTAACTAATAACTAAAAGATCGACTATTATACAGGCTGACTATTATACACCATTGATCAATATTTTATCAATTTGGTTAACGGATACTTTGCTTACGGATACTGCGGATCAAATAGCTGGCCCTGGGTGGTTTTAGAAATGTGTTAAGCTTACATGAACTTTGAGCAAGTTTCTGTACGAAAAAAAATGAAAAAATTCTAGGAATGTTTAATAATTAAAAGTATATTTTCGCTGCTTCAAATTTACATTACTCAGCACAGGCCGTCTACGAGAGATAACAGGTATAAAATTCAGTTTGTACGATGTTTACTTCAGTTGAGTATAGACATTTTTAAGAACTTATTAAAGTTAAAACTGTTATTTAGGTATGACTCAATGTTTATATTTTTAGTTATTTTGTATTAATTTCACATTCTTATTTTTTAAATAACGCTTCTTGACAGAAAATCTCATAAACTGTTGTTTAACTCGGAATTTCCTCGGATATAATACGTAATTGCTAATTTCAAACCTCCTTCGAAGGAACCCATGTAGTTGGACGGAGAGAACTGATACTAAGGGACACTTGTAGGAATTTTTTAACCTAGTTTGAATCTCGATTTTGTAACTTTTTGACATAAGAGCATACATACATGGTTAAATCTGATCTAGAACTAATCGGTAAGTCTAATTTGGTTTTCCTTCAGTCTATAACAAAAAAGTACAACGCTGGCTTACGGCTACAATTGATGCAATTTTTTAAGAAAATAAAAACGGAACAAATTACGTTATACCTATGTTTCGAAAGAATAAATATAGAACTAATTTCCCATCTTTCCCGTTTTTCCGCAGGACAATCGCTAAGTATACACATCATAAGAGCCATAGTAAAATTGACAAAAAGTTACCAAATCGAGTTTTAATTTTCGATTTAAATTTCCTGTACCTAAGTGATGTTTGATGTCTACATCTATCTATTTAAAATGTTATTTATAGTTATATTGGTTACACAAACAATTAATTCAGAAAAATTAAAATCTCCTTTTGTATTATCCCATAAGGGTAAGTCAGAGACTAGGCAAAAGCACCGCTAAAGCAGTCCAACAAACTAACGAAGGGAACAATATTACAAGTGTATTAAACATTATAATTTTAATAAATATCTAAATTTACAGGAAACAAATCTTTACCTTTCTCCTTCAGCTATTAATTGGGGAATATTAATAATTTTGAAGTAATTAAGTGATTTACGGTAGGATGCGTCCATTAAATTACTCATTTTCTCAGGTGCCCCACTGCTGAACACATAAATCTGGTTTTAGTGTCAGTGTAGTAAGAAAATAGAATACAATGCCTAATTGCCTAATATTGATTTATTATTTATACCTTTTTCATCAACGGTCTACTACAACAGACTGAGTATTACCGAGAAGTGTAACAATATTTTAAGCAAAAGAAACATCATTGCAAGTCCTAAATCCAATAAAATACTTACACGCTAAGGACACAGTTAAGTTAGAAAAATAATTCCTTCATTTAAATTGTAATAATATGACGTGAGTCATTTATTTGATACTAGCTGTTGCCCACAACTTCGTCCACGGTTAGTATCCCGAGGGAACCCTTTAATTTTCCGAAATAAAAAGTATGTAAGATGTTGACCAAGGATATAAAGTATCACCATGCAAAATTTTATTGAAATCGGTCCATCGGAGATTAATGCAAACAGATAAACAGACAAACAGAAAACAAAAAAAAGACAAATTTTGGCTTTTTACATCCCCCCGACTTGGTTTTAAGTATTTTTTTTTCTATGTGCTGACACTTGACCTCTACAGTTATATGTATAGATAATTTATGAATGTAATAACACAAAAAATACTAAGACTAAAGGCAAGTTTCACAACTTCAGATAACTACTACAACCAATAAACTATTCCGTATTCTATTGTCTCGTTTTCTGACCATTGCCTTGTTACATATCTCCTGTTATTGATTTGATACGACAATCAAAGCCTCTCAGTGATTAACACCCATGATTGTATTAACCTCTCCTACGAGTATATCATTTATATTTAATAATCTGTTATAAAATTTATCAAGAACTTTCCTAAAACAAAGTTCATAAAAGTTGCACACACCCAAGATAACAAGATGGCGAGCCAACAAAAACTCTTCACAACTTTTGAACAACATTTCAAATATTATCATAACATTAATTACACAGAGACTGAATAAATAAGAAAAACGTGGTATAAAGTTAGGAAAATCTTCAGTTTTACCGAATTACGGACCAGAGGACTGTAGTATGGCACCTATAAGCAAGATTTGAATGCTTTCGTTTTAAAGAGCTCGTAAGCGTAGTGATTTTTAGGCTTTGGCTTTCGATATTGAAAACTAAGCTACTTTCGCCATGGTCAGTCCTTGGATGGGTGACCAAATCTTTGTAATCGAGTTCTTCCATGCTTCGAGAGGCACTATAAGCCGTTTTTACTCACTACGTGATTATGTTACGGGTCATAATGTTACTCTTATTATGTTTCTCCACGTAGAAAGGAATGTGCCTATATGTGCTTGGAGACGGCTTTAAAGATTTGAGTTCTTTTTATCCGGTCGAAGATTTATAAATAAGAATGCCCCATTATCAATTTACATGTACAGTCATGTATAAAAACTCGAATTGTAAAACTTTGTAAATGTACATTTATTTTTGCAGCTGACTGGATATTTACATTATTAAATTCTTCAAAAATGTAGGTACATAATACGAGTATAAGGTCAATGATCTGACACGAAGATAGATTCAGACTCAAGAAGTCAAACAAAAAAAATTATGACTAATAAATGACAATCCCATTGTTGTTGACTAGTGTAAAGTGACTTGCTGAGTTTCTTGTCACTATTTTTTTAACGAGAATATTTTTTGTGCCCTCATTGTCATCACCCTTAAAACCTTTTTTTTATAAAAAGGAAGGCCGCCAGCGTCAGGCGCGTGACACATGCGAGACACGAATAAGCTATGTGACGACCTCCGTGGTCGAGTGGTCTGTATGCCGGTCTCAAGGCGTCGCCATCTCGAGAGGTTCGATCACCAGTGGAGGCAAGTGTTTGTTATATATTAGGTCCTTACCTATTAAATTGGTGTTTTGTATGGAGATTTTGGGGAATTCTGCATTTTCCACACTTAAAATTTTTTCAGTTTTCTTCACAACGACAAATCCAAAGATATTTGGCATCTATCATTAGACAAGCTTTAGTAATATGTGTAATATCACACTTCATAAAAATTATTTATCGTTTTTAAGTGAATGCAAATAAAATGATGTATTCGGGAGGCACTTAAAAAGAGTTGTCTCCGTGTCCAATTTTAACACAATTAAACTTACAACAAATTATCAAAACAAATCAAAAAAGCTCAAAAATATAGTCTATTTTTAGACGAGGTAATTATTTTTTAGGAATACTCTGAATCTTAATAGTTACAGACAAAATACTAAGAGAGAAAAAAACACCAATTTCATAGGTAAGGACCCAATATTTACATATATTCAGAGTATTTATATGTATTTATCAATTAAATATATTTATCCGTCATCTAGTGTCGGTAACACAAGCAGCATTATTTGCTTGAAATGGGGCTAGTTCATAGGTGTGCATGTTTGAAGATGTTTATTTATTTATTTATTTATATGTATAATATTATGTTTATTCTGAATAAGTATATGTATTTATCTATTAAATATATTTGTCCGTCATCTAGTATCCGTAACACAAGCAGCATTTAGTTACTTAAAATGGGACTAGTTGATAGGTGTGAATTTAGTAGTTAAATACCTCCTGTTGTTGATACGGCAATCAAAACCTCTCAGTGATTAACACACATGTATTTACCTCTATAGGCTAGTTGACCCTTTTTTTATTGGGGCCCACATGATCACTATAACAAATGATACAATATTTTTCTGAAGCCTAACACAATAAATTTTAAATTATAAATTACGTTTTTGATTAAATTTCAAAAACGCCTTCGGTCCTGATGGTGTATGAATTATCTGTGCCGTAGCGTCACGATTATTGTAAACAATTCAATACGCATGCGTGACATAACCGACAGTTATGCTTGATTGGTTGCGACTGGCGTTTAACGGATTTTGATCATGTGTAGTAGTTATTTACATGAACTAATTTCACGAACATGGTAGATAGCGTTTTTGGCAAATGAAAGAAAAAGTAAAAAAAAAAATTAAATTGAATTTCTACTGCAATCGCTTAGTTATATTTATCGAACTTGGTATATTTCGGACCTTTGTACTATATACTATGTGAATGACACATTATTTTCATTACTTTTGATATGAGTCAACTAGTCTATTATATCAGTTATATTTAAATGAAGAACTCACTAGGTATGTTCATTTATTATTAAGGATCACATCTATTACACAAAATCTAGTCATAGACTACCGGCCTAAAAAGGGCGGGTATGATTGACATCCTTTTTTATGGACAAAGGGAAATCAATCATACTGCCAGCAATATCCTTCAAATATCCGTCTCGGTAGTCACATAATATTATTAAGAGTAATTGTAGGCGGATTAATAATACTTCTTTTCAATCGTTTGAAACTCTAGAAAAATGCAATTCCTTTGTTTGACGACGTCGACATTTTCAATGAATAGAAGCTGTAGGAATCGATTTAAACGAAATTGTATTTATTCCTTATTTATACAGTAGTTCATTACGAACAAGCTTACTTTGATTCTGTCTTTGAACAAAATAATAAGAATCGAACACTGATTCCCTTTTATTATCTACAGATTCTGAAAATTTTTAAAATACTCTGTAAAATTATTTTGAACAACATGAGCATAATTTGTGCAGTTCTAGCACATTCGAATAGAACATGATAAAAGTTTATGCAATCGGATGTAATTATGAATGTATTATAAGCTTCAAGGACACTCAAACCTAATACATAAATAAATAACCCAAACATGACAGTATTCGAACTTGTTGAGTCGATAATATGACATGAAGTTGAAACCTATACAAATATTTTAACAAGCGCGCTTCTAACCCCGAAGGGGTAGGTGGATTTGTGTTTATTAACACCCACAAATCGCCAGATATGTTAAGTCCAATCGCCATGCAACGAGCACACTGTGAGGCATGTGATGTTCACAAAAAAATTTTTATAAGTTTTATTCCAACTCAGGGGTTCAAAATCAAGTAAAATCAAAGTTTTATAATTATTTTTACAAACTACTCGTACTTCCAGTACGTGTCGTCTCTGTGTGAACTTGCTTATCGCTGCATAGATATTTATTATCACCTCAATTAGGGATTCCTAAAAAAAGCGATGACGCAGGAAACGTGGAAAAAAAAAGAAAAAAAAATGAAAAAAATAGCAATAACGTTGAAATCTACTTCAACGTTATTGCTATTTTTCTCATTAGTGTCCACGTTTTTTTAGAAAACATATTATAATAATATTGATAATCATCAAGGTAATCGCGAGAACACTAGTACATCCAATGAATATATCTATTTATTGATATTGGGACCTATGAAATTGGTGTTTTTATTCTGTCTTAGCAATTTGTCCTTAACTATTAAGTTTCAGAACATTCTTATTAAATAATTGCCTCTTCTAAAAATAGACCATATATTTGAGCTCGTATTATTTAATTTGATATTTTTTTGTAAGTTCAATTGTTTCAAAATTAGACACAAAGAAAATTATTTTTAACTGCCTCCCGAATATAAAACGATGAATAATTTTTATCAAGCGTGGTCACACACATATTGCTAAAGCTTGTCTAATGATACATGCCAAATATTATTATCTCTGGATTTGTCGTTGTGAAGAAAACTGATAAAATGTTAGTATGTCAAATGCAGACATCCCCAAAATCTCCATACAAAACACCAATTTCATAGGTAAACCTATTATATATTAATTAATTAAGAAAACATACAACTTACACAGCACACAACATAAACCGCTCCGCACATCTCCGCTTGCTACCTAAAGCATATTATTTTCATAACATTGTCTAAAATGAACGTAGACACTAATGAGGAAAATACCAATAAAAGCTGGCTGGCTCAAACACTGAGAGAATGATGATAAGGAATAATTACATTATTAGTGTCAACTTTACGTATCTGTGGCTTAAAAGTCCTTTTTGCTCATAAAAATTACGGACATAATACCTTTTTAATGAGATATTATAAAACTTTTTACAAGCATATCTAATTAGGAATCTTGTGGGTTGAGCTCATCGTCTTCATCATTATAATACAATATTACTTGGACGAAGTTATGGGTTCGATTCCCAGTGAGGACAAGTTTTGACATGAGAACAGGTATTTGTTTACTGGTGTTGGATGTTTATAATATGTTTGAGTTTATTCTGAAATTTAATAATATGTATCTAATAATTAACTATTATTATCATCTAGTTGTAATAGTATGAGGTAAGACCTAGGCGAACATTTTTCGACCAAATCGAAAGCGTTCTAAAGAAAGGCCAAGTCAAAAGCACCCGAAATCGCCGAGCATGTATGAAGACTGTTATGAAAGTAGATGAGGCGGAAGAAGTATGTCACGACCGCAGCAAGTGAAAAGAAGTAATTTCTGACAACCCCTATGGGAGGAGGGCGTGATTGTTTATACGAAATTTCAGATAAAGCTGCCAAAGTTTTAAAGGTAAAGTTTAATTATTCTTTTTAGCGGTATAAAATGAAAGTTTCGTTTTTTCTTCTTTTATGTGGATGATTAATATCTCTACCTGTCCATTTTTAAAAAGTTTGTTATGTTGATTGTTCTACAGTACTTTCGATCCTTTAAAAATCCCACAAAAGTAATCAACAGAAAACACAATTTTACATGCAAAAAAAATATTTCATGCAAATGCAAATCCGAATTTTCGACAGCAAAGGTTCTGATCTGACCAGCCACAAAATGTTGATATTGTCATTTGATTTTCATCTCTAACTCGTTATGATTAATGTAGAAAATTGGTCACAGGATTTTGAATTTCACAGACCTTTGATTACAAACAACAATTTTTCTAAACAATGATGTGAAGCTTTTTTTTACCGGTTCCCGTTAAGGTTTTATGTGAAGTAATGAATGATATTCAGTCAAAGGAAACATGAGATTGATTAAGGGTGTTTTTGTTTTAGGTTTTATTATAGCTCATCTATTTTATTTGGCCACAAATCAACTGTTTGACCAGGAGCTAGAAGGGACTCTTATATAACAAAACATGGTATTGATATAAAGCCATACTCCAAATTGCTGGCATATCTAAAAAGAGTGATTAAGGATTCATTAGTTTAAGAAGTCTGAATTTTTAATTATTTGCTCGCAAATGTGTTATAAAACGTCGTATGACATTCGAGCGGTTTGATTATTACAGCCTCTGCTTCTTTTAGCCCTCACCTACGACTCGGGCTAGCAATATCGCCTCGGCTGTAATTTTCAACTTACCGCACTTATATCATAATGATAGTACATTACAGAATACATTACATAATGTGGAGGAAGGCCTGTGCCCAGCAGTAGGACGTATATGGGCTGAGAACAGACGGACACATAATGTTCTTATGTTTATTTTAAAGCACAGTGTCTAATTTCAAATCAATAGAACGTGAGGATGTAAATCAAAGTTCCCAGCCATTTCGCAATACTTGGAATTGGAAATACCTTTCGTGAGTTGAATTCTTTTAGAGGCACAAAAGTAATTTAAGTTGCGGAAAAGTTGCAATGTCGGGTGAGTAGTGGTGACAGAGAGGTGAGAGGGTATCTGCCCACACCGGGCATTTAACTAGTTAACGAGCACAAAACATCTATTGTTTGCGAATACCAGTGTTCGCGATGCCCGCCAAGGGGTTAACCGTACTACGCCCTTTAAACGATAAGTGATTTTTCATAATTGATTTAATAAATAAATAAATATTGAGGGATAGTGTTAAATTGTTAGAAAATAATATAGTATAATTTTATTTAATGTAAACTTGTTTTTATAGTGCGTAGGTGTCTCTCTTGTGTCCGTAAAGACTTTTTTTATGTGTTATTTTTTTATGGAAACTTTGCTGATTTCTGTACCATTTGTATTATAATTGTTTGTTTCCTAAATAAAGTAAAAATAAAATAAAATAAAAATAAAAAACCGCCTTCCTGACTTCATCCAATTAAATACGAGTATTTGAAGAGTTTCCCTCGATTTCTCCAGGATTTCCTCATCAGAATATGTCTCAGTGCCAAAAAAAACATTCTGAACGGCTTCAGGCATCTTCGAATAAAAAGTTTTTATTTCATTAAAAAGTTTTTTTTTAATGAGAAATGAACCCCCCTGAATAATCACTCCTAAAATATTTTTTGTATAGAAAAATATGAGAGCATGATAGACGGATCCGTCATTGGAATATTCTGTAGTGCGCAGAACCCTATTGTAGAGTGGAATCATTTGTGCAGTGACGTGGTATGGAACATTGGGAATGAAAGATTAATCAAAGCTTGCTCAAGATTTGCACGCTTCGTCATCATTGTCTGCTATTCATCGCGGTATTCTATTGTTACGCAATCGTTGAAGATCGTACTATTTTGTGAGATGCAATGATAAGTCACACCGACCAACATCGACATTAATTTGAGAAGAAATAAGAATAACCAAAAATAATGAACTTGTTTTATTTACTTTAATTATTATTTATATTTCATTGCGAGTACTCAAAGCCTGTATGTCCTATAGCATCCAGTACTGTTAGTGTAAGTTTTCATTGTAAAAATATTTCTCACTTTGAGTTGCGTTCAGAAATGTCAAGAATGAAACTTTGCATAGGAAACGTGAAAAGCGGCGGAATCTAGTTGAAATCACATTTCTAAATTCTAAATTGACATTTCGACATTTCACGCAACTCAAACGAAGTTTTTTACTATGAAAACAATAGATTTAGGATTTTTTCGCTACGTCATAAAGATACGTGACGCGTGAGAGCGAGAATCCTTATCAAGTTGTAACGAGGGGCTATATCAGTATTAGCGACTCTGCTCTTACTGTGCTCTTCTCTGGCCATTTTTTTAAATTAGGCACCCAATTTTTACATTGTTTTTTATCTCCAATTTTGATTCCTATCAGAGACAGCGTCTGGAGCGGTTGTCTCTACGCCTAAATATATTATATTTATAAATTATTATAACTATCGTTATAAAACTAATAATATAGAACTGCAAAATTTCAAAGAACAAAAATAACTTTTCAAGGCACTATTTTGTGCCATTATGAATTAAGTGACTACATCTCCGGTTTTTATTTACTTCAGTTACCACGTCACAAACCGCCGAGAGAAAAAGAGAAAGCGAATGAATGACAGTCATGTCAGGTTTTCGTGAGTAGTAAGAGGCCATAGCGTCCCCGTTTGTTCTACGAGACGAACAAATTTGACATTTACCAACGCCTATGTGTATCTTGTACCTCCTAAATCTATGATGAAATCTTACTCTTGGGGTACAGAAGTCCACAAACGAAAGCAGCAGCAGCGCTTGAAAACAGAATACAAACGAAGCGATCAGCCGCGACTCGCCAAATAGGTTTACACAGATTCAAACTTTAATTACAGATTTAATTAATCTATTAATAGCGGGTATATTGTAAATAATCCTTTTGGTAATGGATATACAAATCACACAGCTTAATAATCCACCCCTAAGTGTATCTTACTACCGTATGTGTAAACTGTGCAAACGAAGGCGCTGTAAGAAAGTTACGACACCACTTTACTTCGAGCGATGTTAATTAGTGGTAGATGTAACAAGAGCTAATTTGAAATATCATGTTACATATTTTATACATTAACGTTAATGTACAAATGTTACAGATTATAACATAACAGTTTCTTTTATATATTTTCCACATTGATACATTAAGTAGTAATTTCAAATACATATAAGTGAATTACATACGTCTTTTTTGTAAATGATTAGAATACTATACCAAACTATAATCTATACAATAAAACAGTAGAGGTTGAATGTCTGTACATAGAATAAAAATTTGCTTAAAAACATGTTAGGGGGATGTAAAAAGAGGGAAAATACCAAAAAAATTTTTGTTTGTTTCTCTGACTGTTTTTCTGTTTGTCTGTTTGTACGGGCTATGTTCCGAAATGGCTGGACCGATTTCTATGAAATTTTGCATGGTAATTTAATAAATTCCTGGTGAGAAATCTTAGATACTTTTTATTCCCGTGTAATAGTTAAAAAAACATAGTAACCGCGGACGAAGTCGCGAGTAACAGCTCGTATTTAATATCTTTAAATGTACATTATTAACTTTATGATATTCACGAATGACTACGACATCTTCTAAGAATGTCTGTCTCGCGTAAGTTTAAAATATAAAACACAATGAAAATATAACAAGGCTTCGTAGGTACTCACCTAGGTACTCAACACCGTGCGCAAAATAGGTAGTTTATTACTCATACTAGACAGTTTTATTACTATTCACTAGTTTTTACACATTCAGAATTGTAATAAGTATCTTCGTGCATTCACACCTATAAACTAGCCTAAACATAATATCTGGTGCTAAAAATGCAGACGACGCATCACAATAATTTTAATTCACGAGTGCGCTTCATTTATCTGAATTTAAACTTTATGTGAAGGTGTTAAGAGCGTAGCCAACCGCAGTTATACAGTGCAATATACATGAGAGGTCAGAAATATTGAAAAGGTCATCGACATATAGGCAAAACTTCCAAATAAAGAAAACTATTGAGTTTGCCACTCAATAATTTTCTTTATTTGGAAGTTGGCCGCCATTATGGAGAACTTATGTTGAAAACACATACGTTCTCGATGGTTAGCAACGAATCTTTGGTGATACTTTGCATCTCACCCAATAAGGTCGTTTTAACAAAAAAGAAAAACTATATAACATGTGTAACAATGTTAAAATAAAACTCGTTTATTTTGTCCCACGCCAGTAGCAGCGAATGAGTTTATTTATAGCTATTAGCAAAATATTTTGAATTACGACCCAAGGCTATGTTTAAGTCATAAAAAGTTTACAGAATAGATTGGAATCGTTAAATCACCGAATTCGGGACCAAATCGGCAGGGCGAACAAAAAACTCTCAATAAAGTTTTTTAATTTCTCAAAATTTTATTGTTGACATATTAATTTATTTTCGTTTTTAGATTTAGGTAGATTGATATTTGAATTTCTTTTAGGATTAAGGGTGCTTTCGTAGGTACGTTAGCCGCCAGCGCATCCTACGCGCGCGCGATTACTATTTATTACATGAGATAGCTAACTAGTTTAACATTGTATCGAAATCTCGGCGTAGCTTTACAACGTCCCTCAGACACTCTTGCAGTAAAATAATTAGAATCTCCAATTTGTAAAATCTAGGGTTTAGCTAAAGTATCTCGATTTAGAAATTAATCTGGTTTTAACCTAGATTCCTACATTTTCTGTTCTTTATTGATATTTTTCTTACCTTAATCTGCGATTTCTTTTACGAGCTATTAACTAGACATTTAAATCTTTTAAACTAGTTTTAATAAAAAATATATACATTTTGACGTATATGCCCGTGTTGGTTCGGGACGTTCATCTGACCAAACCCAATTTTTGTATAGCTAAATGTGGTCTTAAGGAACACAGTGCTCCTTGGACTCTTCCGATCCCTTCGGGGATTACAGGCGTGATTGTATGTATGTATAACGTATACAAGGGGTTTCCAAGGGTGGTTTCATAGGTACGTATGACGTACCTATGAAACCACCCTTGGTTTTATAGGTACGTTGCAAATCAAATCAAATCAAAAATAATTTTATTTCATAGGCCAAGTTCGGCACTTAAAATCGTCAACATTTAACATTTTACATATTATGTATTTTACAAATAAATAGTTTATTGTAAATTATTTTAAATTACAGTATTAAATTATACTATTGTATTTAACTTCATTACCGCGAGCGCTTGTAACAAGTACATCCACAGGACAGTACAGGTACTTCGTTGACTGTGGTTGTAATCGATACAAGCGGCCGGATTCCGAGAGTAAGGCTTTTCATGAGAAGAACCCGGCAAGAAACTCATGAGCCACTTTTTTAAATAGCCAATCATAAAAATTTTTGTCACTTTTAAATATGTTTTTACATTATTTCTTAATTCCTATCAGTCCATCAAAATAACATGCATAAGATAACAGTATTTATTACATAACTATTTCCACTCCTATTTGACTTTTGTTTTTCTTATAACTGTCATTTTTAATTGCAATTTTGTCAAGCAATAATATAAAAAGCTTATAAAACATTATTTTTTATTCGTTTTAAGTTTTTAATGTATCGATTTTCATTATTTCCTTGCAACATTATGCACCGTTGCTTTAAAGTTTTTCACTGTAACATAAGGCCTTGAGCATTTAGCCGATAGAACTACCATGTTAACCAATATCATACCTAATTCGTTGATTTATCTGCAAAATAATAGGAAAAGCTGTTGTGCCTTCCAAATCAAGGAAGACTTCAAGATCACAAAGTGGGGTCAATCGTGCAATATATATTTTTAATGGACAGGTAAGCTCTTGGCCTTCATCTCACCTGATGGTAAGTGACGATAAGGCCGAAGGTGGAAGCGAGCTTCACCTGCAATCCTCGACAAGTGAGGAACTGGCTTTCATACTCTGATTGCCGGAACACAACAATGCTTATATGGTTATGGTTATATCCGGCAGAGATGAAAGTGCCCTTATTTTTAATATCGATACCAAAACATTTACATTACACAAGAGGTCCTACGAACTATGGAATCTTTGATTAAATTCTTCTTGTTCCATTATTAAAATATGACAGCGAATGAAGGACACCGGGGAAATTATATAATGAATTGGGAGTTCAGTTTGTATTGTGAATTTTATTTTCCAACAGACATTCACGAATTGGGACGGGTAGGTAGATGTGTGTGTAGTTTTTTTTTGTAATTTTATGTAATTTACACACACGCATTATTATGGGGGAGGGTGTTGACACCCACATTTTGCCTGATGAGGGGAGACCTCGTCCCCTGCTTCGGACACAATCCAAATGAATTTAACAAATAACCGTATTTAAGTCTTATTCAAACTCAGTAGTGTGACGTACAGTCACGAGCATGAACATGTATAAACTATTAAACAATTATCGTGTTTTACTGTCATTGGTCAGTCATTTACCGAAAATGTGTATACATGTTCATGCTTGTGACTGTACTACTGAGTTATAATAAAACTATGGAACCGGGGATCTCTTGCAAAAGTAGTGCTTTCCGTACCAACTGACAGTCGCATTTTTATAATTTTTCGACTTTAAAATTCTGTACAACGAATATAAAGAATAATAAAATTGCAGGTGTGTTATGTACAATAGTGAAATGGAAACACCGAGAAAGTTAAATAGAAATATAATAATAAAGTATAAGTATAATAAAATATATAATAATAAAGTAAACTTACTTATACAGCCAGTATCAATATGTAAACTGCAGGAAAAATCTGTTAATTCGTAGGAACAAAGTAAGAAGCAACAAAGACTTACGAGATGTAAGTTAATTGGCAGTGAGCGCCTGCCCACAATCACTTAAAGTTCGCAATTAATGTTTTAGTTCTGCAAACTCATTCTTTGCCATTTGATAGCCATGGAAAGGGTGACGAGTGGCGCCCACGAATAGGATGTTTAATGATAGAGTAGTACCGTGCATGACCTGGAGGTGGACCGATGTTCTGACGAGGTAAGTTGCTAAATGCGAGCAGCGGACGGATTTTGTACTGTTTCAATGTTTTGTGTTTCAAATTAGTGCATATATTAATGTGTAGATTAATGGATTAAGTTTCAAGATTTCAAATAAAACCATAAAAACATAAATAAATGAAAATATCTGCCGGCATTCACACCTATCAAGCCCCAATTTAAACAACTAATGCTGTTTGCCCCGGCGATCGAACCCAGAACCTCTCGAGATGGATGGCGACGCCTTCAGACCGGCATACAGACCACTCGACTACGGAGGTCGCCTCTCGGAATACTTTCATTGTGGTAAAGGGCTTCAATGTCATTGTTGTTTTGGTTTTACGACATCACTGATCTGAAATGCTGGCATTATTAATCAAAGGAGAAGTTAAACCATAAATCACAAAGAATATATAATATGCTGATAATATGCTGAAAGCATATCTAAATACACTAAGCCCTTCGACTGCATTGTATTCAAAATTCAATTTAGATGCGTATCCACATGCTTGTGAACCTCAAAAGCATTTTACAAATTTTGGTAAAAGCGATAAACTACGCTCCGTTCACAAACCTCCGTTCACAAACCTTCACATCCGTTCACAAACCTTGTTCTGAGAAGAACAGGCAAGAAACTCAGCAAGTTTCTATCCTCCCTTTACATTGTATTTTTTTTGTTAAATGTCATAAACTACAACTTCATTGAAGTTTTAGATGTAAAAATAAATAAATCTCTGCAGTTTACCACATTTTCTATTACAAATATGAGTAGTCTAAAATATTACATTAAAAAAAAAATTGAAGACAATTGAAAAAGTAGTATACACAAAACCAGGTCATACATTCAATAGGTATCTTCACCACTCGCAGTACCATACAGTCCCAAAGAAAACCTCATTGATAACGCTATTTCTACAAATCAGACAAGCATGAGTTTGACCAGACACCGATAGTGGCACCTGTTCACAGGCATGACACATGAATCAGCCATCGCTTCGCTCAACCATATTTTAGTATAGATTTAGTATAGGCCAAAATATAACGTCTTTAACCTTACCTTAATCAACCTTAACCTTGTGTCGTGTTGTTCAAACGGCTTTGTAAATCAAATGAATAAACTGTCATTTTAAATTGTAATAAAAATGCATTTTAAAATGAAAGGACGTTAATAGTTCAAGAATAAAAATAACATCTTCTAATCTTACTTTGTACAAAGTGCTTTTAAAATATAACAGCTCTTGTTTCTGATGTTTAGATTAAAAAGAATAAAAATAACACAAACAGCGGTAGATGTACTTTTAGAAATTTGGAGAATGCACAAAAAGCCGAAATAAATATGATGTCTCCCTCAGCCGAAATACACTCAATAAAATCTCCCCTACTATGGACAAATAGCAATATCACATATTTAGCCATGGAATTTGACAGTGAAATACCTATACAATTTGTCCGCCATATATAAATAATATTCTAAACCACATCCCACATATGCTCACTCTGGGTTTTTACCATACTTGCTGCGCATTCTCCATTTTAGTCAGGCTATAACCTACAAGCAAAATCTTGTAAGATTTGCGATAGAAAAATATAGAATTACCTATCTTAAAAATAAAGTAAGCTGAAAGTATTGTATTTGGTTCAAGATTATTGCTTATGACAATGCAAAAAAGTCTTCATTTTAAACGACTTATGAAAGAACAACAAGTAATTTTTCTGACAGATTTTTATTTAACTTTAATATTTAATCTAAAATTCGTATTTTAAGCTAATTCACCGCGGGTTTTCTTATTAACACTAAAAAAATACTCACACTTTTTACCTCTTAGAATTTCAACACTAATAAAATTTTGTAAAACCTGAAAAGAATTTGCATGTTTTTAATATAATCTGTTAAAATATGAAAGAGAACAACGTTAGAGATAAGACGGTCTGATTATATGCTAAAGAAGACGTTGAACTTGACACAAAAAATATATACGAGTACCTATTTAGTCTGCATTTTACATACTAACATTTTATCAGTTTTCTTCACAACGACAAATCCAGAGATAATAATATTTAGCATGTATCATTAGACAAGCTTTAGCAATAAGTGTGTGAACACGCTTGATAAAAATTATTCATCGTTTTTATGTTAATGCAAATCAAATGATGTATTCGGGAGGCAGTTAAAAATAATTGTCTTTGTGTCAAATTTTAACACAATTAAACTTACAAAAAAATATCAAATTAAATGATACAAGCTCAAATATATGGTCTATTTTTAGAAGAGGCAATCATTTTATAAGAATGTTCTGAAACTTAATAATTACGGACAAATTGCTAAGACAGAATAAAAACACCAATTTCATAGGTAAGGACCCAATATTTTAAAAGTTTTTTATCCACTCATATCACAGTCTATATGCTCTGCATTTTCGGCCACTTTTGACCTGGGCCTTGAGCGCTCTCATGAGCGCTGTTGATTTGAGAAACATCCTCCTCTCGTTTTTCCACGATAATCTATGCTTTTAGTGAATTCTACTTTCATCCATCCTTCCCACATGACTTGAATAATTCATGTCTGTGTAAATTAGTTTACAGGAATACTCGAAGTTTAAAAAATACACAAAGAAGAGCGTGTAAATAAAATATAAGGTACACATAGAGGGTAACCGCAAACCTAAATAAATATTCGGGTCCCCAAAGTTAGATAGTAACACAGTTATGTTGCTACGGAGCTGGTCGATATGGGTCTCTCCACATTTATCGAAACGATATCGGCCATAATGTGTTTATATCAAACACGCACTGACTGCAGAAATGAGTTCCTACAAGCACTCCTGAATCACGATTACAGAGTTTTTTAGATCTCCTTCCTTCCCATATCCTAACATGGTATATGTTATCATCATCATCATCAGTAGACATAAAAAAGTCGATTCCGATAATTGCGTTATCATTCACAACACTAGGAGCAGTTATTTATTATTACTAACGCAACTAATACCTAATATGATAATACACATGACTGTGACTACGACACGCATGTATTAGGTCCTCACCTATGAAATTGGTGTTTTGTATGGAGATTTTGGGGAATTCTGCATTTTCCATACTAAAATTTTTTCAGTTTTCTTCACAACGACAAATCCAAAGATAATAATATTTGGCATCTATCATTAGACAAACCCTAGTAATATGTGTAATATTACACTTCATAAAAATTATTTATCGTTTTTAAGTGAATGCAAATAAAATTATGTATTCGGGAGGCACTTAAAAAGAGTTGTCTCCGTGTCCAATTTTAACACAATTAAACATACAACAAATTATCAAAACAAATCAAAAGAGCTCAAAATATAGTCTTTTTTTAGACGAGGTAATTATTTTTTAGGAATACTCTGAATCTTAATAGTTACAGACAAAATACTAAGACAGAATAAAAACACCAATTTCATAGGTAAGGACCCAATATATACTTTAATAGTTACGTATCTTGCGATGCATACTAGTATCTTAAATAGTCTTGACATTCTATTTGCATATATTATAAAGCAGTTCACAGACGATAGCTAAAATATACCAGGGACATATTTAGAGAAACGCAAAAAAAAGTTTTGACTATGTTCTACGCACTGGCCTATATCATCAATTTGAAGTCAATATGTAACTTGAAGAAGTTTTTTTCTGTGTTTCATTTGTATTTTTCGCTACGTGTGTATTTAATTGATTGCTGTAATAAAATTAACAGATTTTTGTTGTGTTAAAATTTTTACAGTTTTTTTTTTACAAAAATTCGTTAACCTGGTGTTATTTACAGACTATTTAAATCAGTAAAGCCACAATGCCGTATCTCAGCGTAGCTCAAGTATCTAAAGCTCTGATGTTAATCGAAAACGGATACACTTACAGTCAAGTGCCTCAAATATTGCGAGTTTCAAAGTTTGTAAAACGACACCGGTAGACAGGAGAGTCTACGAGACAAGGTAGAAAAAAAGTTACCACAGCGAGGGACAACAGATTTATTGTAAGCCGCGTGTTAAGAAATCTTACTTTTTATGTCTTCTGAGGTCAGAGCTAGGCTCTAGGAAGTTAGAGATGTGACAGTTAGCACTAAAAACATAAGAAGAAAACTTGAGTGTTTGCGCTTGTGATGATGATGCGGTTTGATAGGATGTCCAGAGAAATGTTGTATGATTTTTTGAAACCGTTTATACTTTTTTTTACAATGCGTGTCGTAAGTAAGTACAGTAGAAAAACATACAGGAAACGGAAAACGGGACACAGATTATATATGTGATACGCCTAAAATTACAAGTTTGCTATGGGTAAAAAATAAAAATGCACGTTTCGTTCTACGCATGAACATTGAGAAAGCGGGAATAGGGGCGTTCGCACCAGCCCGAGGCCTCTTCTTAACACATGTCATCGTTCAGCACGGAATAATTTCGCTCGCTTTCATCATAATTGGAATGATAATGACTGGGGAAAAGTATTTTTCACCGACGAGTCCAGGTTTTGCCTGAAATCAGATGATGGAAGAGTCAAAGTGTAGTGAAGATCAGGGGAAAGATATGCTCAGTGTAACGTTGTCGGAAGAGAACCTTACAGTGGAAGGTCAGTGATGGTGTGGGCGGTATTAGTAGCACGTACGGAGCTAAACATCGTGGAAAATGGATCTCCGACAGCAGCACGATACAAACATCTTAGAACAGATTTTAATACCTTTTGTTTCATACATATGAGATAATTTTGTTTTAATGCACGATAATGCTCGACCAGCGTGGCGATTAAGGGCATAACCTCCAAATGTTAAACTCTTCTGGACGCATCGGCCTACGGATGAACTTGGATAAAACCAAGGTCATGTTCAATGAGCATGTACTACCGGAACCGATTGCAGTACACGGTGCCGCTCTCGAAGTTGTTCAAAAATACGTGTACCTCGGGCAGACATTGCAGTTAGGTAGAAACAACTTCGAGGACGAGGTGAACAGAAGAATCCAGTTGGGTTGGGCAGCGTTTAGGAAATTACATCGAGTATTCTCATCGTCGATCCCACAATGCCTAAAGACGAAAGTCTTCAATCAGTGCGTCCTACCCGTTATGACATACGGAGCCGAAACGTGGACACTGACGGTACGGCTGGTCCACAAGCTTAAAGTCGCTCAGCGAGCTATGGAAAGGGCTATGCTCGGAGTTTCTCTTAGGGATAAAATCAGAAATGAGGTGATCCGACAGAGAACCAAAGTTGTCGACATAGCCTACCGAATAAGCAAGCTGAAGTGGCAATGGGCTGGCCACATTAGCCGCAGAACCGACAACCGTTGGGGTAAACGAGTTCTGGAGTGGAGACCGCGCCTCGGCAAGCGTAGTGTAGGGCGCCCTCAGGCCAGGTGGAGTGACGATTTGCGCAGGGTGGCTGGCAGGAGCTGGATGCGAGAAGCCGAAAATAGATCGAAGTGGCGTGAATTTGGGGAGGCCTACGTCCAGCAGTGGACTGCCATAGGCTGACGACGACGACGACGACGACGAATGCTCGACCCAACACCCCTGCCATAGTTTTGGGATATCTTCAACAGGTCGACATTGAAGTTTTGGAATGGCCAGCCCGCCCACTAGACCTAAAATCGGTAGAGCATGTCTGGGATAAACTTAAAAGACAAATTAAACAACGAACACCAGCAACAGCATTTTTTTGTGAATTTTAAGTTTATAGTTCGAGGGTGCAATTGATGCTTACACCCAAGCTAACTACTCTGCTTTACATCTCGATTGTGAGGTATGTGGAAAAAAAGGCATTACAAGAATAAATAAATTTATTTTCAAGAACTAAATTTAGCTTCGCCGTTCGATATTCAAAATTGATGAAAATAGCGAAGCGACCTCTTTTGTCACAAGAATAAATAAATTTATTTTCAAGAACTAAATTTAGCTTCGCCGTTCGATATTCAAAATAGATGAAAATAGCGAAGCGACCTCTTTTGTCATTGGGCTGAATGCATGATGTCTAGTGCCAGTAAGATGGTTAGATGTACGCGAACTTTTTGAAACAGTTTTTTTTTAATTACTTACCGCCCTAGGGCGTTTCTAGCTACATTATTAACCTAGGGCGGTAATTGATCACTTACAACCCGCATCTGGGGGTATTAAGGACCTACTTACCGAACATGAGAGATGTAAAATATCTTAATGTATCACACCACACACATAGCTGGTAATGTAATATATCTTTCCCTTCATTCGATTAGCATATGTCCGCATGGACGCACTTTTTAGCTGCTAAGGTGCTATACATATATTATTTATTTTTAATCTTAATATTTTCTTATAATATTATGGAGCAGTCAAGTTTCTTATTCTAAGATTAAGATAGTTCATCAGAAGATGATTCGGATCGTGAATTATCTCGCCATTATGTACAAAACAAACCCGGAGAGTTTAAATCATAATTTAGGCTGAATTTTATTATCAGACGGAAAATTCTTTGAATTTTTCCGTGATTGAAAATTAACGTTTTCGAACTTCACGAACTTTTATCTAATTAAAAACGATATCAATAAAAAAATACAAACATGCGAAAAGGTGCCTTTACATGCGAAAGAATGAGTCGCTGTGTGCTTAATATTTACTATGTCCTAGCTAAGTAACATTTTCCCGTAGGAATGAAATGTTAAACAGTTTGTTAAAAAATAACTGTGTTATAACAACAAACTACTTCATCAACTTTTTTACGGCGAAAATCAATGACCACGCAGACGACATCGCGGGCATATACTAGTCTATCTTAGAAACTTTTTGGAACACTGTTTGAACTTTGAAGAGAGATTTATGTAAAAACGATAATGTATTGAGATGTATCGTGCTATAATATTCATTAATGAATAATATAGCTTTGTAAGTGAAGTTAATAGTAATGTACTCGTATATCTTTGCAATTGAGTTACTGTCTATCGTTCTCAGCCTATATATGACTCATTTGTGACACGAGTAAGGCCTTTTGTAAAAGGCCTTATTAAGGGGTATGGGCCGTAATCACGAAGCCACCACGCTGACCCAATACGGGTTGGTGGATAAAAACGGTTGCAACGGCGACCGTTTATAAAATTATTTAATTTTAGGTAATAAAATATCTCGATATCGAAAGCCAAAACGTACGAACCACTACGCCACCGAGCTCCTCCAACAAAGCCATGGTCAGGCCATGGATGAGTGACCAAAACTTTTATATCGTCCGTGCTTCGGAAGGCACGTTAAGCCGTTGGTCCCGGTCGCTATTGCGACCATTTCTACCCACCAACCCGCATTGGGCCAGCGTGGTAGCGTTACGGCCCATACTCCTCATGTGTTTCTCTATGAGGAAGGTCTGTGCCCAGCAGTGGGACGTATATAGTCTGAGGACGAATAAAATATCTGCATCATTCCGCCTCTGTATCATACTATACTGTACCTACTTCATTCTAAGTTGAAGTCTTTACCGAAAACAGCTGGGAAAATATAGTTACACATACACACATATAATTACGACTATTATCTACTAGGCAAAATCACCGCAAAATCAGTCCACTGCCATAGTCCGTGCTTCACCAAGCAGTGACTGCACGTGTGCTCAACGTGACAGGTTGCGAGCCCGTTGCCGCTTTAAGGTATTGGATGGTTGTGCAGTTGTAATTCCATTAGTCGCCTTTTACGACACCCAAGGGAAAAGATGGGTTGGCGGTACCTATTCTTTCTTTTAATGAGCCGCTACCACACGACACACACATATATTTAATAACATAACTCTTCATCACGCCTCTTTCCCCGAAGGGGTAGACAGAGGTATTATACACCTACACCCAAACCCACACACACACACACACACACACACACAGACACGTTACATATTTATACATTATTCTTTTGAATCCCTCACATTACATGAAAAATATACGCATTTATATTCTACGAACTCAATATTTTATAGGATGTAGTTATTAATTACGCTTAGCTAGTGATTCTATTACATTACTGAGCTTGGACCCATTCTTTTCAATTGATATTACAGCATTAACCCACCGGACGATATTGAACTACTTATATCAATAATTGAAACTCGCCTTTCATATCGTAGGTTATTATAACTCTTAACGAGAGAGTAGCCATATTGTCAATATAGGAATAAAAATACTAAGGGGAAATTAATTTATAGTTAAATCCGTACTTAAAATGTATTAGAAAAATGCGGATGATGTTGGATCGAAAAGGTCTTAAAAAGGTAATGTAAGGTAAGAGGTAAGGTAACCCACAAAATATCCCCGTTTTACCCATTCGAACTCTATATACTCTTCAGGAAAGTCTGCCCTCTATACTAGCAATGTTTGTAAAAAAGGCAGATGATCTTTGAATACCAATCGCTAATGTCTTGAATACAAATAACTAACGTATAACGGAACCATTCATGAGAACTTATTATTCCTATCTTTTCATTAAATTTCTTCTAAAAACATAGAAAAGGAAGAACGTGGTTTGAATTTGTATTGGCAAAATGCGACTTGAGAGTAAATAGCGCAAATATTTAAGGAAAGGTTGACGACCGGTATAAGAAAGCATTTTATAGCATAAACCACAATCAATGTCCCCAATACATATAATGTGCCTATTGAATTGCAGATTGTCATGCTTTCAGGATTTTTTTTTGGTAAAGATCAAAGATGCGATTGATTGAATGGGTGAATTCGGATATCTAAAATGTAGAGGATCAACATATGCCGAGTGGCAGAGGAATGGATAAGGAAGACGAGTTGTGCCAACCCCTCTTACAATGGAAAAAAGGCAGGAACACAAAGCATTGTGACGGGGTGAAGCCAGGTATAAAATGAAAGACGCTGGGTCGTCACATAGGTATTGTAGGTAACGGAATTAAAGCACGAAATAGTGCCTTAAAGAGACTTATAGACTTTGTTATTTATCAGGAACTGATCTTATGGGTTGTTGTAACTTTTAGTTTAAGCTTATTAAATTGATCATCACTTTATAAATATATATTGTATATATATAAATTATACAATTATTGTTAGCAGTGAGTCAACCGCTCTACGCGCTGACTCGGGTAAGAATGAACTTCGAGAACAAAACAAATAAAAAGAGACAGTCAGCAAATTTAAAAACGGAAACCAAGAGAAAAATGGCCAGAGAAGAGCGCAATGACAGCAACGAGTCGCTAATATAGCTATGGCGCCTCGTTACAGCATTCATTTGAGATGAAGTGACTATAAGGCCGAAGTTGGAAGCGAGCTTCACCTGTATTCCTCAACCACTGAGGTCTGGCTGGCTTACCTCTGATTGCCAAACAACAATGCGTCATAGCATTGTTATTATGGCGACAGATTTAGGTAAGACGGTAGTAGCTTGCCAGGCGGGCTCAAAAGCCCTACCTTCCACCAACCAAACCGAGCACAAAAACCCTGCCCCCATGGGAAATCGAACCCCGGTGTTGACTAGACCAGAGAGGCGGTTATGTATTTTATATGTTAGTTCTTACGGTATATATTTTTAGACATAACATCAACTTTCAGCCCAGAATGTTTTGTCCAGGTCTATAGAGCAAAAAATCATCTTGCGTGAGTCTTGAATTGTTCGTTCTGTGTGCAATATCCAATGTCTAATATTTATGTTCATATTATTATGCTTCCTCCGTGCTCTTGTGCTGCTCAAGCACTGTTTATTTCTGTCAGCGTTATTTTCCTCGTTGTTTTTCTCGTCAAAATTGTTGACAGAAATTAATGGTGTTTCATTTAGAGCCGTTATTCACGGTTTCGATCCGTTCCAAAAACTTGAATGGTTGTGTGCATCAAAATCATGAATACGTTTCCAATAAACGGCTTGACGTGTATTGCTGCGATTTTAGTATTATTTCCTTATTTGTTGAAAATGACCATTTAGAAAAAAGCTTCAAGTGTAAATTATTACGAAGTGTGACTCTTTGTGACTCTGTGTTGGCACAGCCGTGAGACAGTTTCAAATAGATAGATACTATGTATTCCTGTATTTTTCTTTGTTTGTGTGTAATATAGCTATGTATATATTCTTTATGTCCGTATAATGTCTCGTGTCTGTGACAGAATAAATGTTTTTCTTTCTTTCTTTCTTCTTTATATAATTTTCAATGTAATCCATATAATAAATTCATATACCTGCAAGAGTTTCACATAACATATCATAACATATAATCACGTCTCTTTCCCCGAAGGGGTGGGCAGGGGTGTTAAACATCCACATTTCGCCAGATATGTTAGGTCCTCATGTTCAAGAGAGAGTTTCAATTATAAAAAAGACACTTTATCGCGCTAATCAACAAGGTTTATTTACAAAACAATTTCAACTGTCTTGCTGGATTTATCTTAGCCGTAATCTACGGTTCTTTTCCATCACTGGCTTCCGTCATCTTATATTACAAAGATAATTAGAAAAACTGAAAAAAAATCTTGTAGTGACCTGCTTCAAAAAGATTTCCAAGCAATTAACAACAAAATAATTTGACGCTTTTATGAGATGGCGAGGTAAAAATCTTGCTGAGCACTAATTGAATCAATTACAATGAAAGCAACTTTGAATTGCTAAGACTTCTTGTTTTTTTTAGACCTGGCGCCAAAACTACAAAAAACCTGTTAACGTCAAACCAATTAGTACCACCTAGCCTAGAAGTGTTAAAAATGTAGAAATTCTTTTTTCGAGTTGTAAAAAAAGGTAGAACTAATATAGTTATTATACAATGCGAGTTGGTGGGTAGAAACGGTCGCAACAGCGACCGGGACCAATGGCTCGAAGTGCCTTCCGAAGTATGGAGGAACTGAGATCACAAGTTTTGGTCACCCATTCCGGTGCTTTGGAAACGACCATGTCGAAGGTAGCTTGGTTTTCGATCGAAAGTCAAAGCCTACTAACCACTACGCCACCGGGCTCCTAAGACTCAGTAATAAATACTACTGTACTACAAACAACTAACAAACTATGTTGATATATGAAAGTAATCAAACATTTTTGAAGCAAATAGCATCCGTATATGTACCGAAGTTCAAACTACAAATAGGTACAAAATATTTTCCATCAGACAACATTGCAACAATCTCCAAATACGCATATTTATTTTGAAAAGGTGAAACAAAATCGGCTTATTAACTAAATAACTGGAAACTAACCATGAAATAAATGGAAATCGGGCGTAAATAGATAGGTAAAAAAATTCGATATTAATGTGCATTCACTGAAGGAAACCCAGTGAACCATGTGCTCCTTTGCGATTCATTATTGAGTCTTAACCGATACACATAGCTAAATTTATTGTTGATGGCTTCTCGAGACGCCATCCGGAATTTAAAGGGTTAATCAAACCAAACCTTTTATAGTTTGATAACTGGCGATTCAAAATTGAATCCTTTTATCAGTAAATGAGTCTTAATACAAAGGAGTAAAGACTATAATCTGTCAAATATCAAGTGCATTTGCACTTGACTATAAAAGAAAGGACGACAAAGACGGTGGACAAAATTCGATTACGCTTCAGCCTCGATAAAAGCCCGTGTTAACTCGCAGTAAAGTGCTCCTAAAAATCAAAAAATTTAGAGTAGTGGCGTGCATTAGGGGAGACCTACATACGTCGAGACCTATGTCAAGACTTATATCTAGCAGTGCACTAAAATTACTAGGTTAACAAAGATAATGATAGAATGATAATACATTTTCATAATAACAGGTCACCGGAACTACACGCAACTCCCGCATTTCCCCTAGATAGAAAGAAAAAATATATAAAACAATCACAAGGCCTGTCGTTATCCTGGGCAATGAAAAAGATTGATTATTTGATGAAAATAGGTTGCATGTGACCAAACTGCGTATGTTAAGATGGATGTGTGAGATGATGAGGATTGATAGAGTAAATAAGGGGATGTCTGAAAGTAGCTCCGGTGATAGAGATGTTGATACAAAAGCGGCTATCGTGGTATGGACATATTTTGAGAAGAGAGAATGAGTAATCAGAAGAGTTACGAATATGAGAGTGAATGGTAACGCAGGGAGAGGAAGACCGAAAAAAATATGGATAGATTGTATAAATAAGGACATGGCTAGGATGGAAGTGAATGTTGATATGGTGTGTGGTGTGATAGAGAAGAAAGGAGGAGAAAGGAGAAGAAAGGAGGAGAAATTGGAAAAGAGCAGGCAAATGATGATGATGATTTAACAAAAAAACGGACGTAAATGTTTGATTGTTTATTTCAACAGAATATGAAGAAGTTAATAAATCTAGATAAATCCAAAGGTGTGTGCCAGAATCGTAGCAATTAGAATTCTATAATTTCTTCCTGCTGTGTGATAAAGGCGTGAAGATGTACATACATACATATAATCAAGACTATTATCCCCTAAGGGTAAGTCAGAGTGACGGCACTCATAGTGATAGACGGTGAGCCCGTCGCCGCTATACCTAAGCTATTTGATGGTTGTACAGTTCTAAGTTCATGAGTCGCCTTTTACGACACCCAAGAGTAGAGATGGGTTGGTAGTATTCTTTTAATAGGCTGCTACCACACGGCTCTCACGGCACGATGAATATATGCATGTATGTAATACTTTTATGCAAAATAAAATTTTTATTCGTACTCGACGACTCCTACTTAGCAGTCGCGTTTGACATAAAACTTATGCCAGCAAAATATCGTTAAAGCAAGGAGGAGTAACTTGATACTCGTGCCACTGTTGCTATGTTGCCTTTTTTACAGTTTGTAGCTTGTTTGGAGTCGCAGTAGTATTTTTATCTAGTGTGCAATACCTGTAGTCAAACTGGCACTGTCTCTTTTACCCGCATGATGAACGACAAAAACCTTAATTGTAAAGGAAATTTACAACGAAATGTTTTTTACTCGCTGTCACGGTATATTGTTTGGAGGAAATATTGGGTCCTTACCTATGAAATTTGAGTTTTTATTCTGTCTTAGAATTTTGTCTGTAACTATTAAGATTCAGAGTATTCCTAAAAAATAATTACCTCGTCTAAAAATAGACTATATTTCTGAGCTCTTTAGATTTGTTTTGATAATTTGTTGTAAGTTTAATTGTGTTAAAATTGGACACGGAGACAACTCTTTTTAAGTGCCTCCCGAATACATCATTTTATTTGCATTCACTTAAAAACAATAAATAATTTTTATGAAGTGTGATATTACACATATTACTAAAGCTTGTCTAATGATATATGCCAAATATTATTATCTCTGGTTTTGTCGTTGTGAAGAAAACTGATAAAATGTTAGTATGAAAAATGCAGGATTCCCCATAATCTCCATACAAAACACCAATTTCATAGGTAAGTACCTAATATCTGTGAAATGGAAAGATCCATGGAAAGATCGCAACATATCCCGCAAAACCAAAGTGAGACTGGTGCGGACTTTGGTATTTTCAATTTTCTTTGCCGAATCGTGGACGATAAGACAGAGTGAAAGGGCAAAGATGCGCTTTAGAGATGTGGTGCTGGAGGCGAATGATAAGAATCCCATGGACTGCACGCCGAACCAACGTTTCCATTCTGGAAGAGCTCGGAATCACCACGAGGCTGTCCGCCTTATGCCACCAGTGCATTCTTAAATACTTCGGTCACATCGCTCGTAGAAACCCTGACAGCCTAGAGAAGCTGATGGTAGTTGGTCAGGTCGACGAGAGAAGATCACGCGGTCGCTCACCTACCCGCTGGTCAGACCTGGTAAAGACGCTTACCGGCCTGCCAATAACCGAAGCAGTGAAGACTGCCGAAGACAGAAAGACGTGGAGAAGCATAGTGCATCGAGTGATCAACACCTCAAGCTAGACACGACCTTCAGTAATGAAGATACCGACTAAGAAGTAGAAGTACCTAATATCTGTAATAATCAAATTTCTTTTTGCATATTGTGCAATTATATGCAAAAATTTATAAAAGTTATAATTATAAAAGATTATGCAGGAAGAAGCAAAAATTGGTTAATTGAGTTCGTCGTTGTGTGATATATGGCTAGAAAGAAAGTAAGTGTTGACATAACATAACATACCATCACGGCTTTAGTCCCCGAAGGGGTAGGCAGAGGTCTTGACATCCACATTTCGCCAGATATGTTAAGTCCCCAAGTAACAAGTGGCGATCCTGTTGCCAGGCACCGGGCACAATGTGAGGCAAGCGATATTCACAAGTTTGACTCATGGTACAGGACCGAACATGCGAGTCCCGCGGGCTCTCGAACGAGTAGTGCCCGGTCCGTCCCGACTCGGCTACCGCTGCTTAGTCACCGTGAGTGTTGAAATTAATTGGAAAGTCATAAGTGTAAGTCTAAAATTTTAAGCAGGTCCGAAAACAAATTGGGTATAGGTCAGGGAAATTATTCATATTTCAGAAAAGTTTAAAGTGCATAAGGTTCAATATGTGGGTATTGAAATTAAAAAAATACCTCATCATCGTGAGTAATCTCTGACACAATCTTCTTATCTTCTAGCACAACGCAAGCGCTTGTATACTAAATAACGTATAAAATACTTAATAATTATTTAGAAATATATTTCAAATGTACTAATTAACCAAAGACGTTCATTATGCAGTGCCTAGAATAGCATGAACATTTCACCTCTAATCATTAATATTACAGCAGCGTAAATCATTGAACTTCATGTTTCGAAATATTTTAGAGTGTGCATTTGCAACGCAAAAGGTGACAGTGTGGCTTTGACTAATATTAATTGAAAAAGTTTTACGTATTAATTAATGGCACAGAAATTGTGGCTGAATAAAAATTGCGATTTATTACCACTAGCTGTTGACTTCGTCCGCGGTTACTGATTTTTTGACTATCCCACGGGAATCCTTTCATTTTCTGGAATAAAAAGTATCTAAGATGTTAACTAGAGATATAATTTATCATCATGCAAAATAACAGTGAAATCTGTTCAGTAATTTCGGAGATTAGCCCGCTTAAACAGACAGACAGAGAAACAAAAATCAATTTTTTTTTTGGTCCTCATACGTTTAATCATAATTAATTAGACAGCGGTATTCAAGTTGGGATGGACGTCGGGGCACTACTCGTTCAGAGGTCGCGGTTCTCGTGGGTTTGATACCACCGCCTGTACCACTGAGTTGGAATAATAAATAAATAATATAAATATCCTCAGACATTCACACCTATCAACTAGCTCCATTTTAAACAACTAATGCTAATTGTGTCACGGATACTAGATGACGGATAAATACATTTAATAGATATATACATATGAATGTTCAGAAAATATACAATACTTATATAAACATCCAAGACTTATTAATTACCCTCAAGCATAAACGCCAAAATATTCTTGCTAAAGAAAAAGCAGTCTTATTTTGTATAGTAATATAAATGAATTCTATTCATCGAAGTGGTTGAAAGGAATCCAATACTCTGAATAGAAAGCGAGGTAAGAGCCACTGCTAGCATCAAAATGAAATATTAATTCAGATTGCAAGTCATTAGAACATATTTCCACGGAAATGTATACATAATAATACGTTAGGACACGTACACAAAAGCATCTTAAGTTTATTAAGCTATTCAAGGAAGAACATTTTAGTAGGCGTTCTCAAGGCTTCATTTTAGCCCAATAACAATCTTTGACATAATAAATCAAAACGTATTCAAATATAAACGGCTTTATTACTACTTTCTCCTCCTCCTCCTGACGACCTCCTTAGATTTACGCTTATCAAACACATATTTGACGCGCGGTAAAAACGGCAGGATGCTTTGGGTATTTTCTGTGACCAATCCAAGGCGTTCGATTGTGTTTACCACAAGATATTATTGGGTAAATTAAAGCATTATGGTATGTCAAGTAATGCGCTTAAGCTCATAGAATCATACCTTTGCAATAGAACGCTAAAATTTGTTCTAAATAGAACCGAGTCTTCTGGTGCACCTTTGTCGAGGTGCACCAGAATCCTCGACATCACCTGCTGTTCTTGCACCTGATTAGGTTTGCAGATAAGGTGTACGTTTGTATAATACAATCCCACAAAACATTATAGAATGGTCTTACATAAATTGAAACTATTTGAAGAACAAACCTTAATGAAAAAAGACTAATATAATGTCCAAATACCTTTCATCGTTAGCCATCGTTAGACTCTGTGTAACGAAAACTTTCTGATCTCGAGATCCTCGTGCTTCGGAAGGCACGCTAAACCGTTGAGTTATTACCCATCTATCCGCGTTGGGCCAGCGTGGTGGCGTTGCAGCCCGTATTCTTCATGAGCTTCTCCATGTAAGACTTGTGCCCAGCAGCTGGTCGCGATAAACCCACTTTCGAAACCGTTACATCATTTTCATACATAACTTAATTTGCCACAGTTTTAAGTGGAACCGTGCATGAAGCTACACAATCGCTAGTTAAACTTTGTATCGATAGCCCGGATTTATAATTGAATCGACCTACTCTAGGGACTTTTGCCTTTCATCACTCAATATGTCGCTTTGGAAAGGCGCTTGGAATAGCTTATCTGACTTTAGACACATATTTGCATTATATTGACAACAATTGCTATGCTTACTGAATTTTAAGTCTCACTTGATCCCACAAGGTAAACGATATTGCAAAACCGATAGACGTGAAATAATTTAATAATATTTAATACAACCGCCCTAGTGTTTCCCTCCCAAGGGCGGAAAGTAACGACCTCCACTAAAAATTTAAATTCTTTCCCACCCATTAGCTTAGCTTACTTAAAATAAATTACTTTGACATTTTCCTGGCCAAAGGGAAGAAGCATTTTACTACTCAGGTCACACAAACTACAAAGCGGCTCCGTAATTTTAAGCATAACGTTTATTATCATAATATGAAAATCCATAATTTTGAAAGGCATAATCATCAAAACGCATAAAATTTGGACGCATATTTTGAGAGTCCTAATAGTGTATAGGCTAAAATTATTTGTCATAAGTATTAAAAGGCATAAATTTGAAACGTACAACTTATGAAAAGCATAATGACCACAACGCATAATGTTTTTCTCTGCCTCAAATGGTTTACTGAATAAATTTCGATTGCACAAATATAGTTTTTAGGGGTCATAAAAAAAATAACCTTAACCTAATATTTATCAGAACACATTTCCTTGGGATTGGTTCTTTCAAATCTGGGTGATTATTCGATTCATTTTAGGACTACCTAATGTTGTGCTAAATGAAATTAGGAATTCCTATAGTTATGCTTTATAATAATATGCCTTTAGAAAATTATGCCACTTAAATGTTATGAGTAAGAAGGAATATGTGACATGATTGTTATGCTATTTGATGATTATGCCATTCGATGTATGACAAACGATGTTATGACAATCGACGTTATGCGAAAACATGCGCTCCCCTACAAAGCATTTTAATACTTACGCTTCAGATATTAATGCCCTCAGTTTGCAGAACACGAGTCCGAGGCTGTATGGGTATTGGTGCCAGTACACTGACAGGTCGTTGGGCAAACCTGGAACAATATACATGACAATTAGAAAAATTCACAATTTATATTTTCGCTTCCGCTACGTTTCGCAATGCTACGATTGTGAAGAGCCGCTGAATGAGAGCGGCGAAGGAAGGACTTTGTTATGAAAATTCTTGGGGGAGATCCATGCTCAGCATGATGACTGCTGTCTTGGTATGATGTTGACTGCTTAAAAAGTTCCTAAATTCATGACAGAAATCTAATTTCACGACCCCTTATTACGGCCATTTATAATTGTAGTCACTCTCCTGTCTTTAAAGACAAGTGTGATTGGCGCAAGTATCAACCAAATCGGCACACGCGTCTACGAATACATTTGAATATAGTTTTTATTACGTAAGAAATAGAGGTCTTTAGGTCAACATGTGTGGTTAGTGTTAACTGTGAAACACGTAACCCTCCGGATTGCGTCACAAGGTTCACTTGTAGGTTCTCATATGCAGCGGTTTACAGCAACAAAAGTTAATTGGTAAGAACTATTTTGAACAGGGACAGGAACAGGGACTCCTTGCTGCTTGCTGCTGTACAGGCGATATGTGAGTACACTTTCGCAGCTATAGGTGACTTATTTTAGACAATACATATAGAGAAAAAAATTCTTACTTACTAAAGGTAACTAACAAAATAATTTCCTCTTTTTGCTATGGGTATTGGTTACATGGAGACCTAACGTATTTGGCGAAATGTAAGTGTTAACACCTCTGCCTACCCCTTCGGGGATAGAGGGCTGATGATATGTTTTTATTCATAAGATCCGGGATGGGAGTCAAATCCTTTGATTTCCAATTGATACCTTCAAACGAAAAAAAAAAGACAATAATACCTCATTATCACCAAGACAAATATAGAAATAGCCGTAAAATAACAATATTATTATATTTTAAGACCTTGCAAAAGTACACATTCTTAGATAGAGTGTCTCCGAGGGTGAAACCGTACCCTAAAAAAACAAACGCCTTCCCACTAGTTTCTGGATGTGTACCTTAGCCATGATAAATGTCATTAAAGTACGAGAATCGGAAAAGATCTGTTTTAACGCATTAAGTGACACCATTTTACTCCTAGAGTTTGGGAAGTCAGGATAGTGTACACATTCCTAAAAGTGGAATATTGACTGAGACCGAGTAATACATCTATACATGTAATAAAACTGTAGAGGTCGAATGTCTGTACATATAAAAAAATGCTTAAACCAAGTAAGGGGGATGTAAAAAAGGGGGAAATACCATAAAATGTTTTTTTTGTTTCTCTGTCTGTTTGTACGGGCTAATCTCCGAAATGGCCGGACCGATTACAATGAAATTTTGCATGGTGATACCTTATATCCCTGGTCAACTGGTTTTTATTCCAGAAAAATTAAGGGGTTCCTGTGGGATAGTTAAAAAACCAAAGTAACCGCGAAGTCGCGGGTGTCGTGTGTGCTGTTTATTTATTTTGAGGAAACAGACAGTATGGTATTTTGCTGCCTGTGCTTAGAAATACATAGAGTAAAATATACAAAATAGACCAATAATGTTTCCGATTTCCACTTATATATGATAACTCATAAAATAGGCCGTTCCCAATATTTTTTTTGCTAGTCGGCCCTTTGACAAATACATAGAGATATCGAAACGGCTCAGCGACACTTCCGGTGGCAGGGGGGCTGGTCTGGATTTCGCTAAAAGAATAAGCATTGCTATTCAGAGAGGTAATGCAGCCAGCTTTCTTGGCACACTGCCAGAGATGGTTTATCTTACAGATCTTATGTTTTTGCACATAATTATTTGTATTTTCCTTTTTTTTGCTTGTTTTCTTTTTTAAATGTCAAGGTTTTATTTATTTTTGTTAGTTTAAAGAGTTAGATGTTTTTCATAGTAAAATTTAATATACTTAATATTTAAAAAAAAAAACAAAATCATATTTAAAAAATATAATTTTACAAAAACAAAATTATAGAATACTTATTCTTAAAGTCAAATATAATTAGACATATTCTATGAAATTTGTATTTTGTAATTTGTATATTGTTACGCGGCAAACAAAGCCTCTTAAATCAGTTACATACTATAAAAAGCCTTCATGGACACTGTAAGCCCCCAATTTCCTAGACAGCCATAAATAAAAAAGGTACATAATTATGTAGGAAGGAGGCATCCTTAAGTTATCCCAGACCGCGTAACATTTTCTACATCCACTTCCACACAAAACCTTTGCTCTTCTCGGTGCGCTCCATAAATAGGAAGGGTAAATATTTCCAGGCCACAAATACTTGAATTCCTTTTGGACCCTTAAAAACATTGTAATCAGCCTCATCTGTTAACGCAGGCCACATTTTCAGTGGAAGGGCGAGCGAATCAAACGAGCATCGGTTCAAAACTTTAATTTTATGTAATGTGATGTATATTTTGGATAAATAAATAAATAATAAATAAGTGTCGCTGTCAAGTTGAATTAAAAGGTCAAAATAGAAGAGAGGTCACTTATAAATATCAGTAGTATAATAAACTTTGTTTTTATTTTTGCTTTTCTTAAAATAGTTGGGTTTATTAAATGGTATGATGTTCTTAGTCTGCTGTAGTAATGTGACAATATTTATAAGCAAAATGATGACATCTGCTCCTAAAATTAAGAACCTAGAATAATAAAATTAATAATATAAGAATATTTAATGATAAGAATTTAGAATAAACTGCTACGCAGTTTGACAGATGTTTTTTTTGTGAAAAATTCTTGTGTTAAATTGAATAAAAAAAAACCTTTGGTTTACATTGCGAACTACAGAGACAGCGATACAAACAGGGCGAAAAAACATCTGACGCTTCCAGCGAAGCAACCTATCTATTTAGTTGCCAAAGATTCACTGTGTTTGTTAGTTTCAACCGTTTTGTATCTCACGCCAGCCCGCTCGCAATCTGGCCTGGGCTTAACAAGCACTTAAAACAAAAGACTGTCACTGTCTTCGGTCCAAAATAGGATTAATTAAAATGTTGACAAAGGCGTGTTAATGAAAATAGATTCTAATACAGATACTGTATTCGCATTCCATCTGTCAATTAAGCAGACGCGAATAACAAGGATTAGGAGTCTATCCAAAATTCCTGGTATAATTTTGAATTGCTAAAGAGCTTTTACATCGATTATGATATACGAATGTGTTCCACAAGGACTTTAGACCTGTACCCTGTCAGTTAATTCGTTTGTTCACCTGTCAAACTTTCCGAAACCTAAGCTTAATTAAATGGGTGGCTATGATTTGGCAAAGGGTTTCTAGAGTACTTGGCCTTGTACTTCAGATGGCTCGCATGTTTAGATAAGTGCGTCGATTTCGATTGGCGCGTACATCTTGTATTTTTTTTACATTGCAAAGGCGAAAGTTTGACAGCTCTCGCCTGGCGGGAGCGGTTTTGCAGCCCCTAAGGTGCTAAATCGCTTCCCACGCATGCCTAGACGAAACATGTTCACTCGCAACTTGAAGATCCCAAGATCATACTCTCCCAAGTAGCATTAGAGACATTACGGAACTAAAGTCAATAGCTAAGTCTACTTACTTGAAAAAGCATATTACAGGATATTACAGATCCAAGATTTTTTATGTGATAAACATACCTAGGAAATACAAATTGTTAAGTGTTAAAATTGTAATTGTCGTGACAATATGCATGATAATTTTTATTGATAAATGTGACTTTTTTTTTTTTTTTTTCTCTTTAATAAGCCTTACACCATAATGGTTAAGCCGGCTACATGATAATAACCTAAGAAGGTCTCTTGGCGAATGAACACAATATAAAACTTATAATTCTAGGACTGTTCTTACTTTTAAAATTCGAACTTAGACAATCATGAATAACAAAGAACAGGTCTTCTCTTGTACACTTAATATCACAAATGAGATCAACTCTGTCAGGTTCGTTGCGGGCGCATTCCATTAAAATGTGTATCAAATCTTCTTTGGCATTTGGACAAGTGTCACAGTACGGATCATTCCTCTTTCCCATTAAAAATTTGAAAGCATTCAATGGAACATGCCCGGTCCGAATTCTCATACACAATACTAATTCTTTCCGGTTGAAATTACTCTGCCAGAACCATGGGATATGAGGTGGCTCACACACTAGTGTCTTGTACCAAATTCCCTTTTCTACGGAGATTTGATTAAATGATGTTTTCCACATATCATATACATTTTTACGAATTTGTCCTAAATAATCGGTATGATGAGCAGGTATCTCTAATTCTACACCCTCAGTTAATGCTTTTTTCGCTGTTGTGTCAGCCACCTCATTCCCATCGATTCCTACATGTGAAGGGAGCCATTGAAACCTGACTTGAACACCGTTACGTATTAAATTCCAAATACATTTAATAATGGTGAAAGCCTCCGCTCTTCCAAAACAACCCTTACCGCATCGTAACAGATGTTGTAACGATGATGCAGAATCGGTTAACAAAACAATATTCTTATATTGACAGGACTCTGCATAACTTAATGCTTCTAACATAGCGAGTAATTCTAGACCCATAATGGGAATAAGTTTGTTATCTACTTTAAATTTAACAACTAAAGATGTACTAAAATCATAAAAAGAATAGCCCGAATTAACACCATCCTTGGACGCGTCTGTATAAATTTGTACAAAACCTTGATACTCATTCTGTAACATTAATTCAACAGCCTCATTGTATTCACTATGACTAGTCTCTTCTTTAGAAGTAGTTATGGACTTTATTTGCGTGGTAATGATTTCTTCAAGTGGCAATTCAGTTACAAGAACAGGCAACTGAAATAGTGATGGAATCTTGCTTCGATGCACACAAAATTCTTTAATGTTTTCATATGCACTGACCATCATCACTTTTCCATTTCTACGCCAGTATATTCCCTCCGACAAAACATCAAAAAGAGTACTGATGCGTCTAATTAGATAGTCGTTCAATCTAGACCAGCACTTTAACATATATTTGTAGCAAAGATATTGTCGTCTGAGTTCCAACGGTGCAATATTCCATTCACATTGCATCACATGGATAGGGGTGCTTCGTATAAAGCCACCACAAATTCGCAGTCCTTGATTCTGAATGAGTTCTAACTTTTTTAAAACACCTGCACTTGCAGTACTATAAAGAAAGCTGCCGTAGTCTAACCTACTTTGAATTAAGGCGCTATATAATCTTCTTAATTGAATAGGGTGAATACCAGAGTTACTTAAGTATCTAAATATATTTAAGTACGGCACGCATTTACTAGCTGTCTCATTAATATGTTTGGACCAGTTGAAGCGACTATCAACCCATATTCCAAGAAATTTTATACATTTGACAACATCTAATTTAACTCCATTTATCTTAATACTTACGGACGGAATACGATATTTACGAGTAATAATGCAAATTTTTGTTTTGGTGTAAGAAAAATCTAACCCTATCATGTGACCTGACTGAAGAAGCAAATATAAGGTTCTTTCTCTCAGGAATTCATGAATATATACACACAAACGAGGGTCAAAGCCAAAACGGATCAAACCCCCATAAAGACAATCAATAGACACATTGTTATATGCGTCGGTTATGTCACAAAAACTGCATAACATGTACTCCTTTTTACTAAGTGCTATTTCACCGTCGACTACAAACCGAGATAGGTTATCAATGCATGAGAAACCGCGACGAAAACCCAATGTATGGTCATTCAATAATTCAAGGCGTTTAGTAACCATAAGATTAAAAACCTTGCAAATGCAATTCAATAGCGATATGGGGCGATATTTACGGATGTTGGAATTTAGTTTGGGGATAGCAATAATTTTTATATTACGCCATTGATTTGGTATTAAGCCAGAGATGTAGATGAGATTGAACACATGTAGCAATATAGTTTTAACGTCTGATGGCAAGTTATAAATCATAGAATATACAATCGAATCTAAGCCTGGAGATGTGTCTGTTTTCTTAAGAATAGCATTCAACTCGGAAATTGTGAAAAGGTGTGATTCTAGATCAGTATTGTTAATTTTCCGGGGCTCAGAATCCACACTATCTGGGGTTAGGCTTGAAAGGAAGTCTTGTGCATCCTCATCACCCAAGTAGTCCTGTTTATTATAACTTCGGCCTTTTACCCATCTCATCTTTCTCCATAAAATTGCACTAGAAGTACTTGCGTCTATATTGTTACAAAATTTTTGCCATGACTCCCTCTTGGCAGCTTTGATCATATTTCTGGCTTCTTTGACCCTATTTTGCAACTTATCATAATTCTCAACTGTACGATTCCTACGAAAGTTTTTAAGAGCCAACCTTCTTTCAGCAACCCCCTTAGACAAGTCTTGGTTCCACCAATTTTTGGGAACAAATTTAGGATGAGGTGCTACCGGGAATTTTGTAAATGGTATAGCTTTATCGGCGGCTTTATTTATCGCTATCAATAGTCTGTCATAACAGTCCTGTAAATCGTCACTTAAAATAAATTCTGAGCAAAGAGAGCTTACCTCCTGTTTGTATAACGACCAATCAGCTTTTTTAATATTTCGTTTATTATTCGGATAAACATACTGGTAACTGTCTTGTATTTCGATTAGAACTAAGCGATGATCACTGCCTAGGCATTCGTTAGATACAGACCAATTAAAATATAAAGCTATCTCTGAACTTGCGAAGGTATTATCTGGTGCAGAAAAGATGGGCTCCCCACTAAGCATGGCGAGGCGGGTTGGGTCGCCATTATTCAAGTAGATGAAATTATTGTCTGCACTGGTCTCCGCAATCAAACAACCGCGGGTGTCCGTTTTATAAGACCATGCCGTATGATGTCCGTTAAAATCCCCTGTTATTAAGGTATTCCGGCCACAAAAACTAAATAGTGAATCATAATCGGTTCTGCACACGTTAATGTTTTGTGAGGAATAAACTGCAATAATATACTTAATTTTATCAAAATTTTTGATTTCAATGCAAATATGTTCTAGTCGACAGTTTGGAATACCAGTAGTAACTAACTGTGTCCTAATTGAATTGTGTATAAAAATGGCGACACCGCCATACTCATCCTCCCTATCCTTTCTTACACAATAAAATCCAGAAATACTTATCTTTCTCTCGGGTGACAGCCATGTCTCCGAACAAACACAAATATGTATCTTTTCTCTTATCAAATATGACTCTAATTCACATAACTTTGGAGAGAGACTTCGACAATTCCACTGCACAATTTTAAGTTTGATATATTTAGACTTTTTTGTATTACTATTCATTTTTTAATTGTAACTTTAGCTTATTTATAATACGAGTTAACCTATTTTTAACACTACGACATGAAATATTGGGAATTAAATCTTTAAACATATCAATTAGGTCCATGATATTATCCGTGTATCCATATGTAATTTCCTCGATGTTTTTGATCCCGTAAGTAGACTCAAGGTATTCTTTAACTTGGTACCCTGTTAGCGGATATTTTTTTGATGAATTTGATATAAACTCGTCTATGTCTTTCCAGTTATTAGAATCAAGGTCAACTTGATGTGTTTTCTTGCGTTTTCTACCAGTACTCAGTTCTGTGTCTTCTATGTAAGTTTGAGATAATGTGTCACTGTCTTCATCACTAAACAAATCTCCGGTGCCCTGGTCTAAAGGTTCCCGAGATGTCTCCGAAACAGATGGTTCAGTCGGGGGGTGTGGGCGTTTGAAGGGAAGCGTCTCTGTGTTATCCCGTGTATTTTTATCAACCTCGGACGTGAGGGACATGCTTATACCACCTTCTGTACATTTGGAGGCTATGTGCCCTTCTTTTTTGCACAAAAAACAAGTCATAGTATCTGAAGACAAATGAATCCAATATGTGGTTTCGTCAAATTCAATTGAGATCTTCTCAGGTAGACGGTAAAAGTCATCAGGAGTTACATACACCTGTCGACGAAAACTTAGGATATGACTATATCCTGTATTATTAAGCCCAGCTCGCAGAAAAGATATCGATGACATGGGTTTTATTCCGATTTCTTGCAATTTTTTCTCTATTTCTGTGTGTGGGATAATAGGGCAAACGTTTGATAGAATAATACGTTTATTTCTATTGATCAATGGGCGTATAGTTAATTTTTGTCCTTGTATGGTAATAAATTTCTTATTATCAATAACTTCGTCAGCTAACAACTTTGTGGCTAAGTATATGCATATGCGATTATTGGATATTCTCGATAAGAACCGTATATGTGTTGGTTCTATTATTTTTCCAAGGGCTAATGCATATTCCTTGATTTGTACGTTTTCGAGGGCATCTAAAACAATAGCCTGATCTTTTTTGGGAAACAACGTGTTTTGTGCTACAGTAGCATAACTCGGGGTAGTGGGGAACGATTGAGAACTCATTATTATATTTTGTTCCTGTAGTCAGAAACAATCCAAATATGACAGTTTAAATATCACTTAGGTGAAAACACTTTGCCATTGCGAAATATCACTATTACTTTACACTATTGGGTAGAATCACGTGAAAAATTAGTAAACAACACTCCGTGGCGCGACGATGCGTGCGCGCGTGCGGTCCCGACTTAATAACTTGAAAAATGTGACTTTGTATTTGTACACCTTCAAAAGGTAAGCAAAGCTGGACACAATAACTAGGTAACAACAACAAACCTTTGTCTTACAAATAAATAAATTATTATTATTGGGTCCTTACCTATGAAATTGGTGTTTTTATTCTGTCTTAGCAATTTTTCCGTAACTATTAAGATTCAGAACATTCTTATAAAATAATTGCCTCTTCTAAAAATAGACCATATATTTGAGCTCTTATTTGCATTTTTTGCAATTTGATTTGCATTTACATAAAAACGATGAATAATTTTTATCAAGCGTGTTCACACACATATTGCTAAAGCTTGTCTAATGATACATGCCAAATATTATTATCTCTGGAATTGTCGTTGTGAAGAAAACTGATAAAATGTTAGTATGTAAAATGCAGACATCCCCAAAATCTCCATACAAAACACCAATTTCATAGGTAAGGACCTAATATTATATTCGACAGGAAATAAAGACTCCGGCAAGGTGTTCCACAATCGGGTTGTCCGAATATAAGTTGCAACAACCCGTTTTGTTCCTACAAGTTTGTGGAACCTCTATCGCAAATATCTTATTTTTTTTAAACGTACAATGAACACTTATTGATCATCCTATATATAGGGTGATCAATCCAAATGGGTCAGTGAGGCGAATTTAGAAACTATGATAGGTATGTATTTTTATCTACTCTCTTTTTATCTAACCGGGAATCAAATCTAGTCAAAAGTTCAGTAAAAATCATAGTGAAAATAATGATAGTATAAATATGTCATATTTGTGGCTCACCCACTGCTGCGCACAATTCAGGTTACCTCTATGGATTTGCAATACCCACTTAAATTGGATTGCTTATATTTGTATTAACTAATACTCATTCACTCTATAATCACAAAAAAACGAATGTATGTTTTAGAGTGACCTTTGCTACTTTAGGCGAGTTTTTTACAATACAGTTTTAAGAAATATCTCAGCAATGCGGATTCGAAAACAAAAACGATTTATGCCTTCGATAATATTAAACTTGGTACACGTTTCCATACAATAATCGGCACTCTCCTCTCAAAATTGTAACCATTTTCCTTGATGTATAGGTTAATTTACTTTCAACTCGCATCAAACAAAAAACAACGAAATTTTTTTTCTGAAATTCAACCAGTTTCGATTTTTGGTTATTTATGAGAGTTCAAAAGAACATTTGAATGCCATTATCCATTTATCCAAAATCGATGCATAGTTATTTAACATATTTCGCTATCTCTCATAGTTTCGGATTTCTACCCACTAACCCATTTTGATTGATCACTCTATATACTATAACATAAACAAAACCCTTTATTATTACGTGACGTAATTTTACCCGAGTAACAAAATATGAACTGCTTGTAAGAGAGACTTGTTCTTTTCACGATACTACTACTCTAAATTGTCGGGTCGGAATATAGAGATGAAAGAAACGGCCACGCGTACATTTAAAGTTATATATATTAAAAAGTGGATATAAAAAAGCTACCTACGCCATGGTCAGGCGACCAAGACTTTGTGATCTCGAGCTCCTCCGTGCTTCGGAAGGCACGTTAAGCCGTTGGTCCCGGTCGCACTTGTGACCGTTTCCACCCTCCAACCTGCATTGGGCCAGTGTGGTGGTGTTACGGCCCATACTTCCCATGTGTTTCTTCTTGAGGAAGGCCTGTACCAGTAGTGCGACGTATATAGGCTGATGACGATATTAAAACGTAGAAAAAAAGAGGGGGTAGGTCAAGCCCGCTTAATCTGTGCCCGCACGACACTTCCCTTAAATCCGCTGATGAGCTGCGGCGGATGGCGATGATGGTGTCTTGGAGTAGTGGTAGGCACAGCAAAGATCTTCCCCAGACGAAGAAGAAGCGTTCAGTCAAAAAAAAATCAAATCACATTAATTTGCAAATACAGGTGATACAGAGTTGTAACACTATGGTATTATACAACTGTATAGTAATAGTAGATTAGTAGCCAAGGGCTGTAAGGCATCAATTGCAGCCCGAGATATTTAGGCGCACGAGTGCAGCGAGGGCGCTTATAGTTCGAGGGTGCAATTGATGCTTACACCCGAGCTAACTACTCTGCTTTACATCTCGATTGTGAGGTAAGTGGAAAAAAAGGCATTACAAGAATAAATAAATTTATTTTCAAGAACTAAATTTAACTTCGCCGTTCGATATTCAAAATTGATGAAAATAGCGAAGCGACCTCTTTTGTCACAAGAATAAATAAATTTATTTTCAAGAACTAAATTTAGCTCAAATTATTAAATTTATTAAAAATTAATGAAAATAGCGAAGCGACCTCTTTTGTCATTGGGCTGAATGCATGATGTCTAGTGCCAGTAAGATGGTTAGATGTACGCGAACTTTTTGAAAGAGTTTTTTTTTTAATTACTTACCGCCCTAGGGCGTTTCTAGCTACATTATTAACCTAGGGCGATAATTGATCACTTACAACCCACATCTGGGGGTATTAAGGACCTACTTACCGAACATGAGAGATGTAAAGGAAATTAGAATCTGGCAAACTTCTGTACCCACTGGAACTCGACGTCGAGATTATTGTCATAAGGGTCAAAAACCCTATTAAACAATTAGGCCATCTAAGTACGTAGGTAATACTCTACTTGTTTACTCCTACTACGATATGCTTCCGAAACACAAATATATCATATTACCAACTTATGTTTCCCAAAATTATTAATATATGATATTAGAACAAAAACAAACTAATTAGGGTTAATAGTTTAGTTGACTAGGGAGAAATAAATAACTTTGTTAAGTAAACAAATACTATAAACCTATGCTTTCTTCTATTCTAAACAGGGCACGCTCTATCCACACATTTGTTTTTGAGAGCTCGTTTTTCAATTTGTAGAGTGGTGTGGTATGTCTCATTTAAATAATACTACCAACCCATCTTTTCCCTTGGGTGTCGTAAAAGGCGAATAATGGACTTAGAACTGCACAACCATCCAATATATTTTTTTTACAGTGTACAGTATTTGCCACAAATACCTGCCACGCAGAGCACATATGCAGTCACTGCTAGGTGATGCGCGGACTATGGCAGTGTACTGCTTTTGCGCTGCTTTTGTCTAGTCCCTGACTAATCAAAAGCAGCGCAAAAGCAGTACACTACTAAAATAAATTTGTGACTAAGAGTATTATATAATACACGTAAATTTTATTAGGTTGTAGAACATATTGATGTAAAGGGAGGACGGAACCCTTGCAGAGTTTCTTGCCTGTATCTTCTCTAGACATGGCCTCCCGGTAGTGAACAGGCCGAAAAAAAAGTAGTGGTATTGTCAATTTTAGGATACTTATAATTTATTTTGTTTGTTTTGACTTGTCAAAAGTGTATTTGATGATACCAATTTGATTAAATGACTTTGAGTTTGAGTTTGAGTTTGAATCTTTTAATTATTAAGATAATAATGGCAACCTAAACTTTCTCGTGGCTGTCGTGTAATAAACTCACATCCCGTATCCATCAAGAATTGTTTTCATTTCTATGAAGAAGATCTAATTCCACGCCACAAATCAACATAATCCTTAGGGGATAATAGTCGTGATTATATGAATGTATGTATTTTTAAATTTAAAGAAGCTAGGGATAATGGTGGATGAATTGCAAAATACATAGGTACGTATTTTACATTTAATTTGGGTGTCGAAACAATATGCAAACCTTTGGGATATCAAGCAAACAATAGCAGGTACAAATCGAATGCAAATTTTTCTGAGACATGTTTGTAGAAGACTTTTGAATTTAAAAGCTTAGAGAAAGGGTCCAACCCAGTCCAACCTATTTTCAAGACAGAGAACGGGCCAAAGGATAAATAGTTTCAACTGGTTTAAACTCAGAAAAGCTTGAAGATTATGATTTTGAACGTTGCCCGGAGAGTTCTTGTTTTTTTATCCGATCCCCTTGGGATATCGAGTAAATGGGCTGAACAAATGCTTAACAACAATTATATCTGATTGATTTTTGGCCCTTAGGTGTCGTAAAAGGCGACTAATGGACTTAGAATTGCACAACCATCTAATTGCTTATAGCAGCGCCGGGCTCACCACCTGTCACGCTGAGTACAGTCACTGCTTGGTGAAGCGCGGACTATGGCAATGGACTGCTTTTGCGGTGCTTTTGCCTAGTCTCTGACTAACCCTTACGGGATAGATAATAGTCGTGATTATATGTATGATTTTTATGATTTAAGAAACGGTTCGGTATTTTAACAGGGTAGTTATCTCAATGACACCTTTAATAATATCGTCTCGGATCTAAATAAGTTTCAACTTAGGAAAATATTGTGCTTTTCATTACGGATAGATGGAAGCCAAAATAAAATTAGGCAAATAAACTATAAATACACAAAAAACAAAAACAAAAAACGAAACGCAAATAAAAAACACATCAAACATCAACAAAAATCAATGAAAACAAAAACAAGTACATACCTATATTGATTTTTAAATTCTAAGTTCGCTAGCTGTCAGCTAGTTCTGGTCCCTGGGGACGAAAAACAAATACCTTCATCCCACTTTTCGGGGATTGTAGACACTGTAGTCAAGACCTACTCAACAAAACGTACGTTACACTGTTATGACATTCTAATCACTTTTATCAAGAGCATTATTCCTCCTAAGTGGACATTGCAGAATAAATTGTCCATAACCAGACTGCTTACACTACGCCTAAACTCGTTAACAAGTCAAAATCAAAAGGCACTGGCCATGCAATTCCAATCGAAGCCTCGCGACTTCGCTTTTGATTCCTTGTAAATCATCGAGTAAACTCTCTAATCAAATTATTTTTGCCTTTGAATTTGATTATATTTTTACAGAAGTTAAACTTCAGACCAGATCAGATCTCATTCGAAGTATTTTTTATTATTATTTGTGGTTGTTTGGGGCTGTTTAGCGTCACTGCGATCTAAAAGATCTATAGTGACCAGCTTCCCATGTAAGTTCTATTAAGACATTACAGCTCCATCAACTGGGCACTGTCTAAAAAGAAAAAATGTAATTCGAAGTCATCGTCATCAGCCTATATACGTCCCACTGCTGGGACAGACCTTCCTCATGGAGAAACACATGAGGAGTATGGGCCGTAACACCACCACGCTGGCCCAATGCGGGTTGGTGGGTAGAAACAGTCACAAATGCGACCGGGACGAACGGCTTAACGGGCTTCCGAAGCACGGAGGAGCTCGAGATCACAAAGTCTTGATCACCCATTCACGGCCTAACCATGGCAAAGGAAGCTTTGTTTTCAATCGAAGCCAAAGAGCACTGACCACTACGCCACCGAGCTCCTCGAAGGAGTAATTCGCAGTAAAACAGTTTTATTGTACATATACTAAACCTGCGTGGTTCGGTATATGCAAAATATTTCGGAACTATAATAATAATGTTTAAAGAAAAGTAGGTACATAAGACAATTAGTATTGCTCTTTGGCTGATACACTTCTATTAGGCGGGGTTTCTTCTTCTTTGTCCTGACCTGTTCCCAATTCTATTTGGAGTCGGCGCAACATGTGTTCCTCTTCCACTCTCCTCTATCACTCGTCAAGTCAACACTCACTCCCATCCTCATCACATCATCATTCACACAATCCATCCATCTTTTCTTTGGTCTTCCTCTACCCACACGCCCATCCATATTATCGCGGGTTTATCGCGTTAATAAATTTTTTTAGGTATTTGCAGCAGCTCACAATGTCATAGATGTCATTAATTAAAACAGAAGTGTTTTGAACTTTGTCACAATCATAACAGTAACTGAATTAATGAATACTCGAGTATTGTTAATAAAAAGCAAAACAATCAGTTTGTTAATTTAAAACAATACAAAACATAAATATATGTGATGATAATATAACATTCTCTGATGCTTTAGTTTCTGAAAATGTTTGCAAATTGAAAAATGTTTCTGTACTGTAACGACAGACATAAAAGTTACTTTATTATAGTAATCAATGACTTTAATAAAATTATAAATGACTTTATTCATTTGTTATAAAATTATAGAATCGGTTTAAGTATTTTCTAAGCTGCTTATAGTTGTTTATTTAAAATAATTCAATAAGTGCTGATTTCTGATTGGTCCGTGTAACTCAATTGACAGTATTGGGACTATTTTGTAAATATTAGACTAGACTAAAGGCCTTTGAATCGTAAAATTTATGCAATACAAGTATTGGATTTATAACATTTTATCATTTTATTAAACTAGTGGCTTCCCGCGGTTTCACCCGCGTGGTACCCATTCCCGTGGGATTATCGGGATAAAAAGTAGCCTATGTCCTTTCTCAGGCTCTAGACTATCTGTGTACCAAGTTTCGATTTAATCGGTTCAGTAGTTTTGACGTCAAAGCGAGACCTACAGAAAGACGGACAGAGTCACTTTTGGATTATAATATTAGTATGCATTTTATGGAATAATTGTATTTAAAATAAAGTAGCACATGCTTCTCTGTGATTGGTCAATTTCTACCCGTCGGGTTGTTGGCGCTATGATACGATTTATAAGGCGATGCGACTCTCAGTGATCTGTGCCTGCCACTAAGTCGAGAAGTTTATTATTATTGTATAATCCCTTCTAGACGAAACCCTGCATAGTTCTAAAGTACCAAAGGCAAACGAAGGTATTACCGAGGTAATTTTCAAGGCCTTATAACTTTAGAACTTTAGAAATAAGAATTTCTGATCCTAGGAACATTTACAAGTATTTTCTTTCTGATACGTATTATTTAAGTATTGTTCTATAAGAATATTATAAAGATTTAGATAGGTTTTGAGTAAATATACATACATTCATACATACATAAAATCACGCTTGTAATCCCCGAAGGGGTAGGCAGAGTCCGAGGAGCACTGTGTTCCTTAAGACCACATTAACCATTAAAAAATTGGCTTTGGTCAGATGTAAAATCGTGAAAGAGTAGTAACAAGTGGCTAGCTCATCGCCTACACAATCACAGACCCAGTACCCAATACGCCCTTAGTCAAAAAAAAGAAAAAAAAATATGAAAAGAAAAAAGTTATGAAATACAAAACGCCGGTTGAAGTTATTACCGAAGCGTGATTGGAGCTAATACCGCGAATCGTGATTCTATAACCGAGTGTAGAAAATACTAGACATTTTGGTTCCGTACAAAATCTTTAATAAAAATTAATTGTTGCCTACTCCATGTTATCAGCAGCAAAATAACGACAGTACCGACTTAGTACTTGGTACTCTATCTTATCTCAGAGGAGCTCGCTGGCGTAGTGGTTGTTAGTGGTGGCGGTGGTGGACGGGGCACTCGTTCGAGAGGCCGCGGGAAACGCGGGTTCGATCCCACCGCCTGTACCACTGAGTTTGAATAAAACTTATTACTGTTCATTGTGAATAATGATTACCTCACAATTGTGCCCGGTGCACAGCAACGGAGACTTCAGACATATCAACCTACTCCTACAGGGACAGAGGCGCGATATGTTAAATAGTTGCCATGAAATGTTTGATAATATCTATATCTATACATATAATAAAACTGTAGATGTCTAATGTCTGTACGTAAAAAAAAGTGCTTAAAACGAAGTCAGGGGGTGTAAAATGTTATCTGTTTGTCTGTTTGTACGGGCTAATCTCCGAAATGGCTGTACCGATTTCAATGAAATTTTGCATGGTGATTCCTTATATCCCTGGTCGACATCTTAGATACATTTTATTCTAAATAATTAAAGGGTTCCAGTGGGATAGTTAAACAACCATAGTAACCGTTGATGAAGCTGCGGGCAACAGATAGTTATTTATAAATTTAAAGAAGTTTAAGGTGACGATAACTTAAATTTAATTCTTAAAAAATGCCGGAGAAATAACGACAGGAAAACAGTACCACAGAATCCATTTCACTAAAATTCTCATTGGATCAGTACTAAAATGCCGAATAATGTGCATTCCTTTAGAGAAATTAAGGTAACCTTACATAATGGGGCAATCCAAAACCCCGGTTCGCTAAGCACTCTGATTCGTAGACATTCATTTGTGACTATTAAGTGCTTTTACAGGACCACGAGTTTAACCACAAAACATGTACAGTAGGCAATCTCATGTATATACTTCACTATTCATACCTACGCTCAGCGGTCGCGCTAGGTTAGTCAACATTGGCTAACACACAGACAATCGTAGTCTCGTATCTAGTAATTGTGATGTAGTTTTGAGAACGATAGGAAGAATGGAAATTATAAAACAATAATAATATCAAAACTCATACACGCTGTGCAGTGCGAATCGGTTCGAGGTATCGTATCCGTACGTGTGTGACGGGGTGAAGCCGGGGATAATTAAAATGCAGTTGGGTCGTCACTATTGGGGTATATTTTATAGAAAAATAAGGCACTCTGGAACAAGGTATTTTAACAAGGTAAATACAAAAATACGGAACACAAATAATAAACAGATAAGATAAAAATAGGGCTACTTACAATAGTGCCTATAAAAACAATTCTATTCAAATAAAAATAAAAATGATGAGTTCGAATACACAGCCAAACTTTGAATGTAATAAATCAATTTAAATTTTTAAATATACTTAATATTACAATTATTCTGTTGGAGACTAAGACAATTTGGAGACAGACAGTGAATAAAAAAAGGCAGAACCAAAGAGAAAACGGCCAGAGAGGTGCGCAGTAACAGCAAAGAGTCGCTAACAGTGGTATAGCGCCTCGTTACACGTGAGCGGTGTCTATGTGTGCTATGCTCAGAGCTTTTCTAGGAGATCGTCTTCTATGCCTATCTGTATTGTGGTTTAACCTAAAATACACATACATATGGACATATGGACTCCTCTACTGCTTATCATCAGGTAGTGTGGAGTCATTTGTTGAGGTTTTAAAAAAAAAAGAATTATCAAAATTCAACTATTTTGAGAATAACTCAGTTTTGTGTAACATTTAACTATGTTTTTGAAATACATATCAATTATTTCTGATAAAATGTTGTACCCGTAATATTGTGGACAACTCAAAGACACAGCCACGTGCCGTGTGGTTGATATATTGTTCTCGTTGTATATGTTTGACCTTTTAGTTCTTTATTATGATTTGAATTTCGCAATGGAAACAAATCAGAAATAAGAAGATCGACTTTGCCATTTTATTAATAATTATGTGTCTCTGCGCCGTTGGGGGCGAAAGGTTATCGAATGGCGGCCACGTAATGGGAGGCCCATTGTAGGTAGTAGATCTATTGGTCTCGTACCCACTCATAAAAACTCATAACTGCAGTGGAAGTGAGTAATGATATCAATTATAAGTTGCTTCTTTATATTCCAGTTACGAGTTATCGGTTATGAGTGGGTATGAGACCATCTATTAGGTAGACTGAGTTCGCGAAAAGTCATCAGTAAAGACGTTGTATAAAATATGTCTCTCCGAAAAAAGCATTGACTTGAAATTTTTTCTTACAGAAAAGCACGCAATTTGTTTGACATAAGTACCTGAGTCTAGAACGTTATTATTATCACAAATGTAAATAATTTCACAAGTCATATAGCATTCCATCCAAAACAATAACATTATTTTCCTACCTGCCGCAACAACCAAACAAACATACAATCACACATAGCTTTAATGTGAACAATTACGCTCAATGTGAAATGAGATATTGTGATGTTGTTTTTAAACTACAGTGAGAAATTTATTAAAAAATAATCTTAATCTTAATCGTTTAGTTGACACTCCATTAGGAATAATTCATGATCAATTTCTTGAGCAGTTTTCATTGACAATGTCCACCGTAAAAAACCGCAACATCAACAATGTGCAACAGGCGTAGATACTGGTGCGTCATATAAGTTATTGTACAATATGAACACCTTATTCCCTTAATATAATTAATTGATCCATGACCGAAGTGTTGGCTCAATACAATAGCTAAAAATGGTTCAATGCAGATCTCTTGTTCCTCTAGACCCGCCTCAATTTTATTTACCACCAAATATGTGTATTCTCGATAACAAAAGAAAAGAAAATTTAATAGTGCTGTATAAATAGAAGCACTAAAACATTTACTATATTTTATGAAAACCGCATCACAATGAAACTGAAGAAATAAAGTCACACAAAGAACATTTTCCACAGCATCATAAAAAGTTTATATCACATAATCGCCTTGAATTACTAATAAAGTCAACGCAATAAAACATTACAATTCTAGATACAATACAGTAAGTGATAATAAGAATCTTATAGCCCATTTTCTGGACTAAAAACTAGAAAGCAACTGAAAAAACCTCAAGAAAATAATCCCTTAATTTCAAACTAAAGTAGAATATTGTCATAGATTTTGTGCTGACGTCTAACAAGCTAGTAATTCGAATGATTTCTCTGTAATCTACTTCCTTTAAGAATATATTTTCCGTGTAGCGATGAGATTTCCAGGAAAAGTAATTATCGTGGAGTTTTCTGCAGCTGTACCTAGCTTGACCATATGTCAAAACAATTTTGTCACTCCCTTTTCCCGGTTCTCTGATATTATACGAGTATGTGTTTGAAACGTTATTACGTAATAATAATAAGAACTACATATTGCCTCGTGTATGATTAACAATATTGAATTATATAACTAAAATAGGACCAGGATCATCGCTTGTTTAGCAAGACATTTCCCGGCGGGTTACTGGCAGAAGCGGGCGCGTCTTTTTGTTAATTAACAAGGTTTTGAAATAATAAAAGGTTAATAAAAAGCCACAAAATAATTAAGACAACGTCTTTTCCAATTTTTCAACATATTTGTTTATTTTTCTTTAAGTAAATCTTTGCTTTTTTTTATGATCGAGAAAAGTATCAACTATCTTGTTTTGAACCTAAAACAAATATCAAGAACAGTTAATGAATAACGATATAAATTTTTTTCTGAAAAAAAAAGACTATTATTTGATTACTAAAAACTCAATCAAATAAAGGTCGATTTGTAAGATTCTGGCCTTAAGTTCCATTTGATAGGAGGCGAGTCTATTGCCATGCGCTGAAGACATTGTGAAGCAAGCGATATTCAATAAACTACGAAAATAAATCGATTCAATATCAAATATAGATTAGCAATACAGAAATATCATGTTAATTTTGCATAATGTTGCAGCTTCTTAGCCTCTATACAGCTCAAGTTCGTTCCTGTTTAGAGTACTGCTCGCATCTGTGGAATGGATCAGCCCGATACCAGCTCGAGGCCTTGGACTCAATAGAGAGACGAGCTAAAAAACTTATTCGTGACGAGTCACTCATAAGTAGAAAGCTCCAGTCTCGAACATCGCCGTCTAATTTCATGTCTCTCGGTTTTTACAGGCTGTATTTCGGTGAGTGCGCACAGGAATTACACCACTTAATTCCACCAGCACCGTTCCATCATCGGACGATGCGACGTGGTTTGGGTCTCCATCCGTATGCGGTCGATATTCCATCTTTTCGCACCAAACAATTTGCCGCAACATTTCTGATGCGCACCGCAAAAGAGTGGAATAACCTTCCTGCGTCTGTGTAGACCACTTCGGCGCTTTCGATTCGACTTCGATTGTAGTCAAACGCACTCAAATTTTTCATAAAAAAAATATTATTACTATAGCGACGAAAAACAGTCGTAAAATATGATTACCACCCATGTCATATTATTCATAGATATTTTTTATCTTAACACAAACAATCTCTGATATTTACATGCTATTAATATAAGAAACTATTGAGTGTAAGATAGATAAGAATTGTTGAGTATATTCTCGTTTATTCAAACCTGTTTTATATGTATGTCGAGTAAAAGTATATCGTACGAGTCGTGATTATATGTATGTATAAAACTATTTATGTCACTCTGGTGAATATTTCTATTATCGCATAAAGACATATAAGCCGGATGATAATGTAAAATCACCCTTTATTACAATAAATTTCAGTGTAGGATTAATGTGATTTTCTCAAACAAAGTTTCCTTGACAAGACAAGATTAAAATGTGTCATAATATCTACTTCAACCTGAAATCCCAAACGGCACACATGACTGCGAACGCGGATATGAATTTATTGGAGTAGATCCGGCTTATCAATGTTTAGAGCAATGTCACAAATTAATCCATACTATTATTATGAATGCGAAAGTAACTCTGTCTGTCTTGCTTTCGTAAGTAAGGGAAAAGTGAAGGAGCAGAAATTAATAACCCAGATTGTTAACGTTTGAATTGAGTTTTGTAATTAATGGTTGTTATTAACCTCATTTTACATTTGGGAGTCGAGATGACTAAGCATGGAAGTTTGTTTTCCTTTGAAGTGGTATGTTTACTCTAGATTTGCTCCTTTGAATTTGACGAAGGAGTATTTATAGATAGAGTCTTATTCATGATAATGAAAGAGATTGCTCTTAGCGATAAGATAGTCCATTGTGCAAACATGTGTATATTTTTTATGATTATTTTCTCTTTCAATTATCTGAAATATGTGTAATCCATAATACCTCTAACTCTCTCTGTCTAACTCTGTCTGTCTGTCTGTCTTGCTTTCACGTAAAAACTACTGAACCGAGTCAATTGAAATTTGGTACACAGATAGCCTAGAGCCTGATAAAGGACATAGGCTACTTTTTATTCCGATATTCCAATGGGAACGGGTACCACGCGGGTGAAACCGTGTATTATGTGACATGATCCGTTAAAATGTAATTTCATTTCGAATTTCAAAATTTCTCGGCATTGTATAATGATGACATGACAACAGAGATTTATCACCATGACAAAAATTATTCAGAGGACACTGGCAAAAAATGTTACAATCAACATTTGCTAATAAAAGGTAGGAATGTAATGTTGAGCACTCTTAAAAAAAACAAAGCAGTGTTAAGAAAGATACAAAAACTTATGTAAACTTTTACCGGTGTTTTAGCCACGCGAACGACGTCGCGTGGCAACTTATATGATATATAATATTAGCAACACTAAAAATATTGGGTCCTTACCTATGAAATTGGTGTTTTTATTCTGTCTTAGTATTTTGTCTGTAACTATTAAGATTCAGAGTATTCCTAAAAAATAATGACCTCGTCTAAAAATATACTATATTTTTGAGCTCTTTTGATTTGTTTTGATAATTTGTTGTAAGCTTAATTGTGTTAAAATTGGACACGGAGACAACTCTTTTTAAGTGCCTCCCGAATACATCATTTTATTTGCAATCACTTAAAAATGATAAATAATTTTTATGAAGTGTGATATTACACATATTACTAAAGCTTGTCTAATGATACATGCCAAATATTATTTTCTCTGGATTTGTCGTTGTGAAGAAAACTGATAAAATGTTAGTATGGAAAATGCAGAATTCCCCAAAATCTCCATACAAAACACCAATTTCATAGGTAAGGACCTAATACTTATCATAACAGGTCAATCCTCGAAAGGACGGAAGGGGAGGTGAACATTTCGCCTGATATGTAAAGTCGCCATGTAACAGGCATCGGGACGGGTGTCCCTGGTCTGGAGGCAGTTACCCGCGTTGAACGGCTCGTCAGCAGTCGCTCCCGAGGCTCGGAGCGGCTCGTCCTCCAGGGACAAGCCCTGTCGAAAGGCCCCGGCCGCGGTCGTTATCGGTGCCTACCTGAATTCCCGATGCAAACGCAAACGCGGCGGAGGAATGCTCCCTTGGGGTTTAGAGAGTTTGAGGCCATGTTTGTTCTATTTGTTGTTTCTGTTGTACTGTATTGTGAATTTAAGTGTATTTTTTTTATTAAAATATTAGGTCCTTACCCATGAAATTGGTGTTTTGTATGGAGATTTTGGGGATGTCTGCATTTTACATACTAACATTTTATCAGTTTTCTTCACAACGACAAATCCAGAGATAATAATATTTGGCATGTATCATTAGACAAGCTTTAGCAATATGTGTGTGAACACGCTTGATAAAAATTATTCATCGTTTTTATGTTAATGCAAATCAAATGATGTATTCGGGAGGCAGTTAAAAATAATTGTCTTTGTGTCTAATTTTAACACAATTAAACATACAATAAATTATCAAATTAAATAATACGAGCTCAAATATATGGTCTATTTTTAGAAAAGGCAATTATTTTATAAGGATGTTCTGAAACGTAATAGTTACGGACAAATTGCTAAGACAGAATAAAAACACCAATTTCATAGGCACCTAATATGTATATATGTAGGCCCGGCTAGAATACCAGCGCTGTATCAACTTCGCCTGATGCAGCATATGCTGAGGTCAGGTCCTAGGTGACCTTATATGTGATTGTTTGTGTATTTTGCGTCTTGTTAGTGCCTGTGGTCAATAAATGTTTTTCTTTATTTCTTTCTTTCTTAAACCCGTCCTTTCCCCGAAGGTGTGAGGGAGTGGACTGTAATATTGTTAATTAGGAGCCAATATTGGGAAAAACTACGGAATTAAAAAGACCGTGACAAGTTCAAGAGCTGTAATTGTCGTCAGGTCAAAAGACACCATGTCATTTATAAAAACATTATAAAAACATAAATAATATCAAAAAGGTCTGCAGTCCGGCCCAGCAAGTTGGTCGGCCGTTACCCCGGGTCATAAAAACGTGTCGAGCCAGTCATGCGCAGTGTGCGGCAAAAGCGATATTCAAGCAATCTATAGAATGAATGGTCGTCTACGGTATTTCCGAACCGGTACCATATCAAAGTTTGAAGAAATGAGCGTATTTTCACTTATAGGGTTCGGCTTCACTTATATAAAAGGTCGGCAAGGGACTCGTGACTCCTTTGGTGTCCATGGGCGACGTTAATTGCTTAACTACAGGTGTTCCGTCTGCTCGCTTACCCCCTAACCATCCCATAAAAAACTGTATTTAAGTTTTAACTGTATTTAAGATAGGGAAACCCGCTGAGTAAAACATACGACAACCTTTTGCACGAGTGCCACACTAATTTAATTAATATCTGAATTCTATAGAACTAAAAGGAAAATAATGTTATTTTATTTCCTGACAATGAATGATAGCGTGTAACATGAAAATTCTGTAGGTCTATGAGAGCTACAAAGTCTTTAGTTTACTTGTGTGGGTTTGGTGTATTGATAACAACACTCCCTGTCAAAATACTTACCATAACAAACTGTAATGCAAAAAGGCTATTATAAAATCCAAGATCATCTGAAGGTTAAAATGGAGTGGAAATAGATAGAAATAGCATATTATTTTGAAGCGTTTATAGAAATTAAGAAAATAATGTTGAGACATATTTAATACTGACAATAATTATATGATTGGCTATTTTTTTTAAAGTGGCTGATGAGTTTCTTGCTGGATTCTTCTCATGAAAAGCCCTTGTCTCGGAATCCGATTACAACTACAGTCAAAACTCTGTGGTTGCTACAAGCGCTCGCGCTAATGAACCTTAATATGTTATATACTTTTTTTATTTCATTAATAAATTGTTAAACTTCTAATTTGTAAAATATTGACTTATTTAAGTGCCAGGTTCATACATAAGTCACGCCTTTTTCCCACAAGGGTAGGCAGAGATTACATCCTTCCACTTGCTACGATCCCTGCATATTTCTTTCGCCTCATCAACTCTCATTACAGTCCTCATACATGCTCGGTGATTTCGGGTACTTTTGACCCTTCTCTAGAACGTCTTTAATTTGGTCGAGGAACGTTCGCCTAGGTCTGCCTCGTCCCGTATCTCCACTCAAACCCGATTCATATATCCCTTTGGTCAATCTATTTTCATTCATCCTTTCCACATGTCCAAACCATCTTAGCATACCTTTCTATATTCGTGCCAGGTTTAGACTATGAAATAAAGTTATTTTTTGTTTGTCGGCCGGCGAAATGAGGCTTAAAAAAGCCCTCTGGGCCCTCGACACTCCCCCTATAAATTGAGTATAGTGCGCCTTTTTAACCATTTAGTAGTACTCAATCCCACCTCAAAACAAAAAGGGGCTAAGTGTTAAAAAGGAAACAAACAGATTAATATTAATCAAATTATAAAACATTGCGTGTTACAAGGTTTGTTACTTTAATTTCCGCATATATTTCTAAAATTAATCTATAAATGTATACCGTTATGTTCTTATAGATCAGAGGATGTTTTTATAGAGGTTACCAGAATTATTTTTCTCATAGACCACTTTCAAAATGTATCTGGTTCCGGTGGACCCCTGCAGCTACATTTCTACCATATTCCCAAAACCCGACAAAAATGTGAAGATGTGAAGACAACAAGACCACCGGGGGGGGTCCACCGGGGGACCACTTTGGGAACTAATGTTAAAAATTAATGTTACAGCAACCATCATAACTGCCCATGTCACGTGACCACCAACTTTTGTAAGAAACTGAGGATAAATATGTATAACGCCAATCTGATTGTAGATGTGTGTCTAACGAAGCAGTTTGAACCTAATTATTTTTTTAAAAGACTCTCTAATGAGTTTAGCAAGAGGTCGTTGTGTAGTGGTTCGTACGTTTTCGTTCTCGATATTGACAACAGAGCTACATTCGCCATTGTCAGCGCTTCGATGGGTAATCAAAATCTTGTAAACTAGAGTTCTTGTGGGCTTCGGAATGTACGAGTTAAGATTTCGTTTCCGTTCGCTATTGCAAACGTTTCTGTTCTCCAATGCGCATTGGGTCAGCGCGGTGGTGTTACGGTCCATTACTCCTCCTGTTTCTCAAGGTAGGCACGTGCCCAGTAGTGGGACGTATATAGGCTAGTGACGACGATTTACTAGCAGGTATTAATACTTGTTACACGGTTTACTCGTAGGAGGTGTAAATGTTGCTGGCGCACTTAAAATCGCAAATCAAATAAAATTTCTCTGCAATTCATTGCTATTGTACAAAAAACCAATAATATAGTAACTAAATTACACCTGCACTCACGTCACGTCGTCGTACTAATATTCATTCATTCATTGCTCCTAATATTTCTATTTTGTCATAATATGGTTGTAAGACAAGAACATAATATATATAATTCATTCGCTCACACATTCATTCATTTTTGGGTCATTGAATTAAGTCACTTCAAATAAAACTAAGTCTATATTGCTACTGTCTGGGTACGGGGTCCATACAAAGTTACTCATTGTCCTTTACAAATTTCTTTTTGAAATACACAGCTATTAATTGATTAATTTTTTTTTTACATGACAGGTAAGCTCTTGGCCTTCATCTCACCTGATGGTAAGTGACGATAAGGCCGAAGGTGGCAGCGAGCTTCACCTGTAATCCTCAACAACTGAGGAACTGGCTATCTTACCTCTCTAATTAAAAAAGTCATGCGGCCTTGTGACTTTCATACGACAAGAATATTCTTTCAAGAATATACTCGTATCTCATATCATTCCTAATTCTTGCGTATCTTCTAGGCAAAGTAATAATACACGACGCGACTAGTAAATCGAAAAATCTCTAGTTTCTAGCCTGTCGTAAATAGTTTATCTGTACTAGACTCGGTAATTTTATACCGTGGAGTAACGCCTAAGAGCAAAAGGAACTGAAAACCAGTTCAAATTACTTTTTCTAATAACTAGGAACTCTCTCGTACTAAAAATAACGAGGATAAAAATTTGAATTGTTGAATATTAACGTTCATTCACTAGGTTTTGAGGAAGATGTATGTTTTCACTGGGTTTTGTTTTAAGCATTGTTGTGTTCCGGCTATCGGAGGTAAGATAGCCAGTTCCTCAATTGTTTAGGAATTCAGGTGAAGCTAAGGCCGAAGGTGGAAGACCTTCGGCCTTATCGTCACTTACCATCAGGTGAGATGAAGGCCAAGAGCTTACCTGTCATATGTAAAAAATAAGAAGGATGGGAAGAGAGATGAGAGTAGATAAAGCAAAAGAACTATGTTAGGATCGTAGCAAATGGAAATTAGTAATCTCTACCTACCTCTACGACAAAAAGTATGACCTTTTTTGTATGTATGTAAAGTCAGCATCACTTTAGTACTGTGTCACATTTTCCATATACGACATTTTCCTAAACACGTCATGTCATTTGCTTCGAACATTTAATTTACACGCTATAAGCTATTACGAGTATATCAAACTTAACCCACAAGAAATTACTTGAACAGAAATGTTTTTTGAATAAAAACATACAAGCAACTCATTTATTTATTATACCTCAAACGTGTAAGCAGCTTATTATAGACTAAATGTTGAGGAAAATATACTGTAATTGGTATAAAACGTTAACATAATAATTTTTTCTTTGTCGATGTTCAATTCCCATTTGTACTCGTACTAATTTATTTCGTTCATGAAGAACATGTAAGATGTTTGGTTGCAATATATTGGCAAGAAATAGTGATGTTTACCATGTATCTAGTACCAATGTTGTATACATGGTAACATTCTGGTTGTAATACGGTTGGCATTGTGGAGTTGATTTCCGGATCTACTATTGGTATTGTGTATGTTATGCTATATAGTGTAAATTTTAATAGTAATACTACAGTGTACCGAATATGTATTTATAAGCAATACCCTTGAAAGAAGTTATTCCCATTTCTACTTGGTGTCGGCGTGACATTTTTCTCTCTCCAGTCGTATCACAAATGTACAGACAACTCACCCATATTCTCTTACATGCCAATCCGCTTTCTTGTACACATGGTCAATCTCTACTTTATGTCCATATATAGATGGATAGTCGCCATTCTCTAATTTTAAATAAATAAAATAAATTAATTAATATTCTCAGACATTCACATCTATCAACAAGCTCCATTTTAAACAACTAATGCTGCTTGTGTTACGGATACTAGATGACGGATAAATATATTTAATAGATATATAAATACTCAGAAAAAACAATACTTATATGAACACCCAAGACTGATGAACAATTGCCTTTATTCATCACACAAACATTTGTTCCCACCGGGGATTGAACCCAGAACCTCTCGAGATTGCGAGACCGGCGTACAGACCACTCGATCCGTGGTCGGTCTGTCGTCAATTATATATTGAAGAAAATTAGTAACATCTATACATATAATAAAACTGTAGAGGTCGAATATACGTACATAGAAAAAAAATGCTTAAAATCAAGTCAGGGAGATGTAAAAAGAGCGAAAATATAAAAAAATATTTTTTTGTTTCTCTGTCTGTTCGTCTGTTTGTACGGACTAATCTCCGAAATGGCTGGACCGATTATAACGAAATTTTGCATGGTGATAGCTTATATCCCTAATAAACATCTTAAAACCTTTTTATCCCGGAAAATTAAAGGGTTCCCGTGAGATAGTTCAAAAACCAGTAATCGCGGACGAAATCGTGGGCAACAGGTAGTTCTACATAAAAGTAAATTAATTGTATAAGCTTTACATAATTAAATAAATTTTACCTCCGTTTCCTAAAATAATTTATTCAGACGATTGTTTACGCCGCCTAATACTTTAATTAATACAGTTTTAAAGCGCGTACTTAGCGCCGCGTTTGAGCGTCAATAGCGTTGCGTCTTAATCGCGTTGCGATGTCACACACACGAGGGTAATTAGATTAGCGCAACGCTCGATCGGGGCCCTGATCTCTATTAGACTTTGGAAAGTCTGTGCGCTATTGAGATGTAGAGTGATTCAGATATGGAAGAAATATTGCTATATCACGATCACGAAAAAAAAATATCTTCAATTTTGCCTTTATTACTACATTTTTATAAGCATTATTCTTCATATAGTCTAAGGGCGTATTGGGTAGTACTAAGGGCGTATTGGGTACTGGGTCTGTGATTGTGTAGGCGATAAGCTAGCCACTTGTCACTACTCTTTCACGATTTGTCATCTGACCAAACCCATATTTTGTATGGCTAAATGTGGTCTTAAGGAACACGAGGTGTCAACATCTTGAGGTGCTCCTTGGACTCTGCCTACCCCTTCGGGGAATACAAGCGTGATTGTATGTATGTATTCTTCATATTGAATAAATATGGATACATCCGAACCAATGCTGTTAGTTTTGTAGTCATAATTGCATTCTTTCAATAAACGTGCAGTGGGGCGCTAATTAAAATCTGTAAAAAAAATACAACGCCTGGCGTCAAAGCGTCCTAGCGCCGCGACATAGCGCTGCGTACTGTTATGCTAGCGCGGGTGCTCTGTTTACCAACTAACACAGCCATAGTACAACACAATTCTACGCTATAGCGCGCGCTTTCCGCGCTTTTTTATTCTATTCTATTCTATAGCACCGCGTCAGTCTAGCGCATTGTCGCGCGCTATGTGCGCGTTGTGTCTACCGAAGCCTTAAGTGATTTTTGCCTTCGTTATCAAAATTAATAATCGATACCGATTACAGACATGTTACTCATATATTTATGATAAAGTGAAGCTTTTTCATACAAGATTATTTGAATTTTTATTATTAAGACAATTTTAAGTACAATTTTATACCCATTTTTATTGATGACGAGCATTAATTTTTAATTTCTTTTGTGGTGGCTAATTCATAAATATATTAGTCCTCTTTTTTACTGTAGAACAAAACAGTAACAATCATCAAATCTAGTGAGAGGCAAAGAGTGTTACATCCACATTTCGCCAGATATACTAAATTTGGTGTTATGTCACTAAAAAAGAAATACAATTGGTCAGCAAAAAAATACAATTGGTCAGCAATTAACATGTTGCCAAATTGTGACACAAATATGGTTTTTAAGGGTCATAAAAAATAACCTTTACCTAATATTTATCAAAATACATTTCCTAGGAATCGATCCTTGATTCTTCATTGACAGTTCATTGATCCTTTTCATAGATTTTATAAATTTCCAGTAACATAAATATTGCTCCCTACATAATTATTTTGCTGGTCAACTAATAATTTTATTGTTGCCCAAATAATTATCTTGCTGCCCAAACAATTATTTTGCTGTGCAAATAATTATTTTGCCGCCCAAATATTTATATTGCTGATAAAGAATTTTTTTGCTGCCCAAATGATTTTTCGGCTGACCTTTTTGTTGCTGACCAAATAAATAAATAGCTGCCCAATTTATACTTCCCTATTAAAATCGCGAGTAACTCAGATAAACAAACGGAGAATTGAATGAGCGTCCTAGTAGTTCGAACGACTGGATTTCCTCACCGTCTCACAATTGAAGTAGTAATACAAGTCTACGCGTCGCTACGGCGTAGCAATATCGTAGATTCCGTTGCGTCAGTTAGTTCGTAGACATTGATGTACCTACGAAATCTAAACCAACCGTTTAAGGGTGGTTTCAGAGCAACGCCCGGCGGCCGGGCGGCGTTGACAATAAGCGTATCTATACATTTGACGTATGTACGTCAAATTGTATCGAAATATTAAGGCATAAGAGCGCGCGCCGCCGGTGTTGCTCTGAAATGTCTCTTAATCAAATATACCTGTGACTTCGTACTTTATATTGCCACAGCGTAAAAAAGTTTGTTGAGCCGGTAGTTTTATTGTTCCGGTGGTGCTCTTTTGCCCAGATAATTCGCTGGTAAAGTAAAGAAAGGTATTCTGGTATAAGTAATACAGTGCGAAACCAACAAGATTATTGATCGTGGTCTTTGAATCTATTTTGAAAAGTAAAAACGAACTCTTTAAAACACCGAAAATTATCCACTCATTTTTATAAACCTAAAGTTGATTAACCTTATGGTTGCGTGTTAAATAGGACTTATCCTATAATTAAACATCAAGTTAAAGTAGTTAATGTTTTAGGGAATAATTAAACTTAATTAAACTGTCTCAATCCTTAATTAAAGTAATTATTATCGAAAACTCCAACTTTAATACAATTTAATATGGAATATCTATCTCGATGCTCAAACTTATACTATAACATACATACATATTATCACGCCCTAGTTATCCCTTAAGAGGCATGCAGAAGTGCACACCACCCATAATTTCGTTAGTCCCACAGAATAGGAGGTAATCCTATTGCAGTACATACATATATATACATACATTACATACATATAATCACGACTATTATCCCCTAACTAAGGGTTAGTTAGAGACTAGACAAAAGCACCACAAAAGCAGTCCATAGCCATAGCCCGCGCTTCACCAAGCAGTGACTGCACTCAGCGTGACAGGTCGTGAACCCGTCGTCACTATAAGCTATTGGATGGTTGTGCAGTTCTAAATCCATTAGTCGCCCAAGGGAAGAGATGGGTTGGTAGTGTTCTTTAGTCAAAAAGTCCCCAGAGACAAAAATCGTCATTGCCTCTCGCTTCTTCGTTCGCGCGGAAGCGAGAGGCAATGAGTAATTTTGTCTCCGGGGACTTTTTCTCTCCGGCCCGTGCTAGGCCTACTGGTAGCTAGTACTAGGCGGTACTTAAAATTGATTTTTCAGGTGTGAGTTTAGAAACACCGTGTATATTAGGTCCTTACCTATGAAATTGGTGTTTTGTATGGAGATTTTGGGGATGTCTGCATTTTACATACTAACATTTTATCAGTTTTCTTCACAACGACAAATCCAGAGATAATAATATAAGGCATGTATCATTAGACAAGCTTTAATAATATGTGTAATATCACAATTCATAAAAAATATTCATCGTTTTTATGTTAATGCAAATCAAATGATGTATTCGGGAGGCACTTAAAAATTATTGTCTTTGTGTCTACTTTTAACACAATTAAACTTACAACAAATTATCAAAACAAATCAAAAGAGCTTAAAAAATATAGTCTATTTTTAGACGAGCTAATTATTTTTTAGGAATACTCTGAATCTTGATAGTTACAGACAAAATACTAAGAGAGAAAAAAAACACCAATTTCATAGGTAAGGACTCAATACTAACAGCTCTTCCCTGATTGCAACGCTGAACATGTGATCATGTAGTCAACGATGCCCTGGGGAGAAAGAGGAAGTTCTAATCTCTTCAGGAGAGACTAGGTGCCCTTCGAAGTGACAGCTTGTGCAGTGGTGCACCAGCTCATATTTGCAAAGGATATGTATGAGAGCTCGTTGACGTGGTTAGTACGCTTGGCATTCGATCTAAAGCAAAGGTAGGTACTTTAGATTTGTTTTGATAATTTGTTGTAAGTTTAATTGTGTTAAAATTGGACCCAGAGACAACTCTTTTTAAGTGCCTCCCGAATACATCATTTTATTTGCATTCACTTAAAAACGATAAATATTTTTTATGAAGTGTTATATTACACATATTACTGAAGCTTGTCTAATGATACATGCTAAATATTATTATCTCTGGATTTGTCGTTGTGAAGAAAACTGATAAAATCTTAGTATGGAAAATGCAGAATTCCCCAAAATATTCATACAAAACACCAATTTCATAGGTAAGCACCTAATATTAATTATCCTTGTACGAACGCCACTTCAGTTCTCGACTTTGATGAATGTTGGCTTCGTCTCGTAGCCCGCCCACTGTCGACAAATATATCAGCAAAACTTAGGTACTTAATTACACGAAATATGTAGACACATGAATTAGGAGGCGGATATCTCAACCATTCCTTATTAAAATCCAGATTAATTTTGTATGAAACATTTTGTTTCCGCGACTGCAAATTGCCCCGTTTTAGTTTATGCTGAGATATTCAAGCAGTTACGCACGCGTTAACATAATGTATATTTTGTAATTGGATATGTATAGTCAAACGTTATATGTATGTTAGGGCTTTTTGGCTCTATATTATAAATAATAAATATCTTCAGACATTTACACCTATCAACTAGTCTCATTTTAAGCAACTAAATGCTGCTTGTGTTACGGATACTACATGACGGACAAATATATTTAATAGATAAATCCACATAATTATTCATATTCAGAATGTATATAATATTATACATATATAATGAACATCCAAGACTGGAGAACAAATGTCTAAAAATTCATCACCCAAACACTTGCCTCCACTGGGGATTGAACCCAGGACCTCTCGAGATGGCGACGCCTTGAGACCGGCGTACAGCACCGGCGTTATAACATTTATTTATAACTAGCTTTTGCCCGTGACTTTGTCCGCGTAGAATAGGCTCTGAGATAGTGTGATGGTATGTAGCCTATAGGCTTCCTCAATAAATAGGCTTTTCAACACTGAAACATTTTTTTTCAAATTGGAACAGTAGCTTCAATTGGTGGAATTGAAAATTTACTCCTACTCTATTATTAGAAGCAAAGTTCATAGTGGCGCAAAGTCCTTTTTGTCCCGATATTCCCATGGGATAAGTATCGCGCGCGTGAAACCGCGGCAAGCCATTAGTTCGTAAATACCCAACCGCTTAACCAAATGCTCAGCCGAATACGTAGACTATAATGATATGAGAACGAAAACGCTCATCTGTATCAATAACAGTTAATAGTTATCCATTAAACATTTATCAAGCTTATTAACTATTCATATCACATTAGCTATTCAACTGGTAATTTAGGCATAATATTCAGACAGCGTTAACCAGTATTTATTACGCTGAAAGTATCGCTTTCAATGTGAACTGCGAAAGTTTACGAATCAAAAGCATTATTCTATTTGGCAAGCTTCGACAATTTGTAAATTAATTCGTCTTATATCATAAAGATGAGTTTATACTCATCTATACATATTAGAGCATTTTCATCAGTGACGTACTTTGCAAATATGTAGTTTCCTAAGTATTTTCATGACAGTGGTAGCCGAGTTGGGAAAGACGGCACTACTACACGTTCAAGAGGTCGGGTATATTTAAACCCATATTTAAACAGATAGGTATGCTCAGAGGAAGAGGAGGAGGTAGAGGAATTTAAAGCAAGCACAAAGTTTGGGGATTGGGATTATTATGGGGATATTTTTTTAATATTGGGTCCTTACCTATGAAATTGGTGTTTTTATTCTGTCTTAGCAATTTGTCCGTAACTATTAAGTTTCAGATCATTCTTATAAAATAAAGCCTCTTCTAAAATTAGACCATATATTTGACCTCGAATTATTTAATTTGATAATTTTTTGTAAATTTAATTGTGTTAAAATTAGACACAAAGACAATTATTTTTAACTGCCTCCCGAATACATCATTTGATTTGCATTAACATAAAAACGATGAATAATTTTTATCAAGCGTGTTCACACACATATTGCTAAAGCTTGTCTAATGATACATGCCAAATATTATTATCTCTGGATTTTTCGTTGTGAAGAAAACTGATAAAATGTTAGTATGTAAAATGCAGACATCCCCAAAATCTCCATACAAAACACCAATTTCATAGGTAAGGACCTAATATTGCGGAACTTTCGCATTAAGAGGAAGCGAAAGAGGAATGCTCAGCAACCCTAGTCCCCATGTACAATGTGAGGCAAACGATATTTATAGCCAAGGTTGTAAATTTCAAGCGTCATGTTCGAAATTTGGTTGACGCGTGTTGTTGAAATTTTAAAACAGTGATTGCTCTTTTTTTTGTCGCTGTGAAAATGCCGCCTTCTCCGTCACCAGGAGGAGGACGCGTGTCGGATATACCTACGGGCCCAAAATTGCCCGCTGGCTTCCGACACCCTTAAGCAGAAACGCCCAGCGGGGGAATGGGCGAGTACTGTGGAGGCTCTCCCCCTGGGATCGAACCAGGCGGGCATACTCACTAAAAACACAGCGACTCTCCTATCCGCGGAGTGGAGAGGAGACCGGGACCCAAGGTTTACCCAGTCAGCCTCCCCGGCGGAGCCCTCCTAACTGGGGGGCGCGGCAACACCCCTTCCAGCGCTGGGAGAGGGTGCGACGATAGCCAGGAGAGTTGAGCCATCGCCGCAAGGCAGTGGAGGCACCGTGTGCAATGCCGACGATGAAGCCCCCGCTCCGTCAGCAGGCTGGCTGCCTCCACGGAGATCTAGTCTAACTCCCCTTAACATTTTGCAACTCTCTTCTCATAGAATAATGTACTTAGTGTGTATTTTAGAAGATAAAGCTGATCACAGATATTGTGTTGCTGCCCATAGATATAAACCATACTTAAAAAAGGAAAGTGTATGAAGTCGCGGCCAAAAGCTAGTCATAAATAACATAAATTCATTTTGTTTGCTAAAAACCTTTTTGTGCGTTCGTAAATTAGGTATTATTCCAAAAGTATTATCCTGTAATGGATTCCCAAAGGACATAAATTCGGTGCGGTCCCTAATTTGAATCTAATGTGGAACATACGAAATCTTTTTTTTCATATGAGAATTTTTTAAAAGCATCAGTGTAAGTATGTCCACTGCTAGGCACATGCCTTGCTACATGGAGAAACACGTGAGGATGAAACACCACTTCGCTGGCCCATTACTGGTTGGTGAGTGGGTTGCAGTTGTCATCGGGACCAACGGCTTAACGTGCCTTCCTAAGTACATAGGAGCTCGAGGTTACAAAGTTTTAGTCACCCATCCAAGGCCTGACCATGGCGAAGGTAGTTTTGTTTTCAATATCGAAAGCCAAAGCCTACGAACCATTATGCTACTTAGCTCCTCTTTATACAAGCAATAAGTATGTATAATATATATATTTCTAAGTCCAATACCAAAAGTCAGTCTGGGGTTTTGCAGATTGATCACTTCATCATCATTTTCGTTCAGCCCAGAGACTCCATCTGCTGGGGATAAGGCTCCCGAATGATCTCCACAATACCTGGTCCTGCGCAGCTCGCCTCTAGCGACTATCCGCGACCTTCGCCAAATCTTTGGTCTACCTGGTGATAAACTACCTAGCTGATAACAATTTGACGACCTCCATGGTCGAGTGGTCTATAAAAAATATTTTGACTAAACCTTTTTAAAGAACTCTCCACTAGCCTCTATACAATGTTTCATGCGTCTGAACCAATTTGCAAAACATTTTTCCAGTCACCGACAAAAAATGCGGGATGAGTGGTGATGCCGCCGCCGTCGCTCGGTCGCGGACGCTGACACCGGAAGACCATGGGTCGCCCCGCCACCGACGACCATGATCGCGTCGAAGAATGGTCGCGGTCGCGCGTCGCGGTCGCTAGTAACCGAATGCTACCTTAAATACGCCGGTCTCAAGGCGTCGGCATCTCAAGAGGTTCTGGTTTAGATCTCCGGTAGGGGCAAAGGTTTGTGTGATAAATACAGCCATTTGTTCTCTGTTTATATATGTATTGTATATATTCTGAAAATTTATATGTACTTATCTATTAAATATATTTACGCATCATTAGTGTCCGTAACACAAGCAGAATTAGTTGCTTAAAATGGTGTTAGATGATAGATGTGTATATTTATTTATTTATTTCCGAATACTTAATTCTATGGTCGAGTTTCTACAAACAAACTTTTTTATCAATCCCTACAAGGTACACTAGACATGATATTAATAAATAGAATGTAACTTCTGCCTACCCCTTCGGGGAAAATGGCGTGATGATATGTTGTTATGTTATGTTAGAATGTAACTTTTGATCGAGGAACAATATTTTTCGGTTACTTACATTGAAGTTTTCAAGTGTAACATGGTCACGAGACAAGGAGAAAACTTTGTACTTACAGAACACAATAAAATCACTTACGGCGGATGCCAAAAGGATTTCTTAAGTTTCTGACTGTTACACTATCTATAAAATAATTTCCTCCAATTGAGTAACATTTCTATGCTCTCAATCAACATCTTAACTATTTTCGTTATACACCACTATTTTTAATAAGTACATAAAAATATTTGGGGTGCTCAGTATCAACTACTGATCATATTTATTAACCCAAAGAAATAATCAAAAAATTATCTATTAAAATATGCAGTTATTGGTAAACACTTCATATCATCAATGAGTTACACGCATATTGTTTTACGTATTAGACTGCCTCGAAACTTAATTGATAAGTTTGCATGTCACTTTTTATTCAATCATAAATCAAATTCCAAATTCAAAATCTGTTGTCTATCAAGTGCGAGCAAGAAAGCTAGGGATGTGAGAGTGAGTAGGAATCCAGTTTTGAATTTGAAAGCTATGTCCATAAATAAAGCGGAATTTTGGGATAAATACAAACGCTAATATCTTGGCTGTTTTTTTTAAATAAAAAAATTTTGACTACTCAAATATGATCAGAAATTGATACAGAATACCCCATTCTGTTGTCAAATTCTCCCATGTAGGGAAGGCAAAGGGAACAAAGCCCATACAGCCAAGTCATTTCTTCAGTAGTTTGCATTGAAATGCAAGTGCCGATGCATCTAAGGAGAGTTTGGCGCCAAACGATCGATGGCAGACAGTGTGGTGTTACTTCGATGAGGTGGATTACCACGATAAAAATCTCATCGTTTTTCACACCACTTGACGATTATTTCAATAATCCTCTATATTGCTCATCATTATTGACACTTATTACACAAAACTACACTGATTTTACCCAACAAGATCCACTCTGAATCAATATTACAATCACTGAAATAAAAATCACGTCCGCCATAGATGGATGCCGGCAAAAAACTATACCCCATTCTTTTTTTGTTCTAATTAAAAAAAACTAGTGGTGTAACTCTGCCTTTCACATGGATGTATGAAAATTTTAGAACCTGAACTAGAAGACATGATTCTCAGTTATTGTTATGGATAAGGACCTTTTTATAAGCATATTATTTTTTATATTGGTTGCTATGGAAACACTTTTTGTTTGTTATTTTATGACTTCAGAAATAAATGTAAAACGAAGACGAAATGTGACTTTAATTTTATCGTCTATTATTACAAAAGACCATAGTTGTTCTAAGCTTTGGTCTATAAATGTTTTTGATAATGATAGATAATGGCTTTTGTAGTTAGAATAAGAAAATATAATTTATGATTTTTTTCTCTCTTTATTTCATTTAGTAGCTTTGATCACTAATCGAACATGTCAGTTCCATTGTACCTTTATACCTCTATAGCTAAATCAACATAAAACTAGAAATTACAAATTTAAATATAAATTTAGCTCTCTCTGAAAATGGCTCCGCCAAGAAGTTAATCAAGCAACCTACATCATTTTTATTTATATTGGGTCCTTACCTATGAAATTGGTGTTTTTTTTCTCTCTTAGTATTTTGTCTGTAACTATTAAGATTCAGAGTATTCCTAAAAAATAATTTTCTCGTCTAAAAATAGACTATATTTTTTTGATAATTTGTTGTAAGTTTAATTGTGTTAAAATTGGACACGGAGACAACTCTTTTAAGTGCCTCCCGAATACATCATTTTATTTGCATTCACTTAAAAACTATAAATAATTTTTATGAAGTGTGATTATTATCTTTGGATTTGTCGTTGTGAAGAAAACTGAAAAAATTTTAGTATGGAAAATGCAGAATACCTCAATCAAAATACAAAACTCCAATTTCATAGGTAAGGACATAATATTGGGTCCTTACCTATGCAATTGGTGTTTTTATTCTGCCTGTAACTATTAAGATTCAGAGTATTCCTAAAAAATAATTACCTCCTCTAAAAATAGACTATATTTTTGAGCTCTTTTGATTTGTTTTGATAGTTTGTTGTAAGTTTAATTGTGTTAAAATTGGACACGGATACAACTCTTTTTAAGTGCCTCCCGAATACATCATTTTATTTGCATTCACTTAAAAACGATAAATAATTTTTATGAAGTGTGATATTACACATATTACTAAAGCTTGTCTAATGATAGATGTCAAATATTATTATCTCTGGATTTGTCGTTGTGAAGAAAACTGATAAAATGTTAGTATGTAAAATGCATACATCCCCAAAATCTCCATACAAAACACCAATTTCATAGGTAAGGACCTAAAATTAAGCGTATTATGAACTGTATTTCTGGTGACGATTCCGTCCACACTCCATTAACAAACGATATACATCTTCTATTACTCCACATTCAGTACAATTTGGGGATTCTGTTAATTTCATTAGATATTTAAATTTGTTTAATGGAACATGACCCACACCGTAAACTGTGAGCTATAACAATATGTTGTCTGTTTAAGCAAGCTCTAATATACCAGGGAACCCGAGGAGGTTCTGACTGTAATGTTTTGTACCAGATTCCTCTTTCACAAGATCTACTATCAAAATAATTTATGCTTGGTTCTCAACAGGATTGCAAAGTTACCGCGGTGCGAGACTATGAAGTGAAAATATCTCTAGAAGATTTAAAAATCTAACAGGACAGGTTTTCAAAGTTTTGGAGCGTAATGGCGGTTTGCCAAGTTAAAGTCTAAGTAGACCCGACCCCGAGGACAGAAAATGTATCTTTATACGACCTGTACGGTGACAGCTCATTTGAATTCCTCGTGACCCTAGCAGCTTAAAAATATATTACACTACAAACTGTACCCGCGACGTCGTTCGCGTGGCTATTGATTTAACGCCGATAAAAATTTACAAAAAGTTTTTGTTTGTTTGTTAACACTGCCTTGTTGTTTTACAAAGTGTTCAAGTTCAACATTACATTCCTACCTCTTATTAGCAATTGATAGTTGAACCAGTTGAACTATAACCTCTAATTAGTAAAATAATGAAAAAAAACATTTATTGTCAGTGTCATTTGATAAATTGTTGTCATTGTGATAAATCTCTGTTGTCGTGTCAAATGAAATTACATTTTGACAGAATATGTCACATAATACTCGGTCGAGCAGATATTGATAACCACGGTTACACCCGCGCCCCATGGGAATATCGGGATATAAAGTAGTCTACTTATGTCCTTTCTCAGGCTCTAGACTATCTGTTGTGACGGGGTGAAGCCGGGAATAAATGAAAGGCCTTCCTTATCGTCACTTATGTATTTTTGACATATATATATTAAGGCACAACTGAAACAATTATATTAAAATAGGTAAATTTCACTGAACACACAAAAACAATTTCACATTTAACACTAAAATATATCATAAAAGGTAGGGCTTCTTACAATAGTGCCTTAAAGAAACTTATATATAATATGGCCAGAACTGGTAATCGATCTTGTGGTTTTTTTAACTTTCTAGGATAAGCTTACAACTTGATCAGCACATTATAAATAGATGAAATAATATTTTTGATTGTTATCGTGAGTCAACCGCTCTACACGCTGACCCTGGTAAGAATGAATTTCGAGAACAAAACACATAAAAAAAGACAGACAGTAAATTTAAAAACGGAAGCCAAGAGAAGAATAGCCAGAGAAGAGCGCAATGACAGCAACGAGTCGCTTATATAGCTATAGCGCCTCGTTACACTGTGTACCAAATTTCAAGTAGTATTAGTAGTTTTGACATGAAAGCAAGACTGACAGACAGACAGAGTTACTTTCGCATTTATTATATTAGTATGGAGTATGGATTTATTCGGGCCGAGGTATGTACTCTCAAACGTAAATCTCTGGTGAAAGCTCACAACACAACACAAACAAATCACACTGTTTAATTTGAAAGAAGAAGACCAAAGAAGAGATGGATAGGTTGTGTGAATGAGGACATGGCTAGAATGGGAGTGAATGTTGATATGGCGTGTGATAGGGGAGAGTGGAGGAGAAAGACTCGTTGCGCCGACCCCAAATGAAATTGGGAAAAGGGCAGGATAATGATGATGATTTCGATTTAAAACTACTTCAATTAATCCCACGTTCGACAGGAATATATTAAACTCTTTATTGCACCAACAAAAAGAAACAAAACAGTGAAAAATACAAGTTTGCAAGGGAGGACTTATCCCTATTATCCAGAGATCTCTTCCAGTCAACCCGACACAGAAGTGTGAGATTTCATACGCATTTGACAAGACTTTTATTTTGTTAGATTTCATCCAATTCTTTTTTTTATGAACTGTTAATAGCACCACTTGCCACTTGAGCTAGCCACTTGTTACTACTCTTTCACGATTTTTCATCTGACCAAACCCAAATTTTGTATGGCTAAATGTGGTTGGCTAATGTAATGGCTAATTGTATGCATGTTAATAGCAGAAGCATCTTATCTGTCTTATCGAATCTTAAGGTTGTCAAAACCAAATTCTATCGGTTGCGACTTATCGAACATGGGATTTATCGAAGTCGCATTCCATCGAAATAGATCTCGAATAAATTTGAAATATCACTCAGTTGTTGCAGTAGGATACCGGATATCGGATGAATAGGTATTCATAGGATGTTTGTTTTGCATAAGTAGGTACTTATGCAAAACAAACATCCATAACCAGAACAAACATTTGTATTCATCACACAAATAACTGTCCCGAAAGCATCGCTTGATTTAACAGTATCATTGAACACTCAACCATGCGGGTCTGAAAGTGCATTTTTCAAAGAAGCTCTACGTATACGGATAAATATACATATACGACATATACGGGTACGGATAAAAGAAAGAATTCACTATGACATAAGACAGTTTTCTAGTTCTGACAATATTGCGTTTTCGGTAAATGTTGTACCTATAAGAATGGAATTTAGATGATGCTAATTTTGGGCCCATTTCCAATAGCCATGTGTGTTACATCGTTGGATATGTATATTTAAGCTGAATAAAAGTTACTATGTCGCCTGAATGTAAATCTTAGTCCGTTCAGAGTAATTCTTTATTAAACATTGAAGCTATACGCATTGTATAACATATGAGTGTACAAATGTTATTAATAAATAATAATAATAATAAATATTTCAGACACTCACACCTATCAACTGGCCCATACTAGACATCTAATGCCTGTGTTATGGATACCAGATGACGGACAAATATATTTAATAGATAAATACATATAAATATTCAGAATATAATATACATATATAAACACCCAAGACTGGAGAACAAATGCCTGTTCACACAAACACCCCCACCGGGGATCGAACCCAGAACCTCTCGAAATGGCGACGCCTTGAGACCGGCGAACAGACCACTCGACCACGGAGGTTGTCAAAGTTATTGAAAAGTTGTGTGTTCAGAAGTTATTGACAAACATCTGCTCATAATGATGATGCTAATGATGCTGCTAATGAAGTAATTTATGTTCAGATATTTATGGTAACTTGTACGTTTAGTACTTATTGATAATTTAACTGTTTAGATGTATTTGGTCACCATGTCTGCTACGATATATCTGAAGGCGACTGCACTGCCATCCAATGCTTGAGTGTGTTACAGAGTTGGTATAAATTTTGGATCTGAATAAAAGTTACCAGTGTGCTCAGATCCAAATCTTAATCTGTACTTAGAATTATTTATTGGACGTGGGCCCAGACTCCATACAAACATTGGCATTGTCCTTTGGTAAGTTGTATAATTATTGAAAATCCTTTTTTTTCTATTGCATCTTCACTATCTGTGGTTGGCAAAACAAATCTTTCTCCCTTGTCTATTTAAAAATGCTCTGTAAATAAAACTCTTTTAAGATAATTTATGAGCGTTTAACCACAACACCGTCAGGTGGAAAGCTAGGATGCTCCTTCACTTCCCGACCTAGATACTAGGTCAGGGTTTGCGCCAACAGGGGATTCCCGGGTATGTTCGGGAGATCCCCAGTCATGGCAGCCGGTGGGAAGGATGCCTTGGAGGCCATATAACGCACGCGGCCGCTTACAGGGCAGGTAGAAGGACTTATAGGTAGGCCCAAACTGGTTTCCAAACATAATGTAACACAAGCGATAAGTTACAATCAAACTTATTGATACATGTGGAAATCGCACCAGCGACCTTTACATGAGTACTGTCCTTCGTCATCAGCCTATATACGTCCCACTGCTGGGACAGGCCTTCCTCATGCAGAAACACATGAGAAGTATGGGCCGTAATACCACCACGCTGGCCCAATGCGGGTTGGTGGGTAGAAACGGTCACAAATGTGACAGGGACCAACGGCTCAACGTGCCTTCCGAAGCACGGAGGAGCTCGAGATCACAAAGTCTTGGTCACCCATCCATGGCCTGACCATGGCGAAGTAAGCTTTGTTTTCGATCGAAACCAAAGCGCACTGACCACTACGCCACCGAGCTCCTCACTCATAGTAATGTCCTTATCTCAACTCAACTATCGCTACCTATTTCACTAGATAATAATATAAAGTTTTTAACCTGACATTTTAGTTGTTAAAACTAAATACCTACATTTATCTGCTGCTTGTAAATATTAGGTCCTTACCTATGAAATTGGTGTTTTGTATGGATATTTTGGGGATTTTACATACTAACATTTTATCAGTTTTCTTCACAACGACAAATCCAGAGATAATAATATTTGGCATCTATCATTAGACAAGCTGTGAACACGCTTGATAAAAATTATTCATCGTTTTTATGTTAATGCAAATCAAAAGATGTATTCGGGAGGCAGTTAAAATAATTGTCTTTGTGTCTAATTTTAACACAATTAAACTTACAAAAAATTATCAAATTAAATAAAACGGGGCTCAAATAAATGGTTTATTTTTAGAAGAGGCAATTATTTTATAAGAATGTTCTGAAACTTAATAGTTACGGACAAATTGCTAAGACAGAATAAAAATACCAATTTCATAGGTAAGGACCCAACAGTTCTACAATAGAACCAAGTATTTAAGTAATAAAACTCAACGCAAACAGGCAAGTCTCGGCTTTAAGTATGTTATTTCCCGACAAGCTTTTTACTAAGCTCCGGCTAAGTAGGGCTAAAATTTCGTCCATTTTGTTGAAATTTTTAAACAAATTCTTTTGAATAACATTTCAAGGATTTTTTTTTTATTTCTCTTGATTTAAGTTCTGGTACCTACTAGTATTTAAGAACAAAGTTATTGAAAGCTTATTGTATTATCCATACTAATATTATAAATATGAAAGTAACTCTGTCTATCTGTCGGTCTGGTTTACACGTTAAAACTACTGAACTGATTTAATCAAAATTTGGTAAGCAGATAGTCTAAAGTCTGAGAAAGGACATAGGCAAATTTTTATCCTGATATTCCTGTGGAAACGGGTACCACGAGAAGCGACTCAGCGCTTCTATTTCAAACGCATAAATTTAGAAATAAAACCTTTTGCTGAACTTACAGTTTTATTGTAATTGTTTACCCCTGTTAGTATTGAGAGGGTAATATTGGGTCCTTACCTATGAAATTGGTGTTTTTATTCTGTCTTAGCAATTTTTCCGTAACTATTTAGTCTCTAACTCTTCTAAAAATAGACCATATATTTGAGCTCGTATTGTTTAATTTGATAATTTTTTGTAAGTTTAATTACATGCTCTTATTCGTATATCTATTCATATAATAACACTGTAGAGCTCGGGTGCCTCTACAAGAAAAAAAAATGCTTTAAACTAAGTCAGGGGGAAGTAGAATGAGGGAAAATACCAAAAAGAAATTTTGTCATTTTTTGTTTCTCTGTCTGTCCGAAATGACTTGACCGATTTTGCATGGATATCCCTAGTGAACATCTTAGATGCTTTTTATTTCGGAAAATTAAAGGGTTCCCATGGGATAGATAAAAAAACCAGAAACCGCGGACGAAATCGCGGGCGTAAATCTATAATACTTATTTACGCATCATATGAAAAAAACTCCATCAGAAAAATACAAATAAATAAACATATAAATATTTAAAATGCAATAACTGCGAGATACAAATTTAAATTCAGTTTAAGCAACATTATCATTTTTGACTTCTGCCAGTAATAAACTAATTGCTTCAATTTTCATCAGCCTTCATTAATAAATGTCCTAAAGTACCAAGTTTCGGAGTTGTACTCAGACAAAGTTTCTTAATCATTGCGAACAAGGACTGTTGATGTCAACCCAGACTATTTACTTAGTGAGATGAGTATTGTAATTAGGGGATTCCCACTGAGCTCGACGGAGCGCTGTGTGTGGACGGCTTTTCTAGCGCAACTACGTGCGTACTTGCGGGTGCGCCGATCACATTACCTGGTGGATTGTATTTGCCAGTTAATTAGTTGAAGGCAGGTACTTGCAAAATAACGTAGGCCATCCTTCCCAATGTTTCTTTCCCTACCCGCAATGCACACTGAAGAGCTTAACAACGCGCGCAAGAGGCGCGCCCCGTCAGTCATCCGCTGTTCGTCACCAGCTGATGTTACCCAGCTGTTAATTGCTAGTTCCGCTGCCCGTTGCCCGTCGGTTACCGCCGTGATTTCTCAATTTCACTTACACTGCACCGAGGGCAGTTATAACGGTCGAAGTTCGAATCGTGGTGAAAGCTCGCTCGTCACCGCCGTTTTTACACCGCCTCATCATCAGCCAAGCGAGCCGGGCCGCTAGAGCGTCCGCAGGAGCTGCCGCCAGAAAAGCAAGTAAGTGTGCATTTTGATTCCTATCTTTAGAGAGCTGTAACTTCTTCTTTTCTGTCCTTTGCAGCTCTTATAAACTCTTACACATAGGTCGCGTTATTGCAAGCGCCTGCTGTAGCTTTTTTAAACCGCAAAAAATACAGTCCACTAAAACTCCTGCTACCGAAGGGGAAAAAGATCCAGCATTACCAAATCGTACGCACAGTGTGCCAATCAAGTGGTTATCCACTTTTGATTAACTGTGACTGTGACTTTAATAGCTAGTAAAGTCAGAAATTTAAAATAAGGTTCATACCAAAAGATGCATAGTAGAAACATATTAAATAGAATTGGGAACAGGGCAGGAAAAAGAAGAAGGAGAGGAGACCAAAAGATACATAGTAATGACGTAAGCGTAATTGAGAAAGTGCATGACATTCTAAGCTTTATTATATGATATGGATAATAATTATATTTCTGCAGAATGTTTATGTTTCTAAGCATATGTAATACAAAGTATAGTTTTGATTAAGAAAAATGACAATTGTCATTTTGTTAACTATATTTTAGTAATTTTAATAATATTTCTTGGAAATTGATAAAACAAAACAACCGTGATAGGTACGAAAATTTAAAAAAAAAAGATAATTAAATGGAGCTGTCAGTCATCAGTCAAAACCTTTTCTTTAGGTTGTGTATTACCTAAAGTACCTGCTTAAATAAAACTGATATGGTAATAGAAACTATCAATGGTGTTGCGCCATCAATTAATAAACTTGTAATAAACGTGTATTCGGGAAATGTACCGTAGTTTTTCGGTGGTCGGTGTTTGTCGGTGGCGCCCTCTATTGTCCAGTAGCTGAGTTATAGAGAGTGGATCTTTATATAATCGATGAATCGTCAAGACTTCTCCATATGACGCGCTATAGCGTTCTTTGTAAAAGTCTAGACGATTCCTTAAAGATCCAGTCATCCATACAATGTGACTCATATATAATATAATAAAATAAATAAATAAAATAAAATAAAATAAGCCTTTATTGCTGTTATAAATTACAATAAATAAATAAACGTTTACTGACGATCGGTTTCTCCAACAACAGCTTGTCCTTCGACAAAGGCCTCCTCCAAAGCGTTCCAATTATTTCTGTCTCTCGCAATTCGCATCCATTCTGGGCAAGCAACTTTTTTCAAGTCATCTTTCCAACGCTTGCTTTGTCGACCTTTACTTCTTTTGACGTCTCTGGGGTACCATTCTGATACTATTCTGGTCCATTTCTCTGTTTTCTCTCTTAGCATATGTCCTGCCCATTTCCATTTTAATGTTTTGCATACTTTGTTCCCATCTTTGAATTTAGTTACATTTTTAATTTTGTTCATTCTTACCCTATCTCTTCTTCTGACTCCAATCACACTTCTATCTATTGGTTGATTCCGCCGTTTCGCGCAAAAAACACCGTTCCGTGGAATAAAAAAAAATATCGACTTAAGTTTTGTTTTTTTTTATTGATTCATCTAAGACCATCCCCAGATTCTAAAAAACGGAAAGGCACTTTTCTATCTTATTTAGATACGGAGAAAATAACAATTAAAAATTACCAGATGGACGGTGATGAAAACTGTAAGGATTGTAATGAACTTGCAAGCGATGGTAATGATTTATGTCGGGATGGTAATGAAATACCGCAGAACAGTACTGTAACTAGATGGGATTATAATGAATTATAAAAGGCGGTAATTTATGAAAGAAAAACAAAACAGCACTATTTTATTAATAAACGTTTTTTATTACTATTCAGCTTTTTAATTCAGTCTCGAATAGTAACCTAAATAAAGAATGTCATATAGTAGCCAACTAACTAACACAATCTCACAATATTTATTTTTAAAAAACAACTAACAATTCTATAAAAGTAATTTTCAACGCTAGAGAGTGCAAAATCACAATATACAAACTAAAAACAATATTCCTTACCTTTATTATAATTTTCTGATATATAATACCTGTATTCGCAATAAATAAATTGAATTGAATTGAATATAATAATAATATATACCCAGTAATAGGAACTTAAGTAGTGTTTTGGGTCGTTGTCGCATTATCACAGTATTTACTCATAAAAACTACTAACACATCTATAAAAGTAATTTTGGATAGCTTAAGCTAGAGTGCAAATCACAATATAATAATATACTTACAAACAAAAAAAAATATTAAAAAATCCTTTATCACTTAGCACTTCTATTATCATAATCAACACGGTCTATAAACTTTTTTATAAATTATTATTATTTTTTATAAATTTTTTCTCATTACATATTATTAACTATTCTAAAGTATGTTGTACCTAATCATCACTATCATCTGAGTCGTCGAAAAAAGTGTGCTTTTAAAATTGTTTTTCTGATGGAGTTGATTTAATGAAAGTCTCAAATTGCTGTTGGTGTTCAGAAGTTTTACATACTACATCTAGTTGTTTTGGGTTTCGATTTTTCTTTGGTATCTTATAAAATGTATTGTTTCTCAACTCAAACGTACGTCAGATAAATTTTGGATGTAGGAGATGTTGGTGTAGTAGAAGATGTATATACATTTATCAACGGTGAGAGCTGTAAGTGGCTTGGACCCTGTAAATATCTAATTCATCCATGTTGTTCAAAATTGTTGTTGTATCTATACTTAATACTGACTGATTGTCAAAAGAGGCTTCGATTTTATCACACTGATTATTGGATTGACCTCTCTCCATATCGCCGTAATTATCAGAATGAAGAAAGCCTATAATTATGCTTATTATGTATACAATAAGTGCAACCTTGACAATCGAAGCTACTAAATGTTAATTTTTTATTATTATCAGCAGCTCAGACGCATTGATGAACTTGCATTGATCCCTTAAATGTTGGAATGTTGGGCGGAAATGTTTTACCTTCAATATCACTCTCTGTTACCATATCAACATGTACATTTCGTACATTTTTAGTAACTAACGCCCAAAAATCTTCATAACAACCAACATCTCCGCCATGCTTAATAAAATTGTTAGCAGTTCTTTTGACGACGGCACCAATCCCATACAGAGCTCCTTGCCTTGGCCGGATTCTTGATAATTCCATGTGACCTTAGTTATATTAGGGTAATAATAGTGCAGAATGATTTAGTTTTATTATTTGCGTTACTATCTTTATAGTATAGAACTCCAGTATGTAGGGATACTTGTTTTCTACTTCTACCGAAATTCTACCGAAATAATTACCGAAATTATATAATTCTCGCTAAAGCCTACGTGCACGAGTATCTCTTTGTCTTTTAAATTTTGTTTACGTTGTTTGATAGCTTCAAATTGTACTGTAATATTTAGATTGTGTTTTAAAAATGTGTCTAGAGTTGACTCTAGTACAAATACTTCATTACCTTCCGAAACAGTTCATTACCTTCCTGCAAGAAAGGTGGAAGGAACGGATGGTAATGAGATGGAGATGAATGAGAAATTTAAACATTTATTTTAATAATTTCGCTACAAAATGTATTATAAACTTTATATTAATATGGGAATATAATTATTAATAGAGAAGAACATATGGGGTAAATATAATAATCTACTTGTTAAAATGCCTTGAGAAATTGCAGGAATGTAATGAACAGATTTTTGGACGAAACACTATCAACAAGGTAAAGAACGTAAATAATTTTTCTAGCAATGCACACACGTCCACCAAGATCAGTTGTCACCTACGACTGGCCTGTAGACACACGTTGAAACTAGAACTTTATTAGGGATGTTACAATTATCGACGATATGAAAGAGTTTCTCGATACGGATGGCGATGACATTTTTTCCGTTACAATTTTAAAAGTTAGCTGTTCTTTTATTAATGTTGAAATAAATACACAATGAAAATACTTAATTAAAAGGTTTTGAGTTTGTGTTTCATATAAAATATTAACAAAGGTCATAAATTAAAAAGTAAACTAATAAATGTGAAAATTCCCGACGAGAATCCTATCTGGAAACAGAGAGGAATGATTTTTGAGGTAGTTTTTTATTTTTGTTTCATAAACTAAATGATTAATTTGAAATATTAACTATGCAACTTTTAAGGATTTTATGTTTGTTCTTACTGTAAAAATTAGACTTAAGACAAAAACATGTAAAATAGGGAAATTCGCATGGAATTGCTTTTTGCACGAAATGGCGGAATCAACCTATTCCATTCTGGCATACCTTTATTTTATAATTAATTTTTAAGTTAGTGACCAAGTTTGGCAGCCATATGTTAAGCATGGGAAAATACAAGTATGGTAGACTTTCCTTTCATATATAATATAAAAACTTTAAATTTGGAGCAAGTAGCATCGAAAAACGAGTACCTATATGATTTTAAGCTCATAAATTTTGTGAAAAGTTACTTGTTAAATGCCTGCTCCAAATTTGAGAATACGGCATGGAATTGATAATGAAGAAAGCTCAATAAAGTACAGATAGATATATACATATATAGAGTAGATATAGACAATTAGGCATACGTCCAGCTTAAGGCGTGTCTAGGCTGAAACAATATTAAATTATGAAACATTGAAGCTACTCTATTCTGTGAGCTCTGGCTGAAATCTGCCAAGACCATGGCCAAGACAATGGATTTTATTCACGAACGAAATATTATGCTCTTCAGCTTTATAATATTAGTATAGATATTTTAATAGCAAATCCCAGTTTTGATCATTCTGTGGTTACTACCGGTTACTCACGGTACAGAAAAAACAACTCTCGTGGTGATGCGCCTTCCGCGTAGATGTTCGTGTTTTAGAATTATACAAACGGTCTTTTCTATTTTCTACTCGGAACAGATTATTGAGGGAGTTATCAATCCTTTGTAATATATATATATATATATATATATACTTTGATTTTATATTGTGTCTACCTAAAATTTTGTACTGTATGATGGATGCCAAACTCCCACACAATAGCATGAGGCAATGTTCCGTCTCGGTCAGTAGGTGTTCCCTCTCATTCTATCACTTTAATCAATGAGTTTGTCATTTCGTAGTTAAACTTTCTTTTACTAATAACGTCACACAAAAATACACACAAATTTCTCAAACAAATACTCTCATTTAATATATGATTTTTGACTCACCTGTGAAATGATAAGGTATCACTCACTTACACAACATAAAACAACGCACGTCATCACCAGTTTTATAATTTTTTCTTTAAAATATTGAATTACAAAAAATTTTAACAATTTTCAGTCTAGGTGACAAAATGGCGTAAATATGACAGGTGAAAAAGAAACTATGGATAGAAAGAGAGGAAGAGGATATCCCACGGATAGCCTTCATTCATAAATAGTGATAGAATGAAAGGGAACTCCTACTGATCGAGACGGAACATTGCCTCATGCTATTATATGGGAGTTTGGCATCCATATAGAGTACAAAATTCTTGATGTCTACAAACTTCACACAGATAATAATAATATTATTAGCAAAAGTCAATAGTGACTGAAAAAAACTTCTGTCAAAGCAATATCCCCGAGAGCTTTGTCATAAGGAAATTGGAAATGTCAATACACTTCTTGCTTTGATTTATAGTGAAACACTGCGAGGACGTCGCTTTTTTATCAGCTAAAAAAAATTAACAAAAAGGTCGTTAACTTATTATACATAACTAAGGAGCTTGGCATAGTATTCGTACGCTTAAGTTTAGAAAGATACTGAAAAGCAAAGCAACTTTCGCAAACTAGCTGTTGCCCGCGACTTCGTTCGCGGTTACTAGTTTTTTAACTGTCCCACGGAATTTTCCGGAATAAAAAGTATCTAAGATGTTGACTGGGAATACAAGGTATCATCATGCAAAATTTCATAGAAATCGGTCTAGCCATTTGAGATATTAGCTAGTACAAACAGACAGAAAAACAAAAAATTTTTTTTTTTTTGTATTTTCCCTCTTTTCACATCTCCTGACTTTGTTTTGACCATTTTTTTTCTATGTACAAATATTTGACCTCTAGTTTTATTACATGTATAGATAAATGAAACAGAAAATCAAGAATAAAAAATACACATATTTGCACAATGGAGTACCGAGTACCTCATCGCTAATAGCAATCTCTCTTTCATTAACATGAATAAGACACTAAATACTCCTTCGTCAAATTCAAAGGAGCAAACCTAGAGTAAACATACCACTTCAAAGGAAAACAAACTTCCATGCTTAGTCATCACGTCTCCCAAATGTAAAACGAGGTTAATAACAACAATTAATTACAAAACTCAAGTCATTCGTTATCAATCTGGGTTATAAATTTCTGCTCCTTCCCTTTTCCCTTACTTGATTATTATTAGGTCCTTACCTATGAAATTGGTGTTTTGTATGGAGATTTTGGGGAATTCTGCATTTTCCATGCTAAAATTTTTTCAGTTTTCTTAACAACGACAAATCCAGAGATAATAATATTTGGCATCTATCATTAGACAAGCTTTAGTAATATTATGTGTAATATCACACTTCATAAACATTATTTATCGTTTTTAAGTGAATGCAAATAAAATTATGTATTCGGGAGGCACTTAAAAAGAGTTGTCTCCGTGTCCAATTTTAACACAATAAAACTTACAACGAATTATCAAAACAAATCAAAAGAGTTCGAAAATATGCTCTATTTTTAGAGGAGGTAATTATTTTTTAAGAATACTCTGAAACTTAATAGTTACGAACAAAATACTAAGAGAGGAGAAAAACACCAATTTCATAGGTAAGGACCCAATATTAGTCGTTTGTAAACACGTATTCTATCATTTAATACCTTTCCTTAAGCGAGGAAACTTAAATATCAAATTAACTTTTCTGATATTTAGGGACGCCGCAAAATGGACATACATTTTTTCCAAGACCTTGAACTAATAGGCTATTCTGAAACTAAAATAAGTGGTTGGTAATTCAGTTCTGTGCTAAAATGTTATAAATTTTATGCTTTTTATAAAATGGGGCTAGTTTACTTTTGCCTATAATTTAAAATTCACTCTTAAAGTTTTCTACAGGCATAATAAAAGTATCACTGTTACGTGTATCCTATTTATAAATTGGATTTACGCAATACTAATATGTATAGCCCATAATAGTAATAGTAGCCATAATACACTTAAATATCTATTTTAATATTCAAATGTTTGTTTTATCAAACAAGCAATCACCTCCACTGGGAATCGAACCTCAAGAGATGGCGACGTTCTCGATTCGGCTTACAGACCTCATCGGTCTGTCTCCGTGACCAGAATCTGTCACGGTGGTCGTCACATGTAAAAAGAAATGTGAGTACTAACTCTTACCAAACACCTTAGGGATAGGTGTGATGATGCCATAACTTAAATAGGTCTATTATCCAGGGTGCTCTCGATTTTGCTTGTTCATTTTAATGGTGCCATTTATGTATACGAGAAGATGTTAATTAATGCTTCTTTTAGCCTTGCGTTGAATTGACTTTTTCTCTAGAAGGCTTGAAGAGTGACAATCCGTGGCAATACTGATGAGAATATGTATGGGGTAAATTCTAAATAAAATATTCCCGTCATCAAAAACCGAATGCTTCGTTACCATGAAAGCGGCTAATGATTTCAAGGGTACTGCACCCTGCTCTAGTGTCTGACTTGGTCGAGGGGCTCTGGGAACGTCTCGAAAAATTCCTTCGGAAGGCGCTGGGATGGGTATTAAGGGTATGTATTCTCAACGAGCGAGTCCCACACTCGCCTACCAGAATTCCTCCTTGACAAAACCGCCAAAGCCATAAATATTATCAGTATCAGTAACCTGTCATATCAAAGCAGGAAACGAAATCGGTATGTTTCGGCAAGGCGGCATGGCCATGCATCGGCAAGGTGTCACCTTGAGAGGTTCTGGGATCGATCCCCGGGGGGGGCAAATGTTTGTGTAATGAATACAGGCATTTGTTCTCCAGTTTCGGAGGTTTATTATGTATTGTATATATACATACAAAAACAAAATCACGACTATTATCCCCTAAGGGTTAGTCAGAGACTAGGAAAAGGCACCGCAAAAGTAGTCCAATGCCATAGTGCGCGTTTCACCAAGCAGTGACTGCACTCAGCGTGACAGGCGGTGAGCCCGTCGCCGCTATAAGCTATTGGATGGTTGTGCAGTTCTAAGTCCATTAGTCGCCTTTACGACTTTACGATCCAAGGTAAAGTTGGGTTGGTTGTATTCGTTTAATGAGCCGCTACCACACGATGGTATATATTCTGAGTATTAATATGTATTTATCTAATAAATATACTTATCCGTCATATAGTATCCGTAACACAAGCAGCATTAGATCCTTATATTAGGCTTGTTGATAGGTGTGAATGTTTTATTTATTTATTTTATTTTTTTATGAAATGGAAAAAAAATATAAATAATGTAAAAATGTCATGATTTCTTGTGATTTTAAATCGTACAGCAAAAAGAGTACGATAAAAGTATTTTGAAACAACAGACGTCTCGAAAAACACAAGAACTTTCTACACGGACAATGTCCCATCGCAAAAAACAAAAGCTTTCCCGGTTGGACAATTCCAATAGATACAATTCTTATTCTATTCGTAATTCTAAGATACAATACGGCCGTGGATAGTTGGCGTTTTCCTGTAGTAATTATATCAAGCGTAAAGACCTTTTATCTTTTGAAATGTAAAGGCTTTGGATGTCAAAATGATAATGTTTTTATTTCTATTTCAAAATATTTTCTATGCAAAAAATATTTTTTGTTGCTATACTATTATAAGTCTTAATGCGCTGGCTATACAATTTATGTGAACCATAGAGTTTAGGAAACGAGTCATAACTTCCCTCCTCTTATCTCTTCAGTTCAGTTACTTTAAACGAAATAAACGAAAAGTTTGAACATTTTACAAGAAAATATTCTCTACACAATAACGTATTTATCCACTCATCTGTCGCAGGCGGCCGGACAATACGTCAAAAAAGACCCCTGTCTGTCGCGTACGGCCGGGCGGCTGAATGACTCATGCGCAATATTTAACAGATTAGAAAAAAAGTATGTTTCTAAACAAAAATTAATTAGAAACGGCTAACTGGCTGTGTTTTTCAATATTCCTTTTGCACACACGTAGAATAAAAGAAAGAAACAAATTGGGAGTTTTGGCGGCATTCAACTATGGCGGACGTGATTTTTATTTCGATGATTATAATATTGTACGTAGTGGATATTGTTACGTAAAATCAGTGTAGTTTTGTGTAATAAGTGTCTGTGATGATGTGCAATATGGCGGATTATCGAAATAAACGTCAAGTGGTGTGAAAAGTGATGAGTTTTTTATCGTGGTAATCCACCTCATCCAAGTAGCACCACAGTGTCTGCCATCGATCGTTTGACGCCAAACTCTCCCAAGATGCATTGAAATGCATTACACTAGCATTTCAATGCAAACTACTGAAGATATATATATTGCAGACATGGCTGTATGGGCTTCGTTCCCTTTGCCTTCCCTACGGGAGAATTTTCCAAAAAAAAAAAAAGCTATCGAATTGAGAATGTTACTTTATTCGCTAATCCGTTGATAAGCTCCATAAAAACTGTGTCAAAACAAAAGTGGCCGTGTTTTTGCGTTAGAACTAATTAAATTTCATTGTTTTACGCAAAATATTACCCTTGTCTTTTTATTTCTGGGGCGAATCTTTAAAACCTGTACAAAAACCCTTCGGTCAATCATAACATCAAGTCAATCAAAAAATAAGCCAAAACAAAGCCAAGAAAATGGAATACTTATTAAGCCTGAAGATTTCTTTCGAAGTGAGGATTTGAGTAACAAATTATTATTTCACAATAATACTGAGCTTCATTCTGATGGTAGGTATAAAAAAGGTCCGTGGGTTGGTTAAATTTCACGGCGCCTTTAGTCTTAATCCTCTTTTTATTACACAATAGGATCCTTTTGGTAGTTTTACGCCTAATTAAGAACCATATAAATTTAACGTTAAATTTCGAATCGTATTACAGGGGGTGTTGAGGCGATCGCTGTGTTTGTATGAATAAGAAAAACCCCAGAAAATTACTTTTAATTTAATTTTCTGGTTAGTTCGATACATGACAATATCATGTAAACAATATACACTCATTTGCAAAAAAAACGGGCGGTTTTGATTTTCATTCATCTTTAAAAAGATACAATACAAAAAAGGTTTCAATCGTTTGTACACGTTACTGGCCGGTTTTAAAAATGCCGTGGTATTTTAAAAAGTACGTTCTAAATTCAATTTTTCATTTGATGCTCATTTTTACAGAAAACCCCTTTTATCATACATTTTTGGCGCGAAGTTCCAGAGGCTAACATCGACTTTCATAACTTTTATTCAATTTTCATCGATTAATTTCATATCCTTGACTGTAAAAACTTTATTTATTGCTGTTTGGCTGTATCAAAAATGGTAGATAAAGTGGTAAAAGCTACCAAAATTATAGCGCTGCTTGATGAGTGATGCAGCCAATGCTTCGTGGCTAGGAGGCTTAATGTTAGTCGCTCGAAGGTCCAAAGGACCTGGCAGCGATATCAGGAGACTGGTTCCGTCAAGAGAAGGCCTGGTTCTGGAAGAAAACCATGTACCCAACCACGGGATGATCGTTTTCTTGTAAGTCGCGCATTGAGAAATCGCAAATCTTCGTATGTGGATCTTAAGAACAACCTCCAAGAAGTAAGAAATGTGCATATTCGACATGCATATTAGACGTTCTGAAACGGCGTGTGAGATCAGTACAACCGGCTCCGCAGACCATCAGAGAGCTGAAGAATGTGATTACTGCGGAGTGGGAACGTATTCCAGTATATACTCGCTAGCATGCCCAGACGAATTCAAGCTGTGATTTTAGCTAGAGGGGTCACACTCGATACTAAACATTTACCTGCTTTTACTTTATTAAAGAAAAACAAACAAAAAAACTTTTTTATTTTTACTTCATGAGCATATGCACTACTAGCGAACATACACTACTAGTGAGGTTTAGCATTATTTCCCATAAATTGTATCAAAATTTTATGAAATACTGATGGAAACGATTATTTTCTTATCAATTTACCAAATTGTGAGGATAAAACTACCTATAATTATCAAACAAAGCAATATTAACATTTGAAATGGTTTATTGCTTAGGTGCCCGTTTTTTTGCAAATGAGTTTATTTATCGGACTTATCAAATATGTATTCTGTTTACGTTTTATGTTATTATTATAAGTAATGCTAACACATTATTAAGCTATTGCATAGCTTCTATCGCGGGCCTTGAGCGCGGGGACCGAATCCAGAAATTCCGTAACGAGAAAGCCAAAGCATACTAAATGTTTTTTTATTGTTTACTAAATGTTTTTGTATGCCTTAATAAAATATTGTATGTAAATAAATAAATAAATATGATTATGATGAGGATTTTCTGCAACGATTCATCACTAGAGAAAACAGTCTAGTGATAGACTCCGAAATTCCTGGATTATCTCGATAAATCAGGCGAAAAGTCGCTGTCAAAATCGCTGCTCCATCTCTTTTGGGGATACAATTGTGATTAAATGACAATTAATTACAAAAAAACTATTAGATAAATGAACGAATTAACTAAAGCATGTCGGTAGCTTAAAGATTAGCATACTAATAATAAACTTACATACTAATAATAAACTTACATACCTCGGAGCTCGGTCGTGTAGTAATTTTGGCTTTCGATATGGAAAACAAAGCTACCTTCGCCGTAATTAGCCCGTAGATGGGTGACCAGAACTTCGTGATATCAAAATCCTCCGTGCTTCGAAAGACAACTTTAGCCATTGGTCCCGGTTGCTATTGCAACCGTTTCTACCAACCAACCCGCATTAGGCCAGCGTGGTGGTATTATGGCCCATACTCCTCATGTGTTTCCTCATGAGGAAGGCCTGTGCCCAGCAATGGGACGTATATAGGTCGTATATACGTATATAGGTACGTATTTAGAAACTTTCAAAATATTCAGCCTTTCTTCTATACTAAGATAAACATGAATTTGTATTTAACTACTGTTTGTTTCCAGGAGGAAGACCTGTGCCCAACAGTGGGACATATATAGGCTGAGGAAAAGCATCAAAGTCCATGATATTGCAACAATTACAGTTGATAAAAGCATCTAAACCGTGTTCATGTGGTCATTTTTTTTTTCATTTTTCACACGAAAATAAGAAACAATATTTTAAGAATAAAATTACATTGCCTGGTGCATGGCTACAAACTCATCCCGTGTTACAGGGAGCCTCAAACACTCGGCCTACACCTTCGCGGATAATAATATATACGCGTGAGACGTATGTATCCAAACGTGCGCGAGTGACGATGTCTATGAATGTAAAATCACATTTTTATGGTATATTCACACATGTTAACGACTAGGGCGTTTTCGGACCCGAATGGTTTATATAGAAGAGCATTAGGTTATATCGGGCAATGCAAGGTTTTAAAGGATATTCCCAGCGCTAGTATGATCAGGCGTTTAGCGAATGCACACCCGCCTATTCGCCCACCACTCCTGGCTCTTTCTGGTAACGGGTCCTTGGGCCCGGGCTTGGTCCCGTGTTGGTTCGGGACACAAAAAGAATGTACCAACTGCTTTTCTTGCCGAGCATGTCGTAAAAGGCGACTAAGGGCTTATTGGGTACTGGGTCTGTGATTGTGTAGGCGTTGAGCTAGCCACTTGTTACTACTCTTTCACGATTTTTTTCATCTGACCAAACCCAATTTTTGAATGGCTAAATGTGGTCTTAAGGAACACAGTGCTCCTTGGACTCTGCCTACCCCTTCGGGGATTACAGGCGTGATTTTATGCTTTTTATGGGTCCTTGGGCCTTAGGAGATGCCTACCAGGGAGAAATCCTCCTGTGTTGACACGCCGCTAAACGCTTGAGATCCCACCAAAGATCTCGACTGCCCCAAAATAGGGTATGAAGAAGGTGGAGGCCATCTGAGGCGTCCTATAATTGCCCTTCCAAAAGCAGTCTATCAGCCAGGCAGCGATTAAGCCTCGTAAGAAGATAAAACAAAATGACAAAAAAAGGTTGACGATTAGTGGAGCTCGGGGCGTAGTGGATAATACGCTTTGGCTTTCGATTTAAAACAAAGCTGCTCTCGTCATGGTCAGGCCGCGGATGGGTGACCAAATATTTGTGATTTCCAGCTCCTCCGTGCTTCGGAAGGCACGTTAAGCCGTTCGTTCCGGTCGCTATTGCGACCATTTCTACCTACCAACCCGCATAGGACGTGGTGGTGTCACGGCCCATACTCCTCATGTGTTTCCTCATGAGGAAGGCCTGCGCCCAGCAGTGGGACGTATATAGGCTGAAGACGAAGAAGCTAAATAAAATTATTAGGCTTTTACAGGAAACTTTCAAAATATTCAGCCTTTATTTCCATACTAAGCTTGACATGAACTTGTATTTAACTACCTAATTCATTTAAAATTCAAACGTGGTAAAGGTTATTTCGCCCACCAGCCAATCTTCCGAACAAAAGGTAATCAAAATTCAAATTTAATTGGATGTTGAATACAAGACAATAGTGTGAGTAAATTAATTGATTGTCGAATACGTATAAGTCATTTATAACTGGCCTACAAACACTTTAAAATATATTATAATCTTATATGTATAAACCTTTTCTAATGTTCTGTGGTGTAACCAGGGGGTGCCCAGTGCTGGACTTTGACTAAAATTAAAAAATAGTTAAATAAATAAATCAATCGAGAGGGTTGGCGTGCATTAGGGGAGACAGCAGTGGATGAACACGGGTCCATAATTATGACACACTTCTTGCATATAACACGAGCGTTACCTACTACATCATATTCCAAAATTCAATTAAAATGTGTGAATCAATTTTGTAGAAAGTCCATTTTGTAAAAACCCTTTAAATAATTTCCTCTTAGGTATTCTTACAGAGGAACTCAGTGGCGTAGAGGTGTACGCATTGGCTTTCGATTAAAAACAAAGCTACCATCACCATGGTCAGGCCGTGGATGGTGACCAAAACTTTGTGATCTCGAGCTCCTCCGTGCTTCTGAAGGCACGTTAAGCCATTGGTCCCGATGGCTATTGCGACTGTTTCTACCCACCAACACTCATTGGGCCTACATGGTGGTGTCACGGCCATGTGTTTCTCCATGAGGAAGACTTGTGCCCAATAGTGGGACAGATATTCTTTATTTCGAAAACTACAACGAATATAAAAACCCCTTTATATCAACACCACAAATAAATATTTAATAAAGAATTTGTTAATAGATACCAAAGAAGATAGATAGATAATTAAAGCCAATGAAGTCATTTTAATTTGCATTTTTATATTTTAAATAGTTTTCCTAAGTCTGAAAAATAACTTAATTTATCCTATACAGCCCTGTTAATTTTCATTCCTAAAGCACATACCTACTAATGTAAAGAACAACGAAACTAAGCGTAAAAACTTACCAAACATCAGCAAAAGTAAGTCACTGACAGCCAAACTGAACAAATAATAGTTAGTTGCTGTGTGTAATCCTGGGTGCTTGACAATGACCACACACACGCACACATTCCCCACCACACCAGTCAGAAAGATCACCAACAACACCACACTAATGGGTATTATCTCTTTTAACGGCAAGCGCCTTGATCCCATTAGCCACCATAACATTTCCTCTTCGCTACAGTCAAAATGCGACAAATTATTGCACCGATTGAAGAAGTCATCATACGTTTCGTTACTACGTAAATATAAATGGGAGGCTATTTCTTCCGAAGCCATTGTTACTCGAACATTTCCACTCGAGAACTTTTGAAACTAAAATAAGTTGGGTGTGATACTTTCGCGCAGTTTTGTAGCGCGCGAACACAGGTCCGCTTCTCGTGAAACTTGCCGAGCACTGACTGAGACGCATCTTTATCGGAGGATTCATAGGGATATTTTAGCGGAAAGCTCGCAGCGTATGCCGTTTAGATTCATCAAAATTTTCACCTGTAAATCGATTGAAAACTTACTACGGATCAATAATCCTCACCCTTATGAGGCATAAAATATTGTAAATAATAATGCATGCTTAAAAAAGCGGAACCTTTTTGGAGAACGATCTTGCACTAGACGATGACGAAGACGGTAATGTAAAGAGGGCTTAGCAGGTTCTTTTGGCAGGCAGGTTCTTTTGGCAGGTTGAATTGTCTGTATGCAACTTACGTGCTTCTTTTAATAACTTAAGAGTCGCCATCTCGAGAGTTCTGTGTTCTGTGTTCGATTCCAGGTGGGGGTTTATATATATTATATTCAGGATGTTTATATGTATTTATCTATTCAAATTATATGTATCCGTCATTTAGTGTCTGTAACACATGCAACATTAGTTGCTTAAAATGGGGCTAGTTGATAGGTGTGAAGTTTGTAGATATTTATTTATATTAGAATAAAAAATAACTAGATTTTAACACGAAAGCTAATCACGTAAATAGGTATAAGTAGGAAAAACCACAACAATTTCAATTTAAAATTGCAAGATTATAGAAAATGCGTAGAAAGAAAAGGAATGCAGGTAAATATAAAAATAAGATTTAAAAAGTAAAATATTTATTGCAAAAAAAATCCTTTTAGCATTCTTTTGTATATTATTTATAATGAAAATTTTCTTTCGTTACGACGACATTTTTCCTTATTCTTTATCATGATATAAATTCCCTGGCTATGGTTTCCAAGGATCGAGGGGTGTAACAACGTTTAAAAAAATTCTATAACTGCTGATTGATGTTCCGTACGCCTCCAATAATCCATTTACGGACCTACCAACCGCTGGCGAGGCGGAAGGCGTGTGTGGGACTCGCTCGGCGTCGGCCGGGAATACCCACTAAAACTCCCCGATATACCTCCTTGCCCTTCCGTGGGGCGACCCGGGGTCTGCCGAAGCAATTCTCCGAGCCGTTCCCAGGGCTTCCCGACCTAGTCAGACACTAGGTCGGGGTTTGCGCCAATGGGGGATTCCCGGGTATATTCGGGAGATCCCCAGACGTGGCAGCCGGCAGCCGTCTACCGGGAGTCGTACTTAGAACCTTATGTTAAGGACAGGGTCTTCGAGCGAGACAATGCCTTGCAGGTGACGCAGAAGCGCACTTTGTTATTTAATGAGGTTTAGAAAATACAATCCAAATAAAATAAACTAGCCATAGAATAATTTAGACAATGTCATGTCATTTTCTACGTATTTTATAAATTTAAATATTGTTGCCCGCGACTCCGTCCGCGGTTACTATAGTTTTATAACTATCCCACGGGAACCCTTTTATTTTTCCGGATTAAAAAGTATCTAAGATGTTTACCGGGGATTTCGGACATTACCCGTACAAACAGACACAAAAATAGACAAACAGACAAAGAAACGAAAACTGAAAATAATTTTTTTTTGGTATTTTATCTCTTTTTACATCTTTCTTTTGACATAGTTTTAACCTTTTTTTTCTATGTACGGTCGCGGTCAGAAAATGTTTATCAGTTTTCAAATTAGATTCTTTATCACTCTTTCCATAATCTAAGCCACTCTTCACTCTATTTTCAATAAAGTCTTTGACATATCAAGTTACTTAATATCCTTTGAAAATTAATAAACAATATGAAGTATGAAAAAGACAAATCAAGAAATGACAGTTATCATAAATGATTGTTTGAACGTCATTCGGACAAAAGTGAAATTATAATCATAAATTTTATAAAAAAAATGATAAAAAATTATTTAATAAAATAAAAGATGTCTGAGTTTATTTTTTTTAATTGTTTAATTAAAAAAACTGAAATATTAAAGAAAAGTTTTCTTTAAAAAGTTATCAATACACGTCTAAATGTCGCGGATGGATTCTCGTGTTATTAAAAAATATAGGTATAATCTTTGGGTATAATCTATGATCAATCAAATTGATACGAAATTAATAGACAGACTTTTTTGATTTCAATGTATGCAAGCAATTTTGATACTGGGTGGTAAACATTATCTGACCGCGACTGTACAGGTATTCGACCTGTACAGTTTTATTAGTTTATATTTTTTTATTTTTTTTTTAGAAAAGTATCAACTATTGTATTTTATGCCTGAGAATACTCAAAAACAGTTCATGAATAACAATAAACATTTTGTTTCTGAATAAAAAACAAATAACAAACATACATATAATCACGCACGGCTTTTATCGCCTGAGGGTTAGTCAGAGACTAGGCAAAAACTGCCGTAGTTCGCGCTTCACCAAGCAGTGTCTTGCATGACATATGCTTAGCGTGTGACAGGTAGTGAGCCCGTCGCCGCTTTATGCTATTAGATGGTTGTGCAGTTCTATGTCCATTAGTCACGTTTTACGACACCCAAGGGAAGAAATGGGTCGGTAGTATTCTTTTAATAAGTCTTTTAATAAAAAACAGGTCGATTCTGAAGTAACGTTACAGGAACATGACTCGAACTCGAAGGTAGGAAAATAACTTAAATATCTTAAGAATATTTTTCTGAGACTTTTTTGTCGTGAGGATCTTCATTCTTAATGTCCTCAACCATTGCGGCACAGAAATAATTTGCAGAGCATCTGCGACCAGAGGGAATTTATTTAATAAGTCTAGTTCAAGCATTTACTCAGCGGTTGATGTAATATCAATACCTACTAGATTAGTAAGACAATGGAATAAATATAAATCCCTCTTTAATTAGAGAATGAAGTATTAACCATTAATTATTCACGCAATTTTTGGTTCTCCGACCTCTTCGGGCATATAATCTAAATTTATTATTCATAGCCGCAATGAGATTTACGGCGAATTCGATCAAATTTCGATTAGCAATTAGTGTAGTTAGTAATACCAAAATTGCTTTAGCTGTCAGATGCGTACTCCACCATTTGAGCGCACTCGAACAATACTTATGGATTTATTGGTGTCCGAACCCTTGTGTAGTAACACGGAATTTGGTCGAATTCGCTCTTAGGTTCGGTTTTTTGATCCGTGGTCAGGTTGACCAGTAAGTTAAAATATGGACCAATAACGAGAACGTATGATATTTTGATATGACAGCTCGTTCAATAGTCATATTTAAAAATAATACTATAGTTAAATAATCATAGACAATTTAACCACTACGGGATGCTGGGATTAGTAATATGGCAGCTGGCGGCACAACTGATGGTTATTGCTTCGAATTTTCATTACAAACAGTGGCGGATTTGCAGTAGGCCCGGGCTTAGGGCGGCCAGATTTTAGAGGCGGCCAATCGTATCAACTTCAAGTTACAAACTATTTACGCTCGAGTTAAAAACTATTTACGCACAACAATGACGCAGCAAAGGTTAAACGATCTTGCTTTGCTTAACATAGAAGCTGATTTTGAGATTTGAGATTTAATTAAAGAATTTGCTGCGCGTAAGTGCAGATGAGTTTTGTAACACATCTTATCAGGTTTAGTTGAATAAATAAAACCTGAAACCGTTATAAATGTTTTATTTGAATATTAACAAATTTTCTGATTTCGATGTCAGTTGGCTGTAAAGAATATTAATTATGTAGTTTAATGATGAGTGCTGAAAAAGGGGCGGCTGGCCTGGGGCCTAGGGCGGCCAAGACTGCAAATTCGCCTCTGATTAAAAACTTAACAATCGAGTGGTAGCGGCTCTTTAAAGAGAATACTACCAACCCATTTCTTCCCTTGGGTGTCGTAAAAGGCGAATAATGGACTTAGAACTGTACAACTATCCATATGCTTAAAGCAATACCAATAGTATATAGCGGCGACGGGCTCAACACCTGTCAACCTGAGCACGTGCAGTCACTGCTTGGTGAAGCGCAGACTATGGCAGTGCGCTGCTTTTGCCTAGACTCTGACTAACCCTGGGAATAATAGTCGTGATCCATAGTTCCATTGACGCTATTGGTCTAGATTTTAAAAATTGAGTTAACTATTACTACGGAATAAAAAACTCACCCTTAGTAGGGTAAAATGGTAAAATAGTTCAATTAGCAGTAGCCGAGCTATTTAAAAAAAATTGGAGAATGTTGCGAATTAAACCTTGTTTTTATTTACCTTTTTATATTTACATTTTTTGTCTTTCTCTTTTATGTATTTTTTATCTTGTTGTTGTTCCCCAATTCCTTATATTCCACTACTCTTAATAGCTATCTATCGTTAATATTTTAGAAGGTACTTGTACAGTCTCACAGACTCCAAAAATGTCGACTTCAAAAATACGTAACGACTTTTGACAATAAAAGGCCCAATTGCACGATCGAGAGTTAGCGCCTAACCCAGGGTTTGCCCATATATTTGCCCCAGGGTTAGGTGCTAACTCGAACTCTCGACCGCGCGGGCCTCAATGTCTCTTATTAGAAGGAAATAAAGATTTTCACCTCTCAAATGTGTTTTGTTTTGCACTTGACTATAATGAAGTCGACCTTTAGTGTAATGTTTAGAATGCTTTGGTTTCGATATTTAAAACAAAGCACCTTTCGCTATGGTTAGATATCGGACAGGTGTCACAAACTTTGATAACGCGCGTTCCGCCGTGCTCGGATTGCCGACATCCTTCTTCTGTTCTTTGTTAGCTTCGAAGTGACAACATTGAGTATTTCTTTCAGGATTTTTTTTTGGCCGAGCTGTCCTAATGATACCCGAAACCCGTGTCTTTCCCGAGGTAGCCTTACTACTAAACATCACTCTGCTGAATAGACTAAATATAATGCTTTTTTATTACATAATAAAGCCGAAGGTGGAAGCGAGCTTCACCTGTATTTCTCAATAACTGAGGAACTGTCTCTCACCTCTGTTTGTCGGAACACAACAGTGCTTATATCATTGTTATTATGGTGACAAATTTAGGTAAGACGGCAAGCAAGCCAGGTGGGGTCAGAAGCCCTACCACCAACCAAACCGAAAAACTTTCGCCCCCATGGGGAATCGACCCCGGACTTCCCGATCAACACCATGTGGTGTAAACCACTAAACCAGAGAGGCGGTTAAAACAGCAGCATACAGCAACTTTTACTCAATATACCGAAGAAAATGAATATTCCCAATGCCAAATACGAATTAAATTAAATCATACACGCAACGAAGGGATGATGTTCTTAATTAGTAGACAGTAAGCCACTGAATATCACAGGGAAATCGTCTGGAACCTCTTTAGAGCGCTCTGAGATCTTAAGCTTGAGATAAAGACTCTTTAACACCACAATTTGTGATAAGACTGAGGGATCCACGTATCTTAAGCTGTACAAATTACGCGCATTCCTTAGGCGCCGTCCACACAGAACAGACGCAAGACACGGACGGGGGCGGACCACTTGTACCCAGCTTATACCATATTAGGATATTTGTAAGGGCATCCCTAACCATATGGCAACACAGGGATGTAGTTTATGGACATTCATTGTAATACGCGATTGCCTGCAAGCACATTGTAAAAGTAAATTAATATAAGATGATGTATTTTAACCGCCTCTCGGGTTTAGTGGTTCCTACCACCGGGTGTTGATCGGGTAGTCCGGGTTCGATTGCCCATGGTGGGGAAGTTTTTCTGCTCGATTTGGTTGGTGGTAAGGCTTCTGAGCCCGCCTGGCTAGCCACCACCGTCTTACCTTATTTTGTAGCCATAATAACAATGTTATAAGCATGGTTGTGTTTCGGCAAACAGAGGTAAGATAGCCCGTTTCTAAGTTATTGAGGAATACAGGAAGCCCGTTTCCACCGTCAACCTTATCGTCACTTACCATCAGGTGAGATGAAGACCAAGAACTTATCTGTCATATGTTAAAAAAATGTTAGTGATAAATCAAAAAGTCTTTAATCATTATAGTTAGTTAGTTTTTAGATGTGGTATAGCCACGCTGTAGCCCTATCAAGGGTTTAGCATGAATAGGCCGGCTCGTCAGGGGTGGTACCACCCTCTCACAGAATACCGACGTGAAGTAACAGCATCTACTGTTGCGTTTCGTTTGGTGAGTGAGAGCGCCGGAGGCCCATATCCCTTCCTCATCTTCGCCCCCCTCCCCTCATCCCATCTTTTTCATCTTCCTTTCCCTTTCCCCCTCCCACCTTAAAGGCCGACAACGCATGAGTGACGCCCCTGGTGTTGAAAATATCCATGGGCGGCGGTGATCACTTACCATCAGGTGACCCGCCTGCTCGTTTGCCGCCTATACAATAAAAAAAAAAGTTAAATATATTTCCCAAATATTACACACCACTCGCAGACAGGGCGCCGTCATAACCTTTTAAAACATACAGACAGGACAAGGAATAGGCGTGACGCGCGGCCGGAGCACAGGAGTTCCGACGCAACTATTCCGACGCAAGAAACACACTCACACATTAGCGAACACGCGACAACCTGCTCTCCGACCTTTCCGCTCCCATGCTTGCGCACGCTTACGCCAGCGCCCTGTCCGCGCCCTGTCCTTTCTATGTCTTTTGAAATAGAGCGCCGCCGTCGAAAAAGCGTCGTCTTTGCGTCCCGTCTTTTCTGTGTATTTTACGTCACGAACGGCTGCACACATTTTGTAGAAACCAAGGGCGCCGCGACTGCGTCGGGTCCATGTCTTGTGTCCGTTCTTGTGGCCAGCGCGTTAGAACATTGTCTCGCGTGGCTGCCACGTCAGAAAGTTCACCTGCCGCACGTGGCAAGCTTATCTGCAGTCCGATCTTCCTGTCTGTCCTATAGTAAGCCTTTACGTGTCTTTTCAGTGAAATTACTCCTTTTAAAATAATCTTCATTTGCCTTACCTTTCCCAATTTGATTTGAAGTCAGAGCAACGTGTCTATCTCTCTCTATTCGGAGCAACAACGTGTCTCTCTCTCTATTCTCCTCTATCACGCGCCATATCAATAACAAATAATAGTATATGAAAAAAAACCTGTAATAATGTGTTTTTTGTCAGCTTTTACTCGTAGTTTAAAATTTGACAATTGTCAATCCTGAAGGGACTCCAAGTGACGTCAAGACTCTCTGCCATCTGCCTCCGTAGAATCCTGGAGTACTTCGGTCAAATCGCTAGGAAAAGCAGAGATAACCTGGAGAGACTGGTCGTTACAGGCAAGGTCGAGGGCAGAACATCAAGAGGAAGAAGTCCGACGCGCTGGATTGACCAGATATGCCACTCCCATACATGATGCTTTACACTCGGCCACTAATAGAAATCGATGGCGTCAGATAATCCGAGACAAAATTAAAGATCGAGGTGGTCGCGACCCTCAACACTGAGGAAACCCATGCGAGGAGGGATTAGTTTAAAAAGAGCAAGGCAAAGACATAGGAACTTTTTACATTCTGCATTTCTTACTAGATTTTCTGGTAAAACGCGGCCAACACTAAATAAATTTCTAGGCATTTTCTAATTTAGTTAAGTGTAAAAAGACTGTTGATAATGTCTATCGCCTATCAGATTATCTCTCTAATGTGCATTTAAAACTTAGCTATTATATCTATTGTATGATAATCACGGCCATTGATATAATAGATATAATTAACCACAGACATTGCATTTCTGTGAATAATTGCTTATCATCAATTATTTTACTTGTAAACGTTGGCTCTTCCAGAAGTGTCCATAAATTAATTTATTTGAGTTTTTTCATGTCGCCCTTATTTTGATTCATAAGACAATTTATCTTTGAGTTGTTTAATTAAGTTTCTTTCGTTCTCGGCCATTTCTCGGCAGAGAACTGGCTCAAAGAAGCTACAGTGGCGTGAACAATTAGTTTTCATTAAAATTTTATAACTACTTATTTGTGTTTTGACTATGTTTTTTGGATTTTTTCCTCTATGTATAGTTATTTGTACCTGAATGTTGTTTGTTTTAAATAGATTTCATTTCATTTCCAAGAAATTTACTATATACTACGACTTTAATCCCTCTTCTTGTATAAAGTTACTTGTATGTCTGTTTGTATTCTTATTTCTAATGCTGTAAAATTTATTGAGAATATCGCATGCCTAACATTGTGCCCGACTTTACATAACTAGAGAAATATAGGTGGTTATTAGACGTCGGGGAATCGGATATACTTATGTCGCATACTTGTAATATAAATACTACCCTACTACTCTGCCTATCCCTTCGGGGAAAAGGCGTGATGGTATAATGTGTGTATAAATAATAAATTAAATATCCTCAGACATTCGCACCTATCAACTAGCCCCATTTTAAGTAACTAGTGCTGCTTGTGTTATGGATACTAGATGATCTTTAGATGACGGATAAATATATTTAATAGATAAATACATATAAATATTCAGAAAATATACAATAAATATATATATATATACATCCAAGACTGGAGAACAAATGTCTAACTTCATCACATGCAAAGATTCACCCCCACCGGGGATCGAACCCAGAACCTCTCGAGATAGCGTAGCCTGGAGACCGGCGTAAAGACCACTCGACCACGGAGGTCTTCAAATAGTCGTGTATATGTACATAAGCAGAAAATAATAACATTTTATTTTTGTACGAAATATCCTATCCGCCGGTGGAGTGACAAACATTTTCCTGATGTAATTTGACAAACGGTGAGAAAATAGGACAACGAGTCAATGCCCTGACTTGTGGCGAGAACACGATGATATTGACTGTTCCGGGAAATTAATTCAAGACAACTTATTTCATTTAGTATTCAGATAGAGACAAAGGCAACTTTGTGAACTGTTCACTGCAGCTTACAGTCCGATATTGTGTTTCTTACCAGAAATTCTCTTTATTCAAATATTGGAAGTGAGGTCAAATAGACTTATAGTGTTCTATTTGTTTTTTGTTTCGTTCTTAACGTGAAGCTAGTTGTAAGTCATAAGTTGAAGGAAACTTTTGACAATATCCGTAAATCTGTTCGTCAATTCAATAATTAAAACGTTTTACCGTCAAGTTTTGAAGCGTTATCATATTTTTATCTTATTCAGATTTTTTTTCTCTTTTATTATCAACCTGCAATTTGGAGAGATTGGATTACGCATCTCTAATCGTAACTTCAATCCAATCGTATGATCGGCTAATCGTAATCCAATCGTATGACCTACTCTCTGTATATTTTAATTCAATTTCACGTTCTTTATCTAGCATAAGCTTTTCATTTAAAAGGCATAATTTTAAAGACGGGGACTGGTGTAGTGCTTAGTACGCTTTGGCATTCGATATTGAAAACAAAGCTACTTTTGTCACGGTCTATACTGGGATGGGTGCCCAACACTTTGTGATCTTGAGTTCACCTGTGCTTCGGAATACACGCTAAGTCTTCGGTACCGGTCCGATTTAACAAAACATACATACATATAATCACGACTATTATGCCCTAAGGGTAAGTCAGAGACTAGGCAAAAGGACCGCAAAAGCAGTCCACTGCTATAGTCCGCGCTTCATCAAGCAGTGACTGCACATGTGCTCAGCGTGACAGGTGGTGAGCCCGTCGCCGCTATAGGCTAATGGCCGATTATGCAGTTCTTAGTCCATTAGTCGCCTTTTGCGACACCCAAGGAAAAAGATGGGTTGGTAGAATTATTTTAATGAGCCGCTACCACACGGCTTCTGAAAGTAAGTTTGGTAAATATAACAAATTTCCGTTGGTTTCATATTAAAATATATTAAAATAAAATATAACAAACAAAACTGATCATCTGACACATTTGGAGACACAATAGGAAATCATTTGTGTCTCGTCCTTAATAGGATTAGTGTCAGTCCAGGGGCTTATAGAATAAGTAAAACCAATGGAAATGTCTGGAATAATCTTAAAATTCTTATAGGCATTTATATCAAAAATTCTACCAATATAATTTTAATATGATTTGACAAGGACTATCATCTTCATGCTTCAGTAAATCTTATTAATCCATACTCTGGAGTAACGATTAATAAGCTTAGTCGTGAAGTCTAGACTTATTTTTGTGTGTTTCTTTTATTTGTACTTATTTGGGGATATACAACTAACGAAAAGAAATGACACAATAAAGTTAGAATGCCACATACAGAGCTCCACGGGGAGGTTTGATATATGTAAAAAGTTTATACATATAATATGTTGACTACCTCCGTGGCCGAGTGCGTCTCAAGGCGTCGCCTCTCAAGACGCCTTGAGACCGAAGAGGCTCTGGGTTGAATGAATACAGGCATTTGTTATCCAGTCTTAGATGTTTATATATGTATTATTTCTATTCTGAATATTTATATGTATTTATCTATTAAATATATTTATTCATCAACTTTTAACCGCCTCTCTGGTCTAGTGGTTCATACCACCGGGTGTTAATCGGGAGGTCCAGGTTCCATTCTCCATAGGGGCAGAAGTTTCGAAGAAGCTCGGCTTGGTTGGTGGAAGGGCTTCTAAGCCCGCCTGATCGCTATAATAACAATGTTTTAAGCATTGTTGTGTTCCGGCAATAAAAGGTAAGATAGCCAGTTCCTCATTAGTTGAGGATTACAGGTGAAGCTCGCTTCTACCTTCAGCTTTATCGTCACTTACCATCAAGTGAGATGAAGGCCAAGAGCTTACCTGTCATATGTAAAAAAAACTAGTATCCGTTTAAGCATACACAATCAGCATTCGTTGCTTGAGATGGGGCTAGTTGATAGGTGTGAATGTCTGCAGATATGCATTTATTTATTCATTATAAAAACATAAATTGATGTGCTGGTCACATTAGCTGTAGAACCGAAGGCCGTTGGAGTTGGAATGTTGTTGAGTGGAGACCGCCACTCGGAATATGTATTGTGGGATACCCTGCGACAAGATGGCGTACGTTGGAGTGGTCTGAATGAGAGCAACCAAAGATCAAACGTGGTGTGCTTAAAGGAGACCTATGTCCAACCGTGGATGAATATGGTACGATAATGATGCCATGATAAAAGAAAAAACAAATCACGACATACAGTTTATTTTAACTCTAGAAGCTCAGTTTTTAATCAATAAAAATGTCATAGTTTTAATCGTAGTCAACCTACATACTTCCCACTGCTGGGCACAGTCCTTGTTCATGGAAAAAACAGTCATTAGGAGTATGGACCATAACAACACCACGGTGGCCCAATGCGGGTCGGGTAGAAACGGTTGCGATAGTGACCGGGACCAACGGCTTAACGTGCCGTCCGAAGCATTTCGAGATCACAAAATTTTGTCACCCATCCAAAGCCTGACCATGGCGAAGTTAGCTTTGTTTTCGATATCGATAGCCAAAGCATTGTAATATTTTATAAAATTGTTACTTAAACTTTAACAGAATTTTGAAAAATACATCATGTTACACAAAATTATTTTAACCCTTATCGCAATACTTTGTGTGGGTTAAACAATAGCTAAGTAATAAATTTAATTGATAGTACTACAGTCGTCATTGTGAATCGAAACTTTTGTTTTTAAAGGTACTCCAATAATGAACTCAAGGTATAGTCAAGAACCAATAGGCCGTAAGCCCATTGTTCAGGTGAACAGAAATTAGAAAAGTTCCGGTTTGAAACTTGAACGGTGGTAACACCCCAGGTAGTTTCACTCCTGCGAAAAGGCCTGGTCAAACATTATTAATGAACAAAGTCGGTTGAACTCTCTCAATTCGTTTCCAAAAACGATTGTCACTTGGGAAAAGTATAAAATTTTATTGACACCCATACAGCCGAAACAAAAACAGCTATTTACAATTATTATTCTATACAAGTATACAAGAATAAAGTTCCTAATATGTTTCATTCCAAAACTTTCTTATTTTGTTCGCGGGCTGACTATTTTTATGCTTAAATTTATTTTTGACACATATCAACTAGCCCCATTTTAAGCAACTAATGCTGCTGAACCTCTTGATATGGCGACGCCTTGAGACCGACGTACAGACCACTCGACCACGTAGGTCGTCATTAAAATTATAAATTACGAACGAGCTGATTTATTATACTGTTTTTTTTTAAATAATTACCAAATTAAAGTCATCACCAGTGAAAATTAAGAAGTAAAAACAAAGCTAGCCGTATTATTTAGGTAGGTACTTTATCCGCTTATATTCAAATCTTTACTGGATTTTTACATTTAAAATTTTGTAGACTCTCAAAATGGTAAAAAACAGATACAATAGAAACATCTATTGTTTACGAACACCGGTGTTCGCGCTGTCTCTCAAGGGTTTTAAGCAGTTATGCTTTACTTTACCGACTATTCTCCGTGCAAAGTTAACAGCAACAGACATGATCTCGCATGACCGGGTTGTGATCAATTATGCTACGCCGTAGCGTAGTAACAGGTTGATCAGCTACGACGTCGTAGCTACACATTGAATACTACGCTCACGTTGAATTAAGGCGCACTTACATTGGGCGATTTGGGACTTCCCGAATGCTTCAGTCGATAGCTTGGTCGATAACTCGGTCAATTCAATGCGTGCTAGGGTCGATAACTCGATCGATACAAATCATCACGCCTCTTTCCCCGATGGGGTAGGCAGACGTGGTTAACACCCATATTTGGCCAGAAATGTTAGGTCCCCATATAACAGGTGGCGAGCCTGTTGCCATGCACCGGAGCCAATGTGAGGCAAGCAATATTCACAATGAACTGTACATAAGTTATATTGAAACTCATTTGTACAGGCGGTGGGATCGAACCCGCGCTTCACGCCCCTCTCGAACGAGTAGTGCCCCGTCCGTCCCAACTCTGCTACCGCAGGATTCAATAAGGGATTAAAATTACTTCACGTATCAATAATTGTTGATCCATGGCTTGTTGGTACGTCAACTTATGATATTCTTTCAAAGCCGACTGCGAAACTAAATTGCATCAGGCTATTTTCAGGTTCTTTCCTTACGATCAATTTTCGGTTCCCCACATGCGGGCTCTACGGCATGCGTTACAGAAATCTCTCGCTCCCCGCATGCGGGCACTAATGACCAATGTAAATGAGCCATTAGTCCTGAGCCTGGTAATTTTGTTAAAAATATTGTACTTACAAGTCAATAGATAGGACAAATATATCAGGGAAAATTCCGGTGGTCTCTGCCTACCCTGTTATTATACCCTACATTGCAATGATGTGGTTTATTTTGTGTAATGAATAAAAAATTGGTTAAAAAAAGGCAAAGCTACAAAACGAAGGATGTATCTCAACAGGTGTAATGATATGTTAATCTAACTTATTTTGCTTATAACTTAGCTTATTACATTGTGATTACGGCGACCAATTTAGGCAAGGCCGTGGTGGCTAGCCAGGTGGGCTTGGAAGCCCTACCACCAACCAAACCGAGCAGAAAAAAATTAACAACCGGTGGTATAAACCACTAGACCTGAGAGGTGGTTAAGTTGCTGAATACATATAATAAAACTGTAGAGGTCGAAATTTTTACATAGAAAAAAAAATCTTAAAATCAAGTCAAGGGGATGTAAAAAGAGGGAAAAAAAATGTTTTAATTTTTTCTGTACAGTTACTATGCCCATTACAGTTATTATGCCTATATTATTATGCCCTAAGGGTAAGTCAGAGACTAGGCAAAAGGACCGCAAAAGCAGTCCACTGCTATAGTCCGCGCTTCATCAAGCAGTGACTGCACATGTGCTCAGCGTGACAGGTGGTGAGCCCGTCGCCGCTATAGGCTAATGGCCGATTATGCAGTTCTTAGTCCATTAGTCGCCTTTTGCGACACCCAAGGAAAAAGATGGGTTGGTAGAATTATTTTAATGAGCCGCTACCACACGGCTTCTGAAAGTAAGTTTGGTAAATATAACAAATTTCCGTTGGTTTCATATTAAAATATATTAAAATAAAATATAACAAACAAAACTGATCATCTGACACATTTGGAGACACAATAGGAAATCATTTGTGTCTCGTCCTTAATAGGATTAGTGTCAGTCCAGGGGCTTATAGAATAAGTAAAACCAATGGAAATGTCTGGAATAATCTTAAAATTCTTATAGGCATTTATATCAAAAATTCTACCAATATAATTTTAATATGATTTGACAAGGACTATCATCTTCATGCTTCAGTAAATCTTATTAATCCATACTCTGGAGTAACGATTAATAAGCTTAGTCGTGAAGTCTAGACTTATTTTTGTGTGTTTCTTTTATTTGTACTTATTTGGGGATATACAACTAACGAAAAGAAATGACACAATAAAGTTAGAATGCCACATACAGAGCTCCACGGGGAGGTTTGATATATGTAAAAAGTTTATACATATAATATGTTGACTACCTCCGTGGCCGAGTGCGTCTCAAGGCGTCGCCTCTCAAGACGCCTTGAGACCGAAGAGGCTCTGGGTTGAATGAATACAGGCATTTGTTATCCAGTCTTAGATGTTTATATATGTATTATTTCTATTCTGAATATTTATATGTATTTATCTATTAAATATATTTATTCATCAACTTTTAACCGCCTCTCTGGTCTAGTGGTTCATACCACCGGGTGTTAATCGGGAGGTCCAGGTTCCATTCTCCATAGGGGCAGAAGTTTCGAAGAAGCTCGGCTTGGTTGGTGGAAGGGCTTCTAAGCCCGCCTGATCGCTATAATAACAATGTTTTAAGCATTGTTGTGTTCCGGCAATAAAAGGTAAGATAGCCAGTTCCTCATTAGTTGAGGATTACAGGTGAAGCTCGCTTCTACCTTCAGCTTTATCGTCACTTACCATCAAGTGAGATGAAGGCCAAGAGCTTACCTGTCATATGTAAAAAAAACTAGTATCCGTTTAAGCATACACAATCAGCATTCGTTGCTTGAGATGGGGCTAGTTGATAGGTGTGAATGTCTGCAGATATGCATTTATTTATTCATTATAAAAACATAAATTGATGTGCTGGTCACATTAGCTGTAGAACCGAAGGCCGTTGGAGTTGGAATGTTGTTGAGTGGAGACCGCCACTCGGAATATGTATTGTGGGATACCCTGCGACAAGATGGCGTACGTTGGAGTGGTCTGAATGAGAGCAACCAAAGATCAAACGTGGTGTGCTTAAAGGAGACCTATGTCCAACCGTGGATGAATATGGTACGATAATGATGCCATGATAAAAGAAAAAACAAATCACGACATACAGTTTATTTTAACTCTAGAAGCTCAGTTTTTAATCAATAAAAATGTCATAGTTTTAATCGTAGTCAACCTACATACTTCCCACTGCTGGGCACAGTCCTTGTTCATGGAAAAAACAGTCATTAGGAGTATGGACCATAACAACACCACGGTGGCCCAATGCGGGTCGGGTAGAAACGGTTGCGATAGTGACCGGGACCAACGGCTTAACGTGCCGTCCGAAGCATTTCGAGATCACAAAATTTTGTCACCCATCCAAAGCCTGACCATGGCGAAGTTAGCTTTGTTTTCGATATCGATAGCCAAAGCATTGTAATATTTTATAAAATTGTTACTTAAACTTTAACAGAATTTTGAAAAATACATCATGTTACACAAAATTATTTTAACCCTTATCGCAATACTTTGTGTGGGTTAAACAATAGCTAAGTAATAAATTTAATTGATAGTACTACAGTCGTCATTGTGAATCGAAACTTTTGTTTTTAAAGGTACTCCAATAATGAACTCAAGGTATAGTCAAGAACCAATAGGCCGTAAGCCCATTGTTCAGGTGAACAGAAATTAGAAAAGTTCCGGTTTGAAACTTGAACGGTGGTAACACCCCAGGTAGTTTCACTCCTGCGAAAAGGCCTGGTCAAACATTATTAATGAACAAAGTCGGTTGAACTCTCTCAATTCGTTTCCAAAAACGATTGTCACTTGGGAAAAGTATAAAATTTTATTGACACCCATACAGCCGAAACAAAAACAGCTATTTACAATTATTATTCTATACAAGTATACAAGAATAAAGTTCCTAATATGTTTCATTCCAAAACTTTCTTATTTTGTTCGCGGGCTGACTATTTTTATGCTTAAATTTATTTTTGACACATATCAACTAGCCCCATTTTAAGCAACTAATGCTGCTGAACCTCTTGATATGGCGACGCCTTGAGACCGACGTACAGACCACTCGACCACGTAGGTCGTCATTAAAATTATAAATTACGAACGAGCTGATTTATTATACTGTTTTTTTTTAAATAATTACCAAATTAAAGTCATCACCAGTGAAAATTAAGAAGTAAAAACAAAGCTAGCCGTATTATTTAGGTAGGTACTTTATCCGCTTATATTCAAATCTTTACTGGATTTTTACATTTAAAATTTTGTAGACTCTCAAAATGGTAAAAAACAGATACAATAGAAACATCTATTGTTTACGAACACCGGTGTTCGCGCTGTCTCTCAAGGGTTTTAAGCAGTTATGCTTTACTTTACCGACTATTCTCCGTGCAAAGTTAACAGCAACAGACATGATCTCGCATGACCGGGTTGTGATCAATTATGCTACGCCGTAGCGTAGTAACAGGTTGATCAGCTACGACGTCGTAGCTACACATTGAATACTACGCTCACGTTGAATTAAGGCGCACTTACATTGGGCGATTTGGGACTTCCCGAATGCTTCAGTCGATAGCTTGGTCGATAACTCGGTCAATTCAATGCGTGCTAGGGTCGATAACTCGATCGATACAAATCATCACGCCTCTTTCCCCGATGGGGTAGGCAGACGTGGTTAACACCCATATTTGGCCAGAAATGTTAGGTCCCCATATAACAGGTGGCGAGCCTGTTGCCATGCACCGGAGCCAATGTGAGGCAAGCAATATTCACAATGAACTGTACATAAGTTATATTGAAACTCATTTGTACAGGCGGTGGGATCGAACCCGCGCTTCACGCCCCTCTCGAACGAGTAGTGCCCCGTCCGTCCCAACTCTGCTACCGCAGGATTCAATAAGGGATTAAAATTACTTCACGTATCAATAATTGTTGATCCATGGCTTGTTGGTACGTCAACTTATGATATTCTTTCAAAGCCGACTGCGAAACTAAATTGCATCAGGCTATTTTCAGGTTCTTTCCTTACGATCAATTTTCGGTTCCCCACATGCGGGCTCTACGGCATGCGTTACAGAAATCTCTCGCTCCCCGCATGCGGGCACTAATGACCAATGTAAATGAGCCATTAGTCCTGAGCCTGGTAATTTTGTTAAAAATATTGTACTTACAAGTCAATAGATAGGACAAATATATCAGGGAAAATTCCGGTGGTCTCTGCCTACCCTGTTATTATACCCTACATTGCAATGATGTGGTTTATTTTGTGTAATGAATAAAAAATTGGTTAAAAAAAGGCAAAGCTACAAAACGAAGGATGTATCTCAACAGGTGTAATGATATGTTAATCTAACTTATTTTGCTTATAACTTAGCTTATTACATTGTGATTACGGCGACCAATTTAGGCAAGGCCGTGGTGGCTAGCCAGGTGGGCTTGGAAGCCCTACCACCAACCAAACCGAGCAGAAAAAAATTAACAACCGGTGGTATAAACCACTAGACCTGAGAGGTGGTTAAGTTGCTGAATACATATAATAAAACTGTAGAGGTCGAAATTTTTACATAGAAAAAAAAATCTTAAAATCAAGTCAAGGGGATGTAAAAAGAGGGAAAAAAAATGTTTTAATTTTTTCTGTCTGTTTGTAATCTCCGAAATGGCTGGACCGATTTCAACGAAATTTTGCATGGTGATACTTTATATCCCTGGTAAACATCTTTGATACTTTTTATGGTTCCGGTACCAACCACCGACGAAGACGCGGGTAACAGCTAATTCCTGATAAAAATACTAAAAAAAACACAATAAGTGAAACACAGACGTAATAACTTCGGGAAATATGTTTACACAATTCTCGATACTACCTATATAGTTATTTCTTTATTCTGTTACATAAAACCTTATGGCATGATCCCTGTGTTTTGTTTTTACTACACTTTTTCTTTTTATTGGCGATACCCTTTATAGTAAGACTTGGGTGCGATAGAATAAGACCAATAAAATGGAAACTAATCGAAAAACTTCTCAATTAAAAATGTCTGCGTGAATATAAAATTTCTAGATTATTGAAAATGTTCTCGTAAATATTTTGTTTCAATAAAAAGTTGGACGAATTAGAATAGATACCTATTATTTCTGGAGCTTTCTTTCATAGAATTCAGAAAATTAATCATCCTGAGTAATGTAGTTACAATACCTTCGAAAATGATAATAGACTCGGTATTCCCTTTCATGTTTTGATAAAAAAGAATGTTGATCACAATCAATTTCCTAATTCGAAATCTTAGAAAAAGGTCGAAATAAACGTTCGTTTTTTAAAATAATATTTTTTTTGTCAATAAACGAGGTAAACAAAAATAAGGCAGATGTGAATTTGAAATTTAGAGGTGAACAGGTTGGACGAATACCTTTTCCAAATCGGCGACGGCGACGGTCTGAGAAAGGGCCAGGTCAAATCCACCTCAAACCGAATGGCATATAATATTGGGTCCTTACCTATGAAATTGGTGTTTTTTTTCTCTCTTAGTATTTTGTCTGTATCTATCAAGTTTCAGAGTATTCCTAAAAATAATTACCTCCTCTTAAAATAGACCATATTTTTGAGCTCTTTTGATTTATTTTGATAAATTGTTGTAAGTTTAATTGTGTTAAAATTGGACACGGAGACAACTCTTTTTAAGTGCCTCCCGAATACATCATTTGATTTGCATTCACTTAAAATCGAAAAATAATTTTAATGAAGTTTGATATCACACATATCGCTTAAGGTTGTATTATGATACACGCCAAATATGATTATCTTTGGATTTGTCGTTGTGAAGAAAACTGAAAAAATGTTAGTATGGAAAATGCAGACATCCCCAAAATCTCCATACAAAACACCAATTTCATAGGTAAGGACCTAATAGTTAGTAATGAAGGTAGACGAAGCAAAAGGTGTGTATGTGTGTCAGGATGGATGGATGGATGGTAAGTGGAGATCTATAATCTCTGTTTCCGCCCGATCGTAAAAAATGTGTGATTGTATGTATATGACGAGCTCGGTGACGTAGTGGTTAGTACGCTTTGGCTTTCGTTTGAAAACAAAGCTACCTTCGCCATGGTCTGGCCGTGGATGGGTGACCAAAACATTGTGATCTCGAGCTCCTCCCACCTACCCACCAACCCGCATTGAGCCAGCGTGGTGGTGTTACGGCTCATACTCCTCATGTGTTTCTCCATGAGGAAGGCCTGTGCTGTGCCCAGCAGTGTGGGACGAATATAGGCTGAGGAATATGTATAATAAATGAGCCACAAATGAGCGCTAGTAGGTAATATTACCAACCCGCATTGAGCCAGCGTGGTGGTGTTACGGCCCACACTCCTCATATGTTTGTTTGCATGAGAAAAGCCTGTACCCAGCAGTGGGATGTATATAGGTTAAGAACAGCAGGTAATGGAACCAAATGATTTAAGCCGCCTTTACATTGACGTTTATAAGTTTCGAATAGGTAGCCCAGTTGTGAAAGTCGGCTCTACTTGTTCAAGAGATCGCGGGCTGGATCCTACCGCCACTAAGTTTGAATAAAACTTAAGTACAGTTCATTGTGAATTTCGCTTGCCTCACATTGTGCCCGGTGCATGGCAACAGGCTCGCCACCTGTTACATGCGGTCTTAGACATATCATGCAAAATAAATAAATAAATCCTCAGACATTCACACCTATCAACTAGTCCCATTTTAAGCATGAATGCTGCTTGTGTTACAGATACTAGATGACGGACAAATATATTTAATTGATAAATACATATAAATATCCTGAATATATATAAACACCTATGACTGGAGAACAAATGCCTGAAAATTCATCATTCAAACACTTGCCTCCACTGGGGATCGAACCCAGGACAGGCGTACAGACCACACGACCACAGAGGTGATCAAATGTGGGTGTTTTACACCTCTACCTACCCCTTCAGGGATAGAGACGTGACGTTAGTAGCAGCTATTTATTAAAGTCTAATCTATTAAAGTATAATCTTTTCTATTACGAATCTGAGATTTTTTAGAGAAACTTAACTAAGATATTTACTACCACTGTCAATCTTTTTAAAAGGAAAAGGGCTTAAGCTTTTAAAGTACTCCCACCACAATGCTGCAGAGAAACCAATAAATTACTAAGTAATACGGACTTTACGGATCTTACAAACTTTATAAACTTAGCTTACGAACACTGTAGTCACTCAAGAAATTAATGACACTGACTTCGTTTGAAAAGGCGTAGCCACGTAAAATTTCGCGTAGAAATAGTACCTATTTTAATTATCATGCTTACATTGGTAAGTGAATTGTACCATAATAATGCCTCAATTATTAATGCCGCTTAACGTTTTTATCAAATAACTTTTACAAAAACATATAAATTTTGCCCAAAAGTGCGCACTGCACACGTCTCGTCGTGATGCGCTAAAAATGCGCGCGGGGCGCAGTTTGCACAGTGCTCTTCGTACAAATATGTTGGTATTGTTAAAGTATTGTAAATGGTATGTGTTTTTTTGTTTATCGCATACTGTAGACCCGTCCACACACACAAACACATGCACTACCTACACAGACCAAATTACGAACATAAAAGAAAGTTTCTGCGAATACCCATTTTTTGTGGGTCCAAATTTTTACTGTGGCTTGCCTAACTTTTTTTTCACGCAACGCCACTGCCAATCTAGGGATAGGTGAGAGGTCGATGCATAATCTATACATATAATAAAACTGTAGCGGTCCAATGTCTGTACATAGAAAAAAATGCTTGAAATAATGTCAGAAGCTGTAAAAACAGGGAAAATACGAAAAAAAAATATTTTTCGCTTCTCTGTCTATTTGTCTCTTTGTACAGGCTAATCTCCGAAATGGCTGGACCGATTTCAATTAAATTTTGCATGGCGATACCTTATTCCGTAAAATTTAAGGGTTCCCGTGGGATAGTCAAAAAACCAGTAACCGCAGACGAAGTCTTGTATTCTATAATCTGAGAACCAGGTATAACCATTTATTGTCTCGATATTAAATTTTTTTAGATTTCGTAGTCTACTAATCAATTTGCTATAACTTTAGGACTTTATGCAATGGCCATAGATTGCTATTATATACTTAGTTGTATAAGTACTTATAAGCAGCCCCGACTCTGCTTATAAGTACTTTCCCAGGGCTGAAACAATCGTTTAAATCCACCAGTGTATGTCCCTACTTGTACATGTTTGAGTAGTAAACACGAGAATTTTTATCTGGGTCGAGGTTTAACATCATGTGTAAGTTTTTTCAATAAAAATCTACCAACTTAGTTATCAAAGTTATCATAAACTCCTTCGGGATTTATATCGCAATTTAATGTTATTCTCGTCACATAATACATTATTTCCACGATAAAGCTAATTCATAGTAAATAATAAAAGCAAAAGAAAGTACTTCCGACAAACTTTGTAAGAGTTACGCGGCACCTTATTCCTGTTAAGTTAGTTTACCAAGTTGTTTGCGCTTACGTGACTTCTTTGAAAGTTGATCCAACCCACAAACCTCATTGCCTATTGATATATAATTATTTAAATCACCAAAACTTTGATAACAATTTGCGACTTTGGTGGACCTTGTGTTGACCTTGTGTACCGATATTTAAATCAAAGGTACTTTCGCCATGGCCAGTCCTCGGATGGGTGACCTAAACTTAATAATATCCTCCTTGCTTTTTTTATGGGATACCCGGGCAAGCGAGCAGACAGGTTACCTAATGGTAAGCTACTACCATCGCCCATTGCCACTCGCAACACCAAAGGTCACAAGTGCGTTGCCGGCCTTATATGTAAGAATACGCACTTTTCTTGAAGGTTTTCACCTCGTACTGGTCAGAAAATACCGCAGGCGACAATTCATTCCACAGTTTAGTTGTGCGGCACCGGGACATTCTCCAGATAGACAAAAATATGCAAAAACAATGAGAATTAAAAATTACGCATATTCCGACTTAGTACCACATTTTACCACCTATTGAGTAGATATTTTTTTGCATTACTATTAAAAGTTATAAGGTCGGCCGGCCAGTTTTTGAAACTAATCAGAAGTTAAGGAAAGCCTGTTTTAATATTTTTATTTAGTTTGAACATTCCACTCTGTTCTGATGAAACCAAAATTTTTAGTTACGATGAAAAATTTTGTGTCTTAGGTTAAAGTTAAAAAAAAAAGATTTTTCTCTCCCAAAAAAAACATTTGAGAAAAGTCGAGCAAAAAAAAAGACAATCATATAAAGCCATTAAATTTATCTTGTCATTGAATTATAGAAAATACCGAACAAAAAATTATAACTCGAAAGCTACAGAAAATCGTAAAATATACATGGGAGTAATTTTTATTTCAGTGATTGTTTCCGAGTTGATCTTGTTTCCGATAAATCTTTGTAGTTTTGTGTAGTAAGTGTAGTAATAATGAGCAATATGGAGGATCATCGTCAAGTGGTGTGAAAAACGATGGAAATTTTATGGTGGTAATCCACCACATCGAAGTAACAACTCACTGCTGCCATGGAACTCACTGCTGCTTTGAAGCCGAACTCTCCCTAGACGCATTGAAATGTATTATCCCGAAGACTTGGCTGTATGGGCTTCGTTCCCTTTGTTTTCCCTACATGAGAGAATTTTACAGGAGTTTTTGGCGGCATTCAACTATGGCGAACGTGATTTTCATTTCAGTGATTGTAATATTGTTTCGGAGTGGATCTTGTTGCGTAAAATCAGTGTAGATTTGTGAAATAAGTGTCAATAATGAAGAGCAATATGGAGAATCATTGAAATAATCGTCAAGTGGTGTGAAAAATGATGGGATTTTTATTATGGTAATCCACCTCATCGAAGTTACACCACAGTGTCTACCATCGATCGTTTGACGCCAAACTCTCCCAAGATGCATTGAAATCTCAGAGTAAACAGAACTGGAGTAGCCATTAGTCAATTTCTCAAACATTTTTTTCTGCCATTTCTTGCGGGGGGTGTGGTTACCACTACACTCAAAGCCAGTACACATAAACAATAACTTATACCGTTTTTACAAATGCACACATGCATAGTTCGACACACAAATTTAAAATTCACGCACACACGCTTAAAATAGTCTCGTGGGGTGTGCGTTTTGACAACGTCACAGCCGCACTCCCCACGAGACTAGCGTTCGAAATTTGAAATCGTAGAATTCCAAACCATGAAATAATGAAGTAAATAATCAGAAAATCTTAAAAAATTATAATTACAAATAAAAGGTGACACCATCTTTTAGCATACTCGATGTTTTCTATTTATTTTTACAACAAAAAACAGCACTGGCAGGCATTTTTGCGGGAGCTCTGTTCGCCGCAACGTTTATAATGTTATGGCTGTCAAAATGGCGGCTCAACTAGTTTTATTAAACGTGCAAGCATCCGATGCTTGTGCATTTGGCAGAGGGGAATGTTAGACAAAGGCTACTCCAGTTCTGTTTACTCTGAGATTGAAATGCATTACACTAGCATTTCAATGCAAACTACTGAAGAAAAGTATTCTACTGTTAACGTGTAGCTCAAAAAGTTCTACAATCAGAGCCGTAAAACTGAATATATAAAAAAAAGAGAATTTTACAACAACAAAACAACTTTCACCAATCACAATCAAGAAGCTCCATAGAGTTTTGGAGCTGAGTCAAAAAGCATAATTTTGACTGGCTACAATTCACGTCATATATAATAGCGGCAAATTGTGTTGACGTTGCTTATCTGTCAAATCCAAGATCAATTTTCGTGTAATTTTGTCTATGGGTCAATATTAATTTTGCGTCGTCGTGGGAATTTATGATAAAATTTATTTTAAAAGGCACTAAAATGATCTCACTTTCATAAAAACAAATCTATAACGCAAGTAGCGTTAAAAAAAACAAGTGTGCTGTAATAATATCAATGACGGACGAAAATAATGAAATAGCCATGACAAGCACAGAAGCTGACTCTTCTCAAACACACGGACATGAAGGTAAATAAATAAACAATTTCCATAATATTCATAACAAATCTTGTTAGTGCTATCTTCATATAATGTATAAAAACTTTAATAGTGTCTTCGAATCTAAATATTATTATTTGATAATCTTAATGTTTTCAAGCTTACAGCTGATTTTTGCAGGCACAATTTTTTTTTATTAATATGGCCACTAAACACATCTTTTACCATCCTTATCACAATTTACTAACAATATATATTACTAAATAATATTTATGAACATTAAAGACAATGTTGTCATAAATTTTGGGTTCATGTTTCATAAATTTGTATAGCAAACATAACTTACAGCTACATCAAGCGCAAATACTGATGATGCAGCATCCAGCAGCGCTGCAACACCAGCAGGCAGTGAAGGACAGGCATCCCGGCAGTCAAATTTACAACGAATTCAACAACGCAAGGAACAAGTGTACAACTGGTCGCACAACAAGAAATTGTTGAAGCTTGCTATTTATTCAGCATGTCAGGTATGAATGAATTATTAAATTATGCTAGTAATAAAATGAGCATGGCATTACAGTATACTTTTATTAATAAATAACTGTAATGTGTTTGAATGGCGCAGATTAGCCATAGATAGGAAAAAAATGGAGAATCCTAGAGGAGGCCTATGTCCAAGGAGGCCAACCTGATTCACATTTTTAGTGCTGGTGTTACCAATTTCTGAACTATTATCAGATTAAAATTAAATATTAGAAATAAGAAATTAGTGATACAGTTATAAATAGTGTTAACAAAAATCAGTGAATGAAGGCTATTTTTTTTTTATTTTTTTTTATGTGTTTGAAGTCCTTATAACAGAAAGTCATTATTTAGTAACAATATCAAAGTAATATATTGGAACTTATAAATAAAGTTTATAAAAGATTAACATGAAAAGCCATTATTTTTATTACATTGGTCATAGCCTGATGTTACTGAGTACCTAACTACCACAAAATGTTCTTTCTTTTATTCATCCAAATCATAACAAAACATTACATTTATCTAATTCTACAGCAGGTTATAACAGTACATTGACTTCACTTTCAAAAAGTGGTTTTGAGAATCAATTATTCTCTTTTAGACTGCTGACTGTACATGCAATGGTTGGAAGACCCCTGTGACACAACAAGCAGCCAAGAACAACCCAAGAGCTGAACAACCACTGGCTAGCTTCAATGATCCTTGTCGAAACTGCAACCATGTATTAGGTATGTTATTGATACCTTTCATTTAGTTCTTTAATTGATGTTTAGTCTTTAATTGATATTTAACTTGTATGTCAACCATAGAAAATATGCTAAAGGGTCTGCTGCAAATTTTTTTTGACTTCTCGTTATGTTACTTTTAGAATATTATTAACATTAAAGCTGTACTCAATGTAACATTTGAAGTATCTATTTGATTAAAATTATTTCTAATACATTTAACTATTTAATCTGGGTTTGGAACCTTCTTTTGAGAAAAAAATTTTGTCAAAGACCTTTACTCTCCCATCTCTATACTCAATGCTCTAAATGTAAAACATTTAGGTAAAAAATAATCTCATAATTAAGAGTTGCCAAATGTCCAGATTTCCCTGTGTTTGTCCAGAATTATCCTATTTTAGAATGCATTCAGGGATCGTACAAGTAGGATTTTATTTGTAGTCCGGGCTTTAATTCAAATTATGTTCAGAATTATAAAAATTGCATAATGCCAATGTTGAGAGAATATTTTCACAATAATTAGAAATTACAATATTTCTTTCTAATTTGTTTAGAGAGACATGTAACACAACTACAAGGGCTCCCTGTGACTGAGGTGAACCGTCTGCTTGGTGCAGTGGTGGATGTAGAGAATATCTTCATGTCTATGCACAGGGAGGATGATCATGATACCAAGAGGGTCTACTATTATCTATTCAAAGTAAGACTAATCTATTATGCTCATAAATTGTTATAATTTGTATTCCAATAATATTAATTTTCTTTTCATTTTTCTGGAAAATATTGCAATAGTTTGGTTAGGAAATATTCACCATGACAATGAAAAATGTGGTTTTGACTTAATTATTTTTCTGAAATATTGATGGAATGTTTTAAATTTAATTTTGAGTTAATTTAAATTCTAGCCTAAAACAGAAATTCCTTTTTTTGTCATTATATACTTTATTATTTTTTAAATGTATTAAACAATTTTCTCTTAAATAAACATGTCTTAAATGTTTCAGTTACTCCGCAAATGTATCTTAACTCGCACTCAACCTCGTATCGAGGGGCCTTTGGGTCAGCCCCCCTTCGAGCGGCCATCAATAGCCAAGGCCATCACAAACTTCGTTCTGTACAAATTCCACACACTACCACAGAGAGAGTGGCAGACTATGTATGACTTGGCTAAAATGTTCCTACATTGTTTCAATCATTGGAATTTTGAAGCTCCTAGTGTTAGAAAATTGGTGAGATGTTTTTATTTTATAATTACATTACATAACGCCATCTTTACATACTTTTTTTGTTATAAATCATAATAGATGTAGGTAATCAAATAGTAAGAAAAAGTAGCAATACTAAACCTTTTCTACAAACAAAACATACACACTGAATCATAAAAGCTAAGATATGATAGTAGAAATTACCTTCTTTCTGACAACTGAGATTGAATGGGTTTAATCAATGTTGTATATTTTTTTATTTCAGCAAGTGTCAAATCCAGAGGATATTTCAGCATACCAAATAAATTTTACAAGGTTAGTTACTCTATACTCTATGACAATGCAAACTTTTTTCTAAATTGCATATTTAAAGTCCAAGAATCCAAAACAAACGCGAAGACTTTCTTTGGACTAGTTCATAGGTGTAGTATCAGAGGAAATTAGAAGATAAAATTCAGTTACTACAATTATACATATGTATGTATGTACTCCTCCTCAAAGTGGCAGACAGGTTTTAAACCCAAATTTCGCCTGATATGTATGTCCCCCTGTAACATACACATATCATCACGCCTCTATCCCCGAAGAGGAAGGCAGAGGTGTTACACACCTACATCTTTTTCCCCATGTAACAGGTGGCTAACTTATAGCCATTTACCAGGCATAATATGACAAAAGTCAGAAGTTAATCTTTTTTCGGAGGAGTTCAATGGCGTAGTGGTTAGTAAGCTTTGGCTTTCGGTCGAAAACAAAGCTACCTTCGCCATGGTCGGGCCGTGGATGGGTGACCACAACTTTGTGACGTCGAGCTCCTCCGTGCTTCGGAAGCCGCGTTAAGCCGTTGGTTCCGGTCGCTATTGCGACCGTTTATACCCACTTACCATCAATGGGCCAGCGTGTTGGTACAAATATACATTTGCATAGATGAAACAAATGTATGTACTGCGCGTGTCCGAAAACCCAGACTATGGCTGCAAAAACTAAAAAACATGCCTCTTTGTGTGATAATTAGTGGGCATCGGCGGCATCGGTATCTTTCAATCAATTTAGACGACCTCCGTGGTCGAGTGGTCTGTATGCCGGTCTCAAGGCGTCGCCATCCCGAGAGGTTCTGGGTTCGATCCCCGGTGGGTGCAAATGTTTGGGTGATGAATTTTCAGGCAATTGTTCTCCAGTCTCGGATGTTTATATATATTTTTAGGATATTAATATGTATTTATCTATTAAATATATTTATCCGTCATCTAGTGTTCGTAACACAAGCAGCATTAGTCGCTTAAAATGGGGCTAGTTGATAAATAAATATATATTGTAGGACATCTAACACACAACGCCATCTAGCCTCAAACTAAGCAGAGCTAGATTAACTGATAGAATACTTACATATTTTTTTTTTGTAAATACATACATACTTTACATAGAAAACATCCAATCTTCGAAACAAATATTTGCAGATCGTACAAACATTTGTTCCGACCCGGAAATCGAACCCGAGACCTCTGCACAGCAGTCGCATACACAATCGCTGCACCACCGAGGTGTATATGTTAAAAAAAAAATTGATCTCCCGTTTATAAATTACGGCTGTGACGTCACCGCGGACGTTAAGTTGACACGCTTGGCTTCAATACAAATCGTTATACTTGCGTTACCTATAATAATAATAATAATCTTTATTTCTCATCACAAACATAGGTACAATAATAAGGAACAATAAATATTGAGCAAAAGACAAGAGTTTGTGTGAGACTGATGCCTATGCTAGATAAAATACCTGTATTACAGGACACCAGCCTATGTAAATGTGTATCTGCGGTGGTAATGTTGTAATGTTACGGCCCATACTCCTCATGTGTTTCTCCATAAGGAAGGCCTGTGCCCGGCTGAGGATAAATCATTTTTTCAGATGGCTAGTATTCTGCCACGTGCCAGCATTCTGCGATTCCCTTCCGCACTACGAGACGTCTCTAGTGTTCGGCCGCACCTTGCTCCGAGCGGTGTTCAAGTCTGTGTGCAAACAGCTCATGGATAAGTGTCACTCGGAAAAGGACAGGATGCCGCCGGAAAAACGGGTCAGTATACAATATGCGGTGGCCAGTTTCGATTTTCGGTTTAAGGTTTTATTTATGTCCATTTAAAACCAAGAAGAAATTAACCAAAAAGAATGTACATACCAACTGTTTTTATAGCATGTCGTAAAAGTCGACTAAGGGCTTATTGGGCTGGGTCTGTGATTGTGTAGGCGATGAGCTAGCCACTTGTTACTACTCTTTCACGAATTTCATCTGACCAAACCCAATTTTCGTATGGCTAAATGAGGTCTTAAGGAACACAGTGCTTCTTCGACTCTGCCTACCCCTTCGGGGATTACAGGCGTGATTGTATGTATTTAAAACCAAGTGTCAAAGAATAAATAATAGAACTGTGCATGACTATATGCTGATTTAATTTATAAATGAAAATATAATAAATAATAATGAAAATCTTAGGTTTGAACTGAATACCTCTTATTTGTAACCTAACAACAATGACAATAAAGATCCATAGGAAATAATATATTATGTAGTAAGTTTATACATAAAAGTATTACTTACAAGAACATTAGGTACCACAAAGACCCTAAACGTAAGTAGAATGTTCCATGATATGAGTGGCCGCATCGTGAAACCTTAAATTCTGTGATCCGATTGTAACGGATCATCATCAGACTCGAGGGAGATTGGAGATTCTTAAGGGAGGCCTATGTCCGGCTGTGGGCGTGTCTAGACTAAAATGATGATGATTATACCTAAAGTATATTATTTAAACGTCTTGAAAGAGTATTGTAGAACGTAGATTTAATTTGTTACTTAGAAACGAACAAAAGGATTTAATGAATAATAACATGAAACAAAATCTAGCTTTACAAGCTTTTATTTAATATCATGTAGTTAATATGGCTTACATTTTAAGTTAAATCTTTTGCAATACAACATTACATATTATAATAATAATAATTTATTATTGTATTGCAAAAGATTTAACTTAAAATGTAAGCCATATTTACTACATGATAATAATAAAAGCTAGTAAATCTACATTTTGTTTCATATGATATACAGTATTTTTTTTTATAATAATTTTTATATCTCTATTTAATAGGTATTGGTCCTCACACACTTCCCACGCTTCCTCGCTTTACTAGAAGAAGAAATATTCAGCACGAACTCACCAATCTGGGACCCAGACTTCAAACAGATGCCACCAAACCATCTGCAAGCGATTTTAGACCAAAAGCCAAGTAAGTTAGAACTATATTGCCTTGCTCTTGGAATACCAACCTAATTTTTGTTGTATTCTAATTGTTTATTGTTATAACACCTCATTAATTGCATGTCTCCATTCAGTATTGCACAGTTAAATAAAGCTTACTAATTTTGATTTTTTTTGCTGGTTATTTTATTATTATCATAAATAGATATATTGGTGTCGTAATCACGGTTGGTATAATTTTCATTTTTGTTTTAATAATTTTATTTGCAGTATTTTACTACGTTATTGTTTCACAAGCATACATTACTGCTCATCTTATACAATCTATACGTATAATAAAACTGTAGAGGTCGAATGTGTGTACATAGAAAAAAAATGCTTAACAACAAGCCAGGGGGGTGTAAAAGAGGGTAAATAAGTCCACCATTTGTACAATTTTCTTTGCAATAAAGATTTATAAATAAATAAATAAAATAGCAAAAAAAATGTACGGACTAATCTCCGAAATGACTGGACCGATATCAATGAAATTTTTGAAAAATATCCCTGATCAACATCTTAGATACTTTTTATTCCGGAAAAATAAAGGCTTCCTGTGGGATAGTTAAAAAACCATAGTATCCACGGACGAAGTCGCGAGCAACAGCTAGTTTTATAATAATTTCATTATATAAAGAACTTAATTATTCTTATTAAGTTTTATTATATTTAACCTTCACTTTCTTTTTCTCCCCATGAAGGGAGCAAAATTTGATGGTAGTTTCTTATTGCATGCTAATACTAATATGACCCGCTTACTATCAATGGGAGTAGAACATTTACTGAGCTCCTTATAAACATATAGCATCATATTTGTTGGTTACTAAAGTATAACATATCGTCAAGTCTATATCCTCAATAGGTGGGCAAAAGTGTTATCACACACATTGCGCCTGAGTTGTCCATAACAGAGGCAAGTCTGTTGCGCCGGGTATAGTAAAAAACGAGCGATTTTTATCATTTTATAAGTTTTTACCATAATTTTTGTTAAAAATAAGGATTGTGAAACAATAACGCCTCATTAGTATAGAACTGTGTTTGTCGGTATAGTTGCTTCGGCAATGAGTATACTAAGTCAATGTCGCATGACTCGTGGTTAACAGCGGCGAGACGCGGCGAGTTCGAGCGAGTCACTGCGAGCGGCGAAAGCAAGGATGGGTTCACCACTGTCTCGCTATCTGCAGGTAGGATACAGGGTTAATTGTATTGATTGATTTATTAAACACCAACAACCTCGGAACTCTAGTAGTATACATCATAAACAACATTTATTTGTTCTACGATAATAGGCTAGTTGACTCATATCAAAAGTAATGAGAATAATTTGGCATTCACATAGTATTTAACACAAGGGTCCCAAATATACCAAGTTCGATAAATTTAAACAAGGGATTGTTGTAGAAATTAAATTTAAGTATGTTTTATTTTTACTTTTTTTTTCAACTGCCAAAAACGCTATCGACCATGTTCGTGAAATTTGTTGAGTAACGCTTCATGTACAATTACTACGCATGGTCAAAATCCGTCAAACGCCAGTCGCAACCAATCAAACATAACTGTCGGCTATACCACGCATGCGTATTGAATTGTTTACAATAATCGTGACGCTGCGGCACAGATAATTCATAGACCATCAGGACCGAAGGCGTTTTTGACATTTAAGCAAAAGCGTAATTTATAATTAAAAAATTATTGTGTTATAGGCTTCAGAAAAAAAATGTATTATTTTTTATGGTGATGGCTATCAGTAATTAATCATTTAAGGCCCTATAAAAAAAAGTCAACTAGCCTATTTGACACAATTAACTTTTATACAAAAATAAATATCAATTTAAATTTACATGTGAACGTTCTTAGCTCTGTGTTCTAAGTGGACGCGAGCGTCGCGCGTGTCGCGTTTTCGTATGAATAAATCATAGATATACAAATGTCACGACAGTACAATAAAAGATTAGTAAATCATTTTTTATGTATATATTGAGTTATGATAAAACTCATTGTTATTTAGGATGTTAACTAACTAGTCTTACGAATGTGTTGATGTGTTAAAAATAATCCTGTATAAACAGGTTTTTTATAATCAAGAGTGACTCACTTTCATCTCACTCGTAAGCAGAAGGTGAGCTAAAGGTATTTACTCTAGCCAGTCATGAATTTGGCCAGAGGGATACATGGAACTCCAGTGAGAGCATAAAACTTTGACCATATTTAACCGAGAGCATTCGCCTTTTTCTTGTCCTGGTTATCTGTCGAATGGTCAGATTTTTTTTGTAGATGTAAGCGTTAAATTTTGCTTGTCGAAAGGTCTATGCTCGTAACTCGGCACTAAACAGCTACATTTTCATTTATCTCGCATCATCATCTTACATTTTTTGCCGCAAAGCAGCAATGCTTGCAGCGATGTTGGATAGATACACAATCCCTCTGGGAGTATGAGACATGTGTGCTTTTTGTTCCCATATTAAATTTTAAAGAATTATTACTTCGGTGAAATTGGTATAAAGACAGTTTAGCACACCAGCGCCCCAATTCTACTATAATTTTACAATTGCGTAACCAATCCGTTGAAAGAAAGAATGCTTAGCAGAACAAACATTGATGATTGCTATTTTCCATAAATCAAAAACGTAAAGGAAACGCTTACATTTCAATCATCAATGTTTGTTGCTAAGCATTCTTTCTTCAAACGCATTGGTTACGCAATTGTAAATTTATAGTAGAGTTGAGGCGCAGGTCTAAGAACATGACCGAAACAGTTGTAATTTCAAGCGTTTCTCCCATTGACACAGTGTGGGTTAACAAATACTCCTCCTGAGTAAAGAAAACTACTAAGCAAGGGGGGGATGAACGCTGACTATGCTCTAGTTTTTAACTCCGCGTTTGTCGTCATCATTGAAACGAGTGCCTTGTGGAATAATCTTACAAATAATCTTTTATTTCTAAAGTGGCCTAATTTTTTGATATCAGATTTTTGTCTGGCTTATCTAATCTGCCAAACTGATCTTTCATATGTCTAGATTTGTACTTTTCGTATTATTCGTTTTCTGAACTACTAAATAGTATGTTACTTCTACGACGTGGATAGAATTGTGATCTGAATGTAGCTTTAAATATCTGTGTTGAAGACTACTAGGAAGATAGGCGAGTGCTATTTGGTTTATTTTCAATTCTGACAAAATCTATGGCAAATATTTTTGACCGTGGGAGAGCCATGCTTCAGCACAAATGGGCCGGCTCGACCGGAGAGATACCACGGTCTCAGAAAAGCGGTGTAAAGCAACGCTTGGGTTGTGTTGTGAGGGATAGTACCGGATGCCCTTAAAAGGCGTGCAACGCACTTGTGACTAATTTGGTGTTCCGGATGTCAATGGGCGATCGTCGCCCACTCCCACATTATAGTAAAGCAGATATATTATTCAAATAACATTAAACACACAGGTTCCATAAAACAAGAGGGGGGCATAAAACGGAATGCCGACTCCCGTTCAGCGGACCAGCCGTCGGGCGCGAAGCGGCGGCGAGTGGTGGACGAGGCGGGCGATGACGTCAGCGAGCGGACCGTCGCCGAAATAGTCGCCACCATCACCGACCCCAACTACATGTGCGGTCCGGACGTACGTATTATCAGTATAAATAAAAAAAAATCGCTCTTTTCAGCAAGACTATGGAAGAAACAGTAACCTCTATTATTTTCTTCAACACTCTGAACTAGGAGTGGGTGTTATTTCAACATACTTATTCACAGCTTTTCTAATGTTAAAAACCAGTTAAATCTTTTAACTGCTTCTTTAAACGAACGTGCAATACGCAGTCGCTGAAAGACTGTTACATTACTACAAACCAGTTAATATTGTTGCTTTTATAACCGGTTAACCGTTTGAAATTATCACTTTCATTTCGTTAACGCAAAAAAGTCATCGATCCACCACTATTCCGAACCAATGTTCGTCACCAGCTTATATGTGTATATAACCCACTGCTCTAGGCTCGGGTCTTTCTACGAAAAACACGAAGAGTACGGGCCGTGCATTAGTGACTCAACTTCATTCCGACTGGTAGTTAGAAAGTTTCAATAGTGACCGGGACCAATAGCTTAATGTGCCTTGTGAAGTACGGAAGAACTCGAGTTTTGGTCGCTTACACGATTCTCGCTTTGTTTGCGACATTGAAACTTACTACAAAGACGACTGTGTCAAAATCCATTCAATTCTCTTCTATAATGCTTGGTAATACAGTGCTATTTTCAATATCCAGTAAATATCTCGAGCATTTTTCCGAACTTACCCTAAAGTTACGTGTTGCAGTTCGAATGAAACAGTGCCTGTTTAAACAAACACATTTCCACAGGCCCTATTCCAAACACAAGCGCCTCGCGACGAGGCGGCCAAGTTAGAAGAGCAGCGGAAGATGATAGAGTTCCACGTGATCGGCAACTCGCTCACAGGGGCCGTCAACAAACAGACCATGCTTTGGCTCATAGGTAACATATTAATATCACCCAACACATAAATAAATAATTATAAATAAATATCCTCAGACATTCACACTTATCAACTAGTCCCCTTTTAAGCAACTAAATGCTGCTTGTGTTACGGATACTAGATGACGGCTAAATATATTTAATAGATAAATACATATAAATATCCTGAATAAATATAAATATATAAACATCCAAGACTGGAGAACAAATGTCTGAAAATTCATCACGCAAACACTTGCCTCCACTGGGGATCGAACCCAGGACCTCTCGAGATGGCGACGCCTTGAGACTGGCGTACAGACCACTCGATCATGGAGGTCGACATATGCAAGCATTTTTATATACACTATATACAAACAAACGACCTCCGTGGCCAAATGGCTTAGAAATCTTTTCTACCTTTGAGATCCTGGATTCGATCCCTAGAAGTCATCTTTAATCTACGTATTTTCTTAACTGTATATGTTCTATAAAAGTTATACTAGTTACTAACGGAACTACACGCGACGTACATTATGTAGTATATAGATACTACTTACTGCTCGACGTTTCGGCTGGGTTACACCAAGCGTGGTCACCAGCAGACCACGTAGAGTCAGCTATACTATACTACATAATGTACGTCGCGTGAAGTCCCGTTAGTATAACTTTTATATACAATGCAACGCGAAAGTTTAAAATCTTATGTACGTATTTTTTTTAAGTTCAACCTTAAAATATATAATAATACAACCGCAAATTTCCTGTACCTCAAATTTTAGTTCACCTTGGTAGTCATATTAGACCTAACTGCTCTAAACTGAATATATATATTTTTCTTTATTTTTAAAATGTAAAGTATTTTTGGTCCTTGCAGCCGGATATTCACAATCATGTTTTTTTAGGTCTCCATAATGTATTCTCCCACCAATTACCGGAAATGACAAAGGAATACATATCGCAGCTGGTTTTCGATCCGTAAGTTGGTCATAGAGTGACAGATAGTACGTTAACGTTATTAAGCTTGGAGCTTAAAAACTGTTTTTTATTTTCAGGAAACATAAGACTTTAGCTTTAATAAAAGAAGGGAAACCTATTGGTGGTATTTGCTTCAGGACTTTTCATTCACAGGTGAGGTTAAAGCATAATTTCAGCTTGGTATCTCAATTTGTCCCGTCCTGTGTTGGTCCGGGACACAAAAAGAATGTACCAACTGCTTTTCTTGCCTAGCATATCGTAAAAGGCGGCTAAGGGCGTATTGCGTACTGGGTCTGTGATTGTGTAGGCGATGAGCTAGCCACTTGTTACTACTCTTTCACAATTTTTCATCTGACCAAACCCAATTCTTGTATGGCTAATTGTGGTTTTAAGGAACACAGCGCTCCTTGGACTCTACCTACCCCTTCGGGGATTACAGACGTGATTGTATGTATATCTCAATTTGATTTTAAAAAAAATTACTAAATTAAAATAATATGTGATCATCAGTCGTGTGTTATTTGCACACCATTTACAAGCCTGCGGAGACTATGTGACGGACTTTGACTGACCGACCTGCCTCCAGATGTTTGGTATAATGCTACTTTTTATATGGCCAAAATAAAATTACACAACGCAATGTTATTTTAGTACAAAATTTCCTGTTTAAGTCATTTTTTATAAAAATTACAGCAATAGACTCAACACTGCCTGATGGTAAGCAGTAGGAAAGTCCATTTGCGTAGATAGCGGGCCACAGAGGACAGCAGTACACATAACAAAATATTTGTATATGTGTGTCGTTTCCTTAAACATATATTGCAATAAACGAGCTTAAATTTAGACTCTGCAATAAGAGCGTAGCCAACCGCAGTCATAAAATGTACCAACTATACAATGTTTTAAATACTATTTTCATTCGCAGGGCTTCAGTGAGATAGTGTTCTGCGCCGTAACGTCCAACGAGCAGGTGAAGGGGTACGGCACGCACCTCATGAACCACCTCAAAGACTATCACATCAGGAACAATATCTTACACTTCTTAACTTTCGCTGATGAGTTCGCTATCGGTTAGTATTTAAAAACTATTGTTTAAAAACTATGACGTCAGATACTTTGTTTTTTTTTATAAAGTACAGCAAATTACTAAAATTCAGACTTAGCAATATAAGAGTCCTCAAACAATGTATGGGCTATGACAAGATTCGTGGCAGAATGCAATTATTAATGCTCACCCAGTTATTAGACCAAAAGAAACACATTTTTTGCAACAAAATTATCGGACTGGATCACTTGTCTTGTCACTAATGCAAGTTAAAAATGGTTAATATGTAATTCATATTACAAATTTAATATATTCGCAGGCTACTTCAAGAAACAGGGCTTCAGTAAAGACATAAAGCTGCCCAGAGCGATGTACCAGGGCTACATCAAAGACTACGAGGGCGCCACGCTGATGCACTGCGAACTCAACCCGCGCATCGTCTACACGCAGTTTACATCCGTCATTCGCCGGCAGAAGGAGGCTAGTTGATTTTAAACCCTTTTTTGTATAATTTTACAGGCTATTTTGGAAAACATACACTTTACAATGGAAGAGAACCACAGTAATCTTATTACAATCCCTTATAAAGCAAGCTTAGAACTCGCTGTTGAAGCGAGACGCAATAATATACCTAAGCTCCGTATAGAGGTGTCTCATTCTTACTAAAGATATAAAAATGTTTTAATAGGCGGTGAATTTTATTATCTATTATTACAATAAAACAAATATAAACATTTTCAAAAAAGAACAATAAAATTACAAAAATAACCACCAAGAAGTATTCTGGCCTATTTATAGAAATCTTTGACTTGTGTGTTTTTTCTATAAAATAATTAATAACACTTTAATTTTTTTTTACAGATAGTAAAAAAACTTATAGATATGCGACAGAAAGAAGTAGGAAAAATCCACCACGGACTCACGTGCTTCAAGGACGGAGTAAGTGTTTTGTCACAATATTTACATTAATCCAATGTTTACTAAATAAATTAATATAATTAGTTTGAACCTCTACGTTGATAGTTTTAAGAATCCATCATATAAATACTTGTATGCAGCTATTCTATCGTAAATCGGCACCTCAATAAATGATTGAGTTTATTTATTTTACCAGCTCCACCTGGCTAGCTCATTAGATGCGGTTTCACGTCTCCTTTGAAGGAACCCATATTGTAGGACGGAGAGAACACGTACGCTGGTAGGGTATTTCATGCTCTGGTTGTCCGTGCAAAATATGATTCCATAGACCTCTTTAGTCCGCGATGCAAAGAGGTCACTATAAATGTATGGCTCCACAATCCGGCACTCGTGCTCCTTGATAGGAAAGGAAAGGCTGGGATAAAGTCAAAAAGCTCTTCATACCACTCATCATGATACATCCGATATTATCAACGCATCGTCGTGATGAAGTGCACACATTCAAAAGTTTTTTGGGTAGCCAAACCATCCCCCATGTCACTGATGTTCAGGAGAAACAACATGGGGGGACAGAACGGAACCCTGAGGGACGCCAACGTTCACAGATACGAACCGCGAAACGCTTCCATCATTGTCATAGAACACGGGTTCCATGGCCGTGAACCGTGAAGGAAGCCAGCAATCATGTTACAGCGCTGAGCGAATAGGCCGTATGCCGGGAGTTAAAAGGAAAGAGCCTTGTTCTAGACTCTATCAAAGGCTTTAGCAATGTCGTCACCGTCAACCAAAGTTTCGCCTTACTAGAGCTTCGTAGCAGCGTGATCGGTTTTAGAAGAGCATTGTGGGCATTGAAGTCCCCCAAAAACACGTTTCTCATGTTGACGTCACACATTATGGCGTT